>OX457147.1:5941894-8494394 GCA_949752895.1 Dendrolimus pini | reverse complement strand
GAAACTGTAAGAAAATGAATAGTCATAAACAGATTAAAAAGTATTTAAAATTAAATAGTATAATTAAAAAATCCAGAAAACTCTTAAAAGCACAAGTATTAAAGAAAAAATTCTATTCTTTGAAAAAAGATAAATACCATTCAGTAATTGATGGATTAAATTCACAATTATCTGACAATCTCTGCACATATGAAAAAGAAACAAAAAAATTAGAAACTGAAATATCGAATCTTCAGTTTCAATTAAATTCAATTAATCTAAAATATGATGAAATGTGCAAACAGTTAAATATGACTAAAAATACACTAACTTCACCACCTCTGGATAATATTAAATGCAAATTAGTCAAATCTGTCATGTCAGACAATTTGACTAACAGCAAAACATGTCAACCATGTCATTCTTCTTTAAATAAGTTAGTAAATAATTCAGTTCTTATTTACTCTGATAAAATTGGACAAGGACTTGGTTCATTGCTGGGATATGACTTGCCAAATCATCAGGTGTCCAACTTATGTTCACCCGGGGCCAGTTATAACTATTTAATTGACAGTTTAAGCACATCTAATCTAGACAAAAAATCAACAATTGTAATTCATTATGGGGATAGCTTATCTGTCAAAAAGAAAGACATTGTGAACAGCATAAATAGGTTATTGCAGTTAAACAGTAAATATGGATGTAAATTCATCCTATGTGCCCTGCCTTATGCATGTAATCTAACAAATGAACAAAACAGGCACATATATGACTTGAATTTATTAATTTATAATTTGACCCATCGTCATAGTGACATTATTTTTTATTTTGACCTAAATAAATTTACTAATAGTAAATTTAGGCTAAACAAAGATACTATGTATCTGCCTTTTAAGTTACGAAGACGTATAGCTACTTTGTTAGCATTTAATATACAAAATCATGACAAAGTTATGTATGATATAACTGATATATATGACATAAATTTTAATAATAACATTAATGTTTTTAATATTAACTCTACTGCAAGTCCTAGCACTTTAAACTGCTAGATATGACCAACGCTAAACCTACTTCTAATTTAAATATAGTTCACCAAAATATACAGGGTTTAGCAGGTAAAGATTTAGAAATTGAACTCTTTTTAAAAGAACATAAGGTTCATGTCCTATGTATTACAGAACATTGGCTTAAAACTTTTCAAGTCATAAACTTCATAGAGAATTATACAGTGATAAGTGCATTTGTAAGGAAGTCCGCTATACATGGCGGATCACTTATCTTTGTAGCAAATGATGTAAAATGTAAAGAGCGTAGAGACATTATGTCCCTTTCTGTTGAACGGACTGTGGAGGTTTCTTGTATTGAGCTTGAGCGCTATGTAATTGTCTGCGTCTACCGACCCCCCACAGGAGATTATAATGTATTTGAAAGCACAATGGAGGACTTATTAAGAAAATTAAATAAAACTAATAAATTGCCTATAGTTTGTGGGGATTTTAATGTTAATTTGTTGGAAACGTCATCAACTCGTTCCAAGATCATTAATCTTTTCAAATCGTTCAATCTTATACATGTCTTTAATGAACCTACGCGTATAACTGCTAATTCAGCAACCTGTTTGGACAATATATTTTGTAGTTGCGAAATAATCGACAAATCAGTCTTAGATGTACTACGGTCGGATCACTGTGGCCAGTTTATATCAATACCTTTTGATAGTATTAAAATCAATTCCAAATTAACCTGTAGGCCAGTAAATAATTATCGCTTAAGAACCTTTAAAGATAATTTATCCAAAACAATTCCTACTTTGGATCTCAGCAGCGAAGATCCAAACAACTTGTATAGTAATTTCTTCGACATTATACAAGCTGAATTTGAAAACACATTTAAAACCAAAATAATCAACAAAAGTAATAAACTTAAGTTTAGTGATTGGGCTACGAAAGGTATATATAAAAGTCGAATGAAACTGTATGAATTATACAGTGAAAAACAATTTAATCAAAATCCAGACTTCCTTCAATATATTAAAAAGTACTCTAAGACCTTTAAAAGAGTGTGCATCGCTGCCAAATCTCTATATTATAGTAACAGAATTAAAAAATCATCAAATATCATTAAGACAACTTGGAGTGTTATAAATGATGCTTCCGGCAAGAGTTCACGTCGAGATGATGCAATTAAACTTGTAATCAACAATAACACCATTAGTAATAACTTTGAAATTGCACAAACATTTAATGAATACTTTAGGGATATACCAACTTTAATAACTAGCTCTTTGTCATCATCACCACTGGAAGCTGAGCTGCTGATGACACAGTGCGTTGATCGATGTAATATCACATTCAAATTTAATCATATAGATACAGATGATATTGTAAAAACGTTTAAATCGTTAAATATTAAAAACACAGCTGACTTTTGGGGTATATCCTTAAAAGTATTAAGTGACTTAATATGCACTATTGCGCTACCACTAGTACAAATATTTAATCGATGTGTAGATAAAGGAGTATTTCCTGACTTAATGAAAGTTAGCAAAGTTATTCCTATATTTAAAAGTGGAAACAAAAACGACCCCTCCAACTTTAGGCCAATTTCTATTTTACCAACCTTAAGCAAGGTTTTCGAAAAAATAATTTTAAATCAACTGCTCTCACATTTTAATATTAATAAATTAATTCATACTAAACAGTTCGGGTTCACCAAAGGTCGTTCCACTACCGATGCAGGTGTTGAGCTTCTAAAACACATTTATGGTGCTTGGGAACGGTCACAGAATGCCATTGGTGTATTCTGTGACCTGTCCAAGGCATTCGATTGCGTTGAACACGTGACCCTCCTGAAAAAGCTCAATTATTACGGTATTTATGGCGATTCTCTCAATCTTCTGTCGTCTTACTTAAACAATAGATCCCAAAGCGTTGAAATTAACAATATCAAATCTCGTGAGACTGGCATATCTATGGGTGTGCCCCAGGGCTCTATTCTAGGTCCCTTCTTGTTTTTGATATATATTAATGATTTGCCATATTTTATTAATGATATGTGTGAGGTAGTGTTGTTTGCTGATGACACGTCACTTATATTTAAAGTAGACAGAAATAAACAGAACTTTGACGACGTAAACAACGCCTTAACCCAAATATCTAAGTGGTTTACCGTAAATAACTTATCACTCAATCCGAATAAAACTAAATGTGTTAAGTTTGTTATGCCCAATGTAAAAGAATACGATGTTAATATTTCCCTTAACGACACTAGACTTAACCTAGTAGATTCAACTGTATTCTTAGGCATTAACCTAGATCAGAAACTCCAGTGGGGCGCTCATATATCTAGTCTCTCAGGAAAGCTTAGTTCTGCTGCATATGCGGTCAGAAGAGTTAGGCAGTTCACTGACGAAGAGACTGCTAGACTAGTTTATTTTAGTTATTTTCATAGTGTCATGTCCTATGGTATTTTACTTTGGGGCAACGCTGCTGACTTGGAGACTATATTTGTTTTACAAAAAAGAGCCGTAAGGTCAATTTACAACCTCGGCCCTCGGGTGTCTCTTAGGGAACGCTTTAAGGAAATCGGTATTATGACGGTCGCCTGCCAATATATTTTCAATAATATAATTTATATTCGTAATAATTTGAGTGCCTACAAGCGGCATAGGGATGTTCACGATTTCAACACCAGGCATTGTAATAAACTGATATTGCCATCTTTTAGATTACAAAAAGTATTGTCTTCTTTCTTGGGGGTTGGTATACGCTTCTTCAATAAGATTCCGAGTGAAATGTTAGATCTGCCCTTCACTAAATTCAAATTTAAAATAAAAAGTATCTTGCTTAAAAAGGGATACTACACTATTGAAGAATATTTAAATGACAAAACTTCATTTACATAACAGCTCGCTCCAACCTCTTATACTGTGTTTTGTACGAGTATAACGTTTTTATCTTGCCGTACTTGTAAGGAATATATGGAGATATGTTGCAAAAAAAAAAAAAATACGTTACGTCTTTATATTTATAACTATAATTATTTTCTATCCTTTTATTGCGCTTTTGTCTTATTGAATATGCACTGTTTGCTACAACTCCATTAATTCTTCAAAAGTTATTCTGTAACATAATTCTGTATAAAATCTTTTTAAAAAAAGTACTTAAATATAAAAAATAGAACAACAAATATAAAGAAAAATTTTTTTTAGCTAGACGTGTTGCTGGGGAGTTTCTTGCCGCTTCTTCTCCTTAACAGCAATAACACGTTGCGAAGCGGTGTACATAGACTAGGAAGTAAAATTAAATTTTAACCTATATGTATGACCTTCAAAAAGTGTTCTCCAGTGGAACTTATTTTGAATAAAAACTTTTGAATTTGAATTTGAATTTGAATTTGATACTTAATAACATTTAGGACTGGTTTTTAGAGGAAAATATAAATCTACAACGCAAGGGGATTCCCACCTAAATGTCGTTTTGCGAAAGATATTGTAATTATTCCGGGCCATCTTAAGCGAATTATGAAGTTAGGGAGCGATATGGCAAATATGGAACTGTTATACATTCGTCATGTATATGCGTCTGTCTGTGTATGTCCCAGACATTTTTCCCAGAAACTACATGGTTTATATTAATAATCATTTATTTCGAATTTATGTTGGTAACGAAATTACGAAACGAATGCGCCCGTGGCACGCCACTCTATAGCTATTTATAAATTATTTGTAAGCGAAAACTCATGAATGAAACGTTTAAAATTTTGATAGCTTTTCAATATTTATTTCGGCTAACGCCTCGTCTGCTGATTGTAATCCACAATATCTTCTCGATATCGTCAAAAATAATAGAAAATTATTGGTATGCGTATTGAAAAGCTTACAAATTTTCAAACATTTATTTCGCCAGTTTTATCTTACAATTCTTATATACTAATATATAAAGCTGAAGAGTTTGTTTGTTTGATTGAAAGCGCTAATCTCAGGAACTGCTGGTCTGATTTGAAAAATTATTTCAGTGTTTATCTAACACCCACTTACTGAGGAAGGCTATAAGGCTATATATATATATCATCACGGTGAAACCAATAGGAGCGGAGCACAAATTCCACGCGGAGGACGTCGCGGACATAGCTAGCCGTTTACAAATATAGAGAGGCGAGCCTGCTATTGGAAATACGATTGAGACGATAGTGTCCGGCGAGTTTGATCAGATAGTAAAAGCAGGTCACTGCTGTGCCGGAATGATCTCCAACACAGCCTTGATTTTCAGTGCCAGCCTTCCTTCCGCGAAAACATATAAGACGACCGAAGGTGAAGGTCCTGCAACGAGGTCGTGTAACCTCCTAGTGATCTAAGAACCGTATACACATAAATAGGCTAATTGGCCGTGCTAATCACATTTCACACAAAAAATACCACACATATCCAGTCTGTGGGGTGAGTCACGGACTGTTTACATAGAAGCGTTATCGTGTTACGCTTAATGTTGGCATGTGCTATCTTAATTCACTTTAAAACTTTCAATGCAGTTTTTTTGCAAGATATTTAACAATAGTGATAGTGATTTTTAAACGTCTTCAATAAAAATTACTGTATTTTGCAAAAAAAAAAAATATGTTTTACCTGGTAATTATATCAAAATGATGAAGCACAAATAATTATTTTTCGCTTTTACTTTACGTACATGGTACCAAATAACAATTATCTTGACGCTGTACTGAATCAAAGCAAAAAGGATTATCAAAGTCGGTTGAGAAAAAAAAAAGTTATGACTGAACATACATAAAAAAATATTTACACGACGAATTGAGAACCTCCTTCAATTTTTTTTTAAATTGGGTAAAAAAACTCCATTTTTTATCTTTATTTAGAAAGGGCTTAAACGCCATTTCGTAGTGGTCAGGAAATCCTCTGCTAGGAGTTTATTCCAAATGGAATTATTGCGCACACGAGCGTAAAAGCTAGAAGGTGAAAAAACATAAATAATGGTATGGTGACCTATGGTCTATTAGTTTGTATATGTATATGGTGGTATTTTTTACATTATCTGAATTATAAAATTCTAAACATACCGTATCTGTACATTGAAACTATTAAAAAACTGGTATAGACTATATAAACAACGGAGAACACGATGCAATTTTTTTTTTTTTTTAACTGTTGATTGGTTTGTCTACTTGTTCGGGATTCATGTAAAAACTACTGGGCCGATTTCGATACAATTTTGTATTTCTGTTCGATAGCAAATTTTTAGACTTAAAATCTGCGCTCCTTTTTTTCCCGAGTATTACGCGGGAAATTTTCTGGGAAAGATCTAAAATGGCCAGATTTTGTTTTTAATATATTTTATAGTTTTCGATTTTTTGATTGATTGAAGATTATTAACCAGCTAGTGTAAGTAGTACTTGGTACAAACCTGAGCGTGCCTGAGTTGATTGACGAGGGTGGAACATCTCTCCGGATCCTTTCTCCCATCGAACGAGTCCAACTCCGCCGCCACCATGTTGAGGGCATCGTCCGCGAAGAAGAACTGCGCTAGAAGAGAACGGTCGTCCCTCTGAAACAATAAAACTACTATTAAGATTCCTGCAATTCAAAAATTAGACCGGAACAAATTACAAATAAACAAACTATGTGTGCAGGAACGAAGAAAGAATAATAATATTCCTACGGTCGGACGGCCGTGGGCGGCGATAAAACAACCCGCAGCCAGGTGCTAAGGAACTTGCTCGTTTGGTTGGCTACCACCCTTGGCCTGGAGTATACGGCCATAACAACTGTCGAGTTGTGTTCCGGTAGTAATTTACAGATTCGTGTCCCCCTCCCGAGGCCGGCAGCATCTTTAGTGTTAAAACGTCCACAGCAATGGTAACCACTTTCCATGTAGTGGGCCGTCAGTCCGTCCGCTGTACTCCAGCTTTATAAAACCAATATGATTTTGGCCCGTTCCTAGACCCCACCAACTGGTCATTTCCCTAACTATCGGTTAAAATTTGACATAAGCTCGATACAAGTAGGGTTGCCATCCGTTCGGGCGGGTTATCATTTGTGCCGATGGGACTTTTCGGCACATTTTCGGCAATTGGCCCCCAGACTTAAAAAGGCGGCAGGAGCGCTGTCGCGCCTCTTGCCAATATCGGGGGGCCCGAAGCTCCGTGCCGGAAACTCTTCGAAGGCATCGTACGGTCGATGGCCCTATACGGGGCCCCAGTTTGGTCCGACCGCCTGACGGCCCGGAACGCCACGCTGTTACGACAGGTGCAGCGAGTGCTGGCCGTCAGGATGATACGAGGATACCGTACGGTGTCCTTTAAAGCGGCCTCGCTACTCGCCGGATCCCCACCATGGGACCTCGAGGCCAGGGTCCTAGCGTCGCTATTCCAGTGGCGTAAAGATGCCCTGGCGAGGGGCACAAGACCGGCCCCTCAGGAAACCGAGGCATGCCGGTCGCAGCTCCGCGACGTCGCCATGGTGGTATGGGAGGAACGCCTACAACACCCCAACGCGGGTCTAGCCACCATTGAGGCGGTGAGGCCTGTCCTGCAGCTCTGGCTTAGACGTAAACACGGCACCCTGACGTTTAGGCTGACGCAGGTCCTCTCGGGGCATGGATGTTTTGGGAGGTACCTGTGTCGCATCGGCCGCGAGACGACTTCAGGGTGCCATCATTGTGACACCGGCGACGAGGATACGGCGCTGCACACACTCCAGGAGTGTCCAGCCTGGACAGAACAGCGCCGAGACCTCGTCGCCGTAACCGGATCTGACCTTTCGCTCCCGGCCGTGGTACGCACCATGGTCGGGAGCAACACCGGATGGGCCGCCGTCTCCTCCTTCTGCGAGCACGTTGTGCTTGCAAAGGAGGAGGCGGAGCGGGAGCGTGAGCGCACGTCACGGCTCAGCTCCCAAAGGAGGACGCGCCGACGCCGAAGGCCTAGTACGGACCTTCGGCCGCCGTAAGCGGGCGGCGCGGGTGGGGCCCCTTGGGGTATAGGGGTATAGGGGTACTCACTCACCTGCATATGCCGTCGAGATGAGAGCGCGAGTGTTCCGCGCGCGCTCACTTCTCCTCCCATGGGGCGAGTTACAAACCGCCCCACGCCAAAGAGAGCATGACGATGCCGGGGAATGAGTTCCCCGGCAATGGAAGAGGCCTAGTGATGGGGGCCCACGCCTGCCAGGGCTGCGGAGAGGCTAGGTCATATACCCGTAGCCCTGGCATAAGGCGAAGGACGGAACACCCAGGGGTTTTAGTGGGTATCCCTAACTGGGGAGTGGCAATAGCATGGCACCAGTTCTGACTGGGCATGCTAGTGCCACCCCCAATCTGGCGAATCCTACACTAGGTCGCGAATTATCCCCCAAGCTTCTGCCCTTGTCGCGGCTTAGTCCTCAATCGGATTTCCCCTGGTAAAAAAAAGAAAAGGGTTATCATTTGTAGTCCGGGTTAAAAAAAACTTATTATTAAAATAATTTGTAACAAACTATATAGCTTGTTCTTACAAGATTCTGATTTGTTACATTTAACATGGCGATTAAATATGTCAATTTTTTTATGTCTTTAAAAATAAACCAAAACCAAAAAAGTTGATTTAGGACATTTTTTTTCGGTTCGAGAGCCATAACCAGACATGTTCTATGCATCACTGGTCTATACTCCAGTGAGTACTTAAGCATTTCAATAAATCTTATAGCCTTCGTTAGGTTTAATATATGCCATCTTTTTAGACGATGGATTTTGTTGTTTCTGTCGAGCAGTACTCTGGCCAAGCTATTGCTGTGATACTGTAAGCGGGTTATATATATTTCACATCTTCCTTTACAGTAAGTATATTCATATGTTCGTGCACTTCAAAATTCTAAACAAACCAGTTTGAGTTTGATATTGTTCTCAGAGCAAAATTTTAAAATCTTTACAGGACTTCAAATTTCGAGTTGCATAATCGCCACAGCTGTATTCCATCGGACCACATTGGTTCAATGATGGCTTTGTACACCAATAGCTTGGTCGTGAGCGATAGTACGGAATGTCTTACTATGAACCACTGATTTTTTTAATTCAATGTTTGCCTCTGGCCAGAATATGTTTTTTGCAAGTAAATCTTTTGTCAAGGTGTAGACCAAGATATTATACACAAGTAGTTACTGGTAGTTATTCCCCTCCCCATTGTTCACTAACAAAGTAACGGAGACTGTACACCACTATGTACAGTCTCCTTTACGAAGTGTGATTGTTATTTGTTGTGATTTATGACATTTTGAATTGTTTTTTTTATACTAAGTTTAAAAAAAAATCCTGATGATATGTCCGGGTTTTGGGACCAAAATCCGGGGTGTTCACGCGTTTTGACCTAGTTGTCAAATTTTAGAGATGTCAACCCTATATACAAGTGAGGTCAAAATTCAATCGACTGTAAGGTAAGGTAAGCTAATGAATGGTAAGATATAGTAGGTATAGCGGACCGGTCATTAGTCAACATAAACATTAAATCATAACCGCAGTCCAATGATTAAATACGGCTAGATACAACATTTTCCACAGCCGAGTAACTCGAATAGTGTAAATGTGCAACCTTCGGTGAGTGTTACATGTTTGTGCAGTTTGCTGTAGAGATGCGCTAAGACCGTGAGGTCCTGAACCTCTAAAAAGGCGTCACCAAATCTTCAGATGATCAGAGCTGGCGTCTACCAGGGGCAACGTGTCAATTTTGCGAATAAACGAGGTAACGTTACCAACCGGTCTGTTCCCTACCCATAGAAATATGATGACATAAACTCTGTATTCTTCTGGGAATTTAAGGTAGAATGCAATATAACTAATAGTAAGTATTAATTTATTAAGTGTATGATTCTTTGTTGTATCAGATCAATATTTATGTATATTTTGATGTTCTTAAACAAATTGAATCAATTATAAATATTAACCCAAATTAAATTGGTGCGCCCCCCAATGGGTAATTAATTAAAAATATAAAACTGAAATACACATTTAATTTTAACACTTGACACGCGATAGATTCACCAACCGTAATACGCCATAAATTGTTAAACAAGGAATGCATCATATCCTTCGTATGTAGATAATCCAAATAACATCCTGATGTGCAGGAAACGCGTAACTCGGAAACGAGGTTAATTATGCCACCTTTGTCGATTTTCGAATGACTTACACACGTAATTGGGACAACTTCGTGTCCTGCACATTGTGTCTCAACGATTTTTATTGCGCGATCCACGAAAAAACCAAAACGTTAAGTAAAATATCTTGCGACATCTTCACTGCAAATTTACATTAATAAATGTAAATTAATCGTTTATATACGTTATATTTGTGTATAAGTCTTATTTTTTTAACAGACTGCGACCCCCTTTATTAACAAACGCGACCCACAGGTTGAGAAACGATGTATTAGCATAAAGGGTTTGATTCTTTAAGTCGGCCATGTGCGATCAGTTTAAAACAGGGAAGTTCCGTATAGGCGACAAACGTCCGCTGTGTTTATCAAGACTACAGAACTCTAAAAAGCATTTAATAAAAAATACTACTGTTTTTTCAATATTTTATTTAACTTGCAATGTTTGTTTGTATGTATGTATGTATGTGCGGGTCAAATCTTGCAACTGAATCGATTGTGATTAAATTTTGCATATGTAACTTTGCACTTGCACCGTTATAAAAAAATAGAAAAGGCCAATGACATTTCTAATATCTATCAAAGTATGTCACTGTCAAGAGTTTAAAAAAAAGTTCGGACGGTGGCCAATTGTCGTCTCTCTTACGAAATTCAAATATTTGAATTATCAGCTGATCATAATTTCTTTTATCAATATTATTTTCTATGTTTCAAATCTTCCTTATGTTTATTAAATTATTATGCATTTCCGCTGGGGTGAGTTCTTATATATTTATATAATTACAAGTTACTGTTCTATTATTTCAAAATAAATATAACCGTTTGAATTAAATTAGAGTACTAGCGGAGGACACTGTCGAACCTAATGCCTATTCTTCGTCATCTGTCATTACAGGAGCAAGGCTACTCTTGCATTGCTTTATAGAAACGTTCTAAGTCTCAGCCTTTCCTTTCACAAAAGCGCGGGGCACATGGGAGGAGGGTGGTTTTAGTGGGTATTGGTGGGTTGTTGCCCGTGCAACTATTCGGAGTCTCCACACAAGCTGATCGATTATGTTTGGATTGCCTTTAATGGAATGCCTCCATATGAGATAACGATCTAATCCCTTGCAAAGGACCCAGTATTGTGCGTAAATAGCATTTCCCCGCCTTAAAAAAAAAACATGCTTAACTACCCAATTCAATTTTACCAAAACGGTTGCGGCACCCTAAAATCAAAAATGTTTGTTATCGAGATCCCCATCGTCCATATACTACAGAAAAAACAGGCTGTAACCACAGAATATCAATTCAAAATATCAAATATAAAAATAGGGATTTACGTCATTGGCATACCATTTCAGGATTTAAATGTTGACGGCGTTTGAGTAGGCAGTCCACGTGGCCTCGAATACAGATTTTACATGTATAAATAATCTCTACCATACATATACCAAGGAATATATACCAAGCTATATTATTCCTAGACATTATTAGGAATTCAGATTCAGGATAAAATTTACTACAAATATTTGTATGCTCCTATGTGAGCAAAACGTTTGTACACTATAAACCAAATGTTTGACCATGTTTTGAACAAATAAATCTTATTTGATTTGTATAAAAACCTAAGTAAAAAACGTATCTCTGGAAAGACACTAAATACTACATTTTATTGCCAACCAGAAAGGGCCAAAAGTAATTCTTTACCCAAATTTTGGTATAAAAAAAACACCACTAAATCTGATATTTATTATATTGTAAAATTCTATACATGCTGTGTCTGCACATTGAGCATTGAAGCTATTTAAAATAAAAACAGTTGGAATAGACTATATAAACGATGGAGAAAACGATGCATTTTTTTAAAGATTTCTTGTCTATTTATCTGTTTGTTCGGGATTCACATAAAAACTGCTGGGCCGATTTCCATGCGGTTTTCACTGATCGGCAGCAAATTCTCAGACTTAAAATCCTGGGAATCCCAGGTGCATAAACATTAGCTTATTCAGACACAGTCTTCACAAAAACGATAGCTTACATACTTTTTAAATGCTGTGGTACTTTGTATCCCGGGAATCCAGACTGAAATTTACCCTTACAAGCTATACTATGATTTGGCATAATAAAACAGGTGTGTTTATATTTTCAAAAACAGCCGATTCAATTTTGAATAATGTGAATAATAATTTATTGTAAGAAAGGCAGATACAATGATAAAGATTGCTTAAGTTAATTTAGATCTATGTATATATGCTAACATGCAATTTCCCTAACCCCCAAACTAGGTTTGCACCTGTGTCTTGGGGGTTAGTTGTAGGTTATCATGGGTGTATGTTAAAAACTATTGTTAGCTTAACTTGTGAGCAGATTAATGTACAATTAGGATCCAATTTTATTAAGCAGATATTCGGTTTCATTATAAGTAAGGGAGTAAATAGATAATTTGTTATTTATTTTATTATATTATATATTTAATTCCTGACAAGGGTAATAGATTTTTTAAACTCTAATTACACCACTTTACTTTTCGGCAAAATCGGCCTCGGGACTCATTATTGTTTTTAGATATTTAGCATAGTTTAGGTTATGCCCTAAAGGCCCACTTGAAAAATTCACCTGTATAGTGAACACATTAAAATACTAGGATAGCCACTCCACATTATCCTTTTGCCTAATAAAGCTTACGCGAAAAACACTTGAAATGATAACCGTTCAAAATCAAGAGGTGTTTTTGAATGCACGAAGCGTCATCCAACAGCTAAACATTAACGAGTCCACAAATAACACTGCTGATATCTTATTTTGTATATCCACACAGTGTTAAAAATGTAAAAAACCTCAAAAGAAAACAAAATAGAAAATGTAAAATAAAGTAATGTAAATAGATAAAGTTGCTAGGAAAACAAGTAAGAAATAGATAGATAAGTATTATAAATAAACAAACGTACAATACATATAATAGACTAAATAGATATGTAACTGTAAAGTATTTAAGCAAGATGTATTAGAAAATAAGAGAAAAGTGTATGTATCAGAATCATATAAATAAAACAAGACAAGAAGAGAAAAGGCCCTGTGCTGAACTATGACGCAAGAGTAGGCTATTTAAAAAAAAACAGCTAAACATTTAATTTTTTTGTTTCGTGAATGTATCGCTTTTTGACGTATTTAGGTTCATTACATGCGTTTTAGTATTTGTTAATTTTTGAAATTTACACAATTATAAATTTTACCTATTAGTCCAGTGTCCAAACGTAGTGACATAATTATATTAATTATAAAAGCATATCATCCATGTCCGTGTAAAAAGAAAAACATTATAAACAATGAATAATAACTAATTAATTAGAAGCAGTTACTCAGCTTTTAAATTGATTGTAACATTATCTTTACACGTGTATAAAAAGTGGTCTTGCTACATTATTATTAACTGCATAACAACAAGAAATCAATTTCATTGTTATTATACAATCTAAAAGGTCCGGTCTAGGTCAAGCGTCAAGCCCCATACGATTGGCAAGCGTCCAAGTTGCTCTGCTGTATTGTAAAATTAAGGTTAGTATTTCGACGATTTTAAATTCAACACAATTTCAGCTACACAATATATGGAATACAATACACGTGTATTACCTTCCTAGTATGTCTTTCATGGTCTATTCACGATTTCTACTACTATCCACTTACCTTTTTTCTATTGGTAGAAATTTGACAGAACTTGTATCAGTTTTAAATTGATTTTTGTAACATTATCTTTACGCGTGTGTATGCTACATTATTATTAACTGCATAACAAAAAATCGATTTCATTTTCATTATACAATCTAAAAATTGGTCAAAATATGTTATATAATATAATATCTTTTGTCTAGTCTTTGTTTGACGTTGTTCTAATTAAAAATAGTATTAAATGTTCATTAGTTTTTTTTTCTTCTGTGAAGGTGACGTCACTGCGTGGCACTAACGGAAGACCAGCGTTGGTATTTATCAACCAGCATTTGCTGGTTGTAGGGCCTGTTTAGAGTTAACTAACCTCTTATTTTTGTTAAACTGCTTATTTATAATTTCTATTTTAAATAACTCTAAATAAACATTATTTTCTGTCTTTCTTTCTCATAACTGGTGTAAGACTGGACCACAGCGAAGCGTGGTTCAAAGATCACTCACAGTTCAAGACACTTCAAAATGGGTCCAACAGCCAGATGCTGTTTGCATTTGATAAACAATAGGTATCGAGGACAAAACCGACAATGCATAGCGTGTCACGAATGACACAATTCGTTAGGGCGTAACCTATTTGATGGGCTCTATTTCACGCCAACCAAATGGATTGAATGGACAACAGTATCCAGTACACAACCAAATATAATGTCAACTTGTTATACATATTGTTACGGGTTACGCAGAACTCGAATTAAAATGCCGTTGGAATTACTATAGAATTTATTAGAACTGTACAAACACGTATAAAACAGGTACAAATATAACTGGATACAACCAGTACAAACTGCACGATCCATTAACACGCGCAAAGTCCGTCACTCTATCGCTTATCGAATGTACTACACACGTCTTGCTAGTATCGTAATCGTCGCATGACTGCTTCAGCCCCAAAATGCGGGCATCGTTTTATACTAAACTGTATAATACAACAAAGGACTGCGTTGACTGAGGTTTTCCGATAAAACGTAATTTGCACACCTGGTTAATTATTCCTGCGAACGGCCAACAAAGTCAAAAACGCTAACAATAGGCTATTGTGTAATTGCATTTTTTTAACACAAAGTACACAAAATTAATTCCAAATGCGGGAAGGGTAATAAACCAGATACGCATTTCTTTGTCGGTAAGTAACAATATTTTGAAATTTTATAAACTCGTATCGTATATGCGATAAACCGTCGTCTTCGAAGGCTAACGTTGGGTCATGGGTCGCCTACTCAGTTCCGGCCAGGCATTGGTGCGAGGCAGTCGCAGATGCCCTGTTCTCCTGAATATTGCAGTTTTTGTCGTGCCTTTTCTTTCCAAAAAGGCGATAAATTGCGAATATAGTTGTGTAGTGTCAGTGTACAGTGTTATTTCGTTCGATTCCGGCGCGAATCGCAGTTTTTTGGCTTGGGTGAGTCGATTTACTCTTTGCTTGCTTTTCGCGCGCTTTGGCGCATTGCGCAACATTTAACGGTTTATTTTGTACATTAAGTACACCGGCGCGCGTCGCTGGTTTCGCACAGGGAACGGGCATCCAGTAATGGATGCCCAGGACCCAAAACCACCCCCTGGGCTTTCGGGTGCGCCCTGCAAGAGGGGCCACCTAGAGGCCAAGGACGGTTGGCAGGCTGCGGAACTCGGCGAGACGCGCAGGAAAAAGGTCCCGTCAGTTTCCATCGCCCGGCGCAGCAAATCTGCCGCCGGGCCACGTCCAGGCTGCCCGGCTGCTGCCGTTATCACGGCGGCACCTGAGGCGCCTGTCTCGGTAGGAAGGGCGGCGTCCGTGGTGGACCTCACCGCGGATGCCCCCGCTCGTAGGACTAACGTTATGGGGCCACCGGAAGGTCCCGTGACGCGTAGGCCCCCATCCAGCCGTGCGGCAAATAATGCCGCACACCTGGATATAGTTAGGAGCACGTTGCTCGGGTCGCACTCGGCTATTTGCCTGGCCGTGAGCGACGCGAGCAATATAGATATAGGTACCTTCGGGACGCCGTCGACCTCTGCATGGGCCTCACCTGTGCAGGGGAGCGACGGGTACGAAGATGGCTATCGTACGCCGCTGTCAGGTAGCATTCCAGAGTCTCTGGATAGTGCGCTTGACGGTGTCGTTCGCGCGTTTAATTATTCCCGCTCTGCTTCGCCTGCCTGTGGACAAATCGTCTACACGGCGGCCGGAACAGCGGCGGCTGGGGGCGGTCGCCCCACGACGACGTTGGCAAGCAGCGCGCAGGCCTCACCTGTGCCCATGCCACTGGCTTGCGACCTAACGGTGCGCAACGTCGGGGACGGCCGTTCCACGACCCCGGTTGTCGCGCGAGCTTCACTTGCGCTATCGACCGGGCTCGTAGATAGGGAATTTGTAGGCGCGACAGCGGCGACCCCTTCGTCTTCCTTCCCTACTGGGATGGGAGACGCTGTCGCGGCGTCGGCGCCTGCGTGTGTAGCGGCTGCGGCGGTGGCGGCGACGGCGGCGGCGTCCACGTCCACGTCTTCATCTTCGGCGGCGGCAACAACTTCGTACGCGTCCGCAGGTTCGTCGTCTTCTGCGGCGGGCTCGGCGACGCGGGCGACGTCTTCGGGGACATTTGTGCCCCCTGTCTCGTGTGCTCCGGTATTTGCGGCCGGATCGAGGTCGCGGTTCTGGGACCGTTCCCAGAGCAGCGGCGCCGATTCGGCCCCTACGTCGGGTGCGTCCACCCCAGCGCGCGCGCGCTCGCCTTTGCGCCCCACGTGGGGCGCAACCGAATCGGCCGCGTCGGCCGCGTCGGTCCTCGCGGGTGCGGAGGCCTTCCTCCGCACAGAGGGGGGGGAAAAGGGGCGCAAGGCGCGCAAGGCAACCAACGCCAAATTGGTCGCGGCTAGCAAGTGCGCCGCCCTCGTAGGGGACATCACTGCCCTCGGCCCCGGGGAGCTGCGCCTCGCGGCGAGCGCCCAGGTGGCCGAAATCCTCCAGATCGCCCAGACGTCGGGCAATCTGAAGGGGGGCTACGTGCGTCGGCTGAAGGATGCCGCGAACAGAGTGTCGGACATTGTCGACACCCTGGTCACGCGGGATCCGGATGCCGAAGCATGGAAGCTCGGCAACGAGAATGCGCGTCTGCGCATGGAAGTAAGCTCTTTGCGGGAGGAAAATCTCTCCTACCGCAAGGAGTTTGAAGATATGCGCAAGGCCCTTAAGGCCTCTGCTCCGGCCGTGGAGCCGGCGCCTGCCGTCGTGGCGGCGCCGCCCCCCGTGCCCATCAAGCGGAAGGCACGGGCGGTCGCGGTGGAGGCGGCGGCGATTTCGGAATCGCCCGCCGCGCCCGTCGCGACTAAAAAATCGCGTCCGACCCCCGCCGCGGTGGCGGGGTCGGGACCGGTTCCCGCCAGCGGGGCGGAACCGGCCGCGGCGCCCGCCGAAGTTGGACGCGGCGGCGTTGAGTACGATGCGCTCGTGCGCATCGTGCTCGATGCCGTTGCGCCACTCATAGACGCGAGGTTCGCCGCCATCGAGGACAGGCTGAACCCCGCGCCGACCCTCCGTCCACCGCTTGCGGCCGACCGAGGTAAGGCGCCGGCGCCCAGACCGACTCCTCGCACATACGTTCCGGAGGCCACCGGAAGGCCTAAACCGGCCACGGCTGCCGCTGCAGTCCGCCGGGGTCTGGGGGAAGCGAGTACCCCGGTCCCGATGGAGGTGGTGGCGGCCCCGGCCGCCGGGGTGGCAGACTCCCCACTGCCACCGACCCCCCCGCGAGGAAAAAGCACAGGGGGGGCGTGAAGCGGACGCTCCGGAAGCGGAGAAAGGCGGCCCGCACCGCCGCCGCTGCCTCGGCGGCCTTCGCTTCGGCGCCCGCCCCAGTGGTTTCGGCCTCTGGGCGACAGATGGCCCCCGCGTCTGCGCCGTCGGCGGCGCCCGTCCCGCGCGCCCGCCGCGTCGCCTCGAATGTGGCGCCGTCGCCGGCGCCCGTGGCGCGCGCCCCCACCCCCGTTCCCGAGGGGGGGGCGTGGTCCACGGTCGTAGGACGGAAAAAGGGTAAGGGGGCGAGGGCCAACGGGCCCCCTCCCTCCCCCCAGGCGCAAGCTGCTGCCCCAGCGACGGGGTGGAGGCAGCAACCGCGGAAGCAGGCCGCGAGGCCTGCCGTCGTTCTCCGCGAACCGAAGTCGGCCGCAGTCATTATTAGACTGCTGCCGGCAGCGGCCGCGAAGGGTGTCGGCTATCGCGAGGTCTTCGCAAAGGCCTCGACGGTGGTCGACATCACCGCCATGGGCCTCCGCGAGGGGCTGAAAGTGGTGCGGACCGCCAGGGACGCGCGTCTCCTCGAGTTCCAGCCGGGACCCGAGAGCGCGGCCAAGGCGGACCGCGTCGCCGAAGCCCTGCGCGGGGCCCTAGAAGGGATGGCTGAGGTCGTCCGCCCCGTAAAGCGTGGGGAGCTTTACGTCTCAGGGCTGGACGACTCAGTCACGGTCGATGGGCTTCGGGACGCGATCGCGCGCGCAGGCAATTGCCGGCGCGACGACGTGCTCACGAAGCACATCGGTGCAGGACCGGGCGGATTGGGCGCATCATACGTGTTGTGCCCCATCGCTGCTGCCAAAACCATCGTCGGGCTGGGCCACCTTCTGGTTGGCTTCACCTCGGCGAAGGTCGAGGCACTGGAAGCCAGACCGATACGTTGCTACAGATGTTTCAACGTCGGTCATGGCACCCAAACCTGTCCGGACACGTGCCCGGATCGGACCAACTTGTGCCTCCGCTGCGGTAAAAGCGGACACAAGATGCCGGACTGCACGGCACGGAAACCCCACTGCGCGGCGTGAGCGGCGGGGGGGCTGAACGCGGCCCACCACACGTTAGCGAGGTTCTGCCAACCTCCCTACGTGAGGGGCCAATTCGTCCACTCGCGGGCGAGACCACGTACCGGCAAACCGGGAGTACAGACAATGGACACCTCCAATGCCTAGTACGCCCGTAACAACGTTCTTCCAAGCTAACGTAAACCACTCCCCCACCGCTCAGGACTTGTGCCTGCAGGCGATGGCGGAGTGGCAAGCGAATTTAGCCGTAATAAGTGAACCTTATTACGTCCCTCCTTCTGGGAACTGGGTGGGCGATCTCGATGACATGGTAGCGGTGGTGGCCAGAGCCGGGTCCGGCACACCGCTTACATGTCTCGAAAGAGGAAAGGGCTATGCTGTGGCGGAGAGCGGGAGTATCGTCGTCATAGGCGTTTACTTTTCGCGCAACCGCCCCCTGGCGGAGTTCGAGCTTCACTTGGACGCCGTCGGGGCTGCCGTACGCAGACTGTCGCCCAAAACGATCTTCGTGATGGGCGACTTTAATGCAAAGCACCTCTCCTGGGGAAACGTACTCACGGACTCTAGGGGTCGGCGGTCGAGGATTGGGCTCTTCAAGCCGGCCTGACCATACTGAACCAGGGGTCGGTCCAGACCTGCGTGCGCGCGCGGGGTGGATCGGTCATCGACCTGTCATTCGCCACTCATGCGGCCGCCCGCAGAGTGACCGGATGGAGGGTGCTGGAGGAGGTGGAGTCGCTCTCTGATCATCGGTACATCAGATTTGAGCTCACGACCCCCTCCTCCGGTCCGAGCCCTGTTCACCGTCGCCCCTCTCTCCTCCCGCGTTGGGCCCTTACCAAGCTCGATCCGGAGCAGGCCGAGGAGCGGGCACTCTCGGAAAGCTGGGCCTACCCAGCCGACTTCGCGAATCTGGATACGCAGGCAGAGCACATGCGCAAGACCCTGACGAGGGTTTGCGACGCTGCGATGCCACGCGTCTCCAAGCGGCAGCCTCCGTGCAAGCAATCGGTCCACTGGTGGACCGAGGAGCTGGGCGAGATGCGAAAGGCAGTTCGCATCATCAGTCACAGGCTCAAACGCTGCAGGGCGCGCCGTCCTCCGGACTTCGTCGCGGAAAATGGACTCGTGGGCGAGTTTAGAGAGGCCAGAAAGGCCCTTTCGATTGCAATATTGCGATCGAAAGCCCGTGCCCGGGCCGAGCTCCTCGAGACGCTCGATCGGGACCCTTGGGGGTGCCCGTACCGTGGGGCCCGCAACAAGTTGCGGCCTTGCACATCCACGGTCACGGAAACGCTCGAACCCGAGGTGCTCCGGTCGGTCATCGATGGGCTCTTCCCGGAACCGGGGATCTTCACTCCCCCCAGTATGGGTCCACCCATTCCCGACACCCCCACGGACGAGGAGCCTCACTCCATCTCCGAGGGGGAGCTAGACGTCGCCCTGGACCGGCTCCGGGGCAGGAAGACGGCACCGGGACCCGACGGGGTTCCAGGTCGACTCCTCTTCCTGGCTGCAAAACACCTACGCAGCCAGCTGCGGGACCTCTTCGAAGCCTGTATTCGCGCAGGTAGGTTCCCGTCGCAATGGAAAGAGGGGCGTTTGTGCCTAATTCCCAAGGGAGGTCGGCCTCCCAACGATCCGTCCGCCTACAGGCCCATAGTGCTGCTGAACGAGGTCGCCAAGGTCTTCGAGAAGATCTTGGCGGAGCGGCTTGTGAAGCATCTAGACACTGTGGAGCCGGGGCTATCAGATACGCAGTTCGGGTTTCGGCGGAGGCGCTCCACGATGGACGCCTTCGAGACGCTGCGAACGTTGACGGACGAAGCCGTCCAAGCGAAGGACGTCGTTCTTGCAGTGTCGCTAGACATAGCGAACGCCTTTAACAGCCTCCCTCATGAGACGATCAGGGAGGGGCTCCGCGCGCACGGAGTCCCCCCGTACCTCACGAGGCTGTTGGGCGAGTACCTGCGAGATCGGCACATCCTTTGGGAGGGCGGTGAGTCCGCCAACCACGTGTTAGGTCGGCGACGTGTCGCGTGCGGCGTTCCACAGGGATCGGTCCTCGGGCCTATCCTTTGGAACGTAGGCTATGACTGGATCCTTCGGGTGACGGTCCGGCCCGGAGTAGGGCTGATCTGCTTTGCGGACGACACCCTACTCACGGCACGCGCCGCGTCTTTTGCGGAATCCGTGGACGTTGCCAACGACGGGTTGGCGATCGTCGTAGATCGAATAGCTAGGCTGGGCTTGAGGGTCTCCCCCGCGAAAACGGAGGCCGTCATGTTCCATAGGAAATTCCGGAATCCTCCCCCGGACTTGTCCGTTACAGTTCAGGGGGTGGCGATCAGAGTAGGGCCCACGATGAAATATCTTGGGCTAGTTCTGGACGGGAAATGGCTGTTCAAAGCGCACTTTGAGCAGCTAGTTCCCAAACTTCTGAATTCCGCGGGCGCACTCTCCAGGCTTCTTCCTAACGTGGGGGGGCCGGGGGGTGCGACGCGGAAGCTTTATTCCGGCATCCTGAGGAGTATGGCGCTCTACGGTGCGCCCGTCTGGTTCGATTCGCTTCACCGCCACAACCGAACCCTGCTGCACCGCGCGCAGCGGGTTCTGGCCGTGAGGACCATACGGGGGTACCGCACAGTGTCGTGGTCGGCGGCGACTCTCTTGGCAGGCGAGCTGCCCTGGCCTCTCCAGGCAGACGTCCTGTCCAGAGTTCGTCGCGCCCAGCAGGATGCCCTAGCTAGAGGACTGACCTTCTGTCAAGTCGAATTAGAGACGGTCAGGAAGCGGGAAACCGCCTCCTGCCTCGTCGCCTGGTCTCGTAACCTCGAACACCCTGTGGCCGGCGGCTATACGGTGGATGCAATCAGGCCGCAGCTGGAGAGATGGGTGACCCGCACCAGCGGAACCCTGACCTTCAGGACGACTCAGATACTGACCGGACACGGTTGTTTCGATCAGTATCTGTTTCGCATTGTGGACTGCTTGCCTTCCCCGGACTGCCGCCAATGCGGCGCACCCGATACGGCGTTACACACGCTTGTTGAGTGCGCTGCATGGACGCCTCAGCGTTTCGAGCTCGAGACACACGTAGGAGCCGTCCGATCGCTTGGCGACTTGGTAACGGCCATGTTGCACAGCGACGACCGCTGGGAGTCTGCGGTCTCTTTCTGTGAGGCGGTAATGTCTCTAAAAGAGGCCGCAGAAAGGGATAGGGAGCGAAGTCCTGCAGCGCGTGCTAATGTCTCCACCCGAGGTCGCCGGCCTTCAGCTAGCACCCGGAGAGGCAGGTACGCGCATTACTTCCCTCCCTGAGTTAGGTTCCGGTACGAGGGGCCCCTTGCTACTAGGCAACGCAAGGGATTCAGCCCCCGTTTCGAAGTGGGGTGTGTTCTCCCAGGGCACACTCCAGGCACTTTATTGCGCTGGATCGACTGTTGCGTAACTATGTTCTATATCTCAGTCTTTCCTTCACAACAAAGCGCAGGGTCGACGGGAGGAGAGGTTTTTTAGTGGGTATTGAGGTTGCTCGCCCGTGCGGCATCGCTCTGAGTCTTCCACACTCCTCAGTGTCAAGCCATCGCGGACGAAGCGCAAACAAAGCATACTATTGCTAGCGTTATCGCCCCCGATGGATGCGCGCCGTTTCCTAGTGACGGCCCTGAGAGTGCGTAAATCGGTCAGCATTTTTCCTCGCCTCAAACAAAAAAAAAAAAAAAATGGGTCGCCTACTCACTAAGGACTTTTTGAAAATTTGAATGTTACGATGACACTGATAGGTATTTATCTACGTAACTCGTAAATTAATATGTATTAAGTGTTTTTGCATTTAAATATATATTAATCGCATTTGAAAACTTGAAGGGTACCTAATGTTTTGGATGTATTTACATTATGAAGTTTGATAGTTAGAGCAGACTACGACTTTGACACTGGATATCTTGCCACCTACTCAAGTAAATAAATCAGAAAATAATAAATATTTATTACGGTTTTCAACATCAGCGTATTTAATGCATGAATACACTGCTTATTGCATGAATTCAGCAGGCAGGCAGACGGCCCACCTGATGGAAAACGGTTAATACCATGGACATATGTAACACCAAAGATGCTACCAATGTACTGCACTCTCTAAAGAGAGACTGGAACCCGGCCACTAACATCGGAACAACTCAAGTTGGTTATGGCAGTATACTCGATAGATCAGGAGTGGTTACCATCCAAACGAGCATATAAGAAAAACCGTCGTGATACACATACATAGACGGATATAAATAGATGTAAAGGGTGGTCCAACCATAATGCACGAAGTTA
Source organism: Dendrolimus pini (assembly GCA_949752895.1). NCBI lineage: Eukaryota > Metazoa > Arthropoda > Insecta > Lepidoptera > Lasiocampidae > Dendrolimus > Dendrolimus pini. Next base: position 8,471,468 of record OX457147.1, on the reverse strand, counting down.
ATTCTGAGTCACACCTTGACATTTCTTTGCTTCAGTATTTGACAAATTCAACCAAGAAAAGGTACACAATTGAGCAGCGCGTTAACATTGTTGAAACCCTTTTACGAAATCAAATCAAAATGCATTTCGTGCACTTCGTGATTTTTTGGTCAGCATAATCGACCAAATGTGTCCACAATCGGGACAGAAATTGAGGGTATGAACCTGGACGATATGTGGTTATAACAGGATGGTGCCACTTGCCACACAGCCAATGAAACAATGGCTCTTTTGCGCGAGAAATTCAATGGCCGTGTTATCTCACGTCGCGGCGATGTTAATTGGCCGTCACGATCATGTGATTTGACACCGTTGGACTTCTTTCTTTGGGGATATTTGAAAGAAATAGTGTACGTCAATCAGCCAAGAACAATTCAAGAGCTAAAGGACGAGATAATTCGGCACATTAACGACATTGAACCTCAATTATGTCTCAGTCATTGAAAAAAACCATCGGATAGAGGTATGCCACCAAAGCCGTGGCGAGCATTTGGCCGATATTTTGTTCCACACATAATTGTCATAGATCCTTCTATCATAATAAAAAATATTAAGATAATTCTCTGAAAACTTTTTGTTATATTTAAAATTAACATTGTGCGTTTTGGTTGGACCACCCTTTACAACTATTGCTCGCCAAAATAACAAACGGAATATAGTAAGTAGCTGGGCCATCACATACTCTTCACTAGTTACAAAAAAATTTAGTCAAAATATTAGACGACCTTATCGCTTGAATTACATTTTTTTTTTCAAAATAAGTTAAACTTGAGAACACTTTTTGAAAGTCATACATGTAAGTCATTATTTAAATCTACTTAATCTATTATACCGCTTCGCAACGTGTTATCGCTGTTTAAAGGAGAAGAAAAAGAAGAAAGCAATCTCTTCTAGGCCACCCAACACCCAAACAATATGATATGGTTTTTTTATTTCGAAGCTGGCAAATAGGCAAAAGATCCAGTAATGGAAACTGGTTACCGTCGGCTATAGACGTTTGCCCAGGGAGCGGACTGATTCCGACATATTCAATAGGAAATATTGAAGTCAGCACTGACTGAGTAGTACTGTACTGACTTCGAATCAATTTACACGATGCTAGTATGTAGTCAGCAATGGCTTCCTTCGAATTTGAAATCAGTAGCTGAATCAATGTAAATTAGAGTTATGTCTACACAAAATGAAGTAACTACTGGTTTTCATTTGACTACAGAATCATAGAAATTATTTAATCAAAAAGTAGTCAACAGTACTTAATCAAAAGTAATCAAAACTACTCGACGAAACTTGTTAAGATCATGGAGGTTTGATTGAAAGTATTTTTGAAGATTTACCACGCACATTTTTTCCAAAATTGTTAGAGCGGGACTGACTTTTTGCGACTACTTCAGTCTGTTCCCACAGATGTTAAGTACGTAAAATTACGATAAACTAGTAGCTAAAGAGCTGTTATACAGTTTTAACGTGATACTTGAGACGTCGTGAAAACTTGTACAAAACTTCTTTTTTATTATTTAAATATAAAAATGCATCTGGTTAATGGTAGTGACATTTAACCAACCCTTAGACTTTTAAAGTGAAAAAAGATCGCAATAATGTTCTTATGATGTTTATAAATTTTAATAACTTTATAAACATCATAATAATCATAATATTTAATATTTAGGACGCATCAATCGAATAATTATAACCTGACTAAATTCAAAAGTAAAACAATTCAACGGTTTTATTCACGCAACTGTCATTTTTTATTTTCCTATGTTGTGTGTTATTCTATAGAATATATTTTGTCTGGTGATTGAAAATTCGCCCCGAAATTAAATATTTGAGGAGTTAATATGTACCCCATCTTAAAATCCAGGCAGGCGTCTGAAAACCAAATTTCCAAACGCTTAGCTAAGATTTTTCGCAAAATATTCTTAAAACTATAGGAGAATATTTTAAGTTCAAAACACTTATTACAAAAGAAAAATTGGTTAAGTATACCTATATATCATAAAAGGAGTTTTCACGACGCTTCGAGTACCTACTCAAAATGTCTAACTAGTTTTCAGGCTCTAGTAACATCTAGAGAACAAAGCCACCGAACAACTTTAAAGTGCCTAGTATTGCCATTCCTAGCATTATTCTTTTAAGGAAGTATTGAAACACCAGAAGGGCCACGCTGGAGTCATTATCATGATTATAGCTCTTAGGGCCAGCTCGATCGATGTGATACGACGCTCTCACAGAATATCGGCGCGAAACGGTTAGCGTTGAGCTAATCGTGTTTCGTGCGATGAGTGAGAGTTCCGCTGTCCCCCGGCCCCTCCCCTTATCCCACTTTCCCTATCCAATCCCTTCTACTCATCACTCTTGTTTGATTCACCCTTGGAGTTAGTTACATCTATACGCGACAATAACCACTTTCCATATGCTGGGTTGTTTGCCTATTTGCCACCTTCGCAAAAGAAAAGACAAGGCTTAGAAATACACTTTCTGGCACTTGTTAGTAACATTCATTTACTTCGTTGATACAAAATAGGCTGCCAACGCATTCACGCGCTAGATTTTCTCAAAGGGGATTCCCCGTGCGATTTCCTCAACAGTTAATTTAGGTTACGACTAAATAGCATATTATTACATTTATTTAGTTGCATAGTTGTTGTCATGTTGGTTTTTAAGGTTAACAATTAATTTTATGTACCCTCCTATTTTCAAACGATACAATCGGCCATTTCTTTAATTGAATTTTATTATATCTTTTAGTCTGTCATTAGCGCCTGTTTTGTATAGAGTTGTCTATAATTTACCAAAATTTTATGTAAAATATTTAACCCTAATATGATGTGATAATTGTGTAGATTATAATTCAAAATCTTTCAATTGTATAAAAACGATATTCGCTACATTTTATTTTCATGTTAGCAGATTTATTTTATTATATGTAAAACTTTAAATATAATATTTTATGTAATATCTTATATAAAATACTATCTAAAATTTCCAAACAACGTGATAAATTCATGTCATTCATAACCTATTTAATTAAAATGTATCAATTAGGTTATCAGTGACTTTTGTCCTCTATTGCTTGTCCCAATTAGAAATTTTCTCATACTGTAAAATTGTTGGATGGAAGGCAAGGTGTTCTAAAAATGTTTGTCGAATGTGTAGAGTGAGTAGATGAAATGTGCTTAAACCGTAAGGTTCTCTGATTGTAAGTATTATGACCAGTTGCTGTTCTTTTATTACTATAAACCCTTCAGAGTTGTTGCAAATATTTACAATATCCTGAGCGCAGTAGTAAATATTTAAAATTAAATCCCTGTTTTTTTTGTAGTAGTGTTCCTTTGATAGTTCTCTTTATTAGTTAGATGTCTTAAGCCATAATTAGCCGGGTTCATTTGTCTTTCAATTTGTATAGTAATGAGTCATATTTTTTTTAAATAAAACGATCGTATGGGTTTTTCCTATATCTTACCAACCGTTCAGTTGCCCTACTATCGGTTACAGATTTATATAATCTACATAAAAGTAATGTCAAATTGAACCGATGATAAGGCGAATGAATAAGAAGTACGTAAGATATAAGAAGAGTAAGATATAAGAACCGGCCAGTAGCTCTTAAATAAAATAAAACGACAAATATCAAACTAAGGTAGAACTTTATACACTATATGTTATAACGCTATATATACGTATAAAGAAAAACATTTAAAAAAATTATTACAAACTATAGTAATTTTTATGTGTTACTTCGCACCAACTTCAAGATGTAGAAAATATTAATTATTTGCTTTTTGGTTACTTTTAAAAGACAGTGTATTTTTTTAATTAATTACATTCAATTTTATTTATCGATTGCGTTGTGTGTGAGTCCATGAGTGAACATAACAAATCTACCCGGAAGAAACTATGAAGATCTGGCATTCAATTATTTTTAATATAAATCTAAGACTAATGACAATTTAATGGGTAAATAAACAGTCGTATGTATGTAACGAATATCATAAAAAGAGACCTCGGCTATACTCGGCATTGACCATGATTCACTGACCGAAACTTATTATCTTTTTTAAATAAAACGCAATGAGTCATTACTCTATTACTTCGAAAGCAGACACACGTTACGCATAAAACAATCTCTAAGTATTATGCACATGTACATTATACACATATCGCACTATAGTATTCAAAATTTTGCCAAATCGAATTTTTAATGCCATCTATCCTAAAACATGAATATATGTGTAATAGCCCTATCCCTGGTTGAAAGGTATTATGATATTAGGAAGGCAGTGTAATAATGCATGTAATTATAACTACTGATATTCATGCTTAAAAACGTTTCATACTGTTACGATCCGCGAGACTTGAATTAAAATGCCGTTAGAATTACTATAGAATTTATTACAACTATGCAAATACGTATAACACAGGTACAAATATAACCATACACAACAAGTCCAAACGTAATGTAGAAGGTCGTAATTCAATAAACGCGCAAAGTCCGTCACTAAAAGATTCCCGATTGTAGTACACACGTCTTGCTTCGCTCGTGGTTATTGCTCGACTGCCTCGTCCCTCCATCGGGCCCTTGCTTTATACTGCACAGATGCAATATGTCCGTCGAGCCGCGTGGACTGAATTTCCTACAATCAGTTTGTACTTTAAATCCGTAACACCTAGCTAATCACTGCTATAAAAGATTACAATACAACAATGGGCTGTTTTATAATCACATTTTATTGCCGAAAGGTAATAAAATGTGTTTTACAGGTATGCTAGTGTGTATTTGTTTTTGTCGGTGTCTAGTGCGTAACATTACGTATTGTAACGACTACATATTATTGGGTACCCTAGTGCCCTCATTAAAGCATTTCGTATTGTTACGTTTGTTAATAAATTATTATATAATAAGAGCCTACTGTCATCTAATTTTCTTTATTGTATTTTGTGTTTCTTTTTTTATATTAAATAGGTTTGCGTTTGACCACGATCCCGTTCAATGCCGATCGAAGATGGAGCACGCTTACCTAGATAGTACCTATTCACACGAGACTTCAAGATACCCGGATTATACATTTCGGGAAACACGGACTCTGGTAGTGCATTCCACAACCCTGCCGTACGTAGAAATAACGTGGAGGCGAAACGTTTAGTACGGACTGGTAGCGTTAGCGTAGCGTAGCAAGCGTAACGTATTGCACAATAAAGATTTACTATCTTCCCTTAAATAGCTTAGGGACCATGAGTAAATTACGTCACACGTGTGTGAGGGGTACTAAATTTCGTGATGACACATTTCAAAATGTAGTATATTTACGTTTTAAAACACGAAATTTGGACTATTAACGACGAACATCAAAATTTTTCCAATTTAATTTATATTATTATAAATAATTTAAATGGAGATAAAACTAATTACGGAAGTGCTATTTTAGTTTAATAATTTCTTGATGAAAAATTCCAAAATATGTGACGTCAGACTAGGGAGGGAGGAGTCTCATAAATGTGACCAGCTGTGACAAGAGAGGGGTCAAAAAATCATGAAATTCGTGTAACGTAATGGTACAGTTATTTAGTAGCATAGTTGTTCTTGTCGTGTTTCTGTTTAAAGGTAATAATTAATTTTGTTATGTACCCTCTAATTTCTGAACGATACAATCGGCCATTTCCTTAATTGAATAATAATGTTATATTTTTATTTATTCGGTGATTAGCGCTTGTTTCGTATAGAGTAAGTAGTTATCTATAATTTAACATAATTTTATGTAGGAATGTTTATCTCTAGTATGTAGTGATTGTGTACAGATTATAATTCAAAATCTCTCAATTGTATATAGACGGTATTCACTACATTTTGTTTTCATGTTGGCAGATGCGATGGATTTATGCTGTGTTCGGTTTGTTTTATTACATGTGAAACTTTAAATATAATATTTTATACAGTGTCTTGTATAAAATATTATCTAAAACTTCCAAACAATAATGTACTAAATTCTTGTTACGCATAACCCTATAATTAAAATACTTTATCAATGACTTTAATCCGCTATCGGTTGTGCCAATATGTTGTTCCAGTTTCTTATACTGTTGAATTGTTGGAGGGATGGCGAGGTGTTCTAAACATGCTTGTCGAGTGTTCAGAGTTAGTGTATGTAATATGTTTAAACCGTAAGATTCTTTGATTATAAATATGTGACCAGTTGCTGTTCTATTATTACCATAAGCCCTTCTGAGTTGTTACAAGTATTAAGGCCATTAGGTCAAATTAATAGTATTCTGGCAGACCCATCTTCGGATGAGGCCAGAATTCTGTATAAACTGGTAGTTATAAGAAATCCGTGATAAGTAGTAGTAGATTAGTGAATTTGTTTTGTTACACTACGTAATTGTACTTACCAGGGCAGCATGGTCGCTTAAGCGATAAAGCACTTTAATTATGAATTTTAAAAAAATTATTACAGTAATTTCTGGATGGCCCCTGAGAATGAGATAAATGTCCATTAATTACCGTTCAAAGAAACCATAATATTTAAAACGTAGTATACAAAATCATATGTCAATCATTCTCAAGCAATCATAAGTATGCGCATAACAAACGCTTTCATGAACGTACCAACGTTGAATTTCAAAGTCAGTGATACTCATATACAACAGGGATCTTTGTTTGCAATGTTTATAGAAGTGGTATTTTAAACACTGTATTCTTAACAGCGAACTCCCACTTTCGGTTATATTATAGAATCTAATTATACAGAATACTTCTACTTTGTATGCATTCTACGTTGTTCAGACCGCTTACATTGTACAATGTTGATATATTTGTTTTATAAGAATGCTTATTAACAGATATGCTTGATAAAATATACTAAACTAGTTTTGTCTTTTGTACGATCTATGTCTTTCATTGTTAGACTTCTAGCTTGCATGTCATGTTCACCATTTCCAACCAGCGCTTTGTTGGGCGCCAAGAAGTCTCGCTTAAGGTACAGCAAATTGAAAGCTATTCTACTAAAGACTTCTACTACTACCCGAAGGATGCTTTGTAGCGAAGCCTTAGGTGTGTAGCGATACCTCGGATCCGACTCCGGGGACCAAAGCATGGCCCCCGCCACCGTGCTTGCCTTAGCCAGGCGGCTCCAGGGTTGAAAATGATAAACTGTATAGCGTCAGAAGCAGAAAGTATTACAGATAGAGTGAGACCCCAGACACGGAATATCCGTCACATTTTCATCTCCGTGACGACTAAGATCAGAAAATATTCAATAGCATTTTGTTTTTCAAATATGCATACATACACATAAAACATACTCGACTGTGGCACAGAAATCTCATGGGTTTATTCATGCTGCGAACAGTTATTAAGGAAAACAATTAATAGTTATTATTACTGACTAATATATAACCCAATAGCACTCCGAAGGTTACATAATAAACATTCAACGTCTAGTTTGCTATAGATATTTTTTACCGCATTAGATAAGCGCCTAATCAAAAATCAAACAATTCAGTTTTAAACTTTAGAGAGAAATTTTTTCCCCATTTTGAAAGCGTAAACGGTTTTTTTATTACGAAGCCGAAAAACCGGTAGGCCCATTTAATGGAAGATGGTTGCAGTCGCCTACCTATACAAAACCCTTCCCTAGCTTTATCTCTTTTCATTCCAAGTTTGTCTGGAAGAGATCGCTGTCAGCAATAAGACCGCCATTTGTACTTAATTCTAAGCTTGTGTATTTTTCATTAACTTTATTGTATAATACAATATATTTTTTTCTATTCTATACAGGGTAAATTTTTCAAGTGGGCCTTCTGGGCCAAATCTTCAAGTATGCTAAATTGAATAGCGAAAAACACTCAAAGGAGTTTCGCAACCGATTTTGATGAAGACTGAAGTGATATCATAAGATTTTTGAAAAATCAATTACCGTTATCAGGAATCGAATCGGCTGATTTTGAAAAATAAACACATTTTACATTATAATACCAAATCATAGTGAACTTTAAGGACCAATTTCTGTGAAGGAATGTCAAACGATAAACCAAGGGTTATTTTTAAACAAAATTTTCTATTTTCCATACTAAATGTATGAAGAATGAAATGAAAAGTTCAAGTTTTGAAACCCACCTTCAAATGTCTGTGCGACCATTGGTTGCTGAGATATCGACGATCGATCAAAGACAAATTATCCACTTCTATTCAAAGTCCAATAGCTCAGCGAGAAATCATCGAATCAAGGCTTACAAAAAAAATAAAGCTGGATAAACACCCTATCCGACGCATGCAGTGGTATAGTTGGAAAAAAATGTCCGTGGATCAAAAAAAAACGAAAATTGTATTCTTCAGTGTATTCATTAGGTTGGGGCCGATACTTGTTGCTTAAAAAATTGTTTAGTCCCGAGATCTTGAAACTAGAGAATTCAAGCTTTAAGCAATTTAATGTTTTATGACTCATCGGAGAATTTTCATATGGCTGTATATATGGTCGTTACGGCCATTGTTAACAAAGATACAGCCATTCGAAAAAACGCCAAAATTTGGAAAACATTTTTGATCCTTCTACCCTGATCCTAATTTTTTCCACTAGTGTAATAACCGGCCATTAGACAATCTACTTCTTCTCTTATAAAAATAAATTACAATTTAATGAATCATCCAAAACAACTCACATACATGCACAGTAATACATACCGATGTTATCACTAACACAAAATCACACGTACTCATTTCCATAGAAATAAACAATAAATTGTTATCGTAACGTCAGGCGATTCTCTCAGACGTACGAAGCGTTGAAATTAGTAATTAATTACCGAACGACGGATGATACACTTGCCTAGTTTTAATAGAATTTATTATACCACTCTAATTGAAATAAGCTACGAGAATTTAGCGCTTTGTACTTAGATAATACAACACAGTGGTGTTGTAAAAAGTATAAAACTCCATCACAGATGAAATAAAAATAATAATAAAAAAAGATTATCCCGAACTTTAACCAATCATATGTTGGCCAAATGCTGATATTAAATGGATCAACCAAATCGAATCAATATGGTTGAAAGGCAAAGAACTGAAAGGACAGACGGTCTACACCTGTACCTACATCTATACTATATTGTTACGAGTTGCGAGACTCGAATCAAAAATGCCGTTGGAATTATTATAGAGTTTATTAGAACTATACAAACACACATAACACAGGCACAAATATAACCGAACACAACAAATCCAAACGTAATGCAGAAAGTCGTAATTCAATAAAACGCGCAAAGTCCGTTATAGATTACCAAATGTACACACGTCTCGCTTTGGTCGTGGTTCTCGCTTGACTGCCCCCTCCCTCAATCAGGCCATCGTTTTATACTGCACAATGCAATGTGCCCGTATCGTACTTGACGTAATCCGAAACACCTGGCTAATGAATCGGCCGCAAGCGGCCATAAATGAATACGATAAAACAATGGGCTGCTCTCTAGAAACGTATGCCAATAAATAAGTAAACAAAAGAAGACGATCATAAAAGTATTAAAACCAGTTCAAATGCCGACAGGTAATAAAATGTGCTTTTTTTAGATATGCAGGTGGATTTTGTTTATGTCGGAACCTGAGTTGTAACAATATTATAAAGAGGTAAAGTTTGCGACTTGAACTACTTAACCGATTTTGAAAATACTTTCACCAGAAGAAAGCACATTATCCCTGAGTGACCATAGGCTATATTTGATTGTGATTAATAATATTTTTCAATTATTAATGACGCCCAGCGAAGTGAGCATGGATCAACTAGTATATAGCACTGCATTATCAAATCAATATAAATAAAGCGTAACCTTTGTTGAATAACTTTACCATAAGTAGGTATCTAACGGTAGACCGATCGAGAACAATGCCCATAGAAAAAACAATAGCAAAGAAATCTTAAAGCTTTAATTATGGAATGGTACAAGTTTGCAAAACATTTGGTAAAGGCGACCGAGTTTCGCGAACCAGTGGGAAAGCGGCGAAAAAAGTGAAAGTGTGCAAGCGAGACGGCAATACGCTGACCGTTCAAGCGAGAAAAGAACGGAACGGTGTGACGTTACAGAGCGATATCACGGTTTATTAGTGCCAATAATATATAAATCAACTACCAATTAAACAGTTTAATGTATTGTATCTATACAAATAAATTAAATTAAAGTGTCTGTTTGTAATGTCAAAATAACAGCTTTTTACTAAATGCATAATATGTGAAGGTACATACATATATATTATACCTACGGTATTATAATAAAAAATATTTTTTATCATTTCTGTCTAGATTCTGACTGATTTTGACGGGACTTTCACTGGCAGATAGCTGATTTTATAAGGAGTCACTTAGGCTACTTTTTTTAGGGTTCCGTGAAAAAAAAAACACGCTGACGAAGTGGCGGGTACAGCTAGTTTAAATTAAATTAGACAACAGAGCATTTTTGATAAGGTACATTGAAATTCATATATTTCAGCCTACGTACAGTCGATTTTTTTTTAATGTATCGAGTTTTTAAAATTTAGATCTAACTACACAGTTCCATTGTAAGCAACAATTTGCGCCGTTTACATTAATATTAATATGTATTTTTAACGAAAATAAAAAGTATGTGAGAAAAAGTAAACTACCTTGGAAATTAAACTAAGTACACTATAATATAAAAAACTTAAAAATTAAAAAGTAATATAAACACAGAGATAAATACTACTGTATATATAATACCTACATACATCGTTTTTATTTCACTACAAACGCAAGCAAAGGCATCAAGTCTATAAAACCAAGTCAGATATATAATTAATATCAAGTGAACTTAAATATAGATCTTTGAGCGACACCAAATAACAGAGTATTTAGGATAACTTGAACGACTACATATATTCAAATAATTTATGATTATCCACACAAATACGCAATTCCTGCCGAAAAGCAATTGATATCGTACAACTAATTACTAGGGATGGGCCGAATGTGGTTTGAACCAAATACCAAATTCGGCCGAACATTCGGTTAAAATAATAAATTCAGCCGAACTTCGGTTTAATTTCGCCGCGCTTTCTTGAGAGCAACAAGCGTCGTGACTTGATAATGCCGAATCTTTGGCTTTTTCCTAAGTCTCTATGACTAAGACCGTTATTTTTTAGTTTATAAAATAGTGATTTCAATCAAAATAAAGTTGTAATTGCTGATGTTAGTTATTATTTTTTAATTCAAGTTACGCATTATAATTAAGCAGTTACATTAGTTACTAATGAGATGTTCAAAAGAATTAGAATAATACTATGTTTATTTAATTTGTATTTTAATTTGATGTATATTTAATTACGCAAAGATTTATAAATTTATAATGGAAGACATTAAGAACAACTAATTTATTTTATATCACATTGCAAGTTAAGGTTTTACATGTTCATAACTAAAATTAATGACCATGAATAATATATAATGGCGTAATTTTATTTTACGTTTATAATACATATGATTTGTATTAATTTCAGTCAAAACAGTGCAAGTAGGTATTTTGCTTATTCTTGTACCGAATGTTCGGCATGTAAACTGATTTTCGGCCGAAGTCCCTAGTTCGGCTCAAGCTGCCGTTATTCGGCCAAACCGAATTTAAAACGATTTCCATCCCTGCTAATAACTGCTTATGGACACGCTTCAACTTCACGCCAATAATTCCTTGTTCCTGGTTTTTGGTTCTTCCATACTTTTTATTACTATAAAGAATTAATGTATGAAAAATAGAACATTTTGTTCAAAAGCAACCCTTTCCCTTGGTTTGTCGATTGACATTACTTTTTAGAAATTGATCCTTACACTCACTATGATTTTGCATAATAATACAGGTGTTTATATTTTCAAAATCAGCCGATTCGATTCCCGACAAGGGAAATTGATTTTTTAAAAGTCTAATGACACCATTTTAGTTTTCGTCACAATCGGCCTCGACACTCCTTGGAGCGCTTTTCGCTATTTCGTATAGTTTATTTAGGATTTGTCCCTGAAGGCCCGCTTGTAAAAGTCAGCCTATATAAGCTCGAGTTCATTTTTAATGTTAAACTAGCGGGCAGACTTTGCCCTGCTCTGAAAAAATAAAAGTCTAGAACCAGATTCCAACGCCACCTACCGAATTCAATCATGGATCTAAACCATCGCGAGATCCACTCAAACACACATAAAAATTTCATCGATATTTTGGAACGGATCACAGCGCCACCCGTCGGTTCGATTTGTGAATCTAAACCATTCTGGAATCCCCCGGAATGAAATCCCCTTTTCAACGCACACTGAAAACTTCATCAAGATCCAGTCCAGGGGGTTTAGGAGTTCAGTGACAAACAGAAACAGAAGAACAGAAGAATTCTGTATATAAACGATGTCAAATATCGAATTACAAAGCACGAAATAAACAAATTTGGAAGCAAAAAAATCTCAGGTCACCCCATAAACACAGGTCGTCGATCTTTGTAGGATCATCGACCTCTAAAGGTTTATGGCATCCACTAAAAGGTTGAAATACTAAATGTCACCCCATAACAATAATAAATATAAGGAATAAAATTACCAGCACGAAATAATAAGAATCGTATAAATCTTAAATTTATATATAGGTATACGAAGAATTATTTGTCTAGTTCCCTTTTTTTACCTGACTATACCATATTAAGGGAAGGGTAAGACAAGTTGTAAACAAACCATAAAAAAACATTTTTTATAGGTCACTTTTACAAAAATATTAATTTGAAAAACAAAAAAGGCACTATTAAAACTTAGAATTACTATGTATGTACTGTGTATTTTCATTTTATATAAATTAGAAACATTACATGCTAAAAACCTAAAAAAGGGGTGATTCTCAAAGACCGCACAACTTTTTAATACTACCAAATCATAGAGTACAGTTAATGCAAACATTTCACATTTCAATGTGTAGTTTTATCAAAGATCGGGTTATATCCGCCATCTTTACTATTTTTTGTTATTTAACAAATAAACGAGACATTAGTAGGCACCCGATATTTAATTAAAGAAAATAAATTTGTTAAACACTATTTTCATCGTTACACTTTGTCTCATGCTAAGATGAATATGGTACACAGTTCTCTAATTCTAAATACTAGAATTTCGTGTCACTGAATATAAAGAAGTCCTAAGTAAAACCTGATGTACATAGTTTTGCATTTGAAGCTTATTGACTTGCGAAAGCAACAGAGTTAAGCCCCTATTATCGTTTGGATAGACACTTGTTAATGTACTTGTCCAATTTGAAAACCTGCCCGTAAAACTTCATGTAAAATTTTTGTTGCGATTCATTTTGTCACTTGTCACTTGAAGATTTTCCACTTTTCCGTTGCGATTCGTTTTTCCACCTGTCCGTTGCGATTCGTTTTTAGTTCATTGAAATGTTACATGAGCTTTGCATTTGTTAGAGGACGCAATTTTATTTTTGGACATGTGTGGGGGGTCAATAGAAGCTTAACCTCAAGTTTGTGGGGTCACCACCCTTGTCCCCCGGCCGCCATCTTGGAAAAAGGGGTGAAAACATTTTTTTCGCGTTATCCCCCACACATGTTCCAAAAATAAAATTGCGTCCTCTAAAAAATGCAATATTCGGTCCTTAAATTGTAAGATTTCAATGAACTACTTCCACTTGAAGTTTCACTTGTAATATGTGTCCCAGCACACATTCGATTTTTCGCAGGTTTACTGCAAATTACGATTTGGTTAGGTTAGGTACATTTTAATGGTGTAATAAGCTACACACGCACTGACCATTTTTTTACGTCAACACTTTTGTCGTTCGTTGTCGTTCACTTTTGTTGTGACTTTCTGAAACATTTCTGAAACTGAACCGTTGGCAAAGTTTTCTTGTTGTTAATTTGTTTCCTTAACAAACTCTATTTATTTATTAATATTTTTTTACGTAGACCACAAATAGAGGCAGTGATGCCTTGCCACGTGGAGAGCAGATGTATAGTTCGATGCAAACTTAAGTTTACCTCCATTAATAGCGGCTCGGAACATCACACTTTCTGATGCGCAGAACGCGATTTTAGGTATAAGAGGGACGAGGTCGTCGGAGGACGAGGTATATCCTCGTTCGCTCTCTCTCTCGCTTTCTCGTTTACAAGACTTCCACGGCGCTCGGCTCACCAGGGCTGCCAATTTAGCGCTTTCGGAGCTAGATATAGCGCCTTTTAGGCCAATCCAGCTCCCAATTTTATTAAACAACTTCCAGCGCAAAATCTTGCGGTTTTTATAATATGCAAATATCTAATTAATTTTATAATAAATATATATGAATACCTATACTAATATTATAAAGAGGAAAGATTAGATTGTTTGTTTGCCTTGAAGAATCTCCTAAACTACTGAACCGATTTGAAAAATGCTTTCACTGTTGGCAAGCTACACTATACCCGGATGACATGGGCTATATTATGTTTACAAAAAAATTAGGGATCCTTACTAAAACTCCAATAATGTAACCCAAGGTGTAAAAAAATACCTAAAATCACGTGCGAAAACTATTGATGATAGAATGAAATAATGTACTACGACTTTGCAGAACACATCATTATCTACAAAAAGTGTCGCGACAGCATATGTCTAACTATTATACTTATGCCACAATAAGTGTTCTTTTATTTTAAAAATTTAACTAAAATGCCGCCGCTAGAAAAGGCTCTTTATTTGTATCTTGGTATTAATCCTTTTCAAATAAAATTACTGCATATTCAAGACTGCTTCAATACCTTCATATAACTTTTTGAATAATTCAATTCGGATATTCCATTCGAAAGATATCACGAGTTTAAAAATGTAAGTATTAGACCACGTGACCGTGACGCTTTTTCGTGAGCGAAAAATCGTAAGACCCCGTCTATATAGAAACTTCACTTCAAAAATATTGCAAACGAAAACAAACATAGATATACTAGAAGACAGAAATCATAGTAGTGTAATGACTAGCGCATGCGTCTCAAGCTCCCAGGGTGCAGGTTCGCATCCTGGCCGGATGCAATGCACTACGTGGGCAGTTTTCTGACCTAACGTGCATATTGTTACAATTACCACATGCACATTGAGACAACCGATGTGTTAAACCTGTCAAGCCGCCTTGGACAAGCGTGGCGGGTATACTGTCCGTTCCCCTATATTCCTATAATAAGAGGCCTGAGCTCAGCAGTGGGACGTTTATGGACTGATATTATTTTACTTACTAATAGATTTTGTCTAAATAAGACTAAACGTGACTTAATGGAAAGAAACCAGCATACTTAGACATGAATCATTGATAAAATTTAATCAGTGGCCTGATAACACTATTGTCACTTACAATACAATAAATGACTTTGTGTTTTTAAAATGGCTTTTGTAACTACTTTATTTTTACAATTTCAAGACTCCCATTTTGTCGTGTGTCATTCACACCTATTATCTCAAGTGCAATTCTAGCTATAATTATAACATCTGGTATATTTGTATTTATACTTAGCAGCTCTAAAATTGTAACAATATTAATTACATACATCCCTCCTGATGACAACTGACGTTAAAAATTGGACCTGACTTTAATCGTAAATTAGATTTTTTTAAAGTACTTTTGTTACGCACCTATAATAAATTAATATCTATGTATCAAAAGGTTGAGTAATGTAGATGAAGCAAAAGAGGTACATCACAATCGCAGCTTGTGGAAATTCATCGACTCTGCCTACCCTTATGGGAAACAGGCGTGATACTTTTGTTTATAAAGTATCACTAAATTTGGCTTTTAATGTGAATTTACCTTGGTATCTAGTCTGTTTTCTTTCACCATATCCCAATTATTTGGGATCGGCACAATGTGTCTTTTCCTTCCACACTCCTCTACTCTGACATACATATTCTGCCACACAACATATCATCATATCATCCTTCACACAATCCATCCATCTTTTTTTTATCTACCTTTACATTTTTACCCATCTATCCTGTAGTTTAACATTCTTTTTAACCGACTTTGAAAAAAGGAGGAGGTTCTCAATTCGTCGGGATCTTTTTTTTTTTTGCTTTTTTTTATGTAGGTAATGTTCGCCGATAACTCCGTGATTTATGATCCGAATTACGTGATTCTTTTTTTTGTTCGACGCGGAATAGCTTCCAATTGGTCCCCTAAAAATTTTACATAGTTTGGCCCAGTAGTTTTCATTTTATGAACATTTTTTTGTTCCCGGTTCTTGGGACCTATATTTTTTAAGAAGCGCGGCACCATTCGTAGGTCCACCCATACTAGACACTAAAAAGTAACAAATAAAACTTAAAAACTTCGTTTAAAAAAACCGACTTCAAAAACGAAAAAACTAAAATGTACATTGTAGTACATTTTAGTTTTTGAAGTCGGTTTTTTTAAACGAAGTTTTTAAATTTTTCTCATGTGACTTTTATCCCTCCTCATTATATGCCCATACCAACTTAATCTTCTTCCTCTCAATTTTTCAGTGAAAGGGTGCAACTTTCAGAGATCCCCTTATGTACTCATTTCTCACCTTATCCATTCTTGTAACACCACACATCCATCTCAACATTCTCATCTCAGCTGAGTGGAGACGTTTGTGGTTTATCACTTTAGTGGCCTAACAATCCGACCCATATAGCATCATATAGATATAGGAACCAATATATAATAAACAATGTCTGAAAATAAAAAAGATTACAATGTAAACAATTTATTTTTAGTCCCAACAGTACAATCACAATGTCTCGTGACATATCCGCATTTCTTCAATTCAATTCGATTCACAGTTCAGCTAATTAAAAACATTGAAACATATCTGTTGCTGGCTGGAGGCGCTAATTCATTTTATTAACATACATTTAGTCACAATGTTATTTATAAATATTCAATATATGGTTTGTATTGCCTTAAGCAGACAAAGGAACAAGCGGCCCACTCCATGAAAAATGATCACCGTCGCCTAAAGCGGTTGCAACAAAAACGTCCCCAACAAGTTGCCGGCCAAAAGCAAATTTTATGACGCTACATCATACATAAACATATATAAAGCTGAAGAGTTTGTTTGTATGTTTGTTTCATTGAACGCGCTAATCTTAGGAACTACTGGTCTGATTTGAAAAATTCTTTCAGTGTTAGATAGCCCATTAATCGAGGAAGGCTTTAGGCTATATATCATCAGGTTAAGACCAATAGGAGTGGAGCACCAATGAAGAATAAAATCGGGGGGTTTTGAAAACAAATTCCATGCTATGACGTCGCGGGCACAGCTAGTCAGTCATACATAAACATATACATCGGCATGTCATTGCGAAAAGAGAAAACCTATATTCTAGGGAACTACGTCCAACATCCGCGGATGTAATGTTGCCAAGGAAACGAAAATCATAAATAACAATGAAAAATTTATGATAATAGATATTTCTAGCTGCATTATTAGGCCATTGAAAAATTACATTTAGGTTTGCGTTTCTCAGAGGATACATTTTATTTTTTTGATGTGTAGAGGGTGTTAATATAAGCTTAAGTTCAAGTTTGTGGGGATCGCCGCCGCCACATCTTGGAAAAAGGGGTGCAAAAGGTTTTCGAGCTGTATCTCGTAAACTAGCAACCCTACAGAAAATTTTACAAGACATTATTTGTATGAAATGAAATTGTCTAACTTTATTCTTATTACTTCTTATCGCAAAATGGGAAATAAAAAAGGTATGAACAAAATTTTTTTTTACAAAATTTCTTTTGAGTGTTATAACTTTTTCCGGTCATTTTACAATGAAATGACATCAGAGAAATCTTATAGAGGGTTTTATATTTATAACAAATAATTTCCACTACAAATATGTTTAATTTTATTAATTTATCTGAGTTCTATAGCGCTCCAAAGTTGGCCAGGTTCTCTTGAATAATCGTAAGAATACAATGAAAACAAACCATTAGGCTTAGTTTTCTAATATATATATTTTTTTATTCATATATTTTATCATTTTCTTAACATTCCTATATTCATTTATTATCGACCCAACCAAACCCAAATTCAACATGAAAGAAATTATATGCACCAATGCCCATCATTAATTGAAGTGTAAATACTATTTATGCTTGTGGATACATATTTACTTTTTATTCAAAGATAAAAAAGGGATTGGTTGGTCAGAAAACGGTAACCGGACATAATAACAAAGTTTATAATAATAAGTAACCACAATTAAAACAAAACTTAATGATGACAATGAAAAACACCAACTGCCATAACAAAATATCAAAATGAAACAAATCAGTCCAAAAAATTTTGAAAAAGTAAACAACACCAGAAACCAAACCAAAATAAAAACAAAAATCTTAAGTTAAGTAAGTACTTTAATTTAAGATTTTTTTATTTACCAAAATAGTTAAACTTTTTAAAAGATCAATAACATAATGTTGCAAAAATATTAATGCCACATATAACTTGATTTAATAAGTATCAATACATTGTTTTTCATGTATTGATGCAATCTATAACCACTTAGTTTTTGTTCTCTTAGGGTAACACATTTGTTTTTAAATTTTCTTTGAATTATGAACTGGGGTATAACCAGTTTTGAATATCCAAAACTATACTAATCTGTTGGGTTAATAATTAAATAAATGTAAACAAATTATAACATAACTAATCAAAATAGGTACTTGCATCTCATGACTCAATCTTAGTTACTAGCAGAAAAGGCAAAAGGAAAACCAGTTTAACTAGTAATTTTAATGCTGTATCACAATTTATGTTGATTAACTCAACCACATATGTAATATTATTTACCAAATGATTGGCCTCATTTAGGGTATTCTATTAAATAGCAATCATAACTGGATGCTTCAGATATTATCTGTCAAAAGCCAAGTACTCATTAAAGTATCTGTCACACTCAGAATTTGATAATGGTGCTTTTCATGAGTTATAAACCGAAATCTGCTATATATCTGCTATAGGTGGAAGGGCATTTGCCTGATTGAATGCCAGGTGGTAGGGCATTTGCCCGATTGGATGGCTACCACCCCTGGTCTAGAGTATGCCGCCATAACAGCTTTGAGTTGTGTTCAGGCATTAGTGGCCAGGTTCCAGTTACTCCTTCAAGGCTGGCAGCACATTGACAGCACCTTTGGTACTGCTAATGTCCAGAGGCAAAAATCACTTTGCTTGATTCATCCAAAACGAAAGACAGAAGTGAACAATCTAATATTGGCCTAACCTGCCAGTTCTGCCCCTTTCAATGAAATTAGTTCAATTTAGTTGAACTGTGTAATATTAGCTTAACATAAAATCAATATAAATTCCAATACATTGTTTTAATGAAATGTCCATGATAGTTTAGCAACTAAATATGAACTGGTTTACTAATATATACTTGTTTGTTAACCAAACAAAATACAAGGACAGGCTTGTTTGTGTTAAAATTTCGCATGGTTGTTTGTTGAAATAAGGTGAAGGATTTCAACAGGCCTTTGTGCCTCCTTTCAACATTGTAATGTATACCTACAACTAATAGTTGTTTACAACACAAATGTTGATAATTTTCTTTTATATTTTAAAGGACTTTTTGTTTTGTTTTTTAACAGACTTCCAAAAGGAGGAGGTTCTCATTATGACTGTATGTTTTTTAAATGATTTCTGCATAAATCAATTGTGGACAAATTTTCAAAAAGTTTTATTCATTCAAAAGAATATATTCAATACTCAATACTCAATCATTTATTGCACAATTATAAACAGTTTTACATGTTCACAATAACCCTAGCAGGGTATAGCAATAGATACTATGCGGAGCGGATCGATCTATTTCACGTACTGAAAAATGTCATTATATCTATTTTACATCATCTTTAAAAAAATCGTTTATATTGTAGTAGCATTTTATTATTAATATATTTTTAAGTTCTTTTAAAAAGATGTCGTCTTTAGTGTTTTTTAATTTAGCAGGCAATTTATTATATATTTTAATGGCCATTGCGTTCGGGCCGCAGCTATGCATATTAAGTTTGGAGTTTGGTAGAATTAAATTATTTTCATAGGTAGGTCTAATTGCATAGTCGCGCATGTCATTTAATTTGATAAAATATTGGTGATATTTTCTAATGAATTTACACTGTTCTAGTATGTATATAGATGTTATTGTTAGTATTTTATGTTTGATAAAGTATGGCCTATGAAAATGTGGTATCGTTATGTCAGGAAGTTTTATATTTTCAAGTATGCGGATACATTTTTTTTGAGCGATAAACAGATCTCCAACATCTACGCTGTTTCCCCAAAGTATGATGCCGTAGCTGAGCCACGAGAACGCGTATGCGTAATATGCTGTTAAGGCCGTATCTAGATTGGTTGCTCGTGTATTCCTGAGGTGGTTCCAGTTTCACCAAATCAGGATCCAATCCTTGTTGAAGAGCGCCAAGTACCGACATTCTTGGAAAGGCAAAACTTGTATATGCATTTTTTTTTATTGCATGAGTTCAGCAGACAGGCAGACGCCCCACTTGTTGGAAAGCGTATACCATCGCCTATGGACATTTGCAACATTAGAAGTACTACAAACGGGCTGTTGCTCTCTTAAGGGAGACTGGAATGTGGTCACTAATGTCGGAACCCAACTCAAGGTTGTTATGGCAGCATACTCTAGACCAGGGGTGGTAGCCATCCAGTCGGGCAAATGCCCTAACCACCTGGCTGTGGGTTGTTTTGTCATCTTTTACGACAGGCCACCTGACCGCAGGAAATTGTATTCCTTCGCCAAAATTTCATAAAAAATATTGAGAAACTAAAAAGTTTTTGGATATACATATCGCCAGGTACACATACTTATGAAAATGTTGGACTGTGCCGCCTGTGGGGTTACTCATTTTTAGGGGTTACTCATTTTTATTAGGGGTTACTCATTTTTATTAGGGGTTACTCATTTTTATGTCGGCACCGCACCTGTTAAACGCAGAAACACATTCTGCCAAAGAGAGAGGCTAAGAGGCATTTTGTCCTCTTTTAACATATCCAACACAGATAACTGTTTGGATGCACATTAATATTAACATTTACTCATTGTGATGCGATTTGTCTGCTGAGGCCCAATTCTACTATTTCAATGATTTGGCCTTGTAAAGATATTCAATGTATGATTCCATTGTGATCATATCAAAAATTTGTATTCTACTAAATCCACAATATCTTCCTGGTATTGTCGCAGTGTAATAATAGTAGAAAAAAAGTCTATTACCACTGTCAGAAACAGTTTTAGCTGAAATTAATATTTAAAAACCATTAACATTTAAAACAATTATTGAGTTTTCACTTATAAATACTTATAAAGATAGTGGAATACACACCTTTGTAATTAACAGAATATCAAAGGCCATTTTGATGAGATAGTAGAGTAGAATAAATATATATATTATTTGGGTGAAATAAATTAGGGTGATAAATGATGCAGTAAGTAAAAGGCAGTGTGAGTCAAACTTTTGCACTCTATATGGCTGCACTTTGACACAGAGAGGCATAAGATTACAGGTTATTTGAGTTTAGGGGTAACATGCACCTTATATTTAGCCACTAGACCTATCATTTGGGTTAGGAAACAAGTTTTTAGGGTCCAGGAACAACTTTTGAATGAATAAGGGGAAAAACAAAAATACATTTGATAAACAAAGTTATGCCACTTTTGTTGATAACAAAGTGTGATTTGAGTTTAGGAATACACTTAAACTGTTTTTGAGTTAAGTAAACAAGCTTTGAATGAGTATATTGATTTTTAAATACCAAAATAGTTTTTTTTATTATATATTGCAAGGATGGTTACAATTCGGTTGACACTTGCCAATCCCTGCCATGGCCCACTCGCTTGGCTTGTGGGCTGCAGTCGATAGTCACGACCAGTGACTAGAATGGCGATTGATATTAGATGCGAGCGAAACAAGCATGCCACGGCGCGGCTGGAGTGTGCCAGAATAAACTGGTTACCATCGTCAGAATATAATGAAATGGACAATTGAAAAAAAATTACATCTTAAGAACTACATGTATTGTATCCTAGACATGGGGGTTGCAGAAGGGAGAAGTATTCCCCCCACTACTTAAAATTCAGTGACCAGTAATCTAAAGTTTAACCCTCTATATCAGTGTTTTTCAACCTTTTTCGTGACATGGCCCCTTTAGTATGAAGAAATATTTCATGACCCCCTAGATACCCATAATACCCATAATCCAACATATTTAATCATTTTCATAATTAGGGTTCAGATAAAAACGTAAAAAAACAAAAAAAAAACCACCAAATGCATCACCAACGCAATTTAAGTGCATACGTATGACCACGGCAGATGCCGGCAGCCCCGCCTCCGCCCCTTGTAAATGAGAAAAGCGTTGCTGGCTAGTTATCGAGTAGCTCTTCCCATGGCTAAAGCAGGAAAACCTCATACTATTGCTGAAAATTTGATTTTACGAGCAGCTTTAGATATGATGGAGATTATGTTTGGCAAACAAGAGGTCGGAAAACCCAAAAGTATACCTCTGTCTGACAACACCATTCAACGCAGGATAAGCGATATGGCGACTGATGTTCGTGATCAAGTCAAGGAATAAATAAAAGAAAGTACTTTTGTGTCCTTGCAATTGATGAATCCACGGATATTGCAGATTTTACTGTATAAGCTTGCCCAACCTTTTGCAACTCTGTAAGTAGAAGCTTCACGACTCCCCAGGGGGTTGAGATCCACACATTGAAAAACACTGCTCTATATCAATCTTATGAGGTATAATTATGACCAACTTAAAATAAATCCAACAATCAGTAAGTCACATAATTTTTAATCTATTTCACATGTTAATTGTTTAATAATTTGGAAGACTCAATCTCTTATCTATTCTATTTTATCTTTGTTGTTTCTTGCTCCAATGACTTTGGCATTGATTTTGCCAGGTCATAGTAAAAGAAGCAGGTGTTAATAGACACTAATATAGCTGGCTAAATTAAGAAATTTTAGTTATCAGTAATTTTGTCCAGAAACCTGAGGACAAGACTTTATAGGAATATATTGTTAAGTGATAAAAATTTACATAGAATCATTCAATCTCTTAAATTATTGTAATGAGAACTGTCAAATTGGGCCTATTATTTTGTAATTAGTTTAGGTTCAAAGGCACAAAACTGAAATATCACTATAGTTTTCAATAACATTGAATGTTTCAAGTTTGTGTTTATATGGAACAATGTGGTTAATTCATTCAAATTGAAAGACAGAAATGAATTGTCTAACAAATTAAGCAAATGACCAAATTGGTATACTACACAACTGTAGTGTAAACATGACCCATCAATTGATAAATGTATATTCCAACACTTTACTTGAGTATTAATGTTCATCCAAAAACAAGAGTCTATACACCAATATCAAGATATTGGTGTATAGACTGTTGTAATTTCAAGATTCTAGATAAGTTTCAAGATTACTAAAAACGATAGAAGCAATAACAGAGTAAAAACATTACAGATTATTACACCTAATTGAGAATCCCTAGATTAGAGCAATTATTAACGGCACGAGTGTTGACCGCAATACGAACCAGAACAATGGTTACAAGGCGGAAAACACTGAAACAGCGCCTGAGATTGCCCGATTCATTGCAATATGTCCAACAAAGAACACTGAGGACATTACGAAATTAACTAGTAATTAACCTACAAACACACAAACATCTCAAAATTTATTAATAATCCAGTGACATTGTTGCAAATGTAATGTATGAAACTTGTTTAAAGTTTGGAAAATATCTAAAACTGCGTTGACAGAAATTACCTTTGGTTTGTAAAACCATTTTCGGAGAGACTCCATTGGACCAGTTTTGTATAACAGCCTCATATGAACAAATCACTGCACGATCACACACATCATAAAAATCAAACACCACCAAAATTCACTTTGTACGCAAAACGAAATAATTATTTTAAACACAATATTTACGTCAAATAAACGACAGACATGTTTTCACAATCCGCGTTCCATTCGCGTCGCGAAATGAATGAATGAGACCTGTAACATGAATGAGTAATAATGACGCGAATGATTTTATTTATTTAGGTTTATGGCTTGGCAACTAGGCCTTTAAGCCAGGTCTTAATTTACAATATAGTTTCTTCATTTTCTTAAGCCTATATGTAGCAGATCTGAACTCTAGGTAATCAGCTAGTGCCGTTCAACGGAGTTCTTGTGAAAACTCAAAAGGCCACATTTGACTATACAGTTTACATTTCTCACAAAACATATAATTACTACTCAAAAACTATCAACATCCTACAACTATTGTTAATTTTAGAGTAATTTTACACATTTTTAGAAAATAAAACTGCACAGCACACCATCTCCTTACAGTTCCCGCCAAAAACTCCTGACGTGAATGATTAATTAATTTATTTAATAGTGTTGTACTCGACGATATATAAAACTAGTTTTTGCCCTTAGTCTCTTTCGTGTTAATGTTAATTTTGTAAATCAAAAATGCTTAAATAACCATGATAATTATTATTTATTAATTACAAAACCACATAGTCCAATACATACACACAGACAAATGTATGAAAACTTGATAAATTATTGGGATAAGCGATTTAAACAAAGCGTGCTCTTTTCAAGGTTTCTTTATTACAGCAATGTCAAGTCAGTGACAATATTAGAAGTAAATATAAATAATACAAAGAGGTTCTAATGCCTAACACCCCCCTTCAATATTAAATTCCTTTTAAGATTGCACTTATAAACATAACATAATAGCTTTCCCTTGTAACAAGAAATATTTAAAACATAACACTCTATACTTTCTTTTAACATATTTAAAGTAATTATTTATTCTATAATTAATTATTAAAGTATATATTAATATTTACACGAGTCCCAAACTTTTAACAAAATAACTGTGTTTTACAGTTGGTAAAGACTTTGTTAGAATATCTGCAATATTCTCGTTTGTCGAAACATAACTTATTTGTATTAATTTCTTTCTGACGCAGTCTTTAATGTAGTGATACTTTATATCTATGTGTTTAGTGCGCTTACTATTTTCATTGTTCTCCACCATTTTTATAGCACTAAGGTTATCCGTTAATAGAAGATATTTGTTCTCAGTAATGCAGTTGAAATGCAACAAAATGCCTCTTAAATAAATTAATTCTGCAGTTGCCATTGCCGCAGCAACATACTCCGCCTCGGCTGTGGACAACGCAACTGTGGATTGCTTCTTAGAGAACCATGACACTAAATTATTATTGTGAAAAATAGCGCATCCACTCACACTTTTCCTATCATCTTTAGCGCTTCCCCAGTCAGCATCTGTGTATGCTATCAGCTGTTGTCCTGATTTAGATTTAGTATATGTAAGACACATATTCATTGTTTGTTTTAAGTATCTGAGAACTCTTTTAGCCGAAATCCATAATTCTTTTGTAGGCTTATCTAAATATCTGCTCAAAAAAGATGTTGTGTATGTTATGTCAGGTCGTGATATAGTGGAAATATATGTTAAACATCCGATCAATTCTCTATATGGTACATTATTAATCACTTCTTCAGTTTCATTTAAAAATCTTTGTTCCATTGGTGTCTGTATTCCTTTACATTCGCTCATCTGAAATTTCTCCAATACTTTGTTTATTAACTTTGTTTGACATATTTTTAACTCTTCTCTTTCTCTTATTATTTCCATACCTAAATACTCTTTTATCTCGCCTAAATCTCGAACTTTAAATTCTTTTCTTAGTTCTTCCATTATTACTTTGCTATTTCCCATTAATAGAATATCATCTACCCATATCAAAATCCATACATCTTTATTGACATATAAACAGTAATCGTAATACGACTGTTCAAAACCTTGCTTGACAATAAAATCATTAAATCTTTCGTTCCAACACTTTGGAGCTTCACGCAGACCATATAAAGATCTCCTTAGTTTCAATACATGGCCTTCTTTAACTCTTATACCCTCAGGAGGTTTTATATATACTGCTTCGCTTAAATAACCATTTAAAAATGCCGTTGGTACATCTAGTTGCCTAATAGGTAAATTTTCTTGTACAGCTTGACTTAGCATCATTCTGATAGTTGACACTCTAGCAACAGGTGAGTAAACATTATATTTAGAATCTGTCTGAAAACCTTTCGCTACCAACCTAGCCTTCTTCTTACCGTTTTGCTTTGTTCTGAATATCCATTTAGTATCAATCGCCTTCTTCTCATCTGGTAATTTTGCTTCTTCCCACGTGTTCATCTCTTCTAATGAGCTTATTTCGCTATCAATCGCTGTTTTCCACTCTTCACCTTTGCTAATTGCTTCTTCAAATGTTTCGGGATCTTCACTATTGTTAAATAGACAAAATGCTATGTTAGCATCATAAGAATTATCTTGACCTTCATTCTCCATTTGATAATCTTTTAAATAATTAGGTAACCTTCTCTCTCTTACTGGTCTTTCATACATATGTGTTTCTCTCTGTTCTCTCGTTACTTCTTCCCTTTCTTCAAACTGTTGTTCTGTCTCTCTATTTTGATATTCTTCTTTCTTTTCCTCTTCAAAGTATCTCCGTGGAGTTTCTTCTTGTTTGTTTTCTATGTATTTTATATCAGTTTCATCAAACTTTAAATCTCTTGAAATTACAATTTTATTATTACTCGGATCCCACAAGCGGTAGCCGTTTGGAGCATATCCTGTCATTCTCATTTCTTTAGCTCTTTCGTCTAACTTATCCCCTTTCGGCATTGTTAATACCCACACTTTACTTCCGAAAGCTCTCAGTTTTGATAAATCTCTATCTCCAAACATAATCTCTGCTGGTGTTTTGAATTGGACTGCTGAAGATGGGCATCTATTCAGCTGGTAAGTTGCACACGTAATCGCTTCAGTCCATAAGTTCTTTGGTAGTCCAGTTTCTATCAACAAAGTTCTCGCTCGATTGTATAAGGTTCTATTCATTCTCTCTGACACACCATTTTGCTGAGGAGAATACGGTCGTGTATATTGAATTTCAATTCCTTTCTCATAACAAAATTTTTGGAAAAATCGGTTTTTAAATTCTCCACCATTGTCGCATCTAACTTTATTTACTCTGGTCTGTTTGTTATTCTCTAATCTTTTAATATAATTAATCAAATTTGTAGCAGCTTCACTTTTATGTTTTAAAAGATATGTGTTGCAAAAATGTGAAAAATCATCAATTATTACCTGGTAATAAATTTCTCCATTTATTCCAGCAGTTCTCATCGGACCTGCTATGTCAGAATAAATTATCTCGCCGATGTTTCGAGATCTTGGCCTGGGAACAGAATTAAAAGGAAGTCTGGTTGCCTTACCCATCATACATGGACCACATGGTTTCTCACTCGTAGGCAAATTCATCAAGCGGAGGCTTCTTCTGTTAAGATGTCCCAATCGTCTATGCCACAGATCATCAGAGCTTGCTGCATTACACACGTTTGCATTGACATTAGTATTTAAAATATATAACTTTCCTACACAAGTGCCTTTTATTGATCTATTTGTGCGACAGCAGAATATTCTAACATAATCTTTATTAAAATTGACCTCAAAGTTGTTTTGAACAATTTTCTTTACCGACAAAAGATTAAAATTGATATTATCTATTAATAGCGCTTCTAATTTTATATTCCTACCTTGGCAAATAACATCTATGGTACCCTTCTTTTTAGCTATAAGACAATCCCCATTAGCAATATAAATTTTTATTGGTTCAGATAAAATATTTACGTTAGTCATATATTGTTCAAAATTTGAATTAATTAAATGTTCCGTACATCCTGAATCTATGACCCATTCAATTTTCTGGCTTATTTTATAGTTTACATTATTACAATAGCCCGTACTTAAAAATAAAAAGCTACTAGGATCTTCTGCATAATTTACAGTATTGTTATACTGATTTTGGTATTCATATCTACCATTGAAATACTGTCGTCCTGCTCCTCTACCTCTTCTTGGGTAAGTCCTACCTCGTCCTTGAAATGCTCGACCTCGTCCTGATGAGCCACTTCCTCGGTTACAATTTCTCGCAATATGTCCCTTCTTGTGACATTTAAAGCACGTAATAAATGCTGTTTCAGGTTCATGATATTCAACATTGTTCTTTATTTTTAATTCCGTATCTAATAGTCTCGCCTTCACGAAGTTCATTGAAATATTTAAATCATTCATAGTTTCTATTGCCGTTATCACATTCTCGTATTGTTTGGGTAATGCGGTTAAAAGATTACAAACTTTGTCTATTTCCGTAAATTTACATCCTACTGCCTCTAATTCATTTATAATTTGTTCGAATCTCATAAAAAAATCTTGTAATTTTTCGTTCGGCTGACATTTTATAGTTAGTAATTTCTTCTTTAGATGCATTTTATTTTGTATGCTACTTCTCTGAAAAGTTTCTTGTAGTACGTTTATCATTTCTTCCGATGTCTGACATTTTGATATGATATCGAGATATTTATCTTCTAAACATTGAACAATAATAGCACGAGCTTTTGTATCTAATATACGTTTTTGCTTATCATCTTTGATCTCCTCTTTTAAATTAATACCTTTTTCTTCTAATAATAGGTCTATTCGATACTTCCAATGGGCGAAATTACCATTTTCTTTTAGTAGGGGAAATTTTCCTTCCGACATTTTCTTTTGTTTTTTTTTTATTCGTATTTCAGAATTTTTATATATATTACTATAGTTTTCTAATAATATTGCTCTCTACATTTTACTTATTCATTTCCCTACAACCTATAGGGCGTCTGGGCCCATAACCTATGAAAACTTGATAAATTATTGGGATAAGCGATTTAAACAAAGCGTGCTCTTTTCAAGGTTTCTTTATTACAGCAATGTCAAGTCAGTGACAATATTAGAAGTAAATATAAATAATACAAAGAGGTTCTAATGCCTAACAAAATGCATCAATAAATACACACAATAATATTAGAAACATTTTTTCCCTTATATTTATATGAGTAATTAAAAACTATCACTGATTTGGTCCTCTCACTAAATCAGTGGGAAGTCGTGGAAACATGTTTAAATAATTATATTACAACTGTTTTTAACAACAATCCAAAAATTATATTTAATATCCATCGTAACCAATCTTTTCTGTACTCCTGGCAAAATTTCATGATGGCTGAATGAGTATTTAAAGCGTGAAAGTGTAACAAACAAACTTAAATTTTAATTTCTTTTTTTATAAGTTTGGATTTATACTTTTAGTTAAACTTTCTTATTAAAAAGTTATCGTATGTTTGTCATCTTCATTGAAAAAAAGTTATTTAGAATTGTGATTGTAATCAGTTTTCTTTACTTAAAACCTGTACATTTTCATGTTGTTGTTATTCTCAGTTACCGAAAGTAGGTGTACTTACTAATTTTTATGATATAAGTTTAATTCTTAACAGTGTAAAGAAGATACAAAACGAATGCAGATTATGAGTGTAATCTACATCTCTATCATTGAATACATACGAAGACTCCGCGCCAGTTCGCTATTTGATAGAATTTTGTTTGTAAAGTAATGTTTTGTATTTATCATTAAGTAACAAGTACATCGATTTACGGATTAGAAAATAATTACTCTGGGAGGAGTACGTCGATAGCAGCGCCGCGTCTGTGGGACTTCTTTTGTAATCTGGACTCAAAATTTTACAATATCCACATTGGAGTTTTTGGCGGGAACTGAAAGGAGATGATGTGCTGTGCAGTTTTATTTTCTAGAAATGTGTAAAATTACTCTAAAATGAACAATAATTGTAGGATATTGATAGTTTTTGAGTAGTAATTATGTGTTTTGTGAGAAATGTGAACTGTATAGTCAAATTTGGCCTTTTGAGTTGTCACAAGAACTCCGTTGAATGGCACTAGCTGATTACCTACAGTTCAGCTATGCTACACATAGGCATAAGAAAATGAAGACATTATATTGTAAACTAAGATCTGGCTTAAAGGCCTAGCTGCCAAGCCATAAACCTAAACAGTTATCGAATATCCACATTCTTTCAAATATTTAAAGAAAGAAACAATTAACATCCAAATAAAGTGACTTTTATACTTGTATATTCGTTTAGTTATCTAGTCATCGATTAGGCGATTTTACAAACAGCGCTGTTTAATTCATTCATTACATCATTATCTATTATCCTAAGATCCAAGCCATAATCTTTGTGATATACATCCACAGACTATTATAGGACACTATGGTTACGTTCCACATGAGACTTGTTCCACTTGTTTTCGGGCGTTACAAAAAAGTGGAACGGTTTCTGGAACGGATATGTCAGTAACGACGAAATATACAAATAGACAGAGAAAAATAAAGCTTTGTGGACAAGACCCAATTCGACCCACCTCTTGACATGGGTCGTTGTGAGTGCTGTGTGATCGAAAACTAAAACGGCATTAGTGACGTTTTTGCCACGACCATAACGACCGTGGTCACTATCAGCGTGTTCCATTAGAGACTCACAACAACCACGTTCACTACCACGGTTTTTCCCGTTACACTTGCTTGTCGGTTTTACAATACAATAAACCCAAGTGGAACGGTTATTCGACCCACCTCTTGACATAGGTCGTTGTGAGCATTGTGTGATTGAAAATGAAGAAGTCATTAGTGAAATTTTTACCACGATCATAACGACTGCGGTCGCCTTGTGGAACGACTAACGGAGCAGTTTGGTAGTTGTGAGATACTAGTGGAACGTTATGTATGTGGAACGCCTGAAGGAGCATTTTGGGCGTTTTGAGGCACAAGAGGAACACACCTTACGCATCATCATTGTCTATGGTCTATATATTCAAATCTGATTTCGTAGACAGAGAAACATTTTTTAGCTTATTATAAGATAATTATATTGAATTTGTGCAAAAGAAATGAAATTTTACTATTATTAGAACCAGTTACATTATATTGATTCGAACACGATTTAATTAAATATAACAAGCGTGATAATTTACTTAAAAAATATTTTAATTAGATTTGTTGGCGCGAACTTCAAAAATG
Source organism: Dendrolimus pini (assembly GCA_949752895.1). NCBI lineage: Eukaryota > Metazoa > Arthropoda > Insecta > Lepidoptera > Lasiocampidae > Dendrolimus > Dendrolimus pini. Next base: position 8,440,374 of record OX457147.1, on the reverse strand, counting down.
ATTGTTTACAACTACGATTCGTCGACTATAGATTGGCCACTGATTAATTTGTTTCATATCCCTGCTACATCTGGGATAATGTTACTGTTAGTGACTGTAAGCAAAAGCGCTTTGTTTGTAATGCTAAAAATAACGCTGTTATTAATTAGCTACATTAGTGTACACATATGATCTATGCTTAACGTCATTAATATAATAAAAAAGTCACATCAAAAACTATGCTATAAGCCTATCACTACATTTGGGTAAAACAGAGACTAGTTTGCTCGTAAGATTAATGTCTGGAGGCGACTGGTAGTGTATTTAATGTTAGAAACCTACTAATCCTTCTTTCGTCGTTTGATTAATATTAATTTATCATTTTACAGATTGGATAGCTAGTTATAAGTCACGAACTTACTATGCCGCCTTAACAACCTTGAAATGTGTTCCGGCATTAGTGGCCAGGTTCCAGACTCCTTCAAGAGAGCACCAAAGCATTGGAAACGCCTTTGGTTTTGCAAATGTCCATAGGCGATAGTAACCGCTTACCACTAAATGGGCCGTCTGCCTGTCTGCTGAACTCTAATAGCAAAAAGGTTTATCTTGAGTTAGCATAAAATATAACTTGGCCGCGCGTAGACAAACAGCTGCACTCTAAAACTAGCACTATCCCATATCTAGCAGAGGCATTAGAATTAGATGTCATTGGTGTCGATTAATCATTATTTACCATACGTGACATCTGTACAGGGTATTCAAATTGTGGTTGGGATATTTTTGGGGTAAAGAATTTCTTTGGAAAATTTTTAGAGATGAAAACTTTAATATGGGGGAATGGGAGAAGTATTTCATACCTTTTTAAAAATGATATAAAATATGCGAGACAGTGTGAAATTGTTAAAAAAGGTAACTCCTAAAACATGTCTCTATACTACAATTGTAATAGTTTTTAGTTTTGTAATTAAATTATAAAAAAATATTTACTCCTCGAATTGAGAACCTCCTCTTTTTTTAAACCGGTAAAAAATGAATACGAAAGTTTCTCGGCTCTACGAAATCCTTCAATGTCCCATACAAGTGTCTGAAATATGTAGTATCCTTTTGGGGACACTTTTTGGAGGATATGGGGAATTTTAGTAAATTCAATCTGGAAACCGTGCACCTGTAGATTCTTATTTATTTTAATACATTGTGGGCTGGTGCTTACCTCGACTCGACCAACGGATCAGTATGGCGATCACAGAGTACGTTTATATATGGCAATCTAGCGAGGAAACGTAGCCAGCCTTCTGGGGACCTTACCCATAGAAGACGATGATCTAAACTCAGTATTCTACTTATAGTCTTGAGGGATTATGTGTAGAATACAATACAAATAAGTTAAGTTTTCTTGCATTGTATTCTTTTATCCATTTTGTGTTTTATCATTTAAACCAAACTCATAAAGATCAGTTGGAAATAAATATATTGAAGTTTTTACTTTATACGTTGTTTAAATATAAAAAATAGCAACTTGTTAAGACTACTTTTTTGTGGAATGGTAAAATTTGTTTTAAATTATAAAACGTTCATAATTAGTCGTATACGTTTTATTGGGTAATGTCAAGTCTAATAACTCCATAAATATGCGGAGTCTTTATTTACGACGTAGTCTTGTGTGGGTTGTACTGAGAAAAACGACTGTTAACTTGATGCCCAAAATCAAAAATAATGGGAATGGTTTATAGTACAACTTTGTCATTGTATCCCTTCTTTGATGTTTAACACAATGGTATTAATATCGAATAAGATATTTTGCTTGTTTATTTTCGGAAACTTTTCTTTGTGAGACTAATATTGTATCCTAAATCGCAATGTCATGTAAACTGAAGAATTCTATTAAAATTAAACGTGGTGTTTTTGGAAAATCAGTTTATTTACAGAAGTGAGACCATAGAAAATTAAAGGCTAGTTCTTATATCTTACCGATCGTTCATTTGCCTTACTATCGATTAAAATTTGACATAAGCTCTTTACAAGTATAATGTCAATATTCAACCGATGACGGGCGGGCAAGCGAATGCATAGTGAAATATAGGGACCGGCCATAAGCAAAGTTACTCACATTCTAGAGACACGTGGCCATTTTGGCGAAAACGGAATCCTTTTCAACATGCAATTATTTGATTTTCTAGAACGCCTATTTTTTCCATAGATTAGATTGATAACGGCGTCTGTGGTTGAGTGGGCTAAGGCTTTGCCGGCCGACCTCACTGCAACGTATAGGCTCCGGGTTCGATTCCTGGTATGGTACATTTCGGAAAAAAAAATTCTCCGTTATTTACTTTAGTCTGGGTGTCAGAATAATCCGTTGAATATTAACCGTAACACAAGCGTAACTTGCTTAATATGGACAAAATATGTGTGTTTGTCTGCCGATTTTTTTTATAACACTTTATTGTACACCATTACAGAAAAATTGCGAACCAGTACTATTCTAATTTTGTTCGTAGTTGTAGTACTGCTCACATTTTTGGGCTGGAGCACCTGCCTACCAACTTAATCCCCTGGACTGTATTCAACGTCGAGCCGTTCTCGTTGTTGATGAGCCCATACTCACAGACGGCTTAGATACGCTTGGCCTTAGGACAGAATTTGCTTCTCTCTGCGTATTCTACCGACTGTATAACAGGGAGTGTTCGGAAGAACTGTTTAGAATGATGCCTTCGTCCTCTTTCTACCATCGCACCGCTCACCATCGGTTGGGAGTTCACCCCTACTTCCTTGAGCCACTTCGCTCATGTACGCAACGGTTCTGTAGAACGTTTCTCTTGCGTACCGTGGGGATTTGGAATGAGCTCCCGGCCGAGGTTTTCCCACAGCGCTACGATATTGAGTTTTTCAAAAAGGGTGTCATAAAATTTATTCGAGGCCGGCAGCGCGTTGGTAACATCTCTGATGTTGCAAACATCCATAGGCGACGGTAACCGCTTTCCACCAGGTGGGCCGTCAGCCTGTTTGCTGTACTCCAGCTATAAAAACAAAAAAAACGTATATGTACAACATAATGAAATGACAGAGATTCATGAAAGTTGATGAAGCCAAAAGTGTTTGTCAGGATTCGTAATAGGCGAAGATCCATCGTCTCTGCCTACCCTAATGGGAAACAGGCGTGACAATATATATGTATAATAACAGCCTATAAAATATGTCCCACTGCTGGGCTCGGACCCCGCACTATAGGGGAACGGACAGTATACCCACCACGCTTGTACAAGCGTGGTGGGTATACTGTCCGGCTGCTTGGCAGATTTTACACATCGGTAACTCGATGTGCAGGTTGCATCACGATGTTTACCTTCGCCATTATTAGCACGTGGTGATTGTAACAATATGTACATTAGGTCAGAAAACTGACTAAGTGGTGCATGCGTTCCAGCCAGGATCGAACCCGCGCCTTTTGAGTTTGGGACGCGTGCACTAGCCATTACGCTACACGACTTATACTCGTATGTATGTATGTAATAGGAGAAATCTAAAAAAATTGCATTGTGTTCTCCATCATTCATATAATTGTCTATGTCTATGGTCCAGTTCAAAAGTCCAATTCAAAAAGTTATATAAAGATATTGAAGCAGTCTTGAATATGAAGTAATTTATTTTGATAAGGATTAATACCAAGATACAAATAAAGTGCCTTTTCTAGGGGCGGCATTTTAATTAAAATATTAAAATAAAAGAACACTTATTGTGGCATAACTATAATAGTTAGATATATAGTGTCGCGGCACTTTTTGTAAATAATTATGTGTTCTGCAAAGTCGTAGTACATTATTTTATTCTATCATAAATAGTTTTCGCAGCGCACGCGATTTTAGGTATTTTTTACACCTTGGGTTACATTATTATTTTTAGTAAGGACCCCTAATTTATTTGTAAATATAACATACCCCATGTAACCCGGGAATAGTGTAACTTGCCAATAGTGAAAGAATTTTTCAAATCGGTTCAGTAGTTTCGGAGCCTCTTAATCAAAATATGAGCAAACGAAATTTTATGAGTTATTTTTTTCGGAAATATTTTTCTGTTAACATAATTTGATGTCCGAATGAAGTTAATGACGAAAGATGCGCATTTGTTAATGTTCCGTTGTATGTGTATAATTTTCGAGTAGACTATGAATGTTTTTTTTGGTTCCGGATCGAATTCAGTTTTTTGTTTGATAAAATAAAATATGTTTAAATAAAAAATGCATTCATTAAAATGTACCTAACCTAACTAAATCATAATTTGCAGTAAACCTGTGAAAAATCGAAATGTGTGCTGGAACACATATTAGAAGTGAAACTTCAGCGTAAAGTTGAAAAACAAATCGCAACTGACAAGTGGCAAAATGAATCGCAACAAAATATTAACTTGAAGTTTTCAACTTGAACAAGTACATTAACAATCTCCCCGTAAAACTTCAAGTTAAAATTTTGTTGCGATTCATTTTGTCACTTGTCAGTTGAAGCATTTCCACTTGTACGTTGCGATCCGTTTTTCCACTTGTCCGTTGCGATTCATTTTTCTATTTATCCGTTGCCATTCGTTTTTCCACTTGTCCGTTGCGATTCGTTTCTCAACTTGTCCATTGCGATTCGTTTTTCAACTTGTCCGTTGAAGTTTCACTTCTAATATGTGTCCCAGCACACATTTCGATTTTTTAATAACTTCAATATACATACACGATATTTTTACAATTATGTAATAGTATAGATTTTGCAATTTTTGTTATAATTGAGTTTTTCTTTGTCAACGTCACTCAAGATTTATTAAAAGATTTATTATCATCACCACCCATTGAATCCCAGTTTTCGGATTATTATCTTATTGTTAGAACACTGGCACGCATGTTATTTTTCACGATGTCGCACCAACCAGCATTTCTTGAGCTTTCATCTCCTACTGGGGCCAAACGGAGGCGGAGCCATTAGACATTAGTTACTCATCAACTGGCAGAATTTCGAAAGTTACTGCGTCAATATGGCTACAAGTTGATAAAAAGTTTATTGTATATATATGATGGTTTCCCCGATGAGGTTGTGAGGTGACTGGAATAGTGGTTGCCATACATATAATAATAACAGCTCGTAAACATCTTACTGTTGTACTCGGATCTCCCATTTATTGGGAGGCACAGTATGCAGCGTGAATTTTTCAAGTGGGCTTTTAAGGAAACTCCTAAACTATGCTAAATGGTGGGGTTATCTGGATGAGATCGCTTTTAGCGATAAGACCGCCCTTTGTACATAACTAGATATCATTTTAGTCTTAAGTTCATGTTTGTATTGGTGTACAATAAAGAGTTATCTATCTAAATAGTGAAAAAGTCAAGGCCGATTTTGACGCAAACTAAAGTGTATATACAACATTTTGTTCAAAAACTACCCTTTCCATTGGTTTGTCGTTTGGCATTCCTTCAAAAATTGATCCACGTTGCCCTATAGTTGGAGGCTCGAGCCCACCAATGAGACGCTTATGGGCTTTTATTATTATTATTACAGAAGGTCATAGACTGCCAGGTGGTAGGGTATTTGCCCGACTGGATGGCTACCAAACCTGGTCTAGAGTATGCCGCCATAACAACCTTGAGTTGTGTTCCGGCATTAATGACCAGGTCTACCTTAAGAGAGCAGCAGCGCATTTGTAACACCTTGGGTATTGTAAATGTCTATAGGCGATGGTAACCGCTTTCCATAAAATGGACCATCTGCCTATCTTCTGCACTCCTGCAATAAAAAAAAGACTTTAAAAGGAATCAACGTCGGTTGTTGAGTAGTTTTTGAGAAAATATAGTATATTCAATTCAATTATCCTGTCGCAAACAATTCTTTCTTTTAATTATATTTTAAAGGTATCGTAGCCAAGTGATAAACACAGAAGACATTCATTAGCTTTACGGAACTCTTAATTACTTATAAGTGAAAGATTCCGACCAGGGTGTTTTTTATTTGATATTAATTTGAATACAAAAAGCCGCATGGCGTATAATTATTTAGCAATTGTGAAGACGGAGTCCGTAAGCTTCTTTCTTGAAAGTTAAATTAAAAAAGAAAATCAATACTTATCTTGAGTTCGGTTTGTAATTTTAAAATCATTTACGTCAATATTTTTCTTCTCAATAATAGACATACTTGAGTTTATATAGGTAGCAGTGGCGTGTACTACTCACAACTCGATTCGCCATACGCCACCGACCAAAAGCTCGAAAGCGGCATGAGTTTCTTGGCGAACATCGATGATCTGGACGGAGCTTCCCGCCACGGTTGTCCATTATGTCATTATAACATTTCTTAAAGGTCGGCAACGCGTTGGCGACACCCCTGATGTTGCAAATGTCTATAGGCGACGGTAAACACTTTCCACCAGGTGCGCCTTCTAACTGTTTGCCTACTTCAGGCAACAAAAAAGATTGTAACTGGTTGACCTCGAAGAAATATAATTAAGTGTTCTTCTTCCACACCAATAGAAAAACAAATTATAGAAATATAAAACCGATTATCATCTATTACCTACTAGTAGATGGCTTCTACGTACTTAAAAGGTCTCAAATAAACTGACCACGGAATAAATTTTGAATAATAAACGAGTGAAGCCTTTTGACGCTTTTAAGAGGTATCCGAGCGGAGTGGTTTGAAATAACAATAATATTGAACAAGTCAAATTTCAATGCAAATTCATTGCGGTATTACGATTATGAATATTGTTAAAGAGGATTACTTTGACTTCTTGTATTTTGGCATTTGGGACAGTTGTGCCATTGAAATTTAATATTATATTTTTATTCCCATTTACCAAACAGGTCTAGATCAGCCGGTTCGGCGGCGGAAACAAGTGAATCACTCAAGCAGCGCAAATATGCAACTTTCAGTGAGAGTTATATGTTTGTGCCGTTTGCTATTGAAACCACTTGGATCTGGGCACCTTACCCATAGAAGACGGTGACCTAGGCTCAATATGGTTGAGAACTATTTTATTTATTGTTCAACAAAAATTAAAACTACTTTCTTAAAAACTAGATAGGATAAATATTGAACACTACCGGTTCCGGCAGACGTTGTCCTGTCCTGAAAAAATAAAAATCTAGAATCCGATTCCAGCGCCACCTACCAGGTCTAATTGTGAATTTAAACCATCCTCGGACGTACTCAAAAACATTTTTTTTACATTTTAAGTACATTCTTGAATTTTAGCAGGGAATCGTAATTTTTTTGTGATAAATATATTAAACTGGAATAATGTAGCATTATAATGGTGAAAGAATTTTTGAAATCGGTCCAGTAGTTTTTGAGTTCATTTATTACAAACATATAAAAATACATGCTGCCTGTCGCCCTGGTTTGACGTCAATATTAGCGTCCGGCAGGGCTGCGTGCTGTCGGCTTTGCTGTTCATCCTATATCTGGACAATTGTCTCCAGAGATTAAGATTGATGGATGTTGGGGTGCGGATGGGTGATCTAGTTGTTAGCACTTTGCTTTATGCGGATGGTGCCGTGCTTTTAGCCGAATCGCCATCAGAACTGCAAACACTAGTCACAATGATGAAAGATGACTGTCAGGCGAGAGGCTTACGTTTGAATGCGAAGAAAACAAAGGTTATGGTGTTTGAAAGAGAAGAAACCAGAACGAATATAAGGATAATGCTCGATGATGTTATGCTGGAACAAGTGAATGAGTTTGTATATCTTGGATGTGCTTTTAGTAGGGATGGAAGGTACACCGCTGACATAGAAAGAAGAGTAAATTTGGGGAATAGTGTGAATGGAGCGTTAGGTAAACTTCTAGGCGCTAAGAACCTCAGCCAGAAGGCCCAGCTTGCCATACACAACGCGGTGCTGGTACCTACGCTCACGTATGGAAGCGAGAGTTGGGTATGGAATAGAGAGCATGAAAGTAGAGTAAACGCGGTCGAGATGCGAGCACTGCGCAAAATCTGCGGAGTAACGCTCGCGGACCGCGTTCGTAATACCGAAGTAAGAAAGAGAGTTGGTCTGAAAGAGAGTGTCGGGGTGAAGGTAAGGAAAGGAATGCTCCGGTGGTTCGGGCATGTGGAAAGAATGAATGATGAAAGAATGACTAAACAGATATACAATGCAAAAGTGGATAGATGCAGAAGTCGCGGAAGGCCACAACACACCTTCCATGATCAAATTGATCGTGTATTAGCAGAAGGTGATGTCAGGAGCCTCAAGAATAGATGAGCGTGCATGACAAGAGCTATGAATGTCAAAGAAGCAAGTGAGGTGTGTAAGAATAAGCCTGTATGGCGCTCTGTTGTTCGTGCCTACCCCGCAAGGGACCTGGCATGAAGTTATGTATGTATGTATATAAAAATACAACTCTTTCCTCTTTATAATATTACGGTCTTATCGCTTAAAGCGATTTCTTCCAGACAAACACCTACACTGAGGAAAATATTTAAATATCTGACGCTTGTATTAGATGACCCGAGGGAAAAAGACGAACTTGTCAAGCAATATTGATTTTGAGATATTGCATTTATAAATATGTAACTTTGTGATTCGGATACCCATAAGTTTCATAATAGAACAAAAATATAAGTTGAATCACTGAAAAATCAAAAAGGTTTCAAGCATAAAAAAATCTTAAATCAGATTTAAGATTTTTGAACAGTGACACTGACATGTCATGTCATTAGTAAACCTGTTTTTTTTCCCTGTGCCTTTTAAGTATGTTATACTTTTTCCCTGAATGCGATTTTTTAAACGTCAAGAACTCTAAGATGAATTCGTCTTTCACTCGGTTGGGTTTATTATCGTATAGTATCGTGAAAGTGACGTTTGTCTTTTTCCCTGAAGTCTTCATTTGATATTTTAATTGCAAAGTCGGTAAACAGGCAAGTGACCCACCTAATGGAATGTGGTTACTATCGCCTGTACACGTTTGCAACCAGCGACTAAAGCCAACACGCTGCCAACCTAGGATGGAATACAGGTTGTACGGAATATATAAGTATGAAAGTTACGTGTCAGTGTTTTGTATGAATTTGCAAGCACTGGCCGCAAATTACCGCGCGCTGGCCGTATGATGGTTCTGTAAACTCGGAGTTCAGTGAGCGGGGTTAGGATGGAGAGAACAGCCAAGAGGAATGAGATAGCGAAGACTAGCGATTGCTTATTGGAGTTCATCAGCAATTCACCAGGTGGCAGTTAGGTGCAGTAACTCTGTACTAGACATATCCCGAGACGCCTCGTAAAAGTGCGATAAACATAGTTGCAGGTTAAGGTTTAGTGGGTAGTTCAGCTTCGTTTTAGCGAGCGTGGAGAACCGGCCGCTGAGAGTCCCACACACCCTCGATGCAGGTCTTATTTCGGCCCTTCCCCCAAAAGCCCGAGGATGGTATCCAAAGGCATTCTCCCTGCGTTGGCAAAAAAAGGTGGCAATCACGTACACAGACTAGTTCAAATTATTATAGGATACAAAGTATCTGACGTGAACAGAATCGAAACATTGTACCGTTTGTGGAAACGTCTGCATGGGGCTATCTGTACGCTGTTTATAAATACAATAACGTACGATAAGTGTAGTAGAAACGAGAGCTTTGAGAAGTACCTGTGAAATTGAATTACTTTACAAGTAACGGTGTGATAACAGAACGTTGTGGATTTAAAAGATGTCTTAATAACAAGACTTGAAAAGGGAATGTTAAGGTGGTTTGGACATGTAGAGAGAATAGATAAAAGAAAACTGACAAAACAAGTGTATAATAATAGTGTGGATGGTAGAGTTGGTGCCCTTAGACAACAATATACTTACCATGATCAAATCGCAGATGTCTTAAAGAATGGCCAGGTATAAAGCAGCTATTATAAACGTATATGTATGAACAGATTAATGAAAGTAGATGAACCAAAAAAGGTATGTTAAGTTCGCAAGAGGAAATCCATCGTGTTTGCCTATGCCTATGGAAACAAACGTGATAATATGTAGGATGTATGTCTATATGCATTTTAAGAGAATTTCATACTCATTAATCGTGTACATCAAGTAACCACCGAACAATTAGTTATTAATTAATACGATGAGCGGAATATCACCAACTACACCCTTCGGAGTGATTAAAGGATTGCAAGATGTCCCGAAGGCTATTATTGTGGTCGAGTAAATAGTGCAACTGGAAGTGAAATCATTTTCCCTGTTGTGAGTATTTAATTAGAGGGTAGAGGGTAAACGGTACCTCCAAAGGGTAGCAGGACTATCCCAAAGGGACGGAAAATACTTGGTTATATTATTATTGTACATTCTGTTTCATGGAAGAAGCCCCGCAGAAGGGGCGCTATGGTCATGCAACGGAATGTTAGAAAGATAATTTTTTTTTTTTTTTAGTAAAGATAATTTTTTTTTGTTCATATAATATGTTATAAATTAAAGTATAAATAAACTAATATATATATATATATATATATATATATATATATATATATATATACACGCACACACACACATATATATATATATATATACATATATTAAAAATAATAATAAATATAAATATGAAGTATTTTATAAATCAAAATATTAATGTTAGAAGCTATTGAATTAATATACTCGATAGCATTTAGACAAAAATGACATTAATTATATAGATTACTTCATAGCTTCGCTTGGTAGCAGCAAGTATGCATCAATTGTCAAGTTTTAGAGTAAAACTAAATTTAAAAAAATGCATAAGACTGACTGTATAATCCGTATATATCTATCTATTCTAATGAAATTGAAGTACCTGTCTTTGATTTGACGACAAACAACAAAAAGTGAAACCTAATTTTTATTGTACAATCATTGTTTTTAGTTTTTGTCTGCTAGTCTGTCCGACTCTATCCGAAATATAAGCTCCAAAACTATTTAACGGATTTCAATTAATATTTTATACATTAAAATAGACTTGTTAATTATTTTATATGTATATTTCATTTCGATAACATTCAGAACGAGTTTTTGGCGGGAACTGAAAGGAGATGTTGTGCTGTGCAGTTTTATTTTCTAAAAATGTGTAAAATTACTCTAAAATGAACAATAGTTGTGGGATATTGATAGTTTTTGAGTAGTGATTATGTGTTTTGTGAGAAATGTGAACTGTATAGTCAAATGTGGCCTTTTGAGTTGTCACAAGAACTCCGTTGAATGGCACTAGCTGATTACCTACAGTTCAGCTGTGCTACACATAGGCTTAAGAAAATGAAGAAACTAAATGTATATTTTAAACTAAGATCTGGCTTAAAGGCCTAGTTGCCAAGCCATAAATATAATAAAATAAAAAACATTCAGAACACGTGAATATACGTCCAAGAACGTTGCGAAGAAGTTGCAGGAAGCGTTATTTTTTTTTAGTAATTACACCTACGACGTATGCCATTTCTAGAATCGATACTTTTTATATCTACGCTATGGTTCAACTCAAAGACATAATTAGGCGGTTCTATGTAATTACTAAATTCTATACAATAAAATTACAAGGCGCTGGTATCCATTTCATTGAAGATACTTCATCATGATAATATTACAATCATTTATGTGAGTTAGTATTTCAGTACCATTGACTGAAGAAAGATATATGTAACAGTTTTTTGGGATCGGATACCAAAAGCGATTTTTGCACCCTGATGTCTAAATTAGGAATCTTTTTTTTTAAGGCAGGGGAAATGCATTTCGCATACTACCGGGTCCTTTACTAAGGATTAGACCAAAGCGACGAGAGGTGAGATCACGAATGGGCACCAGAGTCAAATCGCCGGTTTGTGTGGAGACTCGATTACTCAATGCTCCACTAAAACAATGCGTAATATAAGATCTGGTTTAAAGGCCTAACTGCCAAGCCATAAACCTAAATAAATAAATTGATATCAGGGAAAATCGTTCAATCACTCCAAGTGAACTTTCAGAATATGAAAAATGGAAAACCCTTAGCATTCAACCACAGAGGCTACCAGTAACAAAACAAGTATAGTAATAATTAAATGAAACTATAGTCGACGCATTATGAACTGAGGCTTCGGGTCATAAATCATATTTACCTGTCTGTCTCGCTCGCACTTACAGGTCTTGTGGAGAGGCGTAGTGATGTGCGTAAGAATTGTTGAGGTGCATATCGATAACGGGATAGATATGATCGATATGCTAAATTATGTTAAGTATTAATAGGAATTTTTTTTATGTGGCAGTGGCGTAATGTGGCCCTGAAAAGGGCCGTTATTATCTTTTTTAACAAAAAGTATTATATTTATAGAAAAACAACAACCCTTACCGGTAATGACCAATCAGGAGTCAGAGCGCTAAAGAAGGTCACGATGACGCATCGACCCCGCATGCGTAGGTAGCTAATTATCAATAACGGGTTGCATTGCATGTACATTCCTACTGTCAGTGACATTTATTGCCCGACGACTCAGTTTAAAATGCGTCGACTATAGTACGAGTATATTGATAAAAGACTGAACTGCACTTGGATAACTTGGAACTCGTTACGTATATCACTTAATTAAAGTATACAACTGGTGTTAATTAGTTACAACTTGAAGGGCTTTTCAAGCTAAAACTGTTCGTTTAGTTGACTTACATTTTCTATAGCATACTATTTTTATAACCTACCTTTCTAGCTTATGTAGAATTTTAACTAATTACATATTTAGGGCAGTGAATATTACGTACATTTTTTTTTCAAAATATTTTGAGTTATGTAAAATACTTGTCTTTATGTTCTAAGTGTGAATCCCGGTAGTTCTACGTTTCTTTAGTTTGATGTACATTAATTCTCGCCAATAAATATTACTTTCTTTCTTTCTAAGTGAATGGATACTTAGGTTTTTTTCTTACTTGATCAGTAGACAGGCAGATGGCCTAGCTGATCGAAAGCGGTTACCATCAACATATTATGCTGATCCCAAATATTGGGAGACGTTGAAAGAAAAAAGGAATCATATTCATATTTTATTATCGGCTGCGTATATCCAAGACAGATTAAGGAGCCTCACAAATGGATAATCTAAATGGATCTGAAAACCGACAATAGCAGGTTTCTCAGGATCTTTTCTTACACATCAGTATCTATAATTCTTAGAAAAACTTATAAATTCAGAAGTAAGACAAATTTCTTCAAGGCCAATAACGCTTTGGCAAAGCTTTTGGTGTTACAAGGGACTTTAGGCCATGGTAGTTACTTTCCATGGGCCGTCTGTGACTGTGTATTTCATTTTGCCTACTTCAGGCACTAATAGAATTGACAGCGTTTACTACATCCTGTGGCGGTATATGAAATACACCTATCTGTCAAAATGCATAGATACATATACACTAGTGATGAAAATTACAGCTACTTTAGTATAAAAATGACTGAAGTGAAGTTATTTAATTTTTTCACTGTTATTTCACATGTGATAAATCACGATACGTTATATTTCACAAGTACTGATTTGTTACATAATTATGATATATGATTTGAACTTTTCGCTAAATTCCTAAGACACAATTTACCACAGAATTTTATTTATTTTTCTTTTTTCTTCTTTTGTACTACAGCATTTAAAAATAATGTAAGCTATCGTTTTAGTGAAAACTGTGTCGCCATAAAATAATTTTTATGCACCCGAACAACTTCAAACCACTCCTGGGGAAAGTTGCCACGGGATCCTTGGGATAAAAAATATCACACATATCATTACAAAAAATTTGCTATCGATTAGCGAAAACGGCATCGAAATCAGCTTAGTAGTTTTTACGTGAATCCCGAAGAAACATACAAGAAATCTGAAAAAAAAATGCATCTTGATCTTCCTCGTTAATATAGTCTATTCCAGTTGCAGCTTCAATGTACAGACACAGCTTAGAATTTTATAATATTATAGATTTCAATATTCGGGGTCTTTTTTTATAAAAATTCATATAAAAAAATTAAATACTTAATACTAATACTTCAATTTTTCACAAATAGGTACCTCTTTTAGCGTTTTGACTATCAACTTTATCTATTTCGTATTAGATGACGCTTTAACAGTTTGCCCCACATAAAATACGTTAAATTTAATGGTCGTTTCCTATTCTCGTAACTGGTGTGAAAATTTATTTATTTTGTCTAACTAGTGATGAGTGAAATCTTGTTGTTTCTTACAATTTGATCCAATGTTTTTAAAATTACCAGTTGCTAACAACGGTGAAGGAAAACGTCATGATGAAACCTGCACATCAAGATAACCGGTGTATGAAACCTGCCAAGCCGCCTGGGACAAGTTTGGCGAGCATACCGTCCTTATACTGGGATACCCGAGCCCAGCAGTGTGACGTTTATTGGCTGTTATTATTATAGTCAAGGTGGGGAAGTCCGTCAGTGGGAGAACTCCATACATCTCTCGTTATGTTCGTATTTTATTAGAGCACTAAAGCAAAGACATCATTTATATCTATATTCAAATTGTAGTAGGTTTTAAATTCCGTTTAAAAAACGTAAAATATGAGAGTTGTACCATTTTACCCCATGGACGGACTTGCCCACCTTGGCTATATATATTACTACAGTGAAATCTGCCATCACTAATATAGACCCTATAAGTCGCTGTAGCGTAATGGCTAGTGCACGCGTCCCAAACTCAACGGGCTCGGATTCGATCCTGGTCGGAACGCATGCACCACTTGGGCAGTTTTCTGCCTTAATGTGCATATTGTGCTAATAACGGTGAAGGAAAACGTGATGCAACCTGCACATTGAGATAACCGATGTGGCAAACCTTCCAAGCCGACTTGGACAAGCGTGGCGGGTATACTGTCCAATCCCCTACAGTCGGAGGCCCGAGCCCAGCAGTGGGACATATGTGGGCTGTTATTATTATATATAATATAATATAGATCCATTAGTTTCATACAACGACATCTCTGAACCTTAAAAAGCAATGGAATCGTTCAAAATAAACTGACACTTGAATAAAACGAGGGCGTATGTCTTGAGATCTCGATGGAACATTTTTAGCCCAATAATTTCACCCCTAGGGGGTCTACTATAAAGCAACATGTATTATTAATAATGTATTAGAATAGTTAATTTATATAGATTTAGGACACTTTTTTTTATAATAGTAAACTCAAGGTGATAACATGAGTTGCTGGGAAGCCATCGCCGTGGTGAAAATGGTGTTACCGGTGGGCAGTTTCCTACTGAGTTGCGGCCGAGGCAAATTAGTATAACCTAAGAAATAAACACAGCAGTTTGCAAGAAATATGGCTGTCACATACACAGACAGATTGACGAACGATTGTATGGACGACGACGTTATATCAACATAACTTAATACGGATTTCATTTTTACCAAAAGGGCTGTAATAACCTTAAATATACATTAAGTGATTTCGATTCGATATCACATAGTAGCACCCATCCATTAGATCTTTTAGCACTTATTGCAGGTTTAAAAATAACAGTTATTGAATAGAACAATATTTTCACAAGAAACACTTCCAACAATCGTATCTTAAAATAGGAAGTTTTTTTAAAGTTGACTGCAATAACCTAATGAAAATTATATATAGTCCAAAGATTACATAAAATGTATGAATAAAAAATATCTGTGAATCATGAAAGAAGAATTCTAGGATTTACCCAATACAAAATGTGAAATCAAAATGAATGTATTTATTTCAAAATGGAATCTTACAGAGTACTTATTTTTATTATTTATTAACAAATCTACGGACTCGAGTTCCGTACCCTTTTTAACCGACTTCAAAAAGGAGGAGGTTCTCAATTTGATCGGTATGTTTTTTTTTATGTATGTGCACCGATTACTCCGAGATTTATGATCCGATTTACGTGATTCTTTTTTGTTCGACGCAGAATAGCTTCCATTTGGTCTCCTAAAAATGTTATATACTTTAGCCCAGTAGTTTTCATTTTATGAACATTTTTCATGTAAAAATTTTTCACTCCGTTCCATATGTACACCGATTACGCTGAGATTTATGATCCGATTTACTTGATTCTTTTTTATTTCGATGCGGAATAGTTGCCATTTAATCCCCTAAAAATATAATATAATTTGGCCCAGTAGTTTTTAATTTATGAAATTTTTTTATGAAAAAAATTTTCATTCCGTTCCATATGTACACCAATTACTCTGAGATTTATGATCCGATTTACATGATTATTTTTTAGTTTGATGTAGAATAGCTGCCATTTAGTCCCCTGAAAATTTAACATAGTTTGGTCCAGTAGTTTTCATTTTATGAACATTTCTTATGAAAAAATTTCCGTGCCGTTCCGTATGTACACTGATTACGCTGAGATTTATCATCCGATTTACGTAATTCTTATTTAGTTTGATGCGGAATAGTTGTCATTTGGTCCCCTAAAAATTTAACATAGTTTGGCCCAGTAGTTTTCATTTTACGAACATTTTTTGTTCCCATTTCTTGGACCTATTTTTTTAAGGAGCGCGGCACCTTTCGTAGGTAGGACCATTGAGTTACTTATTGTAACTCAATGGTCCCATACATAGCTAGATACTAAAAAGTAACAAATAAAAAAACTTCTTTTAAAAAAACCGTCTTCAAAAACTAAATCACTAAAAAAGTATAAAATAACTTATTTCTAAAGCTATTATTATTAATATATATTATCTAAAACATCTTGACGTCAGTGCAAAGTAAAACATAAAAATTACTATATTTTGTAAATTACTAAGCACCGACTTTAAGATGTTTTAGATAATATATATTAATAATAATAGCTTTAGAAATAAGTTATTTTATACTTTTGAGTTTTTTAGTGTTTTAGTTTTTGAAGTCGGTTTTTTAAACGAAGTTTTTTTTACATTTTAATTACTATGAAAGTTTTTTGAGTTCATACACGCTTATTGTTTACTTTTGTTACTGTGTGTGACATTAATTTTGAGATTTTTATGTTGTGTTGTGTGTACCTTAAGAATAACTTATAATATAATCTTTTTCTAACTTTGATACTAAACTTAGGTGTTGTTAGGAAGTGCATGTGCAGTGTGGGCCTTATGTCTATACCTATATATATATATATATATATATATATATATATATATATACAGTACAGAGTACTTATGTCATGAGTCTACCGCCTCTTCCAAAGCAATTTTAGTTACTGTTAGCGAAGAAGAAGCGGCGCAACAAACTCCCCAGCAACATATCTTCACATTATAATAATTATTAATCGTCTTTTTTTAATGTAGTTTATACAAAATCGTATATATATATATATATATATTCGCAGAGTTACTCTAAAATGGACAATAGTTGTAGGATATTGATAGTTTTTGAGTAGTTATTTTGTGAGAAATGTGAACAGTATAGTCAAATGTGGCCTTTTGAGTTGTCACAAGAACTACGTTGAATGGCTCTACCTGATTACCTACAGTTCAGTGTAGCATACACATAGGCTTAAGAAAATGAAGAAACTATATTGTGAATTAAGATCTGGCTTAAAGGCCTAGTTGCAAAGCCATAAACCTAAATAAATAACATTATACTGTTATATACATGGCCAAATCCTTGCCAACATTGAAAAATTTACTCAGAAAGCACTATTTTCCCCAAATAGCAGTCTGATTACCATAATAACATCATGCTATTACATATATTATATGTAATAGCATGATAACTGATGTACATTAAAATAAATAAATATATATCGAGAGCTTCATAACAAATGGGGATATACGCAAAAATGCCATTTTTTTGTTATTTTCTAAAATCTATCTATTTCTAAAATACCAAATGTTACAATTTAGAAAGTCTTATCAATATGTAAGTGTGCCTAAATAAAAGGGTATTCCAAATTTCAGTCTTTTACAATCAACTAGTTTTCTTTTATTCACAATTTTGTCCCTTGTGTAAAATTGCACTTTTGTCTGTACGCCCATCTTATGAAGCGAGGGCTATGTATATGTATGTGTAGAGATCGCTTTAAGCTAAAAGGCCGCCAGTTGTGCGAGTACTAACTTTTGTATTTTCCTATTTCTGATTGTCTATGTTTTGGTGTACACTACACAGTTATCTATCTATGTACTGTAGCCAGGATTTGAATTCATGTTTGGTACGCATGTATCTTGGCCATTGAACTAACAGCTTTTCAATCAAATATATCCTAAGCATGGCAAAGGGTATTTGACTTTGGTATTGTTTACTATTGGTTATGAGGTCCCAAGTTCGACAATTTTGCTATTAACGGATAGTTTCTTTTGAAAATTATAGCCCTGCTGCAAATACGCTTTGTATTTATATACTGGCAAAATAACTGTAATCTAACGTACCTGTCAAGCGTGGACGAAGTCGCCGGTAAATACTTGTTTGTAATAAAATCATTGATTGATCATTTATTGTTGTTTTTTTTAAATTTATTTATTTCTTTTACGTATTATTATTAAGTACTACATAAGTAGAATTAGTTTTATTAGTTATTATTATTATTTATTATTTTATTAACAAAATTGGCTCGTTTTCGTCTTACACCAAAAGGAAGGTTTGCACTGAAAATCAGTGTTGTGTCGGATATAATTCCGGCACAGCAATATGCTGAGTTTAAACCTAGTTTGCTGAAAATGCGGTGTACACATATATAGTGTGTATAAAAATGTATAAGGAATGTAATTACGTCGCTATTTCTGCAAATAAAGTTTTTCTTTCTTTCTGATTGGGTGCCAACAATCGTATAAAAATTATACGTATATTTTTTATAATAGTTAATCAGTTTAACGAGCAGCTGGAATTTAAATTTATTCCAACCATTTATTTAGCTTCAGAAAAAATATTGAGAGACTATAAACGCAAACCTTAGACCATTGTCTAAGACGCAAACAGGCAGAAGTAGGAACTGAAATGACAATTTTATAACTGATCTTTTTATTACGAAACTCGAAAAAAGCTCCAAATGTTCACTATAAAATAATAATAAACCCGCAGGGGGGCTTTGTGGCGAAGCCTTAGATGAGTAGCGACACCTCGTGTCTGACTCCGGGGGCCAAGGCAAGGCCCCCACATCCATGCTTGCCTTAACCAGCCGGCACGGAGTGGAGATCGCTAGAGCTAAGACTCAAGCTCCAGGGGTGGAAGTGATAAATGGCATCACGTTAGAAGTAGCTTGTGTGACCCTGCAGTCCACCTCTCTACACCCCTTAGCCACTCACACCCATGTTGCCCCTGTCTTTAATGGCATTTTTTGAGGCCCATGCAGGGAGTGGCGAGTCACCGTCTGCCCATTTTTCCATGTTCCCTGAACATTGCGACGGGCAGACGCCACAGTCCCCATATTCGCAGACCATAGTACCACTATCAATTCACCCCAATAACCCGCTACTTTTTGTCCACATTTCTTCACAATAGTCCTACACTGTCTGGGGCTTGTCCTTTGGTACATTACTATATGGTGTAGACAGGGATAATCGCCGGTCAGTGTCACGCCACATTTACATTAAATTTGTCAAGGGGCCTCTACGTGTTGGCCTCTCCATGGCCCCGCGCAAGACCTCCAAATGTCCGGGCCATTTTTATGGCCCGTGGTCTTCCAAGAGATACATTGTAATAATAGTAATAACTCTTTCCTTCTTTCCTCGTAGAAAAAATTTATAAATACAATCACAATTAAAACAAATATATAGTACATTAAATTATTAAAATTCAATTCATGTATGTAATGTCGGTTGTGCTTTTAAATGAATAAAATACTCGTTGTAATAAATAAATAAAAAAATTAAAGTAATATTTTGCATTGCATTGAAACTGTTATTTTTATATATTTAAACGTTAATTATATTAGGTACAAAGAGATTTCAAAAGGACTAGTTGTTTTATAACGGTCTTATTTATAGAGAGCTAGAGTAAGTTTGAACGCTTCTTTATGGTTCTTAAAAAAGCGTTCACACTTACTCTAACTGTGTATGAATAAGCCCGTTAACGTATATTTTGTGGTTTATTATTTCACGTTCCCCGTTTGTAGGGTCAAAGCGTAAAGCTAACTGGGGGCTGTTCTATAGTGGCTACACTTCAGGTCACACAAGGCATAATTGGGATTGTTCACTTTTTTTCAACCTAGCTATTTGAAAAACCAATTCGAGGAATAGTGTCCCTAATCATTTCTGTCTAGTTAAAATTCCAAAAAACGTACGATCTTCTTGTATTTTGTAAGAAATGCGTTTGACCTTTATTTGACCTTACTAAATCCAATCGGTCGGGTCGTCTGCCTGTTTGCCTGCTTCAGGTGTAAAAAAAATCTAGCTGTACATTATTTGTTTTAAGTTCTGTAACATGGATTTTCCCTAAGACAACTTTAAAAAATTTAACGATAACTTTAAAAAATAATAATGGTTGAACACGAAAAATTATAAGCCTAGCGACAAAAAACGCTAAAATGATCACGATACGTAATGAGTAATGACAGTGACATTTAAATAGTAGCATAGTACAGATTACTATGATTATATATAGATAAAACTTACTTTTATTATAATTTTTTCTAGGCAAAGAAATCAATGTAAACTTGTCCCTTATGACGTCATCGGAGAAATAATTTTAAAATCGAATTATAAAAAAACTAACGCTTAAAATACAAAAATATTCAAATTAGTATCTTAAAATACCCTATTTTACGTAATAAAAATATAAAATCAGAGGGTATTTTTTTGTGAACAATCCCTGTTGCGGAGACAGGATAAAATAAAAAGCCGAAATTTGAGAGAGACTGTTCTTCCTTGTAATCGCTGGATAAGATTTTTATTTTTGTGACGGTGGATATGAAAAACGGTCGATTAATATTAAGCGCCTGTAAAACGCCATGTGTTCACACTTGGTGTTGCCAATTTAGCAGGCGCTTCTTAACATGCCCGCGGGCGTTGAAATCTTGATTTCAACCAAAACTAGTTAAAAATGGCATTTGACGAATAGCTCAAAGCGCTTCCTGGATAATCTTAATGGAGATCTCAATATCCCCAACTAGACCTGTCTTGTACAATTCTTCATAATTTCCAGTTCAAAATAAAAGATCGTCTTCCTGCAGGTTGACCGTTGGTTATATATAGTGAACTATACTTCATTCATCCTTGAACGGCGTGCAATCCTTGCAGCAAATCTGACACATATATTTTACTAAACTGCTGAAGCAGGGTTTCATTACGTATAAACTGGCCAATAAAGTAATAGACTGCTGCTAAATATTGATAGGTTACTTGCACATTAAAGTAAAGGCATGTCGAATTGAACAGTGCCCTGATGTCATAACCATGTAATATGCAGGATCCCAAATGAAGTGAGACGTCTGGAGTGCAGAAATGCTTCACAACGATGTTAACGTGGTGTAAATAAAGCTTTCTAAGTAACATTACAATTGCCCAACACTCTAAGCTAATAATATTTTGTTGACTTTAGCCCATCCTTCTAGAAATGACTAAGGTTAAAGGAGTTAAAGACAATAAATATTAGAGTTATGGATCTAAATTTTGCAAAAAGAATTGCAAGTACACACCAGTAAAATGAGTATGAAAATTGAAATTGACAATTAATTTCAACATTTTTTTTTTCGATGCTTTACATCTTTATAATACCAACTGTTAATTTAGTGTCATTTAGACAATATATGGAATTATACGAAATTAACTAGCTGGCATTCACGATCTTGACAGAAACCAATTGTAATGGGACATTTAAAATTAAACCCTTAAATTAAAAAATAAAGAAAACCTACCAAAAAGAAAATGCTGCTGCAGTCAGTCTCCACAGAAGTATATTATAATAGCATTCTTTTGGTTTTTATTTTTAAGGGCTAATATCCCTAATGCATTCTTTAAAACTAAATCAATCAATCTTAATTAGGATTGAGAATATGATGCATCAATGGTTATACTTAAAGTCAATTCTCGATTAAATATATATAATTGGACTGTATTTCTATAAGATTTGCTATTTGGTTCTAAATTGAATATATAAAAATACAAATAAAACATTAAAACAACTTTGATAAGCATAAAAAATTAATAAACAGAACTGTAACTGAATATCAATATTTCTCAAAATTTATGATGGTATAAAATTTAAAAACTTCGTTTAAAAAAACCGACTTCAAAAACTAAAAAACTAAAATGTATAAAATAACTTATTTCTTAAGCTATTATTATTAATATATATTATCTAAAACATCTTAAAGTCGGTGCTTAGTAATTTTCAAAATATAGTAACTTTTATGTTTTACTTTGCACCGACTTCAAGATGTTTTAGATAATATATATTAATAATAATAGCTTAAGAAATAAGTTATTTTATACATTTTAGTTTTTTAGTTTTTGAAGTCGGTTTTTTTAAAGGAAGTTTTTAAATTTTATTTGTTACTTTTTAGTGTCTAGCTATTTATGGGTGGACCCACGAATGGTGCCGCGCTTCTTAAAAAATATAGGTCCCAAGAAGCGGGAACAAAAAAATGTTCGTAAAATGAAAACTACTGGGCCAAACTATGTCAAATTTTTAGGGGACCACATGGCAGCTATTCCGCGTCGAACAAAAAAAGAATCACGTAAATCGGATCATAAATCACGGAGTTATCGGCGAACATATGGAACGGAGTGAAAATTATTTCCATGAAAAATGTTCATAAAATGAAAACTACTGGGCCAAACTATGTAAAACTTTTAGGGGACCAATTGGAAGCTAGTCCGCGTCGAACAAAAAAGAATCACGTAAATCGGATCATAAATCACGGAGTTATCGGCGAACATACATTAAAAAAAAAACAAAAAAAAAAGATCCCGACGAATTGAGAACCTCCTCCTTTTTTCGAAGTCGGTTAAAAATACAAAGAATAAAGTATATATATTAAGTAAGTTTTATTTGAAGTCTACATGACATATGACATTAAGTTAATTATTTCTTGACGATAAAACTTGTATAGCGACGGCTAAGTATTAAGATATACTTACTAAGTTTGGATATTTTAAAGAAGTTTGTAAGTGAGTATTTTGTCTTTTCTTTGTGATTTCTCATATAAACATTTTCATTAAATCGGGAATTGATTTCTATAGAGAATAAAATTGATTCTTTCATTCTAGCAAAATGCATGGGTTTATGTGAATAGAGAAAAAAATGCTTTTGTTCAAACAAACAAGTTACATAATTATAATTATTTTTGTTTTAACTAAAGCTTAAGCTTATTCTATTGATTCATAAAAAACAAAGTGGACATTGATTTATGAAACGAAGACTTACAAATTACAAGCTTAAGCTCGCACAGGCCAGTTTTCAATTTGTATTTACAATGATATTTTTTACAAAGTATCGGGCGCCAACCACCTGAATGCTGGTCGGCAAGATTCTGGAAGACTAGTGCTCTCCCATACCTCATACTTTTTTTTCAACTCTTTTTTTTGGGACTTTTGCCACATAGGCATGTCAGCCCCATCATCACCTTATAGTTGAACGAGTTAATTTTTCCAAACTAACATTATTCTAAAAACATGAAATTTTTTGCGATTTAAAATAATTACAATTTAAACATTTAAGTACAATAGAATAATTTTTATTTGATCAGTACATTATTTAAAGCATATTTTTGAATTAACATTTAAAAATAAATTATATACAAAAATTGAAATTAATCTAGAAAATCCAGTGCCAGACCGCTGTCGGTTGGGAACGTTACCAAAAGACTGGGTGAAATCTCTGAATGGCAACGCTGCCACGTTGCCCTAGTATAGGGCAGCCTTTTTGAAAATTGAAGTAAACATTCCAATTTATTAAGAAATCACGGAGATGTGTTGACGAGTGGGTGGAAATGTGCGCACATTGTAGCGCGCCCCTTCTCGTATAAAAGGGAGCCATCATGGACGAAGCAGCGTAGTCAACTATTATTCCTTCCCAGGACTCGAACGGCTCTTGCAAATTCAAAATTCGAATTGGAACGTTTTCGTATTAAATATTAACTTTATTGGCTGCCAGTGTCGGAATTAGTGTTGTAACAGCCTATTTAGATTTTGAGGTAAGGATTGTTTATTTAAGACACGAGTTATTTTACTCTCATATATATGCGCGCCTAGTCGAAGAAAGGCTTGCAAAGGCGGACTTCTCCGACTTAGATGTGGATAATGACTGGGATAGTATGAAGGAAAGTATAGTGGAAAGCGCAAAAGAAGCATGCGGATGCGCAAAGAGGCATATAACAACGAAAGGTGACGAATGGTGGGACGCAGATGTTAAATCTAGCGTAGAGAGAAAGAGAAAAGCCTGGCTGGATTATATTGCATCTTTGCATCAGAATGACAGTATGAAAGAGATGAAGAAAGAAATTTATCGCCTCTGCAAGAATGAAACCAAAGCTTTAGTGAAAGAGAAGCGTGAAAGAATAAAATTGAAAGAAGAAGAGAAGCTGACGGAGAACTTCGAGGCGAATACCAAACTCTTTTGGAGAGAGGTTAAGAAGTCTCGGGGTTGTTCGTCAGCTTCCAGAATGGAAAGAATAAAATCTAAAGCAGGGGACATTCTTGCTAACCCACAAGAGGTTTTAGCGCGATGGAGTGAATATTTTAGAGAAATGTATGATAATATCTCGGATGCTGGCACCACGACTGAGTCTGTGACCGACTTCGAGGAGTCAGCATCCGAGATCACTTTGGAAGAGATCGAATGGTCGATAAGAAGTCTGAAAAATGGAAAGGCAGCAGGAATCGATAGTGTGTCTGCTGAGATGATCAAATATGGTGGAACCTGCGTCCGGGACGCTTTCCTGTCCTTATGCAACTTGTGCTGGAGGACGGGAAAGGTTCCCAAGGACTGGAGGCGCGCTGTCATCGTGCCCTTGTATAAAGGCAAGGGGTCACGTATGGAGTGCGCCAGCTACAGGGCCATCAGTTTGATCAGCACAGCATCTAAAGTATATGCGAAGATTATTGAAAGGAGAATGAGAGTGGTATCCGATGGATTACTGTGGGATGCACAAGGGGGCTTCAGAAATGGAAGGGGATGTATGGATCAAGTTTTCTCGCTCCGCAATATCGTGGAGAAGCAGCTGGCATTGGGCCGGAAGGTTTTCTGCGGTTTTGTGGATCTAGAGAAAGCATTTGACAGGGTTGTGCGGAAGGACCTCTGGGACATATTGCCCGGATATGGGATCAATGGCCAATTGCTGCGTGCTGTGCAGTCCACTTACGAGGACTGTATGGCATGCGTGCGGGTGGACGGCAGCCTGTCGCCCTGGTTTGACGTCAATATTGGCGTCCGGCAGGGCTGCGTGCTGTCGGCTTTGCTGTTCATCCTATATCTGGACAACTGTCTCCAGAGATTAAGATTGATGGATGTTGGGGTGCGGATGGGTGATCTAGTTGTTAGCACTTTGCTTTATGCGGATGATGCCGTGCTTTTAGCCGAATCGCCATCAGAACTGCAAACACTAGTCACAATGATGAAAGATGACTGTCAGGCGAGAGGCTTACACTTGAATGCGAAGAAAACAAAGGTTATGGTGTTTGAAAGAGAAGAAACCAGAACGAATGCAAGGATAATGGTCGATGATGTTATGCTGGAACAAGTGAATGAGTTTGTATATCTTGGATGTGCTTTTAGCAGGGATGGAAGGTACACCGCTGACATAGAAAGAAGAGTAAATTTGGGGAATAGTGTGAATGGAGCGTTAGGTAAACTTCTAGGTGCTAAGAACCTCAGCCAGAAAGCCCAGCTTGTTATACACAACGCGGTGCTGGTACCTACGCTCACGTATGGAAGCGAGAGTTGGGTATGGAACAGAGAGCATGAAAGTAGAGTAAACGCAGTCGAGATGCGAGCACTGCGCAAAATCTGCGGAGTGACGCTCGCGGACCGCGTTCGTAATACCGAAGTAAGAAAGAGAGTTGGTCTGAAAGAGAGTGTCGGGGTGAAGGCAAGGAAAGGAATGCTCCGGTGGTTCGGGCATGTGGAAAGAATGTTTGATGAAAGAATGATTAAACAGATATACAATGCAAAAGTGGATGGATGCAGAAGTCGCGGAAGGCTACGACACACCTTCCATGATCAAATTGATCGTGTATTAGCAGAAGGTGATGTCAGGAGCCTTAAGAACAGACGAGCGTGCATGACAAGAGCTATGAATGTCAAAGAAGCAAGTGAGGTGTGTAAAAATAAGCCTGTATGGCGCTCTGTTGTTCGTGCCTACCCCGCAAGGGACCTGGCGTGAAGTTATGTATGTATGTATGTATATATTAATAAAATAAAATTTCTATATCAAAACATGGAAAGTATGTGTTATAATGTTTATTTATTATTTTTTAACCGGCTTAATTTTTAAAAAAATATTTTCCAATTTACTTACAATCATAAACACATACTCAAATGTCGCACATAAAATTCAGAAAAATAAAAAAAACTATTCAGAAAAAGAAACGTATTTTCATGACAGTTAGGTAAAATTCACTTTTAAAAGCATGTAAAAAATCTTCTTCGGGATGTGCAACCGAAGATTACACGGGGCATAGCTAAGGTAGGAGCCTTAAAAATCTAACGCGTTAGTAATTTGAGTACAAAATTTTAAAACATTTTGAGCTACTATAAATCTAATAGATATAAAAAAGTCTTGGTGGTTTGTGATAGGTCTGACAGGGTAATTAATTCATATATAGGCTGTCGGAATAATACAACTTGTATTTTTTTTTCAAAATTAAAGTATTCGATTTCTGTTTAGGAAAATTCATTTTTCTAGGACCGAGAATTCTTTAATTTTTTTTTGGTATTTCTTATAGTTTCGATTTTGAACATTGAAACACAATTGAAGAATATACTTATAATATCCTATATATACGTATATATATATAACTATTATATTTATATATGAATTAAATTTATAAATTAGTGTAAGTATGTATATTTAAATTGTACAGTCCTATCATTTTTCTGCTCCACCTACGTCGTCAGATTAGTTAAAAATTTCTTGAAAGCTGGGTTGCCTGGTTGACTGGAAGAGATCGCGTTTAGCGATAAGGCCGCCTGTTGTTTTGCCAAGAAGTGTTGTAATTATGCATTTTGTTTTTGTATTTGTTTGTTTTGGTGAGCAATAAAGTGTTATTTATCTATCTATATATATCCTGTATATTAAATATCGTAGAAATCGGTTAATTCCTGTAGCTGTGAAGAAGGAACAACCAATTATACTATAACATTTACTTATGTAATATCAGTACGAATGGATACCATACAGCCAATAGCTAGTTGTCTAATAAAATTAGACATTTTCTCACACCCCTGACAGCTTATTCATAGCGGAAAATGACCGCAAAATACGTTACGAAACTACTCTTCCGAATTCCTTTGTTTTAATAATAACTAGTTATCACCAATTGGTAAGTATTCTCCCGTAATACGTTAAATTGATTATATTAATTATTTTTTAGTAAAGTGACATTCGAAAAAGTTTGGAGAGTAAATGCTATAAATTTCACATCATTTTGGATGAATTAATTTTTGAATTAAATTTGTCAATTTGAATTTTTTGTCAATTTTGCCAGAATGTAGGACAAAATTTGTTACAGTGGTATTAAAATATAATATTGTAAATATTCTACTACTTTCATGGAGTGTATATTACTGTAAAGTTTTATCAAAATCTGTTCATTAGTTTTTCGTGGAAGTAACAAAAATGAGTCCTCATAAACTTTTCGTTTAGAGTGTTAGTAGAAAGAAGAGAATAGAAGAAATTCACTATATTTTTATTAGTTAATAATTTTATTATTTTTGATAAAAAATAATAATAATATCACAATGAAAATATATTCATAAACCAATATATTATTTGTTTTATTAAAGGAAATGAAATTTTAATTAACTTATATAATACATAACCTACGTAAATATACAATGTTTTGAATAAAAATACACCTATACGTTGTAAATAATATATGGAAACGTTCTCACAACTATGACATTGTTACCAAGTTGGATGGTAACGTTTATGCGTTAACCCAAACACGAGTCAGCCTTGTGATCGAGTGAGACTTATCAACCGTTTTCTATTAGGCAAATCTGCTAAGCCCATCACTGTCCTCAATCACCTTTTTAAACTTCTGATAAATCATTCATTTTTGGCTAAATCACTGATGTATGCTCATTATTGTTATGAACAAGAGACTTAAAATTGAAAAATTCTTAAAAAACTATAGACAGTTATTTGTTGAACATCAAAGTATAGACAATTAGAAGTAGAAGTACACAAACGACTAGCAGACCCAGCAGACCTTTGCTGTCTTTAAAAAAACTAAATTAATAACCCATTGCAGCGCCATCTACCAGGTCCAATTGTAAACCTAAACCATACCGGGACCTACATGAACACATTTTTTTGTGTGTTCACACACAAGAAATAAGATCAATATTGGTCCGATTGTTTATTAGGGTTCAGTGACATACAGAAGAACAGTAGAATTTTATTAAATATAAGTATAAAGAAAGTACAACGGGCTTTATCGCTAAAAAGCGATGTCTTCTAGGCAACCCTTGGCAGGGATTGATAGATATTTAATGCTGACGGTGGTGCATGCAGTCTTTTTATATTTTTTATTGCAGTAGTTCAGTAGACAGGCAGACGGCCAACTTGATGGAAAGCGGTTACCATCGCCTATGGACATTTGCAACACCAAAGGTGCTACAAATGCGCTGCTTCTCTCTTAAGGGAGACTGGAACCTGGTCAATAATGCCGGAACACAACTCAATATTGTTATCGCGGCATACTCTAGACTACGGGTGGTAGCCATCCAGTCGGTCAAATACCCTACCACCTGGCTTTGGGTTGTTTTTTGGGTTGTTGGTAAGAGGCGACTCTTACGACAGGCCGCCCGGCCGCAGGAAATTGTCTTCTTTCGCCGTTCCTGCACGGATATAAATGATATTAAACTATAAGTATACACACTACATAAATGATAATTATATATGGTTTAAAAATAAACCTGGTTGAGGCAAAGATGCGCGCGGGAGGATCAACTTGAAATAGACCGCGCGTAGGCTTCAGAACTCATTTTAATGAATAAATTTTCATTAAATTTGGTAGAGGTTTTCCATGAACTCGGGAGACAAAGTTTATTATGATAAATATTATATTAAACAGTGTCGGGATAATTATGGTCAAGTTAAATGCGTTACGAAAAGTTTAAGTAATGAGCGACATAGCGAATTTTCATGTCACTCCTGTAAGTTGCAACTTTAATACCCTTAAGGAAAATCCCGGGAGAATTTTAGGCTAAATATTATTGCAACGCGAAGTCATAGTTAAAGTTATGTGAGAGATTAATTCAGAGGCATGCCACCTCCGTCAGGCCCCGGTGAAAGAGGTGAGCGCAAGCAATGCTGACTTGAAGTCGTGAAAGATGATATGAGTGATATAGGTAAATGAGCGCTTATTTTCCCTATAATTATATCAATTAAAGCTGTGGTCGTTTTTGACAAACAGTACAATGGGATTATATTTATATTAATAAAAGTTAAAAACTAAAATACCCTATAAATAAACCCAACTTAAAAATATATATACAATAGTAAAAAACTAAAATTAAAATAAAAACCTATGTCCAGCCCCACCAGAGCACTGTCGCTGGGCATTGTACCTAGAAGGCTTTAAATTTTTAAGTCAAAATACTCTGCCCTGAAACTTAAATGAATGGGCACTTTTCTCTAAAAGCACCCATTTCCATTCTCCATCAGGCAAGCTTCGAATCCGTACCCTAAGTACCTGTATAATGTATTCTGGAACAATTCCTTCGCAAATGAAGAGTGAACCAAATATGTACATTATAATTAGGAGACTTTAAGCCTCAAAAGTATCAACCGACTTAGCTCGAAACTCCTCAATTATAATCTCTGTACCTACATACTAAAGGAAACTTACGGACTAGTATTATTCTAGCTATGTACAAAGGGCGGTCTTATCGTTAAAAAGCGATCTCATCCAGACAACCCGTGGCAAAAATATTGCTGATTAGGAGTGACGATTGTGGTATACATAATTCTTGTACGATTACCTACATTTTAATAATAAATATATAACTATACTATGTATACAAATTGTAATAATAATAATAACCCGCAGGGGGGCTTTGTGGCGAAGCTTTAGGTGAGTAGTGACACCTCATACCTGACTCCGGGGGCCAAGGCAAGGCCCCCCCCCCCCCCGCCTCCGTGCTTGCCTTAACCAGCCGGCACGGAGTGGAGATCGCTAGAGCTAAGACTCAAGCTCCAGGGGTGGAAGTGATAAATGGCATCACGTCAGAAGTAGCTTTGGTGAACCTGCAGTCCACCTCTCTACACCCCTTAGCCACTCACACCCATGTTGCCCCTGTCTTTTATAGCATTTTTTGGGGCCCATGCAGGGAGTGGCGAGTCACCGTCTGCCCATTTTTCCATGTTCCCTGAACATTGCGACGGGCGGACGCCATAGTCCCCATATTCCCAGACCTCTAGTACCACTAGCAGTTCACCCCAATAGCCCGGTACTTTTTGTCCTCATTTCCCATAATAGTTCTACACTGGCCGGGGCTTGTCCTTGGGTGCATTACTATATGGTGTAGACAGGGATAATCGCCGGTCAGTGTCACGCCACATTTACATTAAACTTGTCAAAGGGCCTCTACGCGTTGGCCTTCCCATGGCCCCACGCAAGCCCTCCAAATGTCCGGGCCATTTTTATGGCCCGTGGTCGTCAAAGACATACATTATAATAATAATAAATCGGCAGACAAACACACCCATTGGATATCCCTAAATTAAGCAAGTTACGCTTGTGTTATGGGTAATACACAACGGACCCCTCTGGGGCCGATCCCAGACACCCAAACCATGGTAAATAACGGAGAAAATACGTTACCGAAATTTACTATACCAGGAATCGAACCCGGAGCCACTGCGTTGCAGTGAGGTAGGCCGGCAAAGGCTTAGCCCGCTCAACCAAAGAGGCCGTCAAGGCCGTCAACGTCAAATATACACATAATTTATATACATATAATTACATACATACAAAACATACGACATTCGCTCAATAAAAAAACTTCAACGGACAAGTGGCAAAACGAATCGCAACAAAATGTTAACTTGAAGTTTTACGGGCAGATTGTAAATGTACGTACTTGTCCAATTTGAAAACCTGCTTTAGGTTTAAAGAACTTTATTTCCCATAAGAACACGTAGTTTACCTACTTACAATGAGATTAAAAATAATTATTTATTGTTACGAGTCGCGAGACTTGAATTAAGCTCGACTGCCTGCTCCCTCAATCGGGCCATTGCTTTATACTGCACAGATGCAATATGTCCGCCCGGCCACGTGGACCGCATTTCCTTGAATCAGCTTGTACTTTAAATCCGTAACACCTGGCAAATGATCACAATATAACAATAGGCCGTATGCCAATAAGTAAAGAAAAGAAGACGACCATAACCATTTTAATAAAGGATTTATTAGTTTAATTTAAAAAAGTTTATATTTTTACATTTTTGTAACTCGTTTGGCAATTTATTAAATAATGCACACCTTCAAACATATTAAGTTATTGACCATAATCATTTTTTTTTTATGAATTGTTAACAATTATTAAGTGATATGAAAACATCTACGCCACAAAATTAAAAGAAAATATCATCATAATAAAAATAAATTTAAAATTCACATATATTTTTACAATCTGGGCCCAGGAATGTATGGAACCGTATCCGTCTCCTTTATGTAATATACGAAATTTAAAAGGAATAGAGTGACGCTCACTTGTTGTTTTGTACACTGTTGGTATAAAAAAAGCTAAGCATCGACGTATAAGTTTACTATAGATTTACTCAAATCATAAACTTATATGTCTATAACTCTATATACATTTATGAAACTCGTAAGAAAGTTGCCAGACTAATCGCCGACAGTAAACTTTTGATCATTTCGGAGAATATGGTGAAAATTGTCTTAGTAGTTTATATCTAAGTTATTATTCAATACTAGCTGACCCGGCAAACTTCGTACCGCCTCAGAATCAATAAATAAAAGAGCTGAATGATAATTGCAGAACGATTCAACTTTAGTAAAATATGTGATCAAAACTTAACCGGAACGAAAATCAAACGTTTGACATTCAAAAAAAAAAAAACTTCATTCTTAAATTTAATTTGATTTCTGTACGTCTTGTAAATTTAATTGATTTCTAAACGACAGCAGGTAGGAATAGTTCTAAGGGAAAGCAAAATTGTTGTTATTACTATATTCCAAGCATTTTTTCATATTTACTCACCTAAACCTTCCTTGGACTTCCATATATAATTCAAAACCAAAATTAGCCAAATAAGTCCAGCCATTCTCCAGTTTTCGTTTTTCCGTTAGAAACTATTCCTACCTGTCAAACATTTGATGTTCCTCCCGTCGTTTAGAAATCAATTAAATTGAAAAGTCGTTCAGAAATCAAATTAAATTTAAAAGTTTTTTTTTTGGTTTTCAATGTTAAACGTTTGATGTTCGTCTCGTCGTTCAGAAATTAAATTAAGTTTCAAATAATACTTTTGAGGCGGTACGAAGTTTTCCAGGTCAGCTAATAATATGATAGTTTCTTGGAGAATAAAAGACTGTAAAATACATAATATTACCACAATCTATTAGCATAACTTTTAAGGTCGATTATATTTCATTCTTATTATCGTAAAACAGCAATGCACTGTGAAATTAAGAACTGCTCGGTTAATGTCAGTATTTTAAAACTATCTTCTACTTAGTTACTGGCTAACTGCCTGGAAGAGGTGTGCCACATATGACAACACCTGTATTAGTAGTAATATGTTCTGCCTTGATTGTTACTCCCCGTTTGGTTGTATATTCTGTTTATTAAAGTACTTTATAATACTCTAATATTTATTTTTATTTGTACAAATTTTTGAGGCTCCATCCACACATTAATTATTAATATACTATAACCATAACTTACCTATGTTTATAACACATACTGAATTATTTCGGTATTATACAATATGCAATTTACTCAGCCTTAAAAAATGAAGAGAAAATAAATGTTTCAGCTTCAAATCATTTTTATGTTTATGGGTATTTTCACCGAGGCAAAATCGTCTGTTTAGTGTTTAATACAGCATCCCACAATATTATGCATATCAGGTTAGCCATATAAGTAGAACGTGATCTTATTGTTATTAAAAACACGAAGGTTGTATTTTTTGTAACAAAATAATGAAGCAAACAAGGAAAACATTTTACTTTGTGTCTGTAGCGGCCAGCAGTTCCGAGCTGACCGGGTTCTTGAATAAGAGACTGGGTTCAGGAAATATATTGTTTATATTATCAACGAAGAGACTTTTACAATCATGTGTTCCACACGCAGCCCGATACAATTCTGT
The DNA here is from genome assembly GCA_949752895.1 of Dendrolimus pini. Classification (NCBI taxonomy): domain Eukaryota; kingdom Metazoa; phylum Arthropoda; class Insecta; order Lepidoptera; family Lasiocampidae; genus Dendrolimus; species Dendrolimus pini. Next base: position 8,407,017 of record OX457147.1, on the reverse strand, counting down.
TGTCGTTAGTTTTGGGAGGCATTAGATGATATAATTTCGAATAATTATATTTCTTAACTAGCTTTTACCCGCGACTTCGTCCGCGTGATGCGGTTTTTTTAAGTATCCCACGGGACCTCTTTAATTTTTCGAGATCAAAAGTATCCTATATGTTGACCAAGGATATAAGCTAGCACACAAAATTTCATTTAGATCGGTCCAGTCGTTTCGGAGATTATCCTATTCAAACAGACACTATATTTCTTTTATTGCATGAGTTCAGCAGACGGGCAGACGGCCCACTTGAGCATAAGTGTATCCCTGGTCAACATATAGGATACTTTTGATCCAGAAAAATTTAAACTATTCCACGCGGAAGAAGTCGCGGGCAGAAGCTAGTATTTTCATATATATTTAGTAAAAATCTGTTATTTTGAAATTACAAACAAACACTTCAATTTTATTTGTCTCTATGTATGTATGGGTATGAGAAACTGGCGGGTATAGGTACCATCTGTAGCTTCAGTAAGGGTTAATATTATTAAAGTTTTGATTATTCTATATTAATTAATGTTTTTAGTTTCCAAAATGGTCACCAACATAACCCTGCTTCTAATCTTTGTGACCTTGGCGTCAGTAACGGCTCAGACCTTCCAATATTCCCGAGGCTGGACTAATGGCAAGAGGGACGGACACAAACGCAATGAAGACGTCCGGGAAGCTGCTAGCAACTTGGAGAAGATCCTCAGTCCATGCCAGATGAATAAGCTCAAATATATTCTGGAAGGAAAACCTCTTAGTGACAGGGTAGGCATGACGCATCAGCTTCTGATTAAAATGTTTCATGTTTCTATCTTCTTATTTAAATGCAAAGTCAGCTCTTTCTTTAAAAATAGAATAGAATAGAATAATCATTTATTCTATGAACTGTCACAATCATAAAATTACAAAGGTGTTGGAGGTTTTTTGCTGGAACGACAATTTGTCCTTTCGGACGTGCAATACACACAATTGTAATGGTGGTAACTTTTTGTCTGTTGATACTGGTTATGTTCGTCATAAGAATCTGCGAAAATGACCCCTCCTCAGATCATTTTTTTTGATATTCAAGTCATTGTATGAATTAGAATCTTCTAGACATTTTACTAGACATATTTATAATGAATGAATGATTATATTGGGAATTATGTATAATGCTTATTAATGTTTTAGCTGTTCGTGCCATGCGACTACTCCGAAGACTACACCGAGAGTCAATCAAAGAGGTTCAGAAACGATCACCAAGAAGCCCTATACGACGCCTTCCAATGAAAAGAGTTAAATTAGAAACAAATACCAAATAATGTGCCATACTCCTATATCTGTTAATATATTATTATTTATTCAATTAACAAATAATTGTATTATACATGTCGACTCCTTTATGTGTAAAGCAATGTAATTTTGGCTGGGATTTTGCATTGCGAAATTATTATACTAAAATTGCAAATTTGTTAAAATTTTGTAAAGTAATTGTATTAAGAGCTTTCGGTGATCATTGTGTTATAGGCATTGTTCAAAATTGCCGATGGGATGTTGAAGAATCTGGTACTAGAAAACTGAAGCTAGTCCAGCAGGACCACGATTAGCTGGTCCACTAAAAACGCAATTCTGAAAACCTAAACCACACTATAGATGATATTCCAAGATCCCAGAGCGATCAGACATAATTTATTTTCACCTAGATGAAACCTTAGGTTCTCAGTAGCGTCTTATGTTCTTTGAATAGCTGCGAGCTTGTGAAGCACGCCTTGTGACACCTGTCTGACTAATTAAATATAACGTTGATATAGTTACCTTAATAACATATTTCAAAATCATATATGTAAAAATGGTTAAAGTTCATTTATTTTTGTGGAGCAATATGGTTCAGGCAGTGTATAAAAAGTTAATTCGTCGGCGTCTGGACCTTGTAACTAAGGCCAGCTAACTCCAAATTTAAAAAACTAGGATATGAAGTTGGAAAAACTAGGACAATACAGTTTAAAAGCAGGACGCAGTAATAGAGTTACAAGAGTTAAACTAATTATTAATATACGTATGGTGAAAATAGGTTAAATTTGAATCAAATTCTACAAGTTGAAATTTCGACACTCAAGAGCCGTGAGACCACCTGTAATCTAAGACCTATTCAGTCACGAGACACCGGAACTTCAATCGAACAAATCGGGACATGAGTTAATCGAGAAAAGTGAAGTAATTTTTTTAAATTAAATAAAGGCAGTTTCTTTTTATATCGGTGTTTACTTCCAATCTCGGTACTCCATACTCTCCACACTCAATGTCCATAGGTGATGGCGGGCCGCTTGCCTGTCTGCACTCATACAATAAAAAAATGTAATAAAGTTGATAAAGACAATTTTTAAAAACGTAGTTACAAGGTAGTACACGCCGATGCGATGAAACGCTTTTTCTAGACTATTAGCCATTCAAGAATACGGATTTAAAATTGGTTTCTTGTCTTGAAATTCTTAATTTAGAAATCGGCTTTTACAGATTCTACAGCTCTCTTAATTATTATTATAAAATACCAAAATACAGTTTTTTTTAACACAACTCGAAAAAGAAATATCAAAGATTTTAATTTTTATATGATGATCAGATATTCATTGTCACTCTTTTATTAAAATAAAAATGTTACAATTTATATATACATTTAAAACTTAAGTTAAAATAAGTATACTTATACATAAAATGTTGACAACACTATTGTAAGATTAAGCTAAAAATATACACGTAACTAAAATGGTTTTTATCTTTCATTTCCCTTAATTATTGCCCTTTAATTAATATATAGAATTACAAGTACCTCAATTTGTAACAGTCTTCCTTGTATGGTTTCCTATTTCGTTAAGTAGTTTATTGTGGGTTTACGAATTATGTCCTAGATTTGTGTGTAGGTGTGTGTAGATAATAATGATAGATATCTAGATAACACTTTACACCATTACAGAAAACATGAATTAGTTAGAATTATTCTAATTGGGTCAAAGGGCGGTCTTATCGCTAAAAAGCGATCTCATCCAGACAACTAGTGGCAAGAATATTGCTGATTAGGAGTGGCGATGGTGGTATACATTATTATTGTACGATTACTTACGTTTTAATAATAAATATATAACTATACTATATATACAAGTATACACACACACACACACACACACACACACACACGCACGCACGCACACACACACACACACACACACACACACACACACACACACACACACACACACACACACACACACACACACACATATATATATATATATATATATATATATATATACATATATCCTTATTAATATTATAAATGCGAAAGTAACTGTCTGTCTGTTCCGTTTTCACGTAAAAACTACTGGACCCATTTGGCTGAAACTCAGTATATATATGTTTTCGATACAGAGAATGAACATAGGATACTTTTGTTTGTTACCCGAAAAGTGGGATAGTTTCCGGGATAAAAATATATATGTTTGTTATGCTTTTACGGAAGAACTAATGGGCCGATTTGGCTGAAATTCGGTACGTATGTAAATTAAATACTGAGGATGGACAAGGGATAATTTTCATTTTGGCCTTTTTGGTCATTTTGACCTTTTTGGTCATTTTGGCCTATTTGGTAATTTTTAATGTTTGGTCATTTTGGTCTATTTGGTCATTTTGGCCTATTTGGTCATTTTGGCCTATTTAGTCATTTTGGCCTATTTGGTTATTTTGGCCTTTTTGGTCGTTTTGCCCTTTATGGTCATTGTGGCCTATATGGTCATTTTGGCCTTTATGGTCATTTTGGCCTATTTGGTCATTTTGGCCTTTTTGGTCATTTTTGCATATTCGGTCATTTTGGCCTATTCGGTCATTTTGGCCTTTATGGTCATTTTGGCCTATTCGGTAATTTTGGCCTATTTGGTCATTTTGGCCCTTTTTGGTCGTTTTTGCCTATTCCGTCATTTTGGCCATGTCGGTCACTGTGGTCTTTTGGTCATTTAGATCATTTTGGCCTTTTTGTTCAAGTTTTGTAATTTATTTTGTTGACAGATAGACGGGGGATGGTATAATTAGCGATATAAAAATAAATGAAGTGAATCTTCCGTGGGCAAATACATAAAAATGTAATATAATATATAACCCAGCACTTGCTCTATAAACAAGAGACACGTAAACTCTAGTATATATATATTAGGGTGCTTTTTTCTTTTCAACTATTTTTTTTTTCGGTTCCGTGGTGATATTTTGTTGCAAGTACCCAAAAAAAAAATACCCTGAAAGTTTGGGCCCTTAATATTAATATTAAGACCTCGACCCAGGCGTTTGAAGATTTCCCCTTAAAAAAACACAGAAACTTTGGCTTTTTCATGTTTAAATTTCTATAGCTCAGTGGCATTTCATAGCATCGCTTTGACTTGACGGGTTTTTTTTAGAATTGAATGCTCTACAAAAGTGTCCATTGCGTTAATTAAAATTAAAAAATATATTTTTTATAATTTGACATGATTTTCGATAAAAAATTTAAATTACAAAAACTTTATCATTAAATATCTCCGGAAATATTGATTTTAGCGACTTGGTGCTTAGGACCTTTTTTGTAGGAAATTAAATTTCCTATAAGTTTGTTGTTCGCATTTTTTTGTAGCTCTTGTTATTCACGAGATAACTGCGAAAAAACGCGAATTTCATGGAAAAATCAAGTTTAGAGGCCTGTACTACCTCGCCGGTTCGAGTTACGACTTGGCCGCAATGGACACTTTTGTAGAGCATTCAATTCTAAAAAAAACCCGTCCATAGTCAAAGCGATGCTATGAAATGCCACTGAGCTATAGAAATTTAAACATGAAAAAGCCAAAGTTTCTATGTTTTTTTAAGGGGAAATCTTCAAACGCCTGGGTCGAGGTCTTAATATTAATATTAAGGGCCCAAACTTTCAGGGAATTTTTTTTTTTGGGTACTTGCAACAAAAGTTCACGATGGAACCGAAAAAAAAAAATAGTTGAAAAAAAAGCACCCTTATATATATAAAAGATGTAGTGATAACATGCAACTATTTAAACCTAATACACATATAGCGGAATATCAGCGGAAACTATGCCACGTTCAGATTAGCGCGGATCCTTCAGTCTCCGAACTTTCAGCGCCGCACCTTTCGAAGGTAAGTCGTTAGTATGGAGGGTAGAGGTAAGGAACACCATCTAGTATGGGGAATCAGTTGAAAAAGTGTCCACCTGTAAACAGCAAATTATGGATCGAAAACTCGTCAAAATAGCGCTAGTATAGGAAAAGGAAATAATATGAATTTAGCAGTTATAAACGAAGTGAAGTGTGCTGGGTTGAAAAATTTAAAAATTATAATTTGGAAAAGTATTGAGACTTTCTCGTATTGAGATGTATGTATATAAATTTTTGCAGTGACAAAGAGGAAGTCTCTCTTACTTCTTTAATCTTGTATCCTACTCTAATTATTTGTGGCGCTATTTTTAAATATATTCCACTTGCTATTATGGCGCAATCTTAATTTGCTGCCCTTCAGTGTTCAGTCTACACTTTTTAATATACTGCGATGGTTCTCCTTACCACTATCCTCCATGGTCGTTAGGCTTAACCTCCTATTCTTAATGTACTCTGTGGGCTTAACTGACTGTAAATTCAGTGAGGAGTTTTTGGCGGGAACTGAAAGGTGATGTTGTGCTGTGCAGTTTTATTTTCTAAAAATGTGTAGAATTACTCTAAAATGAACAATAGTTGTAGGATATTGATAGTTTTTGAGTAGGGATTATGTGTTTTGTGAGAAATGTGAACTGTAAATGTTATAAACTAAGATCTGGCTTAAAGGCCTAGTTGCCAAGCCATAAATATAATATAATAGTAAATTCAGTGACACTGACATAAACAAAAATGAAATTAGAGCACGAAAGAAGAATATTTTTCCATGATTATAGTAAATGTCTTTTCAACTTTACTCGAACATCGTATCGTAATTTACAAACACGTTAGGTGCGTAAAATAATGAAAGACCTACACTAGTGACACCTAGAAAACTAAAGTGGAACTATTAATTAACTAATCATCTCCTATGCTAGAAAGTGAATATTATTAGTACACAGAAGTACTAAAATCAGAGTCATCTATTACATACAGCGTTAACATTGAACAAATAAAAAGAAGAACATCACCTGATAAAATATTTTAAGCTTAGAGCCATCTATTGGCGAAAAGATGAATTAAATACCGATTCAGCTCTTTACAAGCTAAGTTATATTTATTTATTTTTATTTATTATTAAAAGTATCCAACAGTATATCCACAATTTGAAGGCTTAACAATACATACAATAAATCTTAACCAAAACTGGATACTTATAATCTAGAAAAAAGAACATAAGAGATGGTGTGTTACACTACACTAAAATAAATAAACTACTTAATATATCTAGTACTGTGAAACTTCTGACGGGAAAACTAAACACAACTAAATTGTTAGGTCTAAATACAAACACTACATTCCTTTTCAATCTTATTAATAAGTTTATTAACTACTGATGACTTGAAAATTAATTTCGAAGAATTAAAAATGTCTAAGTCACTAAAATATTTGTTGTAAGTATTTGTACAACGATGTATATTAGTGGGACTACTCAACACTAGATGGCAATAGTTAAATAATAAGTAAGCGATTTCAGTTTTTAATTATATTTTATATTTGTTGCCGTTTTTATATGATTGTTTTCTATTTTAATTTGTATGGGTAGTTTATTTTTAGGATACAATTTACAATAACGTTTTATTTCCAAAGATAGTTAAAAAATCAGTTAAAGCCGTTAAATATTGATATATAACGAATGTGTATGCACTAATGTAGATATGCGTTAATGACGTTACTTTTTAACGTTTTAAAAAGGACGCATTCGGACACAATAACTAGTCAATAACCATAACATTATCCCAAATGAAACAGTAGCATTAGTGTTCTTTTGCACATACCAAAACTAATGGCTTCACATGTTGATAGTTATATACTATAATTTACCTAAAAGTTTCTACATATCATTAAACCATACTTAACAGCTTACTATTGTTATTTATATTTTAATCCTTATTATTAGCGTAAAAGGGTTGAAAATGCCCGATATGTTGATGAAAGTCGTGCTTCATCTATCGTTGGTAACAAGGGTTATTACAGCCAAGTAGTATATCATTTATATCGGAATTAACTTTCGAAAATTACTCTCAAATGATAGAGGGGTTATTTAGGCCTTTTTTGTTTTTAACTTAATGATATTTTACAAGGACACATAAATGTAGATATGTAACAGATGAAACAAAACAGTCAAATTAAGTATTTATCAGTCATACATTAATGTACAAATTGAACCTATTCAGAAAATGCCTCCTTATTGACATAATAAGTATTTTGATAAATGAATAGGTAATATGTATATAGGTATTGTAAAAATGACATTTTTTATCATTTAAAATAATTATGACATAAGCTCTATGTGCCCCGTGAGATCAAGGGGCGCAAAGTCGAAATGTACCAGGTCCAGGTGACAGAGTGGGCGGACCTTGGTATCGCCGATATCCAAGCGGTGAGGCCGATGATGTCCCGCCTGATGTTGATGCACTGATGCTTCGGTAGGTACCTGTGTCAAATAGGGCGTGAAATGATATCAGGGTGCCACCACTGCGTCGACGGCGACGAAAACACGTCGCTGCATTCCGTCCAGGTATGTCCAGTCTGGGACGAGGAGCGCCATGATCTCGCCGCGGCCATCGGGACGGATTTGTCCCTCCTTCTCCTTTTGCGAAACTGTTATGTTCACGAAAGAGGCGGTGGAGCGGGAGAGAAAGCAGACCGCCACGCTCCCCCACCGCCAGAGCCGGTGGCAGCGACGGGGGTCATCCTGACGACCTCCAGCCGCCGTAGGATATGGTCGTACGGGCGACCGCCGGAGAAACTGGTTCCGTCCGCACATAAAGGCCTGAGAAGAGGGACGCGCGCCGCTCTCACCTCGTGGTGAGATCCGAGGTAGGTAGCCGGAGAGACCTAGCTCTCTGGCTGACAAATGTCAGGGCGGCTAATAGTGTGTATATAGTTAGTTTTGTTAGATGTTAGTTGTGTTGATAGCGTGTTACTTATATCTATTAGTAATTAACTAAGTTAGTGTTTTGTTAGTCAATTCGCAGAATCTTGATTTTGGACCCCTTTTCGGGTGAAGGTCTCCTCCATCTTCTTCCAGAATTTCTAACTTTTACTTAGGGTCATCCAATTCTTGCCTGCTGTTTGTGATACGGCATCAGCTTACCACTTTATTGGTTTCCGTTGCCATGGGGAGAATTGTTATATGTGAGATGAACATATTGCATATAGGGGTCTCGGCCCTGAATATAGGAATAAGTGTTAAATCCCAATTGTATTCGGAGTGTTGCTTTTGGAGCTCACGGTCCGATTTCCGGCTTTTCTTCTCCACTCTTCGCAGTGTTTGACATCCCTAATTATGGTCTCCACATTGGATACCAATTACGCATGCCATCTCTACGACGGCAAGTCAGCAAGTCTTGGGCCGAATCCTTCTACCGGGACCTGATGGAGACAGTATGGTTAGAATATTTGTTCCCCACATAACTTGTAGTCAATTTTCGTAAAACGTGGCCGGACTACATAAGCGACATTCTTACAGTTTGTTTGCTATATGACGGATGGAATAAGTACCACACTAGTGCAAGAACGTGGTAAAGCGATGATGGAATCGATTGCAGCTCTCTGGGCAGCTCCATCCGTGTGGTACCACGCTCTCACAGAATATTGTCGTTAAACAGTTAAGCCCTGTGCTAATCGTGTTCGTGCGTTGAGTGACACTTTCCCCCATTCCATTCTCATATTCCATCCTTTCTATCCCATTCTTCGCTCCTGGTGTTGCAAACGTCTGTAGGCGACCGTAACCACGTTCTATGAGCTGGGCTGTCTGTGTGTTTGACAGCTTTGTAATAAAAAAAAGGAAATTGTCATTGATTAAATAACGGTTAAATTGTTTTAACACTAAATATATATTTAAAAACGCACGCAGAAAACACTATTTTCCTTAAATAATTATGCCTAATTCTTATATTATAGACTATTTAATAAATATATATGTATACTTATGTATATGTGTGTAAGTATTTAATTTATAAATTATGTAGTTTAAGTATGTTTACGATTTAAGTAATTTAAGTATGTTTATGATATATTTAATGATCTGCACCACGTACATCGCTAGATTAGGTTAAATGATTCCTTAAGTTAGGTTGCCTTGAAGAGATTGCTTTCAGCGATAAGGCCGCCTATTGTTTCTACCATGACAATATTGTAATTGTGTATTTCGAAATTGTATATTTGGTGAGCAATAAAGTGTTATCCATCTATATTTAGCGTTAAAACCATTTCCCTGTAATTTTCCAAATAAGGATAGAGTCGAATGAATGACAAGCATAATGAAGTACCAGAATTGTAGTAAAACGGGCATTCGCCGTAAAGAGGTCGGTCGCAAACGGCCGCCGCGCCGCGGCTACACGTCGTTCTCAATACAAGTCAACTCTCAATTAGGATGTAGGGATGGGTCACTGTCGATAAAATTAAACAACAAGAGAAAATATAATGTTATTCGATTACTAGTGCCCCCTATACTGTATGGGTATCAGCGTTAGTCCACCTACTACATTGAAATGTATGGTTCTTTTTTGGTGCAACTCGTTTACTATCGTTTGGTACTCCAATGCTTGGAGACGAGGACTTGTAATGTGTAATTTACCGATTAAACTGAAATACTCACTAAAACAATCCGATGTGTCTCCTGGCGTCCATTTAGGCTGTGAGCGGATCCTCCTCTAGACAGGACCGATACAACCCAGTGCTTCTGAGCTCAATTGCCGTATTCAAAATATTGTCATTACTAATGCAAGCAAGAATAGTGGACGTCTTTATACAAAAAAATTACGTTCTTCTTCGAGCACATTGATTTTATTTTCTTCGAAAGTGCTTGGACAGTTCAACGAATACAAACGACGAAATGCCTTTGAGAATATCTCGATGTTCAGTTTGCAGCACGCTTGCTAGGTTTATTTCACCGTTAGCATATGCACATTAGATTAGAAAACTGCCTAAGTGTAACTTACTTCCCGGATAGATTTCGAACCAATCTTTAAGTTTGGTAAGCGAATGGGCTAAGCACTAAGCTATCACGGCCTATATATACAACCAGTTTCTGCCCACGGCTTCGCTGGTGTTAAAAATAATATGTGTGCTATGAAGTGGGAATATTATAATTCTTAGAAATATAAAACTTTTTCATTAAAAGTACTTAATGATAAATACCTGTAACGCTATCCACTGAAGATGTAACTAACCATAGCAGCAACACATTAAAATTGTGATTGTTATCCTTGTTGCCTGACAATATATTTGTTAGTAAATTTCAACGGCGGCACTAATAAAACGTGGTCGAAGCGCCATTTTTTCGTCTATATTTGTTTGTTGTCTCTCGGGAACAGTACTTTTTTCTACATAAAAGGTACTATAGCAGCCCTGACTGCTAGCCTCACTTTGCAGGTACCCTGGAGTCGTTCAAACGAAGGAAACACGTAAATAATTAAATCTGGATATTATGTAGTTCACAGAATAATACTTTCACACAATAAGATATTTTTTTAATGTATGACGACTCAGGCATAATAACGGTTGTCTCATTCTGTAATAATAAAAGGAATTCTTTTATATTTTGCATACATGTTGTCAGGGGACAACATGTATGCAAAATTTCGTAAAGATCTGTTGCATAGTAAAGGCTTGAAAATGTCATAAACCAACAAACTCACATTCGCATTTATAATATTGGTTAGGATTATAATCACATATAACTCTTCTTGAAAATAAAATATCGATATCAATAGAAAACACACCTGGAAGCTCTACATTGTCGATAGTAAGAATGAGATGCCACAGACTTAAATCCGTTTCCCGCCATCGCACAATCTGTTCTGAAACATCGACCAATCGGGAGCGAAGAGGGCGTCAGCGACTACAAACCAACGCCTCCCATTGGCCAAAAATATTAAACGGGTTGCCCGCGATAAAAAAAGAATAATAAATATCCCCGCGTAAACCTAACAATTGAGTGCCACTTTTTGTTCGTGTTAAATTGATGAAAAAAGAGACTCCGAAAAATTACGGAGATGAAATAAAAAATGATTTATTATTCGTCCGCTTAACTTTTTAACTTATTGGACGCTAATGACTTTTGATTTTACCTTCTATATTTGAATTTTATACCAACGACCAGTTTTATTTATAGAGAATGATGTTGCCAGTTTTTCAGACACCTAATTACTATTTAATAGCAATGCTGCAAATTGGATTTTATTTTCTATGAAGCTAACAGATGTTGAATGATTTTGACAATCGATATTTCTTTTTTTATGCAAAGCAAGTTTTAATAAAACTACAATAACTAAAAACTTAATTACCGGGAACGTTCCCAGAAGGCTGGCGGCGTTGCCACGTTGTATAGCAATTCTTAATCTTTGAGCAAAATAGACGCTAGCCTTCTGGTCGCGTGTGACGTCTACTAAACGTTTGGCGACGTCACGGTCAGGGTTGGATTTGGGTAAGCTGAAAACGATAGCATAAAAATTAAAAAAAAATAGTATTTGTAAAAAATTATAGGTACATACATTTTATTATTTTGAATTAAAAATACTTATACATTAAATCAACAGGAGTTTACATAAAATTTAGTCCTCTTCCAAGTTTATCAGTTCTTCGATATTAGTTTCATCCTCAGAAATCTTAGAATTTAATCTTATTAACATACTCTCAGTAGGAATAAAATCAGTACACGATTATTATCACTTATCAGTTTGAACATTGAATGCGAAATGAGAATACGGCCGTACCATAAAAATAATCATTAGATTTATAATCGATCGATTTATAATCTGTATTCTTCGACTACAGATTACTCAACGTGATTACATCTCAATGAGCTTTTTTTTAAACGTTGGGTTAGCACCGAATGGTTTTTAATACTACTTATATTAGTCATATACGCAAGGTTTTAAAATTATAGTATTGCTTATTACTATCGTTAGATATGGATAGTATATACGAAGCATGAAATTGTAGTACAAATACTATAATTATAGTACGAAATCCAACCCTGGTCACGGTAGACCTGTAGAGCGTTATTTCTTTTGAATTTATTCAATTCACAGTTATACATAATCACATACCAACAACACAGTCGTAGATTTTTTTTGCATGAATTCAGCAGACAGGCAGACGCCCTGCTGGAAAGTGGTTACCATCGCCTATGGACATTTGTAATAGATACGATACGGTGCTACCAATTTGCTCCCGCTCTCTAACTGAGACTGGAATCTGGCCACTAATGCCACAACTTGAAGTTTTTATGGCGGCATATATGAGACTAGGGGTGGTAGCCATCCAGACGGACAAATACCCTACCACCTGGCAGTGGTGTTGGCTGGTTATTCTGTCCCCTATAACAACAAGCCGCCCGGTTGCCGATAATTGTATTCTTTCTTCGTTTCTGAACAAATATAACACATAGGTATATCTTCAAAGGTAATATATATTTACTCATAGTATGTAACTACAACTTTTTTTGTTCAGGGAAAATTGAGGACAAACTATCGCGGGGAAAGCTTGGTGGGAAGTGGGATTCGCCACGTTAGGATGGCAGTAGCACCAGACCTCCGTAGGAATGCTATTGCCACTTGGGTTGGGAATATCCACTAAAACCTTTGGCTTTCCTCTTCGCGTCTCATGTCTGGGTTATGGGCTCGCTCTTCCAATTCCCTTCAGCCTGGAATATAGCCAGCCCCTTCCCCGGCCGCTCTCTCCATTTATAAGCCAGAGAGCTGGGCCACTCCGTAGGACTTCAGACTAACATCAGACAACGGAATTTTTGTGACAATTCGAAAAATAACATCTCACAACACTTAATTTTTTTATACAAACTACTACTTTAATATGAAAATAAATAATATCTTATCTCCATCAGGTTACCGTTTTATACTGCACAAATACAATATCCCCGTATTTAAGTCGTCGTAATCCGCCACACCTGGCTAATGACTTGACCGCAAACTGCCATAAAAGAGTACAGTAAACAATGGGTTGTTTTCTTATCACAAATTTTAAACACAAAGTAAACAAAAGAAGGCGATCATAAATAGTTAGAATTAGTTTCAATGCCAGCAGGTAATAAAATGTGCTTTGTTTCAGATATGCAGGCGGATTTTGTTTTTGTCGGCGCCTAGGTTGTAACAATATTATGTAATTTTTATAAACTTATTACAAGTAATGCTTATTATCTACCAATAGTAAGGTAAAAGAATGAACGCATATTTAAATATAGAAATCAGGTATTTATCGTCAATATATTCAAACTGTCAATAGTAGTAGGTATATCTAAAACCGGATATACACTCAACGACACAAAAGCCCGCAATTGCGTCACCGTGACAATAACAATGATCTGAGCGCGTCCAATTTATTTGACCACGATAAGACCGGCCCTGAACTTGCACCTAACTTAGGACACCGCGATAACTTGATGCAGACGTAAGTTGTAAAGGGTAGTGTAGACTGTGACAAAAAAGTCAATATAAACCGGAGGAAAAATAATAAAGCAAATTAGGCTTTTAAAGGTCATTGAGCGTTTTTGACCCACTTTTTTTTTAAACGTACATCGACTAAACTAATTTTACTTTGAAGAATAAAATCCCACATTTCTACATATATAATTTTTTTAATGTGATGACCGGCAGAAATAGTTATTTAACAGTATGTGTGTAAATATCCGCTTGGATCGCCTCGCACCGCCTCGCAGTCGTACGTCATCCGTCGTTTCGATCTGTGCGTTTACACTTGCGTTTCTCTTATTCTTTGAACTTTAACAGAAATTGTCTAAAAACAATTGCGGTTCAAAATATTTTCGAAATCGATCCAATAGTTTTTACATAATTAAATACAAAATGCTTTAAAAATACTATGACGATAACAAATTAAAAAAAATCTCAATTTTCCCAGGGCCTGCAAGAATGCGACTCATACCAGTGAGTAGCAGGTACATTTATCTACATGCCTAGCCCTATTACGTTTGTGTACGCCGTGGGTCATATGTCCGAACAAAATGCCCAATGACCTTTAAAATGTATTTGTTTAATATATATGTGGATAAATAACTTTTGCTAGCGGCTTCGTTTGCTTTCCACACACCTACCCGTAACCTTCTCCCAGTCCGGAGATACTACGCATAACCATTCCCCAAGAGTGTTATAAAGGATATGTATTAAAAAAATCAGAAGGCAAAAATCAGACTGCAATATTGCACTAAAACTTATAATTAGTAGGAATTCCAAAGATAAATATGTCTACGTGAATAAAGTTGAGATCATGCTTATGTATCGATGCAACGAAAAAGAAGCAATTGCGGATATAGTGTTCATTGTAATGAGGAGGAAGGAGCAAGAATTAGTTGACTTGTGGGGCGCAGGGGTAGTCGGTAGATTGACAGGGATAATAAATTTTTGATAGAACGTCATGAGAGGAGTCACGAGTTCATCACTCATTGAGTTGAAAACTAAGTGAAGGTTTTCTTGACAGGTGGATTTTACTTTCTTTAATTTCGTTAATGTATCCAAAGTACAAAAAATAATTTAAATTTAAAAAAAAAATCTTATTGTTTGGACTTCTACATTTCATTTAGTAAAAAAATTATATCGATTAGTTCTTTGGTATTGCTTTTATTCCATAATTTAAAATAGAAGAACAACAAGTGCTGTTGAAGCACATTTTGTAGTATTATTTCCGAAAAGGCACACGAGTAGTTATGAATGAAGCCTTGAAAGAAAGGCAGTGTCAAAATTGGTTTGTCAGATAAGGTCCTGGTGCTTTTTCATTGAAAAATGCTTGACGATCACTGGCCCAATTTTGCTATTTCAATATCTTGGCATTGCAAAAATATGCAAAGTGCGATTCCATTGCGATAGTATCAAAAATTCGTATTCTATTATATCCCCAATATCTTCTCGATATCGTTGCGGCGGAATAATAGCAGAAAAAAATTAGTATTGCCATTAGAATAAATGGCGTTAGCCGAAATGATAAGTTACCAACATTTTAAATGAGGTTTCGTTTATAAATATTTGTTATTTATAATGATAGAATAGCGTGCTACGGGCACGGCATCAGCATTAACGGAATACCGAAATCAGGCAAACCTACGATTGAGACGATAGTGTCAGACGATTTTCATGAGATAGTATTAGAACAATTGAGCCATACAGTTGAAGTTGATGGGACCCATGTTAAGGCTATTATTGATTCAAAACATCATAGCACAACCTATAGTATGACAGAGAAGCTCAATGTATCGCAAACATGCTTTGAAAAATATTGATTTTTTATTCTTATTCTAAATTCGCAGTCAGTCAGTTGCTAAGCACAATATTTAAAAAAAAAGCAAAGAATGTGCACTATCCTTTACTTTAAGCTTGGTCGTATAAAATTCGCGTTGCGACGTACCGTGGGCCGTATCGTGGCGATACGATATCCTGACGACTTTATTCAGGCGACGAGCGCGCGATTTATTGTCGGCCGACCTAAAGATAGCCCGACCGTACGTAGGCGATTATGCATACCTTGAGAACTCTTTTTTAATGTTTTTAAGCAAATGGATGGACCGTCTGATGGTAAGTTACCATTATCTATGAAAATCTGCAACACTAATGCCCATAAGGGATTGCAAGAAAATGGCCTTCGCTAGAATGGCCCTTTTTTGGACATGCTTTTTTTTGAGGTAGGGGAAAGCATTTCGCACACTACCGTGTCGTTTGCTAGGGATTGGACCAAAGCGATGAGAGGGAGCCACATCAGTGGACAACAGAGTCAATCGCCGGCATGTGTGGAGACTTGAATACTCAAACTTCACTAAAACCACCCTCCTCCCATGTGCCCCGTGCTTATGGCAGAGCGTGAGACTTAGAACGTAGTTACGCCCACGCTGATCCTAGCGCATCAGTGCTTGGGAGTGCCCCGGGAATCAGGGCAAAGTCACTTCGTCAACAAGGGGGATGAATCCTCCGCTCCCTAGATACTGGAGGGTACCCTGATCGTTCTACCGCCTATGCCAAGTTTCTTTGCCCTAAGAAATGCTAGCTTTACATTCTGAAAACTGGGGTGTATCAATGGTTTAATAATAATAATTTATTTATTTATATGTCAATGACATGATATAATGAAGCAATTCGACGGCTTTTGCGATTGAGCGGGTTGAGTCTTTGCCGGCTTACCTCACTGCAACTCAGAGGCGGGTTTGATTCCTGGTATGGTAAATTTCAGAAACAAATTTTTACCGTTATTTACTTTGGGCTAGGTGTCTGGGATAGGCCCCAGAGTTAACCCGTTGTCACTGGCACTGAAGAAAATGCCGCACTATGACTTAAATTTTATTTTAATAGTTTAGATATCTATTTTTTTAAGAATTAGAATAACTAATTGATTGCAGGAAATTTATTATGTATTATATATTATATATAATACATAATAAATAAATACATATTATTAATATATATTATATTTATAATAATATATTATATATTATTGGATAACTCTCCAATTTTAGAAAAATTCATTAATCAATGAAAGTTTCTGTTATCAAAAAGACATACATAATTTGAAAATATTTTTAATTCTTCAAAAAAACTACATAAATTTATCAACTCCAGAAAATAAAAATATCAACTTTAATTTTTTCAAACCTTATGGAAACAAATTAATTAAACTATTTAAATAGTTTTTACAAAATACAAAATTTTAATTTGATACATAATACTTAAATTATATTTCTTGAAAGATAAAATGTTTATTTAAAAGAATTAGTTAATTATATATTGTATAGACAATTTTTACTCACTTTCCAAATTTTGCCGCCCTGGGCACTAGCCCCGACTGCCCCTAGTGTAAATCCACCACTGCCCGTTGTATATTACCTATAATACAAGCGTAACTTGCTTAATTTGGGGATATACAATATGTGTATTACTTTTATTTATTTATTTATTTATTTATTTATTTATTTGGCACACAAAACAAGATACAGCTAAAGTTACATATTTCATATTATATAATTTATCAGGTCTAAGCTGTGACTCTAAACATGTGAGCACATAATGTTCCATACATTGACAAGATATCTAGGGGTTAGTATGACTTATTATAATGTTAGTTATGCAGTGGTAAGGTAACTGAATTATTATGCAATTATGCCAGAAGTATTGGTGCAAATAATAGCTCGAATTTCCCGTTTAAATTTAAAGAAGGAGGAATTAAAAATATCAAGGGATGTATTTGTACTTGCAATCTCATTATAAAGCCTGCACATTCTTGTGATTGGATTATAAAAGGATGTGTTATTTTTAAAAACTTGAAGGGAAAAGAGTCTAGGCGAAAGATTACGAGTTTTGTATCTAGTGTTAAAATGAATGAAGGAAAGTAAGTCTGGACAGTCAATTGAGCCATTTAACAGCTTAAATAAACAAAGTAGTTCATTACATTCACGACGTGATTTGAGTGAGTCAATTTTAAATTTCACTAATTTTTTTATGTAAGATCTGTATTCGCGGCCAAGATGGAATCTATAATAGAGAATATTTAACATTTTTTTCTGCACTCTTTCTATTCTATCGCTATGCACAGCGTAAAAGGGAGACCAGATTATTGAGGCATATTCCAGTATTGTTCGAACGAGAGAACAGAAGAGGTAAACGATTGTATGTTGGTTTTTGAAATCCTTAGTTGAACGTGAAATGAATCCAACTAGCTGGTTACATTTGGTGATAACATAATCATAGTGCGAGTGAAAAGTTAATTTTTCGTCAAAATACACACCTAGATCCCTAATAACAGTTTTTCTTTCTAAAGTTAGACCACTGAGCGTATATGAAAAATATACTTTATGTGTTTTAGTCGAGAAAGAAATGACAGAGCATTTTTCTATATTGAGATAGATCCGGTTAGTAGAACACCATTTTTCAACACGAGTGAGGTCGTCTTGAAGATCTTGGCAGTCATTGTTATTTAAAATTGTACGATATATCTTAAGATCATCCGCATATAATAGGCATGGACATGATAATGGCTTGATCAAGTCATTTATAAATATTACAAAAAACAAGGGCCCTAAATGCGATCCTTGAGGGATTCCAGAAGTAATTTTATGTGGATTTGATAAATGACCTTTAATGCTAACCAATTGGCTTCTGTTATTTAAATATGATTGAGTCCAGCGTAGTAAATTACCGTGAATACCATATTCTTTAAGCTTAAAACAAAGTATCCAATGATTGACTTTATCAAAAGCTTTCGCGAAGTCTGTATATATCGAGTCTACTTGACACCTTTTAGCAAATGCAGAACAGAGATAATTTTTGTAGACTAAGAGGTTGCTGACAGTCGACTTTTTAGAGACAAAACCATGTTGAGAAGGTGATAGTATAGATTTAAAATGTGTATAAAATGTGTTATAGAGAAGCGATTCGAATAATTTAGCAAATGCGGACAAAATACTGATGGGTCTATAGTTTTTACATTCGTCTCTACTACCAGACTTAAAGATTGGGATAACGTGAGCAGTTTTCCAAACAGATGGGAAGACACCAGATTCAATTGATTTATTAAATATTATTTGCAGAGGGTGGCTTAGTTCTAAATAGCAATTTTTTATAAATAATGGCGGAATACCGTCAGGTCCAGCTCCCTTTTCACATTTAAGTAATTTCATTTTAATTTGTATACTATTTAAATCTATGTAAGTGTGGTGTAAAGTGTTCGTATGATGTGTGATATTTGAATGATGTGTAGATGGTTGATAAAAATCTTCAAATACGGATCCAAAATAGTTTGAAAACAGTTCACAAACCTCATTAGTGTTAGATGCTACTATATTGTTATGTTTCATGGTGGTAGGTATTGCGTGAGATTGTTTTTTGTCATTAATAAACCTCCAAAACTGTTTTATGTCATTTTTAATGTTCATTTCAGTAGTATCTATGTAGGAATTATAACACTTATCAAGTAGTCTTTTACATCGAGTCCGTAACATGCTGAAAACATCATAATCCAGAGGGTTGCCAAATTTTTTATATCGCCTATGGTATTTTAATTTTTCTTTTAAGCAACGTATCAGCCCAGGACTGAACCAAACAGGGTACCTTGCAGATTTATTTTTTATCATAGGTGTGTGTTTGTTTATTGTTTTATTTAGTATATTATAAAAAATACATACGTCACTGTTTATGTCTGCACTAGTTAAAATGTTTTTCCACTGTATGCAGTTAAGCTCCTTACGGATTTCCTGATAGTTGCATTTATAATAATTTGGCCTTTCAACGGACTTGGATTCAATGGTCTTTATTACAGGACTCAAACATGAAATATCGGCAATCAAAGGAGGGTGGTGTTGATCTATGCGACTTAGCCCTGCAGACCCATAGACACAGATATTCGCTATAGTCGATAGTACAAGGTCTAAAAACCGGTTGTTAAAGTTAGGTATGTTATTAAATTGATTGAGACCACATATAGATATTGTTTCTAGCAGAAAAGTAGATTTTGTATCGTAAGCAGGTGTAGGAATCAACGTTAAGGAATTATCAGACTTTGTCCAGTGAATATTGGGTGAATTGAAGTCACCAATAAAAATAAATTCAGAGCCTTTATTTGACATCAATACCTTGGCAAATTAAAAAAATATCAACGTCATATATAAGTATATTATAGAATATGATGTCATTGCCCATTTGTTGGGCCTACAAATATTTGAATTTAATTTAAATAAGTTTTTTAAACAAAAATTAACTAATTAAAAAATAGTATTAAGGCATCCTTTATTGCTGATTAATTAATGCCCAAAAAAACCAGCGAAGAGAAGAAGAAATAGTAAGAAACTGGACGCTGAACTCTGAAACTCTCTAGTTATACTAATAACTACTATATATACTTTCTTTCATGCATCACACACCTTCGATTTGCGCTCCTCTAATAACCTCCTGTTAAAGGCACCTGCACATTCTTCAACATTTTACTCCAAATCCTGCGCTGTGCAGGCTGTCTGCCTTTGGATCTCTTTACCCGTAGATGTCAGAAAAGCTAAATCACTTGCCATATTTAAAAAAGCTGTCAAAAACCATTACCTTAGTTTATAATTAAAAAAATCAACGAGAGAATGCGGCCAGCATTTTGGGAACGCTCACCACCGACAACGATTTGGACTACATCTTTTACTTGTAAATATGTTTATACTAATATTTAATTTTATAGTTTAGTTTAAATATACTTTAAATTCTATATAATAATTATAATAGAATAATATATATTCTAAATAAATTAAAAAAAAAACTATTCTTCATTCTTAAGTTAGCTGTTTCCACAATATACTGTTCTACCTTTTTTATTTTACTTTTTTAAATTTAGTTATACCTAGGCATAAGTTGTTAAAAGTGTCCTCTCAGTCAGGTTGCCTGGAAGGGATCTTTTTAAGCGATAAGGCTGCCTTTTGCTTTGCTGTCAAATTATGGTAATTATTTATTTTATAATTGTGTATTTGTGTGTATTTGTACACAAAAAAGTGTTTCCTATTCTATTCTATTCTATAATATCAGCTCACTAATGTCTCAACGTAGGGCTCTGTCCTGCCAAATTATAGGACGGTTTATTTTATACGGGGGAAATCCGTTTGACGGGTTCGCCATGTTGGGATGGTACTAGCACCTTACGTATGAAGTGCCTCTGCCACGCCTCAGTTAGGGATACTCCAATAAAACACCTGTTCAATCCTCAAGTGTCCCTTGTCCGGGCTATGGGCTCACTTGCGCATTCACCTCCAGTCGGGATGGCCCCACCAGTTGTTAGCCGGTGAGACCCAGCTCTCCACCTCGGGTCTCACCACCAAGTGAGAAGCGGCGAGTGTCCCTCCTCTCTAGCCAAATAATAGGACGGTATATTTACTACGCCCAACCTAGATTAGCAGGTGTCACACATCGGTTATCTCCTCGAATAATTTTCGTCACGTTTTTTCCATTACCAGCACGTTATTACGTGATTATTTTACACTATCCATATTTTTTATTTATTACTGAAACTCAGCAGACAGGTTGATTGTCCAATTGTTACGTCGAATTTTTATTTAACTTTTACTATAGTCGTATGTATAACACTAATATTATTAGTTATATAGTTATATTGTTATTTATTCATGATTATTATTTTCCCTATTTCTTGTATGTGTCTGTGTGTGTATATATATTATTATTTAAGAGTCTACTTTCATGATTTGCAATGATGTCATATCTACCTTGACAGTACCTTAAGGGCTCAGTGGAAGATCAGCGGTGGTTTTAAAAGACCAGCATTATGCTGAGTCTGATAACCTTTCAGAACAAAATTATGTTGTAAGTTTTAAATTTGTTAACAATTATACCTACACTACACCTATGTAATTAGTCCTGACTAAAATGATTTTCTTTCTTTTTTGAAAGAAAGAAAGAAAGAAAGAAAATATTTATTTCTAAAAATGCGACACTTTGACAATGATTATAATAATGATAATAACATTGAAATTATGTGCCGCAATTCGCGAAATGAGGTTGGCACTCCGTTTTTTGCTGTGCCGAAACATAGTCCGACACAGCACTGATTTTCAGTGCCCACCTCCTTAATTACCGTCCTCCTCCGTACTCCTTAAGTACCTAAAAAATTAAAGGAACCTAAATAGAGCACTTATACACACATGTTACATATGGGACATGTGGTAAACAAAAGTACAATGATCAAATCAAATTTAGGCCAAATAACATAATATTTTGACATTCGATGTTGCAGGTAAATAAATCATAAATACTTTTTAACTTTATAAATGTTGGTATGGGCATATAATGAGGAGGGATGAAAGTCACGTGACAAAAAGAATGTTAAACTACAAGATGGATGGGTACAGATGTAAAGGTAGATCAAAAAAAAGATGGATGGTCTGCGTGAAGGATGATATGATGATTTGTGGTGTGACAGAAGATGTATGTCAGAATAGTAGAGTGTGAAAGGAAAAGACATATTTTGCCGACCCCAATTAATTGGGATATGGTGAAACAAAAGAAGAGACTTTTTAACTTTATAAATAATTAAATAAATATTACTTTATAACTTTATAAATCTTTCAATGGTGATGAAAAGTGGTTACCATCGCCCATAGACATTAGCAATACCAGTGGTGCTGCCAATGCCTTGAAGGAGAAATCAATACAGCTGACTAAGAGGATACATACTTGCCGGTCGGTACTTGAACCCATGTCACTGGAATAAGACGAGGGTGCCTTAACCACTAAGCTACCCCGACTTTGCTTGCCTCAAAGCCTCCCTGCGGCTTACCTATTATTATTATAATACGTTTATAACATTTTGTGTTAAGTACCTGAAACACATTCATTAATACGGGCCTGTTTATCGCGCTTTCATTTAAATGCCTTCGGTGTGTAAGTGACGCATGATTGCATGGCACTAAGAAAGTTCTAAAACGTAGTAGTGCGAAAGAACGAGATAGAATATTACATTTAATAATTTAAACACTATGCTCATACAGATAGAGTTGGAAACGTTTTAAAGTTATTCGTTAATAATTCAAATGTCGTGTTTTAAAGCTTAAATATATTAGAACGATATGGTATATGAAGTGTGACGTCACAAAATTTAGAATCCCTCCCACCTCTTGTCACACTTTGTTTCACTTCTACTGTGTGTGAGTGACTACTATTACTACTACTAGTGACGTACTACATTTTTTATTATTTGCTTATCTATACGTTGTTTCTTGGTACTTCGGTGATGTATAATACAAATGAAAGGCCAGGATATGGTAAACAAAATATGTTATTATGCATTGAAGACTCCAGCAGAAAAGATGTGTTTTAGTCACAGTTAATTAAATTCAAAAGGATTTTATTAAAAGCTATAATTTACAAATATCCAAATTATTAAGAGTCGATGAAGGCTTTGCACTATTGATGTTTTTATATTCTGGCGCGCGATGGTGGAACGATCTAGTTAATAATCTGTTATTTAAATTTAGGGGCATAAGCTCGGTTTCTGAGATACTTTTAACTGTAGTTTATCTGTTACTTAGCGCTATCGGTTCAGTAACTTACAAAATTGCGCTTCTGAACACGCCATCGTACGATAGTTAAACTAGGTTCAACTTAACTGACCAATATTATCTTTTGTTTGACGTTTTTGTTTGATGTAAATAAATATTAGATATTCGTTCTTAAATAGATCCATCTAGTGGCGAGTTTTGGTACTAGTTGTAGGTTAACAGTTAACCTAAGTATATCTATTACATAACTTTATTGAATCAATTGTTATTGAACTCATAACTGGTAACCTCAGAAATCGGGCATGAAAGCGTCTTTTTTAATTTACAGACATATCGCACTTTCGCCCAACCATACCGCGTTGAATAATAAAGTTTGAACAGAACATAATATTAAATAGCTTTTAACATTCCTGGCGGTATCTTAATGTCCGGCCGAGACATTTATATTTGGTCCAATACGTGTCCAGTGTTCACCTCTTTTCGGTTATCGGCGAGGCCCTTTTTACTTTCAAAATAAGGGTTTTAGGGGTCCCAAGAGTAAATTTGGTAAACCTTCAAGGTATAGAATTCTTAAGAACTTTTTAGTTCACTAAATGTCGAGACAACTAAGGGCCTAAGCGCTTAGTGAAATTTACATGTGTCTAGATATATTATCCCCGCAAATTGCTAAAAGCTACAGGATGAAGTTAGCTATAGTCAACCGACACCCTGATGTTAGCTATAGTCAACATTTTAGTTTTTCAGGATGGCCCAGTGTAGGATGGTGGTTGATCATTGCTACGCAACGAATTGTTCATAGATGGATTGTGAGACGAGCATTGTAATATTTCTATACTTTATTTTGTTTTAATTAATATACGAGTTCTATGACGATTTTATAAATAATTTATTTAGTATCCTACATACTATATTAATTCTAATTCCAGTGAATTTCTAAAAATAGTAAGTAATTATATCGCTTTTTCTAATACTTGGGTGTGATTGTGGTATTTATTTTTCTAAGACTGGTTGGTGTGCACCGACTTTTAACCGATGGTTAAAATAAAATAATCACCAAAAATGTATGGAAAAACAGTGATTATTTTTGGTTAACCGTCGGTTAAATTTCTGTGCACACCAGCCTAAGTTATTTAGAGTTAACCTCAGTTTTTGATTGTATTTTTCAATACGGTCGGTTAAATAAATAAAGCCCCTACCACGGTCGATTCGATCGAGTCGTTCGGCTTTGTTTATTTAACCAATTTAAAGAAGTATAACTTCTAACGCGTGTACATAAGTACACACACACTTTTTTTTGTTTGTTCAAGTGGATTTGAGAATAGTTTAGATTAACATTTGGTCCCGGTAGATGACGCTGGAATCGGGTTCTAGATTTTTATTTTTTAAAGCCAGGACAACGTCTGCCGGGTTCAGCTAGTATTAATATAAGATTATATTTAAATATATACGTGTGGAACCACGTGCAGATAACAGTGTATAATGGATCGGAGTTTCGTCTGTCCGTTGATTTGTGTGTATTCATATATTGAATGCTTTAAAACCTTTTAAGTTAGATTCCGGGACAACCGATAAAACTGTAATAAAGTTAGTAATTAATTGTGGTTACTTAAATTGAAGTATTTTTGAAATAGTGTTGTTTTATTGGCTAATTAATGATGTTTTGTTTTAAGGTTTTTTAAGGAAAATAAAACCTTAAAGTAAAGTTTGCGTTTGATCACTGTCTCACTTCATGTTGAGTGATAAGGTGGTCTAAGATGAGGCATGCTTACTTAGAAGATACCTATTCACTCAGTGACTTGAAGACTTAAGATTACATATGTCATTTAGATATGTTATAATTTTTAAAATTGACATTTACCCAAATTTTTGTATGACCATGTTTCATGGTCAAATACAGTGAGACCAATCGACTTTGTTAACCATCTCTTGTACAATGATTACCTGAATTTCTACAAATAAAGATTTATTCATTCATTCATGCAGGAAAACACTCCGGCAAATTATTCTACTCTTCGGCAGTGCGCAATAGAAAAGATGAAGCGCAGCGCTTCGTTCTGTCGGTGTTTCCACCATGTAACGGTGGCGCAAACCGGTGCTTCTAGCTGTCCGATGGTAAAATAGATAGATAACACTTTATTGTACCCAATTACAGAAAACACAGAAGAACTTATACCCTAAAAATATTCTAAACTAGCTGATGCCCGCGACTTCGTCTACGTGGTGCGGTTTTTTAACTATCCCACGGGAACTCTTTAATTTTTCGGGATCAAAAGTGTCCTATATGTTAACTAGGGATATAAGCTACCACCATACAAAATTTCATTTAAATCGGTCCAGTCGTTTCCGAGATTACCCGGCACAAACAGAGAAACAAAAAATTTGAAAAAAAGTCTAAATTAGTTCTTTTTCACTTCTTACATCCCTGACTTGGTTTTTATAATTTTTTTTCATTGTACAGAAATTCGACCTCTACAATTTTATTATACGTATAGATAGATGTGCACAATGGGCGGTCTTATCGCTAAGAAGCGATCTCTTTCAGACAACCCGTGGCAAGAATAAAACATATTAATTTGGTCAAAGGTGGTATGCATAAATATTAGAGGATATGCAGCTACTTACATATATTTTATACTTAATAGACATATATAAATACACAAATAGTGATGGAGAAGCCAGCTCGTGCTTCTAAGGAACACTCCCCAAAATGTATCCGATAGATTCTATCGGATAGAAGCCAAATAGTCAGACAAAGAACGGGTTGTTCCGAGGAAATGTTTGATCTGGTGCCAACGCCTCATTTTTACAACCGCACCACTCGCCATCGACGGGATGTTCACCCTCATTTCCTTGAGCTCCCACGTTCAACTACGCAACGGTTCTCTAGCATGTTTGTTCCGAGTACTGCAAAATCTGGAAGGAACTTCCCGCCGAGATTTTCCATTTACGCTATATCATGGGGTCGTTTGAGAAGGGCGGAATAAAATTCCTTAGACGCCGGCAACGCGTTGGCATCGTCCCTGACGTTGCAAACATCCATAGGCCACGCTAACCACCTTCCATCAAGTGGGCCGCGTGCTTGTTTAATCCTAATTGGATTATATTGTATTGCCTCGAGAATATTGTAAATACGGTCTGTTTTTTTAATTGCATATTTTGGTGTGCTATAAAGTGTTATCTCTCTCTCTCTCTGAATGTCTGTTTACTGGTGAAAATATAAGTGTAATTATTCCATTTCGACCGTACACCTACCTAGTGGGTACCAGGGTATTGATTGCACACAGACGCTACATAGGCTAAAGTCGCTTCTATATAAAGCATATTCAACGTTATTCATTATTACATTGGATATACTAGTTGTACAGTTTGTACACTTACTCTTAGTTGTAGTGGTGGATGCTGGCAGTAGTTGGTGGAGTGCTGGTGCTTTCTCAAAGTAGTAAAGAAAATACACCTTGTTGCTTTCAGGTATTTATTCTCGAACTATTAGCTCTTGGATGCTGATCCCTGGGTTCAACTTAGTGGTAGTTGAAGTCGTATGCTACGAATAACAGGAGGTATTAGCGACTTGATAGCAACTTGATTGCAACTCAATCATAAAGTATTTGGAAGCATTATTTATACTGATGTTATTATATTAAAGTAGCCTAAAGTGCCGCAGCGTCAGCAAAACGCTGTACGTTGAACCGTATACCTGTGAATGTGAATATCTGTGGTATATCTTCATATCGTTTCAAACATGCAATATGATTGACTGGAATAGCTATGGTATGACAATAGCTTACCGCAGTGCCTTTGATATAATTTTTATAAGATCTCTCCCTTTTTACTGAGGTGTGGTTTATACGTGTTTGATACTTTACAAATTACAATGACAAACAAATAATTTGTGCTTAATTTACTACAGCAATATAAATAGCTTATTTAGTATTTTCTGTTTTTTTTTAAATCACTAATGATTCGATATCGATGCATTCGATAGTTAAGGATGTATTCGATGACGAGCAGTAACTATTTAAAGTTACAATGGATTTAATATAATATTTTTTAGTGGAAACTTGATTGATATATTATGTATTGATTTTGTGTTTTATATTTAAGAATATTAATTATTGTATGTTTGTTAAACAAATTAAATTAATATCAAATTAAGTGAAACTTAAATTGATAAATATTACGAGAATTCAGTATATTTCACAATTACTCGGCTATGTTATAGTTTCTGTAATTCAGGGTGGCGAGAGAGTTTTACTTGTGGTAAATTGATATTTGTGCGTACGTGATATCAAACGTACGATTGGATACATTCTTACAACTGATCGTTCCGACAGACACGCACACTAAAGCAATATGCAAGTATACGTTCAACCAGAAGTAAAATCCGCATGTCATCTTTAATTGTAAGAAAAGATAGTGTTCTGTTATTTATTAGGTGAGTAGGTACAAAATGTAAAATTAATCGAAGACAGTTTCATACAGACGGTTATCCATATCTATACTATTTGCATTCGTATGATATGGTAATACATGCGCACCACCTGCACACACATAGTTTAATTTGTATGCATTATAAAAGTAAAGTAATTTTAGAATTTATTAAATAATTGACAAACAAAAACATTCATACACAAAGTCATTTACATATAAATTACTATGCTTGAATTGAATTAGGATATACATATATTCTTATAAATAGAAGGTAAAACAAATACTTACTGGATACATATTTTAAAAAATAAACGCAGATATTTAATTATTTAATTTATTTGAGAAACATACAACAATTATAATTCTTACAATATAAAACACATAAATTAATACACATATCAACTAAGTTTCCACTAAAAAAATATAGAGCAAAGAATCACCCGAAACGAAAATAGAGCAAGTATCAAACACATAACATCAAAGTATTATACAGAATAGGAAGCCAAACGCAATAGATACGTGACTGTTTTGCAAACGGTCCGCTATTCGCGTCGCGTGTGGATACCCTATGCCGGTGAAGTGGTGTTATTGTTATATAATTTGTCCGGGACATTTACGATGTTGCGGTAGCCATTTCTTACGAATTCTACCGGATACTTATATCCTTATAGTGGTTTTTCGAGAATGTATTTCGAGCTTACAGCGTTGTTCTATTGGGGACGTTGAATAATGGTCAATTGTTGTATTAGTGAGTGTAATATTGTTACATACCGACAAAGACCGCACGCCTGCATGTTGTAAAAACTAATTCTTTTATTTATTTCGTGTTTATACTTGAAAAAGATCTATTGTTATCGTACTTACTTTATGGCTGTAATTAGTGTCGAACGAATGACGAGTGGGACTTAATCGACGACTACGATAGGATTAAGATATGTAGTACTTTCGATTAGCGACATAGTGACGGACTTTGCGCGTGTTGAATTGCATTGAATCGTGCAGTGTGAACTGGTTGCAACCAGTTTTATTTTGTACTTGCTTTATACGTGTTTGTACAGTTCTAATAAACTCTATAGTAATTCCAAAGGCATTTATTTTAATTCGAGTCCTGTAGCTCGTAACAATATTTATGTTCAAAATAACAGAACTGATATCTCGATCTGTAAATCTGCTAGTTCCCAAAGCTTCAGCACGTATGAACAGTCATATGAAATCAGGGTATCGATAAAGCGGCCTGAAGCCCCCTTTGGTTGGCACGTACGAATCCAATCCCAATCACTGCAGCAGCCAAAGACTCCGAGCATGAAAATTTCATAAGTTCATAGCAGCCTGAATACCAATTCATAGGGTTTTGGGTAGGCTGGCATTTATTAGTTAGATTGTGAATATTTTTTGGTAACATTTCTTCTTTCTACGTTGCCACTTTGACATAAACCGAATACAAAGGTTTTATTTTCTTGTCTAACATCAACAGTTAGATAGCAATCAAACGCGAGAGCGTTTGATTGCTATCTAACTTGATGTTAAGTGATGATGCGATCTAAGAAGGAGCTTATGTAGATACCTATTCACTCGTAACTTTAAAATCACTTATTTAGATGAATCGAAGAACACAGACCTAAACATGATTGTATTCAATATGTTCTTAACACCATGTATCCATTTATGTTTTACAATTTAATTTAATTTGTCTACGCTACCAAAATCTTAACTTTATACTAGATCCGGTAGATAAGTCTCGAACATCGGCGCAGGTTTGCCAGCTTACCAGTTTTCTATCGGATTCACTTTGGAGAGTGAGCACCTGAGCTCTTCGATCTGATCCCGCCATCTAAATTCCATCATCGGACAACCAGACGCACCGGCATGAAGCACCGATATATGGTGGATATTCCACCTATAAGAACGAAACGCTTCGAATCCAGCTTCATCATACGCACCGCAAAGGAGTGGAACTCATTGCCGGAGTCTGTATTTCCCGATACTTATAACCTGGGTGTCTTCAAGTCCCGTGTGAATAGGTACCTTCTAGGTAAGCGTGCTTCATCTTAGACAACATCTTCGCTCCACATAGGGTGAAATTGTGGTAAAACCGAACCTACTACAGTAAAAAAAAGGCGTCCACACAAAAGGCAAGGGTGCAGGTTTAGGTTTAGTGGTGTAGTTAGGAATGACTAGCCCAGAGTCCCACACACGTCTGTTGCGGTGCTCCTTGCCGCATTTGGACTTTCCCTAGAATGGTCCAGATAGGTACAAAATGTTTTACCATGCGTTATCAAAAAACAAAGAAGTGTACACCCCTCTTAGGTTTGTAAGTACCTACTATAGAGTGGAAAATTCTAGATCAAAACTCGAACATGCACATGGGGCAACGCATCACGTTCCCATGCAACATGGCAATGCAGCCTGCGTGTTGGAAAAGGTCCCCACCGACAGCTATTTGCAGTAAATTTTTGAAGAATCGTTGTGATTTTAAACCCGATGAAACGAAAAAGCGACACTAAAAAGAGCTAAGTACATAAATCTATACGACTAAGCTTGCGAGAGAATATTCTATCTGTGCAGGAACGAATAAAGAATACAATTTCCTGCGGCCGGGCGGCCTGTCGTAAGAGGCGACAAAACAACCCACAGCCAGGTGGTAGGGCATTTGCCCGACTGGATGGCTACCACCCCTGGTCTAAAGTATGTCGCCATAACAACCTTGAGTTGTGTTCCGGCATCAGTGACCAGATTCCAGTCTCCCTTAAGAGAGCAGCAGCGCATTTGTAGCACCTTTGGTGTTGCAAATGTCCATAGGCGATGATAATCGCTTTCCATTAAGTGGCCCGTCTGCCTGTCTGCTGATCTCCTGCAATAAAAAAAAGAATAAGATAGAATGCTTTATATTTAATCATATAGAGTTGGAAATGTTTTGAAGTTTTTCTTTAATACTTCAAATTTCGTGTTTTAAAGCTTAATTATATTATAACGATATATTAAATGTGACGTCATGCATTTTAGAATCCCTCCCACCCCTTGTCACAATTTGTTTCACTTCACTTGCGTGTAATACACACACACATTTTTTTACTTATTGATTTAATAATCACTTTAACGCTTGCATAACGATCGCCTTGAAATAAAATTAGTTAATCATATTAAGCTGCCTAAATACGTGTTACACATAACGTATTGACAGTTCTTTAAACATATTCAGCGGTATATTTTGCGTTATGCAAGACGCTAATTGTATTTACTTGTGTTAAATACGTTTTGTGTTTCTTAAATAGTTTTAAGGAAGCTAATGCAAACAGCCCTTAATGTTCTGAAGCAAAACAAAAAAATGAGGAAGAAATGAACTAATAATGTGGACGGTATTCACCTATAAGAATATTATAGTATTCATCTTTATATTGTTACATACCGACAAGACTGCACATCTGGATGTTGTAAAAACGAATTCTTTTATTTACTTCGTGTTTAAGCTTTTAAAAACATCTATTGTTATAGTACTTATTTTTTGGCTATAATTAGTGTCGAAAGACTTAATCCTTGTTTTTATTGCATTGCGCCGAAGCTTGCCAGGTGTGCAAATTACTATTTCTCGGAAATTCACTGGTGTTTCCGAGTACCGAGCGGTGCACTGGCACACGGTCGTTTTTTTATACTGTAAAGTTAATATAACATATGCCCGAATGGAGGGGCGGGGCAGTCAGGCGACGACTACTATACGACTAAGACGTTTGTAGTACTCTCGATTAGCAATATAGTGATGAACTTTGCGCGTGTTGAATTGCATTGAATCGTGCAGTGTGAACTGGTTGCTTACAGTTTTTATTTGTATTTGTTTTATACGTGTTTGTACAGTTCTAATAAACTCTATAGTAATTCCAACGGCATTTATTTTAATTCGAGTCCTGTAGCTCGTAACAATATCTTGACTGAGACCTGCATAATCAATTACTGTTAAGTGACAACTATTTTGAGTATTTTGCCGCTGGCGATTGAAGTGTTGTTGTGACGCAACACAAAGAGAGTCTACAAGCGTCAAAGGTACAAACTGGATTAGCGAGTAATTACACCGCGTGTAGAAATATATTCAATAGCGCCTACCCGCTACAATTAGATTATTGTTGCAGAGTATTGATTGCCAACCGTGCCTTGGGGAGTGGAGAAGGTGGGAGGGGGTACAAGCTTGCAACTCTGCGTTATTGCTAAGAATTTAAATTAATTCCTGTACTACAATGTGCCTGTTACTTTACTCGTGTAATCTTCAATATTGTTTCGCTATGAACGAAAAATATAAAATTATAAAAAAAGTATCTAACTCCTAAGTATCCTATATAGTATGATGTCATCAAGCAGAGGTCTTCAACCTTCAACGGCCCTTTGCAAGAAATTATTCCAACGTATAAAATTTATATTTATAGTTGAGTATTATCTAAAAGGGGTTTAGATAATAGTCAACTATATCAAAGTTTATATGACTCTTATTTATTAATGATCACAAATTAAAAAATAATTATCTACACTACAAACTAATTAGGGTTGTCTGGAAGAGATCGCTTCTTAGCGATAGGACCGCCCCTTGTGCACATTTAGAATATTTTTAGGCTATAAGTTCATCTGTGTTTTTTGGAATGGTGTACAATGAAGTGTTATCTATCTATCTCTCTATCTCTTACTCTCTAATCATGCTCCTCGTGGTCGTGGCTGAGGGTTGTCATTATTAATTAATAAAAAATAGAAAACATGTTTGTCTCTTACACCATGCTGCTCTGCTGCAGGAAATTGTATTCTGTTTTCGTTCCTGCACGGACATACGACGGAATTAGTATTATTATAACCAAATACAACTTGCCGTTAATGATTAGCTACATGATGATAGATGTATACACACGAAACTATCTGTCAATGATTAACAATACTAAGAATGTCAACTCAAATAACGCATTAAACCCAGCGCTACATCTGAGTAAACGATCATTAACAGTAACATTATCCCAGGTGTAGCAATGGCATTATTAAAACTACGTACACGTTCCCTACACTTTGAAGAAGGAAGAAACAGATGTCCAAATAAAATCAATTTTACATTTTGCTGTGTACCTCATTATTTAGTTATATGACACTTGTTAATTATAATCCATTTGTGGGGCATATTATTCATGCCGTCGATACGTGTAGGTACATGACGCCTGTCAACACACCACTATGAGATTGGAAATTAAATAATTAGTTATTTGTTTATTTGCAGGATGATAATGAAATGAAAAGAGGGTAAGTATTTTGAATTATCGTAAATTTTTTTCAGCAATGTGGGTAGTTTGTGCTGCTGATTGTTTTATTTCACGCCAGTGTAAGGTTGATGATACTTGTACAAACCGTTTCCTTTTATTAGTAGTTTAATATTAATTAGCATTAAATAAAATTAAATAGTTTAATTTCATTCGTATTTGTTAAATTAGCGACAGTTTTCGTTCGGTAAAGATTAGTATTGTTTTTGTCGCGTAAGCCAGTGAGGGTAGAAAATTGCGGCGAGAGTTACGGACATATTCGACAAGTTTCGTTCGTTGAATTCGCATCAAAAGAGATTCATTTTGTATTTTGTGCAAATATTCGCAACCTTCGCCATACAGTGTGTCAGTGCTGCATCCTCGTCGTGAGTGCTGTGAAAACTACTCGTTTTTAACTAAATTTGTGTCCACAAAGAAGGAGTCGGCGCCGACCATTGGACTTGAACGCTCTTCGCAAGGTGAATTGACTACTCGTTGTAAGATTTGTTCTCACCAGCCAGCTCACCGTTTTTCGCATAGATTCGCACAAAATTCGCAATAATACAGTCCGCTTAGGTGCAATCCCAACATTGGGGATTGTTTGATGTAGTTTGTAACCTACGTGTAATGAGATGAAAATAGGTTTGATAATGTAAAACAGTTAAATCCTCATGTATATTTTTTAATAATGTGGGTAGTTTGTGGCTCTGATTGTTTTATTTACCGCAAAAGTCAGATAAAAATAATTTGTGACGTATGTGTGGTCTGTTTCGACGTCCCATTTAAGCGGTTACTACATTACGCTTGTTTAGGGACCCTTTATCTAACATAGAGAGGTATAATCAGAAAACTAATGGTACATTAATTAGTCACTTATATGGTTGTTCTCGTGTCATGTTTCCTTTTAAGGTTAATAATTAATTTTGTAATATACCCTCTTATTTCTAAACGATACAATTGGCCATTTTTGTTTTGTTATATTTTTATTTATTCTGTGATTAGCGTCTGTTTTTTATAGAGTAGTTTTCTATAATTTACCATAATTATATGTAACAATATCGATCTTTAGTATGATGTGGTAATTGTGTAAGTTATAATTTAAAATCTCTCAGTTGTATCATAGACGGTATTCATTACATTTATTTTAACGTTGGAAGAAGTAATAGATTTTTTTTACTGTGTTTTATTTATTTTATTACATGTAGAAGTTTGAATAATATCTCATTTAAAATTTTCCAAGGATAATGTAACAAATCAGTGTCGTTCATAACCTTTTTAGTTAAAATAGTTTAACAATGACTTCAATCCATTATCAGTTGAGCCAATTCACAAAGTTTCTCATACTGTAAAATTGTTGGAGGGATGGCAAGGTGTTCTAAAAATGTTTGTCGAATGTGTAGAGTGAGTAGATGAAATGTGCTTAAACCGTAAGGTTCTCTGATTGTAAGTATTATGACCAGTTGCTGTTCTTTTATTACCATAAACCCTTCTGAGTTGTTGTAAGTATTACAGTAATGAAATTAGTCTGTCCGTCAGTCTATGTCTAATTACTGTCTTTTTAACCGACTTCCAAAAGGAGGAGGTTCTCAACTTGGTCGGTTTTTTTTAATGTATGTACATCGATTACTCTGAGATCTATGATAGATTTACGTGATTCTTTTTTAGTTCGATGCGGAATAGTTGCCATTTGGTCCCCTAAAAAATTAACATAGTTTTGCCCAGTAGTTTTCTTTTTATGAACATTTTTTCATCTTTCTATAAAATGAATTATTATGAAACAATTAAATTAATAATTATTATTATCTACATAAAAAAGAACAATTTCGATGTTACAATTGCAGTGACATTTATGTCTTACTTTTTGGTTACCTTTGTGTTTTCTAAATCGGTTACACTTTTTACTTATTTGTATATTTTGAAATGTTCAATAACACTTCATCTTACAGAATCACCTTATGTAAAGACACACATAATTGAGTTGCAATCTATCTCTCAAACGTTTCCCCTTTTTAATTCGTCAAACATAATTCCGATATTGCGATAAGCTCGTTCCGACCCCTCTTTCTGTATATTAATCTAATTATGATGAACAGAGTGCAATTTTTTGCCTATTCGCCCCATTGACGTCTGCTAATCTCTTTAGGCGACTTTATAAATAGGTCTCTCTTAGTGACGAACTACTATTTAACACATTACCAGAAAGCAATCGCGAAAAATTCCAAACCGATTGGATATTCGGCAACTCATATGGCGACGATGAGAAATATTTCCGAAACAATTGCCGCATTTTTTGCCGCAATTGCTCCCACTTAATTGCTCCAGACAGATCCATTACTGTTGCCAAGCAATTATTGCTCAACAAATTACCCGGGTAAGAGCGGCAAGGTAAGGCACCTTTAGAGTATAAGTTTGTCCTCTCATGTCTACCTTGTAACCGTGTACTATTAAGCTTACAAAATGTTTTCATATCTTTAATAAGCTCTTTTAAATACCTACAAATCAGACCACTGCCGATCCTCAATATTCTACTATTTCCTACATCTATGCAATATACTTCTATACTCTATACTTCTATAGGCCACTTAATAATCTGCTATTTGCTTTTGAAGTGAAACTTCTTTAGAATCGTTGTGATTTGAAACTGGATGAAACGAAAACGGGACACTAAAATGAGATAAACAGATAAATCTATAGGACCAAGCCTGCGAAAGAATACCCATACAGATAGAGTTGGAAATGTTTTGAAGTTACTCATTAATGCCTCAAACTTCGTGTTTTAGAGCTTAAATATAAGTATTATAACGATATAATATAAAAAAGTGACGTCACGAAATTTAGAATCCCTCCCACCCCTTGTCACAATTTGTTTCACTTCTAATGCGTGTGAACTGCACACACAAACACATATTTTTATTCTATGAACTCAGCAGACAGGCAGGCGGCCCACCTGATGGAAAGCGGTTACCATCTCTTATGGAGATTTGTAACACCAAAGGTGCTATCAACGTGCTAACCCTCTCTAAAGAGAGACTGAAACCTGGCTACTGATGCCGGAACATAACTCAAGACAGAATGTCCTACCACCTGGCTGTGGGTTGTTTTGTCGCCTCTTACGACAGGCTGCCTGGCCGCAAGAAATTGTATTCTTTCTCCCTTCCTGCACGGATGAAAATGTATGCGGTTTATTGATCGATATACATTCTCGTTTAGAGACTGTGTTATATATCGTTGTCTTGTTGTTGAGGTTCAACTCGAGAACTCCATTATCCCACAGATATGATCAATGCGTGCGTCATCAATTGTAATTGTAATGCAGTAGATTGCTTTTTTAAGGAATCCATGGCAGTGAATCAATCAATCAATATCTTTATTTGCAAGAATGTAGTTTATAGAGGTGTTATAGAATTGTAGATGCACAGTACATTCTACCACATGATGCACAAAATGATAGATAGATAGACAACACTTTATTCCACACCAACATACACAATTATAGAAACAGACCATATTTACGATATCTTCTAGGCAATACAATAGGCGGCCTTATCGATCAAAGTGATCTCTTCCAGGCAACCTAAATTAGAGAAATTTGAATCAGGCGAAATAGGTGAAATTAATTAAAAATTAAATTTACATAAATATTCTAATTTAGTAAAAGTCAATTAAGCTTTGGTAATAAATAAGCAATTAAAGACAAAAGAAAAAATAACAAATAGATCACGAAGATTTTCCATATAGCAATAACGACAAGCACTTTTTTTGAGAAATTCATCTACAGTATAGAAACACTCCTTGATCAGCTACTTTTCAGACTACAGTTAATCTCTAGTGTTGTAGTATGCGACCGCAAATTTTAGCATTATTTGCAGGTTCCTACATCTTACAATTCATTCGCTTGCCTTACCATGGTTGGAATTTTGGCATCGATATGGAGCTTATGCCAAATTTTAACCGATATTAAGGCAATTGAAGTTCGGTGATATATAGAAATCTGCCATGCGTGGGCTGTTGGTTGTCAAAGTGAAAAACAAAAACATCGATCAACAAACTAAGAAGAACTTACCCTGTTGGAGTTATTTGACTAATTACATCTCTTACCCAGGTAAGAATGATTTACTTTCCAAATACTAAAATTAATGTCTGTGGATTGAGTGGATTACACTATGTTTTTAGTTGATTTTCAACTTAATTACTATTTGCATGCCTGAAACGGCAAAAACATGTGAAACAAAGTAATATATTGTCATCTAATATGTTTACTGAGAGTTGAAACCGGAATGTTAAGGTGGTTTGGGCATGTAGAGAGGATGGATGAAAGTAGAATCACAAAACAAGTCTATGACAGTATTGTCAATGGTAGAGTGGGTACCGGCAGACCACACAACATGATCAAATAATAGCAGTTTTAAAACGAGCAAAAGCATATCAAATAAACGTGCATGTATGAAGAGGTTAATGAAAGTAGATGAAGCGAAAGGTGTTTGTCGGGATTGTCGCAAGTGGAAATCTATAGTCTCTGCCTACCCCCATGGGAAAAAGGCGTGATAATATGTATGTAATATGTTTACTAACCATATTTTTAAGCAAATAAATGATTTGATTTGATTTGACACGTGGTAGATATTTGACTCTCAAACGCTTATAATAGTAATTAATTAAGTAATAATAATAACCGGTAGCAACATATATAGTCCATAATAAAGGCGGCCTATAACAATAACCGTAATAATAGGGCCACTAAAACAAAACCGCACTGAACGATATGCAATAAAGATGTAACTGAATGGGACATAACCCTCGCCCCTTTTGCGCGAACAATTAACTTATTGCAACACTTGAGGGTTAACGGCATAGATTATCCCACTGATGAGCGTAGATGAGGCACTTCTTACCTACTTAAGAGACGTTGCGATAAAGATTCAAAACATTATGCTGTATAATATAATATATCAGCCCATAAAAGGACGTACTTACGCAAAAAGGATCCCACCCACAAAATGTTATTTTTGAATTATTAAAGAGTAAAGATTAAAGTTTCAGCTGTATTTCCGCATTGATGCAGTTAAACTTATTTGTATAAAAAATGATACATTTACGCTTAAATTTTCCTAAGAACCCATAGACCAAACAACTACATCAATGCGGAAATACAGCTAAAACTTTAATAATTCAAAAGTAACATTTTGTGGATTGGATCCTTTTTGCGTAACTTGGTCCAAATATCCCACTGCTGGGCTCGGGCCTCCCATTATAGGGGAATAGACAGTATACCCGGCACGCTTGTCCAAGGCGGCTTGGCATGTTTGACACATCGGCTATCTCGATGTGTAGGTTGCATCACAATGTTTTCCTTCGCCGTTATTAGCACGTGGTAATTGTAATAATATGCACATTAGATCAGAAACTGACTAAGTGGTTCATGCGTTCCGGCTAGGATCGAACACGCGTTCTTTGAATTTGGGGCGCGTGCGCTAGCTATTACGACTTTTTAGACTATATGCTAAGATTTAAATACAAACAGATTTTTTTAATGCATGAGATTAGTAGATTGGCTTGCCTGATAGAAAGCGGTTACCATCACCTATGTACATTTGTAACAGCAAATGTGTACTAGTGTTCTGTCGCTCTCTAAAAGAAGAATGGAACCATAATAAAGTTCATAAATTTATTTGTATTAGTAGCAGTCAATAAATCTATCTTTTGTATATTTGCTGGGGTAAATGTATTAAAGTTGTGGGAGGCGGAATGACATAAAATACATTACATACATACATTTTGGAAAAGGAAATTTATTCAGTATTGTCTCACATTTTAACATAATATTTATTGCTGCCAATCTAATAAGATCAAATATTGGGCTACATTATTATTATATCTCTTATTTTTGAGTAATATATATACTAACGCTTTTGTTACAATTTGGCAGTTTATAAAATATTTAATTGAAGTACCTTTGTACAATGTACACTGAGAAAAATAATTAAACCTATAGAAATAATGCTAAAATAAAAACTAGGTAACATACAGCTCTCTTATTTACATAAAGTAATACAGACAATACAATATAATACAACACAATAAATAAATAAATTTACATAAGTGTGTATGAAACAAAAGATGTTGATTATTGATCTTTTTATTATTTGGTACAAGTCACAAGTATTTATGAATTGAAATGTTCTAATTTATAAAATTGCATTACATTGCAATACACGCACACTTCACAAACAAACCAAGACACACAAAGAGCCTTATAATTAATAACCCAGGCACAGAAAAGAAAATACAACACACATGGTACTAGATAGGATAATATATATAGGTATAGACATAAGGCACACGCTCTACATGCACTTCCTCACAACACCAGCATGTAACAGATACACTACATTAGTATAAGTTTACTATTAAAATTAGAGTAAATTCATATATTAAGTTATTCGTAATGTACCCCTCAACACAAATATCACTAAATTAATGTCACATACAAGAACCGAAATAACCAATAAGCGTGTTTAAATTCTAAAAATTAAATCTAGAAATTAATTTGTAATAAAGGGTACGGAACTCGAGTCCGTAGAATTGTTAAACAAAAAAAATATATATAATTTTGTTCTACATATTTATGATACTAAATTAAAATTCGACACTATCCATGATCTTGGTTTATAAATGAAATCAACCTAATAAGGTTGTCTGTAGTTCCGCTTTAATAAAACAAATTACAAGTGTCCATACGAATAAGAAATTAAAGTTGTTGTTTCTGTATTAATTAATCGGAATCTTTTGTTACTACCTACATTGGTTATCTACGCATAATTAACTTATCTAATCTATGCTTATAGATTTGCTTCCAAGTCTATTGAGTTTTAACGCGCTTTTGAGGGTTAAGTAATGGCTACAAGATAACAAGACCCATCTGGAATACAATATTCTATGAAATTATAAATGAGGCCGAGCTCCTATTCAATTGGTGATGGGATGAAATTTATTTGTTTGTGATTCAATTATAATCGATCTATTTGCGTGATAAGAATACTTATAGCGTGAATTGGTTTGCTCTTAAGTAATTGAAATGAGATACATTTTATGAAGACTCAGGGATAAAGCACAGATTACATTAAGATTAAACTTAGGGCCGCTTGCATAACGATCGCCTTTAAATAAAATTAGTTATATTAAACTGCGTAAATACGTTTTACACAAAACGTATTGACATTTCTATAATCATATTTAGCGGCAAATTTTTCGTTGTGCAAGACGCTAATTGCATTTAAGGGTTTTAAATACGTTTTGTGTCTCTTAAATAAATTTAATCAAGCTAATGAGACGGCCCTTAATTTTAAACTTTCAGCGCTTAACAAACGACTTTCATTTTCAAGCAATAGCAGTTCATATCATAGCTAGAATCAATATTACATTTGGAAAGATAAAGTCTCGCACGTTTATAAATATTTTTGTTGTGTCAAATTTAAAATATCAAATGGGTTTTTTAAGAATATGAAAATGTTTCGCTTATTTTTGAATTTTTATTTCCGAGATAAAAAATTACAAATAATGTCGTCGTGCTAGCTTAGTGGCTATGTGGCAAAATATTTTTTAAGCCTTTTGTACAGAGTGCTGTAATTACCACGTAAATTACAGCAAAATAATTAGTAGAAAAAATAATTGTGATGAATCCTACATATTGAAGTTACCAATGAGAGGAACACGCCAACGGGCCTTCTACGCTACTTACTCTAAAATAGATTGGTGCAAGTCGAGTACTAGTGAGCGGACATCCTTGCTCCGCTCCCGCCAAAGGAAAGTGCGTAGGCGCCGGAGTGCCAACCTGGACCTTGGTGTCCCACCGGCATTTATGCCCCGTCGAGATGGGACGCGTTACAGACGACCCCACGCAATGAGAGCATGAAGATGCCGGAGGGCAAAAATAGTTCCCCAGCAATGGATGAGGCCGATGGATCACCGCCTACCAGGGCCAGCGGAGAGGCTATGCCATAAACCTGTGGCCCTGGCATTACAGGCGAGGGGTTTTAGTTATTCCAAATTGTGTTGTGGCAATAGCATTTTTAGTTCTGCTTAGAAGTGCTAGCCACCCCAACCTGGCGAATCTTCACTCAACGGCTGCAATTTTCCACGTACGCGCGGCTTAAGGACCTCAATCGGGTTTCGGTTTGGAGTAGTAATGGTCTCCGCCTGCCAGGGCCCGCGAGGGGACTAGGGCATATACCCGTCCCCTAGCATAAGGGAGAAAGAAGGAACAACGAGGCGTTTTAGTGGGTATCCCTGACCGTGGTGTGGTAATAGCACTCCCGCTTGCGATGCTAGTGCTACCTAGACTTGGCGAATCCCATACACCGGCCACCGGCTGATATTCCTCAATCGGATTTCTCCTCGTAAAAAAAGTCGAGTAGGAGAACTTTACTATCTAATATTATAAAAATGGAGTAAAAGAAAATTCAAGATTGGTGGTGCTGGTGATACCTTTAACTAAAAATATCACGTCTCGGAAAAAAAAATAGATTTATTTATTCAATTCGCAAATAATTTTACCTTTTTTAAAATCTTCTTATATATAAAAATGAATGTTTGTCTGTATGTCCTTTATAGAATCGTAAACTGTACATTTGATCATGTGATGATCTTTGGCAAAGTTGTTGTGCATGATCCAAAGAAGGTTTCTTAGTTGGTTCACAATTGGACCCGGTAGGTGGCGCTGCTGTCGGCATATCGATTGAAGCTTTTCCGGGCAGGACGACGTCTGCCGGGACAGCTAATATTATATAAAATAATATATATACATACATTTCTCTTTAAATAAAAATGTAGATTATATTCAAGAAATGTAGTAAAATGACTTTGTATTATTAGAGCATACATTGCAACAGTTGCAAATAAACAATAGCAATATGTTGTATGAACAAGCGGAACATTTGATTCGGCTGTCACTGTCTCCCTTGACAATGAATTAAAAAATAATCGAGCAGGGCTGCCGCCAGGGAACACACCATCGGCAGTTACATAAATGATGTTGCCAGAATTATTTACACGTACAACGTTGATTGGATACAATGATTCGACAGGTTTATTTCTTACTCTTCTTTATAGGATAGCATCAATTTTACCTGATAGTCGTCCAACTATACTAAAGTTTATAAACTAGTAAGCTTCCATTACGTACATTTATTTACCAATACCAATTTGAAAAAATGTGCGTATAGTATTAATTCGTTAAGAAATTTTCTCATACTTTCTATAGACATATTTTATATCGAATTTAAAATTTAATTAGCAATAATTATTTATTTCGTCATTACACGTAACAAAACAAGTTCTTAGTTATTTTATTAACTTTATGTAGTATCTACTACTTAACTTGCCACTAAATTCAGTATCACAAATTAGTAGTTCGCTGAAGTAACATTTTTGGTCTGATGGAGAATCATTTATTAGAATCTCAATTGGTAATCTTCTTAGACGCAGGAACTAATTAATCAACTTAATTACTTTAACGCTTCGCATAAGAACTTGACAACCCTAGAGCTCTGATACAGAAATAGGGTGCCTCGACATTCGAAGTATCTCAGAACAATAAAAACGGAAAGGGCTATGATCGAATTATCTTTTAATATAATAGGCGAGTAATATTCACTGCGGTGCGCGGGAGCATCTGACATCATTGTCAAGGATAGAGGGTAGGCGATTGT
This sequence comes from Dendrolimus pini, assembly GCA_949752895.1. Classification (NCBI taxonomy): domain Eukaryota; kingdom Metazoa; phylum Arthropoda; class Insecta; order Lepidoptera; family Lasiocampidae; genus Dendrolimus; species Dendrolimus pini. The sequence continues at coordinate 8,364,409 of OX457147.1, read as the reverse complement.
GTTAATAATTTATTGATGTTTTATTGATTGAGTGGAGGAAGAAGAGGCTTAATGGTTTTGCTGTACTCCTATTCAATTCATATGAATTGTATTACATAGTTCAAGTGACTAGAAAATTACTGTTGCAGATTAGGTTTGTGTTAGGCTATATTCATTTAAACAATTCTATGTAAAAAAGGGTACTTATACAGATGTAGATGCCATAGTAAATAACAATAAAAGCTGAAGAATAGAATAATTTACCGGAGTTAGTTTTTCTTGCTAAAGATATTTTAGGAACCTTCAATTCAAGAGTGAATAGGTATCTTCTAGGTAAGTTGTACCATCTTAGACCGCATCACCAATCAGCATCAGATGAGATACCGGTCAAACGCAAACCTATATAAACGTATAAAAGGAAATTGGCAAAAGTAGAATTACATGTTTTGAAAGTGATTACTTATATTTATTTATATACAATGTTATATAAATGTTCAGTAAGAGTGCCTGAAACCTGTGTACCTTTAAATCTCAGTTTCAATTTACTGTGCAAAATAAAGGTACCTTATAGGCTAACATTTTTATACTACTGTAATGTCTACGTCTTATCTTTTAGTTAGCTGAGAGCGTTGTAGCTAAACAAAAAAGCATTTCAACCAAATGGATGTTAACATTGAGATCATCGCATTATTTATCGATAGATTACATATTCTTAGTGCTAGCATGTGTTTAGTTTTATACTGAGTAATTGTTATCTAGAAAAGGGTTACAGTTGTACGAATATGAAAAATTTCAAATAACATTAACTTTTAATCAAGCTTCAATCGACCGTGAGAACTTAAGTATTAATCCATCCATCCCTCTATATCTAATATCAAGGGACCAACTCAATCACCCTTACTATGAACAAGATGTTATCCATGCTGTATGACCGTTCTTAAACAGTCAAGTGCAAAATTCACTAACGCATTTACAGATTATGGGAATCACGCCTTTGTTCCTACTTCTACAATATCTGTAGTCTCTATGATAGCTTTATAAGATTTTCAAACTTAAAACAACGATATTAATGTCCAATTTTCTTTGAAGTTTATATTAATTTCTGTTATAATTTCAGTTCGAACATCATTGTCATATGTAAAGTTACCAGCAAGACCAATTTGAATTTTATCCCTGTTGCTAAAAGAGCGATTTTCAATGTTATCTGTTCATAATATCAAATAACAGTTAACACTGGTGATTCTCTGGGGATTAGATAAACCCCAAAGCTTCGAAGTACAGATGGGAAGTTTATGAAAGCGCACTTGTTAGCCATGGGGGATAACAAAAACTGTGTTATTGTTTTGTATCAAACAAGGGTAGGTTTTATGAGTTAATAAAAAGTGGGTGGAAATTGGCACGACGTGTAATGTGGCTGGAGGATTGTGCTTCAATTATCTAATGCTATTTTGATTAATGGTGTTATAACTTTATTTATAGAGGAGTAATTTTATGAGATGGCTGAAAGTCAATCAGGCGATTTATTTGTATTACCATGACAATTTATAATAGACGCTGATATGTAAATATTTTGACAGGAACTGTATGTACTTAAGTACGGCTTCCCTAAGTGGTAGTATTAAAGTTATATGTTTAAAGCTCAAATTTTAAGGCAGTCTCGAGACGTCAAAATAAGTAAATTAATGACATGACACTTTGGATTGCCTTAATTAGTATCAACTTAAACCTAAATTTCATTAGCTTTACCTAAACCTAATTAATGACTTGTGACGCATTCTAGTCAACATTAGAAATTCTCAAATCATGGAATCTCTGGAAGCTGGCGTTTTCCGCAATTTCACGATCTAGCGCTTATTTTGCGTACTAAGGTGTATAAGGGGTTACTCCATCCAGCCCAGCTCCTCCAGAAATCAGCAGCTTCTTAACGTTGTACAAGACTTTTCTAAGGCGACTTGGGGCATCAAGACACTTAGCTCTATATTGGGCCAATCTTGTTCATTTTAGAAGGACATAGGCTGCGGTTTTTTCTGCCTCCAGGCAAGCTTTGCAGAGGGGGTTTTCAGGGACACTTATATTGAAAAGTTGCCTGTCAAATTTTCATGGGATTTGGCAGTGTTCTGAAGTGGAAGTGGACGGGCCATGGATATGCTTTGAATAAAATTGGTAAATGGTCAAGAAACCTTAAAAATCTTTTGGTAGGTACTTCCGTGGTGGAAAAAGAAAGAGACGAGGGAAAGTCGGAGATGGAAGAGTGATTTCAAAGGACTAGACGGAGCACTTTGGCCTAGACTTAGACTGACACAAGATAGGAACCAATGGATGATCTTGGAGAAAAAAGATGGAAGAGCAGAGAGAGGGAAGACAAGAGACGTTTTGGCGTTTGACAGAAACATAAGCTGAGAAGGATTTTCGATATCAAATAGGTATTATTATAATTTTAATATTCTTACATTAACATCATAAAAACATATTCAACAGTGGCAAAGAAACCTCATGGATTTATTCATGTCGCAGAGAGTCGCGTAAAATATGTAGTTCGAATTGATAGTACATAGTGACCCTTTAAAAATGAAATTTCCAATATTATATTGCTAAGTAATAAAGGCTATCTTTATATTTATATCTAACGCGATAGCAATGTTTGTCTTTGTATTGTTATTATAATCTAAACTTTGAATTACCCTAACGTAACCCCTAGCGTGGGAGTGGATCAAATTCGTGTGATGATTTCCAAACATTTAGGATCTGTCTCCAGAGTATACAGTAATTTTAGGGGCTAAACTATGAAACTTGTTTACGTTGACCCCTCTTCAGTCGTAATATTCAGCAAATGAAAGGTGTTTTAGATAGAGAATAAAATTGGATGGGTCAAACATTTTTGGATGGTTATTGAGATTATTCGCACGCATATCTGATGTTGGTGATAACACGATTAAATAAGTGCATGATATAATTATTTCATAAATAAAATATAATAGTTGGAATATAAATAAGTGGAATAAGATAGTTTAATGATCAATTGGGACATGTTATTGTTTTTATTATAACTTAACATCCACAGTAATTTGTACGAGTATCGATAGTTGTGACGTCATCATTCTAATACAAGTTATGATCCAAATAATATTCATCATCATCATCACCTTAGAAGTATGTAAAAAGCTACACATCGTACTATAATCCGTCGACAAGAATGTGTAGTATCTGCATCGAACTCTATGAACATAAGTAAATTAGATATAAGTATTGCAAAATCGTTAGCTTATAAAAAATGAGTAATTTCTATGCTGAAAGATTACACCTTTTCACTTGTTTAGTAATTAATTTTGTAATTTGTATAATATTTTCTATTTCTTAAACTACTACCCTTACAATGTTTCTTGAAAGCTAATAATTTCTTTCTTAGATTTAAGTATTTTTTAAATGTATTGTTAATGACATTATTAATGTACACTTTTTAGCTGGCTTCACTATGAGATTCATGCCTCCAGGTTTAGATATAGAAGAAATTACTTCAACATTATTGCACTATTTACTAGTATTGATCCTTTCATAGGTAACTTATATCAATTAAAAACCCAAATTAAAAAAAATCGTAATTTAGAATGATCCATCATCATCATCCGAGCGTTAAATCCCGGTTGCGTTCGGAGCGTTCACTCCGACGCCCAGGGTCCGCTTTCCTACTTTTTCTACTCCACTTCGCGTGGTCTTCGGCATCCCTCGTTTTGAGACCATTGGTACGCATGTCATCCTTCACAACGTCAAGCCAACATTACTTGGGCCTTCCCCTTCAACCGGGACCTGGCGGAGGCGGCATGGCTAGACATTTGTTCCCCACATAATTAGCCGGTTTCCATAAAACGTGACCGTACCAGCGTAAGGGACACTCTTGCAGTTTGTCTGCTATATCACGGACATGAATACTGCCGGGGATGCGAGAGTTCCTGATCCGGTATTTCCACGTCACTCCACACATCCATCGCAGCATATTCATCTCCGTGACACGCAGTTCTTGCTTGTGTCGCTCAAGTAGTAGTAAGTAGTAAGCAGGCCACGCTTCACTGCCATACAAAAGGACAGGTCTAATGATTGACTTATAGACCTGACCTTTTCTTTAATTTAGAATGATCCAATGACTTACAATGTTTAGAATAATTACATAAACTTTTTTTCTATACTTTACTTCTTTTATCAGTAATTATTGTGGTGACATTTTTCTTATTTTGAACAAAATATATTGACCTAATGTAAATTAATCAGACATTTTATGTAATTTTTGTATAATTTTATTTCTTTTTTTGTAATTAACTGTTAAAGAAATGTTTAGAATGGATGAAATTCTAAACATTTCTTCAAACAGAAATTATTGTCCCGAAATCGCGTATGTGTCCCCAATCTACAGGGCTTGAATGTGAATATACAATCATTGCCACAAGTGCGAACCGAACTCCATCAAGTGTTGACGCCTCGTGAATATTTGAGATCAAGACGGCCGCGGGTCAGTCTCGCGTCATCCGTCAAACTCCATTTCAACTTTAAATTTACACTTTATTTCATTTTTTCCATCCCCATGGGGGGGACGTAAAAGCGTTGTCGAGTAAGGGGCGATGAAAATAATAGAGGGGACGACTGAGAATTTTTAACATTGAAAAGTTGCCTCATTAAATATTTAGCTTTTTCGATTTGATTGTCCTGTAGAACCTAGGTTTTTGTTTTTTATTTATTGCAAATTTTTAATACTTTTGATTTTTTTGTCTTTGGCGTTCATACATTTTGCACATTACGATTTGTAGGATTCAGTAAACAACTTATAGCCTAAAAATAAAATATAGATCATATCAGCAAATTAATTTGTCTTATGGTAAAACCATGTTGCAAACTCGATTATACCGATAATGTTTATTTTAATGCGATGAAATACAAGGAAGAGTTTTAAATTCATTATGAGAAAAACAGTAGTGTATTGTAGCGGTCAACGGTTAAGGAGCTGACCGGGATCTTGAATAAGAGACTGGGTTCAAGAAACATATAGTTTATATTATCAATCAAGAGACCTTTACAACTTTGTGTTCAGTTAGCAGGCCGACATAATTCTGTTCTCGATTGATTAGCGAGGCGTTCCAAGAGTTTTATTTAAACAATGATATTTCTTAGTATATATGACGACTAAAAAGGTTAGTTGTTACAGTACAATGTAAGTTATAAATGTATCAGTTCCGGATCGGCATTCATGCGAGTCAGTCGCTAATGTCCGTGCTCCCGTCAAAATCTGCAATTTTTTCGCGCTTTTCATTCCTGAATAGCGATAAGTTGCATTAATAGTTGTGTAGTTATAGTGTAAAGTGATATTTAGTTCGATTCCGGCGCGAATCGCAGTTTTTTGGCTTGGGTGATTCGATTTACTCTTTGCTTGCTTTTCGCGCGATTTGGCGCATTGCGCAACATTTAACGGTTTATTTTGTACATTAAGTACACCGGCGCGCGTCGCTGGTTTCGCACAGGGAACGGGCATCCAGTAATGGATGCCCAGGACCCAAAACCACCCCCTGGGCTTTCGGGTGCGCCCTGCAAGAGGGGCCACCTAGAGGCCAAGGACGGCTGGCAGGCTGCGGAACTCGGCGAGACGCGCAGGAAAAAGGTCCCGTCAGTGTCCATCGCCCGGCGCAGCAAATCTGCCGCCGGGCCACGTCCAGGCTGCCCGGCTGCTGCCGTTATCACGGCGGCACCTGAGGCGCCTGTCTCGGTAGGAAGGGCGGCGTCCGTGGTGGACCTCACCGCGGATGCCCCCGCTCGTAGGACTAACGTTATGGGGCCACCGGAAGGTCCCGTGACGCGTAGGCCCCCATCCAGCCGTGCGGCAAATAATGCCGCACACCTGGATATAGTTAGGAGCACGTTGCTCGGGTCGCACTCGGCTATTTGCCTGGCCGTGAGCGACGCGAGCAATATAGATATAGGTACCTTCGGGACGCCGTCGACCTCTGCATGGGCCTCACCTGTGCAGGGGAGCGACGGGTACGAAGATGGCTATTGTACGCCGCTGTCAGGTAGCATTCCAGAGTCTCTGGATAGTGCGCTTGACGGTGTCGTTCGCGCGTTTAATTATTCCCGCTCTGCTTCGCCTGCCTGTGGACAAATCGTCTACACGGCGGCCGGAACAGCGGCGGCTGGGGGCGGTCGCCCCACGACGACGGTGGCAAGCAGCGCGCAGGCCTCACCTGCGCCCATGCCACTGGCTTGCGAACTAACGGTGCGCAACGTCGGGGACGGCCGTTCCACGACCCCGGTTGTCGCGCGAGCTTCACTTGCGCTATCGACCGGGCTCGTAGATAGGGAATTTGTAGGCGCGACAGCGACGACCCCTTCGTCTTCCTTCCCTACTGGGATGGGAGTCGCTGTCGCGGCGTCGGCGCCTGCGTGTGCAGCGGCTGCAGCGACGGCGGCGACGGCGGCGACGTCCACGTCCACGTCTTCGTCTTCGGCGGCGGCAACAACTTCGTACGCGTCCACAGGTTCGTCGTCTTCTGCGGCGGGCTCGGCGACGCGGGCTACGTCTTCGGGGACATTTGTGCCCCCTGTTTCGTGTGCTCCGGTATTTGCGGCCGGATCGAGGTCACGGTTCTGGGACCGGTCCCAGAGCAGCGGCGCCGATTCGGCCCCTACGTCGGGTGCGTCCACCCCAGCGCGCGCGCGCTCGCCTTTGCGCCCCACGTGGGGCGCAACCGAATCGGCCGCGTCGGCCGCGTCGGTCCTCGCGGGTGCGGAGGCCTTCCTCCGCACAGAGAGGGGGGAAAAGGGGCGCAAGGCGCGCAAGGCAACCAACGCCAAATTGGTCGCGGCTAGCCAGTGCGCCGCCCTCGTAGGGGACATCACTGCCCTCGGCCCCGGGGAGCTGCGCCTCGCGGCGAGCGCCCAGGTGGCCGAAATCCTCCAGGTCGCCCAGACGTCGGGCAATCTGAAGGGGGGCTACGTGCGTCGGCTGAAGGATGCCGCGAACAGAGTGTCGGACATTGTCGACACTCTGGTCACGCGGGATCCGGATGCCGAGGCATGGAAGCTCGGCAACGAGAATGCGCGTTTGCGCATGGAAGTAAACTCTTTGCGGGAGGCAAATCTCTCCTACCGTAAAGAGTTTGAAGAAATGCGCAAGGCCCTTAAGGCCTCTGCTCCGGCCGTGGAGCCGGCGCCCGCCGTCGTGGCGGCGCCGCCCCCCGTGCCCATCAAGCGGAAGGCACGGGCGGTCGCGGTGGAGGTGGCGGCGATTTCGGAATCGCCCGCCGCGCCCGTCGCGACTAAAAAATCGCGTCCGACCCCCGCCGCGGTGGCGAGGTCGGAACCGGCTCCCGCCAGCGGGGCGGAGCCGGCCGCGGCGCCCGCCGAAGGCGCGGCGCCGCCGTCCGTCCCACTCGGGCGCGGCAGCGCTGAGTACGATGCGCTCGTGCGCGTCGTGCTCGATGCCGTCGCGCCACTCTTAGACGCAAGGTTCGCCGCCATAGAGGACAGGCTGGGACCCGCGCCGATCCTCCGTCCACCGCTTGCGGCCGACCGAGGCAAGGTGCCGGCACCCAGACCGACTCCTCGTGCGTCCTTGCCGAAGGCCACCGAGGGGCCTAAACCGGCCTGGGCTGCCGCTGCAGTCCGTCGGGGTCTGGGGGAAGCAAGTACCCCGGTCCCGATGGAAGTGGTGGCGGCCCCGGCCGCCGGGGTGGCAGACTCCCCACTGCCACCGACCCCCCCCGCGAGGAAAAAACACAGGGGGGGCGTGAAGCGAACGCTCCGAAAGCGGAGAAAGGCGGCCCGCGCCGCCGCCGCTGCCTCGGCGGCCTTCGCTTCGGCGCCCGCCCCAATAGTTTCGGCCTCTGGGCGACAAATGGCCCCCGCGTCCGCGCCATCAGTGGCGCCCGTCCCGCGCGCCCGTCGTGCCACCCCGTGTGTGGCACCGTCGCCGGCGCCCGTGGCGCGCGCCCGTCACGTCGCCCCGTACGTCGCGCCGCCGCCGGCGCCCGTGGCCCCCACCCCCGCCCCCGTTCACGAGGGGGGGGCGTGGTCCACGGTCGTAGGGCGGAAAAAGGGTAAGGGGGCGAGGGCAAACGAGCCCCCTCCCCCCCCCCAGGCGCAAGCTGCTGCCCCACCGACGGGGTGGAGGCAGCAACCGCGGAAGCAGGCCGCGAGGCCTGCCGTCGTTCTCCGTGAACCGAAGTCGGCCGCAGTCATCATTAGACTGCTGCCGGCAGCGGCCGCGAAGGGTGTCGGCTATCGCGAGGTCTTCGCAAAGGCCTCGACGGTGGTCGACATCACCGCCATGGGCCTCCGCGAGGGGCTGAAGCTGGTGCGGACCGCCAGGGACGCGCGTCTCCTCGAGTTCCAGCCGGGACCCGAGAGCGCGGCCAAGGCGGACCGCGTCGCCGAAGCCCTGCGCGGGGCCCTAGAAGGGATGGCTGAGGTCGTCCGCCCCGTAAAGCGTGGGGAGCTTTACGTCTCAGGGCTGGACGACTCAGTCACGGTCGATGGGCTTCGTGACGCGATCGCGCGCGCAGGCAACTGCCGGCGCGACGACGTGCTCACGAAGCACATCGGTGCAGGACCGGGCGGATTGGGCGCATCATACGTGCTGTGCCCCGTCGCTGCTGCCAAGACCATCGTCGGGTTGGGCTACCTTCTGGTTGGCTTCACCTCGGCGAAGGTCGAGGCACTGGAAGCCAGACCGATACGTTGTTACAGATGTTTCAACGTCGGTCATGGCACCCAAACTTGTCCGGACACGTGCCCGGACCGGACTAACTTGTGCCTCCGCTGCGGTAAAAGCGGACACAAGATGCCGGACTGCACGGCACGGAAACCCCACTGCGCGGCGTGCGCGGCGGGGGGACTGAACGCGGCCCACCCCACGTTGGCGAGGTTCTGCCAACCTCCCTACGTGAGGGGCCAATTCGTCCACTCGCGGGCGAGACCACGTACCGGCAAATCGGGAGTACAGACAATGGACACATCCAATGCCTAGTACGCCCGTAACAACGTTCTTCCAAGCTAACGTAAACCACTCCCCCACCGCTCAGGACTTGTGCCTGCAGGCGATGGCGGAGTGGCAAGCGAATTTAGCCGTAATAAGTGAACCTTATTACGTCCCTCCTTCTGGGAACTGGGTGGGCGATCTCGATGACATGGTAGCGGTGGTGGCCAGAGCCGGGTCCGGCACACCGCTTACATGTCTCGAAAGAGGAAAGGGCTATGCTGTGGCGGAGAGCGGGAGTATCGTCGTCATAGGCGTTTACTTTTCGCGCAACCGCCCCCTGGCGGAGTTCGAGCTTCACTTGGACGCCGTCGGGGCTGCCGTACGCAGACTGTCGCCCAAAACGATCTTCGTGATGGGCGACTTTAATGCAAAGCACCTCTCCTGGGGAAACGTACTCACGGACGCTAGGGGTCGGGCGGTCGAGGATTGGGCTCTTCAAGCCGGCCTGACCATACTGAACCAGGGGTCGGTCCAGACCTGCGTGCGCGCGCGGGGTGGATCGATCATCGACCTGTCATTCGTCACTCATGCGGCCGCCCGCAGAGTGACCGGATGGAGGGTGCTGGAGGAGGTGGAGTCGCTCTCTGATCATCGGTACATCAGATTTGAGCTCACGACCCCCTCCTCCGGTCCGAGCCCTGTTCACCGTCGCCCCCCTCTCCTCCCGCGTTGGGCCCTTACCAAGCTCGATCCGGAGCAGGCCGAGGAGCGGGCACTCTCGGAAAGCTGGGCCTACCCAGCCGACTTCGCGAATCTGGATACGCAGGCAGAGCACATGCGCAAGACCCTGACGAGGGTTTGCGACGCTGCGATGCCACGCGTCTCCAAGCGGCAGCCTCCGTGCAAGCAATCGGTCCACTGGTGGACCGAGGAGCTGGGCGAGATGCGAAAGGCAGTTCGCATCATCAGCCACAGGCTCAAACGCTGCAGGGCGCGCCGTCCTCCGGACTTCGTCGCGGAAAATGGACTCGTGGGCGAGTTTAGAGAGGCCAGAAAGGCCCTTTCGATTGCAATATTGCGATCGAAAGCCCGGGCTCGGGCCGAGCTCCTCGAGACGCTCGATCGGGACCCTTGGGGGCGCCCGTACCGTGGGGCCCGCAACAAGTTGCGGCCTTGCACATCTACGGTCACGGAAACGCTCGAACCCGAGGTGCTCCGGTCGGTTATCGATGGGCTCTTCCCGGATCCGGGGAACTTCACTCCCCCCAGTATGGGTCCACCCATTCCCGACACCCCCACGGACGAGGAGCCTCACTCCATCTCCGAGGGGGAGCTAGACGTCGCCCTGGACCGGCTCCGGGGCAGGAAGACGGCACCGGGACCCGACGGGGTTCCAGGTCGACTCCTCTTCCTGGCTGCAAAACACCTACGCAGCCAGCTGCGGGACCTCTTCGAAGCCTGTATTCGCGCAGGTAGGTTCCCGTCGCAATGGAAAGAGGGGCGTTTGTGCCTACTTCCCAAGGGAGGTCGGCCTCCCAACGATCCGTCCGCCTACAGGCCCATAGTGCTGCTGAACGAGGTCGCCAAGGTCTTCGAGAAGATCTTGGCGGAGCGGCTTGTGAAGCATCTAGACACTGTGGAGCCGGGGCTATCAGATACGCAGTTCGGGTTTCGGCGGAGGCGCTCCACGATGGACGCCTTCGAGACGCTGCGAACATTGACGGACGAAGCCGTCCAAGCAAAGGACGTCGTTCTTGCAGTGTCGCTAGACATAGCGAACGCCTTTAACAGCCTCCCTCATGAGACGATCAGGGAAGGGCTCCGCGCGCACGGAGTCCCCCCGTACCTCACGAGGCTGTTGGGCGAGTACCTGCGAGATCGGCACATCCTTTGGGAGGGTGGTGAGTCCGCCAACCACGTGCTAGGTCGGCGACGTGTCGCGTGCGGCGTTCCACAGGGATCGGTCCTCGGGCCTATCCTTTGGAACGTAGGCTATGACTGGATCCTTCGGGTGACGGTCCGGCCCGGAGTAGGGCTGATCTGCTTTGCGGACGACACCCTACTCACGGCACGCGCCGCGTCTTTTGCGGAATCCGTGGACGTCGCCAACGACGGGCTGGCGATCGTCGTAGATCGAATAGCTAGGCTGGGCTTGAAGGTCTCCCCCGCGAAAACGGAGGCCGTCATGTTCCATAGGAAATTCCGGAATCCTCCCCCGGACTTGTCCGTTACAGTTCAGGGGGTGGCGATTAGAGTAGGGCCCACGATGAAATATCTTGGGCTAGTCCTAGACGGGAAATGGCTGTTCAAAGCGCACTTTGAGCAGCTAGTTCCCAAACTTCTGAATTCCGCGGGCGCACTCTCCAGGCTTCTTCCTAACGTGGGGGGGCCGGGGGGTGCGACGCGGAAGCTTTATTCCGGCATCCTGAGGAGTATGGCACTCTACGGTGCGCCCGTCTGGTCCGATGCGCTTCACCGCCACAACCGAACCCTGCTGCACCGCGCGCAGCGGGTTCTGGCCGTGAGGACCATACGGGGGTACCGCACAGTGTCGTGGTCGGCGGCGACTCTCTTGGCAGGCGAGCTGCCCTGGCCTCTCCAGGCAGACGTCCTGTCCAGAGTTCGTCGCGCCCAGCAGGATGCCCTAGCTAGAGGACTGACCTTCTGTCAAGTCGAATTAGAGACGGTCAGGAAGCGGGAAACCGCCTCCTGCCTCGTCGCCTGGTCTCGTGACCTCGAACACCCTGTGGCCGGCGGCTATACGGTGGATGCAATCAGGCCGCAGCTGGAGAGATGGGTGACCCGCACCAGCGGAACCCTGACCTTCAGGACGACTCAGATACTGACCGGACACGGTTGTTTCGACCAGTATCTGTTTCGCATTGTGGGCTGCTTGCCTTCCCCGGACTGCCGCCAATGCGGCGCACCCGATACGGCGTTACACACGCTTGTTGAGTGCGCTGCATGGACGCCTCAGCGTTTCGAGCTCGAGACACACGTAGGAGCCGTCCGATCGCTTGGCGACTTGGTAACGGCCATGTTGCACAGCGACGACCGCTGGGAGTCTGCGGTCTCTTTCTGTGAGGCGGTTATGTCTCTAAAAGAGGCCGCAGAAAGGGATAGGGAGCGAAGTCCTGCAGCGCGTGCTAATGTCTCCACCCGAGGTCGCCGGCCTTCAGCTAGCACCCGGAGAGGCAGGTACGCGCATTACTTCCCTCCCTGAGTTAGGTTCCGGTACGAGGGGCCCCTTGCTACTAGGCAACGCAAGGGATTCAGCCCCCGTTTCGAAGTGGGGTGTGTTCTCCCAGGGCACACTCCAGGCACTTTATTGCGCTGGATCGACTGTTGCGTAACTATGTTCTATATCTCAGTCTTTCCTTCACAACAAAGCGCAGGGTCGACGGGAGGAGAGGTTTTTTAGTGGGTATTGAGGTTGCTCGCCCGTGCGGCATCGCTCTGAGTCTTCCACACTCCTCAGTGTCAAGCCATCGCGGACGAAGCGCAAAAAAGCATACTATTGCTAGCGTTATCGCCCCCGATGGATGCGCGCCGTTTCCTAGTGACGGCCCTGAGAGTGCGTAAATCGGTCAGCATTTTTCCTCGCCTCAAACAAAAAAAAAAAAAAAAAAAGTTATAAATGTATTGGTAAGTATGACGTGTATTTATAAATTCGAACCCAATTTTCCACCTTATTTATAGCCGTAACGAACATAGTTTACTAGTGGATAGACAGATAACACTTTATATTTCACCAAAATATGCAAAGTTACAATACTTTCACGGTAAAACAAAAAGCGATCACTTCTAGGCAACCTGAAGATTCTGATACAGTTGATACAATTATTACAGTTGATACAGATTATTATTCCTAAATATGAAATACTTTCAGTTGGATTCGTATCCTAAATTTATGCTGGCGAACCCAAGTGATAAACCCAAGCATAAAATAAGTGTTCAAAATAATATACTAATGTTTTATATTATATCTCCGTTATTTACTATGGTCTGGGAGGCTGGGATCGGCCCCAGAATAGTCCGAGAGGATATACAAAACGTGTGTTTGTCTGCCGATTATTATTATCATGTATTGTCTCTGCAGACCACGGGCCATAAAATTGGGGAGGCCAACACGTAGAGGCCCTTTGACAAACTATGGTCACATATGTATTTAGACTCAAATTCTTTACATTTTTCTTTATATACATAGTATATACAAAAAAAACATAAAAAATGAAAAAAAACGATGTCCACCGGCAGCAGGGCTTAGGGTCCAAGCTACCAGTGGTTAAGGCTCCTGAGACAGGAACTTCCTCACGATACGGGCCGTTTCCAGCAGGGCTGCTTTCTGCATCCGACCCTTCACGCATATACCAAGCGAGAGCCTTTCAAGGTGTCGGTCAAGGTTCTTCACTATTAGTCCATTCACTGACACCACTATCGGTACTATGACTTTAGAGTCCAAGTTCCACGTGGCAATATCTCAACTCTCATAATATCAGGCTTATTCGCGACATAGAATAGTCCTTTGTGATACTTGATCGGTCCCAGTAGATATTGACCATTGTCAAGAACTGGCTCGTAAATTATTATTGGGTATATAGCTAGCAAAAAAATATGTAGTAAAATATCTTAAGATAGAAGCAATTAAAACTACATTACCAAAAGCTTATTATTAAAGGAGTAGGATGCAAACAATTACCCGTACGATCATGATATTAAATTCAACATACAAACGTTTATACTGCATTTATATTATATACAATTGAGTACAGAATTAATGGAAATCGTTCGTGTACGTGGTGTTAGTGGGTAGTGCATGAATTAACTGCAATTCAGCACAATTCGGTTCGTATGCACAGACCGACCGGGCTAATTGACCAAATCAAGTTCTACTCGACTGTACCTATAGCTTCGAATGGTATAGAGCTTCCATCTTATACAGATTTTAAAAAGTAGCAAATACATAGATACATATCATCACGTAGGTAGAGACACCGTTCTCCACTTGTTACCTAGATACATCTCTCCCTTCATCTATTTACATTGATCTTTTCATACGTAGCTATAGTTTGCGAAAGGTCGATATGGCGATCGGGGAAGTATAAGATAGACTATTGTAAGGTTCTAAAATACACTATCACTCGTTCATTACGTTTTAGAGCCTGTCCGCACAGCGATTTTTCACAGCACGATTTTTTTCCCGTAATTCTGTAACACATTGAATATTATAGGAGTATCCGCACTGGCGATAAAAAATCGCGCCAGAAAAAATTCTGTGACTTGATGCAAAATGCCAAATTTAAATCGCGTGAATCGTGAAAATCGTGCTGTGAAAAATCGCTGTGCGGACAGGCTCTTAGAAGAAATTTGATTTTGACCCATATAGATTTTTATACACATAAAAATTATATCTTGTGAAAAAAATAATAGATTTTATTTTTATATATGAAACCTTGTTTATATCAAAATATTTTTTTGTGAAACATTTCTCATATCGTCGGCGTTAGTGCAGAACTTTGTAACAAGATTTTTTGGTTATATTATTTTTTATGAAATTATTGACAAGTATATATGTAACAATTATAACAAAACGAAAACTTTAAAAAATATATAGAATATTCGCTTCAAAATGGAGTCACAATGTCCTTCTAAGTAAATTCTGTAAATTTCCATCTTCGTAAATGTAGTGTTACGCAAGAGAGAAAGGGAACTTCATTTTGGTAGCTTCTTAAATTAATTTGATACTATGATATTTAAAACAAAATTGAACGATTGTATCCCTTTCTGTATGATTCGTAACTCTACATGCATGCTCATCTCAAATTGCTCGCCGCCTGGATTATATTTGATGCTGTCCTAATCAGTTTCACTTATGGGTTAATTGCTTTCTGCACCGCACTAAATAATGCTAAATACATACTAAAACAGTCGCAAATAGACTGATAAATTCAATTTGAATTACCTTAATCTATGGTTAGTTAATAAATGTTTAGATCACATTAGAAACTTCGATGTAGGCCATTCAGATATTAAAAATATATATCTTACTGCTGGACTAAACACTACATTGCCATAGCCAGATGGTAGGGCATTTGCCCGTTTGGATGACTACCATTCCTGGTCTAGAGTATCCCGCCATAACGACTTTGAGTTGTATTCCGGCATCAGTAGCTAGGTTCCAATTTCTCCTTCAAGGCATTGGTAGCACCTCTGGTATTACTAATGTCCATAGGCGAAAGAGCCACTTTCAATCACAGTCGGGCCGTCAACCTGTCTGCTGAGCTTCAGCAATAAAAACATGTATATTACTTAAAAATAAAAAATCTAGAATTGCGTTTTACTTTGACGTTGGTGATTTTAATACCACCGGTGTGGGGGCCATGACCCGACAACAACTGCTCACGTGGTAGAGCCATGATGGAATCACTATCTTGATTATAGCTCTATCAGGACCAGCTCGATCAGTATCTCTGTCTTTGTCTCTCATAGAATGTTGGCGTGAAATGGTTACTTTTGGTTAATCGTACTTTGTACGATGAATGAGAGTTCCAATAGCCCATTTTCCCTTTTCTCCACTTCAAGTGCTATACTATCCCTTTTCCATTCCTCCCCTATTCCATTCACCTATCCCATCGCCTCTATCCTTTTCTTCCTATCTGATCCCTGTATCCTATCTTCTTTATTCAATCCCTCCTAACTCATTCCATTTTTATCCCATCCTAATATCTGGCAATGCGTTTTGATATAAGAATTCTTTAGATTTCCCTACACGAACTGAATTGTGTATATGAATAAAACTGATAAATCCCAAAAGAGCGAAGGAATAAGAGTCCCAATGGCTCTTTATATCGGATCTTTCCTGTCCTATCCTATTCTTAATGTCTGACCCTTTATCTCAAACTTCCTATCCCGACGCTCCCATCACCTTGCTAAGTCAACGCGTTGCCAACCTTTGGGATGGGATAGAGAGAATGAAGTGACGGTAAGCGATTTCCATTAGGAGGGCCGTTTGCCTACTTGCCCGCTTCGCAATAGAAAAACCAACTAAAATAGTTACGGAACTCTAAAATCTTTTTATTTTTTTGCCGAGGCTTGCGTGATGTTTATACAAACTACATCGAAAAAGGTGATTAAAAAAACTTGTATTGACAACAGTAATTTTACAAGCATGCTCAGTTTGCACGCTAGGGCTATTAAAGAAATCGGTCTCCGGTTCGGATCCCAGGCGACATGAGACCTACCTTGTGACAATTTGGACAACTCATTTTGTTTTTATACGTCACGCGATCTGTCGAAGAATTCAAAAAGTTATTATAAGGGTATTTTAAAATTAGCTCTACCCCTCATTTTGTTCGTGCGAGATACATTTTGTATGACGTCATAAGTGAACTACTAAATAGAACATTTATTTTGAAAATAAAACTAAATTATAAATAAAACTAAATGCTTAAGAATAAACTAAATTATATATTAACGTAAAGTCGCTTATCGCTGCCAGAGGGAAGCGTGCCCAGGAGGCTGGCTACATTGCCACGCTTTATGGCACTCGAAATACGAACCAGCCTTCTGCTCACAGGTGGTATCAAAGAGTTTCTTACAAATTTCTTTGAAGTACCCTTTGCCGATGGATCCCACGGACCTAAAGTTTCAACTTCAAAAGGCACAAATATGTAACCCCTTCCTATGGTTGTATATTTACGTTACTTGAGATGTTCAGCTGTTGAAGCACGTTGCCGACTCCTGACTCTCAAGTCAAATATTTATAAGTAATAGGAATCAAATAGTAAAGTAATAGGGCGAATGTCCTGAATGCATCATTGTTTTATTTAAAGCGCGATGAATTATTAATTTTTGTCTAAAATACCAATGATTAATTCTCATTGTTGTTATTAACAAGCGACTTGAAACGGATATATTCGTAAGAAGATATAGGGCTCGAAAAGCCTGGTTGGGGCCAATGATGCAAGCGGTAGATTACTTTATTTATTATTGTTTACATAGTAATCAAAATTATTTCTGCCAGGATATTTATAAAGTAAGATGATGAAATGTGATTTTAATTCTGTTCTTACTTTACATAAAATTCCGATGATTCACTTCCCCTCCCTCTCCTTCTCCCCTATTCCATTCTCTTATCTTATTCCTCTTGTCTGATCCCTCTATTGCACTCGGTTTATGGCAAACTCCTTTTTTCGATGACGCGGAATATATTTTTCTTGGGACACCATCCTCAGGCCTGGAGTGAGGCTTAATACCGAGGGACGTGTGGGACTCTTGAACGGCCGTATGCGCAACGAGGCCCCGGGGATGTCAGTCGTCAAACTACCCTCTAAACCTAAGCCTGCGCCCCTAACTCACACACTTTTACGGGGTGCCAAAGAAACTAGACCAGTAAGTACTGAAGGGTGTCCTGTGGAAGACACCCTATTCAACAACACGGGAGGAGGGTGGATTCTGTGGGATCATTTTATGGCTATATATGCCATCCTAAAGGCTGGTAACGCGTTGACTTCAGCTCTGATGTTTGCAAATATCTATAGATGACAGTAACCACTTTCTATGACGTAGATGGACCTGGACGTCTGCCTTTTTAACAGCTTCGCAGTAAAAAAAGTTAATAATGTAACAATGTATGTAACAAATGTCCGTATTATTACACTATTAGCCAGTTCTTGCAAAATCATGACTATTTTCTTTTACGAGTGTTTTATTTAAGTTTATGCATGGGAATAGAGCTCTTGATAGATCGTGGTCACTTTTATATTAAAGAACAAGGAAAACAATTGTATTTTTTGTGTCTAAACATCAAAGTGACCTCTGAATGGCACCTCTATTATATTTTTTATCGCTAACAATCATTTATGTGGAGACATCCTTTAAAATATCATTTCGATACACCTTTGTATCAATCAACACACATTTGATATCAATCTTACAATTCCGTCATGTTTTGACATCCATTGCTCTTTTTATGTTATCCTAATTTTAAGTATGGTACCTATCAGAAAGCGGTCAGAAATATAAACTGACTCAATATCCAAGATGACGTTGTCTTGCCCTGGAAAATAAAAATTTAAAACCCGACTCCAGGACCTTATCAGTTCCAATTCTGAATTTAAATAATCTTGGGACCCACTCAAACACACACAAATAATTTCATCAAAACCGGTAAAGTCATTGTAAAATTATGCGTGTTTTTATTGATATCTGTGTATGTCACTTGAATGGCTCTAGCGGAAGATCAGCGCTGGTTAACTTAACCAGCAATCTTAGATCATGTTATAACTCAATGCCAGCAATATACTGAGCTAGGACCAATTTAGAGCTACACTTTCATTCTTTTTTTATTACATTCTACATTTATTTATTTATGCTTATACTAGAGTTTACACCGCGGCGCAGACGCGGGTTAACCTAGCACAACATGAAAACCTACCCTACTTTTTGGGATAACCTTTACATAAATCTATGATATTATTCGGGATAAAAAATATCCCTTGTCCACTCTTGGTATTAAAATTCCATATGTAACGAATTTCAGCCAAATCGGTCTAGTAGTTTTTCCGTAAAAGCATAACAAACAGAAAGACAAATATATTTTTATCCCGGAAACTATCCCATTTTTCGGGATAAAAAGTATCCTATGTTCATTCTCAGCATCGAAAATATATATACTGAGTTTCAGCCAAATCAGTCCAGTAGTTTTTGCGTGAAAACGGAACAGACAGACGGACAGAGTTACTTTCACATTTATAATGTTAATAAGGATATTGTATTTTCATTTGTGTTGTAGTTCTAAATAAATGTTTCTTCTTTCTTTCTTTCTATATAAATTATATTTCAAGCGGCAATGAATGCCGAATTTACCTATCATATCGAAGTTAAACAGTGCAGGGGTATTATGATTATAAACGCGACCAATTTTCTCGGTTCATAAGACAAAAGGTAGTTATAATGACAGCACAGAAGTCACGTATTATAATGTTTTGTTATTATATGAAACCTCTTTGGTATTAAAATTGTATTATTGTTCCTAATGGGATACACCAAATCGCCGCTAATCGTCCGTTCAAGGACGGATACAGTTTTTTCTATAAAACGATTCCCTTAAAGTTGGAAGATAAATTATTATTTCCTTTAGAATTGTTTAGAGTATTTTGGTTTTGAGGTTCCGTAGCTATTTTGACTGAAACGGAATCCTTATGAAATTCTCAAGACAGTCCGTCTGTCCGTCTGACAGTATTTTTATCTGAAACTACTTGGTGTGCTGGAATGATATTTGACAGGAAATTATGTTTCATTAAGACAGATGTTGTTCTGCCCTCAAAAAAATAAAATTATTAGCCAGATTGCAGAGCTACTGATTCCAATTGCCGATCTATACCATCGAGGAGCCACTTGAATACATAAAAAAAACATCAAGATCGGTCCAGGGGCTTAGGAGGGCTTCAGTGACAATGCGCACTAACATTAGAATGTTATATACTTACTAGCGGTTGCGGCAAACGTTGTCCTACCCTGAAAAGATAAAAATTTGGAATCCAGCGCCAAGTATTTTGTTTAGATTGGTGGGTTTACATTACTGAATTTTCAGTAGGGATCCCTAATTTGTATACAGCCTTTATTAATCAGGGATAAGTATGTAGTATTCGAATGATGAAAGAAATTTGAAATTGGTCCATAAGATATTGAGTTTATATTCGTTACAAACATACGAAAATATAAAACTTTCCTTTTTATAATTTTAGTATATATAAATATTTATATATTAATAATATAATAATAACAGCCCATGGACGTCCCACTGCTAGGTTGGGCCTCCCACTACAGGGGAACGTATACGTATACCTGCTACTCATGTCCAAGGTGGATTGGCAGGTTTGGCACATCGGTTCTCTCGATGTCGAGATCGATAGTTCACGAAAATGAGATAATGTTCTCAAATAAAATGTTTATTTAAGGCAATTATGTGAGTAGCAATAAGCTTCGAAAGTCGTAAAGATTTATTTAAATTATGAGTTTGATTTTGAAATCACAGATAGTGTCTATACACTACAACTTTATTGGTATAAATAATATCGACCTATATATGATGAGTTCCTATCGAGCTCGAATCTCCCTATTTAAAGAAAAGTGATTTTTAAAGAATAGGTAGCAAAATTCAATTTTAACTTATATGTATGACCTTCAAAAATGTTCGCCCAATGGAACTTATTTTCGAGTAGAATAAAAACTTTTGAATTTGAATTGAAACTGATATCCGCTATGCTGTTGAAGGCGCATTGTCGGATTTTGTACGTCGTTAATCTATATGCAGATTTCTGTGTGTGTACTGAAACGCACTTGTTTTATTATTTTGTTTAATTTATTTTTTATATTAGTACATCTGTAAGGGCCGCTTGCATATGGTTGCTTAAATTTATTTAAGAACACAATACGTATTTAACACCCTTAAATACAATTAGCGTCTTGCACAATGCAAACTTTGCTGCTAAATATGTTTAAAGAACTGTCAATACGTTTCGTGTAAAACGTATTTAGGCAGTTTAATATGATTAACTAATTTAACGTTTTGTATAAATTATTATTACGTTGTGTACGTAATATTCTTCTTCTTTATACTAACTATAAATAATAAATTATATTATTGTTACCTAGGTGCCGACAAAGACAAATTCACACCTGCAGCCCTGTAGAAACACATTTTATTACCTTTTCGCCATTTAGTCTTCTTTTGTTTACTTTATGTTTAAATTTGTGATTAGAAAAACAGCCCATTGAGTATTGTAATCTTTTATGGCAGTCAGTGCCAGGTGTCATTCTAGGTCCAGTCCACGCGGCCGGGTAGACATATTGCATCCGCGCAGTATAAAGCACCGCCTCGATTGATGAACGAGGCAGTCGAGCGATAGCCACAAGCGAAGCAAGACGTGTGTACTAATTCGGTAATCTATTTAGTGACGGACTTTGCGCGTGTTATTATATTTGTACCTGTGTTATACGTGTTTGTATAGTTCTAATAAACTCTATAGCAATTCTAACGGCATTTTAATTCGAGTCCTGCAACTCGTGACATTATTATTATATGGGTACGAAATATGGGTACAAAAATGGTATAGTTTTCTTTATAAAAGGGTAAATAAAAGTCACAAATTCGTTATGTTCATACTTTATTAAATTGTTCATCGCAAGTTAGCCGCCGCAATGAAAACTCATTGTTATTACGCAATAATTTACATAATTAAAAATTCTGCTACACAAAGACGTATCCGGTACCTTTATCAAAATGATATTTGCGTACGTGATTTTGACAGTGGAATGTGTCAAAAATTATTCAACTATTCATAATATTAGAGACAAGAGATTTCGAGTCGTTTAAATGCCTAAACTAATCTGCGGGTTTCCTTTTACATACTATTTACATGCGTTTATGGATTTTTTATTATTTACAAACAGTAATAATTGCTAGCGAATTGTACTGTACATGATATTATCAATATATAGTGTCGTAATTAAGGTCATAAAGTTATAAGGTACATAGGATCAAATTGAATTTTAGGACTCAAAACATAATTATATATATTATTTTGTGCTGGCAAAAACAATACTTCATCTAGGTTTATCAGCTTTTCAACTTTAAACTAATTTTGCTCATTTGATTTTTTTTTATAATTGTCGCGATAAATTAAACGAAAAATGAAATAATAAAATAATATTTGTTTCAGCAGAATATCAGCGAAAATAATTACATCATTGATGCCTAAAAATGTTAAGTACTAGAATGATATTAAGTAACAATATTTTACATTAAAAAAAATCTTATCATTATGAGTGACACAATTTTACCTTAAATAATCACATATTTCTAAAACATTTAACTAAACCTATTTAAAATAATACTGTTGATATTTATTTACAAATATTTTATAGGAAATAGCGTAGGAGTTTTGTATTCACTTAGCTAATTTGCAAGCAAGCTTTTTTAGCGCTTGTTTCTGTGTCTGTCTATATTTTTGTTACATCGCTCGAAAATACAAATAAGTTTTTAAAATTAGTGTTTATGGTTTTAAATCGAATGATATTTATTTATCCTAATATTAGCATCCATATCTATGAAGATTGTCTATTATATTCTTGTTCGGCGATGGTACCAACGCTTCCTGCATTCATTTTTCCAATTTATGAGTGACTAAAAAATTGTAGGTGTAGTATCAGAAAATAATTTATAATATCAATTCTCAACGTAGGGGAACGTTTTCTGATAATTTAAGGACAACACAAGATATTAATTGTATTAAACTAACTACATTCTTATATAGAACAGTGCTAATCCCTTTGAAAATGGTAATTAAAGAAAAAAAAAAGTAGGATGAAACCCATTGGAAAAGGAAGAGAATATAACAAAAATTAAATGAACAACAACTTTGAATTTTTTTTCCATAGGACTTATGGTTTTGCCGGAAATCGAGATAAACCCACCCCCTTCCATTTTCCGACCTCAGATCGCCCGTAAATTATATTTCCTTTAATTTCTGTTATAATCTCTTCCTTTTCCAATGGGTTTGATCCTACAATTTTTTTTGTTTTAAAAATGATCTGCCCTAGGCTAATAATGATTGTCAAATGGATAGTAGTATAAGAACTGTACGTAGAACAAAATGTTTGACAGCTTAGCGCGGCCATCTTCCTTGAAGTCGCTTTAAAGCGCGTTTATTACGAAATGCAATGTTATTGTTATTTTATTCGTTTAGTTATGAAATTAAATAATAAACATGTACATGATTCAATAATTGGAAAAAATCAATTTTAAATGTATGCTAACATTTGAAGTTGCTTATTAATCAAGAAGATGTTTTACAATGTCATATTATTATCACAAAAGTTACAACAGTACTATTATTTTTGTACAATATTTCAATACGTCACAGAACAATGCATCCTGATAACATAATCATGCAAGATTTAAAATAAAATAATCGCTGTTTATGCATAAATTTTGATCGATTATTTTATTTTAACCACCGGTTAAATGTCGGTGCACACCAGACTTAAATAACAAAATAAATTAGCTGACCAAATGGGGTAAGGTGTTAAATGTACAATATACGCGTGTATACTAGAGTTGTCAACTGTCCTGTTTTCCTAGGCCATGTCCTTGTTTTTATAGTGTCTTAAGATGTCCTGGATAGTTTGTAAACAGCGTCTTGTGTCATGTACTTTAAAATTCGCGCAACACTTTAACAATTCTTACGTTACAGGCGGCCTCGCATCTCGTGAATGTCGAACTTTCAACTTGTATAATTTTATTCAAATAGTCTTATTATTAAAAAATATGATTATTATCATTACTTGAATTTCTTTTGACCTATTTTCACTACATATTAATAATTAATTTTACAATTGCAACTTTATTACTGCATTCTGTTTTTTAAACTAAATTGGCCTGGTATTACCAACTTTAAATCCTAGTTTTTTATTTGGCGTTGGTAACCCTAGCATATACACGTATAGAAAAAATATTATTGTACCCAGAATATGTATATTTGCCTAATTTCGTCGTTAAACTACTATGCCTCCGGCGCGCTGTAACGGCCGTTACGTTACGTCTGAAGATGCAAATTTCTTTTATTTATGGTCAATAGTGATATGTAGTAAGTCAATATGGGCCTTACTTATAATAATCTCGTTAAGAAAGGATTAGCCATCTCTTAAGCCCCTAATCAATGGCTGTTTCAAATAAAAATTGCCATCTTGCCTCTTAGCAGTCACTTAAACTACTTCTCGAAGTCGGTTATTTTTGAGTTATTTATGAGTTACTTTACCACCACCTCTTATCCTTAAGAGGAGTTTATGGGTAGGTTTACGTTAATCAGTTGCTGAGCAGTTTCTTAAAATTTAACGAACGATTATAAGTAGTAAGGCCATTTATGTTTTACTATTTGTGTCCGCGAGTTAGTCCGCTTGGGTTTTCTTTTCGAGATACCCTAATTTTAAAAGTAACCTTAGTTACTCCTTAGGTATATGTCAGTGAAAGTCCCGTTAAAATCGGTCCAGCCGTTTCAGAGATTAGCCGGAACATCCAAACAGACAGACAAAAAATCATAAAATTGTATTTTCAGTATCTTCGGGCACGAATTATCCCCCCTCATTTTTTTCACATATTTATTTTGACATTACAGATATTTCAATTTTATTTATCTATATAGATCACTTCACACTTCGTTATATTTTTAATTCGATAATAAATGGATATGTTCCACGTTGCTATTGTAATGTGTCAAAACGGCCATCAAAGCGTGCCGTAGGTATAATTACACGTTCCAGTTTTAAAACTTCTGTTCAATATTTTGAGCTTAAAGATGACGTATCTGGCTGTTTAAGTAATGTTGCCTTCTAGAACCTTCCACCGTCTAATCAACAGATAGGCGAAGCAACTGGTGGTGGATGTGTCGGTGGTGCGTTAGCTGATGGTGCATTCAAGAAACCACCCTGATTCCCAGCCCAAGGTTGTAAATTCTGTAAAGCGCTCAACGCTGTATTCGAAGGTGGCGCTGGAGCGTTAGGTGGTGATTGATAATGAAGCGCTGAAAGCGGTGCAGCGCCGGGTGGTGGTTCAGGCATATAGCCTTTACTGAGTGCTTCGGCTTGAAGCGAAAGCATCAAGCGGTTCGCGGCTTGTCTTTCCGCTTCACGCTCTTCCGCTGTTTGACGCCTGTAACAAATATTAAATTTTAATTTAAAGCATTGAAACATAGTTCTTTTTCGTTAGGCTAGGTAAAGGCTTAGCCCGCTCAACCACAGAGGCCGTCAATTAGCAGGAATTACTTTTAGGTTAACAGAGATTAATCTTGGATCAGCCTTTCAATGGTGTTTAATAATGTATTGGGTTCAGAAATGAGGTGTCAACTGTCAGATATGTGTCAATTAGACGTTTAGTGGTGACATGAATGTCATCACGCGATGGCTCGGGTATTTTGTATCGATTTGTGCATAGTCTATGCCTATTGTTCAATTTATACTGTGCTTTATTAATTTGTGTCCTTTTAGAAGCTTTTATTTCACTTGCAATGGGTGTATGTATGTATGTTCGGGTGGAATCTTGCAAGTTAAATTTGACCAACTTCCCGGTTTCCGATTGAGCTGAAATTTTGCACGCATATGTATATCGCATGATAATGCAATAACATGGTCGAGCTATGAGCCATGGAGCTGATCTGATGATGGAATCGGAAGGTGATCATAGGAATTCCTGTACTAAACAAGATTCGTTTTATTTGTCTTGGCTAGCACTCTGCTGCTAGATGATATCCAGGATCTCAAAAGCTTGTATTTGAAAACCTTTTTTAAAAAGCTTATTAAATATTTCAATTACACTTTGAAATGTTATACCTAAATATATTTGAAATGTTAAAAAACATATTTTATTTGTTAATTTATTCGATGACATTACCAAAGGAAGTTTTTTTTTTATTGAAGTGAAACATCTTAAGAATATAATAAAACTACGTTTTGACGGTTTTAAGCGCGGTAATTTATTTGATTTAGGTTTATCCGACGTTTCGGCCGCTTTTCAGTGGCCGTGGTCACGGAAGACAAAGATGACATTTGTCAAACGTGTATTGTCAAAGTTTTTATTCAGCCTACCGCCAACTGGTTCATTTTAATTATTTAGTTTTAAATTTTGTTTATGGATATTATTTACTCTATGGGAGCCTAATCTAATTTACCACCGCTTCACAACATGTTGTGGCTTGAAGAGAAGAAGCGGCGCAAGAAACTCTTCAGCAAACATGCCTAGTTCTAAAATTTTTATATAATATTAAAATGAGTGGAAGGAAAAAATAAAAGAAATTATCAGTCAAGTTGGTTTGTTTCGTTGCACGCAGAAAGAGCTCACAGTGTCTTGAGGTCTGGCAGTTGGTTTTTGCTGGGTTTGGGTCTTAATAGTTTTGATGATTGGATCCCAAACAGGTGCTACCTGCCTGCCAGGTGGTATCTTAAGAATATTTGTGATTTGAAACTCAATGAAACGTAAAGGCGACACTAGAAAGAAATAAACACATAAATCTATAGGACTAAGTCTGCGAGAGAATGAGACAGAATACATTATATTTAATCATTTAAACACTATGATTAGTTGGAAATGTATTGAAGTTTTTCGTTAATACATCAAATTCACATCCCACACCTTGTCACACTTTGTTTCACTTTTACTGCGTGTGAAGTGCACACACACATTTTTTTTTATTTTACTCAAAATATAGATAGACAATCTAATATGAGATGAATCGACCAAGTTGAATCAATGAGGTTGAAATTCACAGTTCTCAAAATGCACACTATATTGAACATTGACAATGAATGATTCAAATTTAGGTTTATCTGAATCATTTTGGTTGATTCATATCAATTGAAAGACCGAAATGAACCGTTTATTATCATCTTTAAATTCATTTTCCTTTGTCCGCTTGAAAATTATTAAAATAAATAATATAAAGTTCAGTGGCCCCGTTTGTTTCGCCTTGAATAATCCCATAATAACAAATAACACCCTAAATTCGTAACCACAACCCAAACTCGGATCGGTTGAGCAACAGATCGTGGCCAACAGTCATTTAGGCTACATGGCACTGGCGTAGACTTAAATTCTTCTAGATGGGACATACAATTTCAAACTTATATTCGAATGAGATAGGATGAGATCAGCTTTATAAGACGTTCAATTTTTGACTGCTTTGGTCTAAATCAGTGATTCGCAATCGTTTTATATCACAATAAATATAGGTTAAGGTTACACTTTTTATCTTCTTTAACCAGGGGAAATCCGATTGAGGGCCATGAGAATTGTGCATTACATTGGGACTTATTGCGTCTAGTTATATTTGTACCTATGTTATAGGTGTTGGTATAGTTTTAATAAATTCTATAGTAATTCCAACGGCATTTTAATTCGAGTCCTGTAGTTCGTAACAATATGTACTGCGGGCACTGCGGCACACTGGTGTACCGTGGTCAGTAATTGGTGTGCCTCGGAAAAATAAGGTTATGCTGCAATTTAAGCACAGGTTAGTTGATTGATAATAATAAAAACACCTGATTGATATTACTATACTACTTATATTTTTATTTGTGGTGTACCTCCAAAAATTTTCGTTTTCCTAGATGTACACTACACTAACACAAGTAACACTGATCTAGAACATTGAATAACATCATAAAAATCATGTTCACAGATATTTTTTTAATTATTTTTTATTGCCTTAAGCAGGCAAACAGGCAGACTGCCCACCTGATGAGAAGAGGTTACCGTCGCCTATGGGCGTTTGCAACACCAGGGGTGTCGCCAACGCGTTGCCGACCTCTAAGAAATTTTATAACGCCCTTCTTAAAGAACCCCATGTCATAGCACAAAGGGAAAACCGCGGCGGGAAGTTCTCACCAGATCATTGTTGTACGCGGAATAAATGTTCTAGAGAACCGTTGCGTAGTTGAGCGTGGGAGCTCAAGGAAATGAGGGTGAATATCCCGTCGCTGGCGAGTGGTGCGGTGGATATTGTGAATTATTTGACATTCCAGTAAGGTTATATCTTTGTCGTGGAGGTAAAGTAAGCAACAACTTAACTCTTAGTGGCCTTTACTTAAAAGGGGTGAACATATAGGCTAAACGATATTCCAGTTTAAAATATTCATATTATGAAAGTAGAAGACTCCGTGAACATAAGGCATTAATTTAAGAAAATCTTAAGGTGAAGGACTGTTCATGCAAATGTTTTCATAAAATAACAAGTTTTAAGACTAGAGTTGATCATAACTTATCCTAAATGTTAATGTAGGGATATTTATTATCTATAATTCTTAAATGACCTTCAAAAAGTGTTCTCCAGTGGAACTTATTTTGAATAAAAACTTTTGAATTTGAATTTGAATTTAAAATGCCTTTTCTGTAAGCTATTTAAAAAAACCGCTGGAATACGCTATATAAACGATAGAGAACACGATGCTATTTTGTTTTGTTCTCTGTTTGTTCTTAAAAACTAATGGGCCGATTTCGATGCGGAATTATTGCAGGATTTTAGACTGGGAATCCCGCGGGATTTTTCTGAGAATTATTTAAAATGGCCAGATTAAATAAAACTCGAATTAAAATGTGATTTTTTTGTGTAATAAAATTTGTGATATTTTTTATCCTGTGAATCCCGCGGGAATTTCAAGCAAGCGTGGACGAAGTCGCGCTTATATCCTAGTTCTATTATATAAATAAACCAGAACTAATAACTACTATTAAATTACTAGCTTGTTATGTACTAACATACATAACAATTTTTTATCTGTACTTGTTTCTTGTACTGTATCTTAATGTCATGCAATAATAGTAAACTGTTACGCGTGAGGTGTAAGTAAGACTTATTTAGGCACGAGCTGGTTTGGTGCACGAGCGTAACGAGGGCACTAATAATACGAGTTCCTAAATAAGCCTTTTACTCGAGGTTAACACTCAGCTTTTCATTTCGTAAATGATTTCTCAATAAATAATAATATAAATAAAAACTGATTAGTTAAACAAACAACAACTTCTCTTATAAATTTGGGCGTTAATCCACATCTAAATCTGATGACACTTCATCACGTACGTCACATATCAAAACTTCGACGACATAGACGACGTCGATATAGAGAAGATATTGTGGATTTAGTAGAATACGATTTCTTGTTACCATCACAATGGAATAATACTCTGAATATCTTCGCAACGCTAAGATGTTGATATAGTATAATTGAAGCCCAGATCTTAGGTGCCGGCTTGATCGGTGAAACGGTTAGACTTAAGCCAATCTTGTTTAGTATGATAAGTGAGAGTTCCGTTGGCCCACTTCCCCTTCCGACTGTCCCATTCCTCCTATCACCATATCCTCTATGCCATTCTTCCTCCCATATCCATTATCCCATTTCTCCTATCCCTATCTCATCTCTCACATTCCTCCTATCCCCATCTTTTCTATCCCATTTCTACTATCCCCATCTTCTCTATCTCCATCTCCTCCATCTCCATTCCTCCTGTATGATCCCTGTATCTCATCGCCTTATCCTATCCCAAAGGCTGGCAACGCGTTGGTTTTGCTCCTGCTGTTGCAAACATATTTAGTCGATGGTAGCCACTTTCCATTAGAGGAGCCGTCTGCCTGTTTGCCAGTTTGGTAATAAAAAAAATACCGAACTCTATGTGGACAAAGACGACGATAGAGTTAAATAATCTATTTTATTTAAATGGCAACAAATAATCGTGGTACTCCCTGTTTATAAAACGGAAATTAAGAAGCCTAATTATTTTACGTTGACATAATCAAATTAATTAACAAATCCATATTCTTTATAAAATAAAATCGTCCTTAGAAGCATATTATATTTATTATAAGCTTCTTGTACTGACTAATTAAGATACCGGCGTGGTTCTCGGCTTGCCTTTAAAGTTAATTTGCATGCCAAGATACAAATTTATGCCTTTGTTCAACAAATTCTTTAAATATTAACAAATAACGCTCAAAATCGCTTAATTCAAGTGTAAATTATGATTCTAGACGAATAAACCTTTTAGGGTAAGAAGTGTGATATCGCAAAATGTTCTTGGCTTACTTAAACTGTCTCAATTATGTGGAAGCTTTTTCTTTTGGTTTTAGGGTTCTTTTAGTTTAAAAACGGAGCCATTTTTCGCCGTCTGCCGATCTGACACCGCTGTTTCGTTTGGAGATAATTAGCAATGAAATTTAAACGGATGGTGGTGGAACCCTACAGTTGAGGGATAAACATAAAATTTTGAGTCACATATGTGTGTGAAGAAACTTAAGGCAGGGCTGCATCGATACAGGTTTGAAAAAGTAATAAGCTAAGTGCAAACCTTGTTTGGTGTAAATGTGGCAGACAATTTTTCAAAACATAGCTATCTCTGTATATATTAACACGTGAAACAAAAATACAGCAAAAAGTTTGTATCAAGAGGCGACAAAACAACCCACAGCCAGGTGGTAGGGCATTTGCCCGACTGGATGGCTACCACCCCTGGTCTAAAGTATGTCGCCATAACAACCTAGAGTTGTGTTCCGGCACTAGTGACCAGGTTCCAGTCTCCCTTAGGAGAACAGAAGCGCATTTGTAGGAGCTTTGGAGTTGCAAATGTCCATAGGCGATGGTAACCGCTTTCCATCAAGTGGGCGGTCTGCCTGTCTGCTGAACTCCTGCAATAAAAAAAATTTAAATGTTTCTTTTTCTTTGTTTTTCTTCGCTATCAACGTTTTTCTCGATAATAAACGAAACATTTTCCTATTCATTTAATTTTTATAATGTGAATCATCAGTTTTTCTACAAAGATGCACAAACTTTAATTGATGGCCAGTTCTTATGTGGTATTATTCATTCAATATTAATAATACAAGTAATGTCAAAATTCAACCTGTGGCTTACTAACCGCTCATTTGTCATACTATCGGTTAGTAAAATATAGCAACCAGCCATTAAAAAAAATCTCAGTTGCTAGGTTTTGAAATTTATTTCATAGCTAGAATGCACATGACAATTGTTTTTCTTAAAATGGCTACTCTAAGAAAATAATGAACCACCAACAACACATTTAAGCTAATCTTCTGAAAGCAATACTATATCAAAGTCGTGAGCGAAGAAAGTTTCTCATAAATTCACTTTTCATTAATACCGACAGTGAAATGAATATAAAGTTAATTCATTCGAATTCCAAGTTTAGACTGATATATGGCCTCCTACCTTTACTAGCAAGTTTAATTTGATCTCCCACCTCCCCCAGTTTAATGCGGACTCCAGTTCAAAAAAGGGGGTTATAACGAGCTGTGAGGGATCTGGCTACAATGGACAGAGTGTACGACGGTAATGAATGATTGAACATAGCGTTAAGTCTATTATAACGTAGCAAGAACTTTATTAGAACGGCTAATGTACGAGATGAGGTTTAGAGGTGGGATGAACACGATAGTATTTCTCACTTTTATCGATATTGTAGCTAATTTGTATTGACACCGCAAATACTGGAATAGCGTTCCACGTTAGATAGTGGTGTCGAAGAATACGAAACGATGTGTACCGCAGATCATGAAGCTAGAAGCTAGATTTGCAAAACTCAATCCAATCCCTCCCACTAGTAGTTATATTGTTTCTTTTGCAGCCGAGTTATCAAGAACAAACTCAGTTGCAAAACTATCATTCTCGTACCCATACCATAAAGTCATAGCAGATATCGTCTTCGACGGATACGTCAGGGAAGATCATCATCAGCATTAATTTTATAACAATATCATGAGTGGGTAGAGAGACGTAACTCTTAAATTCACTAGGTTTAATATCATTAACAGAATACATTTAACAAGGAGAGAATGATAATCGGTTTTATCGACTTTACCAATTTTTCATCAATTGTCTTCTATGCTGTAGATAGAATTAAAAAGTTTTTAAACATTATCAGCATAACGCAACTATATTATTTTTATTTATTTTATGAAGACTTAGGAAAAGATACATATTTGTGGCATTCATGATTGTAACATTGAGCCCGTAGAGTCTTTTGGCAAAGAGTTTCTTTAAAGAAATTTGTAAGAAACTCTACACTATAATCAGACAGCTGGCACACATTAAGACCTCGGCCTCATCCCGTAACTTAGTGAGAGCCATTGTGTAATTATATTTCTATGTATTTCATTTAAGTACATTTATTACATAGATATGTATGTCTTTTATAATAATTACTTTGTTTTATATTTAGGTACTACCTATATATTTAATTAATAAATAAAGCGCCTTAGTTTATTTTTCGTAATAAATAAATACTTAAATATATAATTATACATTTACAATTGATACATATACGAATATGGCATATCAAGTAGAGACTGCCATTATTAGAACATCGAACTAGTTTTATCGACAAGACAACAACACTAAGCAATTCGCGGCGAGCTCGAGAGTTGAGCGGCGTCTTTATAATTAGATAAAGGGAGGAACAATTAAACTTTCCTTAAATAAGCCAAACGTACGGCGAGGCAATTAGTAATTTCGGGATAATTATTTCATAAGCCAGCAACAAAGGATCATAAATTAAATGGAAGTGTCATTGCACTCATTAAGTCTAGAGATGATTGTTTTAGTTTTTTTAAAGATCAATTTATCAATACTGTTGGACTCTTATCACATTTGAAAGTTAAAATATGAACTTGACGTGGGATGGAAAGAAATATGGTAGCATTTATTTTAAAAGATAAGAAGATATCCTGCGTAGACATACAATTTAGAAACAAAGTAGAATAAATAATACAGTTTTAGAAGAAAAAAACTTAGATAAAAATGCAACAAATAAACGACAAAAGAGAGAAGCAACACAGAAGGTGCGAATCTTCCCACCTTCTGTGTTGCCACTCTCTTACACGTAAAAGCAATAGTAGGTTTAACAAGATGTTACAAGAAGAAGAAGGGCAAGAAATGGCTGGAAATTTTAAAGGTAGCCTATGTGTTAATAGACAGAGAGAGAGAAGAAAATATAATCTAGGTTAGACATACAACTCAGTAATAAAGGACAAAAAATAAATAAATTAAGTATAAACTTAATTAATTAGGTATAAACAACTCGTGGAGTTTTTAAGACTTTTTTATAGTCTGAAGTAGGCCAACAGGCAGATGGCCCACTTGATGGAAAGTGGTTACCGTTGCCTATGGAGATTTGCAAAACCAAGGATGTTGCCAGCATGTTACCGACTTTTGAGAAATTTTACAACGCCCTTTTTTAATAACTTCATGCCATACCACGCTAATGTACCTAACAACATGGAGAAACCTACCAAAAATTTTGAACGCCTTTTTCTATGTTTATAGAAGTAAGCTACCTTGTTTTCCTATACATTAATTAGCAGTTATTACACTAAGGCTGGTGTGCACCAACATAAAAATATTACGCTGTTTATGCATACAGTTTGATCGATTATTTTATTTTAACCACCGGTTAAATGTTGGTGCACACCAGACTAAGCTGAGCTAATCTAAGCTTACACTTTGATAAATATTTAATATAAAATTTATTATATTTTATGTATATTAATTTGTTAGTATATGTATTAATATTGCATATATATGTGTATATATATATATATATATATATATATATATATATATATATATATATATATATATAATATTGATATATTGTGTTATTGTCTATTTTCTTTTTATCTTAATTATATGTATTGTGCAATATCTATGTATTCTATTCATTATATGTATTTAATTTGCATACCACCGTCATACACTCTCAGATCCTTACCCAATCCACAACCCGGGTTGTGTGGAAAAGATCGCTCTAAAGCGATAAGCCTTTGTTCCTCTTGCTTTGACATGAAATGACTGTAAATGATTTTATTATGTGTATATGGTGAACAATAAAGTATTTTCTATCTATCTGTCTATCTAAGCTGATCTTGAGACCCTTTCTCTGAATCAGGATCAAAATCTGGATTGTGTAATAAGATAAACAAAGTTGAAATGTATAATTGTACAGCTAGGCCACGTATATTCTCTGTACCAGATCTCGAAATTACATTCGTTTTCTATAATAAAGCTTAAATACATACCTAACCTTTAAAGTTAGAGATACATATTAAAGAGAAGTGAGAGGGCGATAAAAGTAAAGTTGTAAGCAGACGCCCTTGGCAGTTATCAAAACAGTCAAATAAATCTCTAATTCTTTGAAAAGTACTTGTACAACTTAGTTATGTATTAAAAAAGTCCACGATAGACATAATTATAATATGAAGTAAAAAAATATTTAGCTAGACGTGTTGTTGGGGAGTTTCTTGGCGCCTATTTGATGTGGTCGGTGTACAAAGAATAGGAAGCAGACTAAATTTTTGACTTATGTATGACCTTCAAAAAATGTACTCCAGTGGGACTTAGTTTGAATAAAAACTTTTGAATTTCATTTAAAAATTACATGGGTGTATGGTTATCAATCGCTTAGTAAAAAATGGAGATCTGAAAAGCTCATAAATCTTACACCAATAGATGGCGCCAAAGTTAGTTTTTCTCTCGCTTTTTGAAATTTTATTATCTGAAACAACGAAAACAGTCCTTCTGTCTTTGCATATCAGTATTTTTTTAATAAAAGTACTAGGTTTATATAAACAAAAACTAGTAAATATATTTACTATAACATACCGCCACAATGTAGTGAAATCGCGAAATATAAATAAATTAAAATAAATTAATATAAAATAAATTAACGTAAACACGGTGTCTTTACGGATCCCCTCATAGTACATAGACTGACACGCACTTGGCCGTTTTGTTAGACCAAATAAATAAAAAATTGAAAAGAATCTTATCAGAACTCCGGGTTCGATTCCTGCTATGGTAAATTTCGGAAACTAATTTTTCCGTTATTTACTATGGTCTAAATATTTGGGATCGGCCCCAGAATAGCCCGTTGTATATTGCCAGTTATATATAATATTATTAAAGGAGGGGGAGAAAGTTAAAATATCATTTTAAGCTTTAAAACAAATCTTTACCTCTTTTTTGTGTCGCTTTTTTGTTTCATCGAGTTTCAAACCACAAGGACTCTAAAGAAGTTTCACTTCACAAAAAAATTATATCACTCTATTAAATTTCAGATCAAAATTAAAAGAAACAACCACTGAATAAACAAAGTCGCAGAAAAACCTCCAATTTAGTTACATTCCTATTCATCCATTAACCCCTCTTCTCACGCAAGGATATACGACGTGCAATAAAAATTAACGACTATCGGTACAAACATTTCCCCTGTCATTGGAACCCTCCCATCAATCGCAAAACGGATTTGTTACCTAATTCCTAAGGAGACAGTATACAACCGACAATTATACCAAAGACGATCTCTACCAACTTTTCCTGAAAGACAGAAATATAGACTTTATTATAAAAGATATAAGTTTCAATTTCATTTCAGATATATAGGATCGATCCAAAGGTTTTCGTTAAAAGTAAGAATAAATGAAAGTCAAGTTTAAATCAATTGGACAGAGTCGTGTTTGCATTGGCAATGATTGTGAGACAATATTCACTTAAAGAATTACAAGAAACAAAATGAGCCTACAGTAAATAAAATAGAAGCCCCCTAGTTCGTATTGCGTGTTAGATTGTGGTACATTTGCGATTCGATTTTGTGTGATCTGCGACTTCACAGATTATGAAGATAATAGAGATAGAAAGATACTTGTTTCTAGTTTCTTGTAACTGGAACTAATGCTGAGGTCCCAACACTTTGGCATTGTATTACCCCTGTTAGTGGGACGAAGCAAACCTCGATATCTGGGATTCGTTCTTTGGATTTATCATCATAGTTACCTATATAACTGAGACAGCGAACGAAATTTTATATGCATAGACCTCTGTAACTGAGATAACATCGTTTTGTTTGTTTACTTACTAATTCTCATTCTACCCGCAAATACCGCACTTAACTTTCTGAAAGCGACATTGTTCATGCCTTCTCCTCTTCTTCATTGGAAAATGAAGAAGATGCGTATAAACGTGCTGGAATACTTTTGTCTATTACATTTCTATGATTACCTTTACTATTATTTTTTTGATTAAAACTCAATTTATAATGTTTACATAACATGTTATTTTATTTAATAATCGCACCTCTATAACTGAAATAACCTGTATTCTGACCTCTATTAATGGAACCCTCTGTACATGAGACAGATATTTATTTATACCTGGATATCTGAGACACTGGGTAAGTGCAATACCTCTATAAGTGAAACCACATTGGAGGTACCTTGATGTCTCACTTAACCGGGTTTCACTGGATAATAAAATTCAAAAGATGCCGTGTCTGTACATTGAAGTTATATATAAAAACAACTGAAATACACTATATAAGCGATGGACAACACGATGCTATTATTTAGATTTCTTATCTGTTTTTCGTTTTGTCTGTTTGTTCGGGATTCACGTAAAAACTATTGAGCCGATTTCGATGCAGTTTTCGTTGATTGACGGCAAATTCTTAAACTTAAGATCTGCGCTACTTTTTATCACAGCAATCCCGCGGGAATTTTCCCGGCAGCGGTATGAAGTTGTTCGGACGCAAAAATTTGCTTATGCCGACACAGTTTTCACTAAAACGATAGCTAACGTTCTTTATTTAAATTCTGCGGTATTTTGTATCCCGGTAATCCCGCGGGTATTGCAAGATAAGCGTGGATAAAGTCACGGGCATATTCTAGTTATTAAAATAAATACCATAATAATAAATACAATACAGCAGTTTGGTCGGGTTGAACCGAACTTAATTATAATGTAAGTATTTGTTAGGTTTTATATGTATTAGTTTCATTGTAAATAGGTTATGTATTACATAAAATATTAAATTGTAATAAATAGATAACATTTTTGACTAATATTTAATCAAATTTAAGTGTTATATATAATTAAATTAAAATGATTTAAATAATTAAAACCACGATAATGCTGAAATGATTATGAAATGTACCTAAATAATTTAATAAACAACTGTACATAAATTTTCCGAAACATATTCTTTCCATAGAACATATAAATAACAGCATTCCATCCTCTTTAGTTTTACTCCCATTAATGTAAACACAAAAGTATCCAATTTAGATTCAGGGACACACTCCAGGCCCATAAAATAACCTTTAAAACCTTCGTAAAACTCACAAATATGGGCAATAAAACAAACAAACGGTAACAATACATGTAAAAATTCTACATTACGTCTTTCCACCGGACTTAATAATTGATGAGTCAAACTGCCGAGTTGTGTTCCTTATATATAATTCATCTCCCTAGCTACCCCACGTTACCGCCTGCTTGATGTTATATGTATAAATACACCGGCTATTTAACGAGCTTCCCCCAAAAACCTTTGTTATGGAAAGGGCCTTTCTTTTTAGGGGTTGAATTGATTGAGGGCAACCATGAAAACATTGACTTCGCTTGAGGTTAGTACTTACTTGATATATGTACATATGTATATAAACTGTGTACTGCTATATATACTGTGTGTACTCTTATATAGCAATGTCTCTTTTTACTACTACATACATTTTTGAATAAACTTTTAGTTTAGTTAATAAGTAAATAAGATAATAGTAAGTTTAATATTGTGGTTCTATGGATATTGGTTGATTTAAGATTTTTTACTTTATCATGTTTTGATGGGTATTTTTTTAAGCAGAATAAAACATTTATACATCATTAAATAGTGTGTGTGAAAAACGTGGTCTGTGAAGTACCAAAATTACTTTTTAAGGTCAAACTAGGAAGGGTATACTATACCACTGTTGGCACTCAGTCAATTTATTTAAAATATTAAGAAATCTTAATACACATATTTTTGCAGCTATAAAATAGTTTTTTCTATTATCATTATATAGCCACATTAATATTTTAAATATAATAATAGAGTGTCAATCACTGATTTGCCAACAATGATATAGTCTCCCTTATATACTATAGGGCATATTCATATTGAGTTAGTTTAATCATAAACAAATATTCAAACTTACTCTTTAAGTCAATAAGGCCATGTGTATACTTCTATGTTAATTTGTGTACTCCTTTGCATATTTTATGGTATACAGGAATGATATTTGTCTTTTTTAATTATGGCCCAACCGGATTTTTGTTTGTATATACGAGTAGTGTTAAATATCAACCAATAGACAAGTTTTGTACTTTATTCATGAGTAATCTTCGAAAGCTTTAGCTAAATTTTGGTTATTAGTGGGTGCCCAAAATGGTACTTTACACTAAACCGTTTTGATTTTAATCACGAATGCATAAAGAATTATCGCTTTGAAAATGATCAATATCATACAACTAACATTTATTTTATACTAGAGTTTACCCCGCGGCTGCGCCGCGGGTTAACCTCTAGTGCGTGTCTCTTGTTAGTAGAGCAAGCAGGTTATATATTATATTACATTTTTATGTATTTGCCCACGGAAGATTCACTTCATTTTATATCGCTAATTATACCATCCCTCGTCTATCTGTCAACAAAATAAATTACAAAACTAGACCAAAAAGGCTAAATAGGCCAAAATGACCAAATAGGCCAAAATGACCAAATAGGCCAAAATGACCAAACAGGAAAAATTACCAAATAGGCCAAAATGATCAAATAGGCCAAAATGACCAAATAGGCCAAAATGACCGAATAGGTCAAAATGACCGAATAGGCAAAAATGACCGAATAGGTCAAAATGACCAAATAGGCAAAAATGACCAAAAAGGCCAAAATGACCAAATAGGCCAAAATGACCGAATAGGCCAAAATGACCGAATAGGCAAAACGACCAAAAGGCCAAAATGACCAAATAGACCAAAATGACCAAAAAGGCCAAAATGACCAAATAGGCAAAAATGACCAAAAAGGCCAAAATGACCAAATAGGCCAAAATGACCAAAAAGGCCAAAATTACCAAATAGGCCAAAATGACCAAAATGACCAAATAGGCCAAAATGACCAAATAGGCCAAAATGACCAAATAGGCCAAAATGACCAAAAAAGCCAAAATGATCAAAAAGGCCAAAATGACCAAATAGGCCAAAATGACCAAAAAGGCCAAAATTACCAAATAGGCCAAAATTACCAAAAAGGCCAAAATGGAAATTATCCCTTGTCCATCCTCAGTATTTAATTTACATACGTACCGAATTTCAGCCAAATCGGCCCATTAGTTCTTCCGTAAAAGCACAACAAACAGAAAGACAATTATATTTTTATCCCGGAAACTATCCCACTTTTCGGGATAAAAAGTATCCTATGTTCATTCTCGGTATCGAAAACATATATATACTGAGTTTCAGCCAAATCGGTCCAGTAGTTTTTACGTGAAAACGGAACAGACAGACAGACAGACAGAGTTACTTTCGCATTTATAATATTAATAGGGATGAATGTTTATATCTATGAACTTGAGAAATGATTGGTCTCATTCATACTCTCAACCTCTATTTCATGCCGTCCTAGTTTTATTTATCTATGAAAACTACAAAAATGACAAAAAGGACAAAAAACCAAAAATGACGAAAAGAGCTAAAAGGACAAAAAGGGGAAAAAGAGTAAAAGGAGCAAAGGAGAAAAAAAATCAAAATGGACGAAAAGGGCAAAAAAACGAAATTGTCAAAAAGGACAAAGAGATCAAAATGGAGAAAAAGAGCAATAAGAGCAAAAGAGCATAAAGAGCAAAATGGCCAAAAAGAGCAAAAACAATAAAATGGACAAAAAGAACAAAAAATAGAAAAAAGAGCAAAATGGGCAAAAAGAGCAACATCAGCAAAATGGACAAAAAGGAGCAAAAAGAGCAAAAGAGCAAAATGAAAAAAAGGACAAAAGAGCAAAAACAGAAAAAGAGCAAAAATATCAAAATGGACAAAAAGAGCAAAAGAGCATAAAGAGCAAAATGGCCAAAAGATCAAAATGGACAAAAAGAACAAAAAAATAGCAAAAAGAGCAAAATGGACAAAAAAGAGCAAAAAGAGCAAAATATCAAAAGAGCAAAATGAAAAAAAGGCCAATAAGGACAAAAAGAGCAAAAAGAGAAAAAGGGACAAATGGATAAAAAAGGTCAAAAAGATCAAAAAGGACAAAAAGAGCAAAAAGGACAAAAAAGCAAAAAGGACAAAAAGAGCATAAAAAGCAAAATAGACAAAAAGAGCAATAAGAGCAAAAAGAGCAAAAGAGCAAAAAGAGCAAAATGGACAATAAAGACAAAAGAGCAAAAACAGCAAAAGAGCAAAATGGACAAAAAGAGCAAAATCAGCAAAATGGGCAAAAAGGAGCAAAAAAAGCAAAAGAGCAAAATGAAAAAAGGACAAAAGAGCAAAAACAGAAAAAGAGCAAAAAGATCAAAATGGACAAAAAGAGCAAAAAGAGCATAAAGAGCAAAATGGCCAAAAATCAAAATGGACAAAAAGAACAAAAAAATAGCAAAAAGAGCAAAATGGACCAAAAAGAGCAAAAAGAGCATAAGAGCAAAAAGAGCAAAATAGCAAAAAGAGCAAAATGAACAAAAAGGACAAAATAACCAAAATGATGAAAATGGCAAATCACAAAACCAATCAAAACCTATCCCACTTTTGGGATAACCTTTACATAAATCTATCCCAAAATCTATCCCATTATCCGGGATGAAAAATATCCCTTGTCCACCCTTGGTATGAAAATTACATATATACCGATTTTCAGACAAATCGGTCCAGTAGTTTTTCCGTAAAAGCATAACAAACAAACAGACAAATATATTTTTATCCCGGAAACTATCCCATTTTTCGGGATAAAAAGTATCCTATGTTCATCCTCGGTATCGAAAATATATATATACTGAGTTTCAGCCAAATCGGTCCAGTAATTTTTCCGTGAAAACGGAACAGACAGACAGACAGACAGACAGACAGACAGACAGAGTTACTTTCGCATTTATAATATTAATAGGGATATTGTTTGAAAATAAAACTGCAGAGCAAAATATCACCCTTCAAGCTTCCACCTTAAACAATGTAGGTATAAAGAATTTCACTTATCTCCTACATTTCAGCTGTGATAATGTAATGTAAAATCAAGTAATATAAATAAATAAAAATGTATGTTTCTTTCAGCATGATGTGACAGCCTATAATTAAGTTTGCACTTAGACGAATAACTATATATATATATATATATATATATATATATATATATATATATATATATATATATATATATATATAAATTATAAATCTCAATAAATTTTTAAAAAGTCAGCAAATGGTTCGCTAGTAGTTTTACACAGCAGAACTTATTAATGTTCTGTCATATGTTTTATACGCACATTGTCTAGCAAGACAATCAATGCACAAACACAAAAAAATGCAATATAAAAAACTCTAGTAACGTAGAAAATGTATGTTCACACCTGTACCTACAGGGATTTATCGCTTTTTCCTATGTGTCAACTCTTCTGGAACTCATCAATAATAAAAATTTATCGACGATCGATATATTGTTCACCGCATTTGTCACATCCTTATCTCCTAACGCAGCATTAAAGTATAATGTATGGTATTGTCTTGTATGAAATCGAACCTTGGACTATCATTCAAGATGATCTTTTGAAAGGTGTTATTTATATTGTCGTTAGATTGTTCTGAAGCATTTAAATACTAATTTTGACAAGTCTAAGCTGTGTAGTGTTTCAATTATTTAACATATTATTTAAACTAGTGGCAGTGTAAGAAAGAAAGTTGGACTCGTACTTGAAGGTTCCTCTATAAAATTAAGACGGATATTAGACATATTCAGTTTAACTTTAAATGGTTACGAGCCTTATAGACACCGGTCGCTATGACCGCATGGTGCCTTAGTATATTTGCAGCGGTAAGGCTTGGAGAAAATACAACGAGATTAAAAAAACTGAGACGGGGATAGAACGGTTATTATGTTCACATTTTCAATCATAACTCGTATATTTAAAAAAAAGTTGACATAAGCAAGTAGGATCCTTGCATTTTTCCCAAACTCGATGATATTTCTGAATTTTTCAATTTTAAATTTCTTTTTCAGGTTTTCTTTGCAATATTCTAAATACGGCAAAATTAGCGGAACGCTAGAAAAAACGATCCGAAAATTAAAAATGATGCAAACTTTTTTCAAGATACTCGCTGGCTATATAATTTTTCTTATTTAGCTCTCATTTGATAGAAAAAAGCAGGTGAGCGGTATTTTCATTGATTTCTAGAATTTAATCCAACATCATCCGCAGCATGTCCTGACAGATGGAAGCTGTAATACCAGTCCCAGAGCACTGGGAGGAAACTTGCGATACAAAAAAATCATTTATTTAAAGTTTCGTAAGTAAGGTTTTTAATATTGAAATTGTTCAACTTTTCTAAGTTCACGTAAAATCTGAAAAAAGTTCGCTGTACTATAATTTTTTTTCATCAGAAGTTACCTTAGACTTCACAAATATCACTTTAA
Organism: Dendrolimus pini; assembly: GCA_949752895.1. NCBI lineage: Eukaryota > Metazoa > Arthropoda > Insecta > Lepidoptera > Lasiocampidae > Dendrolimus > Dendrolimus pini. The sequence goes on along the minus strand of OX457147.1, from coordinate 8,322,437 downwards.
AGAGATATTAAGTTAGTTCCTAATTATTATTATTTTTAATAAAATCCATATTATTTAGCAATATAACTACCACTTACTTAATTTTTTTTCTGTTCCGCTAATTGTTTCAGAGTAAAAACTTAGATTGCTTAGTTTCTCTTCCATTTACTACCTTTGTATTAGAAACTCGATTATGACAATAACATGTTCATTTTAACCTGTAATAATAGTCCCTCAGACAGAACTTCTAAACTCAGGCATTTAAAAACATCTTACATTAGGAATAAATCACTGTTTTATCATAATCCTTTTTATGGGTCTTTTATTTGAAAAGGCCATTTCAATCGTCGCGTGGCTTAGGTATAAAAATTCCATGTCAAAAGGAAGAATGTCAAGATTTCATTAAATAGTTTGTCGACTTTTTATTGAAATAGGGTAGTACCTAATCACAGTACAACGTTAACGGGTAGTTCAAATACTTGTAGCTGGCATACAACACATCTCAGTGTTATTATTTCTAAATTTAAAAATATTGCTACAAATATTTATTATTACTAGTGGTCGCATAATAATAATTTAATGTATTTTTTATGCTTAATTTTAAAAAATATTAGCGTTCGTCGCTTCTTCTCTATATAAGCAAAGCTCACACATTTTTCAAAATTATGTAGGAATTATATATACCATGTTTTTTTTAATACCAAATCAGTTAGAGTGAAAAAGTCTAAATTTCTTTTCAACTGTAGGGTGTTACTTTCTTATAAATATGTTTTTAATAAGAAAAAGTTAAAAACGAGAGAAGAATTAAAAAAGAAATTAAACAATTTTCACGATAAGATAAATTTAAGGCATCCGAAGTTACGAAGAAAAAATAGGCTTAAAATCACCACATTTCATGATTATAATCACAGTTATAAATGACGCAATAAATATCTATGATTCTGAACTCACCGAAAATATTACACTAAGAGCCGATTTTTCAATCATCAGATTGAAGTTATCAGTCGAATAAATTCAAAAGTGAAACAATTCAAGCGTCATTTTTAATTTTATATTGTGTTTCAATCTAATAATAATAAAAATAAATCTTTATTAGCCTCTAGTGTTTTACAATTTAACAAAGAAAGAGACACATAGAAAGATTATTAGGAAACAGTAAAAATGTGTTAGTTCAAAATACGGCAATAGAATTTAAGACAAGTGGGTATGTATACCTTTGACTCTCAAACTAGGAACAAGGCCTGTGTTTTGAGTCAGTCAAACGTACCTCACATCTATATAGTTTAACAACATAACTATAGCTTTTAAATAAGTAATTGTATATGCTTACGTGCGTGTGTTGTGTGTGGTTGTGAGTGTGTGAATGCGTATAGTGATGTTAAACACTTCTTTAAATATTAATTTGTTGTGGACTGTAGATATTTTAATTATTAAAGAAAACTGCACGTGCGTAATAAGTAATATGTGACGATTTTAATCAGTGTCATAACAGTCAGTACAATTATTTTTTCTTAGAGATTTTTTGCGTTCTATTAGTAGGTACGTATTGCAGTAGATGTCACTGTTCTCAAATTAAACACCAAATGAAAGAAAATAATATGTTTCGTTATACGCAGTTGTTTTAATACTTGTTTAATAAATATTTGATATGTTATTATGTTTTTGCAAGCCATATCAGCTAATAAATATATTTTAAAGTATGGAAATTCTATTCCTCACCTTTTTCAAATTATAAAGCTCTTTTTAACTTTAATTACTTTTTTTTGATGAATTGTCGATTTACTAAAAACTTATTTCAAAGATGTCAATTATGTCAAAACCAAAACGACATTCCGATCGATACGAGTCACACTCGTGAACGTATGTACTTTGTTTGTGTTTTGATTATGTTTCGACAAATTTGTTTGATTCCTGGACTCTTAACACTTCACTTATCACGTTTACTAGTGTTCTGTGATCACGTTGGACTTACGCATGTACCCTGAACACTGATTTGCCTAAAGATTTGTTCTCTGGTGACTTGGATTATGGCTTCTTCTGAAAGAGGTTGTTGTGTGCCCAGATGCGGTAAAACTTGTGAGTAAATCATCCTAACGGCACCAGATTAGATGTGGATACAAATGATGTTATGAATATCTATGCCTTTGAATATTTAAATAAAAGGAAACATAATAAATCACGCAACCGCTAAATTGTTGTTTTATTTACTAATAAATAAACATTTTTTGAAAAGGCTTTTGGGAATTGCAGGAGTTAAATTATTAACTCCCGCAATTTCCAAAAGTCTGATATAAAAATCAAAATAATACTAGACGCCCTGGACGGTTTTCGCCGTTGAATAGTGTCGTATACCGATAGAGTGCGTTAGTATATATATTATGACTGTTGACTCTATACCAGTATATATAAAGTACTCTGTGATTTTAATAGCAATGCCCGGAAAAAATATACAGATAAAAAACAAAGAAACATCTATCTTCTAAATTCAAATATTTCATATTGGTGGCCAGTACTTTGCCACACCAAAGTAATAAATACTTTTTGTTGGAGATTCCAACAGTGATGTGTGTGAAATTTAATGAATGTGTATCACGAGTGCAGAAATTAACGAAAATTGTATAAAGTATAAAAATATATTGTTACAAACAGTAATAAATATTAGTTTGTAAGTGCTTCAAACGCGTCATAATCCAAGGATTGTAGTCAATTTATGACTGTTTATATGTAGGTATTTTCTATGAATAACTTTGTCTGGTGATTGAAAAATCGGCCTTAAATAATATCATTTATTTGCGGTATTCCAACTTCCAACTTGAACTAAGAAGATACCTTAAATGCACAAGGCTATAAGAATAGGTAGGTGCCTTATGGGATAGATAAATCTTCTGATCTCTTTACAAAAACATGTTATTGCTAATCTATAGTTATCTGCGGATAATGCAAAACGTAGCCACAACAGCTACACGCCGCCGCCATGTTTGGAATTCGAATCGTACAAACGAACACAGATTCAAAATTCGAAACAGAAAATACAGATTATGTAGAAAACTGCGAGACAATGCAAAGGGTACGTCCGAATGTATGTTGGTGGCATCACAACCGATTACGTTCTAATGGACAAGTGGTGTTTGTGTACGGTCGCGATAACGCGTGCTCGATACGCGCGGCGCCATGCCACTGATTTTATATTATTATCCAAACACAAAACAACAACAAAAAACACTATTACTCAAAGCACTCGAAGGCAATCGTGATCTACCGTCTGATATTGAATTTTATTTCTTGTTTAAAATTCTTATTTCCATTGTATTTTGGTTTTCGAACGCACTTTTTTTTAAATTTCGTATAAGCACGTCAGAATAAATGATTTATTCCATTATCTGAGGGCCACTTGCATGAGGTTGCTTAAATTTATTTAATAAACACAAAACGTATTTAACACCCTTAAATACAATTAGAATCGTGCGCAACCCAAAATTTGCCGCTAAATATGTTTAAAGAACTGTCAATACGTTTCGTGTAAAACGTAATTAGGCAGTTTAATATGATTAACTAATTTTATTTAAAGGCGATCGTTGTACAAGCGGCCCTGAAACACAAAATTTAATACGGGTTTTAAATAAAACTAGCCGATACCCGCAACTCGGCCCACGTTTACTTTCTACGCTTTACATTTAGATAATAGTATCTAAAGAACATTATAATACTAATCCCCTATTTCACCCCTTTCAAGAATGTATTTTTTTTTTAGATTTAAGTTACTTGTTATTTCGAATGAATTAATCGTGTGGTGTATAGTATTTTCATATTATTGAATGTTGAAATTCATTCACATAAATTTATTATGGTAATTGATATATTTTATATCTAACCTTATATTTAAGATTTCTCGTCTTCCGGATAGAATTAAAGGATTATGTTTTCTATTTTGGAACAGAAAAATATAACGCTTTTTTTAAATATAACTCATTAGGTTTCTTTAGCCCAAAAGGCTTCGTCTCGTTTCAGAATGTTCTGTACAGCTCTTTAGTGTTGTGAAATAGATAATACAAAACTTGTATTATTGAATTTATAAGCGAATATTATATATATTTCGCTTATAAATACAATAATAAAACTATGTTTTAACGGTTTCAATCGCGGTATTTTATTTGATTTTTATTGTTGTTAAATTAGATTATGCTCCCATAGTGTAAATAGTAACCGTAAATCAAAATTCACATGTCACCTGAACCGATTTTGGTGATTTTGTTTTTGTGTGTTCGAGTGGGTCCCCGAATGGCTTAAATCCACAATTGGCGCTGGGATCGGATTCTAGATTTTTATTTTTTCAGGCAACAACGTCTGTCGGGGCCGCTAGTATTAGTATAGATTTAACTATTTAAATTATGTCCCAAACAAGACTAGGATAGCCTGCCATTATGGAAACTTTTTACAACCAAAAATAGTATATTAAATTAATACGGCGTAAAATACATCGGTGCTTATAGTCCGCTCGATTTATCACGTCATATTTTATTATTAACCAGCCGTGTTAATGGGCGGCTTATCTCTAGCTCCTCGTTTTTGTCTAGTTGTCTATTATTAAGAGGCGGGGGTTATCTTTGCCGAGCGCCGACGGGACTGCCGCAATAATGGAATTTGAGAAATTGTTTTGATTAATTTCGTGAGTAAATGTTTCTGACAAGGTTGATGATGTACTTATTTAATTACTAAACCATATTCATCTTAACATGAGTGTAAACAGCGATAACAGTGCCTACTAATGTCGTATTTATTTGTTATGTAACAAAAGGAAAACAATAAACAAAATGACTTAAATGGAGGAACATACGGAATAATACAAGGAGAAACTTAAAAACTACAAAAGTAACAAGACATAAACGAGATTGTCCTGGAAGCCGCACTGTCGTCTCAACAAGCAGACCGATAGTAAAGATGGCGGATATACCACAAAATGACACATTAAAATGTGAAATGTTGTAGTAAAAAAATAAAGTATTAAAAAAGGTGCCGATTTTGAGAATCACATCTTTTTTAGGATATTTGTATAATTTTTTTTATTACAAGACACTCATGCATACGAATACAATTAAATAAATACCACCCCCCGCCCCTACACACACCCACACATACACAAAGGCATATTATATTGTTAGTGCCGTTTGGGGTTGAAACATTAGGCCTGTATGGGGTCCGTCGAAAAAGAGTTTCTTTATAGACATATGTTCGAAACTCTTTGAAACTCCTCGTGATCAGAAGACTTGGCTCATATTTCGCACAACAAATAAGTATTGCTATAAGAGCGCGGCAATGCAGCCAGGCTTCTGGGCACGCTCCCCGTTGGCAGTGATCTCCTACACAGTGTACCTATTTTAGTTTCGATGTCTTTGTATCACTAAGATACATCAACTGTAATTCTTAATTTAACAATAGAAAATATAATTAATACATATATATTTTCACTACACAAAGATATTAATTTACTATCATAGATAATGTTACGACCGACAAAGACCAATTCACACTTGCAGTTTATTACCTTCCCGCATTTGGATTTATTTTGTTTACTCTGTGTTTAAAATTTATAATTAGAAAGACAGCCCATTGTGTATTGTAATTATGATAGTCATTAGCCAGGTGTAATTCTTGGAAATTCGGTCCACGCGGTCGAGTATTGTGTCGATACATATTGTATTTGTACAGTATACAGCAATGCCCCAATGGAGGGGTGAGGCAGTCAAGCGATAAGCACAAGCGAGGCAAGACAAGTGTACATTCGATAATCTATATAGTGACGGACATTGCGCGTGCTATTGAATCGTGCATTACGTTTGTACTGGTTGTGTTCAGTTATATTTGTACAGTGTGTATATATATATGTGTTATACGTGTTTGTATAGTTCTAATAAATTCTATAATAATTCCAACGGCATTTTAATTCGAGTCCTGCAACTCGTAACAATATTATAGATATAGATTACATTTATACTTCATCATCTTTAAAGTTTGAGAGAGAAAAAAACCCATGACAAGCTTTTTACGAATCCATATAAATGAAATGACTTTAAGTGACCATAAATATAATTAATTAATAATGTAATGTAATGGACACACGTCTGTTACGTTAATGGGTATACATGAATTTTAATTTATTGTTTCACGGGCAGTGCTATAAATTAAAGTCATTTTAGGAAAGCCGGCCGCACACCGGTTCCGCACGATATATGCAAATAATACCGCGCCACAAACATAAAATAAATAACGCAGAAGCTCAACTTCTGGGGGAATATATCTAGCAGTTGCCTTCCCAGGTTCGTATTGTTACGAGTTGCGGGACTCGAATTAAATTGCGGTTGAAATTATTATAAAGTTTATTAGAACTATACAAACACGTATAACACAGGTACAAATATAACCGAAAACAACAAATTCAAACGTAATGCAGAAAGTCGTAATTGAATAAAACGCGCAAAGTCCGTCACTAATAGATTGTAGTTCACACGTCTCGCTTCGATCGTGGTTCTCGCTCGACTGCCTCCTTTCTCCATCGGATCATTGTTTTATACTGCACAAATGCAATATGTCCACCCGGAAACTTGGACCGAATTTCCTAGAATCAGCTTGTACTTTAAAATCCGTAACACCTGGCTAATGATTACAATACAACAATAGGCCGTATGCCAATAAGTAAACAAAAGAAGACGATCATAAAGGAATTACAATAGTTTAAATGTTATTAGTTATTAGTTCAAATGCAATAAATGTGCTTTATAACTTAAAGACAGGCGTTAAATAATAAAATAAAAATAAGCATATGTAAATTCAATAAATGTCACTATCATTTAGGTTTATTGGCATGGCAGCTAGGCCTTTAGGCCAGATCATAGATTACAATACAGTTTCTTCATTTTCTTAAGCCTAGCTCAGCTGAATGCAGGTTATCAGCAGTCTTCTTGTGACAACTCGAAAGGCCACATTTGAGTATACAGTTCACATTGCTCACAAAAACACATAATTAGTAAAAAAAAAACTACTCAGCACAACATCTCCTTTCAGTTCCCGCCAAAATTATAATAAATGTAAGTATTTATTTTCCATCACGATATCACGTTTAATTTAAAGACATCATAAATATATGTCAGGTGTGCGGCTTGATCAAAAGTGAATTCAGAACGTTAGGTTATTTTATCATAAATCATTGTTATCTTAATATTTTTAGTAAATTTTAGCCATCATCTTGCAGATCGCGATTTTTATGTTTCAAAGCCATTCAACAACGTTTAAAGAAAACCAACAATTTATTATTTATTTTAGTACTTCAGCAGACAGGCATACGGCCCACTTGAGGGAAAGCGGTTACCATCGCCTATGGACATTTGAAACATCAAAGGAGCTACAAATGCGCTGCTGCTCTCTTAAGGGAGACTGAAGCCTGTTCACTAATGCCGGAATACAACTTAAGGTTGTTATGGCAACATACTTTAGAGCAGACCGGCGGGGAAACCGGGCCCGCCCGCACACAAAGGTCGGAGAGGAGGGACGCGCGCCGACCCGCGCGCCCTCTCTCACCTCGTGGTGAGGTAGAGAAGCCGGAGAGACCCAAATCTCCGGCTACCAAATGGAGAGGCCAGCCCGCAAGGGGCCGGCCACCGTCCGTCCAGGCTGGTGGTGAATGCGCGAGCGAGCCCACAGCCAGGACAAAGGACTCTCGTGATTGCTCAGGGGTTTTAGTGGGTATCCCTAACCACGGCGTGGCAATAGTTCCCCACATCTCAACGTGGGGTGCTAGTGCCACCCCGACCCGGCGAATCCCACACACGGGCCGCGACATTTCCCTTTCGCGCGGCCTACGGTCCTCAACCCCTGTTAAAAAAAAAAAAAGAGCAGGAGTGGTAGCCATCCAGTCGAGCAAATGCCCTACCACCTGGCTGTGGGTTGTCTGGTCGCCTCTTACGACAGGCCGCCCGGCCGCAGGAAATTGTATTATTTCTTCGTTACTGCACGGATAAAATATATAAAATATGTAAAATATTTTAATGTCTTATTACTTCACCGTCCGCCCAATAGACTATAATAAAATGATTATTTTTTATTGCGAAGTTGGCAAACAGGCTTACAGCCAACATAATGGATGGTGGTTACCGTAACTTTAGACGTCTGCAACACCAGAGGCAAAACCAACTCGAAGCCAGCCTTTAGGTTGGGATAAAGAGGACGAGAAATAGGGGACCAGACAAGATGTTTGGTATAGAATGGATGATTAGATCAGTGATATATCAGATCAGTATGAGTGATAGTTCTCATCGCAAGAAACACGATAAACTCAAGGATAACCGATTCACGCTGATATTCTGTGAGACCGTGGCATCACACCGATGACCTGTGATCAAGGTGGCAAGTTGGCCCATGTCTGTACCATTCCAAAATTTATTTTAGATCTAATTTCATTGCATTAAATTTCGAAATTGTATACTAAACTACCCTCAAATCTACTTTAAATTATGTTTAAGGTAGATTGGAGGGGCATAACGCTTTTCCATATTTGACGGTCTCTGCCAGTTCACTCTTGTAAGCGGCGTATAAGAAATTCGTTCCAAAAATATAATTAAGTTTTCTTAATCTTTTGATAAATGAGTAGAATGCCAAACATTGGGCAGTAGTTTGCCCTTCATTGCATTGGTAACACACTGTAGTATAGAACATCGAGAACTCACCTCCACTTTGTCCGCCTGTTCTGGAACCAGGTTTTCACCTGAGCATCAGTCATTTTCAAGGTCTTGGCCAGAGACGCTCTTTCCGCTGACGCCAAATACTTTTGCTTGTGAAACCGTTTCTCTAATTCTGCTATCTGTAGCCTGGTAAAGGATGTTCTTGGCTTCTTGCGTTTTGGGGGTGTTCTGTTCTGGTATGGGTGACCGATCCGCCTCGTGATCGGGAAGGTGGCTGGAAGATAAAAGTAATATAGATAATAGATATCCGTGCAGGAATAGAGAAAGAATACAAATTCCTGTGGTTGGGCTGTGAGGCTACAAAACAATCCACAGCCAGGTGCTAGCATATTTGCTCGTCTGGATGACGACCATCCATGGTCTAGATAGAGTATGTCGTCATAACATCCTTGAGTTGTGTTCCGGGATTCGTGGACAGGTTCCAGTCTACATTTAGAGAGAAGCAGCACATTGCTAGCAGCGTTGGTATTACAATGTCCGTAGGCGATGGTAACCGCTTTCCATCAGATGGGCCGTCTGCCTGTCTGCTGAATTCATGCAATAAAAATCCTATAATATATATAAATGAGTAAGTATAAGTGAGTAATACCTAATTATACTAAGTATTCAATTGTGTTTAGTATAATTAGGTATTATTATCATTCACCCATATTTATTTGCGGAAAAAATAATTCTCAAGTATACAGCCATGTTAGCATAGTGGGTAACGATCTCGTGTCAAATACGAATTATATCGAAAATCAGAAACATGGTCAAATTTTAACAAATCGACTATAAATTGCATACAAAAATTCGGCGGTTTCTAAGTTTAGTTTTTTAACACTGTTCTAGTTTTTTAAAACTAACGGACACGGTAAACCATGTAGTGCCTTGAAAAAAATCAAAATTTAGAACCCAATTTCAGTGACACCTACCGGATCCAATTGTAAATCTATACAACTCCGGGAACTACTCAAAAACTCAAAAAAAATAATTAATCAAAATCATTCCAGCGAATTAGAAAAATTTCAGTGATTGTATCAGTAGAAACATTAATAAAATCTGCAATTATTTTTGATATATTCATAGTTATCTGCAAATTGGGGTTGACACAAATCCAACAGATCAAAGATTATAAAAATCGGTCCAGCCGTTCTCGAGTTATAAATGGTGTAAATAACCTGACTTTGTTTTATAAATATAGATTAAAATATTGTTTTATTGATATTTGCATTCGTGCAGACAATTTTCTATTTCTTCAGAACAAAACTTAGTGAATAAAATTAAAGTGTCTATCTGTGACTTGAAAATTAATTCTAAAAATTTAGTAGAAACTGCTATATTTTATATAATGCAATCATAAATTGTTGTTTTTAAGTCTTGTCTTGTGGTTTTCTTATTGATTCAACTAAAATATTCTTATATTTTATTGAAATATCTATATATTTAAACAGAAATTTTATCTTAAATTTTTTGTATGCCTTACTTGCATATCTATAATTGATAGATATCATGCAGACACTTAAATATTAGCATGTATATTGACACCATATACTTAGTCACTTTAGTTTTATTTATTTATATAGATTAGATATTCAACTTTCTAAATTAAAACTATTTCCTTACATCTAAAATTGTAAAGTAATACAATACAGAAAACTTAATCTCATTAATCAATGCCTATTTGTTTTAAAATTTTAACATACTTTTACATTTAAAATTTACAGACAGTAAAAAAGAACCACACCACTGAAAAGCCGAAACGTCGGAATAATCAAAATCAAATAAATTACCGCGATTAAAACCGTTAAAACGTACTTTTACTATGTATACAAGTCGCGAAAACTTAAGAAAATATTACAATGCAATTTGTTAGATTTCTTGTCTGTCTGTTCGGGATTCACGTAAAAATTACTGTAGATTTAAAATCTGTGCTACTTTTTATCCCAGTAATCCCGGGGAAATTTTCCCGGCAGCGGTTTGTAATTATTTGGGTGCGTAACAATTAGCCAGATTTCAATAAACCATAGCTTTCATCCTTTTTTAAATGCTGCAGTATTTTGTTTCCTGAAAATCCCGTGAGAATTTCAAGTCACGAGCATATCCCGGTATCTATATATAAAGCTTCTTTGAAAAATTATGTAACTGATGAATAAAAGCGATTAAAAATTCGTTGCGTGGTTCTGTAGTTATATATATATATATATATATATATATATATGTATATATATATGTATATATATATGTATATATATGTATATATATGCATATATATATATATATATATATATATGTATATATATAGTTACAATATATACAAAAAGACTAGAAGTGTACACATTTTAGATAACCAATAAAAGCTGAGAAATATGGTGAGCAATCTTTCTTTTCTCACTTCGAAATACAATTCAAGATTTCCATCTGCGATATAAAAACAATAGCTATTTTTTTTACTTATTTCGCATTAAGATATAATCGATCATTCCATTCAGCACATATATTTGATTCATGTGGTGTAATAGTTCATAATTACAGTGTAAGAAATATTTCCATTTTTTATCTTGAGTTAATTTAATCCTTATCTACATATTTGAAATCACGATTTAATCGCTTATATAACCACAACGGAAATTACAAGAATCTATGAATAAAGTTAAACTTCATATAGTGATATTTATTCATAACTTCAACACACATATCATTAACGATTCATATACACTTAAAGCTATTACAACCATAAAGATTACATCCATAATAAAGTTTAAATTATACTTCTACAACACTATTTTTCGAAAACTTAAAACACTGACCAATTGCAGACCGCAAGTCCGAGTTTAAAAAAGGAAGCCGTAATGGCTACAAATCGTTCCAAAGTAGCAGTTACACGTTCCTCTTTTCAAAATTACATCCAATATGGCGGACGTAATCACGTTTTTAAAATTCGAAACTCAATAAATTACATTCGTTTAAACCCGACGCTCTGATTGGTCGAACGCTTGGTAATGATCGAAGATACCCGCAATAGATCGATTTGCATTAAATGATCCATGAGATGAGAACGTTAACTGTATTATATTGGACACATCAATGCGAATGGATATTAATATCTTACAATCAACATAATGGGTTGTATTCATGATTATTTTACTATTAAACGTATTAGGTATATCAAAATAAATGGTATAATTTGTATTGACTTTGTTCATGGGAGCGTATAAATACTTTTATTCAGGTGTAATTTATAGTTTTTAAAAATCTGATATTTATTCACTGTCCTATTTTTTCACAAAGTGCTATTCCGTAATATATTCCGCAAGAAGTATATTCCGCATTATATTACGGATTTCTTAAATTACGATGTCTAGGTATACTAATAAATAAAATCAAGTGTTTCTGTTTATAAAATTAATTGACAATATTTAAGTGAAAATTTATATGTATACGATCCTTAATTCATTTTGAATGACCGATTTTGACATATTTGTCTGTCTTTCAATAAAAGAGAGAAAAAGACTTCTTCCATAGTCTGTCTAAAAAAATTGTCTCTTAAATGCTCAAAATCAGCTCACCATCTTTAAACAAAATTTTGAGGGTTAGAACAGGATCTTTAATCTTATATATTCTTCAGAAAGATTTTTCAGCAGAAATCAATATAACGATAAGCCCTGTATGAACAACGTTGCGGACACAACTAGTTATAAAATATATAATATGTATTTTACTACACATTTTTATATGGTCTTTATTTGTTTTTACATTTCGATCTGAAGATTAGGCTATTTTTCATTATATATCAGTTCAGATACATCGGGTTCAAATGAAAAATAATTGGCGATTAATTTACAAAAAAAAGTTTTGAATGGTTTAAATAAAGTTCTTTATTATCTCAAAACATTATAAAATAATATCCATTTACTTTAGTCAAAAGACCAGTAGCACAATGCAGTCATTATATTAAAAAATATTACGCTCTCATTATTACATTTTTCGTTTTCAAATTTGGAATCGTATTAAATGGCGCGCTGCCATTGGTCCGATGATAATAATGGCTGCTTCACGTAACCGCAAATTATGTAGCAATTGCGAGGGATATACGTAACTTATAGCGTAGTAAAAGAAACCTGAATGCAGATAATTCTACCACAATTTAACTTCAAAGGTAGGTTGACGCGACAAAGACATTTTAAAACGATGAGTAAATAATTAACATATTTTTTTGATAAATAATATGTGTGGCATAATACATCCTAAAAATGATTAATCATAAACGAATCAAAATTCTAATAATGCGTGTTTTCAGATCAGACAAATTAAATAAGTAAACCAATTAACAACATAAAAATACAGTCGTTTATGTCACACGACATCACAGAGAATTTACATCATAACTTTTAAAAGTTTTAGAATAGTACGAACAAAAGCTTTCTTAAATAAATAAAAGGCTTTCCAGACCACTTAGGCGGGTGTGCACCGACTTTTATCCAGTGGTTAAAATAAATTAATCAGTAAAAATGTATGCATAAACAGTGATTATTTTATTTTAACCGCCGGTTAAACGTCGGTGCACACCAGCATTATAGATAAATTAAGGCTTGTGCACCGACTTTTAACCGATGGTTAAAATAAAATAATCGCCATTAATGTATGGAAAAACAGTGATTATTATTGGTTAACCGTCGGTTAAAAATCTGTGCACACCAGCCTTAAACGATTAGGTCCAACTACAACATAATATTGTTTAGTTATTTGCGTCACTTGGTATTTAGATTCATAAAGTATTGCTAACTTTTACAATATATCGAACAAAGCTTTCTAAATGAAATAAAAAAATAATAAAAATACTTAAGTCTTTCCAGACCAGCTAACTATAGATTAAATAGATCTACAATATAACATTTACATCACAGGGCGCTACAGAATATTTTTTTAAACTTTCGAAATATATCGAACAAATGCTTTCTTAGACGAATCAAAAGTCTAAAAGTAAACGGCTTTCTAGATTAGGCTTACATACATTATAATAAGTATATTTCAGTTATTGGCATTAGATAGCACAAAAGTAAATACATTACAATATAACTTTTAAAATATAAGAAACGAAAGCTTTCTAAACGAATCAAAAGTGTAAAAATAAAAGGTTATACAGACCAGTTACACATTAAACCGATTAGGCCCAACTACACTATAATATATTTCGGTTGTTTGCGTCACATGGCATCAGAGTGGAAAAGGGTGCGTAATAAGATTCCGTGGGTTGTAATCGAGTTACGAAGGTATGATTCATGTGAACAACATAAGGGAGGAAGGGTGGCCACGGTTATTGTTAGACCTTTCCGATTTAAAAGTGTCTGTTTTATACATATTTACCACTAAGTGTTACCAACCAGTTCGTTTCTATTTATTTTTTATAAGTTATTTTACTTGCAACATTTGTTACTTTGTTTAGTTCAAGTATTGCAAGCTGAATTAGAAACAGTAGTATCTTTAGACTCGACTTTGACATTGCATGCCTGTTTATTGCTGATTATAATATACGAAAAAAAAGCAAAGAATAAAAAAATGTTATTTGTTTTATTTTAGAAATTACAAACTGAATTACTATGATTTTGTAAAAAGTTTATGTTTATTGCTTACCAAAAAGCCTAGGTATAAATGTTATATGAACTTTTTATAGTACAAATAAGAACAAGATTTATTGTATAACTTAGATATTGTGACTCACTAAATATTATCTTTAATAGAACTTTGAATAAAAGTTTTTTGTATTTCAGTACTCTAAGAAATTTTTGTTTAATAATGTTCATATTATATTTCAATCCCTTTTGAGATTATTTTTAGAAAAAAATTAGCCTATGTCCTTTCCCCATGTCAACTATCACATCAACAATCTCGTTGCCAAATTTCATTAAGACCTGTCCCGCCATTTCGGCGTAGATAAAAAAACAACAGATAAATCTTAAGTTATTTTTAATTTTTTTCTAATTTGGTCCACAAACATGTTTTAAATAGTCATATTTGAAACAATAAAAGTATACAGCCTATCGCGCCATCTAATCATGTAGGCATTAATTTATTTATTTGGGAAAAATGCAATAATTAGTTTAATTGAATTGGAACCCATAATCCTCCAAAAAAGAAAAGAAGTACAATAGTTAGTATTTTATAGTAATAAATATAATATAATACATAGATTAGTTATGATTTAACTGAACATAGTAATAATATGACTCATAAATGAATTACTTTGCTAGAAAGAACATATATTTATTTAACAAACCTGGTTTATATTTCCCCACAGCGAATTAGCATTGCTTTTAATTTACCCTTGAAAAGAAAACCATATTATACAAAAGAAAAACAAGATCCCAAAGAAATATTTTTAAAAGGCCAATAATAAAATTATCACTTTTAATTTCAAAGCAAAGAAGCAATTAGGCGAAACGTAACTTAAGAAAAATTAAGAAACAAATTAACTCTGAAAGGCTTAAGCGGTTAAGGGTAAGCTCTTTATGATATTATCCCTTCGGGCAACCCCTTTCGCCCTCCGCTTATGTTTGCCAACAAACAGAGTCTCCTAAATTTATACCGTTTTATTACACCCTTACTAAGTTCAGATATATCAGAAAAGGTATTATGTTATATATGTAAAAAATATATGGTTATAGGTATGCAGATGAGCACGCTTTATTGGGAACTTGCCGCGTAGACGTCACTGAAGCCGTCACGCTTCTGGGAAAAGAAGCGTTAAAAGCAGGACTCAGGATTCATCACGATAATGTTGGGGGCGAAGAAGACGTAATTAAGGAATACGAGAGGTGTTCGTTGTTACAAGATATATTTTCAAGTGTTACTTCATCGGTGGCAGAAACAACTTAAAGACAGCCACTTATTCCATTATTAAATTCAAATTTAATATATACAAACAGTTTGTATATCCATCAGATAAGACCGAGTATTTCCACATGAGACGCTGTAAGAAACCGAAGAAAAGAGGAAGGACTTGCAAAACTAACAAGTGTTGCAAGTCCTCTCTGTTAGTGTGAACAGAGAGGACTTGCATTTTGGAAATACCACTTACAGAAGTGTACAACTACATGAGATATAAACTAGTATACTACAAAACTTATAAATATATAGCAATAAATATAACGCTATTTTATATAATCATTAAAATAGACAAATATGTATTGTAAGTAAGTCATAGATAAAAGTTAAATTACATAGATCTTGTAGGGGTCAGAAGATTATTTTTGTAATGAATTAAGTCCCAGTAACGCAGGGACGAAGTCCAATACACCTAGTTATTCATATAGGTTTCGTTTATACCTGTACATCACTATCTTATCAAATTACATAGACACAAAAACAAAAAGCGCACTCTCTTCCAAACATGAGACAAATGCGCGCTCATTTTCGTGCCAAATCCGCCCCCGCTAGGGATGGGAAAAGTATTCGAGAAGACGAATAGCTGACGTCTAATTGGGCGCTGACGTCGCATGGGATTAGAGACGCTCGCTCCATCACTCAGCTCCACGCATTTGTCCGCGCCTCAACTTTGCCCCGTCGTGCTATGTTTAGGAAGCATTTGAACTTTTTACGTAGGAAAAGTGTGCTTATGGTATAAGGTACTTAATAGGTTCTATACATTATTTGTAAAAAGGGTATATATTAGAATAATACAGAAATATGACGATATTTCAATTACTTATTTAAGTCAATATGTAGGACACAATCTAAACTAATATTATGAAGCTGAAGAGTTTGTTTGTTTTTGTTTGTTTGTTTAAACGCGCTAATCTCAGGAATCGCTGGTCCGATTTGAAATATTCTTTCAGTGTTGGATAGTACATTTATCGAGGAAGGCTATAGGCTATATTATATTTTCAAAAAATTAGGGATCCTTACTAAAAGTCCAATAATGTAACCCAAGGTGTAAAAAAATGACCCGAAAAAATCCTTACACGGCGTGCGCTGCGAAAACTATTGATTATAGAACAAAACAATGTACTACCACTTTGCAGAACATATAATTTATACTAATATTATAAAGCTGAAGAGTTTGTTTGTATGTTTGTTTGATTGAACGCGCTAATCTCAGGAACTACTGATCTGATTTGAAAAATTCTTTCAGCGTTAGATAGCCTAAATAGGCTATCTAATGCTGAAACGACTGACGAGGAAGGCTATATATCATCACGCTAAGACCAATAGGAGCGGAGCACCAATGAAGAATGTTTCAAAATCGGGAGATTTTGAAAACAAATTCCACGCGGACGACGTCGCGGGCGCAGTTAGTAAACTAATACAATAAAATAAAACTTAACTAAGTTATATAGTATCTACATAAAATATAATTCCTCAAGATTTTAAGTAGAATACTGAGCCTATCCCACCGTCTTTTATATGTAAGGTGCCTAGAAGGCTGGCTACGTTTCCTAACTGGATTTCCATACTGATCCGTTAATCATTGTGTTCTTCTTTCTCTTGGCCTCCGCGGCCTTTGCGTTATCTTCGTCTGCGGCTTAGTTGGCCATTCTTTGGTGTTTGGTGGCCATTTCAGGCTTCTGGTAGCCTGTCAACGGCTTGTGGTCTTCGCGACCTCGTAACATCGCCCTGATCAAGAGAGCGTATGAGATCGCCGAGGGCTGGCAGCCAAGTTCGGCACCAGCACTCTAATCACCTGAAGAGTTGATGAGTCGTTTTGATAACGTTCTGTAGTTCATTCAGGACTCTACGGTCCAAGGATATCAGCGCTTGAGTGATTCAACGGTTTCTGATCAGACCATATTTGGTAAAGCGATTGGACTCAGGAAGGTAATTAGTCCCTAAAGTCGGACAAATTGTGTCTGCGTTCTCTAATTTTTGAATCATGATGTGGAAAATAAGGAGAAAATTGAGGTTATAAAGCTCCCAAAACAGTTTCAACGAAAACATGTTTGGACACTATGCATTGCGTAGCTTTTAAGATTGGGATATTATCGATTTCATGCTCTTTGTTGTTCCGTAGCATGCAGCTACTGGGCAATTTTAACAGACATCTTTTCAATCTAGGTGTCACTGACAGCCTGCTGTGCAGAGCTTACATGGAGGCAGAAAAAATGCGGAGGGGTGGCCCAATACAGGACGAGTATTTGGACGCTCCAGGTAGCCTTCGGGAGTCTTCATAACTTTAAGAGACTGATGGACTTCCTGGAGGAGTTTGGCTGGATAGATAGACGAGGGATTGGACACTACTCCAGTCCCTCATCGGACTTAGTTTTAGATAGATAACTCTTTATTGTACACCAATACAAACATGAACTAAGACTAAAATTATATCTAGTTATGTACAAAGGGCGGTCTTATCGCTAAAAAGCGATCTCTTCCAGACAACCCCAAGTTTGATAATTATATAGATTTCCTGTCTTGTGAACTTTAGTATTTTTGTTTGGTAATGGTTTCTCTTTAAAGATGCGAAATAGACAATCGAATAAATAAGTGATAACTTTAACACCACTATGCAATCAATACAGCACGAGCAGTAAACATTTTCCAATTACGCCGGACATCGAGGCGCTGTGAAAAAATAAACAGACAAAATCTCATACATATTGTACGCAACACGGGAATACCAACTCCCACTACTTACAGACAAACGAACGGGAATTGGGAAACTCATGGAATATTCAGCGGTGGACAGTGGGATGCAATCGGGATTCGGGTTTAGAATGCATTTTCAAACGTTGCACTCGAATGGACAAAGCGAAACGTGCTTTTATGATGCAGCGCTTTTATTGCTTTTGTTTCTTTGTCAGTCGTGTACAACGAGGTTAGTGTTGAGCTTTTACTGCTTGATTTACATATACGATGTTAGTAGGAAAAAATTTATGTGGCGCTTGTTGTTGAAATGTTCAGATAGTGATGTCTCAGCTTGATCAGCGATGGATTCAGGGATGTAGTATGAATTAAGATTTAAAGAGCAATTTTCTTTTATAACGCAGTGCTTTTATTGCTTTTGTTTGTTTGTCACTTGTTGACAAAGTGGTTAGTACCTACTGTGATTTTGTTGCTGAATTTACACGTAGGATATCAATGAAATATATAAATTAGTGGTAGAATTTTGTTTTTAAGTTGCAGCTCGGTTGTGTCATAGGCTTAGGGTAATATAATATCGCGTTGTCAACGAGTGAACGTCGGGTGATTTACGAATTACTAGTCTGTTAACGATTGGTACTCGACCTATATGTAATACATTCTGAGCAGGGATTGTTACCAATTGGTCTACCCGCCATCCGCGTGAGGACAGCTTGCGAGTGAGGCGATCCGGTACGGAATTTTCAGCACACCAATACCAACGCAGGTAAGAACGATTAGATTAAAGAAGATTAAATCTTGATTATTAGTCTCTTTGAAAGAAAGAAAGGAAATAATTTTATTCAGGACAAGTTACATTGGATAGTGTAGGTATAATTGTTAACAGATTCAAAACTAAAGTAACATATCCTAAAAGGAGCATCAGTCTCAGCATAATGCCGGTCTATTCAAACTAGCGCTGATCTTCTGCTGAGCCCTTAAGGTATTGTCACGGCAGTGATTACATTATTGCATAGCATGAAATAATATCTTAAATATACAAAACTAAAGTAACATATTCTTATCCTAAAAGGAGCATCAGTCTCAGCATAATGCCGGTCTATTCAAACTAGCGCTGATCTTCTGCTGAGCCCTTAAGGTATTGTCAAGGCAGTGATTACATTATTGCAAAGCATGAAATAATATCTTAAATATAGGCGGAGGGAATGCGGCCAGCATTTTGGGAACGCTCCCCACCGACAGCGATTTGGACTACATTTTTTACTTGTAAATATGTTTATAGTAGTATTTAATTTTATAGTTTAGTTTATTTTTAGTTTAATTTATCAGGGAAAATAATAATCATAAATAATTGGTAAGCAGCAGGTATGCAAGTGTCTGAACTGTATAACATGCCGAAAACAGAAGTAGGTATTCTGTTTTCAATAAATCGGCTAAGGTACCATATAATAATAAAAGTTCATGTTGAAACCAAATTTACTAAGTATTACACAAAAGTGATTGCTTCGTTGCTATTAAGCCCATTGTTATATAAAATTAAAACAATCTCAATTTATTCAAATGTCACAACACAACTGTTAAATTACCATTGTGTAAGTTCTATTACGTAAGTAAGTAGTAGGCCGTTGAAGTATGAATACAACTAGGTATCTATATGACAGAGTTTACTATAATTTTAAAAATATATACATACGTATATCAGAACCGGGAAATCTCGGACTCGAAAGTACTGTAACGAGTGACCTCTTTAGTCGTCATATATATTAAGAAATATAATAATTTGAAACAGAAACGTAGAACGCTTCCCAAAACAATCGAGAACAGAATTGTATCGGGCTGCGAGCGGAACACATGAAAGTAAAAGTCTATTGATTGTTAATATAAGCTTAAATCCAGAACCTAGTCTCTTGTTCAATATCCTGGTCAGCTCAGAAACCGCTAGCCGTTACAGTACCGAGAATTCTCGGGTTTTTGACGTCGTATAAGCACCCGTTAAAGAACTTTAGATAGATGGATAGATAGATAACTCTTTATTGTACACCAATACAAACATGAACTTAAAGACTAAAATTAAATCTAGTTATGTACAAAGGGCGGTCTTATCGCTAAAAAGCGATCTCTTCCAGACAACCCCAACTTTATTTCTCAATAAAGAATTTTTACATTTCACTTAAACTATGAGAACATGTATAAGTTATACTTTGTAACGAGATAGAATACTAAAATTGCTGATAAGTTTACCCCGCCTAATATAAATTATATAAATGTGAAAGGAATGGGAGATTTTCCCATTTAATAAGTAGCCAAATATGCTGTTAAAGGCGACAGGAGTTCCTTGCGGATCATTGATGTCGTCGTGAAGTAGTATTTTGTCACTGTAATTTGAACCCAACAGAAGATCAATAGGATGTCTAGAGCAAAGCTCTGGATCAGCAAGAGATTTGTTTTTTTTTTTAATGTAGGGAATATTCTCAAAAGAGTTAGGAATAGATGGTAAATAACTTGTAACGATCGGAAGGATTAAAGCTTCAATATAAAGTTTGAGTTCGGATTTATTATAAGGGGCTATTTTTCAGAACGCGACGGCGCGCGGGTATCTTTGGAACTACCAATGCCTGAAAAAGACCGATATTGTCTTTGTCTCAAAATTACCCAAACTATGAAGGGATTAATACAGGCGAGGATTGTCCATTATTTTGTCATTTCGCTACGGAACCGTAATAAATCGTGAGAGGTAAACAACAATTGTTTTTAAAAACCCTTACTATATTAAATTTAAAGAGTCTTGTACACGCAACCGAAAATTTCCGGTTAAACGATTCAAATTACGTCCGTGTGACGTTCACACACATCGCATCGGTTATTACGAGCTCGGCTCATTTTGCTCATTAAAATTTGTCCCTCAAAACGTCATCACCGTACCACAGGGGTTACGTGGCCTAATTGCCGGTAATCTCGTGATGGTTGACGAGAAGGGTCCCTTATATAACGTAATAAAGATTTATACTCCTAAAATTATTTTTATGTTTATGTTTTAATCTTGAATATTTTTTCTTGAGATATTTGGCTGTTGATTTTAAATATAAATGTTATCATTATGAAGGAATGTTCCGGATTGAAAGAAGATATTATAACAATAGTTGAAAAAGGAATGTTAAGGTGATTTACCAACAAAACATGTGTATGATAGTTGATAACAGTGGGGGTGGTAGAGTTGGTGCTGATAGACTGCAACGTACGTACCACGATCAAATCACAGATGTCTTAAAGAATGGAAATTGATTAATTTATATGAAACAAAAGATGTATTTCAAGATCGTCACAAGTGGAAATCCGTCGTATCTGCCTACTCCTATGGGAAACAGATGTCCTTAATATGCATGTATGTAAGTTATTATTATTCATATCTATTCCTATAAATAATATATAAATGTGTTGGGAGTGTACAGAAGGTGGGTGTAAAAAAAAATTGGAGGGATTATTCGAACCAACCGACTTCGATTATTTTTTTGTGAATTCTTATGAATCTTATGTACAATGTTCTGAATAGTTTATATCTTTTTGTGTATTATATTATCATATGGTATTTATGTATAATAAATAAGTGTATTACGTGTTTATTGTAGTGTATTTTGTGAGAATAAATATTTTTTCTTCTATAGTATTTGCTAAAGTTTTCGCGACTAGTAGCTCGTAAACGTCGGAATAAAAACCAATTAAAAATCCCGTGCTTAAAACCGGCTAATACTTAGTTTAATTATTTTCTTTATCTTTCTTTCCAAATGCAATTATTAGATTATTTTTCTATCTGTCTATCTGAGAGAGTACCACGTGAAATTACTGAATAAATATAAACGAACGTTGACAAAGAACTGGTTTACACCCGTCGAAAAGCAAAAAATGTATTTACTGCGTTACAAATGGGAATCGATTCAAACATATTCTCTCTCTCTTTTCTTTCACCATATCCCAATTATTTGGGGTCGGCACAATATGTCTTTTCCTTCCACACTCCTCTTCTCTGACATACATCTTCTGTCACACCACATATCATCCTTCACACAATCCATCCATCTTTTTTTGGTCTACCTCTAAATTTGTACCCATCTATCTTGTAGTTTAACATTCGATTCAAACATATAACGGTACTAGAAATGAGAGCAAATTTATACTCCTAAAAACGCCTAGAGACACGAAAACCAATAGCACTTTGGATAGCGAATCTCATAATAACTTTCTTAGGGCAAACATATAAATTGCAATATAATATTTTATGGCAAATAGATGTCGCAACCGCGAAGCCAAGGGAGCCCTCTCGTATATTTACACATTTGAAATATGGTTGCTTTTATAACCTATCACGTTATGGATTGCTTTGAAAGAATATTACATATATCTATAGATAAGTCTAAGTATATTGAAGAGTGGGTATTAATCGTATTGACTAACACATTTGAAGAAATATAGACTTCATAGAGATGTGCTATTTGAGTTGCAATAAAGGCTTGGTGATCGTGCTAAGTTGAAACTGTTGAACTGAATCATTTCTAAATTATATCTTATACTAATATATAAGGCTGAAGAGTTTGCTTGTTTGATTGAACGCGCTAATCTCAGGAACTACTGGTCTGATTTGAAAGTTCTTTCTGTTTTAGATAGCCCATCTATCGAGAAAGGCTGTTGGCTATATATCATCATGCCAAGACCAATGGGAGCGGAGCACCAATAAGAATGTTTCAAAATCGGGGGATTTTGAAAACAAAGTCCACGCGGACGACGTCGCGGGCACAGCTAGTCTGATATAAAATTAAAATATATCAATCAATCAATAACTCTTTATTGTGCACCAGTACGAAAAAACAACTTACAGACTAAAACGAAGTCTCATTACACACAAAAGGCGGTCTTATCGCTAAAAAGCGATCTCTTCCAGACATCGCCAGTAATGAATTTAGAATATAATGATGCTGGTGGTATACATAATAAATAGTACAATTTCTTACATTCTAGTAATAAATATACATCCGTATATACTGTTTTTATACACAGTATATACCGGATGTTCTATATATTAAATAGATATATACTTAATGTACATATCATAAAAATACATATCTACAAAATATATAAATGTTTATAGATAAATATATATACACACATATATAATCCAAGGACAGGTAATATTTTCTGATCATCGTTTTAAATATTGATAGCGATTTGGCTTGCATATATGGAATAAAATAGAATATAGTTTATTGTACAAAAATGCAACATAAAATTAAGAACATTAATATACAAGTACAATCGGCGGTCTTATCGTCCAATGCGATTTCTTCCAGACAACCTTTGGTTGGAGTAAAAGAAAGACAGCAAAAATCGATACTTGTTACACCAGCACTAGTACAATAATTTATTTTTTTAATAAATAAATAGTAATATATAATTTAATTATTATAAACAAAAATACATAATTATGCTACAATTATTATACTTATACTAAAATACACATTATATATATCGAGGGCATCATAAAAAATAGGCGTACAGACAATAGTGCAGTTTTACAAAAGGGACAATATTGTGAATAAATTAGTTGATTGTATAAGGCTGAAATTTGAAATATCCGTCTTTTTAGGTACACTTGCATACTGGTAAGTCTTACCAGTATGCAAGTGTACCTAAAAAGACGGATTCTTAATTGTAAAATGCATAGTTGTTAGTAAACAATAAACGAATGGCATTTTTGTGTATACACCTATATGTTATGAAGCCCTCGATATACATACATAAATACACGTATTATATTATATATATATATATACAAAAGTAAACAATAACACTTTAGCTTGAGGTAGTAAGCTTAATACTAATATATAAATTTATAAACCAATTATATATTACAAACTAAACCTTAACTTATTGCTTAGCTAGCAGCTTATTGATGCTATTCTATCATCTTCAAGGTAAGGTGGAATGTCAGTCAGAACAACAAATAATTTTACTAAGACGTATGTTTAAGTAGTTAGGTATATATGTTTCAAATAATAAAAATACAAACAAGGGAGAGAAAGTAATATTTTCTTAAGTTTTCGCGACTTGTACACATAATAAAACTACGTTTTAACGGTTTTAAGCGCGGTAATTTATTTGATTTAGGTTTATCCGACGTTTCGGCCGCTTTTCAGTGGCCGTGGTCACGGAAGACAAAGATGACATTTGTCCAACGTGTATTGTCAAAGTTTTTATTCAGCCTACTGCCAACTTGTTCATTTTAATTATTTAGTTTTAAATTTTGTTTATGGATATTATTTACTCTATGGGAGCCTAATCAAATTTACCACCGCTTCACAACATGTTGTGGCTTGAAGAGAAGAAGCGGCGCAAGAAACTCTTCAGCAAACATGCCTAGTTCTAAAAATTTTTTTAATATAATATTTTATTTTTTCCTTCCTTCCTTCCTTCCACTCATTTTTAACCGACTTCGAAAAAAGGAGGAGGTTCTCAATTCGTCGGAATCTTTTTTTTTTTTTTTTGTTCTTTTTTTTATGTATGTTCGCCGATTACTCCGTCATTTATGATCCGATTTACGTGATTCTTTTTTTGTTCGACGCGGAATAGCTTCCAATTGGTCCCCTAAAAATTGTACATAGTTTGGCCCAGTAGTTTTCATTTTATGGACATTTTTCATGGAAATAATTTTCACTCCGTTCCATATATTCGCCGATTACTCCGTCATTTATGATCCGATTTACGTGATTCTTTTTTTGTTCGACGCGGAATAGCTTCCAATTGGTCCCCTAAAAATTTTACATAGTTTGGCCCAGTAGTTTTCATTTTATGGACATTTTTCATGGAAATAATTTTCACTCCGTTCCATATGTTCGCCGATTACTCCGTTATTTATGATCCGATTTACGTGATTCTTT
Organism: Dendrolimus pini; assembly: GCA_949752895.1. Classification (NCBI taxonomy): domain Eukaryota; kingdom Metazoa; phylum Arthropoda; class Insecta; order Lepidoptera; family Lasiocampidae; genus Dendrolimus; species Dendrolimus pini. The sequence goes on along the minus strand of OX457147.1, from coordinate 8,297,248 downwards.
TTTTGTTCGACGCGGAATAGCTGCCCTGTGGTCCCCTAAAAATTTGACATAGTTTGGCCCAGTAGTTTTCATTTTACGAACATTTTTTTGTTCCCGGTTCTTGGGACCTATATTTTTTAAGAAGCGCGGCACCATTCGTAGGTCCACCCATACATAGCTAGACACTAAAAAAACCGACTTCAAAAACTAAAAAACTAAAATGTATAAAATAACTTATTTCTAAAGCTATATTATTAATATATATTATCTAAAACATCTTGAAGTCGGTGCAAAGCAAAACATAAAAATTACTATATTTTGAAAATTACTAAGCACCGACTTTAAGATGTTTTAGATAATATATATTAATAATATAGCTTTAGAAATAAGTTATTTTATACATTTTAGTTTTTTAGTTTTTGAAGTCGGTTTTTTTATATTATTATGCATATATATATATATAGTCTCTCTACGGTTTAGTGTAGGCGTCGCCTTTGTAGGTCAAGCTCAATGGAACGTCGAGGCAACAAGTTAAATTCTTGGCATGTTAAATTTTGTAAATGAATTATTCGTTATTTTATCCGTGCAGAAACGGAGAAAGGATACAATTTTCTGCGGCCGGGCGTCCAGTCGTAAGAGGCGACAGCATAACCCAGAGCCAGGTGGTAGGGCATTTTCCCGATTGGATGGCTACTAGCCCTGGTCTAGAGTATGCCGCCATAACAACCTTGAGTTGTGTTTCGGCATTAGTGACCAGGTTCCAGTCTCCTTTAAGAGAGCAGCAGCGCATTTGTAGTACCTTTGGTATTGCAAATGTCCATAGGCTGAGTCTGCTGAACTCATGCAATAAAAAAATAGTCTAGCATCGCCTTCAGAGTGTTCAGTTGCATATTACCCATGACAAAAGTTACTTGCTTAGCTTGCGATACACAATATCTGTTTGTCTGACGATTCCTACTCATAGTCAATTAATATAACTAAACTACCTGATAATATTTCTAGCTTGATTGCACTAGTAATTTTCAAAATGAAAATTAGACCACCTTCGAAAATGAAGTAAAACTAAACGGATTGTTAACTGAACAACGTTTGTCCATTACTGTCATGAGATATCTAATTAAAACTTTATATACAATGGATTTTGCACCGCAAGCATTGCTCAAATAAAATTGGCTAAGTGTGTGTCACTCCGTCTACATAGAAGAATTCTGTAGAGGCGGCGATAGACTGCTTTTGTCATTTGGCTATAAAAGCTTTTGCTGAAAGTATTATTCTGTTATCACAGCTACTAAAAGTAGCTGATATATCAGATTAAAATGAAAAATTGCTCAAAATAGATGCGAACAGTGTTGCTTTGGCGACTTTTTAATACGTTTTTATTAGCTTCATACGTATGTTAGTATGTAACGGAATCTTTGAATATGATTTTGAACCCCTTCAAAACGTCGGATTAACTCGAAATTTGGCATACTTATTTTCTATTTTTTAGTTGGATTTTGTATAAAAGCGTATTTTTTTAGTTTTTTTTACTATTATTTTTATTAGAGGTATTAAGATACATTTTTTACGTAAAGGTAGGGCGTTATCTGCGTTAGTGTTAAACATTTAGGCCATTTCACGGATACTTGTGTTAAAGACGTTATTTTTTACGCTTTAAATAAAATACATTCGGCCACAGTCTAAATCTTTAACGTTAACGCAGATGAAGCCCCAGCATAATAGAGTACTCGCAACTATACTATGCATTCTGTCGAAAAAGTATCGGAAATGGATGATTTGTTTATAGCTTCAAATTCAATTTTATGTTTTTTTTTGTTACATTGGCACAACTGTTTTTCATTTTGGCGCCGAGCTTGAGTTGCACCGATCATTTAGATTAAATACAGTGCTGTTTTTAGTTAGATTATATCTAGTGTGTATTGCGAATTTCATAATGGACAAAAGCATTAAACACAGAGTTTGTCTTAAATTTTGCATTGCCAATTTCGTGTTTGGAGACACTGAAAATATTACAGAAGGCTTACGGTGAATCTATTTCATGAATCATCGATTGAATAGAAAACACGTGCATTATAAGTGGCGCAAAGCGTTAAAAATCGGTCGAGATATGATGGAAGATTTGCATCGCATTGATAGGCCATCAACGTCTTCAACTAAAGTTAACATCGCAAATATGAAGGAAATAGTGGCTGAAAATCCTCATTCAAGTTTGAGAGAAATAGCCGCTGAACTTTCTGTGTCTCATGAGTCCATTTGTATCATTTTAAATAATTACTTGGGTATGAAACATGTTGTAGTCCCAAAAGACCTGAATTTTCTCCAAAAACTCAATCGCATAAGAGTCGCTGAGTACATGCTAGAACAAATCAATTCCGACCCAACATTCATGAAACGCATTGTTACTGGTGACGAGACCAGTCACCAGTTCCACATGCAAACTAGTCAACAAGCTTCGGAGTGGCGCCTTCCAACTGCATCGAAACCGAACAAACCAACGCCAAAGTGGATGAAAAGTCAAAGTCATGTTGCCTGCTTTCTTTGACTATCGCCATGTTTTGCTCTCGGAATACTTACCGAAAGGTCAAACGGTAAATAAAGTAAATACACTTTTAGTGTATTTGAGCGTTATGCGGCGTTTAAGAGAGCGGATTCGACGAAAAAGGCCACATTTTTGGAAAGAAAATTCTTCGATTTTGCACCACGTTAATGCACCTTCGTACAACGCCATCATTGTGAATGAGTTTTTGACTAAAAACTCAACAAATACCATCGAGCAACCACCTTATTCACCAGATATGGCTCCAGCCGACTTCTTTCTTTTTACTAAACCCAAATTACCACTTCGTGGCACCCGCCCGTTTTATCCGTGCAGGAACGGAAAATAATACAATTTCCTGCGGCCGGAAGGCCTGTCGTAAGAGGCAACAAAACAACCCACAGCCAGGTGGTAGGGCATTTTCCCGACTGGATGACCACCACCCCTGGTCTAAAGATTGTCGTCATAACAACCTAGAGTTGTGTTCCGGCATTGGTGACCAGGTTCCAGTCTCCCTTAAGAGAGCAGCAGCGCATTTGTAGCACCTTTGGTGTTGCAAATGTCCATAGGCGATGGTAACCGCTTTCCATCAAGTGGGTCGTCTGCCTGTCTGCTGAACTCCTGCAATAAAAAAAAATAAAAAGCCCGTTTTTATTCGGTAGCGGACATAAAGAAAAATTCGCGATGAGGACTAAACTCAATTCCGGAAAAAGGGTTTCAAAAACGTTTTAATGATTGGCGTTAGTGTATCGTTTCTGAAGGAGCATACTTTAAGGGTGATAAAATAAATTTGTATGAATAACTAATATTTTGTGTACTATTGATAAAAGGTTAATAATTACGTTTTTATATCCGGTACTTTTTTGACATAGTAGTATGACATGTTCCGTATGGATGAAATAAAAAGGCGTTTTTTATTATTTTATTTAAGTAAACTCGTTAAAATAGTAGAATAATCTAACACTTATGACGTTATAAGTGAATTTACTGGTACAAAATCTATAAGGTTCGATGTTTTGTAAGATGATAGGAAATGAATAACTAATTTTGGACCAGTCATAAGTCCCTTAGATCACCGTTACAAAGAACATAACTTTCAATAAAATATTACAACTTTACGACGCAATCAAGTCCAATAAACCTCAATGAATACCATCATATTACTATTTATATTCATTTTAATTTTCTTATAGTATGTAATTAATATCTTATGTTTCATTTTTAGAGTTACCTGGCTATTTTAGCAAAACGAAACCCTCATAAAATCATCATCCCCTTTCATTCGCAGAGTTATTTTCCTCAGAAACTACTACTTATGAAATACGTAATCTAACTTTATTGAGTTCAGCAGACAAGCAGCCCACCATAGGTCCAATTCTGCTATTTCAATATCCTGGCATTTCGAAGATATTTAAAGTAATATCTGTGCAGGAACGGAGAAAGAATACAATTTCCTACGGCCGGGCAGCCTGACGTAGGCTGCGACGAAACAACCCACAACCAGGTAGTAGGGTATATGTTCCGGCATTACTACCGAGGATCCAGTCTCTCTTTAGAGAGCGGCAGGACTTTGGTAGCACCTTTGGTGCTACAGATGTCCATTGGCGATGGTAACCGCTTTTCATCAGGTGGACCGTCTGCCTGTCTGCTAAACTCATGCTATAACAAAAATACAAGGTGTAACAAAATACATTTTTTTTAAATCACGCTCGTTCGCGTTTGACCAATATCTAACTCAATTTGAGCGGAGATATGGTCTAAGATCGAGCACGCTTACCTAGAAGGTACCTATTCCCACGAGAATTGAAGACACCCAGGTTGTAGGTTTCGGGAAAACAGATTCCGGCAGTGAATTCCACTCCTTTGCGGTGCGCATAATGATGGCACTAGATGGCACAATATTGAAAGCCCAAAACTGTAAAAAGGTGTGTCTACGACAAGGTGTCGCGAGATGGCACAAAACCATTATTTAAATGGCAACACTAAAAGGTTGTACAATTATTGTCTTCTTATAGTGGCAATACTGAAAAGTTGCGTAATTTATGTTTTTTAGAGTGGTAACATCAATAAATAAAGTCTTCTTGAAAAGGCATCCGTGTCGACATTTTCTATAACAACCAAAAATCCACATCTATCAATTTAATCGCCGAACCAAGCTTCCAAATAAATGAAGGAGGTATATAGCATGTTAATGATGTCAATTAAATTAATTAAAGGCCAGACCTGTAAGGATACGACTACAATGACACTGAATGATTCAGGTTTATGCTTAAACGGATCACCTTTATTACTTTATCCAAATTGTCAGGCAGAACTGAATCAATATCAGCATTAAATAAAATAGCATATTGTTACAACTTAAGCGCCGACAAAGACAAATTCCACGTACAGGTCTGTAGAAGCACATTTTATTAAATTTACTAATTATTGTGGATTACATCCTATTGTTAAGACAATATATTGTACTCGCTCATTAACTAGCATCATTAGCCAGGTGTTTCGGATTACGTCGACTACGATACGGGCACATTTTTATCTGTATAAAACCAGGGCCTGATGCAGAGAGGGGGCAGTCGAGCTACGATTACGATACGGGCGTGACGTGTGTATATTCGCTAAGCTAATAGTGACGGACTTTGTGCGTTTTATTGAATTACGACCTTCTGAATTACGTTTAGATTTGTTGTGTTCGGTTATATTTGTACCTGTATTATACGTGTTTGTATAGTTCTAATAAACTCTATAGTTATTCTAACGGCATTTTAATTCGTCCCGCTAACCTCGTAATAATATTGTACTTACTTGTTTTTCTTGTATAGTACACAATTCCCACATGCATAACACCGAAATATGTGTAACGTGCCTAACCCCTCTGAAATTCAGCGCATATCATCGCATATAGGCTGGTGTCAAATTTTCATAACGATACATACCTCCCGAGGGATACGGGAAGCTTGGAGGGAGCTGCCGAGAAATATTAGACGTGTATTTTAGTGTATCGATGATTTCCCGGCACATTTCGCTAAGTGGATGAAATAGGTTCAATAAAAAATTGATGACGGCTATATAGAATTGGAAGGTGACATGGTTTTGTAGGTGAGTGGTCTATTTTATGGGTAATATAACTTTTAACCTTGGTAAGAATTCGCGGTAGCTTAACCGACTTAAAAAAGGAGTAAGTAGTTCTCAATTCGTCGTGTATTTTTTTTTAAACTTAATAAAAAAAATGTGCCGGTTCTCAATTCGCTGTACAAATATGTTTTATATGACAATGTGTTCAACCATAACTTTGTAGTATCTAAACCGATTATGATAATTCTTTTTGCGTTGGATTTAGCTTCAAAATAGTCCCATAAAATGTTATTATTGTTATCGGACAATTTAGAAAGTCTTACCAGTATGCAAGTGTACCTTAATGGAAGGGTATTCCAAATTCCAGCCTAATACAATCAACTAGTTTTGTTTTATTCACAATTTTGTCCCTTGTGTAAAACTGCGCTTTTTGCATTTGATAAGTAGCCTTCGATATGTATCTACACACATATAGAAAAAACCAGTCCATCAGTTATCACCGGTTAAGTTGTTTTTTTATTTTTACAACAGATCACTAAAACACACTTTTACGCCTTCACGAGACGTATTTAAAACGTTTAAAATGCTGTAATTTAATATTTTATTGACACAAATAGCGATGAGCGCTAATAAAACAAACTATTGTAAAATGCCAATTACGAGGGCTATTAATTAAGTAATTACGACGTGAAGCGGCGGAGATCAAATGGGATGTGTGAGTGCACGTGACGGAACAGAGAATTATAGTAACTAAATCCTCTTTTGTTTTTGGGTTCCGTATTCATTTGATGCCAAAACGGAACTTATATATTGAGACATCATAATAAATGGGCGTACAGACAAAAGTGCAGTTTTACGCAAGGGTCAAAATTATGAATAAAACAAAACTAGTTGATTATAGGCTGAAATTTGGAATACCCGTCTATTTAGGTTCACTTGCATACCGGTAAGACTTTCTAAATTGTAACATGCATAGATTTAGGTAAACAACAACAAAACGGCATTTATTCTTATACGCCTATTTGTTATAAAGCCCTCGATATAAATTGTTATGTTAGTCTGTGCGACGGTTCCGACTTTGATGTTACAACTATTTTTGTAAGAAACAACTAGGTCTTTAACACGTTAATGACAGGGCCGGATCTAGGGGAGAGGGTTGGGAGGGGGATTGGGCTAGCGGCTAGCGCGGGAGGCCAATTCAGAGGGCGGCCAATTCAAACGTCGCAAATAACTTTGACCACTGAGACGTCCAGTACTTCAAGCACATAAATTACCTTTCGCGCGGCGCGTAGGTTAAGAATCACAGACGCACGCGTGACCATCAGTGAGCGTCTGATGGCTGAAATGATGATGATGATTAAGGTAAAAATATAGGCGAGCGGGGGAATATTTTTCAGATTTTTGCTGGCTGGTTAATGACAGTACAACCTCCCTGCTGAGACATTACTAAATTTCATACCTACATTGTTTATAGGCGTACTGCATAATTTTAAAATCATGTGACAGAAAGGATTAAGGCTCCTGTTGCCGCAAAAAGTCGAAAGTGGGTCGCAAACGAAACAACTTTCCGATGGTAATTACTTTTCAATAATTCACCAAAAAAATTAAATGGTTTTGACGTATTTTTTATAGTTATTTATATCCATGCAGGAACGGTGAAAGAATAATAATCACTGGGACCAAGTGGCTTTCATGGTGGTAGATCAGTTGCTCACCTGGATGACCACAACCCCTGTAGACTTACTTATTCACAAACGCCGAGAAACTTTCCGTATCCGAACGCGAAGCGCCCGAAAAATCAATTCGCAATCCGACGGAACGTGAAACGAAGACAGTCGAGAATGTGTTTTGGACTGGATTTGTTAATAGCGTTTCACGTAGGGTTCTCAACCGCACTATAATATGTAGTATCCTACATTTTAGCCAATTGTACTATATGTTATAGAAAAATAATATAGTACGAAATATACTATATTTTCATCGTTAATTCACTGTCGCGTTTTTTTATTTATATTTACATTATTGATTATTTTAAAAATAAAAGATCTATTTTCACCAAAGCGAAAATAATTAACAAATACACATGGAAAATTCAATGATGAAATAAATCACTACATGCGGGTTTGAACATATGCATGTAGGCGTCCGCGCCGGATTACTAGGATTGGTATTAGTTTTTATAATTTAGTGCTATAGATACAGAACAAAGCAAGCTGTCAAGTCTTCATATAAAAGAACACATTATACAGAGTACATAATATTAAAATAATAATGTATTTAAACATATTTGTGAATGTTTTCTGTTTTGAAGACCGTAACAAAAGAAAATATTGAAAAAATAAATGTGTACTATTTTGCCCCCAACTTTCCCAAAAATACTATATTTTCTTCAAAAAAAAGTGGCAACCCTCTTTTCACGTTCCGTCGGATTGCAAATTTATTCGTTCAGGAGACGGAAGCTTTCCCGGCGCTTGTGAATAACCCTACTGGTCGAGAGTATGCCGTCAAAACAACCTTGAGTTGTGTTCCGGTGTTAGTGATCAGGTTCCAGACCCCACTTCGAGGAAAGCAGCACATTGACAGCACCTTCAGGGTTACAAATAACCATAGACGACGGTAACCTCTTAGCATCACATTGCCGTCAGTCTGTCCTTTTTTTATTGATGGAGTACAGCAGACAGGCTGACGGCCCAACTGTGATGGAAAGTAGATACCGTCGCCTATAAATCATTTGAAACACTGAAGGTGCTACCAATATTATATATGGCTGCCGGACTCATAGATCAGGCTGGAACCTGGCCACTATTTCTAGAACACAACTCAAGGTTGTTATGGCGGCTGCTGAGTCTGCTGTATTGTAATAATCCCCGCAAATTGGTAATGCGCCTAGCCGCCATTTTGGTGACGTAACCGTAGCCGAACACTCAGTACTGTAAGCATCACTGGCCGGCGAGTACGCGTACATATCGAGTTCCTGATGATGTCACGTGAATGTTATTTTGACAAGGTTCCAGCGCATTAGCAATTTGCGGGGATAATACTTCAGTAGAAAATAAAGTGCGAACACAATTCCGTCATATCAAAACACTACCAGAATAGTTGTAGGCTAAAGACAGTATAATTATCATATAAATACTATAAAAATACATTAATTTATGATATATACAAACGAGACTGGATAAATTATAATAAATGCTAACATACTCGTATATATCTTCATTCTAATTTATTGAAAACAGTTCTAGTTTTACATCGGAAATACGAGTAACGTCTCCAATCTATTTGATACATTTAACCGAGCGATAAGTTGTGTACGTTGATTAACACTTAATGGATACCGCCTTATGATTCTATTTTAGTATGATAGAAAAATACTAAGGATGAAAATCACCAAAAACAAAAATCTATAATCCTAAATGGGGGTATAAGTAATTATTCTCTTACTTCTTGACCAATTATTATTTAAAATATATTTAAATTATCTATTAATGTACTTATTATCGTTAATAACAACCAATGCGTTAGTATTATATAATACATTGAAAATATATTTAAATTATATATCATAATAAATGATATTAAAAGTATATATTTTACATATTACTATTCACAAAACAATTATAAAATTACAAATACAATCGAATACAATGCAAGAAAAATTAACTTACATGTATTCTACCCATAGTCCCTCCCTCAAGACTATAAGTAGAATACTGAGCCTAGATCACCGTCTCCTATGGGTAAGGTGCCCAGAAGCCTGGCTACGTTTCCTCACTGGATTGCCACACTGATCCGTTGATAGTAAATTATATACCTAATTATACAACTTAATAAAAAAAACATAAATTACAAATAATATATGTCCCACTGCTGTTGGGAATATTCCTAAAAGTATGGCCGCATTTCCACGTTAAATGGATTATTTTATTTTAAAGGAGTACAAACATTGTTTTTTTGTGTATATTACATAGTTCATAAACAGGATTTATTTTTAGTTATATATAATTATAGAGAAACAGTAGTTGTTAGTTCTTAAATATTAGTATTAATGTTGTATATTTTTTGTTCAAGAAAAGCCAGTTACTTATATTAAAGAAAAGATCTATGATGGTTATAAATTAAATAAGATTAAATGAAAATGTCTGGCTGTGATTTTAAAACAATAATGTTAAATTAAAGGAATGTTGTCTGTTAGTCTGACTGAAAGTTTGCCTCAATTAGGCCCTGAACGGTTCACGCATTTCAAGTAAAATTTTCAAGATAAAAACATAAATTTTATATCTTTTTTGTGTATTATTTCTGTTGTATTCTACTAAAGCTTCCAAGATGCAAGTATCAGGAGAATAGAAAATCCAAGACCCGCGTGCACGAAGTGGCGGCTACAATTAGTAGTAGAACTAAGTTTTGTTCACTAATATGTTCCTCGACTAATTTGATGAGATATTTTTTAAGTAATAAAAAGTTTAAAACTAAGAATAAAACTTTACTGTGATTATTTGGGTACAATACTTCAATCCTAATGTCGTTCAAGGGCTCAATATGGACTTACACTCTTACAGAAAGTGTTTAAAGCTGTTTTATGTGTTAATCTGTTTTTGTTGATATCGTTATCTTCAGGTCGATGTAAAAGCACTGAGTGACTTGTTGCATTAGCTCGTTCATTATGGTTTACTGTTTATTACTACAACTTATTAACATACGTTGAATAATGAGTTGAAATAGTGTTTAGAGCTGGCAAAAATGTTATTTTTAATAATTTCCGTTTTTTTTGTATTATTTTAGAATAGTGTAGGTAGAATATATTGCATAACATTTAATACAGTTCATGAAGTTTAAGTATTAAAAACAATAGGCGGTCTTATCACTAAAAGCAATTTCTTCCAGACCTTAGGAAGGATTAGAAAAGTTTATAAAACATAACTTTGGGTATAGCAAGATAACTACGATATAGAAGTAATTAAGAAAATATTTTGTTTTTAATATTAAATTAATTGTTTTTTTTATTAATATTTTTTTCATGAAATTATAAAATACTAATTATCTTTTTAATAAAATTTTAAAATAATTATATGTATACAATTTTTATACCTTTATATTAAATTATTAACAATCTTTCTATTCAAAGTCTATCTTCTTCATAGAGCCAACCGTCACAAATTTTCTAAATTATTTTTTTGGGTTTCAAGTCAAATAAAAAAAAGCAGTTCGTAGCCGCTATGGAACCTTTCACTGTGCATGGCATGGACACGGACTTGACTGTTCAGAAGCCTACTACATAGAGACGTAACCAATCTATTTAGTAACAACTGCTCATTTCGGAAAACGGTTTTACACGAAATCAATGGAGGGTGTAATAGCTCAAGTTGTCGTCCAGCGGCTTGAGTTTCCGCTTACGACTCATTACGGATACCGCAAATAGCTTAAAACTACTTGTAAACAATAGTTTACAATAATAAAACTACGTTCTAACGGTTTTAAGTGCGGTAATTTATTTGATCGTGTACTAGCAGAACGTGATGTCAGGAGCCTTAAGAACAGACGAGCGTGCTTGACAAGAGCTATGAATGTCAAAGAAGCACGTGAGGTGTGTAAGAATAAGCCTGAATGGTGCTCTGTTGTTCGTGTCTTCCCCGCAAGGGACCTGGTGTGAAGTTATTTATGTATGTATGTCATTTATTTCATTTCTATTATTCCGACGTTTCGGCCACTTTTCAGTAGCCGTGATCACGGAAGACAAAAATGTCAAGAGTCAATGAGTACCGCCAACTTGTTCAATTTTAATTATTTAGTTTTTATTTTGTTTATGCTTATTATTTAATCTATAGAAGACTAGTCTAAAAACATGCTTTGGCTTGAAGAGAAGAAGCGGCGCAAGAAACTCACTCTTCAGCAAACATAGCCTAGATCTAATAATTTTATTTACTCGTAATATTAAAATGGGTGGGAGGTAAAATTATAAGAAAATATCAATCAAGTTGGTTTGTGTTTTGTGGTAAGCGTGCTTCACCTTAGACTGCATTTCCACCTGACATCTGGCGCAATGTCAGTCAAACGCGAACATATTCAATATAAAAAAGAAAAGAATTAAAGTATATTTGTAGGCTTCTTTAAGAACTTTAATGAAGCCTACAAACTTCCGAACTTCTTAACGCTTACCGAATGATTCATTAATTTATCATTCAAGAGCATGCTCTTATCGTTGGAGCCCTCTCCAATCTTCTCTATTGTGGGCCAGTTGTTTTACTTCTATGTAAGACACGACACCCACTTTTTCTTTTATGTGATCCATGAATGCTCGCCTTGGTCTTTCCTTCCCTCGGCTTCCACTTTGCCTTCGACTAACGTGCATAAGAAGGTGTCGTGTCTTAGCAAATTGCCAAACGTCTTCCCCCTTCTTTCTTCTCGAGTTTTTAAAACTGTGCGTTTCTCCTTTACCATATCAAGAACTTCTTTATTAGTCTTCTTTTCTTTCCAACTTATTCTCTCCATGCGTCTCCAACACCACATTTCAAATGCTTTTACCGAATGATAAATAACCCAAAATAAAAGAGGACGATATCGGGTTAGGCTCTCCGGCACGTATGGTAATAATTCGTAAATTCTCCCTACTTTAAAATAAGCTTTTTGAAAAAGGTTTTTAAATACAAGCTTTTGAGATCCTGGTTATCTTGTAGCAGCAGAGTGCTAGCCAAGACAAGTAAAACGAGCCCAAACACGACGGGTCTATCTTATTTAGTACCGAGTTCCTATGGTCACCTTCCGACTCCATCATTAGATCAGCTCCATGGTACCATATTATTGCATTGTCACGCGATATACATATACGTGCAAAATTTCAGCTCAATCGGAAATCGGGAAGTTGGTCAAATTTAACTTGCAAGATTCCACCCGAACTTACATCCATCCATTGCAAGTTAAATAAAAGCTTGGAAAAGGCACCTACTAAGTCAATTTCGGAGCAGGTGTATAGTATAAAAATTGTCGATTATTCCTTAACAGAACGCATTCCATCACACTTGGCACTTCCGGACATAAAAACCCGAAGTGGGCCGATTGACGCCAACTTTTTTTGCATCATTTAACCATTTCCGATTACACGAGGCTATTGTGCCGATTACAGGGTGTAGCGCCGCTTCCTTGGCGGCCGGTGGTCGCAATTAAAAAGAAAGAAAAATATCGATGGGGTCCCAACACGCGCTGAGATTGGTAACCCTTGGAATTTGCTATTTTTACAGTTCCGTATCTATAAGGGAATTTATAAAACTGTCATATCCATCTGTCTCTATATGGACGAGTATATACCTACCTAACAAACATTAAAAATTTTTTTTTGCTGAAACTTGCAATCTGTGCTTCTATTTTTGTATAATAAATGATAATCTATCTCTCATCACGATATCTCAGGAAGTATAATACCTATAGACTTAAAACTTGGCATGGATCTTCCTTTCGCCAAGTAGAGGTCAGGTAAGAACGGATTTTACGGCACGCGAAGCGGGCGGGTATCAGCTACTTTGCTAATATAAGTAGTAATAATCTAATACAATAAAAGAGAACTTATTTGTATTGTATTATACCCATAGTCTCACAAGACTATAATTAGAATACTGAATTTTATTATTTTATTTTAATATCTTAGCGACAGTTCATTTGTCTAGCTGTCGGTAAAATTTGACATAAGCTCTATAGAAGTAATGTGAAAATTCAGCCTGGTAAGGCAAGTAAATGAATAGTAAAGTAGAAACCAGCCATAAAAAAGCAAGTTGGGGGTAGGTAGAAAAATAAATTTATCATTAGTTACTCATTGACACTTAACATCTTTGTCTTCTGTGATCACGGCTACTGAAAAGTGGCCGAAACGTCGAAATTAAAAAAACCGACTTCAAAAACTAAAATGTATAAAATAACTTTTTTCTAAAGCTATTATTATTAATATATATTATCTAAAACATCTTGAAGTCGGTGCAAAGTAAAACATAAAAATTATTATATTTTGAAAATTACTAAGCTAGTAATTTTCAAAATATAGTTATTTTATACATTTTAGTTTTTTCGTTTTTGAAGTCGGTTTTTTTAAACGAAGTTTTTAAATTTTATTTGTTACTTTTTAGTGTCTAGCTATGTATGGGTAGACCTACGACTGGTGCCGCGCTTCTTAAAAAATATAGGTCCCAAGAACCGGGAACAAAAAAATGTTCGTAAAATGAAAACTACTGGGCCAAACTATGTTAAATTTTTAGGGGACCACATGGCAGCTATTCCGCGTCGAACAAAAAAAGAATCACGTAAATCGAATCATAAATCTCAGAGTAATCGGTGTACATATGGAACGGAGTGAAAATTATTTCCATGAAAAATGTTCATAAAATGAAAACTACGGGGCCAAACTACGTAAAATTTTTAGAGGACCAATTGGAAGCTATTCCGCGTCGAACAAAAAAAGAATCACGTAAATCGGATCATAAATCACGGACTTATCGGCGAACATTCATAAAAAAAAGCCAAAAAAAAAGATCCCGACGAATTGAGAACTCCTCCTTTTTTCGAAGTCGGTTAAAAATTAAAGAAAATACGGTTAAAACGTAGCTTTGATTATGTGTGAAATAAGAAAAAACTACTAGTAGAGTAGCATTTTTTGCAATAAATTATGCTATTTAATACCTGATGTTAAGTTTATTGTATTATGTCTCAGTTGAGACATAATACAATAAAGTAAACTTAACTTAGTTATATTGTATTCTATCTAAAATCCTTAAAGACTATAAGTTGAATTTAGTATCTTTATAATTATATAACAGTGTTGGAATCATCCTCTTTAAATAGTTTTACTTTTTTATATTTTGACACTGTCAACATTCGTTTCTTTTTTTTCTTTTTACGCACTCTATATATTTTATCCTTGCATTGTACCGTATCGTTGTGTAATAAATATTATTATAATAAGAAAATTATCGTATTATTTCATGTCCAAGTCAAAGTACATACAGTCTACGTGCTCTCCACAAAAAGTAGTAGTTTATAATTAAGATACTATATAAGTCTAGTTGGTTTATTAAGAGAGATCATCCATTGTTCAAAAACAATATTTATTAATTAATAAATTCACCAAAAAAACTTTACCTTAGACAATATTTTGTATTCATTTATTCAGTAATTAAAATGCAGATGAATGGCCGGTTCTTACCTCTTACTGTCCATTAAATGCCTTCTTAACATGGGTAAAAATTTAACATTACACGTATAGAGCTTAAAGCTCAAATTTAAACTATAATAAGACAAATGAACAGTGTCTCCACAATGTCAAAGGAAATATCGTAGTACGGCATCTGTGAACTTCAGATCTAACATTTTCCAAAACAAAAAAATCTCATATTCACAAATCTCTAAATAATATCTACATATTTTGTTATAAACAGATTCATTTACAAATTCGTGAGAAAAAAGCAAACAGACAAACTTTCACGTTTTTTTAACAAAACGGATGAGATAACAAAATCTTACAAAGTGCTTGTCTCTGATTTTAATATAAATGCCAAAATTTGAATGATAATTTCTATTTATATGATGCCTCTAATCTAAATGACTACTTTTAGAATTTTTGCCTGTGTCTTTTTGAAAAACTTTGTCTTTTGGTTTTAATAAAATTCATTTACTTATTTAAAAATGTTATACTTCATTTTAATTTTATTGATTACTTATTAAAAAAAAGAAAGAACAAAATATTTGGGCACGCTCCCCGCCGACAGCGACCTGGAGTCTATTTTTTACTTATAGATTGTTATTTTGTAAGTATAGTTATATTTATAGAATAATTAATATTTATTAATTTAGAACTTAGTTTATTTTTAATTGTTATGTATATTTGTTGAGGAGGACACTATATCTAATATATATTAAATGAATGAATGAAAACTCTTTATTGTTCATCATAACTTAAACCTAGACACATATGGCGTTACTTATAATCGTTTGTTAAATTTTAAGAAACTGCTCAGCAACCGATTAACGAAAATCGTACCCATAAACTCCCCTTAAGGATAAGAGGTGGTGGTAAAGTAACTCATAAATAACTGTCAAAAATAACCAACATCAAGAGGTAGTTTAAGTGACTGCTAAGAGGCAAGATGGCAAGTTTTATTTGAAACAGCCACTGATTAGGGGCTTAAGAGTCTCTTATTTAAGAGATGGCTAATCCTTTCTTAACGAGATTATTATAAGTAAGACCCTTAATATAAATACATTTCCATTAGAACGATGGGCGGCCTTATCACTTATAGCGATCTCTTCCAGGCAACCCGGTGTCCAAGGGGGCATTACAAGAAAAATTAAATAATATTTGGTGGTTTAACTCAATTAAAACTAATTCAATCGTAATCAAAGAAAAACAAAATATTAACAATAATAAACTAATATAGATATACATAATTAAATAGATTATAATAATAAATTACATATACATATTTACATCCGAGCAATAATACAATTCCATTTACTGCAACAAATTTTATTTAATGGATAAATAATGGTCAGTGATCAAGTGTTTAAATGTAGAAATGTATGTATTGTACTCCACCTGTAATCCCTTAAAATTATATGTATATAATACTGATCCTACGTCATTGAAGTCGATGGGTAAGATGCCCAGACGGCTGGCTACGCTAGTATTTAGGATTTGAACACGAATTTCATTTAAAATTTTATTACAAGCTCCATTTGGGCGCATCTTGAAGATTCATAAAACGTGATTATAAATATTAATCTCATACGAATAAAGTCGCGGTCATAGCTAGTTTTCTAAGGGCTAAATCTTCATCAATGATCCCCAAAGTGCTTGGTTGCAATTTCGAAAAGAGCAAACTTTTATGCATACTAATCACTTAAATTTCCGGAAAAATATCCGCTTGATTACCGGGATAAAAAGTACCGCATATTTTAAGTCTAAGAAATTGGTCAGTAGTCAGAAATCGGCCCTGCAGTTTTTACGTAAATCCCGAACAAACAGACAAGAGATGTAAAAAAGATTGCATTTTTTTTCATTCGTTCATATAGTTTTACGGATTATATTTAATGTAGGTATTATAAATTTATTAGCGGAAACAAAAATTAGTAAAATTCGCTTCTAAAACAGTATCTATATTTGATTTGTTCGTACAGAACATTTACACAAGTGACATAAACAAAAGAAAATAAATGATAATAAATACATATAAATTTAAAATATGAAAAATAATGCATTTTAAAAAGTTCCAACATATAGTCTATAACCTACAGATGCTTTTTTTTAATAACTTCAATGTACAGACATGGCGTTTTTAGACATTTATATTATTATAGAAAAAATCTTCACCGATAATCTCCTCAAAAGTTTTGGCTTCCAATTTCCTGACACGATGACAAATAAAAAATGTCCCCTATTTGACCGACGGGCGAGACGCCGCGACAAATTACAGCGCACCAAGATTTCGCGTTGCCACACCAACAGGCACAAAAAAATTGGGTAATAGACTATAGTCCGGTAAGCTTTACGTTGTTCGTTGGGGTTCTGTATGATGTGCTTATTTATTTCTTATTCTTCTTTAGGGATCCGTAGTTATTTTGGCAAAAATAGCTTTCTTTATGTGCATGTTTGTCTTTGCATGCGATAGATAATTAATCTGTAGAATATATTATTAGTATATTTTTAAAATAAGAATGTTAATTTGTGTATGAAATTTCAGAGGGAGGTATAGTTTATACATATATTCATTCTATATCTAAACTAATTAGCCCAAAAAGACACTAATTAGACATAGACTGACGGACAGACTAATTTCATTACGTTTTTTGTTATTTGTATTATTAGTTTAATTAAATAACAGTGAATAAATTAAACTGCAACCTGTGTTCACCTATAATTAGTATTTACATCGCATTCTAAATCTCAGGCATCAGTCTAATAACTGATCAAATGTGTAAAACTGTTCTAAAAAGATCTTTAATAAAATAAAATAACTAATATATTATGACGGTAAACATTGGTGTATTAAAACCGTGTAATAAGTAAAAATTATGGGTGGTCGCCTAACCTAAAGACTGGAGAGCGACCGACCTGATGGAAAGAGGCTACCGTTAAATTAAATATAGCCTATGTTACTCAGGGATAATGTAGCATTTTAATGGTCAAGAGTTTGCCTTTCCCGGGGCGTTCTCAAGCTCTGATGCGCTAGACCAGCGTGGGGGTCACTACGTTCTACGTCTCACGCTCTTCCTGCCATAAGCGCGGGGCACATGGGAGGAGGGTGGTTTTAGTGGAGTATTGAGTAGGTTTTCGAGTCTCCACACAAGCCGGAGATTTGATTCTGGTGCTCCATTTGTGGTTGCACCTCTCCTCGCTTTGGTCTAGTCCCTAGTAAAGGACCTGACAGTGTGCGAAATGCATTTCCCCCCCTCAAAAAAAAGAATTTTAATGGTGAAAGAATTTTTGAAATCGCTCCAGTAGTTTTTGAGTTTATTCGTTACAAACATACAAAAATACAAATCTTTCCTCTTTACAATATTAGTATAGGTATATAGTATAGATAAAGAATCCGGTTGTTTTTTTAATAGCTTCAATGTACAGACATAGCATATTCAGATTTTTATAATATTATAGATAGGTATAGAGTACCCTAAGACGTTTGAAACAAAGGTTGATAAAAACAGAAATAGTTTCCGACGTGTGTCATCGCAGCACGCAAGGGTATAATTGGTTCGGAAGGACATTGCCACCCTGGTCCTTTCTTTTTTGTGCAAGACTTTGGTGTTTCCTTTGTAGTTCATCTATGCAAGTGACATTCGTGACGTCACATCTTCTTGTATATAAAAATGAATGTATGTCTGTATGTCCTTTATAGAATTGTAAACTATACATTTGATCATGATCTTTAGCAAAGTTGTTGTGCATGAGTCAAAGAAGGTTTCTGAATTGGTTCACAATTGGACCCGGTAGGTGGCGCTGCTGTCGGCATATCGATTGAAGCTTTTCCGGGCAGAACGACGTCTGCCGGGACAGCTTGTTTCATATATAATATCGTTATAATATATTTAAGATTTTAAACCCGACATTTAAGAATTAACGAAAAACTTTTTAGTGTCGCTTTTTCGAATCATCGAGTTCCAATCACAACGGTTCTTTTTGTAAATAGGTTGCCGGACGATGATGCGGTCGAAGATGGAGCACGCTTACCTAGATAGTACCTATTCACACGAGACTTGAAGATACCAGGATTGTACTTTTCGGGAAACACGGCCTCTGGTAGTGTATTCCACAATTCGAACGTGGAGGCGAAACGTTTAGTACGCACTGGTAGCGTTTCCACCGTCACTCTACAGAAGTTTCACTTCAAAAGTAAAGGTACAAGTTTCTTTCAGCTTCAACTTTACAAAGATGGTTTTTAACGGGAATTGGAACTATAAAAAAATTAAGTATAAAAAAAGGTTAAAGTGAACAATAATATCAGCACATAAAAAGGTACTTGTAAAGCTGTCATTAACATTACCGCCGCCTTGATGAGAATACTGCATTATAGACGTCACAACTCTAACGCATCAAATAGTATTATTATTTCTATGGTGAATTTTTGAAAATAATAATATGATGATAACAAGATATTTGAACAGCTTCTCTTTTATATGAACATTATTCTAGAATTTCTTGTAAGTAGTATGTGTCAAATACCCAATTCGTTCTATTGGCGTCAGTGAAAGAACTACACTTATTGGACTGTCCTAATACTGAAATTTAACACGTAGATATAATATCTGATAAGGCTGTAGGACTCCTATTTCTTTGCCTGCCGTTGTGACAAAATTAAAAACAAGAAATTAATAATGGATCTTTTTCGAGACAATTTTGATTGAAATTAGTTTTAATCTCTACCATGTAGATTTTATCTAAATTTGCTACTTCATTGTTCAAGTCATAAAAGCAGGAAAGCAGAAACTAATACACGCATTAATGCAGTAATAGAAAGAAAGAAAAACTTTATTTGAAGAAATAGCGACGTAACTACATTCTTTATACATTATTATATACATTATTATATACAGAGAATAATTTGAGAATCTGTAGGTATGCAGCATTTTCAGCAAACAAGGGTTGCACTCAGCATATTGCTGTGCCGGAATTATATCCGACACAACGCTAATTTTCAGTTCCTTTCAGTTCAGTTCCTTTTGGCGTAAGACCAAAACGACCTTATTTTCTTAAATAAAAAAATATTTAATAAAACTAATTCTACTTATATGATATTTAATAAGTAAAACAAATAAATAAATTTTAATAAAACCAACAATAAAATAGTTTGTTACTTTGCTACTTTTTTAATTAAAATAAATACTGGTGTAACAACTTGTATCGAATCATTTTTCTATCTAATGTAAGTACTTATTACATTTTATTTAGCTTCAAAATATTTATCAAAAGGTATTCTTATAAGAATCCAATTTATCACATGAATATCTAGATCGTTTACGAAACATTTTTGAAATTCTAATTTTAAGAAATTTTTATTCAAACTAAATCCTGCAGCAGTAAATTAAAATTGATTGAGAGATTAATTGCAATTAGGTATACTTTACCTGAGTTAAAAATATAGGCATGCTCAATATGCACCGTATACGCAATTATTTACTGTTCTTTTAGGAGCAGAACCAACAAGTTTTTGGTTCTTAGTGTTGGTACACAACACTTAGGGTAACGTTTTATCGGTTGTATGGGCGGTTGGTATAATACCAATTTAATGTCGATTTTGAAAGGAATATATTATGTTATGACACTTTTTGTAATAAACCTATGTTGCTTTCCTTGAACGGGATAGATCGTGTTCAAGGAAACTCTTAGCTAAGAGCTTATGCGAAATTCGTAATTTAAATATATATGCTTAAATTAAAAACTTAATAAGATTATTACTTACCATTAAGTCTATCCTTAACAACTTGATGTGCGAACGCTGCTGCAGCTGCCTGCCGCATCGGATCAAGAGCAACACCCCAAGCACCTAGAGCTCCCAAAGCTCTATGAGCTGGTACTCTAACAACCCCTGGACTGGTAGAGAACCCATAACCACCGCCCAATCCTAACCCTGGCCTTAACAATAGTCCAGAACTAGGATATAAGCCTGGCGTGTGAGAAAAATTTAACGGCATACTGTCTTTAACATCATCTTTAGCACTCTCAGATTCAGTGTCCTGATCACTTCTATCATCACTTTCTCCAGAATTTCGACGTTTTTCTATATCTTCAAATTGTTTCCCTAGAAGCCTTGATATGCTAAATGGTAGGTTCACTCTAGGTTGTGTATCAGTCATGTGTTCGTTGGGTGAATCTCGATATCTATCATTGTAACTATGCTCTGAATCTCTATCTTCGGAGACGACACTTCTGTCACAATGGCCTGATAGCAGGCTGTCAGAGTCTACGTTGATCTCTTCTTGATCATCATCAGAATGCACGGATGACATATTTAATTTATGGTAACACAAACACAAGTTAATTACTCTTTACCGACTATGGTATGACATTTTTCGATTATTCAAGACACTATTTGAATTTGAATCAAAGACGCAAAAACATTCGAAATCGTGTTCCTTATTCGAAAAATACGTAGAACGCGCTTCAGCAGACCGCACGCGAGCGGTTCGTTACACACAATATTGACCGAAACGGGCCAATCAGCAGTATCCCCACCGTTCCCAATTTGAAACGCGATAGTTTGACCGCACAAACGCCTCAACTATGCCCGTTGAGTGGAGCAGTTTCCAACAAAAGCTTAATACGATTTCCAAACATAAAAACTCGTTTGGACTCACTAACTTTAACGAAATGATTCGTTCCGTCCTTTTCGCGGCCCGTCTCGCTTCAATTGGGGTCTCCCTTTTATTCTATTAACAATGCTTTTTCATACTTATGACGTACAAAATAAAGCTTAAAATCAATTGTTGTGTGGAACATTTCAGTTCAATTTTAGCTGCCTTGTTACAAGCGAAACATGTCCAAGTTCAACCATTTGACAGAGATAGAAGATATCATTATGACAGCTTCGTGTGTGTTAGAAAGAATAAGCTATATTTCTATCGGTAGGCGTGTCCTTTAAGTCTTGTAACGCGTCGTTTAAATCCAGTTATTGCCTGACAAATGGTGAACATATTAAGGGGGGCAATGTTAAGAAACTATTTTTGAATCTTTTAAGACACTTAAATTATTTACGTTCGGCGGTCGACCGAGCTTCTTCCTATATAGTACACAATGTACTTTATAATAAAATAGAATTCAAATTCCGTGTTATGGCCATAGATAAGCAAACGTAATGTATCTTTCAAGATAGCTTGTTCATGGACTTTAGGTATGGTATTGGCTTTGACAGGCTGAGTGGGAATATAAACTGCCGGCCGGCGTTAGATTCTAGTTCTGTTTGATTAAATACCAGGTGTTATGTTTCCAACAATATGGGAATTTCATTAAAATATTTTGAGGTTCCCGAAGACAGGTCTTACGTGACCAATAAAGCCCGGCCTGAATTTAGGGCATCGCAGAAATTCGGCTAGCATTTTGGGAACGTTCCCAACAAACAGATTGGGACGATTGATGGACAGATAATGATTTGGGACGTATAGACTTTTTTTACGTTATTGTATATACAATACAAATAAAATACAAATACAAATAAACTCGGAATAAAAATATTAAATGATATCATTTTAATATTTTTATTCTGAGTTTATTTTTATCCTAACACAATCGTTGATCGCATAACACCACCACATTTGCTAGTAGCTTAGTAGCTAGCTTAGAAAGGTACAGTCAGCATCATATAGTGACAGTCAAGGATATCAAAGAGACTTAAGAATATTTAAAGTGATCACTAATATTGATACAACCAAGGTTGTCTAATTGATCTGATAACCCTTCTAACGAATGTGTTCGACTGTGTTATATATATATATATATATATATATAACACACACACATATAATGAAAGCCCATAAATGTGCCACTGCTGGGCTCGGGCCTCCCACACTATAAGTACATGACGGTAACCACCCTCCATCACAGGCGGGCCATCAGCCTGTCTGTTGTACTCCAGGAATATTTTTTTTCTATATAAATATATATATATATATATATATATATATATATATATATATTAGACCTAATACTTTACTATTTCTTGTTCATACATCAGCCCATAAATATCCCACTGCTGGGCTCGGGCCTCCCATTAATAGGGGAAAGGACAGTACCCATAAACGCCAAGCTTGTCCAAGGCGGCTTGGCAGGTTTGATACATCGGTTATCTCGATGTGCAGGTTGCGTCACGATGTTTTTCTTCACCGTTGTTAGCACGTGGTAATTGTAACAATATGTACATTAGACCAGAAAACTGACTAAGCGGTGCGTGCGTTCCGGCCAGGATCGAACCCGCGTGCTTTGAGTCTGGGACGCATGCGCTAGCCATTACGCTACCACGACTTATTGAGCAAAATGAAATGTTAACAATGTCTTGTTCAATTTAGTACAATAACAAAGAAACTAAAATTATATAGTCTAAACAGCTCCCCAGCAGGACATAGACATGAGTCGAAGTCAACCTGATTTGAAATAATACAATGAATGACTCATTTCCTAAAACAACGTATTTGTTAGTTAATTGAAAACCATGATTGCAACGCCATCTATTTAGCTAATCTGTCTGTTTTATGGAAACGACATCATTTCTCGTGATAAAAAATATCCTAAGTGTTGATTCGGGATATAAGCCAGCTCTATGTCAAGTGTCATTCATATACGTCCAGTAGTTTTCAAAAAGGATGCGATCGCAGCGCTATCTTTTTCGATATTTTCGTCAATCCCACGCAAACGACTTCATTTACCAGGTTTTATTTATTGCTTGAGTTCAGCAGACAGGCAGACGGCCTACTTGATGGAAAACTGTTACCATCGCCTATGGACATTTGCAACACCAAAGGTGCTACAAATGCTCTGCTGCTCTCTTAAGGGAGACTGGAACCTGGTCACTAATGCCGGAACACAACTCAAGGTTGTTATGCCGACATACTCTAGAGCAGGGGTGGTAACCATCCAGCCGGGCAAATGCCCTACCACCAGGCTTTGGGTTGTTTTGTCGCCTCTTACGACAGACCGCCCGGCCACAGGAAATTGTATCCTTTCTCCGTTCCTGCACGGATAATAATATCCTTAGTTACACCCTGGTATATGAGCTTGCTCTGTGTCGAGTATCATTTAAATCTATTCAGTAGTTTACACGTGATGCCCTAACAGACAGACAGATAAAAAATCTAAAAATTGCATTTTCAGAATTTCCTGATACGAATTGTCCTCCCCTGTTTTTTTTTCATTTTTAAACAAACGTAAGTATTATACAAACTCGAAACATTTACAGATGTATTATATATAGTATAGATTACCGGGCCCAGCAGACATGCTGCTTTGCAAATATAAAATTCTAGAACCCAATTGTAGTGCCACATACCGGATCCAATTATAAATCTAAACCGTCCAGGAACCCACTCAAAAGTAACAAAAAAATGATTATAATCGGTCCGCTGCACCGATTATGATTCTTTTGTGAGAGTATTTGTGTTTTTTATTACAGGAGTTCAGCAGACAGGCAGACGGTACACTTGATGGAAAGTGGTTACCATCGCCTATAGATATTTGCAACACCAAAGGTGCTACAAATGCGCTGCTGCTCTCTTAAGGGAAATTGGAACCTGGTTACTAATGCCGGAACACAATTCAAGGTTGTTATGGCGGTATACTCTAGACCAGGGGTGGTAGCTATCCAATCGGGCAAATGCCCTACCACCTAGCAAAATTATATGAGATCAATATCATAAGTATCTAGGTACGTAAAGAAGCAATAATGTTTTTCTAATATCAAAACGATTATGTACCGTCAAACTTCTTAACTTTGCCTCACGTCCTATGTTTGCCGATATTGAAAAATAAGCTATATCTTTTTTAAATTAATAAGTCTGGAAATGTCAATTTTAGTAATCTTTAGACTTATTATATGTCAACACAAAATAAGTGTCATTATGCTGGCAAAAAGCATACATTTTTGACAGTTCACCGTTAAACCAACGTATATGAAGGCGGCTAAAAGAGTTGTGGAAAAACTTTTCTAATAAGTCTATGAAATAAGTTTTATTTTTAATTCTATTTAACTCATTCTAACTCTAAAATACTAATTTAGGCAAAGTTTGGCACGTTTTACAAACAAATGTAGTTTGCCGAGTCTAGGGTTGACGGCCTTGTCACTATTTTTAACCGACTTTCTAAAAGGAGGAAGTTCTCTCTCAATTCGGTTGATGTTCTTTTGTTTATGTTTGTACCGCTTTCCATCAAGTGAGCCGTCTGCCTGTCTGCTGAACTCCTGCAATAAAATGAAAATGAAATGAATGTGTGTTACCGCAAAACTCCGTCACTTATGAACCGATTAGGATTTTGTTGTTGAAAAGGAAATTAAATGTGATTCAATTGCGACATTCCCAATGTCGCAATGTAAAATGACTTAACGTTTCCATTTGATCAATAGCGTTGCGTTTTTACATATTCCGCGCATTTAACTATTTTTATTAATTAAAATCTATAAATTAAAGGAATTAAATAAAACGATAACCTTGGACATATAATTCTAGAGCAATAAAGTAAATAAATAAATAAAACAATATAATTTTAATTATTATGGCTCACAGTGAATGAATGCTAAGTATTGTGTGTGTGTGATATTATTTTTTCTTTTTTGTTTGATTTTTAATTTTATAGAGACAACCCTACTCATTGATTATTAATGTATGGAGGTTGTAAAAAATTAAGACCTATCATTGCCTATAGTAATATTTCGTACTAAAATACATCAAAATATGTTATTCGAAATTGATTTACATTCTTTCGTTACTAAGCTACATCTTAGATTGTCCTAAAATTCAAAGCCCATGTTCATTTTGGTGTAAACGCATTAGGCAATGTTAGGAATATGAGACGTAACTTTGCCTGATTTTTTAATTATTCAAAAATATTGTTGATTTAAACATAATGTCAAAATTAATTGAAAATAATAAAATTCTATATTCTTTTTTACCTTATGATATTCAAAGAATCTACAAAGAGTCAATATATTAATTATTATTTCACGACAAAGTCAAATTTTATTAATATCTGTGAAAAGTTAGGGCACTTAACGGTATTTTAGGTTATAATACAATATTTTTTTTACTGTGATATAAATAAATAATTATTTAAATAATAAATTCTTTTCACAATATCAAAACTCAATAGAAGATTAACATGTGACACCATGTAGGATTCAGACGCTTTTCAGAGTTATTTTTTTATAGGTTTCTGCATATTTTTTCCATTCTCTTAATAATTATATAAACCAATTTCTTGTCCGTGCAAAGGTTGTCTGGAAGAAAATACTAATAGCGATAAAACCGCCTATTGTATTGTAAATTTTTATTTCTGTTAAATATATCTTTTGACACACAATAAAGCATATTTATTTCAATCTGTATAAACGTAGAATATAGTACAGTGACATCTTATGTTGAATATAATAAACTATAAACAGTTCCATCTATTGATAAGTAGAAAAACTATATATAGTATGACTGGCATATTTTATAATTGTATTGCCTATAGAAAAAGAATGTTTAGTGATATTTCGAAGTAGTAGTCGGTCAGTCGTAGAGCTTAGCATATTTTATTTTTAATTTTTACCAAGGCCTTTTTGTTATAGATTAGAAAGGTTCAGAAAGCATGTAGGTATGAAAAGGTTGTAAATCCTGTAACTACGTATAGATGGCACTATATTCCGTTTATTTACGCTTTTTTAAGTTTTATAACATTTTTCTTACCCTTTGCCTACACCAGCGCCATTCTGGACGGATTGTGAACTATTATTTACAGGTAACAACTGGACATTTCTTGAACTATTCTCCCATATGAGATCCCTTACCTCTACCCTCCATACTTGCAAAATAAAAAAAGGTCAATTTCAGCTGTCATTTTAGTCCAGGTGATTAAAAATTAAAGCACATGTATTTGCAGTGCCATAAATAGCCTTTTATGCGTCCTATGTGAGCTTCTATAACTGTGCCCTTGTTTTTTAAGATATTATAGGTAGGTACCCTAGCTAGAGCAATACCTATTATGTATAGGCCTACTTTATTTCATTCAGGGTGCTAAAATAACTTACAAGGACCTTGCTGTTGGTGGACCAATTATCAAATATTTTGGAAGAAAATCCTATTTCTTTTTAAAGAACTAGAACACAAATACCCTCTTACGCTGCCAAAAAAATGAACGCGATATTGTGGCTAAATTAACAGACGTTTTTGGTGATACTGACATGTAGGTACGTATGTGTTGGAATCGAACACTAGGGGCGCAGCGGGGACTTATCAGGAGCAAACCGAAAAAAAAAAAAAATAGTCCTGTCAGGTCTAGCCATTTTTGCGCCCCCCAGAGTCTACGCCCTGTGCCTGGGCACCGGTGGCACCGCCTTATTTACGGCACTATGTATGAATTATGAGTTTTGCAGATTGACATTGTTTTTAACTTGACTATTAATCTAGTTACGCCGAATTATAGTAGCAGTAGTTTTACTTAGAGCTCAACGAAGTATTAGGGTCATTCTATTTTTAGAGAGAAAAAAATTGAGAAATAAAAAAGTTCTTATTTTGATTTTTTTTACTTTTATAATGTTTAATTAGCAATCAAAATCAACATAATAATTACGATCAAAGGTGTTTTTCTCCTTATTTAAGAAAAAACGACGATTATTTAAAAAAAATGTGATAACAGATATGATGTTGCACATAACAGAAATGATGATTTTCTAAATAAATCGTAATAAGAAATGATAAAGACGATATTATTGACTATAGCTTAATTATAGTGGTTGTCATTATACTTAATCAAACACAATCAATGTATAAAATCAACAACATAGGGTAGAAAAAAAATGTTAACTATGTAATCACAGAAATGACGTCTTAATTGTTGTCCGTGATTAAAAATTAAATCAGTTATTAATCAGAGAGTTCAAAGTATTCCGTTGATGGCTTTCCATGAGCCATCTGATGCAGCTTAAGACAGCAGATTTCAGAAAGGCAGGATCGCGTCGTGAAAATCCTGGCGCAAATGGAGAACCTATGAACTACTGTACTCTTCGGAAGTAGATAGCCTGTGGCCAAGGGCACCGAGAATCCATGGGCCGCACTGACACGTCACTATACCAAAGATACTCCAGATGATGACTTGAATGGAGTTAATGCGGGCCTCAGACAGTTAAAAAATGGCAGGACTTAGGGCATGACAAAATTACAACTGAGCTCCTCAAGGCTGGTGGCAAACTAATCTCATTCTTGAGCCAGGTTTTATAAGCTGTTTTAGAGAGTCATCATAAATCATTTTGCCATTAGAATACACGAGTCAGAAGTCGAAGAGCATAATCAGCTATAGTGAATGGCACGTATGGACTATGCCAAAGCGTTCAACTCCATTGATATCTGAGCTGTTTTGGAGTCGTAATACGTTAAAGTGCTGAAATACCTGTACAAGACCGCATCGATGACTTTCCAGCTCTCTCTGAGTTTGGAAGATATAGGCCATCCATCTAAGTCGCAGGGTTAGACAAGGGGACGTTATATTCCCATAACTGTTCATCTGGATTGGAATGGACCGGAAATCAACATTGATGGCGAGCAAATCTTTCACTTCCATTTCGTTGATAATATTGCCATTTTTGCGGAGACTGGTTGAGCTGACCGACATGCTGAGATCCTTAATGCATCATCCCGATGGGTGGACCTTGGCATCAACCTGAGTAATACAAAAGTCATGTTCAGGGACCATGCCGTTTTGAGGACAATATTCGTCAATGGTATCACTTTCGAAGTTGTTTAAGAATACGACTGTCTTGTCTTGGACAGATAATCCAGCTAAGCAGGCGCAACTTGGAGAGGGAAATCTGTAGGAAGATTCCATTGAATCCCATCATTACAATGACATGATTTAGAGACGTGGACACTAACAGTGAGACTGATCCATAAGTTTAACGTTACTCAGCAGGCTATGGAGAGCTGCACCGACGACCTGCACGAAGTTGCCGATATGAGCTAGATGAGAAAAGCACCGGAGCACCAGTATATGTGACATAAACTTGGGGTGGTCTACGTCCAGCATTGGAAAATTATTGGCTGACGAGAATTAATAAGGAACTCCTTAGTGATTTATTCATTATTCACTATAATAAAAATATATTTCTTCAGGAAGAGCTTCGTTCATTTATAAGTCAAAATATTGCTTTTTTGTGAAATTCGAACTATTAGCAAACACTTTACTAATGATTTTTTTCTTTCCGGTATCTTCGTAGTCACTTTCATGTGAGGAAAATCCATAATTGGGCTTGTAATAGAAGTTAGAACTGCGGTTGGCCAGAACCGACACCATAAGTGTATTTTCCTGATCAAAATTAATGATTTGCTTTGAAGATTTAGGCCTAGGAGAATCAATTCTCAGCCATTCAATCTCCTCGCTAGATTCAACTTCTTGGTCAGAATTACCGACATATACTGAAGATTCGGCAGTAGAAGGAGAACCAAATCCTGGCGAGCCTACATCTTCGTAAGTATGTGATAATACAGGTGTTAAACAATTACGTGGAGGCGTAGAAACAAGTGCTTTGCTATTACTAAGGCTGATTTCAGCTGGCTCAGTATTAATGACTCCTATTTCGTAATGACGATAAATATTATGTGGATCACAATCAGTGCAACTCAGCTTTCGAGCATGTAAAATTCCTGGGCTACCTTTATTCCAAGTTATTTGATGAATATTAAGCGTTCCTTTAAAAGTCTTTGTCAAACTTCTAGACAACAAATTTTCTATGGTCTCAACGTTTTCTTTAACTTTTCTTCTTTCTTCTAGCTGATATTCTGATAATCCCTCGCGATGTT
Source organism: Dendrolimus pini (assembly GCA_949752895.1). Classification (NCBI taxonomy): domain Eukaryota; kingdom Metazoa; phylum Arthropoda; class Insecta; order Lepidoptera; family Lasiocampidae; genus Dendrolimus; species Dendrolimus pini. The sequence goes on along the minus strand of OX457147.1, from coordinate 8,267,658 downwards.
TTCTCATAGCGAATTTTACTTGTTCTCTACGCTTTTGAAGACTTTTCAAGTCCATTCTTTTTTCATTATTCTTATTTCGTGTACGAGGTGCCATGTTGTTACTAAGAAAAAAAAATAACATGTATTAGAAAATCCAAAGTTTTGTGTCTTTGATGAAGTATAAAAAAAAATCATAATTTCAACGACCATTCTGTTAAACTTTAACAAACAACAATTCAGACAACCTACTCAGGTTATTTGTCCATAATTAATTTTAATTATAAGAAAGAACTCATGAATTCGTCGTTACGGTGATCGTGCGTCACTTCTGTTATCTTGCTTTTAACAGTAGTGATGATCACAAAAGTGACTGTTCTTATATTTAGCGGCCATGTTTTTCTAATGTTCAAGTTCAAACTTGATATTGCACTTGTAACGGATAGTCGATATGAAAACACATATGTCTTAAGTGATTTTAGGCTTTTAAAAAATTATCTTACCTTAGCACACGTAGAACAGATGTGATGCATGAACTTTTACAAGCTAAAAATAGCACAATCAAATTAGAATTCAATAAAAAGCGAGTAACGTTTTCTCTCCTTGATGCCGAAATACGAGGATCTGATGAATTAGTGTTACAATTTTATAAAATTGATCAGACTAGAAATAGTATTATTATATTTTTTTTGCAAATATATCGTAGGTAACAGATATGATGATTTTTTTGTTACGCGAGTAGAATCAAGTGTATCTTATTGTGTAGTTTACTGAATTACATTTTCTTGAAGTAACGTTATGTAGACTCTATCGGAATATATTTAAAACATAAGACAGTCTTTGAAATCAGCTAATAATATTTTTTTATGTCATCACAAAGCAGCAACATACTAAAAACACAGATAACAGGACGTGAAACAGCACAAAGAATCAAAGTTTTCATGGGCTTCCTTTTAATATTCGGATTTATTTATTATAATTAATTGAAGTATAGCTCGAATTCTACTTTAGGATCCAAAAATTAGAGCGAAAACCAGAGTGCTTCTATTTTTTTTTTGCAACGCACAGTTTTTTTGCTGTAGAATAGAATGACCCATTACATACATACATACATAACTTCACGCCAGGTCCCTTGCGGGGTAGGCACGAACAACAGAGCGCCATACAGGCTTATTCATACACACCTCACTTGCTTCTTTTACATTCATAGCTAAGTATTACATAAATCAAAATATCCATAACAATAAACTTATTCAAGTATGAGATTAACATTTCGTGTTTTTAGTTTAAACTTTTTACTACTTACTCTCGTCTCATGATTAATTTCACGTTTTTGCAATGAAGTAGTTTTTAGATTGTTTCTATTTGATATAAGCAAAAGTATTTTTGAAAATGATTTTATTTGCTTTATTTTTGTATTCTATGGTAATTAAGGCAGGTAAGTGAAATAGCCGTGGTGCCTTAGTGGTTAGCGCACTCGTGGTCCGAGTGCTCGCTTTAGGGGTAACCCGGCTGTCCACCCGGGGCGTCGCTGTCGACAAGCCGCTACGCACGCTAGCTTAACTTCAAATGTATATTACTATAAAATTTAATCAAAATCCGTTCATTAGTTTTTGAGTGGAAGGAATAATAATAATAATCGGCTGACAAACACATATTGTAAATCCCCAAATTAAGCAAGTTACGCTTGTGTTATGGGTAATATAAGGTACTCGAGGCATTTACCGCCCACCTAACTTAAAACTTAATTTTTACATAAGTATTCATACATTCATACATAGAATAAATAATGCGATAAAAATGTTAAGCATAGTTTTTAGAACCGAAACATACAAATTGAGTATTATAACTATTTATAATTTCCATGCAAATAATAAGTACAACAGACTAGTCTGGGACCGATCCCAGACTCCCAAACCTTAATAAATAACGGACAAAATTCGTTTCCGAAATTTACTATGCCAGGAATCGAACCCGGAACCTCTGTGTTGCAGTTAGGTAAGCCGTCTAAAGCTTAACCCACTCAACCGAGACCGTCTATTAAAAGAAATAATAATAATAACTGACATGCATCTATTAATGAATGAATGAATGAATGAAAACTCTTTATTGTTCACAAGAACTTAAACCTAGACATTTAATACGAATACTTGTACATTACTATTAGAACAATGGGCGGCCTTATCGCTTATAGCAATCTCTTCCGGGCAACCCGGTGTCCAAGGAGACATTAAAAGAAAAAGTTATAATATTTGGTCCATCCATATATCCTCACAAACTTTCACGTTCGTTATTTTATTAGGATATAAAAAGGCGCCAATACATGACTCGCCGGCTCGCCTTGATTAAGGTTGGTCCTTTATATAAATATGTGTATTATTCTTTTCAGATGATATAGCGCGAAGTAGAGAAATACTAGGAAAGACAAGGCGGATACTGCATGGTCGGGAAGTAGGGGCCACGAGACCTTATATGGTAAGTAGATAAAGATAAAATCGCTCAAACGTTCAAAAATAACGGGCATGGCTTTTAGAACTTATGATGAGAGATTTTATTGATATTAGAATACGATTATTATATTTAGATTAGAAGTGATGTATCTCTTGCCCTACTGATTAATTAAAATGTAGATACAATACGTACTACCCGTGCGCAGGTTTGCCGATAGCCTCATGATGCCACGCGTCGATGGTCAGTAAGGTTGACAAAAAAGGCTACATAAATACTTGTTGCAATACATTTATTATTGTATTGTTACGAGCTACAGGACTCGAATAATAATGCTGGCTGGTTTACATACTGGCTTGCAAGCTGGCTATTGAAGCCAGTATAGGTAGCTGAAAGGTCCATTTCGGGCGCTGTAGCGACGAACTCGGTCCGGTTCTACTTGCCTCCTCATTCGTGGAGTACGTTCTTCTTCCAACGGAATCCCACTTCTGACACCAATTGTTACGAGCTATAGCACTCGAATTAAAATGCCGTTGGAATTACTATAGAATTTATTAGAATGTACAAACATGTATGTAACACAAGTACAAATATAGCTGGATACAACCAGTATAGACTACACGATTCAATAACACGAGCAAAGTTGCTCGTATCGTAATCCTCGCTTGACTGCCTTACCCCTCCGTTCAGGCATTGTTTTATGCTAACTATACAATACAACAAAGGACCGCATGGACTAAGGTTTCCGAGAAACCGTAATCTGCAACCCTGGTTAATTATTTCTACGAACGGTCATAAACGAAAACAATAACAATAGGCTATTGTCTAATTGCAAATATTAAACACAACGTAAACAAAAGAAGTTCAAATGCGGGGAAAAGTAATAAACCAGGTGCGTATTTCTTTGTCGGTATGTAACAATATATACTTCACATAAGTATATACAATAATATTAAGTAATACAAAACATTAATAGTAAGTAGTCATCGGCAAACCTTCTGCGCGCGTCTTATACAGAGAGACGGATAAGACTATTAAAAAGGTTTCTATTTAGGTATAAAAGGCTACCAAACTATGTATAATGAGTAAGTATAAATAAATGCATTAATAGACCAAATGTATTTTATCAACAGGTGTATCTTAGACCAGCTACAACAACAGGCATAGACACTCAAGTTATTGATGCTAATTGGTTATGTGGAGGGGTCATTATCCACGAGCACTATATCCTCACATCAGCAGCTTGCATTGAGAATGTTAAGCATTTTTACGTTATCTCTGGGACACATAGGTAAACAGTGTAAACTCTTACCAGTCTGGGAAGGCCTGTGGTGTAGGATGTTACCTGTGTTGATACACTGGATTAATTTATTTTTAGATGGATTCCATTATCCCAATCGGACGACTGTATTAAGAATGGAGCTAAGAAAGCTGTTTGGAAATGTGTGCCCAAAAGTAAGTATAGGTTTGTGCAATGTTGGATCATGGATCCGTACAGCTTCGCTGGTTCGAGTAATATGTTTATAGTGGACTGAGTTTGTTTATAGTGGATATATGGGAGTAAGACGTATACCAAATTCTGCACCAATGGGCTAATAACTAGGTACCATTAACCTTGAATCCACCTTCAATGAAGCAGCTAGAAGGCTCTTGGGAAGGAATGGCACTAACGAGTCCTAGGGCGTCTCTTAAGTCTTCGATTAAAGGCACATACCCACACCAAAAGGCAGCCACGGTTTTTATTATAGTTTAATGAGATATTGAATTAAAAGTGAAACGGTCACAGCACGGAGAAAACGGAACTTCCGGACTCCCCTCGCGTGCGTTGAAAAATGCTTTTGCCACCACACTATGGCGGCGAAACTAAAGTGGCACTTATAAAACTACCTACATTAGTATAAATTGTGACGCTTCAACAAGGATGTAGATGGGAAAAGGTCTCTGTTTATAATTTATATTACAGTAATTATCAATGACACTAACATTATGGATTAAAGATCAACAAAAATTCGTTGCCCTCACCTTGAGAGGTCGTTTGCAACATGTGAATTAGACAAATTATGCAATCTTACAATCAATAATTCTATACTAATATTATGAAGAGATAAAGTTTATGAGTTTGTTTGTAGAAAGTAATCTTTTGAATTAATAAACCGATTTTGAAAATTCTTTCACCAATAGAAAGCTACATTATTTCTGAGTAACATTTGATTGTGATTGACTGAATTATGTATTTGATTATAATTGATGTTAATAATATTTTTGTGATTTTTTAATGACGCCCAGCGAAGAAATGCTCATCGGTCAGCTGGTATTAAATAAATAAAAGTCCTAATTTTAATTATTAAAACCTGTATTTATTGTGAACAGAAAAGAAAAGATTGTTTATTTAAATAAACACGTGGAAATATTAGTTTATGAAAATAAATATGCTAATAATTAAGCTCCTCTGGTAGAGACAGCTAAGCTGCCTGTTGATTTACCTAAAATATTATAATAAAAATGTTCTATTGTCTGTTTGTTTTGGTGAGCAATTAAGCTTTATCTATTTATCTAGAGATTATCAAGCTTAAAAGCCAATTTTTTTTTTAATTGTATTTGGGAGGCAAACATCTTAAAAACTAAGGTTATTTATTATACATAAACAAGAAGAAGCCATTGGTAAGCCTCCACAGATGGCAGAACGAAATAGAATTACTATTTTTTATCAGTAGAGTTGGATTAATTTTGCATTTATATATGCTATCCGCAAATAAGTCATGATCTAACTTGTTTATTTTATTGAATTCGTTGACTGTTCTGATAAATAATGTATGGCGACGTGAAACTGTGCTTTTCAAAGGTGAATGTAGTCATTTTTTAGGGCGTACATGACTGGGGAACAATGAACATACAAATATAGTTTCTTGATGACACTCGCACAGTCAATTTTGGGCTGAGCAATTTTTACCAAGAAACGCATGTCAGCAATATTTCTTCGTACTTTAGGAGACAGGAGATGGAATGAGGTACAGCGCTTAATATAACTAACTGTATGTTCTTGTTTCTAGGTTACTTTTACGACGGCAATGACTTTGATAATATTCGATGGATGGCTAATGATATAGCTGTAGTGAAAACTGAGGACGATTTTAACTTTCAACGAAGAGTACGTGGTTGCGATTTCATACCGAAGAAAGTTGCCTACAACGACCAAAACAGAGATCTGGAGAAAGGTGGCACTCTGGCCTCTACAGCTGGATGGGGAACTGTTGATAGGTTTTCTGATGTAAGAAATATCGATCTATCTATCTATACTATAGGAACAATTATAAAATTACATACAATTGAATATAATGTAAGCAACTTAACTTATTTGTATTGTATTCTACCCATAGTCCCTCAAGACTATAAGTAGAATAGCCCAGATCACCGTCTTCTATGGGGAAGGTGCCCAAAAGTCTGGCTACCTTTCCTCGCTGGATCGCCATACTGATCCGTTGGCCGAGGTAAGTACCAGCCTTCTGATCACCTGAAGATTCAGTGAGTCGTTGCGATAAATTATGGTAGATGCTCATGGCCTCAGGACCCCACGGTCCAAGCGTCTCGACAGCAAACGGCACAAACATATAACTCTTGCTGAGGGTTGCATATTTGCGCCGCTTGAGTAAGAAATTATATTATTAATAACTTTATATGCTCACGAGCAATAAAATCCAGTAATAGCAATAAGTCGACGCGATCCAGCTCCTAGACAACACGGATATAATGAAAAGGCTAAAAAGGACCAAACCGTTTGAATTAGTGTTATGAACCAAACTAAAGTATAGTGTGCTACTTTAATACAGAACACATGAACAAAGTGTATTCCCCTTTATAGAGACAATAAGAAAAGTGCTAATGGACACTTTCTTAGTCTGAATACTTCTAGTTAATTTAGGTTACATTAAAATTATTTACTAATCTTCTTAGATTAGATAGTAATATTAAAGAGGTATTTTTTTTAATACATTTACGAACAAAAGATTTTTTAAATTATTTATCTAAATAAATATAAATAAAAAATTTGAACCGAATCTTTTATTACACGATAATAATTACACAGTATAATAATAACATTTTTATTTAGCACTGAAACTTTTTGCAGTAACGAAACATTTGAACACCATTTTTTAGGTTATATTTCAATAATAACTGAATTCTTCACAAATTTCTTTAGCAACGATTTGTTTTTAAAAACAAGATTTGGTTATAATTTTACAGGCGATTTCCAGAACAACAGAAAACTCTCCAGTGTTATTAGAAACAGATGTGATATTACTATCAAAGAAGAAATGTAAGAAACGCTGGGATCCGCGGTATCATTATATCATTGACGACTATATGGTCTGCGGCAAGGATAGCATGGATGTTGAAGCTATGAGTTCCATGTGTAGTGTAAGTTATTTCCTTTCAGTTTTTTTTATCACATAATTCACATAGGGTATCTCTGTTTGTTCATATTTCTCTTTTCTAGCAAAGATCCCTGTCACACTACAAATCCATTCCATTCTTTCTTACAGTACTCTAATCATTCTTATATCCATTAAGTTTCTAGTATAAAATTTTACTTCTCACATAATTTCTTTTTCTCTGCTCAATGCAGACGTTGTTGACCTATCATTTTGGAAAACAATGTTCAGAATTTTTAATTTAGGTGGTATTAGCTTTTCACTTATACCAGTTCCCTACTTGTCTTCCCTTTAGTCATTCATCATGTATTCTTTATATTTTGGCGATCGAGTGTAGAACTTTCCGGCAGCGTAAAACGGTCGCATGACTTTTGGAAAAGATAGAAGATTCTGGAAGGAAAAGACAAGGACGTATATTTCAGAAAAGGACAGACTATGAATGAATGTTCTAGAATAGAGAGTTTGGGAAGGAAAAGAAAGAAATAGATGTATAAACATCCATCACCCAAAAGGGACATATAGTATGTAAAGAATAACGAAATTATGGGTTCTAGAAGATACTTCCGGCAACGCAACGTAAGGCGCGCCTACCGGGCAGTTTTAGAGTTGAATTCAGTTCAAGACGGTGAAGCGACAAGTGCGATACAGAAGAGTTGGAAGAGAAGGTTAATAGAAGACATTGAAGAGTTAAGTGGTGATTTTAGTGAAAGTTAAGTGACGGATGAGTTTCACATAGTTTAAAAGGAGGTCCGGAAGCGAGCTACACGCGCTAAATTCGGAGGTGAGCACTGCAGCAGCAGGAGGTGTGTCTACGCAATATCGGCAACGGTATTGTGAGTGAGATAAGTTTTCGTCGGGACAGCGCGTCGTTAGTTGTGTGTGTAGGGGCAACCCTGCCTTACCCTGCAGAGAGGGATCACGCGCGGCTGTGTATCAATGTCAATAAAAGCGTTTAGTTAAAAACTGGTGTTTTCTTCCAATCCTAAGTGCGTACCCCCGCTCGCACGTAACAATATATTACTGTATATCAACGTGGCTTTCAAGAAGCGAGCCATGCTAGGTATATGAGAGTTCAGTGTAACTCGTCACTGCAGTTCAATCTCATGCTTTATGTTATAGTCGTTTAAGCTCTGTACAGTCTTATTAAGGCAAGGAGAGTAAGTTTAGAAAATATTGCCTTCATATTTTAGGACGTATTAAGTAATGTGTAAGTAATGCTCTTACTATATTATAATTTGCTTTTAATTTTAAGAGGGTTTGCTTGCTTGAGCCCAGCAGTAGTTTTCCGGGTTACAGTATATTATTTTAATTTGTGAAAAAAGTAAGTAGGTACTATGACCAAAATAATGTCCAGAATTTCGTTTATGCATTTTTGTATTTTAAACTTAGGAGCACGAAATTAACTGCAAAGAACTAGTGTATTCTGAAGAAGATAACGACGATGATAGTAAGCCATCACCAACCCCTCCAGAGATAAGACCCGAAGTAAGAAGGATGATAGTGGACCCAACAGAGCTGCAAGTGCACAGAGCTTCACACTTCAACGATACCCGACGACACAAAGTCATATCGGCTGGGTTTTGCGAGGTAATGTGTCTAAAAGTTTATAGAAAGATTTAAAATAAATTTGTGATCTCGACAAAATTTACAATAGTCTAATAAATGTAATTCTGAAAAAGCCTCTAAGCCCTAAGTTCACGTCAGAAGGCACCACAGGTCCTTGTTATCACGGTTATTAGTAAAGAAAAATGACACAAGTATGACTTAAATAGGTCTTTGAAATACGTACACGTCAGTGCGCAGAACACAGTGATATGATTCATAAGTGGAGCTGAGGGGAAAGAGTTGCACTCTCTCTCGGCCGCTATCCGGACTCGCATGCCATCTCTTTCGCACAACACACCATAAGGTGTTATCAACGTTAACATTTGACTGGACCTGTGCAAACTCACGGAACTAACTTCACTAGAAGCGCGTTTTTGTTTTGCGCGTACTGTACTTTCAATGTACGTTTTATTATAATGAGACTGTTTGCCTCTGTGTGGTTGATGCGTTGGTCCACCTAATTGCCGAGGATAATGATTTGTGAAAAACTACTGTTATATGCATACATAGACAGACTAATAGACGAATAAGACGAATTTAAAATGATTCCTTTTTTCCAAAAAAATGCCCTCTTGTAATTTTGTTTCTCTTATAGATAGAATCAGATATGAGGGTATCCGTAAAAGAATCAAGGTAACTGACATAGCTTGTAATAGCAAGTTGAAGTGGCAGCCGGTCACGTCTGTCGTAGGCTCGAAGGACCATGGAGCAAACGTATCCTGGAGTGGAGACGGCGTTATGTGGCGCAGAATTGGGGAGGGCTACGTCCAGTAGAGTGAAATTTAAATGGTTAAAGAAAGAAGACGAAGCTCTCTTATAGAGTCGGTACCTACTTAAAGAACAGACAATTATGAAAAATCTTTTTTTTCTAGAATGACCACGGTGGCCCTCTCGTAGTTGGCCAAGGTAAGACTTCTATAGTGGTCGGCATAATATCCGCTTGCCAGACCAGGGAATTGAACCACAAGTGCTACGGGCCGTTTCTTTACACAAGTGTTTATAATAACAGAAATCTTATTAACTGCGCTATTAATAAGGATATTGGGTGTGTTTTACTTTTTAATATACTTATTTTTTTATGCCACATATATTTTAATACTTATTTTAAATTACATTTGACATTAAATTGTAGCCTAAAAATTCTGCTTTTTTCAATGTCTCTTAAAGCTAGAAGAATGTAAATAAGTATTGCAATAAATAATGATTACTTAAAATTGCTAATAGATATTGTTTATGTATAAATTATTATACTAGCTGACCCGGCAAACTTAGTACCGCCTCAGAATAATTTTTACTATATTCCAAACTTTTTTTCGTAATTACTCACCTTTTAAACCTTCCCTGGACTTCCACAAATAACTCAAAGCCAAATCAGTCCAGCCGTTCTCGAGTTTTAGCGAGACTAACGAACAGCAATTGATTCATATATATATATATATATATATATATATATATATATATATATATATATGTGTGTATATATGTATATATATATATATATGTATATATATGTGTATATATATATATATATATATATAACAGACAGCTGATTAAGTTAGTGTATAGTATTTAAGACTTATTTAATTTGAAAAAAATCAAGTACGCTATAAATTAACTTACTTTTGATGTTGATGGTATAGGTATAATCTTATACTAATATATAAAGCTGAAGAGTTTGTTTGTTTGATTGAACGCGCTAATCGCAGGCACTACTGGTTTGATTTGAAAAGTTCTTTCAGTATTCGATAGCCCGTTTATCGAGGAAGGCTATAGGCTATATTATATCATCACGCTAAAACGCAATAGGAGCGGAGCACCAATGAAGAATGTTTCAAAATCGGGGGGTTTTGAAAACCAATCCACGCGGACGACGCGTGGGCATAGCTAGTATAATGGGTATTTATCTACCATGGTTTGTCCAGTGTTTTAAAATCGTACTAAAGTTTTAATTATTCTTATCACACAGCGCTACATGTCGAAAACTACTAAGATCTTCGAAAACACAAATGGTTGAAACTATTTTTGATTGGCCTGCTAGTATTGATTCGTAAGTTTTTTTAAATTAAATAACTTTTAGTTTACATTATATTTTACCAAGGTATTTCTCCGTTAATTGTAGTTTTTATTTATGCAGTATAACTTGAGTGCCACCTTTTGTGTCTTAATAGTAAATATCATAAACCTTCTCACAGTTATTTATATTGTTTTGTTACAATTTGGGACACCTACACACCTGTAAACAAAGCACATTTATTACCCGCAGGCGTTGTTTAAGCTAATAACATTGAAGGGCTTTTATGACAGTTTTCTATTGTTTAAAAATTGTGATTGGAAACATAGCCCATTGTGTATTGCAATATTTATGGTAGCCATTAGCCAGGATAAAGCAATGCCCCGAACGGAGGGGTGAGGTAGTCTAGCGATAGTCACAAGCGAGGCAAGACGTACGTATATTAGATAATCTATATAGTGACGGACTTTGCGCATGTTATTGAATCGTGCGTTACGTTTGTTCTAGTTGTGTTCAGTAATATTTGTACCTGTGTTATGCGTGTTTGTATAGTTCTAATAAATTCTATAGTAATTCCAACAACATTTTAATTCCATTCCTGCAACTCATAACAATATCTATGGTAAAATTGAATATGTTGTAGGTACGTCTCATTTCCAACAAATGAGGTTAACAAGTCAGGATAAAGCTAATCTTTGTGATCAAGATCGACCATTACACTCTCGATTTCACCATGAGACAGTAGCTGGCTCTTCCAGTAACTAATCTATAGGCATTCGTAGCTATTTTACCAAAAAGGCAAGCTTTACGCAATCCTCATGTCTATCTGCCGTCAATCTTTGTTTCCTTCATCATCAAACCCATCCTTACCTATATGCATAAAATAGTATGCCAGAATGTAGTTTATGTGTTTTTTTTATTGCAGATGGTCAGCAGACAGGCAGACGGCCCACTTGATGGAAGGCGGTTACCATCGCCTATGGACATTTGCAACAACAAAGGTGCTACCAATGCGCTGCTGCACTCTTAAGGAAAACTGGAACCTGGTCACAAATGCCGGAACACAAATCAAGGTTGTAATGGCGACATACTTTAGACCAGGGGTGGTAGCCATCCAGTTGGGAAAATGCCCTACCACCTAGCTGAGGGTAGTTTTGTCGCCTCTTACGACAGGCCGCCCGGCCGCAGGAAATTGTATTCTTTCTCCGATCCTGCACAGATAACTGCTGTGTTGCTACATTCTTGTAATTACAAATAAAACCTTAAAAATAAATAAACTAAACTATACTATAAATATAGCTATACTTACAAAATAACATAAATCTATAAATAAAAAAATGACTCCAAATCGCTGTCGGCGGGGAGCGTGCCCAAAATGCTGGCCGCATTTCCGCGTTCGATGGCAACGCTGATCCGTTGCCCTAGATACAAGCCAGCCTTTTGGTCACGCGACCTCTCACTTAGACACGTTGAGAGGTCTCCATAGAGTTGATGAGATCCAGACCCCCACGACCCCGGGGTCTCGACCCCGAAAGCCACAAATACGTACCCACTACCAATGGAGACATATTTGCGACGTTTGAGGGCCTCCTGGTGGGCAGCAGCAACCCCGGCTGTCACGGCTGTGTCTGGAAGATGGGACGCCGCCAAAGTATCGATACAAGTTGCAGCCCATACTAGGGGGCGTCCCATTTTCCATGGCACCAACGATATCCCGTCTGGTCTCTTACCATCGTCGCGGCACAGCCCATCTGGTTCTAGAACAGCTGGTGCCCCGGCGGTGGCAAGAGACCGACGGATAATGTAATTACATAATTTGGTGAGATATTTTAGTAGTTATGTATTTTTAATTTTCATGGACGTGTAAAAATGTATTTAAAAATATTTAGGTACCATTCTCTCCGCCCCATTGTCAATCTTCTATATAAATGACTTGCAAATACCTGGCACGATCGCAAGTGATATGGGGCATGGTTATTACACTTAAATAAAAATAGCACGTTTCGCCTTAACGGCTAGTGTTATTGTGTATCAAATGGCATACAATTATCCTTTTTATTATTAAAAGTTATTGTAGATAATCTCACCTCAAATCATATAATATCAAAGTAAAACTAACTTAAGACATATAATTAAATACTAAAAATAAATTAACTTATAAATATAAACTATACTATGAACTATATAAAAACTAAAACTAAATAAAAAAGGGCAAAACGCCTAAAGATGAGATAATGGTTCCAAACCACTGTCGTTTACCGGGAACGTTCCCAAAAGGCTGGCAACGTTACCACGTTGTATAGCAACGCTTAATCTTTGCGCAAAAATCCTTATAAGCTACAAGTGTTTACTTACTACATTACCTACTACTTATTGTATATGTATAAGCTTATAGTATATACTATTATACTTATTGTATATGTACAGCGTTGTAATAACTTCTTCTTTTCAGGCGTCCCTTATTACGTACAGAGGAAAAACTGACTTCCAGAAATGTGAAGCCAATAACAAGAGCAACAACGGGAAGAGCATTCAGATCTATTACTAATTAAACTTTATTTAAAACACACATGACTTTTAATAAAGAATAGAACATTTTCTCTCTGTCTGAGACAGTCTCACGAAAAAAGTCCCGCGGCAAAAAAAAACCTAAATACACAGATCAGCCCAACCACGTTGTAATGTTGTCTTTAGCAAGTGCTTTAATGTAAATGTTAGAATAGAGCAGTGTTTTTCAACCTGAGGGTCGCGACCCCTATGGGGCTCGCAGAGCCTTACTCAGGGGGTCGCCGGCAAAAGGGAAAAGGCAATTTAAGTTTATACCTCATACTTAGGTTGCTGTAGGTTGCTTAGGTGCTTTTAAAGCTCAGCAGCTTTTTGCAGAGTATATGCCGTAATAATGAATATAGGTAACAAAATAGGGAAAGACATAAACGTAGTCATTTCAATTACTTACTTTTTGTTTGTCTGTGGCCCTAGGGGATTGTTGCAGACTCATTTTTCATGTTTCAAACCTATTTTTCTTATAGAAAATAATTTTGAATGTGATTTTTATTTTCTATGTCAAATTTTTTGTTTGTTTTGTCGAGTGAAAATTATTGAGAGATACACACGTATTAAATATCCATTGTTGTATTTATTAAGTTTATTTAATCAAAATAATACAAAAAGCAGGATATATTTATATAAAATCTCTTCAACGACCACAACAGGGGTCGCCAAAATTTTTCAACCTGTAAAGGGGTCGCGTATCCAAAAAGATTGAAAAGCACTGCAATATAGAATAACAGTACATACTAGAGTTTGCCCCGTAGCTACGCCGTGTGTTGAAACCTAAAACAGTAGCTTTATTTTACTTACATAAAACCTTAATTTGTTTTATTATATATAATATAATATTAAGTTTTACATTTTTCTGAAATAGTAATGTGCATTGGAATCGTCAGATAAATATTTAAGATAATTTATTATTTGTGTGTACCTAATATCGTTTGTGGGAATTGTTCAAGTTATTGTTTATAATAAACCAGCTGCATTCAACAATCATTAAAGAATTAAAAAAAAAAACAAATGATTACGAATAAATATTAACTAAAATAGATTTATAAATAAAAAATTGACTCCATATCGCTGTCGGCGGGGAGCGTGCCCAAAATGCTGGCCGCATTTCCACGTTGGATGGCAACGATAATATAATTATTTATATTATATATAAAATACCAAAACAACAAATAAAAAAAAATATAACAAAAAAACTAAGTCGACCATATACGCTATCACCATGCTTTGGGTTGTTTTGTCGCCTCTTACGACAGGCCGCCCGGCCGCAGGTAATTGTATTCTTTCTCCGTTTCTGAACGGATAAAATATTTATTTCATTTAATAAATACAGTATTTGCCCGCGACTTTATTTACATTGGACAGATAGTAAAGAATAATTTAAATTGTTTTGCCAATATTTAAAATCAAAGAGTACCCACGTATTTTCAGCAGGCCAATGGGTTCCTTAGTTTGAAAATACATAATATACTAGAAATTTACGTAAAATTCGAGATAAGTAAAGTTACTAAAGATATGTAACCACAGCTGAGGGCCTAATATGATGAACATGAAGTATCAAAAAAAGTGGAATTTTATACTGTCTTACAAAAACCAGTAGTCAACTTCACTAATCGATTCTCCAAAGGCCTTTAGACCCTCTGTTCTACTAAAGACCAGAATATACATTTATGATTATATACAAAAATTGTATCATTTTTATTCAAAATTTCCTTAGACACCGGGTTGCCTGGAAGAGATCACTATAAGCAATAAGGCCGCCCATTGTTCTAATGTAAGTGGACCTACGTATATCTATAGTAACTAGTGGTCGCCAGTGGTCGAAATTCGACCATAATAATTAATTTAAATTATAAGTTTGAACATTATCAAGGTTCTGTTGTCAAAGACTATTTACTTCGTGATCGATGATAATCACAAATTTCGCAAAGGCTACAAGGTTAATTTGACTTTAACAATAAACAAAAGAGTATATATGCGTATGTGTGTCAAATACATGGTAGGGTGTATATCCTTTTTATCGCCTTTAAATAAAATTAGTTAATTATATTAAACTGCCTAAATGCGTTTTACACAAAACGTACTGACAGTTAATTAAACATATTTAGGGGCAAATTTTACGTTGTGCAAGACGCTAATTGTATTTAGGGGTGTTAGATACGTTTGGTGTTTCTTAAATCAATGTATGCAACCTTATGCAAGCGGCCCTTAATGTATTTTTATGCACAATATTAGCATTCTGCACTCCATCTCTATATAGACTATAGTGTTCGAAATTTCATACTCCTCCGCGTACCTAATTTACGTATAAAGGGTACAAAATTATTGCTTCACGTATTAATATAATGACTGTCTAGGTTTAACTTTATTATGAATAATAAAGAGTTTTCATTAATTCACTCATTCAGACTTTTACAATTACAATGGATGTTATGATATTCCTTAGACTATATTACCAAATGTTTCAATGTATGCATACATTTTACCTTAGATTAACCACAATCTGTAGGTATGCAGGAAACTATTAGCTCCGGCTGTCGTCCGTGAAATTAACAGCCTCACTCGTCAGTCACTATTGTTAGCTCTTTCCAACAAATGTGTTCAATAATGATTAATTATTTTTCTATTGTTTGTTATATATTTAACTTTCAGTGTTTATTTGGTGAGTATATTATATTTGGGGAAATGAGTCTAGCTTCCACGCTTGTCGAAGGCAGATTGGTATGTTTTGCATATTGGTAATTGATATGCAGTTTGTTTCATAATGCTTTATACTCCATGGTAATTGTAACTATATGCAAATATTAATTACCATGATTTGAATTCCACACTTTTTATCTCCGATGTGTATCGCCATCTTAGATCATATAAACGTCTAGATCACGCATCAATTGCACAAAAACGGCCTAAAAACCGTGCACCAAATTTGGTGCACACGCTCCTCACGCCGGTCACGCCTGTTAGTGTCGTTTTGACTACTTTACTGGCTGGAGCTCTCACGAAAAAACTCTTTATACCGTCCTGCGCTATTAAAATGTGTCGGAACTATTTTAAAAGAGGAAAGGATAAGGATATGATGTTATTTCAACGAAAAACTTATCACCTTATTCATGATTTCTTAGTAGAAACATGAAATTTAATTTCGATATTTCCAAGGTTATCGAATTGACTAATGTTGTCAGGTGAGAAGTGGAACTTATTTTCCGAAATTTGGGGAGTTTGGTACGATTTTTTTTGTAAAATATAAATAATTTGAAAAATCTATAGAAAACAGACATGTAATGTTTGTGGGTCCGTCCGGTTTTCTTAAACCAGTTTATATTACGTTTTAAATTTCCCACGAATCCAATTGTAGCAAATCGTTGGATAAAAGAAATCTGGGAATCGCAAGATGTCCACCACTGGAATCCAAACAAAAGGTCGTTTGTGTTTCCAATTATTTTGAAGAAAAATAAATTTGTATATCGGTAAAAGGTTTTAGAAAAATTAAAAAAGAAGCTGTGTCAAGAAAGGTGTTTTGAAATAGCACTACTAATTCAATTAATAGTAATCATGATTCATATACTTCAATAATATTTTCTATTTATTAGTTTGGGAAATGAACCGATTTACCATGAATCTCGACAATACAAACTTATTTTAATACTGTCATATGTATATACTTGCGGTAATGGAAATAAAAATAATATACTTTTTAAAACAGAAAATACGGGATATTTTAAGTATCATGCAAGCAAATTTTAAATAACCAATTATATATTGTTGCAGTAGTGCTTGTTTTTGCTGGATAGAAAATTTACAACAAATTAACAAAGAGTAAATCTTTGGTGCTCCAAAATTTTAATTAACTTTTACTGTTTAGTTTCTTCTAATTCAATTTTAGTTATCACTAAAGAGGAGAAGTTGTGAGAGAGAGGGAAGGATTTCGAAACTTATTTTTTTTATAGCTTTATTTTATGTTACCTAAAAACATGTAATGAATTTATGGAGATATGGTGTATTGACATTTTTTAGTAGATTATTGTCATAATTAAGAAATTAATTTTGTCTATATTCTGTTACCTGCATCTCCATTAATTCCTAATAAATAATAATTTAATATATTGATATGTTAGAAAACAAATTTTAGTTTATGAAATAATCAAATCGTAAAGCTTGAATTAAAACTTTTTATGAATATTTTTATTTAAATAATAGCCCTTTTCAAGTGGTTTAGTTGCTCTTAAGTCGCTGCATTAAACTATTCCGTGTACTTACCCCTTAGTTCCTACTACTGATATAAATTTACATTACATATAACACACCCAGTATGAACCCATCGAATCATCCCAAGTCCACTATTACAAATTATTTCATTGATTTTTAGGGTAGAATAATCTTTGGGCCATAACTAGTCGTCTAATAACCATCGTGAACATATTGTGTAACACAAAAAGAATTTGCCATTATGGATATTTTTTTAGAATCGTTAAATTAGTATTGGTAACTAACAGACTTATAAAAATGTACTAATATCTGTACAGACATTTAATTGCGAATTAAAATTACTACATATACTAAAATGTGTTATGAATTCATTTGTGCATGTATTTTTTTATGATTCGGTCCAAGACACACAACTTTAGTTGCTAATTTTATAGATTTTTATTCTTTAATTATAGAAGAAAAACTGAAACCTCTGAGTAATATTAACTTATAACACAAAGAGGGATTAAATCATTACGATCATTTAAACTTTTCACTTATATAAAAATATTTAAGTATAAAATATAAAAAATGGGGTAATCTTTTTTAGCTGATATCCCGAAATCACGCACACATTGATAGTTTTTCTAGAGTGAATATAGCAACGCTTCGCGTTTTTGATGCCGTTTTTGGCGATCTTGTTTGTTCGCAATGCTCTCTCTAGACATGTTATACCTCAATGATCGCCATATTATGTAATAAATTAACTTTCAGATCCAGCAGTTAAGAAAAGTCTATGTGACTGAGCGGGCTAAGCCTTTATCTGCTCAGTCACAGCTATTGCGGGTTCGATTCCTGGTATAGTAAAAGTCGTAAACAAACTTTCTGTTAGTTACTATGGTCTGATCGACCCCAGAGTGGTTTGTGGCATATAACCCGTAACAATAGCATAACTTACTTAGCTCGGGAACATACAATGTGTGTTTGTCTGGCAATTTCTAAAAAAATAAATTAAAGAAAGACCGACGGAGATAACAATTTGATGAGGGTTTGATTTTTACGAAAGAGCTATAAAACCCAACTATAGGACTGTCTTCTCTTCTAGGTATCCAAGCAAAAGATACAGGAGCTACGATCCCGACTGAAGTTCGAAATGCGATAATAGATGCAAATGGTACTGAGATTAATCAATTACTTAATAACTCGAGAAGAATTATTGTTGGGTCTGATGCTTTGGATACAAGGCCTTATATGGTAAGTCAAAGATTAAAAAATACTTTTAACAAGAAATGGTTCAAAAAAAAAGATAAAGCTCTTTATTGTGCACCAAAGCATACAGACCACAGCAATGATAGTTATCCACTGAAGATAGCGCAGATTACAGAGTCGATTGCCGGCATGTATGGGGACTCAGCAAGGTAACCCTCTCTATGTGGAGAGGTAACCCATGTGCTAATACCCAACTAAAACCACCTTCCTCCAATGGTAGGAAAAGCGTGAGACTTAGAACGTAGTTACGCCCACGCTGATCCTAGCGCATCAGTGTTTGGGAGTGCCCCAGGAAGCAGGACAGAGTCACTTCGTCAACAAGGGGGATGAATCCTCCGCTCCCTAGATGCTAGAGGACCCCAAGAGGCGACCCTCGCGTTAACTATCTCTATGAAACCGTACATTAACTATTTCGATCCAACCCGTACGTTCTATCTCTACGTAACCGGTACAATAACTGACGCTTTTTGTCTACTTTTTTCAGGTATATCTAAAACTACCCACAAATAATCCAAAATATAAAGACTATCGACGTTGGATCTGTGGCGGGGTGATAGTCCACGAAGAATACATCCTCACTTCAGCAGCATGTATTGAAGACGCCAGGCATTTTTATGTTGTTTCTGGAACCTATAGGTTAACAACAAAAATAACAATACTCTTTATCGTACACCAACTTAAAACAGTGACATTAACATATCTGAAAATTAGTAGGTAGTAGTACAATGGGCGGCCTTATTGCTTAAAGCAATCTCTTCCAGGCAACCTTTGGATGGCGTGTAGCTTAATACTAAACTAAAGATAATATATAATATAATGTATAATAAGATATAGTTATACATATAGATACATATATGTATATATATATATACATATATAAATGAATAAATAACTATATTATATATATATATATATATATATATATATATATATATATATATATATATATATATACGTACATAGACATACACAACAAATAATACATATTATGCAGTGAGAGTGAGTTAATTATTATTTTTCTCACATCATCTTCGTCATCGCTTGTTCAAGGCTTTGTAGCCATTTGACAAAATCAGAATTCTTATGTTTTCTTCATGTCCGTCAGTTTCAAATTATAATGTATTTTTTTATATTTAGGCACGATGAACGCGACGACCGCTACAACAATATGTGTATAAAGAATGGGGCTAAGAAAGCCATATGGAAATGCATTCCAAGAAGTAAGTTTCACTCTTAATATACTCCTAGTGGTTAGGTTAGTTTCAAGCATTAAAGAAGTATATTAAGAATCACATACAACAATGTTCCATAATATTATCGAGGGGTGAAAGGCTATTTGGTTTAAGCGACATTTTTGCAACTTTACAGGAGAGCCATCTAAAGTTTAAAATTTTGGAAAAAAAAAATAACAAAAAAACTTCTTCAGCTATTTGAATGGAGTAAACTTTATTTAAATTCAATTAAAAGCATCGTGTTGATGATGCTCATACCAAATAAAACGGATCTTTAATTACAAAGATAAATGTCGCTTTATACAATTTGCCTTAAGCCCTTATTTTTCAGAGTATGGAAAAAAGATTTAAGTGACTTCATAACTACAATTGAATACAGGAAAAAATAATTAAGCGACACTGCAGTATATTTTCAGAGTAAGCCAAAAAGTATGAAGTGACGTAGCCCAAAAATAATAGTAGCAAGCTATTTATCTCAATTACCGATTTAGATTAAAATGACTGGAAGCCTAATTTACTTATGTGACTTTATAGTACTGAAAATGTAACGTTTGATATTACATTTTTTTTACGTCTTATACTATCAAAGGCTCTTAAAACAACCTGGATATATCGTTATAGGCTATACAACATGACACTATATAACCACGGAAACCGCGCCGGGCCGCTAGTATTGAATAAATAAAGGAATACATACATCAGTAAAAGTATTTATGTAGAATAATAATTAAGTAGAACAGTCTCGATGTGGGAACATCAAATAAAATTAGGTATTATTTATTCAGTATCACTTAAGATTAGCTGTCATAAAACTTACTAAAACTATAATTAATCACAACCAATAATTGTTAAACTTCAAACTAATAAAAACAAAATATAAATCACATACATACATACATACATAACTTCACGCCAGGTCTCTTGCGGGGTAGGCACGAACAACAGAGCGCCATATAGGCTTATTCTTACACACCTCACTTGCTTCTTTGACATTCATATCTCTTGTCATGCACGCTCGTCTGTTCTTAAGGCTCCTGACATCACCTTCTGCTAATACACGATCAATTTGATCATGGAACGTGTGTCGTGGCCTTCCGCGACTTCTGCATCCATCCACTTTTGCATTGTATATCTGTTTAGTCATTCTTTCATCATACATTCTTTCCACATGCCCGAACCACCGGAGCATTCCTTTCCTTACCTTCACCCCGACACTCTCTTTCTTACTTCGGTATTACGAACGCGGTCCGCGAGCGTCACTCCGCAGATTTTGCGCAGTGCACGCATCTCGACTGCGTTTACTCTACTTTCATGCTCTCTGTTCCATACCCAACTCTCGCTTCCATACGTGAGCGTAGGTACCAGCACCGCGTTGTGTATGGCAAGCTGGGCTTTCTGGCTGAGGTTCTTAGCGCCTAGAAGTTTACCTAACGCTCCATTCACACTATTCCCCAAATTTACTCTTCTTTCTATGTCAGCGGTGTACCTTCCATCCCTGCTAAAAGCACATCCAAGATATACAAACTCATTCACTTGTTCCAGCATAACATCATCGACCATTATCCTTGCATTCGTTCTGGTTTCTTCTCTTTCAAACACCATAACCTTTGTTTTCTTGGCATTCAAATATAAGCCTCTCGCCTGACAGTCATCTTTCATCATTGTGACTAGTGTTTGCAATTCTGATGGCGATTCGGCTAAAAGCACGGCATCATCCGCATAAAGCAAAGTGCTAACAACTAGATCACCCATCCGCACCCCAACATCCATCAATCTTAATCTCTGGAGACAGTTGTCCAGATATAGGATGAACAGCAAAGCCGACAGCATGCAGCCCTGCCGGACGCCAATATTGACGTCAAACCAGGGCGACAGGCTGCCGTCCACCCGCACGCATGCCATACAGTCCTCGTAAGTGGACTGCACAGCACGCAGCAATTGGCCATTGATCCCATATCCGGGCAATATGTCCCAGAGGTCCTTCCGCACAACCCTGTCAAATGCTTTCTCTAGATCCACAAAACCGCAGAAAACCTTCCAGCCCATAGCCAGCTGCTTCTCCACGATATTGCGGAGCGAGAAAACTTGATCCATACATTCCATTTCTGAAGCCCCCTTGTGCATCCCACAGTAATCCATCGGATACCACTCTCATTCTCCTTTCAATAATCTTCGCATACACTTTAGATGCTGTGCTGATCATATTGATGGCCCTGTAGCTGGCGCACTCCATACGTGACCCCTTGCCTTTATACAAGGGCACGATGACAGCGCGCCTCCAGTCCTTGGGAACCTTTCCCGTCCTCCAGCACAAGTTGCATAAGGACAGGAAAGCGTCCCGGACGCAGGTTCCACCATATTTGATCATCTCAGCAGACACACTATCGATTCCTGCTGCCTTTCCATTTTTCAGACTTCTTATCGACCATTCGATCTCTTCCAAAGTGATCTCGGATGCTGACTCCTCGAAGTCGGTCACAGACTCAGTCGTGGTGCCAGCATCCGAGATATTATCACACATTTCTCTAAAATATTCACTCCATCGCGCTAAAACCTCTTGTGGGTTAGCAAGAATGTCCCCGGCTTAAAATAAAAATCAAGAAAGAAAATTTGTAGTAACTATAAAACAGTCAATGCTTGATAATAATCATAACGCAGTTGGAAATAACGTATTTATTTATCATTTTATTCGACTGTATCCTCTACATCAGTATCCAGTAGGACATCTTTAGAATTGCAGTGTTGTAGATTTAAATAAATATGGTATCATGTGACATGAATAAGATGTATCATATTAAAATTTAATGATTGAACGACCGACTCGTATTTTTGTTAAAATTGAAAAAATGTTTCAAATTTCTTCACTTCATTTTATCGCCTGTAATAAGTGACATCCAATTAAAAAAATAATAGCAACAAAATGTTTCAACAACTAAACAAAATATGTGGAAACAAAACGACTATTTGGTTTAAGTAGCACCCTGCGTGGTAAATAGATGCAGCTGAAAGAGCTTAAGCGACGCTCCGTGTCGTATTTGGGTGATGGACAAATGGTTTAAGTAACATCACACCGTGTAATTAGTGGAGGTCAAATTGATTCAAGTTACACCTTAATAAAAATTTAAAATAGGAAAAACGCTTTAACTCTTATTGAATTATTTATCTGACGAAGGGTAATTGGTTCATGTCTCGGTTCTTTATATAATTGTATGGTTCAAGTATATTACAAAAAAAAATATGCAAAATCCACGTCGTATAATACACTGCTACTTTGGAAACAACAGAAAAATAGTATTGTTTCAAACGCCAAAAAAATGCTCTGATTTTAATGAATCCGGCATCATTCGACGGAGAAAAATTCGCTGATTCCGAATATGTATATAACTCAATATCGCCCTAGATGTCGCTTAAACCAAATAGCCTTTCACCCCTCGTTATAAAATTCTAAACATGGCCGTGTCTGTACCTACATACAAGCTATTAAAAAACCCAACTGGAATAGACTATATAAACGATGGAGAACAAAATGCATTCTTTTTTTAGATTTATTGTTTGTTTGTCGTTTTTGTCTGTTTGTTCGGGATTCACGTAAAAACTACTGGGTCGATTTCAATGTAGTTTTCGCTGAACCATAGTTAGTTCTTAGACTCAAACTCGTTACTGTTTATCCTAGGAAGCCAGGGGGATTTTTCTGTGAATTATTAAAATGGCCACATTAAAAAAACATCGAATTCCACTGTAATTTTTTACTGATCGATAGCAAATCTAGTGTAATAAAATGTGTTATTGAAGTGATAACTTTTTATGGGAGGGTAAACCGCTTCGTTACGTAACGCGTTACGGCGCCAGTCTGTCTGGCTTCCCTTTCTCTCCCGTATAAGACAGCGGTAGGCAGGCTCCTCAAATTAAACAATTTCAATATTGAATAGTTTAACTTACGATTAGTTTAAGTTATCACTTCTGTCGGGCGTCCCGAGACGCAGACGTTTTTTTTCTTGGGAATCCCGCGGGAATTTTCCAGAGAACGGTTTCAAGTTGTTCGGATGCATAAAAAATCGGTTGTCTGTAAAGTCGGTTTACTGACGATAGTTGAATGTGACAACGTCATAAGAAAATACTGATGGAACGGTTTCATTTTTCAAAAGAAAATTTTAATTTTATTTGTTTGATAGATATTTTGTATGGATATAGAGAAGGAGGTAAATGGAAATCACAATTGAATTGATCAAGTTACATTTATTTGTACGCATAAATACAATTATGTCAATTACGCTGCCGAACGCGGAGGCCGATTGTGCCTCTTTGTCGCTCGTTCCGCGCTCTCGCTTGCACTTCAAGCCTTAAATGGAACGCCTCAGAACGAGGTATAGCCACATGAGTAAATAAACGGTTTCGACTAAAACGATAGGTTATATTCCTTTTTTTTAAATGCTGCGATACTTTGTGTCCCAGGAATCCCGTAGGAATTCAAGCGTGGAAGTCGCGGGCAAATCCTAGTTACATATAAAATTCTTCTGTTCATTAGTATGTCACTGAATTCCATCTAAATCGGTCCAACGGTTGGATCGAATTAGATGAATCTTTTTGTGTATATTTAAGTGGGCCCTGGGATGGTTTAGGTTCACAACTGGACCGGGTAAGTGGCGCTGCAACCTGGTTCTATATTTTTTTCCAAAGTAGGTCAATGTATGGTAGGCCCGTTAATATATATAATATGCAAATTTTTTTAAAGAAAATAATAAATTAATACATCACTCTTCTTTCCTGGAAATACTTCACATGATAGTCCTAGTGTGATTAATTCGTTACTCGTTTTCAACAGACTACGTGTTTGATGGGCATGAGAATGATAATCTCCGATGGATGAACAATGATATTGCTGTGGTCAAAGTGGAAGATGAATTTGACTTCAGCCGTCGCGTTCGCGGCTGTGACTTCATTCCTAAGCCGATTTGTTACAACAACCAGACAGCCAAGTTCGAGGATCCTGGCAATACTGCTTACATTGCTGGCTGGGGAAGCACTGAGAAGTATAATGATGTACATAATATGCTTCAAATGTTTTTTTTTGCTATTCATCATAGGAGAGATAATTTAGAGTCTATGAAACTAATGTATCTTTTCTATTAGAATGTTGTATATGCTAAAAATTACAGAGGTTAAATTACACAAGTAAATATTAATAACATACATGTATGTATCTAATAATTAATTTGCAGCAGCGAGAAGTAGAGGTTAAGTAATACTTCAGATTATTCACTATCGAATGCTGATGTAAAATAATTTATTTTGGAAACGGTAACTTTAAGTACAAATATAAACAAGTCGTACTTCTAGTACAACGTATATATAACACAGTGTGTGAGCGGGACGGATGATGTGCGAGCAAGATAGAGCAACTATTAATTCGTACGCTCCCGCGTTGCGCTAGTCAGCAGCGTGACCAGATTTAGTAGATATCTACTTTTTTGGTAGATTTTGAGGTACTGGCAACAGAATTTAGTATGTAAAAATTATTTGGTAGATTTTAGTAGAATTCACGCATTTCAGTTATTCTAGTGCTTTTTTGGCATATCTAGGGAGGCAACATCGTTCATAAATAACATCGATGTTAGGATATCTATGTTTTCAAAAGTGAAACATCGATGTTAAAAATATCAATGTTTATGAACGATATATCGATGTTTATGAACGATGTTTTTAACCAACTTCAAAAAAAGGAGAAGGTTCTCAATTCGTCGGGATCTCTTTTTTTATGTATGTTCACCGATTACTCCGAGATTTATGATCCGATTTACGTGATTCTTTTTTGTTCGACGCGGAATAGCTTCCACTTGGTCCCCTAAAAATTTGACATAGTAGTTTTCATTTTATGAATATTTTTTATGAAAAAAATCTATTCCGTTCCATATGTACACCGATTACGCTAAGATTTATGATCCAATTTACGTGATTCTTATTTAGACTGATGCGGAATAGTTGCCATTTGGTCCCCTAAAAATTTAACATAGTTTGGCTCAGTAGTATTCATTTTACGAACATTTTTGTTCCCGTTTCTTGGGACCTATATTTTTTAAGGAGCGCTGCACCTTTCATAGGTCTACCCATACATATACATATCTAGACACTAAAAAGTAACAAATAAAAAAACTTCGTTTCAAAAAACCGACTTCAAAAACTAAAAAGTATATAATAACTTATTTCTAAAGCTATTGTTATTAATATATAATATCTAAAACATCTTGAAGTCGGTGCAAAGTAAAACATAAAAATTACTATATTTTGAAAATCACTAAGCACCGACTTTAAGATGTTTTAGATAATATATATTAATAATAATAGCTTTAGAAATAAGTTATTTTATACATTTTAGTTTTTTCGTTTTTGAAGTGGTTTTTTTTTCTAAATAATTAAAGAAACCAAAGTTTTTTTTTAAATTAAATTGTAAAATTTAATTTAAAAAACCATTGGTTTCTTTAATTAATGGTAGTTTCTTTGTTGTTTTTATTATTTTATCGTTTAATCAAGAAAACATTCATGTTTTACGTTGTAACACGACAGCAAAAAAATCTAGTAGATTTTTAGTATTTTCTTGTTCTCTTTTGGTAGAATTCAGTAGTTTTTAACCTCCACAAGCAGTAGATTCGTCAAATAAAATCTGGTCACACTGCTAGTCAGTACCTAGTAGTGCGTTAGACGCTGCAATGACAAGATGTATGCAGCTGCCCTAAATACTTAAAATGAAAATATATTTTCATAGTTATCCGCCATTGCCGTTTAACTATAAGTATAATGAATATATGTCTACTAAAAAAAATGTTTGGGTGTTTAGTTTGTACATACAATAAATTTAAAAAACAGATTTTAAAAATGTATTATTAAATTTTCTATCTGTATCACGTAAAAACTACTGAAAGGATTTAAATGGAAACTCATTACATAACCAGCTTATATCTCGGATCAACACTTATATCCAAAAAAGTTTCGCTGGCACTACTAGTTGAAAATAAATATTTCATAAATAAACCCCACGTGTGAGACCGACTCTCACATGGCCCTTTCTTTTAATGAAATGCGTAAACATTTACACCGGTATTTCTTAATAATCATTTTGTAAAAAAAAATTTTGCAAGAGTGTTTGCTAATGAAAATGTGTATTGTTTTTCAGAATTTAGGTCCCAAGCAAGATCTGCTAGAAAGTACAGTTTATATAATATCAAAGGCTCGTTGCAAGAGGCGGTGGGGCAGGCGATACCACAATATTATTGACAACTATATGATCTGCACCAGGGACATAGTACCCGATATGAGTGAATTGTGTTCGGTAATCTTACATGCATACATACATAAGTTCACGCCGGGTCCCTTGCGGGGTAGGCACGAACAACAGAGCTTTATTCAGGCTTATTCTTACACACCTCACTTGGTTCTTTGACATTCATAGCTCTTGTCATGCACGCTCGTCTGTTCTTAAGGCTCCTGACATTACCTTCTGCTAGTACACGATCAATTTGATCATGGAAGGTGTGTCTTGGCCTTCCGCGACTTCTTCGGTAATCTTATTACTAATAATTATATAAAGCTGAAGAGTTTGTTTGTTCGCTTGAACGCGCTAATCTCAGGAACTACTGGTCTGATTCTGTAATTGAAAAATTATTTCAGTGTTAGGTAGATAGATTTATCGAGGAAGCTGTAGGCTATATATCATCGCGCTAAGTCCAATAGTCCAATGTTTCAAAATCGGGGGTTTTTACCTGTGAGAGCTTCCGGTGAGTGCGCTGCGTAAACGGTTAAAGTTTCACAAAAATCATGTTTGACAAAAGTTAGCGTTAGCCCAAAGTAACTATTCCACGCGGAAGTCGCGAGCAGAAGCTAGTTTGTATATATATTTTGTAAACTGGAGAGTATGCAACTGAATTCTTCTGATCTCGCCGTCTTTCTTCCATCATCGGACAACCAGACGAACTGGCACGCGACACCGATATATATAGGATATTCCAAAAGCGCTTTGCGTCCATCTTCACTAATCGGTGCAATTAGAGTGGAACTCATTGCTGGAGTCTGTCTTTCTCCATACTTACAACCTGGGTCATCTTCAAGTCCCGTGTGAATAGATGCTTTCTAGCTGTGCGCCATCTTAAACCATATCTCTGGTCTACATTGGGCGAGATCATGGACAAGCGGGAACCCATACACTATTTTTAAAAAAAAGCAACAAGGACTCTCTCGAAAAGTGGGATTGTTGACATATGAACTCGAAATGTACAAATGAGAATTGATTTTATTTCTAGGAAAAATATGTAGACTGTACGGACATAATGTATTCTGGAGAATCAGGTGAAGAGACCAGGCGAGTGATTAGTCCAGGGCACCTGGTGTTGCACTCTGGATACCACAACGAGAGTGGAAAGTCTGGAAGGAGACAGGCCGGTTCAGGCAACGGAGGATTTTGTGAAGTAAGGACCAATTCCTCCCTTTTTTTGTTAATAACTAAGAATTTGTTCCCTGTTAATAATTAAGAAACAGTTTTATATTTAACTGTTATTATAAGCCAATCTGTTATAATTCTTGAGACCCAATTCATTTCACTAAATTTAGCCTTAGGTTCCGTAAATTTTTTAACATTTCTCTGCTTCAAATAATCAAGATTGCTATCGGTGAATTTTTTTTCATTTTTACATCTGTCCGTTGTTTTTGGCCAGTATTCTACGCTAAAAAACAAGATCATTGATCTCAGCGAGTTAACTTAATACAATGCAATGCTTCATGAGACACTTTGTCATTACTGCTACTAATTATTAATAAATAATTTCTAGAATGACCATGGCGGTCCACTTGTATACGGCACTGGTTTGAACTCAGTCGTCATCGGCATCATATCAGCCTGCCTGGTCAAGGAGAGCACAAACAAATGCTACGGACCATTCCTCTACACGAGTGTCTATAAGAACCGGAATCTTATTAATTGTGCCATTTATAAGGATATTGCGTAAGATATTTTTTATGTTTTATGCTATAGGAAGAATACATACTTAGGAAGCTTACGGTCCGGCCACCAACTTGTCACTATTAGCGACAGCTAAACATCAAAATCTGGCAAAAATATCGGACCGAGCGCTCTTTTCTTTTTTGTACAGGCCCTTTACTGGGATTAGACCAAAGAAATGAGAGCTATCCACTGAAGATCGCGCAGATAACAGAGTCAATTGCTTGCTTGTGTTGTGACTCAGCAAGGTATCCCTACTAAAGAGGTAACCCATGGACTAATACTCCACTAAAACCACCTTTCTCCCATGTGCCCCGCACTCGTGGTAGGAATAGCGTGAGACTTAGAACGTAGTTACGCGCGCACTAATCCTGCGCATCAGTGCTTGAGAATGCCTCGGAAGAGGTAAAATCAATTCGTCAACAGGAGTGTGATCCTTCGCTCAAGGGCCCATCACACTGTTTATCATGTCGCTAAGCCAAAAGTCGTGACTGAGCCATAAGTCCTTACTTGAGATGCGGTATTCGAGTTGTAGTAACTTAATATGAAAGGTATCCGCTTGTTATTCTAATGCGCGGTTTGAATTTTGGTGTAATTAGCATAATGTTTTGATCACCATGCACTGACAGCCAAAGAAAACATTGTTAACAAATCTGGACATGTTGTTAAGTCAAGATAATTGATTTTTTCCAGGACTGACTGTAACAAATTATACCGATCGAGCATAACACATACGGAAATTGATATCAGTTGGGTGGACCATCCAGATGGGTAAGGAAATATTTGTTACTAATAGAGTTTCATAAAACACTTAAAATTTAGAGAAAATAAACATCCTTAGTTCTCTAGGCAGACCAATCTCACGTATTTTTGTATATAATAAAGACAAATATATAAATAAACAAATATTTACACATTTAAATTCAACCTTTAAAGGAAAATGTATAATTATAAAATAACATAGATACAGCGGCGTTCGAGTATCAGAGTTGATTCGTAGTGTCGCAAATTAAAATTTGCTAAAAAACTGAACTTATGGAAGTTTGACCGAATAAGACTTTTTATGTTCATATTTTTTACCGCTTTTGTGACTAAGCCTTTGCCAGTCTAAGCTTCGAGTTCGATTCCTGGAATGGTAAATATAGTCAATGAACTTCTTACACTTTAATATGTTCTGGCTTACCAAATATATAGTAGGTAAAAGGTAGTCTTCATGTGTGAGTCCAAGTTTTCTACAGTCACCTATTTTAATTAGAAGATACTTATAAAACATGTTGATTATTCCATTGTTAATATAAGAAATCATCAAGAGCACCTGATCTTGACGATTTCTTCATTATATGTATATACCTATATAATAAGAATTGATATTTAATTAATGATCTAAAAAAATTATCTGGAATGACAATTGATAGTGTGGGGACACTGCCTACTCAGCGATTTGCATGGAATGTCATGCAACGCGCTCCGAGTGGCAGTTGTCTTCCATCATCCATAGCCGCGACGCGTTACTCATTTGTAATGCATATTTGAGTTAATAAATAATCTTTGGTTTGAACACGTACTTATTTATAACAACCTCACCCATACACGTAAACTACATAAATGTGCATAGTGGTGACCCGCGAGTTCTTTTAAGTGTTAATAAAAAAAAATTCGAAGACAACTCCCCCGTGACCGCCACGTGGGTTCGAGTAACGCGTACGTGTACGAAAGTTATATCGCAGTAAGTTGCAGAAACAAAGGTAATACCTTTCAATTTATATATTATTAACAACTATATTTTGAAATCTCAACATGGCTACAGCACCGCCGCCGAATCCATCTATGTCTAGCGATTTATATACTATATCAGTAGCGTCAAGAATTCCCGATTTTTGGACTGATAGACCTAAATTATGGTTTTTACGTGCCGAAGCAATTTTAAAACCACAAAAATTAAGTGACGAGGCGAGGTTTGATATGGTTTTGTCAAAGTTAAATAAAGATACTATAGAGGAAATTTCGAACATTATAGAAAATCCACCCGACACAGGAAAATTCGAAACGCTTAAGTCTGCACTTCTTAACACATACCAAGACTCCCAAAGCCGCCAAATTGAAAAACTTATGAAAGAAATGGATCTTGGTGAACAAAAACCATCTCAATTGCTACGAAAAATGAAATCATTGGCAAAGGATAAGCTAACTGACGAAACATTAAAGGTCCTGTGGGAAGGACACCTTCCACCAACCACACGAGCAGTATTAGCTGTTAGCGACACCAAAGACCTCGAAAAATTAGCAATTATGGCTGACAAGATGTTAGAAGCTATGGGTTCTTCTTCTTCTTCTTCTTCTTCTATCATAGCCGAAGTCCAACAGATGTCACCGACCACGCCTAGTGACAGTAACAAAATTTTGGGTGAAATTGCGAAATTAACTGCCGCAATTAACAAAAGCAACGAATACAGACGCAATAGATCGAGATATCCGAAATATTCTTTTCATCAGCGCAGCGCGAATAGAAGCCAGTCACCGAAAAGAAGAGAACTTTCACTTTCACGTTGTAAGGATAATCCAAATTGGCTATGTTTTTACCATTATAGATATGGAGAAAAGGCAAATAAATGCGTAAAACCATGTTCATGGAAAACCAATTCGGAAAACTAGAAAATGTACAGTCTATGGCGGATGATTGTGCAACATCTAAATGTTACCGCCTATGCGTGACCGACTCCAAAAGTGGTCTACGTTATTTAATTGATACAGGTGCAAATGTTTCCGTATTGCCAAAACAATATGGAAAAGGTTGCACTACATCAAATTACAAACTTTATGCCGCAAATGGAACAGAAATTCCGACATATGGAATAAAAACATTAAATTTAAATCTTAATTTAAGAAGACAATTCCGATGGACTTTTATAGTTGCCGCTGTAAAACAACCTATTATTGGAGCGGATTTTTTAAGCCATTTTGGTATTGTTGTCGATTTGCGTGCCAGAAAATTGATCGATAAAATAACTAATTTAAATGTTATTGCTACATTAGAAATTAGTGACGGCAACACCACCATAAAAACGGTAGAAGATAATCACCCGTTTCAAGAATTATTGTTACACTATCCGGATTTGACGAAGCCCATATCGTTCAAAGAAAGTGCTAACCATACGACATTTCATCACATAGAAACACAGGGACCACCCGTGTACGCACGAGCAAGACGATTACCACCTGAAAGATACCTTAAAGTCAAAGATGAGTTCCGTATCATGCAAGAACTTGGCATATGTAGACCATCTAAAGGAGCTTGGGCGAGCCCGCTGCACGTCGTACTTAAAAAAAACGGGGACATCAGACCCTGTGGCGATTATCGTAAACTAAATTCCATAACAAAACCGGATCGTTATCCTATACCACATTTACACGATTTTACATATTTGCTGGCCGACAAGAAAATATTCTCAAAACTAGATGTTAATAGGGCATATTTTTCTATACCAGTGTTTCCAGATGATATAGAAAAGACAGCGATTATAACACCTTTTGGTTTATTTGAATTTCTACGTATGCCATTCGGATTACGTAATGCCGCACAAACTTACCAAAGATTTATGAACCACACTGTACTACAAGGACTTACCTTTTTATCGAGTTACGTTGACGACGTTATCATATTTAGCGATAATATAGAAGAACATAGAGAACATTTACGTCAAGTTTTCGAAAGATTCAATGAGTATGGAATAACAATTAACATGTCGAAATGTGTATTTGGACAACCAAAATTAGAATTTTTAGGTTTTGAAGTCTCGCAACAGGGATTAAAACCAATTAAAACAAAAGTTGAAGCCATTGTCAACTTTCCCAAACCGAAAACACTACAACAACTTCGACGTTTCTTAGGAATGATAAATTTTTACAGATCACACATTCCTAATGCTGTAAAATGCCAGTCCATACTCGATAAATATTTAATTAACGCTAAAAAGAAAGATAATACACCGGTACAATGGACACAGGAGGCCGATAACGCATTCGTAGAATGCAAGAACGGACTTCAGAACGCTGTGACACTATCTTTTCCAAAGCTAAATGCGCCGATTGCACTTTTTACCGACGCTTCGAACACAAGCGTGGGAGCCGTATTACAACAACATGTTGACAATACATGGATGCCACTAGGATATTTTTCTAGGAAATTAACGGATACGCAACGGAAATACTCGACATTCGACCGTGAACTTTTGGCAATTTACATGGCCATCAAGCATTTTAGGGACATGATCGAAGGTCGACAGTTAATTATATATTGCGATCCTATTTTGCTTTGTTGCCTTTGACTTATGCTTTTGTCAAAGTGAACCCCGGAAAAGAAAATCCTAGACGTACCAGACACCTAATGTTCATAGGAGAATTTACTACGGACATACGACATGTAAACGGCGAAGATAACATAGTTGCAATAGACACGCTGTCACGCGTGGAGACGATATTTTGTCCCACGTCGTTTGATTACGAGGCGTTAGCAGAAGCACAATCACAGGATGCATATTGTACACAGAATACCAGCGAGGACAGTAATATAAATCTAAAGAAAATAACTATACCTACCCATAGTAAACCTATTTTCTGCTTAGTTTCACGCGATATTGTAAGACCATACCTACCCAAGGAATTTCGGTATGCAGCTTTCCAGGTCTTACACAACATAAGTCATCCGAGTATTCGCTCGACTAGAAGATTAGTCAGCGAAAAGTATTTTTGGCCAGGTCTAAATAAAGACGTTGGTACCTGGGCTAAAGCATGTTTGAGTTGCCAACGCACTAAGGTGAATCGACATGTCGCATCTGAAATAGGTTCATTTCCAGAATGTGACCGATTTGAACACTTACACATCGACATCGTGGGCCCGCTTCCAACTACAGCTGATGGATATCGATACTGTGTAACGATGATCGACAGACAGACTAGATGGCCGGAAGTCTTTCCGACCAGAGAAATATCTGCCGAAATCATAGCTAAGTTGGTATACGAAGGCTGGATAGTACGATTTGGTACACCCGTCAAACTGACGAGCGACCAAGGCCGCCAGTTCGAAAGCCAGCTTTTCCACGAATTGATGAGGATAATGGGTATCACCAAGATTCGCACTACTGCTTATCACCCTCAAGCTAACGGTATGGTAGAGCGCTGGCACAGGTCGCTGAAGGTAGCGCTCACAGCGCGTCTTTCCACGAGCACAACCTGATGGGTCGATGAGCTCCCCACGGTTATGTTAGGACTCAGAACAGCAGTGCGTAGTGATAATAGTGTTAGTGCCGCAGAAATGACATATGGCAAAGTTTTGCGATTGCCATCAGATTTTTTGAATACTAATAAAAAACCAAGTGACAATGTGTGCGTAAATAAAATACGTGAGACAATAAATAGTTATAAGCCTACGTTGAAACATCACGGTACACAAAAATCAGTTTTTGTCTATCCTGAACTTCAAACTTGTGACTTCGTTTTTGTTCGTAACGATGCGTCGCGTAAGTCATTACAACCTACTTACGACGGACCGTATCGCGTTTTAAAACGAACCACAAAGGTTTATTCCATCAGAATAAATGATAAAAAAGTACAAGTTTCGATAGACAGACTTAAACCCGCGTTTTATATATCAGATCCAGAAACATTTTCTAATTGTAGTAGTAATAGCAAATGGATGGCGCCGCCACCTACGTCATCAGTTAAAGACCTTTCTATACAACGTACCGTAATGTTTCAAACGAAACGTGGTAGGGTCATTAAACCACCACGACGATATATAGACATTTAGGAGAAAACACAGTATATTTGTTTTTCCAAATTTTGTTAGATTAATTTTTCACGTTATTAACATGTTTAATTTTTTTCTCATTTTTAAAATTTGATTTTTTTTTAAAAGTGTATTACAACATATCTATATAACGATAATTTAAAGTAATTTAAGAATATTTTTGTATGTTGAAAGATATAATATTTCCAATTTAGTCTGTGTGTATGTACCTTTATTTTACAACCATGTCAAACAATTTTGCATAGTATATACATATTATATTTAATCAAATATTTTCGTTTTAGTTATTTCGAAACCACAAATTAGGTTGCAGAGTAAGCAAATGGAAAATTACTTGCATTGAACCAAAAATTTTAAACTCATTACATTTCGGTAATCTACGCAAATAACATGGGTATCAATCAAACAAAAGAAGAAAACATAAATGTCCAGACGGCTCAGCGTCAGGACGAGGTGGAGGACCAGCTACATAACTTCATAATCGTTCTATCAGCTTTTGTCGTCCTTCTAACCGTATTGCTGGTGTGCGCGGTCTGGTACCGATGCCGCAGCCAAGTCCGAGCATGGCTCCGGAAGGAGATCACCGTAGTAACCACGCCCGTGGTTAAATTAACCACGGTACCACAGCAGCCAGCGACAGCGAATTCCTACGTTTAACATTAGTTCTCGCAGCTCTACGAGAAGCAGGATTACCAGTGATTTTTTTTTTCTTCTCAACCTCCGTAATATATATATATTTTTTTTTTTTTTGCGTTTCAAATCAGTGAAGTGATAACATTTGATTACTCGCAACCTAACCATTTAATTTGTTGTTTTATAATTTACATTTTTATTTTTATTTCGGTATGTTTGATTTTCAATTTTTCATATTTTTAATTTTGAATTATATTCTCAATTTAAATAACTTAATCGCGTCTTACTTTACATAAAATTTCAATTATCGTTTAACATTTCTGATACAGTGGACACGCGCATAGTTGCCACACAATACCATCCGGTATCAAGTTGCACCTCAGCGCATTCCACTGTTGCACTTTGTTTTGATTATGAAACAATATTTTTTTAGGGTTCAGTTTTGTATTTTATATTTTGGATTGTATATTTTTAATTCTTTGTTTTTCTTTGTGTTGAAAAATTTGACTTTCCTTTTTTTTTGTATGAGGGGGAGTGATGTGGGGACACTGCCTACTCAGCGATTTGCATGGAATGTCATGCAACGCGCTCCGAGTGGCAGTTGTCTTCCATCATCCATAGCCGCGACGCGTTACTCATTTGTAATGCATATTTGAGTTAATAAATAATCTTTGGTTTGAACACGTACTTATTTATAACAACCTCACCCATACACGTAAACTACATAAATGTGCATAATAGTTATTTAAAATAATAAATTATTTACAGACTTGCTAAGAATGAATTAAAGAAACTGAGAAGGAAACAAGACGAAGATCAAAATATTACAATGAAAAACAGCACTACGACATTAACATTTTTAGCTCAAGACAAGGCAGAATAGCACAAAGGCGTGATTTCACGAGCGTTTGATAAGAAAGTGGATTTAAAGTCAAAAATTAATACGACTGTTACCTGAAATTATTTCGAAAAATAAAATGTTCTATTTATTTGCCTATTCTATTTTATCCAGCTTCATTCATTCTAAGACTGTTCAAGACATAACAATCTCCTTTGTTTATATATATTTATTATTAATAATCGACTTTCGGATCCGGCAGGAGTGCACTATCTCGGGATGTCAATATGGGTTTCGTCCTGGGCATGGAACCATGGACCCTGTTTTTGCCCTAAGGATCATCATGGAGAAATACAGGACGAAGAATACGCCTCTGCATTTCCTATTTTTGGATCTGCAGAAGGCCTTCGACTGTGTTCCTCGCGTGATGATCTGGTGGGCACTGAGATCCAAAGGGGTGCCAGAAGCCTATATTGACATTGTCCGGGATATGTACCGTGATTCCGATTCCATAGTTCGGACCGCTGTTGGCGACACCACACCCTTCCCCATTACCGTAGGCGTGCACCAGGGATCGGTCCTTAGTCCGTTTCTGTTCAGCGTGATATTAGACGAAGTGTCGAACAGCATCAGAGATGCGCATGAGCAACCTCCATGGTTGCTCATGTATGCTGACGATATCGCGCTGGCAGATTCGGACAGGGGTCGCCTGGTGGGACGTGTAAATGCGTGGAAGAGATCGCTAGAGAACGGCGGTCTGAAACTAAATGTGGCGAAGACTGAGTACTTGGCCTGCAACACTACAGATCCCACATCCGTGCGCATAGGCGAAGATACGGTCGAGCGCACGGATCAGTTTAAGTACTTGGGATCTGTCCTTAGTGCGTCCGGGGATATCGATCTCGACGTCAAGGTGTCATTTGTGACCCCAAAATGCCGGTCAAATTAAAAGGACAGGTCTATAAATCCATCATTAGACCTGTCCTTTTGTATGGCAGTGAAGCGTGGCCAGTACTTGAGCGACACAAGCAAGAGCTGCGTGTTACGGAGATGAATATGCTGCGATGGATGTGTGGAGTGACGCGGAAAGACCGGGTCAGGAACTCCCGCATCCGCGGCAGTCTTCATGTCCGTGACATAGCAGACAAACTGCAAGAGTGTCGCTTACGCTGGTACGGCCACGTTTTACGCAGACCGGTTAATTACGTGGGGAACAAATGTCTAGCCATGCCGCCTCCGCCAGGTCCCGGTCGAAGGGGAAGGCCCAAGAAATGCTGGCTTGACGTCGTGAAGGATGACATGCGTGCCAATGGTCTCAAAACGGGGGATGCTGAAGACCGCGCGAAGTGGAGTAGGAAAAGTAGGAAAGCGGACCCTGGGCGTCGGAGTGAACGCTCCGAACGCAACCGGGATTTAACGCTCGGATGATGATGATTTATTATTAGTCTATCCTATATATGTTATTGTCTATTCTTAATACATTTGTTACTATTACAGAACGTCACGTTTGTCTATAATAAATTCTATTATTTTAACAATTACGTTTTATTATTACTACATTATTTGTGTCCAACACAAATTATCTATTTAAGAGTCAGCCCCAAATTTAAATCTTCAGATTAGTTGCAGAAGGTTACGCAAAATTTTATGAAAACTAGTTTACTGCGCATAGATACATATATATGTAAGTCTGTTGCTAAGACCGGTCATAAAATTTATCACAAACTATCCCTTTTTGTAGGATGACTTACTTGCATTTATGCATATAAGTAGATAGATAATTTTTATAATGACTTTTTTACCATCCGGGCTGTACGTGTCTGCAATGAGCTACCTATTGCTATAAGACAGACCAAATCCTTACAGTGCTTTAAAAATCAAGATCAGAACCTTTACTTTTCTATTGCGTATAGTAATTCCTAATCTGTTATATAATTATATATATGTGTATGTATATATATATGTATATATATTATAGAAACACTTCTTATCATCTTACGAAACGTCGCAGCCTCTTTGGTTTTGACATAAGTAACTATACTGTTGAGTTACGCAGAACTCGAATTAAAATGCCGTTGGAATTACTACAGAATTTATTAGAACTATACAAACACGTACAACATAAGTACAAATATAACTAGACACTATTAGTACAAATTGTACGATTCAATAACACGCGCTAAACGAGAAACCGTAATCTGTACACCTGGTTAATCATTTCTGCGAACGGCCAACAAACTCGAAAACAATAACAATAGGCTATTGTCTAATTGCAAATTTTAAACATGAAGGAACAAAAGAACTCCGAATGCGGGAAGGGTAATAAACCAGGTGCGCATTTCTTTGTCGGTATGTAACAATACGATGCCATAATATTATTTTATCTATATACTTCAAATATTATGATCTTAGTAAGGTATTTTAACGACCTCTCTTTTATACATATATATACCTAAATTCTTTTTGAATCTAATATTAAAAAGTGCTCTATACCCAATTATATCTAGAATTCCACCGGAAGTCAGTAATTGTAAAATTAATACATGTTGCAAATGCATGAAATTGGCAATTGAATTTATTGCAATCAAACCTATTCCCTTTGTTTTGGTCTTACTTATGTGACCTTTCAACATGCAGATATTTTTCTATATTTTCTTAGTATTTTCTAGTGTCGCAGGTATTTATAAAAAAAATTATATTATAGATTATATATGATCAATATTCATATGGAATATTGATCATGTTTTCTCCTAACATTTAAAGAAACAAATTAAAAACAGACATGTACTCGTAAAGCTTTCTTACATTGTAATAAAGTTTAATATATGGTTTGATTTTAGATCTCAACGCGATTGAAGTAGCAACTCATCTTCCTGAGAATGTAGAAAAGCTATTGAATGATACGAGAAGAATAATAAACGGTGACGAAGTAACTGATGGGAGACCATATATGGTAATAGAATGTACAACTGTGGCCGAATACTAAATTGTTTAACATTTAAATTTGGCTGTAAATTGAACACATATTGGTGCATAAGAAATCATCATGAAAAGTAGAAATAAAGCAGAACTTAAATCTTGATTGGTATAAACGTATACAGTCAACAATATTATAAATATGGATAGGATGGATGGAAATAGAATTATACTGTAAAGACGTTATTCTACAATTTACACATAAAAACAAATGAATTTAATAACTTTCACTAATACTTATTTCCTATTTATAATATAAACATTAGACCTGTTTCGAGGGACTCTTTAGAATTATGTTTTTCTCCTTTTTTCTATTATTCTTCCCGGCTATCACTTCTATTACTGCCTTTATACCCATCTGCTGGACATTTGTCTCTACTTTGTTAAATTACTGCACTGGTATCGGCAACAACTCAAGAATATTTGTCTTACGTTTCCTATAGATTAGCTCTCGACTTAAGTTTTCCACCAGCAATCTATAATATGGGGTAAATACAAATAGGCGTCTTAAAATTCTTTTGACGTTTGCAACTGTAGGTAGCTTTTTTGGAATATGTTGCAAGAGTTTATAGTGACGATAACCACTTTCCATCAAGTGTACTCCAGCTCCTAAAATACAAATTGCGTCTTGAACTAAAAATATTTTAATGATAAATTGAAGTCAAACCTTAAGAAGTTTAGTATCTATAATGTTAGACGCTCTATGTTGGCGCCACATATTTCCCAATTAACAACTGTGTCTTGGGTTTATAGCGCATTGCAACCCTCGTATGTTGCCGCCGCTCGCTCGGCGCGTGAGTTTAAATACGTAGTAGTTTACGTACGTTGCCAAACGCCACGCCACCGCGACGCACGTAATTATATTCGCACCCGCTTTTACATAACTACAAACTCATTTCGCTATCGAAGATTTCCGAGTCCAATTAAATACTAAGACATTCGCCACAACAATTTAAACTTATTCTTATTATTTATTATATCTGCGTCCCTTGCGCCCCGGGGCTCGTGTAGAAGGACTTTGCCACCTTTATCGCCACGTGAGGAAGCAGCGGCAGATCTCCTGAACCAGTGCTGTCGTGGGCTGGTGGCTGACTGCGAGGTAAGTGCCAAGTTCTATATTCTCAGGGCACCTGTTCTTAATTGGGGAATAAGGGATGGCCATACATTGCACACATAACCCCACCCGCGGAGATTGCCTTATTGCGTCTCCACTCTTATGTAGTTAGATTAATCATGTTGTATAGTTATCCGCGAAATTAAAACATACAATTGTCTTTTCATGCAGGTCTACCTGAAATTGCCACGTAGTAATAAAAAGCAGCCGAATTATCGCACTTGGTTATGTGGAGGCGTCATTATCCACGAAGAATATATCCTGACATCAGCAGCCTGTATTGAAGATGCTGAACATTTCTACATTGTTTCTGGGACTTACAAGTAAGTTCGTTTTCTTGCATTTTAATTACTCTTCACGCTCTGTTATCTACGGTCTTGGGTATTTTGTTGTCAATTCATAAAAAGTAATCAAGCAAGCTTCAGAAATACATTAAATAATTTTTTTTTGCATAATATCCTTCCAGTATATTTTGAGGTATGGCGAGTTTGACACCCCATATCGATTAATCCTTTCGATTGAAACTTTTTTATAACTCCATAATCAAATATACAGAATCTTTCGTTGTGCACGGAATACCAAGCATTCACCCAATTTCTTAAATTCTAGATACGCTGATGAAGATGATAGATTTTCAAACCCGTGCATTAAAAATGGAGCTAAGAAAGCGATATGGAAATGTGTACCTAAAAGTAAGTTAGTTCCTATATGTAACAATAACATTAACAGTATTGCCTCTTGGATAAGAAGAAATAGAATAATAGATATCTCTTTATTGTACATCAACACCGAAAATAACAGGAAAAAGAATAATGACTTCAGCCCGGTCAGGACCTTGGGCTTAGCTCTCTCTTAAAACTCTCGCGTTTAGCTGTCGCTCACAGCGTCAATTCGGAACAGATCAGTGTCGATTTGTGCGGAAATATAGTCCCATACTATGCATCAAATATAGTGTCAGACTCCATCTGTATTCTTAAACTCTTGGTTGGTAAATTAGATTTATTACATATAAGAGTAAAATATTTAACAATTTCAGACTACGTGTTTGACGGCCACGAGAATGACAATATCAGATGGATGAACAACGATATTGCTGTTGTTAAAGTAGAGGATGGTTTTGACTTTACAAGAAGAATCAGAGGCTGTGATTTCATTCCTAAACCAATCTGCTATAACAATCAAAGTCAGACGTTGGAAAATCCTGGAACTATTGTCAGCATTGCTGGGTGGGGGACCACTGCTAGATATAATGACGTAAGGAAATTCTAAAGTAATGTTATTTATTATATGTATTACTGAAAAAATGTATAAATAATGTAATACAATAAAAGAAAACTTAACTTGATTGTATTGTATTCTACCCCTAGTCCCTCAAGACTATAAGTAGAATACGGAACCTAGATCTCCGTTTTCTATGGGTAAGGCGCCCGTCCGGGCGCCTTACCTTAGCGATCTAGCGAGGAAACTTAGCCAGCGTCTGCTGGCTAAGTTTCATGGCCTCAGGACCCCACGGTCCAAGCGTCTTGACAGCAAACGGCACAAACATATAACTCTCATTGAGGGTTGCATATTTGCTAGTACTGAAATGAAACATACAAGAAATGTTAAGTTGAAAATCCTGACAAATATAGAAACAGACAAAAATCCACAAATGGTCATTAATTACATTGCTTAGATAGTATTTCCGACTCCATGTGCATAATATCTTATACTAGTATAAAAAGCTGAAGAGTTTGTTTGCTTGAACGCGCTTATCTCAAGAACTACTGGTCTGATTTGAAAAATTCAGTGTTAGATAGCCCATTTATCGAGGAAGGCTATATCATCACGCTAAGACCAATAGGAGCGGAGCACCAATGAAGAACGTTTAAAAATCGGTGTTTCTTTTCCTTTTGAAGCTTCTGCTGCGTGCGTTTCATCTTCTACGTAAACAAAGTCAAAGTAACTATTCCACGCGGACGAAGTCGCGGGCAGAAGCTAGTAATATATAAGTGCTAACGTTGTACGGAAATCTACCGTTTTTATTTCAGGCGGCTGAAATGCATTTCGCACAATACCGGGTCTTTGCTAGGGATTAGATCAGAGTTGATTATGGAGGCAATCCCCTATGGGGCAGCCAAACACCAATCAACCGGCTTGTGTGGAGACTCGATTCCAAACCTACCTACCACCTAACTCAATACTCCACTAAAACCACCCCATGTGCCCCGCGCTTATGGCAGGAAGAGCGTGAGACTTAGAACGTAGTTACCCCCACGCTGAATCTCTAAAACCCGTCAATCAACCTTGGACAAGCGTATAGATATTATATATTTGTCCAACTTAGGAAGGTGTAATTCCAGAAGTAGGACGCTTATACATGATATTAATAATATATTACTTAAAGTTTTATATAATTCTTATCTAGTGGGTCAACAGAAGAAAGGAGAATCAGCAGAACCTTCTAGAAGCTCACGTGGAAATCATCACCAAGAACAGGTGCAAGCGTCGCTGGGGCTCGCGATACCACAACATCATTGACAACTACATGATCTGTACCAAGGATATCGGACAGACTATGTCCGAAATTTGCAATGTATGTTTTTAAATCCTATAGGATCTCATAGTATTTAAAAGAAAGTATTTATTTCGAAATGCGACACACACAAGACAAACCGATTAGTAATAAATCTAAATATATATCAAACTAATATCAAATACTTAGTTAGCTTCATCCCAAGCTGTCACAGCATATATGCGTGAAACTATTAGTTTTAGACTAATCGTATTTCGTAGGGTAAGAGTTTCGCTGAACTAATTTCTTCTCCCCTATTTCATCCCTCCTATCTCATTCCTCCTCATATCCATGTACCTACGTGTTGCAAACGTACATGAGCGATGGTAACCATTTTGTGTCCCCCTGGCAATAAAAGAGATGTTAGCAACGTATTTTAACACATATCCATTTACAAGCAATTTGAGAATGTGTCCTAACACAATTCGAAATTATCATTTTATATTTTGAAATTTAGGAAAAATACGTCGACTGCCAAGACATAGCTTACTCAGACGAAGAAGACATGAGAAGAGATACTCACGTCACGAAGTTGGAGAAAGTCCCAACAAACCTTGTCATGCATTCAGCTCACCATAATACCAGCTTTTCCATCAATGGAAATAGTTCAATTGCTGCAGGAAGAAAAAGCTATAGTTCTGATACTGATGGTGGATTTTGTGAGGTTAGTAAATATTAGTAAATATATCATTTCAAAGACATGGGGTCTAATCCTGACTGGAGCACATGCACATCTTAGACAGTTTTTTTTACTTAATGAGAGTAGGATTTGTTACAAGTACCTCGTGCTAGCGATATAGAAAAACATTGTGGCGAAACTTACAAATCGAGAATATCTATATGTGGAACACGCCTATCGGTCTA
This sequence comes from Dendrolimus pini, assembly GCA_949752895.1. Taxonomy (NCBI): domain Eukaryota; kingdom Metazoa; phylum Arthropoda; class Insecta; order Lepidoptera; family Lasiocampidae; genus Dendrolimus; species Dendrolimus pini. The sequence continues at coordinate 8,224,172 of OX457147.1, read as the reverse complement.
CAAGCGTGGTGAATCTACCATCCATTTCCTTGAAGTGGGGAGATTCAAGACAGTTGTAGAACACTTATCAGCTGATCTATACATGCAGATAAATAAAAATTGATGTATCTGTTTGTAATGTCAAAATAACAGCTTTTTACTAAATGCATATGAAGGTATATACGATACTTATATCAGAAAAACATTTATTTTGTCTGTCTGTCTGTGTGTCAGGATGTACCGGCTAATCTTTGAAAACGCTAGACCGATTTTGACGGTACTTTCATTGGCAGATAGCTGATGTTATAAGGTTACTTTTTAATTTTATAATGTCCCGCGAAAAAAATCCACGCTGACGATGTCGAGGGCACAGCTAGTTATAAAAATAAAATTTGAATGAAAAGTGTCTTGCATGAACATAGAGTAAAGAATAGACGTAATGTTAAATTTATATGTAACTATTTATGACGAAAATATTCTTCGGTACTTATAACGTTATAAGTTAGTTTGAAGGATAATTTTTGAATATGCATCCGTATTACAATTGTTTTTTTTAAACCATACCACCACGCACAATTTTTGCAATAAATTGCAATCAATTTAAGGATGTTCAAATGTCTTAAAAAACTTAAGGATTATTTAAAATAAACTGTTTTAAATTAAGCGATTAAATACACAATGTATCTAACTAAAATTTTAGCAACAATTTATCTTGTAGGTAAAATCAAGGTATAACGAAATTGCCATCAAACTGAAAATAAACGCCAACATTAGTAAATTCATGTCTAATCTTATTTCTTTTTATTGCTAGAACGATCACGGAGGTCCACTCGTATATGGCAGTGGAGTGAACTCCATCGTAATTGGTGTCATCTCAGCTTGTCTCGTCAAAGAGCGAACAAACAAATGCTATGGGCCATTCCTTTATACGAGCGTTTATAAGAACCGACAGTTTATATCCTGCGCTATATATAAAGACGTGGAGTAAGTATCGGCACTTAAAGAGGTTAAATGACGATAATAATATGGACTGAACTCTTTTACGTGGTATTCTCAGAGCGCTACTATATGGGGCCCATCATGAGTTCCGATGGCCAGTTTCCTCCTCCGCCATCCCATCTTCCCTATTCCATGCCCCATTCCATGCCCCATTCCATTCCTCTACCCGATCCCGTTTTATTCCATTTCTCCCTTTTTTGACGAGGAGAAATCCACTTATCACCACACACATTACCTACTTATCACCGTGTGAATATCACGGTGAAGGCGTGTGGAGATTCGCTGGCCTGTGCCAGGACATCCACTGAAAGTCTTCGTGTTCCTCCCAGTCAGCTATATCTATATCCAGTTAGTAGGGCTGTGGGAAGTGGCTGTCGCCTGCTCCGCGTAGACACTAACAGGCACCGGTTAAAAAATGTCTCATCCACTGTCGCCGCAGGGCATACTGGGGAGAGTTCCGGATCGGCATTCATGCGAGTCAGTCGCTAATGCCCGTGCTCCCGTCAAAATCTGCAATTTTTTCGCGCTTTTCATTCCTGAATAGCGATAAGTTGCATTAATAGTTGTGTAGTTATAGTGTAAAGTGATATTTAGTTCGATTCCGGCGCGAATCGCAGTTTTTTGGCTTGGGTGAGTCGATTTACTCTTTGCTTGCTTTTCGCGCGCTTTGGCGCATTGCGCAACATTTAACGGTTTATTTTGTACATTAAGTACACCGGCGCGCGTCGCTGGTTTCGCACAGGGAACGGGCATCCAGTAATGGATGCCCAGGACCCAAAACCACCCCCTGGGCTTTCGGGTGCGCCCTGCAAGAGGGGCCACCTAGAGGCCAAGGACGGCTGGCAGGCTGCGGAACTCGGCGAGACGCGCAGGAAAAAGGTCCCGTCAGTGTCCATCGCCCGGCGCAGCAAATCTGCCGCCGGGCCACGTCCAGGCTGCCCGGCTGCTGCCGTTATCACGGCGGCACCTGAGGCGCCTGTCTCGGTAGGAAGGGCGGCGTCCGTGGTGGACCTCACCGCGGATGCCCCCGCTCGTAGGACTAACGTTATGGGGCCACCGGAAGGTCCCGTGACGCGTAGGCCCCCATCCAGCCGTGCGGCAAATAATGCCGCACACCTGGATATAGTTAGGAGCACGTTGCTCGGGTCGCACTCGGCTATTTGCCTGGCCGTGAGCGACGCGAGCAATATAGATATAGGTACCTTCGGGACGCCGTCGACCTCTGCATGGGCCTCACCTGTGCAGGGGAGCGACGGGTACGAAGATGGCTATTGTACGCCGCTGTCAGGTAGCATTCCAGAGTCTCTGGATAGTGCGCTTGACGGTGTCGTTCGCGCGTTTAATTATTCCCGCTCTGCTTCGCCTGCCTGTGGACAAATCGTCTACACGGCGGCCGGAACAGCGGCGGCTGGGGGCGGTCGCCCCACGACGACGGTGGCAAGCAGCGCGCAGGCCTCACCTGCGCCCATGCCACTGGCTTGCGAACTAACGGTGCGCAACGTCGGGGACGGCCGTTCCACGACCCCGGTTGTCGCGCGAGCTTCACTTGCGCTATCGACCGGGCTCGTAGATAGGGAATTTGTAGGCGCGACAGCGACGACCCCTTCGTCTTCCTTCCCTACTGGGATGGGAGTCGCTGTCGCGGCGTCGGCGCCTGCGTGTGCAGCGGCTGCAGCGACGGTGGCGACGGCGGCGACGTCCACGTCCACGTCTTCGTCTTCGGCGGCGGCAACAACTTCGTACGCGTCCACAGGTTCGTCGTCTTCTGCGGCGGGCTCGGCGACGCGGGCTACGTCTTCGGGGACATTTGTGCCCCCTGTTTCGTGTGCTCCGGTATTTGCGGCCGGATCGAGGTCACGGTTCTGGGACCGGTCCCAGAGCAGCGGCGCCGATTCGGCCCCTACGTCGGGTGCGTCCACCCCAGCGCGCGCGCGCTCGCCTTTGCGCCCCACGTGGGGCGCAACCGAATCGGCCGCGTCGGCCGCGTCGGTCCTCGCGGGTGCGGAGGCCTTCCTCCGCACAGAGGGGGGGGAAAAGGGGCGCAAGGCGCGCAAGGCAACCAACGCCAAATTGGTCGCGGCTAGCCAGTGCGCCGCCCTCGTAGGGGACATCACTGCCCTCGGCCCCGGGGAGCTGCGCCTCGCGGCGAGCGCCCAGGTGGCCGAAATCCTCCAGGTCGCCCAGACGTCGGGCAATCTGAAGGGGGGCTACGTGCGTCGGCTGAAGGATGCCGCGAACAGAGTGTCGGACATTGTCGACACTCTGGTCACGCGGGATCCGGATGCCGAGGCATGGAAGCTCGGCAACGAGAATGCGCGTTTGCGCATGGAAGTAAACTCTTTGCGGGAGGAAAATCTCTCCTACCGTAAAGAGTTTGAAGAAATGCGCAAGGCCCTTAAGGCCTCTGCTCCGGCCGTGGAGCCGGCGCCCGCCGTCGTGGCGGCGCCGCCCCCCGTGCCCATCAAGCGGAAGGCACGGGCGGTCGCGGTGGAGGTGGCGGCGATTTCGGAATCGCCCGCCGCGCCCGTCGCGACTAAAAAATCGCGTCCAACCCCCGCCGCGGTGGCGAGGTCGGAACCGGCTCCCGCCAGCGGGGCGGAGCCGGCCGCGGCGCCCGCCGAAGGCGCGGCGCCGCCGTCCGTCCCACTCGGGCGCGGCAGCGCTGAGTACGATGCGCTCGTGCGCGTCGTGCTCGATGCCGTCGCGCCACTCTTAGACGCAAGGTTCGCCGCCATAGAGGACAGGCTGGGACCCGCGCCGATCCTCCGTCCACCGCTTGCGGCCGACCGAGGCAAGGTGCCGGCACCCAGACCGACTCCTCGTGCGTCCTTGCCGAAGGCCACCGGGGGGCCTAAACCGGCCTCGGCTGTCGCTGCAGTCCGTCGGGGTCTGGGGGAAGCAAGTACCCCGGTCCCGATGGAAGTGGTGGCGGCCCCGGCCGCCGGGGTGGCAGACTCCCCACTGCCACCGACCCCCCCCCGCGAGGAAAAAACACAGGGGGGGCGTGAAGCGAACGCTCCGAAAGCGGAGAAAGGCGGCCCGCGCCTCCGCCGCTGCCTCGGCGGCCTTCGCTTCGGCGCCCGCCCCAATAGTTTCGGCCTCTGGGCGACAAATGGCCCCCGCGTCCGCGCCATCAGTGGCGCCCGTCCCGCGCGCCCGTCGTGCCACCCCGTGTGTGGCACCGTCGCCGGCGCCCGTGGCGCGCGCCTGTCACGTCGCCCCGTACGTCGCGCCGCCGCCGGCGCCCGTGGCCCCCGCCCCCGCCCCCGTTCACGAGGGGGGGGCGTGGTCCACGGTCGTAGGGCGGAAAAAGGGTAAGGGGGCGAGGGAAAACGAGCCCCCTCCCCCCCCCCCCCCAGGCGCAAGCTGCTGCCCCACCGACGGGGTGGAGGCAGCAACCGCGGAAGCAGGCCGCGAGGCCTGCCGTCGTTCTCCGTGAACCGAAGTCGGCCGCAGTCATCATTAGACTGCTGCCGGCAGCGGCCGCGAAGGGTGTCGGCTATCGCGAGGTCTTCGCAAAGGCCTCGACGGTGGTCGACATCACCGCCATGGGCCTCCGCGAGGGGCTGAAGGTGGTGCGGACCGCCAGGGACGCGCGTCTCCTCGAGTTCCAGCCGGGACCCGAGAGCGCGGCCAAGGCGGACCGCGTCGCCGAAGCCCTGCGCGGGGCCCTAGAAGGGATGGCTGAGGTCGTCCGCCCCGTAAAGCGTGGGGAGCTTTACGTCTCAGGGCTGGACGACTCAGTCACGGTCGATGGGCTTCGTGACGCGATCGCGCGCGCAGGCAACTGCCGGCGCGACGACGTGCTCACGAAACACATCGGTGCAGGACCGGGCGGATTGGGCGCATCATACGTGCTGTGCCCCGTCGCTGCTGCCAAGACCATCGTCGGGTTGGGCTACCTTCTGGTTGGCTTCACCTCGGCGAAGGTCGAGGCACTGGAAGCCAGACCGATACGTTGTTACAGATGTTTCAACGTCGGTCATGGCACCCAAACTTGTCCGGACACGTGCCCGGACCGGACTAACTTGTGCCTCCGCTGCGGTAAAAGCGGACACAAGATGCCGGACTGCACGGCACGGAAACCCCACTGCGCGGCGTGCGCGGCGGGGGGACTGAACGCGGCCCACCCCACGTTGGCGAGGTTCTGCCAACCTCCCTACGTGAGGGGCCAATTCGTCCACTCGCGGGCGAGACCACGTACCGGCAAATCGGAAGTACAGACAATGGACACATCCAATGCCTAGTACGCCCGTAACAACGTTCTTCCAAGCTAACGTAAACCACTCACCCACCGCTCAGGACTTGTGCCTGCAGGCGATGGCGGAGTGGCAAGCGAATTTAGCCGTAATAAGTGAACCTTATTACGTCCCTCCTTCTGGGAACTGGGTGGGCGATCTCGATGACATGGTAGCGGTGGTGGCCAGAGCCGGGTCCGGCACACCGCTTACATGTCTCGAAAGAGGAAAGGGCTATGCTGTGGCGGAGAGCGGGAGTATCGTCGTCATAGGCGTTTACTTTTCGCGCAACCGCCCCCTGGCGGAGTTCGAGCTTCACTTGGACAGCGTCGGGGCTGCCGTACGCAGACTGTCGCCCAAAACGATCTTCGTGATGGGCGACTTTAATGCAAAGCACCTCTCCTGGGGAAACGTACTCACGGACGCTAGGGGTCGGGCGGTCGAGGATTGGGCTCTTCAAGCCGGCCTGACCATACTGAACCAGGGGTCGGTCCAGACCTGCGTGCGCGCGCGGGGTGGATCGATCATCGACCTGTCATTCGTCACTCATGCGGCCGCCCGCAGAGTGACCGGATGGAGGGTGCTGGAGGAGGTGGAGTCGCTCTCTGATCATCGGTACATCAGATTTGAGCTCACGACCCCCTCCTCCGGTCCGAGCCCTGTTCACCGTCGCCCCCCTCTCCTCCCGCGTTGGGCCCTTACCAAGCTCGATCCGGAGCAGGCCGAGGAGCGGGCACTCTCGGAAAGCTGGGCCTACCCAGCCGACTTCGCGAATCTGGATACGCAGGCAGAGCACATGCGCAAGACCCTGACGAGGGTTTGCGACGCTGCGGTGCCACGCGTCTCCAAGCGGCAGCCTCCGTGCAAGCAATCGGTCCACTGGTGGACCGAGGAGCTGGGCGAGATGCGAAAGGCAGTTCGCATCATCAGCCACAGGCTCAAACGCTGCAGGGCGCGCCGTCCTCCGGACTTCGTCGCGGAAAATGGACTCGTGGGCGAGTTTAGAGAGGCCAGAAAGGCCCTTTCGATTGCAATATTGCGATCGAAAGCCCGGGCTCGGGCCGAGCTCCTCGAGACGCTCGATCGGGACCCTTGGGGGCGCCCGTACCGTGGGGCCCGCAACAAGTTGCGGCCTTGCACATCCACGGTCACGGAAACGCTCGAACCCGAGGTGCTCCGGTCGGTTATCGATGGGCTCTTCCCGGATCCGGGGAACTTCACTCCCCCCAGTATGGGTCCACCCATTCCCGACACCCCCACGGACGAGGAGCCTCACTCCATCTCCGAGGGGGAGCTAGACGTCGCCCTGGACCGGCTCCGGGGCAGGAAGACGGCACCGGGACCCGACGGGGTTCCAGGTCGACTCCTCTTCCTGGCTGCAAAACACCTACGCAGCCAGCTGCGGGACCTCTTCGAAGCCTGTATTCGCGCAGGTAGGTTCCCGTCGCAATGGAAAGAGGGGCGTTTGTGCCTACTTCCCAAGGGAGGTCGGCCTCCCAACGATCCGTCCGCCTACAGGCCCATAGTGCTGCTGAACGAGGTCGCCAAGGTCTTCGAGAAGATCTTGGCGGAGCGGCTTGTGAAGCATCTAGACACTGTGGAGCCGGGGCTATCAGATACGCAGTTCGGGTTTCGGCGGAGGCGCTCCACGATGGACGCCTTCGAGACGCTGCGAACATTGACGGACGAAGCCATCCAAGCAAAGGACGTCGTTCTTGCAGTGTCGCTAGACATAGCGAACGCCTTTAACAGCCTCCCTCATGAGACGATCAGGGAAGGGCTCCGCGCGCACGGAGTCCCCCCGTACCTCACGAGGCTGTTGGGCGAGTACCTGCGAGATCGGCACATCCTTTGGGAGGGTGGTGAGTCCGCCAACCACGTGCTAGGTCGGCGACGTGTCGCGTGCGGCGTTCCACAGGGATCGGTCCTCGGGCCTATCCTTTGGAACGTAGGCTATGACTGGATCCTTCGGGTGACGGTCCGGCCCGGAGTAGGGCTGATCTGCTTTGCGGACGACACCCTACTCACGGCACGCGCCGCGTCTTTTGCGGAATCCGTGGACGTCGCCAACGACGGGCTGGCGATCGTCGTAGATCGAATAGCTAGGCTGGGCTTGAAGGTCTCCCCCGCGAAAACGGAGGCCGTCATGTTCCATAGGAAATTCCGGAATCCTCCCCCGGACTTGTCCGTTACAGTTCAGGGGGTGGCGATTAGAGTAGGGCCCACGATGAAATATCTTGGGCTAGTCCTAGACGGGAAATGGCTGTTCAAAGCGCACTTTGAGCAGCTAGTTCCCAAACTTCTGAATTCCGCGGGCGCACTCTCCAGGCTTCTTCCTAACGTGGGGGGGCCGGGGGGTGCGACGCGGAAGCTTTATTCCGGCATCCTGAGGAGTATGGCACTCTACGGTGCGCCCGTCTGGTCCGATGCGCTTCACCGCCACAACCGAACCCTGCTGCACCGCGCGCAGCGGGTTCTGGCCGTGAGGACCATACGGGGGTACCGCACAGTGTCGTGGTCGGCGGCGACTCTCTTGGCAGGCGAGCTGCCCTGGCCTCTCCAGGCAGACGTCCTGTCCAGAGTTCGTCGCGCCCAGCAGGATGCCCTAGCTAGAGGACTGACCTTCTGTCAAGTCGAATTAGAGACGGTCAGGAAGCGGGAAACCGCCTCCTGCCTCGTCGCCTGGTCTCGTGACCTCGAACACCCTGTGGCCGGCGGCTATACGGTGGATGCAATCAGGCCGCAGCTGGAGAGATGGGTGACCCGCACCAGCGGAACCCTGACCTTCAGGACGACTCAGATACTGACCGGACACGGTTGTTTCGACCAGTATCTGTTTCGCATTGTGGGCTGCTTGCCTTCCCCGGACTGCCGCCAATGCGGCGCACCCGATACGGCGTTACACACGCTTGTTGAGTGCGCTGCATGGACGCCTCAGCGTTTCGAGCTCGAGACACACGTAGGAGCCGTCCGATCGCTTGGCGACTTGGTAACGGCCATGTTGCACAGCGACGACCGCTGGGAGTCTGCGGTCTCTTTCTGTGAGGCGGTTATGTCTCTAAAAGAGGCCGCAGAAAGGGATAGGGAGCGAAGTCCTGCAGCGCGTGCTAATGTCTCCACCGAGGTCGCCGGCCTTCAGCTAGCACCCGGAGAGGCAGGTACGCGCATTACTTCCCTCCCTGAGTTAGGTTCCGGTACGAGGGGCCCCTTGCTACTAGGCAACGCAAGGGATTCAGCCCCCGTTTCGAAGTGGGGTGTGTTCTCCCAGGGCACACTCCAGGCACTTTATTGCGCTGGATCGACTGTTGCGTAACTATGTTCTATATCTCAGTCTTTCCTTCACAACAAAGCGCAGGGTCGACGGGAGGAGAGGTTTTTTAGTGGGTATTGAGGTTGCTCGCCCGTGCGGCATCGCTCTGAGTCTTCCACACTCCTCAGTGTCAAGCCATCGCGGACGAAGCGCAAAAAAGCATACTATTGCTAGCGTTATCGCCCCCGATGGATGCGCGCCGTTTCCTAGTGACGGCCCTGAGAGTGCGTAAATCGGTCAGCATTTTTCCTCGCCTCAAAAAAAAAAAAAAAAAAAAAAAAAAAAAAAAAAAAAAAAAAGGGCATACTGGGGAGCGCGTAACAACACCGCTCACTCTTCCAGCGGCCTTAAATGCGGGCGGATTCTCCCCATCCCATTCATCCCATGTGATCCCTCTATCCCAGCCCCTTTTATCCAAATTTTCTATCGCATCCCTTTTACTCTATCCCTCCTTTTTTTTACGAGGTGTAACCCGTCATGGATACGCTAACGCCCAGACATAGCAGTAAGATAGTGTTGGATTCCCGATTCCATACTCGGACCTACCAACTAAACCACCTTGGTGTTCCATCGCAATGCTGTAATGTCAGTCTCGGGAATCAAAGATACTTGCTATAATACTCAAAGGCTGACAATGCGTTTGCTTCACTCCTGGTGTTGCAAACGTCTATAGGTGATGGTCACCACTATGTATTATCAGGGCCGTCTGCCCGTTTACGAGTCTCGCAATAAAAGAACATATTATATTTGTGCATTTAGGCAGTGTGTTCGTGTAAGTAAATAAAAAAACAATTGAGATAAAATGTTTTTGTTATTTCAGACCAAAATGCAGACGTCAATTTAGATCCGGTATAACGCATGTAGAAAAAGCACTTTCCTGGAAGAAACATCCTGATGGGTTAGTTTCCTTCGTGTATATGTATATGTGTTCTTTATATATTAAAAAATCATTTTTGATATTTTACTTTTTCGAGAGGAAATTTATTTTTTGAGGACTTGAGGACGCGGGGCAAACGCTGTGGCGGAATTAGGAAATCGCCACGTTGGTGCGGTAATAGCACCTTCGAAGAAATGCTGTGACCATCCGAATCTGGGATGCTCAATATAATATACGATTATACCCAATCCGCCGTTGTTCCATCCTTCGCTTTATGCCAGGGCTACGAGAAGACCAACTCCACGTACCGTGAACTTTTACTTCTCCTACGATAACTGTTTTACATGCAGACTGTTACACTTTAAGACGCGCTGCCTCTTATTCAAATAAACCACAAACGTAAACGTAACGTTACATTATATAAATTAAAGACATAAAATAATTTATTGAAATATGATTAACTAATACAAAGTTAAAAACTTAACCTTAGCAAAATAAATCTGGAGCTACAAGCGATATAAAAAAATATCAACACGTTATCTATTACTTTCTTCTTTCACAGACCAGCAAAGAATGAATTGGACCAAGACAAGAAACCAGAAGGAACTGTAGAAATAGTGAAAAGAGCTCAAGAGTCTGCAGTAGATGCGAAAGGAGACAAAGTGTTTGCTGGAAGTGGCTTTATCCTTCGAGCTAGTAATGCTACTAAAGCTAATATTACAAAAACTTAGGCACGTAAAATGTATTTATAAAGGATGGTTATCAAATAAAGTATTTTTGAATCTATTTCAATTATTTTAATATAAATCCTAACAGAATTTCTGAGCTGCTTCATAAAATATAACGATCTGAGTATTGGCTTGATTGATTCATATAAATGCAGAGGCTGGAGTTTGAGTAATTTAATTAAACGAGTTTATCATGCACGTAAATAACTTCTTTTAAAAAGTTTTTTCAATTAGGAATGCTCATATATGGCATTATCATATTTAATTCCTCATCAATATTTCTTTAAACACTTGAGAAAAACCAAATATTTAAATGCATATCTAGAGACGGAACAAATAAACACTTTCCATCAGGTAATCTGTGTACCTATTTGCCTTCTTAAGGCAATAAAAAATTACAATTAAATTTTTATACTATTTCAAGTGTTGCACAGTAGGGCTGACCTTTATGGTCACTGTAGAGACTATGAGCAATACTTGATTTTGTATGAAAAAGCACCTATTGCGGAATCAGTTTAGTTAACTTAAATGAATTATGAAAAAATTAGAAGTTTGTTTCAATATCTTATTTACTATGGAGTAAAGAAAATGAATTAATAATCTTTTAGTTATGGAGAATTTTATATGACCGGATATTGAATTCTTTAATTAAAATTTCTCAATCAAATTTATAATGGAAATTAGGCGTAAAATCATACTGCACACAATCAATTTTAAGTTTTTATAATAGATTTTAAAGATCCTTCCAGGATCGGCGACCGAAGCAAGATGACTAAAATTTGTTACTTCTTGATCTCATTTGTATTGATTTTTGGTAAGATACTTTGTTATATATATATTTGGTAATAGGTTAGCACATGAATTCAAGAAATTAATAACATTAAGAGACTTTGTTTTATCTATTGAGTAAAAGTTTAGCACAAGAAGCTAAGAAATTGATAACATGCGTGTCAATGTTCTCTCAACAAAAGATGCTGAAGACTACGCGAAATACAAAAGACGACAAGAAAAGTGAACCAAGGACTTCAAAACGTACCCTTTAAAAGCAACAAGCATTTAACACTAAGATGATTTTTTTTTTATTGGCTGAAGTAGATAATCAAGCTGACGACCCACGTGATGGAAAGTAATTAACGTCATTTATGTAAATATACAACATCAAGGGCGCTGCCAACCCATTGTCGGCCTGAAAGAAATTTTATGTTAGTGATGCTGATCATTAAATAATTTAAAAGGAACTAGAAAGATTAAGTAATAGATAGAAGTAATGGAAAGGAAGGCTACTATCATTTCTATTTCGACTATTTAGATAAAATTATTTATTATGATAGCCAAAACACCGTACCTCACTGTAACTCGGTTTAAATACTACGCAACATGAATTTTTATTCAATTCGAAATAAATAGCATGATAAAATCAGCACTTATTTTAAAATAAAATGATCAACCTGTTGTACATTTGATTTAGAAACGGTAATATCAAATCCAACGAAATCTGAGAAAACTAAAGAAGTGAAACAAAAATCAGACAAAGATGTAGAAGTTAAACACAATAAAGCACACACACACGGAAAACATAAAAAACACGATAGAACTAACCACACTGAAGACGAAGCAAATGAAATTGAAGACGAGGGTTGGGAGTACGAAAATACATCCATTGTAGATACTAGAAGAATCCTTTACAGCAAAAAAACTGGAATAGGCAAACGACCTTACATGGTAACTATGATTTCATATCTACTATAAGACAAATTTCCTTTATCAGAAAAGTGAAGAAATTCTGGATTTTAATTTGATTTATTAAACGTATTTTCACTGACCAATAATAAATTTGTGTAGCCTCCGAAAGGAGGCCAGTGTTAAAAAGAACCTTAAAAAGAATTTGTAATTGGTTTTAGATTTACAATATTATTATACATTCACATTATTCATCCGAATTATATTTAAGGGAAAATAACATAAGTTTTAAAGAAATAAATGTATAATATGAATGCACACATTATATTTTATACAATGATAGCCGAAAAGTTCTAAATTAAATTTTAATTTAACGATTATTGTGAATTTATGTACGATAAGAACGTAATATTATAGAAGTTTAATATTACGGTCTACATTCTTTTAACTAGATGTAACACTAAATTTACCATTGTTAAACATAATACCTTGTATAGGTATATCTTCAACTCACTAAAGAGTCTGCGAAAGCCCACAAATATCGCGGGTGGCTCTGCGCGGGAGTCATTGTGGATCCTTCATACGTTCTTACATCAGCCGCTTGTGTCGAAGACGCTGATAGATTTTACATCGTCTCCGGAACCACTAAATTTGTCGATAGCTTCGATTATAAGGACAACGATTGTGTATGCAAACATCGCCGTAGAGTAGTTTGGAAATGTATTCCCAAGAGTAAGTACGGAAAACTTATTACTAATACTGACGCATGAATGATCAATTAAACTTAAACTGCATTATACTATATATTTTGTTGTTGTTATGTGTTGTATTGTACACCGTAACTTCACTTTATGGTCTCAGACGGAAGAACAGCGCTAGTCGTTGTTGGCTAGCATTATGCTGAGACTGGGTCCAATTTAGGACTTATTTTGTTTCTTTCTCTATTTATATTAACTTAGTTTTTGTTCTAAATAAAATATTTTTCTTTCTTTCTTTCTGACGGTGAAAAAACTAAAATGTAGTTTATATACCATCCGTTTTCTAAAAAGGTAGGATTGTTATTATTGCGTATTCCAAATACAGCGGAAACCGGTTAAGTGAGACATCAAGGGACCTGCAATGTGGTTTCACTTATAGAGGTATTCCACTTACCCAGTGTCTCAGATATACAGGTATAAATAAATATCTGTCTCATTTACAGAGGGTTCCATTAATAGAGATCAGAACACAGGTTATTTCAGTTACAGAGGCGCGATTCAATAAAATAACGTGTTATGTGTAACTGGAGGTCATTGAAACTCAATATTAGAATAGAATAGAATATACTTTATTGCATAACATTCAGATACAATTAAAGAAGTTTAACTACAGAAGACAATAGGCGGTCTTATCACTAAAAGCAATTTCTTCCAGACAACCTTAGGATGGATTAGAGAAAATTGTGTGACATGTGGGTTTTGCAATATAAATAGAATGAAAAAGATGTATATATAAGATTTTACTTACGTAGTTAAGTGCGGAATTTGCGGGTAGAATGAGAATAAGTAAGTAAACAAAAAAAACGATGTTATCTCAGTTACAGAGGTCTATGCATATTAAATTCACTCGCTGTCTCAGTTATATAGGTAACTATGATGATAAATCGAAAGAACGAATCCCAGATATAGAGGTTTGCTTCGTCCCACTAACAGGGGTAATTCAGTGCCAAAGTGTTGGGACCATGAGTTCTAGTTATGGAGGTTTCTCACTTATCCAGGTCCCACTTAACCAAGTTTCACTGTATTGTAAAAAAAATAATCTAGGCATTATTGTCAGGGTGTACGTTGTCTTCGTATTAGAAGATTAGAGTTTTTTCTATGATCATAATTATATCCATATATGATCACATTCTCCACAGACTATAAATTTGACTTCCAAGACAGCATAAAATGGTCATCAAACGACATCGCTATCGTGAAAGTAGATAAACCATTTAAACTTGGTGTCTGCGAAAAGGGCTGTGAATTTGCTGCTGATTTGGTTTGCTATAACAACGTCAGTCGTGAGTTAGAGAAACCTGGTACTAAGGGATGGATCGCCGGTTGGGGAAGTGGGAACACGTTTAGAGAGGTAAGATGATGAACGAATTTAAATAATTTTTGAAGTGAAACTTCTATATAGACCCGTCTAAACGTCTTACGATTTTTCGCTCACGAAAAAGCGTCACGGCCAAGTGTTCTAATTCTTACATTTTCAAAGGTTTTTAAATTGGACAAGTACATTAACAATCTGCCCGTAAAACTTCAAGTTAAAATTTTGTTGCATTTCATTTTGTCACTTGTCAGTTGAAGATTTTCCACTTGTCCGTTGCGATTCGTTTTCTACTTGTCCGTTGTGATTCGTTTTACCACTTGTCCGTTGCGATTCGTTTTTCCACTTATCCGTTGCCATTCGCTTTTCCACTTGTCCGTTTCGATTCGTTTTTCCACTTATCCGTTGCCATTCGCTTTTCCACTTGTCCGTTTCGATTCGTTTTTCCACTTATTCGTTGCCTTTCGTTTTTCCACTTGTCCGTTGCGATTCGTTTTTCCACTTGTCCGTTGAAGTTTCACTTCTAATATGTGTCCCAGCACACATTTCGATTTATATTTGGAGAAGTTTATAATATTTTTAGAAAAATTCTTGAATATTTTTTTTACTAACTACCATGCAAAATATTGGTACTGTTGTAATGTTATACGCAGTAGAAATCATGGTGGATACAAATAAAGTCCAAACCAACTCTCATTTCAACTATGTTCTTTTTAATTCTCAATTATCATGTTTTAAGTGCTCATGTCATGTCTAAGGGTAAAAATAACCATTATGTTGTCTTGCTATCCGTACGATCATGTAACAGAAATGGAAATACTAATTTTATAGATATGATAGTACGCAATTTGGCAGACTGGACTACACAGGTATAAGTCCCGTGTACACGGGACTTCTAGTGCCAATTACGTGAAATTGTCTTTAAATATTGTAAAGATAACTGATATTTAAAAGTTCGAAAATATTTTCTTAAGCAATATTTTTAACAGTTACCTAATGATTAAAATTAATCGTTATAGAAACAATTGAAATAAAGGAACACCTTTTTCATACTATGTTAATATTTTCGCAGGGTGTATACAGAAGACAAAAGCCTCATATACCACAAAACGCGAAATGCCTTCAAGAGGCTAAAGTCTGCATCATGGACAACGAGCAGTGCGCTAAGAAATGGGCCCAGAGATTCAGGAACATCATCCAACAGTATATGATCTGCACCAAGGACGTGATGAGGCGGCTCAGTGAAATATGTGACGTAAGTTTATTAAAAAGCTTGGTAATATTTGAGTCATTTATATTGTTACATGCCGACAAAATGGATGCACACCTGGTTTATTACCTTTCTCGCATTTGGACTTCTTTTGTTTAAAATTTGCAATTAGACAATCGCGTATTGTTATTTAACTCGTTTATGGCCACCCGCGTGTAAATTACGTTTTCTTGGAAAAATCCAGCCCACGCGGTCGAGTGTTGTATTGTATAGTTAGTATAAAACAATGCCCAAACGGAAGCAGTCAAGCGAGTCGCGAGCAAGTCGAGCAAGTCAAGGTAAGGCAGTCAAGCGAGGATTACGATACTAGCAAGACGTACATTCGATAAGCGATATAGTGAATGATTTTGCGCGTGTTATTGAATCGTGCAGTTTGTACTGGTTGCGTACAGTTATAATTGTACCTGTGTTATACGTGTTTGTATAGTTCTAATAAAGTCTATAGTAATTCTAACGGCATTTTAATCTCGCGGCTCGTAACAGTATGTTTTATAACAAGCAATATTTTATCTTCACTCGGAGCGTTGCGCGTCTTTTTAAATTCGCGTCACATGTGACTATAATGATCTTTACATTCAACATTTTTAATTATAGAAAAAATATGCAAATTGCACTGACGTGGAAAGTCGACGTGCAGACGAGGTCGCCGATCACGATGGCACAGAAGTATCGAGTAACACTTTCAATGTGGATCTTGGAAGACATCTTCGAGATCCTGATGACTACACTGCTAGACGATCGACGATGCAGGGTGGATTTTGTGAAGTAAGTTCTTTTGAAGTCATAATTTCCTTCCTAGAGCAATGTCTAGGTGCTATGAACATTTGCAACTTTTCGGATAATTATCGTTAAAACAAAAACTATACTCGCAATTACCTACTTCTTTTTTTGTTGCACCAGTACATTTATAATATCAACTTTATCGACATAGACATATTTAACATATTATCTTTAAATAACTTAAAATTAAACTAAATTAAATATTGCCGTGATTAAACTTCAAAATTGTTTTTCTTCAAAATGTTTTAAATTTACGGCCTTACTTAAAATAAAATCGTTAAGAAACGATTAGGCATCTCTTAAGTGAGATAATCAGTATCATAGGGTCTGATACTCATCAGTTATCTTTTTTTTCACTTATAAACGTGTACACCTGTTGTTTACCGCGTCCTCAGAAAACAATACTCAATATTTGTGTTTATATGAAAAATCATATAAGTACTTAGCAGCAATTTCATGCCTTCATATCTAAGTTAGACCTAAAGTTAGGTGCGGAATATACTACTTTAATTTGTACAAATCTTAATTGTATATTATTATGCTAGGCAATATCTTTGCTATGTTAATTATTCATCGTCATTAACCGACTTCGAAAAAAGGAGGGGGTTCTCAATTCGTCGGGACCTTTTTTTTTTTTGCTTTTTTTATGTATGTTCGCCGATTACTCCGTGATTTATGATCCGATTTACGTGATTCTTTTTTGTTCGACGCGGAATAGCTTCTCATTGGTCCCCTAAAAATTTGACATAGTTTGGCCCAGTAGTTTTCATTTTATGAACATTTTCATGAAAATAATTTTCACTCCGTTCCATATGTACACCGATTTCTCTGAGATTTATGATTCGATTTACGTGATTCTTTTTTTGTTCGACGCGGAATAGCTGCCATGTGGTCCCCTAAAAATTTAACATAGTTTGGCCTAGTAGTTTTCATTTTACGAACATTTTTTTGTTCCCGGTTCTTGGGACCTATATTTTTTAAGAAGCGTGGCACCATTCGTAGGTCCACCCATACATAGCTAGACACTAAAAAGTAACAAATAAAAAAGAAAAACTTCGTTTTAAAAAACCGACTTCAAAAACTAAAAAACTAAAATGTATAAAATAACTTATTTCTAAAGCTATTATTATTAATATATATTATCTAAAACATCTTGAAGTCGGTGCAAAGCAAAACATAAAAATTACTATATTTTGAAAATTACTAAGCGGAATGACTCTAATTCCCTGGCAGCGTGGCAAGCCTTTGGTGTGGGATGCGACCTGCGTAGACACGTTGGCCGCATCCCATTTACCAAACACTTCTAGATCGGCCGGTTCGGCGGCGGAAACAGCGGAATCGCTCAAGCGGCGGAAATATGCAACCCTCAGTGAGAGTTATATGTTTGTGCCGTTTGCTGTCGAGACGCTTGGACCGTGGGGTCCTGAGGCCATGAGCCTCTACCAAAATTTATCAAAACGACTCATCGACTCTTCAGGTGATCAGAGGGCTGGTGCCTACCTCGGCCAACGGATCAGTATGGCGATCCAGCGAGGAAACGTAGCCAGCCTTCTGGGCACCTTACCCATAGAAGACGGTGATCTGGGCTCAGTATTCTACTTATAGTCTTGAGGGACTATGGGTAGAATACAATACAAATAAGTTAAGTTTTCTTACATTGTATTCAATAGTATGTAATTTATATTATAGTTATTACAGATAGTTATTTTATACATTTAAGTTTTTTAGTTTTTGAAGTCGGTTTTTTTAAACGAAGTTTTTATTTTTTATTTTCAAATACACCTTAAAACCATAATTTACATTCGGTTCCTTCCCAAGATCACGAAAACGAAATAAATATACTTAAAATAAACCGAAACAAAAAGCCTAAGAAATACTTGCTTATCATCAGTTCTTAAATAGAGATTGATTTGAAATTAAATTAATAAAGAGCTAATAGTCTCCTAGTAAGGGATGCTGAAGACCATGCATCGCGGAAAAGAACGAAGGAACGCGTAAGTCAAGTTTCAAGGAGGAGCTCCGCATGCTTTGAACTTCTTTAATGTTAGAATTATGTTTATTAGAAACTGATTTTTTGAATTCCAGAATGACCACGGAGGACCATTGCTAGTAAAATATCAAGGGAAAGAGAGAGTCATTGGCGTGATATCAGCGTGCAAGATTGACCCGAAGAGTCATAGTTGTCACGGACCGTTCCTGTATACCTCTATTTACAAAAATCGACAGTTTATCTCTTGTGCTATCCATAAGGACGTTGAGTAAGCATAATATTATAACCTTCGACTTATAAAAAGAAATAAAGAAAATACTTTATTATAAAACATAGGCGAGCTAAATGTTTTCGAGAATT
The DNA here is from genome assembly GCA_949752895.1 of Dendrolimus pini. Taxonomy (NCBI): domain Eukaryota; kingdom Metazoa; phylum Arthropoda; class Insecta; order Lepidoptera; family Lasiocampidae; genus Dendrolimus; species Dendrolimus pini. The sequence goes on along the minus strand of OX457147.1, from coordinate 8,205,891 downwards.
TATATGTCAAATTTTCAACAACTTTGGGAAACTTGAGGATAGAGACGAAACGTCTTAGAGTTTATAGTGTTAGTTTTTTTTGTTGTTTGCTTATAGGCAAACTGGCAGACGGGTCCACTTGATGGCAAGTGGCTACAGTCGTCCATTGATAGCTGCAACACTAAGGGAGCCGATGCGTAGCCTACTTCGTTGAGACTTTAAACGTCTGTTTACGCTCTTTTTGAAAAGCCCCATATAGCTCTGGGAAAAGCGCGGGAGGGAGCTCATTCCACAGCTTGCTCACGTACGGCATAAAGGAGCGCGCGCCACGTACAGTGGATAGCTTCCAGGTGTCAAGGAAGTGTGGATGAACTCCCAGTCGCCGTGCTGTGGTAAAATGACAACGTAGGTACCAAGCCAAATAGCTCCTCAGAACGCTCCCCATTGTACAGACGGTAGAACGCGCTTAGAGCGCAAACGTCTCTTCTGAGACTTACTCGTAAAGGTTCTAAACCGTCTGTAAGTTCAGGATCGTCGACAATCCGGACCGCTCGGCGCTGCAAGGAGTCAAGTGGGAGCAGCTGGTACTGAGGTGCCCCAACCCAGAGATGGTGGCAATACTCCACATAGGGATGGACTTAGGTCTTATATAATAAAAGCTTACGTCCCGGTGTGAAGTACCGCTTAGCCAAACTTTTTTGAAGCGATTTTAATACTTAATTAACTACAGTAAATTAGTATATGAAGTTATACTAATTTGCTGATCTCTAAATCATTTCTACTTTGCCGTGTTCCAGAGAGAACTGCAGGAGAGTTTTCCGAACTGGCATTACTCATGAAGAATTCTCTGTGAACTGGGATGGCGTTGAGTAAGTAATAATGATATTAAACCGACTATAACAATCGATATTACATGTGCTGTTATGTATGATTTGGGGCTGGTACCAGATACCCAAACTAGAGTAAAAGCAAAATTTAATGTGTTGAATTAAAATTTAACTTACATCGATGATTTAAAAGTATGTTTTCCAGTGAAACTTACGTTTCGATAAAACGACCTACTTTCATTAACCTCTTCTTACATGACGTTTATTTGAAATGCTTTTTACCTGATCTCTCTTCAACACTTCTGATATTAGGTCATGGTGTGTTCGTCTCGGTCAACCGGCAACAACCCTACCATTCGCAATACTGTCATACACCTGTTTTCTGATTCTACTTTCATCCATTCTCTCTACATGTTCAAACCACCTTAACATTCCTTTTTCTACTCTTGTTATTACATCTTCTTTCAATCCACAACATTCCCTTATCACACCACACTGTTCCTTATTATAGCATGCAAGCTAACCGCATATATACTTTTCAAAGCTCTCAAAATATTAATCTCTTCTTCTTCTTCTATTATAATCAATATATAATTATTCGATTCGATCATTTTTTGTCTTTTTTGTAAAACACTTTACCCTTCCATTGGGCCCCGCAATACATTTTGATACAGGTTCTATCTCAGGCAAGCTACGCTATTAGTTCTAGTAGAATAGATTAGTCAACTATTAGCACACTATGATACAGACCGATGTTATTTTATTACATATTTTTTATTTGTATAGTCTTTCCACGAATTTAGATCCTTGTCTTGTAAGAATTATTTCCTTTTCACAATTCGGTTAATCTCTCTAATGTCATAATTACATAGCAAGGTTCAATTGTTGTGGGTTTTTCGAATGTGAAAGTTTCCTCCAAAGATTCTTAGTAGAAATCAATGTTCTGTTTTTTTCAGTGAAGATAACGAAGGTGGCAAGAACAGGGATGATGATTTAGACAAGTATACCCAATACTTCAATTTTATAACTTTTTAAACAATTTAATATTTCACAAGTGATTAACAAATATCTTTTATTTTTTTTTGCAAAAGAAATGACGACGACAAAGACGACAGGTAAGCTGTTTTTTTTTTTTGAACCGACATTTCACAATTGTTTATTTTAACAGAGTATATTATAAATTAAACTTAACAAAACTATATTTACAAATTAAAATAAAACTATAAAATCTAGTGCCAGACCATTACATATTTAAAAGTCGACCAAGTGCCGGAGTCTGTTCCGATATCTTAAACCTTTTGTAGGGTGTTTGAATTTGACTTGATAAGTCTAAAGCGCCCCGTCCACGATAGATTAAAATAACGGAGAGCGACTCTCGTAGGGCAATCTACGACGTGTACACAGGTACTCTAGCGAGACTACCCTAGCTAGAGTATCACTACAGTCTACGTATACACGCTCGGCTACTCTCGGAAGGCGTCGTGGACGCAGGTACGAGGGCGAGAGTAGCGATACGAATAGAGAACTCTCGAATTATCTACATGCCTTAATCAGTCGAGCTAGGGCAAGGTCAGCGAAACACGTGTTTTGTATTTCATGTAGAATTTCTGCATTGCTATAGTATCTCGTTTTTTAATTTTTGGCTTGATAAGTTCTAGATTAAACTGAAAATCTGACGGCGCTACGCGAAGGAAATTTCTATAAAATATTACATGTTTTGCTTTCAATTCCTGTATTAAATTACTATATGCTCCTTGTTTTGATCGATCTAGTATCCATTATTTAACCCAGCAGCTTCGTTTAACCTTTTCCTTATTCTTCTTTTACAATAACAAAGAAACCACAATCGTAGCAGCTAAACGTGACCGCGTCATGATTTCAACTGAGAGCTATGACGGAGAGTGTATATCGTGACTGAATATCTAGTCTACGAGTAGTGTAGTGTACGCAGGCCAAAATTTCACTATGATAGAGCTACCCTACGATAGGGCAAAAAACTACAATAGGGCGATCTAATGATCTCTACGTGTACATAGAAATTAGAGTATAGATTAGATTAGTCTCCAAGGTGTCTTGCTCTATTCTCTCTCCGTGGACGAGGCGCTAAGTGAGCGTGCTCCACCTACACCATTGAGCTACATCATCGCCTTAGACCATATATTTCTATTATCAGACGAGATATGGTCAAACGTAAATCTACGCCTAAGTATACCTACTACGATAAAAAAGTGCGTGCCAGTCACGCAGAATGTTAGTTTTCCTTAGAGGAGACGAACGTTTACTGGACTTGTCATTTGGCTACGAAACCCTTAAAAAGCATTTAATCATTTATTTATGTATTGTGTATGTACGTGTATCTATCTAAATATATATCAAAGACAACTCAACGATTTTTATTTCTTTAAGGATTTCACTACACTACACTAGTGTGTAGCGGTAATCATAGAATACACTTAAGCTTGTAGCGTTAGCGTTTAGCGTAGTTTTTGAGAAAAATAAATGTGACCTACTTAGACATGATGATTTTATAAAGATTCGGTTTTTTTAAAAATCTCAAGTGACCAAAAAAAATTAAGAATTGTTGACGAACATTCGCTATATGCTTAAAATATGTACCGTACAAAATAAAATATGTTTATTTCATTCCATATTTTAATTTTTTTAGTGGAGATAAAAGCGACGACAGGTAAAAAATATAAACTATATCTATAGGCTAAATTTTCTTGCTGCTTCGCTCTTGTAAACTTCATATAGGTAGGCATGGAACAAACATCCTCCCATTCTCAAAAATTTTTTTTACTGTATGCATCCTGGTTATCAAAGGAAGTTTTACATCATTCATCAGGTGTGTTACGAAGAGTTGTTATGAGTTATTATCAAAGTGACGTCACACTCGCGTTCGAGTTTGTTCGGCAATTTTCGGCGTCTTTTCGGTACTCGAGTACTTCAGATTCAAAAACTTTTTTTTTTAAAGTGATAACTTCTTATGGGAGGGTAAACTGCTTCGTGACGTAACGCGTTATAGCGCCAGTCTGTCTGGTTTCCATTTCTCTCACGCATACGGCAGAGGTAGGCAGGCTCCTCCTCGCTCACTCTAACGCACAGCGCTAGCCGTATTTCGGTAATAAGATTAAATAATAATACTAATAAATTCTAATGTACAATCAAACAAATTGAAACATGACCCACCATAAGGTCATTTTCTTACAGTCGTGAAATACAATTAGGTTGAAATTCGCCTGAACATACATTTCCTTGGTAACGAACTTGTTATCATGTTATTAGACATTGACAGTTACTGACTACGTTGTATTAAACAGATCGGAGAGACTCGTCTATACTCGTGTAACATCTGACAAATGCTATTACGTGCTATTACTATCTCTGTCATTAAGTATGTTGGATTAAGTGCCGTTTCCTATATCTTACCGACCGTTTATTTGCCTTACTAACGATTAAAATTTGAAGTAATCTCTATACAAGCAATGTCAAAATTCAACATACGGTAAAGCAGGGGAAGTGAAGTGGAGTGAATAGTGAGATATCGGAACCGGTCATAAATCGACAAGCCAAAGGTGACACAGGCCAAACCTTTTGTATATACAACATTAGATATTAGGGTTATCGTTATACGTTAGGTAGCAGAAATACACAAGAAAATAAAACATTAACAACATTAATGTGGAAGAAAATAAAAAATTTTTTTTTTGTTAATTTTATTAATTGGTTGTATTTCAAAGTTAGAAATGGCACTCATTTTACTTTACTTAAACCTAAAACCGGGTATAAGCACCATTGTTTTCAATGACGTCTAATATTCAAGAATTGTAACTAAGAATAAAATATATTTTATAATCAGTAGAAGATTTTATTAATAATAAATAACCTTTCCTTATATTATGATATTAATATACATAAAATGTAAGTAATAACCTAAGCTTTTCTCAAGTTACACAATTGCAATGTTAAATAGTTCAACTTAGATTAGTTTAAGTTATCGCTTCTGTTGGGCGTCCCGAGATGCACACGTTTTTTATTTTTATTTGATATAACTTTTAATTATAGCGAAAAAATAAAATAATGGTAGCTTGTTATTAAACATATGTATTATGATCTTGCCATTTATTCAAAAGAATGATTCGATAACCCAATTTCTATGTATATTCAAACGTAGTCCTCCCATACTGAAATCTGCACCGCTGATACCCACTCAACAACGAAAGTACGGAGGTTCACTCGGACTTAGCGAGTTCTACACTGCTTGGCGGCGCGCTATTTTGTGCATGTACACGCTCGCTAAGGCCGTGAATAAAGGACAAGCAAACATATAGCCACTTTCACATTTTTGGTGTATAATTATGTTGTTTTCAGCGAGGAGAAACAAGCTCTGAGGGCACAAAAGTATGTACCTAACCATTTTAATAATTTCATTTTCATATTATATAACTTCTGTTATAAACTTTCTAGTTTGTTACGGTAAATGGATGTTTGTTATTCATTCACACAAAAAGTATGGAACACATTTTTGATAAAACTTCACAGTAATATACTTTATAGGTACTGTGACGGCCAGAGGTTTGGAACTGACCGGGATCTATATCTTCTTATGAGACTGGTTTAGGATATAGGTTTATAATCGCAATCGAGACACTTAAATGGTACAACCAGGATATACCGCTGTGTGAGAGTATACCGTAGTCTCCTTGCTTAGTTCCTCGTGTTCAACGCTTGGCGTGGTACCAACACTCGATCATATGCCACACGTTTGTGTTATGAAATTATAAATAAGCGATGGGGGGCGCTTATAGCCTACAGTGAATATGGTTTGATTCATATGGACTGTATGAGAGAGATCTAACCTAGATCCTCGTTGACTCGGAAATTGACCAAAATGGCTGCCTATATATATCCTGCTGCGTTAGCCGTCGCCTCACACATAAGCGATTTTTTATTTTATTTATTTAACTGATACTAGGCAAGGACGGAACATGCGACATAAAATAACATTCGGCGGACTAAAATGGCATTCCCACCACGATCTTCCTTCTCTGATATGAATATATCGTTCCCACAGTGAATGTTCGTGCGTGGACAAGTTTCCGTTTTCTTTACCCGGCGATTTATCCACCGTATAACGGCCTCGACGGCGAATCTCGCTTTACAGATATCCCGAAGTCGTTCAAACGAAAGGAAACACGTAACATAAATTATTAAGTCTGTATATGTAGCGCACAGAATATTTTCACACGATATATTATTTCGACACTAATAGCCACAAATATGTAACGGTTGGATTCTAAAGATAAAGATTAATAATTTATATGTTTTAGAAAAAATAAAGCAGTAAAGACAGAAGACACCAGTTCAAGCGAAAGCGAGGAAATGACTCCGAAGCCAAAAAAAGAGAAGAATAAAGAAGAGAAGAGCAAGAAGAAATCTAAGAAACACAAGAAGGATAAAACGAAGAAAGTCAAGGCTGAGAAGACGCAGCCAAAGGTTGACATGAAAGGGGAAGTGTTTTACGAGTCCAGTAAAGATGAGAACATAAACGAGCCCGATGAATAGTTCTTTTCAATAAACAGCTTTAAATTGTTTTGATGTTTTCATTATTTGATTTCTTGATTCAATTTGTTCTTCTGCGACATGGTGATGTCGCAAAAGAGGCGGCGGAAAGAGAACGGGATAATTCAGCACCCGTGGCTTCGATCCGCCGCCGTAGACCAGGGCGCCGAAAAAGGGACTATCACCAGTCTCTCCCACCCTAACAGTGGCCTTGAACGATAAGATTCTGGGTAGCGATGGTCGATTGTTACTAAAACAATCGAAATATTCGATTGTTCCGGTTATTCGATTGCAATCGAGAAACATTTGGTGTTTTGCGATTGTTATTGATGTGTTACTATTTTGTGTTCATGGCTCACTTGTCAATCGGCCTGCGCTCGATTGTTTATGATTACTAATCCGCACAACAATCGAAGATTTCACAGGACGATTGGTAAAATATGTTTTACTACTATTGCGGTGCGCCTATGCTATAACTACTATCGCGCCGTGCGCGCGCAAATATATTCGATTTTTTATTTAGCTATGACGAATGAATCGACAATCGAATACGCTTGCACAATTATCGATTCATTCCATTTTTTTTAAAGTAACAATCGCACATCGCTAATTCTGGGGTACTTATCGTTCAAATAGCGGTCGAGAGATGGCGCTGCGTTAGGATTTTTTTTGAGGAAGGAGGGGCTCTATAAGAGCCACCGTCGTCAGGGCCATCGGATGTATCTTTGGTTCCCGAGGTGCTGACACACGGCGTCAAGATGGCACAAAGAGGTGGATTAGTTGGTGGGTCCGAGCGTGCCATCGGGAGTCCAACACTACCCTACCATGCCCCGAAGAGTAGGGTGTCTAGGACGGATTACACCTCAAAAAGGTTTTCGGTTTGTTGGTTATATTATTTTGTTGGTGTAATTGTTTTGTTGGTTATATTATTTTAGCGTTTGCTTCACTGAGTATAAATACCACAGGAGTTACAATCGCCTGTATCGAATGTAACTCTGAAAACGCCTCTCAGATTTCGAAGTTTTTAGGGAAGTCAGTGACTCGTGCTGTGCAATTTTCATAAATGTATAACTGATTAAATTTAACAATAGTTAGTAGTTGCAGGATAATATTTTAAAGTTAGAAATGTGTATATTAAATTTCTTAAATCTTCTCTTTTCGAGCTGCCACTCCTTCGTTTGGTTGGTAACACCAAAAACACCTAGTTTGCTTAAGGCTTGTGCTAATCATTTTCAAACTTGAACATTTTGGATACGTAAAACCAGCTCGATACCACAGACCCGTATATGTAAAGCCCGTAAAACGTTATATAGGGCACCATTATCAGTCCTTTCTTGATTTTTAATATAGATAAACTTGATGAGATTTTTTTACATACATACATAACTTCACGCCAGGTCCCTTGCGGGGTAGGCACGATCAACAGAGCGCCATTCAGGCTTATTCTTACACACCTCACTTGCTTCTTTGACATTCATAGCTCTTGTCATGCACGCTCGTCTGTTTTTAAGGCTCCTGACATCACCTTCTGCTAATACATGATCAATTTGATCATGGAAGGTGTGTCGTGGCCTTCCGCGACTTCTGCATCCATCCACTTTTGCATTGTATATCTGTTTAGTCACTTTTTTTTATTTAAAAAATATAAAGTTTAATTTTGACTCCCGTTTCGTTTTAACCGATTAGGTTTATAGATGTTTTTATTGCAGGGTTATTTGAAATAAAAGAGAATATATTATAAAAAATAGACTTTAATGTTCACCCTCAACCACTAAACAGCAAACTGCTAAAATCAAACCACAACAAGAAACATTTCAAACATTATCATCTAGTATTAAGAAGAATACCTCACACGATCCACACATCACGCTAATCAAAAGAAAACGAAAAATAAGTGTTTAATAAATTTATTAAAAAAAAATAAAAAACAAAAAATCCATCCATCCATGCTTGTTTTACATCGTTAATTAAATATTATAAAATCAGGAAACATAACGTTTTAACAAAGTATATACATACATAAATGGACGTATTTATATATAGCGAATCGAAACTAGCCCACAGGATGACATTTTTGAGATAATTAAAGTATTTCTAAGTTATATGAAACGGCCAAGGAAATCTGCTTTCCAAAAATATGTTGAATAATGTTGATAATAAATAGCTTGGATCTTTTTAGCACATATAAAACACGCGATTTGATATTGTGTATTTATTTAAATTTTGTCAAAATTGTGGGTTGGTTCCAATGTGCATAACCACATCCAAATGTGTGTTCCTCTACGAAGACTTTATGGAACAACACACACGTGAAAATAACTAAAAACCAATGCAAACTATATTAGGGACAAAGCTTTATTTTAATCTAATGCGAAACTAAAATGAACAAAAAAGGCAAATACAAACATTTCACTCTATATAAAATACATCTTTGTTATTACAGCTAAAAGAGACCAATAAAATATGCGAATCGCAAAGTTCCTATCAATCTAAATTAGACAATAAACTATTAAAAAAAGTTTACGATCCCTGCCCTCCCTCTATCTTTAGTAATAATTATTGCTTCTACTTATTGTTTTATTCATATTTTAAAAAAAATATTGCATCACGGCAGACAATCCCGACTAGACTCAAAGAGGTCAGGGATAACAAACCTTTCACAAAAAATATATTTATTATGTCATTATATATTACTTTTCAAGTCTTAAATATATAACCTAATACTGAAAAAGTAAATAGACTTTAAAATTTTAAAATATTTATACCAACTCACATTCGATATGTAAAGTACTACATAGTCAAAATTTAGCCATTCGAATAGTTTAAGTTATTCAACGAATCATTGGAATACAAAGTGTATTTTAGAGAACAGTCAAAGTTGGCACAAATATATAACAAGAAAAAAACGGAGCCACAAAGATCAGAAATTTATAAAAAAAAACAATAAATACTCCTTAACACTAATCAAATCCTTTCAAATAATTTCTAAACAAACTCTGGGACTCCGTTCTCGCAAGCACCTTACAGTACAACAATAATATATTTAAAAATATTTTTAGTGTTTCAATCTATCTACTACATACTAAAAATATAGCTTCTTTCTCGTATATATTATTAACAGTTATGGAAGAATACTTAATGTATCTGAATTAAAAAAAACAGAAATCGTACATGTGTTTTTATAGTTGTAAGACGTAATTACAAGCTAATTTTAGACTAGAGAACAACTAAATATATTTTTCGTAAGTATTTATAAATATAGCTCACTCTATATAAATCTAGCGCCGGCTCATTTGAACGGATAAATAGTACAAACAATCGGGCGAAAGAATGTTCGAACGGGCATAAACTAAAATCGAACCTTTTCGTTACTAATTCGGTTAAAATTTTATTATACATTCATAAATATGAAACTAACAAAAATAACAGTTTGATTATGAACGACGATCAGACGAGAGCGAAAATGGCTATATATAATACTACAAACAAATAGTTTCGCAAAATGTGGCAAACACTACGCATTTTATAGTTATACATTTGTAATTTACAAAATATAACATGTTTAATATTTATCTAAGAATATACTTTGAATAATCATATAAAAATTTAGAACGAAGAAGAGAAATTGTTGTCTGAATCTTAAAAAAAATATCCTCATTTGCCATTGTTATTGACACCTGGCGACAGGAGGCACTGTATAATCTACACACATAAAATAAAATTAAAAAAACCATCCATCCATGCTTGCTTATATTGGGACATCGTTAATTTTATTATATAAAAGAAAATATGAAAACCAGAATTTTTATTAAAGTATATACATACATAAATAGATGTCATTATGAAAACCAAAACTAACCAATGGATGACAGTTTGGAGCTAATTAAAACAAATACAAGATTAATGTAGAACGGCAAGGAAACCTGTTTATTAAGAATATACTGAACAATTAATATTAGAGATAAATAGCTTGGATCTTTTTAGCAAATATAAAACACGCGATATGTAACAGTTCTGTGTAGCTCAATTTTGCCAAGTTTTTAGTTCGTTTAGGTTTGCATAACTCCATCCACGAGTTCCTAGTCTCCATAGTGACATGGGTCTACTTATACATTGATAAAAACTAAAAACGAATTAAAATAAACAATAACGGAACAAAACAATTTTATACTACGTTCAATTGAATAGTTTGATTCAAAACCAAATAAAAAACCATCCATCCATGCTTGCTTATATTGGGACATCGTTAATTTTATTATATAAAAGAAAATATGAAAACCAGAATTTTTATTAAAGTATATACATACATAAATAGATGTCATTATGAAAACCAAAACTAACCAATGGATGACAGTTTGGAGCTAATTAAAACAAATACAAGATTAATGTAGAACGGCAAGGAAACCTGTTTATTAAGAATATACTGAACAATTAATATTAGAGATAAATAGCTTGGATCTTTTTAGCAAATATAAAAAACACGCGATATGTAACAGTTCTGTGTAGCTCAATTTTGCCAAGTTTTTAGTTCGTTTAGGTTTGCATAACTCCATCCACGAGTTCCTAGTCTCCATAGTGACATGGGCCTACTTATACATTGATAAAAACTAAAAACGAATTAAAATAAACAATAACGGAACAAAACAATTTTATACTACGTTCAATTGAATAGTTTGATTCAAAACCAAATAAAAAACCATCCATCCATGCTTGCTTATATTGGGACATCGTTAATTTTATTATATAAAAGAAAATATGAAAACCAAATTTTTTATTAAAGTATATACATAAATAGATGTCATTATGAAAACCAAAACTAACCAATGGATGACAGTTTGGAGCTAATTAAAACAAATACAAGATTAATGTAGAACGGCAAGGAAACCTGTTTATTAAGAATATACTGAACAATTAATATTAGAGATAAATAGCTTGGATCTTTTTAGCAAATATAAAACACGCGATATGTAACAGTTCTGTGTAGCTCAATTTTGCCAAGTTTTTAGTTCGTTTAGGTTTGCATAACTCCATCCACGAGTTCCTAGTCTCCATAGTGACATGGGCCTACTTATACATTGATAAAAACTAAAAACGAATTAAAATAAACAATAACGGAACAAAACAATTTTATACTACGTTCAATTGAATAGTTTGATTCAAAACCAAATAAAAAAAGACGGGTACAAATACAAAGATTCAGACCTTCTCTACAAAATTATTGTAGAATCATTGTCGCTGTCAATTTATTCAAAATATTAAAAAAATCTTAATAGAGTACGATATATAGAATATAACAAAATAGAATATATACAGAAAACAATAGGTGGTCTTATTACTAAAAGTAATTTCTCCCAGACAATCTTAGGATGATACGAAGTATGAAACATGTGGGTTTCGCAATATAACAAGACATAAGAGTAATACATAAACATAAAATTAACACATAAATATACATATATAGGTCTATTGATTTATACAAAAAAAAACAATCAATTACATTTGTATAGAATTACATAGATATTGGAGGGATAAAGATGAATTTAGTTAAAAATTTTAAACAAGACTTTTTTGTAAGACAAAAAAAATTAAGTCTTATTAATGTTTTGAATAAATTAATAGGGTGTACTTTACCCTAAACAAGATTGTTTTAATATCAAGAGCCTGGCTTAAAGACCTAGTTGCCAAGCCATAAATAAATAAAAATAGTATCAAGAGCCGGCGCAAAGAGAAATCTACCTTAAAGCTAAATTAATTAGTTTCGGAATGCGACAGGCAACCCGTCAGTCAGTCCGCGTGCACACAAGCGAATACGTTTTAATGCGTGTTCTTAACATTGTATAGGTAGTAAGTTATTTTTATATCGTTATCAAAATATCGAAGGGTTTTTAAAGGTATCGCCTGCTTCCTTTGCACGCAATCAATGTACCTGTGAAAGGAAATCTTGACTGTAATATCACAACAGTAGGGCGTGGTTTATGGCCGGGCGTCTATTACCCTCTCACGGAGGTGACGGCCTCTGTGGTTGAGCGGGCTAAGTCTACTACTTCGACTCCTGGCATGGTAAATTTCGGAAATTAATTTTCTGCTGTTTACTGTGGCCGGGGCGTCTGGGATCGGCCATATCACTCATAACACAAGCGTAACTCAGCTTGCGCATATACAATGTGTGTTTGTCTGCCGACTATTATTACTATTTATCTTAATATCAATTCTTCTATCTTACAAAATAGATATTAAAATATAAAAGTTATTATCGTCATAATATGCATAAGTACGCAACGTATATACATCTCTAGAGTTGTTATATATTTTACAACTTTTTGGATCGTTATGTCTCAGAAACGGTGGCTCGTAGGAAAATAGTATTGATACACTTTTTATAGATAATGTTTATGTTCTACAATTTTAACATTATCTGGGGTACTTTTATGACAAAACTTACCGTTTTGCTGAAAATCGCGAATAACTCATTTTTTGACCTTTGACCTCGAGCAAATTTTTTTCCATACCCGGGAATGATAGGGAACTAAATTTTTTTATTCATAATTATGTTTTTAACAATTTTACTGATTTTCAACTTGTGATTTTATGCACATTCGAATGTCTAGAACTCTAGATTGACCGGACTATATAATAGTTTAGATATTTTTTTTTAAATAATTGTAAGTTTATGCTACTTTGTTAAATTGAACAATCGATCTACGTGCCTCTGCGGTCTGCGGCTGCGCGTCGAGCTGCGCGGCGGGCGGCGCCTCCGCGGGCGCGGCGTCCGCGGGCGGCTGCCTCGGCGGCGCCGGCTCGACTGTGAGCAGGCGCGGCTTCTCCTCGGCGGGCTCCTCGCCCCCACCCCCGCTCCCCCCCACCGACATCTGCGCCAGCGCCGTCAGCACGCTGTCCATGTTCACCGCCGGCGTGCTGTCGCCCTCGCCCTGGACAAAACGACCACAATTATCTTTTTATTATTATTAAGGTTTATGTCTTGGCAGCTAGGCCTTTAAGCCAGATCTTAGTTTTCAATATAGTTTCTTCATTTTCTTAAGCCTATGTGTAGCACAGCTGAACTGTAGGTAATCAGCTGGTGCCATTCAACGGAGTTCTTGTGACAACTCAAAAGGCCACATTTGACTATAACAGTTCACATATCTCACAAAACACATAACCACTACTAAAAAACTATCAATATCCTACAACTATTGTTCATTTTAGAGTAATTTTACACATTTTCAGAAAAAAAAACTGCACAGCACAATATCTTTCAGTTCCCGCCAAAAACTCCCTACAATTATCTTTATGAAGGGTGACCCGTAGCGATGGGTAATTCAAATAACTCGAATGAGACTATCGACTCGTTTATTCGAATCGCTTTTGACTAAAACAGAATCAATTCGTTAACTCGTGTCGTACTTGTAGACAGGTAGGCATTATCCCCGCCAATTGCTAATGCGCCTGGCCGCCATTTTGGTGACGTAACAGTAGCCGAACATTCAGTACCGTTAGCATCATCACTGGACGGCGAGTATTATCCCTGGAACCTGGTCAAATTAACATTCACGTGACGTCATCAGGAACTCGATATGTACGAGTACTCGCCGGCCAGTGATGCTAACGGTACTAAGTGTTCGGCTACGGTTACGTCACCGGATAATAGGTACTCGCAGCGCGGCGCTCAGTAGACTGACGGCTTGATTCGCTCTCTCGCTCTAATTCGATTCGTTTGACCGCACACGTGTTTTTAACTCGAAATTTCGACTCATTCGTAATGTAAACTGAACCGCCAAAATAAACTCTCGCTCGAATAATAATGTAAGCGAGTTATAACTCGCCAACTCGGCTTAATTTGCGGATGACTCGACATACGAGTACGAATTTGACTATAATGCTTTCGCAAATTCATCGCGCGAATTGATTCGAATCAAGAGTAATTTTAATTGGATCGATTCGAATTGATAAAAATACAATTAGTTTCATCGCTCTGACCCGTTTAGGGGTGGAGGAGCGAGATGGAATGCTCCTCCGTCTCAAAGGAAGATCTTTCAGCGAGATGGAGAGTTTTTGGCGGGAACTGAGAGGAGATGTTGTGCTGTGTAGTTTTATTTTCTAAAAATGTGTAAAATTACCCTAAAATGAACAATACGACGGGTGCAAAGTAAATAAAGTTATCTACAAAATGATGATTTTTAGTTTATTGTACAATCGTTTTAATAAAACAATTCTTTACAATATGACAGTATTTGTTTTGCATATATCACATTATTTCAATAAATTTTCGTACATAAAAAAGCCAGCTACGTATGTTCTTTCAAATACTACGAAGTTAATACGAACATTTTTTCGCTCTCCTGTAAAGTAGCTATTTTGCAGATATCTCTTTTTACTTTGCACCCGTCGAATAGTTGTAGGATATTGATAGTATTTGAGTAGTTATTATGTAATTTTGTGAGAAATGTGAACCGTATAGTCGAATGTGGCCTTTTGAGTTGTCACAAGAACTCCGTTGAATGGCAATAGCTGATTACCTACATTTCAGCTGTGCTACACATAGGCTTAAGAAAATGAAGAAACTATACTGTAAACTAAGATCTGGCTTGAAGGACTAGCTGGCAAGCCATAAACCTAAATAATAATTCTGCGAGATGTTGTCCATCGTAGGCCTAGGCCCATCTGATATAGTTGAAAATTTGTATATACTCTTTGTATGATTTGGGGAAACGTTTGTGACACCAACACACAGTGCCATCTATTGGCTTGTAAGTGTTCTACTGCATTTACAGTAAAATAATGGCCACGGTTGACTCGAAATTCCCGGGACACAGACTGTGACGGAATCAGCTAATTTTTATGCACCCGAATAATTATAAACCGCTCCCGGGATAAAAAAAAATGCACACATTTTATTACATACAATCGGCTTTCAACCAGTGAAGAAATCACACATTAGAATTCGATTTTTTTTATCTGCTCATTTTAAATAATTCCTAAAAATATTGCCGCGGGTTTCCTAGATAAATAGTACAGAGCTTTTTTTGAAAACCGCATCTAAATCGGCCCAGTAGTTTTGACGTGAATCCCGAACAAACGGACAAGAAATCTAAAAAACTGTATAGTGTTCTTCATCTTTTATAATTATAGTATATTCCAGTTGTTTCTTTAATAGCTTGTTAATTGTTAATAGCATGTTTACTATTGCAACACAGGAACGACGCAAAAGCAGCGCCACCTATAGATTTTTCTTACTTCCATTTGCTTTTCACATGTCTTACATTGTACAGTGCTCTCTCGTTATAAATAATTCACATTCAATATCAAAAAACTTGATTTTTTGTGCCATTGAAATCTTCTTACAACAAAAGCCTACAGGCTAGACACATCGCTGGATCACTATTACAAGGTTCTATGTAAATTTTTTGTCACTTATTTAGTTATGATTATTACAAGGTTCTATGTGTTATTAGCTACTATTTATTGCAAAAGTAAACGACTAGATGGCAGCACTTCTGCAAAACATCAAATATTACGCGGTCCTATCTTGTTTTTATCAACGAAAAGGAATAACGAACGAATTCATCAAAATTAACATAGAACCTTGTAATAGTGAGCCAGCGAAATCTTTCGTCATGTTTAGATAACAATTAATGTTCAAATGATAGTTAAAAAAATAATATAAATCTCAGTTACCTTTTGTGGTCCGGCTTTGAAGAAATGCAGGTAACAGAAGCCACGGAATCCCTGAAAATTTATAAAAATTTGAATATACATATATCAGTTGGCTGTTAAATACTTAAATGGAAGCCACCTAAATGGAATTGGACATCTCATCCATTGGCTGAAACATACCTTCCACACCATAATCTGGGGCTTCACGCCGCGCTCCGACAAGGCCTGCTTCAAATCACGCACGCGGGTGGTGGGACTAATGTTAGAAATCTGAAAGCATGTGCATAAAACATAGGGTACGGTAACACATTTTACAACAATATTCACACACCAGTTAAAATATATGGGAATGCCATAATAACGGCAGACGGAGCATTTTGGCATTATGGAGCAGCCAGGCAGATAGCCAACCTGATGGAAATCGGTTACCATCGCCTATAGACATTTGCAACATTTGGTGCTACAAATGCGCTGCTGCTCTCTGAAGGAAGACTGAAGCCTGGCCACTAATGCCGGAACACAACTCAAGGTTGTTATGTCAACCAACCAAATCTAACTCCTACCAATTCCGCATCCAAAACAAACATACCGAACAAAGTATTTATTTAACTATGTATTAAGGTAATAAAAAGTAATAAAAAAAAACCTTATTGACTTGAGCAATCTAGTTCGCCCTAGCTAAAGTAGATTTAAAAAAATACAATCATAAACTGAGGTTAACTCTAAATAACTTAGAAAAATAAATACCACAATCACACCCAAGTATTATAAAAAGCGATATAATTACTTACTTTTTTCGAAATTCACTGATATTAGAATTAAAGTAAATCCTTTGATTTTGCTGATCACTTTAATATATATATGTAGGATACTAAATAAATGATTTATAAATCATCAAACTCGTATATTAATTAAAACACAATAAAGTAAAGAAATATTACAATGCTCGTCTCACAAATTCACAATCCATCTATCAACAACTCGTTGCTACGCAACCACCATACTACACTCGGCCATCCTGCAAAACTAAAATGTTGACTATAGCTAACTTCATGGTGTAGCTTTTTCGTGTGACGGCGCGCGCATCGTAAAAATTTACTCTCATCATTTTTCCCTAACGCGCCTAAAGAAGTATAACTTCAAAAACTCGGATGATGATGATGTACAGTAAGAGTGCATGTCTTTGATGTCAGTCCATAAAATCGTTTGAAACTAAACGAGCGTCACCTTGACAGAGAAGTCGATGACGGGCCTCTGCCTCTTCGGGCGACGCGGCTTCACCTCGCCCTCTTTGCCCTCCTTGCCCTCTTTGCCCTCTTTGCCAACGGACTTGTTGTTGCGGCGTCGCATCGAGCGGCGCGCACGGTTGCCGCCCTTGCCCTCCTCCCCTTCAGTGGTGTTGCCCTATTTCATCATTATTATCGATGACGAAAGCGATTACAATTATATATATTATGATAAAAAGCAAATCAAGTATACATGCAGTGTAATCTCTATATAAAGACAGTGAAGGCACTGTATTTTGTGGCGTTATAGAGAGTTGTCGTTATATAGAGAGAAGTATTATTTTGTCCCGATGTATTTTGCTGTACCAGTATTTTTTGTATTTTTTTACTATTTTATTCATACCATACCATACATCGTAAAATGGGGGGAATACGGTCTAGGGGGTGAATTGGGACAAACCTCAAGTTTTATTTGCGACCTTATATACACATTTATGTTACGTGTTACACTTTGTGTTAGGATTTAAATTTGAAGCTTGCAATATTTTTCTATAATCTGGCAACACTCAGTCATCCTGTCATAAGTATTTAAAAAAAAACGTACTCCAAAACATTGGGTCAAAGTTGTGTGAAATTTGTATTGTAGGTACCTACCTACCTATAGTATGAAAATAAGCCCTAGCGAAAAACTCTATTAACTCCTTAAGCGACCCGATTCACCCCAACGCCTGGATGAATAGGGACAAGTGAGTTTTTGTAACTTTTATGATTATTCTTTAATAAACTATATCTTAATGCATTAGAAATGAAAATTTAAACTACCGGAACCATTATGATCTCCGTTTTATTACTATAACTACAAAAAAAAACGATAAAAATCAATGTCGAACTTAAAAGGTGTCCCGATTCCCCCCATTTTACGGTACTTAGAAATTTTGGTATTTCGGAATTTCTTAGAAATTTCAGAATGCATGGTGCCGACAATAGAGTTTTTTACGGGCTAGGATAATAAAGTGACAAAAGAACGTACACAGCTGCGTAGTTTTTACTAATTTTGGCAACTTAAAAGGTACTTCTTATTACCTAATTGTTGTCGTTATTGAGTGTGTAATGCTATATAGAGTGATCGTTGTATGGAAGACAAGCTAAAGCAACCAAAACCAAGAGATTTGGACGCTTAAGAGAGTATCGTTAAATCGAGTCACGTTCTATGGAGTTTACATTGTATGCATGAAGTGATTAATGAAAATATATGTTGCAATATATCTCCGCCTTCACCTATGGGAAAATTATCCCCGCAAATTGCTAATGCGCTGGAACCTTGTCAAATTAACATTCACGTGACGTCATCCGCAACTCGATATGTACGCGTACTCGCCGGCCAGTGATGCTAACGATACTGAGTGTCCGGCCACGGTTACGTCACCAAAATGGCGGCCAGGTGCAATAACAATTTGCGGGTATAATAAGCTACAGAATGCATGTAGTGCAAACTATAACAATTGTTAGCATACTACCCAATGATTGATTAGATCTAGATACAAAGATGCGTAGACCCATAATTTGCGTTAATGGCAAGATTACGAACATACTATAAAAAGATCTTACCCTTCACGCTTGTCCAAGGCGGCTGGCCAGGTTTGACACATCGGTTATCTCGATGTGTAGGTTGCATCACGATGTTTTCCTTCACCGTTGTTAGCACGTGGTCATTTTAACAATATGCACATATGGTCAGAAAACTGCCGAAGTGGTGCATGCGTTCCTGCCAGGATCGAACCCACGTCCTTTGAATTTGGGACGCGAGCGCTATAGCCATTACGCTACCTCGACTTCACGAAAAAGATCTAAGAATAATGTATAGAAACTCATTTTTAAATTAAAGTATTACTTCGCCCTCGCTGTGGCTCTTGTGGGAGCGCGTGCGCCTGCGCATCCGCCTCGGCCGCTGCTGCGCACGCTCCTCCACGTCGGTGTCCTCCTCCTTCAACGTGCACGCGCGACCGGCGCTAGAAAAATGCATCGCAATCCTAATATGTGCCTATGAGGCCCTTCGTACACAACGCTACGCAAATCTTCGATTGTTGCTCTCTTGACCTCCTGAGTCTTGGCGGGTCAAATGTGGTACGTCAAAAAGGAAAAAAAATATAAAATACGTCCTGTTAAGAAATCTTAAAATAACTTTACATATATCAAAACATTATTTCATAATCAACTTATAAAAAATAATAATTGTCACTGCTTCTCTTTTTTCACTGTCAAAATAAACAATCGTGTGAGTGTGCCAGCAAACAGACCTAAGTAATCTGTCGATATCAAATTAATTTATAATTATACTATCAGTTATTTTCATTTCCATAGAAAAATTACTTGTACTAAAAGAATACATATTTTATTTTAATCAAAAAAATAGCTTAGCAAATCGGTTTATGTTGATGTACCCATGGAACGTTCGGTCTCAATATAATTGATGTTCCATATTTGACTCCTTCGTTCTGAATGATGGTGTATTTTTTGTTCATAGATCTTAATTAAGACGTGGTTCCAAATGTTAGTGACATCAGATGAAGATTTTAGTACTTGTTGGGATTGCAAAAAAAATATATGATCCAAACGCAGAGAGAAATCGCCAATATACATTAAATTTTAACCACTTACCGTCTCCAGTATGGTCTTTTAATAGTAGTATCAGAGAATATACAAGAACTTGACGAATAACACAGACAATTTCAAGAACAATTGTTAGAGGATGGCCCAGAAACAAGTGCAATACAAGCAGGAAGTCTGATAAGGGTACAGAAAACACATGAGTCAGAAAGTGAATCGTCTATGCTACCAACCGTAAACTTCGTAATTAATTTGAACCCATCTGTAAGATTCTTACAAAGGCCTAATTATATCAACTGACAGAATAATGTGAATAGGTTCAGTTTCTAAATTACTATATATATGTAAAATTCTTTTTATGAAATAAAGACAGTAAATCAAAGATCTGTGTAATTATGCAAAATATTATAGGATTAATGATTAGTGAGTTATTTTTTTTTTTGAAAAATATGACAATTTCAAGGTACTATGTGAAAAACAAAATGTACTGGGAAAGATCATAGGATATTCCTATTATTGCAAATGCCATGAGGCATGGTACATTTTTTTTATGTGGACATTTGAAGGATTCATATGACGACGATAACACAAAAGCAGGCTCAATATGCTCAAAGCCGTATAACGAAAAGTAAGGCCACTGTTTGCCAGAGTTTTTATACAGTGTCATAACGATCACATTTAGGAAAGAGCAGAAAAATCAACTGATGAGATGCTCGTAGTTTCAGGGCATTGTGATATCAGATAATACTATCACAACAAACTCAAATCCACAATATCACACAATTCATATCATGAAAATTGCTATCGATCAGTGAAAAAATCGCATCGGAATTCGAAATTTTTATTCAAGCTGACCATTTTAAATAATTTCCAGAATAATTCCCGGGATAACAAGTAGCGCAGATTTTAAATCTAGCAATTTCGATCAGAGCACTAATGAGGCCCATTTTAAAATATTATATTATATCTTTACTAGTTATTGCTAGCGGCTTAGCTCGCGTGCATTAAATATAGTCAAAGTTTCACCAAAATTTTTACACTTTTTAAGCACCGTGACAAAACAACTCACAGCCAGGCGGTAGGTTGTTTACCCATCTGGTCTGAAGTATGCCTTCATAACAACATTGAATTGTGTTCCTGCATCAGTGGCCAGGTTCCAGTCTACCTTTAGAGAGCGACAGCACATTATTAGCACCTCTAGTGTTACAAATGTCCATAGGCAATGGTACCTGCTTTCCATCAGGTGAGCCGTCTGCCTGTCTACTGACTTCATGCAATAAGAAAAAAAGAAAATTATCGACAACGTGGTAAGTATGTGATGTTTTACATAAGTAGAAAATTGTCATGTCGACGTGTCGCTGTACGAAAAAAAATACTTTTTGGTAATGTTTGGATATATATAAGGATAACCTGACCCGGTTAGAGGTGAAGTTGTTAGTTACTCACAGCATTTCGATTTCGCGCAATTGGCCCAATATCGGCATCAGCTGGAGCCTCCTGTCGGAGAGCAAGTGCCACAGGATCCCAACCGGGCGTTGGGACATACGTTGAGTTTCAATCACCTGATAGAAAAAAATAATACAAAAATTAAAATAAGATTTAAAAAAAGTTTCTCAAATACAAGTCTTTAAGATCCTGGATATCATGTAGCAGCAGAATGCTAGACAAGTGAAACGAGCCCAAACACGACGGGTCAATCTTGTTTAGTACAGGAGTGCCTATGGGCACCTTCCGAATCCATCATCAGATCAGCCATGGGCACCATATTATTGCAACGTCACACGATATACATATGAGTGCTAAATTACAGCTCAATCGGAAACCGGGAAGTTGGTCAAATTTAACTTGCAAGATTCCACCCGAACTTACATACATCCATTACAAGTTAACTAGAAGCTTGTAAAAATTGTAACTGACCCCACATACAACAGTTAGCCCGGAATTAGAATATTTCTATAACATGTCTAAATCTGCCGGTTCGGCGGCGGAAACGCTGAAGCGACGCAAATATGCAGCCCTCAGTGAGGGTTATATATGTTTGCTGTGGAGAAGCTGGTCCTTAGGTCATGAGCCAAAATGACCCATTGACTCTTCAGGTGATCAGAAGGCTGGTGCCTAGCTCGGGCAACGATCAATATGTGTTGAAATTAAAAAATAGTCTTCTTCATGTACATTTTTATTGAAGAGTAATGTTTTAATTTCAACAATATGGCGGTCCAGCGAGGAAACGTAGCCAGCCTTCTGGGCACCCTACCCATAGAAGACGGTGACCTGGGCTCAGTATTCTACCTATAGTCTTGAGGGACTATGGATAGAATACTGTTACAAACTACTGGACTCGAATTAAAATGCCGTTAATTACAATATAGAATTTATTACAACTATATAAACACGTATAACACAGGTACAAATATAACTGAACACAATCAGTCCAAACGTAGATAGATAGTTAACTCTTTATTGTACACCAATACAAACGTAATGCACGATTCAATAACACGCGCAATGTCCGTCACTAAATAGCTTATCGAATGTAGTACACACGTCTTGCCTCGCTTGTGCTTATCGCTCGACTGCCTCACCGTACAGTATAAAGTATAAAGCAATGCCCTCCGTTGGGGCATTGCTTTATACTGTACAAACACAAGTCTGTAGACTGAATTTCTAAGAATCACACCTGGCTATCCTGAACACAAAGGTCGCGGGTTCGATCCTGGCCGGAAAGCATTCGCCACTTAGGCTGCTTTCTGACCTAACGTGCATATTGTTACAATTACCACGTGCTAACAACGGTGAAGGCAAATATCGTGATGCAACCTGCACATCGAGATAACCGATGTGTCAAACCTGCCAAGCCGCCTTGGACAAGCGTGGCGGGTATACTGTCCATTCCCCTACAGTGGGAGGCCCGAGCCCAGCAGTGGGACAGTATGGGCTGTTGTTATATTACAGATGTTATTTATACACCTGGCTAATGACTACCATAAAGATTACAATACACAATGGGCTAATTTTCCAATCACAAATTTTAAACACAAAGTAAACAAAAGTCTTCTTTTGTGTTACAAAAGCGCCTTAAAAGGCGATTCGCATTTCTAGTATACTTCCATGGCATCCATCAAGGCATTCTCATCAATCCAAATGAAATACTCACCTGGGTTGGTGTGATGATTATATCGATCGGAACATCGTGCGGCCCAAACAGCTCCGCTGGTAAAGTATCGAACACCTGAAAATCATTTTATTATAAGAAGTATTAAATAAAAATCTCTCTATGCAAATGCAATCTTGTATACAGGCTGGTTCAAAGAAAAACTGCATACAGGTAAATTAGCATCGAGACGT
This sequence comes from Dendrolimus pini, assembly GCA_949752895.1. Classification (NCBI taxonomy): domain Eukaryota; kingdom Metazoa; phylum Arthropoda; class Insecta; order Lepidoptera; family Lasiocampidae; genus Dendrolimus; species Dendrolimus pini. Next base: position 8,182,691 of record OX457147.1, on the reverse strand, counting down.
TTTCGCGTTTGTAGTAGTATTTGTATATTTACAGGACTTCTAAACTTCAAGTTTAAACCTTGAAATTTAGTATTAAAAATTATGTTTAATATTAATTATTTTAATATAGTTTAATAAAATATTATTAGTTGCATATTAAGTACCTGCCTATAGTATACAAGACGTTATAAATTAGTTTATTTACTCATGTTGCTGACAGTACACTACTACAAACGCAAAAACATCTCGAACCAATTTACCTGTACACAGATTATTAATCCTCTAGTGGTCGAACTGTGGCACAGGCTAATTGGGACACACCACAAATTTGTGGTCAAATACACATAATTGAAACGAACGTTAAACTCATGCTTTCTCCCTCTAACTACATAGAATTTGTATTAGAATAAAAGAGACGATATAATTCTCTTGGTGTTGGCGCGGCAATATTGATGGTAGCCGTTACAAATTGCTAGCTTGTGGACAAAAATTTGGCCCCTTTAAAAGGGTAAAAAAAAACTTGTACTCAGTTCGGGAATCGAATCCGGTCATATTGAAAGACGAAACTTACATTTTTACTATTTGGATATCGATTGTGTAGGTCATAAGCAGTAAATGTTGCAATGTCTTAATCTTAAATTATACATTCAGACATGACAGTTAACTTACCTGACAATCGTGTACAGTGGTGGCCACGATGGTGTCAGGCTTGATGGCTTTCATGTGCATCATCAGGCCAAACTCGAGATCTCCATACCCTGTAAATATAAAACAGATAGACTTAAAATTCCAAGTCATCATACCACAAATCACTATTTGTCTGTGCTTTTCAGATTTACGTTTCTAACTGGCTTAAACAATTAAGCCAACGAATACAAATTCGTTAGTGATCTTCTTTCACACAATCACAAAAAAATTAAGGACTACTAAAGGACAGCAGTGGGAGCATATTTATGAGATCGAAGGAAATAAGACCCCTATATTATTAATTAATAAATAATAAACAGATCAAACTACGTTGCAATTTAAATGTAATAGTCATTTCTTTATTGTTTTTTTATTGCAAGAGTTCAGTAGACAGGCAGACGACCCACTTGATGGAAAGCGGTTACCATCGCCTACGGACATTTGCAACGCCAAAGGTACAACAAATGCGCCGCTGCTCTCTTACGGTAGACTGGAACCTGGTCACTAATACCAGAAACACCACGCAAGTTTGTTATGGCCGCATACTCTAGACCAGGGGTGGTAGCCATCCAGTGAGGGAAAATACCCCACCACTGGGCTGCGAGTTGTTTTGTCGCCTCCTACGACAGGCCGCCCGGTCGCAGGAAATTGTATAGAGAGCCATGTTGGATTAATTATCTTGCTTACAGTTCGCTGGGAAGGCTCGTTCGTTGTGATACCACGCTCTCACTGAACATCGGCGTGAATCGGTTAGCCTTGATCTAATCATGTTTCGGGCGGTGAGTGATAGTTCATCACCTTATTCTAATCCCATATACCATCCTCTCTACGATGATTTGTCGTGTTGAAGAGGACATACATATGTCAGAATAGAGGTGTATGGAAGCAAAAGACATATTGTGTTGACCCCAAATAATTACAAGATGAAAGAAAAGAGAGATACCATCCTCCCTATTCCATGGGTCATCTGCCTGTTTGCCAACCTAGCAATAAAAAAATTGCTTGATAAGTTTATTCTAACTGTCTTATTCTGAGTAAGTTTGTAGTGTAGTGAAGTGTAGTCTTTAAGAGTTTTAAAGAAACTTGCAAATTTAGTGTAACTCAATAGGAGGCAAAAAAACCAAATCTTCCATAAACTAAGCTCTCACCTCTCCCTTTGCCGATCCGATATCCCTCCTTGGAGACCGCAACAGACCCCATCACAACAAGGTCGAGCGAAACGGTGTCTTCTATGCCTATTGAGAAGAACAAAATATAACATGGTCAATAATCTTAAGGAACGAGTAATTTAACATGCATCATTACGAGCATAGCAATTTGTGACGTCAGAACTTTAACGAGTATATAATATATATATATATATATATATATATATATATATATATATATCGGTCCCTAAATCACCCACTGCTGCGCTCGGTTATTATATACACATCGGTTATCTCGATGTGCAGCTTGCATCACGATGTTTTCCTTCACCGTTGTTAGCAGACAATATGCACATTAGATCATAAAAGTGACTAAGTGATGCATGCGTTCTGAGCAGGATTGAACCAGCGCCCTTTGAGTTTATGACGCGTGCGCTAGCCATTACACTACCACGACTTACACTAACGAGTATACTGGCGTATTGATTACTTTAAACAATAACGACCCACTTTTTGTAACATCAAATGTGCTGCCGCTCTGTAAAGGCAGACTGGAACTGAGACTAGTCACTAATGCCAATATAAAACTCAAGGTTGTTATGGGGCATACTCTAACACCAGGGTGGAGACATCTAGACGGGCAAATACTACCACCCTACCACCTGGCTGTGGGTTGTATTGTCGCCTCTTACGACAAGCCGCCCGGCCGCATGAATTTGTATTCTTTCTCCGTTCCTGCACGGCTAAAAATACTTTTACATAAATAATTCAAGAATTTATTGTAATCACATAACCATGTAGTATATAACCAATTGACAAAACTCACATTAAATATTTAACGGTCAGCTACTATCCACTAACATGATAAAATAAATATATATGATACTAGCTGTACCCGGCAGACGCTGTCGTGCCCTTAAAAAATAAAAATCTAGAACCCGATTGCAGCTTGGCGGGAATAACTGATCGAGTGTTAACTAATCAATTATTGACTACCGAGAGTAGAAAATTATTAAAGTACTAATATCGCTATTGAAAAACAGGGGTTGGTGGTAGATAGGTGAAAATTTAGGCTTATGTGTATTTATTAATGCCGAATCATAAAAAAAATTAGGGGTGGGTCACCCTTATCATTTAGGGGTATAAAAATAGACGTGTGCCGATTCTCAAACCTAGCCGATATGCATACAAAATTTCATAAAAATCGGTTCAGCTGTTTCGTGTATCGGAGGAGTTTGGTAACAAACCCCGCGACACGAGAATGTTATATATTAGATCACTATTTTTGTAATAATACATATTTATTTGTGATAAAAATGTTTTCATATCACGAACTTTGCAAATTTGAAATCCCCAAGTTTACAAAAAAACTAATTTTAAGTTCATCTGTATGAAAATAATCGTAATGTATGATAGTATCTTTATTTAAGGTACAAGTCTGCGTCGTAAACGGGCCACTTGTTTAAGTAGTGTTGTATGGGATTTACCAACGTCCGATACAGCACTTATTGTCATACTCTAGGAGTACAACACAAACGTATGTAATTCCTTACCAATCGGTTTGCCATATGTTTCCATTCCGTTACGCGAGACCGCCTTCCTGATGGCCGCCGGGCCGGTCTCCCCTTCAGGCAGCTCCAGCCGGTTGAGGAAACCGTTCTGGAGTCGCGGTACTGGCACGTACAAGGTCTTGTGTTGTTCCAAGCATGTTACCCTGGCGATATACGAAAAAATAAACATCAGACAGTCTATTACAACTTTTACCTTAATTTGTTTCTTAATTATAGTGTATCCTCCATGTAACGTCACCCGATTTAACAACAAACTTTTAAGCGTCGAAATTACTTGGTTGGTTTAGCTTGTCTTCCATACAATGATACACTCTTTTTATTATAATAAACCCTTGAGTTGTTGCAATTATTACAATCTGCTAAGTTTCATATACTGTAAAATTGTTGGAGGGATGGCGAGGTGTTCTAAAAATGCTTCTCGAGTGTTCAAAGTTAGTGTATAATATAAGTTAAAACCGTAAGGTTCTTTGATTATAAAGTATTGTGTGACCAGTTGCTGTTCTTTTACTACCTACCATAAACCCATCTGGGTTGTTGCAAGTATTACAGTATTATCTAAAATTTCCAAACAATAATGTAATAAACTCTTGTCATTCATAAACTATTTAATTATTATTTTTTAGTTTATCAATTACTTCAATCCGCTATCGGTTGTCCCAATTTGCTAAGTTTCTTATACTGTAAAATTTTTGGAGGGATGGCGAGGTGTTCTAAAACTGTTTGTCGAATGTGTAGATTGAGTAGATGAAATGTTCTTAAGCCGTAAGATTCTCTGATCATAAGTATTGTGACCACTTTCTGTTCTTTTATTACCATAAACCCTTCTGAGTTGTTGCAAGTATTATACATAACTTCATCTCGTTTTTATGGGAACATAAAAATGGATCCATAATACTGTTACAACTCGGGTCCCAACAAAAACAAAACCCACCTGCATATCTGAAACAAAACACATTTTATTACCTGCCGGCATTTAAACTAATTGTAACTCTTTTATGATTGTCTTCTTTTGTTTACTTTGTGTTTAAAATGTGATTGAAAAACAGCCCATTGTTTTATTGTACTTTTTTATGGCAGGTTGCGGCAGTCATTCGCCAGGTGTGGCGGATTAAGCCGACTTAGATACGGGGATATTGCATTTGTGCAGTATAAAACGACGACGAGATGGAGGGAGAGGCAGTCGAGCGAAGCGAGACGTGTGTACTACAATCGGGAATCTACTAAGGGCGGCTTGCATGACGTTCCTTAATTTTATTTAAGAAACGCTAAACGCATTTACCACCCTTAAATACGATAAGCGTCTTGCACAACGCTAAATTTACCGGTAAATACGTTTACAGAACTGTCAAAGTTAATCATCCAAAAATGGCTATTTAACGCCTTAAACGCGTTTAAACATTGTCACTCGTATGTCTTTATGAAATTGTCACTTATAAAAAGTCAATTACAGATTGTCACTCGTATATTATTTGCTTTAATTATTTATCTCAATTCTAAATACCCATTATTCGTACAAACTAACATGGTAGCAGAGTAATAAAGTTAAGGAATTGGATCCAGCAAAGATATTTTAACTAGGAAAGAATAAATACAATATTCTAGCATTGTACTCGACCTGACGTTCACAATTGATAAGGCGATCGCAGAGGCTTCAAGGTAAAAATAATGCACCTAGATGGTAACAATTATAAGCCTTGGCGGTATCGTATCGAGACAGCGTGCAGGGCAATACCCGGAGCTGAAGAAATTTTGCAAGGAAAACTTCAAAAGCCCGATGAGCCTGCAGCATCTGATGGTGCAGATGCTAAAGCCAAATATGACATAAATTTACAACAATTTCTAAAAATTGACTGAGCCGTTTTTACTCTGATGACGACAAACATGACGGATGAGATTTTAAAACAAGTTATGCGATATAAAAGCGCTAAAGAAGTATGGTATGAGCTAGAACGCCTATACATATAATGGAAGCAGCGAAGACAAACTTATGATCTTTGTCTACAATTCTTTGATTATAAAAAGGACCCTGAACGTGAGATGGGAAAGCAATATCTTCTGCATTGAAGAACATTTCAACAAATGTTTTCATAAATTAATATTTATTATTCTTTATGAAATTGTAAGTTATTAAAAAGTCAATTACAGATCGTCACTCGTATTTTATTTGCTTTATTTATCTGAATGCTAAATACCCATAAAATCGAAAATAAAACCGCACAGCAAAAGATCATTCTTCAGGTTGCCGCCAAAAGTTCCGAAGTAAACTTAACCAAATGAACAAAATTTCAAATGTCAATTTGAGATTGGGCAACTAAAATCCTTTTTACGGAGAAAATAACTAACATTAAAGCTAAATTTCGTGTTTTTGTTCGATAAAGTGTGACGTGAACGTGAAACGGATCACATCTAGCTGTTTTACCGATGGCATAAATACATTTTACTAAATGACATGGGAGAGTGCCTCATGCAAGACAACATAAATGCATTTACTATTAAACGCGTTTAGAGAGTTAAATAAAATTAACTAATTTTATTTAAACACGATCGCTGTGCAAGCGGGCCTAAGTGACGAACTTTGCGCGTTTTATTGAATTAAAACCTTCTGCATTACGTTTGGACTTGTTGTGTTCGGTTATATTTGTACCTGTGTTATACGCGTTTGTATAGTTCTAATAAACTCTATAGTAATTCTAACGGCATTTTAATTCGAGTCTCACACTCGTAACAACACTTATAGCCAACTATATTTGAACTTTTTATTTGTTTATATTTCTTTATTAGAAACAAGTAATTTAATCGCCGACCACACTTTCGTAGCCAGTGGCACTTTCTAATTGAGTCATGTTATAATTTTGAGCGTAAAATGTTATAATGTATGCAATTTGTAACTCATGCTCGCGCGTCACTAAGATAAGATTACAACACATATAAAAATAAAACATTCTATTATCTCATATATTTTATAATAGTACAGTGCACGATGCGGGGTTATCACAAGGCAGGGTCAATTTGCACTGAATTGCTAAGGGGATAATGATTATAAGCCCTTCGACTCAACTTCTTGAAGTCGAGTCTTGAATTTTGCCTTTTAATTACTCATGAGTAATTAACAAGCAAAAAATAAATATTTACTACAACATCTTGAAGTCGGTGCCATGTGAAACATAAAATACAGTTCGCTCAATGTTTAAAATAAAAATCTGTTATAAGCCTACATTTTTAAAATATATTTTTAGTTTGTAAAATTGTTATATGCGCTGTTGTTTTTTCAATAAACTATCTCATACATACATACATACTTAACTTCACGCCAGGTCCCTTGCGGGGTAGGCACGAACAACAGAGCGCCATACAGGTTTATTCTTACACACCTCACTTTCTTCTTTGACATTCATAGTTCTTGTCATGCACGCTCGTCTGTTCTTAAGGCTCCTGACATCACCTTCTGTTAATACACGATCACTTTGATCATGGAAGGTGTGTCGTGGCCTTCCGCGACTTCTGCATCCATCCACTTTTGCATTGTATATCTGTTTAGCAATTCTCTATATTTTTTTTTATTCCCTAAAGCTCTGTGCATTGGCAAAATAGATAACATATTCGTGTACTTATATAATCCCAGTTTTCGAGAATACCTGAGACATACAAAAAAGATCATACAGAGCTAAAGCAACAACGTCTTTTAAAGTCATGGTTAATCATGGTTTTTAGTCTATTCACGTCTAACGTCGTGCTGCTTATTCTGTATGTATTATGATTTAATTATTTTCTATAATATTATAAAGTTTATTATTTATTTAGTTATGGTTATTTCATATTGATTATTATCTTCGCCGCCACTATCATGCTTGAATATTTTCCTTTGTTTACGGGGTTGCCTGGAAGAAATCGCTTTTAAAATTCGCTCTTGGTTCAACCATGGTTATTGTACCTAGTTTTTAAGAATGTGGTTTTAATTTTTGGTGAACTAGGTGTTTTCATTAATTCATAGATATACATATGCAAAGACTGATACGATGATGTTATAAGAGTTACTTTTTCACCAAAACGACTACGGTACCCCAAAAATCGAGCTAAAAGTAGTAAGTAGAACTACAGAAAATAAAAACTTCGTTTAAAAAAACCGACTTCAAAAACTAAAAAGTATAAAACAACTTATTTCTAAAGCTATTATTATTAATATATATTATCTAAAACAACTTAAAGTCGGTGCTTAGTAATTTTCAAAATATAGTAATTTTTATGTTTTACTTTGGGGTGGACCTAAGAATGATGCCGCGCTTCTTAAAAAATATAGGTCCCAAGAAACAGGAACAAAAAAATGATCGTAAAATGAAAACTACTAGGCTAAACTATGTAAAATTTTTAGGGGACCAATTGGAAGCTATTCCGCGTCGAACAAAAAGAAAAAGAATCACTTAAACCGGATCATAAATCACGGAGTAATCGGTGAACATACATAAAAAAAACTTTAAAAAAAAGATCCCGACGAATTGAGTACCTCCTCCTTTTTTTGAAGTCGGTTAATAATACGAAATACTCCATGATAGATAGATAACTCAAGCTCAAGCTCATCAAAATCTATACATATAAATAAAACTGGAGTGTCTGTTTATAATATTGAAATAACCGCTTTTTACTACATGCATATGAATATTGTTACGTACGAGCGGGGGGTACGCACTTATGGATTGGAAGAAAACACCAGTTTTTAATTTATAAGCTTTTATTGACTTACAAAGCCGCGCGCAGTACCTCCCAGTAGGGTTGCTGGGCTTAAACACACGGCCAACGATGCACACTCCCGACGATAAGTTGTCACTCCCTCAATACCGTCGCCGATATTGCGCGGACCACCTCCAATATTATCGCGTGTAGCTCGCCTCTGGTTCCTCTCTCGAACTACGCTACACACCTCCTTCGTGTATCTGTCCACCAAACTTGTCAATAATTCACCACTTAATCCGTCTCTGTGCTCTATTAACCTTCTCTGATAACTCTTTAGTATCGCACTTGTCGTTTCACCGTCTTGGGTTGAACTCAACTTTAAACTGCAACTTTCAACTCTAAAACTGCCCGGTAGGCGCGCCTTACGCTGTTTATATACCCGGAAGAATTTTCTAGAAACCATATATCTATCTCTGTCTCTTCTTTCCCGAACCTTCTGTTCGGGAACTTTCGTTTATACATCTATCCCTTTCTAACATCTATCTATCTCTTTCTTTCGTTCATTGTCCATCTCTTTCTAACATCTATCTATCTCTTTCTTTCGTTTATCGTCTATCCCTTTCTAACATCTATCCGTCCTTGTCTTTTCCTTCCAGAAATGTCTAGTATTTTCTAAAAGTTCTAAAACTGATTTACGCTGCTGGGCAGTTCCACCCTCGGTCGCCACAATATATATACGGTACATACACCAAAATAACATTTTTTACAATTTTTGTCTGTCTGTTTGTTCCGGCTAATCTCTGAAATGGCTGGACCGATTTTGACTGGACTTTTATTGGCAGGTAACTGATGTAATAAGGAGTAACTTAGGCTACTTTTATTTTAGAAAAATTCTTTCATTTTGGAATTATGACGATTTTCAATCACCACGCGGGAGAGACCGCGGGGCGCAGCTAGTAAACAAATACAAAAGCAAAATGCATAATTACAATACTTCTTGGCAAAACAACGAGCGACCTTATGGCTAAAAGCGATCATTTCCAGGCAATCCAGCATAAAAGAAATTCTGAACTAATCTGTCGATGTAGGTGAAACAGAAGAAGATAGGAAGGAGTAGACAATTATTATGATTAAAATAAAACCGACATTATTGATTGATTGATTTGATTGATTAATTTCATGTGCATTTTCGCTCCATTTCTACGGTGGTGCGAAATCTCGCATTATTTTATATAACAAAAGCGTAAAGTTAGGTAGCACTTATAATACACACGATATGGAATGCATTACCCAAGATATCGGTCATGGCTTGCATAACGTCGTAATCACTGTAGCATGTTAGTTTCAAATGTACTTCGATTTTAAAGCGCGTCGGCTTCGGCATTATCAAGTTTTTTTTTCCTTTAAATATTGCGGTTCAGGTAATAAGTATTATTCATTTGATTGCTTGGTATAGAGTTTATACGATCAAAATACCTATTCAAGGATAAACTTATTAATACTTTACTAATAATAATAAATAATACGGTGAAATTGTTATGTGAAAACATAACAATTTTGCCGTATTGGGTCTTGTTAGCTTTCTAAAAAATGAATAACTTAAAAAAACAGAATTCAAAAACTATTCTATTATTAAGGTCTATATGAATGAAGCTGAAAGGTGTGTAAGGTGGTTTATGTGCTCTTAAACAATGCTATAGTAAAATCATGAAAAGTAATAATTGGAGATAGTTGCTATACATGTAACTAAAGCTTAATTTACTTAGTTAAGAAGCGAGTTAACTCTGAAACTGGCAAGTTAATTGTGAAAGTGGGGAGTTAACTGTGAAACTGGCGAGGTAACTACGACACTACCGAGCTAACTGCGACACTCGCGAGTTCATTGTGAAACTGGCGAGTTAACTATAACATTGGCGAGTTAACGGTGGAACTGGCACGTTAAGGCATTATCGTCTTATGGACAGAATTTTTATGCCTATTACTTAACATGTAGTTTAAGTTGAGGTCTGTCCAAAGGATGATATTGGCTTGAGATTGAATGGATTGATGGGATGGGAATTTTTATAGAAACAAGAACGGACTGGTGGCACCCATTGTGAGTGCAGTGTGTTACGAGTTACGTTTTTCACTCGGCGATTGTTATTCCTTAGTATTCCTATTCCATGATACACAATAATCATGTTCTCAATTTGCTTACTGATTTTATTGTTCATCATTTAAAAAAATACACAGATACAAGATTATTTCAAGAATCAGGTTATAATAGCTACAGTGGGCGAAACGTAATGACTAATCACTACTCAGAGAGTTCGTTTGAGAAAATTTAGACGTGAAGACTAAGATGTGCTATAAAAACAACAATTGCTTAGTGGTTTAGAAAATATGATTTAATATCACGCAGCGTCAATCATTTTCTTTGTACTCCCGTGGTTTTGTAAGACGTATGGACACCGCCTCTAATGGATCCGTTATAATATCTATTTGACAATGTAAACTAAATTATTGATATGTAAAGATACGTAAAAACTAAATTTCACCGTGGGAACAGAACAGCTGAAAGTATAATTGCAAAACAAGTGAATGAACATCATCCTAGCGTTAAATGCTGGTTGCCTTCGGAGCGTCCACCTCGAATTCCTGGGAACGCTTTCCTACTTTTTATTCTTCACATCGGGCGGTCTTCAGCATTCCTAACGTCAAAGTCAGCATTATTTGGGCTGTGGTATGGCGGGGGCTGCCGTAGTCTGAGGTGGTAATAGTATTAAAACTACATTGTCTCAATGTGAATGATGTCTTTGTTCGCGTGTTTAACAAAATGAAAGCCTTATACATTTATTTAAAGCTACATGTATGCTACGTGTGCAAATACTTGATTATTGTGCGCTGGCCCCCCTTACAAAAAACAATACAAATGCTTACATACTCCAGGGCCTATTCCTTCGACCGGGACCAAGCGGAGGCGGAATGGCTAGAAATTTGTACCCCACGGAACGATATGGTATGTAAAATGTGGCCGTACGCTGGCGTACGCGACATTCTTGCAGTTTATCTGCTATGTAACGGATGCGAGTTTCTAACGCGTTCCTACAGCGTGTGATTCCACAAATCCACCGCAGCATATTCATCTCTGTAACACGCAGCTCTTGCTTGTGTCGCTTAAGTACAGGCCACGTTTCACTGTCATACAAAAGGCAGGCGTAATGATAGATTTTTGATATAGATAGATTAAGTGAATGATAAAGTTGGTGCAGGTAGACCGCGGCGTTACTCACCAGGATATAATCGCAGACGTGTTAAAGAAAGGTCAGTTAGTAAAGATCACCTCAAATAAACGTGCGTGTATGAAGAGATAAATGAAATTTGTATATAAAACTTATAAAAAAACGAGCTTGAGATATAAATATACTAAGAAATATAAAGAAAAACGATTTTTTGCTAGACGTGTTGCTGGGGAGTTTCTTGCCGCTTCTTCTCCTTAACAGCAATAACACGTTGTGAAGCGGTGTACATATAATAGGAAGTAAATTTAAATTTTAACTTATATGTATGTATTATAACCTTCAAAAAGTCTTCTCCAGTGGAATTTATTTTGAATAACTTTGAAAGTAGATAAAGTGATAATTGTATGTCAGGATCATCGCAGGTGGCAATCCATCGCCCCTACCCACCTCCATGGGAAACAGGCGTGATAATATGAATTTATTATAAATAGTTCTGATACTCTGTTTAAAATGAAATTGTCAAGAAAAATATCAACACTTCATTTCCAACTCTTGATCCAAACAAAATGGGTTTTTAATAATATCTAATGACAGGTTTTTTTTTAAACCGACTTCAAAAACTAAAAAGTATAAAATAAATTATTTCTAAAGCTATTATTAATTATAATATCTTAATTTTAATATATAACATCTTAAACATCTTAAAGTCGGTGCTTACTAATTTTCAAAATATAGTAACTTTATGTTTTACTTTGCACCGACTTCAAGATGTTTTAGATAATATATATTAAAAATAAGATATTATAATTAAAAATGGCTTTAGAAATAAGTTTTTATACTTTTTACTTTTTGAAGTCAGTTTTATTAAACGCAGTTTTTTTTATTTGTTACTTTTTAGTGTCTAGCTATGGGTAGGCCTACGAAAGATGCCGCGCGCCTTAAAAAAATATAGGTCCTAAGAAACGGGAACAAAAAAATGTTCGTAAAATGAAAACTACTGGGCCAAAGTATGTTAAATTTTTAGGGGACCAAATGGCAACTATGCCGCGTCGAACTAAAAAGAATCACGTAAATCGGTCCATAAATCTCAGAGTAATCGGTGTATACACCGAAAAAACATACCGGCCAAGTTGAGAACCTCCTCCTTTTGGAAGTCGGTTAAAAAGCAGAAGACTTACGGCTTATTAGATATGTATCATACATATCTAATAAGCCGTAAGTCTTCAGATATGCCACCAATAAATTACAGGACGATTGATTCTTCTTTCATACTCTATAATCCGCTCTTAAAGATCACTCAATGAAGTACTACTACTACCTTGAAATAAACAATCTAAAATTGATGCGAAAAGGGAGCATATCACAACGCTGTGTTGTAAAGCGCATTGGAGTCTGCACGAAAATAGTTTTCAACTATACAGTTTCTGGACTGTGTCACGTAACGCCGGTGAATTAGACCCATCGGTCAACGTACGGGGGGCGGCTAGGCGACATTGGCATTCGATTTATCAAAGCGAAAATACAGAACAGAAACAAGTTGTTATAATGCATATCGATCCGTCATGGTACGATTAAAAAAACTGACACTTTTTATTGCACGAGTTCAGCAGAACGTCAAAACGTCCAGACAGACGGACAGATAAAAAAATCAAAAAAATTGCATTTTCTGTATCACCTGATCCGAATAATCCCCCTGGTTTATAAAAAAAAATATTTTGACATTACAAACAGACACCTCATATTTATTTATCTGATCTGATAGATGTTTAGATGTAGAGTGACTTGAGCGGCACAAGCAAGAGCTGCGTGTCACGGAGGTGAATATGTTGCGTTCCATGAATGGAATCACGCGGAAAGGCCGCGTCAGGTACTCCAACATCCGCGGCTGTCTTTATGTGTTTAACATAACAGACAAACTGAAAGAGAGTCAGTTAAGCTGGTGCGGATTTTTTAATTGGATGTTTAGTTCAGCAGCCAGGCCGACGGCCCACCAGATGGAAAGCGGCTACCATCGCCTATGAAATTTGCAACAACAAAGGTGCTACAAATGCGTTGCTCCTCTCTTAAGGGAGAGTGGAACCTGGCCACTGATACCGGAACGCAACTCAAGATTGTTATGGCGGCATACTCTAGACTAGAGCCTAGATCATGGGTGGTAACCATTCAGACTGGCAAATACCCACTTGGATTGGATAGACTTGGACAGGCCGTCCGGCCCCGCAAGAAATTGTGCTCTTTTTCCGTTCCTGCGTGGATAATTTTCTCTTTTATCCGATAAAATTTCATTCAGCTCAAACGGTTTAGTTCTTGTGTCTTCGCATTGGATCATAATATGTATGGAAAAAAATATTTAAAACGCTAATAATAATAGCTTTCATAACATATAAAAAGATGTGCAGTCAATTTGTTTAAAATTATTGCCATTTATTTAAAAATAAAATACTAAAGACAATTTTTTAAGAAAATCTTTAAATCCCTAGCTGGATACATGAGTAGCGGGCGGTCACACCTAAACTTTATTTTTTCGCGATTTCACTACATAGCTTTTTAGCGCCATATATAAATAAAAACGCTATATAATCTAAAAAAAATTGTCACAGAAAAATAACTATGACATACAAAGACGGAAGATCATTTTTTTGGTGTGCAAAAATAACTAGTTATCAATTACTTTACTAAATATTACGATGGAGACACTAATAAGTAATTTAATTAAAATCTAATATTCTGCAAAATAAATTATATCTAAGAATGTGTCCATTGGCACTTTTCTTAGTCACGGTCTGTTAGGACGCATTCACATGTTCTCGTGTCCTGAACATCGATAACATAAGAATTTTATTTTTCTCTAAACAATATAGACTACACTAACTCAAACGGACTAGGACATGACGATTTCATAAAGGTTCCTTTTCTGCTAAAATGACTACCGGAAATCTCCTCAGGCACATACCGCATACAGAGTCACAAACATAATCTAGTAATCAAATTTAAAAAGTTTTTATTAATTGCAATAAAACTGCATTTATATTTTTTTAACTCTTCCAAATGAAATAACACAAATACCCGTTGTGTATGTGAGTGAAAGTAAACCGAGTTTAGTAGCGGAAAGGAATGCAACACTCATGAAATTTCATTTCCCAGTATATTTTCAGTAGCCGTTACAAGACCTAAATGAGCTATTATTAAAACATGACTAAAGCACAGTTATATATGTTGCTATCTATTATTTTACTATACCTTACCATTGGTAAAAAATTGACATTACTTCTTAATCCAATCAGTAACAGTTAATTAAAATTGCTTTCGAAGCGGTGGAAAACTCGCGTCTTTCAATAAGTAATCTCTGTAAATCCTTTTTATTTATTTAAATTTAAATAAACTAGTGGTCGCCCAGTGGTCGAAATTCGATTCTAATTAATTTATATTATATGTTTGTACATTATTAAGGTTTTGTTGTCAAAGATTATACTTCTATAATCAAAGATTTCGCCAAGGCTCCAATGTTAAATTGACTTTAACAATAAAGAGAAGAGTATATATGCGTGTTTGTGTCAATTACATGGTAGTTTTTTTTATTGATTTAATGTATTATTTTAAAAAAAATAGCATTCGGCGCTCCTTCTCTATATAAACTATAAGTGTGCGAAATTTCATACTCCTCCGTTAGCGCAATTTTTGTAAAAAGGAGTTAAAAGTTTTTGCTTCACGTATTAATATAATGAGTGATACATTATTTTTTAATGTCGAATGCTGGAGGTGGGACTCCCCGAATCTGCACTACATATGCTGGTTTCCCGCCTTCCTCATCCAGCTCCTCCCGGCTGGGCTCAAGAACATCATAAGCTACGATCGAGTCGGAGCCTTTGGACACCAGTGAACTCGACCGGCAGAAGTTTAGCCCGCTCAATCACAAAGGCCGTCAAGATTAAAATAAGAATTTATCGTAAATATCCATTAACATAGCATTTTAACATATTAAAGTGAGTGTTCAGAAGATATGAACATATTCAAATATCCAAATCTCGCGCTCATTATGGTCTATATATATATAGACCATAATGAGCGAGATTTGGATATGTTTGCCTTATTATTATAGGTATTGTATACCTCTAAGATCAGCGGCAAACTTAGAACACTCTCATATAATCGAGCTAGTTATAGACCTTTGAGTTTAAGTTAATCGTTCTCTTTTCTTTTCACCTTTTCACAATTATTCGATCTTGTTATTACTAGCATTATATTCAAGAAGTCTTTAAACCACTCTAATAAAGAGTGGGCACAACTAATATTAAATCAAAAGAGTATTTAATTAGTCACAAAACTAATTTAGAGACAATTACTAGACTTTCTCATTTGCAGCTGTGAAAGTTATGACTTATATTTAAATATAACGTAAGAGGACCACCTTTGCGATTGCTCTAACTAGTTTCACCGAATACAATAATAGCATTATAGAATTTAAGATACAAACATATTTATTGTAAAACAAAATTAAAATAATGTATATAAAAATAAAATAAAACTGAGTACATGTTTTAAATATAAAATACGACCAAACACAGCATAATCCTGGGCCGTAACGCAGGTGCTGTTCTTCTGCTTAAACCATTTACTAGTAGTTTAAGAGCCAGTGATCGGCTACCTGTATGTATTTGACCAGACCTGAGGTTTTGTACATTGAGGCACCTATACCTACCATGCATGGTACGGGGACTCACTAAGCTCTAAGTGGTGGACGCGACGAGCGCTGAGGTAAGACAATATCGATTTTTGACGAATTTTAAATCCATTTGACCAGGGCTGCCGTTTTGATATTTGAAAATATAGGCTTATTATTATCGGAAAATAACAATGGCAGACCATTATCACGCGGTTAACTTTGTGGCAGACCATTTTGAAAATGATAAAAAAATTCAAAGTAATTGACCAGATCTGCCATTGATATATTTTGTTTATTATAGTCTTAAAATCGTATATTGATCGCGGCAGACGTCTACTTTGCGTATACACATCAATAAATAATAAAATCTTAGCTACTACCCAGTCAGATGTATATGTATTCCGTTCGCTGTTTTACATCAATATAATTTACTTGCGATTTTCCTTTTCACTGTATTTACAGAAATTAATGTTTTTTTTATATTCTATATACTAAACTTCT
The DNA here is from genome assembly GCA_949752895.1 of Dendrolimus pini. Lineage (NCBI taxonomy): Eukaryota > Metazoa > Arthropoda > Insecta > Lepidoptera > Lasiocampidae > Dendrolimus > Dendrolimus pini. The sequence continues at coordinate 8,166,253 of OX457147.1, read as the reverse complement.
TCTGGTCAAATACATACAGGTAGCCGATCACTGGCTCCTAAACTATAGGTCATATACCGTGGCCGCACTCGGCTAAATATCGGAACCGTATGCCGTATGTAATGAAATCATTTGCCCTGAATAAAAAGTATCCATGTTCATCTCCGTTGTCATAATAACACAGATCCACAAAAAAAAATGTGTGCTGGGTGTCAGACTATTATCATAGTCTGTGACACGCAGCGCACACAACTTTTTTATTGGACCTGTGTAATCGGTTCATTTAGATCTCCAATAAACCGCTAATGCATCCAAGTATATATATTTTTATTGTTGGAGCACAGCAGATAGGTTGACCGACGGCCCACCTGATGGAAAGTGGTTACAGTCCCTATGAACATTTACATTTACTCCATGTGTGCTTCTAACGTGCTGCTCAATTAGGGGACTGGGAACTGATGCCTAATACCGGAACACAACTCAAGCTTGTAAAATACGGGTATGATGCCATCATACCCGTATTTTAGTCCAAGGTGGTAGTAAATAGCTATCAAGACGGGCAAATGTCCTACCACTTGGTTGTGGGTTGTTTTGTTGCCTCCAAAGACACCACACAAAGTATCTTTTACAATTACCACACGACTATACATATATATGTAAATAGATAAAAAACAACCCTCGGTACAGCGGCCATCTTTAATTTTTCACAATTTCACTACACTGTTTGTTTCCAAGCGTTTATTTTACTTTTGACGTTTAAACGTCTATCAAGTACGCATTTCGAGACATTAAAGCCCACATGAAACAATTAACATAATTGTCGTACTTTATTGTTGTGGGTAACGTAATAGTGATATTCTGTGAGTCATGTAACGCACAGACTATAAAACTATCGATACTATACGTAGATAAACCGAAAGTAATCCATTCGAAAGTAAAAAATTTTCTACTTTAAAGAAAAATAATACCGCAATTTAAATTATAAATTCGTTTATTGAAATGTGGGTATATTTATTACACGATATAGTAATTTCAGCAGAAATATAAATATAAACGTCGCATATTTTTTTTTTCTTATTAATAAATGAAGTCGATTTTTATATAAAAAAAAATCGAGTCGGTAACGCTATAGGACATTACTAACTCATCTGTAATCGAGCTGTCAAAAGTAAAATAAATGCTTGGAAAGGGTATATAGCATTGCGTAGTGGCTATAGACTATACCATCCTGTAAAATCTATTGGGTGTTAATTGATGAAGTTTCTCAGGTAAATACAGATTGGACAACCACGATGACCTTACAAGAACAGATCTTTTTGCTCAAAATGGCTCCGGAACCTTACGAAACCAACCATTTACCGAGTAAGCCGGCAGACGTTTGGGATGATGCGAATGACGGTGTTTATAACGACCGTCTAAAAATATCTTGTAAATTACTCAGCCCAGCGTTAAAATTTAAATAAAAATAATCTAGAGGTAGATGAACTCGCAAGAACCGATCGCTAAAAAATTATAAAGCTATGCGACAATCGTTATCCATTACAATCTGATCGACAAAAAAACTGTTTCTAATTGTACACGCTTAAGAATTTGCTATCTTAGTACACCTAGATTTATAACGTTACCAAGTCACAATACTGTAGCGCGAAGTCCTATAATATTATATATTAATATCGACTTTATCGCTTCTACGAATAATATTTTTAGAAATAAGTTATTTTATACTTTTTAGTGTTTGTTAGTCGGTTTTTTTTATTAAAAAAATACCAATCTTTTTAGATATTATTAAAAACATTTTTTAAACGATATTTTTTATTTGTTACTTTTTAGTGACTAGCTATAGGTAGGCCTACGAAAGGTGTCGCGCGCCTTAAAAAATATAGGTCCCAAGAAACGGGAACGGAAAAAAATCATTAAAAAATGTTCATAAAATGAAAACTACTGGGCCAAACTATGTTACATTTTTAGGGGTCAAAATGGCAACTATTCCGCATCAAACTAAAAAAGAATCACGTAAATCGGATCATAAAAATACCGATCAAGTTGAGAACCTCATCCTTTTGGAAGCCGGTTAATAAAGACGTAGAGGGGTCAAATTTGTAAAATTAATTTAAAAATCTGAGTAAAATTACTATTCATACCAGCAGAACCCGAAAATCGTCGGCGTCAAGTGCAGTATCTTCTAACTACCTGTTCTGGTCATATTATTATTTTGTCAAAATAATGCCACTTGAAACTAAACGGCCATATAATTATATAAATCTATCGTAGGACCGGTCATGTTATACGGGTCCGAAGGTTGAGCCACTAAAGTGAGTGAGTAGACCACAAACGACTCCGCTCAGCTGAGATCCTGAATGTTGCGATGGATTTCAAAATCGGGGGGTTTTTTTAACTTATTTTTTTTTAACTATTCCACGCGGACTAAGTCCCGGGCAGAAGCTCGTAAACTATAAAGATATATGTTAAGTCTCTGACCATGTGAGACGAGCAGGATGGCTTGATAAGCCTTTAAAAGAACTCAATATTGATATAATAAAAATAAAGCAACAATAACTTACCTCACAGCTTCTTGAGGTTTGTCCGGGTTGACTTTAACCGTGTTGGCGTTCTTGAAGATGTCCAATTCAGCCAACTTGGCGGCTGCTTCGAGGGCGCCCTTGAAGTTCGGGATCCGGTTGTATACTGGTCGCGGGAACATGGCCAGCCCGTTCGACTCTAAATGCCTCCATACTTTCAGACGAAAAGACTGCTTCGTCACTTCTTCTGGCGCCTTCTTGGCTGGAATAGACAGTTTCTGCATTGATTACAATGCACACTTAACCGTGCAGGGACGGAGAAAGAATACAATTTTTTGTGGCCGGGCGGCCTGTCGTAAGAGGCGACAAAACAAACTACAGTCAGGTTGTGGGGTCTTTGCCCGTCTGGATGGCTACCACCTCAGGGCCTCGTAAACTCGTGAGCGAGATAGTGAACTCGCATGTATACACAAAAAACTTCAAAGTAATTATTTGCAACTCTATCTGTATGATAATAGTATTTAAATTATTAAAAAATAATTTAAATGGAAATACAACTAATTACGGAAGTACGGTTTTAATTCAATCATTTCTTGATTTATTGCAAATTATTTTTTATTTTTTTATTGAAAAATACGTAATGTCATTCTAGGGAGGGAGGAATCTCACGAATATGCACAGCTGTGGTAAATTACCTAAATTAGTGGTAAGAACGGCCGAGCCGGACGGGTCAAAAAATCAAGAAATTCGTGCGACTTAAATTTGGGCATAGCCTCAAACAAGAGAAATTAATGAATATATAATTTCGTTATTAAAATCACATAATGTACCAAATTGAAATACACGAGGTATATTTGTTCACTGTAGTCATGTACACAGGTGTTAACTATAATACATATAATGTGTATTATACAGGCATCGCCTTGAACACGCAGTGAATTCATTCTATCAACGCAATTATAATGCTTTGCTAAAAAATTTGAGCTCTATTGTATGCCGACTCATGTTACAAATAGGCATTTAAAGTACAAATGCATTTCAAACACGCAAGAGAGAAGGGTTCTATGGCGCGGAAGAACACTCACCATTTTAAATGTAAACATAGCAGTATTTTTTTTTTTTTTTAGGAGTTCAGCAGATAGGCAGACTGCTCGCTTCATAGAAAGTGGTTACCATCGCCTATGGACATTTGCAACACCAAAGGTGCTACACAAATGCGCTGCTGCTCTTTTCAAGGAGACTAGAACCTGGTCACTAATGCCGGAACACAACACAAGGTTGTTATGGCGGCATAGTCTAGACCAGGAGTGGTCGCTATCCAATCAAGCAAATACCCTACCACCTGACTGTGGGTTGTTTTGTCGCCTCTTACGACAGGCCGCCCGGCCGCAGGAAATTGTGTTCTTTCTCCGTTCCTGCACGGATTTTATAGGGGCATTTTGCCTACGGGCCCTTAGCCTTAGCCCTTATATATTAAAAAACCTTATAATTTTTACATCAAAAATATATACGATATTTAAAAAAAACGATAATATTTGTTTGTTAAGACCTATCCAACAACACTCCATATCTAAGAGCAAATTTTTTTTACATTGTGACTTGTATGCAACCCCGGATTTATTTAAATACTACTGTCATCATATAACGATTCATACAGGACATCCTTTCAAATGTGTTTATATAGTACCAATAGCTTCGTAGTAAAATGTTGTAATACACACAGGCCGTTTCTATTCTTGCAGGAACGGAGATGCAATACTAATTCTTGTAGCTAGCTGGGCGGTATGTTATAAGAGGCGACAAAACAACCTACAGCCAGGTAGGACATTATTATTATTAGTGGCCACATTCCAGTCCTTCTTTAGAGGCTGGCAGCACATTGATAGTGCCTTTGGGGTTGCCATGTAATGGACCTATCTGCTATAAAAAAGGCAGACAGACAGACGGATGCACATAACATATTAAAACTTTCCGTTTTTGTCTGTATTATAGCTTTACCATCTTGAATAGTAAGGTCGAATCCAAGTATGTTATTCCTAAAACTATTCTCGGTAACTCAAAAGTACACTCAATGAAACGCTGGGGGTGACTGGACTTCGAATTATCTAAATGAGTGTGCAGCATATCATAGCAAAAACCATTTCACTTAGATACAATGTAACAAAATGTTTACACAAATATGCCAAGCAACACTACCCACGAGACGTGGCAACATCGCACGTAGACCACAATTATATAACGTTCGCAACATTGTACATCATGTAAATACGACGCGAGATACCTTTTATTGCGAGACAGGCAAACAGTTGCTCTCGCCTACGGATGTCTGCAACACCAGGGGCGAGAACGCATCGTCAGTCTTTATCTTGGGAAAGAGGGGTCAGTCGGGAGGAATGGTAAAGGATAGGGGAAAAGGTAAGTGAGCCATCGGAGCTCTGTTATCGTACGAAACAATATTAGCTCAAAGCTAGCCCCGTTGGATATAGTGTAAGCCGTTTTTAAAACAAATACATGGGTACGCGACCAGCTGTAACCAACAATTTGGTTTCCAATCTTCATCTTGATACATAAAATTCTTCTGTGCGTGTGTGACTGAACTCCTAAGCGGCTGGACCGATTTCCATGATTTTTTTGTGCCTGTTCAGGTGGATTTAGGTTCAAACTTGGACCTGGTAGATGGCGCTGCAATCAGGCTATAAATATTATTTCTTTAGGGAAGGACAACGTCTGCCGGGACCAACTACCTAAAATACTAAACATGCCGTGTTTGTACATTCAAGCTAATTAAAAAAATACCTAGAGAATATGGTTCAATTTTATTTAGATTGTTAGTTTGTTCGGAATTTAAGTAAAAACTACGCGGCCGATTTCGTTGCGGTTTTCGCTGATCAACAACAAATTCTTAGACTTAAAATCTCTTCACTCTGGGAATCCCGCGGGAATTTTTCCGGAAATGATTTAAAATGACCAGATAAAAAAAAACGAATTCCCGGGAGCAGTTTGTAGTTGTTCAGATGCATCAAAATGAGCTTATTTCGACACAGTTTTCATAAAAACGATAGCTTACATCCTTTTTAAATGCTGTGGTATCTTGTGTCCTGGGAATTTCAAGTCAGCGTAGTCGAAGTCGCGGGCAAATCCTAGTACATTCATATAAGTTCCTGAAGGGATAATTTCTTAGAGCAGAGTTAAACAACCCCCCCCCCTGCCCCCTTCGCCAAGGCCCCTAAGGGGCGGGACGACAGGAGCGCGACGATTTTCTTAGCTCTGTTTTATTTTTTCAAAAAACGGAGTTGTAAGTAACCCCTATAAAATGTTTAGATGTTTAAAAGTATCAAAGGGCAGTACTCCGTAATATAATAATATATCGCCCATAATATAGCTGCTCTTGTAGCCATGAACAGGTATATTATGAGCGTTCTACTACCAAGCTCAAGTTTTTTTTTGCCTGTCCTTGACAATAGACCGACGGCCCACTTGATAATTGATAGTTACCGTCGCCCATGGACGTTTGCAACACTTGGAGTGATGCCAACACGTTCCCAGCCTCTAGGACAGGATAGAGGACATATGACAGGAGAGATAGAGTAGAGGGAATCAGATGCATGGAGAATTGAGGATATAAAATAGTGGGAGGGGAAAGGAGAAACCATTTTATGCCGGTATTCTGTGAGAACGTGGTATCACACCGGTCGAAATGGCCCTAAAAGCTGAAATTAAAATTATTCCAGCATGGGTCTACCACATCAGTATATCGCTCTCTAATACTAAGGCTGGTGTGCACCGACTTTTAACCGATGGTTAAAATAAAATAATCGCCAAAAATTTACGGAAAAACAGTGATTATTTTTGGTTAACCGTTGGTTAAATGTTGGTGCACACCAGCCTTAAGCAGCTAACTTTACTTGAACAAAACATGTAACTGATGAATATTATGTAATAATACAAATATAACGAAGGATGGCTGGATATTGGACGTGTTGCCATTGTGCAATAATTAACATTGCATTTAGGACTCATTGAATTATAAATTCAATTAAAGCAGTTTAACTTTCATTTTTCAAAGAAATCAAATAACTGTGGCTACCGCCTTCATTCTATCGCATTGTATGAACTCAAGCATTCAATGTTCTTGTAATAATCTTGATCGTTATTAAAGTAAAATATTTAAATATTAGTTTTGATACACTTCGTGAGGATGCACAAGAATTAATCATGAAATATAAAATTTGACATTTTTAATAGAAGTATTGAACAATGATTTTTTAAATTTTACAAATGAAATACTGAGTAAAACTAGAATTTAAATTCTTTTAATTTAGGGCCATTTTATTTGCCAGATAAAAGCTATTTATAGTAAAAAAAAACAAAAAATTAAAGTTGTAAGAATATTCAAATTAAAAAGTTTTTATACAAAATAAGTTCCACTGTAGAACACTTTTTGAAGATCATACACATAAGTTAAAATATAATTTTACTTCCTATTCTATGTACACCACTTCTCCATGTGTTATTGCTGTTAAGGAGAAGAAGCCGCAAGAAACTCTCCAGCAACGTGTCTAATTAAATATTGTTTTTCTTAATATTTCTTATTCTATTTATATCTCAAGTTTTCTTTTAGGTATAAGTTTTATATAGAAGTATGTTACAGAATTACTTTTTGAAGAATTAATGGACTTCTAGCAAACAGTGAATACTCAATAAGACCAAGATAAACAATCGGCCCCTAATCTAATAATTCTAGTCTATGTCCACCCAAGAGTGTTTGTTATACATTTTTATCTAATGTGCAATATGTCGCGCAATATGGTGTAATCAAATAAATGCTTTTCTATGTTTCTTTCTCAAATGTATGGCATCCAAAAATTAGCTGCTGCAGAATAGAGAATAAGGGCGCGTTCCCACTATGTCGTAACGAGTAATTTATCGTTGGACGACTGTCGTCTCTAGCTGTTCCCATTATAACAATTGTTGTCAAAAAAAAATATCGTTTAGCGACTATCATATCTAAGTGTTCCCATTGGATCGCGACGACATTTTATCGTTTCACGGCAGTCGCTTTATCGTTTACACATCATTAGCAAGCTACAAATCTACAGTCGCTTCTACGTTCTCTTGGAAATCAGTAGTGCGTTTATGCTCCTGAGTTCAATGGACGAAGACGAAATTTTAATAATGTATTACTTTTTGAAAAGGAAGATGAAGCAAGCAATCGTGGCTACGATAGATTTGCCGTCACGATTTAGTCGTAACGATTTTTTATCGTTTTACGACTGTCGTCACTACAAAAAATGTCGTAGACGACAGTAAATCGTGTCGTTATATATGTAAACACCTCCATTTAAACATATAACCCACGAGACTTAAAACTACAGAATTATCTGTCGTCACGACAAAGTGGGAACGCGCCCTAAGAAATAATGTCATATGGATAAGTACCCATTTCACAGACCCTGTTGCTAACTAAATCTAAACACAACAGTGTAACTTTATTATAGGAGTATAAATTGACAGACAAAAATATACATCATTAATATACCCAAGCTAAATAGAAAACTTTGAGACTAATCCCAGACACTCAGATCAGAGTAAAAAATAATGGAAATTTTCTTGAAATTTATCCTGCCAAGAACTGAACCTGAGACTGATTAGGTCCAATTAGGCTTATACCAATAGACTATAAACAATAGTCAAACAAAGTTCAAAAATATTGTAAACAAGTCAGGTAGTGTGGCATAAGCAACCATGACCTATGTCTTTTGGTACACCCACATTTATGTCCAGTAGTTTAACCAATATTTGATGTGGGTTGAAAAAATACTTACACAGTGAATGAAATAGAAACTTTGACCTTGGTCATTATGACATCACTGTTATACGCAATAGTGCATTGTGGTGTGATATTAAATTTTAATTGAATAAATTAATTAGTAAATTTAAATAAGAATACAATTGTTACAGTTACCACCACCACTGCGAGACTTTTTAGTATATATCAAGCACCATACAATTCATTGTCATATGTCTGTCTTGTTGTGTGATGACCAAATAAACATTTTTTCTTTCTTTCACCAAAATTTATGGCTTAAATGTTGAAAACAGGTGGTTGCACAATGACAGTTTCTTTTTAATATAAAGCAGGTAATTAGAAGGATATTAAGAGTGACACACATCTTGTAGAAATGTAAATATGTAAAAGCCCCCAAATGTTATATCTCCAGTGGGCAATTTCTTTTTTGTCTCTTGAGTTACTTTTGTCTGGTCTATAGTCACTTCATGATGTTTATTGAATTTAAAAATCCATACATAGTTGACACTGGATAGATATAAAACCTTCCAAAAAGCATATTTAAAAAAGGGTACAATTTAAATGCTCACCAAAAATATTTTTTGTCCCTTAGATTAAGCACCAAATAAAATATATTACTTCATATAAATTTAATCCACTCTATACCGAGGTGCCTAAAAAACAACGTTTTACGTTCCAAAATAAATATACACTCATCAGAACAATTGTATGTTTTGTATTTAAATTCTTTTTGCTTATCAAAATGGATAAATGCCCACCAAATATTGTTTTACTAAAACACTAACATTCAAACTGAAAATTGCAGTTTAATGTGTTTAGGAATATATTTAAGACTTATTTATAACAACTGAAATTGGTTTTGAGTGGAAAAATACATATTCAATTAATTAATAAGTTTGAAATTCACGACAATGATCTAGAAATTTTGTCGCCGAGACTTTTTTTACGTTTTTTGACGGGATTTATCGAAATAGGAGACTGTACGTATCCGAAAATTTAAATATGTGGAGTTGTAAACAGTCGGTTAGGTTAGGTTTTGTGTAGACCAAAGCGAGTGCCAGAACCGACTGGTAGCCATTCACTATTTATCTTATATATTAGTGAAAAACAGAAGTGAGGTTAGATTGACAAAAACATTAATAACTCAGGAACTATACATTTCCCGCACATAGGAGTTGCAGAAGGGGTGAGTTTTCCTCCCCCTCCCCCGCTCATTACTTATGATTCCGGAGACATATATGTAAACCACACCCTGTTTTAATCAAATTCATAAAACAATAAACAAGCAACATGTGTTTGGAATACGCAATATTATATTTGGTATTAAAAATAATTGTATGTTCAACCATTTGCTTTTTTGCCTCAGCAAAAATTACTAAATTGGAAGTGGAGAAACAAAATATTGGTAATATCTATTTAGCGATCATGTCAAATATTTGGTCTGAAATTAGCTTTAAAGGCGTTTATATATTTTTTGGCATAGCATAAAAAGGAAAATAGCTTCATTTCTACAATACTTCTGGAAACACAATTTGGTGAGCATTTATCCATTCTGGTAGGTATTTCGAATTTATTGGTAGTAAAATAGGTACATTTCTGGTAGGCGTTTAAACACAAGCCTTTAAAAAAGAAGATAAATAAATTTTAATTATATTAATAAATTAGTCTTCCCATGGTCCAATTTTAGGCACACTAAATTTTGTAAACAATCTTAAAAACAAACACTTCAGGTAACTTGAATCTTATAAGATTACTATGATGTGAAACACACAATCTTGCTTGGTTACTATTCTGTTAATTCCTATGAAATAAAGAGGCCCAGGTCAAGAAAGGAAGTTTGCAGGTTCCACTTGTGCTGTTCTAATTCTTTGAGTAAGAGGATATATACTAAATGCAGGGAGCCCTAGGTGATATAGCAGCCACTTGCTTGCATGCCCACATCCAATAGTATTGTAACTTTCTAAGCAATTCTCTGACAACCCTCCATCAAGGTGATGAATGGAACACTATTGTAATGGGTGTTCAACAGTCACTGCGAATCCCATACACTTTATTGTACTTCTTTGGGAAGTGGTGTATATGGTACATAATGCATTTCCGACTTGAAATAAAAATTGGCCAAATCTAGCATGTTCATAGAGTAATATATAATATAATAAATAATTAATATAAATATTATAATTTTAGTATACACATAATTATTCAGTTGTGATTTCATATAAATCAGTCAAACAGGCATAATCTTCATTAAAGAGGAAGGACTAAACAAACAAATCCCCTTTTACATTTTTATAAAAGTATAGACATTAAAATAACTAAATACCCTCCTATAAGAATCATCAGTACCTATGCTAGTAGGCCAGTTTTAATATTAGATCTGGTATATAAAAAAGATAAACACACCTTTTATGCTTAGTATGAGGTAATATCTATTTTCTAATCAATACAGACCTTTGAAGATGATTCAATGCAAATAGAAAATATGTAATGACCTTGACCAAGTGCATATGACAAATAAAAATTTAATGGAGGTAGAATAATATTTATGGCGCCATTTTTGTTACATTCACAACTTTCTTTACAATTTTTTTTTCTAGAAATTACGGACGTAGAGAACATTGTTCGAGGAACATTTAATTGTCTAATAAATCAATTGCATCTTTACAAAAGTGGTGGGCAGAAAGAAGAATGTGACTCATATTTCACACTCCAATTACCTGCCCAGTATCAATAATTAAAGTCTACGAAATCACCTAAATCGCGATAATCAACGCACGAAACAATCGAACGCAAGTAAAACTAATAAGTACAATTATAATTCAATGTTCAAGCGGTACATTTATACACATTTTGATGTGGGTACTTCCAATGCCATGTGGTTTAATTTCGAAATAGATTCTCGCAATTTCCACGAGGTTTTAGAAAGTATTTTTACAATGTTATTAAATAAAACAGCAGAATAATGAGTGCTATTCCATTATTTTTGATAACAAATGTGAAACTTACTGGTATCCGTGGCCGTCGGCGTAGCGTCTCCGTTCTGCATTTTGATTATTTACCGCAATCGGGAGTTGATGTTAAGGAGAAATCCGATGATTTTAAGCGAAAACCATCAATATTACTTTGGAAAATAAAATCCTTCGCCGGACGGAACCGTCACACACAAAAATAGAACGCGTATAAAAAAACAAATTCAACCAACTTGCCGACAAAAAAATAGTGATGTGCTGATGAATAATCGACTAAATATTAATGTTTCTAACAAAATTTAGAATAAAATAAATTATATTCATGATATATATTGCACTCGTTAATTTTAATTCTTCTAAGGTAGTGATAATTAGTAAACTTTACCGTAACTATCAATAACAAGTAAAAATAAATGAAAAAAAGAAACTTGGAAGTGTATCCAAACGTATTTTGCATTCGAACGTCTGGTACTAGCGCGAAGTTTAAATAATGGCGGGATATTATAACATAAATAAAATAGATTTATTTTATTGGGAAGAATAAGGAATATCGCTAGAATATAAACATTTCAAATGCAGTCTCAACTCAGTTTCTTTAGAAACATCACATCAATCCATTAGAAACCCTATTGATGATATTGAGAAATCCGGGTTGCAATAATCTTCTTTGGTACTTATCATTATAATATATTATTTAATAAATCACCAAAATATTTTTTCATATTATAATGATACCCTATGCCCATTTTTTTCATACCTGGGTAATTTTCTTGCGCGCATCATTGGTCGCAACAACGTTTTTTTTTTTAAATTATAGCTTATATGAATATATCCGTTTCAAGTGCTTTGTTGTTGATAACAATAATAAGTGCTAATCAGTTAATTGTAGTCAAACATGAATTATCTAGCATTAAAAAAAGCCCGGTTGCATCTATGAAAACTTGATAAATTATTGGATAAGCGATTTAAACAAAGCGAGCTCTTTTCATGGTTTCTTTATTACAGCGATGTCAAGTCAGTGACAATATTAATAATACAAAAGAAGTTCTAATGCCTAACACCCCCCTTCAATATTAAATTCCTTTTAATATTGCACTTATAAACATAACATAATAGCTTTCCCTTGTAACACGTAATATTTAAAACATAACTCTCTGTACTTTCTTTTAACATATTTACAGTAATTATTTATTCTATAATTAGGTATTAATTCATATATTAATATTTACACAAGTCCCAAACTTTTAACAAAGTAACTATGTTTTACAGTTGGTAAAGACTTTGTTAGAATATCTGCAATATTATCGTTTGTCGAAACATAACTTATTTGTATTAATTTCTTTCTGACGCAGTCTTTAATGTAGTGATACTTTATATCTATGTGTTTAGTGCGCTTACTATTTTCATTGTTCTCCACCATTTTTATAGCACTAAGGTTATCCGTTAATAGAAGATATTTGTTCTCAGTAATGCAGTTGAAATGCAACAAAATGCCTCTCAAATAAATTAATTCTGCAGTTGCTATTGCCGCAGCAACATACTCCGCCTCGGCTGTGGACAACGCAACTGTGGATTGCTTCTTAGAGAACCATGACACTAAATTATTATTATGAAAAATAGCACATCCACTCACACTTTTCCTATCATCTTTAGCGCTTCCCCAGTCAGCATCTGTGTCCTGATTTAGATTTAGTATATGTAAGACACATATTCATTGTTTGTTTTAAGTATCTAAGAACTCTCTTAGCCGAAATCCATAATTCTTTTGTAGGCTTATCTAAATATCTGCTCAAAAAAGATGTTGTGTATGTTATGTCAGGTCGTGATATAGTGGAAATATATGTTAAACATCCGATCAATTCTCTATATGGTACATTATTAATCACTTCTTCAGTTTCATTTAAAAATCTTTGTTCCATTGGTGTCTGTATTCCTTTACATTTACATTCGCTCATCTGAAATTTCTCCAATACTTTGTTTATTAACTTTGTTTGACATATTTTTAACTCTTCTTTTTCTCTTATTATTTCCATACCTAAATACTCTTTTATCTCGCCTAAATCTCGAACTTTAAATTCTTTTCTTAGTTCTTCCATTATTACTTTGCTATTTCCCATTAATAGAATATCATCTACCCATATCAAAATCCATACATCTTTATTGACATATAAACAGTAATCGTAATACGACTGTTCAAAACCTTGCTTGACAATAAAATCATTAAATTTTTCGTTCCAACACTTTGGAGCTTCACGCAGACCATATAAAGATCTCCTTAGTTTCAATACATGGCCTTCTTTAACTCTTATACCCTCAGGAGGTTTTATATATACTGCTTCGCTTAAATAACCATTTAAAAATGCCGTTGGTACATCTAGTTGCCTAATAGGTAGATCTTCTTGTACAGCTTGACTTAGCATCATTCTGATAGTTGACACTCTAGCAACAGGTGAGTAAACATTATATTTAGAATCTGTCTGAAAACCTTTCGCTACCAACCTAGCCTTCTTCTTACCGTTTTGCTTTGTTCTGAATATCCATTTAGTATCAATCGCCTTCTTGTCATCTGGTAATTTTGCTTCTTCCCACGTGTTCATCTCTTCTAATGAGCTTATTTCGCTATCAATCGCTGTTTTCCACTCTTCACCTTTGCTAATTGCTTCTTCAAATGTTTCGGGATCTTCACTATTGTTAAATAGACAAAATGCTATGTTAGCATCATAAGAATTATCTTGACCTTCATTTTCCATTTGATAATCTTTTAAATAAGTAGGTAATTTTCTCTCTCTTACTGGTCTCTCATACATATGTGTTTCTCTCTCGTCTCTCGTTACTTCTTCCCTTTCTTCAAACTGTTGTTCTGTCTCTCTATTTTGATATTCTTCTTTTTCTTCCTCTTCAAAGTATCTCCGTTGAGTTTCTTCTTGTTTGTTTTCTATGTATTTTATATCATTTTCGTCAAACTTTAAATCTCTTGAAATTACTATTTATTACTCGGATCCCACAAGCGGTACCCGTTTGGAGCATATCCTGTCATTCTCATTTCTTTAGCTCTTTCGTCTAACTTTTTGGCATTGTTAATACCCACACTTTACTTCCGAAAGTTTTCAGTTTTGATAAATCTCTGTCTCCAAACATAATCTCTGCTGGTGTTTTAAATTGGATTGCTGAAGATGGGCATCTATTTAGCTGGTAAGTTGCACACGTAATCGCTTCAGTCCATAAGTTCTTTGGTAGTCCAGTTTCTATCAACAAAGTTCTCGCTCGATTGTATAAGGTTCTATTCATTCTCTCTGACACACCATTTTGCTGAGGAGAATACGGTAATTCTTAGACTTCTAAGAATTAGCTGTCAATCAGCGAAAACCTCATCGAAATCGGCCCATTAGTTTTTACGTGAATCCCGAACAAACAGACAAGAAATCTAAAAAAATTGCATCGTGGAGAACACGATCGTTTATATAGTCTATAACATTTTTTTAAATAAATAGATTAATGTACAGACAGACACAGCAGACACAGTACAAATCCACCTTCATATCTAAAACAAAGCATATTTGTTACCCCTCTGCATTTGAACTAATAACATTGAAATTCTTTTATGGTCGTCTTCTTTTGTTTACTTTTTGGCATACGGCCTTTTGTTGTATTGTAATCATTAGCCAGGTGTTACGGATTTTAAAGTAAAAGCTGATTCTAGGAAATTCGGTCCACGTTGCCGGGCGGACATATTGTATTCGTGCAGTATAAAACAATTATCTGATGCAGGGGGGAGGCAGTCGAGCGAGAACCACGAGTGAAACAAAACTTGTGTACCTACTACAATCGGGAATCTAATAACTGACGAACTTTCCGCGTTTTATTGAATTACGACCTTCTGCATAACGTTTTGACTTGTTGTGTTCGGTTATATTTGTATCTGTGTTTTACGTGTTTGTATAGTTCTAATAAACTTATAGTAATTCAACCGTCATTTTTAATTCGTGTCTCGCGACTTGTAACAATATTATAGATACATATACTCTGTGGTTAGTAGTTACAGTACACTTCTTCGGAACGTAGTGTTGCTATTTAAGAAGATTAGTAGTAATTAGTCGCCTGTAGACTTTTGCAACATTAAAGCTGTTGTTAGAAAGATAAATAAAGATGAACACCAATGAATGAATTTTCTAACATGTTTTTGAAATAAAATTTATTATGTATCATCATCAGAATGCTTTACATAAAGACAATCATAACGCAATAAATGTTTATTGTTTTAAACAATTATATTGATAAATAAGTTTATCTGATTGTCTGTGACATATGCAGCGGTGTAAGCATAAGTTCGAAGGCTGCGTCTTTTAAATTGGCACCACGTAGATTCGCTTCATGGAGGTCACTTCCAGACAAATCACAGCTCTAGAAAAAATAGAAAATATTTAGAAAAAATATCTTTGGGCGACCTCACTGAACTGTGTATTAGTTCAAGACACATTTAAAAAATTATAAAGTAAAGATAATATCGAGGGCCTCATAACATATAGGCGCATACGCAAAAATGCATTTTTTTTGTTCCAAATTTCAGCCTTATATAATCAACTAATTTTGTTTTATTCAGTTTTGTACCTTGTGTAAAACTGCACTTTTGCCGGTACGCCCATTTGTTATGAAGCCCTCGATATGCTTTTAGGCAGTTTGTTGTCTTTTGACAGCAACTAAAATTGCTTTGGAAGTGGTGGGAGACTCATGATTTGCAATAAGTCTTAATCTATAAGAATACATTTTGAAATAAATAGGGGAAATAATACCATTTACGGTATCCCGGTAAAATTATTGGTACCCTGTTAGTTTGTTCAAAACATTAAGTCTTAATTTTTGTTTCATTTCTAGCCATACTTTAATATTGTATGACTGCAAAATAAAATGTATTAATTTATGTAATTTTCGTATAATTGTATTTTTTTTTCTTTTCTTTTTTGTAAAAGAAAAAAAAAACTGAGTCAATTTTTATTTTTATTATATAAATTATTTTATAGTGGAAACTTGATTGATATATGTATTCATTTTGTGTTTTATATTTAAGAATATTAATTATTGTATGTTTCCCAAACAAATTACCTAAATAAATAAATAAGATTTTTTAAATGTATTGAATAAATTGACTGAGTGCCATCATTGGTATCAACAATGGTGTAGTTTACGCTTCATTTTCATTTTTAACAGACTCCAACAATAAAAACTAACTTCAAAAGTAATTAAACAGAATTAAAAAAAAAGGTTTTTACATATTTAAGTCAATGTCAAATAAAATAACAACAAATTAAAAAAATATAATATTTTTTATGTTTCACTTGGTGAACCAGGTTTTAGTTACTTTTGTAGGGTGATCCATTAGTAGCTCACGACGCCCAAAATGCTCCTTTACCCGTTCCACAAGGCGACCGCGGTCGTGGCGAAAACGTCACTAATGACGTCATCATTTTCGATCACACAACGATCGATGTCAAGAGGTGGGTCGAATAACCGTTCGGTTTCGTTGGAAACGAAAACCCTCGTTTTCGATTTAAGGGGCGGCAAGCAAGTGGAACGGGAAAAATCGCGGTTGTGAACGTGCTCGTTGTGAGTCCCCAATGGAACGTACCTTTGTTAGTTGTTAAAAAAATCCGAAGCATGAAAGCCATTTGTTTTCAGGTTTACAAACTTTAATAACTATACCTCTAAGTCAGCTCCGGCTAATACAGCAGCCCTGAGATCGCAATTCTGTAAGTTTGCATTCTTCAATGTTGCCACTCTTAAATTGACGCCCGCCATATTGCTACCCTCTAAATTTGCACCTGGAAAAATCAAATCGACCAAGTGTCTATATGAACAGTGACAGGTACCGCAAAGAGATCAATAACAGTTGCTTTTACCATTTGACTACAGGCCATAAAAATCACTTAAAGGATAATAATCCATATCTCAAGGTACTAAACGTAACTTGTTAAAAAAATATCTTTAACTTCAACTTGATTTTTTTATAATTCTCACATTGCCCACACAGGAAGACACTTAAACTTAAGCCTTCAATTATAATAAGATTATTTGAAGATTGAAGTTATATATAGGATAAGTATATGATTGTAAATAAGTACCTTTTAGGTTTACTCCCTCCATCACAGTCTTCGAACCGGCAGGATCTTCCATGTTACAGCCTTTTAAATTTGCTCCTGAAAATAAAATCACATACGTCAACCATAAATCAGAGATTTTTAAAGACATTTGTAGGAATTTGATACTACTCGTGTCGTCGTATTTATATGGCCCTGCAAATCAGCATTGCAATAGAGGGTGCCAATGTAGCCTTCTGAGTACACTTCCAGTTGCCAGTTATATACTAAGTAAACTATAACTTTAGATTCAATTTATTTTTACTTAGTTTATGTATTCGTTTTATTTGAGAAATGTGTACGTATCTTGTATCTGTTATATTTTAGAATGAGAATCGATCAAGATTTTTATCGAATTATAAGCCACAATTAAATGTTAGTCAGGGAAAGTAATATTTGCTGAAATGATCATTATGAATGAATTATATTTCTTCTAATGTATAAGTAACCAACCAATTAAGTTTTATAATTAAACTATGTATTGTAATATTAAAATTGCATTTGTGATTTGTTTACATTTAGATATTTACGCTGAACTCGTGGTCACTCGTGGTCGAAATTCAACCATAATAATTAATTTAAACTATAAATTTCATCATTATTACGGTTCTGTTGTCAAAGACTATACTAAGGCCTTGTCCGCACAGCGATATTTCACCGCGAGATTTTTATTCTCGCGTATTAAATTCCGCGACCGGAATTACACCTAGTAGGTACGCACTGCGAATAAAATTTCGTACTATTTTTGACAGCTTAATTCAGTTCTCGGCTGAGACGCACGTGTAAAATGGACAACCGATTTTAATTTATCTAATGCTAAGGCGGCGTAACAGACGTATCAAAAGATGTCATGAACATTGGATTCACCCACTTGCGGCATTGAGACCCATGAAAGGATTTTTCTACATAAAATATCAAGACTTACAAAAATACAGCAAAAAGTTTTTTGGCGATTACAGAATGACAAAAAAATCATTCGATAATTTACTACAACTTTCAATAGCGACGTTGCACGACTGAGCGAATCGCGCGAATTTTATTTTACTGTGCGAACATAGCCATACTTACTTTATACGGTACAAAATATTCGCGCGGAAATAAATCGCACCGCTTCGCGTTCAATTTGCATCAAGTCACAGATTTTTTTCCCGCGCGATTTTTTTATCGCCAGTGCGGCTACTCCTATAATATTCAATGTGTTACAGAATTACGAGAAAAAAATCGTGCTGTGAAATATCGCTGTGCGGACAGGCCCTAAGACTATACTTCTATTATCACAGATTTCGCCAAGGCCACACTGTTAATTTGAATTTAACTATAAACAAAAGAGTATACATGCGTGAGTGTGTCAAATACATGGTATTGTGTTAAATGTTCTTTTTTATTGATTTAATGTATTTTTTATGTATAATTAAAGAAAAATATTAGCATTCTGCACTCTTTCTCTTTATAAAGTATAAGTGTGCAAAATTTCATACTCCTCCGACCGCGCAATTTTCTTAAAAAGAGGTACAAAGTTTTTGCTGTTTACTTCACGAGATAAGGTATAGATGTCATATAAATAAAAGTAGTCAAGGTAGTGTTTAATGTTCGAGATCAAGATGATCTATTACACCGTATTGAATCGCCCGGAGGAATGACCTGAGATAAATCACAAACGGCAATTCATGTAGGGACTTATTCAGTTAAGCTCAGGATGTACTGACGATATTGAGATCATTGCTGGTTATGTCTGCACGACTAACGCGCAAGTTAGACGTGTTCTCTTACTGAACAACTAACAATTTAAAAGTATCCCGAACAGTATATTATTCATTAGATACAAATTTAGTGGTAGTAGAAGAAGTTTTAAAACCCTTAGAATCATCTAAATTGTGACAGTTAATATTAATGACGTGTTGGAGTGCTAGTTTAATATAAATGTTAACACGGTGCAATTTCTACAAAATGGTATTTGGAAGTAATTTGTCTATAATATTGATTGCGCTGGCTTTGTGTGGGACGATCGAATGCAAATTGGAATGTAAACATAAATACGGAAGTATTTTGGAGTGTTTTCAAAATGAACCCAATTTTAAACTTGAAAGAGGAGAAGCATATAACAATACTCGAACATCGGAACTGACGTTGCGTGATTGTCACATATCTGAAATAGACGAAGATGCTTTTGAATACATGCCTCTCAAACACTTGGACCTCGCTGAAAATGATATACAAGAACTGCCTGAGACTGTATTTCACGATATCGGTACGGATATGAATTTTCTAAACATATCCTTTAACAAATTGAAAGATCTGCCTAAAAAATTATTCAAGAACATGATCATTTTGGAAGTATTGGATTTAAAAATGAATAATTTATATCTTATCACACCGGAGATATTTGATCCTCTCAAGAAGTTGAAGTACTTGGATTTATCTGACAACAACCTGGTAGGAAAGTCATCTGAAGAGCTTATCCTAAACGAGAATCATTTGACCCCACCTCCTTGTGATTTACTGCGCGGTGTTGGGACTTTAGAATTTCTCAGCATTGAAAATAATCATCTAACTGACATTCCCTGTTTTGCAATAGCAGAGACATTCAAGGCGTTGCGGTATTTAATCCTTACCAAAAATGAATTAGTCCACTTATACGATCCCGATACTTTTGCAAAACTGCCAAAGATGCAATCACTCGAAATTGGGGAAAACAAATTAGAGAATTTACATGAAGACATATTTAAATCCCTAAACAATCTCCACAACATTGTGTTGAAACATAACAGACTAAAGAGTATACCGAAAACCATATTCCAGAATTTACCAAGTTTACTTACTGTAGATTTATCCTATAATGAAATAACAAAGTTGTATGATAATATGTTCAACGGAACTAGGATGAACACTTTGAGTATTGTAGGGAATAATTTAAGATATTTGCCACACGATTTTTGTTCTAAGATATGCAACTCAGGCGCTCAAATGAGATTTCTGTACTTCAGTGAAAACCCTTGGGATTGTGCCTGTCTAAATGAGTTACTAGCTGAAGTTAAATGGATGAAAATCGATTACAAGAACCATAAGTACAACGCAACTGAACCCGAATGTGATACGAGTAATCAACCAAATGAATCCACTTGTGTTAGGGATACAGACGATGAATAGATTAAATATCACAAAGAAACGACGACGAGAAAAGAAAGAAAGAAAAGGTAAAGAACCAGAAAACCAGGAATGACAATTGCCAATTAATAAACATTATCAAAGCTCTTAAACTCTACATAACTAGACACACCAAAGAATATTCTACTTCCCTTTTAACATTTTGTCATTTAATCATTTTTTTTACCATATCAAACAAAAATTGAAAAGTAAGTTTTTTTTTTAATTTTTACAAATCAATTATAAAAAATATGTTTTAAGTAATAAAACAACAAAAAATCGAGAAAGGAATGAGTTCGGGCGCCACCTAGTATTTAGAGTTGTATAGTTTTTCTGAGTTAGGCTGTTTACTGGACAATGTTGCTTGGACTTGTACTCTTCTATAGAATGGATAAGATGTATAACCCAAGGGAAAATTATAAAGTATGTTATCTTACTATAATTAGGTGCGAAATAATAAATGCTTACAACGTTTACAATTAGAATAGTATAACTAGATTCTTTTTATTATAAAAAATTTAAATTTATAAAAACTATGAATAATATTTAAGCAAGAATTTCACTTTCGTAAAGTATATCGCCGCAGAAATAAAATCATTTTCTGCGATATAAATTATCTACTGTTCATATCAGAAAGTATATTATTTAGATTTATAATATATATGCAGGGATTAAGACTAAAATTAATTATAATATAAATTAATCAATATGTCCTTATTTTTTTGTTGTGAATAATTTTGTTAATTTTAAGGATGTATTTCTAGGTACTGTTTAATTCATAAGAGGCAATACTGTAATACATAATTTAAGTCGGTAATAATGTACGGTTGTATTTTTATAATAAATGAAAAAATGTATTAGAAATAAATGCAATAAATATGATTCACAATATCAATTTAATTTGATTTCTTACAAATCTAATAACAATTGTACATTCAGATACTGTTTTCATATAAAATTAATGTATTTAAATGATAGTGTGTAATATATTTAAATAAAATTTTGTAATAATATTTAATAATGATAGCAATTTCAAGTAATCACGGTTGATATTCAATCTGTGATACTGCATACAAATTGTAGCAACTTCCTTTGGATGCGAGGCGACAATGAATGATGATTGGCAGCAGCATTCATTTCAGTAATCACTTAATAAACTGCAATCTCCAATTTGCCTATCAAACTTGATATATAGGACATTCACAAAGTACCTAGATGACAAATAGGAGTTTGGGATGCAGGAAGATAATATCTTTACATAGTATAAAACAAAGTCGATTTCCGCGTCTGCCTGTCTTTCTGTATATCCGCTAACTCCTCCTAAGCTACGCAACGGGTTTTTAAACAGTTTTCGGTATCAGTCAGATAATTTTTCACTGAAGACTTATAGGTATAAAAACCTAAGTAAGGTTTTATGTTAATAAAACACAGGTACACCCTATGGGTTGAAAACTGTAGTTGCTCATGAAGGCAAGGCCAAACTTGCCACTAAAAAGCTTGGTGTACTAAACCGGTTCAAGCAATATTTCACCCCACGACAAAGCCAACGCTCACTTCTACAACTCCATTTTCTTGAGCTTCTACGCTTTCGCAACGGTTCTCTAGACCATTCATTTCAAGTACAACAATGATCTGGAAAGCACTTCCCGCCACGGTTTTGATATGGGGTACTTTAATAAAGGCATTATAAAATTGGTTAGAGGGCAACCCGTTTGCGACACAGCGGGTGTTACAAACGTTCATAAACGACGTTACCAGTTTCCCATTAGGCCGCCTGCCTGTTTGCCTGCTTCAGGCAATAAAACAATATATAACAAAAATGCAATTACGTCAGATTTAAAAAGTTATGAAGCTTGAATAGTTGTAGTGCAGTATCAAATGCACACACCTCGATACAAATGATATGGCTCGAATCCCAGGCACTACTTAGCCATTCTGACCTATTATGCATATTGTTATTATATGTTGACTTAACTTGAACATAGAAATGACGGGTCTGTGTAACCTGACCATTCTCTTTGGAAAATTGTGAGGGCTATATCACCAATACCTCTGAAACGGAGGCCAAGTCCTGCATTGGGAGTCTTGTTTATGGGGGTTATGGTAACTTAGTGAGTCGTTCGCCCCCTCGGGTCAATACTACCAACCGGTGCTGTGCTACCAATATGCTGGAATGCGCAATTCTCTTGTCGCCACCTCCAACGACAAGGTAGCATGTTGGTAAAGGTGGCGACAAGAGAGGAGTGTTCATACTAAGTTTCCATAGTTTTTGAGTAAATCCTATACTGTATATATATATTAGTATATATAAAGCTGAAGAGTTTGTTTGCTTGTTTGATTGATTGAATGCACTAATCTCAGGATCTACTGGTCTTATTTGAAATATTCTTTCAGTGTAGCTAGCCCATTTATCGAGGAAGGCTATATATCATCACGCTAAGACCAATAGGAGCGGAGCACCAATGAAGAATGTTTCAAAATCGGGGGGTTTTGAAAACAAATCCACTGAGACGATATCGCGGGCACAGCTAGTATAAAATAAAAATAAAATCTGTTACTTTTTGTCTAACAATTGTATTTATATTGTTGTAGTGGTAGTATGAATAATTATCAGTTTTTAAAAGTGTAACAATATTATATAAAATAGTGAGTGTTAGTTTATAAATAAGTTTTATAATGTTATATAAAACAAGTGAAATCAGTCAGTCAGTGAAAATCAGTCTTTTTTATGGACTTATAGGTTTGCATTAATTGACCAAAGTCTCACCTGATTGAGTGATCAGGTGGTCTAGGGTGGAGTATGCTTATCTAGAACATACTTATTCACTTATGAATTGAAGACTTCAAGATTGTATTTGTCTGGAAAAATCTTTTTGCCATTATGCATATTCTTAAAATTTAAACTCAATTTAGAATTATGAAAATACATATTCAGGCTTTTAGTAAAAATTAAATACTTTTGTGTTTCATACCAGGCTAGGATTTTCATTTCATTTAAATACTAGAAACTAACTGAAGAAGTGATAGGTAACAGTTAATGAAAAGATGTACTATTTATATTAATATAATTAATTACCTTCCATATTGGCACATAAAGCCTTTACTCCAAGCAATTGAGCACCTTCGAGATTGGCGTGAGACAAGTCAGCTCTTTCCAAGCAACAATGCGATAAATTTGCGCCACTCAAGTTACAACGAGATAGGCAGGCATACTGAAATTTTAAAATATTTATTTACTTATTATACAATTTATCACATGGAAACAAAACAGTACAAAAACTAATTCTTATTATTAAAAAAGTTTTTGAAACAAAATTTTGGGTCAATATCTTATTTTTTAAACCATACTATTTATACATACATATTGTCACGCCTGTTTCCCATTGGGGTAGGCAGAGACAATGGATCTCCACTTGTTACGATCTTGACAAACACTTTTCGCTTCATCAACTTTCATTAATCTTCTCATACATACACGCTTATTTAAAGGACTTTTTATCTGACCTTTCTTCAAAATATCTTCAATTTGATCATGGTGAGTACGCCTTGGTCTACCGGCACTGACTCTTCCAGTCACATTGCTATCATATACTTGTTTTGTGATTCTGCTATCATTCATTCTCTCTACATGGCCAAACCACCTTAACATTCCCTTTTCAACTCTTGTCACTACATCTTCTTTCAATTCACAACGCTCCCTTATCACACTGTTTCTTATCACATCACTTACATATACTTCTCAAAGCTCTCATTTCAACTGCATTTATCCTACTTTCATGCTTCTTCTGCCACACCCAACTCTCACTGCCGTACATTAGCGTTGGTACTAATACCCCTTGATGGACAGCCAGACGTGCCTTTACAGACACTTTCTGGCTGTTTATAAAAGAGTTCAGCGCTCCATTCACCTTATTACCTGCCATTACTCTCCTTTCAATATCACTTTCATGCTTTCCGTCTCTGGTAAACATGCACCCTAGGTAAACAAATTCTTTAACTTGCTCTAGTCTTTCATTTCCTATTTGTACGTTACACATTGTCATACTTTCATCTCTTTCAAACACCATAACTTTCGTCTTCTCTACATTAATTTTCATACCCTTAGTCTTAAAAGATTCGTCCATAATCGTTACCATCTCCTGTAACTCTTTTTCCGACGATGCAAGTATAACCTGATCATCGGCGTATTTATATATTAATCTATACTAATATTATAAAGAGGAAATATTTTATTTTAGATTGTTTGTATGTTTGTAATGAATAACCTCAAAAACTACTGGACCAATTTCAAAAATTCTTTCACTGTTTGAATGCTACATTATCCCTGATTAATATAGGCTATATAAAAATTAGGGATCTCTACTAAAACTACAATAATGTAACCCAACAATCTAAACAGAATACTAGGCACTAGAACCAGTTCTACAATTTTGTGTATGTTTCACTGGGTGAAATGGGGTGGTTTAGATTTACAATTAGACCCGGTAGGTGGTGCTGGAATCGAGTTCTAGATTTTTATTTTTTCAGGGCAGGCACAATGTCTGCCAAGACCACAAGTCAGTTATAAATTGAAAGTCCTTATAAACTTTATTTGAATTTTACAGTTACACTAATACAATTGCAGTAGATATTATTGACCATTTTTTGAGTTTTTATCTCTTAGTCTCTCTTGAAAGTTCTCCTAAAGAATAGGCTCCAAAATGGCTCAAAGGATTTCAATGAAAATATTAGTAATGAAAAAGAAATTTTATTATACATTTAAATTTAAATGTACTTTTTAATTCATCATATTTTGCATTTAATTATTTGTAATATCATGGTAGAATACTCTTTTTCCATATAGTAATATATAATTGTGATAATGGTTTTATTTGAATGTATGTTCTATCTTCACAGTCTAAAGAATGAAGTGGTTATTATAAAGTCTGGTACTTATTTATAATTCTATGTACTCATATTTTGTACTTCAGTATACAAAATGCTACATTCATAATTTATTGAAAAACATTTCATATCTGCGTCAAGTTCTATAAAGCAACTTATTCTAAGGTGAAATTTGATATTAAATTATCCAATATCACTACTATTGAAAAAAACCATTACCTTAAAATTAATATACCTCAAGTCAAGCCTATTTAAATCAGCTCCAGCTAAATTAACTCCTTGAAACCTCAGTTCCGATGTTGTAGGTGTCATGATAATAGATTTGACAACATCCATTCGTGTTAATGCATGCTGGTTACTGCTACTACATTTTGATTCTTCTATTAATTTATGGAGTTGTGGTATCATTGAATCTATACCTGAAAATTAAAAAAAACTAAAATAAAAAAGTGGTCCGACTACACATTTGTGGAGTGTTATCAAACATAACTATTAAAAAGTACTTGTAATTATGACTAACATTTGCAAAAAATAAATTGACTCCAGTATTTTATTGCAAGGTTGGCAAGTGGGTGGACAGCCTACATACTGGAAAGTGGTTACCATTGTCCATAAATGTTTGCAGCAACAGGTGCAAATGCAGTGCCGGCCTTTGAGAAGGAATAGAGAGTATAGCATAGGAGGGACTGGCTAGGGAAATGGAATTGGGGGAAGGTGAAGTAGGCTACAGCCAAAAGTAATTTCTATCTTATCAGAAATTTTACCTGAAAGCCCATGTTTACTATGATCGGAATTGGGCTGCATTGGGCTTACACATAAGATTTCATATAAATAAATATTACAAATAAAAAACTTGTTATTTGATTAAGCTTACTCATTTGTATAAGGGGTTGGCTCTGTACTTGTCAATTTAGTATATGTCATTGAAAACTTCAAGCAATCTTCATTGTACACCAATACAAAAAAAGAACTTATAGATTAATACTTTAATCATTATGCATAAAGGGTGGTCATATCCCTAAAAAGCGAACTCTTCCAGACAACCCCAGGAATCAATTTAAATTATAATGATGATGGAGGTATACATGATTCTCACATTCTAGTAATAAGAATATACTGATGTTTTATATATTTAATATAAATATACTCAATATAGCTTCTTATTTAAAATTGAAATACAAACCATAAAACACAGCCTCTTCCAGCACTCCCTTAGGATTAACATGTTTATCTAATATCACCTCTCCATGTCTCAAATAATTTAATATAGGCTCAAAGTATTCAGGACTCCTATCAATTAAATATGCCCCAGTAGTATCAGTTATACTAGGATTCATTAAGTACACATTATTCTCCTCTGCGAACATTCTAGCAAGCATGGAAAGCGGCTCTTTGGCCATTAGAGTGGAACGCGACGTCATGA
Source organism: Dendrolimus pini (assembly GCA_949752895.1). Lineage (NCBI taxonomy): Eukaryota > Metazoa > Arthropoda > Insecta > Lepidoptera > Lasiocampidae > Dendrolimus > Dendrolimus pini. The sequence goes on along the minus strand of OX457147.1, from coordinate 8,139,395 downwards.
AGTGCCTCCCACCAATGTTTAATGTTATCCAATCTGTTACTATCTTACTTTTATCCTTCTCCTTACTTTCTGCAATACTTAAATTTGTAACACTATTTCCTATATTATCACATAATTTTAATACTTCTGTATCATGGATATTAATAAATAATTTATCCTCATCTTTTATAACATGCAAGTCATTGATTTCACACCCATTTTCTGTGTAAATTTTCATACTTTCCGCATTTAACTGGAACTGATTGCAAACTTCACATATGAAGGTTTCAAACGAGTTTTCCACTGCCAAAGCTTTCCCATTTTTCTCTGCTGTATTTCTGTATACGTAAACACGTTTCATAATATACTTTTAAGTTATAAATTGCAATCATGCAACGTTTCAATAAAATCAATAAGAATTTTCGCAATATTCTATTCTATAACTGTTATGTCAAATTAGTGTTAATGTCAAATATCTAGTGTCAGACTGTCAGATTGGCAGTTCATTTCAATGATTTGCTAATTAATTAGTCGATTTTTAGTAATCATAACAATCATGTATTTTATCGATTTATTTAAACTGAAGTGCTGAATATCTTCTAAAGAGAGAGACCTGCCTTAAAGGTCTTGAAACCAAGCCATAAAATAAAAGAATAGTTTTATTTTTTCTGAGTTTATAGCGGGATTCGGGAACATGGAATTGTTTGGTTTCCATTTATATAATAGAAACCATAATAATATAATAAGAAATTGATTGAAGACCTTATTTATTTAATTTTAGGAAGGCTTAGAGGCTATTTTAAAAATGCTGACAACACGCCTCCACCTATTGGTAACAACACATACATACACGCTAATGATATTAGAGCCTGTCCGCACAGCGATATTTCACAGTACGATTTTTTTTCACGTTATTCTGTAACACAATGAATATTATAGTAGTAGCCGCACTGGCGATAAAAAAATCGCGCGAGAAAAAAATCTGTGACTTGATGCAAATTGATCGCGAAGCGGTGCGATTTATTTTCGCGCAAATATTTTGTACCGTATAGAGTAAGTATGGCTATGTTCGCACTGTGGAATAAAATTCGCGCGATTCGCTCAGTCGTGCAACGTCGCTATTGAAAGTTGTAGAAAATTATCGAATGATTTTTTGTCATTCTGTAATAGCAAATAACGTTTTGCTGTATTTTCGTAACTCTTGATATTTTATGTAGAAAAATCCTTTCATGGGTCTCAATGCCGTAAGTGGGTGAATCCAATGTTCAAGACATCTTTTGATACGTCTGTTTCGCCGCCTTGAGCATTAGATAAATTAAAATTTTAGTTCGGATGTCCATTTTACACGTGCATCACAGCCAATAACTGAATTAAATTGAAAAAAAAATTACAAAATTTTATCCGCAGTGCGTAAGTACTAGGTGTAATTCCGGTCGCGAAATTTAATACGCGCGAATAAAAATCGTGCTGTGAAATATCGCTGTGCGGATAGGCCCTTACGTAAGTTTCTGTCTTTGCGAAAAAATCTTGTTTTATACTAGTTAGGTACCAAACTATAAACTATAGGTAACGCAGTCTTAGATTTATCTGTTCCGTCGGCCATCGGTCCTGCTGAGTCTTACAACAGATATGACCGGATTTACGGCATATTGCGACGTCAGTTTAGGTACTAATTTGAAAAATAAAATAAATATACTCATAGAATACTTAATTAAAAATAGCAGTTTGATAAACAATTCAACATTCCTGTTATTGCGAATAAAAATCGTTATAATATAGCTAATTATATTGATTATTATCTAAAATGTATCATCATTGTTTTATTGTAAATTAAGCTCTTTTTATTACATATGCGAATCTTCGTTTATTTTAATTAATTTGTGAGCTAGTTCTTAAAAACAGTATAATCTGATAAAGTAAAAATTAGCTGATAAAATATACGAGTACATGTTTATGTAAGTAGTTATCAATAGTAATTGAGAGTAGAATAAAAAACTCAATTTACTATAGTATGGAGGCCATCGTCACAATCCTAGACATAAGTGACCTACTTATTTAGAGAAATAAAGGCCAACTAAGTGCCTGCTCAGAAACAGTAGGCAATAACAATTATTATTAGATCCATAAACACGCCGTAAAAGTATTGATCGCGCTGTAAATCACAGATGGCCCTCGTAAACGCGTCACCATCTTGTGATCTTTCTTCAGATCTGTGTCTCATTACGGATATAATTGGTATGAGGAATCAATTCTTATTATTGGCAAGGTCTGTGGAGCGTGTGTGTGTGTTTTTTTCTAATATAAAATTATTAATATATGACAAAAGATCAATATGGAAAAAGGTCATTTTTTATTTGTTAACGCAAAGGGGATATATTTCGTACCATACTGTGGGCCCTTTGATAGAAATTAAGCACCGCACAGTGTGCGGGACTTTGTACAGTCGTTCCGTTCGTATAAGCTTTCAATTTAATTTAATTTCAAACTATTTATATATAAGCTTTCAAGATAAAATAAACAAAATTTATTGAGTATTTTTATAAAATTTTAAAAAAAAGTTTCATTATCAAATCGATTTAATAGAGTCGGTCAAAACTCCAAATTATTTATATAATAATGATTCATCAATGCTAAAGTTTATTTTTATTCTCAGTTTCATGAACTCGAACTGTCTCCGCCACCTATTTTTGTATATTACGCTGTCCTTCTTATAATATTACAGTCCCTTGATGACAAATACTAAGAAAAACTTGTTGACATAATTTTCTTGAGAAATGTGAGAGGCGTTTTTTATTTCAGCCGATGAGTTGTTATCAGTTGAAGTTTTAAAATTGTGAGTCGCCTTTATTAATGTTCTGAGTTGCAGAGTTGATAATAAACAGTAAGACAACTAAAGTATATTTTCTCATTATTCGCATAAAATCAAAAGCATTTAAGTATAAAAAATATAATTGAAAATAATTCGGCTGAACCTAAATTTGAGTCACACATGATAGTGGTTACCATCGCCTATGGACATTTGCAACACTAAAGGTGCTACAAATGCGCTGCTGCTCTGTTAAGGGAGACTGGAACCTGGTCACTAATGCCGGAACACAACTCTAGGTTGTTATGGCGATATACTTTAGACCAGGGGTGGTAGCCAGTCGGGCAAATAGCCTACCCTTAGTAATGTTTCAAGTTCAATCTACTTCGTACTCTATTAGCTCTATGTGCACCGGTTTTCAAGGTGGTTTTTTAAATCGTCTCCTCCTCTGTCCTCCAAAAGGTATTTATTTTTAATGGTAATTTTTTTATGGATAAATAAATATGGGGTGCTTTGTTTTTGTTTCTCATTTTTAGAAAAAAAAATTAGCAATTATTTCTCAAAGTAAGCTGTTTTGGAGAAGCGTCTAAAAGCTCTTCAGAACTTGCCTAGCCATGATGTTTTATTTCACATTAATATTTAAATAGGCTCAGCTGTGTTCTGAATTTTAATACCTAGCGACTATCATAATTTAAATATAAGCTTTAAATATATTTGTCTTTATTACTTTATTAGGCATTTGCCGATGTATTGTGCATGCCAAACCATGTGAAAACTAGAATATCAAAATATGTTAACCCTCTCATTTAAAACTATCTATGGAGATAGTTTGAAATAGCATGTTCTTGAAGAACATGACTTTTTTGCTATGTGTTGTGAATACCTAGTGCTGCCAACTTGTTTTAAATTGGGACAGAAGATAAAACAAATCGAGATTTAGTGTTGTAGACTGTAGGGAAACAAAAAAAAACAAAGTTATTTTTATAAATAAGGTTTAATTACTTAAAATTTCTAGTAATCTATCTATTCCATTCATTCATTACCTCTAAACATCAAGCAGACACGATCATTACCTTCTTTTAACAGATTAGTTAAAGATTACTACCTCAAGCTATAGTGTTTATTTAGTTTTTGTTTAGTATTTATATTATCATATATATTACTATTTATTTATTAACTAAATTATTGTAGGAGTGCTGGTTTAGCAACTACCGACTTTGGTTGTCCTTCCTTATACTCCATCCAAAAGTTGTGTGAAAGGAATTGCCCTGGGCAATAAGACCGCCGATTGCACTTGTATTTAATGTTCTTGATTTTATGTAGCATTTTTGTACAATAAAGTATATTCTATTCTATTCTAATAATCTAAATATATCCTATTCCCATAAAAAAATACAATTAATATAACCTACAGTTTCAAAATATAAAACTAATAAATAGGCCCACATCTCCGTCAGCTGGAAATGTTCTCAAAACGCTGTTCGCGTTGAATGGCAACGCGTGGCTTGAAATACAGGTCAGTTTTTTTTTCGCGTGAGACTTCTCTCAATCGTGTAAATAAGTCTCGATAAAAGTGGTGATCTTCTGGACCCCATAGCCCCAGAGTTTTGACACCAAAAGCTACAAATATGTATCCACTGCCAATGGATGCATATTTACGGCGTTCTAAGTCTTGTTGCCGCAGGGCAGCTGCGTCCGCCAATGCAACCGTGTCAACTCACGAGGATTCCAACACTAGTGGTCATCCCATCTTCCAGGACAAGGACGACCGGTCTGTTGCCATCGTCGCGACAAATTCCATTAGATTTCAGGACGGCTGGAATCCCGCCGGTGACAAGAGCCCGACGGATATTGTCATTTAGTGTATCTTAATTCTCTAATAATACTGCTCCTTAATAAAATTGATTTATCAGGATATTTATCAATAAACTGATCAGATGTAAACCAGGATGCGTCCCCAGGCCTCTGAAAATCCCGAGCAAACCGGGACACCTGGCAACACTAGCTGTGAAGTTTTTTGGGAACCACTTGATAGGTTTTAATATTGTACAGCTGAGCTGTGCCAAGGTTAAATTCTCATAAAACATCGAGAAAATCAATCTTTCTAAAAATAAAGCATCTTTTTAACGAATCACAAGTAAGATTTATGTATTGACTGCTGATTGATTTGAAAGCCGCTGAAAGTTATGAATCGATCGTCTGTAGATTAAAATTAGGGGTCTTCTGCGAGTGGGTCTTTGGATTAACCGTAAATTTTATTATTATTATCAAAAGCTTATACTAATCTATCAATTTAAATAAAATAAAAAAAGAAGTAGATGACGTAAGTCTAGTTGTTATCCAAAATTTCGCTCCCAAAACTGTTCCGAGGTCCACAATAAAAAACGTATGCAAGCTTCGGTAAAAGTAATATTATGTTTGTGCCGTTTACTGTTGAAACGCTTGAACCTTGCGGTCCTGATACCATGAGCCTCTAAAAAGACCTATCAAAACAACTCATAGAGACTTCGCGTGGCAGGAGGGCTGGTACCTACCTCGGACAACGGATCAATATGGCGATCCAGCGAAGAAACGTAACCAGCCTTCTGGGCACCTTACCTTACCCATTGACTTCAATGACCTAGGCACAGTATTCTACTTATAGTCTTAAGATATTATAGGTAGAATACAATAAATGTTAAGTTTCTTTCATTGTTACTAGTACTGCGGTTAATTTGTTATGTTTTTGAAATTGAAAAGTAACTCTATAAAAATCAGGCGAGCGCAATCTCTTCAGGCGTTCAACGGACTCGTGAAGGATTATTACCTCGGGCTCTAAAGCCAATTATCACATCTTTATCTCTCCCATATTTACGTATTTTTATACAATATTGCTACAAGTTGGGCCTTCTGCACACCTATTGTTACATACCAACAAAGAAATGCCGCGCGCCTGGTTTATTGCCTCTCCCCGCATACGGAGTTCTTTTATGGTCGTCGTAATTAAAATTTGCAATTAGACAATAGCCTATTGGTATTGTTTTCTACTTTGTTCGCCGTTCGTAGGAATAATCAGCCAGATATACAAATTACTATTTCTCGAAAATTCACTGGTGTTTCCGAGTGCCGAACGGTGCACTGGCACGCGGTCGATTTTTATTGGACTGTATAGTTAGTATAAAACAATGCCCGAACGGAGGGGTGGGGCAGTCACTCAACGACTACAATACGATTAAGACGTGTAGTACTTTCGATTACCGACATAGTGACGTACTTTGCGCATGTGGAATTGCATTGAATCGTGCAGTGTGAACTGGTTGCATCCAGTTTTATTTTGTACTTGTTTTATATGTATTTGTACAGTTTTAATAAACTCTAGTAATTCCAACAGCATTTATTTTAATTCGAGTCCTGTAGCTCGTAACAATATCAATATGATTATTTTTATTTATATATCAATATTTGTATATTTTTCTCTTATTTCTATGTCTTTTATACTTGCCATTTCTAAATTTATATAAACTTTTTACACTAATTATATAGCGAAACCCACATGTTACACAATTTTGTCTAATCCATCTTAAGGGTGTCTGGAAGAAATTGCTTTTAGTGATAAGACTGCCTTCGTCTTCTTAAAGTCTTCTGTACTTAAACTTCTTGAATTGTATCTTAATGTTAAGCAATAAAGTATATTCTATTCTTTTCTAAGACTTCATTGGCCAGAACTAGGTTTTTTAAATCATACAATTTCTTAAGAATTTTAAATTCCACTTGCCTCTTTGATATCAATAATGAGAAACCAACAAAAGCTTTAGGTAGAAAAGCAGCTGGTTTTTCCTTCCAATCCCAGTGAGTACAATTTCATCATCAAATTTCATTCACTTGACGCTTTGAAGAATGAAGAAACGCAAAGACTAATCTTCTATGTCTCTTCAAACTACGGCCATAAAACTGGTTGTTGGAGGGCTTGTGTGGGGCCATGAGGAGGCCAACACGCAGAGGACCCATGACAAATTTAATCTAAATGTGGCGTGACACTGATCGGCAATTATCCCTGTTTTCATTATATAAAATTGCTAAGTAATGAGTGCTAGTGCCACTACGGATAGGAAACTATGGCATCTGCCCGTCGCAATGTTGAAGGAACATAGAAAAATAGGCAGACGGTGACTGTCCACTTATTGCATGGGCCCCAAAAAGTTGGTGAGGGGCAACATGAGATGGCTAAGGGGTGTGGAGAGGTGAGCTACAAGTTCACCGAAGCTACTTCCGACGTTACGCCATTTATCACTTCCACTGATGGAGCTTGAGAGACAAATTATTATTATGAATGAATACTATGAGTATTACGTAATTAATGATAAGAAATAAACAAACCTGGAAACGGTGGATTTTACAATTAACAATTTTATTGGATTGTTTGCAAAAAACAAATTAACAACGAAACAGGAAAATATTATAATAGTTATATCCCCATACTGGTATAACTACAAATAGCGTAATACAATAACTACTTAGAATTTAAATTGTTTATTATATAAGCTTTGGAATTGAACTACATTAGCTGTTTTAATAAAGGTTTAATGTCTTACGTACCGTAGGATAGTAATTGTCGCGAATATGAAGTTTATCTAAGCCTACGTTTTAACGGTTTTAAGCGCGGTAATTTATTTGATTCTGGTTTATCCAACGTTTCGGCCGCTTTTCAGTGGCCGTGGTCACGAACGACAAAGATGACATTTGTCCAACGTGTATTGTTAAAGTTTTATTTAGCCTACCGCCAACTTATTCATTTTAATTATTTAGTTTTAATTATGTTTATGGTTATTATTTACTCTATGGGAGCCTAATCTAATTTACCACCGCTTCAAAACATGTTGTGGCTTGAAGAGAAGAAGCGGCGCAAGAATCTCTTCAGCAAACATGCCTAGTTCTAAACGTAATTTTATTATGTATACAAGTCGCGAAAACTTAAGAAAATATTTATCTAAGCCGCCAAACAGGCAGATGGCCTGGCTCATGGAAAGTTGTTACCATCACCTTTAGATGTTTGTTACACGGCTACACCAGAGGCGAAGCCTTTAGGATGAGTAGGGTAAGAGAAAGAGAGATCAGACAGGAGGAATTGGATATGGAGATAGGGAAGTGGATGATTGGAATACTCACTCACCGCACGAAACATAATTAACTTAATACACGGCTAACTGTTTCATGCCGGTTTTCTGTAAGAGCCACTACATCGATCGAGTCGACCGGAATGAGGATAATGGTTCCAGCATAGCTCTACCGCTTATTCATTCGTTAGTTCGACCAAGAGCTTCATCTATTTCGAAATATTCCAAAATGTTCTACATAATATATCAAAATTATAAAAACAGCCCATAACTGTCTCACTGCTGGGCTCGGGCCTCCCACTGTAGGGGAATGGACAGTAAACCCGCCACGCTTGTCCAAGGCGGCTTGGCAGGTTTGGCACATCGGTTATCTCGATGTGCAGGTTGCATCACGATGTTTTCCTTCGTCGTTGTTAGCGCGTGGTAATTGTAACAATATGCACATTAGGTCAGAAAACTGACTAGGTGGTGCATGCGTTCCGGCCAGGATCGAACCCGCGCCCTTTGAGCTTAGGACGCGTGCGCTAGCCATTACGCTACCACGACTTTTTACATAATAATATGAGAATTTGTAGCAAGAACAGTATGACGGAAAATTAAAGAAATTTACTGATTTTTCTCATATGATACGCAATACAAAACTAATAAACAAGCTTTAAAAAAGATCTGACAAAAAAGAAACGGATTTCAATAGTAACTAAACAGCAAAATATAAAAATTGCCTACAACGTCTTGAAGTCGGTGCTTAATAAGTAATAAAAACTGCAAGATTTTATGCTTGACATCGCACCGATTTCAAGATGTTGTAGAAAATATTATTAGTTTTTTAGTTACTCTATAAGTCAGTTTATTTTCTGTTAGAATTTTTATAGCATAATTATCTATTGTTATGCAGTTGGTTTTGTTTTTTTTTATACTTTTTAGTTACGCAATAATAGCTTTAGAAAAACCAAATATGAAGCACGTTCCTGTGCCTATAATATTCGAGGGTTGCTCTCAATATCCTGGGATCAAGTCTTCTGATTCTGACTTGATGTCAATGGGACCACTTCAGGATTATACTCTTGCCAATTAAAATCTGACTGTCAAATGAAAACCTGTCTACAATTGACGGAAAAATCACTTAATAAACATACAAACAAAACCATTCGAACTAAAAACCTCCTGCTTTTTTAAGTCGGTTAAAATTAGAAGAAAATCCCTAATTTTTCTAACGTGATCAAATTAATTAGATTTATCATCATCTTAACTGTTGCAGTTAATCATCTTGTTAGTTCAAGGTACAGGTAAAATAATAATGATTCAAGACCTGCTCTGGTTCCTGAATTTCTTCAGCTGATTATTCAACGTTCATTATTCATATTTTCGGAATATTTAAAACTGTATATGCGTAACGTTTTTCTTAGTAGCGAGGTTAATAAGCGATGAGGCTTAACGCTTAACCAGCGAAAGCGATGACACCGCGAGAAACACTCGCTTACATCCAATTTTATTTATAAAATCAGTGTCCAGCCAAGTCGGGCATCCGCGGACGTCTGCATAGACAAAATACAACAACACGTGGTGTCCGGAAAATATATATTGTCAATGTAACCTTACGATTTTACGCTATTTACTGGCGCCGGCGTTTGCACTCGCGCGTCGTTTTCAACGCCTGCGTACAGCGATCAATAAACATTGTGATATTCAAAACTTTGATAAACATCGAAGATGGAACACGAGGTGCCACCCAGTTACCCGCCGCCTCCTCCCCCGAAGAGGCCGAGCAGGCCAAAAATCACACTGCAGATCCCGGACTCGAATTTTCAAATGACGCCCCGAGGCCTCACTACTGGTAGTACTATACATTGGGGACCATCGCAGTATCATGGGAAGATTCCAGCGACACCAGGATCCCATATTTCCGACCCTCAGAATCTTAATTTCAATCCCTTCTTGCATATGTACCACAATAAAGCGTCGGAATTCATGTTTAAACAGTTTGAAGGTTTTAAGGATTTTACGATGAATACGGCTAAAAGTGGATTAAGTGCTGGCGAAAAGACTGCCTTCTGGGTGTACAATAAGTTAAAGTTACTATCGAAAAGGTGGTTCACGCATCTGTTTCTGACAATGAGTTTGGCATTATATAGTGTGATGGGTGCTGGGATTTTTGTGACTTTGGAAAGTAAGTACAAAGTTATTTAGTCATTTTTCAAAAATATGTACTGGCATGTATTTATGCAATCTTAACCTGTGGACAGCATTGTAAGCTACATTATTACTTAATATTAAATGTAAAATTATAATAATATAGGATATTAACGACGCAACTGTTCGTATTCCCAATAAAATAAATTATAATTAAATTCCAACGAAGTTGTTAGAAATGAAGTTTCACTATGAACGCAAGAAGGTAAAAGAACGAATTTATTAGTATTTTCGTATTTTAATATCATATTACATTTAAATGAATTCTATAAATATCGAAACCTGTTGAGTAAATTTTGATCTTCTATTTAAATAAGAAATTGAAAAGACACCCCTAAGAAAACTTGTAAGTTTTGATTGATTTTGTCTAAAAATAAGTTCCATGAGAGCTTTTCCCTGGACACAATCTACTCTTTGTCGAAATTCATTAAAAATCCGATCAGACCTTTAGCGTTACAAAAAACCGAGTCAAATTCGATTTTTTAAACAAGTATACATATATATATATGTTGCGAGTCTTATATAATAGATGGTTTATATTTGTCTTTTAATTTGATTGGATATAAAAAAAATGAGTCGTTCAATGTATTCAACATTCTCGTTTTAATATACATTAAATATCTCTTCGTTTCCTTCACTTTTGGGCCTACATTACCCAATTTAGTAGGGCATGCATCATACATGGTTTTTTCCTAAATGATTTAGGAAACACATATTATCTCTTTGATCAATTACAATATTTAACGATGTCTAAACGTTTAAGTCAACATAAATAACATAAAGAGTTAGATATTTAATGTAGAAAATGTTTTAAATTAACCATAGACGGTGACATAAACACCATGATCAAATAACAGAGGTGTTAAAGAAAGATCAGGTATAGAGCATGATTAATGAAAGAAGTGTAATGAAAGTAAATAAAGCGAAAGTCGACTGTCGGGATCAGGATCGTCGCAAGTGGAGATCCATTGTATCTGCCTACACCCATAGGAAATAAGCGTAAAAAATGTATCTAAATACACAATTTACCTAAAATGTTATTCAACATTTTAATTTGTGCAAACAAAAACAGGTTATAAGTAAGTACGAGAATTCCAGTAATTTATTCATGTTTCATACTCTAAATTTTAATTAATGAAACTCTTGTGGAAATTTGCGTCGGGGACATCCTGTCGAAATATTCGTATAAACAGTAAACTTAAAAGGTCAAAAGTTATATGAAAGGGGGTATTGTGACTCGCATCTCAGGTTGAAGTTTGGTGATCCGACCCCTTCGGTTTGCTTTAAATACTTTATTCATTTGAAGCTACTCGTATTAATTAACATATATTTTTGACAATTTTATCACATTATTTCAATATTAAATTAATATATGAAACTGGATTTTTTGTGATTTTCCATTTTCATCATTTCGTTATTTTTGTTCCTTTGGTAGTTTCAATAGTTTTGGTAATTTTATCATATTGTGTTAAATTAATTGTGCTCGTTATTTCACTTGCGCGGGAGTTTTGTTACATACCGACAAAGAAACGCGCACATGGTTTATTGCCCCTCCCGCATTCAGAGTTCTTTTGTTTACTTCGTTGCAATTAGACAATAGCCTCTTGTTATCGTTTTCGACTTAGTTGGCCGTTCGCAGGAATAATTAGCCAGGTGTGCAAATTAGTATTTCTCGCAAACCCCAGTGCACGCGGTCGATTTTTTGTACTGTATAGTTAGTATAAAACAATGCCCGAACGGAGAGGTGAGGCAGTCAAGCGAGGATTACGATACGAGTAAGACGTACATTCGATGAGCGATATAGTGACGGACTTTGCGCGTATTATTGAATCGTGCAGTGTGTACTGTGGTGGTATCCAGTTATATTTGTACCTGTTTTATACCTGTTCGTACAGTTCTAATAAATTATATAGCAATTCCAACGGCATTTTAATTCGAGTCCTGCGTGACTCGTAACAATATTATAGTTTCGTAATATTGTTATTCTTTGGTCATACATTAGCATTATTCTCATAATTGTCTATATGATTAGAAACTAAATAAAAATATTAAGGTTAGTACCGATTTCAACGGGACTTTCACTACACTGGCAGATAGCTAATGTTATAAGGACTTGAGCAACATTTTCAGGATTTCACAAAAAAAAACACGCGGACGAAGTCGCAATCAAAGCTAGTTTTATTTTAATCAAAAATATTACAATTAAGTATATCTGGGACCGAAAATAATTGGAACACGTTATATTTTCTCATTGCATTAATTAGGAATTGTTGGAATGTTAAACTATATGTTTATACTTTGAAATTATTGTAATAATTTTGAAAAAAAAAATAGTTTTGCGTTTTCGCGATCATTTCAGCACCTTGAAGCTGCATATCGGAAGCCTCCTCTGAATGCTATCGTAATGTGTCGTTTCATAGTAAGCTGAATTGCATATTGACGGACTTCAAATTGTCTTCTACTGAATGAACAAGAGAGCTTCTTATATATATAAGAAAGATATCTGCACTTTACAACCCCAAAAAAGAAGACACGCCAAGTGGAGTTTGTGATGATGTCTTCAACATTGAGTGCATATTTAGATAGGACGTTTACGTGATCTCTTAATGGAGATTAAAGCAAAACTCAAAACAAGCATTCTGCTCTCTTGGAATAACTCGCTTAGTTCTGGCTAGCATGCAGACGAGGGCCAAACACTATGTCAGCATAGTTTAGTCGGGATAAAACTAAAGACTACAAGTTGAATCCACACCTTCATTTAAATATGGCCTTAGATTATACAGAGTTTTAAGCTTATAAAATCTTTTATTGTTGAACGAGGCACATGCCTTTGTGTTTAAAATCACAATCTATTATAAACTCAGATTTCTAGCTTTAAAGACCCTTTCTATTGGTTTGTCCATAATCTTATAATTGGTCATGGATCACTCCATGTGATTGATTGAGGTGCAAAAGTTGGTGATTACTATGAAAAGCAATGTATTTTGATTTTGTGTGACTTAATAGTAGCGAATTGTTTTTGGGCCAAACTGCTACCCGTGAGAGATCCTGGTTAAGCCTTCCTTTTGCTTCATTTCTGACGGCATACAGGAAATGTAAAATTGGTTGTTGTTAGCGTAAAAAATTTAAAAACTTCGTTTAAAAAAACCGACTTCAAAAACTCAAAAACTAAAATGTATAAAATAACTTATTTCTAAAGCTATTAAATATTAATATATATTATCTAAAACATCTTAAAGTCGGTGCTTAGTAATTTTCAAAATATAGTAATTTTTATGTTTTGCTTTGCACCGACTTCAAGATGTTTTAGATAATATAGATTAATATTTAATAGCTTTAGAAATAAGTTATTTTATACATTTTAGTTTTTGAAGTCGGTTTTTTTAAACGAAGTTTTTAAATTTTATTTGTTACTTTTTAGTGTCTAGCTATGTATGGGTGGACTTACGAATGGTGCCGCGCTTCTTAAAAAATATAGGTCCCAAGAACCGGGAACAAAAAAATGATCGTAAAATGAAAACTACTGGGCCAAACTATGTCAAATTTTTAGGGGACCACATGGCAGCTATTCCGCGTCGAACAAAAAAAGAATCACGTAAATCGAATCATAAATGACGGAGTAATCGGCGAACATACATAAAAAATAAGCAAAAAAAAAAAAAAAGATCCCGACGAATTGAGAACCTCCTCCTTTTTTCGAAGTCGGTTAAAAATGAGACTTACAATGTTTAATATTGGTACGAGTTACGGGATTCGAATTAAAATTCCGTTGGAATTACTAGAATTTTTTAGAACTATACAAACACGTATAACACAGGTACAAATATAACTGGACACAACCAGTACAAAGTGCACAATTCAATAGCACGCCGAAAGTCCGTAACTATATATAGCTTACCGAATGTATACACGTCTAGTTTTGCAGGCGATTATTGCTTGACTGCCTCACCCCTCCGTTCGGGGTTTGTTTTATACTAAACTATACAATGTCTCGACACAATATTCGACCGTATAACAATAGTTTCTAAGATTCAGACCTGGCTAATCGCTACCATAAAATATTACAATAGACAATAGGCTGTTTTTCTAATTACAAAATTTAAACACAAAGTAAACAAAATAATTCCAAATGCCAAAAAGGCAATAAACTGCAGGTGTGAATTGTTCTTTGTCGGTCGTGACAATATGTTATGTCAGCTGTGTATAACATAAACACAATTAGTCCCAAAACTGACCCTTTAGGTACTCCTCTGTAGACGCCAATATATCTTAGCAATTACATTTTACTTTACCTATATATTTTATGTCTGTATTTATTAATGAATTATACAGTGGATTTCGTTCATGACGACGATGAAATGACTACTATAATTTCGTCGCTATATACAATGATAGAAAGAAAATAGTATTTATTGTTAGACAATATCTACTGCTACGAAATACGCATACATACCGCCTAATGTTTACTTAATAATACTGATTCTTAAATGTAACTTTACTACTTTAAATATAGCTTTTAAATTTCTATAAAACACATGTAATTTTCATGTTTAAATATTAAGATGAATAATGGCTTTCCTAATATGTAATCAGGAATTTGAACTCTAATTTCTATATTTGACCACCAGTCCATTAGTACGTACCATATAAATTGAATACTAAAAATGTAATTTCTCCTGTGAGCTTGAGTCAAAGTTTCTGCAGACAAAGTCCCGAGAAATACCCTTGGGGAAACAAAACCCTGTTACTGCCAGTTCTCATAGGAATTCGAAAAAGTAGCAAAAAGTATCAATATCGCTCAGAAGTATTAAATTTTATTGACTAAGTCACACAAAATATCCGAAACGTGATTCACTTTTTATTAAAGATTTTTATTTATAACATTTTTAAAAATAGAACGCACGACATGAAATGAAAAAAACTTTTTTATTTTATAGCGACGTGGGTGGCTCATGTCAGCTTCACAATACAGATGTTTTTTTTTATTCTGGTAATTTCTCGAGTTATTTAAGTTTCAATTTCATTATTCCACAGATTCGTAAAAGGAGGTTTAATGTTATGCTTTCCTGCTAAATTGTATGAGTTCATATCGTATAAAACGAATGAGATGGGCTCATACTTAAATTAAAGTAAATAATATATGTAATTAGTATATGCCCGCGACTTCGTCTACGTTTGACTTGAAATTTCCTTGAAATTTTCGGAATAAAAAATATCACACATTTTATTACATAAAATTAGATGTCGGTCAGTGAAAAAACCACATATCAATTAGATTTTTGAAGTGATAACTTTTTATGGGAGGGTAAACCGCTTCGTTACGTAACGCATTACCGCGCCAGTATTGTCTGGCTTGCTTCCTTTCTCTCACGCATACGGCAGTGATAGGCAGGCTAAGTTACCACTTCCATCGGGCGTCCCGAGACGCACACGTTTTTTTTATATTGGCCATTTACAATAATTCCCAGAAATATTTCCGCGGGATTCCCAGGATAAACAGTAGCGCAGATTTTAAGTCTATGAATTTTCTGTCGATCAGCGAAAACCACATCGAAGTCGCCTCCGTAGTTTTTACGTGAATCTCGAACAAGCAGCCAAACCGACAAACAGACAAGAAATCTAAAAAAATACATCGTGTTTTTCCTTTATATAGTCTATATTCCAGTATTTTTTAATAGCTTTAATGTACAGACACAGCATGTTTACAACTTAATAATATAGATACATACCAAAACGCAGATTCTTTTGCGGAAATTTTAAGATCTGAAGTTATGAATGCATGAATAAAATACATTTATTTTTCATCGTAAATTAAAGCGAAGGCATAATATAGATTAACCAAAAGACAGCCTTTTGACCTCTGCATAGCCATTCCCTAGACTCGTTGATACAACAAGAAAAGATTTATGTACTTAACATTTTTTATATCATTACGTAGACTTAAGAAAAATAAAATAAGTAGAACAATATATAGGTACTTCTTTAAAAAAAAATAACATCACATGAATTGTATTTTTAATCAGCAACTAGTGTACTTAGAAATTTTCATTTTTTTTTATTTTATTACTAAAGGCCGCGTGCATAAGGTTGCTTAAATTTATTTAAGAAACACAAAACATATTTAAGAACTGTAAGCTGTCTCTGTGTGTATTTTCCTTTTTCTTTGATGCATAATAATTACAGATAATTTAAGAATTTTCTTTGAGTCAGGTTAGCTGGAAGAGATCGCTTTAGCGATAAAGCCGCCTTTTATTTTACCAAGTAACTATTGTTTTGTTGTATATTATTGTAATTTTTGTTTTGGTAAACAATAAAGTGTATGTCTATGTCACACGATTTCATGATTTTGACACATCCTCCGTCCTTGTCATAGCTGGTCACATTTCTGAGACTCCTTCCTCCCTAGTGTAGAAGGAAGGAGTTCCCTCCCTAATATTATTATATTTTGCAATTTTACATCAAGAAATTATTAAATTAAAATAGCAGTTCTGTAGTAACTAATTAGTTCTATATTCAATTAAATTATTTTTTAATAATTAAAACAGTGCTCATACATATACAGCCTTATTAATAAAAAAGTCTTAATCCTAGGAGTAATCTGCCTTTAGGCCGGACTAGTTACTATTGGAGTAACTAAGCATTAACTTCGTCGTAAGAGTGTTATTAATAAACAAGGAGTATCCTCGGAGTAACAATACCTTCCTTACACCATAGATTAGTGAATAAATTATGGCAACACGTATCATTTAAAAGTAAAAAGACCGATTTGGTGAGTGGAAATGACAAGTAATGTTGACAATTGACATTTATAGTGTCTAATTGATAAATGATTCCTAATTTCCTACACAAAGATTAAAAAAATAAAATAAAATTTATTTGAATTTTTTTGTAGTGCCTAGTTTTTCTTTCATTTGTAAAGTTAGTACCACGCATAAACCACTAAAACATGAGTCAAAAACGTAACCACTCCATCAATTGGGATGAGGAGAAAAGGATAAGTCAATTACTTAGGGATGGATAAGAAAAAAAATTGTGTAACGCGTGGGTTTTGCATAATTAAAATAAAAAAGATATATATAAAATATATCGAAGGCAAAGTGGAAGCAAGGAGAGGGAAGGGAAGACCAAGGCGAGCATTTATGGATCAAATAAAAGAAAAAGTGGGTGTCGTGTTACATATAAGTAAAACAACTGGCCCATAATAGAGAAGATTGGAAGAGGCTCCACCGACAATAACATGCTCTTAAATGTTAAATATATAATTAAATGTTATAATTAAAATATAAGATATTAATTTATAATAAAATTTTATTTAGTCACACTATTGTAGTATTTTCTTAAGTAATCTATGTTACCACACCGCTTAGCAAACATGTTGCTGGAAGAGAAGGGCGCAAGAAAGTCTTCAACAACATGCTTATCTATGTGGCATTTGTATGAATTTGAGCTCTCTTTTGTACTAGTGCCAGGGCAACTTGTTTGCATATAACTGATATTGTTGACCGACTCATTCCACTAAGATCTCCTGCATCATCTTGAACCTGTTAAGTAAAATGTTTGTATAATTTATTAAGAAATAGATGAATACTGAAAGATTATCATTATTTCACTTACTTCTTCACGAACCCGTATTCTTATGGCCGCTAAAACTTTAATATGAGGAGGTATAAAACCTTATTTCCTATGTTATTTTATTATGTTAATGTCAGTTTATTTGTCAAATTGTCAATTGTCAGCGCTACTCTATGCTTAATCCATCGCAATTTCGCAAAACTACCCAGCAACTTGAAGTAACTTTTACTCTGAGACTAAAGTCGAATTAGTCTACTTCTTGTTTACTCCACGTTTATTAATACTGATATTGGTTGCTACTGAGATAATACTAGAAGTAAAGTTAATCTAGGTTTACTCCATGTTTATTAATAAGACGGATAGAGTTGGAGTTATTTTAAAGTCCAAATTTCGTGTTTTAAAGCTTAAACATATTAGATTTTGAAATGTGACGTCACGAAATTTAGGACCATTCCCACCCCTTGTTACACAATGTCACACTTCGTTGACGTGTGACGTCGACTCCCTTCCCCCGTTGACGTGTGACGTAATTTATGGGTCGCCCTTAACTCCATAACTGATGGCTTTTTGGTTGTCTGTGTGTGTGGAAATGACTCGCCAAACGGCAGCCGCCGGCTGACGGCTAGGCCGTCAACTTGACAGTTTTTGGTTTCGTTCGAAACTTTTAGCCAGTTGGCGAAGTGGTTGACAATTTAGTCGAGAATATTTTATCGTCAGCCGTCAATGGTCAGCCGCAAATTAGTTGACTTTTACGAATACAATAGCTTTGTATCTGTAGACGTCGCCTACGGGCGCTATTAATTTTTCAAGGTATATTGTTCACCTTACAATGACTGGTACAAATGGGAAGGTAGACCAAAAAAAAGATGGTTGGATTGTGTGAAGGATGATATGATGATTTGTGGTGTAACAGAAGATGCACGTCAGAATAGAGGAGTGTGGAAGGAAAGGACATATTGTGTTAATTGGGATGTGGTGAAAGAAAAGAGAGATGATTCACATTACATTAGATCACTGTTATATGTTAGCAATGATAAATTAACAAAGTATTATTTAGAATAGTAATCATATTACCCTATAGTGATTATAAGAGTAAAGTAGTGTGAAACAAAATCCATATAGATTGGTAATGCGTTCATATTCTGGTAAAAGCACATATTAAGATCAAGGTTAATTTAATTTACTAGTCAGTATCTACCATTAATAATTTCATAAATAAATAGACTCAGTCATAATTGAATACGTTATTGGTTTGATAGACTAATAGAATTCATATATTAATAATGATATCAATTACGTTATTTGACATAGACATATGGAATAAGATACTTGTCTTAGTGAGTTTTAAAATAGGAATGTCTCATATTTTCTTAAGTCTTCACGACTTGTATACATAATACAACGTCGAAACGTCGGATTAACAAAAATCAAAGAAGTTACACGGTTAAAGCCGTTAAAACGTAGTTTTACTGGAATGTCTATTTTTTCATGATTACGCTACGCCGCTTACGCTACTGGCAAGACTAGTGGAGTTAAGAAGAATTTACAACTATTTTAATATTTTAAGGCAATTAAAGTATATAAAATTAGTTGATTGTGAGCTCTTTAAAACCGTTACTTAACTTGTTAGCATGATATAAATACAGATGGATGATACTCTGAAAAGAACGGATGTATGTTCGCATATTTGAATTCTGCCTATTTCTACCCGGTTTGTAGTTCAGAGTTTTAGATGCCTGAGTCTTATACGTGACTATTTTTCGAAGAAAATACAGGTGATGTAGATCTAAAAACAGTAACTGAAAAAGGCTGAAATTGTAACGCCGCCGGCATCGCGCCGCTGCCGACTGAAAATTTACTACCGAGCAAACTCCGAAAATACATTAAAATTTTATGTCTCCTTCCAAGCATCACTTGAAAATTAGGAAATAGATTAATGAACTACCTTCAATTTAAAGAGCTACCTTTTAGCATGAGTCAACATTTAGCATAATTTTTATCTCGATAAATAACCTTATTTTCGCATCATTTTTGAATATAGCCAAAAATTTGGCGCTGCAGTCGCGTTTTTAAGTGCTAGTGTCTCCATTCATTAACAATTACGTCGTTATGGCAACGTGAATGAAATTTTGCTGGCATATACACAATTTTTTGAATAAAAGCCTTTCACCTATAATAGCGATATTTCAATAGCAATGCTGGTATTAAACAGATCAATCGAGTTGAATAAATTTAGTTGAAAGGTGCGGAACTGAAAGGACACGACGGTAATCAATGGCATTTAATTATTAAAATTTTATATGGATCTCTTTGGTTCATTCAACCAAATTGAAAGGCAGAAATGAATCGTCTAATAACTGCTTAAGCCCTCTAAGTTCACATAAAAACACATACATTCTACAATATCACATACGTGATACCACGATATCACGTACATGTATTCAAAAACCGAACGACATCGTTACTGCCGCAATTTATTTATCTACAAAACCCATACAGAAAGAAATAATATTTTTTTTATTAAAGCCACAAACGGACCTAGTGATTCTTTTTTAAAAATTTTATGCGATTTTAATCTTTATGCCTTTGGAACAAGGGCTTTGTGTATGCAAAATAAGTCTGTAACGATGCTTACTGCTGAACCATAAAACATTTGATGACTACCGGAGGTTAGAGAAAAGTAAATAAACGCTTTTAATTATGGTTTTAAATTACAGAGAGAATTACGTACTTGCTGATTTAAAGGTCACTAATGTTCTTCTGTTTAAGTAGGCATCTTAGTTCATAAAGTTTATAGACTCAATTTGTCTGGTCTTTGGAACGGTTTGGACATATACTAGATCGAGTCGTATGAGTCCATTAAAAAAAATCAAGAAGCTGATTAATGACCAGGAGACCGATTCTGCTATCTATCTCGTCAAAATCTCCGGACACTATTGTCTCAATTGTAGGTTTGCCTGATTTCGGTATTCTGTCACTTCCAATGGCGTGTCCATGGCACGCCTACTCTATCTTTATGCATATTTATGAGCGAAATAAATATTTGAATTTTTGGTAGTTTAACAATATTCCTTTCGGCTAAAACCATTTCTGATAATGGTAATACTAATTTTTTCTACTATTGTTCCGTCGCGACGATTCCGACAAGATATTGTGGATTTAGTATAATACCAATTTCGCAATGGAATCGTTTTTTTAATGCATGAGTTCAGCATACTAGTAGACCTGAAGGAAGGCGGTTACCATCGCCTATGACCTTTGAAGCTCCAAAGGTGCTACCACTGTATTGCCAATTTCTCAATTCTCTAAATGGAGACTGGAACTTGGCCTCTAATGCCGGAACACAACTAAAGGTTGTTATGGGGCTTACTTTGGACCAGGGGTGCTAATTATCCAATTGAGTAATTAAGTTAGCACCTGCCTGTAGGTTGTTTTGTCGCCTCTTAAGACATGGTGCCCGGCCGCAGGAAACTGTATTCTATCTCTTCAATTAAATTAATTAAATAGTTCAACTTAGATTATTTAAAGTTATCACTTATATCGGGCGTCCCGAGTCGCACACCGTCTGTTTTTTAATTCTAATGTAGTTAAATTTTTTTAGTCAATTTGGAGTGTTTACTTATTAGAATATTTAGTCTAGATTTAATTTTAAATAAAATATATATTACTTTTTTGTAAGTCAAATAAATATTAGAAAAATATTCTAAAATATTAATGAATACTAAAGTTCGTGGCATGAATTATAAGTTAACATTAATTTCACTAAAATAACTGTCGTTCCCAATATTCAGTGAGATATATTAACAAAATTTTAAAACCACGTTGAGTGATAGTTGCCTGAATACCAGTGATTTATATCTGAACTAATTTTTCCCGTGGTTGTGTTCCCGTGTATTATATTTATCTTATTGATTTTTTAGGGTTTAGTGGAGATTTTGGAAAAAACTGGATCATTCTGTATTCGGAATATCCGTTCATCATCATCGTCATTTATCGGTGGGCCATTTGCCTGTCTGCTTGAACGCCTGCAATAAAAAAAATAACTTTAACTTTGTACTTAAGGAGTAAACTGCAGTTGTCTCTCAGAGCTGACACACACTTTTTTAATAGTTTTTATTAATATTCATTAATATTAATATAATAATAATAAAGACGCCCCGCCTCCGTGCTTGCCTTAGACAGCCGGTACGGAGTGGAGATCGCTAGAGCTAAGACTCAAGCTCCAAGGGCGGATGAAGGGAAATGGCCTAACATCGGAACGTTATTATTCGTAATGTATGTCTTTGAAGTCCACGGGCCACAAAAATGGCCCGGATTTTTGGAGGGCTTGCGTGGGGCCATGGGAGGGCCAACACGTATATGCCTCTTGAGAAATTTAATGTTAATGTGCATTATTGTCTGCACCATACACCATGCACCGAAGGATAAGCCCCGGCCGTTGTAGAACCATTGTGGGAAATATGAACAAAAAGTACCGGGTTATTGGGGGCATCTACCCATCATAATTTTCTAAGAACATAGAAAAATGCCCAAAAAATGCCATAGAAGACAGGGGCAACATTCGTAATTTTGTTGTTAAGATTTGTATAATACGGATTTGTTGCAAGTAAAATCTGTTAATTAATATTTTTAGAAATTCGGTAATGGGGGACAAGATAGCAAACTCCATTCTATTTGCCCTTGAACACGAATTATAATAATAATAAAAATCTTTATTAGCCTTTAGTGTTTTACAAGTAACAAAAAAGAAAAATGTGTTAGTTTAGATTACGGCTATAGAAATTAAGACAAGTAAAGTAGTCTCAAACTAGGAACAAGGCCTGTGTTTTGAGTCAATCAAAGGTACCCCACACCTATATGGTTAAACAATATAATTATAGCTCTTAAAATAAGTATTTGTATGTGCTGAAGTGCGTGTGATGTGAGTGGTTACTATTATTAATTATTACCAAAATCTAGGAATCAATATTTTCTACGTGGCCTTAAAATTTGCCGAAGTATCAGATAGATAGATATCAGTTCAGAA
The DNA here is from genome assembly GCA_949752895.1 of Dendrolimus pini. Taxonomy (NCBI): domain Eukaryota; kingdom Metazoa; phylum Arthropoda; class Insecta; order Lepidoptera; family Lasiocampidae; genus Dendrolimus; species Dendrolimus pini. Next base: position 8,116,729 of record OX457147.1, on the reverse strand, counting down.
GCATCATCAATACGTTCATAACTCTATAAATTAAACCCATAGAGTACTTCTAATTTTGTTAATATAAAACCAATATAATGTGAACTTAAATAGTTTAGTATATTGAACGAATGTCTGTGTAATGTATCGCAGAGATATGCATACTTTTTATATTTGCTCGAAGTTAAACAGGCTGACGGTCACCTGGTTGTAAGTTGTTACCTTTGTCCATGGATATATGAAACATTAAATGAATCGTTGAGTTATCTATCTTGTATAATCGCGAAAAGAATTCATTCTGAAGCTTAAATACTTATATCATGAAGGAGCGAGCGCCACGTAAAGTGGAGAAGTGCCAAATTTCGAGGAACTGTAGACAAACCCTCAATCATTGCCAATGGTTTCTATGGTAGTATGGTGACATTGGCGCCAATTCAAATTGTTGTTGCAAAGTCTAATAATTAGTTTCTTAAAGATGAGTGTTAACATATCAGAGTATGCATGTTAGCCGTTCCACAAGGCGACCTCGGTCGTTGTGATCGTGGTGAAAACGTTACTAATGACGTCATCATTATCGAGCACACAACGCTCACAATGTCCCATGTCAAGAGGTGGGTCGAATAGCCGTCCCACTTGGGTTTACGACATTAACGCGAGCAAGCAAGTTGAACGGGTAAAATCGCGGACGTGAACGTGGTCGTTGTGAGTCTCTAATGGAATGTAACCGTGGTGGTACAAAAATTAAGATGAGTTGACTTGTCTTTTCTCCTCCTTCCTGACAAACAAGATCTGTCTGTATTAATTTCTTATTTATACATTTGTGTATCCTTTTTGTCTTTTTTACTTTTTATTATAATTACCTTCTCTTTCTTTACATTCTTATATCTATTACATGTTGTTTACTAATCTAATTTTAGAAAATTTTAGTAATTTTAGTAATCTAATTCTAGTATATTAGTTATTTACTTATCTGATTACAATATGCGTTATGTTAGGACAATAAGGCATAGAGAAATTACAATAATCATAATTGAAATTAAATGTACAGACTGTAGAACACACTTGAGTAACAAAGGTTCGACTTTCTGTAAGTTTGGGATCGTCGACAATTTGTACTGACTGGTGCTGTAGGAAGTTAAATAAGAGCAGCTGGTACTAGATTGCACCACCTATTGTGCGCGCGGAATCCGCAGGTAATTTTTTTTACCGGATATTCCGTACACACGAAGCGGCTGAAAATAATAGTATAATTTTGTTGCCTTCAGTTGTTGTGTAAATGTATGTTGAATAACAATAAATAAACAGAATAGAATATGATCTAGACTTACCCGAAACCCCGTCGACTGCCACTAAAACATTTAGTAAATATCATCGGTATCGTATTTACTAATCCTTTATTCACTACTAGCTTCTGCCCGCGACTTCGTTCGCGTGGAATAGTAAAAAAAAAGTAAGTTAAATACCCCGCGATTTTGCAACATTCTTCATTGATGCTCCGCTCCTATTGGTCTTAGCGTGATGGTATATAGCCTATAACCTTCCTCGATAAATGGGCTATCTAACACTAAAAGAATTTTTCAGATGAGACCAGTAGTTCTGGAGATTAGCGCGTTCAAGCAAACAAACAAAGAAACAAACTTATCAGCTTTATATATTAAATATATATAAGATAAAACTCTCTCACCGACACCACACCCTGTCAAAATCTTCGCTTCTATTATGTTACGTTGCAGAGAAATTACTTTCAGTCTGTTATAAGCTGTTTAAGTAATTAGAGTTTTTTAACTATCCCACGGGAACTCTAATTTTTCGGGATCAAAAGTATCCTATATGTTGATCAGGGATATAAGCTACCATCATAGAAAATTTCATGTAAATCGGTCTAGTCGTTTCGGAGATTAGCCGGTACAAACAGAGAAACAAAAAATTTGAAAAAAAACTAAATTAGTTCTATTTCACTTCTTACATCTCCCTGACTCGGTTTTTACCATTTTTTTTCATTGTTAAGAAATTTGACCTCTACAATTTTATTATATGTATAGATAACAGATCAATAAACATCTGCCTTAAAATAGCTATTGTTTCGTGATACCTAATATTATCTTTTAAATTATGACAGTATTATACAAGTAACATCTATAACTATAGCTTCATAACATCTCTTATAAACATATTGTTACAACCGAATGCCGACAAAAGACCAATTCACACCTGCAGTTTATTACCTTTCCGCATTTGGACTTCTTCTGTTTATGTTGTGTTTAAAATTTATAATTAGAAAAACAAGCCATTGTGTATTGTAATGTTTATGATGGTCACTAGCCAGGTGTGATTCTTGAAAATAATTTTTATGCGGTCGAGTATTGTGTAGAGACGTATCGTATTGGTGCAGTATAAAACAATGCCCCAACTGAGAGGCGAGGGTGAGGCAGTCTAGCGATAGGCACAAGGGACAAAAGACGTGTGTACATTCGATAAGGTATATAGTGACGGACTTTGCGCGTGTTATTGAATCGTGCATCACGTTTGTGCTGTTTGCGTCCAGTTATATTTGTACCTGTGTTATACGTGTTTGTAGAGTTCTAATAAATTCTATAATAATTCCAACGGCATTTTAATTGTATTCCTATAACTCGTAACAATATATTAGCCGCCATAAATTTAGTTAGGTTTAATTTTAATTTGTATATACAGTGTATAGTTTAATTTTAGTGCCTAATTTAATTGCAATTAGTTTAATATTAGTAATATTAGTTTAAAAGCGATATATATTATTTTGAATCAAAATGACGGATACTTAATATTTGAGTTAACTGAGGCAGTACAACTTTATTTGAGAACTGCATAAGGAACATTGTTTAAAAAATACAAGAACATTCCGAGTTATTTAAACTAATCTAAACAAACATTCCACTAAATAAGTTATACAATAAACAGTCTAGAGATTGTTTTCACGTGTTTTCCGTAGTTTATTTTTAAACTGAACTACACCTAAACCTCCAGAGCTGTGAGTGACGTAACTAAGGAATTTTTAACAGTTTTTATTATTAGTCATGTGTGCGACATATATTTCAAGAACGTCTGAAGTGTGCAACATAAAAATGATATATTGAAATTTGACATTCACGTGTAAATATTTAACAGTGAAGGGCTCCGTAGAGGTGAGAAATGTCCAATGCTTACATTATTTGGTCACGGAACCATAAGAAAAGCATTTGATCGAAAAACAGCTTGGTTGAACAAGCTTTTTATTTCCTCTTTAAATAATTTGTTGTTGACTGAGATAAATAGGGTGGCGCGGAGAAGTCGTAAAAAAATCAATTTCTTAAAACAACTTTATTGTACGGCAATTCTTACAAGATTAACTTAATTACAATTAATATCTTACAAACTTCTTTAGTCTAAATTATTATTATTAAACGATGACCAAGCGCTGCGCGGTCAGCCTTTTTGTAGGCAAGCGCAGGCCGGGCGATTGCCTAACTACTGTAATTATTTTAATTATAAAAGAAAACTGCACCTGGAGTAATGTATGACGATTTTAATAGGGGGAAAAAAGATACAGATAAAAAAACAAAAGAATATCTATGTTCTAAATACAAAAAAATAGTATATTTGGTGGCCAGTATGCACCAAATAAATAAAAACTATTTGTTGGGAATTCTAGCACAGCTCAGATCTCATAAACTATTCGATGTCTCGTATTTTAACTAAATTTTTTCAAAGTATTTTAGTTTTGTGTAGATTTTGTTTAGAAATGGCCACGGCATAGTTCAGAAGTTAAGTTTAATCAATTTATTTATTTGCATGAATATGGGTTGGGTATACCTAACACAGGTCTTAAAAATATAGGGCCACCCTGGGGTTAAGCCATGCGTTGGGGCGTCACAGTTGTGTACCTATGGTCTATATCTTGTGACGCCCCATAAAAGCGCGAGGGACTAGGGGCGCAGGTTAGGTGTAGTGGGTAGTCCGGCGGACGGAATCTCGCGACTACTACGCTCTCCTAGGCATGACTACGTAGAGATTCCGGACGCCAGGAGTCTCACACACCCCTCGGACAACCCCCCCCCCCCCCCCCGGGCCCGAGGCAGTGTCGCAAGAAAAGACATTCCCCTGCGTTATAAAAAAAAGGTCTTAAAAATATAATATACTACCTAGGTAAGTAGTACATTAGTACATAAGCAGGATGACACATTGTTACTTTTAAATTTGCAAATCTTATTACAATGCCAGGAATCGAACCCTTAGCCTCTGCGTTTCAGCGAGTTTGATCGGTTAAGACTTAGCTCGTTCAACCACAGAAGAAGTCTGTTATTTATTTATTTATTATGTACCTATCAGCTATATCTATATAATTTCATGAACTAGTCTCTATAGTATTACCTAAATTAAAATCTTTATCAGAGAGGGGCTCTTTACGCCGCTTTCGAGTAGCTGGCGCCCGCCCATTCTTGTGTGCGATGTACACATTGCACATAGAGGCGGCTCAGCCCTGGGCTTCGATGTACAAAGGGATGTGTAGAATGTGATATTTACAAAAATGACTACAAGACTAAAACGCAAGTGCTTAAGCCACCATGCTACCACGTTTGTACCTGAAGCTTAATACCCAAAGTTCATTTATGCGGACAAAAATCAAATTGAAGTGTCTGTTTGTAATGTCAAAATAAAAATGTGAAAAAAATAGAGATGAATATTCCGAACCAGGAGATTCAAAAAATGTAATTTTTAGATTTTTTGTCTGTTTGATGTTCTGGTTAATCTCTGAAACGGCTGCACCGATTTTGATGGGAGCTTCACTGATAGGTAGCTGATGTAATAAGGAGTAATTTGGCTATTTTAAAATTAGGGTTCCGCGAAAAACCACGCAGACGAAGTCGCGGGCACGCTAGCGCTATAATTTTGATACCAACTGAAGCTATTCTAAGATATTGAATAATACACGCCGAAAGTGAATGATCGTCAATCATCAATTAGTCATATGAATAAACTAGATCATAACGAATTGGGTTGCTTTGAATCAGTGATATTGTTACGAGCTACAGGACTCAAATTAAAATGCCGTTGGAATTACTATAGAATTTATTAGAACTATACTACAAACACAGGTACAAATATAACTGGTCACAACCAGTACAAACTGCACGATTCAATAACACGTGCAAAGTCCGTCACTATATCGCTTATCGAATGTACTACACGCGTCTTGCTCGTATCGTAATCGTCGCTTGACTGCCTCAACCCCCCGTTCGGGCATCGTTTTATACTTAACTGTACAATACAACAATCGACCGCGTGGACTGAAGTTTCCGAGAAAGCATAATTTGCACACCTGCGGTCTTAAACAAGTAATAACAATATAATGTTTTTTTAAATTATAAATTTAAACACAAAGTAAACAAAAGAAGTCCAAATGCGGGAAAGGTAATAAACCAGGTGTGCATCTACTTTGACAGCGTGTAACAATATTATACACGAAATATATTAGGTCCGTAAAAACATAATTTTGAAAGTCTAGAGTATGCCTTGGCTTGTTTTCGGGCAATAGCGGTCGTGCCAGGGCCCATAATGAGTCGGCGAGGGCCAATTCCTATACCCCTAGCCATAGGCAGTTGCCAGGAACACGGGGACTTTTAGTGGGTATTCTGGCCAATGGAAACCTACATTCACCAGGGTGGGACCAAGCTGGTGAGTCCTACACCCCGTTACAGTAATCTTCAGCGGTCGGCGGAATAGTAGACATCATTTTGCGCATTTAGCGTAGCCCATGTATCGACCTATTGATGATAAAATGTTTTTCTCTTTTAACCTGGAATATCGAACTTTGTTTTCGTACAATATGGTAAATAATAAGATATATCTATAATATTATAAAATTCTAAGCATGCCGTGTATGTATGTGTACATTGAAGCTATTTAAAAATAATAATAAAACAGACTATAAATAAGCCATGGAGAACACGACGCAATTTTTTTTAGATTACTTGTCTCTTTGTCCTAGATTCACGTAGAAACTACTGGGCTGATTTTGATGCGGTTTTCACTAATCGAGAGCAAATTCTTAGAATTAAAATTTGCACTACTCTTTATCCCGGGAATTCCATGGGATTTAACCTAAGAGCGATTTGTAGTTGAATGGGTGCACATAAATTAGCTTATTCCGACAGTTTTCTTTAAAACGAGAGCTTACATTTTTTTTTAATGCTGCGGTACTTTGTGCCCCGAGAATCCAGCGGGAATTTTATGTCAAGCGTGAAAGAAGTCGCGGGCATATCCTAGTTTTATAAAAGAAAAAATTAAAAAGCTTTTCAGTTGAATTATTCATTATATTTCACAGGAAACGTAATCAGTGGCAAAGTTTAGGAGTTTACCATTACCCAACAATGGGCATGCAAAATGAGGGTAGCTAAAAAGTTCACGACACGGACGATTGTATCGCCGAAAATCCAGGTTTTAATCAAAAGATATAATATCACTAATTTCGAAAAACATTCGAAAATTAATTTTTATGCGGGCCAATGTCACCCCCAAGTATGATGCATGGGATTATACTTGATTAATGTATTATATGCTTTATTTCGGTGAGAAATAGAGCTATCTATATCTATCTATCTAAAGTGGGTGACGTGTGAGGGAGGGAGTACACATTACCTAGGCTCGCCAATCTTTTTCGCCTACAACTTCGCGAAATTTAGGATACAAAATGATCGTCGAGTGTGATAAGTTAGGGCAGCAGAATAAAAACAATATTATGCACAGTGAAAATGTTTGATTAATATTAAGTACGTACGGAACAAACAAGCAGCCATATTAGAGAGGGCGAGTGTTGCCACAGGCAAAATAGTATTGTCTGTTAAGTACATAGCTTACCAACATCGAACCATAATTAGGAGTATGTGTGTGTGCTCGCACGTCTATTATATCACCTGCTTACGAAAAAAAAGAAGTATTTAATTAATGAAACTATTTCCAAAATCCAGGTACTTCCTACGAGCATAACGATTTTTACACAAACTAAACTTTATTACTCAAACTTCTTTTTTAAAGAAGTGTAAATGGCAAAGCCAATGACAGACGTCAACACTTGTCATCAAAATTCATCAGTTCATTACTCACGCAATCAATTTATTTATCCGATAAAATATCCATATTACAAAATATAAAATGCTTTTATCGCAATAAATATTCATGAATATCTCGCCAATACAGCGGTTTCATGATAATCAAATAAAAATATATTGAAACTGATCATCTGTCAATAGAAGTATAAAATACAAGTATGCCCAGTAAGTGTTTATAGCTTGTGTTTGTTTATGAAGCAAAGAAATAGTCCCGGCCACGACTTTGGCTTTAGCGACGGGACGGACGTCGCTACGAGCTGTGGCCGAAAGCCAAGTGCGATGTGATTGGACGAGAGGAAAAAATGCATTAAGGAGTGCGTTCCACTTGTCAATCACAACGCTCAAAATGCTCTTTCAGCCGATCCATATAGCAGTCACGGTCGTTATAGTCAAACGATCGTTATGGTCGCCGCGGCTACTACATTACTAACGTCATAATTTTCGCTCATGTAACGCTTTTTTTTGAGACGGGGAGATGCATTTCGCACGTTTTGTCATTTCGTGTCGTTTGGTAGGGATTGGACCAAAGAGATGAGATGTGAAGTCATGAATAGCTACCAGAGTCAATCGCCGGCATGTGTGGAGACTCGAATACTCAATACTCCACTAAAACCACCCTCCTCTCATGTGCTCCGCGCTTATGTCAGGGAGAACGTGAGACTTAGAACGTAGTTACGCCCACGCGGATCCTAGCGCTTCAGTGATTGAGAGGGGGCTCTCTCAAGTGAAGCAGAGCAAACTCACTTCATCAACAGGGGGATGACTCCTCCGCTCCCTAGATACTGGAGGCGCCCCTGCAGCGGTATTACGGGAGGAGATCTTGCGCATAACTGCGCCTCCGGGACCCTGACTGACGTCGGTACCCGCATGCGCACCTCTCTCCCTTTCTCGTTCTACGGCCTCCTTTCAAGACATTAGTCTCGCAGAAATGATTGTTGACCACAAACCAATAATCATTTCTATCGAGACGTTAACGGAGCCGCGATTTTCTAAACAACCATACACCAACCATCAACCAATGACATTTATGTATTAATAATATCAACGCTCCATAATCCATTTCGCCTGTGTATGATTGTAACACCCGCAAGCAAGTGGAATGGGAAAATCACGGTCGTGAGCGTGGTCGTCGTGAGCTTCGAATGGAACACGCCTAAGGTGTATGAAGCATGTTACGACTCCATAGCGGGTGCGTACTTCGTGTCATTCATCGCAAAGCACGTTGTTAAGCCCGAATCCGTGGACAGGACGTAAATGCAGCAACTCATGGTCTGCTTTTTACATTTTAATACTTTTGGGGTTGTCTGGAAGACATCGACATCAATTAGATATACCTAGTTGTACGGTCTTATTCATATTGAGTTAAAGTAGGTTTCTTAAACCTACTTTAACTCAATATGAATAAGATCTCAATATTTTTGGATTGGTGTACAAACAATAAAGAGATCTATCTATTAATTTACTTTTGTCTTTGTCGCTTGTCGCGTCGTCTGTAACGTAGCGATGTCGTGATCGTGATAATGTATTACTCTTGTTAAGTAATAAGAAGAGAATAGAATAATGAAAGTTTCATCTACAAAAAAGAATACGTATTTCTACAAAACATTTTATTTTGTTCAATTAAAAAAAACTAAAATAACTGTCTCCCGGCTCAATCGGCTACATTTTGGGATTTGTAATTTCTCGTCTAAATTCTATCAGTCGTGAATACAATGATTCAAAGACTTGTAACAAATTGTAAATATTTTCTAAACATAGACGAGTTTTCTGCATATAAGTATGTATGCCAGATTCTTCTAGCATAACTATGACATACTACGTATGTGATAAGTAATAGTTAATATATATATATTTTTTGTTGCATGAGTTCAGCAGACAGGCCGATGGCCCACTTGATGGAAAGAGGTTACCATCGCCTATGGACATTTGCAACATCAAAGGTGGTACAAATGCGCTGCTGCTCTCTTAAGGGAGACTGGAACCTGGTCACTAATGTCGGAACACAACACAAGGTTGTTATGGCGACATACTTTAGATCAGGGATGGTAGCCATCCAGTCGGGCAAATGCCCTACCACCTGGCTGTGGGTTGTTTTGTCGCCTCTTACGACAGGCTGCCCGGCCGCAGGAAATTGTATTCTTTCTCCGTTAAAAATAATTATGTAATATTAGATGGATAATTATATAATATTAATACTTTTTATTATTTTCAGCCTATAAAGAATACAATATATGCACCGGAAAAATTGCAAGGAAATCTTTCTCATGCAAGGAAATCTTTACTGCGATCTTAACTTACACTTGCTTCATACTTTGCCGTACTTTGCCCTTATGCTGTTACCTTCTTCTCGGCATTTACTATTTACTCTGTCAGACAATGTGCTGTATATTACTGTGTTCTTAATTAATTAAATACTTTTAATCAATAAATTAATAATTTTCTAAAAATGTTCCATTTGTTTGCAAACACTATAAATGTGTTATCTACAATTGCGGACTCCTAAACAGTTAAAACTATTTCTAGAGTAATAGCAGATCACTGCCAGCGGGGAGCGTGCCCGAAAGGCTGATCGCATTGCCACGCTGTATTGCAATGCTTATTTATTGGGCGAAAAACTAGGCAGCCTTCTGATCGCGAGTAATGTCTAAGAGTTTCTTATAGATGTCTTTAAAGAAATTCTTTGCTGTTGGACCCCACAGGCCCAATGTTTCAACCCTAATAATCTTTGCCTACGTCTCTATATTTACGCCGTTTGATGTCTTCAGCTGAAGCGATGGCGTTACCAGCCCCTGATTCGATCATTGGAAGATGCGGCGGTGCTAGTGAGTCAACACAAGTCGCATCTCATACTCCAAGCCCATCTTCCAAGGGGCAATCGACATTCCGTTCGGTCTCTTGTCATTGTCACACAGCAGGCTATTCGGTTCTAGAATGGCCAGTACGGCGACACTGACAAGAGTACGGTGGATGATGTCGTTGAGGCTGTCATGACAAATCTTCCTGCGCTTTTTAAACATGACAATTCATGGTGTAACTGAGCTGTCATTTCATTTTATACAGGCGTGTGGGTTATATATATATATATATATATATATATAGCTAAGAAAATCGTCTCGCGACTATTTAGGAGTTAGCGGATATACAGACAGACAGACGCGGAAAGCGATTTTATTTTATACTATGTAAAAGTTAATCTATCATCCAACATACATATCTGAGTTGTATATTTGTATCAGTCTTATAGCAGTCTTTAATATAATTTTGTTTCGGTTTGCATAAGTAGCTTACATACGCTGAACTGATTTGTATTAACGAGTGTTGCGTTCTTAATAAATAAATAAACAAGCTTTAAATGTATTTCAAAGTCAATTTTCACATCGTTAACATCAAATATGATTGCGCAATCAAATGTAAGTCACTTTAGAACACTATTTATATCGACATTCTTTCAAAATACCCCACTCTATAAATATCTTAGGAATTCTTAAGAACATAAATAAAATGTTAGTCCGAAGTCCCGCGGCACAAAATCCTTTTCATACGTAGGAAATATAAGAAATAAAACAGAGAGAGAGAGAGAGAGAGATAACAATTTATTGCACACCAAAATATCTATCTTATATATAAAATTCATGTGTCACAATGTTCGTGTATTAGCAGAAGGTGATGTCAGGAGCCTTAAGAACAGACGAGCGTGCATGACAAGAACTATGAATGTCAAAGAAGCAAGTGAGGTGTGTAAGAATAAGCCTAAATGGCGCTCTGTTGTTCGTGCCTACCCCGCAAGGGACCTGGCGTGAAGTTATGTATGTATGTATGTATGTACAATGTTAGTTACCATACTCCTCCGAAACGGCTTGACCGATTCTCATGAAATTTTGTGTGCATATTGGGTAGGTCTGAGAATCGGACAACATCTATTTTTCATCCCCTTAAATGTTAAGGGTAGTCTAGGTAGTTTTTTTTAATTTTTAGATAAATTTTTATTTTTTTATGATAAGTACAGCATTAAAAAATCCATACAACCCTAAATTTTCAACCCTCTACGATCAACCCCTATTTTTTACCCGACAGGACGACGTCTGCGGGGACAGCTAGTACAATTATAACAACAAACCATATTTACAATAGTTTGTAGGCAATATAATAGGCGGCCTTATCGCTCAAAGCGATCTCTTCCAGACAACCTGAATTAAAAAACAATTTGCAATAAATTTATAATCGATATGAGATGAATATTATAATGTTTGTTAGCGGAACACTATCTATGTTAAATTATCCTTATATGTCTATATTTTACATTATATATGTTTGTATGTATATATCTTATGCGTATCTTGTATATAAATTATTTTTGTTAATTAATTTATATTATATGTTATAACGTAAAATATCTTTAGCGTACACGACCCTGCCTTTTGCTTCTCTCCTTCTCGCTAGACTCATAGGTTTGCTGGAAGAAAACTCTTTTAGGGTTAAGCTTGCCTGTGTACATCACCACTGTTTTATAATTGTGTATGTAACTTTTTGTGTACAATAAATAATAATATAATATAATGTTTTAAATAATGAGACGGTGATTGAATATTTTAATTTAAATTTGCTATAAAAACAAAATAAAACTGCAATTGCGGTTTGGGCATGTACAACTCGACCAAGATGTCTAGAAAATGAACCAATTTTTTGCCTTCTGGCAATATTCTATTTTATTTGTAGTCAAGGTCAGCGAAACATAAACAAAGCAAATATATCCAAGTTATTTTAGTTTTAACGTTGATCCGAGTCTAAAATCTGCTAAAAAAATAACTAAAAAGGCAACTAATAAGAGCAAGTTTCACGTGAGCAGTGATTTTTGAAGTTTACCAAGGATGTGGAACTGGAATTTAAAGTAAAAATCTTTTAGTTATAATTCGATGATATTAGATACCTAGGTTTGTTATGGTTAGTTAGTTACTAAATTAAAGTCATTATTACTAAAGTAAAAATTATAGGCTATGTTGACAAAATGTGTACGTCGTAAATAAAGCTACTTGATACTTGCACGATGTTTGATGACGTACTAAAAATTACTAGTAAGTATCAAAATTACTCTTGACCTAATATTGGAGTTGTTAGAGTTTAGAAAAATTTGCAAACGTAGCGCCCCTACTATTTTCTACTTTATTTTGCCGCCCTGTAGTTGTAGAGAGATTGGAGGAAATCAGAATCACAAAACATTGCGACTCTTGTTCAGAACCAAGGATGGAAGTCCTCGCGGAAAAGTGGTCTCCCTCCGAGCTGCTTGTGTGAAAATAAATGAGAATAATTACAAATCCATACGACTAAATATAAACAAAAATCTGGATTGCAATCTACAAATAAGTGCACACATAAAAGTAGTACAACGAAACAAAGTTACGTATCTATTACGTTACTCATAACTAAACATTATAATTGTTTTAGCCTGGTTTTTCTTTAAATATATTTAAGTATCTTTAATTGAATATAACTACTATCTATCTTTAAATGTACTTAGTACTAAGTATCGACGATATTAAAAAAGATAGGTACAATATTTATTACAATTTGGTTCAAATATATCAGCATCGTTGTTGTTACCCGCCACCTCATTGTAATTTTTAATGGGTGACTAAAGTCTTTGGTACTACATACATGTCAACATGCCTGTTTTACATTCGGGTGGGCAGAGACGAAAGATTTTCACTTGCTGCGATCCTGACAAAAAAAAATCACTTCATCAACTTTCATAAATCTCTTTTTACATACACGCTCATTTAGAGTAATTTTAACCTGGCCTTTCTTTGAAATATCTTTAATTTGATCACGGCCAGTACGTCGAGAATTCTAGCAGTCACATTGCTTGTTTTTATCACGTATAGGTTCGCGTTTGACCATTATCTCGCTCGATTTGAGCGGAGATATGATCTAATATCGAGCACGCTTACCTAGAACGTACCTATTCACACGAGACTTGAAGACACCCAGGTTGTAGGTTTCGGGAAAAACAGACGTCGGCAGTGTGTTCCACTCCTTTGCAGTGCGTATAATGAAGGTGGACTTAAAGCGCTTAGTTCGAATAGGAGGTATGTCCACCATATAGCGGTGCTGCATGCCAATGCGTATAGTTGTCCGATGATGGAAGGGAGACAGCGGGATAAGATTGATAAGCTCCAAAGCACACTCTCCAAAATTTATCTGATAGAAAACCGACAAGCTGGCAACCTTGCGTCGATGTTCAAGACTTTGTAATTTGTCATTAAACAGCTGGTAGTTACCTATCAACTTTCTGGCTATCTGCTCTAGTGCGTAGAGTTAGTATTTAGCTGAGCCATCCCAAAGATGAACTCCTTTTTCAACTCTTATCACTAAATCCTCTTTCGATTTACAGCGTTCCTTTATAACAGTGTTTCCTAGCATATCCCTTACATTAATCTGATATATACTTTTTACTGATCGGATACTAACTTTTCATTTCAACTAATACTAGCAAATACTTAAAGCAAATGAATGGGTAGCAAGATATAAAAATCTGGAATTAGTCCCTGAGCTACGACTACTTGTTTTATTTTCGGTTCAGTACTTTCCATTAAACAAACAAGAGAGAGAATAAAAATCAATGCCACTATACACAATGGTCCATGACGCTGATTTATCTGAATACACGATAAAAGCAACGATATCCTTTTATCCAAGTTCAAGGCTTAGGAAAACATCAATCATCGATAGCAGACAAAACAAATGCATTCTATTGCCAGCTTTTGTGATCAATAATGTTTTAGTAGTGTGTGAAGGGTATAACATTTTCAATCCACTCATATAAGAAATGTTCAATGCTAATGAAATGTTACGTATTTATAACCAATTTCATCTAAGTTCTCATTTCATCGTCTAATTATCTTTTTTATGTGTGTTCAGCAATATCTTCTTTGTTTCTGGACCGATTTTGATAATTCTTTTTGGGTTGGTTTGGTCTTTGGATTCCGAAAATAGAGAAGATAACCCTACACCATGAAATAGTATTGCCGATAAGATATATTATAATTTTCTTAGAGCAAATACAATTAAAAACTAAAAATAAACTAAGTTATAAAATAAATAGTATAAGCTATTATAGACTGTGTAACAAATCGCTGCCAGATGGGAGCGTGCCCAGAAGGCTGGTTGCATTGCCGCGCTGTATGGCGATGCTTATTTGTTGGGCGAAATATGAGCCAGCCTTCTGATCACAGGTGGCATAAAAGAATTTCTTGGAAATCTCTTTGAAGAAATTCTTTGCCGATGGACCCCACTTACCTGTTTCAACTCCAAACGGCACAAATATGTAACCCCTTCCTAAGGTTCCATATTTGCGCCGTTTGAGAGCTTCGGCTTTTGCAGCAACATTGCCAGCCTCTAACTCAGTCATTGGAAGATGTAACGGCGCTAGTGTCTACACATGTCGCGCGCATGGGATAGTTAATGTGTAGTGATTGAAATAGTGTTAAGTTTATTACAATTCGAAAACGAGTACGTAACAAATTATGATTAAGAACATGCTGTACTGAACTAGGACTTGAAAGGCACATAACGTTTATCCTTGCAGGAACGGAGAGAAAATACAATTAACTGCGGCCGGGCGGCCTGTCGTAAGAGGCGACAAAATAATCCACAGCTAGGTGGAGGGTCTTTCCTTGACTAGATGACGACGAGCCCTAGTCTAGAGTATGCCGCCATAATAACCTTGTGTTGTGTTCCGGCATTAGTGACCAGGTTCCAGTCTCCCTTAAGAGAGCAGCAGCGCATTTGTAGTACCTTTGGTGTTGCAAATGTCCATAGGCGATGGTAGCCGCTTTCTATCAAGTCTGCCTGTCTGCTGAACTGCAATAAAAAATAAAACAATGGAGCTACTTAACAACAAAACACGATCGTGTAAATTGAGTTATGAGTTTCGTTGTATCTTGGCATCGTTTCCACAATGGAGATGCTATTACGAATACTATAATTTGTAGGAAAAAAGAGAAAACGACTTTAAGAGTAACCAAAGAGCAGAAAATAAATGTCTTTGACAACAATTTGAAGTTGATGCCAAGTAAAACATTACACAAAACACATAAAACACAAAGAATCTAATACTAATATATAAAGACGAAGAGTTTGTTTCCTTGAATGTGCTAATCTCAGAAACCTCTAGTCTGGTTTGAAAAATTCTTTCATTGTTAGATAGCCGATTTATCGTGCAAGGCTATAGGCTATATATCATTACGTCAATTAAAAATGATCATACATCATTAGACCAATATGAGCAGAGCACCAATGACGAATGTTTCAAAATTGGGGGTTTTTTTAATTTAACTTTTTTTTACTATTCCACACGAATGAAGTCGCAAGCAGAATCTATTACTATATAATATATTGCTACAACAACAAAATATTGACTTCAAGATGTTTTGGAAATTACTTTTTGCTTTTTAGTTACTCTTGAAGTCGATTTCTTTTTTGGTAGATTTTTTGTTTCTACCAGGTATCCATTTTGTAAATATCATGCTCAACTTATGGAAAGTGGTTATCGTCGCCTATAGACATTTGCAACACCAAAGGTGCATCAACGTGCTGCTGGCTTCGAAGGGAGGACTGAAACCTGGCCACTCTTGCCGGAACAAAACTTAAGGTTTTGTTGGTGGCATACTCTAGGTCAGGAGTGGTAGCCATTCAGACGGGCATATGCTCTACCATCTGGCTCCGTCTTTCCCCGTTCTCGCAAAACTGATTCTAGCGTATGTACAGTATTTGATAATTTACAAAGAAATTATGTGTAAATTTCGTGTACTCACTTCATTGATTAATCCTTTATATTTTTGTTGCGGTATTTAGAGAATCTTAACTATGCATGAACTGCAGAGTTTATGTTTATTATTTTTGGCCGCCTGATATATTAAAACTAGTTCATGATTTCTTTCTAAAGCAAACATTTGGTTAATATTATGACGGATACATCTGAAACAACAAGAACATAGGTTATAAATTATATATATTGTCAGAACAAATGTACTGTATGCGGTTATACAGAATAGTTAAAAGTAAAGTTAAAATTTACTGGATCTATAATATGTTTAGCATACATTGCACTCACCATGATTAAATCTATACTAATACTAATAATATTATAAAGAGGTAAAGTTAGTAACTTTGTATGTTCGGTGTAATTTCCGGTATTACTGATCTGATTTTGAAAATTAGTTCAATTGTTACCGCTACATTATCACCAAGTGACATAAGCTATATTTGATTGTTGATTGTGATTAATAAATCAAAAATGGAAATATGTAAAAAAGCGAAGTGGGCAAAGGAACGCCTGTCAAATATGTTACAGCAATAACGTTGGACGCAAGAATTGCGCACATCCTCGTACGAGGCACTGCGAGCGCGTTCTGCGTTTATGAATTAATTAAAGGTTACAAAGCTTAATTAAACCTTGATATGCGTGCGTGCGTGCTTGCGTGTGTGCATGGGTGCATGTGTATTTTGTAATGAAGATCAGCGAAGTGGGGACGGGTCAGCTAGTGAGAGATATTATAAACTATGGTCAGGTAAAAAGGACCTTAAATAAATGTGTATTTATGAAGAAAGTAATGAAAGTAGATTAAGAGAAAAATATTTGATGTGTTCGTAAGAGGTTGAGCTCCATGGTCTTATAGCACACAAGCGTGTTTTTTTTATGGTCTTTGGCAGGCAAAAAGACAAATGGCCCACTTAAAGAAAGGTGGTCTTCACTCTTTGAAAAAAGTAGGATTAATCATAGTTTAAAGTACACGAAACTCAATGCCTCGTGATAAGTTACATCATCTTCAAAACCGTTCAATAAATTCGAATCACTCATAAACAGCATCTAAGACATCGATGCCATGAGTAATGATTGAAAGTGTTTATTAATTTTAAAAACTTTTTCATACAAATTCTTGGAGCATAGTAGAGTAATAATAAAAATGAGAAATAAATGTATGATCACAGCCGGATATACCGCTTATTAGTTTCGAAATGATGTTGTTTACAGAAACAGACCATAACGCGAGCCAAATGATCTGTTCGCGGCCTAATGGCAAAATTTAGGATTTTTACAAATTGAGAGTGGTTAAATAATAGTATTTTGCTATGTTTCCGACTGGTCTCGTAATAAGAGTAAATGAAAGTAATCGTACAATAATTATGTATACCACCATCGACACTCCTAATCAGCAATATTCCTGCCACGGGTTGTCTGGAAGAGATCGCTTTTTAGTGATAAGACGGGCGGTCTTATCCGTTGTACACAATTAGAATAATACTAGTTCATAAGTTTTCTGTAATGGTGTACAATGAAGTGTTATCTATCTGTAATAGTCATGGAATGGAGATGGCGTCTCGGTAAACGTAGTGTCGGACGCGCTCCAGCTCGATAGACTGACGACCTGCACACGGTCTCCGGTAGGCGCTGGATGGGGAAGGCAGAGGACGGTGATAAGTGACACTAACTTGGGGAGGCCTACGTCCAGCAGTGGACGGTTATTGGCTGACGACGACGACGACTCATAATAAAATTATATTTTAACGGTTTTAAGCGCGACATTTTATTTGATTTTTATTTCGACGTTTCGGCCACTTTTCAGTAGCCCTGGTCAGGGAAGACAAAGATGTTAAGCATGAATGAGTATGTTAAAGTTATTTTTAA
Organism: Dendrolimus pini; assembly: GCA_949752895.1. NCBI lineage: Eukaryota > Metazoa > Arthropoda > Insecta > Lepidoptera > Lasiocampidae > Dendrolimus > Dendrolimus pini. Next base: position 8,098,942 of record OX457147.1, on the reverse strand, counting down.
CCCATCCCCAACTTGTTAATTTTAATTATGTAATTTTTGTTTATGGTTGCTATGTACTCTATGGGGACCTAATCTAATTTACCACTGCTTCGCATTAATATGTTTTGGCTGGAGGAGAAGTAACTGCGCAATAAGCTCTTCAGTAACATGCCTTATTGCTCGAATTGTGAAAAATTGCATGCGGGTTCTTTATAAGGATTTTTGAAAATTTAACCCCTAAGGGAGTGAAAAAGAGGATGACAGTTTGTATAAAACCGATCATTTTCAAAGAAAGAAGCACGAAGTTTTATATACCGGCTTGTGCTTCACTAACTTTTACGAATTAATTTGTAACTATGCCAATAAGTCTAAATTAAAATCATAAAGCCATAGCTCAAGAATTTCTTTGCGTAACCACATAATTATTTCACTTTTTTTTTTTTTTTTTTTTTTTTTTTTTTTTTTTTTTTTTTGAGGCGAGGGAAAATGCTAACCGATTTACGCACTCTCTGGGCCGTCACTAGGAAACGGCACGCATCCATCGGGGGCGATAACGCTAGCAATAGTATGCTTTATTTGCGCTCCGCCCGCGATGGATTACACAGAGGAGTGTGGCGACTCCGAGCGATGTTACACGAGCGAACAACCTCAATACCCACTAAAAAACCTCTCCTCCCGTCGACCCTGCGCTTTGTTGTGAAGGAAAGACTGAGATATAGAACATAGTTACGCAACAGTCGATCCAGCGCAATAAAGTGCCTGGAGTGTGCCCTGGGAGAACACACCCCACTTCGAAACGGGGGCTGAATCCCTTGCGTTGCCTAGTAGCAAGGGGCCCCTCGTACCGGAACCTAACTCAGGGAGGGAAGTAATGCGCGTACCTGCCTCGTCGAGTGCCAGCTGAAGGCCGGCGGCCTCGGGTGACATTAGCGGCACGCGCTGAAGGGCTTCGCTCCCTATCCCTTTCTGCGGCCTCTTTTAGAGACATTACAGCCTCACAGAAAGAAACCGCAGACTCCCAGCGGTCGTCGCTGTGCAACATGGCCGTTACCAAGTCGCCAAGCGATCGGACGGCTCCTACGTGTGTCTCGAGCTCGAAACGCTGAGGCGTCCATGCAGCGCACTCAACAAGCGTGTGTAACGCCGTATCGGGTGCGCCGCATTGGCGGCAGTCCGGGGAAGGCAAGCAGCCCACAATGCGAAACAGATACTGGTCGAAACAACCGTGTCCGGTCAGTATCTGAGTCGTCCTGAAGGTCAGGGTTCCGCTGGTGCGGGTCACCCATCTCTCCAGCTGCGGCCTGATTGCATCCACCGTATAGCCGCCGGCCACAGGGTGTTCGAGGTCACGAGACCAGGCGACGAGGCAGGAATGAGTTTCCCGCTTCCTGACCGTCTCTAATTCGACTTGACAGAAGGTCAGTCCTCTAGCTAGGGCATCCTGCTGGGCGCGACGAACTCTGGACAGGACGTCTGCCTGGAGAGGCCAGGGCAGCTCGCCTGCCAAGACGGTCGCCGCCAACCACGACACTGTGCGGTACCCCCGTATGGTCCTCACGGCCAGAACCCGCTGCGCGCGGTGCAGCAGGGTTCGGTTGTGGCGGTGAAGCGCATCGGACCAGACGGGCGCACCGTAGAGTGCCATACTCCTCAGGATGCCGGAATAAAGCTTCCGCGTCGCACCCCCCGGCCCCCCCACGTTAGGAAGAAGCCTGGAGAGTGCGCCCGCGGAATTCACAAGTTTGGGAACTAGCTGCTCAAAGTGCGCTTTGAACAGCCATTTCCCGTCTAAAACTAGCCCAAGATATTTCATCGTGGGCCCTACTCTGATCGCCACCCCCTGAACTGTAACGGACAAGTCCGGGGGTGGATTCCGGAATTTCCTATGGAACATGACGGCCTCCGTTTTCGCGGGGGAGACCTTCAAGCCCAGCCTAGCTATTCGATCTACGACGATCGCCAACCCGTCGTTGGCGACGTCCACGGATTCCGCAAAAGACGCGGCGCGTGCCGTGAGTAGGGTGTCGTCCGCAAAGCAGATCAGCCCTACTCCGGGCCGGACCGTCACCCGAAGGATCCAGTCATAGCCTACGTTCCAAAGGATAGGCCCGAGGACCGATCCCTGTGGAACGCCGCACGCGACACGTCGCCGACCTAGCACGTGGTTGGCGGACTCACCACCCTCCCAAAGGATGTGCCGATCTCGCAGGTATTCGCCCAACAGCCTCGTGAGGTACGGGGGGACTCCGTGCGCGCGGAGCCCTTCCCTGATCGTCTCATGAGGGAGGCTGTTAAAGGCGTTCGCTATGTCTAGCGACACTGCAAGAACGACGTCCTTTGCTTGGACGGCTTCGTCCGTCAACGTTCGCAGCGTCTCGAAGGCGTCCATCGTGGAGCGCCTCCGCCGAAACCCGAACTGCGTATCTGATAGCCCCGGCTCCACAGTGTCTAGATGCTTCACAAGCCGCTCCGCCAAGATCTTCTCGAAGACCTTGGCGACCTCGTTCAGCAGCACTATGGGCCTGTAGGCGGACGGATCGTTGGGAGGCCGACCTCCCTTTGGAAGTAGGCACAAACGACCCTCTTTCCATTGCGACGGGAACCTACCTGCGCGAATACAGGCTTCGAAGAGGTCCCGCAGCTGGCTGCGTAGGTGTTTTGCAGCCAGGAAGAGGAGTCGACCTGGAACCCCGTCGGGTCCCGGTGCCGTCTTCCTGCCCCGGAGCCGGTCCAGGGCGACGTCTAGCTCCCCCTCGGAGATGGAGTGAGGCTCCTCGTCCGTGGGGGTGTCGGGAATGGGTGGACCCATACTGGGGGGAGTGAAGTTCCCCGGATCCGGGAAGAGCCCATCGATAACCGACCGGAGCACCTCGGGTTCGAGCGTTTCCGTGACCGTGGATGTGCAAGGCCGCAACTTGTTGCGGGCCCCACGGTACGGGCGCCCCCAAGGGTCCCGATCGAGCGTCTCGAGGAGCTCGGCCCGAGCCCGGGCTTTCGATCGCAATATTGCAATCGAAAGGGCCTTTCTGGCCTCTCTAAACTCGCCCACGAGTCCATTTTCCGCGACGAAGTCCGGAGGACGGCGCGCCCTGCAGCGTTTGAGCCTGTGGCTGATGATGCGAACTGCCTTTCGCATCTCGCCCAGCTCCTCGGTCCACCAGTGGACCGATTGCTTGCACGGAGGCTGCCGCTTGGAGACGCGTGGCATCGCAGCGTCGCAAACCCTCGTCAGGGTCTTGCGCATGTGCTCTGCCTGCGTATCCAGATTCGCGAAGTCGGCTGGGTAGGCCCAGCTTTCCGAGAGTGCCCGCTCCTCGGCCTGCTCCGGCTCGAGCTTGGTAAGGGCCCAACGCGGGAGGAGAGGGGGGCGACGGTGAACAGGGCTCGGACCGGAGGAGGGGGTCGTGAGCTCAAATCTGATGTACCGATGATCAGAGAGCGACTCCACCTCCTCCAGCACCCTCCATCCGGTCACTCTGCGGACGGCCGCATGAGTGGCGAATGACAGGTCGATGATCGATCCACCCCGCGCGCGCACGCAGGTCTGGACCGACCCCTGGTTCAGTATGGTCAGGCCGGCTTGAAGAGCCCAATCCTTGACCGCCCGACCCCTAGGGTTCGTGAAAACGTTTCCCCAGGAAAGGTGCTTTGCATTAAAGTCGCCCATCACGAAAATCGTTTTAGGCGACAGTCTGCGTACGGCAGCCCCGATGGCGTCCAAGTGAAGCTCGAACTCCGCCAGGGGGCGGTTGGGCGAGAAGTAAACGCCTATGACGACGATGCTCCCGCTCTCCGCCACAGCATAGCCCTTTCCTCTTTCGAGACATGTAAGCGGTGTGCCGGACCCGGCTCTGGCCACCACCGCTACCATGTCATCGAGATCGCCCACCCAGTTCCCTGAAGGAGGGACGTAATAAGGTTCACTTATTACGGCTAAATTCGCTTGCCACTCCGCCATCGCCTGCAGGCACAAGTCCTGAGCGGTGGGGGAGTGGTTTACGTTAGCTTGAAAGAACGTCGTTACGGGTGTACTAGGCATTGGAGGTGTCCATTGTCTGTACTCCCGATTTGCCGGTACGTGGTCTCGCCCGCGAGTGGACGAATTGGCCCCTCACGTAGGGAGGTTGGCAGAACCTCGCCAACGTGGGGTGGGCCGCGTTCAGTCCCCCCGCCGCGCACGCCGCGCAGTGGGGTTTCCGTGCCGTGCAGTCCGGCATCTTGTGTCCGCTTTTACCGCAGCGGAGACACAAGTTAGTCCGGTCCGGGCACGTGTCCGGACAAGTTTGGGTGCCATGACCGACGTTGAAACATCTGTAACAACGTATCGGTCTGGCTTCCAGTGCTTCGACCTTCGCCGAGGTGAAGCCGACCAGCAGGTAGCCCAACCCGACGATGGTCTTGGCGGCAGCGACGGGGCACAGCACGTATGATGCGCCCAATCCGCCCGGTCCTGCACCGATGTGCTTCGTGAGCACGTCGTCGCGCCGGCAGTTACCTGCGCGCGCGATCGCGTCACGAAGCCCATCGACCGTGACTGAGTCGTCCAGCCCTGAGACGTAAAGCTCCCCACGCTTTACGGGGCGGACGACCTCAGCCATCCCTTCTAGGGCCCCGCGCAGGGCTTCGGCGACGCGGTCCGCCTTGGCCGCGCTCTCGGGTCCCGGCTGGAACTCGAGGAGACGCGCGTCCCTGGCGGTCCGCACCACCTTCAGCCCCTCGCGGAGGCCCATGGCGGTGATGTCGACCACCGTCGAGGCCTTTGCGAAGACCTCGCGATAGCCGACACCCTTCGCGGCCGCTGCCGGCAGCAGTCTAATAATGACTGCGGCAGACTTCGGCTCGCGGAGAACGACGGCAGGCCTCGCGGCCTGCTTCCGCGGTTGCTGCCTCCACCCCGTCGGTGGGGCAGCAGCTTGCGCCTGGGGGGGGGGAGGGGGCTCATTTGCCCTCGCCCCCTTACCCTTTTTCCGCCCTACGACCGTGGACCACGCCCCCCCCTCGGGAACGGGGGCGGGGGCGGGGGCCACGGGCGCCGGCGGCGGCGCGACGTACGGGGCGACGCGGCGGGCGCACGCCACGGGCGCCGGCGACGGTGCCACACACGGGGTGGCACGACGGGCGCGCGGGACGGGCGCCACTGATGGCGCGGACGCGGGGGCCATTTGTCGCCCAGAGGCCGAAATTATTGGGGCGGGCGCCGAAGCGAAGGCCGCCGAGGCAGCGGCGGCGGCGCGGGCCGCCTTTCTCCGCTTTCGGAGCGTTCGTTTCACGCCCCCCCTGTGTTTTTTCCTCGCGGGGGGGGTCGGTGGCAGTGGGGAGTCTGCCACCCCGGCGGCCGGGGCCGCCACTACCTCCATCGGGACCGGGGTACTTGCTTCCCCCAGACCCCGGCGGACTGCAGCGGCAGCCGTGGCCGGTTTGGGCCCTCCGGTGGGCTTCGCGACGGACGCGCGGGGAGTCGGCCTGGGCACCGGCGCCTTGCCTCCGTCGGCCGCAAGTGGTGGACGGAGGGTCGGCGCGGGGCCCAGCCTGTCCTCTATGGCGGCGAACCTCGCGTTGATAAGTGGCGCCACGGCATCGAGCACGACGCGCACGAACGCATCGTACTCAACGCCGCCGCGCCCGAGTGGGACGGACGGCGGCGCCGCCCCGTCGGCGGGCGCCGCGGCCGGCTCCGCCCCGTCGGCGGGAACCGGTATCGACCCCGCCACCGCGGCGGGGGTCGGACGCGATTTTTTAGTCGCGACGGGCGCGGCGGGCGATTCCGAAATCGCCGCCACCTCCACCGCGACCGCCCGTGCCTTCCGCTTGACAGGCACGGGGGGCGGCGCCGCCACGACGGCAGGCGCCGGCTCCACGGCCGGAGCGGAGGCCTTAAGGGCCTTGCGCATTTCTTCAAACTCTTTGCGATAGGAGAGATTTTCCTCCCGCAAAGAGTTTACTTCCATGCGCAAACGCACATTCTCGTTGCCGAGCTTCCACGCCTCGGTTTCCGGATTCCGCGTGACCAGCGTGTCGACAATGTCCGACACTCTGTTCGCGGCATCCTTCAGCCGACGCACGTAGCCACCCTTCAGATTGCCCGACGTCTGGGCGATCTGAAGGATCTCGGCGACCTGGGCGCTCGCCGCTAGGCGCAGTTCCCCGGGGCCGAGGGCCGTGATGTCTTCTACGAGGGCGGCGCACTGGCTAGCCGCGGCCAATTTGGCGTTGGTTGCCTTGCGCGCCTTGCGCCCCTTTTCCCCCCCCTCAGTGCGGAGGAAGGCCTCCGCACCCGCGAGAACCGACGCGGCCGACGCGGTCGATTCGGTTGCGCCCCACGCGGGGCGCAAAGGCGAGCGCGCGCGCGCTGGGGTGGACGCACCCGACGTAGGGGTCGAATCGGCGTCGCTGCTCCGGGACCGGTCCCAGAACCGTGACCCCGATCCGGCCGCAAATACCGGAGCACACGAAACAGGGGGCACAAACGTCCCCGAAGACGAAGCTCGCATCACTGGATCCACCGCCGAAGACGACGAACCTGTGGACGCGAACGCGGACGAAGTTGCAGCCGCCGAAGACGAGGACGTGGACGCCGCCGCCGTCGCCGTCACCGCCGCAACCGTTGCACACGCAGGCACCGACTTCGCGACAGCGACTCCCATCCCAGTAGGGAAGGAAGACGAAGGGGTCGCCGCTGCCGCGCCTACAAACTCCCTATTCGCGACCTCGGTCGATAGCGCGAGTGAAGCTCGCGCGACGACCGGGGTCGTGGGACGGCCGTCCCCGACGTTGCGAACCGCTAGGTCGCAAGCCAGTGGCAGAGGCGCAGGTGAGGCCTGCGCGCTATAGGCCACCGTCGTCGTGGGGCGACCACCCCCCACCGTCGCTGTTCCGGCCGCCGTGTAGACGATTTGTCCACAGGCAGGCGAAGCAGGGCGGGAATAGTCGAACGCGCGAACGGCACCGTCAAGCGCACTATCCAGAGACTCTGGAGTGCTACCTGACAGCGGCGTACGAAAGCCGCCTTCGTGCCCGTCGCTCCCCTGCACAGGTGAGGCCCATGCAGAGGTCGACGGCGTCCCGAAGGCACCTACGTCTATGTCGCTCGCGTCGCTCACGGCCAGGTAGATAGCCGAGTGCGACCCGAGCGACGAGCTCCTAGCTATATCCAGGTGTGCGGCCCTACTTGCCGCACGGCTGGATGGGGGCCTACGCGTCACGGGACCTTCCGGTGGCCCCATAACGTTAGTCCTACGAGCGGGGGCATCCACGGTGAGGTCCACCACGGACGCCGCCCTGCCTAACAAGACAGGCGCCTCAGGTGCCGCCGTGATAACGGCAGCAGCCGGGCAGCCTGGACGTGGCCCGGCGGCAGATTTGCTGCGCCGGGCGAACGATGCTGACGGGACCTTCTTCCTACGCGTCTCGCCGATCTCCGCAGCCTGCCAACCGTCCTTGGCCTCCAGGTGGCCTCTCTTGCAAGGCGCACCTGAAAGCCCAGGGGGTGGTTTTGGGTCCTGGGCATCCATTGCTGGATGCCCGTTCCCTGTGCGAAACCAGCGACGCGCGCGGGTGTACTTAATGTACAAAATAAACCGTTAAATGTTGCGCAATATGCGCTAAAGCGCGCGAAAGCAAGCGAAGAGAGTAAAACACTCACCCGAGCCAAAAAACTGCGATTCGCGCCGGAATCGAGCTAGATATCACTGTACACTGACACTACACAACTATATTCGCAATTTATCGCCTTTTTGGAAAGAAAAGGCGCGACAAAAACTGCAAAATCCAGGAGAACAGGGCATCTGCGACTGCCTCGCACCAATGCCTGGCCGGAACTGACATAATTATTTCACTACTTCAACTGACAATGAGTAATGCTTAATTACGTTACTACTTCTATATTTATGTAATTCTGTACATATTACTATGAATGTAACTTATTGTATTTACAGATAAATTTTCTTCTGCAAATTATTACTTAAAAAATTTTCTTTTCTCATGCAAATCTAAATAAAAATTTCATTACCTTAAATTGAATTATGTGCTATGTCAATAATATGGAGAACTCATTACTGTAGTTCAGGAATAGAGAGGTATTCAGACCGCAGTTAGCCGTCGGCGCTCAGAGATGGATTCCCGCATACCTGTCTGGCTATGTTTAGTTTAAAGGTTGAACCAAAGTTCAGTATACTCTGGTTTTCATATGTTATTTGAACGAAGTCTTACCCTTAATTTAAGCGAGAATGTCCCATTTGTCAATAATTCCTTATTTCTTTAGTCGAATTTGGCTTGGCACGATTACTGTATTGTTAAAAAATACTCAACGGTTGTTGCTTAAAACAAAATATTGAAAGTATTGTTTAAGGTTTATCTTCTTGATTTTACAAAAAAAACAATTGATAGTTTAACAGTTAGCTAACGATATCTTCCAGGCCTACGGTAGTCACTTATATTTTTGACTTTTTGGCAATTTCACTACACTATTATTTAGTGTTTTGTAAATTACGCCTTCTTGCCAGGTTTAATCCAGTTTAGTTTATTTCAAGCAGATTTTGAAGAAAATTTGTATGACGTAGCATACCGTCATGGCAAAATTAAATAACTGATTCTAATCGAGTTTATTGAATTTCCTTAAAGCTGGAATTGCTACCTTTGTTTTGATTTAAATATTTTTTACTATATTTTGTAAAGCATCAATGAGCCGAGATCAGCTTAATCAACATTTTGGATTTCTTGCAATGGCGAGAACGACGTTTGGTTGCTAATATGTCGATTTTTATGAATTCTGGTACTAATAAAATGCGCATCACATTTGCGCCCATTCGTAAATTATCATTATATCGTTCTCGCTCATTCACGAAGCTAGGGAATCGCAAACGTGATTGTTTGATATGAAATCACGACAAAATTGAATAGTATAAAATACTCGTAGTTTTTGTTTTTAAAATTAATAATTGGTGATTTTGCTACCCCAGACTCCCCGCGCCAGGGGCTACTGCCATACTTATCTCACCCTACCTACGTCTCCAGCCTAATGAACCCTAAAATGTAGAAAAGCGGTTTTTGAGCTCCAGAGAGCGGAATATTAACATGCAACAAAGACGTCAATTACAAAAGAAGTCCTAACTCGTGACTATAGCTTTTTAATAAAAAATGAAATTTTTTTGGCAGCATTCCTTTGGTGTTCCTTGTTTTGTTTGCTTTAAGAAAACATGTCTAAACTTTTGATTTGTGACTCTCAAGGAGTGTTCTGGAAAAATACTTTTTACTTTTTTCATTATTCATAGCGTTGTTTTCGTAAACTTTGATTTAGCGGCCGCGGGGTAATCTAGAAGTCCGCAGACGTTCTCATTTAAATACCCTTTGCTTTAAGAGAAGCGAATTCTTACATTATTTATTAGGATCGAATATGAACCGATATTGCCAGTTCGAAATTCTTTGACTGGGAAGAATGTATGTAAATGTTTTCGCGTCACTTTTAGGGGTTCAAGGGTATTTCGGCCAGAAAAAGTGTAATAAATTTTGAAACGATTTTTTCCCCCAATCTGTCCGTGTGTCTATGCCACTACACTATTGTTACGAGTTGCGAGACTCAAATTAAAATGCCGTTGGAATTATTATAGAGTTTATTAGAACCATATAAACACGTATAACACAGTTACAAATATAAACGAACGCAACAAATCCAAACGTAATGCAGAAGGTCGTAATTTAATAAAACGCGTAAAGTCCGTCACTATTGCATTCCCGAATGTACACACGTCACGCCCGTATCGTAACTGTACTTGACTGCCTTCTCTCTTCATCAGCCCGTCGTTTTATGCTTCACAAATGCAAACGTGCTCGGCCGGCAACGTCGCCATAGTTTCCTAAAATTAGCTTGTAACACCTGGCTAATGATGCTAATGAGCGAAAACAATAGCACAATAGGCTGTTCTCCACCAGAAACGTGTCCCAATAAATAAGTGAAAAAAGAATACGATCATAAAAGAATTACAATTAGTTCAAATGCCGACAGGTAATAAAATGTTCTTCTACAGATCTGTACGTGGAATTCGTCTTTTACGGAGCCTAGATTGTAGCACTATATTTATATCATACTATCTTTCGCTCGGGACTTTACTCTTGTTAACATTGTCCTACAAGAAGCGTATATTTATCCGGGTTAAAAATTAGCCTATGTACTATTTCAGGCTATATGTAACTTATCCCAAATTTCATCCAAATTCGTTCAGCCGTTCTAGCATGCAACAAACATCCATTGAAACTTTTATAATATTATTATAGATATATAATAGCATATATTATAGTATAGAATAGATGCCACTCACTACATAGTATGCTAGTACATTACAGTGCAGGGAAATCATTAAACAAATTTAGCAATACTCACTATTACAGTAACACTACCTGTTGGTAGGTTGTATGTATATAATTCTGACTAAAGATAAATAAACACACTGACATCAAAATATTTAGGAATCAATAAACTCTAGCCTATAAATATAAGGTTTTTTTAATTTTTTTATTCTGTGTTTTATAATTTTAAAAATTTGTTATCAATGACATAATTTATAATATAAAACTGTACAATATAAAAATACTCAATTTCTGAAATAAATGAATTAATATAATAATATAAATTCATTTATTTCAGAAATTGAACTATAATAATAAATATACTTACTATAGATTATAATAATAATCTATGGTAAGTATATTTTATTTCAATTATTTTTAATTATTGTTTTTATTTTTTATTGCAGAAGTTCAGCAGACAGGCAGACGGCCCACTCGATTGAAAGCGGTTACCAGCGCCTATGGACATTTGCAACAACAAAGGTGCTACAAATGCGTTGCTGCTCTCTTAAGGGAGACTGGAACCTGGTCACCAATGCCGGAACACAACTGAAGGTTGTTATGGCGACGTACTTTAGATCAGGGGTGGTCGCCATCCAGTCGGGCAAATGCCCTACCACCTGACTGTGGGTTGTTTTGTCACCTCTTATGATAGGCCGCCCGGCCGCAGGAAATTGTATGCTTTCTCCGTTCCTGCACGGAAAATTGTAAAGGTGGTCTGGAAGATATCGCCGGATAAGACCTCCTATTGTATATGTAACTTATGTATGCAATAAAAAACATTCATTCATTCATTCATGGTAATTTGATGTAGGTATGTAGTCGTGTGGAGGATAATTACTTTTTTATTTAATGTGGTGTGGTGGTGAAACATCCGCTTCCAAAGATGTACCCTTGAATTGATACAGTAAATAAAGAATCAAAACGTGAGAGCTTATTAATCTTATAAGTATCAAAATTGTTTCGGACAAGATTCGTGGCGTAGATTTTTTTCCCGATTCAATGATTTTCTTGGAAACTTTAGCAAAACGATAAAAACTACTTTATAACTTCGATGGAAACCCTTTTGCATCAACTGATCCGCACATAGTCGACTTTTGTGAAAGTAAGGAAGAATAGATAAGTCTTCGCAGTTCAGATGATTTAAATCAGAGACTGGCCGAAACTGTAGATAACAAAACACTAATATATTTAATACAAATATAATGCCGGTCTTCTTATTAACTTAGCATCAAGTATCATAGAAGAAGATAAAATAATACGAGAGAACAAGTAATAGGCTTATAGTAATTGCCCTCAGAAAGCAAGTAATATGATTAGTTTAGAAAATTCTAGTTCAGATATATGTAAGTACTAAGTTATTAGGAACATGCTTAGAGCATTAATAGAAGGACGGAGTCACGGACTCTTAAAGTGAAGAGAAAAGGATGCCGAACGCGCCTCAGGGCATTACGAGAACTCAGCAATAAAAAATCGAATTAGTACCAATAAAAGTGGAATCATTTCCTGTGAGTACACTACTAACCACACAGACGCAAACTACGTAAGCTTACGTACAAAAGTATCCGTGCAAGAACGGAGAAAGTATACAGTTTCCTGCGGCTGAATGGCCTGTCGTAAGAGGCGATAAAAACAACCAGGCGGTAGGGTATTTGCCCAATGGGATGGTGACCAGTTACCACCCCTAGTCTAATGTATGCTGCCATGACAACCTTGAGTTGTGTACCGGCATTAGTGGCCAGGCCTTCCTTTAGAGAGCGGCTGAATATTGGTAGCATCGGTGTTACAAATGTCCATAGGCGACGCTAACCGCTTTCTATCAGGTGGGTGGTTTACCTGTCTGCTGAACTCATGCAATAAAACAACAAGTTTAAAAAATACTTCACTTCATTTGACGCTTTTGTAGACGTAGGCTCTGACTAAACTTTTATTTCGCCTAAGGGAGGGAACATGTAGCAATTTTAGAAAATAATAGGTACGTAAAAATCGACCTTTCATATAATAGAACACTAATAAGTTAAGTAAGTAAGACTTGTGGCCCCATCTAGCCATGTAGGATTTAGGACCTACTCAGACGTACGGTTTTTACTGGGCTTTTATTATTAGTAGTCTTATTTTTTTTTTCATAATACGGTTAAGTAAAAGTTTCTTATAATATATTTTTCATTTCTCATATTCTAAAAGAAAGCTTGGAGTTGCATAATCACAGGGATGAAAAAAGCAGTTTTTGTCCTTGGGTAATGATTCTACTTGCTGCCAAAAAATTTAGAAAACTGCAAAGCATAGATTATACATGCGAGTCATGTCCCAACTTGTTTAGTCCCTGTTAAATCACGGTATAATTGTAATAAAAAATAAATTTTTTAACATTATTTTATACTTACAAATTACTTTTTTCACTGAATTATTATTTAATTTAAATAATTTTGAGCTAAATGTTTACTATCATCAGTGACATAAAAATACTGGTTGGTAGAATCCATGGACGTATAGTATATGAATTTTTTTAATTTTTAGTGCTTGAGTTCAGCAGACAAACAGACGGCCCACTTGATGGAAAGCGGTTACCATCGCCTATGGACATTTGCAACACCAAAGGTGCTACAAATGCGCTGCTGCTCTCTTAAGGGACACTGGAACCTGGTCACTAATGCTGGAACACAACACAAGGTTGTTATGGTGGCATACTCTAGACCAGGGGTGGTCGCCATTCAGTCGGGCAAATGCCCTACCACCTGGCTGTGGGTAGTTTTGTCGCCTCTTACGACAGGCTGCCCGGCCGCAGGAAATTGTATTCTTTCTCCGTTCCTGCACGGATAAAATGGTAGAATGCCACAAAAAAAACGTGTGCGTTTCGGGACGCTCAACAGAAGTGATAACTTAAACTAATCTAAGTTGAACTATATAATATTGAAACTGAACTTTAGAAAAGCTTAGGTTATTACTTAAATTTGAGCACGTGGGGTAGAATGAGAGAGGCGGAGCCTGCCTACCGCTGCCGTATGCGTCAGAGAAAGGGAAGCCAGACAGACTGGCGCCGTAACGCATTACGTAACGAAGCGGTTTAACTTACCATAAGAAGTTATCACCTCAAAAATTTGACGTTTAATATGTGACATACGTGATGACTTTTCAACAGATTTAGATATGGATTTAACGCCTGATTTTATTAGAGAAGTAGTTGTTCGTTTAACTAATCAGTTCTCATGTACTTTCCTCATATTCAAAATGAAAAGCAGAGTGTTGACTTCGGGTGAAAGGCCTATTTAGGCACATGAATTATTAGCCAAACCATCTCATGCCCAAACAGATCACTTTCACCTCTCGTGTAACAATCTCCTATTAAAGTATCTGCAACGCTATGTTTTTCTTTCCCAACGTTAAAGGCATGTTAACACGTACTCAACAACCTCGCAACTAAATCGAATACATACATTCTTGTTTGAAATCTAAAAAATATTTATATTTAAACTAGTTTTAGTTAACTTTATTTAAAGTCTGAAAAAATGTAATAGATAGTGTTATTTGGGATTTGTTTGAAGTAAGGAATAAATTATGAAACCCTGCTTTTTGTGTTACTCTGGATGTTCTAGTTGTTTATAAGAATCTAGATGCCATTGTTTATTGCAGAGTATCTGTTGTACTTTGTTTATTTAGCGATTTAAAATCTTTCCTATAGTTACAGGCAAATTTACCTCTAAGAAGTTTTGGTCACTTCATAGGCAAAATTTGCTCACCCAGCTGCTTAACATAGTTTTAGAACTATTGATCAACTTTTTATGGAGTATAACAGAAATATAGAAGCGTGAAGCGTAGGAAGTCTTCAATGAAGCACCTTTTGCTTGAAATGCGTATTATTTAATATTTTGCGATTTTACAATAATTTTTGATGCACGTACAATTATTCGTCTTCGTTTCGTAGTGAATTTTCGAATTGGCGGTTGGCCGTAGACAATTGAGCGTTAGTCATACACGGGGGGCCCTTGCTACTGGGGGGCCCTTGCTACTAGCCAACGCAAGGGATTCATCTGCCCCCGTTTCGAAGTGGGGTGTGTTCTCCCAGGGCACACTCCAGGCACTTTATTGCGCTGGATCGACTGTTGCGTAACTATGTTCTATATCTCAGTCTTTCCATCACAAACAAAGCGCAGGGTCGACAGGGAGGAGGGGGTTTTTAGTGGGTATTGAGGTTGCTCGCCCGTGCGGCATCGCTCTGAGTCTTCCACACTCCTCTGTGTCACGCCATCGCGGACGGAGCACAAACAAAGCATACTATTGCTAGCATTATCGCCCTCGATGGATGCGTGCCGTTTCCTAGTGACGGCCCAGAGAGTGCGTAAATCGGTCAGCATTTTCCCTCGCCTCAAAAAAAAAAGCGTTAGTCATACATAGTTAACATTGATATTGCGTGTACAAACCGGCGCGAGCGTACTGATTTCGTACTCGGCTGGACGGTGTGTACTTCCTTTTGGCAAATCGTGCGGCGACAAAGAGTGTTCCAGGTTCCTGGAGTTTTTGACGTGGTTTTTAACATAATATTGGGCTATGCAGTTTTACTTCTGTCTTCAAAATAACAGCAGTTGTAGTATATTGATTTTTTTGTTTCTGTGTTTCAAAACTTAACTGTTTATTGTAATATGTCTTTTAGAGCTGCCAGAAACTTCAACTGACATTCAAAGAAATCTCACTTAGGTATTCTTAAATAAGCACTGAAAGTAGATGACTTCATCGCGATAATGACGGTTAAGGAAGGACAAAAAACCTTTCAAATATAGAAACAAAACCACTATATTTTAGTATCGGTGTGGATGGATGTAAATCATATAATATGTACTTTCCTAGGGGAAGATTACACGTTATTCCAACACTAACTCCAATAGATTACTATAAATTATGTGAGCCCAAGAAAATTGTTCACGTAGTATTCGATTTCTTGTTTATAGCACAAAGTAGCAACTAGTGTTTGACAATAGGCTGAAATATTAATTTCGGCAGATTATATAAAGCGGTTGTTTATACATGTATTGAAATTAGAACATTTTAAACAAATAACGTAGTGCATTTAAAGGCATTGGATATCTATAATATTATAAAATTCAAAAAATACCGTGACTGTACATTGAAGCTATTAAAAAAACCTGGAATAAACTATATAAACGATGGGGAACATTATGTTTTTTTTTAGATTTCTTGTTTATTTGTCGGTTTGTCTGTTTGTTTGGGATTCACGTAAAAAGAAGAAGTAAGAAGGGCCGATTTCGATGCGGTGCGGGATTTTTTGGGGCAAGATTTAAAATGTCTAGATTAAAACATCAAATTTCAATGTGATATTTTCACTGTTGGATATCAAATTTTATGTAATAAAATATGAGATATTTTTTATCCCGGGAATCCCGTAGATTTTTTTCGGGAGCGGTTTGTAGTCGTTCGGGTGCGTAAAATTGAGCTTATTTCGACACAGTTTTCACAGACACGATAGTTTACATTCATTTTAAATGCTGCGGTATTTTGTGTCTCGATAATCCCGCGGGAATTTCAAATTGAGCATGGATTTAGTCATGGGCATATCCTAGTACATATATAATATTAACAAGGTTTGAAAAAGGAACTTAAATGTAGTTTGAGAGTGTAGAGAGAACGGAAGAATGAACCATTTCTTCCATGCTCTCTACATTCACTTCTCTCTACACAACGTGTATAGAAGACGGAGTGCAAATGTTTGAGTTGGTAAAGGTAGATTGTGTAGTACTTACTGTGACGAATTTGTACATATTCTGAGCAACGGACTTTAAACAGATGGGAGTATTTGAAAGAACTGACGTAAGTAGGTAAATTTAAAAGGTGTGTGTTTAAATTGTATTAGGTGTATTTTTTACCTTACGTTACAGGAATTCACTGCCATTTCATATTAGAATATTAAATATATTTTCTCATTTGAATTAGTGTCCACTGATTTTTATTGATTCCCTCAGATAGTAGGGTATATTTTAATTCGATTTTATTATACAACCCACAGCCAGGTGGATGGGCATTTGCCCGACTGGATGGCTACCACCCCTGGTATAGAGTATGTCGCCATAACAACCTTGAGTTGTGTTCCGTCATTAGTGACCAGGTTCCAGTCTCCCTTAAGAGAGCAGCAGCGCATTTGTTGCACCTTTGGTGTTGCAAATGTCCATAGGCGATGGTAACCGCTTCCCATCAAGTGGGCCGTCTGCCTGTCTGCTGAACTGCTGCAATAAAAAAAATATAATTTAAAATTTAGATATTTAGATAGACGAAGTTAATTTATTATTTTTCATAAAATTTACGCTACCGGAGCGGTTTTAGTTTTTAATAATTTAATTTTAGGTCGTTTAATTCATTTATTATTAATACAACACTATTGAAAAATAAAACATAAATAAATAACTTCACTTCCACACTTGAATACTATTAAAGCTTTTCGGTTTCGCCGAATACAGCGAGAGAGGAACAACCTTATTTTTGTTTTGTTCAAAAACCGACCTCCACTCAAGCACTACAAGAAACAATAAATCTGTGATACTACCTAGAAACCTTACTCAAGAAACTATCATATTCCTCTGACATGTGGGTGTACATAAATCTTGAAGAATTATTAGACCTAAAACCTAGATAGTTTTTATTTAGTTTTGTTAAGGAGCTATTCTTTGTGTAGACAAGAAAGTTTCGTTTTTTCTTCGTATTAAAACTACTTTGGCTTAGCACGTTTCTGTGCCAAAATCTGTATATAACATAAAAGTAGAAAAGTATTATTAAGATTAGTTATAATAAAATATTAGCTTTATAGATAACAATGACTTAACATTAAACAAACCGACAGCGACCTGGAGTCTATTTTTTACTTATAGATTGTTATTTTGTAAGTATAGTTATATTTATATTATAGTTTAATTTAAGTTAAATTAATTTACAATTAGTTTTATTTATGTTATTTTTTTTAGTTTAATTTATTTTCAAAGTAGTTTAATCGGCTTTATTAATAGATAGAATGAAATGTGAACTGAAGATTATTCTCCCAGTTAAATATATGACGCGAATTCATTATATCATGTCATACGCCAGGTGGTAGGGTAGTAGAAAAAGTAGGAAAGCGGACCCTGGGCGTCGAAGTGAACGCTCCGAACGCAACCAGGATTTAACGCTCGGATGATGATGATGATACGCCAGGTGGTAGGGTATTTACCTCGCTGAGGGGTTATTACCCCTGGTCTAGAGTACGCCGCCATAACAACTGCGAGTTGTGTTCTGGCATTAGTGGACAGGTTCCAGTGTTCTTTTTCAGAGAGCGGCAGCATCTTTGTTACAAATATCCATAGGTGCAGTAACCGCTTTCAATCAGCTAGACGGTATGCCTGTTGGCTGAACTTATCCAATAAAAAAAATACATTGTATAGCGGATCATAGAAGCCCTCTTTCTTCTGAAATTCATCCATATATAACTCAATTATCCAATGCCTCCTATCCCATCTTAAAGTCTGGCAAAATGTTTGTTTCACCCCTAGTGTCGCAAACAACTTTCTAGGTTGGCCGTCTGCCTGTTAGCTTAAAAATAAAAAATATAAAGTTCAAAGTTTTTGAGAAAAACAACAGATGACATAACAACAACAAGACAATTCCGGCCTTATTACTTGGTTACGAAACCTTAATTATCGTTTCGTAAACTGTGAATCTGTATAAATAAAAATACTTTTTGGCCTCTATACGTTACTTAACCATTGATCAGATTGTGACGAGACTTTGGTACGACGCTCTCAGGGCGCCTGCGAGGCTTTTTGGCCCAGAAAACAGAATATGCAACCATACAATTTTTTACTTTACGTGGCATTATAACGCATTCCGGGTTCCTACCAGTGGCGTGGACTGCGTACAACTCGATTACCCATAGTCTACCTTTAGGTAACTAGCGACTAGCTACCTAAAAGTCGAAAGCGCAGTGATTTCATGTGCGTTTACGCGTTTCTAACATATAGTGTCTCTAAAAATTAACTAGCGATCATAAGATCGAAAGCGCCATGAATTGATTGACGCTTTTTTTATTGCAGGAGTTCAGCCGACAGGCAGACGGTCCACTTGATGAAAGACGGTTACAATTTGACATTTGCAACACCAAAGGTGCTGCAAATGCACTGATGCTCTCTTAAGGGAGACTGGAACCTGGTCACTAATGCCGGAACGCAACGCAAGGTTGTTATGGCGACAAACTTTAAACCTGGGCTGGTAGCCATCCAGTCGGGCAAATGCCTAACCACTTGGTTGTGGGTTGTTTTGTCGCCTTTTTACAGGCCGCCCGACCGCAGGAAATTGTATTTTTTCTCCATTCCTGCACGGATAAAACGCTTACGGTTTTTATTCGTGCATATATTATTACTATTGTTACGTGGGAGCGGGGGTAAGCTCTTATGGATTGGAAGAAAACACCAGTTATTAACTAAACGCTTTTATTGACTTACACAGCCGCACGTAATACCTCTCTGCAGGGTTGCCCTATACGCACGACTAACGATGTACAGTCCCGACGATAAGGTGTCTCGCTCACAAAACCGTCGCTGAGATTGCGTAGACCACCTCCTGCTACTGCAGCGCTCACCTCCGATATTACCGCGCGTAACTCGCTTCTGGTTCGTCTCTCGAACTACGCTACACTCCTCCTTCACTTAACTGTCAACTAATCTTGTCACTAAATTCACCACTTCGTCACTGTCTTCTATTAACCTTCTCTTCCAACTCTTTAGTATCGCACTTGTCGCTTCGCCGTCTTGAACTGAACTCAACTCTAAACTGCCCGGTTGGTGCGCCTTACGCTGTTTACATATCCGGGAGAATTTTCTGGAACCCATAATTTCGTTATTCTTTTATTTACTATCTGTCCCTTTCTAAACATCTATCTATCTCCGTCTTTTCCTTCCCGAACCTTCTATTCGGCAACTTTCGTTTATTATCCTATCCCTTTCTAACATCTATCTATCTCTTTCTTTTCCTTCCCGAACTCTCTATTCTAGAACATTCGTTCATCGTCTATCCCTTTCTGAAATATATCCGTCCTTGTCTTTTCCTTCCAGAATGTTCTAGCTTTTTCTAAAAGTTCTTAAACTAACTAGATGGTTTCACCATCATTCGCCACACTATATTATACTTATATCTCTTACACTCGGCAGCTTTCCACACGTATTGTATAGCAACTCATAACTCGATCAGGCACCGGGCTTTATTTTTTTAACCCTAGCCGATTATCACCCCGCACCACTGCTATTAAATAAAACATAAGTCTTAGTAATTACGATAGTATAGACTTTGACGGCCTCTGTGGTTGAGCGGGCTAAGCCTTTGCCGGCCTACCTCACTGCAATACAGAGGCTCCGGGTTAGATTCCTGGTATAGTAAATTTTGGAAACGTATTTTCTCCGTTATTTGCTATGGTCTGGGTGTCTGGGATCGGCCCCAGAGTAGTCCGTTGTACCCATAACACAAGTGTAACTTGCTTAATTTGGGGATATACAATATGTCAGTTTGTCTGCCGATTGTTTATTTATATTAAGACTTTGGAGAATATGCAATTGAGCAGACTGAGCTTTTCATTCTGACCCCGCCGTATTCCTTCCATCATCGGAAAACGAGCCGCAGCGGCATGCGGCGCCGATATTTGATGGACATTCCACCTGTATGGACGAAGCGGTTTGAATCCACCTTAATCATTCGCACCGCTAAAGAGTCGAATTAATTGCTAGAGTCTGTCTTTCCCCATACTTACAACATGGGTGTTTTTAAATCCCGTGTGAAAAGGTACCTTTTCAGTAAGCTTGTTCCATCTTAGACCTTTCCGCTCTACATCGGACGAAATCATAGACGAACGTGAACGTATATTAATATTTCAAAGACGTCTCTCAACAATTACATTATTACGCTATCTGTCATTCCAAATCTAAGCATTGTTTCAATACAAAGCGCAACTCATACATATGGCTCGTGTATAAACATCTTCAAACAACTTCTTGACAAGGACTGACATGTAGTACATCATTGTCTCGTAAACATCTTGTAGGCAAGTTTATCTTTAGTTTATTCAAATGATTCACAACACAGCCATTGAGTTAAGAAACTATTGAAGTAGCTCTTTAATGTAGTCCCAAATGGGTTTTAATTCAATAAATTAAGCTTTTCTCTAACACTATTTGCGCTCCGCGTGTTCACCCGCGTGGTGATGAAAAATCCTTATATTTTGGATAATTCACACTATATCTTTATAAAATATAGCCTATGTGTTATTCTGATGTGTAAGCTATATTATTGTAAAGTTTCATCAAAATCCATTGAGTAGTTTTTGCGTGAAAGAGTAACGAGAGTAAGAAACATACATCCATATATTCTTACAAACTTTCGCGTTTATAATATTAGTAGGAAGAGTGGCGCTTTAGTCTTAAGATAATCTAATCTAACCGACTGTTGGTAAGTATAAAATAAATAGTAAATGGTTACAATCGGTTCTGGCACTCGCTGACTGCTGCCGCAGCAAGGTCACTTCGCTCGCTCGGCTCGTGCGCTTTGGTTTGAAGCTAACCTAACCTAATCTAAATCACTGTTCTAGTCACTGGTCACGACCTTTCAACACCCATCACAATAATGTTAGTAAAAAAATAGATAAGGTTATGTTTACCAAAAATAAATATTTCAAGAACTAAGGAACCTAGGAGTGGCAGAAAGGGTAATACCTGCCTCCTACGCCCATCCACTTAAAATTCGTGCACCGAATAGCTGACTCGCAGCCCCCTATTTTACTACCACTCGAGATATAAAAATGGAGAGTGTTATTAGTTTTTACTATGACCCTACACATATAATACCTAATAAACAAGACGTCTTTTGTTTGGCGACGACCTAAAGTATTGTTTTAATAACAGCGCAATAAAAGAGATTTGAAACGAATATGACTCGGCGCAATATTATTGAGATATAGAGAGGAATGCCTAACAACTGACGCTACGGAATGACGTAAGTTGGAAGCTTTAAAAATGTATGCAGTCTAAATTTCACTGCACAATATATCACGAAAACGTATGGCGGCATATGTTGCAATGGCCGAGCTTTTATTAAAATCAACTTTATGAATAAAAAGAAAGATTTTTATGATTCCCGTCGAGCATACACTTATATGATGCGATTTTTGTAATTGAAAATAATATATAAAATGTGCGTCTATTTATTTTTTTAAAGTATTCATCCTGCTATCGACATGTATATTGTTACGAGTGCGGAACTCGAATTAAAATGACGTTGAAATGACTATAGAATTAATTAGAACATACAAACACGTATAACACAGGTACAAATATAACTGGACGCAACCAGTACAAACGTGATGTACGATTCAATAGCACGCGCAAAGTCCGTCACTATATAGCTTATTGAATGTACACACGTCTTGCTCGTCTCGTAATCGTCGCTTGACTGACCATCTCTCCATCGGGACATCGCTTTATAATGCACCGATGCAATATGTCTACCTGGCAAGCGTCGACGCAATTTCCCAGGAAACGTAATTCGCACACCTGCGTAATTATTCCTGCGAACGGCCATAAACGAGTACAAGACACAATAGGATGATTTCTAATCACAACTTTTAAACACAAAGTAAACAAAGAATATAGTCATAAAAAAGTTTCAATGATATTAGCTCAAACGTCGCGGCAGGTAATAAATGTGCTTTGTCTACAGGTATGCAGGTGGCCCAAATGTAACAATATCATAAAAGCCTTTCTATACTCTCGTGAGAACGTCACGAGAATGTTACAAGAACCCGTGCTACATTCCAGTTTCACACGTTCTCGCCGTGTTCTCTCGAAGTTATTATAAGAATGTGGAGCGCCTATAAGACCAGAAAATATATATGTATACATAATAAAACTATGTTTTAACGGTTTTAAGCGCCGTATTTTATTTTTATTATCCCGACGTTTAGGCCACTTTCAGTAGCCGTGATCACGGAAGATAAGAATTTCAATGAGTATTGTTAAAGTTTTTATTTAGCCTGTCGCTAGCTTGTTCATTTTAATTATTCAGTTTTAATTTTGATTTACGGTTATTATTTACTCTATGGTAGCCTAATCTAGTTTACCACCGATTCGCAACATGTAGTGGCTTGTACAGAATAAGCGACGCAAGAAAATTTTCAGCAACATGCCTAGCTTTAATAGTTTTATACAATATTAAAATAGGTGGTAGGTAAAATAATAACAAGTTTTCAATCAACTTGGTTTGCGTTCCGATGAAAGAAGAAAATATGTAGTAGGTATCATACTATATCATACCATAGTAAAAAACTATGAAAGGCATAAACGTCATAATGTGTTCTTCTGTATTTTTTATTTGGCTATGTAATTCTAAAATAGCTTACAATATACGTCGATCATTTATTTGCACTGATTATTTATCCCTCATTACATTAATTTATTTTGAAGGGTGACCCCGTATATGGTGGAGGAGTCAGACGGAATGCTCCACCGTCTCAAAGGAACATCTTCCAGCGAGGCTATTGTAGTTCCTCCCAGGCCTAGGCTTAATGTTATAGTTGAAAATTTGTATATACTCTTTGTATGTTTCGGGAAACTTTTGTGACCCAATTATTGCACAGCGCCATCTATTGACTTGTAAGTGTTCCACTACAATTTATTTATCTACTCACAAACTTTGCTATCATTACAGTAGTCACCAATATAGTGGCTCAGTCCGTAGAATATATTATATATAGATACATATTCAGTAAGGGATATAGATGCCCGTTTTTGTTATGAAATTAATCTTGATACGTATTCAAGAATATATTTATTACTTATTTATAACAACTAAAACTGTTTATGAACGTAGAAAAAAGGTATTTAAACTAATTGGGACACCTTGTATTTTTATAAACAGACTCGAACTGTTTTAACATTGTTAGAAGGCTAATTAGCCTAGTATAGTAACCTATATACTGGTGGTTATTTTTTTATAAGCACCCAAATTTTTGAATGAAGTGTCTCATACCGCACCCTGTATTCATCCCTCCCTTCTCCCTTTCATTACTTATAGTAAAAACGGGCATATATTTATACCACACTCCATATCCGTCCGTGCAGGAACGGAGAAAGGATACAATTTCCTGCGGCCGGGTGGCCTGTCGTAAGAGGCGACCAAACAACCCACAGCCAGGTGGTAGGGCATTTGCCCGACTGGATGGCTACTACCCCTGGTCTAAAGTATGTCGCCATAATAACCTTGAGTTGTGTTCCGGCATAAGTGACCAGGTTTTAGTCTCCCTTAAGAGTGCAGCAGCGCATTTGTACCACTTTTGGTGTTGCAAATGTCCATAGGTGATGGTAACCGCTTTCTATCAAGTGGGCCGTCTGCCTGTCTGCTGAACTCCTGCAATATAAAAAAATATAAAAAATCTATAACCATAACATATAATTGATATGCAATTGCTCATATATGATGGCTAAGCTTAACCTTTTTCGAGAATTCGCCATGCCATCATTGTATGTGAAACGCTAAAAATGAAATTTCAATGATATTTTGCTAAAAAATAAGGATATTAAATTTCAAAGTTTTTAAACTTTTCAATTTATATTAATTATTGAATAGATCTTAATGAAACAATAATTTTGAAGTTTTCAAACAAATTCTGAAACAGATTTATCTTTTAATCTATTTTAAAACGATTTCGGTTTGACAATTTTCTTTGCCAATAAATTTACTTATGTGTACAAAGTATCGTGTTTAATTAGAGAGAGAGCTTTGCCCTGTAATCTTATTATTAAGCACAATCCACAGATTGCATTACGACCTCCAATTTCTCCAAGGACTGAGTATAGTTGATGAAAACTGGTTTGAATAAACATGATTTCACACTGTATCATATTCAATTAGAGTATGTTTCTAAGCTTCTTTAAGGTTTGTAGCAGCGAGACCTAGAAGTTAAATGATACTTCAGATGGCAGAGTAGTATTCACTGTCGACTGCTGATGCGAACTGAAGTAAAGTGAACTCATTTATTTTGGAAACGGTAACCTTAAGTACAAATATTAAAAACTCGTACTGCTAGTATAAACAGCACAATGCGTGAGCGGGACGGGTGATGTGCGCGCGAGATAGAGCAACTATTAATATGTACGCTCCCACGTTGCGCTAGCCATTAGTTCATTGTCCGCTGCGATGACTAGACGTATGCAGTTCCCATAGGTTCTTAAAGAAGCCTACAAACTAACTATAACTCAACATGAATAACACCGTCAAGCTACAAATAAATCTTATCCCCATACCACTACACAGTGCTGTAGTAAAATTGTAAAAAATTAGTAGTTGATTTTTTTTTAGTGTTCACATAGAGACAATACCTCGCATTTTGTGTGACGCTATTTCCTCTATTTTCTTTCAATTTACATATTTTCTAATATGTCTCACAAAGTCTGTGTCTATACCAAATAAATATCTTTCTATCTTTCTTACATATCCCTCTATTCTGGCATTCATTTGCGCGACGCTTTTATTAGTTGTCGAAAATAGTAAAATGTTTACTTATCAACCAAAATACTGGAAGCAACATAAAGTGCCACATTTTCAGCCATGAAAAATCTTCAACATCTTAAAGTTTGGCGTGTTTTGACGTGTTTAGATGCTCCGAGTCTTACCTTCTCGTACGTGTAATATTTTGTTGAAAAATCCCCGCTAAGCTACGTGATGCGAGGCGTCGTTTAATGTTGCCATGGTACTATTTTTTTGTGTATTTCGGAATAATAATGATCAAAAAAACTTGTTTGAATTATCCATTATTTAGTTTCAAGGTTTAGAAGTCAAATTATCATAATTTGCTACGTTAATGACACGTGCTATTTTTGCAGTTTTTTCAACTATTTTATTCGAAATATTATGTGGACGCTTAGTGACAGAATCCGAAAATTGGAAATGAGAAGGAAGACAAAAGTAACGTAGTAAAAAAAAGGTAAAATGGAGTTGGACAGGACATAATTAAGTTGCAAAATAAATAAACGGAGCAAACAAGTAACCTTGAATGATTGACTTTAAAATCATTTAAGTTTTATTTTTTTGTTAATTGTTATGTGAACTCTGTGTTATTATGTGACGGTAATAAACCGTCGGAATTGAAATAGCTGTAATTCTTTTAATGGTTGTCTTAATTGTCCACTTATCGAGTCCCTTGACTTCGCCGACCCCTATGAGTTTGGAAAAGCGATGAGGGGTGTCGAGCCTCAGAGGATAACTACCCTCCGCTAATTGGGCTTTTGGAGCCGCCGTGGTGGTCAGCGGCTCGAATGGCCATATTCGCGGGCTTTGTGTGGCCATCTAAGGCGTCTGGTGGCCTATTGCGGCGCTAATCCCCTTGTGATTGTTATAGTTCTCTTTTAGCTAGGGGCGGATTGGGCTAGCTGCTTCTCAAGACCATATCTGAAATGCCAGCCTTTTTAGGATTATGTAATCATTTTAACAGGAACCCTCGGCGCGTGTTGCAAGACACGGCCACTGCCCCACCTCTGAGCTGTCAATCTATATCGGAGGGCAGATAATATTCGCTTATAACCAGACATATACTGAATAGCAATGTGGTGTCGGTGCAATAACAAACGGCAATTAATTGCCACCCATAAATTACATCACACGAATTTTATAAGATTTTGATCCCTTCCCCGACCTTGTCACAGCTGATTACATTCGTGAGACTCCTCTCTCCCTAGTATGAAATCACATATTTTACAATTTGAAATTAAGAAATAAGAGTGTAGTAAAGTGTTACGAGTTTAGCGGAACTCGAATTAACATGCCGTTGGAATTATTATACAGTTTATTAGAACTATATAAACACGAATAACACAAGTACAAATATAACCAAACACAACAAATCCAAAAGTAAGTAAGTAAAAGAAAGTCGTAATTCAATAAAACGCGCAAAGTCCGTCACGATTAGATTCCCCATTGTTGAACACACGTCCCGCCTTTATCGTGGTTCTCGCTTAACTGCTCCGTCCTTCAATTCAATCAGGCGATCGTTTTATACTGGACAAATGCAATGTGCCCATAACGTGAGCCAAAACACCTGGCTAATGAGACGGCCGCAAGCGACCATAAATGATTACAATAAAACAATGGGCTGTTCTCTAGAAACGTATGCCAATAAATAAGTAAACAAAAGAAGACGATCATAAAAGAATTACAATTAGTTCAAATGACGACAGGTAATAAATGTGCTTCTACAAATCTGTACGATTATAATAATATAAATTACATAAATGCGAACAATGCAATCGAGTTATAGATTTTTTCAAAACAGGACAACATCTGCCGGACTCGCTAGTAATTATGTAAAACTCTAAAATGTTGTCGCCCCTAAACTGTACCATCACCACCCATGCCTCACGGGTGTCGTAGATCCAGTGCTGTTTTTAACTTTTTTTAAATAGAACAATACTGAATTTCAAATATCGGAATATTGAATTTCAGTCCTGGCAACTTTAACCGGTATTACGTTCTGAGTTCTGTGTCTAAAGCCATCTCACGCCGGGGACTTGTTCGAGTTTATTATAAATGAAGGAATACGTAACAAGGCACTGAGTGCAGGTGCTTGTTTTGCTCGTACTTAATGTAGAAAGGATGTACATGTAATATTTTATAATATTATATGATATTTAAGCGTCTTGTCAGGCCTCATTCCCTGAGACACCCACGTTCCATTGCCTTGACATGGATTCGACACAGAACATTTTGACTACAATTAAATAAGTAATAGGTAAAAAACACAGAAATTGTATATCCCCAAGCTAAACAAGTTACGGTTGTATTGTAGGTACTCTATACTAATATTATAAAAAGGGAAAATATGTTTATGTATTTCGTGGATTTTTTTTTAACTATCCCACGGGAACTCTTTAATTTTTCAGGATCAAAGTATCCCATATGTTGACCAGGGATATAAGCTAACACCATTTAAAATTTCATTTAAATCGGTCCAGTGTTTCGGAGATTGGCCCGTACAAACAATGAGACAAAAAATTTGAAAAAATCTATATTAGTTCTATTTCACTTCTTACATCGCCCTGACTCGGTTTTTACTATTTTTTCAGTGTACAGAAATTCGACCTCTATACAGTTTTATTATATGTATAGATTATTTGTATATTTGTAATGAATAAACTCAAAAACTATTGCAATTAATTCAAAAACTCTTAAACCATTCGAATGCTACATTATCTTTTATATTATTTTATATATAGGCTATATAACAATTAGGGATCGCTACCAAAACTTTAATAATATAACTCATTAATCTAAATAAGTAATAATCTTGGCGCTGGAATCGGGTTCTAGATTTTTATTTTTTTAGGTCAGGACAACATTTGCCGAGACCTCTAGTGTATAATGGACATTTCTGGGCCGATTTTAGACAACTTTGCAAAATACCTATAGTAATTTTTTAGTTATACTTGGCATTGACTTCAAGATGTTGTAGAAAATACTTATTTTTTGCCTTTTATTTACTCTTGTAGTTGGTTTTGTTCAACAGTTTTTTATATATATTATGCGATTATCGTTTTCAGTACACAATCTACTAGCAATTATAAGACTAATAAATTAATTAAATTTCAGCCGTTATATAAAGCCAAATTTGGCATCTATCAAACTGATTTTAGTAGTTAGATGAACTTTCGATGATGATACGTTTCAAAGCTGGAATCGATATAAAAAGTCATACATTACCCAATCGATTAAAATTAAACAATTTATTATTTAAAAATATATTTTACGTTTCTTTGCCTTATTTCTTTAAAATGTAGAAAATCTGCATAACTTAATTACGATTTATGTTTAAACATTTCGATTATACATCAATCTCCACGGTCACGTCACTAATACTTAAAAAAAAGTGTTGACATAGATAACGTTGTCATGTGTTGCATATCTAAAAAAATAACCTAATTCTGGTATTTTAATTAAGATAGATAGATAACACTTCAAATGGGGTTTCTAAGAGCGGCTCAATTATAATATAACATTTTCACTTCTATCGCAATGACAGCTGAAAAGTGAAATTTAAGAAACATTATTTAGGTCAGTAGCACAAACCTCTTATATTTAAAGCGCATACTTTTGTTACTGTCGTAGATAATAATTATTTTCTTCACGTTATTTTCCTAAAGGTGCGGCCGCATTTATGACAATGTTCAAAATGTTGGTTATGGCCGAATCCGTCTTATTTAAACCATTAAAAATAACCGTTATCGAATAGCCAATTAAGCAGATATACTTACATACTGTCTATAATTAACGTCATTGACATTTAAATACAATATTGCATCACAAATAACGCTATTGGTGGAAGTTGCTTCTTCCAAATAAAACTCGATGTGGATTGTATGAGTTATTTTTTCGATATTTACAATATTTATAATAAATTTAAACATAGATGAGTACAGAGAATAACGGTAGAAAGCGTAGGGAGAGAGTAGTCGAAGAATAGTGAATAGAATAGTAAGTAATTCTGGCCGACGCCCAGCTCCTAACTGCGCGAGCTATGGTAGTCGGCGGTGTCCAGGGCGCGGAGAAAGTGTGCTTCGGCGGGCATTATTCCCATCGCCACATCTGCATGAAATGGCCAATATCTGTAAAATTATCCCAGATGAAGCCCCACCATACTACATTAGTATTGATTTCTAAAAAACATTCAGTTCATGTTTATTCAGATTTTGTCAAAAGAAACGATCTCGCGACTATTTTCATTACTTACTTGGTTTTAGTTTTTGGCAATAATAGAGTATATGAAATCATCATAATATGCAATCGTGTGTCTTAGGCTAAAACTCACACGTCTCACGTTCACCTTTAACACGCTGAACTACGCAATAATATTCTAGATCTATACAAAGTTTTTCGGAAACCGGCTACTTACGTAGGGAACAAATTTCTAGCTCCTAGCACCTCTGCCAAGTCCCGATCGAAGGGGTTGGTCTAAGAGTCTAAGAAATGCTGGCTTGACGTTGTAAAGTATGTATGACATGCGTACCAATGGTCTCACAAATACGGATGCTGAAGACCACGCGAAGTGGAGAAGATAAAGTAGGAAAGCTTACCCCGGCCTTCGAGGCAGATGCCCCGACTGCATCCGGGTTTAACGCAAGGATGATGATGATCTATACAAATAAATAAATTTGAAGTACCTTTTTGTAATGTCAAGATAACAGTTTGTCTCTGTTTGTTCCTCCTAATCTATGAAATAGCTGCATCGATTTTGACCGGACTCACTGAAAAATAAATGTTATAAAGAGTAAATTAAGCTAACCTTATTTTAGAAAAAAAGCTAAATTAAATTCGACGCGGACGAAGTTGTGAGAGACAGCTAGTTTGTCATATATTCTGAAGGGAACTTCCCACCGAGATTCTTTTACACTAAGACTTTAAGAACTTTTCTTTTATAATAAGAAGTGTGCAAAAATTTGCTTGCAAATTAGCAAAACTATATTATTTAACTATGGATTTTTTCCATATCAAGTTGTAGATCTGATATTAAGGACCGCTTGCATAAGGTTGCTTAAATTTATTTAAGAAACACAATACGTATTTAACACCCTTAAATACAATTAGCGTCTTGCACAACACAAATTTGGAACTGTCAATATGTTTTGTAAAAAACGTATTTAAGCAGTTTAATGTGATTAACTAATTTTGTTTAAAGGCGATCGTTATGTAAGCGGCCCTGACTTTTAATGATAATAATTCGTTTAAACAAGATTTTTTGAAAAAATAGTGTTTGTTTATAGCTTGGGTCTTAAAATTTGGTATCCAATTTGACTACGAAAATAAAAAAAATAAAAGGAAGTGGGCACTGGAAAGCAATAATGTGTAGGACCATATTTCGGCACACCAATATACTACGTGCCAACCTTGTCTAAAATTGCGGCATAAGATTTTCTAACCTGTTTGTCTTGTGTATATCGCATTTGGAAATAAATATTTTGTTCCTTTCTTTCAAAAACATTTATACCAGCATAAATATTGTTACATGCCGACAAAGTGAATGCACACCTGGTTTATTACCTTTCCCGCATTTGAACTTCTTTTTATT
The DNA here is from genome assembly GCA_949752895.1 of Dendrolimus pini. Taxonomy (NCBI): domain Eukaryota; kingdom Metazoa; phylum Arthropoda; class Insecta; order Lepidoptera; family Lasiocampidae; genus Dendrolimus; species Dendrolimus pini. The sequence goes on along the minus strand of OX457147.1, from coordinate 8,068,497 downwards.
TGATTTGTGTTTAAAATTTGTAATTAGACAATAGCCTATTGTTATTGTACTTGTTTAGTGGCCGCATTACGGTGTGCGGATTACGGTTTCTCGCAAACTTAAGTCCACGCGGTCTATGGTTGTATTGCACAGTTTAGTTTAAAACGATGCCCGAACGGGGGGGGATAGGCAGTCAAGCAACGATTACGAGACTAGCAAGACGTGTGTACATTCGACAAGTTATAGTATAGTGACGGACTTTGCGCGTGTTATTTAATCGTGCAGTTTGCACTGGTTGTATCCAGTTATATTTGTACCTGTGTTATACGTGTTTGTATAATTCTAATGAATTCTATAGTAATTCCAATGCCATTTTAATTCGAGTCCTGTAGCTCGTAACAATATCCTTTCTGATATTTGTCCACCTTTATTAGCATCAACAGCTACATTAGTGATTGACTACATAGTTTAGGTGTTTAATGTTTCCTTAATTTATATTTCAGGTCCGAATGAAGAGAGATACGACCAGAGTCTCACGGATGTTCGAAGAGGCGTTGCGGTTAGGATGCGAGAATTATTTAATATAAATAAAACATTATTACTAGTGAGTGTATTATTAATATTAAATTTCCTAACAACTGTTACTTCTTACTTGACTAATTTCTAATTGATTAAGATTTCCAATAACTTCTACATTGGCGACATTAGACGTATTCATTTCTGTCTTATTTAATTTGTATAGAAATGAGACATAAAAATAACAACACGAAAATTGACAGTGATTTTAATTGCTTTTTCGTATTTTTTATTTTATTGTAAAAGTTAAAAATTTTGTTATTTGTATTATTATTTATACACAACCATATATTTTATATTTTAAAAATATATTATTTGTACTTGAAAATATTTTATAGGTAATCTATATAAGAAAAAAACAAATAAGCAATTAAAAAGTCACCAATTAAATATTTTTTCACAATTAAATAAGTTCATTTATTATTTAATGTTTACAATGCCTCATATCTATCAAAATATACGGAGAGAAATGAATCGTCTATATTCGGCATTACACGTTTATATATACAGGGTGGCGCAATAGAACGTGCATATTGCATCATCTTTTTTTCGCGGGGTAGAAAGTGCGCGGGCGGGGGGAGCCTGCATCGTTGGGTAGGCGGGCTCATGGAGTTTTAGTCACTATGAGTCACTTCGACGGGAAGCGTCGCGCATTTTGCGTGCGCGCATTTTACGAGAACTCTCGTTCATACATCGTTACTAGGCGTTTATATTGTTCTGAATATGGACTACGGCAAATTAGTGAAGCTCCGAGTGCTCATTTAATTAAAATATGGGTACAGCGTTTTGAAGAGACTGGTTCAACGTTTAAACCACAAGCAAAAGGTCGTCCAAGAACATCTAGGACCGACGACAATATTGAGAGAGTTATGCAGTCTGTACGAGGAGATCCACAAATGTCTACTCGCAAGAGATCGTCTGTCTTACACTTATCGCGACGAAGTTTGCAACGAATTTTAAACTTGGATCTTAAACTGCATCCTTACAAGCTGCAGTTAACACAACAATTGGAAGAGTCTGACTTCGGAGCAAGGCTCGCATTTGCTAATGAAATGCTTAATCGATTTTCCAATTTTGACAATATCCTTTTCTCAGATGAGGCCTACTTCCATATCAATGGGTTCGTAAACCGTCAAAATTGTCGTTACTGGAACAGTGAGAATCCCAAACTCAAGCACCAGAAACCACTGCATAGTCCTAAAGTGACAGTATGGGCAGCAATCTCTGGTAGAGGAATAATTGGACCGTTTTTCTTTGAAAATGCGCGGGGGCAAAAGGTCACTGTTAATACCGAACGCTATGTTGCGATGTTGGAAGGTTTTTTGGCTCCAGAGCTTGAAAATTCAAGAATAGTGAATTCTAGGACTTGGTTTCAACAAGACGGAGCTACCTGTCACACATCAAATGACTCCATGGCGGTTGTGAAACAGATGTTCCCTGGCAGACTGATTTCGAAAAGAGGTGATATCCCATGGCCCCCACGTAGTCCAGACGTGACGCCTCCTGACTTTTTTTTGTGGGGATACCTCAAGAACAAAGTCTACAGCAATAATCCGAAAAACATCGATCAGCTCAAGGAGAATATCCGTGGTGAAATGGCAGCAATTACACCAGCATTACTGAAGAAAGTTTTCAATAACTTCCGTTTGCGATTAGAGGAGTGTCGTCGTGGAGAGGGTCATCATTTAGACGATGTTATTTTTAAAAAATAAACTTCAGTTATTTCTTAATAATACCTCAGTTTTATTTTAACTATACCTTTTGTATTTATTTTTTAATCAATATTTTAAATATGCACGTTCTATTGCGCCACCCTGTATATATATATATATATATATATATATATATATATATATATATATATATATAAGTATTATCTATGTGTACGGGTGGTATATATAATATAAACACAGTTTTAAATGTTCACAATATTTAATTATACTTCATTTATATAATTACAATTAGTTTTTTGGTATAAAATATAAAATAGCGTGACTTTGCTTATGGCGTGTGTTGGTGTTGGTTGTTCATCGGAGAATAAGGAATGAAAGAATAAGGTGGGATGGCGGGCCCACGTCGTCTTCGAACAACAGCCGATACCCCCCGCTCTTGAATTGTTCTGAATTACAGAGAAATCGGCCGTAACAGTCACTTTGTTGCCACCATCTGTGGCATGATGTGCATTATCCAAACCATACACGTCGAAATCAGACGATTCATTCCTGTCTTTTCATTGGCATGAATCAACCAAAGTGATTGTAATATACGCTTAAGATGCTCTTACAAGAGCAAATAAAATTGCTCAATCCCGGTCAATTCTCGTCAACTATGTGGTCACAACTACATCAAGTAATTTACGGCGATGGCAATATGTAGCAAGTTGTTAAGATACGGCCAAACAATACCATGCAACTTAAAAAATTAAACACCCCTCAATCCCACCGTAGGACTGTTCAGTTCGCAAAAACGAGACGGAGTTATAGGTAGAAACGAGATAGAAAGAAAATTAACTAAAATTTTCCAAACTAATTGGATATTCGGCAACTCATATGGCAACGTTGAGAAATGCGGAATATATGGAGCAATATTCCCGAAACAATTGCCGCATTATTGCAATTGGATCTATTACTTTTGCCCAGTAATTATCTCAACAAGGTACCTGGGTAAGAGTACCTTAATAATATAAACACAAGCTAGTATTATTAAATGTTATTAAATATCATCGTGTCCAATTCAATCATTTTTTTCCTCCGTCTAATATCAGTATAAAGCTAAATGTATAGAAAAACATAACTTAATGTTGCAAGGCATAAAAAAAAATACGGTCTAACGCATTTTTGATTATTTTAGTTTGGGTACCAAATCCTAGGACATCCTAGGACCTTTTATCCGTGCAGGAACGGAGAAAGAATACAATTTCCTGCGGCCGGGCGGCCTGTCGTAAGAGGCGACAAAACAACCCACAGCGATCTCTTCCAGACAACTCGTGGCAGGAATAAAACACATTATATTGGTCCGAGGTGGTATACACAAATATTACAGGATATGCAGTTACTTACGTTATAATTTATTCATTAATAAAGATATAAGTATGTAAAATATTATATATGTAATAATTATACTTAATATAGACATATTACCTACTGATATTACAGACATAAATATACGTAAAAATATCAAACATGCAGGTAGTGCTTTTTTGTCATGTTCTTAAATATTGTTAGTGATTTAGCTGGTCTAACAGTAACAGGTAGCTCAATTTTGTAAGAGATCTATTTTAGCCAGAATAGCAACAGAACCCTTCTTTGTCCTACCTCCTTCCGCCTGTTCCTCTTTTGTCCGTCATATTTACTATAGTGTTAGAAGTTTTAATTTCAAATAAGACGATCAAGTTGATATTTTCAGGACCCTTCAACAGACTTACTTAGATATTTGGAGCAAGACCTCATTGAGTACGAAGCAAATTACACAGAATTTATGAAGCATTTAAACGACAACAATACTGTGAAGTCAACATGGACCTTCTGGAATGCAATGTTCTTTTCTGGGACTATTTACACTACTATAGGTTTGTATTATGTATTTAACTTAAATATTTTTAAGCTATTGCATAGCTTTTATCGCGGGCTTTGAGCGCGGCGACCGAATCAAGAAATTCCGTAACGAAAATAAAACCTATCACCCACACTCCGCCTACCATGTAGCTCGGCCGAGCGTTCGCTTAACGTGTATGTATATTAGGGTGTTCGTTAAAAATTAAATTCTTTCAGACGCCCAAAAAAGTCCTTCCTTTTGACGAAAAACTACGGGAAAAAATTTGCTTTTTGATTTTTAACAAAACACGTTTAACACGTGCCGGCGGCCAATTTAAGTTCATTTTTCGATAAAATTATAGTTTTTTGGAATATTTGTTACATTATTTAAATTTTGATAACAAATCATGAAAATATGCTTATAGGAAATCAAATTCTCTACAAAAGGGTTTCTTTTGTTTTTAGATGAAGTTCATATCCATCGAGATAATCTCATTGGTAAACTTATTAACTTTATTAAATCATTTATTTTAGCACTAAAAACTTTATTTTTCTTGAAATATGAACACTTCTATTAAAATATCTTGAATTACATATATATTTATGATATTTTGACATAAGTAAATGATTTTAAATAATGTAACAAATATTCCAAAAAACTATAATTTTATCGAAAAATGAACTTAAATTGGCCGCCGGCACGTGTTATTTTTGTTAAAAATCAAAAAGCAAAATTTTTCCCGTAGTTTTTCGTCAAAAGGAAGGATTTTTTTGGGCGTCTGATAGAATTTAATTTTTAACGACCACCCTAATGTATATGGTACGACTGTAAGAAGCTCGCACGGATCGGACGAGCTGCTCCGCAATCGGACGAATACTTAAGCAGCTGTTTGTGAGAAAGTATATAGGTGTATGGGTATCTATCATATCTTTATAATGCCACACTCACCGCATGTGCGCCCCGTAAGTATACATGTAGGTATATATGTAAACATAGGTGTACCTATGCACAACAGTGAATTGCAGTTGCTGGTGAATAGCTGTACGCGTAAAGTTTGTGTATAAAGTGTTTTTTTTATAACGCAGGAGGAATGCTTTTGGACATTATACCCGGCACTGACCGAGGACAACGAGGGGAATGTGGGAGTTCGGAACGGCAGTATTCTTACATGCCAGGTGGTAGGGCATTTACCCGATTGGATGGCTACTACCCCTGGTCTAGGGAATGCTGTCATAACAGCTTTGAGTTGAGTTCTGGCATTAGTGGCCAGGTTCCAGTTTCTCCTTCAAGGCCGGCAGCACATTGGTATTGCTTTGGTATTGCTAATGTCCATATGTGACTGTAACCACTTTCCATCACAGTTGGACCGTCAGCTTGTCTGCTGTGCTTCAGCAATAAATAAAAACATTACATTACCTCCGAGCGGGAGCCACGGAGAACTCGATCCTCAAACTACCCACTAAACATAAAACTGCGTCTTTCTTCCACGAGTTTTGATATATAAATTACATAAATATAAATAAATAATCGACAGACAAACACACAAATTGTATACCACCAAGCTAATCAAGTTACGCTTATGTTATGGGTAACAATGGACCACTATGGGCCTATCCCAGACAGATAGATCAGAAATAATACAGAACAGATAGTAAATCACGAAAACTAGAGTATGCCGCCATACCAACCTTGAATTGTGTTCTGGCATTAGTGGCCAGGTCCCAGTCCCTCCCTTAGAGAGCGGCAGCGCATTGGTTGTACCTTTGGTGTTACAAATGTCTATAGGCGATGGTAACTGCTTTCCATTAGGTGGGTGTTCTAAACTAATAAGAAAAAAAAATATTTTAACAATTAAAACTACAAGTGCGTAATATGCTGATATTATAATACTAGTGGTCGCCCAGTGGTCGAAATTCGACCATAATTAATTTAAATTATAAGTTTAAACATCATTATAATAATAATACTATTTTTCTATAACCACAGATTTCGCCAAGGCTACATTGTTAATTTGACTTTAACAATAAACAAAAGAGTATATATGGATGTGTGTGTCAAATACGTGGTAGTATGTGTAATGTATTTTTTATGCATAGGTAATTTAAAAAAAAATATTGGCATTCTGCACTTCTCTATACAAACTATAAGTGTGCGAAATTTCATACTCCTCAATTCGCGCAAGTTTCGTAAAAAAGGGTACAAAGTTTTTGCTTCAGGTATTATTAATATAATAAAGATGATAGGAAGAAAAAAAAATACATACAAAAAACAAATGAACATTAATGCTCTTAATATTAATTTTTTGGAGATTCCAGTAAAAAAAAAGATAAATAAGATCTGATATTACTAGTAATAGTAATAAAAAAGAACAAGGATTGTTATGAATAATTAATCTAACAATCTTCTTGAACAGAAAATGTTTACCTACCGGTTTATCTGCTTTAATTACTGAAGCAATTTTCTTGGAAACCTGAGAGATCTAGTAATAACCAGTATTATAATAACAAGGAAGCATGTTCCGTCGAAGAAAACTTAAATTTGTGTTTTAGATAAAAATTAAAAAAAAATTATGAACAGGTAACGAAAACCTTTAAGCAAAGTATTATTAAATTCATTCATTATTTCTTATAATTTATCCTCAAACAAATTGTGTAGGCCCTCATAGAAAGCCATAACGCAGTAATAGTAATATTGGAGATATGCCTGAAGAATTTATCAGAGCAATACAGCAGGTCTTACGATGCAGACATGATTTTGTCAGGCGCTTACCATTTTCACGTTAGGTCGTACAGTGATAAACTTTATTTATTTTTGACTAGTCTTGCCTGTAACTTCGTTCGTGTTGAATTTGGTTATTAAATTATTATATTTTGAACCCTGCAAGATATCTAAATGAAACACAAGAAATTTTCATCTTATACTAATATATAAAGCTGAATAGTTTGTTCGTTCGTTTGCTTGAACGCGCTAATCTCAGGAACTACTGGTCTGATTTAAAAAAAATCTTTGAGTATTAGATAGCCCATTTATGGAGGAAGGATTTTATATATCATTACGCTAAGACCAATAGGAGCGTAGCACCAATGAATAATGTTTCAAAATCTGGGTGTTTTTTTAACTTACTTTTTTTAACTATTCCACCCGGGCTAAGTCGCCGGCAGAAGCTAGTATAATATAAACCTTTTAATAATGTACTTTCTAATTTTTAATTGTAATCCGTTGAGAATTTCGGAGCTTGCTTGAGGAAGATTTACAGACCGACATACAGGAAAAATATATAAAAACGTTCATTGACACTAATAGACTAGTAAACAAGTGCCTTTTGGACCAATTTTTTTCAGCAGTCTCCGAAAATTATAAATGAGGTGTCATTCGATTCAGAATGGTATCTAGAAGATTTAAAAAAAAATTAAGTTCCGCTTTCAAAAATTGTAAAAGTTATTAACAATTAACTAAAAAAAAGGGGGGTTTAGTTTTTTGCAAATATCTCAAAAAGTAATAAAGATTTTTCAAATTTAAAAAAAGGTTCGAAAAGAGGAGGAAATTTCCCAAAAAAAGTCTTGACTCCCGAAACTGTAAGATTAATATTTATAATTTTCCCAGAGGGATGAAAATACGGCCGAAAACGGGTACTCTGGCTTACGCAAGCCACACCCACATCGGCCCTTTAGTGAATAAATATTATTTAAACATACTAATTATGAAAATAAAAAAATGAAAAAATTCAGGCACTAACTGAATAGATGAATGAACAATAATCTGCTTGAAAATTTTTTTTATAACAATTTTTCATTTTGTTATTCAATAGTTAATTAATTATTTTTTTTGCTTGAACATGAACATCGCAAGTGTGATAATTGTTAAACTATAAATTTAAGATTTTTTTCCTTTCTTGGAGCAATTCTTGAAAGGCTTTAGAATAGAACCCCGTTGGAAAAATTAGAAAATGTTTATTTTAAATTTTTTATTAATAATTTTCGTTGTTTTAAATAAATATTTCAAAAAAACATTAAAAAAGCAATAAAAAAAGGTTACAAGCCATGCGACACATTGCCAAACTGCAGCGCAGTTTTCCGGCAGCGTACTTGTGGATCGCATTAAATTATATCTAATAACTTTTGTTCCATATACTGAAATACACTTTCTTTCATGTAAATTATAATATAAATTAATTGTAATGATTGGATTTACCAATTTTTATATTAAGGCTGGTGTGCACCAACATTTAACCGACGGTTAAAATAAAATAACCGCTGTGTATGCATACATTTTGATCGATTATTTTATTTTAACCACCGATTAAATGTTGGTGCACACCAGCCTTAGTCTTGCTTTAATTATCACCGTTATCTAAAGTTATCTATGTACACAGATTAAAAAAAAAACCTTTCAAATATGATCATAAAGACGGGCAAACTGACAGACGAATATAACAATTTTATAAGAATTTGATTTTACTAAAATGGAACGGAACTCTAAAGATCGTCACTGTTAATTTGACTCTTAACTGCCCTATTATTGGAATAAATAATAGAGCGAAAGTGTCTGCAAACTAAACATTATTAAGAAACATAATGCTTTTAAGTAGTGTGTTTTTGTTTCTGGTAATATATAGTAGACACCTGTTTTACTTTTATCATATGTTTCTACTACGCCGACGTAAGCCGTGACGCCTTGTTTTTTGCTCTGGTCGTAATTTACAAAATAAAAGTGAAATATCTACATCTTGTCACTTACGATGTTTTTCCATCACAAACTTTATATACGCGTGTGAACATATTAACAATTGATAAATGCCAATAATTATTTCAATACAATATTTGTTGGCAATCGTGATTAACATAATCTTATCATCGCGTCGTTAAAGATACAATAATTATTAATAACATACAACCAGAAACCGTAGGCCTTAACTAACAAGATATTTTCAATTACACACTAATTAAGAAAAGTATCAGGTTATACTGGCCATGAAATATTATTACCGATGCACGATTGCAGACGCATGCGGACCGATGTGAATTTAGGTGTTAGTTGTTTTAAATTTGGAACGCTGCCCGGCGCTCTTGGCGGCTTTCCTCACAGTTTTATAGAAACCTCACAGTTCAATGTATAGTACGGAAATTCTATACAATTATTACAATTAACTGTACGTAGAAGAACGTCAAAAATAAAATCAAAAGTGTTTAGTGACACTCGATAAAGGAAGATGGATGGCATAATATTATTACGACGATTGTTTACGTCCGACACTTGGGGTGGCAAAAATAGATTATTTTATTAGATACTTTTGCTTTGGCCCCGATACAATAGAGAAGATTGTTATTGGGAGTAGTACCAGCAAAGGGTAAGTTTACTACATGTTTATTTTATCGCCTGTTAATGTTGTTGGTTTAATTTGGTCTATTATGTCATATCTATTGGCAGTAAATTAATCACGTATTGCCAAATTGTTATCTTGATTCAGTCGATACAATCGGACCGTTGATTAAATGTAATATTTTTTTACAGTGTTCGTGTTATATTGGGAATGAGCGAGGAGAATAAACAAATAGAGAAAGGTACATTACAAATACCTGTTATAACAACGGAATCAGAATCTCAAACATTAGGCCGTCTTGTATCTAAAACACCTGATCGCACTTTATCAAACAATATGGAGACGAATGAGCTAAATATGTCTTTAAGGAAGCGGAGAAATTTGGCCAAAAATAGAGGTCAGGCTGCTAGACATAGAGAGAAAACTCCAGAAGCAAGTCGAACTCCCATGCCTCACGAGGACACACCAACTTCTGATGACGAAAAGCCCTCGCCTCCACGCAATTCTAGAGAAATGGAAGCTGACAGTACTTATGAAGAAATGAGAAGATTGGTACAAGAACAAGCAAATGCTAAAGATCCAGATGATTTAGATACGGAGAAACTATTGGAAGAAAGAGCTCAGGCCGCTAATGAAAGAAGGCGTCGAAGTATTTCACCTTTTGCTGTACAGGATAAAGAAGAACTAAGTAAATTAGAAAGAAAAGGCAGTTTTATAGATCCTGGAAATAAACTTTTATCAACTAATTACACACTCAGTCCAAAAAAAGAAGAAACAGGGCGACGTGGTTCTTTAGAAATTGAACCAGTGAAAGATTTAAAGGGCCTGTTGTCATCTTCTCCGATTACTCCAACCAGTGCATCTCCAAAAGAAAAGGAATTTCCATACATTTTGCCAACAACGCCTAAGAAACTAGAGGAAATCGTCTACTCTGATGAAAAAATTACAGAAGATGCGTCTAAAAAACTGAAAACTCCAGTAAAAACTGAAAATATTTTCTCGTTTGACGACAAAGAAGTAAAGACAATTATGAAACCATCTCCAAAACCAGAACCTACACCAGTTCCCGGAGAGCTCGTAACAAAAGTCTATCAAATTGAAAGGACTCCCAGTAAAAAGTTAATACAAACTGACAAAAAACCGAATGTTGAAATTAGAGAAAGAGTAGTTAGAACACCAAGCAGAAAGCTTGCAGTGGACAAAAAGCCTACAGTTGTAAAACAAATTAAACAACAAAAGGAGGAACCACAGAGTAGAGCACCGCCGGTTAAGCCTGCTCGAAGCAAATCAGCTTCACGATTCGGGGTCAGTTTTTATATGACATTATTTGTGATACTTTTTCTTGCCTTACTTATAGCTCTACACTATGTGTTCACATGAAACAATGTCCACTATATATGTACATATTATTATAATTAGAGTTTTTTCGACTATGATCAGTTTAAAGTTTAATAAAATTGTAATGACATTTACAGAATAAAACTAGTGAGAGTGAGATGAGCGAGGACCAGGCGAATCAAAATGCAATCAATATAGCTGCAGGCAGAAGGAAAGTAACACCCACACCACGACGATTCCAAAAAAATAGATCCCCGCGAGCTAATCGTTCTCAATCAATTAATCGCGTGGAAGATTTAAAAGTAATAGATAAAACTGGAACTGGTATGAGTCAAACTAGTCGTGAAATAATTGAGCTGATGCAAAAAGCAAGAGCAAGAAGTCTATCTATACCAAAGGATGATCCACGTTTACCACTTGAATATAAAAATAATAATAGAAACTTAAAAACGCCAATGCGAACCCCTACTTCGACAACGCCGAGAAATACTCGAGGTATATCATGTCCTAAAACTATTCAAATTATAAGTGACAAAGAAATTTTGTCCGGGTTATCAACAAATAAAACACTTGACTCAGAACAGAAAGAACGTAGCAGACAGAGCTCGGGATATATCGACGCTAGTCAATCTGAATATACATCAAGTTGCTATTCTTCATCACCCAGCGAAAATGAGTATGAATTTGATCTATCAGAGCGTACAGCGGAATTGACACGTAAGCTTAATATTTTGAGCCAAGAAGCGGAAAAACGTGAAATAATGAGTAATATAATTTTAGCCGCTGACGATGCAGACTCATCAAAAGAATTAGTCCATGAGCAGAAATCAATTTTGCGTAAAAGGTCGGTGGCTGACGTCAAAACCGTTCCAAGGAAAGACAGCAAAGGGCAGTTAGAAGAAAAGAAAGTAAAAACAAAAGCGGTTGATAAAAATAAAACACTTGCTAAATCAAGATGGAAATTGATTGCTAATTGGCAACAGTTCAAGGAAGAACGTAAAATGGAGTGCAACAAAATTATATTACTTAGGAATCGTTGTATTTGTGATTTTTTGTTAATGGTCATCGTATGTGGTTTAGGCGGAATGATGTTTAAGTCTTTGGAAGGATCTTTTGAAAACGCATATAAATGTGGTAGTAGGAATTTAAAACGTGATTTTATTGAGAGTCTCTGGCGTGGTAGCCATTATCTGCGAGAGGAAGATTGGAAATCTATGGCTAGAAAGAAGCTGTATGAGTTTGAAGAACAGTTACACACAGCGCATGAAGCTGGTGTTACTTCTTATAGCGGCCAGAGGTCTTGGAATTTTATGAACTCTTTCGTTTATTGCTTGACGTTACTCACAACTATTGGTAAGAAGTTTATTAAAAAATCTGTTAATAATTTATATAACTTTTGTCTTATTAAAAATAAACCAACGAGTCCTATACTAACTTTCTTTGCTTTGAATATTTTAATTATATTTTTTTGCATCTTCTTTTCATAGTATAAAACAAAGTCATTTTTCGCGTCTTTCTGTTTGTCTGTATATCCTCTAACTTCTCCTAAACCAGGCAACGGATTTTTTACCGATTACCACGATCAGTTATTATTTAATAATATATAATCTATCGAAGCTTTTATGTACCTACGTAAAATAGAGCTACTACCGGAAATTTGACCTGCGATGTAACCGCGGAGAAAACTCTAGTAATATACACATACCTCTATCATTCTTAATTTTGAGTAACTTTTATCTGAAAGAAGCGCAAATACAAGAAAAATATTAAGATTTATTATATTTTGAATACGGAGTAAATAATAATAATTATATAAATATAATTAAATATAAATAATATTAAATTTTAAATTAAATGCTTATCACATTTAATTTTTGGGATGAAATATCAATAAGTCTGAGATTTCACGGCGGTTAGTGAGATTTAACATTTTAAGTTAGATCTGATTGTCCACTGATTATTATCTATTTCGTAAATGCCAATAGCTTCCAAATAAACTAATAAAGACTTGCAATTTATAACTGATTAAATTTTAAGGGATAACGATATTATTCATATAGAGTTAGAGTAAGTTTGGCGGCTTCTTTGCGGTTCTTAAAGAAGCTTTTTCGAACTTACTCTAAGTCAATATGAATATAAGACCGTAAGACGTTAAAACAGGAAGATGGCGTTCATTGATGATTTACTCGGTGAATTCTTCAATTCCAAATAAATATTTAGACTATTCATAAAAATTAAATCAAATATTAATAAAAATTAAATCTTTGTTAAAACTTATGTTTTCATGTGTTCTAAGAATATATATTTTAATAAAATTTATTATGATTATAAATATGTGCTTCTATGAGAGCAATACATGTATATGTACATTATAACATAATATATAAACCAACTTTAAAACCATATTTGGAAGATTTAATTTTGATTTTCTTTGCGTGATGACGACCGTACGAATCTATGTAACGTTAAAAATCCACTCCAGTGCAACTCCATCGTCAGCCAATTGCACTCCACTGCTGGACGTAGGCCTCCCCAAATCGCCGCCAATCATCCCTGTAGCCCGACTTCCTGATCCAGCGCCAACTTGCGACCTTGCGCAGATCGTCGGTCCATCGGACTGGAGGGCGTCTGACAATATGTTTACTGAGATGCGGTTTCCACTCCAGGGCTCGTTTGCTCCATTGGCCATTGGTCCTGCAGCAGACGTGACCGGCCCACAGCCACTTCAACTTGCTAATTTTGCTAGCTATGTTGAATACCTTGGTTCTTACGGATACCATCATTTCTAATCCTATCAATAAGAACATTGCCCGTTGAGCAACTTGGAACTTGTGGACCAATCCTGACGTAAATGTCCACATCTCGGCTTCATAGCTCAGGACGTGGAATTTCGTTTGAATAAAAACTTTTAAATTTGAATTTCAGGATACGGCCATATCGCCCCCAAGACAACAGCTGGTCGCGTGGCTACAATCATATACGCCATTATTGGAATACCATTGTTCCTGATCGTGCTTGCTGACTTCGGTAAACTGTTCACGAGGATCATCAAGTATTTTTGGGCCTTCATTCGAAGATTCTACTACACGCGAAGTTGCAAAAAAGTTCGAAGGACTGTACCTGTGCAAGTAAGTACAAATTGCTTTTTGTTCTCATTAAATATATAGAAATAACACAGTAAATCCTATTTTTATTCACATACTAGGATATGCCCGCGGCTAATTATCTGGAAAACAAATTTTTTTTTTCCTTCCACTCATTTTAATATTATATAAAAAAATTTAGAACTAGGCATGTTTGCTGAAGAGTTTCTTGCGCCGCTTCTTTTCTTCAAGCCACAACATGTTGTGAAGCGGTGGTAAATTAGATTAAGCTCCCATAGAGTAAATAATATCCATAAACAAAATTTAAAATTAAATAATTAAAATGTACAAGTTGGCGGTAGGCTGAATAAAAACTTTGACAATACACGGTTGATAAATGTCATCTTTATCTTCCGTGACCACGGCCACTGAAAAGCGGCCGAAACGTCGGATAAACCAAAATCAAATAAATTACGGCGCTTAAAACCGTTAAAACGTAGTTTTATTATGTGTACAAGTCGCGAAAACTTAAGAAAATATTATGGAAAACAAATGTCATGCCGCCTCCGCCAGGTGCCGGTCGGAGGGGAAGGCCCAAGAAATGTTGGCTTAACGTAGTGAAGGATGATATGCGTGCTAATGGTCTCAAAACGGATCCCGCGTTTGAGACCATTGGCACGCTGAAGACCGCGCGAAGTGGAGTAGAAAAAGTAGTAAAGCAGATCCTGGGCGTCGGAGTGAACGCTCCGAACGCAACCGGCATTTAACGCTCGGATGATGATGATGATTAGACCGCAACCTCATCCACGCTTCTTTGATATTCCCGCGGGATTCCCGGGACACAAAGTACCGCAGCATTTATAAAAGACTACTACGATGTAAAATATCGTTTTAGTGAAAACTTTAAACTTTAATTAGCCAATTTTTATGCATCCAAACAACTACAACTGTTCCCAGGAAAATTCCCGCGATTTTCCGGGATAAAAAATCACATATTTTATTACATAAAATTCGCTATCGATTAGTAAAAAAATCATATTGAAATTAGTTTTTTTTTAAATCTGGCCATTTTAAATCATTCCCAAAATAAATTCCGCGGGATTACCGGGATAAAAGTAGCGCAGATATTTATTATAAGAAATTGCTGCCGATCAGCGAAAACTGCATCGACATCGGACCAGTAGTTTATACGTGAATCCCGAACAAACAGATAACAAATAAAATAAGCGTCGTGTTCTCCATCGTTTGTGTAGTGTATTCCACTTGTTTTTTTTTCAAATAGCTTCTTGTCTGCTATACAAATAAATAAAATTGAAGCGCCGCTTAGGGCCACTTTTGTAACGATCGTCGATAAGAAATATTAGCATTCGGCGCTTCTACTCTATATAAGCTATAAGTGTGCGAAATTTCACACTTCTCCGTCCGCGCAATTTTCATAAAATGTACCCCTTACAAAGTTTTTGCTTCACGTAATATATATAGATTATAGGTTTTAAGCATAAACATGACACAAATTTTAAACAATTTTAGGTAGGTACATATAGTAAGTATAGTGGTTAAATTAATTGTAAATTAATGTGGTTTTCCTAATATCTAATACTAATCAGTTTGTGCTCAGGTTTCATAACGTAACATAATAGATATTCCTTTTCAAGTTCGTCTCTTGTTGAACCCCATTTCAAGAATTTATCTGAGGATAAGTACGATAAGTATACATCGTTTTTCCTTAGAAAATTTTGCCACACACACGACCCTTGCAATCAATTGCATTATTTCATGATGTTTAAAAGTTGGAGTGCCGAATTTTCAATCACCAAATAATAGTTATCCTATAAAATAAAATATAACATGTGAAAATTAAAAATGACAGTTGCAAAAACTAAACAGTTCAATAGTTTCACTTTTAATTTAGTAAGGTTACACTTTATTCGACTGATAAATGTAATATTTTCTTAAGTTTTCGCGACTTGTATAATTAATAAAACTACGTTTTAACGGTTTTAATAATTTATTTGATTGTGGTTATTCCGACGAATATTGTCATCTTTGTTGTCTGTGACCATGGCCACTGAAAAGTGGGCGAAACGTCGGAATAATCAAAATCAAATATATTACCGCACTTAAAACCGTTAAAACGTAGTTTTATCTGATGACTGAAAATCGGCCCTTAATCAACTTGAGGAACTAAAGTTAAATAAAGTAAGTTAACAATTGAAATGGGTGGAACGAAAAAATACTTTATTTTAATTACAAGACACTGAAGAAAATTATAAATAATCGAATACAATAAAAGAAAACTTAACTTATTTGTATTGTATTCTACCCATAGTCCCTCAAGACTATAAGTAGAATACTGAGCCCAGATCACCGTCTATTATGAGTAAGGCTGGCTACGTTTTCTTGCTGGATCGCCATACTGATCTGTTGCCCGAGGTAAGCACCAGCCTTCTGATCGCCTGAAGAGTCAATGAGTCGTTTTAGTTAGTTAAAGATAATTGTAATAGAAAAGGTTTTATATTTAACTTATGAAACTAAAATTTTATAAAAAAAAATATCTTGTAAGAAAAAACAAGCTAAATACATGATCTATCAAAAGTATGATATAACTATACAATCATTTAGTTTCATTATGATCCGAAACTAAGGCCGTTAAAATAGCAAAGCAAGTAAGCTAACGAGGTTTATTATTATGAAATTTGAAAAAGAGCTTCTCGAATTTAGATCTAGCGCACACTATGAGTATTTTGGGTGCGATTTGTTCCCGCACAGCTTTACTCCATAGAAGTATGCACATGAACATCACTGAACTCATTCCGCACCCGTTTAAATTCTGTAGATTGCTATATTTTTGCTAGGCCTCAGCATCGGTCCGGTTGCTACCATGGAATAAGAATTAAACATTTTTCTGTTTTGTTTTTTTAAATAATCGGTAGACAAACGCATATATTGTATATCTCCAAATTAACCAAGGTACGCTTGTGTTATGGATAATATACAACGGACTACTACGGGGCCGATCCCAGACCATAGTAAACGACGGGAAAATGGTTTCCGAAATAACCATACCAGGAATCGAACCTGGAACTCTGCGTTGCAGTGAGGTACAAAGACTTAGCCCGCTCAACTACAGAGGTTGTCAAATTACATATGAATCTCTTCTCACTTTTCGACATTTTATATATTGATGTGTCTTTTATGTTGAAGGAAATCATAAAATATAATAATCATTTATTCAAAATATATTGGTTAATTAAAGGTACACAATTTCTCCGATGTTTTCCCACAAAACACCCGAAGACAAAATAAGCAAACACGAATATTTTCTTTCTTATACAAAAGATTGTAATGATTCTGCTCCAGGCTATATCACGTTCTGTTACATTTTCGTGAACCTTTGTATACAGCTAAGCTGTGTAATTGTTTCTGGGATTAAAGTAAAAATAATTTGAGATTTTAATTTCCAGGAGGTGATGAAAGGACTGAATATAGTCTACGATGTAGTTCGACGTCCATCGCAGATTTTCTCTGAAGATGAGATGGTACATGACGAAATACAACCTCCAGCGGTAGAAAGAAAATCCAGTGATGTTCCACCACCACTTCCTCCAAAACCAGGCTCAAACATTCGAGATGTGGAAAACGATACAGAAATGGGCACACCAGCTCCTTCAGTTTTCGAAATAGACGATGAATTCAATCTTCCTATATCTGTTGCTATCATTATTCTCTTAATCTATATTCTTATCGGTGCATTTTTACTCAATTTGTGGGAGAGTTGGAGTTTCTTCGAATCATTTTATTTTGTCTTTGTATCTATGTCTACTATTGGCCTCGGTGATTTGGTTCCAAATCATCCAATGTTTATGATGTCTTCCATTTTGTACCTCATATTTGGATTAGCTTTAACATCTATGTGTATCAACGTAGTACAACTGAAATTGTCTAATACTTTCAAACAAGCCAGTGCAAAGATTGGTGCAACTATTGGACTTAAAGTCGCTGAAGAAGATGGTAGTCTAGTGCCAATAACTCCTCCACCAACTGAGGTAGCTCCTGTACATTTAAGTAAACCAAAAGCTGAAACGAATGACAGTAAAAACATAGAAATAAATGATAATGATACGAAGAATAGATAAGCATAGTTATTAATTTCAAATGTAATTTGTATTGTGCAGAAGTGTTAGTTTGATGCAAATACTCTATCACAACTCAATTACAGTAATGTACTTAAATCATATTACTTTATTCAGAAGGATATAAATATTTGTACTGACCATCAAGCTTAAAAAAGTATAATTCTTAAACATCATGATTACATTTAATTTTGCTACATACATAGTTAGATGGTTTTCTAATGAGAGAGTAAACTACAGCCACTACCAAAGATATCATATCATAATCAGGGTTGATTAAAGATAAATATGTAGGAATTTTTATTGAATTAAGTTTGTATTTCTAGTCTCTAGTTGTGATTTTTAAGATTAATAATGTTAGTATGAACAGTATCTGCTAATAGCCCCGCCACGACCTTGTTGTCCTAATGAGCAACAAAAATAAAGATATTAAAATGTATGAAGCATTTACTGTCGTGGCTTGTGGTGTCACCCTTTGCTAAGCCCAAGGCTTTAGGGACTGGTGAACTTCAGAATGGTGCCTTATTTCTCTTTCTACCACTGCACTGCTCGCCATTGGCTGGGAATTCATCCTGACTTCCTGAGTCACTACTCTCGTCTATTCGTAACCGTGTTTCGTTTCCTCACTCTAGGTTTTGGGATTTGAAACGAGCTCTCAGTTCTTTGCACAACACTACGATAAATTTTTTCAAAAAGATGCCAAAAATTCCTCTAAGGCCTGCTTTCAGCTGAGAAGTTTCACAGCGCTACCATTTTTAAAAGTTGTCGATAAATTTCTTAGTCGGCAGCTTGGTGTTGTAAATGTCCATCGGCGACGATAACCAGTTTCCACCAGGGGCCTTTAGTATATTTGCTGAATTCTAGCAATAAAAAATATAATGTGCGAAAACAATATATAATATTCTTAATTAATGCACAATGATCAAAGTAAAATTACTTCATTTTATGAATAAAAAACTAACAGCCCGTGAATGTATAAAAAATTCTATGTTACAGTAGAGAAATATGCTCTAGAAACTTTGAGGAATTTCAATAAAGATGTCTCATTTCAGTGTATAGTGGGATCTGGATGTACAGGAGTATTCTTATTCGTCCCGATAATTCTTGACGAGGACGCGTTTTTATTATGGCATACATATTGTTTAAATATTTTTTTTATATATTGCAATTTTATACAATACAGTAGTAATAAGGCACAACTTAAGCCTAGGAAGTTTGCGTGTGATGCAGCCTACCCTCCAATTAATGTAGTATACATCCAATATGAGATGTTGTGGTATTCTACATTATTATGGTCGTACAAAGCAGTAACTATAATGTTGATATTAGACGGATCAACCAAATTGAACCAATTTAGTTGAAAGACATAGTACTGAAAAGATACGATTCAATAACGTTCATTGTTGAATGATTTTATGTTCATATTATGTATCACAATAACGTCATTAATGAGTAAGTTACTCTATAGTTATTACACACTCATGACGTTTTTGATAAATATTTGTTTAGTTTGACTGACATTTTCTGTACTGTTAATACTCTTTGTCAATGTTCAAAGAAATTTGTACTGGTTAACGAATGAAATACTAATGTTGTCACTACTTTGGATACTTCAGTTAGTATATAAATATTTAAAATGAAATGTTGTGTTCTAACCACTATTTGAACTGTATCCTGAAGGAACTATCTTACTATAATAATAATTAATTTTATTATTTATGGTTACATGGTTAACTGTTAATATATTAGTTAAATTAGTTATAATGTTATAGTACTTCATTACATAGCACGCTATTGCACTATCTTATAAGATCTTGTACATCCTAAGTGCCTGCAACTGATTTAAGCAATAAAACATCCCTTTGTGCTACCATATGAGTTACTGATTATAATGTGTTTTTTCTTTATTAAGTCGGTATATTGTATTTACTTAAAAGATATATACATACCTATATAAAACATATTCTGTGTATATCTAATATATCTAATATTTCATACAATATAGTTTCCATGGTGGTTGACGAAAAATCACAACGAATAAGAATCCAGTTATGCTCGTTGTAATTTTCTTTCGTTATTACGAAAGTTCTGGAGCCATTTTTAAATATACCTCTATTTTATAAGTATAAAAGTTTCTTGAAATCTAGTCTCGAGTACGGTTAAGCATAAGTTAAGTGAATATTATGGTGCTATTTATAATGTAATATTTATAAGTGTATACGATACCCGTAAAACCTAATTGCGTTTAGAGAGAAGTTAGCCTCCGTATGATTGCAGAGCTTTATTGAATTTTTAACATTTTTGTGTAGTGCGAAAGAGATGCTAAACGATTCCGGGTAGCGACGGAGCGAGAGCGCAATATTCTTCCCTATTAGTTCTGTAAATGAACGATCTTGCGGACGTTATACACGTTTTGTTCGAACTTCAAGACCGTAATTAAGTATTACTAGTACTATATAGATCGTGTCAAATTTGATTGCCTCTCCCATACAGATGCATAAGACAGCGCAATGCGTAATCTTCCCTAAAAACCGTGTATGAAACTGAGCACTATGAACGGTAATACGCTTTGACACGGGCTATAAGAAGTGATATTATAACTTATTAAAAAATATGCTATTCTGAGTGTAAATAAAGATTTGTACAATTGTATTTAAAATTTCTTATTATTTCTTTTATATTCTTTTTTCTTGGTTTGTAATTATTGCTCCAATACTGCCAGCATTAATCTTGCGACGTTTTAACATATTTTAATAATTGATTTATGGAGCCCCTTGCAGAGTTATCAACTAGAGTCAGGAAGCCACTGACGTGTACATACGTACCCACTTATTGTGGGAACTGGTTACTTCAGTTCTGATACTCAGTTTACATGTTGCGGACGCGATGCGATGGTCGGGAGAAGTCAAAGGTACGTGGAAGAGGAAACAAGGCATACCATATATTATATTGCCAGACTGCAAACGTTCCGCGGGGGTCCACGCACAAACTAGGATTTGCTTTTAGCGTTTAATTAAATTATAATGGTTTATATTCCTTTATGTTCCAAGTATCGTTTTTCTCTATATGAAGTGCGGTGACAGCACTGACTGAGATGAATATGTCTTGTTTTACGCATTCCTCATTTAAAAGTTTATTCTTTTCTCGATGGCGTAGATGGGGAGGAATAATTTATAAGGAGGTGTTCCTCGGAGCAACCACATGTGACATCACAGACAGGGGCGTGGCTATCACCGTATCAGCCATATCAATGATACGGGGCCCCCAAGCTACAGGGCCCCAAAAGTGAGTAAGTAAAATTTCCCAAAATGTTTTATAGATTAAAAACATTTTTGAGCATGATTGCCGTTCCCGTTGGTGCAGTCAACGGGAACGGCAATCAGACTTTATTATTGTCTATAGAGACAGGAAATTAGAAAAACTGAAATCATCTTCAGCTATGGAACATTTAATAAATCATTTTACCGAAAATTGGGGGCGAGAAAAGGGTATCTGTGTTTTGAATTGTTTGTCTAACTTAGCTCCTAGGAGCATTTAGTATAAGGAATGATATAATCAATATGTAATTATTTTAATTAAATTAGAGCGTTTCTTGTTTCCCCTTCCTTTGGACCCCCAATACATGTTGATACAGAGCCCGTTTAAGGCAAGCTAACTAATAATAAAATAATAAGCTAATTAAGCAACTGATCATAAAGTTCATTATTATAATAGAAGATGTGACATTGTAAACTTCTTAAGACTATAAAATGTTGATTGAATGTATCTACAACAATATTAAAAGAAACTTATTTCAATTTCTTTATTTAAAGAAGCTTAAACAGGTTCCTACAAAATTGAAACAAATCAAACAATATGCAGAGTACCTTCTGAAAAATTTAAAGCGCGGAGATACTACAGGCAACAATAGAAGCGAATCTTTTCCTTCTCATACAATGAAAGTCGTCGATACTTTTAAAGCTATTGTTAACCATAATGGTAGTCTGATGTAGAGCCTTCTAGAATGTAATTACATCTCTGAATAAGACGTGTGGGAACACAATGTTTGTAAACCTCTCGATGTTGATTATTGCTTGAATGGACAGGGATATTAAGGAAACAAATACAGTTGTATGATTCAGAGTTTTTCAGATTTATTTGTATTTTATTGTTTGACAGTCCCTACGATTGAGTGGAAAAATACATGCTTTTGCCTATGGCTTCACTGTCGTTGAGAAATGATAATATGTATGTAATAAAGTAGGCATGTTATACATTTTAGAAAACACGAACTTTTGCCATTTTACTATCGAACAACCAGACACATAGGTATGCGCAACTATATACCCTGGTGAAGAAAGCATCAGTTAGAATTAAATATCATGCTTAAAATCTGTACCCTTCGCGAAAAATTAAGAAAGTAACTACATCTTCCTAACAAATTTCGTCCATAATCATATATAAATAGTTGTGAATAATAATGTTCGAAACGTAGAAAAATAGATAGGTATGACAAAAACATAAGATGCTAAAAAGACAACGGAATTCTAATAAAAACACGAAAAGGGGTCTCATAAGGCTTACTTCTTTTGCAATGCTAATTTCTCACTTTGTCTTAAAAGGCCGTGCCCAACCACCACCTCAGGGCATTATACTTTGATTGATTATACCACTATTCAATATAGAAAGCTTTTCCTTTAGAATGATCACGAAACGACGAAAAACACGATTCGTCACTTTAAGGATTTCAGCCAAAAGAAAAGTTATACCGGAACATTTTCCCTCAAGCCCAGACGTGTGGCGATTAATAAAATTTTATGCAAAGAACATTTTTATGCAAAGAACATTTTACTGCTGGGTTCAGACTTTCCGACCGAACGAAAGACCGAAGAAAAGGTTCTATTTGATTTTAATTCAAATATTAGATGTCTAATAAGAGAAAAATCATTCATATTATTAATACACTATATCAAGTTTGCAAGCGTTTATTTTACTTTTGACGTGAGCATGTCTATCAAGTTACGTATTTCTTGACAGTAAAGCCTACAGGAAACAAATGACATAATTATCGTACTTAATTGTTCAGGGTGACACAATAGTGATATTCTGTGACTCCTGTATCGCACAGACTATTAAACCATCGATAGTTTTAATTTATCGTGAATAAATTAAAACTAATCGATATGAAAATTAAAAAACGTTCTACTTAAAGAAAAAAACCTAATATAATTATTTCGAGTGCCGTTTTAAATGGCATATTATAAATAAATTAAACTGAAAATAAACTATATATACAAACTAAAATTAAATCATAAAATCTAGTTCCAGATCGCTGTCAGTCGGAAACGTGCCAAAAGTCTGGCCACATTGCCTCGCTGAATGGCAATGTTGATACGTTGTCTGAGGTATAAACCAGTCTTTTGGTCACGTGAGACATCCACCAGACGTTTGGCTATGTCTCGATAAAGCTTGTGCACCTAAATGGCATATTTAATAAATAAATAAAAAAATGTTCATCGAATGTGGGTATATTTATTCCTCGATATAGTGTTTTTAGCAATAGTATATAGACAAGTTTAATTGATTAAAACGTATTTATAAATAAAGTCGATTTTTATAACAAATCGAGTCAGCAACACATTAGGACATTACTAATTGATCCTTCATCGAGTTGTCAAAAGTAAACCAAATGCTTAGAAAGGCGATAATACAAAATTTCTTCTCTAACAGGTATAGGTACGTCATATTTGTATAAAAGAGATTGACAAAATCATACAACGGTAATCTGAATGTGCAGTATGCATGATGTTTTCCTTCACGTTATATATGCGATAATTAATTTTGGTTCAAACTGGACCTCTATAAAGTCTGGTTTGAAGTATATTTATAAACGTGATTACCATTATTGTCAATTGAATTTCGCAAGGAAGCAATGATTGTTTTATCTCTAGTTGTTTAGAAAATCTATAATAATCATGTACAAAAATAAAATTAAAGAAGTGCTAAATTCTGTTATAAAGTAGATTTAATAACTTGTAACGGTTGCGATATCCAATACTACTTAAAAATTAATCATACTCTTCTCGTTTTCCAAGATTCTATGTTATATAAATACTCGCTTAGAATTCTAGCTGAATTGTTAAGCCTTGTTTTGATAGGATATATTAAATAACTAACATACTCGTTAATGGCATCACTATCATAAATTACAGACATAACATCACGCAATTTGTATTCTATATCAGCAACGGTTTTAATATAATCATTACACCATTTCAAATTATCAAATCCATTAAGTTTATTAATATAAAAACGTTTGGTATTAAATGCAATCATAGTAAGACCTTTATCTGCAAAGGATATATCTATTTCTTCATTAAAAGCTTTAAACATTTTAAGCAAGTCCACAAGCTTCTCGCTTTTTGTAGCACACCATAAGTTTTGGGCAGTATAATTATTACACTTGAGTAGTTTATAGAATTCTTTCTCAATGTATTGTTTATAAAATTCATCAGAACTCAAAACCGATTCTGAGATGTTTTTTTTAGTTCTATATTGATTAATAACCAGCAAGCTTAATAAAAGACTATGGATAGACGCTGGTAAAAGTTCACAAGGAACATCCATATGAGTGTATCTCGACCAACCAGTTAAAATAATTCCTCTGAAATTATACACAGAGCGTTCTCCACCAAATTTGTAATTTAAAATTGATGACATCCAGCTATGGTGGTTTAGAAAACGATGGTTTAATTTCGGCAAAATACTTCTGCGGCCATCAGCTCCTTTGAAGGCAGAAGCGATCCAAATGTTCTGGAACTTTCGCCGATACTTAATTAAATCTATATGAGATATCGTGATCTTCGGTTTGTAGTCCCAATAGACTGGTTCGGTGTCATGCAATATGGTTTTTGGTAAATCTGACTTAATTCCACGAAACATGTCATCCCACATAAGTACTTTTGTGTCTGGACTTATTTCTTTAACAAATTCAATGACAGATTGTAGATGGTTTATAAAAATGTCCCTGAAAGTAATTAAACTAATGTCAAGTTGGTTTAGTTATCTATCAGTACTTAATAAACGTGTATAATAAAGAGATTAATGAAAGTAGATGAAGTAGAATTAAAACAGACGGACCACAGAAGAACGGATGCACGTGACAAAAACATATATAGATTCTATTTTGACCAAAATGCCCACGGAATCTTAAAATGCACATCACACCAGAGTAATGCAGAAAACGTTATCTTATTTGAATATCTTATTGACATTTGAAATATAGGGGACATACCTACAAAATAGGCTAGATTTAAACTATGTCGCCGTTTACGGTGCAATGTCGCTCCAGTCTGGGTCCGTTGCCGGTCCGATGAAATATTCTTAAACAAGAAAAATCAGAGAATTCTCACCATCGTATCGGTCTAGTCCCAATCAAATATCGCGCCGGTACAGATTCGTCGAAAAGAATATTTAGGTAAATGAAGCGAGAACGGACCTGTCATGATTATACCGGCAGTGTGAATATGCTTTTGTGTCGGTCGACACAGCGATTTTTGATCGGACACCGGTGCAAGATTGAACGGTAAACGGCATAATAGCGTGAATCGAACTTTACAATTAGTTACTTACAAGTCTTCCAGTCTCTTCTGACGACACAAGGTGCATTTATTGATATGATAAACTTCATCACAACCAATATGGATGAATTTTAAAGTTGAGATATTGTTGTGAAAGTATATCACCTAGAAACAGAAATGAAACAAATAAATCATCAGACAACCACATACATCGTATATTCCCAAGCTAAGCAAGTTACATTTGTGTTGTAGGTAGTATTTGTATAACAGACTACTCTGGGCTGATACCCAGATCAGACTAAATAACGGAAAGTTTTATGTCAATTAAGAATGTATCTAACATAAGGATCAACGGATCCTAAGTTAAGATCTTAGACCACCTATAACTAGTATGGACAATTTTTATTGCGATGCTGGCAAACAGATAGACGACTGACCTGATAAAAAGTGGTTACCGTCACCTATAGACGTTTGCAACACCAGGGATGAAGTCAACGAAGTTTGGTGTAGGGTAGATTGGTTTATGGAGGATTAGGATGGAATAAAAGGTATGCAATCGATAGAAATCAGACAGGTGGAACGGGATAGAAAGGATGGAATAGGGGAATGAAATAGGTGAAGAGGGATGATGTAATAGGACAATGGTAAACTGGGCCATTGGAACTGTCATTGCTCATACGCAACTCTGATATTCTATGGAAGACTTTTTGGGACATCAGATAAGAGCTATAATCAAGATTATTTTCCGGTATGGATCTACCAGCTCCGAATAGAATGAACTTTTAGCTCAGAAAACTATATACTTTCTACGTAATGTATATCCGAATGCGAGCAAAATCACGTGTAAAGCACAAGTCTTCTAAAATTGTACGCGTCAATAATACAATGTGAAATAAAACACGTTTACCTGTTCTAGCATTTTCTTGATCAAAACATTACTTTCAGGGTGGCTAGGACAGATCGAGTCAAAATACGAAGGATCCTCCCTTAGGTGTTTATATTGTTGCAACTTTAGAATATACTCCATGTGTCCAAATGTTTGAATTAGAGGAATTATTTCAAATCCCAAATGCATCGCTTTTGTCAAGAATTTTTTGAGCTGTGAAGAATAATCGATTTTGTAATATCCCGACGGTGGCGTTACGGCAAAGCGTGTTGCATAGCTGTCAGCGATTCAAACTTTATTCATGTTTGCAAGTCAAAAGTCTGGTAGACTGGCCGATGGTCTTGTAACCTCGTACGAGTGAGACTATTAATTTATATATTTATACTTCAAGATACCGAGATAGAAAATACACGTAATTTAAGGTAAAAAAAAATGTTTCTCCCTCATATTTTTACTGAAATCTTATAGTACTTTTTGGAATACATTCGAAGCAAACATTAAAAAACAGATATAAACAATATTTCTAAAAAGGCTTGTTCGTAATTCGTTTAATTAAAAATATTCACTAAAGTTTTGGCTATCATTTTGAAATCACGATCAGATACTTATATTTTATTCATCATAGAATCGTATAATACATGTGTGCTTTTAATTTCTTTAGAAATAATACATACTTAGTCAAAAATACTTGCAACTTGTATTTGTTTTGGTATAAAAAATATACTAACACCAATAGACGAATAGCTATTCTTAGCAGTAATAGCCAGATTTTGGTCAAAAGGAAACATGTCCTCATACTCCATCAGCAGTCCGTTTACTCCATGCTCCTTAAGACCCTGTAGCAGAGACTCCATATACTCCAATTTAGGTGGACTCCCTTTCAAATCGATATGTACCACTACATATGGTAACTTTACTGCAGTATCCATTGAAACTTTTGTGTTTTTATCATTATTGATAACACTACCTAAGAAGATATTTATAATAAGCAAACATATTAAAATTGTTACTATAATAATTTTTGCCTTTTTCATAGATTTCGTAGCCATCGTTGCAGAA
Organism: Dendrolimus pini; assembly: GCA_949752895.1. Lineage (NCBI taxonomy): Eukaryota > Metazoa > Arthropoda > Insecta > Lepidoptera > Lasiocampidae > Dendrolimus > Dendrolimus pini. The sequence goes on along the minus strand of OX457147.1, from coordinate 8,041,030 downwards.
ACTTCCCTCGTTTCCCTGTGTGGATTTTTACGTTTGATTATAATAATGACTTACGAGCCAGATTTATTTCATCACTGTCATTAATTTTAAAGTTAGAAACATCAAAATGGCACTTTTTATTATTTAGAAATATTATTTCTATTACATTGCTTAAGGAAAGAGGTTAATATTTTAACATAATTGTTCGGTTGGCCATTATAATTAGATTTTTTGTCTTAAATTGAATTTAATAAATAACTTTCGACTTATTGACACAAAATTCTATGCTGTACTAACAAAACTGGGTCGGAATACTCTTACCTAAGATACTTAAGACTTGTATGGTTTCCCTTTTCAAACGTATTAAGAACATGTTAGTTGAAAATTGACCTGTATTATAATGGTGATATTAGACGGATCAATCATATTGAATCAATTTGGTTGAAAGCTTCAACCGACTTTTTTTTTAGTCTAGAGTGAAAAATGTTAGATTTAATGTTTCAAGAACTCCCTCCAAAGGACATTTTAAAAAAAATTGAGAGGTTGCTCCATATTTTTTAAGATTTCCAAAATCGCCAATACCGGTTTTTTTATGAATTTTTTTCTCGTTACGGTATAATTTTATAGACCAAAAAATAACACATTTCTGAAAGTTTCAGTTCAAAATTTGAATTCTAAAAGGCCATTCATCATTATTTTTGTAATGTAATTGGGCATTAATTACAATTGATTTTTTTCGAGCGAGTAATGCACTAGTAAATTAAATTAAATATATTTTTGTGTTGATGTTTGATTTTTAATTCATATCGTGGAGTTTTTTTATTGATTATATGACTAAGTAAAAAAAAAAAAAAATTGAATATTAATATGAATATTAATAGGTCGTTCGAAAAATTCTAAAGTAATGCACTAGTAAATAAAAAAAAAATTATCAGTGACCTTTTAAAAATCAAATTTCGAACTAAAACTTTCAGAAACTTATTATTTTTGGGCTATAAAATTATACCGTAACGAGAAAAAATTGAAAAAGAAATCTGATCTTGGCGATTTTTGGAGCGACCTCTTAAATTTTTTTTTGAGCTGTCCTTTGGAGCGAGTTCTTAAAACATCAAAAACTAACATTTTTTCACCCGAGACTCAAAAAAAGTCAGGTTACCCTAATAATATGGATCACTTTGGTTGATGAAAAATAGAAATAGAGAATAGAATTGACCCATCTAATATTGACTTAAGGTATTTTTCATAACCCCTTTCCATGAAAAACTAATATTAAACTTTTACGATACGATAAAGGAGTGGTGTGAAATTGTACATCATTTAATCGACATTCAATTCGATTGTTCGGAAGTTTGTTAATCAAACTATTGTTCATTGTATCGGCATGCCAGTGACCAGAGAATTTGTACAACGGAAATTAGTTCGTAAATCGTTTCCACGTAATAAAGTCAATTTGTTTACATTACTCCTCGCTTACATCATAAATATTTACTAGGCAGCAAACAGGAAATTGGCGAGTAAAGTTGCGACGGAAGTGGCTAGGGAAGTGGCGAGGCATGTAACAATGGAAATGGCGAGGTAAGTGAGCATCGCGAATATGTATCAAATATTCTTTTTCTTCTTGTTTCTACTATGACAATGTTGTAATTGTATATTTTTGAAATTGTATATTTGATGAGCAATAAAGTGCTATCTATCTATCTCTATATTCATAAACTTGCGTTACGTACTCGCCATGCAAGTTCCGTCACCAGGTTCCTTTTTATCTCTACAGGAGTGATGAAATAATACTAATTCCAGCGGCTAGTCAAGTCTGTTGTAAGCGGTAACAAAACAACACATAGACAGGTGGTAGACATTTGCCTGTCTGGATGACCACCACCCTTCGTCTGGAGCATGTCGCTGTAACAACCTTGTTTTGAGTTCCGGCATTTTGCACATTGACGAATCGTTATTTCTGGATCGTGAAAGGCACTTGAAAAATCATTAAAAAAATTAGAATCAATAATTATGAAGCGTTACAATAATAGGCAAAAGTTAATTTGTTTTGTGACGGATCGTTATTTTGCGATTCGTTTTTCGTTTGGATTATTTATATTAAATCACTATTCGATTTATAAATGTGAGTATTCGTCTTTAACGATCCATTGAATGTGAACTCGCTCTAACGTTATTAGTTATTGTACTGTAAATGTATGTGATAATGCTATATATAGATATATGCATAACTAAACTGAAAGTACTCATATACGTACATAAAGCAATATTTGGTTGTCTACGAATTTGGGAGTAATTTGTAGTCGCACGTAATAATAGCGTTGGCACCAGCGCTCCAATGTGGTTTAGCAAATTGCCTGTGAGCAGTTTCACAGTCGAACACCCAATGTAGCGTAATCCTGTGCACAGCATTTAATTGTGAATACTGTGAAATACAATATTGTATGTAATAAATGATTTTGGAATCGTTTGCTTTCAACCGCAAAACACATTAAATATAGAGAAATATTAAATACATCTTGTTACTAAATTTAAGAATTAAAGTGATAAATAGATAGTAAAAGTAAAATGTGTATTATTTTTTATACCGGAATTCGCATAAGAAATTTTCCCGGAAGTGGTTTGTAGTTGTTCGGGTGCGTAAAAATCAGCTTATTCCAAAACAGTTTTCACTAAAACGATCGCTGGCATTCGTTTTTAAATGCTACGGTACCTTGTGTCCCGGAAATCCCGCGGGAATTTCAATTCAAGCGTGGACGCAGTCGCGGGCATATCCTAATATAATATATGTACTTCGGGAATATAATTGTATTACTAAGATCTAATAATGGATACAATACAAAGGAGTTCCAAGAGGTATCATGTATTATTATATAGTTATGGGTATTATATTGGTTTATTATAATATCCTAGCACTGAATACGCCAGTAGATGGTTTAGCCGGTAACTTGACGGTACAGTTTGTTCAAGTTCCGCACCTTAGGGGAGCAACTAATAGAACCGGTGTAAGTTAGAAGTTTGTGCCAAGTATCTACGTTGAATGGTTGGTTTTTCGTCGTATATTAGGTTGAGGAAAAAGTCTTTTCGCATACAGTATGTATGACCTTGTAATAAGATCTCTTTGGCTATTTGTATCTGGCTGGTTGTAGTATCATTAAAAAGTTTTAATTTTAAAGAATACAATTCCAAATTCAAATTAGGAAAATGTGTGATTTTCATTTGTTTTTCTTATTGTTAAAATGAGTGAATCTAATAAAGAAATTCGATACATTTTAAAATTTTACTACAAAAAAGGTAAAAATGCAACACAACCCGCGAAAAAAAATTTGTGATATTTGCTACTGCTAATGCAGTGTCTGTGAGAGTAGCGCAAATTTGGTTTAAGCGTTTTCAATCCGGAAATTTTGATATCATAGATGGATGTCGCTCTGGTCGCCCTGTTACGGACAAAATTGATGCAAATTTTGAAAAAGTGGAGCAAGATCAGTATATTAGTAGTTACGATGTAACTGGAGAACTGGGAATTGACCACGAAACGGTTTTGGCGCATTTGAAAAAAGCTGGGTACACAAAAAAGCTCGATATTTGGGTGCCTCATGAGCTCACTGAAAGAAACCTAATGAACCGTGTACTCATTTGTGATTCTTTATTACGACGTAATGAAACCGAACCATTTTTAAAGAAGCAGATAACTGGTGATGAAAAGTGGATCACGTAGGACAAGAACGTGCAAAAAAGATCGTGGTTAAAGGCCGGTCAGGCTTCACAGACTGTGGCAAAAGCCGGGTTAACTCGCAACAAGGTGATGCTGTGTGTATGGTGGGATTGGAAGGGCATTATTCATTATGAGCTGTTACCGCCAGGCAGGACCATCGATTCTGAACTGTACTGCAAACAACTGATGAGATTAAAGCAAAAAATTGAGAGAAAACGGCTGGAATTAATCGACAGAAGGGGTGTGGTTTTTCACCATGATAACGCTAGACTTCACACATCTTTAGCCACTCAGCAAAAATTACGAGAGTCTGGCTGGGAGGTGTTAATTTATTCGCCGTATAGTCCTGACCTTGCACCTTCAGGTTTTCAGCTGTTTCGGTCTCTGCAGAATTCCTTAGGCAGTGTAAGGTTAATATCACGAGAGGACTGCCAAAACGACTTGTCGCCGTTTTTTGATCAGAAGCCCCAAAATTTTTATAGCAATGGGATCATGTCCCTACCTACAAGATGGCAAAGAGTTATCCAAAAAAATGGCACCTACATACTTTAGTCAAATGTAAATAAACTTTATAAAAAAACCTTTTGAATTTTTATATAAAATGCGAAGATTCTTTTTCCCCAACCTAATATAATAAGAATATTGCAGTTAAGCTTGTGGCGGTGATATGTGTACACTCCCACTTTTATGTTGGCAACATTTTTCGATAGACTGGCAACACTAAGAGCCATCCAGTGTGTAATAATATAGGCGCTAGGCACAAAGCATGGACATAAATTTTATTGTCCTTACATATCATTATATAATGTAAAGTGTTAAATAAAGATTCACACAAATAAAAATCTTTAAGCTTATAAATATCCAGCAGAAACTATAGGCGGCAGCAAGTGCCAACACCAGAGAGATACAGGGCGGCACCTATTTTACCACACGTTCCGTTTTATGGTGTATGATTTTCTACTTCCAAACCATATATACAGGCTTCGTAAATCCATTTTTTAGCAAATGTGTTTAAAAAAATACTATATTGTAACGACGAAATTCCTTTATATATTTCAAATTTTTAATCCTCATTTATGTTGAAATTGAAACACATAATTGGACTCGTGACATTTCGACTTATCATTCAATCACCCGTAATATTTTGATACTATTATAGGTCACTGTGTAGACGTTCTCTTACATTGCCAACGTGCGTAAACATGGACGTCATACCCAGTGGTGACATTCCAAAATCCCTTTTCAGTTCCATTCATCACAATGACGTGAAATGTTTTTCACCAAATGCGCAGTCACGTCGTGCTGCGAGCTTTTTAAATGGCGCTTAATAACATTCTCAAAATAATTAATTTTTTAAACAAAATGGTTACTGACTGTTTTAGCTATGGTATTTGCTACGCCACGTACGTAGAATAATGCTAAATAATTAGCAATGTTAAAACTGCGTAGTCCATGTATGTGCTGAAATATGTTAATACAGAAAACAGTAAATTAATTCATTTAATTCTTAAATAATTTCTCAACGAATTATTAGATCTTATTAATTCAAGCAAGGACGTCGTCTATTATATTTTTCATTCCAAGCATTTCACAAAGTCTAAACGGAAATGTTTTTGTAGCGAAATATTCAACAAAGAATATCTTCTGTGGAACTTTTAGAAATGCTTCTTAAAATTTCGACAGTGTATTGTTGGCCTTAATACTTGATTCCATTTTTAATCTACTCTTATAACCAGTGAGGCTTGAAATATCTCGTATTTAATCATCTGTTCTTATATGTATACTCGTACAATCTCAGACGAATCTGCACCTGCTCACTGCTGCTTGGCTAGACTAGGAATAATTGCGTACAATAAGTGCAAAGCCTGTGAAACTGACGTTGGTGATTTGGAGCACATAATTTTTAAGTGTGAAATTTTTTCGTTGGATAACCTTGTTCCTGCCAGTGAAATAACGGAAGTGCTTTAAAATGACGACTCCCGCCGCTTACATGATATTTAAAAAATACAAGACCGTTATAAGCCATTATTTAAATATATCAAAAACACTATCGGTAAACTATAATATGAAACAAACAAAAAAGTGAAATTAATTGATATATTTATTGTATACATATAATCAGTAAGACTTGGTCTTAAAGCCTAGTTACCAAGCCATAAATATAAAAAAACTCTCAGACGAACAAAATAAGAAGACCAAGCTCCGAGCTCTGAGACTAAAATCGGCTGAAGGAAACCGAATTTGGTATTATGAAGCTGATCGGGCTACAGTGCGTTACGATATACTTATACTCGGATTAGTACAGTTAAAACGGGAATGGCTTCCAGTGGATATAAATTACTATTAACCACACGCATGTAAAGCACATGCATAATATGTACGTTTACAGACGCGAGTTAAAAAGAAATGCTTTGCAGCAGCGAAAGTAGTGATTAAATAATACTCCAGATGGCAGAGAGTAATATTCACTGTCGAGTGCTGATGTGAACTGATTTATTTTGGAAACGGTAAACTAAAGTAAAAATATTAACAAGTCGTACCGCTAGTACAATGTATAGCACAGTAAGTGAGCGGGATGGATGATGTGTGAGCGAGATAGAGCAACTATTATGCGCTCCCGAATTGCACTATCCTGTAGGTCGAGCGAGCTACCAGGCTCATCATGGAGCGGATCGAGGCCGCTAGGGACGCCGCAACTACGATGTTCACACCGCGGAGCAGACGTCCAGAGCTCCCAGCCCGTCTCAGCCAGGACATCAGCCACAAGCGCGCACTCCGGCGCTTCTGGGCCAGAACCAGATGTCCGGTGCTCAAGGCTAGGCTGAACGCCTTAACAGCCCAGGTCTCAGAGGCCGTGAAGACATGGCGAGGCGAGACCTGGGAGAGTGTCATCGACCGGGTGTCCGAACACGCCACGGACTTGCACTCCCTAAACCGAGCTCTACAAAGGACGCCAATACCTACGTACCCACTGCTGGATGCCCAGGGTCAGAGGCGGTTTGCGCCAATGGATCGTGCTGAAATTTTCGCCGACCATTTGGAGACGCAATTCCAGCCACACCCAGTCCCAGCAGGGGTATCGGAGGAAATACGGGAACACCACCAGTGCGTCGAGAGGAAAGCTACCGAGTTCCTGTCACGCCCACACGAGCCGAGGCGAGGCGTTCATCTCCCCGGCCGAAGTCCGAAAGGCGGCGCTACGTCTCCCCAGGCAGAAAGCGCTGGGTAGCGACGGGACACCTACGGACGCCCTGAGACTCCTGTCGAGAAGAGGCTTCGCGGCGCTCGCGCGCCTTTTCAACGGAATTCTCAGGACCAGCCACTTTCCCGACGCCTGGAAGACAGGCAAGGTCGTTATGCTCCCGAAACCGGGCAAGGATCGGCACCTGCCCGCGAGTTACCGGCCGGTGACGCTACAGCCGCACATAGCCAAGCTGTTTGAGCGATTGCTGCTGCGGCGCCTGGCTCCACACATCGAGCCACGCGCGGAGCAGTTCGGACTCCGCAGCAGCCACTCGACCACGCTCCAGCTTGCGCGCGTCCTCCACCATCTCGCCACCACCCTAAACGAAGGCAAAGTCTCCGTCGCAGTGTTCCTCGACATCGAGAAGGCTTTCGACAGGGTGTGGCACAATAGATTTATATACAAACTACTTAACACGACTACACCGTATGCTATAGTGAAACTTATAGCTTCATTTTTACACGGCCGGGACTTTTAAGTTTCGGTAGAGCAAACGATCTCATCACAAAAGCGTACAATTTCTGCCGGTGTTCCCCAAGGCAGCTGTCTGTCGCCAGCATTATACGGTCTGTACACAGACGACATTCCGACCCTAGAGGGCTCGCTACGACCCGGGGATCGGATATAATGCTGGCGTTGTACGCAGACGACAGCGCCTATATCGCGACCTGCAGCGCATGCTCGACAAGATATCGGCGTGGTTGGACAGGTGGCGTATGGCGGTCAATGTTGGGAAGACTGCCGCGCTACTAGTCTCACACCGAAGAATCATGCCGAAGCAGCTCCAGCTTCGAGGCCAGGAGATCGAGTGGCAGACCTCGGTCACACATCGACAGGTCGTTGAGCATGCGGCTCCAAGTGGAAAACGTCGTGAATAACTCACGAGCCGCCAGAGCCCTGCTCCGACCTATCCTATCCAATACTAATAATATCCAAACTGCCCCTGAGGACGAAGATCGGGGTCTACAAGACCTATCTCCGCTCGAGGCTCACATATGCAGCTCCGGCATGGTACGCGCTGTGCTCGGCCTCTAGTAAGAAGCTGCTACAAAAGCAGCAAAATATTGCCTTGCGAATGTGCACGGATGCGGGTCGATACGTCAGAAATACCGTCATCGTTCGCGATTTGGGCGTCCCGTCGGTGGAGGAGTTCGTGGTGATGTTGGCGCGTCGGATGTTCGACTTCGCCGACAGCTGCCGCCATACCCACCTGAACGGGATAGCCCCGCTTCATTCGCGACCCCCTGAGAGACGTAGAAAGAGGAAAATCTGGCTATCGACCCCACGTGACCTCATTCGCCGGGATTAGGGTGATGTTAAGAGGTCGCGATTTAAGCCCCTGACGCCGCAGATAGGCCACCATATGCCAAAGATGGCCAACCGAAGCCCGGGATGGCCATCGAAAGTCAAGAACGGCCAACCAACGCCGCTGACGTAGCCCACGCGAAGCCCGCGAAGGCCAACGAAAGCCGCCGATTGGCCCCTGCGAGCCGCCGACACTACGGCGGCTCCCAAAGAAAGTTACCGGAGGGTAGTAGCCCTCCGAGCTGCAGCCGCGGTAAAGAGCCCCCGCTCGAAGCCCCCTCACCAACACGTCGATACATAACCCGACGTTGTTGAAGGAAAAGTGTGTGTGCCTGTAATGAGTTGTCCCCTGCGATGACAAGACGTATGTAGCTACCAAAGTACCCCCCTTCAAGTGAAACGCACACTTGGTTTGATGGTTCTGCCAGATCTTGTGACGTAAGGTGGTCTGATGCATGATGTCGAAGTCGGTTGCACGGATGATGTGCGATCGAGGAGAGAGCAACTATTAATATATGCGCTCCCACGTTGCGCTAGCCAGTAGTGCGTTGTCCGGTGCGATGACAAGACTTATGTAGCTCCTATAGTTTCAATGAATGTGACGGCTTATTCCCGTATATTTAACCGACTTCCAAAAATAAAGATTCTCAATTCGTCTGTATGTTTTTTAATAAGCGTTACTCAATTTTTCCGTCAATTGTGGACCGATTTTAAATCGAAAGGTTGTAATAATATATTATTATTATAAAATTATAATACACCTGAATTAATCCCATAGTCACCATGTCAGGATCTGATGAATGGATCCTAGGGAATCTGAGAGAAACCCTGAAAATTCGTAACCTACTTCTTTGTTACATGATGTCTCCGTCTATTGTCGACTGATTTTCATTTTTTTCTTTATTCGTAAGTGTATATACTCTCGTGGTGGTTTCTTAGTCACCAAGTCAGAACCTGATGACTGGATCCCAGGGAAATTAAGATCAATCCTTAGTCATGAGCACCTACACCGAAGAGTGAGATAGCAATCTTGTATACACGTAACAGTAGTAAAATTTATACAGGCGCTTAATATATTTCTAAAGTTATTGCCGTATTTGCGCAATTAAAAATTAACAAATTGAAAACCACTCTACAATTGACGTAATATCGCTTAACAAACACAAAAAATACAGTCTAATTAAGAACCTCCTGCTTTTTGAAATCAGTAAAAAAAGAAATGCCAGGTATGGCAAACTGGTTAATAAGCTGGGAAATGAAAATTCCCACAAGTTATTACTAGCTTAAGTAAACATAATTCCCCAGGAACCCACCAGATAAACCAAGCCACGTTGGTCGAGTTACTTCCTCGTGACTATAGTATTTGCTCAGCAAACGTTTGCACAAAATGACGGCACAGTTTGATTGGGAGCAAAGAAATACACATTTGACAATAATCCCAAGACGACAAGATGTTTGTTTAAGACGTATATGTGCCTAGTATTGTGAATAGAATACAATTGAATTAATAAAATATTGCGGTGGTTGAACATTTAGGATGGTATCAGGTAAAACTCAATCACATTCAGTTTCTGAATCACTGTCTTTTATGTTCCAGATGCATCTAAAATAGGATAGATTAGTGTTGGTGGATGTAAATGCTAAATGCGTCTTGTTTATAGCGATACAAATAACGCCGTTATTGGCTAGCTACATTAATGTTTATTCATAGTGTTACGAGTGTGGGACTCGAATTAAAATGCTGTTGGAATTACTATAGAATTTATTAGAATTATACAAACACGTATAACACAGGTACAAATATAACTGGACGCAACCAGTACAAACTGCACGATTCAATAACACGCGCAAAGTCCGTCACTATATTAACTCTGTGGCGGTAGGAAGTTTGCCGGGTCAGCTAGTGTATATATATATATGTGTGTGTGTGTGTCTGTGTGTGAGCGTGTGTGCGTGTGTGTGTGTCTGTGTGTGTGTGTGTGTCTGTGTGTGTGTGTGTGTGTGTCTGTGTGTGTGGGTGTGTGTGTCTGTATGTGTGTGTGTCTGTGTATGTGTGTGTGTGTCTGTGTATGTGTGTGTGTGTGATGAGTAAAAATGAGGATTTTAATTTTCGGGTATATTTCATGTCAGTATATTTAAAGGTTTAAAAATAATGAATATTAAATCCAAGTCCGTCGCAAACGGAGTCAAGGGCTCATCGGGCTTATAAACATGATCTGCCTTCAATAGAAATGCAATGTCTCATTTTATTGAATTTTACACACTACCTTATCACTTTCTTGAGTTCACTTTATAGCTGCTCATAAAAGTGTTGTTATAACAATGTTTTTCGTATCATGATGTCGTTAAATTTTTATTCTTGTTCGCTCTCCTTTTGAAAGTTTTCTTTTCATACATTAGGTACTACTATTTTCCCGCACTTCGTCCACGTTGGCCAGAAAACATAATATTACGAGTTACAGGACTCAAATTAAAATGCCGTTGGAATTACTATAGAATTTATTAGAACTATACAAACACGTATAACATAGGTACAAATATAACTGGACGAAATCAGTACAAACTGAACGATTTAATAACACGCGCAAAGTCCACGTCACTATATAGCTTATCGAATGTACACACGTCTTCTCGTATCGTAATCGTCGCTTGACTGCCTCACCCCTCCGTTCGGGAATTGTTTTATACTAAACTATACAATATTTCTTGCCACAATGCTCGACCGCATAACAATAGTTTCTTAAAATCACACCTGGTTAATGACTATTATAAACGATTACAATACACAATAGGATGTTTTTCTAATTACAAATTTTAAACACAAAGTAAACAAAATAAGTCCAAATGCCGAAACATAATAAACTGCAGGTGTGCATTTACTTTTGTCGGCGTGTAACAATAACATATATTAAAGTTGTTTTGCAAAATTTAAAAACAATATATCATCAGCGCAATGGATTTTTAGTATGAAAATACATTAATTCCGGAAACTACCGTAAAAACACGGAATAACTAATGTTACTAAAGGTTATACATTACACAAGTACAACTATAGTGTATCATCTATGACTATAACTTTAGTAGCAACTAAAGATGTCTAATAAAAATTGAAACGGCCACAGTGAAAAAATTGCATTGGAATTTTTTTACTCTGGTCACTTTAAATCATTCGCAGGATAATTTTCGCGGGATTCCCGAGATAAAAAGTACCGCAGACATTTTGAAATTTCATGCTTGAGAACTGATCACATAAGAAGAAATGAGTTTGAAGAATTGAAAACATAAATAAATTGCTTGAAAATTAATAAGGGACAGCAAACTTCTTTTTTGGGTGAAGATTTTGAAATAGAAACGATCGAGAATAAGATCGATAATGGTGAACGTCTTCCCAAACATCATGTAAATCATAGTCCGTTTCAAAGAGAAATACGTTCACTGGGTAATGAATGTCGCAATATCATTGAAATTGATGACAATTTACTGCCAATAAGCAGTAACGTATTAACACAAAATAAAAACTATCGTGATGTTGTAGGGACAAAACATAAAACAAATGAAAATAGACAGGCAAATAAGGAAGAGTTCACAACTGCTACGTATAGGAAAAATAAGCCAGTGATAAAGAACCGACGAGGAATCGGTGGAAACGATGATATTCTAAGGGCTGTGCCTAGTACGCTATATATAACGCTATATATATCACGCATTATGAAAAATATTAAGGAAGATCAAATTATTGATTATATTTCCAAAAAAGGGGTGTCAGTTTTTAGTGTTGAATATGTGAAACCTTTTAAGGAAACCTCGTTCAATACGTTCTTAGTGCAAATCGACAGTCAAAAAATTGATGTCTTTTAAGTGATGATTTCTGGCCGACAGGAATAGTTTACAGGAAATATATATACAAGCGAAACAATAAAGGATATATACCGAAAAAACCTATATTAAATAATAATAATGGCTAGCAAACCTCTTAAAATAGCAAGTATTAATAGCCGAGGTATGAAAGGTATGTGGCGTGTAGTATACCGAGATTAGGAGCTGTCGAACTAATGATTACTGATGAAATTTTAATATTTCCTGTGTTCTATAATTTACTGTGTATATGCCGGTTGAAAATAATGACAATTTGAATGAGTTTTCAGAATGCCTGGGACGAATTCTAAGTATAACCGAAGACCATAATATACAAAACAGTATAGTAATAGGACGTTTTAATGCGCATCCTAATTCTTTCTTTGGAAAAGAATTGTTGAGATTTTGCGAAGAATATAACTTTGTCTGTATTGATATAGGAAAATTGTCTGAAGAAAATTATACATACATTATTGACGCACATAATACTACTTCCTGGATTGATCATTGTCTTGTGACCGAATCCATAGCTAAAAAATTATAGACCGATATCACTATCGACAGTGTGCGCCAGAGTCCTGGAAAAAGTTCTATTAGAAAAATACAATGATAAGATGGCCGTATCCGATTCACAAGTAGGGTTTAAAACAGGAGGATCAACTGAAATAGGTATATTTGCTCTTAAACATACAGTTAGTCATTACTTAAGTCGCGATACAAATGCTTATGCGTGCTTTCTTGATTTGTCAAAAACATTCGATAGAGTCATACACAATCGACTATGGCAGAAACTGCAGGATCGACAATTACCTTCTGCAATCATAAATCTCCTAAAAAAATGGCACGAGAAGCAACAAAATCTGGTGAAGTGGAATGATGCTTATTCTAAACCAGTGCCTCTTCCATGTGGAGTCAGACAAGAGGGATCATTATCGCCAGTTCTTTTTAATATATACATGGATGAATTGAATACGCTTCTTAATGATACTAAAATTTGATGCCACATTGCAGGTACCTGCGTCAATCATATTGCTTACGCAGATGATATGGTTCTTCTGGCACCAACGGTGTCAGCACTGCGTCGACTTTTGGATGTATGCGAAACCTATGCTGCTACTCACGGTCTTACATACAACGTTAAAAAGACAAAGGTCATGTACTTTCGAAAAGGCAAGAAGCCTGTTACGACATTGCCTATCAAATTAAATGGTCAGGACCTAGAATACGTAGACAGCTTTAAGTATTTGGGACATGTAGTGACAAGCAACTTAACGGACGGTATGGACCTAGATAGACAACGCCGTGCTTTAAGCGTGCGATCCAACATGTTGGCTAGGAGGTTTGCAAGATGTAGTGACAATGTGAAAATGCTACTGTTCAAAACATACTGCACCACAATTTATACGTGTGAACTTTGGTGCAAATACACGAAAGCGGAATATAATGCATTGAGAGTGCAATATAATAATGCCCTACGCATAATGTTACGGTTACCAAAATTCTGTAGTGTTTCAGAGATGTTCACAGAAACAAGACTCCCCGGTTTTGCGGCACTAATAAGACAAAGAGTAGCGAACATAAGAGAAAGATTTTATAACTCCCAAAATAAAATAGTCGCTGCTCTGCTTGAAGCTAATGGACCATTGATAAAACATTGGATGAAAATACATAGTGACATAATCATATTTTAATATTATAATAGCAATGTAATTTTTATGGACCTAGTCTGGATTAAATGAATATTATTATTATTATGTCTTTGACGACCACGGGCCATAAAAATGGTCCGGACATTTGGTGGGCTTGCGCGGGGCCATGGGGAGGCCAACACGTAGAGGCCCCTTGACAATTTAATGTAAATATGTGGCGTGACACTGACCGGCGATTATCCCTGACTACACCATATAATAATGCACCCAAGGACAAGCCCCGGCCAGTGTAGGACTATTGTGGGTAATGAAGATAAAAAGTACCGGGCTATTGGGGTGAACTGTTAGTGGTACTAGCGGTCTGGGAATATGGGGACTATGGCGTCTGCCCGTCGCAATGCCCTGAAGAACATGGAAAAATGGGCAGACGGTGACTCGCCACTCCCTGCATGGGCCCCAAAAAATGCCATGAAAGGCAGATGCAACATGGGTATGAGTGGCTAAGGGGTGTAGAGAGGTGGGCTGCAGGTTCACCGAAGCTACTTCCGAAATTAGGCCATTTATCACTTCCACCCCTGGAGCTCGAGTCTTAGCTCTAGCGATCTCCACTCCGTGCCGGCTGGCTAAGGCAAGCACGGAGGCGGGGGCCTTGCTTTGGCCCCCGGAGTCAGGTACGAGGTGTCGCCACTCCCCTAAGGCTTCGCCACAAAGCCCCCCTGCGGGATTATTATTATTATTATTTAAGTCTGACAATTTACTATCGACTATAGATTAAGTAAAACCGTATTGAAATCGGCCTAATAGTTTATATGTGAAACCTGAATAAACAGACAAACACAAATCATCAAACGACTACACTTTAATAATGTTATAGATTGTATTAATTTAGACGGGTCGTTGCAGGAATAAATAACCCGTTAGTTCACCAAATATATAATTTGATATATATATATATATATATATATATATATATATATATCTCGGCTGTCTAAATATTATATATTTAATATAAACAATATTTAGATAGCCGAGAGTAATAATAATTTATATATGATAGGATTCAAAAGGATGAAAATATGTACATTTTAGTGTAATGTATCTATATATCTTATTTGTTCTATGTATCTTATGTGAATTAACAGTTGTCAAACAATCCTTAACTCAAAATTTCGCCTGCCAAGCAGTGGGCGAAAAGGTTCGTTTTGCCAGAATTTTATACAAGCATATAAAAAGAAAATAGTTACTTATTATACTAAGTGCAGTAAGTTGGCTTTTACGAAAAAATAGACGAATGTAAGCTCGAGGCTTAGTCGAGGGCTTGCCACAGTAAAATCAACTTTCGCACGTTTGTCATACAACGTTTATCAACACATTTGGAAGAAAACAGTACAATAAGTATTGGTGCTAACTTTTAATTACAGTTTAAAATGAGACAAACGTATTGGTCGAAAGTGATCCAAGGAGGTTCGATCATTCAGCTTATTTATCTCTTAATGTGAAACTTCTTGGTGGAGTGGAGTAATCATATATTTTTTTATGGAAATTAAAAAAGAACCGTAAAGAATGTGCATGCCGCTATACACTGGAGAATGCGGTAAAACGGTAATTAGGTGAAAGTACCTATTTTACCGCAATTTCCGTTGTATGATGCATAGTTTTTAACTTTCAGACAATGTAAATGCTTTTTTATGTGTTGAAAAATATAATTTTATCATATTCAAGTCAATTTTTTATGATATAATACAAAAGTCTCTGCTCATTACAAGCACTTGCTATAATATGACTTCAAGCCCAGTGTTATACCTGTAAGGTAAGTTTTGCTCGCGTGAGGTGTGCGCTTAGGAGAGAAAGTATAACAAAGGTCCTATGCCAGAATATAGTAAGGGTGGGTAACCAACCAAAATACAAAAACTTAACCATACGGCGAATGTAGTTCATTAGCCGGCTAAATAACCATCTGATGGCTATTTGACTACTGAGTGACTCGTCAAACGACAGCCACAGCAGTTGACGGCTAAGCCGTAAACTTGTCAGTTGACGGTTTTTGCCTTATTCGACAACCAGCACTCAGTTGGTAAGTGGTTGACAACTTAGTCGTGGCTATTTTGTGCACCATCGCTAATTAGCTGGCTTTTACAATAGCTATCCTGCTAGAATAGAGGAGTATGGAAGGAGAAAACATATTATGCTGACTAAAAATAATTTGGAGACTTTCAGCTGCTGTAAAACTCACTCCTTTGACGTAAGTGAAAGACCTAAATGAAACAACTGAGGCCTTTGTTTTGAAGATTTATCAGCATCATCTAAGCGTTTCATCGCTGTTGCATTCAGATTTCCTTCTTTTCTTTCTCCACTTCGCACGATCTTCAGCATCCCTTGTTTTGAGAGCTTTGGTACGTATGTCACCGTTAACGACATCAATCCATTACTTAGAGCTACCCCTTCTACCGGGACCCGGCGGAAGTGGCATGAAGATATTTGTTCTCCACATAACTTTTGTTTTAAGATTATTCTAAAACAATATTCATGAGTACATGACATGGCTTAGGTACATCGTGCAAAGCCATGATAAACAAAAACATGAGGAGAGATAGGAAAATTTTCAAGCTAAAAAATTGCTATTAAAAATCTATAACAGAGCCAATTTTTCCCATAAAACTGAAGCGTACTTTACCTCCATTCACTTTCATCAACTGGGACATGATTAGATCAAGCAGATAGGGCCATAAATGCGTTATCTCAGCAGTTAACATTTCCCAAACGTTACATCCACGTTATGGTTTATGTTTTTTAAAGATACCCCACTTGTATGGCACCTTCTGTTTAACTTTATAACCTGGTGCGCACTAAAGCCTTTTGCCCATTAGTACTAAAAGCCCCGTAAATTATACGCGTTATCTATCATTTTTTACGAGTCGTCGACACCGGGCCGGTCGGTAGCTGGAAATATTTGCTTTAAGAATCTGACGTTGTAATAACTGCAAAATATTGGTTAAGCAATTTGATACGCCATTTTTAAACTTTTCTTATCGCGAAGGTTTTTTTTATTGTAGGAGTTCAGCAGACAGACAGACGGCCCACTTAATGGAAAGCGGTTACCATCGCCTATGGACATTTGCAACACCAAAGGTGCTACAAATGCGCTGCTGCTCTCTTAAGGGAGACTGGAACCTGGTCACTAATGCCGGAACACAACAGAAGGTTGTTATGGCGACATACTTTAGACCAGGGGTGGTAGCCATCTAGTCGGGCAAATGCCCTACCACCTGGCTGTCGGTTGTTTTGTCGCCTCTTACGACAGGCCGCCTGGCCGCAGGAAATTGTATTCTTTCTCCGTTCCTGCACGGATAAAGGTGTTAAAAAGTAGACGCCCCACCTAATGGAAAATGGTTAATGTTGTCAATAGACGTCTGTACTAATAGACGTTAGAGTTAATATTCTTTTGATGGTAAATAATCAAAATATCTGTTTAAAATTATGACTTAATAACTGGTATCACTTTAGTATTCATACTGGCAACATTGTTTTCTCAGCCATCTCAATTCCGCACTCTGTGAAAACGTTTTGCTTTGTGTTCATATTTTTGAAAAGTCTAATAAATCTAGTTAAATCAAGACTTTCTTAATTCTTTTTTGCTCATAACCTTTCCATTGGTCGAAACCAACGCGGTTTTTTTATATATATTCCTTTGAATTTAATCGGTCGCTCTCATGACGAACAGGTAGGCCAGGATATTATTTTTGTTTTCAGGGTATTTTATCTTTTTTATAGATTCTTTTTTATGCTTTTTCCTTTTTTTTTTAAGAATCTTTGTTTATACATTTTTCTATTGCTACTTAGTCATCTATTACATATTTTATATATAGTTACTATATCTTATCTATATAGTGAAATTTTATTTTCCTACAGGCATTTGTCTATCTTATACTCATTATCTCACGTTTTATTTCTTATATCTAGGCATGTACACTAATAACATACTTATATTTATGTAACAGTTTATTTTTATTTTTCCTACTTTACTAATATTTTATGTTGTTTACATTCCATGCCTTAATTAACGTTTGTAATGCCAAAATCATAATGGCTCGTACAGTTTTATACGAAGCCCAATTCTTTTAACAAACTGGGCAATGTCCTTCACACAAAATTATCCTGAAGCTGCATTCCGACGCAAAAGAATAATCAAAATCTGTTGAAAAACATAAAAATTATCGCTGAACATATTGTTACGAGCTACAAGACTCGAAATAAAATGCCGTTGGAATTACTACAGAATTTATTAGAACTATACAAACACGTAAGAATAAGCCTAAATGGCGATCTGTTGGTCGTGCCTACCCCGCAAGGGACCTGGCGTGAAGTTATGTATGTATACAAACACGTATAACACAGGTACAAATATAACTGGACACAACCAGTACAAACTGCACGATTCAATAACACACGCAAAATCCGTCACTATATCACTTATCGAATTTACACGTCTTGCTTTGATCGTAGTTCTCGCTAGACTGCAGATCTCTCCATTGGGCCATTGCTGCATCGATACAATACAGCTGCCAGATACAATATGCCAGGCGGCGTAAATGAATTTCTTAGAATCAGTACGACACATCTGCCTAATGACTGCCATAAATGATGACAATACACAATGGACTGCTTTTCTAATTACGAATTTTACAAACACAAAGTAAACAAACGAAGTCCAAATGCGGGAAGGTAATAAACTGCGCTTTATGACAGGCAGGTCTGCATTCACCTTTGTCGGCATGTAACAAAACATTAAAAAATACGATAAATTGAAAATCTATATTTTTGAAATCGGTTAAAAAATGCATAAGCAGCAGAATGTGAGCGTGGCCTAAAGATTCCGACTCAATTTTCTTATAATAACTCCCTGGTTTACATAAATGGTCTGAAAATCTGCCTACTGAAATAACTGCTTTACTAATAATCATATACAGAATCATCATCTACGTGAGTTTTAATCACACTTTTTCGATTAACACACTGTCAGAGCGTACTTTCAGGATAATAAGTGGGGAATTTTCCACAAACTGTAATAAAAAGTTGGCGTAAGAAAACCTTTCACCTAAAATGCATTACTTTCGCCATCTTCGCTTACGCTGTGGCATTTTTCTAATAAATTGCTTTAGAACCTGCACCATTCTATGTTTAAGAGTGTCTGAAAATTTTAAAGACAATGGGCCTTACTTATAATAATCTCGTTGCGAAAGGATTAGCCATCTCTTAAGTAAGTAGTATTACCCTAGAGATTATGTAAAACTTTTAGTATTTTTTTAAAAAAATAGCCCTTTAGCCACGGTAGCGCTACCAATTAATGGCCTTACTTATAACAATCTCGTTAAGAAGTGATTAGCCATCTCTTAAATAATAGACTCTTAAGCCTCTAATCAATGGCTGTTTCAAATAAAACTTGCCATCTTGCCTCTTAGCAGTCACTTAAACTACCTCTCGATATTGGTTATTTTTGACAGTTATTTATGGTTACTTTACCACCACCTCTAATCCTTAAGAGAAGTTTATGGGTAAGATTTTCGTTAATCAGTTGCTGAGCAGTTTCTTAAAATTTAACAAACGATTATAAGTAAGGCCATTAATGCCTTGTTACTGATATATTTTCATACACAGATTCGGTCACCTTATTCCCGTACTCGGTGACGATCAGCTGTTTGAAATAAAAATTGCCATCTTGCCTCTTTCTTAGCAGTCACTTAAACTACCTCTCGATGTTGGTTATTTTTGACAGTTATTTATGAGTTACTGTACCACCTCTTATCCTTAAAAGGAATTTATCGGTGAGATTTTCACTAATCAGTTGCTAAGCAGTTTCTTAAAATTTAACAAACGATTATGAGTGAGGACATATATGTAGTCTATTTCAAATAGGACAGGATAGGTATGGCTAACACATCTATAAGACGTAACTTGTATTATTCTTGTATTCTTTCCTACGGAATAAATATTAATTTTCATTATATAAATATACTAGGCTATGCCCGCAACATTGTCCACGCTTAACTTGAAATTCCCACGGGATTCCCAGGACAAAAAGTAGCGCAGATTTTAAATCTAAGACTTTGCTGTCAATCAGTGAAAACCGCATCGAAGTCGGCTTAGTAGTTTTTACTTGAGTCCCGAACAACCAGACAAGAAATAAAAAAAATGCATTGTGTTCTCCATGTCGATTAAAAATAATTCCTTTTTCGAAAGATTCTGTTCAAACACAAAAGTAAGTAATAACAAGATTAGGCAGATAAAATAATTCCCCAATTTCTCGTGCTAAAATTGTCTGACATAATTCAACTCCTTAAATAAAAATTATTTGCTAAAATCGCGCTTAAAATCCGTTGCGCTTAAAATGTATTACTATCACTACTAATGCCGAAACAAAACTCGAGGTTGTTATGGCGACATACTTTAGACCAGAGGTGGTAGCCATCCAGCCGGGTAAATGCCCTACCACCTGGCTGTGGGTTGTTTTGTCGCCTCTTACGACAGGCCACCCGGCCGCAGGAAATTGTATTCTTTCTCCATTCCTGCACGGATAATAACTAAAAACTACATATGTATAAGATTCATAATACTAAATTCTGTACAACACAATTTTTTTGTCCAAATAAAAAAAAAAGAATTGACTGATGTACATGGAAATAGTCTGTCCTGCTCTAATGTGTGTTTACTCAATATATTTGTTTCACCTCCCTGAAATTAGCACTGTCTCAACCAATCAAATGATCGTATGCCTTCGTCATTTAATTATCAATTGAAAATTCCAAAGCCATCTATTGAACGGATAAACAGTCCAATAACTTTATTCCTTAGGCAGTTATTAAACGATTTATCTGCCTATTGAGAAATCGGCCCTAAGAGTAATAATATTCTATCAGAAATCATTATTGATATTTAATAAGTTTTTATTTATTTAACATCCCTAGTACCTAGTATATATAGTATTAAGTTCCTTTGCCTGTTATTATACATTCTTTAAAACATAAAAATGACAGTTAAGTTCACGAATATTTAGCATGAGCCACTTTTTCTTCTGAAATAATGTCATAGTTATTGACTGTTTCATGCAAATGTAGCGATGAGTTTATTGCGTTATTTGTGATGTGATATTGTTATTAGATAGATAGATAACACTTTTTGCTCACCAAAATAAACAAATATAAAAACAAAATGCATAGGTACTCGTAATTACAATACTTCTTGGCAAAACAACAGGCGGCCTTGTCGCTAAAAGCGATCTCTTCCAGGCAACCTAGTTTAAAAGAAACTCTTAACTAATCACGCGATGTAGATGGAACAGAAAAACAAAATACTATTACTTGTTATTAATTGGTGATGACGTTAAATATTGACAGTTTTTTTTCTTTTTATTGGTCTGCAAAATTGAATATAGATTATAAACATATTTTTTATAATAAAACTACGTTTTAACGGTTTTAAGCGCGGTAATTTATTTGATTTTGGTTTATCCGACGTTTCGGCCGCTTTTCAGTGGTCACGGATGACAAAGATGACATTTGTCTAACGTGTATTGTCAAAGTTTTTATTCTGCCTACCGCCAACTTGTTCATTTTAATTATTTAGTTTTAATTTTGTTTATGGATATTATTTACTCTATGGGAGCCTAATCTAATTTACCACCGCTTCACAACATGTTGTGGCTTGAAGAGAAGAAGCGGCGCAAGAAACTCTTCAGTCAAGTTGGTTTGTGTTCCGTTGCACGCAGAACTTGAATGATAATTTCTTTTATTTTTCCTTCCACCCATTTCAATATTATATAAAAATTGTAGAACTAGGCATGTTTGCTGAAGAGTTTCTTGCGTCGCTTCTTCTCTTCAAGCCACAACATGTTGTGAAGCGGTGGTAAATTAGATTAGGCTCCCATAGAGTAAATAATATCCATAAACAAAATTAAAACTAAATAATTAAAATGAACAAGTTGGCGGTAGGCAGAATAAAAACTTTGACAATACACGTGACCACGGCCACTGAAAAGCGGCCGAAACGTCGGATAAACCAAAATCAAATAAATTACCTCGCTTAAAACCGTTAAAACGTAGTTTTATTATGTGTACAAGTCGCGAAAACTTAAGAAAACATTTTTTTTATCTTCAGTAAACCGTTTCATATTCTGTTTATGCAAAGACGGCATGCCTAATGTAACAGATAACGTAGCTATGATTTTTTAGCAATTTTCACCATCAGTTAGATAAATTTTCATTAAAGGTTTGTATATATAAAAATCCTAGTTAAGTTTTATATAAGTGACACTTTTATATAAAAGCCTACGGATTTTCACGTGGCGTTGCCGCAGGTGAAACTCTGGTTTGATAATAATCTTATACATACAAATAAGATGTTTATTTCTCTATTTACATAATTTCTCCGATAGTTTCCCCTTTGAAACAGAGTTTAGTTTCAAATTTCACACACACACACACACACACACACACAAAAGCCATGTGTATACTACATAAGTCTATGCACATAGGCTTATAAAAGTTGCTAACATTATTTGTTGCTTTTGTTTACGTAGCCTCCATATTATGTATTTATTCGTCAACTTGCAAACGTACAAATATAATATAGATCCGAACAATCGGAAACTTCTTCTTCTTCTTCAGCTAATCTCAGTCCACTGCTGCACGTAGGCCTCCCCATGTACGCGCCACATATCCCGGTCTCCCGTCTTGCTCATCCAGCCTTGCCGGCGATCTTGCGCAGGTCGTCAGTCCACCGGGCTGGCGGGCTTCCTACGCTACGTTTGCTGAGACGTGGTCTCCACTCCAGGACTCGTTTGCTCCATCGGCCATCGGTCCTGTGGCAGACGCGACAGGCCCACTGCCACTTCAACTTGCTAATTTTTCGAGCTATGTCGGTTACCTTCGTTCTCTTACGGTATCCTCATTTCTGATTTTATCCATAAGAGTAACACCTAACATAGCTCGCTCCATAGCTCGTTGAGCGACTTTGAATTTGTGGACCAGTCCCGCTGTCAGTGTCCACGTCTCGGCACCGTATGTCATGATGGGTAGGACGCACTGCTCGAAGACTTTCGTCTTCAAGCATCTCGCATCTCGTCGACCATTCCGCAAAATCCGAAACTATTAATCAAAAATGGTATATAAAGTAAAATATAATTTATCTTACGTTTTCGATATGCAACAAAGATTTTTCGTTTTTGCCAAAAAGACTACGACTAGACTACGACTCATAAATTGAAGAATATCAGTTTTATTACTATTTTTGAAAGATATTTAAATAATGACTACTTCCGTAATTAGTATAATAATTAAAATTAATTTATTCTCAAACGACCTTTGTCACCTTTTTTCTTAAGTACACAAACACAGAAATACTACGTTTTTAATTTTGATTAGTTACACAATTATACTCTAATGGGTAAGATATAAAGTTTAAACTTATACAATATCTGGTAGGTAGCTGTATTTATAATTTTGTGTAAATGAAGGATTGAGGAATTTTAATTACTTTACTATCTTTTCTTGTTGGGCGTTAATTAAGTGTATAAATAATTTAAATTGTATTATAATTAAACTTGACTGTTAAATAGAATTAATGAAAGGAAAAGTGGCTTAGTAATTTCTTAGGTACAATTATAAAGTAGTGTAGCTAATCATATTTGATTCTCATATTTTGAAGGTAAGCTTGAGTTGCGTAATCACAGGGATGAAAACAGCACTTTTCGTCCCTGGGAAACTATTTTTCCTGCCGTCAAAAAATTTAGAAACTATGCGAACCATAGACAATATATGCGACTCATGTCCCAACTTTTTTGCAGCCACAATCGCGGTATGAATTTTAATAAAAAAATCAACATTTTTGTAACATCATTTTGTACTTATAAATAACTAGAGTTTACCAAATATTTGCTCCTCTTATTTAAAGAGCAGCCGTTCATACATGTTACATTGTATTATATTTTTATGTAGGCGCGCGCTTTTTGCCCTTGGAAGATTTACTTCATTTTATATCGCAAACTGTCCTATCTCCCAGGATAAAAAGTATCTATGGCTATTTTCGGTATTCAGACAGACAGACCGAGTTACTGTCACATTTTTGAAGTGAAACTTCTTTATCGGCGTTGGAAAAAAATTTACCGTCACATTTATCGGTTACGCGTCAAATAGTTTCCGTTATGCGCCATCTTTTTCTTGCCCCTACCACGGTCAATTCGAACGAAGAAGCTATCGGTCAATGTATATAATTCCATTAAAGCTAGTTATTATTAATTAATACGACTGTTAATTTAATAAACATCAATTACCTAATTATCATGAAATATAAATTATAAAAAATATGTTTATTTATGATGTTTGATATTTAATGATCTGCACCACCTACATCGCCAGATTAGATTAAATTATTCCTTAAGTTAGGTTGCCTGGAAGAGATTGCTTTCAGCGATAAGGCCGCCTTTTGTTTCTACCATAACAATATTGTAATTGTATATTTTGAAATTGTGTATTTGGTGAGCAATAAAGTGTTATCTATCTATCTATCTATAAATTCTGAAATATATAATATATTTTTTGTAAATTAATTAAGTATTTTTTTTAGATTCAATGATGGAGGAATCCACAAATCCTGAGGAATCTTCAAATGCAATTACTGAACAAGTGTAGTGTGATGTCCATTGTTGTGAATAAAGTTCGACCAAGACTGCCTTTATTAGAAACTACCCTCATTACAATATATTAATATACTACATCTTCCCCTACAAAAAAAAGTCTTTATATAAAAAGAGTGTCTATTTCTACGCATATAACAAATTTATTTTTACTATTTATCTACGTAATATTCATTTGCCATTTATTAATTTATATTATAACATTATTTATTCTTAAAAGTTTCATAATATATTTTCATAGTATATTTAATACAACATTAGTTACGAGAATTATTTATATTTTAAATAAAGCCGTGCCGATAATTAATGACCATACTAGATTTCATATAAATCATACATGCCTATTAATAATATAACAATCATATAAAATTTTATAGATATTTTTTTTTAACGGACATATTTTTTTTTAGTTTTATTTATGAGTAAACTGTAAACATGTAGGTAATATAACTAAGAAATTTAAATTAATTTTAATCATTACTCAAAAACTTTCTAATATTCTTATGAGCTTTTATAGCCGCCGGTCTAGACGCCCGTTCATTGTTTACATTTGAGTTTGGATTCTCACTGTTAAGAAATTCCTCGTCATCATGCAGATCGTCGTCCAAGCAAACTGTGTCCTCTTCCGAGGATATTTGGCTGTCCGCAGAAGACCATTCGTCTTGGATATGTGAATGCTCCGAACCAGCCTTAGGTTGTTTATTATTAAGTCCTTCTAAGTCCTCAGAACGCAACTTGATAAGATGGCGCCTATTTCGTCTATAATGTTTACCCGTACGATCTGTTAGAAAGTACGATCGCGGTTGTTGCGCTTCCGCCTGGACGCGCCCGTGCCTACGCCTGTTGGCGTCAACTATGATGACGTCATCGCCTGTATGCAACGGCCTGAGTGGACGCGCACGAGTGTCGTAATGAGACTCTGAATATTGCTGTCTACTTCATATATTTTTATAGTGTATATCGTTATCGCGACTAGGCTTCAACTTGACCATATGTGACGGAAGTCTTGTATTAAGTCTACGGCCCATCAGCAGCTCGGACGGGCTGCTAATACCATGTCTTGGACTCACTCTGAAGTTTAACAAACCGAGATAAAAGTCAGAATGCGAGTTAACAGATTTTTTAAGAATATTTTTAATGGTTTGCACACTTCTCTCGCTTCTGCCGTTAGATTGCGGGTTATTTGGAGAAGAAGTGGTGTGTTTGAAGCCCCATTCCTTTGCAAAATTAAGAAATTCTGTAGAAAAATATGCTGGTCCATTATCGGTTACTAACTCTATCGGGATACCATGCCTTGCGAACTGATCCTTCATCGCGGCTATAACACTCTTTGAGCCAATCGCTTTTAACGGGCTAACTTGTATAAAATTAGAAAAATAATCTACCAGAAGCAAAAACGATTTTCCAGCATATTGAAATATGTCTGAACCTACTTTAGCCCATGGGATATCTGAGATATAGTGTGAAATGAGAGGCTCGCGTGCTGGACGCGGTGCCTGTTCCTTACATGTAACACATTTACGTACGGCCGTCTCAATGTCCCGTGACATGCCTGGCCAGTACATAACTTCTCTGCAATTTCGTTTGCAACGATCAATGCCTAGATGTCCTTCGTGGACTCGATTAACCATATCCTTGCTTAAAGATGTTGGAATGTAAACTAGATGGTCCTTAAAAATTATACCATCAACATATTCAAAACTACTCTGATACGGCCATAACCCTCGCACTTTTTCATCCGTTTCATGTTTAATTGCTGGCCACCCGTCGCGTATATACCGTATTATTAGCTAACATTCAGTATCTGCTCTACTATCACTAAATCGAACATTCTCCAATAAGAAACAAGTTTGTTCACGGATTTCGTGAGATACGTTTTCTGGAATTAAATTGGGCAAAGGGGTTCGAGATAAATGTCGGCAATGTACATATATTTTCCGGGGTTATATACAACTTTGAAATCATAACATTGAATGCGCAACATCATTCTTTGTAACCTGGCTTTTTTAAATAATGATTCCAATGATTTTTTAAATAATGCCTCGAGTGGCTTATGTTCCGTTTCCACCGTAACATCTTGTCTACCAAAAATGTACTGATGAAATTTTTCTAAAGCAAACACAATGGCCAACAGTTCTTTTTCGATCTGTGCGTACCTACATTGCGTATCGGTCATAGTGCACGACGCGTATTCCACGGGCCGGTCGGCCTGCATTAACACAGCGCCTAGCGCCCTCGAACTAGCGTCAACTGATAACAGAACCGGTTCTCGGACCGAATACAAAGCCAAAATGGGCGCGTTGCACACTAGGTGTTTTAATTTGTTAAAAGATTCAATATGTATATCCTGCCATAGCCACTCCACGTCTTTTTTTAATAAAGATCGTAAAGGTGACGCTATATCTGAATAATTTGGAATAAATGTTGATAAGCAGTTTATCATACCCAAAAAACGTTCTAAAGCCTGCCTATCATTAGGTATCGGCATCTCGATAATAGGCTTTAATTTGGTATCGTCTATTCGCATACCATTAGCACTAAATACCTGTAGTGAGTAAGTGACTTCCTCGACACAAAATTGACACTTATCTTTATTGAACCTTATGCCGCGGCCTCTCGCGCCCTTTCAAGCAGCCGCGTTAATCTAAAATCATGTTCCTGCTTGGACGACGCCCACTAGATGACGTCGTCAACAAAGGAATCTACTTCTTCGAGGTCTTCCAAAATTTGACGCATTTTCGAATGGAAGACTTCTGATGCACAGTTAATTCCGTATGGTAATCGCAAAAATTGATACCTCCCGAATGGAGTCCCAAATGTGCATAGATCTGCACTCTCATCGTCTAGTTGAATCATCCAGAAACTAGACCTGGCGTCTAATTTGCTAAAATAACGCGCGCCTTGCAACTTTGATGCAATTTCTTCGAGTGACGGAAGTGGATAGTGTGAACGGAGCACTACGCGGTTCAGGGGGCGCGGGTCGAGGCAGATCCGAAGGTTGCTTTTTTTTTCGCGGCAACAACTATTGCATTCACCTAAGGAGTTGGATGGGACACTTTACGTATGACTCCAGCTTTTACCATGCGATTTAACTCTAACAATATATTCTCCCGAATTCCTAAAGGAATCTTTCGGACGGGACAGACAGACGGCTGTGCTCCACTTTCAATAATAATTCTGTATTTTCCAGGTAACTTACCTAAACCTTGAAATAATTCAATATTTAAAGCAAATACACGCTTAATCATTCTCAACTCTTCACAAGCATTTTTTCCCAGGATACTTTCACATTTATGATCGGCAATAACAAAATGTAAACTATTATAATTTATTTTTATACACCCAATCAATAAAACAAGAGCCTACAATTGGTATATAATTACCGCAAAAGGATTTTGCTTTTGATAAGTTGGGTTTTAAATTCGTGACTGAGAGCCCTAGTTTCTTATAATTGTGCAATGACAAAACATTAAAATCAGAACCACAATCTAACTTAAATGTAACATATATTTCAGATGTAAATAATTTTAATTTTTCATACCATTTAGAGTCGTCATTACCCGCTAGGTTATCTACTGTAGAAACGAAGTACACGTTCTCTTCTTCTTCACTATCTTGTAACTGATATATACGCTTTTTTTAACTTTAAACACATTTTTTTTTAATGGCCCATTTCACTATACAGATAACACTCAACTCTTTGTGCCGGACATCGAAAACCATTGCCACGATAACTGCCACATGACGCACACTGCCTAAACGTATCGATTTCACGTCGTGTTTTTCCACGCCCAGAATAGGAGCCCTCCGAATAGGCGCCGCTGTCGCCGCTTGCACTCGCTCCCCGCGGCGCTCGCGGACGCCCCGCGCTGGCGGCGGCCACTCCACCCGCCGCCGTCGTCGTCCATGGGCGCTCTCGAGCTCCACCACTGCGGTATCTTCTTATGACATCTATTCCCGACGCCTCGCCTTGGTCACTTTTTTCTACCTTGGTCGCTTCAATCTGCCTCTTTTCCTCACTGGACATTTCACTGGCTTGAGATATTTTCATTGTTTTATTTAAATCGAGGTCATCAGTTCTTAGCAATCTATCGCGCAGTCTACTATTCAACACGCCACATACTATTCGATCACTCGTATTAATCCTTCCTCAAGATGTTCAAACTCACACTGCTGGGCAAGTAGTTTTAGAACTGTGACGTATTCGTCGATTGATTCTCCAATTTCTTGGTTCCGTGTGAAGAATTTAAAACGGATGAGCGTAGTATTTTGCTTTGTTGCAAAATGTTGATTAAATTTGTTCACCAGTAAAGCCAAAATCTTCTTTATTTTCGCCTTTTGCGAACTTAAATGTCGTGTAAACATCGTAGCCTTCTGTTTCAATTAGATTAATTAACAAACTCGCTTTCACATCTAACGTTTCTTTATGCACTCCAGATGCCTTGAGGAACACCTCAAACTGCTTGTACCATCTCCGCCACGCATCCGCACGGTCCGCGGATCCACCTTGTAAACATAGTTTGGACGGAGGACGTGCGTGTTCCATGTTTACAAAACATATATTTACACTGCAATATCCTTTTGATGTACACTTTCACCATAAAAACGTACTAAATTAGATAAATTTCAATAATTATTCGCGACCGCTGTCACCATGTTGTGAATAAAACATAAGTTCGACCAAGACTGCCTTTATTAGAAACTACCCTCATTACAATATATTAATATACTACATCCATCTTTTTTTTAAGTGGAGATTTTAATGTCAATTTTGCATCAGAAAAATCTTTGAAGCTAGTTGAATTTTTGAAAGATAAATTGAATTTATCCATGAAAAACAGTCCTCAAACGTCAACAACAAGATCCGCAACTACAATTGATGGAGTTTTTACTCGGTCACTAAATTTTGTGGAATGTAAACCATATATTTCATATTTCAGTTACCATAAGCCATTAATTATAAAAATATATAATAACGATAACAATGATAGTTATAATTCTATTACAATTAATGAAATGCTGTAATAATCTTGGTAGCAATAAGGTAAAATGAAATAATTGTATCATTTGTATTCATGTCTATGATAATAAAAGCCTTTTGTTTAAAATTTATCTAATTTAACTTTATTTAACCAATTTCTGTAAAGTTGCATATAGTATTACTTTGTTTACACTTTACTTCAGCCGTTTTTTTCCGAAATTCGAGGCTTTATTGTAAAAAACTGGTTATATATTTATGATTCAAAGTATTGTCCATCGCTGGCCACTACTTTCTCCCATCTTTCGGGCAGCGTACGAATCCCGCGTTGAAAAAACTGGTCATGTTTTGAAGCGATCCACGAATCGATCCAATTTTTCACTTCTTCATAAGACCAGAAGTACTGGTCAGCCAGGCCTTGTGTCATTGATCGAAACAAGTGATAGTCCGAGGGAGCAACGTCTGGAGAATACGGCGGGTGGGGTAGGACTTCCCATTTCAACGTTTCCAAGTCTCTCTTGACCACTTTCGCAACATGGGGTCGAGCATTGTCATGCTGTAAAATCTCTTTATCGTGTATCTCATTGTATTGCGGCCGTTTGTCTTCTAATGCTCGGCTCAAACGCATTAATTGCGTTCGATAACGATCGCTTGTGATTGTTTCAGTCGGTTTTAACAACTCATTGTATTGCGGCCGTTTGTCTTCTAATGCTCGGCTCAAACGCATTAATTGCGTTCGATAACGATCGCTTGTGATTGTTTCAGTCGGTTTTAACAACTCATAATACACTTAGAAAAATAATCTACCAGAAGCAAAAACGATTTTCCAGCATATTGAAATATGTCTGAACCTACTTTAGCCCATGGGATATCTGAGATATAGTGTGAAATGAGAGGCTCGCGTGCTGGACGCGGTGCCTGTTCCTTACATGTAACACATTTACGTACGGCCGTCTCAATGTCCCGTGACATGCCTGGCCAGTACATAACTTCTCTGCAATTTCGTTTGCAACGATCAATGCCTAGATGTCCTTCGTGGACTCGATTAACCATATCCTTGCTTAAAGATGTTGGAATGTAAACTAGATGGTCCTTAAAAATTATACCATCAACATATTCAAAACTACTCTGATACGGCCATAACCCTCGCACTTTTTCATCCGTTTCATGTTTAATTGCTGGCCACCCGTCGCGTATATACCGTATTATTAGCTAACATTCAGTATCTGCTCTACTATCACTAAATCGAACATTCTCCAATAAGAAACAAGTTTGTTCACGGATTTCGTGAGATACGTTTTCTGGAATTAAATTGGGCAAAGGGGTTCGAGATAAATGTCGGCAATGTACATATATTTTCCGGGGTTATATACAACTTTGAAATCATAACATTGAATGCGCAACATCATTCTTTGTAACCTGGCTTTTTTAAATAATGATTCCAATGATTTTTTAAATAATGCCTCGAGTGGCTTATGTTCCGTTTCCACCGTAACATCTTGTCTACCAAAAATGTACTGATGAAATTTTTCTAAAGCAAACACAATGGCCAACAGTTCTTTTTCGATCTGTGCGTACCTACATTGCGTATCGGTCATAGTGCACGACGCGTATTCCACGGGCCGGTCGGCCTGCATTAACACAGCGCCTAGCGCCCTCGAACTAGCGTCAACTGATAACAGAACCGGTTCTCGGACCGAATACAAAGCCAAAATGGGCGCGTTGCACACTAGGTGTTTTAATTTGTTAAAAGATTCAATATGTATATCCTGCCATAGCCACTCCACGTCTTTTTTTAATAAAGATCGTAAAGGTGACGCTATATCTGAATAATTTGGAATAAATGTTGATAAGCAGTTTATCATACCCAAAAAACGTTCTAAAGCCTGCCTATCATTAGGTATCGGCATCTCGATAATAGGCTTTAATTTGGTATCGTCTATTCGCATACCATTAGCACTAAATACCTGTAGTGAGTAAGTGACTTCCTCGACACAAAATTGACACTTATCTTTATTGAACCTTATGCCGCGGCCTCTCGCGCCCTTTCAAGCAGCCGCGTTAATCTAAAATCATGTTCCTGCTTGGACGACGCCCACTAGATGACGTCGTCAACAAAGGAATCTACTTCTTCGAGGTCTTCCAAAATTTGACGCATTTTCGAATGGAAGACTTCTGATGCACAGTTAATTCCGTATGGTAATCGCAAAAATTGATACCTCCCGAATGGAGTCCCAAATGTGCATAGATCTGCACTCTCATCGTCTAGTTGAATCATCCAGAAACTAGACCTGGCGTCTAATTTGCTAAAATAACGCGCGCCTTGCAACTTTGATGCAATTTCTTCGAGTGACGGAAGTGGATAGTGTGAACGGAGCACTACGCGGTTCAGGGGGCGCGGGTCGAGGCAGATCCGAAGGTTGCTTTTTTTTTCGCGGCAACAACTATTGCATTCACCTAAGGAGTTGGATGGGACACTTTACGTATGACTCCAGCTTTTACCATGCGATTTAACTCTAACAATATATTCTCCCGAATTCCTAAAGGAATCTTTCGGACGGGACAGACAGACGGCTGTGCTCCACTTTCAATAATAATTCTGTATTTTCCAGGTAACTTACCTAAACCTTGAAATAATTCAATATTTAAAGCAAATACACGCTTAATCATTCTCAACTCTTCACAAGCATTTTTTCCCAGGATACTTTCACATTTATGATCGGCAATAACAAAATGTAAACTATTATAATTTATTTTTATACACCCAATCAATAAAACAAGAGCCTACAATTGGTATATAATTACCGCAAAAGGATTTTGCTTTTGATAAGTTGGGTTTTAAATTCGTGACTGAGAGCCCTAGTTTCTTATAATTGTGCAATGACAAAACATTAAAATCAGAACCACAATCTAACTTAAATGTAACATATATTTCAGATGTAAATAATTTTAATTTTTCATACCATTTAGAGTCGTCATTACCCGCTAGGTTATCTACTGTAGAAACGAAGTACACGTTCTCTTCTTCTTCACTATCTTGTAACTGATATATACGCTTTTTTTAACTTTAAACACATTTTTTTTTAATGGCCCATTTCACTATACAGATAACACTCAACTCTTTGTGCCGGACATCGAAAACCATTGCCACGATAACTGCCACATGACGCACACTGCCTAAACGTATCGATTTCACGTCGTGTTTTTCCACGCCCAGAATAGGAGCCCTCCGAATAGGCGCCGCTGTCGCCGCTTGCACTCGCTCCCCGCGGCGCTCGCGGACGCCCCGCGCTGGCGGCGGCCACTCCACCCGCCGCCGTCGTCGTCCATGGGCGCTCTCGAGCTCCACCACTGCGGTATCTTCTTATGACATCTATTCCCGACGC
This sequence comes from Dendrolimus pini, assembly GCA_949752895.1. Classification (NCBI taxonomy): domain Eukaryota; kingdom Metazoa; phylum Arthropoda; class Insecta; order Lepidoptera; family Lasiocampidae; genus Dendrolimus; species Dendrolimus pini. Next base: position 8,008,238 of record OX457147.1, on the reverse strand, counting down.
CTCGCCTTGGTCACTTTTTTCTACCTTGGTCGCTTCAATCTGCCTCTTTTCCTCACTGGACATTTCACTGGCTTGAGATATTTTCATTGTTTTATTTAAATCGAGGTCATCAGTTCTTAGCAATCTATCGCGCAGTCTACTATTCAACACGCCACATACTATTCGATCACTCGTATTAATCCTTCCTCAAGATGTTCAAACTCACACTGCTGGGCAAGTAGTTTTAGAACTGTGACGTATTCGTCGATTGATTCTCCAATTTCTTGGTTCCGTGTGAAGAATTTAAAACGGATGAGCGTAGTATTTTGCTTTGTTGCAAAATGTTGATTAAATTTGTTCACCAGTAAAGCCAAAATCTTCTTTATTTTCGCCTTTTGCGAACTTAAATGTCGTGTAAACATCGTAGCCTTCTGTTTCAATTAGATTAATTAACAAACTCGCTTTCACATCTAACGTTTCTTTATGCACTCCAGATGCCTTGAGGAACACCTCAAACTGCTTGTACCATCTCCGCCACGCATCCGCACGGTCCGCGGATCCACCTTGTAAACATAGTTTGGACGGAGGACGTGCGTGTTCCATGTTTACAAAACATATATTTACACTGCAATATCCTTTTGATGTACACTTTCACCATAAAAACGTACTAAATTAGATAAATTTCAATAATTATTCGCGACCGCTGTCACCATGTTGTGAATAAAACATAAGTTCGACCAAGACTGCCTTTATTAGAAACTACCCTCATTACAATATATTAATATACTACATCCATCTTTTTTTTAAGTGGAGATTTTAATGTCAATTTTGCATCAGAAAAATCTTTGAAGCTAGTTGAATTTTTGAAAGATAAATTGAATTTATCCATGAAAAACAGTCCTCAAACGTCAACAACAAGATCCGCAACTACAATTGATGGAGTTTTTACTCGGTCACTAAATTTTGTGGAATGTAAACCATATATTTCATATTTCAGTTACCATAAGCCATTAATTATAAAAATATATAATAACGATAACAATGATAGTTATAATTCTATTACAATTAATGAAATGCTGTAATAATCTTGGTAGCAATAAGGTAAAATGAAATAATTGTATCATTTGTATTCATGTCTATGATAATAAAAGCCTTTTGTTTAAAATTTATCTAATTTAACTTTATTTAACCAATTTCTGTAAAGTTGCATATAGTATTACTTTGTTTACACTTTACTTCAGCCGTTTTTTTCCGAAATTCGAGGCTTTATTGTAAAAAACTGGTTATATATTTATGATTCAAAGTATTGTCCATCGCTGGCCACTACTTTCTCCCATCTTTCGGGCAGCGTACGAATCCCGCGTTGAAAAAACTGGTCATGTTTTGAAGCGATCCACGAATCGATCCAATTTTTCACTTCTTCATAAGACCAGAAGTACTGGTCAGCCAGGCCTTGTGTCATTGATCGAAACAAGTGATAGTCCGAGGGAGCAACGTCTGGAGAATACGGCGGGTGGGGTAGGACTTCCCATTTCAACGTTTCCAAGTCTCTCTTGACCACTTTCGCAACATGGGGTCGAGCATTGTCATGCTGTAAAATCTCTTTATCGTGTATCTCATTGTATTGCGGCCGTTTGTCTTCTAATGCTCGGCTCAAACGCATTAATTGCGTTCGATAACGATCGCTTGTGATTGTTTCAGTCGGTTTTAACAACTCATTGTATTGCGGCCGTTTGTCTTCTAATGCTCGGCTCAAACGCATTAATTGCGTTCGATAACGATCGCTTGTGATTGTTTCAGTCGGTTTTAACAACTCATAATACACTTTTTTTTTTTTTTTTGAGGCGAGGGAAAATGCTAACCGATTTACGCACTCTCAGGGCCGTCACTAGGAAACGGCGCGCATCCACCGGGGGCGATAACGCTAGCAATAGTATGCTTTGTTTGCGCTTTGTCCGCGATGGCTTGACACTGAGGAGTGTGGAAGACTCAGAGCGATGCCGCAAGGGCGAGGAACCTGAATACCCACTAAAAACCCCCTCCTCCCGTCGACCCTGCGCTTTTGTTGTGAAGGAAAGACTGAGATATAGAACATAGTTACGCAACAGTCGATCCAGCGCAAAAAAGTGCCTGGAGTGTGCCCTGGGAGAACACACCCCACTTCGAAACGGGGGCAGATGGTATCCCTTGCGTTGCCTAGTAGCAAGGGGCCCCTCGTACCGGAACCTAACTCAGGGAGGGAAGTAATGCGCGTACCGGCCTCTCCGGGTGCCAGCTGAAGGCCGGCGACCTCGGGTGGAGACATTAGCACGCGCTGCAGGACTTCGCTCCCTGTCCATTTCTGCGGCCTCTTTGAGAGACATTACTGCCTCACAGAAAGTAACCGCAGACTCCCAGCGGTCGTCGCTGTGCAACATGGCCGTTACCAAGTCGCCAAGCGATCGGACGGCTCCTACGTGTGTATCGAGCTCGAAACGCTGAGGCGTCCATGCAGCGCACTCAACAAGCGCGTGGAACGCCGTATCGGGTGCGCCGCATTGGCGGCAGTCCGGGGAAGGCAAGCAGCCCACAATGCGAAACAGATACTGATCGAAACAACCGTGTCCGGTCAGTATCTGAGTCGTCCTGAAGGTCAGGGTTCCGCTGGTGCGGGTCACCCATCTCTCCAGCTGCGGCCTGACTGCATCCACCGTATAGCCGCCGGCCACAGGGTGTTCGAGGTCACGAGACCATTCGACGAGGCAGCAAGCGGTTTCCCGTTTCCTGACCGTCTCTAATTCGACTTGACAGAAGGTCAGTCCTCTAGCTAGGGCATCCTGCCGGGCGCGACGAACTCTGGACAGGACGTCTGCCTGGAGATGCCAGGGCAGCTCGCCTGCCAAGACGGTCGCCGCCGACCACGACACTGTGCGGTACCCCCGTATGGTCCTCACGGCCAGAACCCGCTGCGCGCGGTGCAGCAGGGTTCGGTTGTGGCGGTGAAGCGAATCGGACCAGACGGGCGCACCGTAGAGCGCCATACTCCTCAGGATGCCGGAATAAAGCTTCCGCGTCGCACCCCCCGGCCCCCCCACGTTAGGAAGAAGCCTGGAGAGTGCGCCCGCGGAATTCACAAGTTTGGGAACTAGCTGCTCAAAGTGCGCTTTGAACAGCCATTTCCCGTCTAGAACTAGCCCAAGATATTTCATCTTGGGCCCTACTCTAATCGCCACCCCCTGAACTGTAACGGACAAGTCCGGGGGAGGATTCCGGAATTTCCTATGGAACATGACGGCCTCCGTTTTCGCGGGGGAGACCTTCAAGCCCAGCCTAGCTATTCGATCTACGACGATCGCCAACCCGTCGTTGGCAACGTCCACGGATTCCGCAAAGGACGCAGCGCGTGCCGTGAGTAGGGTGTCGTGCGCAAAGCAGATCAGCCCTACCCCGGGCCGGACCGTCACCCTAAGGATCCAGTCATAGCCTACGTTTCAAAGGATCGGCCCGAGGACCGACCCCTGTGGAACGCCGCACGCGACACTTCGCTGACCTAACACGTGGTTGGCGGACTCACCGCCCTCCCAAAGGATATGCCGATCTCGCAGGTACTCGCCCAACAGCCTCGTGAGGTACGAGGGGACTCCGTGCGCGCGGAGCCCTTCCCTGATCGTCTCATGAGGGAGGCTGTTAAAGGCGTTCGCTATGTCTAGCGACACTGCAAGAACGACGTCCTTCGCTTGGACGGCTTCGTCCGTCAACGTTCGCAGCGTCTCGAAGGCGTCCATCGTGGAGCGCCTCCGCCGAATCCCGAACTGCGTATCTGATAGCCCCGGCTCCACAGCGTCTAGATGCTTCACAAGCCGCTCCGCCAAGATCTTCTCGAAGACCCTGGCGACCTCGTTCAGCTGCACTATGGGCCTGAAGGCGGACGGATCGTTGGGAGGACGACCTCCCTTGGGAATTAGGCACAAACGCCCCTCTTTCCATTGCGACGGGAACCTACCTGCGCGAATACAGGCTTCGAAGAGGTCCCGCAGCTGGCTGCGTAGGTGTTTCGCAGCCAGGAAGAGGAGTCGACCTGGAACCCCGTCGGGTCCCGGTGCCGTCTTCCTGCCCCGGAGCCGGTCCAGGGCGACGTCTAGCTCCCCCTCGGAGATGGAGTGAGGCTCCTCGTCCGTGGGGGTGTCGGGAATGGGTTCATCGATAACCGACCGGAGCACCTCGGGTTCGAGCGTTTCCGTGACCGTGGATGCGCAAGGCCGCAACTTGTTGCGGGCCCCACGGTACGGGCGCCCCCAAGGGTCCCGATCGAGCGTCTCGAGGAGCTCGGCCCGAGCCCGGGCTTTCGATCGCAATATTGCAATCGAAAGGGCCTTTCTGGCCTCCCTAAACTCGCCCACGAGTCCATTTTCCGCGACGAAGTCCGGAGGACGGCGCGCCCTGCAGCGTTTAAGCCTGTGGCTTATGATGCGAACTGCCTTTCGCATCTCGCCCAGCTCCTCGGTCCACCAGTGGACCGATTGCTTGCACGGAGGCTGCCGCTTGGAGACGCGTGGCATCGCAGCGTCGCAAACCCTCGTCAGGGTTTTGCGCATGTGCTCTGCCTGCGTATCCAGATTCGCGAAGTCGGCTGGGTAGGCCCAGCTTTCCGAGAGTGCCCGCTCCTCGGCCTGCTCCGGATCGAACTTGGTAAGGGCCCAACGCGGGAGGAGAGGGGGGCGACGGTGAACAGGGCTCGGACCGGAGGAGGGGGTCGTGAGCTCAAATCTGATATACCGATGATCAGAGAGCGACTCCACCTCCTCCAGCACCCTCCATCCGGTCACTCTGCGGGCGGCCGCATGAGTGACGAATGACAGGTCGATGATCGATCCACCCCGCGCGCGCACGCAGGTCTGGACCGACCCCTGGTTCAGTATGGTCAGGCCGGCTTGAAGAGCCCAATCCTCGACCGCCCGACCCCTAGGGTCCGTAAATACGTTTCCCCAGGAGAGGTGCTTTGCATTAAAGTCGCCCATCACGAAGATCGTTTTGGGCGACAGTCTGCGTACGGCAGCCCCGACGGCGTCCAAGTGAAGCTCGAACTCCGCCAGGGGGCGGTTGCGCGAGAAGTAAACGCCTATGACGGCGATACTCCCGCTCTCCGCCACAGCATAGCCCTTTCCTCTTTCAAGACATGTAAGCGGTGTGCCGGACCCGGCTCTGGCCACCACCGCTACCATGTCATCGAGGTCGCCCACCCAATTCCCGGAAGGAGGAACGTAATAAGGTTCGCTTATTACGGCTAAATTCGCTTGCCACTCCGCCATCGCCTGCAGGCACAAGTCCTGAGCGGTGGGGGAGTGGTTTACATTAGCTTGAAAAAACCTTGTTACGGGCGTACTAGACATTGGAGGTGTCCATTGCCTGTACTCCCGATTTGCCGATGCGTGGTCTCGCCCGCGAGTGGACGAATTGGCCCCTCACGTAGGGAGGTTGGCAGAACCTCGCCAACGTGGGGTGGGCCGCGTTCAGTCCCCCCGCCGCGCACGCCGCGCAGTGGGGTTTCCGTGCCGTGCAGTCCGGCATCTTGTGTCCGCTTTTACCGCAGCGGAGGCACAAGTTAGTCCGATCCGGGCACGTGTCCGGACAGGTTTGGGTGCCATGGCCGACGTTGAAACATCTGTAACAACGTATCGGTCTGGCTTCCAGTGCCTCGACCTTCGCCGAGGTGAAGCCAACCAGAAGGTAGCCCAACCCGACGATGGTCTTGGCAGCAGCGACGGGGCACAACACGTACGATGCGCCCAATCCGCCCGGTCCTGCACCGATGTGCTTCGTGAGCACGTCGTCGCGCCGGCAGTTGCCTGCGCGCGCGATCGCGTCCCGAAGCCCATCGACCGTGACTGAGTCGTCCAGCCCTGAGACGTAGAGCTCCCCACGCTTTACGGGGCGGACGACCTCAGCCATCCCTTTTAGGGCCCCGCGTAGGGCTTCGGCGACGCGGTCCGCCTTGGCCGCGCTCTCGGGTCCCGGCTGGAACTCGAGGAGGCGCGCGTCCCTGGCGGTCTGATGTCGACCACCGTCGAGGCCTTTGCGAAGACCTCGCGATAGCCGACACCCTTCGCGGCCGCTGCCGGCAGCAGTCTGATTATGACTGCGGCCGACTTCGGCTCGCGGAGAACGACGGCAGGCCTCGCGGCCTGCTTCCGCGGTTGCTGCCTCCACCCCGTCGGTGGGGCAGCAGCTTGCGCCTGGGGGGGGGGGGGGGGAGGGGGCCCGTTTGCCCTCGCCCCCTTACCCTTTTTCCGCCCTACGACCGTGGACCACGCCTCCCCCTCGGGAACGGGGGCGGGGGCGGGGGCCACGGGCGCCGGCGGTGGCGTGACGTACGGGGCGACGTGGCGGGCGCGCGCCACGGGCACCGGCGACGGCGCCACATTCGAGGCGACGTGGCGGGCGCGCGGGACGGGCCACACCGGTGGCGCGGACGCGGAGGCCACCTGTTGCCTGGGGGCCGATACCACGGGGGCGGGCACCGAGGCGAAGGCCGCCGAAGCAGCGGCGGCGGCGCGGGCCGCCCTTCGCCGCCTTCGGAGCGTTCGCTTCGCGCCCCCCTGTGCTTCTTTTTTGCGGGGGGAGTCAGTGGCAGTGGGGAGTCTGCCACCCCGACGGCCGGGGCCACCACCACCCCCACCGGGACCGGGGTACTTGCTTCCCCCAGACCCCGGCGGACTGCGGCGGCAGCCGTGGCCGGTTTAGGCCTTCCGGTGGCCTCCGGAACGAACGTGCGAGGAGTCGGTCTGGGCGCCGGCGCCTTGCCTCGGTCGGCCGCAAGCGGTGGATGGAGGGTCGGCGCGGGGTTCAGCCTGTCCTCGATGGCGGCGAGCCTCGCGTCTATGAGTGGCGCAACGGCATCGAGCATGACGCGCACGAGCGCATCGTACTCAACGCCGCCGCGCCCGAGTGGGACGGACGGCGGCGCCGCCCCGTCGGCGGGCGCCGCGGCCGGCTCCGCCCCGTCGGCGGGAACCGGTTTCGACCCCGCCACCGCAGCGGTGGTCGGACGCGATTTTTTTGTCGCGACGGGCGCGGCGGGCGATTCCGGAATCGCCACCACCTTCGCCGCGACCGCCCGTGCCTTCCGCTTGATAGGCACGGGGGGCGGCGCCGCCACGACGGCGGGCGCTGGCTCCACGGCCGGAGCAGAGGCCTTAAGGGCCTTGCGCATTTCCTCAAATTCCTTGCGGTAGGAAAGATTCTCCTCCCGCAAGGAACTCACCTCCATGCGCAGACGCGCGTTTTCATTTCCGAGCTTCCATGCCTCGGTTTCCGGATTCCGCGTGACCAGAGTGTCGACAATGTCCGACACTCTGTTCGCGGCATCCTTCAGCCGGCGCACGTAGCCACCCTTCAGATTGCCCGACGTCTGGGCGATCTGGAGGATCTCGGCCACCTGGGCACTCGCCGCGAGGCGCAGTTCCCCGGGGCCGAGGGCCGTGATATCCCCTACGAGGGCGGCGCACTGGCTGGCCGCGACCAATTTGGCGTTGGTGGACCTGCGCGCCTTGCGCCCCTTTTCTCCCCCCTCTGTGCGGAGGAAGGCCTCCGCACCCGCGAGTACGGACGCGGCCGACGCGATCGATTCGGTTGCGCCCCACGTGGGGCGCAAAGGCGAGCGCGCGCGCGCTGGGGTGGAGGCACCCGACGTGGCGGTCGAATCGACGTCACTGCTCTGAGATCGGTCCCAGAACCGTGACCTCGATCCGGCGGCAAATACCGGAGCACATGATACGGGGGGCACAAAAGTCCCCGAAGACGTAGCCCGCGTCGCCGAACCCGCCGCCGAAGACGACGAACCTGAGGACGCGGACGCGGACGAAGTTGCAGCCGCCGAAGACGAAGACGTGGACGCCGCCGCCGTCGCCGTCGCCGCCGCAACCGCTGCACACGCAGGAGCCGACGTCTTGACAGCGACTCCCATCCCAGTAGGGAAGGAAGACGAAGGGGTCGCCGCTGTCGCGCCTACAAAGTCCCTATTCACGAGCCCGGTCGATAGCGCGAGTGAAGCTCGCGCGACATCCGGGGTCGTGGAACGGCCGTCCCCGACGTTGTGCACCGATAGGTCGCAAGCCAGTGTCATGGGCGCAGGTGAGGCCTGCGCGCTGTTTGCCACCGTCGTCGTGGGGCGACCGCCCCCCGCCGCCGCTGTTCCGGCCGCCGTGCAGACGATTTGTCCACAGGCGGGCGAAGCAGGGCGGGAATAGTCGAAGGCGCGAACGACACCGTCAAGCGCATTGTCCAGCAACTCTGGAATGCTACCTGACAGTGGCGTGCGAAAGCCATCTTCGTACCCGTCGCCCCCCTGCACAGGTGAGGCCCATGCAGAGGTCGACGGCGTCCCGAAGGCACTCACATCTATGGTGCTCGCGTCACTCACGGCCAGGCAAACAGCCGAGTGTGACCCGAGCAGCGTGCTCCTACCTATATCCAGGTGTGCCGCACTGTTACGTGCCGCACGGCTGGATGGGGGCCTGCGCGTCACGGGACCTTCCGGGGGCCCCATAACGATATGCCTACTGTCGGGGGCATCCGCGGTGAGGTCCACCACAGACGCCGCCCTGCCTAACGAGACAGGCGCCTCGGGTGCCGCCGTGATAACGGCAGCAGCCTGGCAGCCTGGACGTGGCCCGGCGGCAGATTTGCTGCGCCGAGCGATTGATGCAGACGGGACCTTCTTCCTCCGCGTATCACCGATTTCGGCCGCTTGCCAGCCATCCTTGGCCTCCAGGTGGCCTTTCTTACAAGGCGCACCTGAAAGCCCAGGTGGTGGTTTAGGATCCTGGGCATCCATTACTGGATGCCCGTTCCCTGCGCAAAACCAGTGACACGCGCCGGCGTACTTAGTGTACGAAATAACCGTTAAATGTTGCGCAATATGCGCCGAAGCGCGCGAAAAGCAAGTGGAAAGAGTAAAACGACTCACCCAGGCCAAAAAACTGCGATCCGCGCCGGAATCGAACCAAATGACACTCTACACTATCACTAAGCGCGGAAATCTGCAATATTCGAGGAGAGCACAGGCATTAGCGACTGACTCGCATGGATGCCCATCCGGAACTGAACTCATAATACACTACGCCGAGCTAGTCCAACCAAATACTGAGCATGACCTTGGAACCGTGAATATTCGGTTTGGCCGTCGACGTGGAAGCATGGCCGGGATATCGCCATGATTTTCTGCGCTTGGGATTATCGTAATGAACCCATTTTTCGTTCCCAGTCACAATGCGATGCAGAAATCCCTTCCGTCTTTGCCTTGCAAGCAGCTGTTCACAAGGAAACAAACGCCGTTCAACATCTCTCGGCTTCAACCCGTACGGCACCCAATTCCCTTGTTTCTGAATCGTTCCCATGACTATCAGGCGTTTTGAAATGGCTTGTTGCGTCACCCTCAATGATCCTGCCAATTCTTGTTGCGTTTGACACGAGTCTTGATCAAGTATTGCCTCCAATTCTGCATCTTCGAAAACCTTCTCTCTTCTACCACCATGCTGGTCTTCGACGTCACAATTACCGTTCTTGAAGCGTTGAAACCACTCTCGGCACGTTCTTTCACTAATAGTTGTCTCACCATAGGTATTTGAGAGCATTCGGTGAGCCACAGCCGCAGATTTCTTCATATTAAAGCAGAAAATTAAAACCTCCCGCAAATGACGAGAATTTGGCTTGTAAGCTGACATGCTTAATTGAGAATAACTTTATGATGCAAACACAAATCGACTAATATTTTGATGGCGTTATGTTTACAAATACCTAATATAATAACACAAAATTTAGAAGTCTACTGCAGTGATTTGTGTAAGAATGCAGAGAATGGTATCTCAAGATCATTATCATAGTGTTAAATTTTGGTTCAGTATGGAGCGTCTGCTTGGGAGACTGTGGTCTGTTATCTATTTACATATACAGATAAATAAAATAAAATTGTCTGTTTGTAATGTCAAAGTAACAGCCTTTTACTAAATGTATATGAAGGTATATATATATGTCGGAGAAGGCCTCGTTCTCGTGATATGTTCTTTATAGATTGCAGGTTTAGTGGGCGTCATCAGGATAAAATGCGTGCATAAAACACAATGGCCACGGTTTATACACTTTTAATTTTAGATTTAAAACACATTTTGACATAGTTTAGATCGAGCAGCGGGTTCAGGGCACCGCTCATACTTCCAACTTCAATACTTTCTTTAAAATTCTCAATGGTCCAACTCGACCCGTTGCCACCAACCAAATGTGCGACAAAAACTCCTCCGTCTACCGAAGTAGATACTACTAAAGTATAGAGGGCGTCTGACCCCGCTCGGAGCCATATGCTCTGCTCTGATTGGTCGTTTATTAAATTACAATATTCATAACTTTTATTAGGTTTGAACGATCTTTAAGTTATAGAAACATTTAACAAATCAAATTAAATTAAATTAAGAATTTTAGAAGTAATTAAAATGTAAACAAATGATATTATGCGTTATACATCCAAACAACAATCCATCCACTTATAGCTTCCATTTGCACGGCACGAATTGGGCCTATTCCTTCTGTCGAGACTCGATGGATGTGGCATAGCTTGATATGTTTGTTTTAAGTTCCTGCCTTCCAAGCGCAAGGATTTAGGGGCACAAGGCTAAATATATTTTTGTTTGTAGCCTTGCGCCCCTAAATCTAAGCTTGGGTCTCACGCATCCCTTGCGCCTCCGGGTAAAAACGGCCCTGTCTACTAGACTAGACTTACATTATACAATTTTAAAGCCAGATCTAGCTAGTTATTGTACATTTCTCAATTGAAATTCGCAGTGTATAAAACTAATTTCCAGTGCAGCGACGCTTTCCATACTGCACAAAGCCTTCAATCAACTCGCGTGCAGTATTTCCATACGTGCCCATTCCGTAAGCGGCCCAGCAATACCTCTTATCGATGCATCTATCGAATACTCAGGCCATAATAGGCCTATCTTCTATTAAGGCAGTATGTACACTACTAATAATAGTAGGTCAGACAGTCATACCAACTGAGATTTTTAAAAGTTACGGAACGTCGCAAATATATAGATTTTGTACGAGCGTGCCTACGAATTAACATAAAACGAGTTAAAATAAAAATCAAATAATGCCGCGCTTGAAACCCAGAAAACGTAGTATTAATTTAAAAATATTGAATTGATATGAATGAATGAATGGAAACACTTTATTGTTCACCAAAAATTAAAACTACGTTCTTAAAACTTAATACAGTAAATGTTGAAGAAAGAGGTTTTATCGCTTAAAGCGATCTCTTCCAGGCCAAGCCACTAAACTAACGAAAATATTAAGACGACTTTGGACAATAAATAATATGAAACATTCCAAGAATAAGTAAAAGAAAGATAATAATATACTTAATATACTATACAAACATAAGATATATCATGTGTCTGCAATATTCTTTTATCAGCCAGCAGCACAAATATTATATTTAGTTTTTTCAAGTTTAAAACAAGATATTGTATCTATGCATAAATTATGTGGCGTATCTATCATAGCTATCATGTACATAATAAATTGTTTTGAGTACAGTACTTAAATAAAATCTTTTTTTATATATAAATTCCATAGCAATAAAAGCATTGCACCTAGAACAGGCTGAGTTGTGAATTTTAAACAACTATTAAACGAAGCCATTCTGTTTTTATAAGGGACTAGTCAAACTTTTATTATTATTCAAGTCAAATCAATATTATTTATATTTAAATTGTATATATATACACGCTTTAGAGTGCATCTCACTTGTACTTATACGCTTGAATAATTCTCTAATGCTCTCGCGCTTCCTCACACAGCGGAACTCTTTACGAGTCTGGGAAGATGTTTGGCCCGTCAGATTTATCTGGTTCATTGGAAAATGTTTTGAAATATCATACTTGATAATATATATAAAATTCAGCCTTCCTAATTTTTTTTTAAAGTGTCTGTCGAACAAAATGGCCCACGGAAAGTGTCTGGCAACTGTATATCTTTGTTTCTAATAATATCATATATGACATATGTAAAAACTAGCCGTGCTATTTTGACGTAAGTTAGCATGATTTTTTTCCATCTTTGACACCTGCTACCTGAAAAACAGCCCCGCTTTCAGCTTAGCGAGTATTCATTCCTTCCTAAGTTTATGTTAAACTACCGATTCTGAAAATTTCATCTTTCCTAAAATCACGTAAGTCTGGAGTGACTGGGATCTCTATCTATTATGTAGTACAAGTATAAAAAAATGACACTTTTCACATCTGTCTGTTTGTATATCCACTAACTCCTCCTAAACCACGAAACGGATTTTTAAGCGATTTTCACTATCACTTAGATATATTTTCACTGAAGGTTTATATATGTAAAAAGCTGAATTAAGTTTTTATATAGGTCAAATAGAGTATACTTGGTACCTTGATACCTTGGTATTATATTCAGGGAATAATATGCGGCGTAGCCACGGGGAAAAGTCTAGTTATAAATATAAATTTAAAAGTGAATTCCAAAATAAACTGCTTATATTATATCTTAAAATTATTTCTATCTCTCTCAGATTTTGTGATACTAAAGTAGAGTGTTGAATTTAAGGAAGGAGTATGAAGGAACGAGACGATCATTAAACTCAAGTAGACTTTGGAAGATTCGTATATTATTATAACTAGTCGCTGAGTGAAATTAACGACCCATACATTCATATAATATAATTTACTACTATTCAATATGTACAGTCGAGAGCAGAAAGAAAGTAGGTAGCAGCCAAGATGGTCAAATAGATAACAACATCGAAAGTGATCATTAGTATCGGTACAACCAATGTGGTCTAATTGTTCGAATCAGTCTTCTTGTCCTAAAACGTCGATACAAGCAGAACGCCAAATAGATGAGTTCATTCAAGTCGCCAAAATGATCGATACACTCTAGAAAAATGAACTCTATTCTAAATGTGATTAGAGTCAAATCGAGATGAATTCATACTAGGTACATCAAAATTGTATTTCGAATTATGTATTTCAAATTGAATGACTTATTAACGCAGCCTGCTAAATTTGCATTGAATAAAAAGCACCTTTCTTTTTTAATCTGAAATCAACGAATGCTGAAGGCGTTTGAGTCAAAATCTGTCAGTCCTCTTAATTTATTCAGGTTGTTGGTATCTTTGAGTTTTCGTTTTTACTAAATACTACCGGTTTTATTCATAAAGAGTTAGAGTAAGTTTGAACGCTTCTTTAATAATAATAAAGAAGCGTTCAAACTTACTTTGACACTCTATGAATAAGAATAAATAATCTATATATATATATAGGAGATCTCGATTTTGAACTCACTGATCACGATATCTCTGAAGCTATAAGGCCGATTGACTTGAAATTTCGTATGAATATTTCTTTTGCCAAGTAGAGATCAGAACGATTACAAAATTCCGCCCCCAAGGGGGATTACGGGGGCGTAAACAATGGAAAAATTGATACTTCCGAACTACAGCTCTGACAAACTTAAAATTTTGTAGGAATATCTCTATTTGATACATTATGGTCAACAAAAAACAAATTTTATGAAATTTTACTTCCAAAGGCGATTGTGGGGGTCGTAATATCTACATATATAAAGATCAATGCCAGTTTTCGTTGTAATTTTATAACTTGAGAACGACTTTACCGATTTTGATGAAATTTTGTGTGTGTTTGAGTGGGTCCCGGGATGGTTTAAATCCACAATTAGAACCGGTAGGTGGCGCTGATATCGGGTTCTAGAATCCTCCTAATCACCTGGACCGATTATGATGATTTTGTTTTTGTGTCATGAAACAAAGTCTTTTAGGAATTCATAAAATATGGCGGTACGAAGTTCGCCGGGTCAGCTAGTAAAGAATATACTATATAAACGATGGAGAATACGATGCATTTTTTTTATTTCTTGTCTGTCAGTCGATTTGTCTGTTTGTTTGGGATTTACTTAAAAACTACTAGGGCGATTTCAATTAGAATTTCGCTGATAAAGAGATAATTTCCAGACTTAAATTCTGCGCTACCTTTTATCACGGAATCCCGTGGGAATGTTTTCGGGAACGGTTTAAAGAGGCCAGTATAAAAAATGCTTTCTTATTACATACATACATAAGCTTTCGCATCGAAATGCGATGATTTTACTCATAGATAGCAAATTTTCTGAAATGAAATCTGTGATTTTTTTTCCCAGGGATCCAGCGAATTTTCTAAGAAGCAGATTAAAGTTGTTAGGACGCATAAAAATTAGCTTATTCCTACACGATTTTTGGCACATTATTTTTTTAATACCGTAATACTTTGTGCCCTGGGAAACCCACGGAAATTTTCCCGTGTGATTTAAAGTGCTTAGTATGCATATAAATTAGCTGATTTGGATATTACTTATACTAAAACATAGTACACTTTCTTTTTTCAAACACTGTGATACTTTGAACCGCATACCCCACGGGATTTTTTCTGGGAATAGTATAAATTATTTTTTGCATATCAATTATTTGATTCAGATTCAATTGACACTAAAACAATGGTTTACGTTCTTTTCCTGAAGTAATTATTTAACATACTTCTGTATGAAAATTACAAAAAAGAACTTGTTAAAAATAGAATAAGAAATATAAATAAAAACAACTTTCAGATAGACGTGTTGTTTAGAGTTTATTGCCGCTTCTTCTTCTTAATAGAAATCACAGGTTGATAAGTGGTGTATTTATTTTTAATAAACTTTTGAATTTGAAATTCCGAACGCTTTGGTACTTTATATCCCGGGAATCCCGCGGAAATTTTTCCGGGAGTGGTTTAAAGTGGTTAGTTAGAATGAATGAAAATTGGCTGGTTCCAATAAGATTTTACTAGAACGTTAGCTTAAGATTTTTTCAATTACTGGGGTATATTATTTATCCTAAGCATCTCGATTTTTATTGCTGAGTATGAGTATGAGAGTGATCACGAGAATTCATATATCTACGTATTTGACATTAAAACAATATCCAAGAAACACTAATTATTTAGTGACAGTAAAATAAGTTTTATCTCGAATTTTAAATTTCTTGTGTATTGAAACTCTTTAGTAGATATTTTTCCAAACTCACAACACATAGAAAATATAGTCACATATACATAGTGTATTACGTCAATTACGTCAAATAAAATGTTAAAATAAGTTAATATTGTAAAATACCCTTGTCTGTACATTGAAGTTATTAAAAAAAACCAATTGGGATCAAATTGTTTATTGATTGATGGAAAATTTAAAAAAATGATGCAGTTTTTCATAAACATTATGTTAATTTCTATGAGGTTTTAACTATTATATAGACATTTATGACTTAAATGCTGAAAAAGCTAACACCATACGAATTCTAGTATAGTTTTTTCGGAAACCGGATTAACTTTTTCCTGTTTTTTACTCCCATACTTTAGTGCTGGAAAGTTCCAAAATTTTCTAGGGAATTATAAGCCTAGAAATAGTATTGTTGTAGAATTCGCATGGTATTAGCTTTTTCAGCATTTAAGTCATAAAAATAGCATGAAAACTGGCCGTGTTACTCTTATTACAGCAGTTTGATACTCGGAGAACTCGTGAAATTTCCCGGGATTTCCTTTCACTTCCAAGCCACTAGATAAACTTTGACGTAATGCTCGTAAATCACAAAACACTGTCTGTATTTACATCCTTAGTGGGACATCTGTAGTTGAATAAGTCTTAAGTAACATTACCAATGTCGGGGTTTTATGTAAATATCCAGGATTCATGTATTCATTATAAATGCATTAAATTTTAAATATTGATAAAATAACTTTAATCATTGCCATTTATGTGATGAAAATGAAGTCGAGGGCAAATACTAGTTACGTCATAAAAACGAAAAGGATTTTTAATTTAATAATACTACTTGAATTTTGATTTAGTATGAAATCATTTCAATTTGACTCTAATCACATTAAGTATAGAGTTCATTATTCTAGAGTGTATCGATCATTTTGGCGACTTGAATGAACTCATGTATGTGGCGTTGTGCCTGTAACGATGTTTTTGGACAAGAAGACTGATTCGAACAATTAGACCACATTGGTTGTACCGACACTAATGATCACTTTCGATGTTGTTATCTATTTGACCATCTTGGCTGCTACTTTATTTCTGCTCTCGACTGTACAAGGCCAAAAAAAGCTAATTTATGTACAGTTAGATGAATAAGGAATTAAATATACATTTTAATAAAAATTTGCCCTGTCGGCCAGCAAGAGGGTAGGTTTATTTGAGCACAGATACATTCATCCAATATTTCTACGGGCAGCATAAATAAATAGATTTAAAGTTTCGCTGTTATTTGAAAAATGTATATTTCCCTAACACAGCGATGACGCGGCGCCGCGCAGTCCGCCTGCACAGTGCCTATTTCGCTAGATCAAGCGAAATTGCTTCCATTTCCTTTGAGATGCCTGGATGTTCACGCCTTATTCAATATCTACCCTATTTCAAAACACTTTTGTTTGCGAAAGAGAATTCTTTTATTGTATTTTAAAGTAATATAAATTTTAGCTTACTTTGTAGCTTACTAATGTTTCATTCCAATTTCTATTGGATATTGCGTCACGTTTCGACCAAATTATTGATGTATATAATAATATTATTGTCTAAATCATCAAAAATGTGTAATATCATAAACGTGTAAATATAATAATAATATTTAATAATGATTACAATATTGGTGTGCAAATCACGTAAACGATAAGGTTTCTGTATATATAGTCTTAGTTAAATTATAAGTTTGAATATTTCCTCTTAATAACCAATATTTTTTAATAATAAACTATATATTCATTTATAAACTAAAACTAAATTACAAATTTAATATAATTTATAAAAAAACTAAACTAAATTATAACATATTGCAAGAGTATAAGAGTTTATTTTGTACTCCCCTATCGGGCGATTGAGCCATGGGCTCTTGCCAGTGGTGTGTAACCCTATCCATCGGGGTAACTATTATCGACGCACCACTCAACTTAATCAACCCCAATAGATATTATAAATTACTTTTATAATTGGGTATTTTTGTACTTTACTACTGTTAAAGACTTTTCAAATGAATTTGCATACATACATATTATTTTTGCCAACGTTAACGTATAATGCTAATACTAGACGGATTTTTTTATTGCAAGAGTTCAGCAGACAGGCAGACGGACCACTTGATGGAAAGCGGTTACCATCGCCTATGAACATTTGCAATACCAAAGGTGCTACAAATGCGCTGCTCCTCTCTTAAGGGAGACTGGAACCTGGTCACTAATGCCGGAACACAATAGTCCTACACTGGCCGGGGCTTGTCCTTGGGTGCATTATTATATGGTGTAGACAGGGATAATCGCCGGTCAGTGTCACGCCACATTTAGATTAAATTTGTCAAGGGGCCTCTACGTGTTGGCCTCCCCAATGGCCCCACGCAAGCCCTCCAAAAGTCCGGGTCATTTTTATGGCCCGTGGTCTTGAAAGACATACAGATAATTAATAATAATGTTTTTTTATATTTTATTGTAAATAAATGTATATATATATTTTTTAAGATATTTATAAGAAAGATGTAAAAAAATTGAATAATAAAATATATATGTGAATCTACTAGGCCAACAAAAACAGCTATCAAACTTGTTATTAATGTCTGTTCTATAGAGACAGAAAGTCTGGAAAAACTGAAATCGTCTTCAGCTATGGTTGATATGATAAATAAGTTTGCCGAAAAAAGTGTATCTTTGATTTGAATTGTTTGTATAGCTTAGCTTCTAGAAGCATTAATAACTTATAAATAATAATTTTAATTCAATTTGAGTATTTTTTGTTTATTTTATATAAAATCCCCTTCTCTTGGGCCCCCCAACACATTTTGATACAGGGCTTCTCTAAGGGCTTCTCTATATGCTTCTGTAACAGTCGGGAGAGCGATAAAATCAGAATATTTTGCCGGTCAATAAACCGTCCTGATCGAGCCAGGGATCCCGCAAACTTCGTCGTTAAGCCCTTCTTACATATTACTATCCACCGCATGTCCGATAGATTTTCAATAAGTCTAGTTTTATTGAAGGAAAAAGAAATTTTACTGGTCTAGTTCCTGCAATAGGGAGCGGACTGTGAAATTCACCGAAACACTTTTTATAAACTTAAAGACGTTGAAAATTTGCACTTATGACGTCAGAAGTAGGTACGAGTAAAATGAGTATAAAATAAAATAGCGCATTAATTATATTACTGTCCAGCCAAGGTAAAGCCCCCTAAGGGCTCCCTCGAGCAAGTTGCACCCCGGGCTCTCGCCTGGCGAAGGCGCTCGCTCCGAAAGCCCCGGTAAAGTGGTGAGGTCTTCGGACCAACAACATAAAGTCAAGTCCAATATAATATAAATCCAAATAAAAAAATTCCGTACAATGAAAAAAAACCGCAAAATACCGAGGCATGTAAGAAGCGAAACAGAACTAATTTAGTTTTTTTTTTCTCTGTCTATTTGTACGGGCTAATCTCCGAAAGTAATGGACCGATTAAAATGAAATTTTGTATGGTGGTAGTAGGTAGTAGGTAGGTAGCTAGGAGTTTTTGTGGCACATTTGGTTGGTGACTACAGGTCGAGTTGGACCTTTGAGAATTGTAAAGAAAGTATTGAAGTTGGAAGTATGAGCGGTGCCCTGAACCCGCTGCTCGGTCTAAACTATGTCAAAATGTTGATCGAATCTAAATTAAAAGTGTATAAACCGTGGCCATTGTGTTTTATGCACGCATTTTATCCTGATGACGCCCACTAAATCTGCAATAACTAAAGATGTCGTGAGAACGAGGCCTTCTCCGACACACACACACACATATACATATATATATATATATATATATATATATATATATATATATATATATATATATACATACTTAAGAAAATATTATTACGATTCCCGGGTGAAGCAAGAGAATTTTCGAAAATCTTTAAATGCAGTTTTATTTCTTTTCAAAATTAAAGAAATGTTTCTTTGCAGTAAAATTTGCTATCACTATTATTTACATATTTTTCCTCCAGGTGGCATTAAAAATTCCACCTGTACCTATATCATTTAGTGTAAAAAATATTCAAGAACTCAAATCCAAATGTACTTGGGGTAATTTTAAAGACATCCCAAGCCAATAAAAAAAGAGCTGATTATAATATATGACGTCAGAACCATCTAGATTCACAAATTGTATAAAACGCGACCAATGTTGAAAATTCTCAGGGACTTACTTGAATATCTTTTCAATTTTGAGTGGTTCCGGCATACGGCGGTTGCCCATTCCACATACAAATTGAATTTGCATATTTCAAGCCTTGTATTTTTGTATAATATTTTTAATGCGGCGGATTTCATTTCCTTGGCATGATTGAATACAAATTTCCTTAGAAATGGATAATCAAATAGGGTACAATAATTTAAATGCTCACCAAAAAAATTTTTTGTCCCTTAGATTAAGCACCAAATGAAATATATTACTTCATATAAATTTAATCCACTCTATACCGAGGTGCCTAAAAAACAACGTTTTACTTTCCAAAATAAATATACACTCATCAGAATAATTGTACGTTTTGTATTTAAATTATTTTTGCTTACCAAAATGGATAAATGCCCACCAAATATTGTTTTACTAAAACACTAACATTCAAACCGAAAATTACAGTTGTAAATAGTTTAAGTGTAATCAAATTATCCAACCTGAATCCAGAATATATTATTGTTAAACTAAGATTACAGTCGTTTCCCTTTACTTATTTACCCTGCAACCAGCACAGCCGCCACCGGCATGTGAGGCACAGACCGCAGGACGCAATCCCGTCACGCAAGCGTGACATATTGTCACGCTGAAGTACGTGGAATCACCTCTTGAAGCTAGGAATATCCCTATTGGTGAGAAGAGAAAGAGCGTGCGCCCAGCTAAATCTAAAAAACCTCTGTTGATTCAATAATTATTTTCTTTTGTTAGTTTTTTAAAAAGTTTATGTGATTTACTGCTTTTAACTATTGTGTTCTTTAAAGTGCCATTGATAAATCTTAAGTACAAATAAATCTTATAAGTACCTATAAATATAATGAAACATAACTACGTTTTACTTTTGTTTTTTTTTCTACTAGTGATTCATTTTTTACCTACTTCAATCATTTGTGTTGCAGTAATATTGAGAGTGAAGTATTTATTTGGCTATATTATCATGTTTTAATCAAATTCATAAAACAATAAACAAGCAAAATATATTATCATGTTTGGAATACGAAATATTATATTTGGTCTTAAAACTAATTGTACGTTGGAACGTTTGTTTTATGCCTCAGCAAAAATTACTAAATTGGAAGTGGAGAAACAAAATATTGGTAATATCTGTTTAACGATAATGTAAAATATTTGGTCTGAAATTAGCTTTAAAGGCGTTTATATATTTTTATGGCATAGCATAAAAAGGAAAATAGCTTCATTTCTACAATACTTCTGGAAACACAATTTGGTGAGCATTTATCCATTCTGGTAGGTATTTCGAATTTATTGGTAGTAAAATAGGTGCATTTCTGGTAGGCGTTTAAACACAAGCCAATCAAATATCTTATATTCACGGTTGAAGGTGAAAGAGTAATTTTACCTGTATTACGTTGTATTATAAAACAGAATGACCTTTTGCATCTGTCTGTCTGTATATTCTCGAATTCCTCCTAAACCACGCATAAGATTTTTAAGCGGTTTTCAACAGTGAGATGATTTTTCATAGAAGGTTTGTATATTATGTACTAGCTTTTGCCTGAAGCTTTATTTGGAACTAGCTGACCCGGCAAACTCCGTACCGCCTCAGAATCAATAAATAAAAAAGGTGAATGATAATTGTAGAATGTATCAACTTTACTAAAAATGTGGTAAAAAAATAACCGGAACGAACATCAAGCGTTTGACGATCAAAACCAAAAAATTGAAAAATAAAAACTTCACTTTTAAATTAATTTGATTTCTGAACGAATTTAAAATTTTATTGATTTCTAAACGACGGGACGCACATCAAATGTTTGACAGGTAGGAATAGTTTCTAAGGGAAAGCAAAATTTTTGTTTTTACTGTATTCAAAGCATGTTTCATATTTACTCACCTTTTAAACCTTCCCTAGACTTCGACAAATAATTCAAAACCAAAATTAGCCAAATCAGTTCAGCCGTTCTCGAGTATTAGTGAGACAAACGAACAGCAATTGATTTTTATATATACAGATATATAAAAACCTAATTAAGTATTTATATACATAAAATAGCGCTAATTACTAGGGTTTGTCTCGCAGGGAAAACTCTTATTACGGGATAAAAATATTTGTAAAACTATTGTTGGTACAAGGAACCCTGAACTTGGTACGCTGTTAAATTATTTAAGACTAGAGCTTACAGTTGAATTAATTTCCCTTCCAAAAACAACACTGCGTGATCATATGTTGTTTGAGATTTGTTTCCATCTATGCTTAAGCTAAATTGAATGTACTCACAAACTGCTTTGCCAGCCTAACTTTAATAACGGTCCTGAAACCCTCTGTCAGTCACGTAGCGGTTGTAACCTACATTTGTACATTTACTATCTACCCCTTATGTCACAACGTGACAATATTAAAGTCTGTGAGGCTGTCCGACCTAGAGAACTATTTGTCTGTACTCTTGAAATCAGGGAGAGCTTATATTCGTTATCTGTTACGATATGAGACTTACTAGTTAGAGTAATGCTGGGGCCACACCTGCGATAATGTTGAAGTTATTGACTATGGTCAAGTGCGTCTTATTTAAAGAATTTAAATAACGTCGTTAACAAATAAATACAACTGCATACATACTGCGTGCTTTGTGAAGCATAGTTCTCTTCTTCTTCTGTTTGGGTGTCAATGTGTCTATCTATATGTCAAAGTGCGTTAAGTATAGTACCTTTACTAGGCTACATATCGTCGGCATCAGTGCAGGATCTTGTACAGTTCCCGGTTTAGAGTAAAACTATCAACTCTGAATGTTATTTTTTACATTCAGAGTTGAAGCACAAAACCAACCGATGTATGCATGAGTGCCATGTAATTATTTTCGCTAACACGCACACAAAGGAATAAATAATTTGTTTGTTGCAAGTAAATAGAGTCTTTCTAATATTAGGGAATTGGAACTATTGGAGCTCGTCACGCTGAGACTTTGTCTTGTGGCCTGACGGGACTGCTGAGTCGACAAGCGAACAGCGACTTTAAATCCTACGTAGTGCTTCACTTAATTGCCACCTACTCGGGTTCTAAGCGTATTAATTCTACGTTTCCCGACACATATTTTAGCGGTGGACAGAATAGTAGAAATCTTTTTACGCATTGAGCGTAACTAATATTTTTGAAGTGAAACTTCTATGTAGAGGGGGTCTTACGATTTTTCGCTCACGAAAAAGTGTCACAGTCACGTGGTCTAATTCTTACATTTTTAAACTCGTGATATCTTTCGAATGGAATGTCCAAATTGAATAATTCATGTTTTTAAATTGGACAAGTACATTAACAATCTACCCGTAAAACTTCAAGTTAAAATTTTGTTGTCATTCATTTTGTCACTTGTCAGTTGAAGTTTTGCCACTTGTACGTTGCGATTCGTTTTTCCACTTGTCCGTTGCGATTCGTTTTTCCACTTATCCGTTACCATTAGTTTTTCCACTTGTCCGTTGCGGTTCGTTTTTTATTTTTTATTGCAGGATTTCAGCACACAGACAAACGGCTCACTTAATGTAAAGTGATTACCATCGCCTATGAACATTTGGAACACTAAAGGTGCTTCAAATGCGCTGCTGCTGTCTTAAGGGAGTCCGAAACCTGGTCACTAATGCCGGAACACAACTTAAGGATGTTATGGTGGCATACTCCAGACCAGGCGTCGTAATTATCCAGTCGGGCAAATACCGTATCACCTGGATGTGGCTTGTTTTATCGCCTCTTACGACAGGCCGCCCGGACGCAGGAAATTGGAGCTTGCAGGAATCAAGAGGCATCCTGCTCGGTGTTGCCGGACGCAATGCAGGCTGCAACAACATTCAGAATCCTGCATTACGCGGCAGATGGCTAGGCGGACTGCTATGTGTACAATTGTGACCCTTAACACATGCTATGGTTCCAGCCATGTACAACAGACTACCGTAAAAATTATACCACGTTCATTTATCATACTTATCGAAGTGGCTAATAGAACACAGGTGATCATTGAAGCAATTCAAAGTAAAACAGTATAAAGACTTACAATTTGGTTGATCTAATAATGCTCATGCAGCCTTTAGTTTTTTTTTAAGTTTTAGCAAATAATATACATAATCAAAACTACGTTTTACATTTTAATCAGATAAGTGCCGCAATTAAAACAATTAAAACGTAGTTTAAATAAATGTATCATACTAAATGATATGAATTTAGATACTTTACCTGCTGTTGTGGGGAAAAAACACACCTACAAGTAATAAATTATTAAAGTTATTACAAAAGTAAATTTTATATTATATAGGTAAAATTCAAATTATATGGTGCTTCGAGAGAGAAATGAAATCAAAATAACCGATATTTTGATAAGAAATTACCTTCACTTTCCGGTTAAGAGGGTACCTATGTTATTGTAATATATAGAAACTGGGTTAGTAGGCCAATTAAGCCTTAGATTAGATGACAGACATTTACCGATATTTATTTCTAAAATTATTTACATATAAAATCGTGGCGCTAAGATACCAGGAAAATGTATTTTACTTGTATAATATCGCGATAATAATCATTATAATTACTGTTTGAACAATAATGACTAAATGCGGAATATATATATCCACTTCATTCGCGCTTCAGCTCTATATGTACCTCATAATTGTGCATTGACCTGTACGAAGTTGATAAACGCATTTAAGTTTTGCGTGTATTAAAATACGTTACTATGGTTGTGACATTAAAACTTCGTGTACTTGTACAATTTTGTAGGAGGCTACAAAGTTTTGTAGGTTGATAAAAAGTATCTCAGTAACTTTAGGTCCGTGGGGTCCATGGACAAAGGGTGTCTTCAAAGAAATTTTTAAGAAACTCTTTGATACCACCCGTGATCATAAGACTGGTTCGTATTTCGCGCCTGCGCACGCTTCCCTCTGGCAGCGATTTGTTACATACTGTTACGACCGAATGCAGACAAAAGACCAATTCACGCCTGCAGTTTATTACCTTTCTGCATTTGGACTTCTTTTGTTTACTTCGTGTTTAAAAATTGTAATTAGAAAAACAGGCCATTGTGTATTGTAATGTTTATGATGGTCACTAGTCAGGTGTGATTCTTGGAAATAATTGGTTATGCGGTCGCGTATTGTGTCGAGACATATTGTATTGGTGCAGTATAAAACAATGCCCCAACTGAGAGGTGAGGCAGTCTAACGATAGGCACAAGCGACACAAGACGTGTGTACATTCGATAAGCTATATAGTGACGGACTTTGCGCGTGTTATTGGACGTTTACTTTGGACGTAAACGTATAACAATAGGCTGTTCTCCACAATAACTTAGAAACGTATGACAGTAAATAATAAGGAAAAAGAAGACGATCATAAAAAGATTACAATTAGTTCAAATTCCGACAGGTAATAAAATGTGCTTTTACAGATCTGTACGTGGAATTTGTCTTTGTCGGGGTCTAAGTTGTAACAATATATACATTTTTGGTAAACATAACGTCACCTTTACCTTTCACCAATATTATTGTGATAGGTCATGGAAGATCACGACCAGTGATTACAACAGTGATTTAGGTTAGATTAGCTTAAGGCCAGAACCGACTAGAAACTTATACGTACTTACGTATCCGTGCAGGAACGGAGAAAGAATACAATTTCCTGCGGCCGGGTGGCCTGTCGTAAGAGGCGACAAAACAACCCATAGCCAGGTGGTAGGGTATTTGCTCGACTGGATGGCGACCATAGAGTATGCCACCATAACAACCATGAGTTTTGTTCCGAATTTGGTGAACAGGTTCCAGTCTCCCTTAAGAGAGCAGCAGCGCATTTGTAGTACCTTTGGTGTTGCAAATGTCCAGAGGCGATGGTAACCACTTTCCATCAAGTGGGCCGTCAGCCTGTCTGCTGAACTCCTGCAATAAAAAAAAGAGTGCGTGTAACGTTCACACGCGATTGAAGTAAAACTTTTTTACTAATAATTTTTTTTTTCAAATTTTTTTGATTGATTTGTTTATAAACTATCTATTGACAAAAAAAGATTTGAAAACCGGATGGTACGCCATATTGCCGTAACGGACTTCCGTTGCATTGTCGTCCAGTTACCTCCTAGCCGCGCCTAAAGAAGTTTTACTTCAAAAATTTAAAAAAACTTACGTATTTTATATACACAAACAGTTTTTTACTTTTATTTACACTGTTTTTTTGCTTCTGTTTCTGTTGAGTACTGGCTTTCTTTTTAGACTTTGAAAGGATTGTTGAACTTTGGACCTATGATATAATTGCAATATTAGTAATAAAATAACTTAGGTTACGTTTATAAAAAAAACATGTTATTTCAAGAACTTTGGACCATAGGGATTGTAGTAGGGGTAGATATGCATCCCCCCTTTCCACTCCACCAACCCGCTACTTGAAATTCGTGTATCAAACATCTATAGATTTACCAAACAACTATTAGACGGATCAGAATTTTTAATATACTTTAGAAGTTAGTTTTTGGGGTTTGATTCACTCTAGAGAATATAACCGTAACTATAATAGAATTATTTTCTCCGTGCAGTTTGGGTTATAAATAATCGGAGCGGTGAAGCGAGTATTTCGCTCTCTCTTCCTCTCACGGGCCTTATGGGCAGGCATAGTGATACGCATTATTGTTGTCGATAAGCGTTATTGATAGTGTATTAAATTTTGAAGTAAAACTTCTTTAGGCGCGACTAGGAGGTAACTGGACGACAATGCAACGGAAGTTCGTTACGGCAATATGGCGTACCATCCGGTTTTCAAATATTTTTTTGTCGATAGATAGTTTATAAACAAATCAATGAAAAAAATGTGAAATTTTTTTTGAAAAAAAATATTAAAAAAAGTTTTACTTCAATCGCGTGTAAACGTTACACGCACTCTTTTTTTGTCATTTTGTGGGTTAGTGATATAAATGAAATAAAAAAATTGATATACCACGTATTTATTAAAATAAGAATAGTAATGATTTAAAATAAATTATTAATTAGGTATCTATGTATTAAAAAACTATAAGTATAAAAGTTTAGAATGTAACAGTTATATTAAAAATAAATATAAATACTTATACCTACGTTTAAAATTAAGAGCAAAAAAGATAATAATGATTTTTATAGGAATGATAATCTTTCTTTGAAAGAATGAAGAATGAGTTTTTATCGATAATGGCGTTGCACCCGCGCAACATGCTCACCGCCCTAGCCGGGCTGAGGCCGAGTTTGATTTATGACCCAAACTGCACGGAGAAAATAATTCTACTTTACCTATGTAAATAATCGCACGCTCGCCAACAGTTAGTATGTTTATTATCTTAAAATATGTTCGTAGCTTAAAGGCCTAGTTACTAACCATAAACTTAAAAAAAACAAGTATTATCTATGATATTCATGTTTCTTGTTTTCCAAATTACGCGAGTTACTGTAGTGTTTTATTGCATTTTTAACAACTTTATGATGTGTTTTTGGACTTTTTTTATATTTTTTTATGTCGATTACTGGATTTATATTGGATTTTTCAACAAAGACCTTTGATATAAGTGCAATATTAGTGAAAAACCTAAGTGAGGTTATATTTACAAAAAGATAAGAACTATACACACTCTCTACATAGTTTAGGAGTTGCAGAAGGGGTAAATTTTTCTCCCTCCCCCTTCATTACTTATAATAATCCGGACTTATATCTAAACCACTACCAAAATTAGTATTTAGTAAAACTACTTTACTACTACTACTATTACTTTACTATTAATAAAACAAAGAAATAGGTATTTTGTGGTTTTAAATTTATCAGGAGATGTATAATAATGCGGAGGTATTCGTAGGTAACAACTAACGGTCTGATTCATATTGAGTTAGAGTACATTTTTAAGAACCTTAATGAAGCCTACAAACTGACAACAATATCATCATATTTTATATGCCTTCTAATATAACCTCTACTTAATTTGCCATTAATCTAGAATATTGTATAACAACCCATACTCTGGGGATAATGCATGTGGAACAGGCAAATCAGTTAATCCAATTATGCCGCTGTTTAGTTTAATGGCGTATTCTAATTAAATTGGTGCGGATATGCCCGTAATCAAACACTATTTACGTATACCTATGTATTATACATACGTTGTGATAATATTATCAAGTTACGTTTGTATAACATACTAGTTTTGGCTTGTTCTCGGCTTCACCCCGGTTAAGACACCTATTGCTGGAAAAGGTGTTTTTGCATAAACTCCTCAACAATAAATAATGTGTACAAATCTTATCCAACACATAAAAATAAATGTGCGTCGTAGGATTTCTCGACATGCTGTTAGGAAAATCTTCTACATTCCTCCGGTTAAAACCAACCTAGGCCTCAGCAGCCCTATCACAAGAATGTGCAATACGTTCAACCGTCTAAACTCAAAATTAGATGATCTCGATGGTATTTTTGTACCTGTGTTATACGTGTTTGTATAGGTCTAATAAATTCTATAGTAATTCCAACAGCATTTTAATTCGAGTCCCGTAACCCGTAACAATATATATAATAACTTAAAGCGAAAAGCCTCGACCGTCATCTAGAGAGGCTTTCGCTAGGAAGCTGGGTGAAGGGCCAATATGCATGCAAGGTCAGAGCTAATAGGTAGAATTAGATGCTTACATAAATCTTATAACATCATTAATCACTATTCACAACTATTTCAACCACTTAAAAGCATTACTATGTTATTAAACTAAAATATTCAGTTGAAATTTTCTTAGTAGTTCAGTTCACATGTCTGCCATTAATAATTATAATTGAATGTGTCTTTTCGCAGACATTATTATTAATGGAAAATGTTCAAACGTATTTAATTTATATCGCAATAAATCGTCCATGAATGTTGACATTATACATTCTGCCATAACCTTTCAGTTTTATTATCATTAATCATAAGTTAGTGGCCATCCGCCGTCCTTGTCACAGCTGGTCACAGTCGTGAGTCCGTCCGTAGTGTGTCATCACACATTTTTCAATTTTAGATCAAGACATTATTAAATTAAAACAGCAGTTCCTTAATTAGTTTTTTCCATTTAATTAATTTTTTAATAATTATATTGCAATAATGCTCGCACAGATAGTTGGAAATATTTTGAAATTTTTCGTTAATAGTTCAAATTTCGTGTTTTAAAGCTTACGACTAAGTAAATATATTAGTTAGAATATTAATTTGAAATGTCAAAAATGTGTGACGTCACGAAAGTTAGAACCCCCTTCCTTCCACCACTTGTCACACAAAATCACACTTCATCGACCAAACCCCAAGTAACGTGGACGTAATTTATGGATGGCCACACTATAATAAATAATTTAATTTAAATTAATTAAAATAATTTAATTTAAACCTAATTGCATGTAAATTTACTTATTAGTATATATATAATACTAATATGTACATACATACATACATACATAACTTCACGCCAGGTCCCTTGCGGGGTAGGCACGAACAACAGAGCGCCATACAGGCTTATTCTTACACACCTCACTTGCTTCTTTGACATTCATAGCTCTTGTCATGCACGCTCGTCTGTTCTTAAGGCTCCTGACATCACCTTCTGCTAATACACGATCAATTTGATCATGGAAGGTGTGTCGTGGCCTTCCGTGACTTCTGCATCCATCCACTTTTGCATTGTATATCTGTTTAGTCATTCTTTCATCATACATTCTTTCCACATGCCCGAACCACCGGAGCATTCCTTTCCTTACCTTCACCCCGACACTCTCTTTCAGATCAACTCTCTTTCTTACTTCGGTATTACGAACGCGGTCCGCGAGCGTCACTCCGCAGATTTTGCGCAGTGCTCGCATCTCGACCGTATATCTATGTATATATCTTTGTATTTAATGTGCACACCACCGTCATACACTTGTGATTCCGTTAAAATTCAAAGCCCGGGTTGTCTGGAAGAGATCGCTCTAAAGCGATAAGACCGCCCATTTTTCCTGCCTTCACTATTTAATGTGACTACTGTAATTTGTTGTAATAAAACGTGTATGTGGTGAACAATAAAGCGTTTTATATTATATTCTGAAAGTGCTCAGGATATAAGTGTGTATGGAGATTCATTGAAATCCGTTCATCAGGTTTCGCATGATGCTCTAGCAGACAGAATGAGGAAATAAAGTAGAGTAGAATAAAAATCGAAATGTGTGCTGGGACACATATTAGAAGTGAAACTTTAACGGACAAGTGGAAAAACGAATGGCAACGGATAAGTGGAAAAATGAATCTCAACGGATAAGTGGAAAAACGCATCGCAACGTACAAGTGGAAAAACTTCAACAACTTTTACGGGCAGATTGCAATCTGCCCGTAAAACTTGAAGATAAAAAAAAATTGCGATTCATTTTATCACGGACACATATTAGAAGTTTCACTTTCTAATATGTGTCCCAGCAAACATTTCGATTTTTCGCAGGTTTACTGCAAATTATGATTTGGTTAGATTAGGTACATTTTATTTAATGCATTTTTTATGTAAACATATTTTATTTTATCAAACGAAAAACTGAATTCGATCCGGAACCAAAATAACATCCATAGTCTACTCTAAAATTATACACATACAACGGAACATTATTAAATGCGCATCTTTCGTCATCAATCTTCATTCGGACGTCAAATTATGTTAACAGAAATACATTTCAAAAAAAATTATTCAATAATATTTCGTTTGCTCAGTTTTGATGAAGAGGCTCCGAAACTACTGAACCGATTTGAAAAATTCTTTCACTGTTGGCAAGCTACACTATTCCCGGGTGACATAGGGTATATTATATTTACAAATAAATTAGGGGTCCTTACTAAAACTCCAATAATGTAACCTAAGGTGTAAAAAAATACCTAAAATCGCGTGCGCTGCGAAAACTATTGATGATAGAATAAAATAATGTACTACGACTTTGCAGAACACATCATTATTTACAAAAAGTGTCGCGACACTATATATCTAGCTATTATAGTTATGCCACAATAAGCGTTCTTTTATTTTAAATTTTAAATTAAAATGCCGCCGCTAGAAAAGGCTCTTTATTTGTATCTTGGTATTAATCCTTATCAAAATAAATTACTTCATATTCAAGACTGCTTCAATACCTTTATACAACTTGTTGAATTATTCAATTTGGACATTCCATTTGAAAGATATCACGAGTTTAAAAATGTAAGAATTAGACCACGTGACTGTGACACTTTTTCGTGAGCGAAAAATCGTAAGACCCCCTCTATATAGAAGTTTCACTTCAAAAAGATAAAAAAGCTAAAATACCCTAAATAAGAAAACCCTGGAGAACTTGTTGGTAGGGCGAGGGAGATTTATTTAAATTTCCGAAATCTGCCAGTCCGAAGTAGTCCCCTTCATGTTTTTTTAAATATTTAAAATCATTGTACAAGTCGACACAACAACAGATTAATTATAATTACAGATTTTCAACATGTTTGAATCTTAAGAACTTTTTCTACAAAGTGATCGCATGTAATTTTACTTAAAAAAATGTTTACATTCGAGTGAAATATTTTGTATCTGTTCCAGCAAAAAAGTACACATGTATATATGATGCACAAGTTACATTGACCTAAAGAAATTGAGATATAAATATATAGGTATAACCATCATATTCCTCACTCGGCGAAATCTACTGTCATTAGAAGTATCTGGTGCCAACTTGGAATTGTTCCATATTTCAATAAATACGAGAACATTCTCAGAATTGAACGATTTCTGAATCAGCTATACATCATCGGAATTATAATTACTATCTACTAATCTACGTATAAATTAGTAGAAATATGAACCTGATTATTAATTTAATGTACACATTAAGGCTATTTAAAAATATATAATTAGAATACAGTATATAAACAATGGAGAACACGATGCATTTTTTTATAGATTTCTTATCTGTTTGTCGGTTTGTTGGGAATAAACGTTATGCGGTGTCCCGATTATCCGGACCTCGGTTATACGGATTCGCGATTATCCGGACCTCAGTTATACGGATTCGCGATTATCCGTGCAGGAACAGAGAAAGAATACAATTTCCTGCGACCGGGCGGCCTGTCGTAAGAGGCTACAAAGCAAACAACCCACATCTAGGTGGTAGGGTATTTGCTCGACTGGATGGCCACCACCCTTGTCTAGAGTATGCCGCCATAACAACCTTTTGTTGTGTTCTGGCATTAGTGGCCAGGTTCGTCTCTCTT
The DNA here is from genome assembly GCA_949752895.1 of Dendrolimus pini. Classification (NCBI taxonomy): domain Eukaryota; kingdom Metazoa; phylum Arthropoda; class Insecta; order Lepidoptera; family Lasiocampidae; genus Dendrolimus; species Dendrolimus pini. The sequence goes on along the minus strand of OX457147.1, from coordinate 7,976,742 downwards.
AAGAGAGCGGCAGTGCATTAGTAGCATTTTTGGTATTGCAAATGTCCATAAGCGATGGTAACCGCTTTCCATCAAGTGGGCCGTCTGCCTGTGTGCTGAACTCTTGCAATAAAATAAAAATAAACGTAAAAACTACAGGGCCGATTTCGATGCGGTTTTAGCCGATCGACAGATAATTCTTCGACTTGAAGTCTGCACTTTTTATCCTGGGAAACCCACGGGAATGTTTTAAAATTCCCAGATTAAAAAGCAATCGAATTCCAATGTAATTTTTCAATGATCAATAGTGATCCCGCGGGAATTTTCCGGGAGCGGTTTGAAGATGGTCTGTTGCTTAAAAATTACTTTTTCTACAGTTTCCATTAAACAATAGCCTACACTCTTTTTTAAAATGCTGCGATGCTTTGTGTCCCGGGAATCCCACGGGAGTTTCTAGTTAAGCGTGGACGAAGTCACTGGCATATCCTAGTATACACCAAAAACTCTTCACATTCTTTGTATATTTTCAGTAATTACCACTTTGGAACACTTTACTTACAGTCATCATCATCATCAATATCATAGTGGTGATTAGCAAATGATACTGATACGAGTGCGAGACTCGATTTAAAATGCCGTTAGAACTACTATAGAGTTTATTAGAACTATACAAACACGTATAACACAGGTACAAATATAACCAAATACAACAAGTCCAAACATAATGCAGAAGGTCGTAATTGAATAAAACGCGCAAAGTCTGTCACTATTAGATTGCCGATTGTAGTACAGACGGCTCGCTTTGATCGTGGTTCTCGGTCGACTGCCCCCTCCCTCAATCAGGTCATCGTTTTATACAGCACAAATGCAATGTGCCCGCCTGGCAACGTGGATCGAATTTCCTAGAATCAGCTTGTAACTCCTAGCTAATGATGCTAATGAGCAAGTACAATTGGGCAATGGGCTTTTTCTGTAGAAACGTATGACAATAAATAAATGAACAAAAAAAGACGATTATAAAAGTAATACAATTAGTTCAAATGCCGACAGGTAATAAAATGTTTTTCGTGGGGGGGGGGGTATAGATAGATAGATAACTCTTTATTGTACACCATTACAAATATGAACTTAAGACCAAAATTATATCTAGTTATGCACAAAGGGCGGTCTTATCGCTAAAAAGAGAAGCTAAGTGCTATCGCTAGAACACAGAAGATTGCAGCTTGCTGCGATGTTTCTATATGATTTGTGTCATAACAGGTACGATTGTACATCTTTAATCAATAAATTGTGTTACAGGGTTTCTACCAGGACGCATTGCCGGGGCCCCTGCCGATTGTTTGCGACCACGCGTTGCCGAACAAATGCCGGCAAACGATCCCCGCTTTACCAACTAGTGCATTCATATAATCAGAACTTCTACTTGATAGATATAGCGGCAACTAGGCCCAGCACTTATAAACAAATGATCCATGAATGTTTGAAAAATAAGTAAACCGCTATCACTATCAAGTGTTTCTGGTAATAAGCGTCCTCCTTGCGGCTGGTTGCAGGCATTCGGTGTGATCTTGGTTCCGGCTCTGCGTTCTGGTTAGGTCTTCCTTTCTTCTTCTTTTTCCTGTCTTTCTTTCTTACTTTTATTCTTACGGTATTTTACGGTAGCTAATATAATTTAAGTTATTTAATATGTGGCAAATGATGTTGGTATTGTATCAAGTTAAAATATTTATGTATAAGTTTCATAATGAATTGTAAATTCTGTACAATACTGTTTTTTTGTCCAAATAAATTGAAAAAAAGGGATCTCTTCCAGACAACCCCAATATATTAACCCTGATGGTTTTTTAATATTTCTTCTTCCTTCTTCATTTGTCAATGCTTTCATTTTCTAACTGTTAAAAGTTGGCACGAAGATCCTCTATTGAGGAACTTTTTCCTCAATAGAGGATCTACGAGTCCATGGTTTAAAGTACCATGACCTTGAGCAATGATCGTTGGGATTTTCACGTTCAGTAAATTTAGTCTACATCATATAATATACCAATTTACTACACTTTACACTGTAATCTGCTGTCCATGTATATCATACTAGCTGTGCCCGCGACGTCGTCCGCATGGAATTTATTTTCCAAACCCGCCGATTTTGAAACATTCTTCATTGGTGCTCCGCTCCTATTGGTCTTAGCGTGATGATATATAGCCTATAGCCTTCCTCGATAAATGGGCTATCTAACACAGAAATATTTTTTCAAATTAGACCAGTAATTCCTGAGATTAGCGCGTAAAAAACTCCTCAGCTTTATATATTAGTATAAGATATACGTTAATTTTGTTATAAGTATTTCTACTTATTAAAAATAGTGAATTTTAAGTATAAAATAACTAATATACATATTAATTAATAAATGTTATATATATTTATTATTATTACAGCTTTATTTAAAATATTTTAAAAATTAATTTATAATTTCAAAGTCAAGTTGTGTTTAATCTCTGTAGAAATCAACAAAGAACACTCAATTACGTTAATGAAATAATTATCTTTTGCAGAATGTAAATTTGAATTTACTTGGCACGTGTATGATTAACTAGCAGTCGTGGCAGACGTTGTTCTGCTCTGAAAAAATAGAAGTTCAGGACTCTATTGTGTCTAGTGTCTAGTGCCTCCTACCGGATCCAATTATGAATCCAAACCTGGGGTCTCAAAGTGGTGGATATAGAACTCCTGGGGTTCAAATCGGTTTACCAAGAGTCGACATAAACGAAAACTGATTTTGGGAGTTAACGAATTATCAACCCAACGAACCCCTATTAATTTTAGCACAAGTTCTTATTTGAAACTTTCAAGATAGGTACTCTATAAGTTTTGTTACGTGTACCAATTTGTTACAAGACTGACTAATATTTTAGTAGGAAATATCATGGTTGTACTTTTGTCTTTACTTATAATAATCTCGTTAAGAGTCAATTAGGCATATGTTAAGTAAGAGACTCTTAAATCCCTTATCAATACGTATGTTATTGTTACAACCTAGGCGCCGACCAAGAGAAATTCCACGTACAGATATGTAGAAGCACATTTATTACTCGTCGGCATTTGAACTAATAACATTGAAACTATTGTGATCCTTATATGATCGTCTTCTTTTGTTCACTTATTTATTGGCTTACGTTTCTAATTATTATTGACAATAGCCTATTGTATTAGCTCATTAGCATCATTAGCCAGGTGTTGCGGATTCATTTCCATTTGTGTAGTATATAACGACGGCCTGATGGAGAGAATTGGCCTGATGGTGGCAGTTCAGCGACAACTACGATCAAGACGTGACGTGTGTACAATAAAGGATCTAATAGTGACGGACTTTGTGCGTTTTATTTAATACGACCCTTTACATTGAGTTTGGATTTCTTGTGTTCGGTTATATTTGTACCTGTGTTATACGTGTTTGTATAGTTCTAATAAACTCTATAGTCATTCTAACGGCATTTTAATGTGAGTCCCGCTAAACTCGTAACAGTATCTTTTTTTTTTCACTTATAAACGTTTATTAGCTGTTGTTTGTTAATCAAAGACGAATACAACAGATAAATGAAGTTTGAATGATAAACGTAGGTTGTACCCAAAATAATCGATTAAAGACCAGACGAGAACGAAATTTGGTCAGTATTACGAATCCCCCCCATCTTGCTTCTTAGCAGCCCCTTAAACTACCTCTCGACATTGGTTATTTTTTACAAAAGGTAAAAGTGATAAAGTAGCTCTTAATACTTTATCACCTCTTATCCTTATTAGGAGTATAGACTCCTCTACTCATAGGTGTAAGATATTCACTATCCAGTTGCTGAGCAATTGCTTAAAATTTAAGAGACGATTATAAGTAAGGCAATATATGTTTAAAAAAATTATCTACTTAAGAAGTCAAGTTTAGACATTTAAGCAATATTTTTAAATTGGTATTTTCTATTAATACGAAAAAAAATTGAGATAGGATTTTTAAAGTAATTTAGCTATGGGAGTCTGAGGTGTAAGTTCATTTTGTAAAAGAGATCTCTTGCCCAAAATAGTCTGGGAATCCCTGGTTCAAACTATCCGCGGACCCACGCGAACACAAAAAAAACCCATCAAATTTGGTCCAGGAGATTAGGAGTATCCTAGAGCCCGATCCCAGAAATACTTACCGGTTCCATTTGTGAATCTAAATCATCTGGAGATTTACTAAACACTTACAAAAAAATCATCAAAAATGGTAAAACCGTTCTCTATTTATGTGCGTCTATACATTTTTACGATTCATTTTATTTATGTAGATTATGTATCCGTGCAGAGATGAAGAAAGAATACTAACTCCTGCGGCCGGGCGGCCTGTCGTAAGAGGCGACAAAACAACCCACAGCCAGGCGGTAGAGCCATTACCCGACTGGATGGCTACCACCCCTAGTATAGGGTACACCGTCATAACAACCTTGAGTTGTGTTTTGTGTATTACTGGCTAGGCTCCAGTCTACCATAAGAAAGTAGCAGCGCATTTATAGCACCTTTGGTGTTAAAAATAGGCGGTGGTAACTGCTTTTCATCAGGTTCTGCCTGTCTGCTGAACTTTGCAATAAATATATATATATATATATTGCGACGTTATAAGCCAATATTCTCATACAAAATCAAGGAGGCTGTGATGTTTTGTGCAATGATAAGTGTCTCAGTTGATATGGCCGACAAATACTCAATTCAAATTATATCGGTTTTCATGTGGTTTTGCTGGAATAGGTGCCTGATGCATTGACCTCAAAACGCTTTTAATCTTAGAAGCCAGATGAAACAAAATTTATCAACACATCAATCCATTTCTACCAAAGTCAATATTCAGACGAATTGTTGAATGATTTGCAATGTCAATGGAATTCGGAGATGTGATGCAATTACTCTTTGCCATTGCATCAAATATAACTACCTGCATTCAAAACTGTCCGATGCATGTGGACACGCTCGGGTGGGTGCCACCACCGTTAGTAGAATAGAATGGACTTTACTTATTTTCAACAAATAAATACCTGTTGTTAGAGATTGGTGCCTATTGTAGATCTGAGGGCGTAAATAACCGCGCTTAAAACCGTTGAAATGTAGTTTTATTATCATACTTAATGTCTTATTTATTATCATAAAAGATGTTAATTTCATAAATATACCCATATTCATGCCATGTCATGATGAATTCTGACGAATAAAGCCTTTCCTGGGCTTAAACGGTTCTGACGAGCTTACAAATACTTAAATATTTTCTACAACACTTTTCAGATTTGGTGTTGTATTTTACTTTTACTTGACACCGACTTCAAGATGTTGTAGAAAGAAGTCGGCTAAATATTATTTTTTTCTTTTTAGGTTGAACTAGGTGTTGTTTTTGTTAATAAAAATGTGTTAAAAGTTGTGTGGTTGCTCTCAATTTCCTTGCGGATCCACTCATCAGATCCACACTGCGACCACTTCAGGAGTAACTCTTTCTAATAAAAAAATGTAAATCGGTCCATAATTTGTTTTGTCTTAATCATTATGGGCCTTACTTATAATCTTAAATTTAAAGAAACTGCTCAGCAACTGCTTAATGAAAATCTCACCCATAAACTCTTTAGCCGAATATTTTGGGTACAACCTACGTTAATTATTCGAATTTCGTTTATATGTGCTCCTCATAGGTACACAACAGGTAATACACGTTTATAAGTGAAAACAGGAGATATTCATTGATTAGGGACTGATTCTGGTTCTCTTACTTAAGAGATGCCTAATCGTTTCTTAACGAGATTATTTTAAGTAAGGCCGTATAAATAAAACAATTGACTCACAATAATAAATAACACTCTAGTTTTATATGACTCCATCTTGTTGTGGCTGTCCGGTGTTGCCCATACCCAAACTTAAATATACAACGAATTGTCAGAGAAATAGTCTAACAAACACACAAAAAATTACAGACAATGTAAAAAATACTATTGTTATATGCCGACAAAGTGAATGCACACCTGGTTTATTATCTTTCCCGCATTTGGTCTTCTTTTGTTCGCTTTGTGTTTAAAATTTGCAATTACACAATCGCCTATTGGTATTGTACTTGTTTATGGCAGCAGATGTGTGGATTACGGTTTCTCGGAAACTTTAGTTTACCCGGTCTATTATTGTATTGCACAGTTTAGTATAAAACAATATCCGAACGTGGGGGGGGGGGGGGGGGGGGGTTTACCTGTGTTATATGTGTTTGTATAGTTCTAATAAATTCTATAGTAATTCCAACGGCATTTTGATTTAAGTCCCGCACTCGTTACACTATATTTCTATTTAGAAGCGCCCAATTAATAAAAAAATCGCAATAGTTGGGAGATAATTTTTATGCCAACCAGTTTTATAAGCCTAAAGTTCACACAGGTCAACCGCACTGTATATTTCCAGAGACATTTCGGATATAATACGGAATTGTACGAAGTCTAATGTATATTAAAAATTTATCCCCACGTTTCCACACGGAGTGATTTTATAGGTAAACACATTTTCGCTTTACTTTGCATATTGAATTATTAACGTGCCAAGACATTGTACACGCTTTTCAAGAAGTCAATATTTTTCACTCGCGTCCTTCTAAAATTCATTTTTTATTCATTATTATCCTCTCAGCGTTAAATCCCGGTTGCTTCCGAAATATCCGCTTTCGAGCTCGAAGTTTATTTTTTTGAAGTGAAACTTCTATATAGACGGGTATTAGGATTTTTCTGACACGAAAAAGCATTATGGCCGCTTGGAGGGGGTAGAAGGTATATCGCGTGGTAAGAGGCGGCATAATTTTAGAGGATGTTTTTTTTTGGTTCCGGATCGAAGTTAGTTTTTTGTTTGTTAAAATAAAATATGTTCAAATACAAAATGCATTCAATCACCTAATATAACTAAATCATAATTTGCAGTAAACCTGCGAAAAATCGAAATGTGTGCTGGGACAGATAGTAGAAGTGAAACTTCATCTGACAAGTAGAAAAACGAATCGCACCGGACAAGTGGAAAAACGAATGCCAACGGACAAGTGGCAAGACGAATCGCAACAAAATTTTAACTTGAAGTTTTACGGGCGGGTTTTGCTAATTGGACAAGTACATTAACAATCTGCCCGTAAAACTTCAAGTTAAAATTTTGTTATTTTGTATGTATTTTTTACGTTTTTTAGTGTTCCGTAACAATTTAGCAGGAACGGAGAAAAAATACTATTTATTGCGGCTAGGCTGCCTATCGTAAGAGGCGTCAAAAGGACCCACAGTAAGGCAGAAAAATTGCCCGTCTGCGTAGCAATTTTTGTGCTGCAAATGAGCACAGGCAATGGTAATGATGGTAGTTCATCAGATGAGTCGTGAATTTGTCTATTCCGGGGAAAAAAATTGGCAGACACAACTCTTACAAAATTACTGTGCCCGCGACTTCGTCCGCGTGAAGTTTTTTTTCCACGGGACCCTAATTTTAAAGGTAGCCTGAGTTACTTCTTATAACATCAGCTACCTGTTAGTGAAAGTCCTGTCAAAATCGGTCCCGCTGTTTCAGACTATTTGAGCTGCACTTGTCATCGCAGCGGACAATGCACTACTGGCTAGCGCAGCGCGGGAGCGCACATATTAATAGTTGCTCTATCTCGCTCGCACATCATCCGGCCCGTTCACACACTGTGCTATAAATTGTTTATATTTGTAGTTAAGGTTACCGTTTCCAATATAAATGAATTCACTTTAGTTCACATCAGCACTCGAGTGAATACTACTCTGCCATCTGAAGTATTATTAAATCTCTACCCATCACTGCTACAAGACATTAGCTGGAACTAATGATTTTATTTTATAGCGGAACCCTAAAAAATGTCGCCGAAGTTACTCATTATAATATCAACTATCTGCCAGTGAAACTCCTATCAAAATCGGTACAGCCGTTTTAGAGATTAGCCAGAATATCCAGACAGACAGACAAACAAAAATTTTAATATGCATTTTCGTTGTCCTGATTATCCCCTCTAATTTTTTTCACGCCTTTGACACAAGAATATGCCCTCGATTGCGTCCATACTTGTCTTTAATTTTCGCGGGATTTCCAGTACACCAAGTATGTAGCATTAAAAAAAGACTGTAAGCTATCGTGTTAGTGAAAACTGTGTCGGAATAAGCTAATTTTTATGCATCCGAAAAACTTCAAACCGCTTCCGGGAAAAATCCCGCGGGATCCCTGGGATAAAAAGTATTACACATTTTATTACATAAAGTTTTCTATCGATCTGTGAAAAACATCGCATTGGAATTCAGTTTTATTCTCAATCTGGGAATTTTAATTTATTCCCAGAAAAAATGCCGCTGTTTACAAATTACAATGAAAATATATATAAATTATTTTATGTTTTTAAAAAGATCTTATCGAATGTCACCATGATTTTTGACGTGAAAACTTCTGTAACTTCTGGGATGAGGAAAATTCACTGAATTCGCGTGACTCTCACGCTCAGGTACTAAGTTTTTACCACTGAAGTACAGTACCTAGCACTTGATAGTTTTTTTAAAGATCTTACTAAAACAATACTCCCTATGTAATAAAGATGTGTAACTCAGGAGTGACTGATTTAAAAGATGTATAATCTTTCAAAATTCGAAATCACTCTTTAAATCTTTGATTTTAGAAATACATCTTTAACTCACTACGTTAAGATTGATTTTAGTCACATGGAATGATGAAAACTAACAAATCAGATACTTGGATGTAGTTTGAGACAGTAGATACAGGATATTGTGAATTGAAATGAGATAACATGCGCACTCTAATGAATACAATGATGATACACAGTAAATTAGACTCTCTGGCGTTAATTTTAAGCTTAAAACCGGTCAACTGAATGAATAATGTAATTCGAAACCAAAGATTTAAAAGAGTTGAAGATTTAAAAGAGTGATTTAAAGATTTAAATCTTTCAAGGAAAAAGATTTATAAATCACTGATCTCATTGGTGATTTAGTTTGCGCATCGCTACTATGTAACCCCCAACCTTTTTATTTTAACTGCATTAACAATATCAATTAACAGATGGTTAAATTAACCTGTTGTAACTCACCTCTAGCCACACTGGTTTATTAAACTGGACTTCGAACACATACAAATAACCTTATGAAAAAATGTATTGCAAACCATATTCTGTTTTATTAGGAGACAGCGCCATCTAGTTTTGCACTAGTAGAACTATTGAACTTAGTATAGCGCGGTCTCCAACAGTATTTTAATGGTCAAATGAGCTTTATTTATTTTAATCGCCAAAATTATACTGTATTGCAAAGAAAGAAAAGTAATGAAATTACGGATATCAAATAGAATAACTGGAATTTATGCCTGCTTATCAATTTAATCTAAATTTAAATTCTAAAAGATTTTTCACCAAAGGTCACTAATTAATTTCAACGGTAACTTTAGAAAATAATAAATATTGAACACCAAAAATCTTAAATCTAGCGACAAAATTGCTAATCTGGCGACACTAATATGATCACGATATGTAATGAGTAGACATCGGATTATATGCACCATCAAAATGGCAAAATATGCATGCAAATATGCACTAAAAAGGGGCAAAATATGCACAAAATATGCACAATCAATAAACCATTTATTATTAGATTAATTAGAATTTAAGTTTATTTTCACATTATATTTATATAATAAACATATCTTAATATTAGTTATAAATTATTATTATAATAATTTACTTATTACAATTGTTGTGACAGTAAACAATAACATATTTTATCAGGTTTTCTGCAGCAAACTTGTGACGTTTGTCACTTAATATTAATTTATAGGCTGAAAATGACCTTTCGACGTTAACTGACGTCACCGGACAGGACTTGAAATTTGGCACCATTTCTGCAGAGACTTGTTCAGGTAGAGCTTGTCCGGTGCCGTTGATCAATGCATCAATTTTCTTTATTTTTTCAAGACCGGGGTTTTTATACAAAACTGCATTTAATTTACCACAAACCTTTTGCGATAGTGAACTCGGAAGGGTGTTACTCTGTTCAATAATTTATTCTAATATTTTAATAGTATCGTCGGCATAATACAAGACGCCTAACACATATAACACCGAAATAAGCACTGTCAATGAAAAAGTACCAAAATACGCAATAACGCTATAAAAATAGATTTATATGCATTGGCATATGCAAACATGCAAATGCATATAATCCGATGTCTAGTAATGAGTAATGACAGTAACATTTTAATAGTAGCACAGATTGCTATGATTAGTAGGTTTCATTATTTTCCTTTTATAGGCAAAGGAAATTAATGTAAACTTGTCCGCTGTGATGTCCTGGAAGAAATATTTTTTTTTATCGAATTAAAAAAAAGCAAAAAAAATGACAAATTAGTATCTTAAAACAATAAAATAATCAGAGGGTATTTTTTTTAACAAGCCCCATTGAGCGTGCATAGGATATTCTCCAAAGAAAATACTAATAAGTATAGATGCCGGGCATACATCACAACAGTTTTTTGATTTGTTAGAAAGAACGTGGACGGCCATTTCTCAAATTAATTTGGATGATGCATGCCAAACATTAAAAAAAACTTAATTTTCTACATAATCTCCCTTCAATTCAATGAATTTAGAATAACGCGTTTCTAACTTCCTTATTTCTTGTGTAAAATATTGCTTTTCTTGAATGTTGAAAAACTCCTTTACAACAAATGCGTCACTATCTTGAAATTCAGTTCCACGAATTTTCTCTTTTATGAATTTATTTTTTTCTTTGGCCTGGTATACCCCAAAAATGTATAGACTGTAGAATAGTGTAAGGGCTCGCCTCGCTCGCCCTGATTGGTTGGTTGGTTTTGTATAATTAAAATGTACTTGATAGCCGTATGGTAGGGCTGGAGGGAACTTTTTAAGTGGGCCGCAGAGCCAAACCCTAAACTATACGACATCTAAACAGCGAAAAATTCTTATTGTCTGGGGGCCGATTTCGAAGAAAACTAAAATGGTATAATTAGATTTTGGAAAATAAAATTACTATTACAGTGAAACTTGGTAAAGTGGTACCTTAAGTGAGAGACCTCCATAACTGGAACTCATGCTGAGGTCCCAACACTTTGGCACTGAATTACCCCTGTTAGTGGGACGAAGCAAACCTCTATATCTGGGATTCGTTCTTTCGATTTATTATCATACCTCTATAACTGAGACGATGTGAATTTTATATGTATAGATCTCTGTAATTGAGATAACATCATTTTGTTGGTTTACTTATTTATACTTATTCTACCTGGAAATTTCGCACTTAACTACGTAAGTAATTTTGAGCCTCGATGACCTCCAGCTTCAGTTTCGCTTTACTATCATACGGATGTTTATTTCAAAAATGTCAAAACGAAAGCTACAATCTTTATCCGTAGGTACGTGAAAAACTGAAGTTAATGGTAAGAGGCATTTCTCGCGAAGGCTTGTTATTCTTATTTTTTGTAGCAGCAATGGTTGGATGAAGTTTAAAAAAGAAACGTTATAGTTTTCAAAGCAATTTGTGGAGAAAGTAACGCTGTTGATGTTAACAAATGTAGCCAATGGATTGAAGACCTGTCAGTTCTTTTATGCAATCGTTCGTTGATGATAATTTATTGAATAATCGCACCTCTATAACTGAAATAACCTGTATTCTGACCTCTATTAATGGAACCCTCTGTAAATGAGACAGATATTTATTTATAGGTACCTGTATATCTGAGACACTGGGTAAGTGGAATACCTCTATAAGTGAAACCACATTGCAGGTCCCTTGATGTCTCACTTAACCAGGTTTCACTCTATCAGTAATCGAATCGGCTGCTTCTTGAAAAAAACACATTCTATATTAGTATTATTTTAACTAAGGGGAAAGGCTTGATCTTCTCTAGAAACTACTTAAAGTTCACTTATAAAAATAATCTGTAGTGTATATAATAATAAAAATACATATCTGTAGTGTATATAATAATAAAAATACATGGTCATCAAGTTTCCAACATTACGTCTTTACTACGTCTATCTAATGCATACCGTGTTGTTAATTTTGATAGCCTTCCGAGCGGCTTACCTCCTCCAAATTGAAAATTGTTCACTAGACCATATCTAAAGATATGGTCTCGTGAACAACACAAACAACAAACAATTTTATATTTAGATAATTAATTTTGGACAATTAAAAATTTTATATTCATCTAATTAATTTTGCAATTGTAATATTAAGAATATATAAATCATCTGAAGGCCAAAGGTCGCTTAGAAAAATTCCCTTTTTAAAATGAACACGAGTCTAGATATATGCAAGAACGTATATTGAATACTGCTGGAAGCCGATACTAATCCTTTGCAGGTGTCTTATTACCCTTTTGAATGGGGATTGTTCACAAAAAATTACCCTCTGATTTTATATTTTTATTACGTAAAATAGGGTATTTTAAGATACTAATTTGAATATTTTTGTATTTTAAGCGTTAGTTTTTTTGTAATTCGATTTTAAAATTGTTTCTCCGATGACGTCAGGCAAAGAAATCAATGTAAACTTGTCCCCAAGTTTACATTGATTTCTTTGCCTAGAAAACAAAAATAATAAAAGTAAGTTTTATTTATACATAATAATAGTAATCTGTGCTACTATTTAAATGTCACTGTCATTACTCATTACGTCGTATCGTGATCATTTTAGTGTTTTTTGTCGCTAGGCTTATAATTTTTCGTGTTCAACCATGATTATTTTCTATAGTTATCGTTAAATTTTTTAAAGTGGTCTTTAAGGAAAATCCATGTTACAGAACTTAAATCAAATAATGTACAGCTAGAATTTTTTTACACCTGAAGCAGGCAAACAGGCAGAGCCCACCTGATTGGATTTAGTAAGGTCAAATAAAGGTCAAACGCATTTCTTACAAAATACAAGAAGATCGTACGTTTATTGGAATTTTAACTAGACAGAAATAATTAGGGACACTATTCCTCGAACTGGTTTTTCAAATAGCTAGATTGAAAAAAAGTGAACAATCCCAATTGGAGTGATCTGTTCGCACTAATCTCTTTGATCACGCCGCTCTAAGAGGTCATAAATTTCTAGAAACCGTGGGCGGAATGTTGCTAGGAAATCATGTTTAATTTACAAATCGATGAGGGTCGGTGAGTCGGAAAATGCGTAAGTCGTGTTCTGACTGCAAAGGAGGCGTCACTTAGTGCACTTTCGGAGCGAGTATCTATAACTTAGACCATTCATCTATAACGACGAACTTTGCACGATTTATGTGATAGCGATTTTCTGCCTTACGGTTTGGTTTTGTTGTATTCGGCTATACTTGTAAGAACTGTGAGTTATGTGTGTGTTCTTCAAATAAATATTTTGATACTTCCAACGGCATTTTCGAATTTACATCCTACAAATTCGTAACAATACAATTTCCTTCGGCCGGGCGGCTTGCCATAAGAGGCGACAAAAAAATACCCCAAAGCCGGGTGGTAGAGTATTTGCCCGCCCCTGGTCTAGAGTATGCCGCCGTAACAACCCTGAGTTCTGTTCCGACATTAGTGGGCAGGTTCAGTCTCCTTTTAGGGCTTGTTCCTATATCTTACTGACCGTTTATTTGCCTGTCTATCGGTCAAAATTTGACATAAGCTCTATACAAGCAATGTCAACATTCAACCGATCGTAAGACAAGCGAATGAATAGTAAAATATAGGAACTGGCCATTAGACAGCAGCAGCACATTGGTAGCACCTTTGGTGTTGTAAATGTCCATAGGCAATGGTAACCCTTTTCCAGCAGGCCGGGGGGATCTGCTTGTTTGTTGAACTCATGCTATAAAAAAAAATTATACTGAGAGTGGTAAGACATAGCATAAAGTGTGCCTTTATTGTGACCTGACATGCTCGTTATACGAATCTGCGAAAGAGCCGGTATATTATTTATCCCTTTTTACGCAAATTGCGCGGACGGAGGAGTATGAAATTTCGCGCACTTATAGTTTATATAGATAAGGAGTCCAGAATGATAATACTTTTTTTTAATTATGCATAAAAATACGTTAAATCAATTAAAAAAAAACATTACACACACTAACATGTATTTGACACACACACGCAAATATACTCTTTTGTTTATTGTTCTAGTAAAAAAAAACGGTGTAGACTTGGTGAAATCTGTGATTATTGACGTATAGTCTTTGATATTAATTATTATGGTCGAATTTCGACCACGGGCGACCACTAGTCCTTATAAACATCAAAAAATAGGTCTTTTTGGTTTGTCTGTGGTGGTCTTTATTTTGGAAGAAATTGCCTCAATAATACGACATGGTTTAAGGCCCTTCTTAAAGGGCGTGTTTAAAAAAATGTTTAAAAAAATTTGCTGCCGAAGACTCAGGTGCTGTAAACGCACGTGCGAACGGTAACCGCTCTTCATCATTTACAATCTTTCAATTTTTTTTTGTAAAAAAACATCTTGACGTAATTATAACGTATAAAATAAGTTAGCATTGTTACGGATATGATAAACTATAACAATTAAAATAAAGTAATATAAATAAAGAAAACTAAATAACACATACCGGCACAATAAAAAAATGGAAGCGGATAATTATATTAGTAAACTAGACTTTATTTATAAGCAAGTTCGTTGTCAAGGTACATTTAAATTCGTTATGTAGTTTTCACGTGATTCTCTAACAGACAGATAGACAGGCAGAAACGGAGAGACAAAAATTCTAAAAATTGTGTTTTTAGAATCTGATAGTCCGAATTAGCCCTGCCGGTTTTTTTCACATGTTTGAACATAATATACAATTATTATTTTTATTGCATGAGTTCAGCAGACAGGCAGACGGCCCGCCTGATGGAAAGCGGATACAATCGTTATTGGACATTTGCAACACCAAAGGTGCTGCAACCGCTGTGCGCTGATGCTCTCTTAACGGAGACTGGAACATGGTCATTAATTCCGGAATACAAATTAAGACTGTTATGGCGGTATATTTTAGACCAGGAGTAATACTTATCCAGTCGGGCAAAGACGCTACCACCTGGCTGTGGGTTGTTTTGTCGACTCTTACGACAGACCGCTCAGCCGCAGGAAATTTAATTCTTTTTTCGTTCCTGCACGGATAAAATTTACAACCATTTACATATTTATTAGAGTGTACATTATATGGGCTATATTTAAAATAATAATAATTAAGAAATATGTCACAACTAAATTAACATCTCTTAATGTGCAATTGTGGAGTATAAAGTAACTTTTAACTAAAGGTAAAACGAAATTTAGTAAAGAGCATTTTATCAGATTTAATGTTGACTTAGAAAATTTCAACTTCTCTTTAGTTTACGAATTTTAACATTAAGACCTTATTAATTTTAACCTTTACAGTTATGTGTAAATAAATTAAAATTTTATTGATTTATGGGGTTGCTCCACTAATTTTGCCGGTGTCTATCTATATAGCTTAACATAAAAAAATGGAAAATAATTTATTGGAAAAAAAATTATATTGAAAAGAATTGAATACAATATATGAATCAAATCGCATGTGATATATGAGTTCCAAATTGCTATCAGTTGGGAATGTTGCCAAAAATAAGTTCATGAAACCTTTTTTCACCGCATCGCGAATGAAGCACGATGAAAAAAAGGATATTTTTTATCCCTACACTTGGCATAGTTGCGTCCCTGTAAGAGAGGTAGGCCTAAGAAATGCTGCATTGACGTCTTTGGTGGAAATGCGTGCCAATAGTCTCATAATAAGGGATGCCAAAAACTATGGGAAGTGGGAAATTGAACTCCGGCTTCCGAAACAGACGTTAAACAACAACGCAACATAGATTTAACGCTAGATCGATGATGAACTAAGTAACTAACTATAATATAGTTTGCTTGCAACCCCAATTCACAGTTTACGTGATCAAAGCCCCTAAAATACTCTATTTCCAAATAGCTTTACGTGGGACAATCAGACCGCTTTGCGAAAAAAAAATGTCTGTAGGTAAATATTTTTTTATTAAATCTTTTGAAAGTGCTCTCCACCAACCTATACACAAAGTTTCATGCGTCTCAATCAGTTTTCTAAACACTTTTTCCAGTTCGCCGCAGATTCCTCGTTTACAGCTTGTTCGAACGCTGGCAACGCATCTTCCGGCGACGAAAATTGTATGCCTTTGAGATGATTTTTTTTATTTTTGGGAATAAAAAGAAGCTAACGGTCAGGACTGTAAGGAGGATGACCCAGGAGTTTGACCAGCGTGCTATCCACAAAGTTGCTCGTTTTGAAAGCGGTATGGGCGGGCGCATTGTCGTGGTGGTGCAGTGGACCGCGGAGCGCTGTATTTGGTCGCTTGTTGCTCACAGCAGAGGAAACTTGTACGAAGAATGTAGTAGTATACCATTTGGGGTTAATGCTTCTTTGGTTCCGTAAAGGAATTGACAACAAGTAGCCAATTAAATTGAAAAACTCGCGATCAAAATCATCCCCCTGCTTCTAGATCGCTTCACTTTGGTAGGCGTTAATTCGTTTTGAAACATCTAAAAAGTCGACTGGCGCTTCGTTTCTGGATTGTATTGATGACTCAAGTATCCATCACCTGTAATGAAGTCATAAACACGTCGTGACGAGCTTGCTTCAAATTTGTTTATCATATCACGGTACCATTCCACCCGGGCTTGCTTCTGAGCATCGGTGAGGTTGTGCGGCACCTAGTATGAAAATGCGGGGAACATGGGGGACCTTTTCTACCTGCTTAACATTCGATAAGTTAAATTTTGTAAGTTCTATGGTAAAGAAAAGAGTTAGGAATGAATAAAAAATTTCTCACTTTTTTGCTTATAACTTCTTTAATTTTTAATTTAGGACAAAAAGTTATATAAACATATTTGTAGGCAAAACAATTTGATACAAATTATAACTTTAAATTTTTTTTGTAAGACGCATAGTTTCCGAGATATAGCGAAAAAAGTGGGTATTTTTTATTGCAGGAGCTCAGCAGACAGGCAGACGGCCCACTTGATGGAATGCGGTTACCATCGCCTATGGACATTTGTAACACCAAAGGTGCTACAAATGTGCTGCTGCTCTCTTAAGAGAGACTGGAACCTGGTCACTAATGCCGGAACACAACTCAAGGTTGTTATGGCGTCATCCTTTAGACCAGGGGTGGTAGCTATCCAGTCGGGCAAATGCCCTACCACCTGGCTGTGGGTTGTTTTGTCGCCTCTTACGACAGGTCACCCGGCCGCAGGAAATTGTATTCTTTCTCCGTTCCTGCACGGATGGTTTTCACCACTTTTTCCAAGATGGCGGCCGGGGGACTTGGGTGGCGACCCCACAAACTTGAGGTTAAGCTTCTATTGACCGCCCCCCCCCCACACATGTCCGAAAAATAAAATTGCGTCCTCTAAAAAATGCAATATTCGGTCCTTAAATTGTAAGATTTCAATGGATAATGTGGTATGTTCTGTTCCTACGTTTTACTAACGGATCTTCTGCCTTACTAATAGTTACAATTTGCGATAAGCATACAAGTATGTCAAATTTCTACCGATGGCAAAGAAAACAAACCAAAAATAATTAAAATCCTAAACAATAGATGATTCCCAGCGATTTTCCGTTTAAACTTTGTAATTTAGCGTATAATGATTTGATTTTAATAATAACGTGTGTTGAAAATACACGTGAGTCTTTAATGTAGTTATTTATAAAGAGAAGTAACAAAGGTTGCTTATCATAGCTATGAAACAAATGTAAATACAAAAGGACTAATATTACAAACCAGTATTTACAACATGCCAGCCAACATAATCAGCAAAGTGTGAAGGATAAAATGATTACAAAAAGACACTGGAGCCAAAAGAACCATATTTAAAAAAAGTTGAAACTAAGTTCTAACATATTCAACATGCTTTACTTTTCCTAATGGCTTTGTTAGTATAGCAGCCCATATTGACTCTGTGGATACAAATTTCAGAATTACAATTTTTTTTTCTACTACCTGAAGTAGGCAAACAGGCAGACAGCCCACCTCATGGAAAGTGGTTACCGTCGCCTATGGACGCTTGCAACACCAGGGGTGTCGCCAACGCGTTGCCGACGTCTAAGAAATTTTATAACGCCCTTCATGAAGAACCCTATGTCATAGCGCAAAGGGAAAACCGCGGCAGGAAGTTTCCTCTAGATCATCAGCAACCTTTTTACGAATAACATGAAATCGTATATATAGATATATTGTCCTTGATCCAATTATGGTGGACATGATTCCAATTATGAATGTCAAAGAAGCAAGTGAGGTGTGTAAGAATAAGCCTGTATGGCGCTCTGTTGTTCGTGCCTACCCCGCAAGGGACCTGGCGTGAAGTTATGTATGTATGTATGTATGTATGATTCTCAACAAGATTGACTATCATTAAAGATCTCAACAACGTTTAATTAATTTGTTATTTCGTAAATCAATCTTTGTATATAATATCCTTATTTTGCTGCTGCAGTCAAGGCCGTTTATTCTGCTTTAGCAAGTGATAGCACTGAAGTAGATTGCTTTTTACTCTGTCAAGACACCAGACCATTCGCCAGAGACGTGCATACATCAGTATATGAGCGTCTAATGCCCTCTCAATTCGCCGAATGCGCATTCGGATCTCCAAACAACGGCTATCTAACTTTTCTGTAAGTTATTAAGTAATTCATAGTACCTTTCAAATACTGTTTTAAATACGACTACCAATATTGGTTTCAAATGTAGTGTTCTATAGTGGCGTACTTACTTGTTTGCAGTATGACATTCCAAATTTACTCAGCAACTTCTCTATGTAAGTTCTCTAACTTATTTGGATTTTACCAATTTCTTGAGCAATAATTAAAATTGCCTGAATAAAATAATCTTTTACCTAAATATTTTAAAATGAAAGATTTCTCTTTGATAGCAGAGACAGATTTTTTAATTTTTTGACTGCAGGGAGCACAAGTGCTCTTCCAGGGACGAAAAGTGTTGTTTTCATCCCCATGATCAGGGAGTTCCAAGCGTACTTTCAGAATATGAGAAATGAAAAAGTTATTACGTAGTAGATTGAAATAAAGAATAAGAAGTTTAACAAAATTAAAGTATGTATAAACAAGTATTTATAATAGAAATAGGTAAATTGTATTTAAATTTTAAATAGTAGTTCATATGACCTCTGAATAGGGCACAGTCAAGGAGTAAATATAACTAACTGTTTTCATCATAATTATATCCTGCGTTTTCATACTTGAAATAGATTTCAACAAATATTTGTAGCATTAAATTGATTGCAACCATGGGTACTCCAGGGCAACTATCAAATTAAACACGTTCTCCAGTGCATTTAGAGTTATTAACAAATATTTGGTATGTCTGGGGTATTAACCTCAATTATGTGTATGTGTTGCTATTACAGAGGGACTTCAAATGTAACTTCTCATAAGGGCGCGATCCCACTATGTCGTAACAATTAATTTATCGTTGGACGACTATCGTCTCTATCTGTTGCCATTATAACGATTTTTTGTCGTTAAAAATGTTTATCGTTTAGCGACTATCGTATCTAGATGTTCCCATTGGATCGCGACGACATTTTATCGTTTCACGGCAGTCGCTTTGTCGTTTACACATCATTCGCAAGCTATAAATCTACAGGGCCGAGGGGAAGGGAAAAAACGTGTAAACGACGAGACGATATTTTTATCTACGATAAATTTGACGTCATGATTTAGTCATAACGTGTTTGCCGTTCCCATTATCATGACAATCTGTCGTCACTGCAAAAAATGTCGTAGACGACAATAAACCGTGTCATTATATATGTCAACACCTCCATTTAAACATATAAACCACGACACTTAAAACTGCACGATTATCTGTCGTCACGACAAAGTGGGAACGCGCCCTAACGGAACATTTTGTAGTTTGGGGAAACGAAAAATTCTGAAATTTTGGGAATATAAAATTATGTCACCACGGATAATTCTGATATTATATATTAATGTGGTTTGAGCATTTATGGATTGAACAAACTTCTTCCTCATCCAGCTCCTGCCTGTGAAGTGGTGCAGGTCGTCAGTCCAAGTGACTGGGCGTCCTACGCGATGTTTACAGAGATGCGGTCCCCAAACAAGAACATGTTTGTTCCATTGACCGTCGTTACTGCGAGAAATGTGATTGGTCTACAATTATGGAAGCCTAAAAATGAAATCAACACTACAATTTGTTTTACGCACATCAAAACCGAAGTCCAAGTAAAATATGACAAAAAAAACAACAACAATATTACAAATGCACCAACATCATATTATAGTAGTAAATATTTATTTTTTGCTTTTTAGTTTGAAGTTGGTTTTGTTTTTGTTGAAAGAAAATACGTATACTTTCACATTTTTAGTTGCCTGAATAGCTTTAGATATAATATTTCAAGTGCCTGTAGAATTATCCGTTCACGAACGGATAAGGAATACAATTTCCTGCGGCCGGGCGGCGTTTCGTAAGAGGCGACAAAACAACCCACAGCCCCCACAGGTGGTAGGGCATTTGCCCGTCTGGATGGCTACACCCCAGGTTTGGAGTACGCTGCCATAACAACCTTGAGTTGTGTTTTGGAATTAGTGATCAGGTTCCAGTTTCCCTTAAGAGAGCAACAGCGCATTTATAGCACTTTTGGTGTTGGAAATGTCCATAGGCGATGGTAACCGCTTTCCATCAAGTGAGCCGTCTGCCTGTCTGCTGAACTCCTACATTGAAAAAAATAATTTAAAAAAACTTTACTACTGCCACGCTGCAGTTTGCTTTACGAAGACGACGAAGAGTGTAGGCGCTCGGTGGTCTTCTACAAGGGTTGTACTCGCTTTCCGTGGGACCCACTAATCAGAACTTACTTTAGTGACAATAGGACCACCTCAGAAGTATATTCTTTGACATAATGAAAAAGAAATTGAAAATCGGTCCACAATTGACAGAGAAGTCGCATAACAAACATACACGAAACGGTTGAATTGGGAACGTCTCTTTTTTAAAGTAGGTTAGAAATGAAGATAATGCCACAAAACATCAATTAAATCGCCCTTTATAACAAACTGCGATCAAAAGTGACTAAGTGATAAATGTAATGTATCAAGTAATCTAGTTTGTAAAAATGTCACGTAACTAAAGACTGATGATAATATCAAAAGTTGCCCATTAATCACCGACGCGATCAAGAGCTAGGGGGGTGAGGGTGCACATAAACCAACTTGGTTCGAATGAAAAAGGACTTCATTTATGTAGTAGTAATAGTATAATATAATACTTTATGGGTATAGCCCATTTGGGAAGACCCCGGCGTCCAGTCAGACCTCTCAAATATTGCGTTTGTTAGCGGAGAGAGATTTAAGTTTTTTGGGAATCGCTAAGCATACATTTATGCAATTTTTTAGGTTCCGGGGGAGATTATCAAAGGGTATGTAGACCGGTTTGTTACACAGTCTGTAATGAAAAAGAGTTGATATATGCTACCTGCCAGACTATCTGCTACTAAATCTACAAACGACCTCTCTCATCTTGATGAGGTGCCGCCAAATTTATCATGTGTAAATACACAATTTTTTAATACAAATTATCTGCCGAAGTGCGCCTGGAACCATGGCGTCCTAACGGTGATACGTGATACGACACGCTGAGTAAGCTTACCTCTCCAAGGCCAGGGAAGTATCCTTCTTCCCCATGTGTGACATGAGACTGCCTATTCATCCTCCTCTCGGCTTTACCTTTGGGCTTCCTGCTCCTTTGAAATAACGACCTTGTACAAGAATTACCACTGCTGTCCATCAACGTATAGGTTCACTAGATCAATGTTAGTGACAAGCGTTAGCACTTGCCTAAAAGTTTTACAGCCTTAAATGGCAATAATTCAGCAAAATATTAAACAGACGCCTAGCCGAGGATAGTTTCATAGAAATATAAAAAAATAAAAAGGGGCATGCACTGCTTTTTATATCTTCTTAGACTCACAGCATGAATTCTCCTTATGAGAGACTCATTACGTAAAAATCTCTAATTCAATATTTTACACAGACCTTCAGAAATTCATTTGCAAGTTTAAATTTTAATAAAATTTTCAAGTTTGTCCAGGAAACAGGCAATTAGCGAATGAAATAGTAACACTTTCGTACGTAACTGAATAAAAATGTATGCAATTTGCTTAGCAAATGCATGTTAATTTGGGCAAACGTGCCTGCATGCAGTGGAAACGATTTTCTGCCGAGTGTTTTTCGAAAGAGCATGTCTGTTTGTTTTGGCAAAGAGCCAGATGGCCCATCAAATGCAAAGCGATTACTGTTCCATATACTCGTATGAAACACAGAGGGGAAGCCAACGCGTTGCCTACCTTTAGGATGGGATAGAAAGATTAGACAGGGATGGGATAAGCGAATGGAATATGGGGATGGATATGAAAGATAGGATAGGGGGAGGGAAAGTAGGCCATCGGTACCCTCACTCTTCGTATGAAATAGTTAGCTCAAAGCTAAAAGTTTCACACCGATAGTCTGTGACAGCGTTATATCACACCAATCGAGCCGGCCGTAAGAGCTTGCTTAGGCCGATTTTTTTATAGATCAGCTTTAATTGCTTGGTAATAGGTTTTCGTATGATAAGAGAATGTTTATATATATATGTCAGAGGGAAGCTATAATTGGATGTATTGTGTTACCTGGTGATTCGGTGCTTATAAATGAAACAAAGGAATCACTGGTAATCATTAATTTATTTGGTTAAAATGGTTATTAAAAAGAGACCGTGGCACATAAGTTACGACGGACTACAATAGATTAAATATGAAGAGTATTTATAACAGAGCAGTTTGAGACTTTAAAAACATAGTTCACAAGTAGTGGGGTTGTAGAGGCGTCAGACTGTATTTAATAAAGGTTGGTTACGAAAAGTTGATAATATATTTGATAGATCTGAAGTAAATTAATCAAAGATGGTACGACGGTTCCGTTAACATTAATTTAGTTATTAAAAGTATTTGCTTAGCTGTAACGCCTGGTAACGGCGTGGGCAGCTAGCCTGAAGACGGCAGGCGCGTCGGCAGCCTGGCTTCACGTGCTTTTCTTGTATCAGCTACAGCGGTAGTAGTGAGCGGGTTGGAGGGCTCAACTGCCAACTCCAAACACCAGCTCCCGTATAAAAAAAACCCCGAAGACCTGGAACGCGTCATAATGCACGCTATTAGTCTTCGGTATACGAAATGGTCGTTAGCTTGCGCGGTTGTTTAAGACAACTGAGACATGAGGGTATGTAAAACTTTTAATAATGAGAGATTAAATAAAAGGGTTAATAAAAAGAGATTTGCAACAGTCGAGGTTTACTTACGGGGTTCTTTTGGTAAAACAGGAAACCGCAGAAGGGGTTCTTAATATTCAGGAGAATGTTCCTGGCCAAACTCAAGTGGCCGAACGAAATGTCCCCACGGTCCTGACGAGAGGCTATTCATCGTGCCTGGAAGGTTTTAGACTTCTTAGTTCTATATTGGAATGTGAACGAGGGTTTTCGAGTAGGAATTTAAAAAGGTACTCACCGATTTGGATGTCGGTGACCTAGTTCGAAGTGTTCAACTTATCAACGACCAGTGTCGACCAAGGTTCGCAGCCAAAAGGGAATGCATTCAGTCCGTTGGTTATCAGCGGCTGTATTCACCTTCGAAGTCCTAACCAATAAGGTGGCTCTTTTGCTATTTCTCCAATCACATTACGACAGCTCAAACAATAAAAAGGCTCCACGTAATGACGATGTATAATTAAGGACGGCTGACAGTTATCGGTGTCGTTCAGAAACGAGAAGACTAAGGCACTCAGCCGATACTGTCGAGTTCTTAATTGCCGTTTTGAAAAAGTTGAAATTAAATTTAGTTTATTTTATTTAAATTAATGTTGGTATTTTTAAATGTATTTTGATTATTTTATTTAGTTTATTTAAGAAAGATGTTTTGTTTGTGAACGATTTTGTTGTTGTTGTGTTGGCGGCGACGATTCCATAGATAAGTGTTGGCAACCTGACATTGATATGTTTATTTGGCGGTAATTTTAAATGTGTTAAATTATTATTTTACGTAGGGTTTTTACTACGTAACAATTGTTGACTGGATGTATAACGCACAATATCATTTGTTTACATTTTAATTACTTCTAAAATTCTTAATTTAATTTAATTTGATTAGTTAAATGTTTCTATAACATAAAGATCGTTCTAACCTAATAAAAGTTATGAATATTGTAATTTAATAAACGACCAATCAGAGCAGAGCATATGGCGGAGCGGGGTCAGACGCCTTCTATACTTGAGTAGTATCTACTTCGGTAGACGGAGGAGTTTTTGTGGCACATTTCGTTGGTGGCAACAGGTCGAGTTAGAGAGTGGAGAGAAGTATGAGCGGTGCCCTGAACCCACTGCTCGGTCTAAACTATGTCAAAATATTGTTTCAATATAAATTAAAGTATATAAACCGTGGCTATTGTGTTTTATGGTCGCATTTTATCCTGATGACGCCCACTAAACCTGCAATAACTAAAGAAGATGTCGTGAGAACTAGGTCTTCTCCGACATATATATATATATATATATGCTAATTCCTTGCGCAGTACTTCTTGGGCGTCCAAGTGACTGCTGAACGTGAAGTTGTGTGGTGCGCCTATGATGTTACCCCGTTGCATGAGGGTAACGCACCACTGGTGAGAGATATTCTTTGTATTATGTTTACTTTGGTTGGCTTAGTGCAGCCTCACAGCTGTATCCCTTAGATTCACACTGGCATTAGGATTTGTTTGTTTAAAAGTATTTTATTTGATATTATAAAATTATTATTGAATATTCTAATATAATAACTAATAATAACGAGGTAAAGGCGAAATCTAAGGTGTTGGGACACCACTGTGCCCGATCCCTGTGGGGCCAAGAAGAGCCCTGATCCGTCCGTACTTGTTAACAACTAGCCCACACGGAATGGAAATCGCATGAGTTAAGATTTTATTTCGAGGGGTAGAACTAAAAGGGATGCTTCATAGCGTTCAGCCACGTACATCTAAGTTGCCTCTTGCTGTTTGCTTACGGCAGTTTGGGTGTTTATATACTGAGTTACATTACGACGGTAAGGCTCTCTCTTTTATAATCTCGAATACCGAAGTCCATTAGCAATTCATATGAATAGCCCAATCATTTTAAAGATTTTTCAGACAGTCATAATCTTAATAATAAACACTAGATCAGACTAGATATCGGTTTACAAAGAGATTTAATTTGTATTAACGTTTCATCAATTATTATTTATTGGTTTATCTGAATCAATTGAAATTCAATTTCTATTTATCAGTTGATTTCGATGTATGTATTGTTCGCGAATTAATTTATAACGTAAGACAACAGGTGTTAAAATAAGATATCACAAATATGGCTCGCAGTGATATGAAATTAATTTGAGAATTCCAATACATAACTAGATTTTTACAGATGAGCCTAACCGTATATATGGATGTCGTGGGACTTACAAATTATTTGTATTGTAATATAATATGGAAACATAAGTTAACACCATGAGTTAACTAAAATAATTGGAATGTGTACATCCTTACTGTAATGTAGTCAATAAAATATATTTTAAGGTCTTTGATGGTTTTATTTTAGCGTACAAAATAAAGGTTTCTTAATTTATGAATTTATGAAAGCAGTGTGTCGTTAATGTATGTCACGGTTGACGCGCTTGTCAAACTCTGTTCTACCAATGTGTACTATTCCCTTTCAATTGTGCACCTTTCAACCAAATTGAATCCATTTAGTTGAAATGAGTAACATCAGCTTACCAGTATGGGCAATGTTGAGTTCTGATTAATAATTCCTTTCAAAGCTTACTGAAGTTGCCAGACCAATAACATTATGACTGCTATTTGAATTGATTAATTATATATTTTAGAGTCTAATAATAAACCGAGGAAAGATCTTATACCGAAGGCAACTTGTGAGTAATGAAATATTTAGACTTATATAATAATTGTACTAGAGTTTCTCTTTAATTCGTATTCTGCGATAACTAGATACTCCTGGTTTTGAAGAAAAAAAGTATTCATGTAGGATAATAAATATAAGAAAATATAAAATAGTCACCACAAACATCAGAATATATTTTTAACCCTATTATTATTAATATTATAAATGCGAAAGTAACTCTGTCTATCTCTTCTGTTTTCACGGAAAACTACAGGACCGATTTGGCTGAAATTTTGTATATATGTAATATTAATACCGGGGGGTGGACAAGAAATACTTTCATCCCGGATATTCAAAAAATCAATTTAGGTTATACATAAATTACTTTTTAGTTTAGATTCTGATGCTAAGGAGGTAGTTCTAAAATATTATATGCAAAAAATATATATTTCTTGATCAGCGGTAACCTGAATGCTCAAATGAAGCGTAGGAATCAAACAATGGTCTGTCGGTGTTGGAGCAACGATCGGGAAGCATGTTACCTGCTCCAGTTCACTCCAATGAACGGGTTGTACCGCACGTAGTACATGGTTTTGTTGAATCTCAACAAGGTTCTATAAAGTGGTGATACATGAGCGAGCAAGTATGCGTCTTTATGACTCCACGATTTTCTTCCTTTTTCAAAGATTGCGTACTTAAGGTTGCATACGGGCAAAAAAAAATCGCCGAGCTATAAATATATGTAGTAGGGTGGAGCAAAAAAACCGACTGTTTTTGTTTTTGATTTTTGTGTGAAAAAATGTTAGTTTTGATGTTTTAAGAACTTCCGCTAAAGGACAGTTAAAAAAAATTTAAGAGGTCGCTCCAAATTTATTAAAATTTCAAAAATCGCCAAGAACCGATTATTTTAATCAATTTTTTTCTCGTTACGGTATAATTTTATAGACCAAAAAATAATAAGTTTCTGAAAGTTTCAGTTCTAAATTTGAAATTCAAAAGGTCGCTCATAATTTTTTCTAAATGTGCTAGTGCATTACATTGGATTTTTTCACCCTAATGTGTGGGACATGCTCACTTATTTAAGGCATGTGATCCATGAGTACTAGGCGACCAAGCCAAGAAGACGAATGTCAGATGTTTGTGCAGTGGACTATATCGTTTATCGTTTGCAAAACAATCTTAAAATATCAACATAAAATGAATTTGGAAGGCGCTCTCCGGTCCACAGGCAAGGAAGATTTTTTTTGCTTGATGCTGACGGAACGTGACTGCCGTCGCCTATAGTCGTTTGGAACTGACAAAGCGTTCCCGACCTCGAGGATGGAGTAGGAGGTAATAGAGTGAGGCTATTTGGTAAGAGGGTTGTGATAGAGCGGACGGGATGGAAGTATGCCTCTATCGCATTCTCTCTATAGCGTCCACCCACTTTCCCTTCCCTCCCCATCCTATAGGATAGAAGAGGAAATGGGGAATTGAGCAATTGTAAAATCCCGAATTTTAGCACTGGTCAGGTTACCTATTAAACATAGCGTAGATTTCTGCTGTAAAGGCTTTTAATATTTTTTTATAAAGTGTTACGAGCGTGAGACTCTAATAATTAAAATGCCGTTGGAATTACTATAGAGTTTATTAGAACTATACAAACACGTATATCACAGGTACAAATATAACTAGACACTACTAGTACAAACTGCAGTATTCAATAACACGCGCAAAGTCCGTCACTGTATCGCTCATCGAATGTCCGTCTTGCTCGTATCGTAATTCTCGCCATACTGCCTCTCCCCCTCATTCCGGCATCGTTTTATACTAAACTGTATATAGTATTAGGTTGGGGAGAAAGTTTCTTCGCATTTTATATAAAAATTAAAAAGGTTTTTTTATAAAGTTTATTTACATTTGACTAAAGTATGTAGGTGCCATTTTGTTGGATAACTTTTTGCCATCTTGTAGGTAGGGACGTGATCCCATTGCTATAAAAATTTTGGGGCTTCTGATCAAAAAACTGCGACAAGTGGTTTTGGCAGTCCTCTCGTGATGTTAACCTGACACTGCCTAAGGAATTCTGCAGAGACCGAAACAGGTGAATATCTGAAGGTGCAAGGTCAGGACTACACGGCGGCTGCAACAAGACCTCCCAGCCAAACTCTCGTAATTTTTGCTGAGTGGCTAAAGATGTGTGAGGTCTAGCATTATCATGGTGAAAAACCACACCCCTTCTGTTGATTAATTCCGGCCGCTTTCTCTCAACTTTTTGCTTTAATCTCATCAGTTGTTCGCAGTACAGTTCAGAATCGATGGTCCTGCCTGGCGGTAACAGCTCATAATGAATAATGCCCTTCCAATCCCACCATACACACAGCACCTTGTTGCGAGTTAACCCGGGTTTCGCCACAGTCTGTGAAGCCTGACCGGCCTTTGACCACGATCTGTTTCGCACGTTCTTGTCGTACGTGATCCACTTTTCATCACCAGTTATCAGCTTCTTCAAAAATGGTTCGGTTTCATTACGTCGTAATAAAGAATCACAAATGCGTACACGGTTCATTAGGTTTCTTTTAGTGAGCTCATAAGGCACCCAAATATAAAGCTGTTTTGTGCACCCAGCTTTTTTCAAATGCGCCAAAACCGTTTTGTGGTCAATTCCCAGTTCGCCAGCTATTAGCTGCTATTATTAATACATCGTATTTACTAATATGCCGATCTTGCTCCACATTTTCAAAAATGGGATCAATTTTGTCCGTAACAGGGCGACCAGAGTGACGTGCATCTTTGATATCAAAATTTCCGGATTGAAAACGCTTAAACCAAATTTGTGCTACTCTCACAGATACTGCATTAGGTCCATAAACTTCACAATTTTTTTTCGCGGCTTGTGTTGCATTTTTACCTTTTTTGTAGTAAAATTTTAAAATGTATCGAATTTCTTCATTAGATTCAGTCATTTTAACAATAAGAAAAACAAATGAAAATCACACATTTTCCTAATTTGAATTTGGAATTGTCTTATTTAAAATTAAAACTTTTTAATGATACTAAAACCAGCCAGATACAAATGGTATAGCCAAAGAGATCTTATTACAAGTTCATACAAACTATATAAATACTTTTATATTACTATACTATATAAAGACTTTTCCCCCAACCTATTACAACAAAGGACCACGTTGACTGAGGTTTTCCAAGAAAACGTAATTTGCACAGCTGGTTAATTATTCCTGCGAACGGCCAACAAAGTCGAAAACAATAGGCTATTGTCTAATTGCAAATTTTAAACACGATGTAAACAAAATAATTCCAAATTCGGGAAGGGTAATGAACCAGGTGCGCATTTCTTTGTCGGTATGTAACAATAGTATTTTTATTGTTTACCTCATGTCATAAAATGACCGATATTTCAAGGGTTAATTAAACAGACACAGAGCTTTGACGTCGTTAAAGTATTATAGAAAGATAATGTATAGTGCATTGCCACAGATTTGTTTTTATTTATTTCTTTTATTTTGACGCAGCCAGTCATTGTTACTATTATCTAGTTTTTTAACCCGTTAAAGCGTGATAAGGCGCAATGTCAGTCCCCGGTGCACTCTGTGTTATTGTAACTCTAAAGTAGATAATTATATACCAAAAATAAAACTTTAAAAACATAAGTGACACAACGAAGCTTAGATAATTCTTTGTTTGAATGAACTTGTTAGTTGCATGTACAAAAAAATCATAACTACCCGCAATTTTAGTATTTATGCTTACTTTATCGGTACAATAAATTTTTACGGTATACGAATTTAAAATGCCATAGGAATCACCACAATTTTTTAAAAATTACACATACGTAATTCACCGTTCTTAGAAATACAAGCAAATATGACAAGTCCAAACCATAAAGAAAAAAACTTAATAACATAAACAAAGCAAACGCGCACGTATTATGAACAGGAACCGCCACATTTGTTCAATATCCGGTTCTTATATCTTGCTAACGGTTCTCTGGCTCACTCGAGTGATGTCAAACGAGCGATGGACAATTGAATGAGTAGTAAGATATAGTAACTGGACACAAGGAGGAGAAGTGAGTTTTACACATGAAATCCCGATGAATTGAGAACCTCCTCCTTTTTTCGAAGTCGGTTAAAAATGAGTCTAACTTAAACAGTAATTAAAATTATTTTTATTGCCATATTATAAAAGATAAAAGAGACAGATATTTTTAACACCTCTTTTTATACATATAAAAGAAGAGATAGAAGGAAGGTAGAGGTAAAAGAAAAATAGAATATACATATAAACTAGTTGTGCCAGCGAAATTTCGTTCGCATCACTCCCATGACAACGACATATTTGTTAGTGGATTATAATGACAGCACTAAATAAACGCGTCTGCAGCAGCATGTTTTATATTCATCTACCCCACGGGAACGACGACATTCGTCGGGATTAAAATAATTCTAAGTTCTGACCCGGGATATAGGCCTCTGTGACGAGTTTCACTTAAATCCGTTTGTTAGTTTTCACTTGATGATCGATCAAAAAGAGAGACAAAAATCGCAAAAATAGCATTTTTGGATTTTGCTGTTCCGAATTAGCCTCTCTGATTTTTTTCATATCTTTAAACGCATTGTAAAAACTCGATACCTAGGGTTGCCAGATGTGTTGAAAAAACCGGACAAGTTTTTTTATTAAGATATAAATTTACTCACAACTGACTTTTGAGTGGTCGTGGTAGCGTAATGGCTAGCGCACGCATCCCCAACTCAAAGGGCGCGGGTTTGATCCAGGTCGGAATGCTTGCACCACTTAATCAGTTTTCTGATTGAATGTGCATTTTATATTTGATTTATATTTGATTGTTAATGAACTTTTCCAATTTGAAAACCTGCCCGTAAAACTTCAAGTTAGAATTTTGTTGCGTTTCATTTTGTCACTTGTCAGTTGAAGTTTTTCCACTTGTACGTTGCGATTCGTTTTTCAACTTGTCCGTTGCGATTCATTTTTCCACTTGTCTTTTGAAGTTTCACTTCTAATATGTGTCCCAGCACACATTTCGGTTTTTTCGCAGGTTTACTGCAATTTATGATTTGGTTAGGTCAGGTACATTTTTATGAATGCATTTTTTATTTAAACATATTTTATTTTATCAAACAAAAAACTGAATTCGATCCGGAACCAAAAAAAACATCCATAGTCTACTTTTAAATTATACACATACTAAGCATTAACAAATGCACATCTTTCGTCATCAATCTTCATTCGGACATAAAATTATGTTAACAGAAAACTACTTTAAAAAAATCAGTAAAATTTCTTTTGCTCATGTTTTGATGAAGAGGCTCCGAAACTACTGAACCGATTTGAAAAATTGTTTCACTTTTGGCAAGCTACGCTATTCCCGGGTGGCATAGGCAATATTATATTTACAAAAAAATTAGGGATCCTTACTAAAACTCCAATAATGATACCCAAGGTGATTTTTTTTCCTTAAATCGCTTGCGCTGCGAGAACTATTGACGATAAAATAAAATAATGTACTAAGACTTTGTAGAACACATCATTATTTACAAAAAGTGTCGCGACACTATATATCTAACTATTATAGTTATGCCACAATAAGTGTTCTTTTATTTTTAAAATTTAATTA
Source organism: Dendrolimus pini (assembly GCA_949752895.1). Taxonomy (NCBI): domain Eukaryota; kingdom Metazoa; phylum Arthropoda; class Insecta; order Lepidoptera; family Lasiocampidae; genus Dendrolimus; species Dendrolimus pini. The sequence continues at coordinate 7,945,110 of OX457147.1, read as the reverse complement.
AAATGCCGCCGCTAGAAAAGCCTCTTTATTTGTATCTTGGTATTCATCCTTATCAAAATAAATTACTTCATATTCAAGAGTGCTTCAATATCTTTATATAACTTTTTGAATTATTCAATTCGGACTTCCCATTCGAAAGATATCACGAGTTTTTGTATTTGTGTCTCTTACCTGTCGTTTTTCCGTCGCATCCGGTTTGAAATCACGATTCTAAAAAAGTTTCACTTCAAAAGTTTTTGAAGTGATTATTTTTATATATTTAGGTTTTGGCTTGGCAGCTAGGCCTTTAAGCCAGATCTTAGTTTACATTATAGTTTCTTCAATTTCTTAAGCCTCAGTGGTAGCATAGCTGAACTGTAGGTAATCAGCTAGTGCCATTCAATTAAAATAAGACAACGTGCTTATTTGATCCATAAAAACCGTTAATAAAGGAGACGGATACCCTTTCGTACATTCGTGGGCCCAGAATGTAAAAAGATGAGAGTCGTTATAAGATTTCCTTTTATCATGTTGATATATTTTTATAATTGTAGTGGGTTTAGTTATTTTGTATAAATTTATCGAGGAGTGTAAGTTTTTTTATGTTATAAACTGTTGAAATTCATTGACATAAATCGATTACGTTAATCGATAATTTTTTTGTGATCTTATCTTTAAGAGATCTCTTCTTCGAGATAGAAGTTACTACTGATATTTTCTATTTTGTAGTAGAAAAATATAACACTTACATTAAGCTATGTCTCAACTCAGTACATTTATTTGGCCCAAAAGTCTCCGTCTCCTTAATTAAACAGGTTTCTGTTACAGAGATCGTGCGTTTCAATATTCAAGGCTAGGTTCGTGGCTCTTAGCGGGTAAAATAATAAACAAAAGATTATTTCATAAGTAATTTATATTTCAAAGAAAAAAAATATTAATTTGTTAAAACATAAATTGAAATTCTACGAAGGAGTAAATATTTAAAATAAGTCTACAGCCTATGTAGAATAGAATAAAAAATTTCGTAAATTATTGTACAATCCGAATTAAAAAAAAAAAACGATATCAGACATAGGAAAACGACAGTACAAGGATGTACATTTCTATCCTTAAATTCGATATGTTGTACATCTACCCCGCGTAATTGATTTGATTGATTTGTCCCATTACCATAGCATATTTTTTAAATTTCTTTTATTGCATAAGTTCAGCAGGAAAGCGGTTATTTAAATTTATATTTACTGACCGATATACAAACTTTGTGCGCATTTATACTATTCATTTTGAAGAATTCGTGAATTGGTCCTAAAGTACGTAAACTACGTACTAACTGCGTAAAAGTGAGTACTGACCGATGTTACAAGGCGTAACGTAAGTACCATTCGCAGCGAACATGTTACGTCACGTCGTATCCGTGTAGGTCTCGCGTGATCATGCTCGTTTCCACGTCCTGACTGCATTAGTGCTCGCTTGGTTACATGTTACATTACGCCCTGTAACACCGGTCAGTAGTATAAAGGTGGGTATTCTATTCTTAAATAGTGGGCGTAATAGTTCAGATTTTCTTAGACAAACTGTACTATGAGAAAACTACATTATAACTGTTTTAAGCGTATAGCGTTCTATTTTACTTGATTTTCATTCCAACGTTTTTGAAACGTTTTAAATGTTTTTGTTTAGCCTACCGCCAACTTGTACATTTTAATTATTTAGTTTTAATTTTTCATTACAGATATTATTAACGCTATCTAATTTTTCACCTTTTGTGGCTTAAAGCGGAGTGGATCTTTGAGAAGAAGCGGCGCAGGAAACTCTTCTTCTTCTCTCTTCAACATGCCTAGCTCTGGTAATTTTATATAATATTAAAATTATTAAGTTAAATAAATAAAATGAACAAGAGGCTAAATAATGAATAAAATCTTAAACATTACTCACTGACACTTGACATCTTTGTCTTCCGTAATTACATCTACAGAAAAATGGCTGAAGGTTGGGCGTCGTCGGAATAAAAATCAAATAAATTACCGCGCGTAAAACTGTTAAAATATAATTTTATTATGTGCAGGTAGCGAAAACTTAAGAAAATACTGAACTGTACTGTTTCAAATATATATAGAGGGAAGGAACAGTAGGTAAGGATGTCCAAATTAATAAAATATAGCTTAATACTTGTACCACAAAGCATTCACCAACTTATCTTTTCTCTATTGTAATAAGATGTCCCGAAACAGGGACCAAAGTAACGAGATATTCGTATTTAATATTGTTTATATCAGCTTTTATTTTAAACTGTCGCAATACGTGTATCAGAGCTGTCTTCATACTCATCATAGCGTAGTTCATACCTAAAACACAATAACACAACATATTGATAGGTTTTATTGATAGGTAGAGTTTACTACTTAAGAATCGATTTTTATATAAGGCAAGGTCCCTTGTATGGAAATTTATGAGGAGTGTAATTATAACGTTAACTCAAAAGTGTTATGTTCGCCCCGGTATTAGAGCGAACAAAAACAAACAAAACAATGCATTTTAATCGACCGCGTTAGACCGTGTCGCCGCGCACATCCACATGTTTTAAATGTTTTAAATCCACATGTTTTAAAATAAGATTCTCATTGTTCTTGGGAATTTTTATTCACTAAAATACGGCAACCTCGTCAAGCGTTAAACAATCTTATTCTACTCTTTATAAAACATTCTGAAAAGGATAGATAGCTACTCATGAGGGTCTCCAGTAAAACCATCCACTTGTATATAGATATGTCATCAGCGGAATCAGCCAGAATCATTAGAATAAGTCCTACGCTCAGACGATTCACACTGAATCAGTATCCTTCATTCTTATTTCTCGCACTATCCATCAGCAAGTGTCGGATGTCCTTTTATTCATCACAAATGATGCAAATAGTTAAACTAGATTTCCATATGAGATACGTAGACTTGGCTGACGAAGAGTGAGCAGTTAACAGTTAAGTTAATATGTTAAGACTGATTGTCTTAACATCTGGTACTTAATATTCATTTTCCGTGGAGGAACAGAGAAATGCCACGATTTTGTTTGAGCGGGCGGTCTGTCGTAAGAAACGACAAAACATCTTACAACCAGGTGGTATCTAACCATCTGGGTGGCTACCAGCCCTGGTCTAGAGCATGCCACCCTAACAATATTGAGTTGTGTGCATTATTAATTGTCAAAATCAAATTTCATTATTTCATTCAAATCATTTCGAGTCCAATAGCACATTGGTGTTGAAAATGTGCATAGGCGATAATAACCGCTTTTCCTCAGGTGGGTCGTCTATCTGTCTGCTGTACTCACGTAATAAAAACATATGAAATCTCTTACAAACTAAATTTGTATACCACCGGCATTGACTGCTTTTGTATCATTAAATACCAAATACGTTTCTCTTCGCATCGTTGGCGAATGTTCGTTCCATTAGGCTTTAATTTGTTGAGTAATCAGCTTCGTCAGGTAAATGTTTGCGACGGACATATCTGTGAAACCTATCAAATTTAACAGAATTTATAACTTACCAATGCAATTACGTCGTCCCATGCTGAAACTGGCAAACGAGTAAGCTTTCTCTGGGAGAGTATTCGAGTTAAGCCATCGTTCCGGTCGGAATACTTCCGCGTCCTGACCCCACACAGAGTGCCGGTTTAAAGCATAAATAGGTATCAGGAGGTCATCACCAGCTGGTAAAATTAAATCCCCTAAAATATCATAAGACAATATTTTATTAAAAAATATGTATTTTATAAAAACAATAAAACTAATTATAATGATCCCAAGTATTAATTGAATTTAATACTTGGGATCGATATATCCCTTTTTGTGTGGAAAATGAGTAAATTAAAAAAAATATAATAAAAAATGAAATCAGTTGATTTCTTCGTTATATTTCATACAAAACTTAAACAATGGCAAAATTCTTGATTCTACCAGGGCACAACAGTCATGCTCCACTTTAGAACAAGACCAGTTTGTTTAGGACACCGTCAAATTAAATAATAAAACATAGCTTTCCTGGAAATTTAAACACTTTTTTTATAAACACCAACAGCGCGTTCCTTTAGTAGCTCACAACGCCCAATATGCTCCGTCTGCCGTTCCACAAGGCGACCACCATCGTTACGGTCGTGACGAAATCGTCATGAGTTTCGCTTACCCATGTCAGGAGGTGTAACGAATACCCGTTCCACTTAAGTTAACGATTGTGATGCGATGGAAAATCGCGATTGTAAACGTGGTCGTTGTGAGCTACTTAATCAAACGAGCTGAAAATCCCTATTAATATTATAAATGCGATAGTAACTCTATTTGTTCCGTTTTCACAAAAAAACTACTGGAGGATAAACATTTTATAAAACTTATTATCCCTAAAATGGGACAGTTTCCGGGATAAAAATATATTTGTCTCTCTGTTTAAGGTTTAAGGTTTTGTTTTACAAAGTGTGTAAATTACTGTAATTATAGCTGAGAAATCAATCAATAAACGCTTTTTGATTGTTATCACGCCATTAAAAATGTCAAATAAAACATTTTCAGCAAAAAGAAACCGATTTCAAAAGTAACTAAAAAGCAATAAATAAATATTTTCTATTTTTAGATATCTGTGCCAAGTAAAACATGAAAATAACAAATTTGAAAATATATATTATATAGTCATTTTCATGATTTACTTCGCGCCTACTTCGAAATGTAAAAAAATATTATTTTTTGGTTGCTTGGTAATTTGGAAGTCGGTTTCTTTTTTACTAGAAAATTGCTATTACTTAAGCCTTTTGTAACCATTGATAGAAAACAAAAAATAGTAGATACTTGTTTCAATGGTATATTTGTTGCTTTATTGCATAGAGAGGCTAAAGTTTTTTGTAAAATGTAATGTAATAAAGTTGTAGTTTACTTACTTATTTTTAAAGTCTTGTCAATATATCTCATTGCAAGTGGAACTACTGGGTATAACCGCATGCTTTCTTTTATTACTGCTTCCAAATACTTGATTTGGGACAAGTCTTGCTTTAATACGTCTCGGTCGTCTCCGCCAAATATTTCCAGTAACCTGTTAAATAGTATGATTACAGTAAATCAATTTATTTTGATAATTTAAGACCTACTGACCACGTCGCCGCACATCATTGTCATCTTACGCTTATGTGTAGATTGCTTGCAACTTACGTAGTAAGGATAAGATAACAAATTATTTATTTGATAAGTATAAGATAATCATTATAAGATTTTACAGTTACAACAAATTAGAGTAATGACAATGCCTTGCCATTTTAGCCGTGCAAAACTTACATAAACAGTTAATATAAAATATACTATAAATATCGAAACAACGAACATAGATCTATAATAGTAGCACGAGTAACCTACTCGTCTGGTGTATCTTACTTCTACTTAGAAGTAAAATAAATTTGTTTAAAACAATCAACATTTAAAATTTGTCATAAGTTCTGTTACAAAACAAAATTCATTTTTTTTATTGAAGTAATATAATATTATTAAAATTTATACCTACACATTTATTAAAGTCTCAGCAAAAAATTAAAAAAATATTCTATTCGAAATGGCCACCTTTGACTTGTATACAGGCCTTTAATCTGTTTGGCCACGAATCTACGGATTTACGCACTGTTTCCAAGGGAAATTTCGCCACTGCTTGTTCCAAAGATTTTTAAGAGACTCGATGTCGCCGTGTCGTTTAGAGCAGGCCATGTCCTCTAAAACTGACCATAATTTGAAGTCTAAAGGGTTCTGGTCTGGGCTAGATGAGGGCCAGTCTTCAGCTCTTATAAAGTCCGGACGTTGGTTTCAAGCCAGGCTTGGGTAGTTCGTGCCTTGTGACCAGGTGCAGAGTCCTGTTGGAAAGTCTACGCTATATTTTTAAAAAGTGTATTGCTGAGAGGTTTCAGAACATGATCCAAGACTGTACCTTGATACACTTTGGCTGAATTTTTCACTCCTTTTTCACAAAAGTGTAGTTTTGTGACTCCTTGATAAGACACGCCCCACCAAACCATCACTGAGGCAGGATGATGACCACGTTGTACCTCACCGACTACTTGAGCAGCTTCTTTAGACCTGTGAGCGTGCACTTTATCATTTTGCTTATTGTAGTGTTCTTCAATCGTGAAAATTTGTTCATCGGTAAAGAGGATATTTCTATGCCTTTCACTTGCGTATCGCGACAGAAGGTGTTTTGATCGATCCACTCTCTTTAATTCTAAAGATTGATTTAGGGCTTAGGGCATGTCTTGTATATCGATGATAAGCACCGAGCTTCAAGTCTTGTTTTATAATACGCGACAGAGTCCTAGCGGGAATCTTCATTTCTCGCAATAAGATTTTTTCCTTCCTAATGGGGTTTCGACGAATTCTGGCTTTAACAGCATTAACAGCCTTTGTAGTTCTAACAGCACGCGGCCGCCCCGATCTTTTCTGATCTTCGACAGACGAAGTTTTGTTGTATCTGTTGATAGTAGGATATACGAACATACGGCTGATACCAAGCTTTTGAAGTGTTTGGAATATGACTGACGGCTCCATATTCACTTTATTCAAGGCGATCAATGCAATCCTATTATCTTTAACACCCCATTCCATATTGTAATTTGGTAATGAACTCGAAAAAATATGTGAAATGGTGCAAAATCGAAAGAAGTTTTTAAAATAATATACGTGTTCCAAATTCAAAATAATTAAAAAGTTGAAAAAAAGAAAAGTTTATGTAGTATTTATGGCCAGACTAGTTATATCTATACTAATATTACAAAGAGGTAAAGTTTGTGTGTTTGTGATGTTGTAGTCTCTGGATCTACTGAACCGATTTGAAAAATTCTTTTTCTTTTGTGTTGCCAGCAACCGCTACAAAATATCATTCAAAGAAAGGGGATTCCTTAAATTTGTCACATAAAAATTATGAAAATTTCCGTGCTCTTTTCAATCGGTCCGAATTTGTAGTTGCAATAAAAATACGAAATAGTTTAAATATTTATATTATTTATTGTGAAATTTTGCTGACCCTTAAAAAGTGTCGCCCGGGGCGGGTCGCCCCTGCCGCCACCACAACGCTACACCACAGACCTATACATTTCTACCCGTCAACCTTCCAGTTTAACATTCGTTTTGTCACTTTTATCCCTTCTCATGACATGCCTATACCACCTTAGTCTTCTTCCTCTCAATTTCTCAATGACGGGTGCAAGTATCGAAGATTCTTTATGTTCTCGTTTCTTACCTTAACCCTACTCGTAACACCACAGATTCATCTCAATATGTCATTGTGGTCGTTAATAAATTAGAGTTAATGGTGTTTGAGTGCTCTCTGAATAACAACAATTTAGCTATAATTGGTAACATTACCTCGACCTATTATTACAGCATCATTAGCATCTTAGCGTTAAATACCCCGACTGCTCATCGTTATATCCATATTTTATCTACTATAAATAAAATTATATTTTATAATATTTCAATATTTTGAATTGGTATTTTTAAATAATACCAAACGCTGCATTCCTTAAATAATAAATGTATAATATTACTCACTCTTTGTAAACCTTCTCCTGTACTTCTGGGTAGGAGCCCAATACTATTAATATCTGAGCGACAGTAAGAGATGTGGTATCGTATCCAGCCGCAATTAATGTATCAGTTTCTTCTTTAACTTCCTTATTAGTTAAAAAGTTATTCATCTTTAACTCAATAAGAAGTTCTATATAAACTTTAAATTTAGTTTTCTCGTTAATGGCATTATCTAAAAATCCAAATAAAATTGTAGTCGATGACAAACTTAATATACTTAAAGTAACTACAATTGTAATGGCAAAAAAGCTAAAAACGAAACGGAGCAATTTAAAAAAAATTACTGTCTAAAACAAAACAATAATTAAGCAAATGCAGTATGTGATTTCGTAGAAGAATATAAAATATGGTATATTTTGATGTTTTTACCGTTCATATTGTTTTGCATTTCGATCTCCTTTTTGGAAATAATCTGAAAGATAAATAGAATACTTATATAGCCAGGAAGATGATTTTACTCCGGATTCTTGTTCACAAAGAATCTTTATATCGAGAAAAAAATTACTCAGTCACAAATAATTAAGCATATCCTCAGATTTTAACCACGTTAGAGCTTATTCCTTAATTACACCCTAACAAACAATTCTGTATGTAGTAAGGTCAGACAGTAAAATGGTACCCAGCCGAGAGTTAGAGAATTTCGAACCCGTAATTTGAAAATAAGTATATAACAAATAATAGTAGTAAATATAACAGACCAGAAGGAAGTAGTTGAGCAATAAAATAAATATTTATGAGCTATGTCGGTTACTCTGGTTCTTTTTCGGATGGTCTCACTTATGATTTTATCTCTCAGAGTGACACTTTACACATGTGGACCAGTCCCATCGTCAGTGTCCTAGTATCAGCACCGTATTGTAAATTATTGTATATCATTTACATATTTAATTTAATTTTGACTTGATGACAATATTATTCAACATTACTTATAATGTTAAAAGAAAGACTTTTCTTTCTTACAGAAAATCCCTTTCAATGTTCAACGCTGTATTTCCCCAAAATCATTACACATATATTACCCAAAACATTTTGTATAAATGTACCTTATTTTAAAATTATGTCCATAACAGTTTCTATGTCTAATTCTGACAACGTTTCTTTTAACAAACACAAAACCGACTTCACACTAAACCACTAAATATTTACTGACTTATTTCTATTAACATCTTGAAGTCGATCCCAAGTAAAACATAAAAAAACATCAAACAATTTACAAGATATAGTAATTTTTATGTTTTGCTTGGCACCGACTTCAAGATGTCGCAGAAAGGAGTCGGTTAAATATTATTTTTTTGTTTTTAGTATGAAGTCGATTATGACAAAATCACACACAAATCAGATCCTAACTTGGTGGCTATGGGACCATGTCGGAAGTTAACAAAACGATTTGAAAATCAGTACACAATTGACGGAGAAATCGCGTAATATACCAAAAAAAAAAATTAAGCGCCAGTAGAAAGTGTTATAATACTGGCACGCGAATATAAGCTTTTTTTGGAAAAATTTAGGCGCGCGGCGTTCTTTAATAAGTGTTATTCTCGATTTCCCTGGGATCCGATCCACTCATAAAATCCTGAGTTGGTGACTATAGGACTACTTCAGGAGTATACACTTACGAGTAAAGAAAAAAGGAGATATCGTGGTACGAAGCAGTTGGTTAACAATTTCAAGAGATTCTCTGATTCCTTGGAATCCACTTCTCAGATCCTGACGTAGTGACAATGGGACATATTGGGAGTGTAACCTTTCGATTAAAAGAACACTTTTAGAAATCGGTTCACAGTTGACGGAGAAATCGATTAACAAACATACGAAAAAATATACAGATGAAATAGGAACCTCCACTTTTTTGAAGTTTGTTTCAAACTAAGTAGATAATGGAGTGAGGTCATAAGCAGTCCTTATTGCCTTAAGTGTCTAAACCGTGATAGATAACAAATTTACCTGATCGCTTAGTTTATGTATTCTATTCAAAGCTTTATCTTGTTGTCTTTTTAAGCTGCTCCATTTGAAGAGATAATCACTTTGAAGCCAAAATTTTCGTAATCTCTGTACCATATAATCAAAAAGTAAATGCAGTATTGATATGTATTCCTTAAAAAGATCAGTGTATTCTTTGTCATGGAAACCCATCGTAGTTGCTGAAACAAGAGTTGGTTAGTCATTTTTCGTATAACTTTGAGATTTTATTGTTACGTCTCATACGTTACAATGATTAACGGTAATTCAAACCATATATATATATATATATATATATATATATATATATATATATATATATATATATATATATATATAGCTGTGAGTATCACCACTGTACATTTATCATGAGTATTGAAACTTTTTAGAATGTATGCATTATTATTATTTTTAAATTTATATGTAATATCATTTTTTTCTTTGTTCATGTAACTTGAAAGGTAAATTCTTCAATATAAATGTTATACACAGAAGCGAATTTTATTTATTACGATGTGTCTATTAAGTATTTTATAGTGTATATAAAATAATCCACAACAATGAGAGGTCTTAACTAGAATACAAAATACTTACAGCATATGGTAACTAATGACCATTTTTGTACATAAGGTAGATGGTCGAAGGGTACATTCCCTGTTTTCTCTGCAAGCGAATTCGCCAGATTTTTAGACTCTTTGTTAAACATTTCAAGAAATCCATCTAAAACTTGCTGATTCAAAGCTGGATTTAGAAGTTTACGATGTTGTTTCCATACCGATCCTGTCAAAGTGAATGAATGATCTTGAGATTTCTAGCGGTAAAATACACGGCAAAATTAAAAACAGGTAGTTTAGTCCGTTCAAATAATTATCTCGAATCTAGAAGGAAGGCAAGAAGTATCAATCAATCAATCAATCAATATCTTTATTTGCAAGACTGTAGTTTATACAGGTGTTACAGAATTGTAGATGCACAGTACATTCTACCACATAGTGGTGTACAAAACGAATGAAATCAAATTTAAAATTAAATTAACATAAATATTCTAATAAAAAAAAAGTCAATTTTCCATAAAATACAAGTAATTAATGTCAAGAGAAATAATTACAAATAGATCACTAAGGTTTTCCGTATAGATAATAACGACAAGCACTTTTTTTAAGAAATTCATCTACAGTATAGAAACACTCCTTGATCAGCCACTTTTTTAAGACTACAGTGAATTTTCTTGGAGGTGCGTTTATACTATTATTTGGCAAAGAGTTATAAATAAGAGGAGCCATGTAAATACAGTTCCTTCTGAAGAGATCCAGAGAAGGCACAGGCATCTTTAATTTTACTTGCGTCACAAGTCTCGCGTTAGTATTATTAAATTTTAAACATTGGAGTTAACTCTTAGATTTAAGCGTTGAAACAAGACACATCACTGAAATTGTAGTTGTTCATTTCTTGAGAACTTACCGCTACCACTTTCGATAAGACATATGTTTTTTACTAATTAGTGGGGTGTGAATTTAAAATGTAATCACATTAAATGAACTTCATGAAATAAAAACACAATAATTCTTAGAAGTACACATACGTAATTCTCAGTTCTTACAAACACAATAGAATATAACAAGTCCAATCGTAAAACAGAAAATCGTAATAACATAAATCGCGCGAAGTCCGTCAATATGTGAATCTCGTTCCGAAAGTACACTTAGTAACAGCTCAATCGCAGTTGTAACTCAACTTAATCTGTCTCAATCGCAGCGTATAATAGAAATACAGCAACACGCCTACTATACCTTGGAATTATCGAACTTGTAAGCTAATGATAAATAAATAAGTCACGGCAGCATAGTGGCTAGCGCACGCATCCCAGACTCAGAGGGTGTGGGTTCGATCCTGGCCGGAACGCATATACCTCTTGGTCAGTTTTCTGATCGAATGTACATGTTGTTACAATTACCATGTGCTAACAACGGTGAAGGAAAATATCGTGATGCAACCTGCACATCGAGATGACCGATGTGTCAAACCTGCCAAGCCGCCTTGGACAAGCGTGGCGGGTATACTGTCTGTTCCCCCTATAATGGGAGGCCAAGGCCTAGCAGTGGGACATTAGTGGGCTGATATTTTAGGCTTAATAATAATACTTTCTCATTTCCTACACCTACATTAGTTAAGGGGCCTGTACCTGTGGTCTCCCTTTGCCCCCACGCAAGCCTTCCAAAAGTCCGGATCGTTTTTATGGCTCGTGGGTCTTGAGAGACTTGAGAGAGATATATGTTATGGTAATAATAAATATATATTTTTGATTCACAGATAAGTTATAAGTTGCACGGATAATAACACCTTAGCTGTTACAAATGCCCATAGGTGATGGTAACCGCTTCTCATCAGGTGGGCCGTCTGCCTGTCTGCTGATCTCATGCAATAAAAAAAAATATTCTCACGGCAGATATCGAGACAAATACGGGGTAGCTACTTCGTAGCGATTTTACATAAATCAATCATATTACCAGTTCCTGTTATAAGACCTTCACCAAGCCATGCTTTTGCAAACTTATAGATATCATTTTTCTCTATACAGGTATTTGCAACTGTGTAACAATCTTCCGGGTTTGTCAAAACTGTAACCAATTAAAAAAAATGTTATGTGGCATAAAAGCAACGTTCGTTGCTAAGATAGATCTTAATTTCTCACAGACATGAGAAGTTGTTCAAGGTTGTACTCTTGTTATTGTTGTTGTTGTCTTGCATATTTAAAAAAAAACCTTTTAGACGTAGTCGAAGATTGTCTTAGCGCCGGTTTATATACATAGGAATACGAGTATAATCATTCACTTGCCCTACCATCGCTTGAATTTTAACATTACTTTTATGAAGCTTATCTCAAATGTTAACCGATAGTAAGGCAAATGAAAGGTCGGTAAGATACAGGAACCGCCCAATGTGTAGCGTCGTCCTTATATATTATTATCTGCAACGCCAAGAGAGCTTATGCGTTGCCTCCTTCGTTGATATTTTAAATACAAAATAGGCAATAGTCAAAATGAATTTGGATTTGCAGGTAGTAAATAATCGCATAAACATACCGTGTAGAGTATACTGTCCCGGAGTAATTGTACATGCGTCTTTACCGTTATTTAATGCAAATAGCATTATTTTTTTTAAAAAAGACCATATATCTGTAAGAAAATTAAAAAAACAACTAAATGCAAAATAAAAATTAATTTTATTGTATATTATCTGCAACAAAATATAAAAGAAATTTGAAAGCTGTCGAGAAATAATTATCATCGATTTAAATAATTTCATTTTGTAGGTTTTTGTTGTGGCTCACTTGATAAAAGGTGATACCGTCGCCTATGTAAGTTTGCATCCCGTTGATGACGATGGCAGTTGTAAAAATGCGGTGTATAAGTTACATAAAATAAGTTCCACTAGAGAACACTTTTTAAAGTTTATACATATCAGTTAAACTTTAATTTTACTTCCTAATCTATGTACACCGCATTGCAGCGTTATTGTTATTGTTGTTAAGGAGAAGAAGTGAAGAGCAATAAATTAATCACAGATCCAAAAGAAATAACAGAAGAATTTAATAATTATTTCATAGATCTAATTCAGTTTAATAAAAATGCTATTAATAAAAATTATACGGCTTCGTGGAACAAATCTAATTCAATATTTATGAAACCAGCGACAACAAATGACATAAAATATGTCGTATTATTAATAAACTAAAAAACACTCTAAGCTCAGGTTATGATAATACATATACTAAAGTTGTTAAATATGTACCTTCATTTATATCACCGGTACTTAGCTACATTTTAAATTTATGTATAGGAAGTGGAATTTTTCCAGACAAATTAAAAACTACCGTCATTATTCCCATTTTTAAAAAAGAGAATAAAGAAAGTATGAGTTGCTATAAACCGGTTGCTTTGATTTCAACATTCTCTAAAGTTATTGAAAAACATATACAGATTGATGATGAACGTCTTGAAGAATATTTTGAGAAAAATAAAATATTAATAGATGAACTACTTGGATTCAGAAAAAATAAAAATATTAACATGGCTATTTTTGAAAATATTATAAAAGGTATCGACAACAAAATACCCGTATCTGCTATGTATATGGATTTAACTAAAGCCTCTGACTACGTGGACGACGAAATATTAATAAAAAAATAAACTAACTTGGAAATTCGGTGTACGGGGAAACATCTTAAATCTAATAGAATCCTATCTAAGCGGCCGACATCAGGTAACACGCATTAGAAAAATTTATAAAAAAAGATATAACGAATAAATCTTGGGTTAGACAGATAAATTATGGGCACTTATGGGGCACCCCCAAGGGAGCATTCTAGGTCCTCTCTTATGTATAATTTATATTGACGATTTTCCAGTGTCAATAGAATATAGTATAGCTCTATTCGCTGGTGATGACATCTTAAATAATTTTGAAATAGTGTTGATAAGTAATTTGGACAAAATAATAGATTAGCTGACATTAAATAACATAAAAATTAATTTAGAAAAAACAAAGATTATGAAATTTAGTAATAGTAATTAATAATTTAGATTTAGCTGACTTATTATATATTATCAAAAGTATAAAACCTGTTGATTGTACAAAATAAACTAACTTGGAAATTCCATACAGAGGAAGTTTGTGCAAGGCTAAGCAAATTTTCATATGCTCTCTATATGAGATCTGAAGTTGTAAATGTGAATTCCCTTTTAATAGAAAGAAAGAAAGAAAAATTATATTCAGAACTACATACACACCAATACGTACTTATAAATAAGATAATACAATTAAAATGAAGTTCTGAATCGGCCCTAACTCAGCATGATGCTGGTTGCCTCAACCAGCGCTGGTATTTTTTTTTTTGAGGCGACAAATGCTACCGATTTACGCACAGACTGGATCGTTGCCAGGAAAACGATGCGCGTCGGTCGGGGGCGGCATCACTGCAGCAATAGTATGCTCTTGGCAGTGATCCGTCCGCGATCGACTCAGCTAGTGTGGAAAGACTCAGAGGAAGCTGCACGGGCAAGCAACCCCAATACCAACTAAAAACCCCCTTCCTCCCTGTCGACCCTGCCCTTTTTTGTGAAGGAAAGGCTGAGATTTAGAACATAGTTACGCCCAGCCGATCCAGCGCAATAAAGTGCCTGGAGTGTGCCCTGGGAGAACACACCCCACTTCGTTATGCGGGGGTAAATGGTCCTTTGTTCCCTAGCAAGCTAAAGGCCCCCCGCTGTAAACGGAACCTAACTCAGGTAGGGAAGTAATGCGCGTACCTGCCTCTCCGGGTGCCAGCTGAAGGCCGGCGACCTCGAATAGACGCATTAGCACGCGCAGCAGGACTTCTCTCCCTATCGCGTTCTGCGGCCTCCTTGAGAGACATCACTGTCTCACAAAAAGTGACCGCAGCCCCACAGTTGTCGCTGCTCTGCAACATGGCCTTAACCAGGTCGCAGAGCGAGTCAACCGGACCTACGTGCGTCTCAAGTTCGAAACGCTGCGGCGCCCATGCGGCGCACTCGACTAGCGTATGAAGCGCCGTGTCGGGCGCGCCGCACTGGCGACAGTCCGGGGAAGGCAAGCAGCCCACAATGCGATACAGATACTTATCGAAACATCCGTGTCCGGTAAGTATCTGCGTCGTCCTGAAGGTCAGGGTGCCACTGGTGCGGTTGACCCATTCCGTCAGCTGTGGCCTGATTGCATCCACCGTGTAGTCGCTGGCCGCAGAGCTCTCGAGCTCTTGAGACCAGATGGCGATCATGGAAGCGGTTTCCCGCTTCCTGATCGCTTCGATTTCGACTTGACAGAAGGTCCTGCCGGGTACGACGCACTGCCGTCAGGTCAGTCCTCACGGCCAGAACCCGCTGCGCCCGGTGCAGCAGAGTTCTATTGTGGCGGTGGAGTGCAATGGACCAGACAGGTGCACCGTACAGTGCCATGCTCCTCAGGATGCCGGAGTAGTTTCCGAGTCTATTGCAAACAAATATAAAACTAAACTATATCATTAATATATATAAAAACTGATATAAAAACTAATGCTACGAAACGAATCTATAAAGAAGAACATAATGTAATAAGGAACATAAAGCTTAAAAACTAAAAAAACTTATAACAATAGCAATTTTATATTTTGTCTGTCAGTCTGTTGGTTTGTGTCAAATATGTAGTATATAATAAATAGGAAATATCTAATCTGAGAATAACCATTGTTAAATAGGCAACAAAAGATGGAAACATCAACGTAGATCAGGCAGATCCTGCACATGAAACCAACATCATTATATGGCACTAGTATCATGTACAAGATCCGCCTGACTCACTTGATGATCATATATATATTTTTTATTTTGCTCTAAACCCGTGTATATTTTGCAAGCTTTTAATATGGGGTAGAATATTGTTCCAACATTTCATGCATATGTTACATCTGTTTTAAGATACGGATTTATATTTTGGGGAAATTCTACAGACAGAGAGAGAGAATATTTAAAACACAAAAGAAATGCCTTAGATCCATATATCATTTAAAACAAACGGATACATGTAAACCATTTTTTATATATTTTAAAATATTGACATTTCCTTGTTTGTATATTTTTGAAATTATCATATTAATCAAAAACAAATCAACATTATTTGACAATTATAGAAGTGCCCGACATATTAATATGAATAAAATTTATATGCCTCCGCATACCACTTCATTATATGATAAAAGCGTGTTTGGGATGGCAGCAAGAATATATTGTTATAATAAGTTACCACGCAATATAATGCAAGAAAATAATATTAATATGCTCAAAAAAATAGTCGAGTGGTTGATAAAAAAAATCCTATTATTAGCGTACAAGAATTTTTAAATGAGAGGTAATTAAGAAGATTTGTGTTGTTTAAATAAAATAAAAGATTTATAAGGCACCAAATTAAATATTATACAGAGATAGGTTAAGTTAAGGTTAAGGGGATATCGACCACGACGTCAAGGCCCCATTTTTTTTTATTTTTTTTCAGGCGGGGGGAATGCTGTTTACGCACAATACTGGGTCCTGGCAAGGGATCAGACCAACATCGACAGCGATAGGGTTACTGGATGCTTTGTAACCCACTCGCAATCGATCAGCTTGTGTGGCGACTCCGAGTTACTGCACGGGCAGCCCCCAATACCCACTAAAACCACCCTCCTCCCATGTGCCTCGCGCTTTGTTGTGTAGGAAAAAGTGCCTGAATGTGCCCCGGGAATCAGAGCACATCCACTTCGTCATACGGGGGTGATGAATCCTTTGCTCCCTAGCTAGCTAAAGGCCCCCGCAGCGGTATTATTTTAGGGTGGGAAGTCATGCGCGTACCTGCGTCTCCGGGTGCCGGCTGAAGGCCGACGACCTCGTAAAGACGCATTCGTACGCGCAGTAGTACTCCTCTCCCTATCTCGTTTGGCGGCCTCTTTGAGAGATGTCAAGGCCCGTATTACAGCAGCTTGGGCCAAGTGGTGTGAGGTGACAGGCGTCATTTCTGACCCCAAAATGCCGGTCAAATTAAAATGACAGGTCTAAAAATCCATCATTAGACTGTCCTCTTATATGGCAGTGAAGCGTGGCCTGTACTTGAGCAACACAAGCAAGAACGGAGATGAATATGCTGCGATGGATGTATGGAGTGACGCGGAAAGACTCTTTATGTCCGTGCCATAGCAGACTAACTGCAAGAGTGTCGCTTATGCTGGTACGGCCACGTTTTACGGAGACCGGTTAATTATGTGGGGAACAAATGTCTATCCATGCCGGCTCCGCCAGGTCCCGGTCGAAGAGGAAGGCCCAAGAAATCTTGGCTTGACGTTGTGAAGGATGACAGCTGTGCCAATGGTCTCAAAACGGGGGATGCTGAAGACCCCGCGAAGTGGAGTAGAAAAAGTAAGATAGCGGACCATGGGCGTCGGAGTGAACGCTCCGAACGCAACCGCGATTTAACGCTCGGATGTTGATGACAGAGATAGGTTAAGTAAGTTTATATTACGATTCTATGAAAGGCTAGCTAAGTAATAAGTTCTCAGTTATATTTAATAATATCTATATAACACTTAGTTCGCAATAAAAATGATTTGATTTGGTCTCCGCCAGCAGAGGGGCCTAGGGTCCAGACTACCAGTGGTTAAGGCTACAGAGACAGGAGCTTCCTCACAATGCGGACCGTGTTCAGTAAAGCTGCCTTCTGTGCCGGTACATTCAGCCATAAACCGAGCGAGGGCTTTTCAAGGTGGCGGTCAAGGCTCTTCGCTATTGGTCGGTTCATGGACACCACTGTCGCTACTATAATTGTGGACTCCAAGTTCCACATGGCAGATCAAAATTCGTTGTTATTATTATTAATCCATCAAGAGCATTCTGTTTTTCTTGTATATTGTATTCATTCTATACATTTCGTAATCAATATTTCTAATTTTTACAATGGGTCTCATGTACTTGTGATAGAGAACAACAAAAAATTTACAAAATATGGACATTTCTGTTTTATTTGACAGGGACTCCAAGGTGTTGTAGAAACATGTCGGTTAAATATTTAGTTTTTGCTTTTTAGTGTGAAATTGGTTCTGATTTTGTTAAAAAATATATTTTTGACTTTTAAGTTGTGCAAATACTTAAGTAGCATTACAAATAATATACTAAACACCTCTAGAAATTGTATAACGCGTATATAAATTTGCTATTTGAATTTGATAAAAAAATTGAAAATCGGTCCACAATTGACGGAGAAATCAAGTAACATACGTATAAAAACCAACATATGGACGAATTGAGAACCTCCCCTTTTGGAAGTCGGTTAAAAAATGCTTCTAGATCGACGCCTAAACTTCAAGACATGGTAAATATTTATTTATTAAGTTTTAGTTTCATGTCATTTTTTATTTTTGTTGTTTTTTTCTAATTTTTATTTTATTTTATTCGGAAAACAAACAGTTTACAACTAAGTATATACTACTAAATATCTATAACCATTTAATTGTTTCTGGCTATAATGCTTGCTAGTAAATATGTTAAATTCTGCAAATTAAATTAAAAATAGGATTTTTTTTTAAAAGAAAAGAAAATAAATTATTTTAAAACTGACCTATTGACTTCTTAATATTCAGAGCAATGCTTTACCAGAACCGTCTTAAGATTCTGCGGATTACTAATAAATAAATCTATATCATGTGTGACAGCTAAAATATTATAGTTAATTGATACACGATTAAAATAAGAATTTGCCCTTTAATTACGAGATATTCAGTCACACAAACACTTGAATAGCTTTAAAAAAAATGAAACCCGTTGTACGTGGCTATAATAATCGAGAATTGCTCTGGGTTTTCCTAAAATTCACTTATTAAATCCTAATTTAATATTTTCTTAAGCTTTCGCGACTTGTATACATAATAAAACTACGTTTTAACGGTTCTAAGCGCAGTAGTTTATTTGATTTTGGTTATTCCGACGTTTCAGCCGGTTTTCAGTGGCCGTGATCACGGACGACAAAGATGACAATTGTCGACGAGTATTGTTTAAGTTTTATTTAGCCTACTGCCAACTTATTCATTTTAATTGTTTCGTTTTAATTTTGTTTATGGTTATTATTAACTCTATGGGAGCCTAATCTACTTTACCACCGCTTCACAACATGTTATGGCTTGAAGAGAAGAAGCGGCGCAAGAAACTCTTCAGCAAATATGTCTAGCTCTAAAAATATATTATTAAATGGATGGAAGGATAAATGCTAATTTGTTGACTACGAGACTAATTTCCTTCTTTTCTTTTGAATAGGAAAAAAATCTGTCCAAAGTTTACAGAGATATTGCGTAGCAAACATACATAAAAATAAAAAATAAAACCGAATAAAGAACTTCCACCTTTTTTAAGTCAGTTAAAAGCTATTCATCGGCTGATTGTAAATAAAACATAATTATTAAAAAATTAAAAATGTACATCTTGTTTTTTCTTACTTGATAAATTTCTGGATAAAATTTTAGTTAAATTGTGTCTCTAGATGATTAATATAAAACATTATCTACTGTTATAAAGTAACCTAAGACGTGGATTCAGTCGTCTGGGACATTGAAACATCATTGAAATTAAATAGTGTAATACATTGCAAAAGTCCTGTTTGTAATGTATGAAAATGATCTTCTAAGGAAAAATATGTATAAGTGGACTTACCCCTGCCTTGCATCAACACTGTCAACGAATGGCCTACTATCGGTAATGCCCCGGGGTACATGGGGGGCAATGTGGACCTCCGCCATCGTATACTCCACCAACAGACAATTATTAAAATTACAAATAACCACATAATAATAACTAACATAATGACAAAGCCCAGAACACCAGAAAGAAACGAAACACGTCTATCTGCGTATTATTATTGTATCAATGTAAAATATGATTCACTTATTAAGTAAAGCACTTTTACAAGCATTATAGTGCATGATTCCAGAGCGATCAGACAAAACTTATTTTCACATAGATGAAAGCTTAGATTCTCAGTGGCGTCTCTTTAAATACCCGCGTGCTCGTGGAGCTCGCTTTGTGATATCTGGGCAGGTACGTCAAGTTCATAAATATATATGCATTGACAAGGATTCAAAATATTTGAATCCTTGTCAATGCATATATATTTATTATTATATATTTATTAACTTGTAATAAAACTTTTACAAGTTCGGAGGACATCATCGATGATGTCGATGGATTTGGCGGGGACTCAGACTTCGACATACAAGTTGATAACATACCCGATGACGATATTGAATTATTACTCGAATAATATGATTGACTTTTATAAAGAAACAAATTATTATATTTCCTAATATATTTATCTTTTGATTCCATGTTTACTTTACTTTATATTATTTAATTTTATAAAAATATATAAAATATACTTTTGGAACATTTTTGCAAAATAAATACAAAATGAGGATTCATACAAAAAGTAGTTTTGCTAAAATGTTCCAATACCATTTCTCCTAATTACTTACGGTTTTAAGGTAAATATAATAAAAAATGGTACATGATCATATAATGATTATATTTTATTACGATTATACCTACATTGTTCATCTATACTAGTTAGGAGAAAAAAGTGTACCACGGAAACACTAAATTGCGTTTTTCTCAAATTGTAGTAACTGTGGAATGGAACGTTTTCGCATAACTACGTCCACTTGATCTAGAAGATTTTTTTTATAAGAAAGTTGATAAAATGCTCTTTTTCTCTTTCTAAATAATTTTATAAAATGCAATAAAAATACTTTTCAAAATTTTTATATTTCATTTCATCTGGACTTTTATGCTATTGACAATAAAATGTATTTAAATCAATCTTACCGGTAACATTAAAATTCTAAAGCACCATCTATGTTTCTCAATAGAAATGATGTAGACACATGGATAGTTAGAAATATAAAGTTTCATTGTTCAAGTTCAGTGCTCGCTCCATTTTCCTTTTCTAACTATTTTTTTTATTTAGCCCTATTATGTTTTTAACACGCTTTTATTAGCTTTACCTGTATGTATGTTTGTAACCTTCCCCTTTGAGCTCGATTTTGTCCTACTTTCAACGATCAGATTTAATTCAAAGTTTGAACACCTGTCAAAGGTCGATGACAATGCAATACTATAGTACCATGGAGCTGATCTGATGATGGAGTCGGAAGGTGGCCATAGGAACTCCTGTACTAAACAAGATAGACCTGTCGTGTTTGGGCTCGTATGTTTATATCGCGTGACAATGCAATAATATGGTACCATGGAGCTGATCTGATGGTGGAGTCGGAAGGTGGCCATAGGAACTCCTGTACTAAACATGATAGACCCATCGTGTTTGGGCTCGTATGTTTATATCGCGTGACAATGCAATAATATGGTACCATGGAGCTGATCTGATGATGGAGTCGGAAGGTGGCCATAGGAACTCCTGTACTAAACAAGATAGACCCGTCGTGTTTGGGCTGGTATGTTTATATCGCGTGACAATGCAATAATATGGTACCATGGAGCTGATCTGATGATGAAGTCGGAAGGTGGCCATAGGAACTCCTGTACTAAACATGATAGACCCATCGTGTTTGTGCTCGTATGTTTATATCGCGTGACAATGCAATAATATGGTACCATGGAGCTGATCTGATGATGGAGTCGGAAGGTGGCCATAGGAACTCCTGTACTAAACATGATAGACCCGTCGTGTTTGGGCTCGTATGTTTATATCGCGTGACAATGCAATAATATGGTACCATGGAGCTGATCTGATGATGGAGTCTGAAGGTGGCCATAGGAACTCCTGTACTAAACAAGATAGACCCGTCGTGTTTGGGCTCGTATGTTTATATCGCGGGACAATGCAATAATATGGTACCATGGAGCTGATCTGATGATAGAGTCGGAAGGTGGCTATAGGAACTCCTGTACTAAACAAGATAGTCCCGTCGTGTTTGGGCTCGTTTTACTTGTCTTGGTTAGCACTCTGCTGCTACATTATATGCAGTATCTCAAAAGCTTGTATTTAAAAACATTAAAAAAAAATTCAACTAAAAATGAAAAATAAACAATAGTTTAAAAAAAGCGCTTTTTAAGATATTAAAGAAGAAGAAAAAGCGCTTTGAATACACCCCACGCTTTTTTTTAAGACCCCATTCATCAGAAACCAAATTTATTATATTTTATTTTCTGTTTTTTAGTTGGATTTTTTATGAAAGCGTGTTTTTTTAGTTTTTTTTAAACTATGATTTATATCTATTATTATTTATTTTATAGTTCTTATCTATACAGATAAACAAAAGTGAAGTGCCTGTTTGAAATCTCAAAATAAAATCTAAAAAATCGGACCAGGAGATTCCGAAAATGCTATTTATAGAATTTTTGTCTGTCTGTCTGTGTGTCTGGATGTTTCGGCTAATCTCTGACACAGCTGGATCGATTTTGACGTAATTTTCATTGGCAGATAGCTGATGTTATAAGAAGTAACTTAGGCTACGTTTTTAGGGTTCCACGAAAAAATTCCACAAGTATATTTGTCTCACTGTTTGTTATCCTTTTATGGAAAGACTATTCAGCCGATTTGGCTGAAACTGGGTACATATGTTTTTTTTTTTTTCTTTTTCGCCCGGTCTCTCTATCTTAGTTCATGACAGAGCCATCGTATCTTTTTCTTTATTACTTTATTTTCAAAAAATTTTTTCATGCATTAACTATTCTTACTACTTATTTCAACACAAATGAGTCTTACTGAATTGGGAAAGGTTGGCTAGGGTTGGTTTGGGTTGGAAGTGGGTAGGTACAAGGTTATTGGTGTTGGATGGTTATGGATAGTGTTGGGGTAGGTTGGGAAGGGTGGGGATATTTTCTTTATTACTTTCTTTATTCTAACTTTTACAAATGTGTTTTATACTCTAACATTTACATTGTTTGTTCTTATCTACACGTGTTACATACTTATTTTACTTATGTCCAAAATACATTTTTTGCCAAATTTCCTAAATTTTCTATTACGGTAATTCATGTATACAAATTTAGAATTTGTGACTTTTATTATTAACATTTCTTATAAGTAGTGTAACTCAGCAACCGGGAGGCCTATTGTACCCGAGCTTGGGTTCTGGGTGTTGCCCCTGACCTGTACAAGGTCCCTATGTACACAGTTTTCACACAAAATTTTTGCCCTTTTTTATGACAGGAATCGAAGGAGGGTCTTGTCAAAGCACCTACAGTCAAAACCCCAGCTCGATAGGACTAATAACGGCTGAGTAATCGAAACTTTAAAAATTTCAAAATGGCCGCGCTAATGTCAAAGTGTGGCGAGAAAACCTCGCCACTCGGTGGTCTTTTGTCGTATCGAGACCGGACTTCGACTGGGGTGCTTCCCTGAACCTTCCCCAGGCCGCCCTGGGGGGGGTTGATATCAAAAAAATTTTGGCCTTTTTAATGGCCATTCGGCTGCCAACTCCTGCGAGGATACCAGGATCCAAAGCCCCGTCGGAATCCGCCCAATAACAACGAAGTTATTGAACTTTTAAGAAATTCAATATGGCGGCGGCCCTTAGCCAAAAGGCTAGGATTTTCAGTAACTCCGCCGCTATACGTCCTAGGAGCCTGATCTTGGGCTCAGTGCAAAGGTCCCGACGAGACCAGTGTGCTGGTATCCCTAAAAACTATTTTATGTCTATATTTGTGAAAATATTCACAAATTTGAGCAAAAATTCAATATTTCGGAAAGTATAAATCTAAAAATTTTCAAAAAATATGCAAATGGTAGGCCAAATGGAGCTCTATTTTTCCCCTAATTTAGTTGAGTTTACCCCAATAGCAAAAGCTTATAAAAATTTAAAAATTTTGAAAATTTCAGTTTTTTATTTTAATTTGAGAAATTTCCTAGATAAAAAATCTGGTTTTTATGCGGGCAGGTAGAGCCGGCTGCCGCGCACAATCCTACAATTTTAAAACCCACGCGTCTCTTATACTTTCCGAGATATAACGGAAACAAGTTTAATCTTTTAATATAAAATAACTTAAAACTATAATACTTAAAATTATTCTGACGCCGGTTTCTATCTGCTCCTCTTGAGGTCTTCAGGTGGTCCAAACCTGAAATCGCTCACGTCAGTAATGACGGAGCGATTTTTAGGTTAGGAAGTTGTTTTTCTTGCGATGGTTTCCGGGGGGCTGGTCCGATTTTCCCGAACGGGGTGTCTAACGACGCGTCCGCCCGAGATCTCGCTGGCTAGCAAGAAAAAACACCCGGATATCTTGGAAGAAACTGGAGTTAAGTCCAAAAAACGAAAAATGACGAAAATTTTTGCCAGTTTTTAATTTTTTACCAAGTCCGTATGAAACTTTTCTAAGGTCGTTTCTGGCGATATCCCTTATTTTTTGGCGCTCTATTTGATGGTAAATTTTAATTTTGAATAAGTCCAAATTTGTCAATTTTGGGTCCACGTGTTTACACTTTTTGTCGTATAACTTTTCGGGAGGAGTTGGAAAATTGATGGTCGTATTTTTGCGGTGTGGGGGCATCAGAGCCCCACAAAAGCCGTCCTTAAAAACAAGTCCTCACCGATCTAGTTTCGGAGATATAATTTTTTGAAAATCCAAAAACCCGTTTTTGTTGAATAACTTTTTTGTCCGAACACTTAGCACTTTAATTCTTTCACAGGCACCTGCGCCTCACTTTTGCGCACACTTTGGTATATCGCACTGTAACTTAACTCTAAAGAATCCTATTTTTAGGAATTTTGTGGCCAAGAACTATTTTTTATCCCGAAAAATGAGATAGTTTCCGAAATGAAAATATATTTGGCCGAACGGGTCTAAATGATCAAACGGCTGAATGGCCCAAATGGTCGAATTGACCGAAATGGCTGAAATGACTGAAATGGCTGGAATGGCCCAAATGACCGAAATGGCTGAAATGGCCGAAATGTCCGAAATTGCCTAAATGGCCAAAATGGCCAAAATGGCTGAAATGGCCCAAATGGCTGAAATGACTGAAATGGCCCAAATGGCCGAAATAGCTGCATTGACTGAAATGGCTGAAATGGCCCAAATGGTTGAAATGACTGAAATGGACGAAATGTCCGAAATTGCCTAAATGGCCGAAATGGCCAAAATGGCTGAAATGGCCTAAATGGCTAAAATAGCTGAATTGACTGAAATGGCCCAAATGGCCGAAATAGCTGAACTGACCGAAAAGGCCGAAATGTGTGAAATGGCTGAAATGGCCCAAATGACCGAAATGGCTGAAATGGCCAAAATGTCCGAAATTGCCTAAATGGCCGAAATGGCCCAAATGGTCGAATTAACCGAAATGACTGAAATGGCTGAAATGGCCGAAATGACCAAAATGGCCGAAATGGCCCAAATGGCTAAAATGGCCGAAATGGCTGAAATGGCCCAAATGGTTGAAATGACTGAAATGGCTGAAATGGCCCGAAAATGGCCGAAATGACCAAAGTGGAAAATCACAAAAAACCTATCCCATTTTTTGGGATAACCCATAATATTGATTACATAAATCAATCCTATTATCCGGGATAAAAGGTTTCCCTTGTCCACCCTCGGTATTAAAGTTCCATGTATACCGAATTTCAACTAAATCGGTTCGGTAGTTTTTCCGTAAAAGGATAACAAACAAAAAGACAAATATATTTTTATCCCGGAAACTATTCCATATTTCGGGATAAAAGCATCCTATGTATGAACATAGGAGAATGATCTCACCATCGAAAATATATATATAATGAATTTCAGCCAAATCGGTCCAGTAGATTTTCCGTGAAAATGGAACAAACAGACAGACAGACAGTAACTTTCGCATTTATAATATCAATAGGGAAGGGATAATATGAATTCATTGTTGTTCCATAATACAATAAAATTATTTTAATAAAATTTGCATCTAAAAACTAATATCATTAGAATAGAATAAAGTTTAACTGTATCAAAGTTAGTTACAAAAAAAGAACCTCTTATGTGGGGGGGGGATCGAGTCCTCTACCTCCTCACTTCCATAGTATTAGAAAACAACAAGGCCAAACATGTTTAATATTATGTGTCGAATTTTCAATAGGTATTATCCACGTGAACTTCTCTCACTTTATCATGTTTTGTCTAGTTTCCGCTTGTTCTCAGCCGCATGAATAGTGTGATATCGGTGCCGTGCGATCGAGCGTCGAGTTCGTTAGCTACGTACCTACTTATGTTATGTAGCGTATGTTCGGTGATATACAATATTTTACCACACGCACGCACGCCTTAAACTGGCGCTGTCCCATCGAAGTAAACATTGGTTGCGCGGGGGTAAACTATGTGAAACACCGATTTGAATTAGTAGTATACAGGCTCTTAAGTGCAAAAATGGTCCCCAGATCCTGGACTATCCGTATGTACCTTTCTCAGGATGTTTTCTTTCGCCATATAACACGCGGAAATTATATTAATTTGAGGTTGACAACCAGCTAAGCAGTGATAGAAATAATAAACAAAAGGGTTTTTCATAAATAATTTATATTTCAAACATAATAAAGATTAATTAGTTAAAACATAAATTGAAATTCCACAAATTAACATATGAGTAAATATTTAAAAAAGCCGTAGAACGTAGAAGAGAATAAAATTCTACTAAATTATTGTACAATCTATCTAATTTATCACCGCTTCGCAACATGCTGTGGCTTGAAGCGGAGCGGAAGCTTCAGAAGAAGCGGCGCAGGAAACTCTCCAGCAACATGCCTAGCTCTGATAATTTTATATAATGTTAAAATAATTTAAGTAAATAATTAAAATGAACAAGATGGCGGTAGGATAAATAAATTCTTAAACATTACTCGTTGAAACTTGACATCTTGGTCTTCCGTGATTACGGCTACTGAAAAGTGGCCGAAGGTTGGGCGTCGTCGGAATAAAAGTCAAATAAAGTACCGCGCTTAAAACTGTTACAATATAATTTTATTATGGGTAGGTACTAGTAGCGAAAAGAAAATACTAAACTGTACTGTTCCAAATACGTAAAGGGAAGGAATAGTAGGTAAGGATGTCCAACTTAATAAAATATAGCTTAATACTTGTACCACATAGCATCAATCAACTTATCTTTTCTCTACTGTAATATGATATCCCGAAACAGGTACCATAGTAACGAGAAATTCATATTTAATTTTGTTTATATCAGCTTTTATTTTAAACTGTCGCAATACGTAGACCAGAGCTGTCTTCATACTCATCATAGCGTAGTTCATACCTAAAACACAATAAGACAACATATTGATAGGTTTTATTGATAGGTAGAGTTTACTCCTTAAGAATAAATTTTCATATTAGGTCCACAGTATGGAAATTTATGAGGAGTGTAATAATACAAGCGTTACGTTTTTTTAAAACCGCCCCGGTATTAGAGCGAACAAAAGCGAACAACGCTTCTTATACGGTCCAATTCGGCTGCGTCACCGCGCATGTCCACATGTTTTTAAATGTTAAAGGATTAAACACCAGTCGGGCGTTGGAGATGACACATGCAAGTTTTTTATTCTTGATTATCTTGAGAATTTTTATTTACAAGAATACGTGCCTCATGCCTTAAACAAAGATATTTTACATACATACATACATATTGTCACGCCTGTTTCCCATTGGGGTAGGCAGAGACGATGGATCTCCACTTGTTACAATCTTGACAAACACTTTTCGCTTCATCAACTTTTATTAATCAATATATATACACACACACTATATATAACTATATATATAAATATATATATATATATATATATATATATATAAATATATATATATATATATATATATATATATATATATATATATATATATATTTAAACTACTTTCTTCAAAGTATCTTCAATTTGATCATGGTGAGTACGTCTCGGTCTACCGGTACCAACTCTACCAGTCACATTGCTATCATATACTTGTTTTGTGATTCTGCTATCATTCATTCTCTCTACATGGCTAATCCACCTTAACATTCCCTTTTCAACTCTTGTTACTACATCTTCTTTCAATTCTCAACGTTCCCTTATCACACTGTTTCTTATCATATCACTTACATTAACCTTACATATACTTCTCAAAGCTCTCATTTCAACTACATTTATCATTTATTTTACTCCATGTAAAACATTCCTAAAAAGGTAGCCACCAATGAGGGTTTCCATTAACACCATCCATTTGTATATCGATATGTCACCAGTGGAATCAGACAGTTGAATGAGGCCTACTTGAAAACGATTAACACTGAATCAGTCCCTACTTTCGTTCTTATATCTGGCACAATCCATCAGCAAGTGCCGAATGTCCTCTTACTCACCAATAGTGGTGAGCCAGCTTTCCATATCAGATACTTAAACTTGCCTGACGAATACTGACCAGAATGGAATCTTAACATCTAGATACTTAATATATTTTTTCTGTGCAGGAACAGAGAAACACTATAATTTTGTGTCGCCAAAACATCCCACAACCAGGTATGTTTGGCCGTTTAGGTGGCTACTACCCCTAGTCTAGAGTATGCCGTCCTAAAAACCTTGAGTTGTGTTCATTTTTAATAGTCAAGATCCAATCCCTCTTTCTAGTCCGGTAGCACATTAGTATTACCTTTGGTGTTCCAAATGTCAATAGGCGTTGGTAGCCGCGCTCCATCAGGTGGGTCGTCTGGCTGTCTGCTGTACTCATGTAATGAAAAAATATGAAATCTATTTAAAGAAGAATTTTGTTTACCAGGGTATCTGCATTGCCTTCTTTTGTATTATTGAATACCGCCTTTTCTTTCACATAATTGCCAAAAGTGTTCTTTCCATTTAGCATAATGCTCTAATTTATTGAGTAATCACCATAGTCAGGTAAACAGTTACGACGGATATATCTGTGAAGCCTACCAATTTTAATAGAAACTCACCAATGCAATTACGCCGTCCC
Organism: Dendrolimus pini; assembly: GCA_949752895.1. Lineage (NCBI taxonomy): Eukaryota > Metazoa > Arthropoda > Insecta > Lepidoptera > Lasiocampidae > Dendrolimus > Dendrolimus pini. Next base: position 7,916,085 of record OX457147.1, on the reverse strand, counting down.
ATGCTGAAACTGGCAAACGCTTTCTCTGGAAGCGTCTTCGGGTCGAGCCATCGTTCCGGTCGAAATACTTCCGCGTCCGGACCCCACACAGAGTGCCGGTTTAAAGCATAAATAGGTATCATGAAGTCATCACCAGCTGGTAAAACGTAATCCTCTAAAATATCACAAGAGAATAGTTTATGCATCTTCAACAAAACAATTACAATCATGCAAGAATAATATTTATTATCTAATTCTAATTATAGATTTAATACTTCAGAATCAATATATCCCATAACAGGTTGATTTTTTTTTTGAAAATGAAGTAATCAAAACATTTTTTTAAACTGAAAAAGAAACACTTTTAAGTTGAATTCTTCATTATACTTCACACGAAACGTAACCAATGATAAAATTCTGGATTTTACCAGGGTATATATTATACAATAGTCATGGCTCTCGACATTTGAGTAGTGGCGAAAGTTAGCGTTCCAGCAGTTGGGAGCCCGACAGTTAACAGCGTTTTATTAGTCAAAAAGGGTTTATAATTGATTGCTCCGCCAATATTTACACACTTTATAGAAGTGAAAAAAATATATGTAAATCTTGATCATATTTCTGAGGTAAAATTTGTAGTCAAAACTCATTTTCATGAAGTTTATGCCATTAGCAAAATAGATGGAGCTATAATCGCGTTTTTTCGATACGCTAACCTACCTACGTTGTCATAAACAACATCTCATTCATTGTGATACTTCAAATCAGGTTGACTGAGACTCGCCTCTATGTTTCGCTTAGCAGTTGTGTAGACTATATAGACTTTGTTTCTTTGTTATTCTAGTGAACATACTAACAAGAAACAGTATGGGAGCTGCATACGTCTAGTCATCGCAGTGGACAACGAACTATGTCCCGTACAAAATAGATTTATACTGATACGGCTCAAAATTTAAATTTGTACTACTTCAAAAATGTTGTCCCGTTACTACTCACGCGTCAAATGTAAGAGGAAGGACGAAACGAGCACAGCAGTACAATAACGCCTTTACAGATATTCACATAACAAAGAGGGACAACGTGATGTACGACTGTTAGTAAAATGAGGTGACCGAGGCCGATCACATCCAATTCTTAACGAACACTTCCGAACAAGAAGTTTTGTACGGGACAAATGAGGGAATGACGTTCACCGCCTCACCGGCCAAACCGGTACAAACCATACAAATGTTCTCGCCTCATTTGAGGCGATACATTGTACTGGTTCAGTACAAAATGTCATGTTACTCTTATAAACTTATTTTAAAATAATCTCCTACTTAACTCTATACTTGCTAGCGCAACGCGGGAACGCACATATTAATAGTTGCTCTATCTCGCTTGCACATCATCCGCCCCGCTCACATATTGTGCTATACAATGTACTAACAGTAAGACTTGTTAATATTTATACTTAAGGTTACCGTTTCCAAAATAAATGAATTCATTTCATTTCACATCAACACTCAATAGTGAATACTACTCTCTGCCATCTGAAATATCATTTAACCTCTACCTCTCGCTACTACAACAATAAAGTTTTAGGTAAAATACCTACCTAATTAAATTTGTATGTATGTAGCATAGAGCTACTCTACCTAGGTTTTTTCACGCGTAGCCGCGGGGAAAATACTAATAAAATATATATTTCCTAAAAATTTATTACATTTTTTTTAACACCATTGTAACTATAGATGTCAATCATTAATTATATCTTGCGCTGTTATTTATAGAATTTCTTTAGTTCATTAGTAAGAGATTTTTGTAAAATTTAATGTAATAAATTTTTTGCTTTATTACTTGTTTTTATAGTCCTGTCAATGTGTCGCATCACAAATGGAACTACTGGGTATAACCGCATAGTTTCTCTCATTACTGCTTCTAAATACTTCAGTTGTGACAAGTCTTGCTTTAATACGTCTCGGTCGCCTCCGACAAATATTTCCTGTAACCTGTTAAATGGTTAAATAAAAATAGTCAATCTATTTAGTATGATAGTGTTACGTGTTAGCAGGGGTACGCACTTAGGATTGGAAGAAAACGCCAGTTTTTAACTTAACGCTTTTATTGACTTACACAGTCGCACGTCATACCTCTATGCAGGGTTGCCCCTATACTCACGACTAACGATTCACAGTCCCGACGATAAGCTGTCTCGCTCACAATACCGTCGCCGATATTGCGTAGACCACCTCCTGCATACAGTGCTCACCTCCGATATTACAGCGTGTAGCTCGCTTCTGGTTCGTCTGTCGAACTACGCTACACTCCTCCTTCACTTAATTGTCCACTAAACTTGTCACTGACCACCACTTAGCTCTTCACTGTCTTCTATTAAACTTCTCTTCCAACTCTACCATATCGCACTTATCACTTCGCTGTATTGAACTGAACTCAATTCTAAACTGCCCGGAAGGTGCGCCTTACGCTGCTTATATACCCGGAAGAATATTCTAGAACCCATAATTTCGTTATTCTTATATTTACTCTCTGTCCCTTTCCAAATATCTATCTATCTCTGTCTTTTCCTTCCCGAACCTTCTATTCCAGAACTTTCGTTTCTTATCTATCCTTTTCGTTAGAAATTTCGTTAGATGTTAATCTATCTATCTCTTTCTTTTCTTTCCCGAACTTTCTATTCTAGAACATTCGTTCAACGTCCTATCCCTTTCTAAAATATATCAGTCCTTGTCGTTTCTTTCCAGAATCTTCTACTTTTTTATAAAAGTCGAGGCCGGCTTACGCTGCTAGAAAATTCTGCCCTCAGTCGCCACAATAATTTAAGGCCTACTGTCCACATAACAGCACGTCATCATCATTTTACTCTTGAATGAATGAATTAATTAATTAATGAAAACTCTTTATTGTTCATCATAACGTATACCTAGACATTTAATATAAATACATTTCCATTAGAACAATGGGCGGCCTTATCGCTTATAGCGATCTCTTCAAGGCAACCCGGTGTCCAAGGAGACATCACAAAAAAAATATTGGTGGTTTAACTCAATTAAATCTAATTCAATCGTCATAAAAAACACAATAATAAACTAATATAAATATATATAATTAAATAAATTATTATAATATAAATTACATATACTTACATGCGAAACAATAATATTGCATGGACAAATAATGGTCAGTGATCAAGTGTTGGAATGTAAAAATGGATGTAGCTTGTCTGATTTTCAAGGGAATTTTCAATGAATTCACTCTCTGTACTCTTCTGTGTAGCTTGCGTAGAAAAGGACGAAACCTTGTCCACGCCACGGTTTTGTGACTTTTATATATCGTCATGCGTTCGTCATGCAGCTCGTGCCGCAGTCTGCCACTACTTAAGACTCTTAAGTTAAGAGTATTGCGAGACTCACACAAAGTGTATGCATCAGCTCTGACACACGACTGGAGGACATACATGAAAAAATATATACAGGTTCGCGGTGACAGCGGCCGAATGCGGCCTAATAAGTAAGTAAGTTACAAGAAACGAAAATACATACAGACAGATAATCACTTAGCCAGTAGTAAATACACGTATAAATACAAAATACACTCACTTGAATTTTAATTAAATATTAAAATCAAATAAGTAATATCAGTGTGCCTGACAGAAATCTAATAGTAGTTTTGGTAAGCAAACTTATATAGAGAGGTGAACATTAATCTGACATAAAGATTAATTCTTAAATTACTTTAATTAACAAAAACGGCTTGACCGATTCGATTTTTTTTTTGTTTTGTTCGCTATATTTAATACAGGGTTGGTTTTAAATAACACATAACGATTTTGAATTAATCCGCGCTACGAAAGAAGTCCCATGGAAAATGAAGGAACTCAAATGGCAGCTCCGCTCTTTCGTTTCTTTCACCATATCCCAATTAATTGGGGTCGGCACAATATGTCTTTTTGTTCCACACTCCTCTATTCTGGCATACATCATCTGTCACAACACAAATCTTCATATCATCCTTCACGCAATCCATCCATCTTTTTTTTGGTCTACCTTTACATGTGTACCCATTCATCTAGTATTTAAACATTCTTTTTGTCACGTGACTTTCATCCCTCCACATTATATGTCACCTAGTCTTCTTCCTCTCAATTTTTCAGTCACGGGTGCAACTCCGCTATTAGATAGTATTTCAATCAGGAAATAAATTTACATAGAGCTTTAATTATTCGAGATTTTTGCTTTCATTTGTTTCATTTCACTGTCCTCTTATGTTCTCATTTCTTACCTTATCCATTCTTCTAATACCACACATTCATCTCAACATTTGGTGGCACATAAATCAGAGTAAACGGCGAGTGCACTACAAATAAAAGCAATTCAGCAATTTTTAGTAACATTACCTATTATTACTACATCATTAGCATCATAGCGTTAAATAACGCTTCCGTTCAAAGTTGTAACTTCATTATTATATATTATTAACCTTGACTTGAATAAAATATATTTTATAATAATGGATTCATTATACTTTATTATTATTGTTTTAGTTTCAAGGAAGTCGTTTATACAACGATATAAATAAGTTATATCATATTTATGATTTACTCAAAAAAGGGAAAACATATAATTTGTAAATTCCTTAAGTCTCAAACTACTTAGAAACTGAGAAATTGATAACAGTTGCCGAATGACAATTAGTTTTACTTACACACACACTTTACAAACATTGATTGGGTGTGGGACACCCAGAGACACTTGTAACTGAAGAGCGTAGATGATATTGGACGTGATGTAAGACTCTTGAATAAATATAACTTCGATTTTAAACTGGCATTTATTTACACTCTAGAAAGTGTCTTATAGTAGCACAAAAAGTGTCATTTCTAACTGAATTCAAAACACGTGTCTTTTATTTTAATTTTTGAATTTCCCACCAACGATAGCTAGTTTTATACACATCTCCCATTGGTTAATCGAATCGTTGCGCCCTGGATAACAGAGTTATATATGCCCTGATTAACAATAACAAAAGTAGATCATTATGTAATTGATAAAATAAATTTAAATAAATAAATAAGAAATTTGTAGTGTATTGTTATATATAATTTATCTTATGATTAAACATAAATAAATAATAGACATAACGTAGGGCAAAATATGTTGTTGCAAGGTAGCAATTGCCAAATGTCAAAAACCAAATGCCAAAATTAAATGCCAAAAGATTGACCTTGAACTTGAACTACTTTTTGTGAGAATTACATTTAAATACAAATTTTATTACAAAGGTTGGTTTAAGGAAGCGGGAGGTGTTTCAGAAAAATATTGAAGATTCCAGAAGAAAGAGACAAGGACAGATACATTTTAGAAAGGGTTAGAAGATGAACAAAAGAACAATGAAATGGAGATCGAAATTCTAGAACAGTAGAAAACTCAGAAAGATGTGTGTACAGAAAGTGAAAGACAATAAATAAAAGAATAACAAAAAGACGATCCAAATTATGGGCGCCAGAAGATTCTTCCGCTACTTCTGTAACGCAGCGTGACTCGCGACTACGGAGAAGTTCGATTACGGACAGCAAAGCGACAACTACTATACGAGAGAGAGTTGGAAGAGAAGTTTAGTAGAGGATATACAGAAGCGAGCTACCCGCGGTAAATTTGGGAGTGAGCACCGGAGCTTTAGGAGGTGGTTTACGCAATATCGGCTACGGTATTGTGAGTGACACATCTTATCGTCGGGATAGTGCGTGTAGGAGAACCCTGCAGAGAAGCATCACGTACGGCTGTGAAGTTAATAAAAGCATTTAGTTAAAAAACTGGTGTTTCCTTCCAATCCCAATCCCCGCTCGCAAGAATCAATATCAGTCGCCGAATTTCTTAAATCTATAATTGATACCGCCATGTAAACCTTCTTTCGACCTATTAATACTTTTCTTCGACATTTTAAATTATTCCTTTAAATGTGACGGCGCGTTCCCCTTTCGCACGTCACTTCAATCATTCATGTCATAAAATAAATTAAAATAAATCGCACCGCTCTGTAAATAAATATAATATTATAAAATAACTTAAATATACCGCGCCCGCACCATATAAATATATATAACTCGCTCCGCACCGCAATTTAATATATAATAAACATATTATACTAAAAATAAATAGATATAGGATTAAATACTATAAATACCAAGTACAATAAAGTGTGTGTGAAGTGGATAGTGGAGAAGAGAAGCCGCATTTCATCTCCATTAACCAGGTAAGTGCGTGCTTATTTCCCGATTCCCGTCCAAATTGTTCCACACTTCTTTCCCGCAAAGTTGACACAGTTCACTTAACGCTAAATCCAGCGCCGCCGCAACAATAATAATATAAATGATAAATAAAATTAAAGTGTCCGTTTGCAATGTCAAAATAACACAACACAACAATTGTCTATTAAATGCATATAGAAGTGTAATTCCATCGAAAAATCAATTTTTAAAATTTTTATCTATCTGTTTGTTACGGCTAATCTCTGAAACGGCTGGACCGATTTTGACGGGAACTTCACTGACAGATAGCTGATATTATAAGAAGTAACTTAGGATGCTTTTAAAATTAGGCTTCCGGGAAAAAAATCCACACGAGTGAAGACGCGAGCACAGCTGGAACAAATACAATATTACTCACTCTTTATAAACCTTCTCCTGTACTTCTGGATAGGAGCCTAATACTATTAATATTTGAGAGACAGTAAGTGATGTGGTATCGTATCCAGCCGCAATTAATGTATCAGTTTCTTCTTTAACTTCTTTATTAGTTAAAACATTCTTCATCTTTAACTCTATAAGAAGTTCTATATAAGCTTTAAATTTATTTTTGCCATTAATGGAATTATCTAAAAATAAAAGTGAGATTGTAGTCGATGACGAATTTCATATACTTAAATAAATACATTTCTAATGTAAGCTAAAAACTACAAAAAACTTAAAACGAAAAGAAGAAAATTTTAATCAAATTAATTTCAAAATACGTAGGCCTATGTTTGGAGAATTGACTGTATAAAACAAAACAAAAAATTATGTCAATACAGGTTGTGATTTTCTAGAAGAATATAAAATATGGTATATTTGATATGTTTACCCTTCATATTATTTTGTATTTCGATCTCCTTTTTGGAAATGATCTGAAAGATAAATTTAGGTTACTTACACAGCTAGAAAAATAGTTTTTTCTCGAGATAAACTTTCTTTTGCATAAAATAATCTTTATGTAGAAAAAAATACTGTCACAAGTGTTCGTATTCGGATATACAAGTAAACTGAAGCCACATTAGTGCTACACTCTAACATACGAGTCTGTACGTAGTAGGTGAGACAGTACAATGATACCCCGCCGAGACTTAGAGAATTTTGAAGGACTTCTGCCACTAATAATTCTAAAATAATTACAGTAAAAATATTAGATGAGAAAAAAGTAACTAAAACGCTCGCATAACAAATATAGTATTGCACAAAGAAAATTCCAAAGAATTGAGAGTATCTTAAAATGTAATAGCTACCAAAAGTAACAATGGGGATTGTTCACTTTTTTTCAATCTGGCTATTTGAAAAACCATTTCGAGGAATAGTGTCCCTAATCATTTCTGTCTAGTTAAAATTCCAAAAAACGTACGATCTTCTTATATTTTGTAAGAAATGCGTTTGACCTTTATTTGACCTTACTAAATCCAATCAGGTGGGCCGCCTGCCTGTTTGCCTGCTTCAGGTGTAAAAAAAATTGTAGCTTTAGGTACATTATTTGATTTAAGTTATGTAACATGGATTTTCCCTAAAGACCACTTTAAAAAATTTAACGATAACTATAGAAAATAATAATGGTTGAACACGAAAAATTATAAGCCTAGCGACAAAAATAAGTAGCACAGATTACTATGATTAGATATAGATAAAACTTGCTTTGATTATGTTTATTTTCTAGGCAAAGAAATCAATGTAAACTTGTGCCTTATGACGTTATCGGAGAAATAACTTTAAAATCGAATTATAAAAAAACTAACGCTTAAAATACAAAAATATTCAAATTAGTATCTTAAAATGCCCTATTTTACGTAATAAAAATATAAAATCAGAGGGTAATTTTTTGTGAACAATCCCCATTATCTTATGTGGCAACAAACAAACAATGCCCGTCTTGAACGATTGGCGTGTGATTACTGTGTGCGTGTTTATACTTGCCGAGCAAGATAGTGAGTACCTACGAGACTGAAAGGTAAGAACAAGAAGTTGGCTCAGTGAACAAATGGATGTCCGAATGACAATCTCGTCACTGATCTGCCGAATATCCGTTATTATTTATATGAACAGAACTCCCCCATGGGTAGTGTCTCGCCTTTGTTCTCGTCAAATGTATTCAAGGCATTATAGCACGGTCGGATCCATTTTTATGAGATGAAATTTACAATTGTACATCCAATAAAGTACCGTCACATAAAGAATGCTAGCGTTTCTATTGTAAATTTGTCATCAGCCTATCGTCATTCATTGCTGAACGCCACTTGTTCCGGTCCTCAACTTTTTATTTTTTTGATAACGCAGGGGGAGTGTGTTTGTACACCGACCTTCGAGGAAAGGGCCAAATGCAGAGCGGAAGCATGCATCCAGGGTGTGTGGGATTCTCAGCGACCGGGTTCTCCACGATAGCTTCAAACAGAAGCAGTCGCAAAAAATCGTTCGCCGAACTATCCACTAAACCCACGTCTGTGCACCGGTATCCGCGATTTTACGGGGCATCACGGAATTTGGAACAGAGTTACTGCACAGAGATTCCCCCACGCTCGGCAATACTGGGCCACCTCGGTGGCAGAGAAACCAATTTCACCACTTAGGTGGGAGGGGGGAGAAGTCCGCTGCTACCCCCATAACTACGGCCCCCTGTCACAGTAATTATGGGAGGAAGAGACGCACGTAGCGGGGCCTTCGACCGCCAGTCCTGCGGATGGCATCCGCGTACGTGTCCTCCTCTCTAACTCTTTCTGTGGCCTTCTTCTGGAGGGGTAAGGGAGTCCTGCATTACGTTTACTGAGTCGTAGTCTTCACTCCATGACTCCATTGTATTGACCATTAGTACTACGATAGATGTGGCCAGCCCGTTGCCATTTTATCTGGCTCATTTTATGAGCTATGTCGGTTACGGTTCTGTTTCGTAAGTTCTCATTTCTGATTTTACCCCTCAGATAGACACGTTAAATAGCTCTCTCCAAAGCCCACTGAGCGACTTTAATAAATATGTGTACCTGACCCACCATCAGTGTTCAAGTCTCAACACCATATTGTAAATTATTAGTTATCCTTTACATATTTAATTCAATTTCTCATTTTATGATAATATTACTCAACATTTTAAGTATTTCTTAGAGGTAGTCCCTTTTAATGTTCAACAAAATATTTTCGCAAAACTATTACGTATACATTAACCCAAAACATTTCTGTAAGAGTATAATATTTTAAAATTCTGTCCATAACAGTTTGTATGTCTATCTAACCACAAAAATAAGTTGATAATGGAGTGAGGCCATAAGAATTCCTCTTTACGTTAAGTGTCAACACCTAAATAGATATAAAAAACTTACGTGATCGCTTAGTTTATTTATTCTAGTCAAAACTTTATCTTGTTGTCTTTTTAGGCTACTCCGTTTGAACAGATAATCACTGTAAAGCCAAAATTTTCGTCCTCTCTGCACCATACAATCAAAAAGTATATGCAGTATTGATATGTATTCATTAAAAAGCCCAGAAGTATTTTCTTTGTCACGGAAACCCATCGTAGTTGCTGAAACAAGAGTTGGTTAGTCTTTTTGCGTATCATTTTGAGATATTTTTGTCTCATAGGCTTCAATAGCCTTCAAATCAAAGCATAATATATATTTATGTATATGTAAATTCCGGCTACCCGCGAACTATTACGATGAGTTGCTGACTAGCCGAGCCGTTGTTATTATGTTTTATACGATTGCGTTTGCAGCTGACCGCTATTAAGCTAGTTGGATGAAGTACTTAGGTACAAAATATATATTCAATATCGAAAACAATATCATTGATATATAATAAACGGCAAGGATTTTATGTAACAAGCCAATAGATGGCGTTGTACAATAAATGAGGTCACAAACGATAACCGAAACGTACAGAGAATATATACCAATTTCCAACAACAATACATGGGCAGACCTAGCCTGCGAGGTATAAGAACAGCTTCGTTGGAAGATCTTCCTTTAGGATGAAGGAGCATTCATCTTGCTCTTTCATCCAATACGGGGCACTCTCTACACTAGTGACCCTCGACGAACGAACACGTCAACCTTCACTTCCACAACTTTCAATAAGTTCAAGATCCCAAACTACCTTCAATTTAAAAGCTGTGAATAACTCTCGACTTTATTCGACTACCGTCAACTTCCAGTTTCAGCAAGGGGGTGTAGTGGTACACTTACAAGCCAAATTCAATTATTTTGTTGTAGCTTACAATGTGTCAGAATACAGGGATAATTATATTAAAAATATTGGCCTGCGAGATATAACAACAATTTCGTTGGAAGATCTTCCTTTACGACGGAGAAGTATTCTATCTCGCTCCTTCTTCTAGTCGGGATATCCCCAAAAGCAGTATGGAGTAAGTAAATGCTTTGAGTATTCTGATAGAAATATGAATTCAAAGTCACGAAGAATAAGTGTCCATTTGCTATATTTTCTTCTTAATATAAAGTTTGTAAATATAGTAAATCATCTGCTTCTTCTTTTATACTTAGAGGTTGGTTTGATCCGGCCGCCATTCGCAGTGGTTTCTGAATCGCGTCCTGCGGTTTAAACATTACAACAATCGGTCTAGTGCGTTTCAATGTACTGTGAATAAAAGGTTTGTGGTAGCAACAAACGTCTATTGGTTTGGCTATTGGACTAAAAAGAAAAAACTACTTTTGACACCGTCTTCTCAGCAACTAAAATGTAGAATTTAGCACATTCACTGTTATTTCCTATATATGTATCATGAGATGACCTTAACTAGAATACAAAATACTTACAGCATACGGTAACTAATGACCATTTTTGTACATAAGGTAGATGGTCGAAGGGCACATTCCCTGTTTTCTCTTTAAGCGAATTCGCCAGATTTTTAGACTCTTTGTTAAACACTTCAAGAAATCCATCTAAAACTTGCTGGTTCAAAGCTGGATTTAGAAGTTTACGATGTTGTTTCCATACCGATCCTGTCGAAATGAATGAATGATCTTGGGATTCTGGCGGTAAAATACATATATGGGCACAATTAAAAACAGGTAGTTTAGATAACCACAAACGGAGCAAGACTTGTGTAAATTCGGTAATCTATTTCGTGACGGACTTTGCGCGTGTTATTGAATCGTGAATTAGGTTTGGACTGGTTGTGTTCAGTTATATTTGTACCTGTGTTATACGTGTTTGTTCTAATAAACTCTATAATAATTCCAACGGCAATTTAATTCGAGTCCTGCAACTCGTAACTATATCATGATAAATGTATTTTGAATTACTGTTTAAGCATTTAAGCAATATTACACTCGTACGTTCTTACAAAACCATCGAGGCTGCGTCGTTTTGTTTGTTGGTAAAAAGGATCTCAGTCAAAATCAACGTGAAATGACTGTCGGCTACCCTATTACATAATATAGCATATTCTCACGACGGATGTCTAGACAAATAGGGGAAGCTATATATCATAATTTCTCCATAGATATTATATAAATCATATTACCAGTTCCTGTTATAAGACCATCACCAAGCCATGCTTTTGCAAACTTATAGAAATCATGTTTCTCTATACAGGTATTTGCAACCGTGTAACAATCTTCGGGGTTTGTCAAAACTGTAACCAATAAAAAAAAGATGAGGTAACCCCACCATCACCATCATCAGTAACACTTCTTGCTAAGATGGTTTTTAATTTCTCACAGACATTACAAGTTGTTCATGGTTGTACCTTTGTTGCTAATTATAAAAAAAAGTTTTAGACGTAGTTGAAGTTTGTCTTAGCGCCGGTTCCTAAACATAGCAAATGAACGATCGATACGATACAGGAACCGGCTATTAATAGTGAGTGTTTACGGTGGTACCGTACATGGATATCTGCAACGCCAAGGTAGCCGATAGGTTGTCTGCCTCGTTGAGATTTTAAATATAAAATAGGCACCAAATCCAATAGTCAAAAATATTTTGGATTTACAGGTAAATAATAATAAATAGTTGTATAAATATACCGTGTATGGTATAGTGTCCCATTACAAGTGTACATGCGTCTTTACCATTATTTAATGCAAATAACATTGCATTTCTCAAAGGAATCCAGAAATCTGTAAAAAAAATAAGTTTTGAGACATCACTGCCTTGCAGAAATTGGACGCAACCACCCAGTGATCACATGACCACAAATCTTCGCGAAAGAGAATCGTTTCATACGTACGTGAGGCTACTGAAATCAAAAATACACCAAAATTTCAATAAAGAAGATGATTGGCAAGTACCACCTGTTTGGTACCACAGTAGGCCGATGTCACGCGACAAGGCGATCCCCTGACATTTACATGATGCCCACTTTCATGCCGCAAGCAAGAAAGTGGCGGGAGGTGGGCAGTGCGTGTAGATACGGACGGATCTTGACCTAATATACTTCAAAATAAATTATTTCTAAGAATGTGTCCATTGGCACGTTACTTATCGCCCTTGATGTAGTCATGACGACACTGGACCAGCTCCGGGGCAGGAAGACGGCACCAGGTCCCGGGTCGGCTCCTTTTTCCGGTTACTAGTTCTAGTCTTATTTATCTATCCCCCGTCTATGTAAACTACAAAAATGACCAAATGTTCAAAATGAATAAAATGTCCAAAGTGACCAAAATGTCCAAACTAGCCAAAATGTCTAAAATGTTCAAAATGACAAAAATGTTCAAACTGTTCAAAATATTTAAAATGAACAAAATGTGCAAAATGTCCAAAATGACCAATATGAATAAAATCACTAAAATCACCGAAATGACTAAATTTACCAAAATGACAAAAATGACCAAAACGACCAAAACGACCAAAATGTCCAAATTGTCAAAAACGTCCAAAATATTCAAAATTACCAAAATATCCAAAAAGACCAAATGTTCAAAATGTCAAAAATTACCAAAATGTATTCAAAACTATCCAAAATAACTAAAATTACCATAATGAAAAAAATGACAAAAATTACCACAATGTCCAAACTGTTCAAAATATTTGAAATGTCCAAACTATTCAAAATATTTAAAATGTCCAATATGTTCTAAATATTCAAAATAACCAAAAAATGAAAATGACAAAAATGTCAAATTAACCAAAATGACCGAAATGTCCAAAACTTCTAAACTTTTCAAATTAATTAAAATTAAGCATTTTTGACCAAAATGGACAAAATGACCAAATTGAACAAAATGACGAAAATGACAAATCACAAAAAAACAAAACCTATCCTATTCTCTGGAATAACTTTTGCAGAAATCTATCTCATTATGCGGCATGAAAAGCATCCCTTGTCCACCCTTGGTATTTTTAACTATATAATACCGAGGGTGGACAAGGGTATAATTTATAATTACATATATAACAAATTTCAGCCAAATCGGTCAAATAGTTTTCCGTAAAATCATAAGAAAAAAGACAAATATATTTTTAACCCGGAAACTATCCCATTTTTCGGGATAAAAGTATCCTATGATCATCCTCGGCATAGAAAATGTATATATACTGAGTATACAGCCAAATAGGACAGACAAACAGAGTTACTTTCGGAATTAAAATATTAATAGGGATTATATAAAAAATATTAATTTAAAACAATATACGAACTAATACATATTTTTCTTAAAAAATAACGTATAAAATTTTGAATAAAATGTAAAAAAAAATCATCTTCGCCGGCAGAGGGGTCTAGGGTCCAGACTACCGGTTAAGGCTCCAGAGACAGGAGACTCCTCGCAATGCAGGTCGTCTCCACTAGAGCTACATTCTGTACCCATCCCTTCAGCTAAGCCGAGCGAGAGCCTTTCAAGGTGGCGGTTAAGGCTCTTCGCTATTAGTCCGTTAACGGACACCACTATCGGTACTATAATTGTTTTTTCAACACACTTGCTCATAAAGTGGCTCTATGGTCACCGCAATTAGGCACAGAATGTCACCCATAATCAAACTGTGACTAAAAAAAATTATAACTCACTAGTGAGTTATATTTTATTTTTTTAATTTTATTGGTTGAGTTGCTTTGTTCTTAAAAAAGTTTTTATTCAAAAAAAAGATCGTGTTCTATAGAACAAATAAATTAATGTTCCTATTGCTTGCTCATTTCATGCAACTTCTTATTTAAATAAAAAAAACTTGAGAGGTGTCAAGGGACACCCGGATGGAACGAAGTTCCTTTCGATTATTTACAAAAAACCTGTATACACTCAACAAAAATAATCGTCGCGACACCACACTGTTCAATGCGAAGTGTAATAGTAAATGAGTAAGTTTGAATCCTATTTACTTCAATATAAGAAAGAATTTAAAAATGTTTTTAAATTTAAATTAAATAGCTATCCCCTCCCCAAACATAGGTACATTATTGGATAATACTTCCTTTTCTTTGGCTATAAACCTGCGCTTAGGTTCTCGCATATGTGCACCACACACATGTGTCTGTGGTATAGAGGTAATCGACCCGGGATACCACGGTCTTTCTTGCCGCCGCAGTGCCGGCAGATGGTCACGCCACGCCGCCCTGAATGATGTCTTACGGAGGGCGCTTGCCACCGCTAACGTGCCGGCTCTATTGGAGCCGAACGGTATTGCACGTGAAGATGGCAGGCGCCCTGACGGAATGACTCTAATTCCCTGGCAGCGTGGCAAGCCTTTGGTGTGGGATGCGACTTGCGTAGACACGTTGGCCGCCTCCCATTTACCAGACACTTCTAGATCGGCCGGTTCGGCGGCGGAAACAGCGGAATCGCTCAAGCGGCGGAAATATGCAACCCTCAGTGAGAGTTATATGTTTGTGCCGTTTGCTGTCGAGACGCTTGGACCGTGGGGTCCTGAGGCCATGAGCCTCTACCAAAATTTATCAAAACGACTCGTCGACTCTTCAGGTGATCAGAGGGCTGGTGCCTACCTCGGCCAACGGATCAGTATGGCGATCCAGCGAGGAAACGTAGCCAGCCCTCTGGGCACCTTACCCATAGAAGACGGTGATCTGGGCTCAGTATTCTACTTATAGTCTTGAGGGACTATGGGTAGAATACAATACAAATAAGTTAAGTTTTCTTACATTGTATTCAATAGTATGTAATTTATATTATAGTTATTAGAAACATTTAAAAATCGAATCACATCCTGCAATTCGACTCTTGAAACAAATTTAACTTTAAACCAGATTCGCGATATTGCTCCTTATTTTAATGACATAAAGACTCTATGTGTCCGCAAATGCTATCTGTACGTCAGCAACCCATGACATTTAAAAATAATGTACTCCAAATTAAACTCTAACTGCGTGGGCATAAACTGCATTTTATCTTGGCAAGTTCAAAAAGTGTCGTGACAACTTTTTCGTAAGAATTTTTTCCGTCTAGCCCCCATTCGTACCGCGCGATAAGGAACTACGTTCCAATAATTTTAACTCGTACGTGTTTAAAAAATAAAACTTTCACTCATATATAACTTTTTTTTCTCTGTAATAAAAGAGAACTTTAAATTCCCCATTTTGTACGTGGCAGAATAGGCGCAAACCCTATGCGCGGAAAAAAAAAACCTCATCCCTTTAGTCTGTGTCCGATCGCAATGCGCGCGCATAGGAAAACTGTTATCTACTAAATTAAATGAGTTTTTGTTGTTATTTTATTCACAAGTGTGTTGAAAAACGTCGTATTATACATGTGTATTGATGATTACCGTCCTCGGCTCTCTTAAGACCCTCGCCTACGGCTCGAGTCTCAATGGCGCCACAGCGGTAATCACCAATGTTATACACTAGTACCATAATGTACTATTAAACTCCAAGTTCCACATGGCAGAACAAAATTCAATGTTATCTTTATATTAATACATGAAGCAAAATACTTGTTCCACTTATTGCGTTTATGTAGAGAAGGACTACAGAATTCTATTTTTATTTTAAATTATGCATTCAAATACATTAAATCAATAAAAAAACACTACATACACTATCATGTATTTGACACACACGCATATATACAGTTTTGATTTTGTTACTAGGCGAAATTTGTGACTATAGAAGTATAAGCCTGAAGTATGTCAAAGGAAAACAGAAGCTTACCGCTTGCATAGTTACTTAAATTTATTTAAGAAACACAAAACGTATTAAATACACTTAAATACGATTAGCGTCTTGCACAACGCAAAATGTTCCGCTAAATATGTATAAAAAACTGTCAATATTTTTTTATATAAAAGTATTTAGACAGTTTAATATGGTTAACTAATTTTATTTAAAGGCGATCGTTATGCGGGTCGCTTGCATTTAATAATGTTCAAACTTTTAATTTAAATTAATATTTATGAACGAATTTCGACCACGGGCGACCATTAGTTATTACTAAACCAACAAAATCATTCTAATTTTCTTGTATAATCAGGGTGGCGCAATAGAACGTGCATATTTAAAATATTGATTAAAAAATAAATACAAAAGGTATAGTTAATATAAAACTGAGGTATTATTAAGAAATAACTAAAATTTATTTTTTAAAAATAACATCGTCTAAATGATGACCCTCTCTACGACGATACTCCTCTAATCGCAAACGGAAGTTATTGAAAACTTTCTTCAGTAATGCTGGTGTAATTGCTGCCATTTCACCACGGATATTCTCCTTGAGCTGATCGATATTTTTCGGATTATTCCTGTAGACTTTGTTCTTGAGGTATCCCCACAAAAAAAAGTCAGGAGGCGTCACGTCTGGACTACGTGGGGGCTATGGGATATCACCTCTTTTCGAAATCAGTCTGCCAGGGAACATCTGTTTCACAACCCCCATGGAGTCATTTGATGTGTGACAGGTAGCTCCGTCTTGTTGAAACCAAGTCCTAGAATTCACTATTCTTGAATTTTCAAGCTCTGGAGCCAAAAAACTTTCCAACATCGCAACATAGCGTTCGGTATTAACAGTGACGTTTTGCCCCCGCGCATTTTCAAAGAAAAACGGTCCAATTATTCCTCTACCAGAGATTGCTGCCCATACTGTCACTTTAGGACTATGCAGTGGTTTCTGGTGCTTGAGTTTGGGATTCTCACTGTTCCAGTAACGACAATTTTGACGGTTTACGAACCCATTGATATGGAAGTGGGCCTCATCTGAGAAAAGGATATTGTCAAAATTGGAAAATCGATTAAGCATTTCATTAGCAAATGCGAGCCTTGCTCCGAAGTCAGACTCTTTCAATTCTTGTGTTAACTGCAGCTTGTAAGGATGCAGTTTAAGATCCAAGTTTAAAATTCGTTGCAAACTTCGTCGCGATAAGTGTAAGACAGACGATCTCTTGCAAGTAGACATTTGTGGATCTCCTCGTACAGACTGCATAACTCTCTCAATACTGTCGTCGGTCCTAGATGTTCTTGGACGACCTTTTGCTTGTGGTTTAAACGTTGAACCAGTCTCTTCAAAACGCTGTACCCATATTTTAATTAAATTAGCACTCGGAGCTTCACTAATTTGCCGTAGTCCATATTCAGAACAATATAAATGCCTAATAACGATGTATGAACGAGAGTTCTCGTAAAATGCGCTCACGCAAAATGCGCGACGCTTCCCGTTGAAGTGACTCATAGTGACTAAAACTCCATGAGCCCGCCTACCCAACGATGCAGGCTCCCCCCGCCCGCGCACTTTCTACCCCGCGAAAAAAGATGATGCAATATGCACGTTCTATTGCGCCATCCTGTATATTGTATAGTCATACATTTTGTAATCAATGTTTTTAACTTTTACAATGGGTCTCATACACGTATGATTTAGGAGATGGACACTAAAAATCAATGCTGTGTCGGACCACGTTTTGGTATAGCAATATACTGACCACCTATCTCATTTCCGAAACTGCGGTATACAATTTCTGTATATATTTATTTTTTAAATTCTCTCGTGTATGTCGCATTTCGAAATAAATAATTCTATCTCTCTTTCTGTCTCCCATTAATCTGTGCAAACTGATTTGCGTAGATTTATTGATCATGAGTATGATAAATCATTGCTGATTTTCTTTAAAAATTTTAATAATATTTTTGATGGGTAGAATACAATACAAATAAGTTTTCTTGCATTGTATTCGATTATATGTAATTTTGTAATTGTTCTGTGAATATAATATTATAAAGTGAAATTAATTATGCACATAATATTTTTTGTTGTCTGTGTACATAGAATACAGTAGCAAACTGAACACATCAACAATGTCAAAAAATACTTTGATAATTGTTTTTCAATATTTTTTGAACAAAAACCAAAACTTGCTAGTTTAAAAAAGTAATTTTCAAGTAGTAGTTTTAAGAGTTTCAGTTTCAAGACGTTGTAGAAAAAAATATTGTTGTATAGTATTGTGGTAGAAGTATAATATTCGAGGATTGCTCTGGATTCCCCTGAGATCCACGTATCAAACAAATCCTGATTTGTTGACAATGGAACCTTTCCTTTCTTTCTAATAGAAAAAAATAGGTTCGCAATTAACTGTGAACTCGCGTAACAAACATACAAAAAAAATAAAGTCAAACTGAGAACCACCTCATTTTTAAAGTCGGTTAAAATTTATTTATCGGCTGAATGTAAATGAAACATAATAATTAACAAATTAACAATGTATATCTTTTTTTTTCTTACTGGATAAATTTATGGATAAACTTTTAGTTAAATTTCGTCTCCAGATGATTAATATAAAACATTATCTACTGTTATAATGTAACCTTCGACGTGGATTCAGTCGTCTGAGACTTTGAAACATCATTGAAATTAAATGGTGTAATACAATGGAAAAATCCTGATTGTAATGTATGAAAATGATCTTGTAAGGAAAAATATGTATAAGTGGACTTACCCCTGCCTTGCATCAACATTGTCAACGAATGGCCTATTATCGGTAATACCCCGGGGTACATGGGGGGCAATGTGGACCTCCGCCATCGCATACTCCACCACCAAACAATTATTAAAATTAAAAATAACCACGGAACAGTTAAACCCAGAACACCAGAGAAAAATAAAGACACGTGCATTGCTGTGTAATAATTATATGCAATTAAATGCTCGAAGCTCTTTTCTAGAACTGTATTTACGCGAATATATTACTGTTGTACTATATATACTGTTGCTGTATTCGTACTGTGATCTATCTATTTATCTATCTTATATATACAATTCTCGTGTCAAAATGATAGTTACCATACTCCTCTGAAAGGGTTTGACCGATTCTCATGAAATTTTGTGTGCATATTATCATACCCCTAAATTTTAAGGATAGTCCCCCTAATCTTTTTTGAATTGAAACTTCTATATAGAGGGATAGTCTTACGATTTTTCGCTCACGAAAAAGCGTCACAGTCACGTGGTCTAATTCTTACATTTTTAAACTCGTGATATCTTTCGAATGGGATGTCCGAATTGAATTATTCAAAAAGTTATATAAAGGTATTGAAGCAGTCTTGAATATGAAGTAATTTATTTTGATAAGGATTAATACCAAGATACAAATAAAGAGCCTTTACTAGCGGCGGTATTTTAATAAAATAAAAGAACACTTATTGTGGCATAACTATAATAGTTAGACATATGCTGTCGCGACACTTTTTGTAAGTAATGATGTGTTCTACAAAGTCTTAGTACATTATTTTATTTTATCGTCAATAGTTTTCGCAGCGCAAGCGGTTTAAGGAAAAAAAAATCACCTTAGGTATCATTATTGAAGTTTTAGTAAAGATCCCAAATTTTTTTGTAAATATAATATTGCCTATGCCACCCGGGAATAGCGTAGCTTGCCAAAAGTGAAAGAATTTTTCAAATCGGTTCAGTAGTTTCGGAGCCTCTTCATCAAAACTGAGCAAACGAAATATTTTTGAATAATTTTTTTTGGAAATATTTTTCTGTTAACATAATTTGAGGTTCGAATGAAGATTGATGACGAAAGATGCGCATTTGTTAATGTTCCGCTGTATGTGTATAATTTTAGAGTAGACTATGGATGTTTTTTTGGTTCCGGGTCGAATTCAGTTTTTTGTTTGATAAAATAAAATATGTTTACATAAAAAATGCATTAATTAAAATGTACCTAACCTAACCAAATCATAATTTGCAGTAATCCTGCGAAAAATCGAAATGTGTGCTGGGACACATAATTAGAAGTAAAACTTCAACGGACAAACGGAAAAACGAATGGCAACGGATAAGTGGAAAAATGAATCGCAACAAAATTTTAACTTGAAGTTTTACGGGCAGGTTTTCAAATTGTACAAGTACATTCACAATTCACAAACAAACAAATTCACAAACAAAAATCAACCACTTTTCTTGTCGTTTGACTACAAAGCCCTAAAAATCTAGTATATAGGGATAGACAGTCCTCAAAAAATAAATTTATATTGTAGAGATGCTAATGAGATTTTAATTAACTGCTATGTAAGACATTTATTTATTTATTTAATCTGTTTGGGAAACATACAATAATTAATATTCTTAAATATATTTAAGAATATTAATTATTTATGTTTTATAAAACGCAAAATTAATACATATACCAATCAAGTATCAACTAAAAAATAAAAAATAGCCCGAACAATTAATTACAAAAAAAATATATTACAATTATACGAAAATTACATAAGATGTCTATTTGATTTACACGAGGTGAATATTGAACAAACAAAGAAAAAAAAAATACACCACAATAAGTACTAATAAAATAGATACAAACAAGGAAAGAATTAAATGCTATATACTACCTTTGGGTTATTTAAATTTAATAAACATTAAATAACGTAAAAAATAATTTCATATTTGCATACTAGAAAAAGCGCGATTTCGCGCTGGAAGTTATTTAATAAAAATGAGATCTGGGTTGCCCTAAGAAGCGTTATCTATATCTTTGCGCTTAGATTTGAAAGCGCTAAAATGGCAACCCTGATGACCCGAGCGTCGGGGAAGTTTCGTAAACGAGATAGCAAGCGAGAGAGCGAGCGAGGATATACCTCGTCCTCCGTCGACCTCGTCCCTTTAACACCTATAATCGCGTTCTGTTCAGAAAGTGCGATGTTCCGAGCCGCCATAAAGTTTGCATCGAACTATACTTCAAATCAGGTTGACTGCGATATTTGTTTTGCTGTGCAGTTGCCTACACTTTATTGACTTAATTTCCTTGTAATTGTAGTGAATTGATCAAGAAATTAAACTGTTCATGGTTTATGTATATAAAATACATGATTATTTTTTTGATTTGACTAACATAGAGCTACTAATTAGGAATTGTCATGCGGCGTAACCGCGTGGGAACACTACTTCTAGAATAATTGCTTTAGACGTTTACGTAAATATACTAGATAAGTAAATTATGTTTTTACTTTGATATTATAATCGTACACAGATGGACGTGTCTCATTTTTTCTCTGGTGTCTTGGGCTTGGTTACTATATTAGTTATTATTATGTGGTTATTTATAATTTTAATAATTGTCTGTTGGTGGAGTATGCGATGGCGGAGGTCCACATTGCCCCGCATGTACCCCGAGGCATTACCGATAGTAGGACATTCGTTGACAGTGTTGATGCAAGGATTTTCCCTTAGAACAGTGGTTCCCAAAGTGGGCGGTAACGCCCCCTTGTGGGCGCTGCAGGCCTAAAAGGGGGCGGTAAGAGACCCAGAAAAAAATGGGCATTGGCAGGTGTAGCCCATAACAGTTAACTTGAGACTTCAGCGCCGTTGTGTAATACCTACTGCGCTTAGGTCTCAAGCTAACTCTAGCGGGCTATAGTAAAAGTCTCGTTTAGAATGAATGTTTAATCTCCGCTAATGTATCTCTCAATAATCAATTAATTTAGTTTGACGTTATAGTGTTTTTTAAGAAGTGAAAAAATGGGGGCGCTAAAAAATAATTTATTCTCAAAGTGGGCGGTATACAAAATAAGTTTGGGAACCACTGCCTTAGAAGATCATTTTCGTACATTACAAACATGGTTTTTGCAATGAATATTACACTATTTAATTTCAATGATGTTTCAATGTCTCAGACAACTGATTCCACGTCTAAGGTTACATTATAACAGCAGATAATGTTTTATATAGCATCTAGAGACACAATTAAACTAAAATTTTATCCATAAATTAATATAGTATTAAAATTGAAGATATATATTTTTAATTTGTTAATTATTATGTCTTATTTACAATCAGCCGATGAATAACTTTTAACCGACATAAAAAGGAGGAGTTTTTGGCTTTCTTTTTAATTTTTGAGTTACTTTGTTACGTGATATCTCCGTAAATTCGGACTGAATTTTTTATATTCCATATATTCTGATATTCGAATAAATTAGGATTTAACAAGTGGATTTTAGGGTAACTTAGAGCAATTCTCGAAAATTATAGCCACCAAAAATGGGTTTCATTTAAGCTATTCAAGTGTTTGTGTAGAAAAAAACAAGCTAAACTGATTTTAAACTGAAAAGTAAAAAATAAATATTTTCTACGTCTTGAACTTTAGGCTTCGAACTTGAAGTAGGTTTTATTTTTTAACCGACTTCAAAAAGGGGAAGATTCTCAATTCGTCTGACCCATTGTAAAAGTTAGAAACATTGAATACAAAATGTATAACTATAGAATGAATAATATATACAAGAAAAACAAAATTCTCTTGATGCATTAATAATAATAACAATGAATTTTGATCTGCCATGTGAAACTTGGAGTCCACAATTATAGTAGCGACAGTGGTGTTCGTGAACGGACCAATAGCGAAGAGCCTTGACCGCCACCTTGAAATGCACTCGCTCGGTTTATGGCTGAATGGCCTTGTACAGAAGGACTACTGGACACGGTATCCATTGTGAGGAAGTTCATGTCTCTGGAGCCTTAACCACCGGTAGTCAGGACTCTAAGCCCTACTGCCAGTTTTTTTACATTTTTATAAAATCGTTTATATGATATTTTATAAAAGAAATATGTAATAGTTAATATTTTTTTAAAGTAGTGTATAGAGCAGATGGAGCAGTGTCGTTAAAATAAGTTATCAAATTACTAACAAAGAAAAACTGTTAATTAGTCGATTATTAGCCGGTTCCAATATCTTATTATAGTCTAAGATCCCGCTATACAACGACCTTCACCGAGATGTTTATTTAATGAAACGTATTTTATATTTAATTTATTGTGTCAATAAATATATTGCATATGGGTTGCCCAACAAATTTCAGTCCAGGATATGATTAATAAATAATTTAAAAACAAGTTAAACATTTCACCGGTTTGTTTATTAAACAAATTCTATAGCAATAGAAAGTATGAAGCCCATAGAATATGCATATGTTAGGTTGTCTATTCTTTTCCGGTCACAACTCTCGGGTAGCCAGGTATAAACAGGTAAATCGATACTAGCATTTATAGGATTAATACCAAGATACAAATAAAGAGCATTTTCCAGCGGCGGCATTTTAATTAAAATTTTAAAATAAAAGAACACTTATTGTGGCATAATTATAATAGTTAGATACATAGTGTCGCGACACTTTTTGTAAATAATGATGTGTTCTGCAAAGTCGTAGTACATTATTTTATTCTATCATCAATAGTTTTCGCAGCGCACGCGATTTTAGGTATTTTTTTACACCTTGGGTTACTTTATTGGAGTAAGTTAGTAAAGATCCCTAATTGTTTTGTAAATATAATATAGCCTATGCCACTCGAGAATAGTGTAGCTTGCCCACAGTGAAAGAATTTTTCAAATCGGTTCAGCAGTTTCGGAGCCTCTTCATCAAAACTGAGCAAACGAAATATTGTCCGTTGCGATTCGTTTTTCCACTTGTCCGTTGAAGTTTCACTTCTAATATGTATCCCAGCACACATTTTGTTTTTTTTGTATTATTTGCATATTCTATGGGCTTCATACGTTATATTGGTATAGAATTTGTCTAATAAACAAACCGGTGAAATGTTAATATTTTATTTTTAATTTTTTTAATTATTAATAAATCATATCCTGGACTGAAATTTGTTAGGCAACCCTTATGCAATATATTTATTGACAGATTAAGTTAAATATAAAATGCGTTTCATCAAATAAACATCTCGGTGAAGGTTGTTGTATAGCGGAATCCTATACTATTATTCATTCACTTGCCTTAGCATCGATTGAATTCTGACATTACAAGTAATACGTTCAATTATGAAACTTACGTCAAATTGTAACCACTAGCAAAGCAAATGTCCGATCGGTATGATATAGGAACCGTCCATAAGCCTGCCAGGAAAACATGTAGAGGATGGTAAAACTACGTTGTAATTGGTTTTACGCGCGGACATTTATTTAATTGTTATTCCGCCGT
Source organism: Dendrolimus pini (assembly GCA_949752895.1). Lineage (NCBI taxonomy): Eukaryota > Metazoa > Arthropoda > Insecta > Lepidoptera > Lasiocampidae > Dendrolimus > Dendrolimus pini. Next base: position 7,891,510 of record OX457147.1, on the reverse strand, counting down.
TTCGGATACTTTAACTTAATATAAACTTTAACAGTACTCGTTGACAGTCGACACCTTTTTCTTCCGTGATCACGCCTACTAAAAAGTAGCCAAAAGATTATAATAAAAATTAATACAATCAACCAGCTCTTTATCATCATCAAAACTGGAAGCTGAGCTGCTAATGAAACTATTTGTAGATGAATGAAATATTTCAACTATTCAAGCATGTAGATAGATATAGATGATGACACACAAATGTATATTTCATTTAAACCATCCGACATAAATAATGCGATAAACAAAATAAACGAAGATCTCTATAGAATAACTCAATGGTCTGAATCTAATTCCTTACTTCTTAACCCTGTTAAAACTAAATATCTTCTTTTTGGTTCCAAACATCAACTCAATACTCTTCACCCATCAGCAAAAGTAATGCTCATGGGTAAACCAGTAGAACAAGTTTATGTAGCTCGGAACTTAGGGTTGTATGTAGATTGCGATTTAAAGTTTGAGAAACACATTGCTAAGTCAGTAAGAACTTGCTTCTATAAGTTAAAAAATTTATACCGTATAAGACCTTTTATAAATGAAGCATTACGCATTCAACTAGTGGAATCTCTTGTTTTATCACATCTAAATTACGCAGATGTAATTTTTGGTCCGCGGCTTCTTGCTAAAACTAAGCGTCTCATTCAAAGAGTACAGAATGCTTGTGTACGGTTTTGTTTCAAAGTTCCCTTAAGAGGTCAAGTTACACCATTCCTAAACAAACATTCTATTTTAAAAATGAGACATCGTCAAAAGTTACATTTAGCTTGCTTGCTGTTTGGTGTTATAAATAATAAAACACCTATATATCTCTACGAAAAGCTTTCGTGGCTGTCGACAAGAAGGTCACTCGGTTGTAGGCAAGGCTCGGTGCAGCTCGCTACTCAGCAGCATTGTTCGGCTGCTTTCAGGGGCAGTTTTGCTTACGCTGCATCGAAGTGCTGGAATAACATACCGCCGCCGATAAGGAACCTGCAATCTATCTTTGGGTTTCGAACAAACTTAAAAAAAATCTTATTTGACCATCAATTTCGCCAGAGAGACCTTAAATACGACACAAGTATTTTATAGACCTATAATACTCGTATGTCAATTAATATGCTGTATCTAACCATTGCCAATTTATCATTTCTGCCTTGTTCATCACTTCTGTCCGTTGTTTTTTTGTTTTCTTTTATTTGTTATTATAAGAGTGTTCATATACTAATGATTTTGCATAATTTTATGACGAATGTTTATTGTTTTAATTTGCTTTGTGAAGCCAAGCCGTGGCATCACTGGGAGGTACTTGCGGAAGATCAGCGCTAGTTGTGAAACTAGCATTATGCTGAGCAAGAGCCTTTTTAGGACATTACAATTAATTGTAATATAATTATATTATCATGTAAGACTTTCTGTATCTTGTCCTAAATAAATGCTTTTTCTTTCTTTCTTTCTTTCTTTCTAGATGACATTGTTAAAATTTTCATATCATTAAATATGAAAAACATAGTTCCCTTTTGGGGCATATCTTTAAAAATATTAAATAACATAATAGACACCATCCAATAGCGTCTATTATGTTAGTAGAAATATTTAATAGATGTATTGATAGAGGAATATTTCCTGACTCATTGAAAGTTAGCAAAATTATTCCTATATTTAAAACAGGGAACAAAAAAGCACCCTCTAATTTTAATACTTTAAGCTAATTTCTATTTCACCAATTACTCTCACATTGTACTATTAATACATTGTTTCATGTTAAACAGTTCAGGCTTACCAAAGGTCGATCTACCACCGATGCAGGGGTTGAACTCCTAAAACAAATTTATGATACTTCGTAAAGGTCCAAGAATGCCGTTGGTGTATATTGTGACCTGTTCAAGGCGTTCGATTGCATTGAGCACATGATCCTTTTGAAAAGCTCAATTTTGACGGTATCGATGGCGATTCACTCAACCTATTAGCGTCTTACCTAAATAACAGATCCCAAAGCGTAGAAATTATTAATGTCAAATCTCGTAGGACTTGAATATCTATGAGTGTGCCCCAGGGCTCTATTCTGGGTCCCTTCTCCGATTTCTTCCCTGGGTCCGATTTCGCCGGAATACTCACATCCTTGCTCTTCTCTATAGTATTTTATTTGTCCCTAGTACTCCTGATTACCTTAAACAAAGTTTTGAATTTCTCTGCTCTCATAATTTACGCCCTTCTACTAAATTTAAATTGAACACTCCTGCGCATAACTCAAGTTTTTATAACAATTCTTTTACAGTTAAGGCTATACAGCTCTGGAACGCGCTTCCTGTTACAATTAGACAAGCAAAATCGCTAGCGATATTTAAAACTATGATTAAAAAATACTATCTATCTTTGGAATATGATATTTAAATTCACTTATAAACATTTATATAATTTGTAGATATGTATTTGTATGGTATGTATATTAAGTATATATCTATGTAATATATAAAATTTATCCATCTTCTTAATCTTAATATATATAAATCTCCTGTCACGATGTTTGTCCGCGATGGACTCCTAAACTACTCAACCGATTTTAAACAAATTTGCACACCGTGTGCAACTTTGATCCAACTTGAAAGATAGGATAGTTTTTATACCGTTGGAACTGGTAGGTGGCGCTGAGATCGGGTTCTAGAATCCTCTTAACCACGGGGAGCGATTTTGTTTTTGTGTGTTTGAGTGGGTCCCCGGATGGTTTAAATCCACAATTGGAACCGGTAGGTGGCGCTGGGATCGGGTTCTATAATCCTACTAATCACCGGGAGCGATTTTGGTGATTTTGTTTTTGTGTATTTGAGTGGGTGTCCCCGGATGGTTTAAATCCGCAATTGGAACCGGTAGGTGGCGCTGGGATCGGGTTCTGGATTTTAATTTTTTCAAAGCAGGACAACGTCTGCTGGGGCCGCTAGTATATTTATATATATATAATTTATGTATTTATTATTAAAATGTAAGTAGTTTGTACTATATGTTACGTATACCACCATCGCCATTATCATCTAAATTCATTTCTGGGGTTGTCTGGAAGAGATCGCTTTTTAGCGATAAGACCGCCCTTTGTACATAACTAGATATAATTTTAGTCTTAAGTTCATGTTTGTATTGGTGTACAATAAAGAGTTATCTATCTATCTATCTTCTTATTTTTTATATATATTAATTATTTGTCATATTTTATTAGTTGAGTAATGTTTTTAGCTGATGACACGTCACGTATATTTAAAGTTGACAGAAATAAACAGAACTTTGACGACGTAAACAACGCTTTGACTTAAATATCTAAGTGATTTACCGTAGAATGTTTTTTACTTAATCCAAACAAAAGTAAATTTGTTAAGTTTGTTACGCCTGATATAAAAGAATATGATGTTGATATTACTCTTAACGACACAGGACATAACCCAGTAAATTCAACTGTAGTTTTAGCTATTAATGTAGATCAGAAGCTCCAGTGGGGCGCTCATGTATCTTGTCTCAGGAAAACTTAGTTCTGCTGCACATGTAGTCAGAAAAATTAGGAAGTTCACTAACGAAAAGACTACCAGTAAGTTTATTTTCGTATTTTTATAGTATCAAGTCCTATGGTATTTTCCTTTGAAGCAACGCTGCTGACTTAGAGAAGAGAGAGAAATCGGTATTATGAAAGTCGCCTTATATTTTCACGGTCGGTTTGACGGTCGTATTATATTTTAAATAATATAAATTATACTCATAATAATTTGAGTGCCTATAAACAATATAAGTGTATTCACAATTTCAACATCAGGCATAGTAATAGTGTTGGCGCCACTTATTTCCCAATTAATAATTGTGTATTGGGTTTATAGCGCCTTGCAACCCCCGTATGTTTCCGCCGCTCGCTCGGCGCGTGAGTTCAGTACGTTGCTAAACGCTACGCCACCGCGACGCACATATATAGTATCGCACCTGCCTTTATTTAATATACAGCCATAGCAGCTATCGAAGATTTCCGCATCCAGTCAAATACTCGGACATTCGCCTGAAGCTATAAAACTTTAGTGTCAGTGTATCTGCGTCCCTTGCGCCCCGGGGCTCGTGTAGAAGGACTTTGTCACCTTTATCGCCACGTGTCAAGCAGCGGTAGAACCCTGAACCAGCGCTGTCGTGGGCTGGTGGCTGACTGCGAGGTAAGTGCAAAGTTCTATATTCTCCGGGCACCTGTTTTTAATCGGGGAATAAGAGATGGCCATACAGTGAGCACATAACCCCCCACTCGTGGAGATTGTCTGATTGCGTCTCCAAATAGACTCATCGCCATCAGATAGCAAAAAGTATTGGCCTCTTACTTGGAGGTTGATACGCTTTGCTACGTTTATAACTATAATAGTATTGTTTTTCCTTTTATTGTGTCTTTGTCTTACTGAGTATGCACTGTTTACTCCAACTCCATTAATTCTTGGAAAAGTAATTGTGCAAAATATTTTTGAACAAAATTTATAAAAAAAAAGTTTGAATCAATTTTAAGCCAGACGTGTTGCTGGGGAGTTTCTTGCCGCTTCTTCTCCTTAACAACAATAACACGTTGCAAAGCGGTGTACACATACTAGGAAGTAAAATTAAATTTTTACTTATATAAATGACCTTCAAAAAGTATTCTCCATTGGAACTTATTTTGAATATGAATGATGAATGGAGGACAGACAGGTCGATCCTGTTTATACAGATTTTTCAAAGGCTTTTGATAAAGTCAACCATCGTTTACTATGTTATAAATTGGCGGAATATGGCGTACATGGTAATTTGTATAGATGGATTTCCTCTTACCTCATCAATAGAAGTCAGTTGGTCGCTAGAAAAGGTTACTTATCCAAACCTTTTACTGTAACTTCAGGCATGCCACAGGGGTACCTTCTTGGACTCTTGCTTTTCACAATTTTTGTAAACGATTTAACGGAACATCTGACATGTAATGATCTGCTGTACGCAGATGACTTAATTATTTTTTACAAAATTTCTAGTCCAACTGTCTGTGCCCTACTGCAACAAGACTAACACACTTTATCTAAATGTTGTGATTCAAATCATGTGTATTTAAATATCAATAAGTGTTTTGTGATTTCGTTTACGAATAAGCGTCATAAAATTATTAATAATTATTTTTTAAACAATTGTATATTAAATAGATCCTGTACTGCTAAAGATTTGGGTGTAGTATTTGACGATAAGCTTTCGTTTCCAATATATAACCGCTAGAGATAACCAGCTTTTAGGCTTTGTTCTCAGGTCAACTAAGGAATTTAAAACTTCTCGTTCTGTATTGTATCTATTTTTTGCACTTATAAGAAGTTTATTGGAATATGCGACGCCTGTTTGGTCCCCATTTTATGGTGTTCATATAGATGAAATTGAAAGAGTACAGAAAAAGTGTCTTAGAATTCAAACATATAGGCTTAAGGCCGGACGTAATAAACTTAACTATAAAGACAGGCTAGCCCTCTTTCAAATTAAATCATTATCATTCCGCCGCAAATATATTGACTTAATCTATTTATATAAAATTATACACTCCATAATTGACTGTCCTGATTTAATTTCTCAAATATCTTTAAACATAAGATTTACTGCCCGAAGATCACACAGTACTATTATTTTCGCTTTAGAAGTCCATAAAAACAATATATCTTACTTCCATCCATTTAAGATAAACTTGTCAACAAACAATCATAATATTTAGTTACAAGTAAGTTATTTTCAGTCTATTTGTAGTATTTTATGTATGCACTTATTTGTGGATTGCAATCCAGATTTTTGTTTATACTCTAGTTTAGTATGGTTTTTTAATGATTGTAATTTGTTTTATGCATCGAATAAAAAAGAACTTTTGAATTTGAATTTATACTTCATTTTTTATTAATATTTTATTTAATTTAAAGATTATGGTTATTATATTATTATTCTGGTTTTTTTTAAATATTAATGTAATATTAGTACTGACTGAATCGATAATAATTGTAAATATAATATTTACAACATTTTTCACGCCCTAGAGGAAAAAAATGTGAAGCTATGAAACAATCCTACCATATTTTTTATGTACCATGTTTTATGCAATAAATGATGATTTGATTTGATTTGAGCCGTACCACGACTGGGGGCGAGTGTAATACGGATTTGTTGTAAGTAAATTCTGTGAATTTATATCTTCAAATATGGTAAAACGTTAGCTAGACAGCGAACTCCGTTTAGGATGGCTCTTAAGGGAATAAAGAGGAAATGAGGCCACTTTAGGACAAGACTAGTTTGTTTAGGACACCGTCAATTTAAATAATGGAACATAACTTTTCTGAAAATTTGACAACTTTTATACCCACATGGCGTTCCTTAGTAGTAGTAGTTCCTCACAACGCCCAAAATGCTTCGTCTGCCGTTTTACAAGGCGACCGCCATCGTTACGGTCGTGGCGACAACGTCATAATTTTCGCATAAACTGCGCTCACGACGACCCATGTCAAGAGATGGGACGAATAACCGTTCCACTTGAGTTTACGATTGTGACGCCCGCAAGCAAGTGGAACTGGCAAAATCGCCGTTGTGAATGTGGTCGTTGTGAGCTACTAATCGAACGAGCTGCAAATCCCTATTAATATTATAAATGCTATAATATCTCTTGTCTATCTGTTCCGTTTTCACGGAAGAACTACTGGAGGATGAACATTAAAAAAAAATATTTCAGGAGTTCAACAGAGAGGTAGACGGCCCACTTGATGGAAAGCGGTTACTATCGCCTATGGACATTTGCAACACCAAAGGTGCTACAAATGCGCTGCTGCTCTCTTAAGGGAGACTGGAACCTGGAAACCAATGCCGGAACAAAACTCAAGGTTGTTATGGCGACATACTTTAGACCAGGGGTGGTAGCCATCCAGTCGGGAAAATGCCCTACCACCTGGCTGTGGGTTGTTTTGTCACCTCTTACGACAGGCCGCCCGGCCGCAGGAAATTGTATTCTTTCTCCGTTCCTGCACGGATAGAACTGAACTTACTGAATGGATTTTGTTGAAACTTAACAGTAATATAGCTTACAAATTAGAATAACACATAATCTATAATTTATAAAGATATAGTGCGAATTATTCAAAACATTTGTGATGGTGATTTTTCATCACCACGCCGGTGAAACCGCGGGCGCAGCTAGTAACAAATACGTTGTCAGGTTGCCCAAATGGCATTCATTAGGTATAATCAGGTTGATTAATTTGTAAAGGAGTGAGCCCTAAAAGCTTTCTTTATTATTATATTGACCTGAGAAGTAGAGTCCAGTATGGCTTTGACACGTACTTCCAGGTTATTACGTCCATGCATCTTCACTCGAGCGGTTGGAATTATACTTTGACAGGCATTATCTCTAGAAATTAAAATAACAAAATACACCCGTATTGTTGTCATCATAATGAAGAAGAGAATTATGCTTCTTCTTCCAAATGGCGCATCTAAAATGGAACCTACATCTAGCTAAATGTGAATTAAGGCAAATTGTACATAATTTTTTGTCTTTGACAAACTTAATTCTCTCCGATAAAGGTAAAAGTTTAAGTAAATGGAAAAATTTTATGGTCACAACACTCACAGAAAAAACATAGTTTTTTAATTGTTACCGCGCTAACATTTGTCATGGATGACTTCGCCTCCCTGGCAGTGGGCTCAGCGCTTTGCATCGCAAGCGCTCGCCTCTCTAATAATTCCAGGAAATCGGAGACATTATGCTTGTCCCCCAAGCTACGTTCTAGTTGGTAAACGCGGGCCGTATAACCATCAATTTTAAGTACATCGATACAAATATTTATGTTTCCTAAAGAAGCTAAATTTTGTTTAACTGTACATATAAAACTCCTGAAACTCTTCCGTGAAGCCTTACATACAACATCTAAATTTAATAATTAGTATACTAAGTTGGAAATTACCTTATATTTATTATAATATCTATTTTTCAATAAACTAAACCCTTCAGCGTAGCTTCCCGCGACAAAAGGTAAGTTTTTTTTATAATATTGTAAGGTTCATCATTTAAAAACGACCTTAAATAATGAAGCTTCTGTATACCGTCTAAAGATTTATCACTATCAATGAGTGAATTAAATAAATTAATGAAAATAATATAATCATGGTGACTTTTACCGACCGTCGAACGGTTTAATTTCAATACTAGGTAGTTTCGCCGAAGCACTTGGAGGGTTACCAGGTTGTTGTATCTGCTCCTTAACCTTCCTCTTCTCAGTCAAGAGCTCCCAGCACCTCTTAAAATTTACACTCAGCCAATTCTAACAACCTATTTTTGTAAAATATTTCGGAAGTAAAAATGTAAAACTAGAGTATAAAAGGAATGTATTAGATTTAAGAAGATTTGTGAAAAAAAATTTGGAAACAAAAATTATAGAAAACAAAAGAGCAAAAAACAGCAATAAAAAATTACAGAGCAAAAAATAGAAAAAAGAGAAATAGAAAATAAAAACTAAAATATAAAAAACCCGAAAACAGCAAAAAGCCCGGACAATCCCGTTCTTCCGGAGAGAGGATGTTTAAAAAAAATCGAAATGTATGCTGGGACATATTAGAAGTGAAACTTCAACGGACAAGTGGAAAAATGAATCGCAACGTAATAGTGGAAAAACTTCAACTGACAAGTGACAAAATGAATCGCAATTTTAACTTCAAGTTTTACGGACACACTTACATATTATATAAACAATGTACTTGTGCAATTTGAAAACCTGTTATCGTATATTTTAATTAATAACAACTTTTTGTTGGAGATTCCAACATTTACCTTTTTATTATTTTTATTGAACTAGAGTTTACTCCGCGGTTCAACTTCTCGTGTATTAGGTTAATCTAATGTTTGATATATTATATTGATTATAACGTTCTTTAAATTTTAATGTATTGTAGAGCATGGAACAATAACAAAGTAAGTGTTTATACAAACATCTGATACTCAACCTTAATTACATTATTTTCACCTTTGTTATTAATCCAAAAGTCTGAATCTATAACCACTAAAAATAAAAAATAAAATGACAGTCAGTTGTTTGTTCACGGCTATAAAAGTTGAAGGTTCGGCCGGCATGGATTATTATCGGTTCAGCCGTCGAACAGAGTTCCGAAGTTGTTCACCATACCTGCTAAGAAGTTAAGTAAATTATTGTTCTTATTATATACCTATACCAATTTGAATTATGTACAAATACAATTGTCACTATGTTTGAACTAATAATGATGTTGTACTAATAAATTAGCAACTATTTAAAAATTGGAAATATTTTATTCTGCTATTACGTGCATGCCTCTTGTTTAAAAAGCAGGCGCTAATACAGGTTTCATTGTATTCCATTTTTATGTTGGTGCTATTTACACCCGCAAGATTGATTTTATTTTATATCGCAAACTATCCCATCTCACGGCATGCGAAGTATTTATGTCCATTTTCGGTATTACTATATATAAACTAATCTACAGCAAAACTGGTCCAATACTCCAATAGTTCTTCCATGAAAGCTTTACAGATAGACAGATCGAGTTACTGTAGCATTTTTTTTATGGATGGTGAATTTTTATATCTATAAACTTGAGAAATGATTGGTCTCCCATACAAACTTTCATCCTCATTTCAACCCATTCTAGTTTTATTTATCTATGTTATATATTGAAACAACGTTAGTTCGTTTGCAACTCTTTATTTAAAAGTACCTACATTTTAACTATTATAAATAACCACCCACAACATCTTCCCCTAAAAATAAAAAGTAAAAACTTATATCCTAAATATCTATCTATATATTATACCAATTACACTTATACTTATTTAAGTATGTTTTTTTACTTCTGTTCCGAGTGCAGGGTGGCGAATATGGCTTATCAACAGACACGTTGACTGAATGCGCATATTCTTCATCCTCCTCACCCGAAACGAACATGTCGTCCTCGCCGTCAGACTTATCCTGTACCCTGCTATTATTAATTTCTGACTCTTGGTCAGCAACATGCGTTGTTTTTAACAAGTGCCGGCGATTACGACGATATATACTCTTTCTGGATTTTACGAAATGTGAACGCGGAGTTGATACTTTGTCTAAAACTTTTCCTCGGATCCGTCGGTTATTAGTTTCATATATTACGACGTCATCGCCGACATTTAGCTCAGGTAATGGCTTACAAATTCGATCATAATTAAGTTTTATTCTTTCTTTGTTTACTTAATAAGGCCTGATATTGCTGCATGTCTCTATAACTATTATTCGGCTTTAACAAATCAGGATGTATAGGCAATCTGCATTTTAATCTACGTCCCAAAAATTGCTGCGCAGGAGAATTCACATTTTCTCTTGGCGTGTTTCTATAACTTAACAGGTTTAAATAAAAATCGGTCCCACTGTCAATTGATTTTTTCAATATATTTTTTATTGTTTGTACAGCCCTTTCACTCTTACCGTTTGCTTGGGCATAATATGGAGAGCTAGTTATATGAGTGAAGCCCCACTCACTTGAGAACAGCTTAAAATTGCGACACGAAAACTGGGGCCCATCGTCAGTAATAACCGTATCAGTAATACCGTAACGTGCAAAATTTTGTTTCATAATTTTTATAACTGAATATGAAGATGTATCTTGCAAATGTTCGACTTCGATAAACCCAGAAAAATAATGTACTAGATTTAAATAGCTTTTCCACTCATATTCAAATAAATCTATTCCGATTTTATTCCAGGGTACATCTGGAATAGACACTGGCATCATAGGTTCCTTACATTGTCCGCGTGAATTCTCCTGGCATACTTTACATTTTCTAACATAGTCTTCTATATCTTTGGTTATACCTAGCCAAAATAGAACCTCGCGCGCCCGTCTTTTACAGCGATCTATCCACAAATGCCCCTCGTGTACAATTTTTAACATTTCTTGTTTGAAACAACTAGGAATTAAAACCTGTTTATTTTTAAAAATAACCCCGTCTACAGAATAAAGTTCGTCCTTCATAGACCAAAAGTGACGTAATTGAACATCAGTAATGTTAAATTTATGATCAGGCCAGCCCTGTCTAATGTACTTTAAAATGATGTGATAACATTTGGTCTTGAAGCGTTTTTTGTTTTACGAGAGTAAGTTTATTTTGAGACATGGGTACACTATCTATAACCATCTTTAGTTGATTTAATATAGCCCTGCTTTTTTTTTTTAGGCGAGGGAAAATGCTGACCGATTTACGTACTCTCTGGGCCGTCACTAGGAAACGGCACGCATCCATCGGGGGCGATAACGCTAGCAATAGTATGCTTTGTTTGCGCTCCGTTCGCGATGGCGTGACACAGAGGAGTGTGGAGACTCCGAGCGATGCTACACGAGCGAGCAACCTCAATACCCACTAAAAACCCCCTCCTCCCTGTCGACCCTGCGCTTTTGTTGTGATGGAAAGACTGAGATATAGAACATAGTTACGCAACAGTCGATCCAGCGCAATAAAGTGCCTGGAGTGTGCCCTGGGAAAACACACCCCACTTCGAAACGGGGGCAGATGAATCCCTTGCGATGCCTAGTAGCAAGGGGCCCCTCGTACCGGAACCTAACTCAGGGAGGGAAGTAATGCGCGTACCTGCCTCTCCGGGTGCCAGCTGAAGGCCGGCGACCATGGGTGGAGGCATTAGCATGCGCTGCAGGACTTCGCTCCCTGTCCCTTTCTGCGGCCTCTTTGAGAGACATTACTGCCTCACAGAAAGTAACCGCAGACTCCCAGCGGTCGTCGCTGTGCAACATGGCCGTTACCAAGTCACCAAGCGATCGGACGGCTCCTACGTGCGTCTCGAGCTCGAAACGCTGAGGCGTCCATGCAGCGCACTCAACAAGCGTGTGAAACGCCGTATCGGGTTTCCCGCTTCCTGACCGTCTCTAATTCGACTTGACCCAATTATAGCCCTGCTTATTTTGTCTTCGTACAAGTCTGGAAGAGGCGCGCGCGACAAAGTGTCCGATATGTACGTAAATTTGCCAGGTTTATAAATAATTATTAAATTATATGCTTGATGCCTTAGCATCATACGCTGCAAGCGTGCTGGGATTGAATCTAACGGTTTTTTAAATATGCTCTCTAGCGGTTTATGGTCCGTTTCAATAGTAACCTGATCTTTGCCATAAATGTATTGGTGAAACTTTTCACACGCAAAAACAATTTCCAACAATTCTTTTTCAATTTGCGCATACCTTCGTTGTGTCTCTGTCATTGTGCGGGAAGTATACTCCACCGGGCGGCAGCCCTGCATCAGTACGGCGCTGAGCGCCACGCTGCTTGCGTCCACCGATATTAGCACAAGACTTCACACATCATACAACGCCAAAACCGGAGCATTAAAAACCATATTTTTTATACTCTCAAATGCAATTTGATGACCCATTTCCCAACTCCACGTCACATAGTTTTTTAATAACTAATACTAATTTTAATACTAATAATTAATTACGCTTAAAAATCTTTCCAAGCTCTTCCTGTCAGTGGACGCAGACATATTACTTACAGCTCTAACTTTTTCTGGGTCCACTTTCATACCGTCCTTATTAAAAACGTAGCCCAGATAAGTTACTTCTTTTACATCTATTCTACATTTTTCTTTATTGAATTGTAAATTTATTTTCCTAGCGCTGTCAAATAATGCTTTTAATCTCCTATTGTGTTCTGCTTCAGAATTTCCCCAGCAGATAATATCATCTATAAAAGAGTCCACTCCCTCTAAACCTTCCAATAATTGCTTAATTTTGGCATGAAAAACCTCAGGGGCACAATTGAGACCAAATGGCAACCGAAGATACTGATAACGGCCGAGAGGCGTGCTAAAACTGCAGAGATCAGCACTTAATTTCACTGTCCAGAACCCTGAGTTAGCGTCTAAAACTGAAAATACTTGAGCACCCTGAAGTTTTGTAGCTAGTTCATTAACCGTCGGTAACTGAAAATGTGCACGTTGAATTGCTTTATTTAGAGGCCTAGGATCTAAACACACGCGTATTTGACCATTTTTCTTAGCCACTAACACTAAAGAGTTGACCCATGGTGTCTGATGGTCCACTTTTCTAATCACCCCCAACTGAGTCATCCTATTCAATTCAGTTAGCAACTTGTCGCGTAACCCAAACGACACTTTTCGTGGGGAACAGACCACGGGTACTACAGATTTGTCGACCACGATGTCGTACTCTCCCGGCAGACAGCCTAACCCCTCGAATAAATCTTAATTTTCGGTTAAATTCAAAAGAACCCTTTTCACTAAACCTAATTGTAAACAAGTTTCAAGACCCAGCACGCTTTGACAGTCCATATCAGCAATCGCAAATTTCAGATTATATAAATTATTCTTAAAAGACCATTTCAAATAACATATACCCTTGATGGGCATAAATTCGCCACTATAAGACTGTAACTTAATTTTATGGTTTTTATTAATTATTTTTACATCGTAACCTAAAGAAATAAATCTATGATAAGGCAAAACATTGATATCAGCGCCTGTATCTAATTTAAATTTTTCACACCCGGATTCACAGCTAAGTATTTCAAACCATTTTTCAGAGGTATTAATTTCTGAAATATTATAAAGCATAGAAACTTAAAAAGACTTACAATCTTCATTGTCCGATTTTTCTTCTTGCACACCTATTTCTTGTAAGGTTTTCACATTTTTTTTTGTAACTTGCACACCCTAGCAAAATGACCATAATTTGCACACACATAACACTGCACTGAAACTGCCGGACAGTTGGCCGGCTCTCCACATTGGCCTTCGAGTGTTAAATCTTCTGTTCGCAACAACCGATCGCGTAGTACAGTACTGTTTATGCCACAAACGATGCGGTCGCGAATAAGTTCCTCTTCCAAATTTTGAAATGCACAATTTTTACTCAACAATTTCAAGGCAGTGACGTACTGGTTAATTGATTCGCTTATTTCTTGATTCCTTGTAAAAAAAATATATCTTGCCAAGGTAACATTTGGTTTAACTCCAAAGTATGCATCAAATCTCTTAATTAACGCACTGACGTCATCACGTTCCGTTTCAACTTCAAACGTAAATGTCTCGTAGATATCGAAACCCTCAGGCCCGATTAAGTTTATAAGTAAGCTAGCTTGCACTCCTTTGTCTTCTTTATGCACCCCAGATGCTTTTAAGAACAAGCTAAATTGCGTTTTACATCGCTTCAATGCGTCAGCCCGGCTGACGGAGCTGCCTACCAAACGTAATTCCGACGGTGGACGAGCGTGTTCCATATTTATAAACAATGATAATTCACTCCAGAAAACTATCACACACGATTACAACAACTATTTTTACTTTAAACTATTAATTTTACTTTAAAATCACCGCTGCCACCATGTTATGTATTGAAACAACGTTAGTTCGTTTGCAACTCTTTATTTAAAAGTACCTACATTTTAACTATTATAAATAACCACCCACAACAATCTATCCCCTCTATCTATCTGAAAATTAAATATTATAAATGGCAAAAATGATAAAAATGACCGCAATGACTGGAATGACCGAAATTACCGAAATGGCCCAATTGACCGAAATTACCACAATTGCCGAAATAACCGAAATGACAGAAATGGCCGAAATGAGTGAAATTACGAAAATCATAGAAAACCTATCCCACTTTTCGGGAAAACCTTTACATAAATCTCTCCCTTCTTCCGGATTAGAAAGTATCCTGTATCGGTCCTACATGCTGCATTTACAAATATATTCAATATCAGCCAAATCGGTCTAATAGTTTTTCCGTGAAAGCATAACAGTCAAACAGATATATAAATTTTAATCCCGGAAACTATCCCATTTTACGGAATAAAAAGTATCCTATGTTCATTCTCGGCATCGAAATATATATATATATATATATATATATATATATATATTGTTACGAGCTACAGGACTCAATGCAATAACCACAAGGATTAGTTGGAGACTAATGACGGCCATAAAACAAGTACGATAACAATAGGATGTTTTTCTTATTGCAAATTTTAAACACGAAATAAACATAAGAACTCCGAATGCAAGAAAGGCAATATATACATATATATGTGTATATATATATATATATATATATATATATATATATATATATATATGCACACACATATATATTGAGTTTCAGGCAAATTGATCCCATAGTTTTCCCGTGAAAACGGTACAGACAGACAAAGACTTCGGATTTTTATAAATTTTTGAAATGTTAGTTAATTAAGTTAATAAAGTATAATTAATTGATTTATACATTGTTATGCACGTTATGTTATCATGATTGGCCACTTGTTAAAGTCGTTTTAGTATATATAAAGGTAAAAAGTCTTCCTTGGACAGCAATTGTAAGTAGAATTTAATTCGATGAATACAATGACTGACGTATATACATTTTTGTCAATTTTCTTGGTTTTTATATTTCTGTGTTTAATTGCTCGTTTGAGAAATGTTCATTATCGGAAATCCACCACAAAACCGCCCATGTACCCCGGCGCGTTACCCATCCTGGGACATTCGTTGACATTGTTAAAGTATGGCAGAGGTAAGTACAATCACGAATACATCTTTTTTAATAGTTATGTTTCAAGATTGTAAAAAGTGGCTCAGAAATATACTCTAAATAAGCTATTCTTCCTTACTTTTAAAATTAATATAAATTGCGAAGTAATAGTCTATAGTTCAATAATACATATAAACGGTTTTTAACGAACATATTGTATATACACAAATTAAGCTTAGTTACGCTTGTACTATGGGTAATATACAACGGATGGAGAAAATTCATTTCCGAAATTTACCATATCGAGCATCAAATCTGGAGCTTCTGCGTTGCAGTGTAGTCATGCGAAGATGGCAAATCACAAATAAAAAACCTATCCTATTTTCTGGGATAACCTTTACATAAATCTATCCCAAAATTTATCCCATTATCCGGAATGACAAGTATCTAGTGTCCACCCTCGGTATAAGATTTACATACACACCGAATTTCAGCCAGATCGGTCCATTAGTTCTTCCGTAAAAGCATAGCAAACAAAAAGACAAATATATTTTTATCCCGGAAACTATCCCGTTTTTCGGCATAAAAATTATCCTATGTTCATTCTCGGCATCGAAAAAAAAAAAAATATATATATACCTATATCCACTCAACAAAAATAATCGTCGCGACACACTGTTCAATGCGAACTGCAAAAAGTGTCGTTACAACATTTTAATTCAAAAACTGTCGTTACAACTTTTGGTCTTAATTTTTTCCGTCTAGCCCCCTTTCGCAACGCGCGATAAGGAACTTTGTTCCAAAAATCAAGAAAGAAAATTTGTAGTAACTATAAAACACAGTCAATGCTTGATAATATAACTGTTTTGCATTCCAACAAAACAGGTATTATGTGTTGAATGAGACACAGTGTTGGATGAAGAAAGCATGTAGTAATTTGCCCTTAGTTGATATTTATAGCATAAAAACTCACCAATTTCACCATGATTATATACCTCTTTCTTTCACTCACCAGCATGCCATCTCTTTCCTTTATGTGACAGATGTAAGTAGCTGTCAATTCATATAGTCTTCAGCACATCAGCAAGAAACTTGATGCAACACTGTGTCTCATTCAACACATAATACCTGTTTTGTTGGAATGCAAAACAGTTATATTATGTGTCTCTGTCGACACAGTGTTGGATGAAGACCTGTTTGTTCTCTGCTGGTGAAATAATACAATGCATATGATGATTAGAAATTTAAAAATATCTCCTGTAAGAGATATTTTTCATACACAGTATATCAGATTTCCCTTAAAAATTTTACTTAGTCTGTGAAGGAAAATAAAAAATTAATACAAATAACTTCACGATTTCCAACAATATTAATTAATATTATTATATGAATATAGTCCCTCTCTGTCTCCCTGGGTTTGCTGGAAGAAAACTCTCTTTGGACTTGTTAATCTTGTTTTGGTATATCACCACTCTTTGTAGTTTTATATGTCACTATTTTGTGTACAATAAACAAAGAAAGAATAATAATCCTCATATCTGAAATCAATTATTATTTTAAAGAAACTGTTGATAAGATGATAAGGCATCAAAGTTCCTTGGTAAGAACCTATCTTATGAATCTTCCAATAAAAATGGAAAACCTAAAGACAAACATAACTAAGGAGTCTTAATAACAACTAAAATTAGTTTATAGCTAATCTTGACTAGATCTGATAGGATAAAAAGAAATATTTGTATGTTTCAATACTTATAAGATTCTTCTGCCCTCCCTTATACTGATTTATTTTATAACCAACTTTTTGTATCAACATCTAGCTAATAGATACTAAGTCTACTATATTATATATTTACAAAAGAAATATATATATTCTATACAATGTATCTGAAAACAGTAATTATGTCTCTTTAAGCAAATTTTATCTTTTAGGAAAATGATAGAAATGTATAAACTTGTACTCATAGGAAAATGATAGAAATGTATAAACTTGTACTCATTTTCTATCTAGGCCTTTGGACCTCTTAGGTACTGTTATGAAATGTTTAATGTGTGTGACAGGACAAAACAATAATTTTGGTGTTTCTGTCACATCCAGTTAGACAGCTTATTATCTTATCTATAATTGTCCAAAGGTTTCAAAGCCAGGGGTTTTAAAATGAAACACCCGGAAGATCGTAGACAATTTTAATAAATTAACATTACTACTATGGCCATTCAAAAAATGTAAACCATACCGCGATGCAATTCGACTGTGGCGACATCTAGTTTTATAAAAATAAAACTGGCACTAAATAAATGTAATTGGAAATTGAACATACACCCGGCCAAGGACTAGTATAGTCCTTCAAATTATATTAACTTCTAAACCAACGATAAAGCTTATACATTTTAGAAATCGTGGACTGTAAACCGATAACTGAAGTGAATTATGCATACAATTACATTTCAAGCTTTGACGCAGTAGCATTTATAACAAAGATAACACAAAAAAAATAGATATAATCTCGAATAACTAGTCGACCATATGACAAGCACATAAATAAAAATAATAAAACAAAAAAATAGCAATTAAAAAAAATTCAAACACATGTTTAATAAATAACCTATAAAAACATAATCTTCAAATGACAGTAAACAAAACACAAAGCTTTCATAGTGACTAATTTCTTAAATATACAAAAATGATAAGCAAAAAACATGAAGTTATGAAAAATTAATATTAACAAAATACCAGAACATATTCATAAAACAAGTAAATAAAACATAGCTTTTAATAGACTATCCAGGAAGTAGGATTTTTATTATTGGGTACTGCATTAAAGAGTTTTTATAGCGAAAAGTTATTACTTTCTCTCTCTTTCTTTTTCTAACTCTATCGTTCCAACCGAGTTTTGAAGTCAAAAATTTTGTCACAAGGAGTCGTGAAACTGTCTTCTCTAAGAAATTATAAAGACAGTAACTTATCAAAACTGTTTTAGGATTTGTATTTCTTATGGAAGAATTGGATGATAACTTGACAATGCAATTCAATTTGTCCGTCCGAAGATTCCAGGTCAGGCCTTGGATTCTAACAATGTGATCTATTCCAGTTTCCTTATATACGCTAGTTAGACCTCCTGTCGTTAAATTGTTAATACAGACATTCTCGTGTTTCTTCTTAGCACTTATATCCCCATGATCCCTCATCTCTACAGCTTGTGTTTGTATAGGCAACAAAGCATTATCGTGTACCTGAGTGTGCAGGTTTAAAATGACATTATGAGACGTTTGATCCTTAACATGGTAGTCATTTACGTGACCGGACAATACCCATCCGAAGTGAGTATCCTGCGCAAAAGTCACACCTGTAGGACTTTTAACGAGCCCTACCTTTAGAATACTACAATATACCTCGGCTCCTAGTAAGATATCAATCTTGTTGGGTGCATTGTATTGTGGATCGGCAAGATTAAGGTGTTGTAGTTCTGTCCATGAAGGAAGTATAAATTTTTTCTCTGGAAGAATAGAGGTGACTGTATTCAACACATGAGCAGATACTTCCAATTTAAAGGTTGGATCACATAGTGACTGCATAATAACCTTAACCACATAATTTGTGGTTAAGCCACTTTGAATTCCACCTAAGCCTGAAATAGTACTACTAGCGACATTCTTGTTCAATTTCAACAATTGAACTGCCGCCTCAGATATAAAGGATGCCTGAGAACCTTGGTCAAGCAAAGTTCTTAATATCTGGGATTGTCCATTCTGTGACTGTACTCGAATTAAAGCAGTAGGTAACAAAGTTTGTGAGTTACCAGTCACAAAATGGTTTGTAATGCATGTGGTCTCATCCGTAAGTAAAGACGGTTCCGGGTGTTGTTCGTTATCCGTAGAGTTGGTAGCAACGGCTACGGTTAACGCGCTGGCTGGACCATGGAGAAGAGTATGGTGTTTGGCTTTACATATGCGGCATCTCGTTGGTACTCTACAAGAAACACTGGTATGATTATTACCAAGACAGTTGAAACAAAGATTTAGAGATTTGACTATCTCCCTACGACTTGGTACATTTTCTTTAGCGAAATCTTGACATGAGAATAATCTATGGTTTTCAGTGCAGTGAGGACATATTACTTCCAATTCGGTGTTGTGTAATACATTAAGATTATTACTTGGGTAAGATTTTGGAATATTAAATTTAATTTTACTCGGCTCTATAAATTCTAATGCGCGATATCGAGGCTCTAAAAACTCTTTAAATTGTGTAAACGATGGTAACTCTTCGGACAATGTATTTACGTGTAGTTCCCATTGTTTACGCGTTTGGGCATCTAATTTTAAACTAACAATGTAAACAATAATCAAATCGCCATAATCTTTGACACCCAAATTAGACAATTCTTGAATACAATCGGAGGTGGTATCTAAGAGCTCCTTGAGAGAATGAGAAGATTCACAATTCATGGTACGTTGACTAAACAAACGTTTAAGAGTAGAATTTAACATATATCGTTTGTTGTCGTATCGCTTTTGCAACAATTCCCAACATTTATTATAATTAGCCCGAGTAGTTGGGACATGTCGAAGTAATTGTTCAGCTTCTCCCTTCAGCTGTGTCTTCAAGTAGTGCAAGCGTTGAACGTCATCCAGAGCAGCGTTATTGTGTACTAAGGAGACGAATAAATCCTTGAAAGTCGACCATTCTGTGTATCCTCCCGAAAAGATGGGTATAGATATCCTAGGTAATCTGGCGACTGATTCCGTGTGGACTTTTAAACAACTAGAATCTGTACTAGATGATGTAGCAGGTTTCATGGACTGTAAGGTAGCTTTCAGTTCTCCTTTATAAAGCAAATAATTTTCATAGCCATTTTCGAAAGTTTCACTTTTTCTATAATTCTCTAAAGATTCTGTTTTGTAGGCACTAATAATACTTTCATGTCTTTTAGAAAATCTGGCTATTACTTCTTCTAAGCCTTCTAATCTCGCAGTGACGTAAGACTCCGTAAGTCTATCTTTTGGCGATTTTTTAAAATTATATCTCCCTTTATCTATTTGATTTTTCAAGTCATCCATAACTCTTAACTCTGCTTCCATTTTTGACATTTAATACCAAGTACCAACTAATAGCTTCTCTAAGTTTGAATTAATTCAAATTTTCAAAGTTACAATCAATCCAAATTTTTCTAAGTCCAAGTCGATCAAAATTTGTAAGGTCCAGTTCAAACAATTGCTTTTTGTAAGGATAAATCAATTTAAAATTTTCAAAGTTCAAAATTATTTGGAATTTCTTAAGTCCCAAGTGATGCTATTTTTTCTAAGTCCAATTGATGTTGAAATTTTTCTAAGTGTTTTTAGCACATGTATACAGTTCTAAAATTGGGCATAGGTTCCCCGTCTCGTCGTTTTTTCACGAATTATTCTAAGTCCTAATCTACACTTTAAAATTGCACAAGTCTATTTCTTCACTAAAAATCAGAGTACTCACAGTTTAAGTCCAGTATACTACTGATTGGGTTCCTTTAATGTCCGCTAGATGGTGCTGCTGTCACATCACTTAGAATACATCACTGCACAACACTTATTATTTCACTACAATAGGTACCAACTTTTTGTATCAAAAAGCGATCCGGCTCCGAGGGACCCTGTCCAAAGGTTTCAAAGCCAGGGGTTTTAAAATGAAACACCCGGAAGATCGTAGACAATTTTAATAAATTAACATTACTACTATGGCCATTCAAAAAATGTAAACCATACCGCGATGCAATTCGACTGTGGCGACATCTAGTTTTATAAAAATAAAACTGGCACTAAATAAATGTAATTGGAAATTGAACAATAATCTTTTTATTAAACAAAATTGTGGCTACCAGCCAATAGTTTTGATTGTCTGAGGATGTCCTGGTGTCAACACCTCATAGATTCTACAACCTGAGGCAAGTAATAGTAGGCCACTACTATAGCCATATCCAGCTACTAATATGAAATTACATATATATGTAATTTTATTTATTTATTTTAATTTTGTCAAATAGAAAAGCTAATATTCCAGACAGATAGTATTTTTAGTTTCTGGTTTAACAACTAAAATGGTCTTAAGTATTTGATGATCATCTTATATCTCTGCTAATCTTATTATATGATAGATAGACACTTTAATTTATACCATTACCAAAACTTAAGAACAAGTAATATATGTTAGCCCTTCAAAAATTATCTTTGGCAATTTCTATTGTAGAAATATAGTAATTTTATTGTAAGTATTATTAAATAGGTGTCTGCCAATTACTTTTGATAAGCTTTGCTATTTGTGATTCAGTAAGACACTTGATCATTCAAAATTTAACTTTTTAATCAGGAAGGGGCCATCTATCTGTCTGTGCTGCCCCTCTACTGAGATGTTCCTCCTGTCTTAAATGAGAATTGTTAATAATCTTTGCTTTCAAGTTCGGTCTCCGAAAGCCCTTGTTCTATTTTGGTATTAATAAAAGAAAATTTCCCTCTAAACTAGTTCAAGTAAGTAAGTATTCTATTAAGTTAGATGGGGAGAATTGCCAAGCCCAGCTGAAAGTCCCATTTCTACCGAATACATTATAGAAAATTAAGCACAGATGTCTGGGGTCGCTTATACATACTTTGATGGAAATAAGTCCATGCCTTGGATGCTCCGAATTTTGAACATAGCCTCCATGGCCTGGAGCAGAAGAAGCCACCTCAGCACTTGAGGATCATCTGACATTTGGCTTAATGTTCAGTTTAGCTTCCCTGGGAGCTAAGTGGCAGAGAAAGAGAGTTACGCTGGATTGTTCTGTGAGATTCAACAATCTGGTAGGCATCTTTATTTATTTACTTTTTTTTTTTTTTTTTTTTTAGGTCAAAGGATTACGTCCGTTTCTCACCATGTATTACAATATGCACCTCTTTCAGTCATCCACTGACCATTTATTGCTACAAACATAGTATACATCTCTTTCGCCTTTGAACTCCAAGGCATTGATTATGAGCCCACTTTCCATTTGGTGAGCAAATTTTGTTTAGCTGCACACCCCAACCTGAATTTGAGGTCAAAAGACTGAATAATACACTTATTTGACCACTCGTTCTGAGATCTGCTCTCCTCTGATCAACCTTATTTCAGGTCTTGCTAAACAGTAGGGATAGATATTCCCTCTTGGCCTGCTCTGTTTGAATAATTTTAGGCACATTTGCAGTGATTGTGAAGTCAATTCTTTAAAATTGCATAGTACGCAAATCTCGATTTAGTCATAACCCCTTTAGGAGTAGTAATATGTGTATTCCACATGTTTGAACTCACAAATGTTTTTTTTTTATTTATTTTTTTATATATATATATATATATATATAATATATATAATTTTTTTCTGGTCTATATGACAATTTCACTGTCTCGCCTGGTGTCTCAAACAGTTATAACAATAGGGAAACAGACCTTAGGCATTTTAGCAAATAATTTGATCCCACCCGGGGTCTAATGCTCACATGGCGATGGTTGTAAGACAGATTTTTTGATGACTTATATGCCCTGCTCGTATCCAACCTTCTCAGAGTTTCTGCAACCTGAGAATCGAGGACCATCCGTCCTGATTGACTATAGGGTAATTGGGTATGGTGTGTATAGGATTTCTGTAATCCGTCTTGCTATAGTAGCAAACACTCTTCTGGCAAATGTTAAGCCACAAGAAAGAGCAACTAAGAAATTAATTAATTAAGTTTCCAGTCTTTAAAAATCAATTGAGATACCTTTTATCATCTTACAGAATGTCACAGTCTCATAGCATAGATGATCTGACTTATGATACTATAAATTTGTATTAATACGGTCTAAAATTAGTATACAAATAGACCACTACTTTGCTGTTTTAACATTAATCAAACTATTTTTTTATTTTTTTTAATGTTTTTATAATAGTAAGATGATAAGCTGTTATCTTAACCCCTGCTCCTTCACATGTAATTAATAGCATTACTTATTGTTATGTGTAACTAAACTTTGCTGGAAACCACTCAGAGGAATGTCCTTCTGAGGTTTAACTATGGGTAAGTAAAAATATGTCTGTTGTCACTAACCAATATATCTGGAGTTTAAATAATTCATCTATTTGTAATATAAAATCTTTACAATATATTACATATGAATTGATTGACCTCTGAGGTCCAAGGGGGCAGAAATCAACATCTGAATTCTTTATCAAAAGGCATCTGAATGCAGATCTTTTGATGGAGTCTGTTATATTCACTACTTTTAATAGGTGAATTCTTTTCTCATTATGTGTTGTGTAATATAAACGGTTTACACTAAGATTTATAAACTTGGCTGTCTAATTAGTAAGACTTAGATCACTTGTCATTTAAGACATTAGATGTGTATGTACTCTTTAACTTAAAGTAGCTACTTATCTTTAAACTTTAATCACCCTTGTAAGGCACTCAATTATGCTATAATAAGTTGTACAACATTAGGACAATAACATAGTCTTGACTACAAATAATTTGCCATGTAGTCTCTATTTAATTATGGGACATTGGTCCCACTGACTTATTAATTCTGTCAATGAGTAATGTACAAATTACTAAGCTTTGGTGAAAATCAGTTGTGGTGCCTCCTGTAAGGACTTAACTTACAAGCCCTTGTCTAGAAGACCCGTGTTCGGGTGGGTTATAGTCACACGGCACACCTACACACCCTGAACAGATCCGCTTCACTTCGCACCCGTCTTAGACTTCATGGTTATTTTATTATTATTTTATAACCACCCGAGTTATATTTTATATCTCAAATAATAAGTACATGTGCCGTCTATCTATACCACACCCCAGTGCTTTATCACTGAATTATAAAAATTGTTCAACTTCAGCCAGCAGCAGCTGGATGTTTATCCAGTTATAGCCTTTGTTCAGAAATTGTCATTGTTCTAGAATACTATAAAAAACAAATTTGTCCACAATAGTTCTGCACCGATATGTGGTCTTCTTTTACATTACAAGGAAAAATATTATGTCTTAGCACAACACAAGTTGTGATAAACGTCCTTTCAATCATATGAATCAAAATTTAATTTTAATCGCAACTCTTGGTTAGCTTATAAACAACCGGTTTACTAACCTCGGTGTCTTATTATTTTCTGAGATTTTCAGTTAGATGTTTAAAACAAGTCAAATCTTGTTTGAAAACTCGTAATTGTACTTACATTTCTTGTTCAGTGGAATAAGGCAAAATACTTTTCCCTTCGTCCGAGCTTGAGAAAAAAAAGAGGATAATTCATCGTAATTGGTTTCACTCGAAAAGCTGTTAATAGCAGAAATCACCAAAGATTTCGAATGTTGCACATTCCACCTGAACTTGCTTTTGTACTTATTATAACACAATGAAAAGACGAATGGTAAGTGTTATAATGAAATACTATATTATATATTATCACTGTGTTTTCAACACTTCAAAATTCAATTAATATTGAATAGTTTTAACACTTGAAATAATTTACAAATTTTGCAATGTTTTACCGGCAAAATTTACAATGCATATGAATTGACAGCTACTTACATCTGTCACATAAAGGAAAGAGATGGCATGCTGGTGAGTGAAAGAAAGAGGTATATAATCATGGTGAAATTGGTGAGTTTTTATGCTATAAATATCAACTAAGGGCAAATTACTACATGCTTTCTTCATCCAACACTGTGTCGACAGAGACACATAATAATCATAATGCAGTTGGAAATAACGTATTTATTTATACTACCCCGCGGCTGCGGTTAACCTCTAGTGCGTGTCTCTTGTGTATAGAGCAAGTACTACAGGTTATATTATATTACATTTTTATGTATTTGCCCACGGAAGATTCACTTCATTTTATATCGCTAATTATATATACCATCCCCCGTCTATCTGTCAACAAAATAAATTACAAAACTTGACCAAAAAGGCCAAAATGGTCTAAATGACCAAAAGACCACAGTGACCGACATGGTTAAAATGACGGAATAGGCAAAAACGACCAAAAAGGCCAAAATAATCAAAATGGTCAAAATGACCAAAGAGGCCAAAATGACCAAAAAGGCCAAAATGACCAAATAGGCCAAAATGACCAAAAAGGCCAAAATGACCAAATAGGCCAAAATGACCAAAAAGGCAAAAATTACCATAAAGGCCAAAATTACCAAAAAGGCCAAAATTACCAAATAGGCCAAAATGACCAAATAGGCCAAAATTACCAAATAGGCCAAAATTACCAAATAGGCCAAATGACCAAATAGGCCAAAATGACCAAAAAAGGCCAAAATTAACATAAAGGCCAAAATGACCGAATAGGCCAAAATGACCGAATAGGCAAAAGGACCAAAAAGGCCTAAATGACCAAATAGGCCAAATGACCAAATAGGCCAAAATGACCAAATAGGCCAAAATGACCAAATAGGCCAAAATGACCAAATAGGCCAAAATGTCCAAATAGGCCAAAATTACCAAAAAGGCCAAAATGAAAATTATCCCTTGTCCATCCTCAGTATTTAATTTACATACGTACCGAATTTCATCCAAATCGGTCCAGTAGTTTTTCCGTAAAAGCATAACAAACAAACAGACAAATATCATTTTATCCCGGAAACTATCCCATTTTTAACCGACTTCAAAAAAAGGAGGAGGTTCTCCATTCGTCGGGATCTTTTTTTTTTGCTTTTTTTATGTATGTTCGCCGATTACTCTGAGATTTATGATTCGATTTACGTGATTCTTTTTTTGTTCGACGCGGAATAGCTGCCATGTGGTCCCCTAAAAATTTGACATAGTTTGGCCCAGTAGTTTTCATTTTACGTACATTTTTTTGTTCCCAGTTCTTGGAACCTATATTTTTTAAGAAGCGCGGCACCATTCGTATGTCCTCCCATACATAGCTAGACACTAAAAAGTAACAAATAAAAAATAAAACTTCGTTTAAAAAACCGACTTCAAAAACTAAAAAACTAAAATGTATAAAATAACTTATTTCTAAAGCTATTATTATTAATATATATTATCTATAAAATTTAAAAACTTCGTTTAAAAAAACCGACTTCAAAAACTAAAAAACTAAAATGTATAAAATAACTTATTTCTAAAGCTATTATTATTAATATATATTATCTAAAACATCTTAAAGTCGGTGCTTAGTAATTTTCAAAATATAGTAATTTTTATGTTTTGCTTTGCACCGACTTCAAGATGTTTTAGATAATATATATTAATAATAATAGCTTTAGAAATAAGTTATTTTATACATTTTAGTTTTTTAGTTTTTGAAGTCGGTTTTTTTAAACGAAGTTTTTAAATTTTATTTGTTACTTTTTAGTGTCTAGCTATGTATGGGTGGACCTACGAATGGTGCCGCGCTTCTTAAAAAATATAGGTCCCCAAGAACCCGGAACAAAAAAATGTTCGTAAAATGAAAACTACTGGGCCAAACTATGTCAAATTTTTAGGGGACCACATGGCAGCTATTCCGCGTCGAACAAAAAAAGAATGACGTAAATCGAATCATAAATCTCAGAGTAATTGGTGTACATATGGAACGGAGTGAAAATTATTTTCATGAAAAATGTTCATATAATGAAAACTACTGGGCCAAACTATGTCAAATTTTTAGGGGACCACATGGCAGCTATTCTGCGTCGAACAAAAAAAGAATCACGTAAATCGGATCATAAATGACGGAGTAATCGGCGAACATATGGAACGGAGTGAAAATTATTTCCATGAAAAATGTCCATAAAATGAAAACTACTGGGCCAAAGTATGTAAAATTTTTAGGGGACCAATTGGAAGCTATTCCGCGTCGAACAAAAAAAGAATCACGTAAATCGGATCATAAATGACGGAGTAATCGGCGAACATACATAAAAAAAAGGAACAAAAAAAAAGATTCCGAGGAATTGAGAACCTCCTCCTTTTTTCGAAGTCGGTTAAAAACATCTTGAAGTCGGTGCAAAGTAGAACATAAAAATTACTATATTTTGAAAATTACTAAACTATCCCATTTTTCGGGATAAAAAGTATCCTATTTTCATCCTCGGTATCGAAAATATATATATACTGAGTTTCAGCCAAATCGGTCCAGTAGTTTTTACGTGAAAACGGAACAGACAGACAGACAGAGTTACTTTCGCATTTATAATATTAATAGGGATTTTGTTCGACAATCCTCTACATAAGTATCCAGTAGGACATCTTTAGAATTGCAGTGTTGCAGATTTAAATAAATATCGTATCATATGACATGAATGAGATGTATCATATTAAAATTTAATGATTGAACGACAGACTCGTATTATTAAAATTGAGAAAATGTTTCAAATTTCATCACTTCATT
Source organism: Dendrolimus pini (assembly GCA_949752895.1). NCBI lineage: Eukaryota > Metazoa > Arthropoda > Insecta > Lepidoptera > Lasiocampidae > Dendrolimus > Dendrolimus pini. The sequence continues at coordinate 7,863,602 of OX457147.1, read as the reverse complement.
TTATCGCCTGTATTAAGTGACATCCAATTAAAAATTAATAGCAACAAAATGTTTCAACAACTAAACAAAATATCTGAAACAAAACGACTATTTGGATTAAGTAGCACCGTGCGTGGTAAATAGATGCAGCTGAAAGAGCTTTCAAATATCTTTTATATTTTGTTGGAGATAATGTACAATAAAACTAGTTTTTTTACTTACTTTATACTTAGTTGTTTTTTAATTTTCTTACAGATTTTTGGAATTTTTCAAAAAATGCAATGTTATTTGCATTAAATAACGGTAAAGACGCATGTACAGTTACTATAGGACAGTATACTCTACACGGTATGTTTATATGATTATTTACTACTTGTAAATCCAAATTCATTCTGACTATTGCCTATTTCGTATTTACAATGTTGTATTTAAGATATACAAGAGCGACGCTAACCACTGGCCGGTTCCTGTATCTTACCGACCGTTCATTTGCCTTACTATCGGTTAAACATTACATAAGCTCCATAAAAGTAATATCAAAGTTCAACCGATGGTAGGACAAATGAATTAATATATTGTAATATATAGGAACCGGCGCTAAGACAATCTTCAACTACGTCTAAAAGGTTTTTTTAAAATTAGCAACAAGTATCCTACCATAAACAACTGCTAATGTCTGTGAGAAATTAAGAGCTATCTTAGCAAGAAGCGTTGCTTTGGTGTTAGATAATATATTTATTTTATTGGTTACAGTTTTTACAAACCCGGAAGATTGTTACACAGTTGCAAATACCTGTATAGAGAAAAATGATATCTATAAGTTTGCAAAAGCATGGCTTGGTGAAGGTCTTATAACAGGAACTGGTAATATGATTGATTTATATAAAATCTATCTAGAAATTATTATATATCTGCCGTGTGAATATTTGTTTTTATAGCATGAGATCAGCAGACAGGCAGACGCGCCCACCTGATGAAAAGCTGTTATCATCACCTATGGACATTTGTAACACTATAGGTACTAATAATGTGCTGTCGCTCTCTAAAAGTAAACTGGAAACTGGCCATTAATGCCGGAACACAACTCAAGATTGTTATGGTGGCATAATATAGACCAGCGGTGGTAGCCATCCAGACGAGCAAAAATACCCTACCACACGGCTGTGGATTGTTTTGTCGTCTCTTATGACAAGCCAGCCGACCGCAGGAAATCGTATTATTACTCCATTCCTGCAAGGATTGTACTGTCTAATAGGGCAGACGACAGTAATTTGTAAACTGACATCCTCACAGCTCTTAGAGCTTAAAAATTACACACAACAAAAAGACCCGAACCAACGTCAGCTGGAAACAATCCCAAAACGCTATCTGCGTTACTAAGTTGGATAGCAACGCTTATTATGCATTGCCTATAAAATATAGGCTAGACTTTCTGGTAAATTTTGCACCGGTCAATTGCTAGTCAATTTGCTCCTCCGAATTTATTAGTATCAACGAGTCGCAAATATCATCAAGTTTTCTTGTAATGAGGACACTAATGGATAAACAGTTGTGGAGTTCCTACTTCTAATGAAAACTTATATGAATAATGTAGTTTAAAAAACTAATAAAATTGCATCTGTATTTGAAACAGAAACTAATGAAATGGTTACACAAAGATCATTAGAAAGGCAAAAAAATCCTTCCAATTTTCAGTGCTAACCAATTGGTTCATGCTCCCTTCGTCCATTCAGGTCTTCATAATGTTACAGCTGAAGTTCTGAGAAGGCCAAATCCATAAAATTCCTTTTACAACACGTATTTTATTACCCATTGGAATTAAAATGATCTGTAAACCTTTTATGGTTGCCTTAATTGTTCACAGTCAATTGTTCGCGTTAATACCTTTGTATGCCTCTCAGTAGGTCGTTATAAATTTTCCCTACTAAAAGTTCATTTTTAGAAGCCTTTAGAATTTAGTTTCTAATACCACCAATATGTATGTCTTTCATGTGCTAATCCTCATTTTGTTACTTATCTGTGTATCAAAAAAATATTTTATTATTATAATAATATGTATTTCAAGACTACGGGCCATAAAAACGATCCAGAATTTTGGAGGGCTGGCGTGGGGCCATGGGGAGACTACAGGTACAGCTCCCTTAAATAATGTAGGTGTAGGAAATGAGAAATTATTATTATTAACCTTACAAGCTCGATAATTCCAAAGAATAGTAGGCATTTGTTGTGGCGCCATGTCTGTTATACGGACCGATTGAGACGGAGTAAGTCGAGTTTCCACTGCGATTGAGTTGGTACTAAGTGTACTTTCGGAACGAGATTCTCATATTAACGGACTTCGCGCGATTTGTGTCTGTTTTACGGTTGGACTCGTTTTATTATGTGAATTACATGTGTGCACTGCTAATAAAGATTAAGTTTTAATTATGAAGTTCATTTAATGTGATTACAATTTAAATTCGCACCCCACAAATTCGTAACAATTTTTTATGACTGTACTAGCGAAAGTGGTAGCAATGAAACTCAAGTAATGAACAGCTACAATTTCAGTGTTCTATATCTTGTTTCAACGCTTAAATCTAACAGTTAACTCCAATGTTTAAAATTTACTTCTTGCCTTCCTTCTAGATTCGAGATATTTATTTGAATGGACTAAACTACCGATTTCATGTTTAACAAGATTATTTTTAATTGTGCCCATATATGTATTTTACCGCCAGAAATCCCAAGATCATTCATTCATTTCGACAGGATCGGTATGGAAACAACATCGTAAACTTCTAAATCCAGCTTTGAACCAGCAAGTTTTAGATGGATTTCTTGAAGTGTTTAACAAAGAGTCTAAAAATCTGGCGAATTCGCTTAAAAAGAAAACAGGGATGTGCCCTTCGACCATCTACCTTATGTACAAAAATGGTCATTAGTTACCGTATGCTGTAAGTATTTTGTATTGTAGTTAAGGTCATCTCATGATAAATGTAACAGTAGTGGTATCACTACTGTACTGTACTATGATGTGATACCCACAATTCACAGCATAGTAAATAACAGTGAATGTGCCCTAAATTCTACATTTTAGTTACTGAAAAGACGGTGTCAAAACTAGTTTTCTTTTTAGTCCAATAGCCAATACAATATACGTTTATTGCTACCACAAACCTTTTATTTACTGTGCATTAGAATTCGATAGACCGATCGATTGTTCTAATGGCTAAACCGCAACACATGGAACCATAGCGAATTGCGACCTGGTGAAACCAACGTTAAATATTAAAAAAGTTGCAGCTGTTTGCTATATTTACAATCGTTATATAAAAAAGAAAATGTAGCAAAAAATGGACAGTAATATTTCATGAGTTTGAATTTATATTTCTATCGGAATACTCAGAGCATTTACGTATGCCAAACTACTGCTTACCGATTATATACACCAATGACATGTGTTTCCATTATTGAATTCATATTTTGTAACTAAGTATTTAATGCACCTAACTCAATGGCGATCAGCCGGAAACTCAATCGGAGTAGTATACGAGCAGCCGAAACGCCGTACGTGTAATCATAATATAAAAAAAAACAGTCCACGAATGTCCCACTGCTGGGCTCAGGCCTCCCATTATAGGGGTACGGACAGTATACCCGCCATGCTTGTCCAAAGCGGCTTGGCAGCTTTGACACATCGGTTATCTCGATGTGCAGGTTGCATCACGATGTTTTCCTTCACAGTCGTTAGCACGCTGTAATTTGTAACAATATGCACATTAGGTCAGAAAACTGCCAAGTGGTGCATGCATTCCAGCATTAATTTTATTATATCTATAAACTTGAGAAATGATTGGTCTCCTATATAAACTTTAATTTCAACCCGTTTTAGTTTTGTTTATATATCCTCCGTCTATCCCTCTGTAAACTACATAAAATACCAAAACTACCACAGCTATTAAAACTACCAAAGAAAACTACCCAAATGACTAAAATAAGCAAATTGAACATAACTACCAAAACAAGCAAAATGACTAAAACTACCAACAAAAACGGTACATACAGACGGACAGACAGACAGAGTTACTTTAGCATTTATAATATTGAATAATAGGGATATAAAATTATGCTTTGTCTTACTGTTAATCATTGTAACGTATGAGACGTAACAATATAATCACAAACTGATACGAAAAATTACTAACCATCTCTTGTTTCAGCAACTACGATGGGTTTCCATGACAAAGAAGACAGTTCTGATCTTTTTAAGGAATACATATCAATACTGCATGTTCTCTTTGATTGTATGATACAGAGATTAAGAAAATTTTGGCTTCACAGTGATTATCTCTTCAAATGGAGCAGCTTAAAAAGACAACAAGATAAAGCTTTGTATAGAATAAATAAACTGAGCAATCAGGTAAGTTTGTTATCTATCATGGTTTCGACACTCAAGGCAATAAGGAATGTTTATGTTTACTAACTTCAAAAAAGTGGAGTTTCTCATTTTGTCTCAATTTTTTTTTGTGTGTGTTCGTTACTCGATTTCCCCGTCGATTGTCAACCGATTTTCAAAAATGTTTTGTTCATCGAAAGATTATACTCCCGAGTCCCATTGTCAACACGTCACGATCCGAGAAGTAGATTCCAGGGAATTAGAGAAACCCTTGAAAATTGTAAACCAACTTTTTCTTAATAGGATATCCCCGTCAATTGTAAACCAATTATCATTTTTTTTTCTTTATTCGTAAGTGTATACTCCTGAGGTAGTTCTATAGTCACCAACTCAGGAGAAATAAAGAATAACCCTCATTCAAGAACACCGTGCGCCTAAATAAAAAAAAGTTTGTATACGAGTGCTAGTATTATTATACTTTGTACAGGCGCTTAATTTTTTTGCACGCATCTTACGCAATTTCTCCGTCAATTGTGGACCGCTTTTAAAATTGTTTTTTAAAATGTCGAGATGGTCGCATAGTCACCAAGAAAGAAAATTATAATTAAAATTTAAATTATTTTTAATAACCTACAATACGATGCTGAGACTAGGACACTGACGGTGGGACAGATCCACATATTTAAAGTATCTCTCTGAGGTATAAATTCAGAAGTTAGAACATCAGAAAAAGAACCGGAGTAACCGACACCGCTCATAAAATATTTGCATTATTTGGTTGTTGTAGCGTGGGAATATTTTTACTTTTGGACGCTACTATTACATTTGATAGTGCTCTAATTTTTTTTGGAATTTTCTATGTACAATTCATTAAAAATAATATTTATTTTGCGAAGGCCCAATGTTCTTAGAATTCATTTTATTGTTCAACTACTTCCTTCTTGTCTGTTATATTTACTACTGTTATTTGTAATATACTCATTTTCAAATCATAGGTGGCAGATACCCTTCGAGGTTCTCTAACTCTCGGCTGGCTACCACTTTACTGCCTGACCTACGTGTACACTCGTTTGTTAGGGTCTAATTAAAGAAGAGTAATTTTTTTCTCGATATAAAGATTCTTTGTGCACAAGAATCCGGAGAATAATCTTCTACCTGGCTATATAAGTACTCTATTTATTTTCAGATTATTTCCAGAAAGGAGATCGAAATGCAAAATAAAATTAACGGTAAAAACATCAAAATTATACCTAATTTTATATTCTTTAAGGAAATCACATACTGCATTAATATAATTATTGTTTTGTTTTAGACACTCAATTTAAATTTTTTTAAGTATATTATAAGCTCGTCATCGACTACAATCTCAGTTTCATTTTTAGATAATGCCATTAACGGAAAAACTAAATTTAAAGTTTATATAGAACTTCTTATAGAGTTAAGGATGAATAACGTTTTAACTAATAAGGAAGTTAAAGAAGAAACTGATACATTAATTGCGGCGGGATACGATACCACATCACTTACTGTCGCTCTAATATTAATAGTATTGGGCTCCTACCCAGAAGTCCAGGAGAAGGTTTACAAGGAGTGAGTAATATTATTTACTAGAGTTTACCCCGCGGCTGCGCCGCGGGTTAACCTCTAGTGCGTGTCTCTTGTTTATAGAGCAAGTGCTACAGGTTATATTATATTACATTTTTATGTATTTGCGCACAGAAGATTCACTTCATTTTATATCGCTAATTATATATACCATCCCCCGTCTATCTGTCAACAAAATAAATTACAAAACTTTACCAAAAAGGCCAAAATGGTCTAAACGACCAAAAGACCACAGTGACCGACATTGCTAAAATGACGGAATAGGCAAAAACGACCAAAAAGGCCAAAATAATCAAAATGGTCAAAATTACCAAAGAGGCCAAAAATGACCAAATAGGCCAAAATGACCAAATAGGCCAAAATGACCAAATAGGCCAAAATGACCAAAAAGGCCAAAATGACCAAAAAGGCCAAAATGACCAAAAAGGCCAAAATGACCAAATAGGCCAAAATGACCTAATAGGCCAAAATGAACAAAAAGGCCAAAATGAATGACCAAAAAGGCCAAAATGACCAAATAGGCCAAAATGACCAAATAGGCCAAAATTACGAAAAAGGTCAAAATGATCAAATAGGCCAAAATGACCAAAAAGGCCAAAATAACCAAAAAGGCCAAAATGACCAAAAAGGCCAAAATGACCAAAAAGGCCAAAATGACCAAATAGGCCAAAATTACCATAAAGGCCAAAATGAAAATTATCCCTTGTCCATCCTCAGTATTTAATTTACATACGTACCGAATTTCAGCCAAATCGGTCCAGTAGTTTTTCCGTAAAAGCATAACAAACAAACAGACAAATATCATGTTATCCCGGAAACTATCCCATTTTTCGGGATAAAAAGTATCCTATGTTCATCCTCGGTATCGAAAATATATATATACTGAGTTTCAGCCAAATCGGTCCAGTAGTTTTTACGTGAAAACGGAACAGACAGACAGACAGACAAAGAGTTACTTTCGCATTTATAATATTAATAGGGATTTATTATTTAAGGAATTCAGAGTTTAATATCATGTAAAAAAGATCAACTCAAAATATTGAAATATTATAAAAAATATATAGGCGTAGGACGCCCGCCAGCCCGGTGGACTGACGACCTGCGCAAGATCGCCGGCAGGGGCTGGATGAGGAAGACGGGACACCGGGATATGTGGGCGTACTTGAGGAGGCCTACGCCCAGCAGTGGACTGAGATTGGCTGAAGAAGAAGAAGAAGAGATAAATGATATTGTATTTATGGTAGTTTAATTATATAGATATAATGATGAGCAGTCAGAGTAGACTATGGAAGAAAGTTTATTGTGCCGACCCCAAACAAGTGGGAAGAAGGCGAAAGGAAGGAGAGAAATTCTCTTAGATTCAAGAGAATACAGAATGATATGTCTTTATTACTTGGCATCAAAACATCTTGACAATCACACTCACGAATGATTTTTTGTTCTATTCTATTATTGCATTCAAATTTGCATTGATTCAAGAATTTTAAATGTCAAATTTTATATGTTGATTGTTTTGAAACAATTTTATTTTACTTCTACCTACTGTATGAGTAAAAATTTATGTTTGTTCTCTCGATATTTATGGTATACTTTATATTAACTGTTCATATAAGCTTTGCACGACAAAAATGGCAAAACATTTGTAACGGATCCACTATGCTTATGAATTTTATAATTAAATTATAATCCATTAAGGGTGTATTACGTACTCTATGCTTTTGTACTCAAAAGAAAACAACTAAGAAACATTACAAGTTTAAAAATCAAAACTAAGAATCTGTATGATTAGATTGAAAATTAAATTAAAATTAAATACTTTAAAACACAGTCAACGCGTAGAGAAATGACGAGAGGAATATTTGAGTATAATTTGATCTGAATCTTATAGTAACATAGTTAAGGCACATAATTTCATTTGCAGTATAGATCGATTGATCGATAATTTCTCATCATATTTAATGAACGCCCTTAAACTGAAGCTAATTAGGTCCATTTTACAAACAATGTGTAAGCAATCAAAGATCGCTGAATGGGGCGGTCCAAATAATGAAAGAACACCCCTTTATTGGAAGTGGTGGTGGCAGGATTTTGGAGAATAAAAGCCTGGAACAGAGTCGTTTCGGGGAGTCAATTCGAGGTCGGTGAATTCGAGGTCGGTTCGGAAGTAAATTTCAGAGAGATCTGAAAATAATCGGTAATAGTCGGAATATCATAATATAATCGCGATTCGAATCGTGGTCGCTCGGAGATAATTCGAATAATTTTGAGAGATTTTCTACGAGGATTCACGAAGGTTCCTGTATAGACTTTTACACAGACTTTTGGGGTGACTGACAGGTTTTCAGACAGACTTACACAGGGACTCTCGTGAAGAATTTAAGACAGTCTTTCAAAACGTGAATTCGCGGATTTGCTTGAAGGTTTGGCAGTTGTATCATCTTCCGTTCAGAGGTCGAAGCCTCGCTGTCAAATCTGAGATCCATCGGGCTTTTAATACTGGATCACGCGGTCGAAATATAGCTCCAGGTATGTCGTTGAGCTACGCGAACGAAGTTGTAGTGTAGTCATTATTATTTAAATTTTGATATCTAATTAGCACTAGATTAGTAGCAGTTCTGATTCAATTCGGTGTCAAAGTGTTAGAAATTAGTATTCCGAACTGATAGTCCGATCTGTGCGGAGATCGATAGATTAGAAGTAGTTCTAGTTAGGCGCTTTCCAACTTTCGAAGTCCTGAAATATTAGTAGCGGTTCCGTGAGTAATAGAGTCCCCGTTTAATGACGAGGACTTGCATGATAGTCATAGTGCTTATAGTTGTTTGTTTTTATATAGGTGGCTGAATAGAGTTCGACTGAAATCCACGAATTTATTTAATGTACGTAATTTTCATACTATAATTCGGTATTAGGTGTATTAAAAATATATTCTATAATGATTTACACAGCGGTAAATAACGTTGACTATTTATTTGAAGCACTAAGATCAGGTATACGTATTTTCAATATCTTTGATCGAACTATATAATATTGGTTCACTAACTCTAAATAAGTCTATGGGGCGCCATTAATAAAGCGATAAATATGGAGTTATAAGTCTTAGTCTTCTATCGAAACTATTTGGTATCATACGTATTATAGTAACGTTTATATAATACTTATTCTGATAGCGAGTCCCCTGGCTTTAAAGCAAGGATAGCGAATGCAACTGGAATTAACACCTAATTAATGATGATAATATATAATACATAATTTCATAGCACGAAACATTATATAAATGTTCAATACTTATAATATCAACGATTATATTAATGAAGTTCACATTACAATCCTTGTACTTTACAAAGATATCTTTAGTTCCATACAAGATACTACATACGTGTACAAGTATTATCTTTTATAATATTTTTAGCAAAATCCATACCAGTTTAACTTGGATCAGGGTTAAAGGCCCTACACATACTTATCCTATTTTTGACATACAAGTTCTTGTTTAGTCATTTCGATGCAAGGCAGTGCTTGGCAAAATGGACAGATAGCTCGATTAGTTCTTGAGAATTGTACATCGTAGCTATGGTACATGATTCTTGCCTACATGTGGGTACGATATTTATTATCGTAACATCTTCATTCACAGTTTGTGTTTTACACATAGGTCGTTCGCAAATGTCAATTAGACAAATGCGGCGGAATGGGTTGTTACCCGGTAGTGCTTCGAGTCAGTACTCTAACTGTCTTGTCTGCTTAAGTAAACGGCTCTTGTTGTCTGGTCTAGCTTGACTTGAACTGTATTGAGGTAGATATGACTCACCAATGAACTGTTAAATTCAGTCGGCACTGGATGCCTATCTTTCTGTGTTGATTATCAATGGAATTAACTCTGATCCAAATGATTATTTCAGTTGATGGTTAATTTCCTTAAATTAAAACACTTAAAAGGTAAGACTATGCCAATGGTATCATATCATACCTTTCCTATCCTCATACTGGGAAATGAGCCAATATTTTATATCGTAATTAAATTATATAATACTTGTGTTCGTCAGCGGTGTATCTGCTTGAGCTTTGATACAGCTTTACTTGTCTATCTATGGTCGATAATTCTATAATAGATTGTTGGCCTAGACACAGTAACTCGCAGTGCACGTTCGAAATATCCGGACCGTCTGATTTGTACACAATGTATTTTTGAAAGCTGCATATTGGCACTTTCAACAAATTATTGTTAGTCATTTAAATGCTGATATGAAACGTTTGGTGAAACGCTCGTCTTCGTGGCCTATATCTCAATTCAATACATGCGTGACTAGTAAGTGCTTCCCACCTGAGTGCTATATTATCAATCACTCGGCGTCTAAATTCTATATACAGAAAGACAGCCTATTTATACTAGATAGCCTCGGGGGGCAGTATTGCGATACTAAGTACCGAAAGGACGCTATGTATTTTTGTGAGTTGCTTTGGCACTCTCAAAACCCTATTCTGGCCTCACACACACACAATAACCGAACTGGATTATCGGCCTAAATGACTCACATAATATTTAAAGAATATAATTATTGCGATTGGTTCATCGACCAGTTCCTTTCTATCCTGAAGGTATAATAAAAAGTGATTTTGAGGGATCACTTCTTGACCCGGGTGGAAGGCATTTTGGGTTTTATTATACCTTTTTATTAAATCTTCATTAAATAAATCCCTTTCCAAATTCCATAATTTACTATATCATTTATATATACTCATTAAACTCATAGTTTATAATCACTAAGATCTTACAAACATCTTATACATATAATACCTATATGTATTATATACACATATTTTGATATACAAATCTAATAAATCAAATTCTTATAAATAATGTATTATAGTTATATATTTAAATACCTAAGTGTAGGAATGTATACTCTGCGGAAGCGGACTAATCTGTTCAACCTAGTTTCGTTAAAGGTAGGCAAGTAGTTTGGTAATTCTATAGGTAATCACAATCCGTTATTTATACCGGGTACTAATCAACTTCTTAGATTTGGATGAATTACTTGTCCAGACAAATTGCCATAGAACTGAGTTACTACAATATTTATACACACAACGTAGGATACCTATCACTAGACATATTATCACAGCCAATCTAAATAAAGGAAATTCTATAATAGATTTCCTCATAATAATTATAAGGGCGAAAAATTAAGAGTATCTATATACTCATCGCTCATAGATGTATTTATATACATCTTCTGGATCTTTATGGGATAGAGACACGTAGTCTCCTTATTCTTCTATTTGGGGGGGTGTTACACATTGTCACTAGACTAATTTGTTAACTGTAAGACCTTATAATTATGAAATGCTTGCAAATAAATTATTTGTCATCTTATCCTTGGATAAGAAAGGAAGTGGAGAGTAGGCCTTATATTATCAAACTAAATGGATTTACCATATTATAACCATTTGATAGGTTACAGGAAACATTTGGCGGAGACGACCGAGATGTATTAAAGCAAGACTTGTCCCAAATGAAGTATTTGGAAGCAGTAATAAAAGAAAGCATGCGGTTATACCCTGTAGTTCCAGTGATAATGAGACGTATAGACAAGACTTTAAATATAAGTAATTAAACTACAACTTTATTACATTACATTTTTACAAAAAAATTTAGACTCTCTATGCACTAAAGAAACAACTATACCACTGAAACTAGTATCAATAATTTTTTGTTTTCTATCAGTGGTTCCAAAAGGCTTATGGTATGGCAATTTTCTAGTAAAAAAGAAACCGATCTCAAGAAAGAGTATAGAAAGCAAAAAAATAATATACTTTTCAAATTGTTCTTTTCATGATTTACTCGGTACAGATTTCAAAATGTAGAAAATATTTATTTATTGCCTTTTTGTTTCTTTTAAAATCGGTTTCTTTTATGCTGTAAATATTTTATTTGACACTTTTGATAGCGTGGTAACAGACTCAAAGCGTTTATTGATTGATTTCTCAGCCATTATTACAGTAATTTACACACTTTATAAAGGTGAAAAAGTACATATCAACCTTGATCATATTTTTGAAGTACTAAGTAGTTTTTCTGTAAAGGGATAACAAACGGAGATACAAATATATTTTTATCCCGGAAACCCCATTTTAGATATAAAAAGCGTTATAAAATATTCATCCACCAGTAGTTCTTCCGTGAAAAGGGAACAAACAGACAAGAGTTACATAAGCATTTATAATATTAATAGGGATTTGCAGCTCGTTCGATTAGTAGCTCACAACGTTATCAATTGCGTTTTTTCCCGTTCCGCTTGCTTGCGGGCGTCACGATCGTAAACTCAAGTGGAACGGTTATTCGACCCATCTCTTAACGTGGGTCGTCGTGAGCGCAGTTTAAGCGAAAATTATGACGTTTTCGCCACGACCGTAACGACGGCGGTCGCCTTGTAAAACGGCAGACGAAGCATTTTGGGCGTTGTGAGGAACTACTACTACTAAGGAACGCCATGTGGGTATTAAAAGTGTTCAAATTTTCAGAAAAGTTATGTTCCATTATATAAATTGACGCTATCCTATACAAACTAGTCTTGTCCTAAAGTGGCCTCCTTTTCTCTATATTCCCTTAAGGGCCAACCTAAACGGAGTTCGCTGTCTAGCTAACGTTTTACCATATTTGAAGATATAAATTCACAGAATTTACTTACAACAAATCCGTATTACACTCGCTCGCAGTCGTGGTACGGCTCAAATCAAATCATCATTTATTGCATAAAACATTTCCCCCATCTAGCTGTTTCGCTGCCACGCAAATGTTGATCACATGACTGTTGTGCCCTGGTAAAATCTAGAATTTTTGCTATTGATTAAGTTTTGTATAAAATATAACGAAGAATTCAACTAAAAACGGATTTTATTTTTTTAATGATATGTTTACTGACCTCATTTACCAAAAAAATGGGATATATTGATCCCTAAGTGTTAAATGTATCATTATAATTAGCCTTATTGTTTTTAAATATGTTCTTGAAAATGCATAGAATATTTTCTTGTGTATTTTAGAGGATTACATTTTACCAGCTGGTGATGACTTCCTGATACCTATTTATGCTATAAACCGGCACTCTGTGTGGGGTCCGGACGCGGAAGTATTCCGACCGGAACGATGGCTTAACTCGAATACTCTCCCAGAGAAAGCTTACTCGTTTGCCAGTTTCAGCATGGGACGACGTAATTGCATTGGTAAGTTATAAATTTTGTAAAATCTGATAGCCATCACAGATATATCCGCCGCAAACATTTACCTGGCGAAGTTGATTACTCAACAAATTAAAGAGTTTTGCTAAATGGAAGGAACATTCGACAACGATTTGAAGAGAAAGGTATCTGTTATTCAATGATATAAAAGGAGTCAATGCCGGTGGTATACCAATTTATTTTTTACAGTGATTTCATATGTTTTTATTACGTGAGTACAGCAGATAGATAGATGACCCACCTGAGGAAAAGCGGGCACTATCGCATATGCACATTTGCAACACCAAAGGTACTACTAACAATGTGCTATTGGACTCGAAATAGGGATTGGATTTTGACAATTAATATTGAACACAGCTCAATGTTGTTAGGGCGGCATACTCTACACCAGGGGTGGTAGTCACCCAGATGGCCAAATATAACCTGGTTGTGGGATGTTTTGTCGTCTCTTACGACAGACCGCTCGGTCACACAAAATCATGCCATTTCTGTTCTTGCACGGAAAAAATAAGTACCACATGTTAAGACTCATTCCGCTCACTATTCGTTATCAATTGTTGTTCGTTAGCCTCTCTAAACCTCAAAAACAACAGCCTGACCGATTTGATTTTTGTTGTTGTTTGTTTTATTCGTTGTAATACAGAGGTGTTTTAAAACAAATAAATGTAACGCTGGGAGGTGCGTACGTCTAGTCATCGCAGCGGACAACGAACTACTGATTGGCGCAGCGCGGGAGCGCACATATTAATAGTTGCTCTATCTCGCTCGCATATCATCCGTCCCGCTAACACACTGTGCTTTTATATTGTACTAGCAGTACGACTTGTTAATACAGCGAAACCTGGTTAAGTGAGACATCAAGGGACCTGCAATGTGTATTCCACTAAGTATTCCACTTACCAAGTGTCTCAGATATCCAGGTATAAATAAATATCTGTCTCATTTACAGACGGCTCCATAAATAGAGGTCATAATCGTACACGTTTTAGTTTCCCTTGTCCTTCAATTATTGTGATTGAATTTTATCTTTACTCTGAATTATTCTACAAAGAGTAGATTTTAGCACATTAAATTCGACACAGACATCATCGCGTCTCTTCCCACTTTCATAATGGATATTAACTTGAGTTTTTCACGTACGGATAAAAATTTTAGCCTTCATTTGACATTTTTCAAATAAACATCCGTATGATAGTAAAGCGAAACTAAAACTGGAGCTCATTGAGGATCAAAATTACTTACGTAGTTAAGTGTGAAATTTGCGGGTAGATTAAGAATAAGTAAGTAAACAAACAAAACGATATTATCTCAGTTTCAGAGGTCTATGCATATAAAATGTACTTGCTGTCTCAGTTATATAGGTAATGTGATGATAAATCGAAAGAACGAATCCCAGATATAGAGGTTTGGTTCGTCCCACTAACAGGGGTAATTCAGTGCCAAAGTGTTGGGACCATGAGTTCTAGTTATGGAGGTTTCTCACTTATCCAGGTCCCACTTAACCAAGTTTCACTGTATGTGTGCTTAAGGTTACAGTATCCAAAATAAAGGAATTTACTACACTTCACAACAGTACTCGATAGTGAATACTACTCTCTGCCATCTGAAGTATTATTTAATCTCTACCTCTCGCTGCTGCAGCCTTATATGAAAATCGATTCTTAAGGAGTAAATTCTACCTATCAATAAAAGCTATTAATACGTTGTCTTGCTGTTTTTTAGGTATGAACTACGCTATGATGAGTATGAAGACAGCTCTTGTACACGTATTGCGACAGTTTAAAATAAATGCTGATATAAACAAAATTAAATACGAATTTCTCATTACTTTGGTACCTGTTTCGGGATATCATATTACATTAGAGAAAAGATAAGTTGGTGAATGCTTTGTGGTGCAAGTATTAAGCAATTCTTTATTAAATTGGGCATCCTTACTTACTGTTCCTTGCCTCAATATATTTGGAATAGTAGTTTAGTATTTTCTAAGTTTTCGCGGCTAGTACCTGCACACAATAAAACTATATTTAATTGGTTTTAAGCGCGGTATTTTATTTGATTTTAACTCCGACGACCCGCGCCGTTTCAGCATCTTTTCAGTAGCCGTGACCACGGAAGAGAGAGATATCAAGTGTCAATGAGTAATGTAAATCAAATAAAATACCATGCTTAAAACTGTCAAAACGTTGTCTTATTATAGTACAGTTTGTTAAAGGAAATCTGAATTTCTACGTCCACCCTTTAAGTATAAAGGTGGACACTGACTGGTGTTACGGGGCGTAATGAAACATCGTTACAAAGCGATCACCCGTGCAATCAGGATGTAGAAACGAGCATGACCACGAGATTTACATGGGTTTTAGGTTACAACGTAACATATGGTATGTTCGCTGCGAATGGTACCTACATTACGTCTCGTAAAGGTGCCCATACATTACGTGACGCGTCCGTCGGTTTCGTTCGTCAGATGCGTCCCAGCAATATACACACAGAATCGTAACACACTCTCCAGAATGACGTCACGTCCGTGACATACGACTTATAATGTGCACACTTCAATGGACTTTGCTTATCCTGGTACGTTGTAAGCCACGCCCCTCTTAGTCTCATGCTCTTCCTGCCGTAATCGCGGGGCACGTGGGAGGAGCGTAGGTTTTATTGGAGTATTGAGTACTCGAGTCTTCACACAAGTCGACGATTTCACTCTGGTGCCCATTCGTTGTCTCATCTCTCGTCGCTTTGGTCTAATCTCTAGTAGTACCGGTACCCGGTAGTATGCCTCAAAAAAAAAGCCACACCCCTCAGCCGCGACCGTCAGTCGCGACTGATAATATGTACACACCTTAACACCGGTCAGTACTCCGTCTATGTACTTTTGTTCCAATTAAATTCACGAGTTCTCCAAAATCAATCGAAGAAATAAATGCGCACAAATTTTATATTGTATAATAATAATTTAGTTTTTAACATGTATTATTATTAACGACAAATCAATGGATAATATGTTATACAATTGTTATTATGTGGGATTTCGTTGTACTTATTTATTAATAAATTGATATATATTCGATGTTTGAAATATAAATTGTTTATAAAATGATCTTTTGTTTATTACTTTACTCGCAGTCCCCACAGACTTTGTCCTACTCTGAAATATAAAAATGTTGGACCCTATTCTAGTGCCTCATACCGGTTCCAATTGTAAATCTAAATCATTTGGCGATCTACTGAAACACACACAAAAATGTCATCATACATTTCTATGATTCATTTTATATATCTATACATATAATAAAACAGTAGAGGTCGAATTTCTGTACAATGAAAAAAAAATGTGATGTGAGAAGTAAATTGTACTAATTTATATTTTTTTCTCTATTTGTCTGTTTGTATAGGTTAAGATCCAAAACAACTGGACCGATTTAAATGAATGTTTTTATGGCGGTAGCTTAGATCCTGGTCAACATATAAGATACTTTTCATCCCGAAAAATTAAAGAGTTCCCGTGGGATAGTTTAAAAAACTTTAATTACTTAAACGGCATATAACAGACTGAAAGTACTGGTCTACAAAGTAACATAATAGAAGAATATTATTATTTTATTTATATTTATATAAAGCTGAAGAGTTTGTTTGTTTGTTTGCTTGCTTGAACGCACTAATCTCAGAAACTGTTGGTCTGATTTGAAAAATTCTTTCATTGTTATATAGCCCATTTATCGAGGAAGGCTATAGGTTATATGTCATTACGCTAAGACCAATGAAGAATGTTTCAAAATCGCGGTTTTTTTTAACATAGTTTTTTTTAACGATTCCACGCGAACGAAGTCGCAGGCAGAAGCTAGTATATGATAAAACTGTAAATGGTCGAAGTTTGTCCAATGCATTTCAAAATATGAAAAAATAACAGAGGGGGCTAATGCGGACCAGGATATTCCAAAAAACCATTTTTAGATAGTTTTTCTGCCTGTATGTTAGAGCATCACGTGAAAACTACTGAACGGATTTAAATGAAACTCGACCTGTGTGCTAAACCGTGGCAAGCTCATGAAACAAAAAATACAATCGTTCTGTCTCATTTCTTTATACGACATCGGCATAAGTTGCTTTTTTTCTTGTGTAAATGCAACATAAGATATCAATATGTCTTTAGGTTTTTCTGTCTGCGATCCAAACCCTTGCTAACTAAATCAGCTAATCGTCAGATTGCACAGAAAGATTTAACTGATTAATTACTCGCACTCTATTCGATACGTAAGCTTGTAATTTCAAAATATTAGTTTTTAACCAAGCCAAAACTATCTTCGAATCGGAAAATAAATAGATATCACGAATTATAATTTTCAATTTAAGAGTATTAAAAACTTTCATCATTAAATTAGCCAAAATGAAACTGGCATTAAGCTCAAGCCGAGGAATAATTCATGGCTGTCACACGGATTTAATCGGGATTTCGAACAAAGTAAAAATATATAATATTTCGCATTACCAGTTACATTCACCGTGCGTAGATAAATGCAACATCCATAGCCTACCGTACCTGAACCAAAAGCTGCACTTTCCTTTAAATGTGTTGATTGCAACAAAGTCCTGTCTAAATAAAAAGCAAAAAATATACAGATAATAAAAAAAAAAAAAACATCTATGCTCTAAATTCAAACGTTTAGTAATTAGCGGCCAGTTCCATGCCACACCAAATTAATAAAAAACTTTTTGTTGGAGATTCCAACATTTACCTTTTTATTCTTTTTATTGAACTAGAGTTTACTCCGCGGTTCAACTTCTCGTGCATGGCTCTTGTTTAAAAAGCAGGCGCTAATACAGGTTTCATTGTATTACATTTTTATGTTGGTGCTATTTATCCCCGCAAGATTGACTTTATTTTATATCGCAAACTATCCCACCTCACGGCAGGAGAAGTATTTATGTCCATTTTCGGTATAACTATATTTAAACTAATCTACAGCAAAACCGGTCCAATACTCTAATAGTTCTTCCATGAAAGCTTAACAGATAGACAGACCGAGTTTCTGTAGTATTGTTTTATGGATGATGAATTTTTATATCTATAAACTTGAGAAATGAGTGGTCTCCCATACTTCCATCCTCTATTTCAACCCATTCTAGTTTTATTTATCTATCCCCTCTATCAATCTGAAAACTAAATAAAATAAATGGCAAAAATTATCAAAATGACCGCAATGACTTGAATAACCGAAATTACCGAAATGGCCCAATTGACCGAAGTTACCACAATGGCCGAAATAACCGAAATGACAGAAATGGCCGAAATTAGTGAAATTACGAAAATGGAAAATCACAGAAAACCTATCCCACTTTTCGGGAAAACCTTTACATAAATCTCTCTTCTTCCGGAATGGAAAATATCCTATCGATCCTACATGCTGAATTTACAAATATATTCAATATCAGCTAAATCGGTCCAATAGTTTTTCCGTGAAACATAACAGCCAAACGGATAAATATATTTTTATCCCGGAAAGTATCGCATTTTTGGGAATAAAAATGGTATCCTATGTTCATCCTCGGCATCGAAAACATAATACATATACTGAGTATCGGACAAATAGGTCCAGTAGTTTTTTCGTGAAAACGGAACAGACAGACAGTTAGTTTCGCATTTATAGGGGTTATTAAAATTTATATTAATAGTAGTACAATTAGTTACTTTATACAACATTGTTATGTAGTTATAATTGGTCGTACTTACGCAAAAGGGATCCAACCGACAAAATGTTACTTATGAATTGGACGTAGTTACGCAAAAAGGATCCAACCCACAAAATGTTATTTTTGAATTACTATAGATTAAAGATTGAAGTTTTAGCTGTATTTCCGCATTGATGCAGTTAAACTTATTTGTATAAAAATTATAAATGTATCATTTATTATAACAAATAAGTTTAACTGCATCAATGCGGAAATACAGCTAAAAATTTACATCTTTAATAATACAAAAGTAACAATTTGTAGGTTGGATCCTTTTTGCGTAACTACGTCCAATTATCCGCTTGTTTTCCTTGATGTTCTAAAGTGCGCTTTAGTATATATAAAGGTAAAGGGCCACTGTCGGACAGCAGTCGTAAGTAGAATTTAATTCGATAAATACAATGACTGACGTCTATACATTTTTGTCAATTTTCTTGGTTTTTATATTTCTGTGTTTAATTGCTCGTTTGAGAAATGTTCATTATCGGAAATCCACCACAAAACCGCCCATGTACCCCGGCGCGTTACCCATCCTGGGACATTCGTTGACATTGTTAAAGTATGGCAGAGGTAAGTACAATCACGAATACATATTTTTTAATAGTTATGTTTCAAGATTGTAAAAAGTGGCTCAGAAATATACTCTAAATAAGCTATTCTTCCTTACTTTTAAAATTAATATAAATTGCGAAGTTATAGTCTATAGTTCAATAATACATATAAACAGGTTTTTAACGAACATATTGTATATACACAAATTAAGCAGGTTACGCTTGTACTATGGGTAATATACAACGGATGGAGAAAATTCATTTCCGAAATTTACCATATCGATCGCATCAAATCTGGAGCTTCTGCGTTGCAGTGTAGTCAGGCGTCAAATGGTTAGCCAGCACAGCCATAAAGACCGTCAAGCTGAGAATGATCTGCAGTTTTTTTTGCAGGAGTTCTGCAGACAGGCAGACGGCCCACTGGATGAAAAGCGGTTACCATCGCCTATAAACATTTGCAACACCAAAGGTGCTACACATGCGCTGGTGCTCTCTTAAGAGAGACTGGAACCTGGTCATACCATACTTTAGACTAGGGGTGGTAGTCATCCAGTCGGGCAAATGCCCTACCACCTAGCTGTGTGTTGCTTCGTCGCCTCTTGCGGCAAGCCGCCCTGCCGCAAGAAATTGTATTCTTTCTACATTCCTGCACTGATAATTATTATGTACCTATGTATGGCAGGGCCACGTTGGAATCATTATCACTATTACCACAATTTTTAAGGCTGACTTGATACGTATGATATCACGCACTCGCAGAAGGGTTAGATCCAGGGGCGTAGCTATTGCCGTGTCAGCCGTATCAAGGATATGGGGCCCCCAAGCTATAAGGGCCCCAAAATTGTGTAAGCAAAAATCTGAAAAAAAACATCCAAACCCTTTTTTCTTAGCATTATTGTCCGCTATAGACAGAAAATCTAGAAAAGCTAAAATTTTCTACAGCTATGGAAGTTTTGATAAATAAATATACCGACAAAAAGGCGAGAAGTGTATTTTTAACCGACTTCGAAAAAGGAGGAGTTTCTCAATTCGTCGGGACTTTTTTTTTTTTTTTTGCTTTTTTTATGTATGTTCGCCGATAACTCCGTGATTTATGATCCGATTTACGTGATTCTTTTTTTATTATTGTGATCTTATTTTATTTGGCCTAGTAGTTTTCATGTTATGAACATTTTTCATGGAAATAATTTTCACTCCGTTCCATATGTACACCGATTATTCTGGGATTTATGATTCGATTTACGTGATTCTTTTTTTGTTCGACGCGGAATAGCTGCCATGTGGTCCCCTAAAAATTTGACATAATTTGGCCCAGTAGTTTTCATTTTACGAACATTTTTTTGTTCCCGGTTCTTGGGACCTATATTTTTTAAGAAGCGCGGCACCATTCGTAGGTCCACCCATACATAGCTAGACGCTAAAAAGTAACAAATAAAATTTAAAAACTTCGTTTAAAAAAACCGACTTCAAAAACTAAAAAACTAAAATGTATAAAATAACTTATTTCTAAAGCTATTATTATTAATATATATTATCTAAAACATCTTGAAGTCGGTGCAAAGCAAAACATAAAAATTACTATATTTTGAAAATTACTAAGCACCGACTTTAAGATGTTTTTAACCGACTTCGAAAAAAGGAGGAGGTTCTCAATTCGTCGGGAACTTTTTTTTTTTTTGTTGCTTTTTTTTATGTATGTTCGCCGATTACTCCGTCATTTATGATCCGATTTACGTGATTCTTTTTTTGTTCGACGCGGAATAGCTGCCACGTGGTCCTCTAAAAATTTGACATACTTTGGCTCAGTAGTTTTCATTTTATGAACATCTTTCATGAAAATAATTTTCACTCCGTTCCATATGTACACCGATTACTCTGAGATTTATGATTCGATTTACGTGATTCTTTTTTTGTTCGACGCGGAATAGCTGCCATGTGGTCCCCTAAAAATTTCACATAGTTTGGCCCAGTAGTTTTCATTTTACGACCATTTTTTTGTTCCCGGTTCTTGGGACCTATATTTTTTAAGAAGCGCGGCACCATTCGTATGCCCACCCATACATAGTTAGACACTAAAAAGTAACAACTAAAAATAAAAACTTCGTTTAAAAAAACCGACTTCAAAAACGAAAAAACTAAAA
Source organism: Dendrolimus pini (assembly GCA_949752895.1). Classification (NCBI taxonomy): domain Eukaryota; kingdom Metazoa; phylum Arthropoda; class Insecta; order Lepidoptera; family Lasiocampidae; genus Dendrolimus; species Dendrolimus pini. The sequence continues at coordinate 7,841,982 of OX457147.1, read as the reverse complement.
TGTATAAAATAACTTATTTCTAAAGCTATTAAATATTAATATATATAATCTAAAACATCTTGAAGTCGGTGCAAAGCAAAACATAAAAATTACTAAGCACCGACTTTAAGATGTTTTAGATAATATATATTAATATTTAATAGCTTTAGAAATAAGTTATTTTATACATTTTAGTTTTTTCGTTTTTGAAGTCGGTTTTTTTAAACGAAGTTTTTATTTTTATAGATAATATATATTAATAATAATAGCTTTAGAAATAAGTTATTTTATACATTTTAGTTTTTTAGTTTTTGAAGTCGGTTTTTTTATATGCATTTAATGAGTTTTTTATTTGAGTGGCTATATTATTGCATGATTATTAATTATTGAATGTGTATATTTTTACGAATATTTGTACGTTGAAGTTATACTTTCTTTATTCATAAGAAGTGTTTCTAATTAGATGACCACCACTGTATATATATATATATATGTCCGAACCAACTCCGAATTAGAAAGCCTCATGGCCGAGCCTAACATAATTGGGAACATAAAAATTTAAAAACTTCGTATAAAAAAACCGACTTCAAAAACTAAAAAACTAAAATAACTTATTTCTTAAGCTATTATTATTAATATATATTATCTAAAACATGGTGCCACGCTTCTTAAAAAATATAGGTCCTAAGAACCGGGAACAAAAAAATGTTCGTAAAATGAAAACTACTGAGCCAAACTATGTCAAATTTTCAGGGGACCACATGGCAGCTATTCCGCGTCGAACAAAAAAAGAATCACGTAAATCGAATCATAAATCCCAGAATAATCGGTGTACATATGGAACGAAGTGAAAATTATTTCCATGAAAAATGTTCATAAAATGAAAACTACTGGACCAAACTATGTAAAATTTTTAGGGGACCAATTGGAAGCTATTCCGCGTCGAACAAAAAAAGAATCACGTAAATCGGATCATAAATCACGGACTTATCGGCGAACATACATAAAAAAAAGCAACAAAAAAAAAAGATCCCGACGAATTGAGAACCTCCTCCTTTTTTCGAAGTCGGTTAAAAAAACTAAAATGTATAAAATAAGTTATTTCTTAAGCTATTATTATTAATATATATTATCTAAAACATCTTGAAGTCGGTGCAAAGTAAAACATAAAAATTACTATATTTTGAAAATTACTAAGCACCGACTTTAAGATGTTTTAGATAATATATATTAATAATAATAGCTTAAGAAATAAGTTATTTTATACATTTTAGTTTTTTCGTTTTTGAAATCGGTTTTTTTAAACGAAGTTTTTAAATTTTATTGAATTGTTTTTCCAACTTATCTCCTAGGAGCAATAAATACAAGTAATAATTTATTATCTATATATAATTATTTTAATTCAATGCGAGCAGTTTTTGCTTATTTTATAAATTAAATCAGAAGATATGACTTGTTTTTTAAAAAGGTTTTAAATACAAGTTTTTGATGTTTCTGTCATAGTAGGTTTTAGTCGGCAATGACGGGTAAATTGATCATAGTTTACATGGTATTTATAAGAGTAAATTATCTAAGACATTGAAACTAAAATATATTATGTAGCAGATCACTGCCAACGGGGAGCGTGCCCAGAAGGCTGGCTGCATTACCACGCTGTAGGGCAATACTTATTTGTTGTGCAAAATATGAGCCAGCCTTCTGATCACGGGTAGTGTCAAAGAGTTTCTTACATATGTCTTTAAACAAACTCTTTGCCGACGGACCCCACGGGCCTAATGTTTCAAAGTTTTTGAGGTCCTGGATATCACGTAGCAGCAGACTGCTAGCCCAGACAAGTAAAATGAGCCCAAACACGACGGGTCTATCTTGTTTAGTACAGGAGTTCCTATGGCCACCTTCTGACTCCATCATCAGATCAGCTCCTTGGTCACGTCATATATACATATGTATATATATCGAGGGGTGAAAGGCTATTTGGTTTAAGCGACATTTTTGCAACTTTACAGGTGAGCCATTTAAAGTTTAAAATTTTGGAAAAAAATCCTAACAAAAAACTTTTTCAGCTATTTGAATGGAGTACACTTTATTTAAATTCAATTAAAAACATCGTGTTGGTGACGCTCATACCAAATAAAACGGATCTTTAATTACAAAGATTAATGTCGCTTTATACAATTTGCCTTAAGCCCTTATTTTTTAGAGTACGGGAAAAAAAATTAAGTGACTTCATAACTACAATTGAATACAGGGAAAATAAATTAAGCGACACTGCAGTATATTTTCAGAGTAAGCCAAAAAGCATGAAGTGACGTAGCCCAAAATTAATAGTAGCAAGCTATTTATCTCAATTACCAATTTAGATTAAAATGACTGGAAGCCTAATTTACTTATGTGACATTATAGTACTGAAAATGTAACGTTTAATATTACATTTTTTTACGTCTTATACTATCAAAGGCTCTTAAAACAACCTGGATATATCGCAATCACCGAAATCTCAGGTGCTTATCTATAAATATAACTAATATTATAAAGAGATTTTTTTTGCGTTGTGAGTTTGAATGTTTGTGACGTTGTAGAGCGTAATGTCTGAAAGTACTTAAAACTTCTTACACTATTAGAAAGCTACGTTAATGGGGAGTGTTATGACACTCCCCATTAACGTAGCTATATGGTATATAGTGTCATGTTATAGGCTATATAACATGACACTATATACGGAAGTGGGACAGGACGCGGGTGAAACCGCACGGGGCCGCTAGTATTGAATAAATAAACATCAGAAAAGTATTTATTTAGAATAATAATTAAGTAGAACAATCTCAATGTGGGAACATCAATTATATTTTTTTCATTTTTAGTCTTAATCAACAGCACCAGTTAAAGTTTTAATATATTTCATCATATTCAAGTAAAATCAGTCTCAATGTAAGAACATCAAATAAAATTAGGTATTATTTATTCAGTATCACTTAAGATTAGCTGTCATAAAACTTACTAAAACTATAATTAATCACAACCAATAATTAATAAATTAATTATAAACTTCAAACTAATAAAAACAAAATAAAAAATAATAAAAACTTGAGAGGTATCAAGGGACACCCGGATGGAATGAAGTTCCTTTCGATTAATTAGTGAAGGAATTGTATTTTTTTTAAAGTTATATTCATATATTTTTTATTATTACAAATATAATATAATACTACAACTACTACAACTACCACAACTAATCAAACTACCTAAACTACCGATAGTACTAAAACTACCACAACTACCAAAACTACCACAACTACCAACCAAAACTACCGCAACTACCAAAACTACCACAACGCCCAAAACTACCGCAACTACCACAACTACCAACTAAAACTACCGCAACTACCAAAACTACCACAACGCCCAAAACTACCGCAACTACCACAACTACCTAACAAATCTACCACAACTACTAACCGTATCTACCACAACGCCCAAAACTACCGCAACTACCAAAACTACCACAACGCCCAAAACTACCACAACTGCCACAATTACCAAAACTACCAACCAAATCTACCACAACTACTAAAACTACTAACTATATCTACCACAACTACCAAAACTACCACAACTACCAATACTATCAAAACTACCACAACTGTCAACCAAATCTACCACAACTACCAACCAAATCTATCACAACTACCAAAACTACTAACCATATCTACCACAACGCCCAAAAACTACCACATCTACCAAAACTACCACAACTACCACAATTAACAACCAAATCAACCACAACTACCAAAACTACCACTAATACCAAAACTACCACAACTACCAAAATTATCAAAACTACTAATACTACCAAAACTACCACAACCACCACAACCACCACAACTACCAAATTGACCAAAATAAAAAATAAATTATATAACTAAAATGACGAAGATGGCAAATCACAAATAAAAAACCTATCTTATTTTCTGGGATAACTTTTACATAAATCTATCCCAAAATTTATCCCATTATCCGGGATTACAAGTATCCAGTGTCCACCCTCGGTATAAGATTTACATATATACCGAATTTCAGCCAGATCGGTCCATTAGTTCTTCCGTAAAAGCATAACAAACAAAAAGACAAATATATTTTTATCCCGGAAACTATCCCATTTTTCGGCATAAAAATTATCCTATGTTCATTCTTCTATACACTCAACAAAAATAATCGTCGCGACACCACACTGTTCAATGCGAACTGCAAAAAGTGTCGTTACAACATTTAAATTCAAAAACTGTTGTTACAAAGTTTGGTGTTAATTTTTTCCGTCTAGCCCCCTTTCGCAACGCGCGAGAAGGAACTTTGTTCCAAAAATCAAGAAAGAAAATTTGTAGTAACTATAAAACACAGTCAATGCTTGATAATAATCATAATGCAGTTGGAAATAACGTATTTATTTATCATTTTGTTCGACGATCCTCTACATAAGTATCCAGTAGGACATCTTTAGAATTGCAGTGATGCAGATTTAAATAAATATCGTATCATATGACATGAATGAGATGTATCATAATAAAATTTAATGATTGAACGACAGACTCGTATTATTAAAATTGAGAAAATGTTTCAAATTTCATCACTTCATTTTATCGCCTGTATTAAGTGACATCCAATTAAAAATTAATAGCAACAAAATGTTTCAACAACTAAACAAAATATCTGAAAAAAAACGACTATTTGGATTAAGTAGCACCGTGCGTGGTAAATAGATGCAGCTGAAAGAGCTTTCAAATATCTTTTATATTTTGTTGGAGATAATGTACAATAAAACTAGTTTTTTTACTTACTTTATACTTAGTTGTTTTTTAATTTTCTTACAGATTTTTGGAATTTTTCAAAAAATGCAATGTTATTTGCATTAAATAACGGTAAAGACGCATGTACAGTTACTATAGGACAGTATACTCTACACGGTATGTTTATATGATTATTTACTACTTGTAAATCCAAATTCATTCTGACTATTGCCTATTTCGTATTTACAATGTTGTATTTAAGATATACAAGAGCGACGCTAACCACTGGCCGGTTCCTGTATCTTACCGACCGTTCATTTGCCTTACTATCGGTTAAACATTACATAAGCTCCATAAAAGTAATATCAAAGTTCAACCGATGGTAGGACAAATGAATTAATATATTGTAATATATAGGAACCGGCGCTAAGACAATCTTCAACTACGTCTAAAAGGTTTTTTTTAAATTAGCAACAAGGATCCTACCATAAACAACTGCTAATGTCTGTGAGAAATTAAGAGCTATCTTAGCAAGAAGCGTTGCTCTGGTGTTAGATAATATATTTATTTTATTGGTTACAGTTTTTACAAACCCGGAAGATTGTTACACAGTTGCAAATACCTGTATAGAGAAAAATGATATCTATAAGTTTGCAAAAGCATGGCTTGGTGAAGGTCTTATAACAGGAACTGGTAATATGATTGATTTATATAAAATCTATCTAGAAATTATTATATATCTGCCGTGTGAATATTTGTTTTTATAGCATGAGATCAGCAGACAGGCAGACGCGCCCACCTGATGAAAAGCTGTTATCATCACCTATGGACATTTGTAACACTATAGGTACTAATAATGTGCTGTCGCTCTCTAAAAGTAAACTGGAAACTGGCCATTAATGCCGGAACACAACTCAAGATTGTTATGGTGGCATAATATAGACCAGCGGTGGTAGCCATCCAGACGAGCAAAAATACCCTACCACACGGCTGTGGATTGTTTTGTCGTCTCTTATGACAAGCCAGCCGACCGCAGGAAATCGTATTATTACTCCATTCCTGCAAGGATTGTACTGTCTAATAGGGCAGACGACAGTAATTTGTAAACTGACATCCTCACAGCTCTTAGAGCTTAAAAATTACACACAACAAAAAGACCCGAACCAACGTTAGCTGGAAACAATCCCAAAACGCTATCTGCGTTACTAAGTTCGATAGCAACGCTTATTATGCATTGCCTATAAAATATAGGCTAGACTTTCTGGTAAATTTTGCACCGGTCAATTGCTAGTCAATTTGTTCCTCCGAATTTATTAGGATCAACGAGTCGCAAATATCATCAAGTTTTCTTGTAATGAGGACACTAATGGATAAAACAGTTGTGGAGTTCCTACTTCTAATGAAAACTTATATGAATAATGTAGTTTAAAAAACTAATAAAATTGCATCTGTATTTGAAACAGAAACTAATGAAATGGTTACACAAAGATCATTAGAAAGGCAAAAAAATCCTTCCAATTTTCAGTGCTAACCAATTGGTTCATGCTCCCTTCGTCCATTCAGGTCTTCATAATGTTACAGCTGAAGTTCCGAGAAGGCCAAATCCATAAAATTCCTTTTACAACACGTATTTTATTACCCATTGGAATTAAAATGATCTGTAAACCTTTTATGGTTGCCTTAATTGTTCACAGTCAATTGTTCGCATTAATACCTTTGTATGCCTCTCAGTAGGTCGTTATAAATTTTCCCTACTAAAAGTTCATTTTTAGAAGCCTTTAGAATTTAGTTTCTAATACCACCAATATGTATGTCTTTCATGTGGTAATCCTCATTTTGTTACTTATCTGTGTATCAAAAAAATATTTTATTATTATAATAATATGTATGTCAAGACTACGGGCCATAAAAACGATCCAGACTTTTGGAGGGCTGGCGTGGGGCCATGGGGAGACTACAGGTACAGCTCCCTTAAATAATGTAGGTGTAGGAAATGAGAAATTATTATTATTAACCTTACAAGCTCGATAATTCCAAAGAATAGTAGGCATTTGTTGTGGCGCCATGTCTATTATACGGACCGATTGAGACAGAGTAAGTCGAGTTTCAACTGCGATTGAGTTGTTACTAAGTGTACTTTCGGAACGAGATTCTCATATTAACGGACTTCGCGCGATTTGTGTCTGTTTTACGGTTGGACTTGTTTTATTATGTGAATTACATGTGTGCACTGCTAATAAAGATTAAGTTTTAATTATGAAGTTCATTTAATGTGATTACAATTTAAATTCGCACCCTACAAATTCGTAACAATTTTTTATGACTGTACTAGCGAAAGTGGTAGCAATGAAACTCAAGTAATGAACAGCTACAATTTCAGTGTTCTATATCTTGTTTCAACGCTTAAATCTAACAGTTAACTCCAATGTTTAAAATTTACTTCTTGCCTTCCTTCTAGATTCGAGATAATTATTTGAATGGATTAAACTACCGATTTCATGTTTAACAAGATTATTTTTAATTGTGCCCATATATGTATTTTACCGTCAGAAATCCCAAGATCATTCATTCATTTCGACAGGATCGGTATGGAAACAACATCGTAAACTTCTAAATCCAGCTTTGAACCAGCAAGTTTTAGATGGATTTCTTGAAATGTTTAACAAAGAGTCTAAAAATCTGGCGAATTCGCTTAAAGAGAAAACAGGGAATGTGCCCTTCGACCATCTACCTTATGTACAAAAATGGTCATTAGTTACCGTATGCTGTAAGTATTTTGTATTGTAGCTATGGTCATCTCATGATAAATGTAACAGTAGTGTTATCACTACTGTACAGTATTATGATGTGATACCCACAATTCACAGCATAGTAAATAACAGTGAATGTGCCCTAAATTCTACATTTTAGTTAATGAAAAGACGGTGTCAAAACTAGTTTTTCTTTTTAGTCTAATAGCCAATACAATAGAAGTTTATTGCTACCACAAACCTTTTATTTACTGTGCATTAGAATGCGATAGACCGATTGTTCTAATGGCTAAACCGCAACACATGGAACCATAGCGAATTGCGACCTGGTGAAATCAACGTTAAATATTAAAAAAAATGCAGCTGTTTGCTATATTTACAATCGTTATATAAAGAAGAAAATGTAGCAAAAAATGGACAGTAATATTTCATGAGTTTGAATTTATATTTCTATCGGAATACTCAGAGCATTTACGTATGCCAAACTACTGCTTACCGATTATATACACCAATGACATGTGTTTCCATTATTGAATTCATATTTTGTAACTAAGTATTTAATGCACCTAACTCAATGGCGATCAGCCGGAAACTCAATCGGAGTAGTATACGAGCAGCCGAAACGCCGTACGTGTAATCATAATATAAAAAAAAACAGTCCACGAATGTCCCACTGCTGGGCTCAGGCCTCCCATTATAGGGGTACGGACAGTATACCCGCCATGCTTGTCCAAAGCGGCTTGGCAGCTTTGACACATCGGTTATCTCGATGTGCAGGTTGCATCACGATGTTTTCCTTCACAGTCGTTAGCACGCTGTAATTTGTAACAATATGCACATTAGGTCAGAAAACTGCCAAGTGGTGCATGCATTCCAGCATTAATTTTATTATATCTATAAACTTGAGAAATGATTGGTCTCCTATATAAACTTTAATTTCAACCCGTTTTAGTTTTGTTTATATATCCTCCGTCTATCCCTCTGTAAACTACATAAAAGATCAAAACTACCACAGCTATTAAAACTACCAAAGAAAACTACCCAAATGACTAAAACAAGCAAAATGACTAAAACTACCAACAAAAACGGTACATACAGACGGACAGACAGACAGAGTTACTTTAGCATTTATAATATTGAATAATAGGGATATAAAATTATGCTTTGTCTTACTGTTAATCATTGTAACGTATGAGACGTAACAATAAAATCACAAAGTGATACGAAAAATTACTAACCAACTCTTGTTTCAGCAACTACGATGGGTTTCCATGACAAAGAAGACAGTTCTGATCTTTTTAAGGAATACATATCAATACTGCATGTACTTTTTGATTGTATGATACAGAGATTAAGAAAATTTTGGCTTCACAGTGATTATCTCTTCAAATGGAGCAGCTTAAAAAAACAACAAGATAAAGCTTTGTATAGAATAAATAAACTGAGCAATCAGGTAAGTTTGTTATCTATCATGGTTTCGACACTCAAGGCAATAAGGAATGTTTATGTTTACTAACTTCAAAAAAGTGGAGGTTCTCATTTTGTCTCTATGTTTTTTTGTGTGTGTTCGTTACTCGGTTTCCCCGTCGATTGTCAACCGATTTTCAAAAATGTTTTGTTCATCGAAAGATTATACTCCCGAGTCCCATTGTCAACACGTCACGATCCGAGAAGTAGATTCCAGGGAATTAGAGAAACCCTTGAAAATTGTAAACCAACTTTTTCTTAATAGGATATCCCCGTCAATTGTAAACCAATTATCATTTTTTTTCTTTATTCGTAAGTGCATACTCCTGAGGTAGTTCTATAGTCACGAACTCAGGAGAAATAAAGAATAACCCTCATTCAAGAACACCGTGCGCCTAAATAAAAAAAAGTTTGTATACGCGTGCTAGTATTATTATACTTTGTACAGGCGCTTAATTTTTTTGCACGCATCTTACGCAATTTCTCCGTCAATTGTGGACCGCTTTTAAAATTGTTTTTTTAAAATGTCGAGATGGTCGCATAGTCACCAAGAAAGAAAATTATAATTAAAATTTAAATTATTGTTAATAACCTACAATACGGTGCTGAGACTAGGACACTGACGGTGGGACAGATCCACATATTTAAAGTATCTCTCTGAGGTATAAATTCAGAAGTTAGAACATCAGAAAAAGAACCGGAGTAACCGACATCGCTCATAAAATATTTGCATTATTTGGTTGTTGTCGCGTGGGAATATTTTTACTTTTGGACGCTACTATTACATTTGATAGTGCTCTTATTTTTGTGGAATTTTCTATGTACAATTCATTAAAAATAATATTTATTTTGCGAAGGCCCAATGTTCTTAGAATTCATTTTATTGTTCAACTACTTCCTTCTTGTCTGTTATATTTACTACTGTTATTTGTAATATACTCATTTTCAAATCATAGGTGGCAGATACCCTTCGAGGTTCTTTAACTCTCAGCTGGCTACCACTTTACTTCCTGACCTACGTGTACACTCGTTTGTTAGGGTCTAATTAAAGAAGAGTAATTTTTTTCTCGATATAAAGATTCTTTGTGCACAAGAATCCGGAGAATAATCCTCTACCTGGCTATATAAGTACTCTATTTATTTTCAGATTATTTCCAGAAAGGAGATCGAAATGCAAAATAAAATTAACGGTAAATACATCAAAAACATACCAAATTTTATATTTTTTTAGGAAATCACATACTGCATTAGTATAATTATTGTTTTGTTTTAGACACTCAATCTTTAAAAAATTAATAATTGTAGTTATTTTAAGTATATTAAGCTCGTCATCGACTACAATCTCAGTAACATTTTTAGATAATGCCATTAACGGAAAAACCAAATTTAAAGTTTATATAGAACTTCTTATAGAGTTAAGGATGAATAACGTTTTAACTAATAAGGAAGTTAAAGAAGAAACTGATACATTAATTGCGGCGGGATACGATACCACATCACTTACTGTCGCTCTAATATTAATAGTATTGGGCTCCTACCCAGAAGTGCAGGAAAAGGTTTACAAGGAGTTAGTAATATTATATATTTATTATTTAAGGAATTCAGAGTTTAATATCATGTAAAAAATATTGAAATATTATAAAAAATATATAGGCGTAGGACGCCCGCCAGCCCGGTGGACTGACGACCTGCGCAAGATCGCCGGCAGGGGCTGGATGAGGAAGACGGGACACCGGGATATGTGGGCGTACTTGAGGAGGCCTACGCCCAGCAGTGGACTGAGATTGGCTGAAGAAGAAGAAGAAGAGATAAATGATATTCTATTTATGGTAGTTTAATTATATAGATATAATGATGAGCAGTCAGAGTAGACTATGGAAGAAAGTTTATTGTGCCGACAACAAGTGGGAAGAAGGCGAAAGAAAGGAGAGAAATTCTCTTAGATTCAAGAGAATACAGAATGATATGTCTTTATCACTTGGCATCAAAACATCTTGACAATCACACTCACGAATGATTTTTTGTTCTATTCTATTATTGCATTCAAATTTGCATTGATTCAAGAATTTTAAATGTCAAATTTTATATGTTGATTGTTTTGAAACAATTTTATTTTACTTCTACCTACTGTATGAGTAAAAATTTATGTTTGTTCTCTCGATATTTATGGTATACTTTATATTAACTGTTCATATAAGCTTTGCACGACAAAAATGGCAAAGCATTGTCACTAGACTAATTTGTTAACTGTAAGACCTTATAATTATGAAATGCTTGCAAATAAATTATTTGTCATCTTATCCTTGGATAAGAAAGGAAGTGGAGAGTAGGCCTTATATTATCAAACTAAATGGATTTACCATATTATAACCATTTGATAGGTTACAGGAAACATTTGGCGGAGACGACCGAGATGTATTAAAGCAAGACTTGTCCCAAATGAAGTATTTGGAAGCAGTAATAAAAGAAAGCATGCGATTATACCCCGTAGTTCCAGTGATAGTGAGACGTATAGACAAGACTTTAAATATAAGTAATTAAACTACAACTTTATTACATTACATTTTACAAAAAACTTTAGACTCTCTATGCACTAAAGAAACAACTATACCACTGAAAATAGTATCTATTATTTTTTGTTTTCTATCAGTGGTTCCAAAAGGCTTATGGTGTGGCAATTTTCTAGTAAAAAAGAAACCGATCTCAAGAAAGAGTAACTATAAAGCAAAAAAATAATATTTTTGACATTTCAAAGTTGGCGCTAAGTAAAACATAAAAATTACTACACTTTTCAAATTGCAACACCAAAGATGCTACAAATGCGCTGCTGCTCTCTTAAGAGAGACTGGAACCTAGTCACTAATGTTGGAACACAACTCAAGGTTGTTATGGCGACATACTCTAGACTAGGGGTGGTAGCCATCCAATTTCAAATCAGTTCATTTTCAAAATATTTATTGATTGCTTTTTACTTACTTTTGAAATCGGTTTCATTTATGTTGGAAATGTTTTATTTGACACTTGATAGCGTGATAACAGACCCAAAGCGTTTATTGATTGATTTATCAGCCATTATTACAGTAATTTACACACTTTTTAGCGGTGAAAAAAGTATGTATCAACCTTGATTATGTTTTTGAAGTATGAAAAGAAATCCAATTTTAGGTATAAAAAGTGCTATAAAATGTTCATCCTCCAGTAGTTTTCCGTGAAAACGGAACAGACAGACAGACAGACAGAGTTACTATAGCATTTATAATATTAATAATTGCACCTCGTTCGAATAGTAGCTCACAACGACCACATTCACAACCGCGATTTTTCCCGTTCCACTTGCTTGTGGGCGTCACAATCGTAAACTCAAGTGGAACGGTTATTCGACCCATCTCTTGACATGGGTCGTTGTGAGTGCAGTTTAAGCGAAAATTATGACGTTTTCGCCACGACCGTAACGATGGCGGTCGCCTTGTAAAATGGCAGACGAAGCACTTTGGGCGTTATGAGCTACTTAAGGAACGCGCTGTTGTATTAGTGTTCAAATTTTCAGGAAAGTTGTGTATTATTATTTAAATTGACGGTGTCGTAAACAAGCTAGTCTTGTCCTAAAATGGCCTCCTTTCCTCTATATTCCTTTAAGGGCCAACCTAAATGGAGTGCGCTGTGTTGCTAACGTTTAACTATATTTAAAGATATAAATTAACAGAATTTACTTACGGATATATTAATCCGTATTACACACGGCCCCGGTCGTGGCACCGCTAATCAAATCAAATCATCATTTATTGCATAAATCATGGTACATAAAAAAGATGGTAGGTATGTTTCATAGCTTCACATGTTTTTGCCTCTATGGCGTGAAAAATGTTGTACATATTATAATTAACAATTCTTATCGATTCAGTCAGTACTAATATTACATGAATATTAAAAAACAACAGAATAATAAGATGATAACGATAATCTTTAAATTTAGTCATTCTTTAATATAAATGTCATAAAAATTAAAATTAATCCACTAGTCTATATAAAAATACATTGTATACCACCTCAGTACTTTAAAGTCTATCATTAAAATAATCATTAACACTGTAATATGATTTGTCAATCAGAAATGTCTTTACTTAAAATTATTAGTGGTTTGAATGTCAATAATACTTTTTGGTAGAGCCTAGGAGCCATACACAACACGCTACTACTTAGCAGAATTGTTCGACCCTTAGTACATATTGTTTTATGTGCTTGGCGCTCGTTTTTAAAAGTATTCACCTGTTGGGAAGTTGTTACCATCACCTATGGACATAATTTGTAATACCAAAGCTGCCAATGCACTGCCGCTCTCTAAGGGGAAACCATCTAGCTGTTTCGCTGCCACGCAAATGTCGAGACCACATGACTGTTGTGCCCTGGTAAAATCTAGAATTGTTGGTATTGGTTAAATTTTGTATAATATATAACGAAGAATTCAACTGAAAACTGATTTCATTTTTTAATGATATGTTTATTGATTACCTCATTTACCATAAAAAAGGAATATATTGATCCCTAAGTGTTAAATGTATCATTATAATTAGCCTTATTGTTTTTAAATATGTTCTTGAAAATGCATAGAATATTTTCTTGTGTATTTTAGAGGATTACATTTTACCAGCTGGTGATGACTTCATGATACCTATTTATGCTATAAACCGGCACTCTGTGTGGGGTCCCAACGCGGAAGTATTCCGACCGGAACGATGGCTTAACTCAAATACTCTCCCAGAGAAAGCTTACTCGTTTGCCAGTTTCGGCATGGGACGACGTAATTGCATTGGTAAGTTATAAATTTTGTAAAATCTGATAGCCATCACAGATATATCCGCCGCAAACATTTACCTGGCGAAGCTGATTACTCAACAAATTAAAGCGTTTTGCTAAATGGAAGGAACATTCGACAACGATTTGAAGAGAAAGGTATCTGTTATTTAATGATATAAAAGGAGTCAATGCCGGTGGTATACCAATTTACTTTTTACAGTGATTTCCTATGTTTTTATTACGTGAGTACAGCAGATAGATAGATGACCCACCTGAGGAAAAGCGGTCACTATCGCATATGCACATTTGCAACACCAAAGGTACTACTACCAATGTGCTATTGGACTCGAAATAGGGATTGGATATTGACAATTAATATTGAACACAGCTCAATGTTGTTAGGGCGGCATACCAGGGGTGGTAGTCACCCAGATGGCCAAATATAACCTGGTTGTGGGATGTTTTGTCGTCTCTTACGACAGACCGCTCGGTCACACAAAATCATGCCATTTCTGTTCTTGCACGGAAAAAATATATTAAGTATCAGATGTTAAGACTCATTCTGCTCATTATTCGTCAGCCAAGTTAATTTGTTTGTTGTTGTTTGTGATGAATAATAGGGCATCCGACACTTGCTGATGGATTGTGGGAGAAATAAGAATGAAAGTAGATACTGATTCAGTGTAAATCGTCTGAACGTTGGACTTATTCAAATGATTCTGGCTGATTCCGCTTGTGACATATAAATATACAAGTGGATGGTTTTACTGGAAACCCCCATGAATAGCTACTCTTTTTATAAGAAATACCCAGAATGTTTTATAAGAAATAGAATAAGATTGTTTAAGGCTTGATGATATGGTTGCCGTATTCTTGTAAATAATAATTCCCAAGAAAAATTAGAATTTTACTTGCATTTGTCAGCTCCAACCAATTCACGACTGGAGTTTGCTCTTTTAACATTAAAAATTATTATATCATATTATTGAAGACTATTCGTGCGCAGCGACGCGGCTTGATGCAATCGAATATCAAATCAATTGTTGTTCGTTAGTTTACCTAAACCTCAAAAACAGCCTGACTGATTTGATATTTTGTTGTTGTTTTAAAACACATAAAAGGTAACGCATTTGAGTTAACGCTTGTGTGCTTATGGGAGCTGTATACGTCATCGCAGCGGACAACGAACCACTGACCAGCGCAGCGCGGGAGCGCACTTATTAATAGTGGCTCTATCTCGCTCGCACATCATCCGTCCCGCTCACACGCTGTGTTATACATTGTACTAGCAGTACGACTTATAATGTAATATTTGTACTTAAGGTTACCGTTTCCAAAATAAATCAGTTCACATCAGCACTCAACATTGAATACTACACTTTGCCATCTGAAGTATTATTTAATCTCTACCTCTCGCTGCTACAGCCTTATATAAAAAAATCGATTTTTAAGGAGTAAACTCTAAACCTATCAACACGTTGTCTTATTGTGTTTTAGGTCTGAACTACGCTATGATGAGTATAAAGACAGCTCTGGTACACGTATTGCGACAGTTTAAAATAAATGCTGATATAAACAAAATTAAATACGAATTTCTCTTTACTTTGGTACCAGTTTCGGGACATCATATTACATTAGAGAAAAGATAAGTTGGTGGATGCTATGTGGTACAAGTATTAAGCAATTCTTTATTAAATTGGACATCCTTACCTACTGTTCCTTGCCTCAACATATTTGAAATAGTAGTTTATTATTTTCTCAAGTTTTTGCGGCTAGTACCTACACACAAGAAAACTACATTTTATTGGTTTTAAGTGCGGTATTTGATTTGATTTTTACTCCGACGACCCGCGCCGTTTCGGCCATTTTTCAGTAGCCCTGACCACGGAATACAGAGATATCAAGTGTCAATGAGTAATGTAAATCAAATAAAATACCATGCTATAGAAAATATCTTGTTATAGAAAATCTGAACTTTACGTCAACCCTTTAAGTATAAAGGTGGACAGTTACGGGGCGTAATGAAACATCGTTACAAAGCGATCACTCATGCAATCAGGATGTAGAAACGAGCATGACCACGAGATTTACATGGGTTTTAGGATACGACGTAACAAACCATGTTCGCTGCGAATGGTACCTACATTACATCTCGTAAAGGTGCCCATACATTACGTGACACGTCCGTCGGATTCGTTCGTCAGACGCGTCCCAACAATGTTCACACCGAATCGTAACACACTCTCCAGAATGAGGTCACGTCTGTGACATACGACTTATAATGTGCACACTTTAATGGATTTTGCTTATCCTGGTACATTGTAAGCCACGCCCCTCTTAGTCTCATGCTCTTCCTGCCATAATCGCGGGGCACATAGGAGGAGCGTAGGTTTTATTGGAGTATTGAGTATTCGAGTCTCCACACAAGTCGACGATTTGAATCTAGTGCTCATTCGTGGTCTCATCTCTCGTCGCTTTGGTCTACCCTAATCCCTAGTAGTACCGGTACCCGGTACCCGGTAGTGTGCGGAATTATTGGCCTCAAAAAAAAGCCACTCCCCTCAGCGGCGTCCGTCAGTCGCGACTTATAATATGTACACACCTTAACACCGGTCAGTACCCATGTTTACACGATTAAGTAAGTACTCCGTCTATGTACTTTTGTTCCAATTAAATTCACGAGTTCTCCAAAATCAATCGAAGAAATAAATGCGCACAAATTTTATATTGTATAATAATAATTTAGTTTTTAACATGTATTATTATTAACGACAAATCAATGGATAATATGTTATACAATTGTTATTATGTGGGATTTCGTTGTACTTATTTATTAATAAATTGATATATATTCGATGTTTGAAATATAAATTGTTTATAAAATGATCTTTTGTTTATTACTTTACTCGCAGTCCCCACAGACTTTGTCCTACTCTGAAATATAAAAATGTTGGACCCTATTCTAGTGCCTCATACCGGTTCCATTTGTAAATCTAAATCATTTGGCGATCTACTGAAACACATACACAAAAATCATCATACATTTCTATGATTCATTTTATATATCTATACATATAATAAAACTGTAGAGGTCGAATTTCTGTACAATGAAAAAAAATGTGATGTGAGAAGTAAATTGTACTAATTTATATTTTTTTCAATTTTATGATTATCATTTGTCTGTTTGTATGGGCTAAGATCCAAAACAACTGGACCGATTTAAATGAATGTTTTTATGGCGGTAGCTTAGATCCTGGTAATATAAGATACTTTTCGTCCCTAAAAATTAAAGAGTTCCCGTGGGATAGTTTAAAAAACTTTAATTAATTAAACATCTTATAACAGACTGAATGTAACTTCTCTGCAACGTAACATAATAGAAGCGGAGATTTTGACAGCAAAACATTGATATCAGCGCCTGTATCTAATTTAAATTTTTTACACCCGGATTCACAGCTAAGTATTTCAAACCATTTTTCAGGGGTATTAATTTCTGAAATATTATAAAGCATAGAAACTTAAACAGACTTACAATCTTCATTGTCCGATTTTTCTTCTTGCACACATATTTCTTGTAAAGTTTTCACATTTTTTTGTAACTTGCACACCCTAGCAAAATGACCATAATTTGCACACACATAACACTGCACTGAAACTGCCGGACAGTTGGCCGGCTCTCCACATTGGCCACCGCACCGCAAGCACCCGCTCGTAAGCGCCGTGGCGGCGCGGCGCGGCGAGCGCCGGCCTGCCACGGCCGCTGTCGCGGGCGGCCCGCGCCGGCGCCGCGCCAGCCGCGCCGTCGGCCTCCGCCGCCGCGCACGCCGACCTCATCCACCTGCACGCATGACGAATTCGATGCCCCACGATTCTCTAGTAGTTGGTGGTATTCTCTAGTCTGTCATGTGATATTTCTTCAATTTGACACATTTTAACAGCTCTTTCGAGTGTTAAATCTTCTGTTCGCAACAACCGATCGCGTAGTACAGTACTGTTTATGCCACAAACGATGCGGTCGCGAATAAGTTCCTCTTCCAAATTTTGAAATGCACAATTTTTACTCAACAATTTCAAGGCAGTGACGTACTGGTTAATTGATTGGCCTATTTCTTGATTCCTTGTAAAAAAATATATCTTGCCAAGGTAACATTTGGTTTAACTCCAAAGTATGCATCAAAAATCTCTTAATTAACGCACTGACGTCATCACGTTCCGTTTCAACTTCAAACGTAAATGTCTCGTAGATATCGAAACCCTCAGGCCCGATTAAGTTTATAAGTAAGCTAGCTTGCACTCCTTTGTCTTCTTTGTGCACCCCAGATGCTTTTAAGAACAAGCTAAATTGCGTTTTACATCGCTTCAATGCGTCAGTCCGGCTGACGGAGCTGCCTTCCAAACGTAATTCCAACGGTGGACGAGCGTGTTCCATATTTATAAACAATGATAATTCACTCCAGAAAACTATCACACACGATTACAACAACTATTTTTACTTTAAACTATTAATTTTACTTTAAAATCACCGCTGCCACCATGTTATGTATTGAAACAACGTTAGTTCGTTTGCAACTCTTTATTTAAAAGTACCTACATTTTAACTATTATAAATAACCACCCATAACAATCTATCCCCTCTATCTATCTGAAAATTAAATATTATAAATGGCAAAAATGATAAAAATGACCGCAATGACTGGAATGACCGAAATTACCGAAATGGCCCAATTGACCGAAATTACCACAATTGCCGAAATAACCGAAATGACAGAAATGGCCGAAATGAGTGAAATTACGAAAATCATAGAAAACCTATCCCACTTTTCGGGAAAACCTTTTACATAAATCTCTCCCTTCTTCCGGATTAGAAAGTATCCTATATCGGTTCTACATGCTGAATTTATAAATATATTCAATATCAGCCAAATCGGTCTAATAGTTTTTCCGTGAAAGCATAACAGTCAAACAGATATATAAATTTTAATCCCGGAAACTATCCCATTTTTCGGAATAAAAAGTATCCTGTGTTCATTCTCGGCATCGATATATATATATATATATATATATATATATATATATATATATATATATATATATATATATATTGTTACGAGCTACAGGACTCGAATTAAAATGCCGTTGGAATTAATATAGAATTTATTAAAACTATACCAACACGTATAACATAAACGTGCAAAGTCCGTTACAAAAATGTACACACGTCTTGCCTCGCCTGTGTTATCGCTTTGACCGCCCCACCCCTCCGTTCGGGCATTGTTTTATACTAACTGTATAATACCGACAAAGAGCCGCGTTCACTGAGTTAATCCGCACATCTGGCAAGCTTCGACGCAATGCAATAACCACAAGGATTAGTTGGAGACTAATGACGGCCATAAAACAAGTACGATAACAATATAATGTTTTTCTTATTGCAAATTTTAAACACGAAATAAACAAAAGAACTCCGAATGCAAGAAAGGCAACATAGGCAATAAAGGCACATATATATTGAGTTTCAGGCAAATTGGTTTCATAGTTTTCCCGTGAAAACGGTACAGACAGACAAAGACTTCGGATTTTTATACATTTTTAAAATGTTACTTAATTAAGTTAATAACGTATAATTAATTGCTTTATACGTTGTTATGCACGTTATGTTATCATGATTGGCCACGCGTTAAAGTCGTTTTAGTATATATAAAGGTAAAAAGTCTTCCTTGTACAGCAATTGTAAGTAGAATTTAATTCGATGAATACAATGACTGACGTGTATACATCAATTTTCTTATCATATACGTCAATTTTCTTGGTTTTTATATTTCTGTGTTTAATTGCTCGTTTGAGAAATGTTCATTATCGGAAATCCACCACAAAACCGCCCATGTACCCCGGCGCGTTACCCATCCTGGGACATTCGTTGACATTGTTAAAGTATGGCAGAGGTAAGTACAATCACGAATACATATTTTTTAATAGTTATGTTTCAAGATTGTAAAAAGTGGCTCAGAAATATACTCTAAATAAGCTATTCTTTCTTACTCTTAAAATTAATATAAATTGCGAAGTAATAGTCTATAGTTCAATAATACATATAAACGGTTTTTAACGAACATATTGTATATACACAAATTAGGCAAGTTACGCTTGTACTATGGGTAATATACAACGGATGGAGAAAATTCATTTCCGAAATTTACCATCTCCGGCATCAAATCTGGAGCTTCTGCGTTGCAGTGTAGTGAGGCGTCAAATGGTTAGCCAGCACAGCCATAGAGACCGTCAAGCTGAGAATGATCTGCAGTTTTTTTTGCAGGAGTTCTGCAGACAGGCAGACGGCGCAATTGATGGAAAGCGGTTACCATCGCCTATAGACATTTGCAACACCAAAGATGCTACAAATGCGCTGGTGCTCTCTTAAGAGAGACTGGAACCTGGTCATACCATACTTTAAACTAGGGGTGGTAGTCATCCAGTCGGGCAAATGCCCTACCATCTGGCTGTGTGTTGCTTCGTCGCCTCTTGCCACAAGCCACCCGGCCACAGGAAATTGTATTCTCTGTACTTTCCTCCACTGATAATTATTATGTATGTATGGCAGGGCCACGCTGGAATCATTATCACTATTATTACAACTTTTAAGGCTGACTTGATACGTATGATATCACGCACTCTC
The DNA here is from genome assembly GCA_949752895.1 of Dendrolimus pini. Lineage (NCBI taxonomy): Eukaryota > Metazoa > Arthropoda > Insecta > Lepidoptera > Lasiocampidae > Dendrolimus > Dendrolimus pini. The sequence goes on along the minus strand of OX457147.1, from coordinate 7,821,538 downwards.
AGAAGGATTAGTTCCAGGGGCGTAGCTTCCGCTGTGTCAGCCGTATCAAGGATATGGGGCCCTCAAGCTATAGGGGCCCCAAAGTTGTATGAGCAAAAATCTGTAAAAAATATCCAAAATCTTTTTTCTTGCCATTATTGTCCGGTATGGAAAGAAAATCTAGAAAAGCTAAAATCATTTACATCTATGGATGATTTGATAAATAAGTATACCAACAAAAAGGCGAGAAGTGTATTTTTGAATTGTTTGTCCAACTTAGCTCCTAGGAGCATTAAGTACAAGTAATAATTTATAATCTATATATAATTATTTTAAATCAATTCGAGCATTTTTTATAAATTACATCAATAGTTATGACTTGTTTTTAAAAAAGGTTTTAAATACAAGTTTTTGAGGTCCCACATATGACGTAGCAGCAGAGTGCTAGCCAAGACAAGTAAAATGAGCCCAAACACGACGGGTCTATCTTTTTTAGAACAGGAGTTCCTATGGCCACCTTCTGACTTCATGATGAGATCAGCTCCTTGGTACCATATTACTGCATTGTCACGTCATATATATATATATATATATATATATATATATATATATATATATATATATATATGCGTACAAAATTTCAGCTCAATCGGAAACCGGGAACTTGGTCAATATTAACATTAGAATACACGCGCGGGCTAAATATTATGTAGCCCAGGGTATTGTTTTTGTTTATAACTTCGTGAAATCGAATGATTTCAAGTCCAGTCTCTCGCTAAGCTCCGATTGGTTGTCGTTCCTTCTCCTCACGACACTGAGACCGAGCAAGAAGATCAGAGTGATGATAATGATCAAAATGCTGAACAAAACCAGTGATTCGGACGATAGTATGCTACTTGCAGAATTGATGGCACAAGAAAAACTTGGTCGAAATGCTATAGGCGTATATGTAATGACCAAGAAAGTGTAATTAGTCCTTCGAGTAACGAACATTAAAAAAATATAAGTAAGGATTAGACCAAAAGGTGATTGATCTCAAATAAGTAAAAATTATGTAATATTTTGAGAAGTCTGAAGTTTTGCTGCTTTAGTCTGAATTTTTTAATATTTTTAAGATTAAGAAAGAAAAGTTTTTTGTTGTTGTTACAGTTTACATTTTTTTTTAATAACAATACTACTGACTCGAGATCCGTACCCTTTTTACAATTTGATTACAGATATCGATTTTTTGAGTTTATACACGCTTATTATTATCTTTTGTTATATAGTGTGTGACATTGATTTTGTGGTTTTTATGTGGTGTTGTGTATCTTAAGAATAACTTATATATTTTTTTCTAATTTTAATACTAAACTTATACTAATGTAGATTGTATCAGTACAGTTTACTTAATAAATGTCATTGATTATAATAAATGTCTTTTATTAAAAATTAAACGATTATCTTTCAGTATATTTCAATTTAAAATGGGCTACGAGCGTAGCCCGCTCTAGCATGTAGCAGCGGATGTATTTCACGGCCAGTGCGTGGTAGGTCGAAAAGGGCCTGCCATGTTTTTTTTTATGGGGAACACCTACGATTTTGAGTTCAAGTTGAAGTATATATTTGTCTCTGTTGAACTCTTACAAACACCAGAGATAAACGTTCCGCACCAGCGGGAGGGACACAGTTTTCTTCGTCCGCACTAGCTTGAAGTACCGCGGCAGGCCAAAATGGGCCTGTTCCGCAGTGAAGGTGTTAATTTGTTTGGGAAACATACAATAATTAATATTCTTAAATATGAAACGCAAAATTAATACATATACCAATCAAGTATCCACAAAAAAATAGCTCGAACAATTAATTAAAATTTTTTTTTATTACAATTATACTATTATATATATTATAATTATTAAGTATAATAATGGGCTGAGGGTGTTGTTGGGGCTGGCGTGGCGGTGCAGTGCGTCGGGGATGCTCGCAGAAGCGCGAATTGATGGCTTGGCGGCCATCATTAGAAAGAGGTGCGCAGCCCTACTGGCCCGCGTCCGCGGCAGCCCCAACAGCATGCTCAGTCTTTTTGTAGATCGATGCGACTCGCCACTGCTACGTAAATGGGTGCAACTGCACACCCAGTTAAATGTGTGAGTGAGTTTGTTCGTTTGTCTGCCGCCTCGTGGCCCAGTGGCGGAGTCCATAATAGACCATAAATGAAATCATTTGGTATACATGTCCCTTCGTGCCGTGGAGTAGGAATATTTATAATTATTGTGACTCGGGTGTAATGCCCTAGTATTTATTTCATTAATTAATAGTAATTAGTAGTCGTCGTTGTGGACTAGTTTGATGTTTTTAAAATTGTTATATTAAATAATTATTAATATAAAACTGTACAGTATGGAAGTAATTTCTGAAATAAATGAATTATTATTAATATATTGTATGTCTTGGAAGACCACGGGCCATAAAAATGGCCCGGACTTTTGGAGGGCTTGCGCGGGGTCATGAAAAGACCAACACGTAGAGGCCCTTTGACAAATTTAATGTAAATGTGGCGTGACACTGACCGGCGATTATCCCTGTCTACACCATATAATAATGCACCCAAGTACAAGCCCCGGCCAGTGTAGGACTATTGTGGGAAATGAGGACAAAAAGTACCGGGCTATTGGGACTTGAACTGATAGTGGTACTGGAGGTCTGGGAATATGGGGACTATGGCGTCTGCCCGTCGCAATGTTCGGGGAACATGGAAAAATGGGCAGACGGTGACTCGCCACTCCCTGCATGGGCCCCAAAAAATGCCATAAAAGGCAGGGGCAATATGGGTATGAGTGGCTAAGGGGTGTAGAGAGGTGGGCTGCAAGTTCACCGAAGCTACTTCCGTACTCACCTAAGGCTTCGCCACAAAGCCCCCTGCGGGACCACAACGCCCCCCTGCGGGAATTATTATTATTATTTCACATGTATATTTATTCATATTCTTTTTTATGTTTTTTTAATACATATAAATATAAAAATTAAACATATATTAAAAAAATATAAAAAGATGATGTCCATCGGCAGCGGGGCCTAGGGTCCAAGCTACCGGTGGTTAAGGCTCCAGGGACAGGAACTTCCTCACAATGCGTGCCGTGCTCAGGAGAACCGCCTTCTGTATCTGGCCCTTCACCCATTTACCGTGTGAGAGCCTCTCTAGATGTCGGTCGAGGCTCTTCGCTACTAAACCATTAACGGACACCATTATCGGTACGATGATCGTTGGCTCCATATGCCACATGTCTGCAATCTCGTGCGCGAGGTCTAGGTATTTTGTTAATTTATCAGTTTCAGCGTTTACGAGATTACAGGCATGTGGAATACTTATATCAACGAGCAACGTACGTCTCGCAGATCGATCTATTATCACAATGTCAGGCTTATTGGCAACAATAGTCCGGTCTGTAATAATAGATCAATCCCAGTAGAGCGTGATATGACCCTTTTCAAGAACTGGCTCAGGGGTATATTTATAATACGATACCTCAGTCGCTATCAGACCGTATCGAAGAGCAAATTGCTGGTGGATGATTCTGGCTACTAGGTTGTGCCTGTGCAAGTACTCGGAGTTAGCAAGACGAGAACAACAGGAGATAATATGCCTGATGGATTCGCCCGGCCGGTGGCACGCCCGGCATATGTCGAGCGTGCCGTCTTTCAAGATGTACTTCCTGTAGTTCTTCGTCTTGATAATCTCGTCCATAATTGCACAGACAAACCCTTCGGTTTCCCCAAAGAGGTCACCGAAACGTAGCCAGTTCACCGACGCCGGAAGATCTATATCGGACCCATATAGTGCTCCATGAAACCTTCCGTGCAGCTCCTTGCTCTTACATACGTCCATTCGCTCGGAGGTACTCAATACCGGACGCCTGAGCCAGTTCTGTTTTGCAAGAGAGAGCGGGGTGAAACCTTTATCTACCGACAGCATATCTCGATGTATACTTTCGTTGGTTTTTAGAAAATATTCTCGGAGATTGTACACCTCACGGTTGTGTAAGTCTTTAGCATTTAATAATCCCCGGCCACCACACTTCCGTGGGATGTACAATCTCATTACCGATGATCGTGGATGGTGCATCCGATATGTTGTTAGCATACAACGGACCCTCCGGTCCAGTGCGTCTAGCTCTGTTTGAGTCCACTTTAGTGTACCAAAGGAGTAAGTTAACGAGGGCATGCATGACCCAGCTGTTAAAAGCACGAATCTTGTTACCACCTGAGAGAAGGCAATTTAGTACCTTTCTCAGGCGGCTAAAAAATCGCTCCTTTATCAGCTGTTTCACATCCTCGTCAACTATACCCAATGACTGTGATATACCAAGGTATTTGTAGGTCTCATCTTCGGAGAGGGTTTTGAAGCACACGCCCTCGGAGAGCTGCAATCCGTTAGAATTTACAACTCTCCCCCGCTGCACATACATAACCGCACACTTGTCCACATCAAATTCCATTCCTATAGAGCTGCTAAACGTTTCCGTTAGGTTTAGCAGCTCTAGTAGGTCATGTTTTTTCGATGCGAACAGTTTGAGGTCATCCATGTACAGCAGGTGAGATATGGCTTCACCCCCTCTACGAAGATGAAAGCCTAGCTTTGAATCTTCCAGCAAAGAGCTTAAAGGATTCAAGGCCAGGCAAGACCACAATGGACTCAGGCTATCACCCTGGAAGATCCTTCGCTCTATCTTTATAAGTCCGTCCGAGATAGGTAAGCTACCACCGCCCCATACATACGCCAAGAAAGGCACGTAGAGTTATATCAATTTTATATAGCTCCAGTACCCTCCCTAGCTACGTATGCGGCACTGAGTCATATGCCTTTTTATAATCTACCCAGGCGGTGTAGAGATTTTTCCCATTTCGGCGGACTTGTTGATTAATGGTCATATCTATGAGGAGGAGTTCTTTAGTACCACGGGACCCAGGTCTACATCCATTTTGAGTTTTGGCCAAAAGTGTATTATCCACTAAATGTTTTATTAATTTTGATCTCAAAATGGATGTAAGCAACTTGTAGATAGTGGGAAGACAGGTTATTGGTCTGTAGGTTTTGGGTTCCGTGGTACTACCAGATTTGAATAGCAGATGGGTAACACCCGTGGTCATAAAGGTTGGGACGTTTCCTGAGTTTAAGACGTCCTGGAACTGTGTAGCCAAACAGGGATGCGAAACTTTGAACCATTTGATCCAGAAGTTATGCAAGCCGTCCGGCCCAGGGCTCTTCCAATTATGGGCCGAACGAATTGCATAACCGACATCATATGGTTCGATGGTTATAGAATCCATTTCTGGTATCAGTTCGCATCTCTGTTCGACAACACCCATCCAGACGCCTTCTGTGTGATTAACAGGCATTGACCAAATCCCACGCCAAAAAGCCGAAATAGCATCCGCATTTGGCTAGCATTTGCCATTTGGATAGCTGCCTGTCAGCAACCTGCTCTTCTGGTTGTTCACAACCTCTATAAATCCCCTTTTGGTCCCTTAGGAAGCGGCGATTAAGGTAAAATCTTTTTGTACGCTTTTTATATCTACGGATTCGATTTGACCATGCATAAACCTTCTGCTTTAGGAAGTCTATGCGTTCCATGACCCTTTCTTTATAGTCATTAGGTCCAATATTAGTTCCAGCGAATGCTTGGGTCACGAAACGCATAATTTTAGGTCGAGTATTTCCCGACCGGAAGCAGAGTAGCTTGGCTATTAATGTTCTAGCTGTATTGATTCGGCGTTCTATTCTGTATTGCCAAGCTGGTTTCTGGCATGTATGTCGAGTAGGTTGTGGGTTGCCAGCAAAATTTACTCCAACTGTGCGTAACACAGCTACAGCTCCACAATACAAAATAGAATGTATTTCAATTAGGTCTTTACTTTGCATAAGGTGTGAAGCTAAAAGTGAGTTCATGTGGCCCACAATAGCCAAGCTACGTCTATGAATGGGCAAACGAGGTAATCGCGGCCTACTTAATGTAGGCATATCCTTAAAATCATTAATCGCTGCTTCCAGACTCCTCCTCATATGCTCATTATCCTGGCTACTTACGTAGTCAGCCGTAGGAATGCCTAAATCCGCCTCTGGCGGTACCGCTGCTGTTGAAGTCAGGTCAGTCATTGTATTAGTTATTATGTTATTGTTCTGCGGTACCGGAGATTGTGAAGTTTCGGAAATCCTAAGGCTGGTTCGTACTTCAGTGCGAAGACGGTCAAGAACAGGTTCATCCAGCAGGTGTAACCTCTGGATAGCCCGCACTTGATCCGATAAGCGTTGTGCCGTTACGGTGGTATCTGGGTGAAGCACCTGAAACAGAGACAGCATCCGATCACGATACGCAGTGAGGTTAGTTTCTATATTTGTTGTCTCGAAGTACGCTCGCATGACGCTCTCATTCATTTGCTGAGTCCATCTCATGCGGCGCACTGCACCACCGGTAGCGGGGGCCGAGTGCGGGATACGTCCCGCAGGTCCCAAGCGTGCTGACGGGGGCCGTCCTCGGCCTCGCGCAGTTCTTCTTGGCGGGGCGGGCGGCGCTGGCTCCTCCTCGCTGTTGCTCGACGCCCCGGTGGCCGCCGGCGTCACGAAGTCTTCATCGGATGACGACGACCGAGACGTGGAGCTAGGCAAGGCGGGCGCAGCAGGTGTTAGGCGTGCGCATCCTCGTTTTGCTGCAATATTTTCTGTCTGCTTCCGTCTTTATTTTTTCATATTATAGTTTCGTCGTGATATACATTTCCTTACGATTTTTCATTTTTGTTCGCACGTTTGACATTATGTATGTCATAATGGTAGTAGGTCTTTTTATGTACTAAAATAGACGATCCTTCTTTCCAAAATATTTACAAACATATTTTTTTCGATTTATAACTATATAAATCGAAAAAAATATGTTTGTAAATATTTTGGAAAGAAGGATCGTCTATTTTTGCGTGTTTTCAAAAGCTATTATATATATTGTGAGCACTTTATTAATTATTTGATGAGTAATTTAGGAAACAGACAATTAGTTGATTGACAGCTTATTATTATTATTATACGAAAATTAAATTAAGATGTCTATTAAAATACCTAATAAAAATTTTGATTTGACTAACATAGAGCTACTTATTAGGAGTAGTCATGCGGCGTAACAGCGTGGGAACACTAGTCCTTGAATAATTGCGTTAGACTTTTACGTAATTGTACTAAATAAGTAAATTATGCTTTTACTTTGATATAATAATCGTACACAGATGGACGTGTCTCGTTATTTCTTTGTTGATTTGGGTTTAGTGACTATGTTAGTTATTACTGTGTGGTTATTTGTAATTTTTATAATTGTCTGTTGGTGGAGTATACGCTGGCGGAGGTCCACATTGCCCCCCATATACAATGAAACAAATTGAAACATGACCCACCATAAGGTCATTTTCTTACAGTTGTAATATACAATTAGGTTGAAATTCACCTGAACATACATTTCCTTGGTAACGAACTTGTCATCATGTTATTAGACATTGACAGTTACTGACTACGTTGTATTAAACAGATCGGAGAGACTCGTCTATACTCGTGTAACATCTGACAAATGCTATTACGTGCTATTACTATCTCTGTCATTAAGTATGTTGGATTAAGGGCCGGTTCCTATATCTTTTCGTTTATTTGCCTTACTAACGATTAAAATTTGAAGTAATCTCTATACAAGTAATGTCAAAATTCAACCTACGGTAAAGAAGGGGAAGTGAAGTGGAGTGAATAGTGAGATATCGGAACCGGTCATAAATCGATAAGCCAAAGGTGACACAGGCCAAACCTTTTGTATATGCAACATTAGATATTAGAGTTATCCTTATACGTTAGGTAGCAGAAATACACAAGAAAATAAATTGGAAACTGGAATAATTGAAAACAAGAAAATGTGGAAGAACATAATTTTTTTGTTGTTAATTTTATTAATTGTTTTTTTTCAAAGTTAGAAATGGCACTCATTTTACTCTACTTAAACCTAAAACCAGGTATAAGCACCATTGTTTTCAATGACGTCTAATAGTCGATTACGCATCGACCCGATTAGACGACTGCAGATGTCGGTTCCCCTCATGTAATTCCAAATTTCATTACAGTGCTGCTCAATTGCTTCGTTTGTCCTCTCGTTTCTGTTATCCCACATTTGAACCATCAAACCCCATAAATTTTCTATTGGATTGAGCTCTGGTGATCTAGACGGCCATGGAATTAGAGTAATTTCATCTTCATGCTGGGTAAACCAGATCGAGACAATTCTGGCGGTATGTACTCGACAATTGTCGTGAACGTAGGAGAATACAGGGACTTCTTCAAGTGGGTACACTATTCGCACTGTCGGTAAAATTGATTCTTCCAAGAAATCGACAAAGTTTAATGCGTTTTGACGAGGAGAAATTTGGACAAGTTCACCTGGGTATAGGTCACCCGGTACCCATCCAGGCCCACATGTTAGCTGAAATTCGACCAGATAATTGATTGGGTACTACGTGATCGTCTGTGTATCGCGAATTGTTATAACGCCACAAAGTTAAGTGACCATGTTGAGAAGATCTAAATGATTTTTCATCTGAAATTATGGTATTAGTCCAGCCAAAGTCTAAAAAATTACGTGCAAAATTTAATCTTGCAGTTTTGTGTGCATTCGTTAAGTGTACTTTCTTAGCATAATGCCGGTAATGCAGTCCAATACGGTGTAAATGATTTCTTATGGTTTGTAAACAAACGTCGTAACGTGCCGCGAAATCTTGGGTACGAGAAAAAGGATGTTCTTCATAATGGTGCTGGGCTCAACTTTACAATAATGGACACTGAATTTTACGAAAATCAAGTTTAGGGGTATACATACGCCTTATATATAGACACTAGACCTCTTATTTGGGCTAGGAAACAAGTTTTTAGGGTCCACCAACAAGTTTTGAATGAATAATGGGAAAAACAAAAATATGTTTGATAAACAAGGTTATGTCACTTTTGTTGAAAAAAACTTTGATTTGTCTTTAGGAATACACTTACACATGATATATAAACACGAAAACCGTTTTTTAGTTTAGTAAACAAGTTTTGAATTAGTTATTATAATTTTAAAGTACATAATAATAAATCACAGTATTGTCACTTTTTTTCACTTTACGACGATAAATAAATGTTACCAAATCATTATGTCAATAATATCGATTTTTTATTCGAATATCATTCGATATTCCAATAATATCCATTTTGAAATACGAAAATTATTGTTCTTGCTTATAATTACGAGTTATGTTTACAAAAAAAATCATATCTCAAAAACTACATGTCTCCTAGACATGGGGGTTGCAGTAGGGAGAAGTACACTTCCCCCCCTTCCCCTTTCCCGCCTCCACTACTTAAAATTCAGTGTCCATTATTGTAAAGTTGAACCTGGTGCTGCATATCTGTACTTTGTTGGTTTGTTATTCGACAAACGCCATGATTATGTTTTCGTCTATCTTCAAGAATGCCCTCTTCAGCGTGCCGTCTGATCCGTGTCCTCACTGTGTTCCGACTTATATTTAACACTCGTGATATTTCTCGAATGCCATAACCTTCCTAACTGAGTACTACAATCCGAGCTCTTTAATCTGCGAAACTAGCCATTATACAATTTAAATAAATATTTAATTCTTAGATATTGAATTCTATTTTTTTTCTCATTGACTTTACTTGTTGACTTCTGATATACTTTCAGAATGACATTTTATTTATAAAATTATAATACTTTTTCTATAATGAAAAGAGTTAGAATTATAAGGTAGATTTCAGTTCGAGATTCAAATTATTTCAAATCATTACTGTTTTATCTAAAACATACCTAGTACAATGATAACAAAGTCTAAAATTGCGTAGTTTTCTGAGCCCAGTGACGCATTTTTATTAATGTTTATAACGTCCTAAGTGCAACACACACAATAAACCTTACTATTTTGACGGTTTTAAAGGAATTATTAGCCGCCCCGACTAGCGGCCCCGTGCGGTTTCACCCGCGTCCTGTTCCACTTCCGTGGTATATAGTGTCATGTTATATAGCCTATAACATGACACTATATACCATATAGCTACGTTAATGGGGAGTGTCATAACACTCCCCATTAACGTAGCTTTCTAATAGTGAAAGAAGTTTTAAGTACTTTCAGACATTACGCTCTACAACGTCACAAACATTCAAACTCACAACGCAAAAAAAATCTCTTTATAATATTAGTATAGATAAGCACCTGAGATTTCGGTGATTGCGATATATCCAGGTTGTTTTAAGAGCCTTTGATAGTATAAGACGTAAAAAAATGTAATATCAAACGTTACATTTTCAGTACTATAATGTCACATAAGTAAATTAGGCTTCCAGTCATTTTAATCTAAATTGGTAATTGAGATAAATAGCTTGCTACTATTAATTTTGCTACGACACTTCATGCTTTTTGGCTTACTCTGAAAATATACTGCAGTGCCGCTTAATTTTTTTTCCCTGTATTCAATTGTAGTTATGAAGTCACTTAAATCTTTTTTCCATACTCTAAAAATAAGGGCTTAAGGCTTAAATTGTATAAAGCGACATTAATCTTTGTAATTAAAGATCCGTTTTATTTGGTATGAGCGTCACCAACACGATGTTTTTAATTGAATTTAAATAAAGTGTACTCCATTCAAATAGCGGATTTTTTTTTGTTATGATTTTTTTCCAAAATTTTAAACTTTAAATATCTCTCCTGTAAAGTTGAAAAAATCTCGCTTAAACCAAATAGCCTTTCACCCCTCGATATGTATATATGACGTGACCAAGGAGCTGATCTGATGATAGAGTCAGAAGGTGGCCATAGGAACTCCTGTACTAAACAAGATAGACCCGTCGTGTTTGGGCTCATTTTACTTGTCTGGGCTAGCAGTCTGCTGCTACATGATATCCAGGACCTCAAAAACATGTATTTAAAACCTTTAAAAAAAATAAGTCATATCTTCTGATTTAATTTATAAAATAAGCAAAAACTGCTCGCATTGAATTAAAATAATTATATATAGATAATAAATTATTACTTGTATTTATTGCTCCTAGGAGAAAGTTGGTAAAAAAATTCACAAATACACTTCTCGCCTTTTTGTCGGTATACTTATTTATCAAAACTTCCATAGCTGTAGAAAATTTTAGCTTTTCTAGATGTTCTGTCTATAGCGGACAATAATGCTAAGAAAAAAGGTTTTGGATGTTTTTTTTCAGATTTTTGCTTACACAATTTTGGGGCCCTTATAGCTTGGGGGCCCCATATCCTTGATACGGCTGACACGGCAATAGCTACGCCCCTGGATCTAACCCTTCTGCGAGTGCGTGATATCATACGTATCAAGTCAGCCTTAAAAGTTGTGGTAATAGTGATAATGATTCCAGCGTGTAAGAACATCAAATAAAATTAGGTACAGGGTGGCGCAATAGAACGTGCATATTGCATCATCTTTTTTCGCCGGGTAGAAAGTGCGCGGGCGGGGGGAGCCTGCATCGTTGAGTAGGCGGGCTCATGGAGTTTTAGTCACTATGAGTCACTTCGACGGGAAGCGTCGCGCATTTTGCGTGCGCGCATTTTACGAGAACTCTCGTTCATACATCGTTACTAGGCGTTTATATTGTTCTGAATATGGACTACGGCAAATTAGTGAAGCTCCGAGTGCTAATTTAATTAAAATATGGGTACAGCGTTTTGAAGAGACTGGTTCAACGTTTAAACCACAAGCAAAAGGTCGTCCAAGAACATCTAGGACCGACGACAATATTGAGAGAGTTATGCAGTCTGTACGAGGAGATCCACAAATGTCTACTCGCAAGAGATCGTCTGTCTTACACTTACCGCGACGAAGTTTGCAACGAATTTTAAACTTGGATCTTAAACTGCATCCTTACAAGCTGCAGTTAACACAAGAATTGAAAGAGTCTGACTTCGGAGCAAGGCTCGCATTTGCCAATGAAATGCTTAATCGATTTTCCAATTTTGACAATATCCTTTTCTCAGATGAGGCCCACTTCCATATCAATGGGTTCGTAAACCGTCAAAATTGTCGTTACTGGAACAGTGAGAATCCCAAACTCAAGCACCAGAAACCACTGCATAGTCCTAAAGTGACAGTATGGGCAGCAATCTCTGGTAGAGGAATAATTGGACCGTTTTTCTTTGAAAATGCGCGGGGGCAAGACGTCACTGTTAATACCGAACGCTATGTTGCGATGTTGGAAGGTTTTTTGGCTCCAGAGCGCCTCCTGACTTTTTTTTGTAGGGATACCTCAAGAACAAAGTCTACAGCAATAATCCGAAAAACATCGATCAGCTCAAGGAGAATATCCGTGGTGAAATGGCAGCAATTACACCAGCATTACTGAAGAAAGTTTTCAATAACTTCCGTTTGCGATTAGAGGAGTGTCGTCGTAGAGAGGGTCATCATTTAGACGATGTTATTTTAAAAAAATAAACTTCAGTTATTTCTTAATAATACCTCAGTATTATTTTAACCTATATATACCTTTTGTATTTATTTTTTAATCAATATTTTAAATATGCACGTTCTATTGCGCCACCCCGTATTATTTATTCAGTATCACTTAAGATTAGCTGTCATAAAACTTACTAAAACTATAATTAATCACAACCAATAATTGTTAATTATAAACTTCAAACTAATAAAAACAAAATAAAAAATAATAAAAACTTGAGAGGTGTCAAGAGACACCCGGATGGAACGAAGTTCCTCTCGATTAATTAGTGAAGGAATTGTATTTTTTTTAAAGTTATATTAATATATTTTTTATTATTACAAATATAATATAATACTACAACTACCACAACTAATCAAACTACCTAAACTACCGATAATACAAAAACTACCACAACTACCAAAACTACCACAACTACCAACCAAAACTACCGCAACTACCAAAACTACCACAACTGCCACAATTACCAAAACTACAAACCAAATCTACCACAACTACTAACTATATCTACCACAACTACCAAAACTACCGCAACTACCAAATCTACCACAACTACCAAAACTACCACTAATACCAAAACTACCACAACCACCACAACTACCAAATAGACCAAAATAAACTATCTAACTAAAATGACGAAGATGGCAAATCACAAATAAAAAACCTATCCTATTTTCTGGGATAACTTTTACATAAATCTATCCCAAAATTTATCCCATTATCCGGGATGACAAGTATCCAGTGTCCACCCTCGGTATAAGATTTACATATATACCGAATTTCAGCCAGATCGGTCCATTAGTTCTTCCGTAAAAGCATAACAAACAAAAAGACAATACAACAACAACAATATATTTTTATCCCGGAAACTATCCCATTTTTCGGCATAAAAATTATCCTATGTTCATTCTCGGCATCGAAAAAATATATATACTGAGTTTCAGCCAAATCGGTCCAGTAGTTTTTCCGTGTATGTAATATACATATTTACACTCAACAAAAATAATCGTCGCGACACCACACTGTTCAATGCGAACTGCAAAAAGTGTCTTTACAACATTTTAATTCAAAAACTGTCGTTACAAAGTTTGGTGTTAATTTTTTCCGTCTAGCCCCCTTTCGCAACGCGCGAGAAGGAACTTTGTTCCAAAAATCAAGAAAGAAAATTTGTAGTAACTATAAAACACAGTCAATGCTTGATAATAATCATAATGCAGTTGGAAATAACGTATTTATTTATCATTTTGTTCGACGATCCTCTACATAAGTATCCAGTAGGACATCTTTAGAATTGCAGTGATGCAGATTTAAATAAATATCGTATCATATGACATGAATGAGATGTATCATATTAAAATTTAATGATTGAACGACAGACTCGTATTATTAAAATTGAGAAAATGTTTCAAATTTCATCACTTCATTTTATCGCCTGTATTAAGTGACATCCAATTAAAAATTAATAGCAACAAAATGTTTCAACAACTAAACAAAATATCTGAAACAAAACGACTATTTGGATTAAGTAGCACCGTGCGTGGTAAATAGATGCAGCTGAAAGAGCTTTCAAATATCTTTTATATTTTGTTGGAGATAATGTACAATAAAACTAGTTTTTTTACTTACTTTATAATTAGTTGTTTTTTTAATTTTTTTACAGATTTTTGGATTATTTTAAAAAATGCAATGTTATTTGCATTAAATAACGGTAAAGACGCATGTACAGTTACTATAGGACAGTATACTCTACACGGTATGTTTATATGATTATTTACTACTTGTAAATCCAAATTCATTCTGACTATTGCCTATTTCGTATTTACAATGTTGTATTTAAGATATACAAGAGCGACGCTAACCACTGGCCGGTTCCTGTATCTTACCGACCGTTCATTTGCCTTACTATCGGTTAAACATTACATAAGCTCCATAAAAGTAATATCAAAGTTCAACCGATGGTAGGACAAATGAATTAATATATTGTAATATATAGGAACCGGCGCTAAGACAATCTTCAACTACGTCTAAAAGGTTTTTTTTAAATTAGCAACAAGGATCCTACCATAAACAACTGCTAATGTCTGTGAGAAATTAAGAGCTATCTTAGCAAGAAGCGTTGCTCTGGTGTTAGATAATATATTTATTTTATTGGTTACAGTTTTTACAAACCCGGAAGATTGTTACACAGTTGCAAATACCTGTATAGAGAAAAATGATATCTATAAGTTTGCAAAAGCATGGCTTGGTGAAGGTCTTATAACAGGAACTGGTAATATGATTGATTTATATATATAAATCTGTCTAGAAATTATTATGTATCTGCCGTGTGAATATATGTTTTTATAGCATGAGATCAGCAGACAGGCAGACGCGCCCACCTGATGAAAAGCTGTTACCATCACCTATGGACATTTGTAACACTATAGGTACTAATAATGTGCTGACGCTCTCTAAAAGTAAACTGGAAACTGGCCATTAATGCCGGAACACAACTCAAGATTGTTATGGTGGCATAATCTAGACCAGCGGTGGTAGCCATCCAGACGAGCAAATACCCTACCACACGGCTGTGGATTGTTTTGTCGTCTCTTACGACAAGCCACCTGACCGCAGGAAATCGTATTATTACTCCATTCCTGCAAGGATTGTACTGTCTAATAGGGCAGACGACAGTAATTTGTAAACTGACATCCTCACAGCTCTTACAGCTTAAAAATTACATACAACAAAAAGACCCGAACCAACGTCAGCTGGAATGCCTATAAAATACAGGCTAGACTTTCTGGTAAATTTTGCACCGGTCAATTGCTAGTCAATTTGTTCCTCCGAATTTATTAGGATCAACGAGTCGCAAATATCATCAAGTAATGTAATGAGGACACTAATGGATAAAACAGTTGTGGAGTTTCTACTTCTAATGAAAACGTATATGAACAATGTAGTTTAAAAAACTAATAAAATTGCATCTGTATTTGAAACAGAAACTAATGAAATGGTTACACAAAGATCATTAGAAAGGCAAAAAAATCCTTCCAATTTTCAGTGCTAACCAATTGGTTCATGCTCCCTTCGTCCATTCAGGTCTTCATAATGTTACAGCTGAAGTTCCGAGAAGGCCAAATCTATAAAATTCCTTTTACAACACGTATTTTATTACCCATTGGAATTAAAATGATCTGTAAACCTTTTATGGTTGCCTTAATTGTTCACAGTCAATTGTTCGCGTTAATACCTTTGTATGCCTCTCAGTAGGTCGTTATAAATTTTCCCTACTAAAAGTTCATTTTTAGAAGCCTTTAGAATTTAGTTTCTAATACCACCAATATGTATGTATTTCATGTGGTAATCCGCATTTTGTTACTTATCTGTGTATCAAAAAAATATTTTATTATTATAATAATATGTATGTCAAGACTACGGGCCATAAAAACGATCCAGACTTTTGGAGGGCTGGCGTGGGGCCATGGGGAGACTACAGGTACAGCTCCCTTAAATAATGTAGGTGTAGGAAATGAGAAATTATTATTATTAACCTTACAAGCTCGATAATTCCAAAGAATAGTAGGCATTTGTTGTGGCGCCATGTCTATTATACGGACCGATTGAGACAGAGTAAGTCGAGTTTCAACTGCGATTGAGTTGTTACTAAGTGTACTTTCGGAACGAGATTCTCATATTAACGGACTTCGCGCGATTTGTGTCTGTTTTACGGTTGGACTTGTTTTATTATGTGAATTACATGTGTGCACTGCTAATAAAGATTAAGTTTTAATTATGAAGTTCATTTAATGTGATTACAATTTAAATTCGCACCCTACAAATTCGTAACAATTTTTTATGACTGTACTAGCGAAAGTGGTAGCAATGAAACTCAAGTAATGAACAGCTACAATTTCAGTGCTCTATATCTTGTTTCAACGCTTAAATCTAACAGTTAACTCCAATGTTTAAAATTTACTTCTTGCCTTCCTTCTAGATTCGAGATATTTATTTGAATGGACTAAACTACCGATTTCATGTTTAACAAGATTATTTTTAATTGTGCCCATATATGTATTTTAACACCAGAAATCCCAAGATCATTCATTCATTTCGACAGGATCGGTATGGAAACAACATCGTAAACTTCTAAATCCAGCTTTTAACCAGCAAGTTTTAGATGGATTTCTTGAAATGTTTAACAAAGAGTCTAAAAATCTGGCGAATTCGCTTAAAGAGAAAACAGGGAATGTGCCCTTCGACCATCTACCTTATGTACAAAAATGGTCATTAGTTACCGTATGCTGTAAGTATTTTGTATTGTAGTTAAGGTCATCTCATGATAAATGTAACAGTAGTGGTATCACTACTGTACTGTACTATGATGTGATACCCACAATCCACAGCATAGTAAATAACAGTGAATGTGCCCTTCGACCATCTACCTTATGTACAAAAATGGTCATTAGTTACCGTATGCTGTAAGTATTTTGTATTGTAGTTAAGGTCATCTCATGATAAATGTAACAGTAGTGGTATGACTACTGTACTGTACTATGATGTGATACCCACAATCCACAGCATAGTAAATAACAGTGAATGTGCCCTTCGACCATCTACCTTATGTACAAAAATGGTCATTAGTTACCGTATGCTGTAAGTATTTTGTATTGTAGTTAAGGTCATCTCATGATAAATGTAACAGTAGTGGTATCACTACTGTACTGTACTATGATGTGATACCCACAATCCACAGCATAGTAAATAACAGTGAATGTGCCCTTCGACCATCTACCTTATGTACAAAAATGGTCATTAATTACCGTATGGTGTAAGTATTTTGTATTGTAGTTAAGGTCATCTCATGATAAATGTAACAGTAGTGGTATCACTACTGTACTGTACTATGATGTGATACCCACAATCCACAGCATAGTAAATAACAGTGAATGTGCCCTTCGACCATCTACCTTATGTACAAAAATGGTCATTAGTTACCGTATGCTGTAAGTATTTTGTATTGTAGTTAAGGTCATCTCATGATAAATGTAACAGTAGTGGTATCACTACTGTACTGTACTATGATGTGATACCCACAATCCACAGCATAGTAAATAACAGTGAATGTGCCCTTCGACCATCTACCTTATGTACAAAAATGGTCATTAGTTACCGTATGCTGTAAGTATTTTGTATTGTAGTTAAGGTCATCTCATGATAAATGTAACAGTAGTGGTATCACTACTGTACTGTACTATGATGTGATACCCACAATCTACAGCATAGTAAATAACAGTGAATGTGCCCTTCGACCATCTACCTTATGTACAAAAATGGTCATTAGTTACCGTATGCTGTAAGTATTTTGTATTGTAGTTAAGGTCATCTCATGATAAATGTAACAGTAGTGGTATCACTACTGTACTGTACTATGATGTGATACCTACAATCCACAGCATAGTAAATAACAGTGAATGTGCCCTTCGACCATCTACCTTATGTACAAAAATGGTCATTAGTTACCGTATGCTGTAAGTATTTTGTATTGTAGTTAAGGTCATCTCATGATAAATGTAACAGTAGTGGTATCACTACTGTACTGTACTATGATGTGATACCCACAATCTACAGCATAGTAAATAACAGTGAATGTGCCCTAAATTCTACATTTTAGTTACTGAAAAGACGGTGTCAAAACTAGTTTTTCTTTTTAGTCCAATAGCCAATACAATAGACGTTTATTGCTACCACAAACCTTTTATTTACTGTGCATTAGAATGCGATAGACTGATTGGTCTAATGGCTAAACCGCAACACATGGAACCATAGCGAATTGCGACCTGGTCAAACCAACGTTAAATATTAAAAAAGTTGCAGCTGTTTGCTATATTTACAATCGTTATATAAAGAAGAAAATGTAGCAAAAAATGGACAGTAATATTTCATGAGTTTGAATTTATATTTCTATCGGAATACTCAGAGCATTTACGTATGCCAAACTACTGCTTACCGATTATATACATCAATGACATGTGTTTCCATTATTGAATTCATATTTTGTAACTAAGTATTTAATGCACCTAACTCAATGGCTATCAGCCGCAAACTCAATCGGAGTAGTATACGAGCAGCCGAAACGCCGTACGTGTAATCATAATATAAAAAAACAGTCCACGAATGTCCCACTGCTGGGCTCAGGCCTCCCATTATAGGGGTACGGACAGTATAACCACCATGCTTGTCCAAAGCGGCTTGGCAGCTTTGACACATCGGTTATCTCGATGTGCAGGTTGCATCACGATGTTTTCCTTCATAGTCGTTAGCACGCTGTAATTTGTAACAATATGCACATTAGGTCAGAAAACTGCCAAGTGGCGCATGCATTCCAGCATTAATTTTATTATATCTATAAACTTGAGAAATGATTGGTCTCCTATATAAACTTTAATTTCAACCCGTTTTAGTTTTGTTTATATATCCTCCGTCTATCCCTCTGTAAACTACATAAAAGATCAAAACTACCACAGCTATTAAAACTACCAAAGAAAACTACCCAAATGACTAAAATAAGCAAATTGAAAATAACTACCAAAACAAGCAAAATGACTAAAACTACCAACAAAAACGGTACATACAGACGGACAGACAGACAGAGTTACTTTAGCATTTATAATATTGAATAATAGGGATATAAAATTATGCTTTGTCTTACTGTTAATCATTGTAACGTATGAGACGTAACAATAAAATCACAAAGTGATACGAAAAATTACTAACCAACTCTTGTTTCAGCAACTACGATGGGTTTCCATGACAAAGAAGACAGTTCTGATCTTTTTAAGGAATACATATCAATACTGCATGTACTTTTTGATTGTATGATACAGAGATTAAGAAAATTTTGGCTTCACAGTGATTATCTCTTCAAATGGAGCAGCTTAAAAAAACAACAAGATAAAGCTTTGTATAGAATAAATAAACTGAGCAATCAGGTAAGTTTGTTATCTATCATGGTTTCGACACTCAAGGCAATAAGGAATGTTTATGTTTACTAACTTCAAAAAAGTGGAGGTTCTCATTTTGTCTCTATGTTTTTTTGTGTGGGTTCGTTACTCGATTTCCCCGTCGATTGTCAACCGATTTTCAAAAATGTTTTGTTCATCGAAAGATTATACTCCCGAGTCCCATTGTCAACACGTCACGATCCGAGAAGTAGATTCCAGGGAATTAGAGAAACCCTTGAAAATTGTAAACCAACTTTTTCTTAATAGGATATCCCCGTCAATTGTAAACCAATTATCATTTTTTTTCTTTATTCGTAAGTGCATACTCCTGAGGTAGTTCTATAATCACGAACTCAGGAGAAATAAAGAATAACCCTCATTCAAGAAGCCCGTGCGCCTAAATAAAAAAAAGTTTGTATACGCGTGCTAGTATTATTATACTTTGTACAGGCGCTTAATTTTTTTGCACGCATCTTACGCAATTTCTCCGTCAATTGTGGACCGCTTTTAAAATTGTTTTTTTTAAATGTCGAGATGGTCGCATAGTCACCAAGAAAGAAAATTATAATTAAAATTTAAATTATTGTTAATAACCTACAATACGGTGCTGAGACTAGGACACTGACGGTGGGACAGATCCACATATTTAAAGTATCTCTCTGAGGTATAAATTCAGAAGTTAGAACATCAGAAAAAGAACCGGAGTAACCGACATCGCTCATAAAATATTTGCATTATTTGGTTGTTGTCGCGTGGGAATATTTTTACTTTTGGACGCTACTATTACATTTGATAGTGCTCTAATTTTTGTGGAATTTTCTATGTACAATTCATTAAAAATAATATTTATTTTGCGAAGGCCCAATGTTCTTAGAATTCATTTTATTGTTCAACTACTTCCTTCTTGTCTGTTATATTTACTACTGTTATTTGTAATATACTCATTTTCAAATCATAGGTGGCAGATACCCTTCGAGGTTCTCTAACTCTCAGCTGGCTACCACTTTACTGCCTGACCTACGTGTACACTCGTTTGTTAGGGTCTAATTAAAGAAGAGTAATTTTTTTCTCGATATAAAGATTCTTTGTGCACAAGAATCCGGAGAATAATCCTCTACCTGGCTATATAAGTACTCTATTTATTTTCAGATTATTTCCAGAAAGGAGATCGAAATGCAAAATAAAATTAACGGTAAATACATCAAAAACATACCAAATTTTATATTTTTTTAGGAAATCACATACTGCATTAATATAATTATTGTTTTGTTTTAGACACTCAATTTTAAAAAAAATAATAAATGTAGTTATTTTAAGTATATTAAGCTCGTCATCGATTACAATCTCAGTTTCATTTTTAGATAATGCCATTAACGGAAAAACTAAATTTAAAATTTATATAGAACTTCTTATAGAGTTAAGGATGAATAACGTTTTAACTAATAAGGAAGTTAAAGAAGAAACTGATACATTAATTGCGGCGGGATACGATACCACATCACTCACTGTCGCTCTAATATTAATAGTATTGGGCTCCTACCCAGAAGTCCAGGAGAAGGTTTATAAGGAGTGAGTAATATTATTTACCAGAGTTTACCCCGCGGCTGCGCCGCGGGTTAACCCCTAGTGCGTGTCTCTTGTTTATAGAGCAAGTGCTACAGGTTATATTATATTACATTTTTATGTATTTGCGCACAGAAGATTCACTTCAATTTATATCGCTAATTATATATACCATCCCCCGTCTATCTGTCAACAAAATAAATTACAAAACTTGACCAAAAAGGCCAAAATGGTCTAAATGACCAAAAGACCACAGTGACCGACATTGCTAAAATGACGGAATAGGCAAAAACGACCAAAAAGGCCAAAATAATCAAAATGGTCAAAATTACCAAAGAGGCCAAAATGACCAAAAAGGCCAAAATGACCAAAAAGGCCAAAATGACCAAAAAGGTCAAAATGATCATAAAGGCCAAAATGATCAAATAGGCCAAAATGACCAAATAGGCCAAATTGACCAAATAGGCCAAAATGACCAAAAAGATCAAAATGATCATAAATGCCAAAATGACCAAATAGGCCAAAATGACCAAATAGGCCAAAATGACCAAAAAGGTCAAAATGATCAAAAAGGCCAAAATGACCTAATAGGCCAAAATGACTAAAAAGGCCAACATGACCAAAAAGGCCAAAATGACCAAATAGGCCAAAATTAAAATTATCCCTTGTCCATCCTCAGTATTTAATTTACATACGTACCGAATTTCAGCCAAATCGGTCCAATAGTTTTTCCGTAAAAGCATAACAAACAAACAGACAAATATCATGTTATCCCGGAAACTATCCCATTTTTCGGGATAAAAAGTATCCTATGTTCATCCTCGGTATCGAAAATAAATATATTGTAAAAAGCCTTGCAGAGATTTGGGCAAGAAAGTACCGAATATACCTATTATTAACTATTTGGCCAGAGATTCCCCTTTTACCACTCAGTAAGCAATGAACACCGTCTACACGCCACACCGCCTTTTATACAAAAATACTACGAAAACTACCCTACATAATAATATTATTATCTATGAAGATTATCTATGTGATATTAATATAATCTATGGTTCTCATAACTGCTGTGATGGACATCGCGTAACATTCGGCCATCCTACCGCAGCCGTGGTCCCCCGCGGCGTGCCAACTATTGAGTGAGTTTGCCTTCTGTCACCAGATAATTAGTTCTCTTCGCCAGTCTGCGAACAGAAAAAACAAAACACAGTACTTGTTCACACAACCACTCGGCTACTCCTGACCAATAATGATTCTACTTTCCATCAAAGTAACAATAAACTTTAATTTTTTTACGGTTATTATTTCAAGAATAATAGTCACAATTTCATGATCTCTATGTACCAACTCTTCTATGTACCAAAAACTTATAAAATAACCAAGAATACTAGAACTTATTGTTCACGGCTACAAAAATTCCAACAATAATTAACCTCAGTTAAAACTAAACCAAGAGACTGGAATTACGACTATTGTAAACCTTTAGCATTATGGACCTCTGAACTTATAAAATACGTGTTACAAAGATTAACTGCATTTACTACGTTTAATAATAACTGAACTTGGGTTATTCTAACTTCAAACACAAAAACCGGGCGAAACTCGAGTTATTTTAACCTTAAATAAAAACCGGGTGAAACACGAACAATGTGTCAAAACAAACTTTACACTATACATATCAAAGTAATATCAGTCGAATGGTAGACTCGATTGTCATGTAAAACCTAATAAAAGAAACCATGACTTGTCGTTCATAAGATCTGATCACATCGTCCATACAAACACATTTCTCGATATATATGTAACTCAAAATAACATTGAAAAATACTAACTACGCGATTTTTCGTAATTTTCCATGTTCGAAACATACCATAATATTTTCGTACAAAAAAATATATGAGGGTAGTACAATTGCCTACCACGACCGATGAACCATTACTATCACTTATAAAATTAATTCACTTTGCATAATAATTCACACAAAAATAATAATAAAAATAACTATACCTTCTGTGCCAGGTATACTTTATACAGTGATACAGTGGCCGAAGTTCCCAACAGTGTCCCGTCCACGCATAGGCCGACACGCCATCGCTCCATAGGCGCCTTCAGGGCACCACCACAATGCAGCCTCTAGTTCCGCCGTTGGCAGAGTCCCGTTGACGGCCCCGATATGTCGATCCTAGAGCGTGGTCACACATACGTGGTCACACATACGTGGTCACACATACGTGGTCACACATACGTGGTCACACATACGTGGTCACACATACGTGGTCACACATACGTGGTCACACATACGTGGTCACACATACGTGGTCACACATACGTGGTCACACAGACGTGGTCACACAGACGTGGTCACACAGACGTGGTCACACAGACGTGGTCACACAGACGTGGTCACACAGACGTGGTCACACAGACGTGGTCACACAGACGTGGTCACACAGACGTGGTCACACAGACGTGGTCACACAGACGTGGTCACACAGACGTGGTCACACAGACGTGGTCACACAGACGTGGTCACACAGACGTGGTCACACAGACGTGGTCACACAGACGTGGTCACACAGACGTGGTGGTCACACAGACTTGGTGGTCACACAGACTTGGTGGTCACACAGACTTGGTGGTCACACAGACTTGGTGGTCACACAGACTTGGTGGTCACACAGACTTGGTGGTCACACAGACTTGGTGGTCACACAGACTTGGTGGTCACACAGACTTGGTGGTCACAAAGACTTGGTGGTCACACAGACTTAATACTTGTACTTATTATACACGTAGAATTTAGTACGCCATGTCTTTGTTACAACTATAATATATTTATTTACTTTTATTGTGTCTCTGTCTTATTGAATATGCACCGATTACTACAACCCCATTATTTCTTATTCTGCAATACTAATATTATAAAGATGAAATATTTGATTGTTTCTTGCATTGAATAGGCTCCAAAACTACTACACTGATTTCAAAAATTCTTACACTGGGCAAGCTACACTATTCCCAGTTGACATAGGCCATTACTACTAAAACTCCACATATACTTACTAAAACTCCAATTGTGTAACCCAAGTGTAAAATCGCGTGCGCTGCGAAAACTATCGATGATAGAACAAAGTGTACTACGACTTTATAGAACACATCATTATTTACAAAACTGTCGTGACAGCATATGTTTAACTATTATAGTTATGCAACAATAAGGGTTCCTTTATTTATTTATTTTTAATTTAATTAGAATGCCACCGCTCGTTTGTATCTTGGTATTCACCCTTATCAAAATAAATTAATTTATATTCAAGACTGCTTCTATTGAATACTACCTACTACCTATTAAATAATACCTTTATGCGAGTTTTAAATATTCAATATCACGAGTTTAAAAATGAGTATTAGAAATAAGTCTAATACTCATTAGAAAATAGTTGCGTGGTCGCCGCGCACTCTAATCAGCTAACTATGTTCATGCGATGTAGGCGTCACTGGGATACGGACAGTACGGCAGGTGAAATGTTTTGAATTCGCTTAGTAGGTAATTAAACCCAAAAAATGTTCTTTTTAGATACCCGTGCGAAGTCGGGATAGACCGCTAGTAAGAAATACAAAGAGAAACAATTTTCAGCTAGACATGTTGCGGAGCGGTGTACACAGAATATGATGTAAAATTAAATTTAAAGGGTGTTCTCCGGTGTAACTTATTTTGAATAAAAACTTTAGAATTTGACTTGGGACACGCAGACTTTGAATAAGGAAGACTTAAGTAACACAGACTTACTTACGGTTACGCACACTTTCGGTCACGTAGAGTTTAGGTCAACTTATACCCAACCCAGCAGCATAACGGCCTGCAATTCTTGGGTAATCCCACTTCTGAATGTAAAAAGCCTTGCAGAGATTTGGGCAAGAAAGTACCGAATATACCTAATATTAACTATTTGGCCAGAGATTCCCCTTTTACCACTCAGTAAGCAATGAACACCACACCGCCTACACGCCACACCGCCTTTTATACAAAAATACTACGAAAACTACCCTACATAATAATATTATTATCTATGAAGATTATCTATGTGATATTAATATAATCTATGGTTCTCATAACTGCTGTGATGGACATCGCGTAACAATATACTGAGTTTCAGCCAAATCAGTCCAGTAGTTTTTACGTGAAAACGGAACAGACAGACAGACAGACAGACAGAGTTACTTTCGCATTTATAATATTAATAGGGATTTATTATTTAAGGAATTCAGAGTTTAATATCATGTAAAAAAGATCAATTCAAAATATTGAAATATTATAAAAAATATATAGGCGTAGGACGCCCGCCAGCCCGGTGGACTGACGACCTGCGCAAGATCGCCGGCAGGGGCTGGATGAGGAAGACGGGACACCGGGATATGTGGGCGTACTTGAGGAGGCCTACGCCCAGCAGTGGACTGAGATTGGCTGAAGAAGAAGAAGAAGAGATAAATGATATTCTATTTATGGTAGTTTAATTATATAGATATAATGATGAGCAGTCAGAGTAGACTATGGAAGAAAGTTTATTGTGCCGACCCCAAACAAGTGGGAAGAAGGCGAAAGGAAGGAGAGAAATTCTCTTAGATTCAAGAGAATACAGAATGATATGTCTTTATCACTTGGCATCAAAACATCTTGACAATCACACTCACGAATGATTTTTTGTTCTATTCTATTATTGCATTCAAATTTGCATTGATTCAAGAATTTTAAATGTCAAATTTTATATGTTGATTGTTTTGAAACAATTTTATTTTACTTCTACCTACTGTATGAGTAAAAATTTATGTTTGTTGTCTCGATATTTATGGTATACTTTATATTAACTGTTCATATAAGCTTTGCACGACAAAAATGGCAAAGCATTGTCACTAGACTAATTTGTTAACTGTAAGACCTTATAATTATGAAATGCTTGCAAATAAATTATTTGTCATCTTATCCTTGGATAAGAAAGGAAGTGGAGAGTAGGCTTATATTATCAAACTAAATGGATTTACCATATTATAACCATTTGATAGGTTACAGGAAACATTTGGCGGAGACGACCGAGATGTATTAAAGCAAGACTTGTCCCAAATGAAGTATTTGGAAGCAGTAATAAAAGAAAGCATGCGGTTATACCCCGTAGTTCCAGTGATAGTGAGACGTATAGACAAGACTTTAAATATAAGTAATTAAACTACAACTTTATTACATTACATTTTACAAAAAACTTTAGACTCTCTATGCACTAAAGAAACAACTATACCACTGAAACTAGTACCTATTATTTTTTGTTTTCTATCAGTGGTTCCAAAAGGCTTATGGTATGGCAATTTTCTAGTAAAAAAGAAACCGATCTCAAGAAAGAGTAACTATAAAGCAAAAAAATAATATTTTTGACATTTCAAAGTTGGCGCTAAGTAAAACATAAAAATTACTACATTTTTCAAATTGCAACACCAAAGATGCTACAAATGCGCTGCTGCTCTCTTAAGAGAGACTGGAACCTAGTCACTAATGTTGGAACACAACTCATGGTTGTTATGGCGACATACTCTAGACTAGGGGTGGTAGCCATCCAATTTCAAATCAGTTCATTTTCAAAATATTTATTGATTGCTTTTTACTTACTTTTGAAATCAGTTTCATTTATGCTGGAAATGTTTTATTTGACACTTGATAGCGTGATAACAGACCCAAAGCGTTTATTGATTGATTTATCAGCCATTATTACAGTAATTTACAAACTTTTTAGCGGTGAAAAAAGTATGTATCAACCTTGATTATATTTTTGAAGTATGAAAAGAAATCCAATTTTAGGTATAAAAAGTGTTATAAAATGTTCATTCTCCAGTAGTTTATCGTGAAAACGGAACAGACAGACGGACAGACAGAGTTACTATAGCATTTATAATATTAATAGGGATTTGCACCTCGTTCGATTAGTAGCTCACAACGACCACATTCACAACCGCGATTTTTCCCGTTCCACTTGCTTGTGGGCGTCACAATCGTAAACTCAAGTGGAACGGTTATTCGACCCATCTCTTGACATGGGTCGTTGTGAGTGCAGTTTAAGCGAAAATTATGACGTTTTCGCCACGACCGTAACGATGGCGGTCGCCTTGTAAAACGGCAGACGAAGCACTTTGGTCGTTATGAGCTACTTAAGGAACGCGCTGTTGTATTAGTGCTCAAATTTTCAGGAAAGTTGTGTATTATTATTTAAATTGACGGTGTCGTAAACAAGCTAGTCTTGTCCTAAAGTGGCCTCCTTTCCTCTTTATTCCTTTAAGGACCAACCTAAATGGAGTGCGCTGTGTTGCTAACGTTTAACTATATTTAAATATATAAATTAACAGAATTTACTTACGGATATATTAATCCGTATTACACTCGGCCCCGGTCGTGGCACCGCTAATCAAATCAAATCATCATTTATTGCATATAACATGGTACATAAAAAACGATGGTAGGATTGTTTCATAGCTTCACATGCTTTTGCCTCTATGGCGTGAAAAATGTTGTACATATTATAATTAACAATTCTTATAGATTCAGTCAGTACTAATATTACATTAATATTAAAAAAGAACAGAATAATAACATGATAACGATAATCTTTAAATTTAGTTATTCTTTAATATAAATGTCATAAAAATTAAAATTAATCCACTAGTCTATATAAAAATACATTGTATACCACCTCAGTACTTTAAAGTCTATCATTAAAATAATCATTAACACTGTAATATGATTTGTCAATCAGAAATGTCTTTACTTAAAATTATTAGTGGTTTGAATGTCAATAATACATTTTGGTAGAGTCTAGGAGCCATACACAACACGCTACTACTTAGCAGAATTGTTCGACCCTTAGGACATATTGTTTTATGTGCTTGGCGCTCGTTTTTAAAAGTATTCACCTGTTGGGAAGTTGTTACCTATGGACATAATTTGTAATACCAAAGCTGCCAATCACTGCCGCTCTCTAAGGGGAAACCATCTAGCTGTTTCGCTGCCACGCAAATGTCGAGACCACGTGACTGTTGTGCCCTGGTAAAATCTAGAATTGTTGGTATTGGTTAAATTTTGTATAATATATAACGAAGAATTCAACTAAAAACTGATTTCATTTTTTAATGATATGTTTATTGATTACCTCATTTACCAAAAAAAATGGAATATATTGATCCCTAAGTGTTAAATGTATCATTATAATTAGCCTTATTGTTTTTAAATATGTTCTTGAAAATGCATAAAATATTTTCTTGTGTATTTTAGAGGATTACATTTTACCAGCTGGTGATGACTTCCTGATACCTATTTATGCTATAAACCGGCACTCTGTGTGGGGTCCCGACGCGGAAGTATTCCGACCGGAACGATGGCTTAACTCAAATACTCTCCCAGAGAAAGCTTACTCGTTTGCCAGTTTCAGCATGGGACGACGTAATTGCATTGGTAAGTTATAAATTTTGTAAAATCTGATAGCCATCACAGATATATCCGCCGCAAACATTTACCTGGCGAAGCTGATTACTCAACAAATTAAAGCGTTTTGCTAAATGGAAGGAACATTCGACAACGATTTGAAGAGAAAGGTATCTGTTATTCAATGTTATAAAAGGAGTCAATGCCGGTGGTATACCAATTTATTTTTTACAGTGATTTCATAAGTTTTTATCACGTGAGTACAGTAGATAGATAGATGACCCACCTGAGGAAAAGCGGTCACTATCGCATATGCACATTTGCAACACCAAAGGTACTACTACCAATGTGCTATTGGACTCGAAATAGGGATTGGATTTTGACAATTAATATTGAACACAGCTCAATGTTGTTAGGGCGGCATACTTTACACCAGGGGTGGTAGTCACCCAGATGGCCAAATATAACCTGGTTGTGGGATGTTTTGTCGTCTCTTACGACAGACCGCTCGGTCACACAAAATCATGCCATTTCTGTTCTTGCACGGAAAAAATATATTAAGTATCAGATGTTAAGACTCATTCTGCTCATTATTCGTCAGCCAAGTTAATTTGTTTGCTGTTGTTTGTGATGAATAATAGGACATCCGACACTTGCTGATGGATTGTGGGAGAAATAAGAATGAAAGTAGATACTGATTCAGTGTAAATCGTCTGAACGTTGGACTTATTCAAATGATTCTGGCTGATTCCGCTTGTGACATATAAATATACAAGTGGATGGTTTTACTGGAGACCCCCATGAATAGCTACTCTTTTTATAAGAAATACCCAGAATGTTTTATAAGAAATAGAATAAGATTGTTTAAGGCTTGATGATATGGTTGCCGTATTCTTCTAAATAATAATTCCCAAGAAAAATTAGAATTTTACTTGCATTTGTCAGCTCCAATCAATGCACGACTGGAGTTTGCTCTTTTAACATTAAAAATTATTATATCATATTATTGAAGACTATTCGTGCGCAGAGACGCGGCTTGATGCAATCGAATATCAAATCAATTGTTGTTCATTAGTTTCCCTAAACCTCAAAAACAGCCTGACCGATTTGGTATTTTGTTGTTGTTTTAAAACACATAAAAGGTAACGCATTTGAGTTAACGCTTGTGTGCTTATGGGAGCTGTATACGCCATCGCAGCGGACAACGAACCACTGACCAGCTTTTTTTTTTTTTTTTATTTGACTTGACTTTATGTTGTTGGTCCGAAGACCTCACAACTTTACCGGGGTCTTTGGGGCGAGCGCCTTCGCTAGGCGAAGGCGCTCGAGCCCGGGGGCAACTTGCTTGAGGGAGCTCCCTAGGGAGTTTTGTAAGCTTACGGTTCACGTCGTTTATTGGTACTGAGCTACAAATAACCATTGGCTATAATAAAGCCGTAATCGGTATATTTGTATGCTAACTAGGTTTATACACTTTGACCTGCTGACTACTACTTTCAATACTCTCAATACACTCTGACTACATTTAATACACTTCATACACTCTAACCAGCTCTCTAATATACTCCAACTAACACTTTCAATACATTGACTAATGACTTGTTTCGGCAGGTCACCGTCTACTTATACTAACAAATTCAATAAAAAGTTACATCTTGCGGAAGCTTCCCACGATTTCTCTGGCCTGAACCCAACCCTTCTCGGAAAATACAACCCTTGTCTATAAACTAATAAATTGTTTCTTCACTGGACTTAAACAAAGCATGCAGTTAAATTACAAAACTATTTTCTAAAATATGTACAATGGCAATGGCAGATGCCAGGATCATCTTTCTTTGACGCAAATGGTCTTACAAAGGGCGTTATTTTAAACTATTGCCGAAATTCTCGAAAAACATAAAACAATGAAGGACATTACGGGGGTCATCATAAATTATTCCATATCCCAGCATCTGCATTGCCTTAGTGTGAAACAACTTTCTAAAAACTATCTACAAACTATTTTGGCATCGTTAACAACTATTATTCAATTAAGGAAATGGCCGATTGCATCGTCTAGAAGTAAGTAAATAATTATTATTAATAATTAATGTAATTAATTAATATATGAAGATTGATTTATAAATCATTTATTTTCGAACTATTAGCGCCATCGCTTCGCTCGCGCCACAAACAATTGTTAAGTAGCATAGTTGTTCTTGTCGTGTTTGTTTTTAAAGTTAATAATTAATTAAATTACTAAGTACTATTGCTACTCGAGTCGGGGATACCCACTAAAACCCCTTGTCGTTCCACTATATGGCTCATACCCGGGCTCAGAGCTCACTTACGCATTCAAATCCAGCCCAGAAGAACGAAGCCCAGCCTCTTGCCGGGCTGGCCCTTCTTTGTTTTATGTGTATGCTCCCAAGGTAGTTCCATTATTACCAAGTCAGGGTTTGATGAGTGGATTCCAGGGAAATCAAGAGCGACCCTTGTTAACGAGCGTCTACATCAAAGAGGGAGATAGCAACCTTATATACGCGTCCCAGTAGAACAAATTGTACAGGCGCTTCATATATTATTTCTAAAGCTATTCAAGTATTTGCGCAACTAAAAAGTCAGTGTTTTTTTTAAACAAAACAACAACAAATGTGCAAAATAATAGTAATTTTTAATGCTTTACTTGGCACCGACCTCAACATGTTGTAGAAAGAAGGCGGTTAATTGTTTGTTTTTTGCCTTTTAGTTTAAAGTTGGTATATTTTTTTTTGTTATTTTTAACAATTTAATTTTAATTCGATGCAAATATAGATGGATTCGATTTAAATACAGTAATTTAAAAAATCTGAAACTGTCGCACCGCTGGCGCCCTCCGGCACCGATTGAAGACCTCCAGCGCTCCACCACCCACGTTTCTCAAAGCGGCACCCAAATCTAATAACGCTGCACTGTATATTGTTAAATGTTTGTATCCGGTTCATATTTGGGTTGCGTAAATATGACCATATCTCCGAATTTCGTAATAAGCTTAATTGGTTGCCAATTCGCCTTCGCCGGAATGTTCACTTACTCTCACTTCTGCACAATATCCTTATTAATCTCTGTACTTCCCCATATTTAAAGGAAACTTTTTAGTTTCCTCTATCAATCTCATTCCTGTTATTTGCGCTCAAATGAAAATCTTCTGCTAACGATACTAAGGTGGCCAATTTATTGCAAACTAAGCAGCAGACAAAGCCAACGTAATACACACGAAGGCTATGGGAAACCACAGACTGGTCAGCAAGAGCCATTGAGAAATAGGACAGTAGGTTTTCATCTCCTTTTTTACTCCATCAGGGGTTGAATTTCCAAAAACACCAATACACGTGTGACATTTATTTCTAAATAGAAGCATATAAAATTTAGAGTTTACAATAATCCGCAATTGTAAAAGTAACACTTTCAAAATTGCGGATTTTTGTACAAAGTTTCATCGTTTTTTACCCCCTTATAGGCTGAATTTTCCCCAAACTTTCTTAGTGCTCACCTGCAGTATAGAAAGAAGCCGCATCCAAATTTTCACTATCCTAGCCTAAGTAATTTGGGCTGGCTGTTGATATGTCATTCGATGAGTAAGTCAGTGAGTTAAGCAATTATATATGTATAGAAATAGGTACCATTTTACTTATAGGTAACAAAGAGGTCACACAGGAGGTAAAATCTGCAGGAAATGTTATAGAAACAAAATAATTTTATCCTAAAATTACACTCCAGTACAGCTAAATATTGAACGTGCACTCGTAACACATGCTAAGTTATAGCAGAGCACCTGAAAGGTCTAACGCAGATCCTAAATAAATACACGAACAGACTGCAAGTAGTACAATCGAATATTTGCTGATTCTAAGTGCTTGTTATCATCACATATTTCACATCATTACTCAAAGATAATACACTTGATGGAACGCCCGACTAGGTTGGAGGAGCGAGATGGAATGCTCCTCCGTCTTAATCGTCTAAGAGCTGGCAACGTTTTCGAGAGAGAATTTCAAGAAGGCCAGTTTTTAGATATGCTATTCCTCTCACTCTCCCGGACGTCATACGGGTGGTCTGGCTGGCGGTAGTGGTTGCGTTCATCAGTGCGCATCGTATCTGTACAAGGAAAATATCATTTTTTTAAAGCATTTTAAGAAGGTTTCTTTTTTGCTTATTATTTTAATTGGAATTTTTGACACATGAATCTATTATTGCCAGACATTTTTGTCGTTGTTTAAACCGTGCCAGACGCCAATTCAGAATGGGTTTTTTTCCAAATTATTTTAGTATGGCTGAAATTTTTATATGACGTTATTTAAATAGCTACAAACACAAAATTAATTTGCCAAACAGTAATTCAATTGTTAACCTTCAGCCAGACCAATGTAAAAGTGAAAAGTGATTGGGTATGTTGGAAGAGTACAGACAGTTACGCGCTAGTTGCGCAAGCGAGATAGACAATATCTTCTTTATGGAAAGCTCTACCTTGCTTTCACGCACTCACAGGATGCGACTACACACCAGCTTTTTCCGGAAAGGAAAACTCCGACCTTTTAAACTGTTAGAGCAATCAGAACAGTATCAGTCAGCCTGTCAAAATATTATAACAGATGATGAAGAATTGCTGGATCTTAGAAAAATTAATACGTAAATACGACATCGTATTTACGGAGCTCGTGATTCTTGCAACGTCAATGACGTTCGGTTCCATCAGTTTTCAAACACTTATCGGTCTAAAAATTAGAGGATAATTTTAAGAAAAAAATCCGTAATTTTGACCCATAAAGCCTACCACCATGTAAGGCTGAATTGTATCAACATTTACTACGAGTTCGTTACGTCACAAAATTTTGGAGGAATTCTCATTTAAAACACCCAACACATCTATAATCTATCACAGATAATAACTTATTACAAAACCTATATCACTTCAAAAGACGATGATGACAATGACAAAAATGACAGCAGTGATGAAGATAATGATGATGATGATTATCAAGATGCCACTGTTTCTTGTGATACAACTATGGATTCAAAAATCTACCCTTGATTTTCATGTAACCATCCGAATCTTTGTTTATTTTCATACTTGAGGTTGATAATTATCTTCATTTTATATATAAATAAATGATTATTTTGATACCGCATTAATCCAGTAATTAATTCAATGGTTTTAAGTCTTTTCTCTGAAATGTATTTTAATAAGGATTTCTAGACCAAGCAAAATTATACCACATCACTTTACACTTTTAGATCGGTCTGGCTGAAGGTTAACAATTGAATTACTGTTCGGCAAATTAATTTTGGGTTTGTAGCTAGTTAAATAACGTCATATAAAAATTTCAGCCATACTAAAATAATTTAAAAAAAATCAATTCTGAATTGGCTTCTGGCACGGTTTAAACAAAAACAAAAATGTCTGGCAATAATAGATTCATGTGTCAAAAATTCCAATTAAAATAATAAGCAAAAAAGAAACCTTCTTAAAATGCTTTGAAAAATTGATATTTTCCTTGTACAGACACGATCAGGGCCGGATTTAAATTTGTGCCGCCCTGGGGCACTGAAGGAAATGCCGCCCTATGACTTAAATTTTATTTTAATAGTTTTGATATCTTATTTTTTAAGAATTAGAATAATTAATTGATTGCAGGAAATTTACTATGTATTATATATTATATATAATACATAATAAATAAATATATATTATTAATATGTATATTATATTTATAATAATATATTATATATTTTTGGATAATTATTCTCCAATTTTAGAAAAAATCATTAAAGTAATAAAGTTTCTGTTATCAAAAAGATATACATAATTTGAAAATATTTTTAATTCTTCAAAAAAACTACATAAATTTATCAATTCCAGAAAATAAAAATATCAACTTTAATTTTTTCAAACCTTTATGGAAATAAATAAATTAAACTATTTGAATAGTTTTTACTTAAATTTCCTATATACAAAATTTTTATTTGATACATAATACTTAAATTATATTTCTTGAAAGATAAAATGTTTATTTAAAAGAATTAGTTAATTACTTAGAATAATTACACCTAGAAACCGAGTCCGCCTCCGTAAAGTGAGGCAACTCAAACCTAGCCATTTGGCTAAGTTCATTACTCGGCCCGTCAGTGCTCAAGGTCGTGTCGTAGCGAAAACTACTCCCGAAATTTTGATTATAAATGACTGTTTGTGCAGTGAAGGGATGTCACAGTACATCGGAAAAGCACAAAAAAGATGTAACATTACATTTCACGGGTAAGTAATGCGTTTGAACTTATATCTTTACGTAAAACATTCATCAAAATGAAAAATAAATTTCATTAATTTTTCATGTCACAGTTTATGAAAATGTTGCCAACACGGATTTTTTTTTCCTACATTTTGTTGTTTAATTAAAAGTCAAACACGTCTCATTAGGCATTTAAAAGCGCATTTTTTTCTTTTTGATTAAACTAAATTGCTTAATAAGGGAACCGAGACAAAAAACAACAAGTTCGCATACTTATGCCAGGTGGTAGGGCATTTGCCCGACTGGATGGCTACCACCCCTGGTCTAAAGTATGTCGCCATAACAACCTTGAGTTGTGTTCCGGCATTGGTGACCAGGTTCCAGTCTCCCTTAAGAGAGCAGCAGCGCATTTGTAGCAGCTTTGGTGTTGCAAATGTCCATAGGCGATGGTAACCGCTTTCCATCAAGTGGGCCGTCTGCCTGTCTGCTGAACTCCTGTTATAAAAAAAACTTATATAATAATAATATGTAATTTTATGTTTTGGTTTGGTTTTAGGTTTCCTTCTGATCCGATCATTGCGGCTCGTTGGACCGAAAAAAATAGACGTAATCAAAATGTAGACAGACAGTTGGGTGCCTACTAAAACAACAAAAAATTGTTCCTTACATTTCGAGGATAAAGAAAAGTATATTACTAAAGGTGGTCTTTGTAGATTACGCAGGGGTGCAATTCCAACTAAGGTATAACAATTTTTTTCCAAACAAAACTAAAATACCTTTTTCTTATAATACGTTTTTATTATTGAAGAGAAGTTTAATAGCAGTAGCTTTCGAATTTAGCGAATTCGATTCTTCTATGAATCCAAAAAAGAAAATGTACAACGATACGTGTCATCGAAGCGACAATTGTTCAGAAAACAGTTGTAGTTACAAGGCTATTGAAATAAATGATTATATATATGTTGTTTGTTTTTTTTCTCATAAAGTGTTCTCATCTCGATCACTCTTAGATATAGATAGATCCGTATCTATCTATAGACAAGTTATAACTTGAAACATTACTTTCCTCTACAATTTTGGCTCTTAATTGTTTGAACATAAAATGTAAACAAAACGGGTCACTACCAAATAGTTTCGGTAGACGAATTGCACTTATATTTAACTCCTACTCGTTTAGGGGATCTACGGGCTTTGTCATCAATTCAGCAGTAAGAATTGATGAGTTCCAAATAAATAAAAGGTGTAATCTAATAATCACATTTGTTCTGTGATCACCACTATAACTGTCAAATAGTTCCCTATTTTTAGGTACAATTTAATGTATTGGCAACATTATTTTTTTCACTGTGTGCGTTTCGTCGAGCGTAAATACAAGTACCTTACGCACACATAGATTATATTCTTGCCACGCTTTTGACAGACCGCTTTGAAGGGAACTATCGTTCTAGGTGTAATTATTCTAAGGTTAATTATATATTGTATAGAATTTTTTTCTCACTTTCCAAATTTTGCCGCCCCAGAAAATTTGCCGCCCTGGGCACTAGCCCCGACTGCCCCTAGTGTAAATCCACCACTGGATACGATGCGCACTGATGAACGCAACCACTACCGCCAGCCAGACTGCCCCTATGACGTCCGGGAGAGTGAGAGGAATAGCATATCTAAAAACTGGCCTTCTTGAAATTCTTGGTTTTCCGTCGTTGCTCGCTCTCGTACCATAAAGGAAGATCTTCCAGCGAGGCCAGTACTGTTCCTCGCAGACCTAGGCCCCATCTGTTATAGTTGAAATTTTTTATATATTCTTTGTACGTTTCGGGAAACGTTTGTGACATCAACTATTGGACAGCGCCATCTATTGGCTTATAAGTGTTCCACTATACACAATATCACATTGAATCAATAGCATGTGCCAGCGAAACTTCATTAGCATGTATTGCTCGATGGAAGCAGAAGATCCTAGTAAACACGGTTACCTAGGAGACAGGATCACTTATGATTTGTATACTTCTATACTATATGAAACCGGAAACAGAAGGTCCTTACTAATCAATCCGGAAATAAAATGGAGAAGCAGGAACTAAATTATGCAGTTCTTAAACACGCTTTCCAAATTGTAGAGGTTTCAAAACCGAAAACTAATAGATATTGAGAATCAATACATTTGATGGCAAAATGTTTATTTAATTAACTAGAGTTTACCCCGCTCATTTTCATGCTATTTGCCTCCGGCAGATCCACTTTATTTTATATCGCAAACTATCTAATCTCCCGGGATGGCCGAAACACATGCACCACTTAGGCAGTTTTCTGACCTTATGTGCATATTGTTACACTTACCACGTGCTAACAACGGTGAAGGAAAACATCGTGATGCAACCTGCCATCGAGATAGCCGATATATCAAACCTGCCAAGCCGCCATCGACAAGCGTGGCGGGTATACTGTCTGTTCCCCTATAGTGGGTGGCCCGAATCCAGCAGTGGGACATTTATGGGCTGTTATTACTATCCTAATGTCCCTAAATTCGACTGAAAGAGAATTAATTCTTGACCTTATCCCCTTGAAAAAATTACTCCTCCTCAACGAAGATTATGTTAGGAAAGCAGATTTTAGAATTGAGACGTAAGTTGATACCTGTATTTATAGAAAGGCGTTAACAGAGGCGGATGCTATTAATCTTAATCAGATTAGGTATAAGACGGTGTAAGGCGTTGTGCTCATGATTCATTCATGCACGTAAACAACATTTTTTTATTGATACGTTATAACTATAAACGTCTCCACTCAGCTGACATGAAAATGTTGAGATGGATGTGTGGTGTTACAAGAATGGATAAGGTGAGAAATGAGTACATAAGGGGATCTTTGAAAGTTGCGCCCGTGACTGAAAAATTGAGAGGAAGAAGATTAAGTTGGTATGGGCATATAATGAGAAGGGATGAAAGTCACAAATGTAGAGGTAGACCAAAAAAAAGATGGATGGGTTGTGTGAAGGATGATATGATGATATGTGGTGTGACAGAAGATGTATGTCAGAGTAGAGGAGTGTGGAAGGAAAAGACATATTGTGCCGACCCCAAGTAATTGGGATATGGTTAAAGAAAAGAGAGATAACAATAAAATAGTACAGCGATGGAAACTTATGTTGTATTCTGTAAACATCCATTAAATTTTATGTCACGTCTTTACATAGTATAACAAAGTCGTTTCTGCGTCTGTCTGTCTGTCTGTAAATCCGCTAACTCCTTCTACACCATGCAACGTATTTTTAATCGGTTATCACCAACAGCCAAGTAATTTTTCAACGAAGGTTTATATATGTAAAAAAAACCTAATCTAGTTTTTATGCAAGTAAAATAAAGCTACTTTCAAGTGTTAGACCCACAGTGTAGCTGAGAGAAACTCTAATATCTTATATAAATGAAATATACATTGTACATATCGCTTATTTCAATGAAAAGGTTCCTCCCTATTATCTCAAAAAATGCGATTTTTTAAAATTATTATTCGTTCAAAATGTGGATCAAGTGGAATTATGTATGTATTATTTTTCATAAATTTCGGTACCAAAACAATCTTTAGAGTCAAGGACAGTAATAATTTTTTGCACATTTCTTCTAACTCGCAAATAAAAACTGTTTCTCTTGTGTGTAACTGTCATGTATATCGATTCTTTACTGCCATTTTATCGTAAGCGACATTTTACAAAATTTTAAATTCAATATTATCATGAACACAAAGCTTTATAATCCAAACTAATTTTAGTAAACATATTAAAAATTACCATAGGAAATGTTTTGACAAGCGCCCACTTGATGCGCGCTTTGTTTTGACATGCAACGGTTTAAAGAAGCGACTTGTCTGTTGTGAATATATTTAAAAAAAATAAACGGCAACGTTAGGTGTTAAATATAAAATACACGCAAATCGAAATTTTAAGCGACTTGTCGTGTTGAGAAATTTAAAATGTGAAAATATAGGAAATAAACATAACATAATACTGGACGTAAATCCTGGCTGGATTTCAATAATGATACGACTCTGATGACCTGGGTCGTGACCACAGAGCATTAATTCTCTCTATTGATTGACATTGAAAAAGGTGCGATTTTTAAATCAACCAATGACATTTGTGTATTTCCATAATCCGTTCCACTAGAGTTTATGATTGTAACACCCGCAAGCAAAATGGACGGGAAATGTTTTTTTGACATTTATCAGTTTTTTTTTCATATTTCATTTAACATTGTATAATTTAATAAAATTTATCATAAATATTTGTATGCTCCTATGAGACCAAAACATGTGTACTATAACATATATACCAACTGTTTAACCATGTTTTGTACAAATAAATTTGATTTGATTTGAAAAATCGCGGTCGTGAACGTGGTCGTTGTGAGTCTCTTGTGGACCGTAGCCAAAGTGTCTCACCTGACTGGCCTATCAACTACCAAATTCCTTCGTGTTGCCAATCCGTGCAGGAACGGAGAAAGAATACTATTTCCTGCGGCCAGGCGACCTGTCGTAAGAGGCGGCAAAACAATCCACAGCCAGGTGTAGGACATTTGCCCGACTGGATGGCTACCACCCCTGGTCTAGAGTATGTCGCCATAACAACCTTGAATTGTGTTCCGGCATTAGTGACCAAGTTCCAGTCTCCCTTAAGAGAGCAGCAGCGCATAGGTGATGGTAACCGTTTTCCATCAAGTGGGACGTCTGCCTGTCTGCTGAACTCCTACAATAAAAATAAATAAAAAAGATGTACTACGTGTTTGTTAGAGAATAGCAACGGCAGCGCCGTTTCACGCCTTGTGCGTCTATCCCAATGTGTCTGTCCTATGATCAGTCATGTGAAGAGTTGATGAGTTGTTTTGATAGCTCTTTGAAGAGGCTCATGGCCTCAGGACCTCAGAACCCAAGTGTATGGACTACAAACGGCACGAGTAACTCCAACTGAGGGTCATATATTTACGAGATTTTATCTTAAGACGTGTGGAGTAGTAGGTATTAGCTCCCAAAGTTGTGGAAATAGTGTCTCTCTCTTAGATAGACAATTAAGACAAAAATCAAGACTGTAAGAAGAAAGTATGTAGGTAGGTTTTAAGAAGAAAGATCGAAAGAAAATAGGTTTATTCTTAGGACGAAGAACAACACGTTGAAACAAACATGTTTAAAGTAAATAAGACAAGAGAAAGATCTTCCGCTTCAATCCAGATCGAAGGCATGGTAAACTATATATTTTATTATTGATAATAGTCACATATAGTTAAATTAATTTTAAAAAATTAAAGCATAAAATTCACATACAACTTCGAAGAATATTAACCGTGCATATAATAGATTTAAAAATTGAAATGAAATAAAATATTTGAAATGAAATGAAATATTTGAAATGAAATGAAATATTAGAAATGAAATGAACTATTAGAAATGAAATGAAATATTAGAAATGAAATGAAATATTACAAATGAAATGAAATATTTGAAATGAAATGAAATATTTGAAATGAAATATTTAATTTTATTCTTGCATAAATGTAGTTGTATACAAATGTTATTCTTAGAAATACATGGTTCAGTACATTTTATCAGTTTCACCGGTGTGCAAGTAAGCATCTTAATACAATATAATATTCTTTATTGTACACCTACATTACATGGAAAAATACAAATACACAAAAAGCTTACTTACTAAAAGGTAGTACAATGGGTGGCCTTATTGCTAAAAGCAATCTCTTCCAGGCAACCTTTATTTATTTTTTATTTTTATTGTAGTATAGGTTCGCGTTTGACCACAATCTTGCCCCATGTGGAGCAAAAATGTGGTCTACGATGTAGCACGCTTACCTAGAAGGTACCTATTCACATGGGACTTGAAGACACCCAGGTTATAAGTATCGGGAAAGACAGACTCCGGCAATGAGTTCCATTCCTTTGCGGTGCGTATGATGAAGCTGGATTCGAAGCGCTTCGTTCTTATAGGTGGAATATCCACCATATATCGATGCCGCATGCCGGTGCGTCTGGTTGTCCGATGATGGAAGGGAGATGGCGGGATCAGATCGAAGAGCTCAGCTGCACACTCTCCAAAGTGAATCCGATAAAAGACCGATAAGCTGGCAACCCTACGTCGATGTTCGAGACTTTGCGTTTTGTCATCGAAAAGCTGGTCGTTGCTCACCAGCCTCCTGGCTCTCCGCTCAATCGACTCTAGTGCCTCGAGTTGATATTTGGCTGAGCCATCCCAAGGGTGAGAGCAGTACTCCATACATGCTCGTACTTGTGTTTTGTACAACACTAGCAACTGTTCAGATGTGAAGTACCGTCTCACCTTCGAGAGTATGGCCAGCTTTTTTGCCGCAGTTTGTGCTATACACTCGATGTAAGAGCCAAAGTTGAGAGTCGATGTCAAGGAAACACCAAGAAGCTGAAGTTCGTCGGTTATCGGAACGGGTACTCCTCGGAAAGCGGGAGTAAGTTCAAAAGAACTCCTTTTTGCAGTAAAAAGGCACGCCTGAGTCTTAGAGGCATTGAACGTAACTAAGTTAGCTTTACCCCAGTCGGAGACTGCTTTTAAAGTTACATTCAATCGCTCCACCATCGCCTCCCTAAGTGTATGGATTTCGACTCTGTCAGCTCGCGCGGTGGATGTGTAGCTCTCTACAACAGTGCTATCGTCTGCATACCCATAGATACCGGGTTTAAGCAAGTCGTTGATATGTAGCACAAAGAGCGTTGCAGAGAGAACCGACCCCTGAGGAACGCCGGCGTTAATTGGCATAAGATCGGAGGAGTGGCCATCTACGACCACTCCTGTCGACCGGTCCGTCAGGAAGTCTGATATCCAGGCGCACAGAGTGTTTGGTAGACCATATGCTGGAAGCTTGCGAATAAGGCTGTCGTGCCAGACTCTGTCAAAGGCCTTAGAGACATCCAAAGATACCGCAAGGGCTTCACCGTACTTCTCAATCGCCTGACTACAGATATGTGAGGCGTACGCTAGAAGATCTCCAGTCGATCGGTTTCGGCGGAAACCGTACTGTCGATCGCTGAGAAGGTCATTTGCTTCTAGGTACGCCAGTAGCCGGACGTTCAGTACACGTTCCATGCTCTTACAGAGAATGGATGTGACTGAGATGGGCCTGTAGTTAGCAGGATCGGCACGACTACCTTTTTTCGGTACAGGTTGTACATTGGCAAGTTTCCATGATCTTGGTACTTTACCAGTACTCAGGGAGAGACGGAACAGATGTGTCAGAACAGGTGCTCAAGTCAAGCTCAAGTGAAGCTCAGGCGCACAAGTTTTCAGTACTATGGCTGGGATGCCATCCGGGCCGCTGGCTTTATTCACATCCAGACTTCGCAATGTTCTGCGGACCTCAGTCTAGCGGATGCGTATTTCAGACATAGTGGTTTCGCATCGGGCTAGTTGTGGAGGTATTGCGTTGTTGGAGTCTAAACGTGAATTTTCCGCGAATAGACTGGCAAAGAGGTTTGCTTTATCTTCTGAAGAATGGGCCAGCGATCCGTCGGCTTTCAGCAGTGGAGGTAGTGAGGAGCGACAGAAGTTTGATTCAACCGACTTCGCCAGAGACCAAAAAGCCTTGCTACCGGTTGGATATTCAGCAAGTTTGCTCCTAATTCGGCCTATATGGTTGAATCTCGCTATCTGTAGCACCTTTTTGCAGGATTTGGCAGCTTTGTTAAAGGCTCTCTTCTTTGTGCTTTGGTCTAAAGCTTTTCTTTTGCGAGCATTAACCCAGGCCAAGTATGCTTGGTGCTTGAGTACTTCAGCACGTCTGCATTTGGCACTGAACCAGGGTTCAGCTTTATTCGAAATGCACGAGTCAGAGTACGGGATATAATATTCCATACCCTGTCGTAATACGTCATCCACGGCTTCTGCACAAGCTGAAGAGTCAGTAGAAGAGAAGCAGATAGACTGCCAAGGATAAGATGCAAAGAATAAGCGCATCTCGTCCCAATCTGCTGCCTTGTAACGCCATATTCGACGCGAGCTGTTACAGCTAGGTTCAGGCGGCGAATACACCGAAACTGCTTTTACCAGACAGTGGTCAGAAGTGCCAAGGGGCTATGTAATTGACACTGAGTATCTATCTGGATCGTTGGTCAGCAGAAGATCCAAGCAATTGGCGGCATGCCCTTCAACGTCAGGTATCCTAGTTGCGCCTAACCAACCTAATCGTCTTACAACTTAATCGTCATTATTTAATTAGTTGCTATGGTCTGGGTGTCTGGGATCGGCTGCAGAGTAGTCCGTTGTATATTACCCATAACACAAGCGTAACTTGCTTAATTTGGAGATATACAATATGTGTGTTTGTCTGCCGATTATTAAAGAAAAAAGTAATTTCTATTTATTTTATTAAGTACCTTTTATCCAACTTGAATAGTATTTATTAACTTTATTAATTATATAGATGTCTGTGTTTTTATTATTATTTTAATCTGTGTTTGTCAATTATATTTAATATTAATGTATTTAATTACACAACAGATGATTTGATAAAAAATAAAATGTAAAGCAGTATAAAACAATGTCAGAAAAATAATTAAAACATATTATGTTAGTGTCGTGTCATTGGCCCGCCTGTGACTTGACGGTCACCAAGAAACTTCTTGAGCTTGACCCTAAACCCTTGAACTGACTGCAGAGCTTAATAAACCAAGTGAAGTGTGCTGGGTTGAAAAATATAAAAATATAATTTGGAAAAGTATTGAGACTTTCTCGTATTGAGATGTATGTATATACATTTTTAACCAATTGAATTTTTGAAACCTATTTCACTAATTAAGATAACTAACTAAATTTTCTGAAAATTCCACCAAGAGGAGACATGCAATAGTTACATTTTCGTAAAATGCGCGGTGACAAAGAGGAAGTTTTTCTTTCCTTCTTTAATATAGTATCCTACTCTAATTATTTGTGGCGCTATTTTTAAATACTTTCCACTTGCGCCATATTCTGGCGCCATCTTAATTTGCTGCCCTTCAGTGGACACTTTTTAATATTCTGAGATGGTTCTCCTTACCTCTACCCTCCATATTACAGCTCCGTATCCAAATACCTTACGAAAACAGGTGATGTTTGTCATGTCTATGGAACCCTATATTGTGTATTAAATAAAAGATAATAAATGGATATCTTCTATATTTTAAATATTTTGTTAGCACACCCGTTACAAAGCTTGGCAGAGAAAAGAGAGAGCATAGATAACATGTTTGGATACATGAACATTAAATTTATCGTTCGGATACGACACTTATGTTTTGCGTGCAGTTCATATAAGTCCACAAGCATTTACTAATGAACATACAAACTTTATGTATGTATTAGATTTGAATTTAATATTTTGGAATGCGTGACTGTCTTTTAACTTGTTTGTGCCACTAATAACGTTACGCTTGGAAATATATCTTGTAGCAACGAAAGCCTCTCTCTCGTATTTATTAATCTCGTCTTCTTAGCCCCCAACATTTACTTAGTTTATTTATTTACTAAGATTCGCCTGCAGCTTCATTCACGTTGGACAGGTAGCTAAGATCAAATAATAATAAACGATCGGGAGACAAACACACTTATTATATATTCCAAAATTAAGCAAGTTACGCTTGTGTTATGAGTAATATACAACGGACTACTCTAAAGCCGATCCCAGACACCCAGACCATAGTAAATAATAAAGAAAATTCGTTTTCAAAATTTACCACACCAGAAATCAAACCTGGAGCCTCGGCGTTACAATGAGGTACGCCGGCAAAGCCTTAGCCCGATCAACCACAGAAACCATTAATCACAGTTATTTTACATAGAGAATACGAATCAGTGAATGATTGCTCCCAAGAGAATGCCCACTGGATTCCTGGGATCAAT
Organism: Dendrolimus pini; assembly: GCA_949752895.1. NCBI lineage: Eukaryota > Metazoa > Arthropoda > Insecta > Lepidoptera > Lasiocampidae > Dendrolimus > Dendrolimus pini. The sequence goes on along the minus strand of OX457147.1, from coordinate 7,776,899 downwards.
TCCCTATCGGTCAAAGAAGACCGCATTAAAATCGACCCAGCAGTTTGTCCATGAATCAAAATAAAGACTATATACTTTGCAATTAAATAATATTATAGCTATGACTAGTCACGCCTAGGCGTAGAGATATTTTACTTACTGTGAGACTATAGCACAGAATGATTACTAGCAAAAAGCGGTGCTTTAGGAGGGCTCACGAAGTTTCTACCTAGTAATAATTTACCTAGTAACAACATTCTTTTTACATGTTTACATCGATATTAGTTACTTAGTTTTCGATCAGATAACGCCCAGTCCAGTTGATGCTGCACATGTCTTATTGGTTTTATAATTTTCAACAGATGGCGTAAGCAATACAATAAAATTTTAATTAATAAAAATTGTAGAAGATGTACTTCTACTCTTTTTAATGCGAATAAAATAATATTTTTTTGATAGATAATACATCTAGAAATAAATTTAAATTACTATGTCAAACTCCAAATCTGAAACTTGATAGTTTCTCAGTATAGTTTACCACAAAAATGCATAAGTTGTGGGATAAAGTTAGGGTTCAATTCGCTCGCCCTGATAAAAACTCAAGCAACTTTCTTTATCGAAAAGAAGGCGAAGAATGATTTGTGAATTACTTGTTAATTGGGAATATTATCATGATGCACTTAAAGAATAAAAGCTATTTCTTTGGACGAGACTCTTCAAATTTGGGAAATTTTCTTAGAGTGCTTAGGGAATTGACCCTGGCTATCAATAGTAAAAATATAAGAGTTTGTGGTTTGGTTTGATTTTTACTTGGTGATTGTATTCTTATTAATTCCTGGTATTCTTCTACATACATACATAACTTCACGCCAGGTCCCTTGCGGGGTGGGCACGAACAACAGAGCGCCATTCAGGCTTATTGTCATGTACGCTCGTCTGTTCTTAAGGCTCCACCTTCTGCTAGTACACGGTCAATTTGATCATGGATGGTGTGTCGTGGCCTTCCGCGACTTCTGCATTCATCCACTTTTGCATTGTATATCTGTTTTGTCATTCTTTCATCATACATTCTTTCCACATGCCCTAACCACCGGAGCATTCCTTTCCTTACCTTCACCCTGACACTCTCTTTCTTACTTCGGTATTACGAACGCGGACCACGAGCGTCACTCCGGTGTTCTTCCGTGGTACAATTATTATTTGGTTAATTATTAAGATCTCTATGATTAGGTTTTAATATTCAAGTTTAAATTTAATTAACCAGACTTCTCATTACATGACAAAGCTATAACAAAAGATTTTGCTACAGTGCGTTATCCTGGTTGTCACATTCTGATCGAGATAAAGTTCCTAAGGAAGGTTCCAGGGTTCCTAAAGAAACCTGCACTAGACAAAGCCTGTCTCGCAGGGATCATTAATTTATAAATACATAAAATGAAACATCATTCAATACATATAATTGGGTGAATATTTGAAGATGTGCATATTCGGTCATTTCAAAGAACACTACAAAAATATGTTTAAAAACTGTTCTTTATGGATTTTCTTATGTGGTATTTCCATATATTTTAATTGGCCAGCGATAAATCTGTTAATGTAGACACTGTAGGAAAATATATTTTTGGCAAAATGTTAATGATATTCCCTTAAATAATGGTGTTAACCTTAAATGATAATTAGTAAAATGAAACAGAAAATAGAAATAAAAGAAAACTTAATATTTTCTTGAGTTTTCGCGACTTGTATACATAATAAACTATGTTTTAACGGTTTTAAGCGCGGTAATTTATTTGATTTTATTTATTCCAACGTTTCGGCCACTATTCAGTGGCCGTGATCACGAAACACAAAGATGACAATACTCGTTGACAATTGTCATTAAAAGAATTTAATTGGAACAAATTCTGTGAATCAATTACTTTTTTCTGCCGATAATAGAACTTACAAACATTTGATATGGTAATCTGAGTTGCATATCCTCATGAACAATATATAATAGTGTGGCGAATGATGGTGGAACTATCTAGTTAGTTTTAGAACTTTTGGAAATATCCAGAAAAATCTAGAACGAAAAGACAAGGACGGATATATTTAGAAAGAGATAGACGATGGAAGAAAGAAAGAGATAGATAGATGTTAGAAAGGGATAGATGTATAAACGAAAGTTCCCGAACAGAAGGTTCGGGAAGGAAGAGACGGAGATAGATAGATGGGTTCTAGAAAATTCTTCCGGGTATATAAACAGCGTAAGGCGCGCCTACCGGGCAGTTTAAAGTTGAGTTCAGTCCAAGACGGTGAAACGACAAGTGCGATACTAGAGAGTTATTAGAGAAGGTTAATAGAGGACAGAGACGAATTAAGTGGTGAATTTAGTGACAACTTTGGTGGACAGATACGCGAAGAAGGTGTATAGCGTAGTTCGAGAGAAGAACTAGAAGCGAGCTACACGCGATAATATCGGAGGTGGTCTACGCAATATCGGCGACGGTATTGAGGGTGTGACAACTTATCGTCGGGACTGTGCATCGTTGGTCGTGCGTATAGGGGCAACCCTACAGAGAGGTACTACGTGCGGCTGTGTAAGTCAATAAAAGCTTTTAAATAAAAACTAGTGTTTTCTTCCAATCTATAAGTGCGTACCCCCGCTCGCACGTAACAATAGTAATTGATATAATAACTTCTTATTACTATTCAAATGAACTTATTAACATTTTATTAATACGAACGGTAATCATGGTAATTAGGTAAATGGTGGTTAGAATTTCTAATAACTATTGGAAAATTTCAGTATTTAGTAAGATTATGCAATTTTTAAAATAAATATTGAAAAATAGTTCTTTAAACGGAATCTACTGACCTACATTTTATTTAAAAAACATGTTACGTACCTACATCAAAAGCTCATAAACTGCAGTGAGAAATATTGGGAAACAAAACGGTCGCGGCGAAGGATAGTCTAATGGTTTTCAAAAGGAAAAAGAAGTTATTAATTTCGTGCCAAATCTTAACAATCGAGTTCTCCTTAGATATTTACGTTTTGAAGTCTAGTTACATACATTACGTGTGCATAGATAATAGGGCGGTATTTTTCACGGTGCCCGAAGGCGGTACTTAAGGTAAATCCGGCCCTGACTACGGGTTGCCAGTGAAGCCGTCACATCGAAATAACCGATGTGTCAAACCCTCCAAACAACCTTGGAAAAGCGGCACGATGAACTTACTATCCATTCCCTCTAATAATAGGAAGGCCTGAACCAAACAGTGCGATGCGTAGAGACTAAGGGCCTTACTTATAATCGTTTCTTAAATTTAAAGAAACTGGTCAGCAACTGATTAGTGAAAATCTTAATCATAAACTTCTCTTTAGCCGAATATTTTTGAGTAAAACCTAAGTTACTTCAATTTTATTTATCTGTGCTCCTCTTAGGTAAACAACAGGTAATACACGTTTATAAGTGGAAAAAAAGATATTAATTGATTAGGGTCCGATTCCGATTCTCAACGAGATTATTATAAGTAATGCCGCAAGTATTGTTATAATTGAGCCGGTCATATTTTTTATTTTGAAAATTAATTCAAAATAATCGTTTATTACTCGAGATTGATGTTTCCGTCAGCTGTAATAACACTGTTTCCTTTTACATCGCAAAATATTATTTTTAAGATCAGTTTTGCTTACGTATTTTTCAATTGACGGAATAATTTTCAATGTCATCCAATGGCGTGGTGTATGTTTAGAGTAGCCGGATGTGACCGGCTCACTCACATCTGCTCAAATGTAATGTTCACACGTAAACGTGTAGGCGACTTTAATTAAAAAATTCGCCTCTTTTCCCTTTTAAGGTTCCGTGGTCATTTCGAAAGATGAAAGCCTGCTCCAATCGTCATGTCCATCCCACCATCTGGCTATGATTACACGATTTTTTTCCAAAACCTACTAGATATAACGTGCAACGGGCTGTTGATTTTTGTTTTATTTAGGTTTATGGCTTGGCAGCTAGGCCATTAAGCCAGATCTTAGATTACAATATAGTTTCTTCATTTTCTTAAGCCTATGTAGAGCTCAGCTGAACTGTAGGTTATCAACTCAAGCCATTCAACGGAGTTCTTATGACAACTCAAAAGGCTATATTTATACAGTTCACATTTCTCAAAAAACACATAATTACTACTCGAAAACTATAAATATCCTACAACAATTGTTCATTTTACAGTAATTTTACACATTTTTAGAAAATAAAACTGCACAGCACAACATCTCCTTTGAGTTCCCGCCAAAAACACTACTCGCTGGTGGGGCTTACAGATAACGCAATAAAACGAGCGCTTGCAATCAGTGTTGCCACACAAAAAAACCGTTAAAGTATTCGAATACCCGTGTTACCAAATAAAGAAAACTCGATTATAAAATATTAAGATATTCGAATACTTCACCTATATCTACACTGTTTCTTCCACAATTTAAATTACCTACCTTAAAATAAAGCGTTACATTTGCAAAATTAATGTTGTCACACAATAAAATGTTAAAGTATTCGAATACCAGTGTTGCCAATAGCGAAACACGAATAAACGTATTAAGGTGTTCGAATACTTTGGCGATAGTGTTTATCATTTACTACGAGAGATCTGAATAATATCTATAATAATAAAACAGCTACCTATTGATGTTTTGTGATTCCTATATGGTTCGGAATTACGCACAACACACATTCGCTTCGCTAGATGGCGCTAAGTGTATTTACCATTAGGTAGGTAGTTTAGACGCAAAATTCAAGTTTGACATTTCTAAGAATTATTATTTATGAACGTAAGCGAAGCATAGACCTTCATACTTCAGTGAAGCGAAGCCACAGGCAGCAGTTGTTTCGTAATATTTCATAATGAAAACAGTAATTTCATGCGACGCAAAAAATACTGAAGATTTAAATTAAACTGAACGAATTGTATAAAGTAATATTTTACCACCTGCAGTGCCCAAACTGTGGGCTTTGGAACTGAAATGAGTTCTCATTTAATTTCCACGATTCCATCGTGCACACAATATAGGTTAATTTTCGTCGTTATTCTGTTTCGTTATTCTTCAAAAAGAGAAACCTATTTTTCTTCGATATAAACTACGTTTTCGTGATTTTCGTTTTAAAATAATGAAATTCATTTTTGCTTTCGGGAGCATTGTAAAGATATGAGATAACTTTGGAGCATATATCTATCTATTAAAAAAAAAACAAATGCTTAGATGCCTTTTGGACTCATATAATGGTTTATCTATATTACAATGTGTGGTGGGATCATGAACATTGACATGGGGATATCATCGTTCATACAATGGTTCAGGATAGAGTTCCGTTGTGCATCAAAATTGCCTCGCGAAGTGCATGGCGAAGGCATACACCCGTGACACTGGCATAAAGGTGAATCACACAGGTAGTAACACTGAGGGGTTTCTCTGGTTCCCGAGGTCTTAGCGTACGGCGATGAAATAGAATACAGGGTTGAAAGAAAGAAAGAAAAAAGGGTGGTTTAGTTAATAGGTCTGAGCATGCCATCGGGAGTCCAGCACTTCCCTAATACTAGCACTGAGCCTCCATGATGGATTACATCTCTAAAACAAATACAATGTGAATATAAAGTATTCTTCAATTATTATGAAAAAAATAATTTCCTGACATATTTTGGGGTGAGAGTGAAAAGATGTATCAGCGTTTTTTTGGCGCTCTCTATGTGTGGGTATCTGTATGTGTGTGGTTTTTTCTATAGTATATATTCTAATTGTGCAGATATTTTTTTTGTGTTTTATTATATATTATCACATAGTTAAAACATAATATTTTAGAATACACCTGCCTTTTGTTTTTCCCCTTCTCGCTAGACTCATAGGTTTTCTGGAAGAAAACACTTTTAGGGCTAATCTCGTCTTTGTACATTACCATTATTCTATAAATTGCATATAAACTTTTGTTAACAATAAAGAAGAAATTAAAAATCTGCACAATTTTGAGTGGGTACTCGCTATATTCGCTTACTGTTAACACGTATGGTCGCATGACATAATATTCCCATCCAACGCATACTGCTATTTTTATTTTTGTTTTATGAATAATCCCTAATAATATTATAAATGCGAAAGTAACTCTGTCTGTCTGTCTGTCTGTTCCGTTTTCACGTAAAAACTACTGGACCGATTTGGCTGAAACTCAGTATATATATATTTTCGATACCGAGGATGAACATAGGATACTTTTTATCCCGAAAAATGGGATGGTTTCCGGGATAACATGATATTTGTCTGTTTGTTTGTTATGCTTTTACGGAAAAACTACTGGACCGATTTGGCTGAAATTCGGTAAGTATGTAAATTAAATACTGAGGATGGACAAGGGATAATTTTCATTTTGGCCTTTTTGGTAATTTTGGCCTATTTGGTAATTTTGGCCGTTTTGGTAATTTTGGCCTTTTTGGTCATTTTGGCCTATTTGGTAATTTTTCCTTTTTGGTCATTTTGGCCTATTTGGTCATTTTGGCCTTTTGGTCATTTTGGCCTATTTGGTAATTTTTCCTTTTTCGTCATTTTAGCCTATTTGGTCATTTTGACCTATTTGGTTATTTTGGCCTTTTTGGTCATTTTGGCCTATTTGGTCATTTTGGCCTTTTTGATCATTTTGCCCTATTTGGTAATTTTGGCCTATTTGGTCATTTTGGCCTATTTGGTCATTTTGGCCTTTTTGATTATTTTGACCTTTTTGGTCATTTTGGCCTATTTGGTCATTTTGGCCTATTTGGTCATTTTGGCCTATTTGGTCATTTTGGCCTATTTGGTAATTTTTCCTTTTTGGTCATTTTGGCCTATTTGGTCATTTTGGCCTTTTTGGTCATTTTGGCCTATTTGGTCATTTTGGTCTATTTGGTCATTTTGGCCTTTTTGATCATTTTGACCTTTTTGGTCATTTTGGCCTATTTGGTCATTTTGGCCTCTTTGGTCATTTTGACCATTTTGATTATTTTGGCCTTTTTGGTCGTTTTGCCTATTCCGTCATTTTAGCCATGTCGGTCACTGTGGTCTTTTGGTCATTTAGACCATTTTGGCCTTTTTGGTCAAGTTTTGTAATTTATTTTGTTGACAGATAGTCGGGGGATGGTATATATAATTAGCGATATAAAATGAAGTGAATCTTCTGTGCGCAAATACATAAAAATATAATATAACCTGTAGCACTTGCTCTATAAACAAGAGACACGCACTAGAGGTTAACCCGCGGCGCAGCCGCGGGGTAAACTCTAGGTATATAATAATTATAAATCTTATAAACACTATATTATTTTAAAAGTTTATAAACCCATATCTACTTTAGGTATAGATCCGTGTGAGCTCCTTGAATAATTGCTTATCTTTTTCACGTGCTTAAATGATATGCTTTCTACCGACAGAAAAATATGAAATCCCCAATCTGATTTCGTTTTACGGAATGAGACACAAAAGAAATGAAACAAATACAGAAACATTTCATTTAATCTAAATGGCCTCCGTATAAAGTACCTACATTGATTGATTGATTCCACAAGGAATCCTTTAGGGTCTTTGAAAGCGATATACCAGTCTATAAGATAAAGATATTCAAGTCTATAGATATAAGTACTATCTACTTTTTAAGATTCCGCGATATATAAGATATATAAGAATGGATTTCGGTGGTCATAATCCCGGCGCTTATTTGGCCATCTGTCTTAGGTGAAAATGATGAAATATGAAATTAGGCTCACTTCAGACGTTTCGTATGCCTACAAAATGTAGAGTCAACTTGGTGAATATATTTTCTTAACAGCAAAGGTGGCCACGAAACCGAAGTTGAATTGTAGAGTTCGATCAATATCATTAAGTTATAGATAGATAGATAACACTTTATTGCTCACCAAATACACAAATTCAAAATATACAATTACAATATTGTTATGGTAGAAACAAAAGGCGGCCTTATCGCTGAAAGCAATCTCTTCCAGGCAACCTAACTTAAGGAATAATTTAATCTAATCTGGCGATGTAGGTGGTGCAGATCATTAAATATCAAATATCATAAATAAACATACTTAAACTAAATAATTTATAAATAAATAAAAAATACACATACTTAAACTACTTTATAAATTAAATACACACATACAAATATATTAAATAGTCTATAATATAAGAATTAGGCATAATTATTTAAGGAAAAGTAGTGTTTTCTGAGTGCGTTCTTAAATGTAGGCGATGTTTTGGCCTCTCTGACAGTAAGAGGCAGCGCATTCCAAAGTTTGACAGCCTGCACTGTGAAAGAGTTATCATAAAAGGATGAAGTGTGTGCAGGTGTAGTGAGTTTACGATACGTATGAGTGCGCAAATTGTGGGAGGTAGAAAGGCGAAGGAATTCAAAACGTTCCTTAAGGTAGGGAGGACTACTAGGGGTAAATAAAATGTTATAAAGTAATGTGAGAATGTGAGTATTCCGGCGAAAGCGAATAGGGAGCCATTTGAGTTTTTCACGAAATTTAGAAACATGGTCATATTTTCGCAAGCCAAATATGAACCTAATACAAAAATTCTGAAGTCGCTCAAGTTTACTTAGCTGTTCTACGGTTAAGTCCAGATAGCAGGCGTCAGCGTAATCTAAAATGGGTAACAAAAGAGACTGTGCAAGCATAATTTTGGTGGCAGTAGGCAGAAAATTTCTCAGCCTTCTCAGGGATCTAGAAGACAGAAAAACTCTCCGACTTAATTCGGAGAGGTGAGACTTCCAAGACATATATATATATATTATTAGTTATATTTTATAATTAAAAAAATATTATTGACTTGAGAGGAAAGTACACCTAGCAAGAGAACAACATAGAAATAGTAGCGTGCTGTAATTAAAAAGAATACAAAAACTTTATAATCCCAATTTCTCACAATTTCACTGAATTTTGGACTTCATTTTTAATTCATTACAGATTTGCCCTAGTCACCACACTGGACAGGCGACCGCAGCATCAACTATTTGTACTGGGAGCACTACTGGCTGCTCCCGGTCTGGATTTTAAGTTGGCTGACTCGGATGGTTACTGTGTGGTCTTATTGCATCTGTAGACTTCAGGGCGTACCTGAGTAAAGTCACCAGTAGGCGCTAGACGCAGACAACGGAGAACCGGGATAATATGTGGCCTAAACTTGAAGACACTTACGGCAAACAATGAACTGCAATTGGCTCACGACGTATAAGAGTTTGTATGTAGTGTATTACGCTTTTCAGTTCTACAGAACGACGACCATTTTTTTTGTTTTGAGGTGAGGTAGTGTACGAAATGTAAATCATTTCGTAAGTCCTTTACTGGGATTAGACCAAAGCAATGAGAGCTTATCCACTCAAAATAGCGCAGATAACGGAGTCGATTGCCAGCATGTGTGGGGACTCAGCAAGGTACCTCTCTCTGTGTGGAGAGGTAACCCATTTGCTAATATCCCACTAAACCATCCTCTCATGTGCACTGCGCTTATGGTAGGAAGAGCATTAGACATAGAACGAAGTTACGCCCACGCTGATCCTACGCATGAGTGCTTGATAATCCCTTGGGAAGCAGGGCAAACTCAGTTCGTAAGCAGGGGTTTGATCCTCCACTCCCCAAATGCTTGAGGACCCTTGCAGTTATAACGCCTGTGGGGTTGGATATGATAATTAAAGAACCTGGATATGTAACTCAGGTAAACTTAGAGAGGAACTATATCCAGCAGGGAACAACAGTTAGCTAACGATAGAGATTTATAAAAGACATAAATACATCGAATAAAAATGGTTTCACAGACATAGATATCTACCGCCGTATATCACAGTAATTCGTCTGGATCCATGTCTATGGATAAAAGAACGTGGCGAAGTGATAAGGGAATCTGAAAAACCTATACGTTCACTTCAAAACTGACATATTCTTGATCAACATTTTATTGCCTCGTTGTTACTAAATTCTTGTGTTTGATTTAAATTCCAATTCCAACGATTATTGGTTGTTAGTTATAGATACCGACTTTAAGTATGGCTAGAGTTATCACTTTAATTAATTTGGAAATGAGTCGAGTACGAATTAGGTTCGCGCTCCGCTTTAAGAGCGTTTTTACGATATACGTCACTTTTTAATTCCGTAAAAGCTCATTTCTTACAACATAATATTAGGGATATCAATAATTTAATAAAATCCTAAACTTGCCGTGTCTTTAGATTAAACAACACGATGCAATATTTAAAAACTACGGTGTCGTTGCAGTTTTTGTTGATCGCTAATTCTTAGACTTAAAACCTGCTCCACTTTTATGCTGGGAATTCCACGAGAATGTTACGGGGAACGATTTACAATGGCCAGATAAAAAAAATCCAATGTCACTGATCGATAGCAAATTTTATGTAAATTAAATTTGTGTTATTTTTTTATCCCAGAAATCCCGCGACAGTTTTCCCGGGGGTGGTTTGAAGTTGTTCCGATACATAAAAAATTGTAAAATATACAAATATCATATGAACTTCCATTTCCTATTATATTACCAAATCAGAGTGCACCTTTAACGACATTGAAATGAAACGGAACGAAATCAAACGAAAGGAAACTAAACTAAATAAAATGAAATGAAAATTAATTATTTGAATGAAACATGGACAAGGTCTTATACTACTATGGTGAGAACATGTTTCGCAATTTTCTAGCATTTTTATATATATTAAAAACCTATATGGTTAAATACTAAAATGTTATTGTAGTTTAGTAAGTATAATAATATTATATAATAGAAAATTTAAAAAAATTCACCTTTATGTCAGTCAGTGTATTTAATCTTCTATATGATTATATATAGGAGATTCCGTTTTTCACTCACTGATCACGATATCTCTGAAGCTATAAGGCCGATTGACTTGAAATTTGGTATGAATATTTCTTTTGCCAAGTAGAGATCAGCTAAGAACGGGCTAAACAATGGAAAATTGATATTTCCGAACTACAACTCCGACACACCTAAAATTTTGTAGGAATATCTCTATTTGATACATTATGGTCAACAAAAAACACATTTTATGAAATTTTACTTCCAAAGGCGATTGCGGGGGGGTGGGGTGATATTGTTTTGAGTGGGTTCCCGGATGGTTTAGCTTCGCAATTAGAACCGGTAGGTGGCGCTGAGATCGGGTTCTAGAATCTTCCTAATCACCGGAAACGATTTTGGTGATTTTGTTTTTGTGTCTTTGAGTGGGTTCCCGGATGGTTTAGATTCGCAATTAGAACCAGTAGGTGGCATTGAGATCGGGTCCTAGAATCCTCCCAATCACCGGGAGCGATTTTGGTGATTTTGTTTTTGTGTCATGAAACAAAGTCTTTTAGGAATTCAGAAAATATGGCGGTACGAAGTTCGCCGGGTCAGCTAGTACAATTATATAATGATACATGATGAAGACATTCATCATATATAATTATATTATATTTTACTAATAATAATTCATTGTTGAATAATATTTTAAACTCATGTGCATTCAGACTATGCTATGTCATGTTGTTAGAATACAAGTCAAATTTAGCACTTTTGGGAATTCTGTATAAAAAGCAATCATATCGTTAATATATAATAGGTTGGGGAAAAAGTCTTTTCGCATATAGTATGCATGAACTTGCAATAAGATCTCTTTGGCTATACCATTTGTATCTGGCTGGTTTAGGTATCATTAAAAACTTTTAATTTTAAAGAAGACAATTCCAAATTTAAATTAGGAAAATGTGTGATTTTCATTTGTTTTTCTTATTGTTAAAATGAGTGAATCTAATGAAGAAATTCGATACATTTTAAAATTTTACTACAAAAAAGGTATAAATACAACACAAGCCGCGAAAAAAAAATGTGATGTTTATGGACCTAATGCAGTATCTGTGAGAGTAGCGCAAATTTGGTTTAAGAGTTTTCAATCCAGAAATTTTCATATCAAAGATGAACGTCGCTCTGGTCGCCCTGTTACGGACAAAATTGATGCCATTTTTACACGCTTTTTATTAGCTTCACTTGTATGTCAGTCAGTATGTCAGTATGTCAGTAACCGACCCCTTTGAGCTCGATTTTGTCCTACTTTGAACGATCAGATTTAATTCATACTTTGCACACCTGTCAAAGGTCGATGACAATGCAATAATATAGTATCATGGAGCTGATCTGATGATGGAGTGGGAAGGTGGCCATAGGAACTCCTGTACTAAACAAGATAGACCCTTCGTGTTTGGGCCCGTATGTTTATATCGCGTGACAATGCAATAATATGGTACCATGGAGCTGATCTGATGATGGAGACGGAAGGTGGCCATAGGAACTCCTGTACTAAACAAGATAGACCCTTCGTGTTTGGGCCCGTATGTTTATATCGCGTGACAATGCAATAATATGGTACCATGGAGCTGATCTGATGATGGAGTCGGAAGGTGGCCATAGGAACTCCTGTACTAAACAAGATAGACCCTTCGTGTTTGGGCCCGTATGTTTATATCGCGTGACAATGCAATAATATGGTACCATGGAGCTGATCTGATGATGGAGTCGGAAGGTGGCCATAGGAACTCCTGTACTAAACAAGATAGACCCGTCGTGTTTGGGCTCGTATGTTTATATCGCGTGACAATGCAATAATATGGCACCATGGAGCTGATCTGATGATGGAGTCGGAAGGTGGCCATAGGAACTCCTGTACTAAACAAGATAGACCCGTCGTGTTTGGGCTCGTTTTACTTGTCTTGGCTAGCACTCTGCTGCTACATGATATGCAGGATCTCAAAAGCTTGTATTTAAAAACATTTAAACAAAAATCAACTAAAAAATGAAAAATAAATAATAGTTTAAAAAACTAAAAAAAACACGCTTTTATAAAAAATCCAACTAAAAAAACAAAAAATAAAATTTAATATAATATAAAAAAGCGTGGGGTGTATTCAAAGCGCTTTTTAAGATATTATATTATTAATTGAATACACCCCACGCTTTTTTATATTATATTAAATTTTATTTTTTGTTTTTTTAGTTGGATTTTTTATAAAAGCGTGTTTTTTTTTTTGTTTTTTTAAACTATTATTTATTTTTCATTTTTTAGTTGATTTTTGTTTAAATGTTTTTAAATACAAGCTTTTTTGAAAAAGTGGAACAAGATCGGCATATTAGTAGTTACGATGTAGCTGGAAAACTGGGACTTGACCACAAAACGGTTTTAGCGCATTTAAAAAAAGCTGGGTACACAAAAGAGCTCGATATTTGGATGCCTCATGAGCTCACTGAAAGAAACCTAATGAACCGTGTACTCATTTGTGATTCTTTATTACGACGTAATGAAACCGAACCATTTTCGAAGAAGCTGATAACTGGTGATGAAAAGTGGATCACGTTCGACAAGAACGTGCGAAAAAGATCGTGGTCAAAGACCGGTCAGGCTTCACAGACTGTGGCGAAACCCGGGTTAACTCGCAACAATGAGATTAAAGCAAAAAGTTAAGAGAAAGCGGCCGGAATTAATCAACAGAAGGGGTGTGGTTTTTCACCATGATAACGCTAGACCTCACACATCTTTAGCCAAAGATTTAGAGAGTTTGGCTGGGAGGTGTTAATGCATCCGCCGTATAGTCCTGACCTTGCCCCTTCAGAGTTTCACCTGTTTCGGTCTCTGCAGAATTCCTTAGGCAGTGGCAGGTTAACATCACGAGAGGACTGCCAAAACCACTTGTCGCAGCTTTTGATCAGAAGCCCCTAAATTTTTATACCAATGGGATCACGTCCCTACCTAATACAAGATGGAAAAAAGTTATCCAACAAAATGGCACCTACATACTTTAGTCAAATGTAAATAAACTTAATAAAAAAACCTTTTGAATTTTTATATAAAATGCGAAGAAACTTTTTCCCCAACCTAATATATTATATCTGCAAACAAAAAAATAACATACTACATGCAATAATGTGTCTGTACCAGCTTGAATGTGTTTCTTTAAAAATCATCAAAGCCTAGAGGAATAGTGTGATGATTTGTATAAAACACAATTTCACAGGTTTATAGATTATTATTTTGTATGAGCTCTCTTCTGAAATTTAATATTATTTTAAAGCAAAACTTTGTATTTAAATAGGCGAAGGGTTTCTATTAGAAATGTTAAGCTGATAGAGAAGTTCAATCCAAATTTCAAAACAAAGAAAGTTATCAGAGTCGGAGTTGTCCTTCGTCTTTGTTTAGGATCATGGCTCCCGCGATTTCAGCATTGATTGTGCAAGAGTCACAGTGATGAAAACGTATGTCAGGTATATGCATAAATAAAGAGCGCAATGAAAAAACACAATTTTTGATTAATAAATATTCCTGTTATTATAAAACATATTCGTTGAGTGCTGTCAGACCTTTCTATATACGACAAAATATACTTTTTTATATTATTTTTTTATTTCAGTTTTATTTATTAAACCTTACTATTTACAACAAACTTAAATATATCTATATTTATTTTCGATAATAAACATTTAAAAACCAAAACTATATATAAATTTTTAAATAGATTTTTGGAACAAAGTTCCTTATCGCGCGTTGCGAAAGGAGGCTAGACGGAAAAAATTAAGACCAAAAGTTGTAACGACACTTTTTGCTATAGCTGTAAGCCGTGCGGCGTGCGTGTGTTTCTCTGTCTGTCTCTCTCTCTCATAGATCAGATCATCAAGCAAGCCAGTTATTTTCTTTTCGTCTTCCAATTTCGCATTGAACAGTGTGGTGTCGCGACGATTATTTTTGTTGAGTGTATACAGGTTTTCTGTACATAATAAATAATAAAAATGGAACTTTGTTCCATCCGGGTGTCCCTTGACACGTCTCAAGTTTTTTTGAATAAATTACTTTACAAATGTGTAAAGTAATTATATAATAATAATGCATTACCTAAGAAGTTGAATGAATTGTATATATAGTTATGTATGTGTGTATCATACAAGATTGTGATGTTACGGGAGAATTTATAAAAGTATCTGGAAATATGTTGGGATGTCCCTTTTAATAAAAAAAATCTGTGATAACCTTTATAATAAGTAGGTACAATTGATTATTTTTTATATAATTACTACATCGAACTTGTTACAAAGATCGTCGTAAGCGTCATATATTAAATTTTACAGGAAAGTTGCTTTATAAATATTTATTTATACTCTACTCATTGGCATTACCACAGGTATGGCCATAAGGATTTTCGTGTTAGGTTCTAAATTATTTTAGGTGTAGGTATTTTATAATACAATGTATGAAGAAGATATTACGTGTAATCAAATGAAAAACGTGCCTGATTGACAACGCTGTCTCGAATATACTGTTACGACCCGAATACCGACAAAAGACAAATTCACACCTGCGTACCTGTAGACATTTTATTACCTTTTCTTCATTGGGACTTCTTTGTGTATTGTAATACTTTTATGGTAGTCATTAGCCAGGTGTCATTCTAAGAAATTCAGTCTACCCGGCCGAGAGACATATTGTATTTGTGCAGTATGAAGCAATGCCCCAATGGAGAGATGGGCTGTCAAGCGGTAACCACAACTCCACTGCAACTCGTAACAGTACTATCAAACAGAACCATATTCACATTAAAAATTGTATTATTAGACACATTATTATATATATATATATAATAATGTGTCTAACATATATATATATAAAATACATTTTCCAAGAAATACCATTGTTATTGAAAGCAACGATAAGCTAATCCATAAACCATTCAGCCGAAACGCAATAATTCATTCTGTGAGATATCAGCAATTTTTGGCACTCGATCCTATCAAGTTCAAGGCGAACCCATTGGCAAGTTTGAATCCACTTTGATTTACGGTTATGCCTTCCGAATTTGAGCACCCTGTCCTTTCCACTACGAGTGAACAACGATAATCTACGTGGGTATTGGAACTTGTTTGTTCTTATAGTGTAACAGCGCTGTATTTCTTTTATAATATACTGGAATGTGTTAATAAAATAGAACAGCAATTTAAAAAATATCTATAGATATGGGGGCTTAAACAATATACACTTAGGCTGGTGTACACCGAAATTTAACCGACGGTTAACCAAAACTAATCACTGTTTTTCCATACATTTTTGGCGATTATTTTATTTTAATCAACGGTTAAAAGTCGGTGCTAACCACCAGCCTTAGGCACATATATTTTTTCCTTATTAACTGACTAGCGGTTCCGGCAAATGTTGTCCTGTCCTGAAAAAAATAAAATCTAGATCTCGATTACTGCGCCACCTACCGG
This sequence comes from Dendrolimus pini, assembly GCA_949752895.1. Lineage (NCBI taxonomy): Eukaryota > Metazoa > Arthropoda > Insecta > Lepidoptera > Lasiocampidae > Dendrolimus > Dendrolimus pini. The sequence goes on along the minus strand of OX457147.1, from coordinate 7,760,617 downwards.
GTCTAATTATGAATCTAAACTGTCCCGGAACCCCCTCAAACACAATTATAAAAAAATTGTGTGTGTGAAATCCGAAAATAAAAAACCCCTAGATATTCTGTACACATGAAGTTGCTACAAATTATAGTATGATTTTGTTGATATAAGTTCTTGTGTAAATGTTAATAATAAATAGATACATTAATTAGTATTGTCCCCCGGAACGGAAGTTGCTTACTTAATCGCAAAACTTTTAATTTACCACAAGTAAGAACTAATATAGGTCGACATTCTCCCCTATACAGAATGATGAACTATTATAGTAGTTCCGTACATACAAAGACATTCGCCGACTCTGCTGCTTCTATTAAAAAAAGGAACCAATGCTTTGTTTCAATCCTCTTCTTAACTTTGTCACACATACTTGTATTTTGATTTTACCACTGTAAAATCATACATACATAGTCCGTAGATTAGTATAGTATAGTATATTAAACATGCCGTGTTTGCATAAACAGAACAGAATAAAGTTTTAAGCTATGAAACGGTTCAAAGAAGATGAAAAAAAAATGTTTATAATCTATATTCAAATTTGCAGACCAATAAAAAATATTAGATAGACTCATCCAAACCCTCGTAGATGGTACATAGAGATAAAAATGTAGCACTGAATTGGCAACAAGAGGTATGCAACGAAGGCCGCGTAAAGGAACTTATTCCAATAAAAACTAGATATAACAACATGTTACTTATTTAGGTTTATGGCTTGGCTGCTAGGCCTTTAAACCAGATCTTAGTTTACAATATAGTTTCTTCATTTTCTTAAGCCTAAGTGTATAAGTAAGTGTAGCACAGCTGGACTGTAGGTAATCAGCTAGTGCCATTCAACGGAGTTCTTGTGACAACTCAAAAGACCAGATTTGACTATACAGTTCACATTTCTCACAAAACACATAATTACTACTTAAAAAACTATCAATATCCTACAAATATTGTTCAATAATATTCAATTTTTTATTCAATATTTATTCAATAATAAATTTTACACATTTCTAGAAAATAAAACTGCACAGCACAACGTCTCCTTTTAGTTCCCGCCAAAAACTCCAACAACATGTTATGTATAAACAGATAATTAATGCTGTTTTTTTTAAATATTGGATAACAGTAACAGGAGTAACAGATATTTGAATGGACCTGTTACAGCTGATCTCTACGTGTACTACCATCCCTAGATGGCTTTAAAAGTGGATGGATATACATAGACGAAAATTGAAACCCCCTTAACCAATAATTGAAACAATCGCAATCACTTTAAACTTTGTAAATAACGTCCTACTGAAATACATATCCATTTCATACAAATGAAAATAGTTCTGTTATAATATACATATTATGTATATAAACTATTTTGAACCATACTTTACTTAATATTTTGGGTTTAAGCCCTATTAAGAAAAGTGGGAAACTAACTCTATTTACTTATACTCGTATACCGAAAGTTGACACAATTAACTACTGGGAGCAAAGACGCAAACCAAGATGTCAGGCGAAAAGAAATAACTTTAGAATATTCAGAATATATCTCACCTAAACTGAATTTATGGCGCAGTTTGCGTCGAAAGGAGAATGATCGCCGATTCTATAGCCGGTGTGGCTTACGACCAGAAGAAAACACTTATTCAAAATAATGACTTTCCTTCCTACGTAGTCCCGCCATTACGTTTCATCGTCTGTAGATTTTAATAAGTCTTAAAAAAGCTAGGCTAAAATCTACGGTTTGGAGAAAAACAGACAAGAGAGATTCATTCCAAACTCTTTCTTCTTATCACTGGAGGTGGTAACTGCGCGATGGTAGGGTGTTTTCCCAACTGGATGGCTACCATCCTGGCGTAGATTATGCCACCATAACAAGCTTGAAGTGTGTTCCGGCGTTAATGTATATAGTCTAGTTTCTCCCTTAAGAGAACAGTAGCACTTTACAAATGTTCATAGGCGACGGTAAGCCCTTTCCACCAGTGGGCCGTTTACCTGTCTGAACCTATACAATAAAAAATGGGCCACCTGATAGAAAGTGGTTACGTTTAGTGAAATATATGGTAAATAAAAATAAATATATGGTAATCACTTTTCATATGATAAAACATGTCTCTAACAACATTCGGCTGCTATTCGGTATTCGGCGTATTTCGCCACTTTTTAACTAAGACGAATACCATATACTAAATCTTGCAAAAAAGCCGCACATATTGCCCAAAATTGTACATATTTCCATCGAAAATTAATAATTAAACTACGTTTTAACAGTGTACTTAATTTTTTATTATAATAATACTACGTTTCGGCCAGTTTTTAAACTGTCAGAATTGAATAAAAATCGCACTTCAAACCTTTAAAACATAGTTTGAATTTTGTGTACCTATTATTCGCGAAAACGTACTTCACTTCACAAACTATTCAATACTAGGTTCGCTACGCATGAATTCCACATATCTTAATCCGAGAATTCGGTAGCCGAATATTCAGTGTGGTGATGAGGGCGTGACCGAATATTCGGTATTCGGCTAAACTACTATACGTGGCATCTCTAGTGAATACGTCATGTGATGTTTTTAGTAATTTTTTATTATTAAAATTAAAAGTGATTCGTGTCATTTATGATTTTATACAATACCAGAGGCGTGACCAACGCGATACCTGATTCGAAATAATTTGGTGATTTCGTGATCATTAAAAAAAATATCGTATGGCTGTAAGAAATCCTTAGCTTGGAGCTTATTCTAAATCCCGAGTGTGCACAAAAGCCTGATAAAAGAGATCAACCAACTCAAAGGACAGCATATCCAATTTATACTTACCTAAATTTATTGTTAGTATTTGATCTCTGTATTTGGAGCCGCTAGATGTTGGATTATACAACTGCTACGTCACGTTCATGGAATGATTTCTTTCTACATAATTAGGAAGGTTAAAGGAGAGAAGACTATGTATGTCAAAACCTGTCAATATAGAAAACAGACAAAAATTTCGGAGACGTATCTCGAATATTTTCGTATTTTAAATACAGACCTATTAAGTAATAGTAGCAGTTAAGATTTCTCTATATATATTCTTAAGTTTAATGTTAAAATAATTAAGCAATAAATACACAGAGTTTACTACTCGTCGTCAGTTTGTACTCCTCTTCAGTGGTCAAGTCTAGCTGCCACGCCGATTGAGCCATGGGCTCTTGCCAACGGTGTGTCACCCTATCCATCGGAGTAACCATCAACGACGCAACGCAACTACTTTCCCATCCACCTATCCTATCCCCCTATTCCAATCCCATACCCCATCATTTCTATTTCATCCCTGTTTTTAAACTATTGTATAGCTTTTATCGCGAGCTTTGAGCGCGGCGACCGAATGAATAAATTTCGTAACGAAAATAAACCTAACCTCCCACTCTGCCTACCATGCGCGGTGACGGGGGCCTGAGTTGGGCGCGGCGAGCGGAGGCGTGCGGTGGCCACAGTCACCCACAGTGAGCCGCAAGCTCTCGTAGCGGTTCGAGGTATGTCAGGTATTGCAAATTATGGACGACGAGCTGCTCCGAAATCGGACGAATACGTAAGCAGCTGTTTGTGAGAAAGTATAAAAGTGTATAGGTATATATATAAGACAATTCGTCAGAAAATTTTGGACTCTTCGAAATAATAAACTAGTTGTGTTGCTCTGAAAAACAAAGATTTTTATTTAGCACAAGTTTACACTATAACAACAAAAACAATACGATCCAGATACACAATCCTACCTGAAAAACAAAGAAACGACATTTAAAGTTTATTAATTAGCTTGTCGATTCCTCTTCCACTGAATTCTTTTTGATTTTTGATTGGTTTTATTTAGCACACTATCGCCATATTGAAATTCTCCCCTGTTTTATCTACTTTACGGCTTGTAGGTAATGTCAGTGGTGACATCTATTAATAATTAAGAGTAAACCTGAACTGTTTTATCCATGAACAAATAACTTAAATAAATCTAATTTCTTTACATATATCATATATTTATAATGCCACACTCACCGCATGTGCGATCCGTAAGTATACATGTGGGTATTTATGTATACATAGGTGATTTGTTTTCTTATCGGTCACCACGCTGAAAAAGTGTAACTTGAATTAATATAAAAAAAATACTGCACAAATAAAAAATAAATAAATCATTATAATTGCATAAGTTTTTATCTTCCTATCCCATCTCTACGGCTGGCAACGCGTTGGATTCGCCTCTTGTGTTGCATACGTCTTAGGCGGCTCCGCTTAAAAAAAAAACATTTCTTCCCCTTTGTTCAATATTTCTAATTTTTTAGGATGGTAATTTTAATGTTTATTGAACAATAAACTGTTTTCATTCATTCATTCAATAACAGACGAACTTATTTTACTTTTTGTAGGGGGGGGGGGGCGTACACCAGCGCCCAATATTCTTAAGACAAACTTGACCAAAATTAATACATATACCTAATGTGTAAGTTGGCACAAACTCGGTTTCAAAATCGGTGAAAATAGGTCAACAATAGCACACTGAGGTTTACAACCGCGTAAGCTGTTCATGGCATTTGGGTTTCGATATACCCCTTGTAACGGTCGATTTATTAGCTCTAAAATCGCCTAAAGATTATCAGTTTGTATACGATCCTTCTCGGTATTCGTTATCGATTGTAGAAGATATTAGACACACCACCAACTGGTACATTGCTAATCTTTTATAATAGGGTAAGACTAAAAAGGAGGGTAATACAAACACCGGACGTCTTCAATATTGCTAAGCGTTCTTCAGCATGCTTCAACGGTTTGATACGACCATAACGTTATGATATAGAACTTCCTTAATATAAAATATCTGATCTTATAGGGTGTTATTGCTAAATACGAAACATAGAATAGAATAGAATAGAATAGAAAACACTTTATTGTTTACAAAAATAAACAATTACAGATCAAATAATTTAACGGCAAAACAAAAGGCGGCCTTATCGCTTAAAGCGATCTCTTCCAGGCAACCTGAAACATACCTATATACGAAATTTCTTTTAGTGATATAGGTTCGCATTTAACCATGATCACGCTCGATGTAGAACGGAAATATAACGTAAGATGGAGCACAGGACTTGAAGCATTTTCACACGGGTCTTGAAGATACCCAGGTTGTAAGTATCGATAAGAAGAGACTCCAGGAATTGGTTCAACTTTATTATGGTGCGCATGATGAAGGTGGACGCAAAGCGCTTCGTTTCTATAGGGAGAATTTCCAGTGTATACTATCGGTGCCGCCAGTGCGTTTGGTTGTCCGATGATTGATAGGAGACCGCGGGATCAGATCGAAGAGTTCAGCCGCACACTCCCTAAACTATCAATGCTCTCACTCATACCTCAAGCTAAGCATAATACTGTTCACACGCACTTATGGATTACATGCTCGATCATCTGACAGGTTAAAAAGTCCGTCAACTTGATGTGGCTTTTATTTATAGCTTATTTTTAGTTTAATTTATTTATAATTTATAAAATATTAATTATTTATACTTTTATTTGCAATATCAGTAAATGTGGCTTTTAGAAGTTATGTTTTTAAGTACCCATATTACTCTCCCAAAATCTCAAGGTGCCTCAAGAACACTTTCTGAATTTATTTGAAAAACCACTTTGTAAGAGTCTGGTTAATATATAAACTTGATGAATTAGCCTGACTTTTTTTTTTCAAGTCCATAAAAAAATTAAATAAATAAAATTCCCGTTAAAATAAAAGTTAGTAAGGGGCCACTACCCTTGAGCCACACCTCGATTTTCTTATTTAGGGGTTTTTCAAGGACTATTATAAAAACACACTGCTTCAAGCGTCTTCTCTAGTTTGTTCACCAATTCTCCTACTATTACAAGAGTTCCGTTTCTGATAAAATAGTTACCAATCCCGAAATAAGTCACTCGACATAAACTGTAGACATATTAACATAAATTACCTTAACTAATCGAAAACCATCATGAATATAAAGCAAATACATTCATTAAACTTTCACCCAATGGTAAATTAGTTAACAAATTCCAATTTACACTAACACAGTGCGTGTTCAACGTGTCGTTTTAACTAAATTTCGCCGCAAACTAGCATAAACTTCATATAATAATTTCATTATTCTTTATTCCCCTATTCCCAATTATTTGAAGTCGGCTAAGTAGGTCATTTTCTTCTATATCTCTGTATTTTGGCTACTTACATACATCATCTGTCACACCGCAAATCTTAATGTCAGCCTTCACACAATCCATCCATCTCTTTTGGCTTGCCTTTGTTCTTATAACCATCAGTCTTTCAGTTGATAAAGATCTTTTCTTTCATATACTTTTTTATCGGTAATTTTTACATGGTCATTCCTTGATATCTGCGATTTGATCCTGGCAAGTACGTCGCGGTGAAGAGTGTTCGACCTACGTAATTGTATCATTATAAGCGTAACTGGCAGCTGAAGAATGCTATATTCAAATATATATGACAGTTCTATAGCAGCACCACTTACCGGGTCAAATTGTGACCGGCTCATGCACAACAACTTTTGTAAAGAACATCACACGATCAAATGTCTAGTTTACGATTCTATAAAGGACAAACAGACAAACATAAATCTTCTCTCTTATTTTTTGTTTATATTACATCACGCCCTTCTTTCTTAACCCTGCGTCGAGGAGCAAAGAGAAAAACTTGGCGGGTAGTTCCCTACAGATTATTAACTCACACGTAATAAACAAATAAATTGGCAGACAAACACACGTACTCTATATCCCCAAATAAACCAAGTTACGCTTGTGTTATGGATCATATACAACGGACCCAGACACCCAGACCATAGACCAACGAAACTGAGAAATTTCGTTTCCGTAATTTACTAAACCAGGAATCGAACCCCGAGCGTCTGCATGGCAGTGAATTAAGCTGGCAAAGGCTTAACCCGCTCAACCACAGAGGCCGTCGTTCGTGTTGTTGTTACCGAGGCTTACTCGTACAATTCTTCTTCCGTAATATACAATTATCGCTTATTGCTAGTGTTTCCTGCTTTTGGTCTTCAATTCAGTTGAAATTTCTAGAAGAAAGAAACTCTTATTAATGCTCAGCCATCTTTAAATATAGAAACCATAATCCATTTGCACGCACGTCCGCATGAATAGTTAAGCACCACCAATGGATTCATTTTTCATGTTTTTCCCTTTCGTGTTTTCCTTAACCGGTCCATTGGTCACTTTGATATTTTCACCGTAATACTGCGACGAATCGTTACTTAATATCGATATTGCATGTGCCTTTTTGTCAGGTGGCCGGTTAAGGACTGACTACGACATTTCCAAATGTCTAGCTACTTTTTTTGGCATCTATCATGAACTAGAAAGAAAGAAAGAAAAAAAAAACACTTAAAAAAACGACGCTATACATAAAAAACATTTATACATTCCCAATTTTTAGACAAAACACAAAAATATTTGTATATATGTCGCAGAACGGCCTCGTTCTCACGACATCTTCTTTAGTTATTGCAGGTTTAGTGGGCGGAGCATATGGCGGAGCGGGGTCAGAGACGCCCTCTATACTTTGAGTAGTATCTACTTCGGTAGACGGAGGAGTTTTTGTGGCACATTTGGTTGGTGGCAACAGGTCGAGTTGGACCATGGAGTATTTTTAAAGAAAGTATTGAAGCTGGAAGTATGAGCGGGTGCCCTGAACCCGCTGCTCGGTCTAAACTAGGTCATAATGTTGATCAAGTCTAAATTAAAAGTGTATAAACCGTGGCTATTGTGTTTTATGCTCGCATTTTATCCTGATGACGCCCACTAAACCTGCAATAACTAAAGAAGATGTCGTGAGAACGAGGCCGTTCTGCGACACATATATATATATATATATATATATATATATATATATATATATATATATATATATATATATAATACGGTTTACAGGTCGATTTTTTACACATAAACGCATACAGCATATACACAAATACACACATACATATAAATGATATAAATTAATATACTGTGATCATATTAGAAAAACAAGCAAAGTAATATTATTAATTTTAATATATATATTTGTAGTGAAATTATAAAAGACTTGAAGATATATCAAAAACATAGTGCTGTGAAAAAACAATACTACATATGTATTATGGGAAAAAAAGCTATGCATTATTTTCAAGAAGAATTTCATAGTGAGTTCAACACTTCACAATCACACTCATTTGAATCTGGTCTGAATGACTAACAGGACACGGTGGATTTAGGAATACAAGTGTAGGGTGCTAGTTCTATACCCAATGAAACACCCCTTTTCACTTATATATGTACTATATTTATTAAAAGCACTTACAATAATAAGAGGAATAATAGCACTGCTGATAATAAACGGCACGTTAAAGTCGATCAACACAAGTTGGCACTAGAACCCGGATGTGTCCCTGAATACTGATAGCACTAATTGTATCGATTTCACCAATCATTATTTTAAAAAACTGGGTCGTTTTGGTCTTACGCCAAAAGGAATGTTTGACTGAAAATGAACGTTGTGTCGGATATATTTGCGGCATAGAAATGTAGATTTAGAAATTCTCATAATATACCTTGTGTATAAGGAATGTCGCTATTTCTTCAAACAAAAGTCTTTCTTTCAACTACAAAGTTACGCTGAGAGTTCAAGGCTGTATAATCTTCCGAATGATTTCTGCTCTACTTGTTTTCCTGTTCTTCGCTTGGAAACTAATCTGTGTGTATAACTTGAACTGGAAACGAATTCAAAACTAAAACTAAATCAGCGGCCCGCAGCGCACTCGCTAAGGTACTATTTTTAGTCAGATGCTTAGCTGCTAATCAAACAATCTACCTATTGGCGGTTAGAAGGACGCGGGGGTGTAAGAATTCCAAGGGAGAGGTCAGGTAGGTGATTCTGTACGTAATAACCTAGATCGTTATATGTAAAAAAATAATTCCTACTTAAATGATGAATTGACGTTGTGTACTAATTTCTGACTTTATCCATTCTTGTAACACCATACATCCATCGCAACATTTCAATCTCAACTGAGTGGAGAGGTTTGTGGTCTAACATTCATACCCGTATAACTGACTTTTATTATACGACAGATAACAAATCAAGTTTTTCGTTAACAATTTTAATAAATGGTCGTAATTTGTTTCTTTTCTATTTTATGTTTAAAAGGCACATGTGAATGAATAATAATTTCGTTACTCAAACAAAAGACTGCTGGAAATAATTTTCCCTTAGTACAGTAAGTAATCTCTTATACAGATTTCCATGAAACTGTGACGATTCCTGCAAAACAGTTTCGTACTGTGTTAAATTGTCCATGTTAGAGAATAATGTTTTTGTTGAAATCTCCTATAATAAGGTTTCACTGTCTTTAAAGTTAAATAATATTTTTACAGTTTATTATGATAGTAATTTTCTTAACTTTTCGCCACTAGTGCACATATTAAAATATCGTACTTAAAACCGTTAAAATGTAGTTTTATAATTTCTTACACAGTTTTCCTACACAGCACACGCGTACAAGTGTATTGATTACCTAAAATTTTCAACGTCATTTCCAACGTTGCTTTTCATTGTACTTAATTTCGTTGTTGGGGTTCCTCAATCAGATAGAAAAATATAAATTAAAAAAATGGTATGTTTTTTGAGTCTGTCTCTGTCTGTCCGTCCGTCAGTTTGTGTATGTCACAACAATTTTACCCGAAGACTTAAATAGACGAGAAGAATAGAACTGTCTCTTTTCTTTCGATTTCTCCTAATTGACTGGCTTTGGAGCAATATGCCTTTTCCTTCCATACTTTTTCTATTCGGACACACGTCTGCTGTCACACTACAAATCTGATGAATCTGATACAAATGTATGTTGCTACACAGTGATGTATCAAAATTTTGAAAAGGCTAGAAATTTGGGAATATATAATATTGTTACGAACTGCGAGACTCGAATTAAAATGCCGTTATAATTACTATATAGTTTATTAGAACTATACAAACATGTATAACATAGGTACAAATATAACCGAACACAATAAGTCCAAACGTAATGCAGAAGGTCGTGATTCCGTAAAAACGCGCAAAGTCCGTCACTTATTAGATTCCAGATCCCGACACACGTCTTGCTTCGGTCGTGTTCATCGCTCGACTACCTCGTCCCTCCATCGGACCATTGCTTTATACTGCACAAATGCAATATGTCCCTCCGGCCGCGTGGACTGAATTTCCTAGAATCAGTTTGTACTTTAAATCCGAACACCTGGCTAATGATCACAATTCAACAATAGACTGTAAAAGATTACAATACAACAATAGGCTGTTTTCTAATCACAAATTTTAAGCACAAGTCCAAATGCCGAAAGGTAATAAAATGTGTTTTTGCAGGTATGCAGATGTGAATTTGTTTTTGTCGAGACCAGAGTCATAACAATATGATTAAGGCATGAAAAATGTCAACGCGCACGTAGTTTGTGGATTATTATTATTGATATTTAAAATCAATAAGTTGTATTTTACATTTATATATTTTGTATGGTATGTATATTAAGTAATAAGTATACCACCATCGTCATTATCATCTCAATTCATTCCTGGGGTAGTCTGAAAGAGATCGCTTTTTAGCGATAAGACCGCCCTTCGTACATAACTAGATCTAATTTTGTCTTTAAGTTCATTTTTGTATCAGTGTATAATAACGTGTTATTTATCTATCTATTTTTTATATTTATCATTGTGTGGTGGTAGTTAAGATCTGCCTACTTCTGAATGTATGTGGTAATAATTATACATTCTAATTTTTAACGTAAAAATTATGTGAAGTTTAAACCTAGCACGTATGAATTAAATTGTGGAAAATACTATATGATAACATTTTAAAAACAATTTCATTCATAATAATTTGAATATATTGAGTACCTTGAGAGATATATTGTATTAGTTTAAAAACATTTGAGCAACCATAGCAAAAGGGCAAAAACAGCGAACGTCTAGCACGACGGAACCCTTCACTCAGTGTGAAACAAATCGCACTTGGCAAGTTAGTATGTTTATTTTCTGTGCATATTTGATGCTATAAAGGCTTTAGGGAGTCTAAACATATTCCAGGAACATTAAAACCAAATTAGGTTAATGTCCTGGGAGTAATAACACTTGTCAAATATGCAAGCCTCGGTGAGACTTATATAATTATGTTTGTACCGTTGGCTGTTGAAACGCTTGGACGCTGGGAGTCCTGACAGTGTGAGTCTTTACAAAGACGTTTTTTTTATATTAATTTAAAAAACACATATAATAATAATATTAAATCACAACCCGCAGGGGGGCTTTGTGGCGAAGCCTTAGGTGAGTAGCGACACCTCGTACCTGACTCCGGGGTCCAAGGCAAGGCCCCCACCTCCGTGCTTGCCTTAACCAGCCGGCACGGAATGGAGATCGCTAGAGCTAAGACTCAAGCTCCAGGGGTGGAAGTGATAAATGGCATTACGTCAGAAGTAGCTTCGGTGAACCTGCAGCCCACCTCTCTACACCCCTTAGCCACTCATACCCATGTTGCCCCTGCCTTTTATGGCCTTTTTTGGGGCCCATGCAGGGAGTGGGGCGAGTCACCGTCTGCCCATTTTTCCATGTTCCCCGAACATTGCGACGGGCAGACGCCATAGTCCCCATATTCCCAGACCCCCAGTACCACTAGCAGTTCACCCCAATAGCCCGGTACTTTTTGTCCTCATTTTCCACAATAGTCCTACACTGGCCGGGGCTTGTCCTTGGGTGGATTATTATATGGTGTAGACAGGGATAATCGCCGGTCAGTGTCACGCCACATTTACAATAAATTTGTCAAAGGGCCTCTACGTGTTGGTCTTTCCATGGCCCCGCGCAAGCCCTCCAAAAGTCCGGGCCATTTTTATGGCCCGTGGTCTTCCAAGACATACAAAAAATATTAAATCATAAAATAGTAGTAAAGCACCACTTAAACCTACAAGGTTTGCGAGTGATGCAACACATACTCGGATTTACAGAAAAAACTTATTCTAACTTATTATTTTGTAATCATAATCATCGTGTTCTTCATGGTATCTATAGTGATGCATTTGTATTGTAATAATTACATCATATATGCAAATAGCATATACATAGTCAAGAATGTTCATACACACAGGCTGTCATTGTATTTTTTCTAAATAATTAGAATTTACAGAATCCCTTAGGCTGGTGTGCACCGACTTTCAACCGATGGTTAAAATAAGATAATCGCCAAAAATGTATGGAAAAACAGTGATTATTTTTGGTTAACCATCTGTTAAATTTCGGTGCACACCAGCCTTAGTGTAGTAGTGGGCAATTGATTAATTAACGTATCGAAACGATTAGTGATCAAAGGGCTGGTTCCTACCTCGGATAACGGATCAGTATGGAAATCCAGCAAGGTAACGTAGCCAGCCTTCTGGTAAGCTTACCCATTGACTTTGAACTGGGCCCAGTATTCTACTTGTAGTGTTAAACGATTGATTAAGAGATTTTCTTTTATCATATTGTACAATAATTTTAAAGAAATATACGAAAACGTAATAACATAATTATGTACGTGAAATATTTTTCTTCATAGGGAAACGGACTCGCAAATAAACTGAGATACTTTTTATAAAATTACAGAACTCTGCAGACTTAAATATTTTGTAGGAGCTTACCTACTTATGCCGTCATAAGTAGGCCCAATAAATAATCATAATAAATAGCACATTAATTATTGTTTTGAAAGTAATTGAAAATATTTTTATCGTGATAATTGATTGAAAAATGTCCGCTCCCCTAACGAGAAAGTGGAGACAGTTTTGAGTAAAATTTTCGCAAGCTACAGGTGAGTTGGGTTTTCACATTTTCCACAGCGGCGCAGCGCGGCGTCAGTCGGCGAGCGTACTCAAACATCGCTAGACGTGTGTGAGCTTTGTACATTTGAAACGAATGCTGACGAGCATACGTCTTTATTCAAGTGGATAATAAAAAATTGACAAGTTTGTGAAGTGTAGTGTAGTTTTTGTTCGAACATTTTTTTGTGATTTTTTTCTTAGTTTCATTTCTAATTAAATAATAATTGTTAAATTTAAGTGATTTCCGTAAAATAATTTTAGTATATGGGTGTAACTTTTTAGTGGTCGAATAATTAGTGGTATAGTGATAAAATTAATACAATAGACACTTTGTATGTTAATATTATTCTGTGTATATATTCTCAACGAAAATGTAAGTGCATTTTATAGTATTGTTTTCATTAATTAAATTCGCATGTCTGATTATTTAAATGATAGAGTTGTATTGGCTTTTGTAGATAAGATAAGACTATCGCAACAATGTTAGGTGAAAACTTTTGTTTAAAGAAAGATTTTAACATTAATAATTAGGAAATAATTTTATTATGTACTCAGTTCTTTTATTTTATCTTTTCATTTATTTAAATGTTACTTCACTAAACTTTATATAATGAAAGCTGTATCTGTGTAAGAATATAAGTCATGTTAACGACAGAATATTGATTAAAGCCATATAAATGCAGAAATATAATAATCCCATTTTGAATATTTTTATAATAACATTAATATATTTATTATAATTATGACCAGTTTGCTAATACATATAAGCATAAGGCTGCATCCACAACGGTATCGTCGTGAAGATTCGAGATCCCTTGCTCTTCATGATTTAAGGATGGTCGGATCGCGCTGTTTTTTCTGGAGCGTCCACATTTGTATCATTACGGTTGAACCAACCTTTGCATTGTTGGGGTACAACGAAACTAAACAATGAATAAACACCACCCTTAAGTTGCAACGTTATAAAATTACAGTCTGCTTCATTTAATATTTTTGTATAATCTCGTATTGTAACGATGATGAAATAAGCCAGATCATTAAAATCATCAACATCCGAGATATAAATCCCGGTTGCATTTAAGGAGTCGGCTTCCAAGTCCGAAGTCCGCTTTATAACGACACTGCTATAAGGGGACATTAATAAATTACGTCAACGTTAAGGGGAGGAGAAGGTCGATGAAGTGTGACATTTTGTGAAAAGGGGTGGGACGGGTCTTAAATTTCGTTACGTCACATTTCAAAATCTAATATGTCTTATAATCTTTAAAAATTCAACAAAATCTTCAAAATACTTCCAACTTCATCTATATGAGCATATTGTGATTAAATTATTATAAACCGATTTAAATATTGTCGTTAAATGGTGTTGTATTAATTTAATAATTTCTTGATTTAAAATATCTGTCGTCACAATAGGGAGAGAGGAGTCTCGCAAATGTGACCAGCTGTGACAAGAACGGGGTAGGGATCAAAAATCATGAAATTCGTGTGACGTAATTTTCATGCCGTTCTTTATATTGAAAGGAGCTCGTATGGCCTATTTCGTCTAATAACGTGCGATCACTCTTTGGATACGTTAAAACACAATTACAATAATAATTATACGTTATGACAATAGGTAGGGAGATATTATATCGTTTCTGATATCAACCTCTTAGACTTTTTATCTTCAAATTTATAAATGAAAGAAATTCGCACTTCACTTAGTGTCATAATTTCTCATGTGGTTCTTCAATATATCCTTACGTATTAATGATGTTCTCGATGTTGTCATTTACTCTGTTAACTCGGAACATGCACTTTGCCCAGTTTAAGCATTTCGGACAAACGATAACTACTTAGACACGTTTTTATTCATATTAAAAATGGAAACTTGTAATCTTACATTGCGTAAATGATATATCAGAATAGCAACTAAATCATGTTTGAAGCAAAACTTTAGGCAAGTCGGGTACTTTTGGGTTGGGGAAAAAGCACCAAAACTCGGTGATCGTCTCGCTGAGACACAATGATTTTACTTCTGACGTGCAGTCTTAGGGGCCATCGACAAATACGTCATACGAATTTCATGATTTTTGAGCCCTCCCCTTCCTTATCACAGCTGGTCACATTTATGAGAATCCTCCCTCCCTAGTATGACATCACATATTTTGCAATTTTATATCAAAAAATTCTGAAATTAAAATAGCAGTTTTGAAATTTTATATTAATACGTGAAGCAAAAAGTATATATCCGTTTTTACAAAAATTGCGCGGACCGAGGAGTAGTACCAAAATTTCGCACACTTATAGTTTATATAGAGAAGAAGAGACGAATGTTATTATTTATTTTCAAATTATGCATAAAAATACATGAAATGAACAAAAAAAAACATTACACACACTACCATGTATTTAACACACACACTCGCATATATAATATAGGTACTGTTTTATTTATTGTTCAAGCCAAATTCACAGTGTAGCCTTGGTGAAATCTGTGATTACAGAAGTATAGTCTTTGACATCAAATTGTTATAGTCGAATTTCGACCACGGGCAACCACTATTAAAATGTGACGTCACGAAATTTAGGATGTCTCCTAGCTCCTGTCACACAATGTCTCACTTCGTGTAGGAGTATAGCAGATAGGCGGCTCATTTGATAGAAAACAGCATCGCTTATGGGTTTGCAACACCTAAGGTAGTGCCAATGTATTACTGGCGTCTAAGCGGGTGCTAGAACCTGGCCACTAATGCCGTGACTCAACTTAATGAAGTTATAACGACACAGTCTAACTAGTGGTGGTAGGTATCTAGACGAGTAAATGCTGTGTATAGTTTTATCGGCTCTTATAACAGGCCACTTGGCCGCAAGATATTGCATTGTTTCTCCGTATCTGCACGGATAAATTGATATAAAAATAATTTTCATTTCCTTTTCTGAAAAAAATATTCCTTACGATATTTGAAATTACAAGTATCGATATGACTAGGAAAACACATCAAAACTACTAATCATACTGCACAAACTCTTTGCTGTATTTATAGTCGTTTAACTTAATATAGAATAAGATTTTTTATAACGGTTTTTAAATACAAGCTTTTGAGATCCGGGATATCATGTAGCAGCAGATTGCTACCCAAGACAAGTAAAACGAGCCCAAACACGACGGGTCTATCTTTTTTAGTACAGGAGTTCCTATGGCCACCTTCCGACTCCATCATCAGATCAGCTCCATGGTACCATATTATTGCATTGTCATTGTGATATACATATGCGTGCAAAATTTCAGCTCAATCGGAAACCGGGAAGTTGGTCAAATTTATCTTGTAAGATTCCATCCGAACTTACATACATACATCCATTGTAAGTTAAATAAAAGCTTGTAAAAACATTGTTCAAATCTAATGTCAATTGATAAAAATAGATATAGGGGATTTAATATTATTATTTGTAGTTTTCTTCTGAAATATATCGAAATCCGATATAACCATCGTCCCTAAGTCCTCACATACCGTTGCAATAAGATAAAGATCCGGTGGACCCTAACTCTGTTAATACAAGTCATAGTGGTTGATCATTAACTAGATATCCATAGACTTTGCCCTTTTAAACCGAGTCATGAAAAAGGAGGAGATTCGAAATTCTTCGTCTTCGTATACAGTTCATTTTTATTAAATAGGTATCAAAAGTGAAAAATATTTGTTTTAGCCAAAAAAGAAAACAAATTTAAGAGTAACTAAAAAGCAAAAATTTTATTAGTATTTTCGAGAACATCTTGAAGTCGGTGCAAATAAACAAGGTGCAAAATTCGCAAAATATTTTTTTTTAAGTTTTACTTAGCACCGTCTTCGAGATTTTGTAGAAAATTTATTTATCCTTTTTATTTATTTTAATTTATGCTTTTTAGTTACTCTTCAAGCTGGTGTCTTTTTTGCTAATAAAACTATTTTTCACATTTCCAATAACAATAACTTGTACTAAATCCACTACAATAAGAATTATCAAAATCGGTTCATTAACCAAAAAGTTTATGCCATTTTAATTAACAATGAACAAATCGTCGATCGGCTGTTTTGTCAAAAATTCTAATAAGAGATTTATGACCTTGATCGTACTAGCACAAGAGCGGACGCGGTCTTAGGTACAAAAATAGTATTATTGTCAATAAACGTGAATTTTCAAATATCAACACTTATACGTATATAGATAAGATGTGGAAGTTTTAAAGTCAACATGCCTACTTCATTTATGTTTTATTTGAGTATTCTTACAATAGCTTATATTGTTGGTTAGAGTTTATCATTATCTATCTATCTATAATATTGTGAAACTGCTAAATCTCTAAATAAAATGATGATACTTAAAAAAATGATATCTTAACGGTTTATAAAAAAATATATACTAAGCATATTAAAAAAAAATCAATTTTTTGCCTGTTGATAGGGCATTTACCCGACTGGATGGCTTCCACCCCTGGTCTAAAGTATGTCGCCATAACAACCTTGAGTTGTGTTCCGGCATTAGTGACCGGGTTCCAGTCTCCCTTAAGAGAGAAGAAGCGAATTTGTAGCACCTTTGGTGTTGCAAATGTCCATAGGCGATGGTAAACGCTTTCAAATCAAGTGGGCCATCTGCCTGTCTGCTGAACTCCTGCAATAAAAAAAATAAAAATTAGAAATAAATTATTTAATATGCAAAATAACTATTTTTCTATTGCAATTACTTTTTAAACTAATGCAATAAGAAAAAACTTAAGGTTAAGTTAAAGGTGAGGTATATTGTATTTTACTCATAGTCTCTCAAGCCTATAATATTATAATACTGAGCGCAGGTTATTCTTCTATGGGTAAGGTTCCCAGAAGGCAGGCTACCTTTCGTCGCTGGATCGCCATACTGATCCATTGTCTGAGGCAGGCACCAGCCCTTTGATCACCTGAAGACTCAATGAGTTAAAATTGGATAGAGGCTCAGGCCTCAAAATCTTATCAAGTGGTCACAAATCGCCTTTGTGATTTCCCTGCTCCCTCTGATTTACAGATTGTTGATTATACAGAAAGTATTATTTTAAATATCAATCTTATGCTTTTATCTAGTCTGTTAATGTCTCCGTGTTCAATCTAAGAGGGGCGAGTAAGTCACCTCGGTCACTGCTGTCAACCCATAATGACAGTGACGTTTTATTCCACAGATTACATGTTATTACATAAATAAATATTATAAGATATGCAGTTACTTATATTATATTTTATTCATCAAGTCGTGGTGCCGTAATGGCTAGCGCACGCGCCCCTAATTCGAAGGTCGCGGGTTCGATCCTGGCCGGAACGCATGCACCTCTTAGTCAGTTTTCTGATCTAATGTGCATATTGTTACAATTACCACGTGCTAACAACGGTGAAGGAAAACATCGTGATGCAACCTGCACATCGAGATAACCGATGTGACAAACCTGCCAAGCCGCCTTGGAAAAACGTGGCGGGTATACTGTCCGTTCCCCTATAATGGGAAGCCCGAGCCCAGCAGTGGGACATTTATGGGCTGATATTATTATATTATCATCAATAAACATATATAAGTATGTAAAATATTATATAAGTATACATATGTCTATTTAGTATAATTCTATACTAAATAGACATATGTATATTAATACACCTATTAATATTACGTACATAAATATATACAAATACATAAATATAAGTCAAAATATCAAACATCACCATGTTTTTTGCTTTTCTGTCATGTTTAACGTCAGTAACAATTAATGACACTGTCGCATCACAAATAACGGTAACTCACATTATTTCAGATGAACCACTTTCCATCAGATGGGCCGTCTGCCAGTCTGCTAAACTCATGTAATAAGTAAAATTTGAAAAAAGCAGAAACATAAGACAATTTCAATTCTGTAATACACGTTTCAATCAGAAACATATTTATCAAGATATTCGTGTGTCAGATATAGTATTTTTAGAGCAAAAATATGGTAATTTCAGAATATATTATCTTCACCTCGTTCTGAACTTAATCATACAAGTCTCGTATAAGAATACATTAGTATACATTATTATCATTTGTAACCCATATTCATGAATAATAGAGCGAGGTCATCGCACATTAATTTATTAAACCGCTCCAATGTAATCTAATTCATTGATAAAACATCAATCGTTATTATAAATAAATTTCAAAGAGTTTCAATAAATATACTCATCTGCAACTGCCGTTTGTCTGTATTTATAATATAAAACAATAACAATAATATTGCTTAAGAAAACTACGTTTTAACGGTTTTAAGCGCGGTAATTTATTTGATTTTGGTTTATCCGACGTTTCGGCCGCTTTTCAGTGACCGTGATCACGGACGACAAAGATGACATTTGTTCAACGAGTATTGTTAAAGTTTTATTTAGCCTACCGCCAACTTGTTCATTTTAATTATTTACTTTTACTTACTCTATGGGAGCCTAATCTAATTTACCACCGCTTTACAACATGTTATGGCTCGAAGAGAAGAAACGGCGCAAGAAACTCTTCAGCAAACATACCTAGCTGTAAAAATTATAATATAATATTAAAATAAGTGGAAGGAAAAATAAAATAAACTATCAGTCAAGTTGGTTTGTGTTCCGTTGCACGCAGAAAGAGCTCACAGTGTCTTGAGGTCTGGCAGTTGGTTTTTGCTGGGCCCAAACCCACTTACTAGTTTTGGTGATCGGATCCCAAATAGGTGGTACCTACTTGCCAAACATCTTCTCTATTGAAATTTGGGTTGTTTTTTAATTTCAATAGACTCACGCAATATATAAAATTTATGAAAATATTAAATAATATTGTTATTATCGTTATTATTTAGGACCATTAGTGTCAGGAAGTGACGAGTATGTAATTAGAGAATTATGTAACGTAATATTAATATATTAAGAATCGTTTAATTTAAATTCAAAACGAAAAATGCTGATCAATAAGTTAAAATAAATAAATAATAATAAATCAGCAGACAAACTCACACTCTGTATATCACCAAATTAAGCGAGTTACGCTTGTGTTATGGCTAATGGTCCGTTGTGGACCACTCTGGGGCCAATCCCAAACACCCAGACCATAGCAAATAACGGAGAAAATTCGTTTGCGAAATTTACCATACCAGGAATCGAACCCGGAGTATGTGCGTTGCAGTGAGGTAAGCCGGCAAAGACTTAGTCCGCTCAACCACAGAGGCCGTCATCAAAGTGATTATAAGTTATGATTCTCGCACAATAATTAGCCATCCTACAGAGCTTCTATAACATGTGCATTCGACCAAAGTCGAATAGAAAATGATCTTTCGTCACTACGCTCGCTTTTATATTCGAAATCGGCTCAGTAGTTTTTTAGTCAATCCCGAACAAACAGACAAGCACAAAAAATCTAAAAACAAAGACCAACTTTACCATTTATATATTATATATTTATTTCATAATTGTAGTCTTTCTTAATGCAAAGCTTGTAAATAGACGGTCCAGCTGGTAGTACAGTGGTTACCATCGCCTATGGACATTTTCATCAGCAGGGGCGAAGCCAACGCGTTGTCAGCTTTTAGGATGGGATAAAGCGGATGGGATAGGGGAATAAGATAGAAGAATCAGACAGGAGAAATAGGATAGAGGGGATTGAATATAAGACCGGAATACGGCGATGGGATAGGGAAAGCGAGATAGGGAGAGGGGAATCGGGATAGAGAAAGTGGAATAGGGATAATGGGATAGAGGAATTGGGGTAGAGACAGTTGGATAGGGACACTGGGTTAGGCAAAGTGGGATAGAGGGACTGGGACTGTGAGTAATCGGAACTCTCACACATCGCAAAAAACACGGTTAGCTCAAAACTAACCATTTCACGCCAATATTCTGTGTGAACGTGGTATCACAGCGAACAAGCTGGCCCCAAGAATTACAATCAAGATAATTATTCGAGTTCCGCTCCACCACACACACTACTTTACAAGTAGGTATTGTACATAATATCATTAATAGTTCACCAACGAAATTCCTGTATGTCTGAATCTTGACATTTACTTATAAAAGTCGATTATGATAGAAAGACGACTTGACCTCAAAGTGATAAAAGATTAGTGTTCATTATTCCTTATACAGTAGTATCCTTCACTATTATTGTTAGGTCATAACGTTTATTGTATTAGTTTCTTTAGTTAATATTTGAATTTATTTAAATTTAATTGAAGTTGACTATCAAATTAATTAATTTTTAGAATACCGTAGAGCAAAATCAGAGGCCTTATCGTGTTATCATGTCCACAAGTATTTATTTTCCTTCTGTCTATATCATATTCTACTTTTTTAATGTGCTATGTCTATTTATATTATTGATTTAATATTTAAGCAATTATTTGACGTTTTACATTAATTTAAAAACTAGTACAATAGAGGATTCTAACTTATATTGTATTCTACTTTAAGACTTTAAGTAGAATACTGAGCCTAGGACATAAACATAAAAAGGTTAGTTACTTCGCTGAATCGCTATAATAATTGATGGCTGGGTTAGAAGCCAGTCCTCTGATCACCCGAAGAGTCAAACGATATGTTTTGATTATTATTAGAAAAAAATGGATCACTGCTTCATAGTTCGAGCATAACGAAGAGGTTCATCTTACATCTTTTCTATACCAAAAAGACCGAACTTCCAAAGAAGAATATTACATTAAAATGCAGATCATGCATACTACTATTACTATCGCCTAAATATCCAAAATTGCATTATTTTTGTTTTCAAAGAAGCATGGCCAAAATGGAGTGTTGTTGAGCTAAACGAATAACTATACGACGACAATCTCATTTACATATATTTGCTAAGGCTTTAAGCAAATTCAGTCGCTTTGACGTAGTTTACGGTGTTTACTCTGGACATTTGCGTAACAATTTCCTTTTTTGCCAAGTCTACTTGACTATTATTCGTTAAGTGTCGTCTTTATATTGATACCTACACTTCTTTGTGACCGTTTAGTTCTTGTTTATATTGCCGAGAGGGTCGCTAAAATAGGACCCGGTGTCAGAAGAGAAGCAGACAGGACAGAAGATGCTTTATAAATAGTAACAATTCTTTATTGGCCCATTCCTATAAGTATCAACCGGTTACTTCCATTACAATAAATTAACATTCGATATAAGCTCGATACAAGTAATGTCAAAGTTCAACCGATGGTAAGGAAAGTTATTGAATAGTAAGTTATCGTATCTGTATAACTATATATAAAACAAAGTCGTGTTGATTAAACCATTTATAACTCAAGAACGACTGAACCAATTTATATGATTTTTGTGTTTTTGGAATTGTCTTCGTCCGGAATAGGATAATAAGTATTTAAATATAATATTCATCAATAAAAAAATATCATTAAAAAACATCAGTCTAGCCATTCATTTGTTATCATTTTTCCTGGCCGATATCGGCAATGGTAACTGACTGCATTTAAACTCGTTTTCATTTTTGTCAGATTAAGTGAATTATTTTTGTATGTGTTCAAAGGGGTCCCGGGATGGTTTGAATTCAGATTTGAACCAGATAGATGGCGCTGCAATTGGATTCCAGGATTTAGGTGAAATTACTTTTGTGTGTGTTCAAGTGGATCTCGGGATGGTTTAGATCCACGATTGGACCCGGTAGCCACCTACCGGGCGAGTTGTTAAGTGGCGCAACCGCCGCTTAACAACTCTTTATCGGTGGGGCCGATTTTCATGTTTTTTTATTAAACTACCCGCCTGCCGCTTTTCGCTCATCAGCGGGTAAGTGAGAGAGAACTCTGCTACGCTAAAGTCAGCTCACACTTTACTCGGGATTGGTAAAAAGAACTCACTCGGGACGTTGCTCGTCTTCGCACATCTTTCTTCGCTTCAAAGAAAATCGGTCTCAAGAATGACACGCGTAGAACACGCAGGATCCTACCTCAGCGGCCTTGGTGCTAGTGATGGCTGAAGTTGAACATCACCTGCGGCGTGCATCTAAAATGACTGAAGGTCGTTGGACATGACTACAAAACAGAATATTCACTAGAATAGTCTTTATAAGTGCATATTCAAGTTATTATCCGGCCAAAAGGCCACAAATAAGTTTAGAATAAAATTCTAATGACTTCTTTATCTTTAAACAATATAATTGTGAGGAACTTAACATCATTTAGCAATTAATTTAACAGACAATAGTGTAATAATTTTGAAATATAATAAATGCTATGTAAGTTTACATAACTTGCACGATATATTTCGCAGGTGTGTGAATACGTAGCGCAATAATATAACATTTTAAGAGTACCATTTCTGTACATGAAAGCTATAAAAAAATATGTATGTGCAATTCACACACGTCAGAAGTTATACTTCAGAAGAGTAAGCTACGAGAGAATGAGATAAATGTAGAGTATTAGGGGTATTAGGTTTATTATTTTTATAATATTTTTACCAAGCTCAAAAGTTATTTCATATTTTAATGAAAAATGATATATTTCGTATATTACACATATAAGATATATTATAACACATATTATTCAGATTCCATGTGCGACACGAGAGGATAATAATAACTGATGATAACTTGCAACTTGAAAATATTTCCAACTCTATCTTTATGAGCATAGTGCTTAAATGATTAAATATCTCTTTTTACTGTTGCTTTTTTGTTTCAAGTTTCAAATCACAACGATTCTAAGGAAGTTGCTCATCAAAAAAACAATTAAGATAGACGACATAAATGATTTAGAACACGACTTTTTTGAAAAAATTGTCTGTTTAGAATTCACGTAAAAACCACAAAGCCGATTTCGATACGGTTTTAATTGGTCGATAGCAAATTTTTTAAATATAATTTTGCTATCCGACTTTACCTCCTGGAAATACGGCAGGATTTTTCCGAAACTAGTTTAAAATGGTCATGACGCATAATAATTCGCTAATTCCAATACAATTTTCCCTAAAGTAAAATGAATCAAAACACTTTATTGTTCCGAATAAGTAAAAAAATTAAACGTACATTCTCCAAAATCCTTCATAATTTTATCTTTAAAGAATATAACTCAGTTATTCATATCTAACATTAAAGAAATAACACAAGTGGTTTTTATACTAGATGGACTGTTAAACATTTAAAAATAACACATTGCTCTCTGCCTTACTAAATGTAACAGAGAATGTTTTTACTACGAATTGAAATCAGCCGTTTTGAACTTTGGATACCTACAAAAACCCGGGTCACTTTTTTACAATACCCGTTTGTTACCAACCTAGAGTAATGGATCGGAATAAAAAAGCTTATTTCCTACGATGATTGTGCATTAGTCAAACAAGTATACGAAATAAACCAAGTACTTTGCTGTATAGAAACTGCTTTACTGAAGATATTGTTTTGCACTCTCAGACAGAAAATCACTTGTTAATGTTAAATGAAGACTTGAATTCTCGTTTTAATATTTTTATTTAATTCTGTATTTCACATCATGTTTTTATTTTAAAAATTAGTAGACTTCATATAACTAGTGGGCGCCCGTGGTCAAAGTTCGACCATAATAATTAATGTCAAAGACTATAATCACAGATTTCGCCAAGGCTACCCTGTTAATTTGACTTCAACAATAAACAAAAAAGTATATTTGCGTGAGTTGACACACACACACGCAACATGGTAGTGTGTGTTATGTTGTTTTTATTGATTTAATGTATCTTTTATGCATAATTTTTTTTAAATATTAGCATTCTGCACTCCTTCTCTATATAAACTATAAGTGTGCCAAATTCATATTCCTCCGTCCGCGCAATTTTCGTAAAAAGAAGTACAAAGTTTTTAATTCACGTAATGATATAATAATAATAGCCGTTATAGGGAAACGGAGAGTTTACCCGTCACGCTTGTTCTAGGTTTGGCAGGTTTGACACATTGGTTATCTCGATGTGCAGGTTGCATCACGATGCTTTATTTTTTTAAGGCGGGGTAAATGCTATTTACGCCCAATACTGGGTCCTTTGCAAGGGATTAGACCGTTATCTCATGCGATGGGGTAACTCGATTTCTCGTCGTTACCCGCTCGCAATCGATCAGCTTGTGTGGAGACTCCGAGAAGCTGCACGGGCAGCAACCCATACCCACTAAAACCACCCTCCTCCCATGTGCCCCGCGCTTTTTTGTGTAGGAAAGACTGAGACTTAGAACGTAGTTACGCCCAGTCCAACTGCATCACGATGCTTACCTTCACCGCTGTTAGCACGTGGTAATTGTAACAATATGCACATTAGGCCAGAAAATTACATAAGTGGTGCATGCGTTTCGGCTAGGTTTGAACCTACGCCTTTGAGACTGGGACGCATGCGCTGGCCATTACGCTAACACGACTTACCATCTATGCTAATATTATAAAGACAAAACATTTGTAATTTTGTATGTTTGTAATCAATAAACTCAAAAACTACTGAACCGATTTAAAGAATTGTTTCACCATTCGAATGCTTCATTATCCTTAACTAATATAGGCGACATAAAACTTAGGGATCTCTACTAAAACTTCAATAATGTAACTCGTCAATCTAAACGAAATACTTTGCGTTGAAATCGGGATATAGATTTTTATTTTTGCAGGGAAGGACAACATCTTGCCTGCAAGACAACCACTAGCAGGCCCGCTAGTCTTAGTATAAAGATATTAGAACTCTGTCCTAAGGCTATATAGGCTATTCAACTATAGTTCAAGGCCTCAACAAATTATACTACCATTAATAATATTAAACATCTAAGAGCTAAACCTATATTGAAATCAATTAGGGTTATCCAACTTTTAAGCACTACAAGACGTTCCACTTTAATAAATTCCGAGGTGTAAACAAGTACAAGCTGAAATCAACCGTATAAACATTAAATAAGGTAGATTTTAATATAGTTAAATAAATGGTTTCAAAATAATTGTGGTCAAGACGTGGAAATGGAAATCATTCCTTAAGGTGTTTTCCTTTGAAAAGTTTAATAAGATTGCGTTTCAAGTAAAAGGTGAGATTGTATTACGTAACTGAATTAAAGTTTTCCTAATTTTTTTATACTTATATTTTTATATACACCTTTACTACCTGTTACCTGCCCGAGTAACCACAACCCAAACTCCATAGTCGCTGGTAGTTTTTACCTGTTTTAAGGAGATGCACAGAAAAACTTTCAGGTTTTATAAAATGACGAAGGTCTGGCAGTCGTGGGCTCTTGCTCTAATAAAAAGACAATCGGATGGATATGACAAAAAAGCCAATGATTCAGTTTCACAAAATATTTTTTTTTTATAGCTGGAGTAGAGCAGTCGGTCTCATGGCCCACGTAATGGTAAGTGGTTATCTCGCCTATGAACGTTTGTGACACCAGAGATGCGTTGTCCGCATCGACCAAAATGTATGACACCCTTTTTAAAAAACTCCACATTGTAGTGCTGTGGGAAAACCTAAGCTGGGAGCTCGTTCCAAATGCTCACCAACATCATCGCACCACTCTTCGGCGATTGGGATTTCAGCCACACTTCCTAGACACTTGGAAGTCATCCATTGCACGTGGTGCATGCTCCTTCGTGCCATACGTGTGCAAGCTTTGGAATGAACTCCCTGAAACGGTTGTCTCAGTGCGCTACAATATTTGGCTCTCCAAAAAGGGCGTAAACGGATATTTTCAAAGTCTCGACGATGTAGGCAACACAGTGACTCCATTAGTGTCGCAGATGAGTCCTGATTATGGCGAGCGGTGTGGTGGTAGAACGAAGACGAAGGCGACTATGATTACGAAGATTGCCATCTTCAGCGCAAGGACCTAGGGGTCACAAGGTAAGGTACCATGCATTATCTACCAGTTTTATTAGTATTTTGCCATCATCAAAAAAACCGGGAATTTAATTCCGATATTTGAAAATTTACCAACTTTATTATAAGTTACGTTTTACCTAAGTTTTAAATTTTATTTTTGATTGGGAGCGGGGAGGGGGGCTCAGACTGCTTTTCGTACCCCGACGCCCAAAATGATTAGTATAGCTCTGATCACGGAACCCTAAGAATTCTCAAAATCTTCGTACGAACGTTAAAATGTTCAAGATTATATAACACAAACAACAGTAGACTATTAAAGAACAAGTCAAACAAACTTCCATTCATTTGTACTAAAATAATAAATTAAACATTCAATTATGAAGTGTTTGAGAGAACATTCGTTTTAAATAAACATTTGCATTACAGACGTCTTCGAATCCGGGATATAGAAAAAATATCAAAATAAACGAATCGTTTTTCCTTTGATTTGCAATTATTTATTAGTTTATTGTTTATATATAAAAAAATCTTATACATTCTTTATTTATACATGTGTCTATAAATCATATCAATCAACACAATTTACTTTAAATATAAACATCACGACCATTTAGCCTATGTAGCTAAAAGGGTTTATCCGTGCAGGAACGGAGAATGAATACAATTTCCTGCGGCCGGCCGGCCTGTCGTGAGAGGCGACAAAACAACCCACAGCCAGGTGGTAGGATGGCTACCACCCCTGGTCTAAGGAATGTCGCCATGACAACCTTGACTTGTGTTCCGGCATTAGTGACCAGATTCCAGTGTGCCTTAAGAGAGGAGCAGCGCAATTGTAGCACCTTTGGTGTTACAAATGTCCATAGGCTATGGTAACCGCTTTGCACCAAATGGGCCGTCTGCCTGTCTGCTAAACTCCTGCAATAAAATTTAAAAAAACAGCAGTCAGGGACTTTTGGGCCAAAGAAATGTAAAGAGTTGAGATATGGTTTAAAAAAGCGTTATATATTGAAAACCTCAGCCTTTGTTTCTATCTGGAAGATGTCATTAAGTCCCTGAGTATATATACTTGTATTCGTACTGATAAACTTTGGCGCTCTGGGTAATATAATTTTTTTTGTTGATATCACTGACAGGCAACAACTATATTATAAAATAAAAAAATATTTTAAATTTAACTATCATATTTTTAAATGTTTATGCTAATACTTATCAGTCCATTAAAATTTTAATGTAGAGCAAGAGAGTCAAGATTATATTTGACATTAAAAAAAACGCAAATGATTTATCTTAAATATAAATTGGCTACTGGTATTGCCGCAGACCCTTGGTTTGTTAGATAAAATGAACACGTGTCTAAAAGAAAAAAAAATGACGCGTTATAATTTTTCAGACGTCATATTGTTATGCTCGTACACATTTTCCGATTCTGGTTTCAACACTTCTGGTCAACTTGCTTAATCAACAGTTTCTATCGACAGCAATGCTATCTACACTATTGACAACACATTTAAACGTAAACGTCATGTTGACATTGACGGATAAAATGTCAAAGTTCTTGTTATGTAAGGTCGAATTATTTGAATATTCCATGATTGTACGCACTTATAATAATCTCTATAGACTCTGTCTCACGAAATAAGTCACGCATACGGA
Source organism: Dendrolimus pini (assembly GCA_949752895.1). Lineage (NCBI taxonomy): Eukaryota > Metazoa > Arthropoda > Insecta > Lepidoptera > Lasiocampidae > Dendrolimus > Dendrolimus pini. The sequence goes on along the minus strand of OX457147.1, from coordinate 7,732,248 downwards.
GCGCTACGGTCCTGTAACGGAATGTTAGAAATTTATACATATAATAAAATTGTAGAGGTCAAATTTCTGTACAATGAAAAAAAATGCTAAAAACCAAGTCAGGGGGATGTAAGAAGCGCAATAGAACTAATTTAATTTTTTTTCAATTTTTTGTTTCTCTGTTTGTCTGTCTGTTTGTACCGGCTAATCTCCGAAACGACTGGACCGATTTACATGAAATTTTGTATGGTGATAGCTTATATCCCTGGTCAACATATAGGATACTTTTAATCCCGAAAAATTAAAGAGTTCCCGTGGGATAGTTAAAAAAGTTTTAATTACTTAAACAGCTTATAACAAACTGAAAGTAATTTCTCTGCAACGTAACATAATAGAAGCGGAGATTTTGACAGGGTGTGGTGTCGGTGAGAGAGATTTATCTTATATACATATTATATATACAATATATAAAGCTGATAAGTTTGTATCTTTTTTGTTTGCTTGAACGCGCTAATCTCAGGAACTTCTGGTCTGATTTGATATTTTTTTTCAGTGTTAGATAGACCATTTATCGAGGAAGGTTATAGGATATATTTCATTACGCTAAGAGCAATAGGAGCGGGGCACCAATGAAGAATGTATCAAAATGGAGGGGGTTTTTAACTTACTTTTTTTTTAAACTATTCCACGCGAACGAAGTCGCGGGCAGAAGCTAGTATAAAATAAATTTAGAAAGTTTTTTATTGCATGAGTTCAGCATATAGACCGTCGGCCCACCTAACAGAAAGCGGTTACCATCGCATATGAACATTTGTAACACTGAAGGTGCTACCAATGTGCTGGCGCTCTCTAAAAGGGACTGAAATCTGGCCATTAATGCTGGAATAATATAACTCGAAGATGTTAGGGCGGCATTCTCTAGACCAGGGAAAGGAAACAAATACCCCACCACTTGACTGTGGGTTGTTTTGTTGCCTGTTACAATAGGCCGCCCGGCCGTAGAAATTGTATTCTTTCTACATTCCAGCACGAATAGTTTCTGTGCAGAACGATACGCACGGATATTTCCCCAAAATTCCGATTTAATACCTATTATTAGTAAATAGATTAATAATATAATATAACTTTTACATTAAAACACTTGATAAAAACAAAATAACAACGTGGCTGAATCGATCTCTTGCAATTAGTTCTATTTTTTGCCACGGAACTTTTTTCGCGAGACGCACTCTAAAAACGAAATTACACAAAAATACACAAGATGTATAAAATTTATTATTGTATATTCTCCGTTTCTGCGTCAATAAAAGTACTTTTAACTAGAACTAAAAAAACTATACTAGGATAGTAAGCAAAATGGATATTTAGTAGCTTGTATCTAAAATATAAGATCGTTTTTTAATACGTCAAAGAAGCAAGTGAGGTGTGTAAGAATAAGCCTGTATGGCGCTCTGTTGTTCGTGCATACCCCGCAAGGGACCTGGCGTGAAGTTATGTATGTATGTATATGTATGTTTTTTAATACCATCAGCGACATGTTCGTGGGTAGATCAAAGTATCTCTCATAACATAATTACTTAGGTACAGTGCTTTGTGTTCGCAATTTTTTATAATGTGTTTCTTTATTGTATCTAGAATGAGCAGTCTGTTCTTGATACACTTGATTTGATTGTAGTTTGGTTCATCCGCGCACAAAATGAACTATTTTAGGAACACTATACAGACATGATAATAAACGCATTATTTATTGCGCATCTGAATAACAGTTCATGTAAACGTAAAGGTTAAGTGGTGCCATAAATGAAAAAGGCTCCAGAGTATATGTATATATATATATATATATATATATTTTTTTTGTCATATTGTTACAACTCAGGTCCCGGCATAAACAAAACCCATCTGCATATCTGAAACAAAACATTTTATTACCTGCCGGCATTTACACTAATTGTAACTCTTTTATGATCGTCTTCTTTTGTTTACTTTTTGTTTAAAATTTGTATTTAGAAAACAGCCCGTTGTTTTATTGTACTCTTTTATGGCAGTTTGCGCCCGAGTCATTAGCCAGATTTGGCGGATTAAGCCAACTTAGATACGGGACATTGCATTTGTGCAGTATAAAACGATGACCTGATGGAGGGGGAGGCAGTCGAGCGAGAACCACGATCGAAGCGATACGCGTATACTACAATCGGGAATCTATTAATGACGGAATTTGCGCGCTTTATTGACTTACAACCTTCTGCATTACGTTTGGACTTGTTGTGTTCAGTTATATTTGTATCTGTTTTATACGTGTTTGTATAGTTCTAATAAATTCTATAATAATTTCAACGGCATTTTAATTCGAGTCTCGCGACTCGTAACAATATTTTTAAATCCAAAGCCAAATATAGAATTTTAAAGAAGAAGTACTTATTTCTAGGTAAAATTCAATACCAGTAGCCAACCCGTGGTGTCCTGGATGATGGGTCACACTTTTATTATGGGACGTGTCTTGCGTCGATACTTCGGCGGCGTCCCATCTACCAGCCGCTAGCATGTCTGCTGATACAGCTGCTGCACAACAGGAGGTCCTAAGATGCCGCAAATATTCCGCCATCGGAAATGGTTACATATTTGCGACTTTTGGGGTCGAGACCCTGGGACCATGCGGGCCTGAGGAGCACAAACTTTACCGAGACATAGCGAAACGCGTGGTAGACGTCTCACGTGATCAAAAGACTGGTCTATACCTCGGACAACGCATCAGCGGTGCCATACAGCGAGGTAATGTGGCTAGTCTTTTGGGCACGTTTCCAACTGGCAGCGGTCTGTCTGGCACTAGATTTTATAGTTTAATTTTAATTTGTATATATTATAGTTTTATTTAATTAAGAAATTATAAAAATGTGGGTACAAGTAATAAATTACTTACAATATGTTGGAAAGTAATTACAGAAGATGTTATCAGTAACCCACTAATATAGAAATAATACTGGATACAACGAAGGTTACCTGTGTACTTTTTCGTTCACTTTATCTCAATAATTAGAGCCAGCACGGTCTTTTCTTTTGGTACTCCTCCTATATTCTGGCATACATCTGCCGTCACGTTACAATGCATATCATCGTGTCACGTGTACTTTTATTATCAAAATAAATTTCCTGTCTATGGCCCAATACTAGGTACAAAGTACGATTCCATAGCCAGTGTCAAAAATTCGTATTCTACTAATAGTACTACTAGTACTAGTAGAAAAAAATAGTATTACCACATCTAGTAATGGCGTTAGCCCAAATAAATATTGATATATATTTACCTCGCCAAGCTTGTAAGGAATTTATGGAGACATATTGCAGCATAACATTTTAGTACACATCATGTCATTATTATAACTATAATAATATTTTTCTCTCCTTTTATTGTGTATTGGTCTTACTGAGTATGCAATTTTTGCTACAACTCCATTAATTCTTCCAACAATAAGTCTGTAACATACTTCTGTATAAAACTTATAAAAAAAGGACTTGAGATATAAATAGAATAAGAAATATAAAGAAAACAATATTTAGCTAGACCCGTTGCTAGGGAGTTGGAAAGGATTTGGGTTCTATTTATTATTTGTATTTTTCCTTCTAATTAACCTGTAGTATACATTATTTGTATATTCGATTTTATAATGAATACAACATGTCGTTAAAAGTAAAAGAGGTATACAATTCGATCTTATTTAATTTTAATGTTATTTAACTCCATACAAATTTACTCGAAACTTTTGTGAATCAAATGGCTATAATTACTTAGGTGTACGTGTAAGAAACATGAGCGATCATAGTATACAACTACTTATCACCATGAGTGGTTTAGTTTCGAAAGATTATTATCACCAGTTTATGATTCTCTCAATGTCGAATTACAAAAACTGTTAGACAAGGTCGTGTTGTTATGTTACATCCATTTAATAACATTACGCATATCTCGAGAGAGTGGGAAAATAGCGTTTTATTAAACAACATGCCTAATTATTAATTAAATTGACGCACACCATCTCGAATATTATAAAATCTAAACACGCAGTTTCTGTACATTGAAGCTTTTTAAAAAGACATCTGGAATAGACTATATAAACGACGAACGAAAATCATCGTGTTCTCATACGATGTTTTTTTTTTTATATTTCTGAAACTACTAGACCAGGGGTCGGCAACCTTTTGAGTCGGAAGAGTCAAAAATACAATTTCGAAATTTCAAAGCTTTTAAAGAGCCACAAATTTTTCCTTGCCAACAATAAATATTACTTGCATAAATTAAGTGTTTGATAATAACAAACAAATCTATTTGTTCATATATAAGTAGTGTTTTTCACAACAAAAAGATAATATTTATGTGACATTATTAGACAATTACTTATTATTAAATAAAAGAATGAAGACAATTAACTTATTAACTTACAAGACTAACTTGTGCTTCAATAACAAACAATTGGGCAAACAAACTCAATGGAAACCATGTCTTTTTTACATATCAAGAGCTTCATAACATATAGGGGAATACGCAAAAATGCAATTTTATGTTTACAAAAAATATGCATGTTACAATTTAGGAGGTCTTACCAGTATGCAAGTGTACATAAGAAGAAGGGTATTCCGGATTTCAGCCTTATACGATCAACTAGTTTTGTTTTATTAACAATGTTGTGCATTGTGTAATACTGCACTTTTGTCTGTACGCCCATTTGGTATGAAGCCCTCGATGTATAACTAAAGAGCCGCAGCTCTACATCCAAAGAGCCACATGTGGCTCGCGAGCCGCAGGTTGCCGACCCCTGTACTAGACCGATTTTTTCAGATCGACAGCAAATTCTTAGACTTAAAATCACGCTACTTCTTATCCCGGGAATCCTGCGGAAAATTTTATGGGAATGATTTAAAATGAAAAAAAGAAACGAATTCCAAACTGATTATTTTACTGATCGATAGCAAATTTTATGTAATAAAAAGTGTGATATTTTTATCCCGAGAATCCCGTGGGAATTTTCTGGGAGTGGTTTGTAGTTGTTCGGGTACATAAAAATTAGCTTATTCCGATACGGTTTCACTAAACCGTTAGTATAGCTTACATTCTTTTTTAAATACTGCGGTATTTTGTGTCGGTATTGTGTGTTAGTAATATTATAAAATTGTAAGTGTAGTTAAGCTATTGCATAGCTTTTATCGCGGGCTTTGAGCGCCGCGACCGAATCAAAAAATTCCGTAACGAAAATAACACCTAACACCCCCCACTCCGCCTACCATGTAGCTCGGCCGAGCGTTCGCTTAACGTGTATGTATATGGTACGACTGTACGAAGCTCGCACGGATCGAGACGAGCTGATCCGAAATCGGACGAATACGTAAGCTGTTTGTGAGAAAGTATATAGGTGTATAGGTACCTATCATATCTTTATAATGCCACACTCACCGCATGTGCGCCCCGTAAGTTTACATGTAGGTATATATGTATACATAGGTGATTTGTTTTCTTATCGGTCACCACGCTCAAAAAGTGTAACTTGAATTAATATCAAAGAAAAAAATACTGCATAAAGAACTTATGTTCTACTGTGAACTTTTAATTTAATAACAAAAATAATATGAAATAAACATTTGTTGTATAATGTTGATTGTTTTAAAGCAACATCAAGCGTTTATATCGAAATATGAATTCTCAATTTGCCATAAATATAATTCTACCTTTTGGCATTAGTTTAAATCGGTAGCAGTTATACGAGTTCAGCTTTCGCCTAGCGTCTATTTCTTCGAATATTATATTTATGAATACCTACTAGACACTGGGCCAATCCACAAACCATTGAAAAGCAAATTATTCTGGTATTGTTACAACTCAGGCCCCGACAAAAACAAAATCCACCTGCATGTCTGAAACAAAACCACATTTTATTACCTGCCATTTAAACTACTTGTAACTTTTATTATAATCGTCTTCTTTTGTTTACATTGTGTTTAAAATTTGTGATTAGAAAACAGACCATTGTTTTATTGTACTCTTTTATGGCAGTCATTAGCCAGGTGTGGCGGATTAAGTCGACTTAGATACGGGGACATTGCATTTATGCAGTATAAAACGATGACCTGATGGAGGAGGAGGCAGTCGAGCGAGAACCACGAGTAAAGCGAAACGTGTGTACTACAATCGGGAATCTAATAAGTGACGGACTTTGCACGTTATATGGAATTACGACCTTCTGCATTACGTTTGGACTTGTTGTGTACGGTTATATTTGTTCCTGTGTTATACGTGTTTGTATAGTTCTAATAAACCTTATAGTAATTCTAACGGCATTTTAATTCGAGTCTCGCGACTCGTAACAGTATTTATAAGTTTACGTTTGATCGATATTGTTCCCAGCCATAAATAAAAATACAATCTATGATAAAACATGCCTATTTTTGTAAAAGCTATTCACGCGTGACTTGTAGACCAAATATTGAATTCATTTCATGAAAAACAGACGACGCGCGACGGTTAGGAGTACCACCATAGATAATACACTATATATAAAAAGTTCCACTCTCCAACGGTACGCATCAGAAATCGTCCACTTTGTTGGTAATTCTACTATATCGTCGGTGTCGGTGCAGGACTTTGACCCAGGAGTTTTTATTGAAGTGAAACTTCTATATAGAGGGGGTCTTACGATGTTTCGCTCACGATAAGGTGTCACAGCACGTGGTCTTAATACCTACATTTTAAACTCGTGATATCTTTTGAATGGAATTTCCGAATTGAATTATTCAAAAAGTTATATAAAGGTATTGAAGCAGTCTTGAATACGAAGTAATTTATTTTGATAAGGATTAATACCAAGATACAAATAAAGAGTCTTTTCTAGCGGCGGCATTTTAATTAAAATTTTAAAATAAAAGAACACTTATTGTGGCATAACTATAATAGTTAGATATATTTATATAGTGTCGCGACACTTTTTATAAGTAATGATGTGTTCTGCAAAGTCGTAGTACATTATTTTATTCTATCATCAATAGTTTTCGCAGCGCACACGATTTTAGGTATTTTTTTACACCTTCGGCAACATTATTGTAGTTTTAGTAAGGCCCCTAATTTATTTGTAAATATAATATAGCCTATGCTACCCGAGAATAGTGTAGCTTGCCAACAGTGAAAGAATTTTTCAACTCGGTTCAGTAGTATCGGAGCCTCTTCATCAAAACTGAGCAAACGAAATATTATTGATTTTTTTTATATATATTTTTCTATTAACATAATTTGACGTCCGAATGAAGATTGATGACGAAAGATGCGCATTTCTTAATGTTCCATTGTATGTGTATAATTTTAGAGTAGACTGTGAATGTTTTTTTGGTTCCGGATCGAATTCAGTTTTTGTTTGATAAAATAAAATATGTTTAAATAATAATTGCATTGATTAAAACGTACCCAACCTAACCAAATCATAATTTGCAGTAAACCTGCGAAACATCGAAATGTGTGCTGGGACACATATTATTGTTATTAGTTTTTTGACAAATTATTAATAACTATTACACTTTAAATGTATTAACAATTTTAACGAAAAACGCGTGCGTCTTGGGACTCCCGACAGAAGTGATAACTTAAACTAATCTAAGTTGAACTATTAAATATTGAAATAGTTTAACTTGAGAAAAGCTTAGGTTATTACTTACATTTTATGTATATTAATATGATAATGTAATGAAAGGTTATTTATTAATAAATAATAGTATTGATTATAAAGTATATTTTATTCTCAGTTACAATTCTTGAGTATCTACGCCATTAGAATTTTGTGTATGTACATTATTAGTATCATTATTTAATCTAATAACCGAAATACGGCTAGCGGTCAGAGTGAGAGAGGAGGAGCCTGCATACCTGTGCCGTATGCGTGACAGAAAGTAACGCGTTACGTAACGAAGCCGTTTACCCTCCGATAAGAAGTTATCAGTTCAAAAATAAAAAATATAGCTACAAGGTTCTGCATTGACGCGGACGATATATTTATCAACTGAGCTACGTCTGCTTATCCAGCATTAAAATAACAAAGGTGAAATTCATGGAATTATGGATCAGATTTACATATTTAAAAGAATTATCTAATAATACTTGTTTGAAGTACTAGCATAGTAGCAACAAGCAAATTATAATACATCTAAAAAGCTTTCCAAGGTCAATCTAATGAAGAGAGTCGAGAAATGTAAATCCATTAAAAACCACGCTACTAAACTAAAATTTGTTTAAAATCAGGTTTTTGGACGTCGTGAAACCAGTTCTCTGAATGAATTAACTTAATTATCTATGCTTTACTTTAAACGATCTCTTTTTCATTCGTTTAATTGATTTATAACCAAAATAAAAATGGTAGTGATCTCAATCTATTCAACTTAAAACACTTGAAGTACAAATGGCCGTGGACGAGTACTAGAAAAACGTTATTGGGTCTAAGTTGAAATATAAAAAATATAATAAAACTACGTTTTACCGGTTTTAAGCGCGGTAATTTATTTGATTTTAGTTAGTCCGACGTTTCGGCCGCTTTTAAATTAAATTAGGCTCCCTTAGAGTAAATAATAACCATAAACAAAATTAAAACGAAATAATTAAAATGAACAAGTTGGCGGTAGGCTAAATAAAACTTTAACAAGACTCGTTGGACAATTGTCACCTTTGTCGTCAGTGACCACGGCCACTGAAAAGCGGCCGAAACGTCGGAATAACCAACCGCGCTTAAAACCGTTAAAACGTAGTTTTATTATGTATACAAGTCTCGAAAACTTAAGAAAATATTATATAAAAAATATATATTTTATATTCGATTTCAAGTAATGATGATCAAAAAACGGATACGAGCCGGTCCTTACACTCACCGATTGCTATCACTGCGTGTACTATGTAGTTCCTTAAGACAGGTAAGTGTCTCTTTTCTCTTAAACAATTTAATTTTATGTTCACTTATCTTATATTCTATTCTTCGAAAAAAATTATTAACATGAAAATAATATTCGATTGATACTATAATAATTTAATCAGAATTCAAATTTAACCTTTTCGTATATGCAACGTGGTTGGGCCTCTATGTCATGGAAAACTAGATTAGAGCGATATAGGTTTCATACTTTCCAGAGAACTAGCTTCTTTACAGGACTATTGACATTCCTACAATTTACTGAACTAAATTTAAAAAATTCTACTAAATATTAACAATAAACTAAATTAATATAGAGTATTAAACAAATCGCTGCCAGAAGGCTGACTGCATTGCCAAACGCGATGATAATTCGTTGCGCGAAATACGAACCAGCTTTCTGATCATGGGTAGTATCAAAGAGTTTCTTAAAAATTTCTTTGAAGAAACCCTTTGCCGATGGACCCCACGGACCTAAAATTCAAGTCCAAACGGCACAAATATGTAACACTTCCTAAGGTTCAGATTACTTGAATATAAATGTCAAGTCACTAGCAAACAATGTGGCAGCCGTAACTAGTTAAGAATATACTCTAATGCGACCAGTGCACCACTATCTAGTTCTCAATTTACCGTATCTGTGATCAATTGGATCTTCCGTCCGCTTGTGTGGCCCTGATGCCCGTTGCTTGTCTCATCTCAATCAACTGTCTCACATATATTTAAGTGTTTGACCATTATCTTTATGGAATTGCGCATTATCTTTTGATAAAACAGACTAGACCGACTATGACGAATCTCTCAGTATAGGTAGAAGAATTTTTTAGAAACTTAACTCACTTAACTGGCACCACGACTGAGTCTGTGACCGACTCCGAGGAGTCGGCATCCGAGATCACTTTGGAAGAGATCGAATGGTCGATAAGGAGTCTGAAAAATGGAAAGGCAGCAGGAATCGATAGTGTGTCTGCTGAGATGATCAAATATGGTGGAACCTGCGTCCGGGACGCTTTCCTGTCCTTATGCAACTTGTGCTGGAGGACGGGAAAGGTTCCCAAGGACTGGAGGTGCGCTGTCATCGTGCCCTTGTATAAAGGCAAGGGGTCACGTATGGAGTGCGCCAGCTACAGGGCCATCAGTTTGATCAGCACAGCATCTAAAGTGTATGCGAAGATTGTTGAAAGGAGAATGAGAGTGGTATCCGATGGATTACTGTGGGATGCACAAGGGGGCTTCAGAAATGGAAGGGGATGTATGGATCAAGTTTTCTCGCTCCGCAATATCGTAGAGAAGCAGCTGGCTTTGAGCCGGAAGGTTTTCTGCGGTTTTGTGGATCTAGAGAAAGCATTTGACAGGGTTGTGCGGAAGAACCTCTGGGACATATTGCCCGGATATGGGATTGATGGCCAGTTGCTGCGTGCTGTGCAGTCCACTTACGAGGACTGTATGGCATGCGTGCGGGTGGACGGCAGCCTGTCGCCCTGGTTTGACGTCAATATTGGCGTCCGGCAGGGCTGCGTGCTGTCGGCTTTGCTGTTCATCCTATATCTGGGCAATTGTCTCCAGAGATTAAGATTGACGGATGTTGGGGTGCGGATGGGTGATCTAGTTGTTAGCACTTTGCTTTATGCGGATGATGCCGTGCTTTTAGCCGAATCGCCATCAGAACTGCAAAGTGTTTGCAGTCACAATGATAAAAAATGACTGTCAGGCGAGAGGCTTACAAATGTAAGCCAAATACAAATGTAATTCAAATGAATGCGAAGAAAACAAAGGTTATGGTGTTTGAAAGAGAAGAAACCAGAACGAATGCAAGGATAATGGTCGACGATGTTATGCTGGAACAAGTGAATGAGTTTGTATATCTTGGATGTGCTTTTAGTAGGGATGGAAGGTACACCGCTGACATAGAAAGAAGAGTAAATTTAGGGAATAGTGTGAATGGAGCGTTAGGTAAACTTCTAGGCGCTAAGAACCTCAGCCAGAAGGCCCAGCTTGCCATACACAACGCGTTTCTGGTACCTACACTCACGTATGGAAGCGAGAGTTGGGTATGGAATAGAGAGCATGAAAGTAGAGTAAACGCGGTCCGAGCACTGCGCAAAATCTGCGGAGTGACACTCGCGGACCGCGTTCGTAATACCGAAGTAAGAAAGAGAGTTGGTCTGAAAGAGAGTGTCGGGGTGAAGGTAAGGAAAAGAATGCTCCAGTGGTTCGGGCATGTGGAAAGAATGTATGATAAAAGAATGACTAAACAGATATACAATGCAAAAGTGGATGGATGCAGAAGTCGCGGAAGGCCACGACACACCTTCTATGATCAAATTGATCATGTATTAGCAGAAGGTGATGTCAGGAGCCTTAAGAACAGACGAGCGTGCATAACAAGAGCTATGAATGTCAAAGAAGCAAGAGAGGTGTGTAAGAATAAGCCTGTATGGCGCTCTGTTTTTCGTGCCTACCCCTCAAGGGACCTGGCGTGAAGTTATAGATAGATAGATAGACAGATTAACTCATATTACAAAAACTGCATTTGCTTCCCGTCAGTACGGACGACAATCTAAACTTATATATAAAAGAATGTTGATTAATTCCTCTCTAATACTCGATGCACACCACCCTTGTATCTAAAGTTAAGGCAAAAACTTGAATAAAGCATTATTATTATTATAAAACATCCATTGATGCTTTTGAAAAACCACTACGAACGTATGTAAATTGTTATACATTTATAACGAATTTTAAATATTCTCTATAAAAATGTTACACTTGTTTTAGTTTAGTTTTATATAACGTGTGAATTGGATATTATAACAGTTGTAATTATAGTGTTTTATGCTAATAACATGTAAGTAAAATTAAATGTAAACACCCAATAGCGAAATATTATACCATGATATTGTTACGAGCTGCAGGACTCGAATTAAAATGCCGTTGGAATAACTATAGAATTTATTAGAACTATACAAACACGCATAACACAGGTACAAATATAACTGAACGCAACCAGTACAACTGCACAATTCAATAACACGCGCAAAGTCCGTCACTACATAGCTTATCGAATGTACGTCTTGCTCTTATCGTAATACTCGTTTGACTCAACCCTCCGTTCGGGCATTCCTTTTATCCTGTACAAATATAACATGTCTCGACGCATAACATTTCCAGAAATTAGTTCGACACACCTATCTAATGACTGCCATAAAAGATACATAATACACAATAGACTGTTTTTCTTAATTACAAATTTTGAACACAAAGTAAACAAAAGAAGTCCAAATGCGGGAAGGTAATAAACTGATCTTTAGGGCAGGAAGGTGCGCCTTTACTTTTGTCGGCATGTAACAATATCTTATAATGAATATCAATATCAAATCAAATAATTAATTGTATAAAAATATGGTAAGTACACAAAATAGTTGTTCTTTTTATAATGATTACATGTTTTTTTCATTTTTATAATGATTACGGTTCGGCTTACAATTTTGTGTAATCATATTGTTACATACCGTCAAAGAAATGCGCACACCTGCCTGTCGTAAAAACGCAGTTTATTACCTTTCTTGCATTCGGAGTTCTTTTGTTTACTTAGTGTTCAAAATTTGCAATTAAGAAAAACATCCTATTGTTATCGTACTTGTTTTATGGCCGTCATTAGTGTCGAACTAATTCTTGTTGTTATTGCATTGCTTCGAAGCTTGCCAGGTGTGCGGATTAACTCAGTGAACGCGGTTCTTTGATGTATTGTACAGTTTAGTATAAAACAATTGAGGTTGTCTGGAAGAGATCGCTTTTTAGCGATAAGTCGCCTTTTGTACATAACTAGATATAATTTTAGTCTTAAGGTCATGTTTGTATTGGTGTACAATAAAGAGTTATCTATCTATCAATGCCCGAACGGAGGGGTGGGGCAGTCAAGCGACGATTACGATACTAGCAAGACGCGTGTAGTACTTTCGATTAGCGATATAGTGACGGACTTTGCGCGTGTTATTGAATCGTGCAGTTTATACAGTGTCTAGTTATATTTGTACCTGTTTTATACGTGTTTGTACAGTTCTTATACACTCTGTAGTAATTCCAACTGCATTTTAATTCGAGTCCTGTGTAGCTCGTAACAATATAAATAAATACCTAAAAAGCCTTTATTTCCCAATAGTCTCTAGATTTTTGTATTTTTATATTTAAAAGGTCCATGCATTGTCATATAAAGGCCTCCTCCATCTTATGCCGTGACTGTCGCTCTTTAGCTTTCTTTACCCATAAATTTACTGCTTCTAATTTTATGATATCATTCCATCTTCTGAGGGGTCGATCGCGTCCCCGTTTACACTCCCTAAGGAACCAATGTCGGGGTCGTTCGCTTTATCTTCCGTCATCTATGCTAGCTACATGGCCTGCCCACCTCCACTTTAGTTTTGATATGGTGCTTAAAGCGTCGATGATTTTTGTTTTTCTACTTATTTTGTCGCTGTTAATTTTGTCTATTAGTCTGATACCTAACTTGCTCCTCTCTGTTACTCTTTGGAATGATCTTATCTTTCTATTCATTTCTATGGTAGGAGCCGGTAATCTTATAGGTACATACTAATCCTACTTGATTATATATTTCATTTTTTATTTACTGTTAATATTTCAGTGTTATAACGTTACGTTTAACTTACGTTTAACTTTAAACGTAACAAAATACTAAACGATAGTTTAGGTTGCTTAAATTTATTTAAGAAACACAAAACGTACTTAACACCCTTAAATACAATTAGTGACTTGCGCAACGCAAAATTTCCCGCTAAATAACATTAAACAACTGTCAATACGTTTTGTTTAAAACATATTTAGGGAGTTTAATATGATTAACTAATTTTATTTAAAGGCGATCGTTATGCAAGCGGCCCTTAGTGTACAAATACAGGGTGGCGCAATAGAACGTGCATATTTAAAATATTGATTAAAAAATAAATACAAAAGGTATAGTTAAAATAAAACTGAGGTATTATTAAGAAATAACTGAAGTTTATTTTTAAAAAATAACATCGTCTAAATGATGACCCTCTCTACGACGACACTCCTCTAATCGCAAACGGAAGTTATTGAAAACTTTCTTCAGTAATGCTAGTGTAATTGCTGCCATTTCACCACGGATATTCTCCTTGAGCTGATCGATGTTTTTCGGATTATTGCTGTAGACTTTGTTCTTGAGGTATCCCCACAAAAAAAAAGTCAGGACGCGTCACGTTTGGACTACGTGGGGGCCATGGGATATCATCTCTTTTCGAAATCAGTCTGCCAGGGAACATCTGTTTCACAACCGCCATGGAGTCATTTGATGTGTGACAGGTAGCTCCGTCTTGTTGAAACCAAGTCGTAGAATTCACTATTCTTGAATTTTCAAGCTCTGGAGCCAAAAAACCTTCCAACATCGCAACATAGCGTTCGGTATTAACAGTGACGTTTTGCCCCCGCGCATTTTCAAAGAAAAACGGTCCAATTATTCCTCTACCAGAGATTGCTGCCCATACTGTCACTTTAGGACTATGCAGTGGTTTCTGGTGCTTGAGTTTGGGATTCTCACTGTTCCAGTAACGACAATTTTGACGGTTTACGAACCCATTGATATGGAAGTGGGCCTCATCTGAGAAAAGGATATTGTCAAAATTGGAAAATCGATTAAGCATTTCATTAGCAAATGCGAGCCTTGCTCCGAAGTCAGACTCTTTCAATTCTTGTGTTAACTGCAGCTTGTAAGGATGCAGTTTAAAATCCAAGTTTAAAATTCGTTGCAAACTTCGTCGCGATAAGTGTAAGACAGACGATCTCTTGCGAGTAGACATTTGTGGATCTCCTCGTACAGACTGCATAACTCTCTCAATATTGTCGTCGGTCCTAGATGTTCTTGGACGACCTTTTGCTTGTGGTTTAAACGTTGAACCAGTCTCTTCAAAACGCTGTACCCATATTTCAATTAAATTAGCACTCGGAGCTTCACCAATTTGCCGTAGTCCATATTCAGAACAATATAAACGCCTAGTAACGATGTATGAACGAGAGTTCTCGTAAAATGCGCGCACGCAAAATGCGCGACGCTTCCCGTTGAAGTGACTCATAGTGACTAAAACTCCATGAGCCCGCCTACTCAACGATGCAGGTTCCCCCCGCCCGCGCACTTTCTACCCCGCGAAAAAAGATGACGCAATATGCACGTTCTATTGCGCCACCCTGTATAATAACAACAGTCCATAAATGCCCTATTGCTGGGCTCGGGGCTCGGACCTCCCATCATAGGGGGAACAGACAGTATGCCGCCGCCGCTTGTCCAAGGCGGCATGGCAGGTTTGACACATCGGTTATCTCGATGTGCAGGTTGCATCACGATTTTTTCCTTCTCCGTAGTTAGTACGTGGTAATTATAACTATATGCACAACTATGCAATTTTGTTTGTCAGAAACTTGCCTAAGTGGCGCATCCGTTCCGGGCAGTATCAAACCCCCGCCCTTTGGGTACTGGACGCGTGCGCTAGCCGTTACGCTACTACGACTTTATGGTAAACAAGTATTATAAAGATAGTTAAACACTGCATATTAATTATTTTATATAATTTTATATCAGACAGATTCGTTCAGTTAAATTTATTTATTTGTAACTTTTGATGAAACGGATTTCTGTTTTAAAATATTATAGCAAATGGTTACACGTTTTTACTAATAGAATAATTATAATAAAAATCTTCGTCTGATGCACATGATTAATATCATGGTCTTAGAACAAAAACTATTTAATTATTTTTAAGATATGCATATAATTTTAAGTACATAAATATATCTAGTAAATTAAAAATGTTGTGCAAGTGTAGACTTTGTTCTGTTGCGAATAAAATAATAATGAAATAATCGGCAGACAAACACATATATTATTGTATATCCCCAAATTAAGCAAGTTACGCTTGTGTTACGGGTAATATACAACGACCTACTCTGGGGCCGATCCCAGACACCCAGACCATAATAAATAACGGAGAAAATACGTTTCCGAAATTTACTCTACCAGGAATCGAACCCGGAGCCTCTGCGTTGCAGTGAGGTAGGCCGGCAAAGGCTTAGCCCGCTCAACCACAGAGGCCGTCAAAATAGCTTAGATAAGAATGTTGAGATGGACGTGTTGTGTTACAAAAATGAATAAGGTGTGAAATGAGTACATAAGGGGATCTTTGAAAATTGCACCCGTGACTGCAAAATTGAGAGGAAGAAGACTAAGTTGGTATGGACATGTAATGAGGAGGAATGAAAGTCATGTGATAAAAAGAATGTTATACTGGAAGGTTGTCGGATACAAATGTAAAGTTAGACCAAAAAAGAGATGGATGGTTCAGAGATTTTCAAGCTACCTTGATATGAAACTAACAGTAACCCCGATTTACAGCAATAGGTTGCAGCAACAAGATCACGGATTTGTTTTTTTTTTATTGCATGAGTTCAGCATACATGCAGACGAACCACTTGACGGAAAGCGGTTACCATCGCCTATGGACATTTGCAACAGCAAAGCACTGGGACCTGGTCACTAATTCAGGAACACAACTCAAGGTTGTTATGACGGCATACTCTAGAGTTCTAGACCAGGGTTGGTAGCTGTCCAGTCGGGCAAACGCCCTACCACCTGGCACCTGTTAACTAATTAACTACAAATTCTCAGGTTGGTGTGATTGAATTCTGCTAATTTGACCATGCTAGCTTTACGGAGCTGTCCGTATATAGATACAGATTAGTCTCGAAATCTCTTTGATCTGGTAAAGCTATGGTGGAATCCTTATCTTGATAACAGCTCTTAGAGCCAGCTAGATCGGTGTGATACCGTGCTCTCACAGAATGTAGGCATGACGGTTTCAAATTGTTACAACCCCATTTTAGTATGAATTCATTGCCGACAACTCATTGACGTCAATCGCCAAAATGTCGATCAGCAATAAATTCCCGAAAATAATCGAAGCCAGCGTAAGTGAACGCTCTTTTATGATGTCCTAGTCGTCCCATAGGGAGATCTCCCATTGGTGGATCAAACGGTTGCGTTCTTTTTATGCGACATATCCTGTACTCAAATGAAATGGATCGTAAAGCGCTACGTAGATGAGCAATCCAGTATAAATACTAAATACTTTCAACACTGAGTCGACTCTTGTAATTAAATTCAAATGTTTTTATTTAAAATAAGTTCCACTGGAGAACAATTTTTTAAGGTTGAATGAATGAATGAATGAAAACTCTTTATTGTTCAACATAACTTAAACCAAGACATTTAATATACTTAAATACATTACCATTAGAACAATGGGCGGCCTTATCGCTTATAGCGATCTCTTCCAGGCAACCCGGTGTCTAAGGAGACATTACAATTTTTAAATAATATTTGGTGGTTTAACTCAATTAAACTAATTCAATCGTAATAAAAATAAAAACACAATAATAAACTAATATAAATATACATAATTAAATAAATTATAATAATATAAATTACATATACTTACATGCGAAACAATAATAGAATACCATATACTGCAACAAATTTTATTGCATGGACAAATAATGGTCAGTGATCAAGTGTTTGAAAGTACAAATGGATGTAGCTTGTCTGATTGTCAAGGGGAGGGAGTTCCACAGGCGAACAGCCTGTACGGCAAAAGAGTTTCCTACAAAGGACGAAGTATGTTTAGGTATTGTCAGTAGAAGATTTTCATTTGAGCGCAAATTACGGGAATGAGATTGATAGAGGAAACTAAAAAGTTCCTTTAAATATGGGGGAGTACAGGGATTGAAAAGGATATTGTGCAGGAGCGAGAGTAAGTGAACATTCCGGCGAAGGCGAATTGGCAACCATTTAAGCTTATTACGAAATTCGGAGATATGGTCATATTTACGCAACATAAATATGAACCGGATACAAACATTTTGAAGGCGTTCAAGCTTATCTAATTGTTCTTGGGTGATGTCTAGATAGCAAGCATCAGCATAATCAAGCAGGGGGAGAAGCAAGGATAAAGGATATTAAGGTTATACATATAAATTAAAATTTAATTTTACTTCCTAGTATATGTACATCGCTTCGCAGCGTGTTATTGCTGTTAAGGAAAAGAAGACCGACCGAAGAGAGACCGAGTTCGATAGACTTTTGGGTCCCGTTAATTTGAGACTCCAATAGTAATTTTGTGATAAAATAGAAGCCCGTGTAAAAAAGCGTTTTTTTTTTAAACGACTAAGTGCCCATGACAGACAGTATGATGAGTGAGAGTTCCAATGACTCACTTCCTCCTGCCTCTATCCCATACCTTCGTCTCCTAAACAGCATTAACACGTTACGAAGCGGCGTACATAGAAAAGGTAGTATATTATCTAAATTTTCACTTATATATGTGCCAAGTTTCTTGTCGTGTTATTACGATGCGGAATTTTTGCTGATCAACAGCAAATTCTTAGACTTAAAAGTTGCGCTACTTTTTATCCTGAAAATCCCACGGGATTTTTTCTGGGAATCATTTAAAATGGCCAGAATAAAAAAAACGAATTTCAGTGTAATTTCTTCACTGTTTGCTAACAAATTTTATATAATGTGGGATATTTTTTATTCCCGCGAGAATTTTCCCAGGAGTGATTTGTAGTTGTTAGGGTACGTAAACATTAGCTTATGCCGATACAGTTTTCACTAAAACGATACCTTACATTCTTTATTAAATGCTACGACACTTTGTGTCTCGGGAATCCCACGAACATTTCAAGTCACGCGGGGATGAAGTCGCGTGCATATCCTAGTTATTGTATAAAATTACACGAGTAGAACTATGGAAATCAATAAGGTTTCCATACACTTCACAAAAAGAAGTCACAGGTGCACACTTCTCATTATATTACCTTTATATTATTATTAGTATACTCTTACGCTGTACGCCAACAAATTATTGAGATTAAGATCTTTGTCCATCCAAAGGTTGCCTGGAAGAGATTGCTTTAAGCAATAAGGCCCCCCTTGTTCTACAACTACCTTCTAATTTTAAGATATTGTTACATGCCAACAAAAAAGTGGATGCACACCTGCCATAAAACTTGGTTTATTACCTTTCCCGCATTCGGAGTTCTTTTCTTTAATTCGTGTTTAAAATTTGCAATTAGACAATAGCCTATTGTTAATTTACTTGTTTACCCGTCGCAGGTGTGCAGATTACGGTTTCTCGGAAACCTTAGTCAACGCAGTTCTTTGTTGTATTATATAGTTTAGTATAAAACTATCCTCGAATGGGGGGGAGGGGTGAGGCAGTCAAGCGAGGATTACGAGACGAGCAAGACGTACATTCGATGAGCGATATAGTGACGCACTTTGCGCGTGTTATTGAATCGTGCAGTTTGTACTAGAAGTGTCTAGTTATATTTGTACTTATGTTATGCGTGTTTGTATAGTTCTAATAAATTCTATAGTAATATCAACGGCATTTTAATTCGAGTCCCAAACTCGTAACAATATGAAAATGTGTTATTGTTTTTTTTGTATTGTTGTTGTTGTTGTTTCGTGCGTCTTGTTTTTCAACTGCAAGAGATTTTCATTTATCGATAAGTTTTTTTAAATTTATCAGATTAATCCGTGATTGAGTGGATGATGGATTGAGTTAAACACTCGTGAATGTCGGTATCGATAAGTTACTTTACATATTTTACAATACGTTATCATAATTGACACTAGTGTTGTTACGGTGTTTTACAAAGTAGCATGCGATAAGGTGGTTTACCCTCAGTACAGGATTTGGCAGATATTTCCTTAAGTTTTCACCAGGCATTTGCTTTTTCTTTCTACGTTTTGGCCGTTTTAGTAGCCTGTTATGAAGACAAAGTTAATATTTATTTTATATTTTATTTACTTCATCATTGAATTTTCTATGTTTATTTATTATTTCTTTCTGCTTTGGCCAGAATAAACATATTTTTTTTTCAAAGTAATCATTACAATCAGAACAAAAAGCGTGACAATTGAATTATCGAAGAATATATAGTACATACAATATATAAGCCTAAATGGCGCTCTGTTGTTCGTGCCTACCCCGCAAGGGACCTGGCGCGAACTTATGTATGTATGTATATAGTAGATTTCGTACTATATTATTTTTCTATACACTACAGTACAATTGTCTAAAATATAGTATAATACGGTCGGGAACCCTATCTTCACTTCTACGAAACCGATTGCCCATGAAGCCGCATATTTCAGCCAGTTGTTTTAAGTCAAGATAGATACATTTTGAAATAATACTTAATTAAACAAGTTACAACATTATCATGTAAATTTGATATTTGGCGTAAGTTATCATTATTTATCTGATATAAACATAATTACATATGGTTATGCAGTTACCTTACATGCAATCAAATCTATTCGTAAACCCATTTATCAAATTAAATATGTAGATAGCGTAGTCATGAGGAATTAAAGGTAATTAACATTTTTTTGTATTGTACTACAATTAGGTATGTTGATTGTGACTTGTAACTGCATTTAATAATTCTAGAGTGCTCGACTCGTAACTCGAGTGCGCTGCAATGGGACATTTATGGGCTATTATTATAATAAATAATATATGTTTTAATTACTTTGTGAGATTATCATATAATAAAATAAAATAAATTGTCCATATTTATATGATTTCCTAATTAAATAAAACTATATATACAAATTAATATTAAACTATAAAATCTAGTGCCAGACCGCTGTCAGTTGGAAACGTGCCCAAAGGACTGGCTACATTACTTCGCTCTATCACGACGCTAATGCGTTGTCCGACGTATAGACCTGTCTTTTGGTCACGTGAGACGTCTACCAGGCGTTTCGCTGTGTATCAATAATAATAATAATAGTATCAATAAACCCACAGGCCCCCCTGTGGCGAAGCCTTAGGTGAGTACCGACACCTCGAACCCGACTCCGGGGGCTATGACAAGGCCCCCACCTTCGTACTTGTCTTAACCAGCCGGCACGGAGTGGAGCTCGCTAGAGCTAAGACTCAAGCTCCAGGTGGCAGTGATAAATGGCATCACGTCAGAAGTAGCTTCGGTGAACCTGCAGCCCACCTCTCTACACCCCTTAGCCACTCATACCCGTGTTGCCCCTGCCTTTTATGGCATTTTTTGGGGCCCATGCAGGGAGTGGCGAGTCACCATCTGCCCATTTTTCCATGTTCCCCGAACATTGCGACGGGCAGACGCCATATTCCCTATATTCCCATACCCCTAGTACCACAAGCACTAGTCACTAGTCCTCATTTCCCACAATAGTCCTACACTGGCCAGGGGTTGTCCTTGGGTGTGTTATTATATGGTGAAAACAGGGATAATCGCCGGTCAGCGTCACGCCACATTTAGATTAAATTTGTTAAGGTGCATCTACGTGTTGCCCTTCCCATGGCCCCACGCAAGCCCTCCAAATGTCCGGGCCATTTTCCGGGCCCGTGGTCTTAAAAGACATACAATAGTATCAATAATACTAATATATTGTAATTTATACTACACTACCGTGTATATATACTAATACTACTATACTTAGAATAATTACACCATACTACTGTGCCTATGCGTTAACGGCTTTATTTTTAAACGCTTTAAATAAGACGCATTTGGCCACAACTTAAATTTTTAACATTATCGCAACAGAAGCCCTTAGCTTAACAAATATAGAACACAGTAGACATTCAATTCTTCGTGATTTCTATACAATAACATGAATAGTAATTATAATTCAAATAGAGTTTAACGAAGAAGGATGTATGTGTTTGTAATATTCGTTTGTGATGCAAAACTGCATCGTGATGTTTTCGAAGTTAGCCCACAACTGAACAAACAGAAACTCGATTGCAAGGTTATTGCCATAGTAATTATCATGTACAAATAGAAACTTGTAAATACATCTGGTATTGTCTACAATTGTACTGGATTAAATTGTACTTATTCAAATTTAAGAAAGAATTGGTAAAAATTAAATTTAAGTAAATAATGAATGTATTTATTCAAGCTAAGCAAGTTACGCTATGTTATGCTTTGTAACTGATAACTTTGGGGCTGATTCTAAGGACCCATAATAAAGCCTTTACCCATTATATATATACATATGAAACATATCATATTACTTACCTGAGGACAGGAATTAATGAAATTTGGAATTAGTTTTATATCCATGGTTTGAATGTTCAAGTAATACTTAAGATATCTTAACCGTCTAAGACGGAATCATCACAAATTTGTGGTCGAACTGTCACACATGCTAATTGGGAAGTACCACAAATTTGTGGTCAAATACAGATAATTGAAATGAACGTGAACTCATGCTTTCTCCCTCTAACTACATAGAATTTGTGTTAGAGTAAAAGAGACAATATAATTAATATTATTACTTAAGTTAAACTACATACGTTTAGGTGAGTCCGGCTTTAACCTGGTTTTGTTTAAAATTGTTTACAGTTTCCAGAATAAATCCACAAACAAGTTGTCGCTATTTTTATTATTTCGTTGCTTTGTTAGGGAATAATATTGTATACTTGTTATATATTATTTTTATTAATGTAATAGTTCAATGTTACCCATACTTGGGGGTCTTAAAACATGAGATTTAGGAGGTGGGCACTGAAAACCAGTGCTCTTTCGGAACATATTTCGACACAGCAAACAGTGAGTGCCAACCTCATTTCATAAATTGTGGCTTTCATTTATTATTATTTTTTATCAGTTTCTTTCATCTAATTTAATGCAACGCAGAGGTCTCAGACTCGATTCCTGGCATGAATTGCTTAGCTTGTGTTAAACACTTTTTTAACTATTAATCTGTAGTGGACTGTATTTATTTTAATTATAAAAGAAAACTATGAGTAAACTGATGACGATTTCAATGGGCGAAAATATACCGATAAAAAAAACAAAAAGAACATCCATCTCTTAAATTTAAACATTTAGTATATTTGGTGGACAGTTCTATGTCGCACCAAATAAATAAATACTATTTGCTGAAGATTCCAACAGCTTGAAAACATATTTTTTTGTATTTACAATATACACCTTTGTATATTGTCCGTATAGTTCAGATATGTTGAAGCAATCATATATGGTAAAAGAATAATGTCATAAAAGAAAGAGAAGCTGTTGGCTAAAGGTGCTTATAGAATAGAAGATTAATATTATAGAATAATCTTCGCCATACTGGCCGTCACTGCAAACAACTTCTATTGTTTACTATGTGTTTTATTTTCATCGCGTGAGTTCAGCTGATAGAAAAACGGCCCATCTGATGGAAAGGGGTTATCATCGCCTATGGACATTAGTAACACCAAAGTTTCTACCAATGTGCTCCCATTCTCGAAAGGGAGACTGGAACATGGCCACTGATGCCGGAACATAGCTCAAGGTTGTTATGGCGGCACACTCTAAACCAGGGGTGCTTACCATCCAAACGAGCAAATGCCTTACTTGTTTGTGGGTTGTTTTGTCGCCACTTACGACAGGCTGCCTGGCTGCAGGAAATTGTATTCTTTCTCCGTTCCTGCGAGTGTTTAAAAAAATATCGTCGACTACAGTCCATTTCAAATAGGACGGGTATGGAAATATTTGACGGCTTCTGTAGTTGAGCGGGCTAAGCCTTTGCGGGCCTACCTCACTGCAACGTAGAGGCTCCGGGTTCGATTCCTGGTATAGTAAATTTCGGAAACGTTTTTCTCGTTATTTACTATGGTCTGGGAGTCTGAGATCGGCCCCAGAGTAAGGTAGTACGTTGTATATTACCCATAACACAAGTGTAACTTGCTTAATTTGGGGATATACAATATGTGTGTTTGTCTGCCGATTATTATTATTAATTACGTAAATAGATAAATTAACATCCTGTTCCTAAGTATAAGATTTTATTATTAAATAGTAATAGGATTAAACATACGGTTATATTATTAAAATTAGTATTTATTTCGTAGGAAAGTTTACGGAAACGCTACAAGTTACTTTTTATGGATGTGTCAGCGAAAGGGAGAAAGCAAAAGAAACTTTTATTTAGAATTACAATACAAATGAGTATACTATTACAGTAGCATATATACACAAATGTACAATGTGACATGCGGTGAAGAAAAAAAACGAAGCAAGTATAGCTCTATATAGTCTTATCCAAAATACTTTACCACATTTCTTGTCAGTGAGGATGGAAAACTAGTATTTCTTGTATAATAACTTAAGTATAAGTTTGACAACCGAATAATTTCAGAAGTTTAGCGTTGCTTCACGTAGCGTGATAAAAGTTTTACGACTCGCTGGAGCTATTAGATAGGGTTGCAAGAGATCTTTGCTTTAGATAGAGATTAATCACAATGCTCTTTAGATCATTATAACTGACAGGCGAGAAGACGTTTGCTGCTTACTTAAACGCTATTCTTGTATTTATTTCTATTGCGATAATTGGATATTTCATAAATATTATATTCAGTTATAAAATACTATTCTTTTTATTATTATTCTTTTAACTATTCTACGGACTCGAGGTCCTTTTTTAAAGCTTTATTTCAAGATTTAATTTTTAAAATTTAACACGCTTATTATTTTAGTTCTTGTATGTGACGTTAATTAATTTGTGTTGAAGTGTATGTATTTTATAAGTGACTTATTGTATTAATTTATCCTAATTTTAATACTAAACTTATACTAGTGTAGAGTGTATCTGTTACATGCTGGTGTTGTGAGGAAGTGCATGTGCAGTGTGGGCCTTATGTCTATACTTATATATGGATAGGATAATATATAAGTATATATAGGTATAAAATACTATTCGTATGTATGTCTTGTTGTCACCGTAACGGAGAAGAATACCAATTCCTGCGGTCTGTCGTAAGAGGCGACTAAACAACCCACAGTCAGGTGTAAGGGCATTTGCTGACTGGATGGCTACCACCCCTGGTCTAGAGTATGCCGCCATAACAACTTTGAGTTGTGTTCCAGTATCAATGGTATCAATAAACAAGTCCACTAGTTCACTAACTACAAATTACGGAAAAAGGAGGTGTAATAAGACCATAGTGCACAAGTCATAAAGTTACAATTTCATTTTTTTTTAAAGTGCGTGTGTACTTATGTACATGCGTTATAAGTTATACTTCTTTAAATTGGTCAAATCAATAAAGCCCCTACCACGGTCGAATGGACCGTGGTAGGGGCTTTATTTATTTAACCGACCGTATTAAAAATTCAATCAAAAACTGAGGTTAACTCTCAATAATTAAAAAAAATAAATACCACAATCACACCCAAGTATTAGAATAAGCGATATAATTACTTACTTTTTTAGAAATTCACTGGAATTAGAATTAAAATAAATCCTTTGATTTTGCCTTTTATATCCTTAATATATATATATATATATGTAGGATTATAAATGATTTATAAATCATCAAACTCGTATATTAATTAAAACACAATAATGTAAAGAAATATTACAATGCTCGTCTCACAAATTCACAATCCATCTATCAACAACTCATTGCTACGCAACCACCATATTACACTCGGCCATCCTGAAAAACTAAAATGTTGAATATAGCTAACTTCAGGGTGTCGGTTGACTATAGCTAACTTTATTATGTAGGCTTTTTTCGTGTGACGGTGTGCGCGGGCATCGTAAAAATTTACTCTCATCATTTTTCCCTAACGCGCCTAAAGAAGTATAACTTCAAAAAGTGTATCTAATTAATATGATTGTGTACTAGAATATCGATTTGTAAAGGTCTGTGGAGGCGGCAAAATTTGAATAGCGTACAGGCAGCAAATGCATGAATCCTCCCCTGACCACAAGGAAAGGGGAATGTAACCGTTGGGTTGTAGTAAGACTGGCCAGCAATCGCAGGAGGCCGCTATATACGGTGGTAACAGCGGAATCACGTACCCTGCTCGATGATGCGGTGCATCCCCGGGGTGTATCTAGATAGCAATGCACGAGGTCATCACGTTACTGTAACCATGTTCTAGATCTCGTGGCGTCCAGTCAAAGTGCGAGTATGGGATGCAGGCTAGGTTAAGTGTGTAGTTCGTCATCGGCCTCTACTCCTGGAGGCGGGATCGGGTCCATGAGAGGTTCATTTCAGGTTCACGCATTCATGAAGGCGGCCTTAAGCGATGCATTTGGCCTTCACACTCGGGCCATTACGGAGGTAATGGCCCGAGTGTGTGTCGCAAGAAAAGACATTCCTCTACGCTAACAAAAAAACAAAATGTGTGCTGGACACATAGTAAAAGTGAAACTTCAACGGACAAGTGGAAAAACAAATCGCAACGGACAAGTGGCAAAATGAATCGCAACAAAATTTTAACCTCAAGTTCTGAGGACAATTACATGAACATTTTGGTTCCAATAGTCACTCTTGAAACCGTGCATGAATATCCGTGGACTGAACTGGACTAAATATTCCTTTATAAGTTTTAGTAGTGACCATTTAAGTATTTTATTATTCAATTATCTTATTTTGATTCTAGTCTATGTTCTACGCAATCTTAAATACTAGTCTGAAACAAAAAAAAACGCATATTATGAATCAATCAATAACTCTTTATTGTACACAAATACAAAAAAATAATAGACTAAACAATAATAGAATACCTTATTATGCACAAAGGGCGGTCTTATCGTAAAAAGCTATCTCTTTCAGACAACCCCTGGAATGAATTGAGATTATAATGGCGATGGTGGTATATATAATAAATACATTGTACGATGACTTACATTTTAGTAATAAATATGATTATATAGATGTTTTATTACGATTTTTTGAAAATAAATTTAATGCATTTACTCATATTTTAAGAAATCTCATGTGAGATTGGGGTATGGGGGAGGGTTTGAGAGATTTCTCACAATATCTCACCTAGGGGGAGGGGAGAGAATGTATGGAATGAATGTATGTTTGTTACTCTTTCACGCAAAAAGTACTGAATGGATTTTGATGAAACTTTACAATAATATAGCTTACACATCAGAATATCACATAGTTTATGAAGATATAGTGTGAATTATCCAAAATATAACCGTTTTCCATCACCACGCGGGTGTAACCGCGGGCGCGGCTAGTTTGATTCATAACCATAAAATGTATTTTTAAAAGGACTTGTCAGTTTATACAATAAAATTTAGACGCAGTTTCCTTGTATTCATAATCGTAGGTAAATACATGACGTCATTATATTGTGTATGTATAATAAAATTGTGATTTCAAAGCAACACAACATTGTCTGTTTGAAGTTATAACAATAAATACCTACTGTTATTGGAGGTAATACAGCAAAACACGTAAAACTTGGAGAACTGTTTTATTCGACTTCCGAATTAATTATTAAACACAGTGCAACCTGGTTAAGTGAGACATCAAGGGACCTGCAATGTGGTTTCACTTATAGAGGTGTTCCACTTCACCCAGTCTCTCAGATATTCAGGTATAAATAAATGTCTGTCTCATTTACAAAGGGTTCCATTAATAGAGGTCAGAATACAGGGTATTTCAGTTATAGAGATGCGATTATTAAATAAAATAACGTGTTATGTAAACATTATAGATAAGTTGTAATCAAAAAAATATAGATTGTAGCTTTCGTTTTTGACATTTTTCAAATAAACATCCATATGATAGTAAAGCGAAACTAAAACTGGAGGCCATTGAGGCTCAAAATTACTTACGTAGTTAAGTGCGGAATTTGCGGGTACAATAAGAATAAGTAAGTAAACAAACAAAACGATGTTATATCAGTTACAGAGATCTATGCATATAAAATTCACTCGCTGTCTCACTTATAGAGGTAGCTATGATGATAAATCGAAATAATGAATCCCAGATATAGAGGTTTGCTTCGTCCCACTAACAGGGGTAATTCAGTGCCAAAGTTTTGGGACCTCAGCATGAGTTCCAGTTATAGAAGTTTCTCACTTATCCAGGTCCCACTTAACCAAGTTTCACTGAATATGATGTATTTCTTAAACAACATCGACAGCTAACATCGTCGATCTTTCAAATAATAAAATATCCGCCAACAACAAGTTCCCAGAAACACAGAATGAAGCTTTGTCTAAGAGGTTTAGATAAATATTTCTGTCCATAATTTCCATTCTTGAAATAACAAAGTTGAAACAAGGATAAGTAGGAACATATTCGGGAATAATATTTGTATTTTCTTTTATATACATGATATATGCATTACCTTTACCTTACCTTATATAAATGACCTTTACTTGAAACAAAAGTAGTTTATTTTTAAAATAATACCTATCTTATACTAATATATAAAGCAAGAAGACTTTGTTTGCTTGAACGCGATAATCTCAGGAACAACTTACTGGTCTGATTTCAAAAAT
The DNA here is from genome assembly GCA_949752895.1 of Dendrolimus pini. Classification (NCBI taxonomy): domain Eukaryota; kingdom Metazoa; phylum Arthropoda; class Insecta; order Lepidoptera; family Lasiocampidae; genus Dendrolimus; species Dendrolimus pini. The sequence goes on along the minus strand of OX457147.1, from coordinate 7,703,952 downwards.
TATTTCTGTGTTGGATAGCCCATTTATCCAGGAAGGTATATATATAATAATGAAGAATGTCTAAACAAAAATCGGGGTTTTTTTAACTATTTCACGCGGACGAAGTCGCGGGCAGCAATAAATAATAAATAAAGCTAATTTTTACTATGTACTAGTCGAGAAAACTTAAGAAAATACGGTATCTAATATTGTCATAAAGAACATCACTTACATCGCCAGATTTGTTAAAAATTCACTTCAAGTTAGCTTGCCTAGGGCCGAACCCGGCTTATTCAATATGTTGGCGTTGCAAAAATATTCCAAGTAGGATTCTATTGCGAACGTGTCAAAATTCCTATTCTACTAAATCCACAATATCTTCTCAATATCGTTACGGCGGAATAGCAGTAGAAAAAAATTGGTATTACCATTAGCGGAAATGGCGTAGACAGACAAGAATATTCAAAAGGTTTTACATATAAACATTTTTACAAAGATATAGTGGCTTGTCACGGGTATGTCATTATAATTAACAGAATACCAAAATAAAGCAAATCTACTATTGAGATGATAGTGTACGGCGATTTTGACGAGATGACAATAGACGAATTGGACCCCTGGAAGAAATCGTTTTTAGCGATAAAGCGTTTTATAATTACCAAGAAAGTATTGTTATTATGAAGTTTTTTAATTGTTTATTTTCGTGATCAATAAAATGTTATGCATTTAATTCAAAAACATAACCAATCGTAGTTAAATAAAGGCACCAATCGTAGTCAATTACTCTATTGACTATATTTTTATCCCAAAGTAAAATTACATTATGGCTATTTGTCGCAAATAAACTTAGTTTTCCACATTTAATAATAGATATTTTTCATTCTTTAAACATTTTTAAACCATTTAAAGTCAGCAATAAATAGTTTTATTATTATTTTTTATTGCAGGAGTTCAGCAGACAGGCAGACGGCCGACTTGATAGACAGCGGTTACCATCGCCTATGGACATTTGCAACACCAAATTTATTTTCTATTAATTTTATGTTCCGATATTATATGAGTACAAAACTTCTAAGATTACGTAAAACTTACATACAACAAATTATAGATAGATAGATAACACTTTATTGCACACCAAATTATACAATTACAAAAAAACACGCTTTCATAAAAAATCCAACTAAAAACAGAAAATAAAATTTAATAAATATGGTTTCTGATGAATGGGGCTTACCGTGGAGTGCAAAAAAGAAATAATTAATCAATTTGATTAAGTACAGTGTAAAAAAATTAATGTACATTATTGTAAAAAAGCGTGGGGTGTATTCAAAGCGCTTTTTAAGATATTAAAGAAGACCATGTTTACAATATTTACTAGGCAATACAACAGGCGGCCTTATCGCTCAAAGCGATCTCTTCCAGGCAACCTAAATAACAGAGATTGAATCAGGCGAAATAGGTGGTGCAGGAAAAAGGCAAAAGTTACACAATACACAAATACTCAAACTAATTTAGGAAATAAATATACAAATACATACATATATACATAGTCATATATATACAATAACACATAAGTTATTATAATAAATAAATGTCTTATTATTATCACGCCTGTTTCTCATAGGGGTAGACAGAGACGTTGAAATTCCACTAGCTACAATCTATATATACATATTTTGTTTCATCTATTTTCAAAAATCTCTTCATACAAACACGTTTATCAGGTATAGGCACTTTTTACCTGGGCTTGATTTACATAATTAATTTATTTATTTATCTTGTTTTCTCTGTTCAAGTGTGAAGCATGTCGTGTTCTTGCTAACAAAATTATGACGGAATGTGACAATAACGAGTCTATTAATGATTAAGAATGACGTGTTAATAAAGAATGTCAAATATTTAAACGTCATTTTGGCGGCTTGTCTGTTTGTTCGGGATTCACGTAAATACTACTACTAATTTGTTATTAGCTCAACATTCAATCATTATTTTTGCGAATAGAATATGTCCAATAACAATTAATTTATTATATATACTCGTACTTATAGTACTCGAACGTGCCCAGAGAGCGTTATTAAAATGCATGTTCTTCAAGCCGAGGCTATATTCCACCGAGTCGATATACAATGAGACAAGTGTCCTTAATATTCACAAGTTATTTGTCCGTGCAGTAGTTATGAAACAGCATATTTGGGTAACAAAAGAGATCATGGAAGAACTGAAATCGAAGCGTAGATAGAATTTAGTATTCCAACAACCTAAATGTCGTATAACTTTTGGTACTAAATCTGTGAAATTTCTCGGTATAAAACTATATAATACTCTGAGTAGGAATCTAAATTTAGTAACCATGACACGCCATAATTTAAGAAAAGCTTTGAATAACTTCTTACAGCCTCTTACATATAAAAACTCTGAATAATTGTTACACACCATTAGTTAATAATCTTTCGTTAATTATTTTTCGACGTAAACAAATACTTTCACGCACGTACTCACAATCATACACACATAACATATACGCACCCATGCACGCACAGGCACCCACTCACACACACACACACACACATACACACCATCTATATTATATACTCACTCACCAACGCATCTAGGCACGTAGTTATATAGTATGTAGATTTAATTATTATATTATTATTGTTTTCCTTTTTAAGTGTCCTTTAGTTGTAATAATACTAGGCAATAAAAGAAAAACAGATTCGAAACCGAAGCGAACTCCACTGGGGCCCGCCACACAGGCTCTGTTGAGACCTAGTGCGGGCAGCACCAGAGCTAACTTTGGATGCTCCTACAAAATTGTCATCGTATTGTTTAATTATTTTATGTTCCATGTACTCATTATGCATGTGAATAAATTCCATTTCATTTCATTTCAATTAATCACGAAGTATACGAAGTATCCGTAATACTCGCGCTGCCCACTTCACTTGCCACTTCCTTGCTTGCTACCGTAGAAGTGGGTAAGATTGTTTTCGGAACGCCCGCTTAGGTTGGAGGAGCGAGATGGAATGCTCCTCCGTCTTAAAGGAAGATCTTCCAGCGAGGCTAGTGTTATTCCTTGCAGGCTTAAAACCGTCTATTATAGTTGAAATTTTGTATATATTCTTTGTATGTTTCGGGAAACGTTTGTGACATCAATTATTGCACAGCGCCATCTATTGGCTTGTAAGTGGTCCACTAAAATGTAATTATAAACTTTGGTCAAGTGCGTATTAAATATATGAATCTGAATATTGGAAATAAAATACAGCAACATATATACAAACAGACAGACGGACGAATATGGCGATTGTGAATTCTTCTTTTCGGAACAAGGCTGTGGCTTCAAAAGACAAAAATACGAATACACATTTTGTCGCTGCACCACTAATCGTCATATCCTTCATACAATTCATTCGTCTCTTTTTTTTCGATCTCGCGCCGCACCATCGATATCCGCTCGTCGTGTCCGCGTCCGATTACAAGCCTCGGCGAAAGGCTCTCGTGCGACGACCGCGTAATGTCCTTACGGACAAGGTCGACGCTATTACAAAACGGCTGGCCCGGATCAGCCCGCCCGCGCTTAGGACGTTAGGCGCGTTAGGGCACCGACAGACAGACATAAACGGCGGCGTCTCAGACAACGCCAATCACGATCTCTCCACGTCCTCGAGAGGGACGCCAGGAGACATAGCCCCCCCACAGGATAGACTAGGCGTGTTGCTGGGAAGTTTCTTTCGCCGTTTCTTCTTTCCCAGCCATTACACGTTGCGAAACGGCAGTAAGATAGCGTAGGCCGCCGCGAACCGCCGATCCCGTTCCGCCGGGATCCTTCTTCTCGGGCTTTTTATTACCCGACGTACCCGTTCTCAATTAGTTCATTGTGTCGCCCATTGGCGGGCATCATCAGATTCATCCCCCTCTCATGGCAACAGTCCAGCCGAGGTAAAACTCCCTAGGGAGCTCCCTCAAGCAAGTTCCCCCCGGGCTTGAGCACCTTCGCCTGGCGAAGGCGCTCGCCCCAAAGACCCCGGTAAAGTTGTGAGGTTTTCGGACCAACAACATAAAGTCAAGTCAAATAAAAAAAAAATCGTCTCTTTTTTGGCAAACTTTTACTTGTGTGTCGATTAATCTTCCAGTGTAACACTCTTTTTACCGCGATGTCACCAACAGCGACATTAATTACTATAGAATATCTGTCCATCCGATTGGAAAGCTTCTTGTAATGTCTTAAGAAAATATATGGTCAAAATAATAAAAAAATATTAAGGAGTTACCTAAATTGAATTATGGATATCTCGCTCATGTATTTTTGGAAAATATAAATTAATGAATTTACTTAGGATAAGTCTTCGTTCCTCAAATCTTAATAACTACGAATGTATATCGTCGCGAAACTTGATGGAAAATCGCTACATTCAAGATCACACTAGAGTTGAAAGTCAACAGGATGTCCACTGTAATCCATTGTCTCCTACATTCATACATACTATCTCGCCTGTTTCTTAGGGGTAGGCAGAGACGATAGATCCCAACTTGCTACGATCTTGACATATTTCTTTTGCTTGATCTACGTTCATTTATCTCTTCATACATACACGTTTATTAGAGGTGCTTTTTACCTTGCCATTCTTTAAGACAGTCACAGTCTACTAACATTAACTCTACCAACCACACTTTTTCCAGACACTTGTTTTATCAGTCTCATTTCATCCATTCTCTCTAATTCTCCAAATAACCTTAACATTCCTTCTATTGTCTCCTACGCCACAGAATACCGACGTGGAACGCTTTGCTTTGAACTGATCGTGTGTCATGCGATGAGTGAGGATTCCGATGGCGGCCTGTCGTAAGAGGCGACAAAACAACCCATAGCCAGGTGTTAGAGCTTTTGCCCGACTGGATGGCTACCACCCCTGGTCTAGAGTGTGCCGCCATAACAACCTTGAGTAGTGTTTCGGCATTAGTGGCCAGACTCTAGTCGCCCTTTAGAGAACAGCAGCGCATTTGTAGCACTTTGGTGTACGATTGTCTATAGGCGATGGTAACCGCTTTCCACTAGTGGGTCGTCTGTCTGTCTGCTAAACGCATGCAATAAAAAAAAACTCAATCCCATCCCCCATTTCTATCCCATATCCCACTCTTCCTGTCTGATCCCTCTATGTCATCTCCATCCCAGTCACTTTATCCCATCCTAAAGGCTGGCAACATTTAACCTCTGATGTCGTACACCCTTATAGGGGATGGTTACCGCTCTTTATGAGCTGGGCCGTCTGCTTGTCTGCCAGCTTTGCAATTTAAAAAAGAATGTGTGTGTGTGCAGATCACACGCAGTAGAAGTAACACAAATTGTGACAAGAGGTGGGAGTGATACTAAATTTCATGACGTCATATTTCATATATTATATCGTTATAATATATTTAAGCTTTAAATCACGAAATTTGAACCATTAACGAAAAACTTCAAAATACTTCCAACTCTATCTGTATGATCACAATGTTTAAATTATTAAATACTAGCGGCCCCGGCAGACGTTGTCCTGCTCTGAAAAATAAAATACAAATCTAGGATCCAATCCCAGCGCCACCTACCGGTTCCAATTGTGAATTTAAACCATCCGGGGCGGGGACCCACTCAAACATACAAAAACAAATTCACCAAAATCAGTCCATGTGATTAGGATTCTAGAACCCGATCTCAGTGACACCTACTGGTTGCAACGGGATAAAACGTATCATATGACCGTCTCCTGGTTCTAAGTTCTAAGGTACCTCCCCACCAATTTTCAGTGAAATCTGTACAGCCCTTCTTGAGTTATAAAGAGTGTAACTAACACAAATTTCTTTTATATATATAGATAATATGTCTCTCGCAAGCTTAGTCATGTGGATTTATGTGTTTATCTCTTTTTAGTGTCACTTTTATTCGTTTCATCGAGTTTCAAATCACAGCGATTTTAAGGAACTTTTACTTCAATAATCTACTAGGTCTATGAATACAGCATTTCGAACTCTAAAAGGCATTAAATATTTCAGGCACTTCTACAACGTTCCCTCAAAACATTTTCAATTCGATCAAGTATTTTCAGATGTTCCAAATTTCAGAAACGACAACCCTATCCTTTTACTGAAGATACTCTTGTTGTATTAGCCCATAAAATATCCACGTTTTATTATTGCTTACACCAGAGGCATTTTCCATAAAACTATATATAGTATAACGATAAATTATGTTGGGTTTTTTCTTTCATATATACCGCTAGATAGATTAATGTATGTGTAGAAAGAAATATTGCAGACCCTGTATCAAATTATTATTGAGATGAAATATTAGTGGATTAATCGATTTGTTTCTTGTATAGAGCTGATACTGGTTTTATGGTACAAAACATATTTATTTTTGAAACCACTTCATATACGCCTATACGTAATTACTACGTTCATTGTAACTGGTTAGTAACATTTTGGTTACAAAATAGGTATTTATACTGAAAATGTTTTAAGCAAATAATACCGAGCCTTTACCGTCGTTTTATCGTAAGCACCGTTTGGACATTTTTTTATTGCAGGAGTTCAGCGGATAGGCAGACGGCCCACTTGATGGAAAGCGGTTAACATCGCCTATGGACATTAGCAACACCAAAGGTGCTATAAATGCGCTGCTGCTCTCTTAAGGGAGACTGGAACCTGGTCACTAATGCCGGAACACAACTCAAGGTTGTTATAACGGCATAATTTAGACCAGGGGTGGTAGCCATCCAGTCGGGCAAATGCCCTACCACCTGGCTATGGGTTGTTTTGTCGCCTCTTACGACAGGCCGCCCGGCCGCAAGTAATTATATTCTTTCTCCGTTCCCGCACGGATGGATTTGTTGCAAAGGTAGATATTTTAAACTATTATTTTGTTTTAAGACTTTCAGTTTTCGATTCAGTAGAGTCCAATCTAACAAAAACTGAAAATCATAAATCAAAATAATAGTTTAAAATACCTTTTACAATCATAAATATACTTAGATCCATATGTAGTAGCATACGATAAAGTGGCGGTAAAGGCTCGATATAATTAATATTGACTAATTGAAAATATAAATTGATTTCATTTTCCTAAAAAATTAAGACTGTGTATTCATCTTTGATATACAAATTTGACACAAAATGCAAATGGCATATAATTAATAGGCAGACTTAAAAACAAATACCTATGTGTATTTTGATCCATACATTGAAGAGTTATGTATTGGCGTAGAAAGACTAGTGTTTTATTTACTTATCTACGAAATCCTAACTAAAGCGTACAAATTAAATACCCCATATCTCAATTCATCAATAAATCGCGTAGGAAATATTCTGTTTCTATTCGAAAAAAAAACTCACAAAAAATATGTTTTAATAAAAATGTAACTAACCAGTTGATCATGCTTTTAAACTGTGAGTTGGAATTTGAATTAAATGAAGACATAAGCATAAGCAACAAAACATCGTACATAATTAGGTTACTACGTTTTGTTTTGTACGAAGCCAGCAGAATAAGTCCAAATTCTTCTTTACTCGGTTTTGGATGACAAAGTAAAAACCATAACGGAAATAACTGATTTATTTCTTCAGAGATTTGATTATTCACAACAAAGAGAAACATAGCAATCAGAATAATAAAATTAAAGAGTTGAACTCTTTGTCGGGGCCGTTATCCGATTCTTATAATTAGAGCGTGTTATGTCCCTTGAGAATTTATCTCATCTAAATAAACGGCGTGGTAGCGGAATGGCTAGCGTAGGCGTCCCAATTCAAAGGATGTGGTTTCGAATCCTGTCTGGAACGTATGCACTACTTAGGCAGTTTTCTGACCTAATGCACATATTGTTACAAATACCACGTGCTAACTAAGGTGAAGGAAAACATCGTGATCAAACGTGCAATTCAAGATAAGCGATGTGTCGAATCTGCCAAGCCGCCTTGGACAAGCGTGGTCGGTATACTGTCCGTTCCCCCTATAATGAGAGGCCCGAGCCTACCAGTGGAACATTTATGGGCTGATATCAGATATGCGTACTCCATTCTAGGTTGCATCTTCACTGAACGGGTGATATGGTGGTCAAACATGAACCTATAAAAAGATAAAAGAGATTTACTCCATAATATAATTAACAAAAGATGATTATGTATTTAGATTCAGTGTAACTGGTTTAGCTTGGATATATACGACGTATGTTGATAATAATTTGTGTTAGGACAAATAATACTAATATAAACTATCTTAGAAAGAAAAGAATAAAGAAAGAAACTATTTGACTAAATACTTAAAAATAAACTAAATTATAAATAAAATAATATAAAGTATGTAACAAGTCGCTGATAGAGGGAAATACGATCATTAATTTTTTATTACATGAAATTATCAGACAGGCAGGTTGTCCAGTCCACCTGACGGAATATGTTTACCATCGCCTATGAACATTTGTAACACCAATGTGCTGCATTTTCCTGAAGAGAGACTAGAAACTGGCCACTAATGCCAGAACACAACTCAAGGTTGTTATGGCATTCTCTAGACAAAGGGTGGTAGCCATTGAGTCGGGCAAATACACTGTCACCTGCCGGTGGGTTTGTTGTCGCCTCTTACGACCAGCCGGCTCGGCCGCAGCAAATTGCATACTTTCGCCCTTTCTGCAAAGATAAGCCATATACTAGAATCTATATGATCAATATCGTGAATCCTGGCCCTTCTTAAAGTATATTCTTAGCATATTCGTATCTCATCATGTGGTGTTTCACAAGTGGTTTGTTGAGTCCAAAATACGTATCGGGTAAGGGACTCTTTGGTATATTATCCTCACTGTATTGGACACGACTAGATGCTCTAAATTATCTCATATTTTTCGTGTAAAACCTACTTTTCTACTTTTACAATTCTTACCATTCGATTTCAGCACCATACATAAATCGTCTAACGTCTGGTATACCTTATATATAGTACATGTCTCAACACTGTAATTAAAATTATAAATAACAGAAAGGTTACGAAATGCTTCCTATTTGATAACAGAATACTTCTGTATTTCCAAATTCTATTTACTTGAGATTTAATCCTATCAGCTATAGGTAAAAGTATAGTATAGCTATTAGTAATAGGTATAAGTAATTGAAACTTGATATCACACAAGATGAAATTAAAATTCTAAAGTTTTTATTCAGAATAAGTTCCACTGGAAAATATTTTTTTGTAGGTCGTATGTACAAACAAACATGAATGGGTACAAGTGTAATGGTAGATTACAAAAGACATGGATGGATTATGTGAAGTATATGATGATTTGTGTTTGACAGAAGATGTTAAATAATTGGGAGAATGTGCACGAAAAGAGATGTACAAACATATAAGTTAAAATTTAAATAAACTTCCTATTATATAACTAAATAAGTTTAAATCTTTAATAACAAATTCTGGTTAATAAATACTATTATCGACGCTACTTTAAACAATTTATGCTTCAACTGCTTCTTAAACTATAAGCGAATGGTTTATTTAATGCGAAATGCAGACAGTATGATCTGAACGAAAGTTCTATTTTAGTTCCTTCGCTCAATAACTGTTAGAACTTGACCTGGACTGGTCTTGAAAGTTATTATTATAACTGGAGAAACCGCGATCTCATTCTTGTTAAATAAATGACAGCTCGAAGTCTAAAATAGAGATGAGTTATTGTTAACGCCGACCTATTTGGTCACCATCTCTTTTATTTATTTTTCTTTCGTCGCGTCTGTCACTATATCAATGTGACATAGTCTGCGTTCGACCGCTGTTCGAGCCGTTTCTTCCTCGAAAGCTCGCCGTGTTTTGCGTGTCGTACCGCATTATACATCCGTTTATATTAATCCGGGTGCTGGGCAGTACCCATTGTGCCGTACCCAGCTGGTCCACTTGTCGAAGGAACCGCAAGACAAGAAAGGATCACGAGAAAGACGTGCCTGCCGCTGCCAAGCCCACATCGTTCGTAGCGTCTCTGGTGCTGTGACCTATCCTGCAACTCCTTTCTTTCTCTCCTCTCACTTATTCTCGCCTGGGACAGCAGTTATTTTAAAATTGAAAAGTTACCAAATAAGTACGCCTATACCAATATTAGAGGGTTCATTTCTGTCTATCAATTTTGTTGAATCGACCAAAGTGATATTTTATATAAACATAAACTTGTATCATTCAATGTCATTGATTACCGTCGAGTCATTCCAGTTTTGTGCCTTTCAGCCAAATTGATTCAATTGAAACCAAACTGATATATTATCGCTATCAAGACCCAAACCAGTCATTGGAACGTTGATCCTAATTGTAAAATGATTCGTTTTATGTTTACTTGTTAGCAATCTGGCAAAGGGTTCATCTTCTAACAAGGGGCTACCGTCACACGTAGACGACCGCATAATATACACACTAAACAAGGTAGTAATTTCATGAAACACCACTAAGAAATATGCAATTAGAATTTATCTACATGTGACTTCAGCCAATCCGGTTTAAACAAGCGTCATGGATATTATTTTTTATGATAAATGAGTTATCTAGCATATGACCACGATTACGCCTAATATTAGGCATATTAGACCATGATTCAAATTCAAATTCAAAAGTTTTTATTCAAAATAAGTTCCACTGGAGAACACTTTTTGAAGGTCATACATATAGGTTAAAATTTAATTTTACTTCCTAGTCTATGCGGTCGAAGATGGAACAGGCTTACCTAGAAATACCTATTCACACGAGACTTGAAGGCATCCTGATTGTCACATTTCAAGTGTAATGAATTGAAACGATGGCATAGACTAGACCGCCTGTAGATGGAATGGAGTAGGAGAAATCAAATTGAACTGTTCAACCACACCCTCTCCGATATGAATCCTATAGAATACCAAAAGACTGGACGGCGTCGATGATCTGAAGCTTTGAATCCTTTCATTGACAAGCTGGTCGCTACTAATCAACCTCTTGGTTCTTCTTTCGATTGATTCAAACACTTCAAGCTGGTATTTAGCTGATCCCTCCCAAAGGTGAAAAACGTAGGACTCCGCGCAAAATTTTACTTGAGTACAGTAAAGATTAGGCAACTGATCAGTAGCCAAGTACCTGATCTTCAAAAAGCTGAGCATATAAGCTTTTTCGCAGCCAGCTGACTTACACTTTCAATATAGGAGCCGAAGTTAAGAGTGGTATCGATCTGTTCTCCTAAACTCATGTGGCATGAGCCCAGCTGTGGTACGTTTATTAGAAGATTGAAATATTCATTTACTAAACATTTTATCGAATGAATGAATGAAAACTCTTTATTGTTCACGATAACTTAAACCTAGACATTTAATATGAATACATTTCCATTAGACCAATCGAAATACAGAACTTCACTATCTATTAATATAACGAGTCATTACTTATAAATGAGGACGTTAAATCAATAAGCCATAAAACAGCTTGTACCATAACGATAATTTTATATTCTCCAGGACGATCGATACGAACATATAAAATAAATGACTCGTGTCTTCTATTGCCACATTGTTAAATTTATCCGTCAAGTTATGAATCTTATGTTCTGAAACGTCTTTGAGTTCTTTGAGAAGCAATAATAGTGTTCAAAACTTAGCTAAGCCAGTAAATGACTAATTGAGGATGTTGTCTCAGCAAAATGTGTTTAGTCCTTCGAGGCGAGATCATCACACACGCAATGCAGCCAGCGTTCTGAGCTCGTTTCTCTTTAGCAGTGATGTGCCAATAGTCTAATAAGTTGTTTGTGGTTTTAATATTTACTTTTAATTTATACTGCCTACAGATTATTATTACGTTTGAGATGAAATACAGAACTTACATGTTGTTACTTTTATTAGTATACTTAAATCTATTCTCGATATCGAAACTACATAAGAACAAAATTCCGGCACAGCAATATGCTAAGTGCAAACCTTGTTTGCTGAAAACTTAACATATCTTAAAGTTGTTTACAGTTTCCAGAATAAATTCACAAACAGTTAGTTATAGGTTATGGGTATTTTTATTTTTTATTATTTTATTGTCTTGTTAGGGTATATTAATGTATGATTCTTCTTCTGATTTGTCATTTAAGAGCAATGCTCTTGTCGGTGGAGCCTCCTCCAATCTTCTATATTCTCTATTATGGGCCAATTGTTTTACTTCTATGTAAGACACGACACCCAATTTTTCTTTGATTTCATTTGTGAATGCTCACCTTGGTCTTTCTTTCCTTACCTCTCCTTATATATTATTTTTATTAAAGTAATAGTTCAATGTTAACCACATACCTGAGGTCTTAGGACATTTGTTAAATATTTTTCATCTAATTGGGTTAGTGGTGGCCAAATATCATTATTTATTAGTTACTATCGTAATCTGGTCACGTAGCCGACATTATAAGTTTTATGGGCACATTGTTTTACGTGCGTCAATATAACATGTAATGTATAGTTATTGGCTCCTATTGGTTGAATGGACGGAAGTTTAATAATTAGTTGGGGTTTAATATTCATCATGAAGAAATAATTTAATTCTCAACGTTTTTATTACTGAAAAAAGTAAATAATCTGTAGCAAAAAGAGACCGACTTCAACAGTGATTAAAAAATAAATTATGTTTTTGCTTGAAGTCGGTGTCTTTTTGATAAAAAAAATTTCACTGTCAAAGCCCACATAAAACTAATTACATAATTGTCGTACTTTATTTACTGTTGTGGGTGCCGTGATAATGATGTTCTGTGAGTCAAGTAACTCATAGACCATATTAAACCAGCGAGACTATATTTAAATAAATCGAAATTAATCGATTTGAAAATACAAAAATGTTGAACTATATTATATTTCTTTACTTAATTACAAAAATGGCTTATTTAATATATTGTAAAGTATGTTCATTGAAATGTGGGTATATTTATTACACGATATAATAAGTGTGTAAGAATAAGCCTAAATGGCGCTCTGTTGTTCGTGCCTACCCCGCAAGGGACCTGGCGTGAAGTTATGTATATATGTATGTACGATATAATATTTTTAGGAAAATTATATAGATAAGTTAAATTGATTATAGAACTTATTTACAAATGAAGTCGATTTTTATAACAAATCTAGTCGATAATGCATTGGGACATTACTAATTAATCCGTCATTGAGCTGTAAATTAAAATAAATGCTTGAAGAGGGTGTAGATAAGAGAAACTATCTGAGCGATACATAACTTCTTAGACAGAATTTGAATTCATGTCTTGGTATGAAATATATGTGTTTTTGCTGTAAAGGAACAGTATAAAAAATATTTAACAAATTTAACTTAGACTTATTACAAACTGTTTTTATCCGTTCAGGAACAGAGAAAGAATACAATTTCCAGCGGCCGGCCAGCCTGTCGTAAGAGTCGACAAAACAACCCACAGCCAGAGATGGTAGGGCAGTAGCCCGAACTGGATGGCTACCAGCCCTAGTCTAAGTCGCTATAACAACCTTCAGTTGTGTTCCGGCATTAGTAACCAGGTTCCAGTCTCCCTTAAGAGAGCAACAGCGCATTTGTAGCACCTTTAGTGTAGTAAATGTCCAAGGGCGATGGTAACCGCTTTCAATCAAGTGGGCCGTTTGCCTGTCTGTTGAACTCCTGCTTATAAAAAAAAACCACACAATTGATCAATCACTTTATTACTAACCATAGATTTCTCCAAAGCCTTATCACATAAAACACTCAAAGAATATGTCCAAAACTTATAATTTGATAAAAACTCAAACAGAATCAACGACACTGAAGTTTTGTAGACATTGATAATTTCAAAACTTTCCCAAAAGTTCTTCACAAACACCGCATTTGTCAATTAAATTTATTTTGATATCTGAAAGTTTTAAGCGTCGCATTAAAAACTTTTAGAAGTTGCGTTGGGTTTAACGGTTGGTTACACGATGCGAGTTGTTATTAATAATCTACACTAACTGAAAAAGCTAATACCTTAGCGTAATATAAAAACGATTAATAATGTTACATTTTCTTTTTTTTTATTGCAGGAGTTCAGCAGACAGGCAGACGGCCCACTTGATGGAAAGCGGTTACCATCGCCTATGGACATTTGCAACACCAAAGGTGCTATAAATTCGCTGCTGCTCTCTTAAAGGAGACTGGAACCTGATCACTAATGCCGGAACACAACTCAAGGTTGTTATAACGACATACTTTAGACCAGGGGTGGTAGCCATCCAGTCGGGCAAATGCCCTACCACCTGACATGTTGTAAAAACGAATTCTTTTATTTACTTCGTATTTAAGCTTTAAAAACATCCATTGTTATCGTGCTTATTTTATGGCTGTAATTAGTGTCGAGCGACTTAATCCTTGTTTTTATTACATTGCGCCGAAGCTTGCCAGGTGTGCAAATTACTATTTCTAGGAAATTCACTGGTGTTTCAAAATGCCGAGCGGTGCACTGGCACGCAGTCGATTTTTTTTGGTACTGTATAGTTAGTATAAAACAATGCCCGAACGGAGGGGTGAGGCAGTCAAACGAAGACTACGATACGATTAAGACGTGTAGTACTTTCGATTAGCGACATAGTGACGGACTTTGCGCGTGTTAAATTGCATTGAATCGTGCAGTGTAAACTGGTTGCATCCAGTTTCATGTTGTACTACTTGTTTTATACGTTAAAATAAAATTATCGCTAAAAATGTATGTATAAACAGTGATAATTTTATTTTAACTATCGGATAAATGTCGGTGCACACCAGCATTAGTGTAAAAAATGAAATATTAAATAAGCAGGCACGATATCCACTTTTCAATTTTCTAATTTGTAAATACGTTTACCTGATTAATGTTTAGTATGTTTTAATAATAATAAATCTTAATTTTTCGCGACTTATATATATAATAAAACTTAATTTTTACGATTTTAAGCGCGGTAATTTTTATTTTTTTATTTTATTATTGCAACGTTTCGGCCACTTTTCAGTGGCCGCGATTACGGAAGACAAAGACGTCAAGTGTTAATGAGTATTGTTGAAGTGTCATTTAACTTACCACCAACTTGTTCATTTTAATTTTTTTGTTTATGTTTATTATTTACTCTAAGGGAGTCTAATCTAATTTACCACCGCTTCGCAACATGTTGTGGCTTGTAGAGAATAAGGGGCGCAAGAAACTCTTCAGCACATATGTCTAGATCTAAAAAAATAATATAATATTTCTATATCTATATCTTTTTAATTATTATGGTTTTTCGTAAACTTTTGATAATAATGACTTTATAATATTTAAGTATCTATGTTACTAACAAAAAATATCGTTACAAGTCTGGAATATATTATGTTTGTCTTTAAGTAAATTGTTAGTTCTTTTGAGGGCAGCAGTTAATATATAAGTAATTTAGCAAATTAATTTGAAAAATACGAACTTTTAAAAACGGATGTATTTAAGAAAATCGGTAGATTGATATCTCATTCCGAGTAAACCCACCTTAATAAATTAAAATTTAATTTAAGATATTTGCGGTTGTTGAAGAAGGTATGATCAAAAACCAATCACGCAGATAAGTGTATTCTATCAGGAGTTTCGAAAAGATCATACTTATCCTCGTTAATGTCAAGACTGACTCTAGTTAATTTTTATATATCTTACTGTTATCACGACAGTGTAACTTAAACTTATCGATTTTTATTACAAACCGCTTCAATAACGCATTAGGACAGTACTAATTGATCCGTCATCGAGCTGTAATTAGTAAAATAATTAATAATAATAAATAATAAGTTGTAAATATGATCACACCTGTTTGCCATGGGGGTAGGGTAGACATGATAGATTTCCACTTGCTACGATTCGTGACTTATAGTCAAGGTGGCGAAGTACCGCTCGTTTATTAACTTCTTTAAATTGGTATAGTAAATTTCGGAAACGTATTTTCTCCATTATTTACTGTGGTCCGGGTGTCTGGGATCGGCCCCAGAGTAGTCCGTTGTATATTACCCATAACACAAGCGTAACTTGCTTAATTTGGGGATATACACTATGGGTGTTTGTCTGCGGATTATTATTAAAAAAAAAAAACGGTACTCTATAGGATACACTTCGGGGAGTGTGCCACGGAATTACATTAATTGGTTTCTCCCTCACCATTTTACCCCCGGACAAGCAGACGTACGCACTTACGCCACCGATATAGTAAAAAATAAGGTACAAAATTTAATAACTTCATATTATTTCAATTAGGTCTCTATTATTCTAAGGGTACGATTTGTATTTTACTAGTACATTAGGATCAGAACAGTTTGCTGTTACACATATTGAACAACGTGAAAGAAAAATATAAAACGCAATGTATGTCATTATTCGTTTACTGTTTCAACAAATATCTTTTGGATTCGTCTTTCAACAAAGGCAAGTCTCCTAAATTGTCTTTAATAGGAATGTATCAAATTTTTTGGTCTTTGTGTCGTATATATGAAACATCGTACGAAGAATTTACTTTGTAAAGAATATATTCTAAGCATGTTAACAACATAGAAACTTTGCTTTCAACTGTATTTAGAAAATCGCTTGTTATCTAAATATATCTATAATGTTATAAAATTCTGTACATGCCATGCCGTGTTCTATACACTGAAACTATTAAAAAACAACTAGAATAAACCGTATAAAAGGTGGGGAATACGATACTTAAAAAAAATTATGTTATCTGTTTTTTGGTTCGTCTGTTTGTCTATTTGTTCGTTGTCAGCTAATAACAGTCCGCTGCTGGACGTAGGCCTCCCCAAGTGGGCGCTGCTCATCACGGTCCTTCACTTGCCTCATGAAAGGAAATAATGAATGATGAATTAATTAAACGAATAGTTAATTAAATAAATGAATTCCTGTATTTGTTCGGGATTTACGTAAAAACTACTAGACTGATTTCAATGCAGTTTTCACTAATCGACAGCAAATTCTTAAACTGCTCTAAACTTATCCTGGGAATCCCGCGTGAAATTTTCTGGAAATCATGAAAAATGGCACGATTAAAAAGCCGAATTTGAATATGGTTTTTTCATTGATCGATAGCAAATGTATCTAATAAAATGTGTGATATTTTTCATCCCAGGATTAGCTTATTAAGACACAGTTTTCACCAAAACGATAGTTTACATTCTATTCCCAATAGGTACTGCGATACTTTGTGTTCCGGAAATTCCGCGCGAATTTCAAGTCAAGCTTGAAAGAAGTTCCGGGAATATCCTAGTGATTGAATAAAATAATTTTCAGATAGGCAAAAAAAAAAATTTAAATTATAATTCTATGTATTTACTTGTTTCATAGCAACCCTGAACAAATGGCTTTATCTTCAACCGATCTTAAGCTAATGCTATACAGAACATAGTTGATATAAAACAAATCATAACTCCGATAAAGGCTCCGATAAATTGGGTATAAATTCCTACTTTTGAACGCAAGACACCAAATCATTTTCATTTTGATATAATTATAATAGCACCACTAACATTCAACCTTTTCATTATAAATATAATAAAACTTATTTTTGTAATAAGTCAATCGAAATTAAAATTCTAACATACTTTTGTCTGTATATGTATCAGAACTAATTCCATAAGTCTCCACAGTTAGTGCGTAAAACTACGATAAATGAGCACTAACTATATTTACCGAACAAAAGGGAACTGACTATTAAAGCAAACATTTTAACAAAGTATAGAAATTGTCATTACTAGTATGGTCCTTCCAAACCTTGATAGCACAATTCAAACGGCACAAATATGGAACCCAAGGAAGGAGTTACATATTTGTGCCGTTTGGAGTTGAAACTTTAGGTCCGTGGGGTCCATCGGCAAAGGGTTTCTTCAAAGAAATTTGTAAGAAACTCTTTTATACCATCCGTGATCAGAAGGCTGGGTCGTATTTCGCGCAACGAATCAGCATTGCGTTACAGCGTGGCAATGCAGCCAGCCTTCTGGGCACGCTTCCCTCTGGCAGCGGTTTGTTACAATATTAATTAATTTATTTATAATTAGTTTATATTTAGGTAGTTAAGTTTTTTTTTATTGTGATATGTTCTCTGTACTTGTTATAATATTTTCTTAAGTTTTCGCAACTTGTACACATAATAAAACTACGTGTTAACGGTTTTAAGCGCGGTAATTTATTTGATTTTGGTTTGTCCGACGTTCCGGCCGCTTTTCAGTGGCCGTGGTCACGGAAGACCAGACGGTCACGGCCACTGAAAAGCGGCCGAAACGTCGGATAAACCAAAATCAAATAAATTACCGCGCTTAAAACCGTTAAAACGTAGTTTTATTATGTGTACTTGTTATGTTAAATAAATTGTATATTTTATTATTCGATAATTTCTAGCACAATTGAATAAACTATACTCGTATAAATTACTACAATAGTGTAAATTAGCGATAATAGCTATCTTTACCTCCTCGGAGCGGGCTCTTGCGAAGTTTGACCCTGTCACAACTCTAATTGGTGCTAATAAAAATTTATGACCAACCGGGAGCAGAATTAAGTCTCTGCTCCATATGAGCGTAAGAGAACGATATGGTGCTATGTAAGGCGAAAATTCGTAGGCTGATAATGTGCTCTTTAGTGCAGCAAAGGCAATAAATTCCCCTTCATTATTATTATTGTAATAAACCTTCTTTCTCAAAGTCATGCCAAAGTATAAAGTAAATCTTTATCTATACACATAAATAAAATTAAAGTGTCTCTTTGTAATTTCAAAATAACAGCTTTTTACTAAATGCATAAGTGTGAAAGAATATATACGGTACTTATAACAAATAATAAATTTTTATTTTTTTTCTCTGTCTCTCTGTCTGGATGTTCCGGCTAATCTCTGAAACCGCTGGACCGATTTCGATAGGACTTTAACTAGTAGATGCTATAAGGAGTAACTTAGACTACTATTTTTGTTGGGTTCCGTAAAAAAATATTCAACGTGGACGAAGTCGCGGTGACAGCTAGTTGTAAATATTATCCCCGCAAATTGCTAATGCACTGGAACCTTGTCAAATTAACATTCACGTGACGTCATCCGCAACTCGATATGTATGGGTTCTCGCCGGCCAGTGATGGTAACAGTACTGAGTGTTCGGCTACGGTTACGTCACCAAAATGGCGGCCAGGCGCAATAGCAATTTGCGGGGATAATAAACTACTGTAGCATCACGTTTGGTCGGCATATTTAATCAAGTTTACATGAATATCTTCCATTTCTATCCGTGGCTCCATTCGTTGCTTCTGGCTGGGACCTACTACTTCGCACGCTCCTCGCTCTCAACTTGTTGTGACGATTTAGTGTCGTAGTATTAGAGAGCCACAATGCTGAGGTAGTGTACTTCCCACTTCCCCCCAGGGGGTGCCGCCCTGGACTCGTCTCCGTCCAGGAAGCAGTACAAGAGGATGCGTCCCCGGGGCCCCGAGCGGCCACTGTCACATTCACTCCGTGTTCACTCCGTGACAGTGGTGTCCCACCTATCCACTCCAAATCTTTGTATTCCTTCCCCTTCCTCCCAAACCTCCTCCCCGAGCACCCCTCCCTTCCGACGACGACCGCCAGCGTCGAGCTCTGCTCCGCCAAGCGCGGTTCTGATAATCTTGGTCGGTAGAGTTGGAAAACCCTGTAGCCGGCGTTGATACAGTGGAAGCGACTCGACCGCAGCTGTTGCAATGGCTCTCGCGGAAACGCGGGACTCTGACCTTCAGATTGCGGGCTGTCAGCCTTCACCCCAATGCCACCAGTGTGGCGCGCTTGACACGGCGTTTCATACGCTAGTCGAGTGCGCAACCTGAGCACCACAGAGGTTTGAACTCGAGACAATAGTAGGTCCGATTGATTCGCTCGGCAGCCTGGTGCAAGCCATGCTGCATAGCGATGATCATTGGGTGGGTGCGGCCAATTTCTGCGAGACAGTGATGTCTCAAAAGGAGGCCGCGGAACGAGATAGGGAGATAAAAAAAAGTGTACTTCCCACTTGCTGGGATGCGCTACACCAGTGCCTATGTTGCGAGCGTTATATTATATTGTTTGTGTCTCTGTTCCCCTGTATTTCCATTTCTTAAATAAATTAAAATTTCATACAGATATTATCTATCGAGACTAGACTGAGTGTGTAAACACATTAAGACTAGGTGACTACCGCTAACTGTACCTACAATAGCTTTCACTACTTACTAAAACAAACATCTTCAGTATCATTACTTGCCAGTAAAGTTATAATACAATGTATAGACGGTACTACGTCTATACTATATTTACATTACACATGGTGAATTCTAACTATTATGGAATGAAAATTTATTTGCGACATGGTACATAAAATTTATACAGGTCTCTTAAATCCCTATAAATATTATAAATTTGAAATTAACTGTCTGGCTGTTCCGTTTTCACGGAAAAACTGCTGAATCGATTTGGCTGAGACTCAGTATATATATATTACATTACCAATTACCACTTAAAATTGAATTAACTTAGAGTATTGTTTTATTTCAAAAGTTAATAAAGTCAAATAAATCTTAAGCTAATATGTAATACTGAAGACTTGTTTTTGCTTAAACGCGCGAATCTCAGAAACTACTTACTGGTCTGATTTAAACAATTCTTTCAGTATTAGATAGCTCACTTATCGAGGAACATTATAAAGAGGAAAGATTTGTATGTTTATAACAAATACACTCAAAAACTACGTGAAAGATATCAAAAATTATTTCACCATTAAAATTTTACGTTATCCCTGAGTAACATTGGCTATAGTTAATTTAAATAATCGGCCTCTAAATTTTTTTCAAGACAGCACAATGACCGGACACACTAGTTACTCATTACACAAGCTTAACTTGAGGACTTACAATGTGTGTGTTTCTCTGCCGATTATATTTATTTGCTAAGAAATGCCTTCGACTTCGTCCATGCTTGACTTGAAATTCTCACGGGATTTCCGCCCGGGACACAAAGTACTGCGGCATTCAAAAAAGAATGCAAACTATCGTCATAGTGTAAACTGTGTCGGAATTAGCTAATTTTTATGCACCCGAACAACTCCAAGCCACTCTTGAGAAAATTCACGGGATAAAAAATATCACACATTTTATTACATAAAATTAGCTATATATAGATTTTTGACAAAATCACATTGGAATTTATGTTTCAATCTGATCGTTTCAAATCATTCCCAAAACAAAATCCGTGGGATCCCTGAGATTTTACGTCTAAGAATTATCTGTCGATCAGGGAAAACCGGAATAATATCGGCTCAGTAGTTTTTACCTGAATCCCGAACAAACATACAAAAAATCTTAAAAAAATGCATTTCGTCCTCCGTCGTTTATATAGTCTATTCCAGTTGTTTATTAAGCTAATATATATAGCTTAGCTATATATAGCTATAAAGCTAAGCTATTGCATAGCTTTTATAGCGGGCTTTGAGCGCGGCGACCGAATCAAGAAATTCCGTAACGAAAATAAAACCTAACACCTCTTTCTATCCATCATATCTTTATAATGCCACACTCACCGCGTGTGCGCCCCGTAAGTATACATGTAGGTATATATGTATACATAGGTGTACCTATGTACAACAGTGAATAGCAGTTGCTGGTGAATAGCTGTACGCGTAAAATTTGTATATAAAGTGTTTTAAATATGAATAAACAAAGTGCATTTATTAATGAAGAAAGTGATGAAAAAATAATGAAAGAAAATGAGTGATAGCTTAAAAATACTGTATAAATAAAAAATAAATAAATAATTATAATTGCATTAGTTGATAAAAAATGCTCCACAAGGAGTTTTTTTTTAAATAGCTTCCACGTACAGACGTTCAGGTGATCAAAGGCTGGTGCTTACCTCGGGCAATGGATCAGTATGAACATCCAGCAAAGAAACGCCTTCTTTTTCTCCTTACCCGTAGAAGACGGTAATCTAGGCTCAGTATTGTACTTCTCTACTACTAGTCTTGAGGGACTATGGTGGGTAAAATACAATACAAATAAGTTAAGTTATATTTTATTGTATTAGATTATTATTACTTATATTAGTGTATAATATTGTTTTAGGGCCTGTCCGCACAGCGATATTTTACCGCGAGGTTTTTATTCTCGCATATTAAATTCCGCGATCGGAATTATACCTAGTTCGCACTGCTAATAATATTTCGCACTGTTTTTGTCACTTAAATTCAGTTCTTGGCTGAGACGCACGTGTAAAATGGACAAACGAACTAATATTTTATTTATCTAATGCTTAGGCGGCGTAACAGACATGTCAAAAGATGTCATAAATATTGGATTCACCCACTTACGGCATTGAGACCCATGAAAGGATTTTTCTACATAAAATATCAAGACTTACGAAAATACAGCAAAAAGTTTTTTTTGGCTATTATTACAGAATGACAAAAAATCATTCGATAATTTACTACAACTTTCAATGGCGACGTTGCACGACTGAGCTAAACGCGCGAATTTTATTCCACAGTGCGAACGTGGCCATACTTACTTTATACGGTACAAAATATTCGCGCGGAAATAAATCGCACCGCTTCGCGTTCAATTTGCATCAAGTCACAGATTTTTTCCCGCCCGATTTTTTTATCGCCAGTGCGGCTACTCGTATAATATTCAATGTGTTACAGAATTACGAGAAAAAATATCGCAGTGATAAGATAAGAAAATAATTTAGAATTAAATCGCATTGCGTAGCGTAGCTTCACCTAGTTTGCTAGCAAGAAACGTCGAGAACACAGTCAGCGACTCCAACCACGACAAAACTAGGGACCGCTACAAACATTTTCTGGCTAAGAAATATTTATTGGAAAAGTTTTGCGTTGTTTGGGTGTACTTGAGAGGAAAGAAAAATATTTAGCGGTCGTATATATAGTTCTTTTTTGTTTTTCATGCATAATATTCAAGGTTTTACGTTCTTGAAATGTTTTTTGAGATAAAATAGAGAGATATCATTGTTCTAGTGATATCTCTAAGATGTTTACGATGTAATTAGATACTGAACTACAAGTATCAAGAAATATTTGAAGAAAATCTTTATACTGTTACCAAGCGTTTATTTTATTTTTGACGTTTGCACGTCTATCAAGTATCAAGTAAGCACTTTCGGGGCCCCTGTGGGCTGGGGGGCCCCGTATAATTGATAAGGCTGATACGGCGGTAGCTACGCCCCTGTATGAGATGTATTGTCAGTTTTTAACTGATTTCGAAAAGGAGAAGGTGCTCAATTCGACTAAATGTTTTTTGTACCGATTTCACCATTTTTCTTATTCGAAACTATTCAATTATTGGTGTAACTAAAAAGTATAAAATTTTTTGAACAAAAACAACCGACTTCAAAAGCAATAGTCTACATTTAAAATCTTCTTTATCTTAAAATCGGTGCTAAGTAAAACATAAAATAACAATAAGAAATTTGAAAAAAAATGTATCTATATATATTTTTATGTTTTAATTTGCACCATTTTCAAGCTGTTGTAAAAAATACTTATCTTTTACTTCTAAGTCAAGTACTTTTAATATCGGTTTTGGCTTTTGTTTATTAATAACAGTTATGTGTTTGCTTAGTAAATATCAACTACTAATATCTGAATTCGCATTTTGACATTAATTATATATTTTTTTATAACTCTACGGACTCGAGTTCCGTACCCTTTTTTACAACTTAATTTCTAAGAAAGTTTTTAGAGTTCATACACGCTTATTGGTTATTTTTGTTATTGTGTGTGACATTAATTTAGTGATTTTTGTGTTGTGTTGTACCTTACGAATAACTTATTATATTAATTTATTCTAATTTTAATACTAAACTTATACTAATGTAGAGTGTATCTGTTACATGCTGGTGTTGTGAGGAAGTGCATGTGCAGTGTGTGCCTTATGTCTATACCTATATATTATCCTAACTAGTGCCATGTGTGTTGTTTTTTCCTTTCTGTGTCGACGTTAATTGTTAAATAATATTTTTTTATTTAATTTTAATTCCCTAACAGTAAAACGTATTTGCTAAATTGTATTTAAAAATATAAAATTAACATCGAAGGTATTTATTCAAGTGTCGCAAATTTTAAGTAAAATTTGAACATTTTGTATTTGCATTCATTTAATTATTTTTTATTTGCACTTTTGTCGCGTGAACATAATTATGTTCAATATTATAAAACGTCTGTGAAAAATGACCTTTGCGTGCGACAAATGTCAAGTATAAAAGTTGAATTAATTAATAAAAACACTGTTGTTCACGATAAATTGAAAGTAGCTTCTTGAAAATAAGGTGCAATGTGCGTGTACTCAATAAATCTTGATTCAGAAAAAACAAAATAGGAGATTACAGCGGTAATGTACACATACGAGTTTGATGTTAGGCCGCTAAAGTGATAGACCATAAAATTTAAAAACTTCGTTTAAAAAAACCGACTTCAAAAACTAAAAAACTAAAATGTATAAAATAACTTATTTCTAAAGCTATTATTATTAATATATATTATCTAAAACATCTTAAAGTCGGTGCTAAGTAATTTTCAAAATATAGTAATTTTTATGTTTTGCTTTGCACCGACTTCAAGATGTGTTAGATAATATATATTAATAATAATAGCTTTAGAAATAAGTTATTTTATACATTTTAGTTTTTTAGTTTTTGAAGTCGGTTTTTTTAAACGAAGTTTTTAAATTTTATTTGTTACTTTTTAGTGTCTAGCTATGTATGGGTGGACCTACAAATGGTGCCGCGCTTCTTAAAAAATATAGGTCCTAAGAAACCGGAACAAAAAAATTTTCGTAAAATGAAAACTACTGGGCCAAACTATGTCAAATTTTTAGGGGACCACATGGCAGCTATTCCGCGTCGAACAAAAAAAGAATCACGTAAATCGAATCATAAATCTCAGAGTAATTGGTGTACATATGGAACGGAGTGAAAATTATTTTCATGAAAAATGTTCATAAAATGAAAACTACTAGGCCAAACTATGTCAAATTTTTAGGGGACCACATGGCAGCTATTCTGCGTCGAACAAAAAAAGAATCACGTAAATCGGATCATAAATAACGGAGTAATCGGCGAACATATGGAACGGAGTGAAAATTATTTCCATGAAAAATGTCCATAAAATGAAAACTACTGGGCCAAACTATGTAAAATTTTTAGGGGACCAATTGGAAGCTATTCCGCGTCGAACAAAAAAAGAATCACGTAAATCGGATCATAAATGACGGAGTAATCGGCGAACATACATAAAAAAAAAGGAACAAAAAAAAAAAAAAAAAAAAAAAAAAAGATTCCGACGAATTGAGAACCTCCTCCTTTTTTCGAAGTCGGTTAACAAATGTGTCTTACTCAGCTGAAATTAGTATGTTAGTGTCACGAGTTACAGGACTCGAATTAAAATGCCGTTGGAATTACTATAGAATTTATTAGAACTATTTAAACACGTATAACACAGGGACAAATATAACTAGACACAATCAGTACAAACGTAATACACGATTCAATACCACGCGCAAAGTCCGTCACTATATAGCTTATCGAATATACACACGTGTTGCTCGTATCGTAATCGTCGCTTGACTAACGATCTCTCCATTGGGCCATCGTTTTTTAATGCACCGATGTAATATGTCTACCTGGCAAGCGTCGACGCAATTTCCCAGAAAACGTAATCCGCACACCTGCGTAATTATACTTGCGAACGGTCATAAACGAGTACGATATACAATAGGCTGTTTTCTAATTTTATAATTTTAAACACAAAGTAACAATCCATTTTTCTTTCCAGGTGAGTACGAGCCTTTTGATTAACGCTAGTCACGAAAAGTAAGTACTTTAAGACAATGGAAGAATTTCCATAGAAGCTTAATTTGTTCCGCTTATCATTTAAAAATTGGCCATTTTTCCTAATTGTACATATACAAAGTTAGAATTGTATATATAAAACATATTTCCTGGGCTTTGTCCATAACGACATAAAAAGTTATGTGTGCAATGCAGTTTTATTTTAAAATAATGTATTGGTTGTTTAACTAAACGCCACATTGGCAGGAAAAGGCAATAAATTGATACAGCTTTGTGAGATGTATTTATTAATAATAATAGCGATTATATATTAGGTCGTGAAAATTGTTGCCTAAACTCTAAGGTGTGGTTGTGTGTGCAATTTTTAGAATGTGAATTATTTATTACTCATTATTTCATTTTATGATTCCTATCCCAACAATTCTGCTTTTCTTGTATGTTATATTTATTCCACCATGTACATATACAATTTTTGAATTTCGCTTATCTTTCTTTTATCATGGGTCGCCTGTTATATTTTAACTGACGACAGTTGTTACAAGACAAATAGCCTATTATTTTTCAAACAGTAATTATAATTATTTTTGAGTTGAAATTTTGAGTATAGAACAATAGCAAGTTTTCTAATTTATTGTAAAATTTGAAAAGATATGTGTCTTTCTTTTCGATTCTTGCGGCCGAACTTTAGAAGTCAATGTATTCCTTATTAAAATAAATATATAAGATTTCGAGTAAACAGCAAGTTGTTTATGCTGTCATGATATAATATATTAATGATGTACACGCTCATGGAAACAACGGCCAAGGCGTTTTTGGCAAGGTGATTGAAGCGGTATTTTGAGATCTTCTTTACTCATAAACCCAACACGATCACCCAAAACCGATTTTTGTGTCTAACTATCTGCAGGTACTGATATAATATATACTTTGGTGTTAAAAATGTCAAAAAAGCGATTATAACCGCTTACTACCCGGTGGGTCGTTTGTCTGTCTGCTGAACTCATGCAATAAAAAACATTAACTTGAAAATCTTGTATGTTTCAAAGCTCTACTTCAGGAAATATCATGCCGGTTCGAAAACTCATTTTTTGCGATTATGTATAGTTTAGGATGTTTTTGAATTATGTTTCAGGAATGTGTATTAGACATAGTTTGCATATTCTCTACCAAAGAAATTTCCATTCGCAAATGCTCTTTAATTCTAAGGAACTCCCCTTACCATCTCTAAAAGGATCCGTGGTGTCGACATTACAAACGATGTATACAGTTCGGGGCCACTTTGAAGGTAAGGCAACTTTGCCTCCAAAGAGCTGGTCCAATCAGTACTTCCCTCCACGGCAAACCTTGTGTTTTAAGCCCAGGTGAGGCCACATATGAAATACTGCTCACACCCGTAGGCTGGGGCACCCACCCACTTAATAATTAACTCTCCTGACTGTACTCAACGTCCAGCCGTTCATATTTTCGAGGATCTTATACTCACAGATGGTTTAGATATGCTTGGTTTTCGGAGATTCTTTGCCTCTCTCTGTATATTCTTCCGACTGTACATGGCCAGTGTTTATTATTTAAGCGGGAATGCCAGCCTTACACTTTCATGCATTACATGCTATACTCTTATCTCTCTGACTATAGTAATATGTATATATGTCTATCTCCCTCCCTCAACAACGAGTACGCGCGAAATACAGCGGCGTCGGCGCGTTTTCAACACTTCTCTACGAACCATGGGACTCTTCTTTTCTCTTCTTCTTTCTTCTGAAAATACTATTCGGATGCCCGGAAACATTCCTAGAGTATTCTTTGGAAATCCGGGCACATACAGCCAGTGTTTTGAGGAACTATTCAGAATGGCGTCTTCGTCTTCTTTCTACCACCGGACCGCCATCGGCTGGGTGTTCGTCCCCACTCCCTTAAGCCATTTCGCTCATATACACGGCGATTCTCAAGAACGTTTCTAATGCGTACCGTTGGGATTTGGAATAAGCTCCCAGCTGAGGATTTCCCTCAGTCCGCAACCCTATAGAGTTTTTTAACAGGTTGTAATGACATTTTTTACAGGCCGGCAATGCCGCAAACGTCCATAGGCAGTAACCTGATGGGGCCGTCTGCCCGTATGCTGAACTTTAAAAAAGAAACGTGTGCATTTCGCCCGACAGAAGTGATAACTTGCGTGAGAGAAAGGGAAGCCAGACAGACTGGCGCCGAAACGCGTTACGTAACGTAGCGGTTTACACTCCCATAAGAAGTTATCACTTCAACAATATTTTTACCTCAATTACTTACTGCTATTTGTTTATACACTTCTTCCAAGTTTGGAAACTAATTCGGCAACACAATAGCAGCAGAAATTTCGGAAAAATAGTTACAATGACCCACTCATTAGACGGCAATGAAAACTGGGTCACAGGTTAACTAATAGCTTTTGTGTCGACACTACGAATACCAATTATAGCCATTGTAATGTGTGAACTGGTCATATGCAACCATCCTCGATCAATTCAATCGAAATCGATCGCCACAACTGTTTCTAATATCAAAATAGAATATTTACCTACTTTATTGCATAACGTTAAGATACAATTCTAGGAATCATTATATTAATACGTGAAGCAAAAACTTTGTACACCTTTTTGCGAAAATTGGAGGAGTATGAAATTTCGCACGCTTATACTTTATACAGAGAAGGAGTGCAGATTGCTAATATTTTTTTTAATTACGCATAAATAATAAATAAAAAACATTACACTATCATGTATATAATACACACACGCATATATACTCTTTTGTTTACTGTTAAAGTCAGATTAACAAGTGTAGCCTTGACGAAATCTGTGATTATAGAAGTCTTTGACAACAGAACCTTAATAATGTTCAAACTTATAATTTAAATTAATGGTAATTTCGACCATTGGGCGACCAAGCTGAAAGGGTGTGGGTTCGATCTTAGCCAGAACGCATGCACCACCGTCCAGTTTGCTGTCTAATGTGCATATTGTTACAATTATCTACCACGTGCTAACAACGGTGAAGAAAACATCGTACTGCATCCTGCACATCGAGATAATCGATGTGTCAAACCTGCTAAGCCGCATTGGACAATCGGGGCGGGTATACTATCCGTTTCCCCTTTAACGGGAGGCGCGAGCCCAGCAGTGGGACATTTATGGGTATCGGCCCATAAATGTCTTATGTTATTTTATATATTGTAGTTTGAAGTCAGTTTTGTTTTTGTTATTTAATTAAGCTATTTTATAGCTTTTATCGCGGGCTTTGAGCGCGGCGACCGAATGAAGAAATTCTGTAACGAAAATAAACCTAACACCTCCCACTCTGCCTACCATGCGCGGTAACGGGAGCCTGAGGCGGGTGCGGCGAGCAGAGGCGTGCGGTGGCCACAGTGACTCGCGAGCTCTCGTAGCGGTTGAGGTATGTCAGATATTGCAAATTATGGACGACGAGCTGCTCCGAAATCGTACGAATTCGTAAGCAGCTGTTTGTGAGAAAGTATATAGGTGCATAGGTATCTATCATATCTTTATAATGCCACACTCGCCGCATGTGCGCCCCGTAAGTATACATGTAGGTACAATAATTATGTATACATAGGTGATTTGTTTTCTTATCGGTCACGACGCTCAAAAAGTGTAACTCGAATTAATATCAAAGAAAAAACTTGAATTAATATCAAAGAAAAAAAAATCTGCATGAATAAAAAATAAAGAAATAATTTTAATTGCATAAGTTGATAAAAAATGCTATGCTTACCGCGGCAGTCCCCGAGTGCCACAAGGAGTTTTTTATTTAATTACTTTTGTAATAGATTAGGATATTTGACGCAACGATGTTGAAATTTAGTGCCTCTGTACTATTACAATGCTTTATATTTCAACCATTCTCATCACACATCTAAATCAAATTGCGACAAAGCTATAACTCTCGCCTCATCCCTTCCTCCCACGCTAAATTGAAACAATATCCTATAATAACAGAAAGCACATTACAGCAATTCATCTTACGTTAGCAGATCCCGTGGAGCGCATCTGACCCTTTATTTATGTGAGCCTCCGACCCAAAAGCTGACCCCAGCTGTGCCAGAATAAATAACTGACCTAAACAAAAGCCTATTGAAGTCGACCAGATAATAAATTTACCGGTTGTGGCCTTTTATGTATCCGCCGACGTTTAGCACGTGAGCCTGTAATGTCTGTAAATAAACGATGGTATGGTATCACCTTATGGATCACCTATTCCAAAAGGAGGAGGTTCAAAATTCAACTGTATTTTTTTGTACGTTTGTTAACGCAAGTACTCCGTCAATTGTGAACCGATTTAAAGGAAAATTCTTTAATCGAAATGAATACTCCAGAGGTCGCCCCATTGTCACCAAGTCAGGATATGATGAGTGGATCCCACGGAAATCGAGGAAGCCTTCTTGAAGAGCGTCGAGTGTCTACACACTACATAAAGCAATACTTGTATACGCGTGTGTAATGTGTATAGTACATTTTCAACAGGCGCTTATTATTTCTAAAGCAAAAACAATTAAAAAATAGATAATGCTTATTGTTTAACATAAACAAAACCGAATAAAACCTAAAATGCAAAACATAAATATTTTCTACAATATCTTGAAATCAATGCAAATTAAAATATAAAAACAACAACAAAATGCCACGGGCTTCAAGAACTTATTTATTTATTGCTTTTTATTTTGAAGTCAATTTTGTTTTAGTTACAAAAAGAAATTACCCCTTTATGTTATGTGCAAAAACGTGGTCTATGAATCACCAAAATTATCATCTAAAAAAATCTGTATGCTTACATCACAGATCATAAAACACAGTGATCTGTGGCTTACATATATTTATTATCTTATTTTTATGACAAAGTATTGAGAAATTCTTTTATTCATAGACACTTTTACTATCATATAATACTTATTGGGCTAAATTCAATGGAGTGCTATTCAATGTACTGTAACCAAAATTGATTGTTAGATATTTATTGTACAGTCACGGTATGTAAAGGTCCGTCACGTTAAACTCGACTTTTGCTTGCACGTGTACAAGAAACAGTACCGCTACCATTTAAAAATAAATATTAGGTTTTGTAACGTTTATATAATATAGAAAAGTGAAAAAAGAAAATTGCAATATTGAATAATAGATATTGAAACTAAAAATAGTTTTAATCATCGGAAACAAAGAGGATATAATCGCTTCGCTTATCATAAATATTAAAAGTAATAAAATGGTTTTACATCTCTAAACAATCTTATTAGATAAGATAGAAAATCAAACAACTTTTATCTAAGTAATGTTGAACTTTATTGTCTGTTAAATAATTACACAGAGTGAAAACTTATGGGGAACGTTTAAAGCAGAAGTCATTTATGAGTTGAAGAGATATTTATTTATAATGTTGTCACACATGAACTTGTTATTTTTAGTGTTGCCATGCTTAACATATTTTATGTCTTGAACATTGTCAAACAGTTAAAAAATATTATTTATAGAATAGTCAGTCAACCCACGAATGTAGTGACAGTAATAAAAATATTTTCAAGTCACAATCCAGAGTTATCCATTCACAAATACAATATGCAATATTTCAGATTCAAAGGATTTCCTCTTACGCTGGCGAAATATTTTAGGGATCAACTTCCGTTGCGCACCGAGAGGAATCCGTATATATATATATATATAAATAGAACAATTTGTATGTCTGCTTGTTTGATATTAACGGCGAAATGCGGATCAGAAGTTCACAGTTTCTGGGGAAGCTTTTCATGAGTGCCACTCACTCACTCACTCATTCACTCCACGGTCAGCTATATTCAATATTTTTTGTAGGTACTGATAATGTTTTTAGAAGATAGAAAGATACACTTTATTGTACACGTTTATGTCATGATTTTTACCCGACTATTGTTTTAAATATCTGTGATTTGAACGTGGTAAATACATCGTAATGTACTGATAACAACTCTATTATCCACATATATACTTGTCAATCAAAAAAAACTTTGTCAATTTTCTTTCGTCTATTATCTAAACCATCTTAGCATTTCTTTTTATCTTTTAACACTTCATCCTCTTTTAATGTACAACGTTTTTTACCACTCTATTTATGATCATATCGCTTAGCTTAATCTCAGATATACTTCTAGGAACTCCTATTTCTACCTCCTTTATCGAACTTTGATGTTTCTTCTGCCAAACAGTCAGTTTTACATTTATATATTAATAGAAAGAAGCACATCGAAATGCTATATGATCAGACTTTGAACACCAACTTAAAACAAAAGATTTTTTTGGACTTTTGCCACATAGGCATGTCAGCCTTATTAAAATAACCAATAATTAAATATTAAACAATGAGCTGGCTAACAAACTAGACGCCTTTGAGGCTGGCTCTGCCAGAATTTCTGTAAAAATACTTACATATAGAAAGATTCAGTCCCAACTCCCTCATCAGTTGTTCTCTACCATCTCTATTTCTGATGCACTCCATGAAAAGATGTTGGACATCCTCAAGAGTTCCACACAAGAGGCAGGTGGGAGATTCAACTTTGCCCATGAGGTAGCTAAAACTTATTGTTGGGAAATGACCTGCTCGGATTCTATTTAATAGCTTTATATATGGCCTGTTGAATTTCCCTACAGAAAACCATGGAATTTGGGGGGTTGAGACTGTATCGTTTTGTACCATACAGCTTTTTCTTTACTTCTCTCAAGTAACGCAAGTATATAATGGCAACATTTTGTACCGGTATAACGAATATTGTACCTGTATAACCATCCGACAGCCCGCTGTATTATGTTTCAAATTGCGCGTATGGCAGGCACTCAAACCATACGTTTTTATGGTCTCGATTTTTTCCAACCTCAAAATTCCATGTTTTGGCATACATCCATTTTGTATGTTTTTTTATGTATACACGTTATCTTAATAACGTTATTACCGCTGTTAGCAGGTACATTTCATTGGTGGTTCCTGATTTAAAAATAACAAATAAAAGCTTTTGTTGTAATTTCATTGAAGTTGACAAATGAGGGTTTTGACTGTATTGTATCATTTTACCAAAAGCCTTTTGTATTTAATTAACACATTACGTATTTAGCAGAATCAGTATTGAAGAGTTTTGTACTAAAATTGTTTTGTATTAAAAAGAGAAAATCGACCAAGTGGTTCATAAAGGCTCCTTGTTTGCTTTCTGGTATGGTAATTTCGTAAACGAACTCATCGTTATTTATTATGGTTTAGGTGTATGAGATCAGCCCAAGAACGTTTCATTACATATGACTTATGTCGCAAGTGTAATTTATTGTAGAATATGATATACGTTAAGAGCCTATCTAAATGGACTCTGCTATCTCGCTCACACACTATCACATTTTTGAAGATATCAATTCATAGAATTTACTCAGGGATCCATAAATTAGGTCACGTGGTTTTGTGATTTTTTGACCTCTCCCCTGTCCTTGTCACAGCTGTGCTTTTTTATTGCAGGAGTTCAGCAGACAGGCAGATGTCCCACTTGATGGAAAGCGGTTACCATCGCCTATGAACATTTGCAACATCAAAAGTGCCACAAATGCGCTGCTGCTCTCTTAAGGGAGACTGGATCCTGGTCACTAATACCGAAACACAACTAAGCTGGCCACATTCATGAGACTCTTCCCTCCCTAGTGTGACATCACATATTTTGCAATTTTACATCAAGAAATTATTAAATTAAAACGGCAGTTCTGTAATTAGTTTTAAAACCATTTAAATTATTTTGTAATAACTTATAAACATTATGCTTATACAGGTAGAGTTGGAAATATGTTGAAGTTTTTCGTTAATAGTCCAAATTGCTTCTTTTAAATTTTAAATATATTTAGATTTTGAAATGTGACGTCACTAAATTTAGGACCCTTCCCACCTTTTGTCATACAATGTTACACTTCGTCGACAAGAAGATCCCCCCCCCCCCTCCCTTGCTCCTAACGTGTGACGCAATTTACGGATGGCCCCTTTCGACAAATCCGTATTACACAAAACTTTCCAAGCAAATTACTAATGTTTCAAAAAAAAAAAAAAAGATTTCGTATACATTTCTATGTATAAAAAATAATATTAGTGAAAAAACATTGTTTATGTGTGAAATCTTATCTGAATCAACATGATTTTATTGTAAAATATTCTTAATTTTTTTATTCAATCTGTGTTAATACGCATTTGTCGTATGCAAATTCTACAAAATTATATCTTAAATTTTATTGTAATGCATAAGCGAGATAACGCACTCTGTTTAATTCGATCCTTAAGTTTTCATCACTGTACTAATTTATAATTTAAAGTATATTTTATTACAATAAATAGCGTAACTTGCTTAGTTTGGGGATATATAACGTGTGTATCTACCGATTTTTTTGCTGGTGTCAGCCAATTATAGTCCACTGCTGGACTGAAGGCCTACCTTCCTAAGTCGGCGGTACTCATCCCGGTCCTACGGCTTCCTCATCCAGCGCCTACCGACGACCTTGCGCAAGTCGTCAGTCCATCAGGCTGGGGGCGTCAGACACTAGGTTTACCGAGACGCAGTCTCTACTGTAGGACTCCTCTGCTCCATCGGCCATCGGTCCTCCGATAGACGTCACCGAGCCACTGCCACTTCAAATTACTAATTTTGCGAGCTATATCAGTTATCTTACAGATATCTGCCGATTATTTAAAGCAAAATCTCTACAGAGCCCTTTAGTGTGCATAAACGTAGTAACTCTTTACCAGTTTTTAGCTTTTGACGTCCGAACTTGAAAACAGATCTAAGAATTTGTATATTTTTAAGACTTTAAGACAGATGTTGCTTCTAAGAAACTACACATTTGTTATCTTTCACGTTGTCCTATCAAATTAATTACCATTCACTTTACTGACTGGCCAATCTATTTTAGCTTCAACGTGATGAAAGTAAATGATCTGTCGGTCTATGCCTGAAGAGTTTAGAAAACCTACGAAAAAAAATAACGCGTAATGCCAACAGAAGCTATTTTTGTTAATGAAGGTCAAATATTATAAATTGCTGTTCTTTTAAAACTTCTCTACTTTTCAAAATCGATGAAGCTTTAACTTTCTAATCAGCAGTGATGGACTGTTTCTATTTTACTAAAATAAAATGGGCCAAGTGCGTGTCTGTTTACTATACAGTGAAAGATTTGTGTGAACAACTTTCGCTTCATATACTTTAGATAGAATCTCTTTAACTTCTGATATTTGTTCATATTGTGTTCGTCTCGGTCTGCCGACAACAATTCTACCATTTACCATACTGTCATACACCTGTTTTGTGATTCTACTTTTATCCATTCTCTCTACATGTCCAAACCACCTTAAAATTCCTTTGTCAACTCTTGTTATTACATCTTCTTTCAATCCCCAACGTTCCCTTATCACACTGTTCCTTATCATATCATTCAAGCTAGCCGCACATATACTGTACTACACATAACCAACTTTCACTGCTTTGATATAACTGTGTTCACGAAAACCTAAAAGGCAATCATTTGATTGAAAATTATCTACTACTACTATGAATTGGTATTAGCATAATATAAGAGTAAAAAATATTTTGTTAAAACCCAAGCAAAACCACCTTCAAACTATAAAGCAAAAAAGGCGCTAGGTCTTTTTTCTACAACATCTTGAAATCCGTGCGGAATGCACGCGGGATTCCCGAAACACAAAATACCGCAGTATTCAAAAAAGAATGTGAACTATCGTTTTAGTACAAACTGAGTCGGAATAAGCTAATTTTTATGCATCCGAACAACTAGAAATAGTTTCCGGAAAAATTCCCGCGGGATTCCCAGAATAAAAAATATAAATACACATTTTATTACATAAAATTTGCTATCGCTCAGTAAAAATTCATTCATTCAGAATCCGAATATTTTTTTAATCTGTCCATTTTAATTAATTCCCAGAAAATTCTCGCGAGTTCTCCAGGGTAACAATTAGCCCAGACCTTTAGTCTGAGAATTTGCTGTGTATCAGCTAAAACTGCATCGAAATCGGTTCAGTAGTTTGTACGTAAATCCCGAATAAACAGACAAGAAAACAAAAAAAGAATTATCTTGCTCTCTATCGTTTATATTCTAATCCAGTTGTTTTTTTTAACATAGCTTCAATGTATAGAAAGTATATTTAGAATTTTATAATGTTATACATAGATTATTTATACATATACATTAAAGTCGAAACACTCGTAAATTCATGAATTCCCTAATGGAATTAAGGGGACTGCTAAGCCTAATTCAATTCCGCTAATTAGCGCTTACGATAGAATTTGGATGAGTATCTAAATCTCTTCTTAATCCTATTATTTAGGTAGTTTCACTTAGTTTTGAAATTTATTGATCAATGAGCTTATACTACGTCTATTATTTATCTGAGTGAAAGATATACAATCATGTTGATTACAGAGTTGTTGTCGAGATTTGAAAAGGGACGATGTGATGTGCAGTTTTGAAATGAAACTTCTTTACAATCGTTGTGATTTGAAACGCGATGAAACGAAAAATCGACACTAACCATTAGCTTATCATTTTGGTAATTTTGTATTATTTTTATTAAATAATTTTCACTTAGGTCATTTAGGTCGCTCTGGTCATTTTGGTCATTCTGGTGTTTTTTGTAGTTTACAAATAAATAGACGGGGATGGGTATAGATAAATAAAACTAGAACGAGTTGCAATAGGGGATGAAAGCTTGGGAAATTATCATTCCTCAAAGTTATAGTTATAATAATTTATCATCTATAAATGAAATATGTGTGCAGTTCACACAGTGCGAGGGAATGAGATAGAATACGTTATACAGCGTTCCATACTGGGTCTCCTTTTTGTGCGATGCTTAATAGCCTCCTTACTCTTGTCTACTAAGCGTTGTAGATATAATAATATTCGCCTGCATAAACTCTGAAGTTTATTATACACATATTTTTGTTATTACAATTTATACCGTGAGTTAACAGTGGCTGTAAAAAAGTTGGGTCATGAGTCGCATGCATTATCTATAGTTCGCATAGTTTTGTGGGAGTTGCGTAAGTCTAGTCATCGTTATGGACAACGAACCACTGGCTAGCGCAAGCGCTACTATAGTAGTATTATTTTCTTCGTGCAGTTTGGCTCATAAATAATCGGAGCGGTGAAGCGAGTATTTCGCTCTCTCTTCCACTCACGGGCCTTATGGGCAGGCATAGTGATACGTATTATTGTTGTCGATAAGCGTTATCGATAGTGTATTTAGTTTTGTCATTTTGTGGGTTAGTGATATAAATGAAAGAAAAAAATAGATAAAACAACGTCTTTATTAAAATATGAATAATAATGATTGAAAATAAATTACTAATTAGGTATCTATGTATTAAAAAACTACAAGTACAAAAGTTGAGAATTTAATAAGTTATATTAAAAAAATAAATATAAATACTTATATCTAAGATTAAAATTAACAGAAAAAAGATAATGATGATTTTTATAAGAATGATAATCTTTCTTTGATAAGAATGAGTTTTTATCGATAATGGCGTTGCGCTCGCGCAACATGCTCACCGCCCTAGCCGGGCTGAGGCCGAGTTTGATTTATGACCCAAACTGCACGGATAAAATAATTCTACTATAGGAGCGCACATATTGATAGTTGCTCTATTTTGCTTGCACATCATCCGTCCCGCTCACACATTGTACTATGGATCGTACTAGCAATACAACTTGTTAATATTTGTAATTAATGTTACCGTTTCCAAAATGAATGAGTTCACTTGAGTTCCCATCAGCACTCGAAAGTGAATACTACTCTCTGCCATCTGAAGTATTTAGCCAGGGAAAATCTCTTTGAGGACTAAACCGCGACAGGCAGAAGCCTGGGGGGATAATTCATGACCCATGTGGGGGGATTCGCCAGATCAGGGTGGCACTAGCGTACCCAGTCAGAACTGGTGCCACGCTATTCCCATTTCCCAGTTAGGGATACCCACTAAAACCCCTGGGTGTTCCGTCCTGCGCCTTATGCCAGGCTTACGGGTAAATGGGATTCCCAGCTCCGCGTGCTCTGGCAGGCGTCGGCCTCACACACACGCCTCTTCCATTACCGGGAGACGTCTTTTGTCCCCCGGCATCATCTGGGTCTATTCCGAGCGTGGGTTGGTTTGTAACGTGCTCCACGGGAAGAGAGATGAGCACGCGCACACCACTCGCGCTCTTATCTCGGCCATCTAAAGTATCATTTAACCTCTTCTAAGGTTACGCTGCTCCAGTTTTTAAAAAAATTGACAGATGAGAAGAGAAAAAATCATTTATACGTCGACATTAGATAATGTTAATGACTCATGTTCACCTTATTGTTACAAAATAGTTTGCTATTTTGGACATTCTGGGTGCATAAATTAATTTAAATCGCGTAGGTTGAGGCATGACAGAACATAAGTTGGTAAATGCCACTTTAGTTTTTTACGGGATTTCAAAAGGTGATGTCTTACTGTGTTGTTATAGTATCAAGATAAATCTAATAGAAAATGAAAAGCAGTACCATAATATTGACGTGTGTGCTTTGTTTTTGTAACCAACGTTTACATATTATATTATGATAACTGTACTAAATAAATGACTAATGTCTTAAGATATCTTCATATTTCCGCAGGATACGGAAATAAAGTTTATGGGAGCGAGTAAGGCCGTTTGAAGTAAGTATTGCAAAAAATTTATGCATATTTCTTTACATCCTGTTTTTTATAATAATTCTACAATACAATTATACAATACATTATACAATATCGTCTCGGTGTAAAGTTAAACACTTTACATATCAATTTTTATATTTTTTTGTCTTTTTATTTACTTGTTCTTTTTTTATCTTCAAATTCAAATTCAAATTCAAAAGTTTTTATTCAAAATAAGTTCCACTGGAGAACACTTTTTGAAGGTCATACATATAGGTTAAAATTTAATTTTACATCCTAGTCTATGTACACCGCTTCGCAACGTGTTATTGCTGTTAAGGAGAAGAAGCGGCAAGAAACTCCCCAGCAACACGTCTAGCTAAAAAAAAAATTTTCTTTATATTTGTTGTTCTATTTTTTATATTTAAGTACTTTTTTTTAAAAAGATTTTATACAGAATTATGTTACAGAATAACTTTTGAAGAATTAATGGAGTTGTAGCAAACAGTGCATATTCAATAAGACAAAAACGCAATAAAAGGATAGAAAATAATTATAGTTATTATAAATATAAAGACGTAACGTATTATTTTTTTTTGCAACATATCTCCATATATTCCTTACAAGTAGGGGAGACTGGGGCCGGTTGTGACATTTTTTTTACAAATGGTCATATTTTGTTATTCGTTTCATTTTTTAATCTATATATAGGTTTGTGTAATTAAGTAACTACTCAGAATTTAAATGTAATATATTTTTATATACCAGACTATCAGAAATTA
Organism: Dendrolimus pini; assembly: GCA_949752895.1. NCBI lineage: Eukaryota > Metazoa > Arthropoda > Insecta > Lepidoptera > Lasiocampidae > Dendrolimus > Dendrolimus pini. The sequence continues at coordinate 7,664,664 of OX457147.1, read as the reverse complement.
AATAAATGAATAAATTTTGGGAAAAGAGGCGTGTAACTTTCAGCCCCACGCCAGGGGCTGGTTGTTACACTACACGGGGCAAAATGTTACAATATAAAACAAACGTTATAAAAGACTTTTTATTAGGAACAATCATCAATGTTGTGCACATCCATAGGCTGCAGCTTATGCGGACAGTGTGGTGGAAAGGGTTTTTTCTTTAATTGTTTCAACAACTTCAATATCCAAGTGCGAAGAATTACTGTCGAATAATAAGAGCACAGGATAGGATGAAGATGGTTTCACATTTTCTATGAAATGTTTTATAATTGTTTTTAATTCCATCCCTTTCATACAGTCACTTATATTCCCTGCTCCAATGCAGTCTGAATATCTATCGCAAAAAAATAACAATATTTAATTCGTAGGAAGATAAATATACATGGCCCCGGGTTTCCCACCTACATTTGCTGCAACGCAGAGAGTATCTAGATTCCCTCCCTCTTCTGATGTGATCAAATTTTTTCTGTTGTTGTTCACCTGGAACAGGTTCTACGTATCAAGTACGCGATGTATATCTATATAATACGTCAGCCAATAAAAAAAAGAAATTATCAACCAACATTCCTTTTATTAAATGTTGTGCCCTGCTCAAGCTGGTAGACTATGTTGTTCTTATAGGTAGATAAGGTTTTATATACGCTATCAGCCAGTCAGCTCCTGTTTCTTTATTGTCAAGCCACGATTGCGGCAGTACTATATTATACTTACACGCACAAGCAAATGCTAGTTGTCTGATATCTTATGGCGTCAATTCGTAGTAAATTTGGCAGCATAGTTAGTTAGTAACTCACTAAGATATCCTCTTGTTCGTCGTTGAAAACTTGTCTATTCTTTCGATACCCAACTGTAAGAGTTTCCATAGTTACCCTTCTCTTTTGATTTTTCTTATTTCTTTAAATATCTTGTTAGGGTCACATCACATAGTCCAAAGTCTTTTGCAATGCCACGAACTTTTTTCGTTTAATCCTCCTCCAAAATGGCTGCTACTTGTTCGTAAACGTCTTTAGATATTTTGCCACTCTTGGTTTTCGTTTTGTACATCCTCGTTCTACAAAAGACAACTAGTTATATAGCTTAAATCATATCCTTTGACAAGAAGCACAACAGGGTAGGTAGTGACAAATCACAACCTGCCCCGAGCAAATGTCACTTTTAGCCCCAACACCAAAACTGACCTTTCAATGTTAAGTAGTTAAAACACAAATAAATATAACTATATAAACGTAAATGCATCGCAAAAAGAAAGTATTAAGGCATAAATATTACATTTGAAACTTCTCTGCTTTTGTGGAAAACGGGTTATAGACCAATATTACTAACAATTGAAAATGTTACAAAACTAAGATTTTAATGGCAGCACGTGCGGGCTCCTTACGTAAAAACGTTAGCACAACTGGCTCGCGCGGGGTGATAGCCGAAGGTGGCGGGACTATTTACCTCTTTCTAACGTCATTATAGCGTTTTCTGTTTCGCCACCATTGCCACTGTAACTACTTACCCCTGTCACAACCAGCCCCTGTCTCCCCTACGGCAAGATAAAAACGACTTGATTTCTCTTGTTCTGTACTTATTTAAATACATATTATATACCTTCAAATATTGTTACAATTACCACGTTCTAACAACGGTGAAGGAAAACGTCGTGACGAAACCTGCACTTCGAGATAACAGATGCGTCAAACCTGCCAAGCCGCGTTAGGCAAGCGTGGCGGGTGTAATGTCCATGTCCATAAACTTGAGAGGCCCCAGCCCAGCTGTGGGACGGTTTTGAGCTGTTAGTTTAACAATATTATATAATAATAGTGGCTTTAACAAACGTCAAGTGCGTGCACATTTAACTTAATTTTAAAATTTGAATATTCTGGAATTATTTGACAATAGGGATGCGGACACACATGTTACAATAAATTCTTATATTTTTACATATAAAAGGACAGGCGATAAAATTATTATTATCATGATTGCATGGACGTATAAAGATACGTCCATGCATGATTGAAATAATTGTAATTACTTTTCAAACAATAACTAATGCGCTATTTGACTCATTTTACTTGTACCTACTTATGATGTCATAAGTAGGTATACACTATATTAATTCCATCAGGCTGCGACATTCTGTAAATTTATAAAAGTATCTTAGTTCTGGTAACCCATGTTAGCACAAGCCAAATTATAGACCTTTGACTGACACCAGAAAACAGTTTTTTTACAAGCATTTAATATTGGCTAAGTCTAGATATATTAGACGACTAGCTGATCAGTGGTCACATCGCGGGACGTCATTAAAAAATGACAAAGAATATTATGAAATCAATTATAGCCTATGTCACTCAAGAATAATGCAGCTTTCTATCGTTGAAAGAATTTTAACGGTTTCGTAGTTCGAGAGATTTGTTGTGGATACACTTACGAAGTTCATAGTTGTAGCTATTTTTGTATTCTTTACTTTGCTTAATATACCATGATTCTGGTTACCACGCGCTCGGGTTTTCAAGTCTATTATTCGATTATACATATCTATTAGGAACTTTCGCAATATAACTAGTAACTAAATGTAATTCTCTCATAAACAAAAGTAGACCAAGTTCAGGCTTTTGATATTTGACAAGTGCTTCCTTAAGAAAAACATAGCAACAACATCTTTTGATCTATGCTACGTTTATTATTCATATATAATCATAAAATCAATTATATATATAACTATTTACTTCAAATTATTTATTTATTTATTTAAATTTAATTGGTCAAATACTTAATTATCTACTTCTGTTATTGTTAATCAATACCTATATAGCTGTGTTAGCCAGGACGTAAGGATACGACTAACCAATGAGAGTTGTGTATAAAACTTGCTCTCTTTGGTAATTATAATTTAAAAATGTAAAAAAAGACACGGGTTTTGAAATCAGTTACGAGAGAGACTTTTGTACTACTGAAGTATACTAGAGTGAAAATAAAAGATAGATAGATAACACTTTATTGCTCCTCAAAAACTATATATAATTTCAAAAATACGTAATTACAATATTGTCATGGTAGAAACAATAGGCGGGGCCTTATCGCTTAAAGCAATCCAGGCAACATAACTTAGGGATAGCTTAACCTAATATATATGGTATATTATATATATATATACTTCCCTCCGACATATATATATATATATATATATATATATATATATATATATATATATGTCGGAGGGAAGCTTTAATTGGACGTATCGTTGACTGGATGTATAACGCACAATATCATTTGTTTACATTTTAATTACTTCTAAAATTCTTAATGTAATTTAATTAGATTTGTTAAATGTTTCTATAACTTCAAGATCGTTCTAACCTAATAAAAGTTATGAATATTGTAATTTAATAAACGACCAATCAGAGCAGAGCTTATGGCGGGGCGGGGTCAGACGCCCTCTATACTTTGAGTAGTATCTACTTCGGTAGACTGAGGATTTTTTGTGGCACATTGAGTTGATGGCAGCAGGTCGAGTTGGACCTTAGAGTATTTTAAAGAAAGTGTTTTAAGTTAGAAGTATGAGCGGGTGCCCTGAACCCGCTGCTCGGTCTAAACTATGTCATAATGTTGATCAAATCTAAATTAAAAGTGTATAAACCGTGGCTATTGTGTTTTATGCTCGCATTTCATCCTGATGACGCCCACTAAAACTGAAATAACTAAAGATGATGTCGTGAGAACGAGGCCGTTCTGCGACATATATATACATATATGTATATATATATATATATATGTGTATATATATATATATATGTGTGTGTGTGTGTGTGTATGTGTATGTGTGTGTGTGTATGTGTATGTGTGTGTGTGTATGTGTGTGTGTGTGTGTTCTGGCCTCTGACAGTAAGAGGCAGCGCACTCCAAAGTTGGACAGCTTCAAAGTTCAGTTTTAAGTTCGAAGTTATATTTACTTAAGAGCCTTACATCACGTCCAATATAGCACTCTCTTCAACCTCCTACAAACAAACTCATAAACATTTGCTCTTTATAATATTAGTATAGATTCGTTTCTGTCTTGCATCATTCGATGTCATTGAAGACAATCGAGTCGTTTTAATTCGATGTGTTTTAACGAAATTGCTTCAATTTAGTTGATCAGTCTAATAGATACCAGCATTACCAAAAATTATATTCTATTCATCCTACATTTGTCAATATGTGACAATTTAGATTTCAATTATTATACATGGCTTCTAATGTATTGTTTATTCTATATGAACACTTCTTACGCACTATTATTGTGGGGGCTGTAGCCCACGAGAAGTTTTCTGGTTCGGTTGTTATCGACTATATGGGAGAGATATGACCCAGATCTTCGCACTAGAAAAGCAGAAGCTCCACCAGCCCTATCCTGGCTCGGTTCATGTTGCACTCGGGATCATCACTATGGTTTCACTTGACAGCTATCACTTTGTACACACAGATTAGGTATAAAAGTTATTGGCACGGCCAATAATTACAATGATTTGGTTTAAAAAAACAGATGAGCGCACGGCACGATGTCGTAGAACGTTGACAGCGAATCATCTCAAAAGGTTTCCTATACCCTCCTGCTGGTAACCGTCACCTCACACAGAAAGAGGGTAGATAGCAAAATTGATGGAGCGATGTTTTACCTACGTTATACTAGACAAGGACGGAACAATTATATTATTTGCAAAAGATGAGAGAACATGCAGATATTGTTAGCATTATTCCAACAAACAAATGCCAGAACCAACATCACAAAGGCATAATATACAAGTTTGCGCTTTGAATATCGTCTCGACTTCGAAAGCGGTCCAAGATCCAACCAATAAATAGTTGTTCCAACTATCAAAGCATACCTATATTGTTACAATTACTTTCACCAATTGGGATATATTGTTATGAATAATAGGATAGTGATCAACAAGCAAATCTTTTGTTCGATATATTCTTTACGTATTTCCTCAATAAATATTATGAACCGACTTCAAAAAGGAAGAGATTCTCAATTCGACTATATGTTTTTACGCGATTTCTCCGTCAATTATAGAGTAATTTTACTTTTTTATTTATTCGTAACAGTAACTCCTGCAGCGGTCCCATTGTCACCAAGTCAGGATCCGAGAATCGTACCTTAGGAAAATCGAGAATAACCCTTGAAACACTAAAGGTGCTACAAATGCGCTGCTGCTCTCTTAAGGGAAATTGGAACCTGGTCACTAATGCCGGAACACAACTCGAGGCTGTTATGGCGACCTACTCTAGACCAGGGATGGTAGCCATCTAGTCGGGCAAATGCCCTACCACCTGGCTGTGGGTTATTTTGTCGCCTCTTGTAATTGTATTCTTTCTCCGTTCATGCACGGATAAAACTAACTGCTAAGGACTAATTCAGAAACTAGGTGAAGTAAATCGTAGAACAAGACCGTGGGTACAGGCCTCAAGGCTTTATTAATGAATAATAATCGCGTGGGCGAAGAAAAATCCCTATCAATTTTATCTCGTAACCGAGGGGTGTAATCTTTATTGATCCTTTTATCATTTACGAATTCTGTCAGATATAGATTGAAAGTACCGAAAATTTCTTTTATCTTGGCCTATAATAAAATATTATTGGATATTTGTACGCAAGATTCCGTAGCTTTCTTAGACGTTGTTTTTCTTATTGCTCACTAGGAAATGGCCGCAATTTCGGCCACGCTTGACTTGTAATTCCCACGGGATTCCCGGGACACAAATTACACTGGTCGGCAAAAAAATATGAAAATTCACTCCTTGTAACTATTGTAATGTTTTTTTATAATTTCGACACTTATGAATATAAATATTGTATTAATAGCTTTGTACCACGTCAATTTTTTTTTTGTAATTGATGTTTTAAATTAAGCGTTTTTTTTGCTTTATATACAAAATGCACATTGAATTATTATAACAATAGCTTATTTAATTCCTTCGAAAACATTTAAAATCATTAAAATTATAGGTCTAATTAATAAATAAACTCATTCCAGTTAGTAGTTTTCTCCATTTTTATGTATTCTATTGTAATTTTGTGGCGTAACATATAATTCTGAGCATTTACCATTCGTATCGTTTCTCTATATATGCCAAAAGGGTAATAAAATGTGTTTCTACAGACGCAGGTGTGAATTTATCTTTTGTCGGCATTCAGGTCGTAACAACATTATATTGCTTAAAGATTTGTGAAAAAGAACTGACTACTGACATGATATGACACAAAAAATTATTCAATTAGCATTTAGCAAAATATGAAAAAAAAATATACGTGATAGCAAGAAACTAAAACCAGATCTAAATTCAGCATGTCAAATCCCTATTAATATTATAAATGCGAAAGTAACTCTGTCTGTCTGTCTGTTCCGTTTTCACGTAAAAACTACTGGACCGATTTGGCTGAAACTCAGTATATATATATTTTCGATGCCTAGGATGAACATAGGATACTTTTTATCCCGAAAAATGGGATAGTTTCCGGGATAAAAATATATTTGTCTTTCTGTTTGTTATGCTTTTACGGAAGACTAATGGGCCGATTTGGCTGAAATTCGGTACGTATGTAAATTAAATACTGAGGGAGGACAAGGGATACTTTTCATTTTGGCCTTTTTGGTCATTTTGGCTATTTAAGCCTTTTTGGTCATTTCGGTCATTGTTGCCTTTTTGGTTATTTTGGCCTTTTTGGTCATTTGGGCCTTTTTGATCATTTTGTCCTTTTTGGTCGTTTTCGCCTATTACGTCATTTTGGCCATGTCGGTCACTGTGGCCTTTTTGTCATTTTGGTCATGTCGGTCATCTTGGCCTTTTTGGTCGTTTTTGCCTATTCCGTCGTTTTGGCCATGTCGGTCACTGCGGCCTTTTTGGTCATTTTGGCCATGTCGGTCATTTTGGCCTTTTTGGTCATTTTGACCATTTTGATTATTTTGGCCTTTTTTTTAGTTTTTGCCTATTCCGTCATTTTGGCTACGTCGGTCACTGTGGCCTTTTTGGTCATTTTGGCCATGTCGGTCGTTTTGGCCTTTTTGGTCATTTTGACCATTTTGATTATTTTGGCCTTTTTTTTAGTTTTTGTCTATTCCATCATTTTGGCTACGTCGGTCACTGTGGCCTTTTTGGTCATTTTGGCCATGTCGGTCATTTTGTCCTTTTTGGTCATTTTGACCATTTTGATTATTTTGGCCTTTTTGGTCGTTTTTGCCTATTCCGTCATTTTGGCCATGTCGGTCACTGTGGCCTTTTGGTCATTTTGGCCATTTTGGCCTTTTTGGTCCAGTTTTGTAATTTATGTTGTTTACAGATAGACGGGGGATGGTATAATTAGCGACATAAAATTAAGTGAATCTTCCGTGGGAAATACATAAAAAATTAATATAATATAACCTGTAGCGCTTGCTCTATAAACAACAGACACGTACTAGAGGTTAACCCGCGGCACAGCCGCGGGGTAAACTCTAGTTCTATGTATTTAGCGAATTTTTAATTAAAGGAGGATTTGGTTACCGACCAGTGTTATTGGAGCGTTTTAAAAAAAGAATCTAAGCTATTGTTTTAGTAAAAAAGGTGTCGGAATAAGCTGTTTTTTATGCATCAGAATAACGTCAAACCACTCCCGGAAAAATTCCCGCGGGATTTCTAGAATAAAAGAGTAACGCAGATTTTAGGATTAGAAATTTGCTGTCGACCAGCGAAAACCGCATCGAAATCGCCCTAGTAGGTTTTACGTCAATCCCGAACAAACAGACAAGAAATCTTAAACAAAATGACATCGTATTCTGCATCGCTTCTATAATTTATTCTAATTGTTTTTTTAATACCTTCAATGTATAGACACGACTAAAATTTTATAATATTATAGATATGTTCGAATACTACCATTCTTGGTTACAATGTACACGGTTATACGCTTAATAAGCTAATTTAGCACTCGTATATAGAGGAACGAATATTTATCGAACTTTTGTGATATTTTATTTTTATGATTCTTCCTTGTGCCAGAATATGACATTTTTATTATAATGTTATACTACATTTATTATATCAAGAGACACCCAGATTTGCCGTTTTTCGTATTTATTATTATTGAGATGAATCTTCTACATATCTTATACTAATATATAAAGGTGAAGTTTGTTTGTTTGTTTGATTGAACGCGATAATCTGAAACTTCTGGTCTGATTCGAAAAATTCTTTAAGTGTTAGATTGTGCAATGCTGGATCATAGATCCATACACAACTTCGCTGGTTCGAGTAATTGGTGGACTGTAGATTATATTTGAGAGTGAGAGGTATGGTAAATCCTGCATAAAGAGCAATGGAATAATAAGCACCACTAACATCGGAATTCGACCCAATGGGGCAGCTTGACAGGTCCTGAAAGTGTACGGCACTAACAGGTCCTCGAATGGCACTTCGGTTTTTTTGGCTATGGCACACTTACACCAAAGAGCAAGCACGGCTTGTGTATAAGGTTCAATAAAATATCCAAGAACGGGATGTGAAACGTTCACTTGCACGGAGAAAATGGAACGTCCGAACTGACCTCGCGTGCGTTGGAGACTGGTTCGCTACCACGCAATGGCGGCTAAACGGAAAGCCAGCCTCACTTATAAAACTACCCACATTGGTATAAATTGTGAAGATTCAACAAAATAGCCCATTTATCGAGGAAGGCTAAAGGCTATATATCATCACGCTAAGACCAATAGGAGCGGAGCACCAATGATTAATGTTTCAAAATCGGGGGGTTTTGAAAACAAAATCCACGCGGACGACGTCGCGGGCACTACTAGTAAATAATAATCATAATATAATATAATAATCGGCAGACAAACACACATATTGTATATTCCCAGATTAAGTAAGTTACGTTTATGTTGTGGGTAATATACAACGGACTACTCTGCGGCCGACCCCAGACACCCAGACCATAGTAAATTCGTTTCCGAAATTTGCCACACCAGGTATCGAACCAGGAACCTATGCGTTGCAGTGAGCTAGGCCCGCAAAGACTTGCCCGCTTAACTACACAGGTCGTCAAACATACACTTATAATAAGTCCTCCCGAAAACTAGTGCTAATAAGCACTAGTTTTATTTTGTATTTTGAGTGATTAATAAATCAATCAAAATACAAAATAATCGGCCATTTGCGTCTCAGTTCGTGAACTATGAAAGATACCATAAAGTTGGTGAAAACCCACTATTTTGGTAATTATGACTACGGAACCCTATAAAGGATGTAATCGATAATACAAAAACTTATACAAGGACTTTCTTATACGATCCTTAACCCTATACCTTAAACATTATACAACGGTACCTGTCGAACCAATTTTCGTTGTAAGTCATATTTTTTAAGCTAACTTTAGAGGAAGTTTAGAAGGCTACTGGAAAGTGGCCAAAACGTCGGAATAATAAAAATCACATAAATTACCGCGCTTGGGTCCGTTAAAACGTAGTTTTATTATGTGTGCTAGTCGCGAAAACAACAGATTAAATTTAAAGTTTTAATTTTTTTAATGTAGAAGAGACCGCATTGGTAAAATATATAAATACCAGTGTACACAATACGTATGTACATATATCTAAATGACGCACAAACAGCGATAAATGGTGACAAATTGTATATTTATTCATCAATCTTTATCGTCGAGTGTCGAACAGATGAAACAAAAGATTGGGACGATATGGGTGTGAATATGTTAGATAAGATGGTGTGATCAGTGTTTCAGATACGTTTTAACGTCATGATAATATGGCGTGATTGTATTTTTTTGCTAGTAGTGGCTGTCAAAATGATATCTAATGGAAACGATAACATTCTACCAAAAAACTCAGTTCACATATTATATTAAAGGGTACTGTAAAGGCCCTAAAGAGGTTCACAGTTTCTATCAATTGACTAAAGAACTCTAAAAATATCCACCTCTGGGTTCAGAGGATTATCAATAGTCTATTCAATTTTATGTTACGAGCTAAAGGACTCGAATTAAAATGCCGTTGGAATTACTATAGAATTTATTAAAACTATACAAACACGTATAACACAGGTACAAATATAACTGGATACAACCAGTACAAACTGTACGATTCATTAACACGCGCAAAGTCAGTCACTATATCGTTTATCGAATGTACGTCTTGCTCGTATCGTAATCTTCGCTTGACTGCCGATCTCTAGGGCCATTGCTGCACCGATACAATATGGCTGCCAACCCGCATAGATCGGATTTCTTAGAATCAGTTCGACCCACCTGCCTAATGACTGCCATAAAACAAGTACAATAACAATAGAATGTTTTTCTTAATTACAAATTTTAAACACAAAGTAAACCAAAGAAGTCCAAATGCGGGAAAGGTAATAAACCAGGTATATGGCAGGCAGGTGTGCATTCTCTTATTGTCGGCATGTAACATTAATCTGAATTTAATAAATAAAAAATGTGAAGCTGCAATGGATTCCGTCGCATACAGATATTATTACTGGTAATGGGGAGGCTGATATGTTCGCAAAAAGCGCATATCTGGAGGGCTCCGAAATATACAATTTGCCTAATTTAATTGGTAAATATAAAGAAAAGTGCTATGCTGAATGGAAAGAGTATTTTGACAGAAGATCGTTGGAACGGGACTCTGGTATAAGGTGATTGTATATCAGGCTCCTCGGGTTCCATAGTCCATGCATAACACAGTAAGCAGGCACCAAATTAATGTTGCACATGGGCTACGTTCCGGGCACATGCCATTGAGGAAGTGTGGGTTCTTAATGAAAAAGTCTGACTCCGCAAATTGTTTAACTTGCAATATGGTTGAATATGTAACCCACATTCTCATGGAATGCGTTCGGAACGAGGCAGCCAAAACTAAGTTATGCGCGGATTTAAGTCTGGAGAGATTGGACTTGTGTACAATATTTAATATTTTGGCCACCCCTGCCTCTCAAGAAGATAGAACAATGTACAAGTTTGTGATGAGCTCCTTGTATGAGGAACTGATCACAAATATAGTCACATACACTTCAATTCATATTAATTTTATGTCAATTTAATGTAAGTTATAAATAAATTAAGTAAAGGTACGATGGGGCTGACATAACCTAAACGGTTCAAATCCCCTTTAAAATTTGACGAATAAAAAAATTTTGTTTGTTGAAAATACTAAATGTATCTCAAAAACTATTCAACGAATCATGTTATAATTAATTTTGATTAAAAGCTTTATTAAGACCTATCTTGAATTGTTTAAGAACACGAAATAAATGCCGCGCTTAAAACCGTTAATACATAGTTTTATTTAGCGTTTCAGAATGTTCTCCTTTTTTAGATGGAAAACACACTTTTAACAAATTTAAAGGCGAATAACTCCTCACAATTAAGTAAGAGAGTGTAAAGAAATAAATATAATTTTGATTTTTGTAACCATATATTAAGTACCATTTTTTTAAGTTTTCGCGACGAGTACACATAATCAAATTTTTATCCCACTGAAAAGTTGCCAAAACGTCGGAATAATATAAAAATTAAATTAAAGACAGCCGTTTTTTTACACGCTTTATATTAGCTTCACTTGTATGTCAGTCAGTATGTCTGTAACCGACCCCTAAATTTGACCGACTTCCCGTTTTCCGATTGAGCTGAAATTTTGCACGTATGTGTATATCGCGTGACAATGCAATAATATGGTACCATGGAGCTGATCTGATGATGGAGTCGGAAGGTGGCCATAGGAACTCCTGTACTAAACAAGATAGACCCTTCGTGTTTGGGCCCGTATGTTTATATCGCGTGACAATGCAATAATATGGTACCATGGAGCTGATCTGATGATGGAGTCGGAAGGTGGCCATAGGAACTCATGTACTAAACAAGATAGACCCTTCGTGTTTGGGCTCGTATGTTTATATCGCGTGACAATGCAATAATATGGTACCATGGAGCTGATCTGATGATGGAGTCGGAAGGTGGCCATAGGAACTCCTGTACTAAACAAGATAGACCCGTCGTGTTTGGGCTCGTTTTCCTTGTCTTGGCTAGCACTCTGCTGCTACATGATATGCAGGATCTCAAAAGCTTGTATTTAAAAACATTTAAACAAAAATCAACTAAAAAATGAAAAATAAATAATAGTTTAAAAAAACTAAAAAAAACACGCTTTTATAAAAAATCCAACTAAAAAAACAAAAAATAAAATTTAATATAATATAAAAAAGCGTGGGGTGTATTCAATTAATAATATAATATCTTAAAAAGCGCTTTGAATACACCCCACGCTTTTTTATATTATATTAAATTTTATTTTTTGTTTTTTTAGTTGGATTTTTTATAAAAGCGTGTTTTTTTTAGTTTTTTTAAACTATTATTTATTTAATAACATTTAGCACACGCCTGCATATTACAAACAATTTCATTCCGCAGTTGGTGGTAAGTATTTTCTTATCGCGATTTCAATACGCTGATGTGTACCGACTTATGGTATACAATGTCCTGTGAATTCTTTATTTATTTTGTAGGTAATCTCTCTTTTCTTTATTGGTAAAGCCAATTTATTTGGGGTCGCCACAATGTTTATTACTTCTATACTCTTCTATTCTAACATACGTCCTCTGTAACACCACAAAATGTCATATTATCATCCTTCACACCATCCATCTATCTCTTTTGTCTTCTAACCCAGGGACGGATGTAGCGATGTCCCACCCCTACAGACCTCTGCAAATCGATATCCTAGTTCACAATATTAATTACATTTCTTTGTCAATAGAATTGTCACTTTATATTATAATGTGTGAATTATCTTCTTAATAACACCATATTTATCCCGTTATTAGTAAATTGTGCACTAAGGGATCAATGTGTTTGTTCTTGCCGTCAAAAAGTCAAAAACTGATTCTACCATTTGAATACTACCCAAATAATAATAAAAAAGAAACTAATTGGTGAAACATATTGTTGAATAATTGTTTGTGTGGAGTCCACAGATAAACTCTTATTAGATCCACACTCCGGCTGGATTTAATAAGATTTTAAAATTATTTCTCTGCGTTAATTAATAGAAGCTGAATAATTCAAGATTTTTTCTTAAATGCGTTATGTGAGTTTATGTGCATCAGGAGCATTTAAGTATACAAATATGATTTATGAAGTTATAACTTCTTACGGGAGAGTAGACCGCTTCGTTACGTAACGCGTTACGGCGCCAGTCTGTCTGACTTTCCTTTCTCTCATGCATACGACAGCGGTAGGCAGGCTCCTCCTCTAACACGCTAACCCACAGCGCTAGCCGTACTTCAGTTATTAGATTAAATTAAGATACTAATAATGTACATACACGAAAAGAAAATGACCTTATGGTGGGTCATGTTTCAATTTGTTTCATTGTACATATTCAAGAATTGTATCTAAGTAGAAAATATATATTTTATAATCAATAAAAGATTAATAAATAATAAATAACCTTTCCTTACATACTTCATATTAATATACATAAAATTTAAGTAATAACCTAAGCTTTTCTCAAGCTAAACAATTTCAGTATTAAATAGTTAAACTTAGATTAGTTAAAGTTATCACTTCTGCCGGGCATCCCGAGACGCACACGTTTGTTATTTTTTTAATTTCTGTAAGACCAATAAAATTGGTCCAACCCGCCCTTCCAAAATCTGGCCAGCTTGGCTCCAGACTACTTAGCCTGTTGGTAAATCCACCACTGGGTCTGCCTATCTTTACATTGGTACCCATCAAACTTGTAGTTTTACATTCTTTTTGTCATTTGACTTTCATCCTTTCTCATAACATGCGCATACAACCCAGCAGACCTAGTAATTTTTAGATAACTAGCTATAACATACATAGACCGGTGGACGACTGTCAACATAGGCATACAAGTATTAAAAATCGCTTCGGTTCTTAATATATCCAACCCTTAAACCTCAAATACCGTTAAAACAAAGTTTAACAGATGTAACTGACATTACTAATATTCCACTTTGGGTCCAGGAATTGTACAATTTGATTTTAATTGCCACGCCAGAACTCTGATATTGAATGGTAATTAGCAAATTAACGAAATCATTCCGATGTTAGGGCGAATTAATTAAGAGTTTTTAGCTTAACAGGGGCCTGTTCCACGAGAGCTGCGTTAATTATATTAAGTCTTTACATTTCAAATACCCGAAAAGTCCTTTTAAATATTATTTCTATTAAAAAAAATATGTAATCTATGAAAAGTCGACTTTTACGAAGCCTTTTTTGTATACATATATGGGTTTAACTAACTAACTCCGTTGGCTCAGCGACCCAAAGTGAGTCTTGGCCTCCGAAACGAGGGTACACTACTTTCCTCCGTCCTGCGCAGTGTCTTGCCAATTGTGGGCTTGTAGTGCGGTCAGGTCAGCTTCCACTTTATCCTTCCAGCGATACTTGGGACGACCAACAGGTCGCCGAGCAACAGGTTGCCCCAAGTATGCTTCCTTCTCTTCCCGATCCTGCTCCATACGCTCTACATGATCGAGCCAGCGGAGACAGTGAGACTTTATCTCCACATTTATGTTGCGCTCGACCATGAGGTCTTCTGTTTCAGATATGTATGTAGATAACAAAAAAAAATACACGTGTATATCGTACTATGCTGAAAAAATATGTGTAGATTACATAGAAGTCGACTTATATAACAATATTTTTGTATAAAAAAGGCCAAGTGTACGCATTAAAATGGTCCCGAAAAAGTGACAAAAGTTCACTACCATTGTCGTTTGGCTACGAAATCCTTTAGAAAAGCATGACTTAAATATAATACTGCCTTAACTTAAACACATTTTTACGTATTAGACATATTCTGTACGTTCAGTGTAATGATGCCCATGTAACATTATTTACTTGCCAACTAAATAAATGAGAAAAAAAAATTAATCAATGTACCTCATAATACTTTCTGAAGTTTTTTTCTTAAGGTTTTAAACGCGGGTTTGATTTTTATTATTCCGACGTTTTATCTTCAAATCAATTATTGGAACATTATATAAATAATAACAAAATATGATAGTAATATGTTTAGTTAATATCAATATTTTTTTATTATATTTAAATGTTATTGTATAATATGTATATTTTTACATGTATCTATCAATGTATTTTAATTATTTATTTTTATGTATGTATGTGTGTAAGTATATAATTATTTTTACTTAACTAACTTTAACTTTAGTTCGCTCGTTTGCTCACAATTTAACCAAGAAAAACCTGTTATTAGCCCTACATTATAAGTAATTTTTGTTTGTTTGTAGTATTAATATGAGCTGTCGGTTTTTTATTCAATAAATAAATAAATAGCCATTTTGGCCACTTTTCAGTAGCCGTGATTGCGGAAGACAATGATGTAAAATATAAAATATAAATATAAAACATAAAATCGTTAAAACGTAGTTTTATAATGTACTTCATATTTAAAAACCGTATAACAATAATTTCCCCAGAATATTGTTACATACCGACAAACAAATACGCACCTAGTTTATTGCTTTCCCCCCCCACACATATAAACTTCTTTTGTTTACTTTGTGTTTAATATTTGCTATTGTTATTGTTTATGGTCGTTTGCAGGAATAATTAACCAGGTGTGCATATTACGGGTCTTTGATTGTATTGTATAATTAGTATAAAACAATGCCCGAACGGAGTAAGGCAATCAAGCGAGGATCACGATACAAGCAAGACGTAGATTCGATGAGCGATATAGTGACGGACTTTGCGCGTGTTATAGAATCGTGCAGTTTGTACTAGTAGTATCTAGTTATATTTGTACTTATGTTATACGTGTTTGTATAGTTCTAATAAATTCTATAGTAATTCCAACGGCATGTTGATTCGAGTCCTCTGTAGCTTGTAACAATGTGAATAGGGGAGCGGCTGTCACATCGACTGAGATAATACAAACGTACGAGACGTCACAGCCCATTAACTTTGTACTAACGTACCTACTTACCACATCACGACGATCCATAATCTTTAAAAAGGTCAAGGCTTTCGAAGAGAAACGCTTAAAATATTTGGATACAAAACGTTAAATTCACAAAGAGCGACCAAGCCCTTCTATAGCTATTCGTACAACGCAGCTACATTGTGCGGAATTTAAAAACAATTTCGGTCTGGTCAGCCACATTAGGAGGACCCCAGGAGGCGCAATAATAACATTTCAGGGGTCACTTTGCGAAATCGGTAAGGAGGAATATATATATATATATAATTCCTCGTTGACGTTATAAGTAGGTGCAAGTAAACCAAGTCAAATAACGCATTAATAATACAAACGTTTGAAAAGTAATTAAAATTATTTCTACTGTGATATTTTAAAAGTTAGACGATAACACGTTACTATAAATACTGTTCTTTTATATATGTTACAATATTAACAATATTAGAATTTCTTGCTTTCTATACATCTCTATTCAAATTTACGGCAAAGAAGCCTCGAGAAAGTTGCTAGTCTATATCATATTTAATTTAAGATTTTCAGACAAATACCTTTAGGCCGTGGTCTGTCATAGATGCTGAAAGCGTCTTAAAGTACGTCAATTGTTCCCTTGCACACCATGGATTGGATAGATTTCTTAGCCAAATTATTTGTCGTTAAAAACGCGACGTTTTTACCCTGATAAATTCAAGAATGATAGAGATTGCGCGCCGCGTCAAGCAGCTGAGAGAAAGAGAAGACAAGAGAGTGCATTGTCATAATAAGCATTACGTACACAGCCTACTGCGTAAGTAACAGCGCCTCGCTTAATTCAAAATCTGAGATCAAATCAAATCAAATTTATTTTTCAAAACATGGTTAAAAAATTGGTATATATGTTATTGTGTACACATGTTTTGCTCACATAGGAGCATACAAATATTTATAATAAATGTTATTAAATTATATAATGTTAAATGAAACATCTATATCTTCTATATATATAAATATATCTATATATATAATAAAATTGTAGAGGTCAAATTTCTGTACAATTAAAAAAAATGCGAAAAACCGAGTCAGGGGGATGTAAGAAGTGAAATAGAACTAATTTGGATTTTTTTTGAATTTTTTGTTTCTCTGTTTGTCTGTCTGTTCGTAACGGTTAATCTTCGAAACGACTGGACCGATTGAAATGAAATTTTGTATGTTGGCAGCTTTTATCCCTGGTCAACATATAGGATACTTTTGATCCCGAAAAATTAAAGAGTTCCCGTGGGATAGTTAGAAAGCTTTAATTACTTAAACAGCTTATAACAGACTAAAAGTAATTTCTCTGCAACGTAACATAATAGAAGCGGATAATTTGACAGGGTGTGGTGTCAGTGAGAAAGTTTTGTCTTATATATATAATATATAAAGCAGATAAGTTTGTTTCTTTGTTTGTTTGCTTGAGCGCGCTAATCTCAGGAACTACGGGTCTGATTTGAAAAAATTTTTTAGTGTTAGATAGCCCATTTATTGATGAAGGTTACAGGCTATAAACCATCACGCTAAGAGCAATAGGAGCGGAGCACGAAGAATGTTTCAAAATCGCGGGTGTTTTTTAACTTCCTTTCCACGTGTACGAAGTCACGGGCAGAAGCTAATCTTATATATAAAAACGAATCGCAAAATGTGTTGGTAAGCGCATAACTTGAGAACGACTTTACCGATTTTGATGAAATATTGTGTGTGTGTGTTTGAGTGGGTCCCGGGATGGTTTAAAACCACAATTGGAACCGGTAGATGGCGCTGAGATCGGGTTCTAGAATCCTCCTAATCACCTAGTCCGATTATGGTGATTTTGTTTTTGTGTCATGAAAGAAAGTCTTTTAGGAATTCAGGAAATATGGCGGTACGAAGTTCGCCGGGTCAGCTAGTTGACAATAAAAGCTGATAAATGTCAAAAATAATAGTAACATTAATAAGTCAAGAATGGTATTTATTTACAATTGAGTAATTCGTCAACCGAGTAAAACATTCTATTTAAGAGCCATCCCTTTAACTGTATTTTAAATTTATTTATTTTAACTCTTTTATGTGGATTGGAATTTTATTATAGATTTGAATGCACATGTTATATCAGTTTCTGGTAAAGAGGGTCTCGCTGACTCCAGAAAAGTAAATCGCTTTTACTAGGTTTTTAAGTAACTTTTCCCAAAACAGTTAATTTCGTCTTATTTAATATGCGCAAAGAATTACAAGTTCAAGGGCTACATTTGGGAATAAAACATGTGCTGTAATAAGCATCCTGTGATCTCTGCGTACACTAATTAGGGTCGCTCTGAAAAGTTAATGCGAGGACGTTGTTTGCGGTGTAATTGAAGTAAACTTGGCAGCTTTTGTTGTTACAGTTAAATCACAATATCGTCTCACAGCTTGGCACGTTGGCAAAGGATTAAATACCGGTTTGTTTCTCCTTCTGCTGACGCACACGCTTGTCGGGGTATTTTGTTCTTGTTTTTTTATATTTATCTTTTTATTTTCATTCTCTTTTTCTTTTCTCTTTATTGCCAATTATATTTTCTAATACATATTTTCCAATTACTATTTTGTGGTCTAAACATTCAACGGTCTTATTATTCTACTTCATGTAATACTATTCGCTTATACTATTACATTGATCTCTTGCTATTTTTCTTAATTATTTACTTATCATTTATTTCTTCTGTTGTACTTATTTATCTTCTTATACATTTATTTATTTATCTACTGTTTACCTATTGTATTTAAGACAGTGGTACTTTCGGTAACACCTCTTGCGTTCTATTACATTTATTGACACTGGTCGATTTTTATTTATTCTGTGCTTTGTTATACTATGCTTGTATTATATAAACTACAGTATATAATTAATTTTTGTTTATTTGTACACCATTTCATGGGCATATTTTTTCTACCGGGACTTGTTCAGAGTCAGCATGGTTAAACACTTGTCAGATGTGGGGGTTGATTTACGTGAGGTCCTTTGGTGGTGGATGGCTTCTTTTGTATGTGGATGAAGCAGCACAAAGCGAGAGCCCATGGGGCTATCTCCCTGTGGATTCTAGAGTCCACTGCTCGTGAGAAGAATACCCTCTATATTAATTAATTTAACATCAAAATTAAGACTATATATACATATATATATATATATATATATATATATATATATATATATATATATATATATACTGAAATCTAGTGCTACGTCAAAATATGCAATACCTAAACATGTTCGTAGATGCATCTCCGGCTTTCTGTTTCTGTTGGATCTGTATCGACAGATTTTGGCACGTTCATGAACTACTCGGTTATAACCTTATTAATTATGCAGCAATAGATTATTCCGTGTGCGTGACGTAACTACAGATATACTATATCCTACTTTGATCCAGTATTCTCCTAGATTATTATACTCTTACAAATATTTGTATTTTATTATTAGTATTTTTCAGTATTTATATTAGTATTTTCTTAAGTATTCGCGATTAGTCTTCCAGGCGCCACCTACCGGGTTTAATTCAAAACGACCCCGGGACCCACTCAAACACACATTAAATTTCATTAAAATCATAGACAGCGCCAAGTATTTTGTTTTGATTGCTCGTGTCCCTAATTTCTATATAACCTATATTATTCAGGGATAATGTAGCCAGCATTAGAATGCTGAAAGCATTTTTGAAATTGGTCCAGTAGTTTTTGAGTTTATTCGTTACAAACATACAAATATTTCCTCTTTATTATATTATTATAGACGACATATGACGTCATAATTTTGAACAAATAAAAGTAGTGAAATAGCGGATTAATTATTGTTTAAATAGTAATTAAAGGTATTTCTATGATGATAATTATTTTATAAGTAAGATGATAAGATAGTATTTTAAAGCCTGTTTTCGTATATAAAGAATATTAGGTAGATATTCACTAATACTTAATAGCAACCTTTTTTATACGAGGGTAATCCCTCTGCGGACACCCCACTACGAGGATATGACAGTAGTACATTGTGGGACCCGCCAACTGTTCCGTCGGAATACCCACTAAACACCCCGGTGTTCCTCCCGTCCTCATATGCCGGCGCCACGGAAAACCGCTGTCGCGTACGCGGCAGCTGTGGTTAACTTGGGCTCATCCCCGTCTGCGAGCGAGCCTTTTGGGCCGGAGGACGATTGGTCCCCCGGGCACCTCTAACTCAGTTTCAATTAAGAGGGCTGCGCACTGAACACCTCAGCACTCCCCTCTCGGTGGCCTGAATGCGAGTGACGGCTTAGAAGTCTCCGTGGACTGTCACCTTTGACCATACATACTCTTCGGCGTCGCCATGTCCGATGTGCGCGGGATAGTGGCCGTACAATTGTGTCTTTCAAGCTCGGCCTCCTCCTTCGCTGACATGACTGAGTCGCAAAAGACGGCGACGGTATTCCACCCCGTGTCTCTCCCTACCATTGCCAGCACCACAGTCGGGAGTTAAAAGTCCTTTCAGATAATTGAGCCGAAGACACGGCGCTTCTCCTCCCATACAACGCAATCCTCAACGATTTAAAGCGACTTGCTATATACAGAAACCATAAAAAATAATATATAACAAGGAGAAGCTTTTGTCAATAAGGCTTAAGTATTTTTGAACAAGAAAAGTCAAATATTTTATGAACTCTTTCAATCTTTACGAATCAGAATTCCTTCCTTCCTTATTATAATTTAATGGTTAGCTCCCAAAGATCAACAAGCCTTGCAAATTATTTCCGTTGTAAGGAATATTATATCTTTACCTTTCTTTCCAATTTCCAGTAATTGTTCTCTGTAGGTAATTATATGTTCAGAATTAAATAAATTAAAATTGGATATTCCTCTTTGTTATTAATGTTTCTCGTTTGCCGTATTTACTGTTTGAACAACCGTATAATTAATTATTTTAACGATTTCAGTACACACAAATTAATTTTCTTTTTCTTTCTTATTCATTTCATGGCTAGGCTTTCCATACTGGTTCACTCGCGAAATAATAAGATTTTTCTTTACTAAATGTTGAAACTTAAAGATACAATATTAAAGTTACAATTTAATCTAAATATTTTAAATCTGACTTTAAATTTATATAATTATGCGAAATAAAGATTCCAAAATAAATTACTTAAGGATATCATCAACGCACCTTGGTATTTAAGACCAGAAGTCAGTCTTACATACCAATGTAAGTTAATGATATTTTTACAACTCAGGTCCCGTCAAACACAAAATCCACCTGTATATCAGAAACAAAGCACATTTATTACCCGTCGGCATTTGAACTAATAACATTGAAATTCTTTTATGGTCGTCTTCTTTTGTTTACTTATTGGCATACGGCCTATTGTTGTATTGTGAGCATTAGCCAGGTGTTACGGACTTAAAGTACAAGCTGATTCTATGAAATTCGGTCCACGCTGCCGGGCGGACATATTGCATTTGTGCAGTATAAAGCAATGGCCTGATTGAGGGAGGGGTTATTCAAGCGAGAACCACCAGCGAGACGTGTGTACTACAATCCAAAATCTAATAAGTGACGGACTTAGCGTGTTTTATTAAATTACGACCTTCTGCATTACGTTTGGAATTGTTGTGTTCGGTTATATTAGTACCTAAGTTATACTTGATTGTATAGTTCTAATAAACTCTATAGTCATTCTAACGGCACTTTAATTCGAGTATCGCGCTCGTAACAGTATGATTAACAATTTTGTTGTTTAATTTCAAATGTTTGTCATATCCCACCCCGTGGAAAGCAGTAATATTTATGTTACTAACACAAAAAATGTTCTCTTTGAATGCTGTCTACTATGATTCGAACCCACATCATTTGAATAAGCTGCGACGTTTTAGAAATTCAGCCACAACGAACAATCAGGTTATATGGCAATAATATCGGCAACATTATCAGCGGCTCCTTATCACCATAATGAATACTATTCGGCGGCACTTGCCTCTGAATATTTAACGATAAGATAACCACTTTCAATTATAGGGCCTTCCATGTCAGCGCTACTGTATTTATTTAGTTTCAATCAATACGTTTTAATCGAGGATTAAATATTAAACGAATGTTAATCGATGAAAGTCGATCGAGACCAAAGACTAATGATGTGATGCCCTAACTGCTTTCATGGAGGTTTGACTGTAATTTAAATCATGTATTGCTATTTAGTTATATCTTCAAAAAATGTGCAATGATGCTTAAAAATGGACATCAGTAACATGCGGATTTGCTGAAAGATAATGAAGAAAAAAAGAACGCTTGGAATTGCCTAATCACAGGGATGAACAAAGCATTTTTTTCTGATTATTCCTGCTGTCAAAAAATTTAGAAAACTATGCGAACCATAGATAATACATGTGACTCATGTCCCACCTTCTTAATACACTTTTTTATTACAAGATTTTTATTTGATTGGCACTGGATGTATGTAAGTTCGGGTACTTGCAAGTTAAATTTGACCAACTTCCTGGTTTCCGATTGAGTTGAAATTTTGCAAGCATATGTATATCGCGTGACAATGCAAAAATATGGTACCATGGAGCTGATCTGATGATGGAGTTGGAAGGTGGCCATAGGAACTCCTGTACTAAACAAGATAAATCCGTCGCGTTTGGGATTGTTTTATTTGTCTTGGCTAGCACTCTGCTGCTACATGATATCGAGGATCTCAAAAGCTTGTATTCAAAAACCTTTTTAAAAAAGCTTATTTCACAGCCACTGTTAAATCAAGGCAAAAATTGAAATAAAAAATGACAAGTATTTTGTAACATCATTTAATGCTTATCAATTACTTTTCACTGCACTATTATTTAATTTACATAAATTTAAGCTAAATATTCACTATCATCAGGGACTAAAAAAAGACAGACAGGCTGAACACCCACCTGATGGAAAGTGGTAACCGTTGCCTGTGGACGTTTGCAACACCGGAGATGTTACCAACGCGCTGCCGGCCACGAAGAAATTTTATGACATCCTTTTTGAAAAACTCCATATCGTAGCGCTGAGGGAAAACCTCGGCTGAGAGCTCGTTCCAAATCCCAACGGTACCCAAAAAAATTTTCTACAGAACCATTGCGTACATAAGCGAAGTGGCGCAAGGAAGTGGGGATGAGCCCCAAACCGATGGCGAGCAGTGCGATGGTAGAAAGAGGATGAAGGCATCATTCTAAACAGTTCTTGGTAAGACTCTCCGTTATACATACGTAACACACGTCCGTAGGCGACGGTAACCACTTTCCATCAGGTGGACCGTCTGTCTGTTTACCTCCTTCAGGCTATTAAAAAAAAAGATTTTGAAATAGTACGTCATGAAATTTAGGACTCCTCCCGCCGTTTGCCATCCAATGTCGCACTTGGTCGACCCCCATCCCCCCCCCCCCCTTAACGTGGACGTAATGAATAGTAATTATGGCCCCTTAGTACTAGCTCTATATATATACCACAGAAATATATTATTTCTGTGATATATACCCTTCCAATTATCATCTAGAGTATAACACATATGTGATATTCTATTTATAGATAGATAGATAACACTTTATTGCACACCAAAATATACAATTACAGAAACTCAAAGCGATCTCTTCCAGGCAACCTAAATGAGAAAAAAAATGAGAGAAAAATGGAATCAGGCGAAATAGCAGAAAAAAGGCAATAGATACATAAATATTCAAAACGAATTAAAAATAAATAAAACACACACACACACACACACACAGACACACACACACACACACACACATATATATATATATATATATATATATATATATATATATATATACAATAATACATAAGTTATTATAATAAATGTATTAGCATGATTATATTCTGTTAATCAGACATAGCTATTTGTGGACAAATAGTGTTTTCTGAGCAAATTTCTAAATATTGTTCAGGATTTGGCCTCTCTGACAGTAAGAGGCAGCATATTCCAAAGTTTGACAGCCTGCGCCGTAAAAGAATTATCATAATAGGATAAAGTGTGTGCAGGAGTCATAAGTTTTCGTTACGTATCATGGCGCATATTGTGGGCAGTGGGTAGGCGAAGGAATTTAGAACGTTCCTTAAGGGACTATTAGGAGTAAAAAATATGTTATAAAGGAGAGTCAGAATGTAAGTATTCCGCCGAAAATGAATAGGAAGCCACTTGAGTCTTTTACGATATTCGTAAACATACATGGTCATATTTTCGCTATCCAAATATGAACTTGATACAAAAATTCTGAAGCCGCTCAAGCTTGTTCACCTTTATTTATGAGAAGCAATAACAAATATACCTACCTATATATGCTTAACAATATTTTGTACGATTTAGGGTGGCTACGTAAAGGAAATCAATAATATACTATTCCTATAATTGTGGTGGTCGTTTTGCCTTTTAAAACCTCAACGCACATTCTTCAACAAAATACTATAATCGTATAAATATTATAAACGCGAAAGTTTGTAAGAATGTATGTATGAATGTATGGATGTATTTTGTTACTTTTTCACGGCAAAAACTAATGAATGGATTTTGATGAAACTTTACAGTAATATAGTGTGAATTATTCAAAATATAAAGATTTCCCATCAACATGCAGGTGAAGCCGCGACCGCACCTAGTCGGTTATATGTGTATGCCACATTTATGACTAGGAATCGGTTCCAGTTTTTTGATGTTCACAATACGTAATAAAATTTAAATTTAACCAAAACTGGTCTAAATCTCAAAAAAAAATTTTTTTAAAAGCCAATGTTACTGAAAAATGGCGCCTAAGATGTAGTACAATTCACGGATATATTAAGGTTGCAGTCACACTGGTACAACGATAGCATTTTTGCTACCACTACCGGTACTTACAGTGGTGTACATGCGGACACACATTTTTTTTATTTCCTTGACAATAAGGTACAACATACTGTTACGACCTAGACGCCGACAAAGACAAGTTCACACCTGCATACCGGTAGAAACACATTTCCTTTCGACATTTGGACATCTTTTGTATACTTTGTGTTTAAAATTTGTGATAAAAAAACAGCCCATTGTGTATTGTAATCTTTTATGGCCTATTGTTGTATTGTGATCACTGCCAGGTGTGAATTTAAAGTACAAACTGATTCTAAGAAATTCGGTCCACACGGCCAGGCAGACATATTGCATCTGTGCAGCATAAAGCAATTCCCAACGGAGAGATGAGGCAGTCGAGCGATAACCACGAGCGAAGCAAAACTTGTGTACATTCGATAAAATATTTAGTGACGGACTTTACGCGTGTTATATTTGTTCCTGTGTTATAAATGTTTGTATAGTTCTAATAAACTCTATAATAATTCCAACGGCATTTTAATTCGAGTTCCGCAACTCGTAAGAATACGATGCTGAAATTAATTATGTGGCGTTGCTGTCGCCTTACCAGTGTAATCGCAGCTTTATACGCACAATCCACTGTCTGCCTGTGTTGGTATGTCACTGTGTCACAGCCGATTATGTGAACAATTGTACCTTTAAATACAATCAAGGTCAATGTTAGGCAGGAAACAATTAGATACGGTATCCATGGCGGAAGTATGGTTATGATGCCCCCACAATAGATTACGCGGGTTGGTGTGGCATCGGCTAATATTGTTACGAGTTGCGGGACTCGAATTAAAATGCCGTTGGAATTATTATAGAGTTTATTAGAACTATACAAATACGTATAACACAGGTACAAATATAACCGAACACAACAAATCCAAACGTAATGTAGAAGGTCGTAATTCAATAAAACGCGCCAAGTCCATCACTAAAAGATTCCTGATTGTAGTACACAAGTCTCGCTTCATTCGTGGTTCTCGCTTGACTGCCTCCCCCTCCATCAGGTCATCGTTTTATACTGCACAAATACAATGTTCCCGTATCTGATTCGGCTTAATATCCGCCACACCTGGCTAATGACCGCAAACTGCCATAAAAGAGTACAATAAAGCAATAGGCTAAACAGCCCATTGTCCAACAGCCAAGGTTTAAAATTCAAACACAAAGTAAACAAAAGAAGACGACCATAAAAGAGTTACAATCACTTTAAATGCCGGCAGGTAATAAAATGGTTTTTTGTTTCAAATGTGTAGGTGGATTTTATTTTTGTCGGGACCTGAGTTGTAACAATATCATAACAACTCAGCCAGAAGACTGAAGGATATATGACATCCTTATATACCGCGTCTGTGGTTGAACGGGTTAAGTCTTAGTCAGCTGAACTCACTGGAACGCAGAGGCCCCGGATTCGATTCCTGGCGTGGTAAATTTCGGAAACGAACCGGTACTACAGTGTATCAGAATTCCTTAATGATATGTTTTAAATATAAGTGATAAGATAGAATGTTAAGTGTTTAAATATATTTATAACTAGCTGACCCGGCAAACTTAGTACCGCCTCAGAATGAATCATTAAAAAAACGTTGATTTCTGAACGACGGGACGAACGTCAAACGTTTCACATTCAAAACCAAAAATGAAAAAAAAACTTCACTTTTAAATTTAATTGATTTCTAAACGACAGGGCGAACATCAAATATTTGACAGGTAGGAATAGTTTCTAAGTTGTCTACATACATATATAAGGAATAAAGGTTTTTATCTAAAGGATACTTTTTAAACTCACTGGAAGAAATAAATGTCGGACAATTGCATCGATTTAATTGTACTAACATGTAGTTGAAGTTCTACCTAATAATCGGCATCCCCTGCATCGCCAGGTTAGCTTAAATTATTCCTTCGGTTAGTTTGCCTGGAAGAGATTGCTTTAAGCGATAAGGCCGCCTATCGTTTCTATCATGACAATATTGTAACTGCATTTTTGTAATTATATATTTGGTGAGCAATAAAGTGTTATCTATTCTATTCTAACACAAATGTAAAACGTATCTGCCAGTAAAACATCTTAAAGAAAAACACATTTAAAGGTTGTAACTTCTGTTGTTTATATAATAAATTAATTTAATGTCCGCAAATCTGAGATTAATTGGTACATCAATTAAAACCTATTTTCCTTAACATCAACAAACACACGTATTTCATACAGACAATGTTTGCAAACAGAGGAAACTTTATGAACAATAAATTAACAATTTAAATAGGAAAGTTCATAACAATGCTTCTGAAAACAAACGTAGATGATTTAAATGGACACTGAAAGGTTAAATTAATTCATTTTTTTATTCGACACAATAACCTATGAGTGTTTATTTTATGGAAGTATGGCTTTCTGTCTCTGTCTCACCTGATGTTGAGTGATGACGCAATCTACGCTGGAGCAGGCTTACCTAGAAGATGCCTATTCACTCGTGACGAAACCGGAGCGGGATAACTCGTGAACGGCATCATGGTGTGAATCGAGCCTAAGGTATGTTCACTCATGCCTAATCTGTTATTATGAATGACGTTTTTTTTTTATTGGTGAAGCATAGCAGACAGACTGACAGCCAAACTATTATGGGATGTAGTTACCATCGTCTATGGACATTAGCAATACAAGAGGTGCTGCCAATGTGCTGCCGAACAAGGAGAAACTGAAACCTGGTTATTAATGCCGGAACACAACTCAAGGTTGTTATGGCGACATACTTTAGACCAGGGGGTAGCCATCCAGTCGGGCAAATGCTTTACCACCTCGCTGTGCGTTATTTTGTTGCCTCTTACACAGGCGGCCCGGCCGCAGGCAATTGTATTCTTTCTCCGTTCCTACACGGATCAAAATCGAATTTCGATCACTGATAGGCCCCTATTTCTATAAATAACCAT
Source organism: Dendrolimus pini (assembly GCA_949752895.1). Taxonomy (NCBI): domain Eukaryota; kingdom Metazoa; phylum Arthropoda; class Insecta; order Lepidoptera; family Lasiocampidae; genus Dendrolimus; species Dendrolimus pini. Next base: position 7,636,856 of record OX457147.1, on the reverse strand, counting down.
CTTGTGACTTTCGAGAGCGTGACGCATTCCTCAGTACACCAGCTCTAAAATTTCAATTCACGACTTCGTTATCTCTTAGATAAGTGTTTTTGTGATAATAAAAAATCCGGATGACGTCACACTGCGTCAAAATCATTGCGTGGGAGACGGCACTTGAATGCTAAGCACGTTTTAAGCACCTATAACTGCCTTATTTTTTATAATTAACTATTATTAATGTCATACGCTATCAAACATGAAAGGCAGAGGCTCTCTATAGCAAAAAGTATTAAATAATATACGATGAAAAAACGAATGTTACAATTATCACTAAGATACTGTTATGGAAATTATAATAGCGATTTGTGCGTTTTTAGCAAATTCCTTTTAAGTTTCTTATTATAATTATCTTACTAGCTGTGCCCGCGACGTCATCCGTGTGGAATTCGTTTTCAAACCCCCCCGATTTCGATTTCCGATCGAAACAGTCTTCATTGGTGCTACGCTCCTATTAATCATAGCTTGATGATATATAGCCTATCGATAAATGGGCTATCTAACACTGAAATATTTTTTTAAATCAGACCAATAGTTCCTGAGATTAGCGCGTTCAATCAAACAAACTCTTCAGCTTATTATATTAGTATAAAATATATTTGTACTGCTTTTGTATTTATATCTATGTATATACATATATATGTATATATATATACATATATATGTATATATATACATATATATGTATATATATATACATATATATATATATATATATATATATATATATGTCGCAGAACGGCCTCGTTCTCACGACATCTCTTTTAGTTATTGCAGGTTTACTGGGCGTCATCAGGATAAAATGCGAGCATAAAACACAATAGCCACGTGTTATACACTTTTAATTTAGATTTGATCAACATTATGACATAGTTTAGACCGAGCAGCGGGTTCAGGGCACCCGCTCATACTTCCAGCCTCAATACTTTCTTTAAAATACTCCATGGTCCAACTCGACCTGTTGCCACCAACCGAATGTGTCACAAAAACTCCTCAGTCTACCCAAGTAGATATTACTCAAAGTATAGAGGGCGCTGACCCCGCTCAAGACATGCTCTGCTCTCATTGGTCTTTTATTAAATTACAATATTCATAACTTTTATTAGGTTAGAACGATCTTTAAGTTATAGAAACATTTAACAAATCTAATTAAATTACATTAAGAATTTTAGAAGTAATTAAAATGTATTAAATGTTAGGTTTGTTAAATGTTTCTATAACTTCAAGATCGTTCTAACCTAATAAATGTTATGAATATTGTAATTTAATAAACGACCAATCGGAGCAGAGCATATGGCGGAGCGGGGTCAGAGACGCCCTCTATACTTTGAGTAGTATCTACTTCGGTAGACGGAGGAGTTTTTGTGACGCATTTGGTTGGTGGCTACAGGTCGAGTTGGACCTTTGAGAGTTTTAAAGAAAGTATTGAAGTTGAAAGTATGAGCGGGTGCCCTGAACCCGCTGCTCGGTCTAAACTATGTCATAATGTTGATCAAATCTAAATTAAAAGTGTATAAACCGTGGCTATTGTGTTTTATGCTCGCATTTTATTCTGATGACGCCCACTAAACGTGCAATAACTAAAGATGATGTCGTGAGAACGAGGCCGTTCTGCGACATATATATATACATATATATATATATATATATATATATATATATATATATATATATATATATATTGTTGTTATTTTTATTGGTAGCCGCTGTGGCTTTTAATTACCCTAGGGGATAGATAATGAATAAAAGCATCAAACCAGTTAATACACAGTTTATTTAATGAAAACAAAGTATTGGTAACAAAGAATAATACATACTTAATTAGCCGCACCGCTAATATTCACAATACACAAAACAATTACATAAATACTCTGCTATCTCAGAGTTTCTTTGTTACCCTAGGAAAGGGTGGTTTGATGAATCTAACCCCGACACTGTCTCAGGCTAGCTATACTTCAGGGGGGGGGGGGGGATCGGCTAGGAGCTTGCGTACTGTATAATGATATTTGTGAGTATAACTTGGTCATATAAAGTGAGTTACTAAACTAAGAATATTAATAAAATAAAATGGACGCCACCTGCTGTATTCCTCTAGGAAGATCTTGCAACAGGACAAGTATATAAAAGAAGAGAGTAGATGATGAATGCTGTGTATCAACTGGACGGTCTTAGGCGGAACTCAGGTCCACCACAAACAGCTGGGTAGGAGGACATCCGTCGGTCACCCCTACGCCACAACCAAACACCTCACTGGAAAGTCACCAGTGGATATATATTAATCGATGGCTTCAATAAGAAGGTAAAACACCTTTCGACTATAGGATGAGAAATGTTCAAGATAAAAAATAGGTTAGGTAAAAAGAACGGAATTGAGAATTTGAAGCTGGCGGAGGAAACGATTCTTACGGAAGATAATTTAAAATAATATCACCCATGTCTGGTTTCTTATTTGGTAACTGAATTACGTAGCAGCGTACGGTACAGGTAGGAGGTATTAAATTAAATGTCGAAGTACCGACGTTCGCGTGCCAAAATGGTAATCTATTAAAAATACTACAATCAGAAATAGAAATTTAAATTAAGATAAAACTATATATATTTACTGACCTAGGAAGCTAATAAAATGAACCTGCGGAGGTCCAGGACAACCCGTGGTGGCTCTCAGAGCTGCACACGGTATGTCTTCTTGAAATAATTCCATTCTGGAATGATTTATTTGACTTGAACATATTGAAATGAAACCTAGTGCTATCTGGTTACTGGTGCAAGATTTTACTTACATGAGAATATCAAAATGTCCGCTTCCACACGTGTAATCTCAAAATTCAGCAAAAGCCTAGTCATTGCATGATTTTGCCTTTATATCAAATGCCCCTACAAGGAATGGCATGTTCAACGCCCGTCGGGATGTTCGGCCTTGTCCACTGACTTTTTGAAAACGTAGCTGTCAAAGTGACAGCTACGAAGGCGAAACCGCGAGGCGCTAGTGATCCCAGTCCTTTGGGTCGTATTTATGTAGTGCACCAAGGTGACTATTTCGTTTTCCTGTTTGCCAGTGAAACGATAGCTATCCATTAATTATATTTTTCAATGCCCTAGGGCCTATTTTGGGATTTAACTAAACTCCGCTATTTCTTCAGTTATTTCCTTCCAGCTCGTACGGTTACTGCAATGTTAGCTGTTCGCTGTTTCGCGCGCTACAATAGCGCTGAATAGCGTGAATCGAAAGTTCACCACTGGAGGTACTGATTGTCTTGACAACTAAAATTTGTCTTTTCCGTAATTATTTGATTAAACTTAATTTAAAAGTATTCGCGACCAAGAATTATGTTTTCCCTATTTTCCATTTATGCCACGAATATACCATAGACAACAGAAACCATAACTAATATCGACTCTAGGCCGCTTTCTGCCGCGCGCTCCTAGATGTCGCTATTAGTATTGAATTTTACATGTTACAGTATGTATATATATATATATATATATATATATATATATATATATATATATTTATTTATTTATTTATTAAGTGCATGTTATTTCAGACTATGAAAGGTTAATTGAAATATTCAAATTTTAGAATAATTTCGAAGCAAACCCTCAGTCAAAAGGTCTTTGAATGACGCTAATCGAGTAAGTAGGTTCTGGTGGTAACTTCTTAAAGCATAATTCACTTCAATCAAAACAATCCCCTATGATTCAATGCCCTATGATTATTGTTCACTTTTAACTCACACAATTATATTTTCTAAATCAAAACTCTAGAAAAACAACTCTTCGAGATTCCATCAAGAGCTCTATGGCAGTGTCACAATGATTAAATGAGATTATGTTATGTACGGGTCCTGTACGCCGTGGTAGTTCAAAGGCCACGGGTTCGAATCCTGCCGGAAAGCATGCATCGCTTAGACAGTTTTCAGACCGAATGCACATATTGTTACAATTACCTCGACGTTTAAGGGAAATATCGCGATAAAACATGCATATCAATATAAACAATGTGTGAAACCCGCCACACTACCTTGAACAAGCGTGGGGGTATACCGTCCGCTCCCCTATGAATGAAAAGCATGACCCTAGCAGTGGGACGTTTATGAGCTGTTACTATGTTTTTTTTTTATTGTATGAGTTCAGCTGACAGACAGACGACCCACTTGATAGAAAGCGGTTACCATCGCCTATGGACATTTGCAACACCAAAGGTGCTACAAATGCGCTGCTGCTCTCTTACGAGAGACTGAAACCTGATCAATAATGCCGGAACACAACTTAAGTATGTATGTACGGGTCCCAAGCTTTTAACACCAAATCTTCACCAAATCACAAATCCATATTTATTCTTACGTCATATCTAATTGCGATAATCTTCTCCTGCTTATCGAATTAATATAACACTATTCAGGGCCCTATCTAATCAATTAAGGAAAATCAACAACAAAAGGATTAGTGAGAAATCATAATGCTTTTTGTGTGATAATTATACCATATTTATGATAACGACGTTCAAATCAAATCATCAATGCATAAAACATGGTACATAAAAAAGATATTAGGTAGGTATATACCATAAGTTCACATGTTCTTGCCTCTAGAGCGGGCAATTACTTGTCCCTTTTATCATAATTAATAATTCATATCTCTCTTTCTTTTCTTTCACCATATCCCAATTAATTGGGGTCGGTAGAATATGTCTTTTACACCACAAATCATCATATCATCCTTCACACAATCAATCCATCTTATTTTGTTCTACCCTTACATTTGTAGCCATCCATCTTGTAGTTTAGCATTCTTTTTGCCACGTGACTTTCATCCCTCCTCATTATATGCCCACACCAACTTAGTCTTCTTCCTCTCAATTTTTTAGTCACGGGTGCAACTTTCAAAGATCTCCTTATGTACTCATTTCTCTCCTTATCCATTCTTGTGACACCACACATGCATCTCAACATTCTCATGTTATATGTATGTTTGTGGTTTGTCACTTAGTGGCCCAACATTTGGACCCGTAAAGCATGACTAGTCGTATGACAGATATATATTTGACCTTTTAGTTTCAGTGGCATTAGTTTGTCGCACGTCACACCGATTACCTGGCTCCACTTTAGCCATGCTACATTTATTCTTCTCCTTAATAATTCATATCTATTACATCAATATTACAAAATTAAATTATTATATTCTGTTCTTGAATTAAATGCCGACTGGATGGCTACCACCCCTGGTCTAGAGTATACCGCCAACCTTGCGTTGTGTTCCGGTATTAGTGACCAGGTTCCAGTCTCCCTTAAGAGAGCAGCAGCCCATTTGAAGCACCTTTGGTATTGCAAATATCCGTAGGCGATGGTAACCGCTTTCCATCAAATGGGCCGTCTGCCTGTCTGCTGAACTCCTGCAATAAAAAAATAAAAAAATCCGCGGTAAATGTATAGCTTTCCGGTACACGAATTTTAAGTAGCGGGGAGGTGAAATGGGGAGGGGGAGAGGCATACTTACCTTTACTATAACCCCCGAGGTCCGGAGACCTTGTTTTATTTTTATTTTTAATAAACATAACCTCACTTATTTTTTCGCTAATATTGCACTTCTATCATAAGTCCAAAGTTGAAACATCTTTTCAAACTCCAAAAAAAAGCCAGTAATCAACATAAAAAGAACTAAAAACCAATTTAATTGGATAAAAGTGAAGAAAAACACAATAGAGCACATTCACATATACCACAAGAATAACCATTCAAAATGGCGACCAATAAAGACGATTTTTCAAGTAATCCCATTTATTTATATTTAACCAATATTAAAGAAAAAATGTTCTGCAATGTACTTAAAAATTTATGTAATTAATATATTGATTTATTGTTATATTAAAAAGCAAAGTGCTAATCGTCTTAAATTGATAAATAAAACAAATGTTTCATATGAGACAAAGCTTCGTACTGTTTGTGTGTATAAAATAAATAGTAAATGGTAAACAGTCGGTTCTGGCACTCGCCGGCCGCTGCCGCGGCACGCTCGCTCGGCTCGTGCGCTTTGGTCTGCAAATAACCTAACCTAACCGACTGTTCGTGTGTATAAAATAAATAGTAAATGGTTACAAGTCGGTCCTAGCATGTCGCTGGCGCAGCACAGCAGCCGACGTATCATTTCTACATTAAAAACAGTTTTAATTTTACAAAAAGTTCTAGTGGTTATATGTAATTCGTGAGTACATTCATAAACAATTCGTGAGTACATTCAGAAACTCAAATCACGCTTTGTTATTATCAAAAGTGACACAATTTTACAACAAAAATAAGTGAGGTTAAGTTTAAAAATTAAAAAAAAATTAAAACCTCCGGACCTTAGGGGTTGTAGTGGGGGTAAGTATACCTCCCCCCTACCCACTACGCCCACCCACTACTTAAAATTTGTGTACCGGATTGTTAAGTCGCAGCCAAATCCGCTCATAAAATAATGCCTGTGGGCGCAGGTGGGAATCTGGGAATAAAAGAGAAGGAAAGGGAAACAGGATGGGTCGCCGCACCAGACACGTTACGAACGATGCGGTCTTCGCAGCGGCAGGCAAGTTTTCCTCGCGATCCTTTCTTCACGTCTTGCGGATCCTTCCACGAGTGGACCAGCTGGTTACGGCACAGTTGGTATCTTCCAGCATGCGGGTTATTATGAGTGGGTATAGAATGCGGCACGACACACGAAACGCGACGAGATTTTCGGGGAAGCAGCGTCGCGAAGAGCGGTCTAACCTAGACTATGTCACATAACATACTTGACAGATGCGGCGAAAATAAAAAAACAAAGAGTCGCTGACCAAATAGGTCGGCGTTAACAACGCCAATAAATAAAATTAAAGTATTTGATTTACTTTTATTTTGAATTCAATCTAATACAAGCACATTCTAATCTAGTATACAACATTGCCAATTAAGTATAAAGTAGAATTAAATAAACAATTAATGAATTGTGTATGTAGACAGATAGATATATATATATATGTATTACTAGCTGACCCATCAAACTTTGTTCTGACATGAAAAATGACATCATATGAGGGTTAAAAATACTTTACGACCTATTGTCATACTTACCAAATCTACAAAAAAATCATTACAATTAGTTAATCCGTTTCGGAGAAGTTCGACCAAAAACACTGCAACACGAGATTTATATAATAGAAGATACAATCTAACCGGTGGTGAAAACCGCTTAAAATCCCTTTGCGTGGTTTAGGGGGAGTTAGCACATAAACTGACAGACAGATGCGGTTATGGACTTTTTTTATACCATGTAAAGATATATAGATATACTAGCTGCGCTAGATAGAAAAACGTTATATGTTGGATAATTCACACTATACCTTTATAAATGCTCGCCTATGTGTTATTCTGTCATTTAAGCTATAGTATTGTAAAATTTCATCAAGATCCATTAATTAGTTTTTGGGTGAAAGAGTAACATACATTCTTACCTACTTTCGCGTTTATAATATTAGTAAGATCAGTAAATGTTGAAAATGTGCTCAGAAGACAGATCAGTCGTAAAACACATCATTTTCTCTACATAAAACAAATGTTGTAATTCTCACACACATTTATTCCAGCAACAAACCGAAAATCTCCAATATTTTCTCAATAAAGTTTATTACAAAAACAAACGCGACTAAACCAAATTTGCCGATATTTCCATTGAATATGAAAACATCTCGGAAATTTCACATGAAGTTTGTTTAACTTGAACGGCGTTCGTGACATCAGTAACCTTTTGGGGTACTGAGTAAACAATCTGAGAAAGTAGGCCAAGTGCGTGAAGTTCACAAACTGAATAGGAACTATTCTTTCATTTGTGTAAAAGTGACAAAGTCCACTATTTTTGTCACTTCAAAATGCTTCCCTTCATTCGACACTTATTATGTAGGCTCCGTCTATACTACTTTTATTTCGTCTGAGGCTATATATGTGTATGTATACTAGTATATATGTTACAGCCAAAGTAATAAATCCGGATATTATATATATTATCTAGCCATTATTTATAATGTCTACTCAATTTAGATAAAGTGATAATTGACACAGAATTAATCACATTAACTAGCAATTTTATATAATATCTTGAAAGCCTTGGATAATGTAATAGAACGAGTAGGTATAGGTAAAGATTATAAAATTATGGGTACACGGCACATTTATTTATTGTGCACAAATCCGAACTATTTATTATATTTCAATTTGCCCAAGAATTAAAATAACATTGTCATAGACAATAATTCTACGTTAATTAACATTGTTATAAAGTTATTTAACTTTAATTTATAAAGTAAATTTAAAGCTCACTAGCCATAAAACAAAATTTAAAAAAACGCAGAGTTCAATACAAGTATTTGGTATCACTCTTTAAAGACTACAATAATAAAATATTTAATTTAATACTTTAGCTAACTTCGACCCGCTATTATGAATATTATCCGGATAAAGTGTTTAATTTATCACATTGTCTAGTCAATTTGGCTATTATATATAATGACCAGTCATTATATATAATAGCTATTTAATCACTATGACTGTAACATATACACTAATATAAATAAATCTAAATTCATAAAGTGACAGTCATATATCTTATTTATAATTATGTCACACCTATATCAGGACAAACGATTCACGCAGCATTCAAATCATCGTTCAACCGACATGCTTAAAGTTGAAGGTTGTTTTTTTGTCAAATTAGCTCATGCTTATGAAATCCCGTTCGTTTTTTTTTATAATTTAATTTAATTTATTTAAGACAATGGATGGTGAACATTTGCTTTGAAATTAGACCACAATTTTTGAACTATGGCGTGAACAATTAAAAAATCAAGAAGTACTATTTCAGAAATTGTACCTTTTACTAGTGAATTAGATTAAACAGATTTTCTAAATTATTATGATAAACTAAAAACTAAACTCTCTTATAAATAAACCTAATTTAGAAATGTATATACAATAGTAAAATAATAAATTTAAATACCTATATTAAAATCCTTCCAGCCCCACAAGACCACTATAGCTGGGCATTGTACCTAGAAGGCTGGCAGCAATACTTTGCTGGATACAGGGGCTAATCCTTTGAGCGAGTGAAGCTCCGGCCTTTCGGTCTCCTATGGTATTGAAAAGACGATTCTTAATATTTAAGATACAGGGTATATTATATGTTTTTTATTTTTTTTAGGATGTCATGCAAAAATAACAATTTAACTAATTCTCATTTCATACAACTACTACACTAACTGGGACTTGTCCTTGGTTGCATGATGTAGACAGGGAGAATCGCCGGTCAGTGTCACGCCAGATTTATATTAAATCAAAGGGCTTTTACGTGTTGGCCTTTCCATCGGTTTCCGACATGTAAATAATCTATAATTAACTTTAATTGTAAGGTCAAAAGGAGTGTGGCTTGCTATGCATTCTTAGCTCTGTACCGCATACGTCGTACTTTGTCGCGGGTATTAAAATTGGTTTACTGCGTAACAATGCTGGTGTGCCCTGACATCGGGAAGCCGTTTATTGGGCGTGGACCGATTTTTTACTGTAATATAATTTTTCAACTTAACCTTTCTCTACGTTTCCCTATTAAAAAATTTAATGATCGACCAAATAAGACGCACAATGAAGGTTTCTGTAAAAGCGACCGGCGATTACAACTTGAAAAGAATATTAAATTCACGAATTAGTCAATTAAATTAGAAAAAAGATTTTTTTTGAAGAAATTGTGACGTAAAATAATCCTGTCCAAACTAATTTTCGATTAGTTCGCTCTTTTGCTTCGCTTTGACTTATTTAGGATTTTACATGCTATTATTCAACTTGCAACGGATGTATGTATGTATGTAAGTTCGGGTGGAATCTTGCAAGTTAAATTTGACCAACTTCCCGGTTTCCGATTGAGCTCAAATTTTGCACGCATATGTCTGTTGCGTGACAATGTAATAATAAGGTACCATGGCGCTGATTTGATGATGAAGTCTGGAGGTGGCCATAAGAACTCCTGTACTAAACAAGATAGACCCGTCGTGTTCGGGCTCGTTTTACTTATTTTGGATAGCACTCTGCTGCTACATAATATCCAGGATCTCAAAAGTTTGTATTTAAAAACCTTTTTTAACTCAAAATTCAAACGTTATGAGGTTTAATAAGTTTCGGATTAATATTTAATTGATTTGATCTAGAAAAATATGTGGCACCGTGTTGTTATGCAGAGTTTAAAAGCTTCTAAAGGTTCCATTTTCACTAAAGAATTGGGTGGGTGACATATTCTACAAGAAATTCAAAAAAAAACTTATATATAAAATTCTCGTGTCACAATGTTAGTTACCATACTCCTCTGAAACGGTTTAACGGATTCTTATAAAATTTTGTGTGCATATTGGGTAGGTCTGAAAATCGGCAAAATCTATTCATCCCCCTAAACGTTAAGTGTAGCCCACCCCTAAATTGTTTTTTAAATTTTTAGTAAATTTTTATTTTTTTATGATACAGCATTAAAAAATACATACAACCCTAAATTTTCAACCCTCTACGATCAACCCCTATTTTTTTACCGACTTCGAAAAAAGGAAAAAGGTTCTCAATTCGTCGGGTTTTTTTTTGCTTTTATATATAGAAATAAGTTATTTTATACATTTTAGTTTTTAAGTTTTTGATGTCGGTTTTTTAAACGAAGTTTTTATTATTTTTATTTGTTAAATATCGATTGAAGCTTTTCTGGGCAGGACGACGTCTGCTGGGACAGCTAGTGTTTATATAAAAGAGTAAGCAGTAAAATACCTTGATATCATCATATTTTTAAATTTTCTCCCCATCTCCCAATCTTACGTGAGATTTTTCAAAATGGGTGTTTTTAGTGTAAACGCATTGGATTTATTATAGAAAATAATAATTTGCTTAATATTTTTATTTATGGAGATATGTTGCAGTATCAAAATTTTAGTACGGCATGTCATTATTATAACTATAGATAATAATATTTTTCTTTCCTTTTATTGTGTCTTGGTCTTACTGAGTACGTACTGTTTGCTACCACTCCATTAATTCTTCGGAAAGTAATTGTGTTTTTTTTTTTTTTTTAAAGTTTGGGTTAATCAATTTTTAGCTAGACGTGTTGCTGATGAGTTTCTTGCCACTTCGTCTTCTTAACGGCAATAACACGTTGCGAAGCGGTGTACACAGACTAAGGAGTAAAATTAAATTTTAACTTATATGTATTACCTTCAAAAAGTGTTCTCAAGTGTAAGTTAATTTGAACAAAAACTTTAGTTTTGAATTTGAATAAGACTAGTATTTAAGATTGCGTAGAAGGTAAGCTAGAATCACAATGAGAAAATTGAATAATATAATGCTTAAATGGTGACTACTAAAATTCATAAAAGGATATTTATTCCAATTCAGTCCATGGAGTCATGCACGGCTTTATGAAGGACTATTGGAACCAGATTTCCATGTGATGTGAAATAAGTTTTATGAAATGCCGCGAATATGTGTCCATTGGTAATGGGTACATATTTGTGGCTTTCGGGGTAGGAACCCTGGGATCGTGGGGGCCTGGAGCTTATCATCTCTATCGAGACCTCTCAACGCGTCTCGTTGAGGTCTCGCGTGACTAAAAGGCTGGCTTGCACCTAGGGCAATGTATCATCGGTGCCATCCAACGTGGAAATGCGGCACTCTCCCCGCCGACAGCGACCTGGAGACTATTTTTAACCGACTTCCAAAAGGAGGAGGTTCTCAACTTGGTCGGTATTTTTTTATGTATGATGATGATGTATGATGATGATGATGATGTATGATGACACTGATTACTCTGAGATTTATGATCCGATTTATGTGATTCTTTTTTAGTTCGTTGCGGAATAGTTGCCATTTGGTCCCTTAAAAATTTAATATACTTTGGCCCAGTAGTTTTCATTTTATGAACATTTTTTATATTAAAAAAAAGCACTCCGTTCCATATTTACACCGATTACGCTGAGATTTATTATCCGATTTACATGATTCTTTTTTAGTTCGATGCGGAATAGTTGCCATTTGGTCCCCTAAAAATTTGACAGAGTTTGGTCTAGCACTTATCATTTTATGAAATTTTTTACTTATAGATTGTTATTTTGTAAATCTAGTCATATTTATATTGTAGTTAATATCAATTTATAGTTGGTTTTATTTGTTATTTATTTTATTATTAAATTTTAGTTTTATTTCATTTATCTCAATTTGCCACAACTTCTTGTGGAAATAATTACGTGATATTCGCCGGGACTCATCCGAAAGTAAAATTAGATGAAAAGCGGCGAGATCCCCACACCCTTTTAAACGTAATTAATGGACGCCCCCTTACTTTGCCATTATGTGGCAAAGATAATTTAAAAAGATTTAAGGTTTCGTTGCAATGAGTCATGTTGTGACTACATCTCATCTTATTACGTCATACCGTAATGATGTAATCTAATGGCGAATACAGATGTGTATAGTTAGTTGCTGGTTCGGTTTCTGAGTAAATACACAAAGGTGAATGATCTTAACAAAACAAATAAAAGTTTTATCGCTATTATGGTGCGGTGGGTTATGCCACTGTAAGGGTGCCTTCCCACTAGATATATGGGACCCTTTTCACTATGCTAAACTATGTAGCGGAGCGAATAATATGTGCTATGAAAATGCGACGCCGCATTTCGGTAACAAATGCGCGTGTTAGTACCGTATTTTTTATTATAAAGTAACCATATGACGGAAGTAGTCAATAACCGGATAGAGTATTCATTGATGTAGTAACCGGAAGTCGTATAACCGGATGTCAACGTAGAAGCATTTATTATCAAGCCAACGGATATCGAAAATGGAGTAACCGGAAGTTGGAAATTATACGGATGGCGGAAGTTGGTGTTATGACGGAAGTAAAAATGAAGTGGCGCCAAAGTATTACAGGATGGTGTCACTGCAGACGCACTACGAGGATCTTATAAATACTCGGTGTTCTGGCAGAGGGGACAGTCTACAACCGACAGTCTACAACAAGCAATCTACGACGACTGTCTACAACCAAGTCTTCTTAAACCGACAGACTTGGACAGGGATCGCATATTGTGGTCGACAATTAGAGCATGTCCAGAAGGAGCGAATTCGCCTCGATTCTCTCGTGCGTATCACGCGCGACCGTTTCGCCCAGAAAGAGCGCACCTGCGCGCGAGCATTTGGGGACGAACTGAGTCAGTAACGAAGCGGAGTTGAACGAAGCGGTGCTACATGATAGCACTCTGCTGCTACATGATATCCAGAATCTCAAAAGCTTGGATTTAAAAACATTTTTTTAAAACTTTTAACTATAAATAAGACGCATTTGGTCACGCCTAATAACTTGGCGTTATCGCAGATGAAGTCCGAGCATAAAAAGAATACCTTATTACCATTATACTTTAAAGGTGTTGTTAGAAATAAATTACTGTTTAAACCGATTAAAGAGTAATAATTGGCATGCTATTTATCTCGTTGAAGATATAACGGCATTACTTGGTATAATAACAGCCCATAAATGTCCCGCTGCTGGGCTCAGGCCTCCCACTATAGGGGAACGGACAGTATACCCGCCACGCTTGTCTAAGGCGGCTTGGCAGGTTTGACACATCGGTTATCTCGATGTGCAGGTTGCATCACGATGTTTTCCTTCACCGTTATTAGCTCGTGGTAATTGTAACAATATGCACAATTAGGTCAGAAAACTGCCTAAGTGGTGCATGCGTTCCGGCCAGGATCAAACCCGCGCCCTCTGCGTTTGGGACGCGTATTTCCTATTAAGCTCGTTGAAAATCTAGGTGGTTTTAGCATGTCATAATATGACAAAAATTAGCTCAATTTATTTAAGTTCCAAGTCCCATATTTTAGATATGATTGCATATTCATTTTCAACCCAATTATTCACTAAAGTCATAATTAACTTCTAACTCAATGTTAGCTTGGTAATAGTTACTTAAACATAAATGGCCTTATTTATAATCGTTTGTTAAATTTTAAGAAACTTCTCAGAAACTGATTAACGAAAATCTTACCCATAAACTCCTCTTAAGGATAAGAGGTGGTGCTAAAGTAACTCGTAAATAACTGTCAAAAATAAGCAACATCGAGAGGTAGTTTAAGTGACTGCTAAGAGGCAAGATGGCAAGTTTTATTTGAAACAGCCATTGATTAAGGGCTTAAGAGCCTCTTATTTAAGAGATGGCTAATCCTTTCTTAACGAGATTATTATAAGTAAGGCCCTGAATTCTGAATTTTGATTAGAATTAAATTATACTCATGAATATATTATTTTGGCTACTCTCCATTAGGGACTTACAGCGACCACGTTCACGACAGCGATTTATCCCGTTCTACTTTCTTGCCGGCGTTACAATCGTAAAACCAAGTGGAACGTCTATTCGGCCCACCTCTTGACATGGGTCGTTGTGAGCGTTGTATGATCGAAAATGATGACGTCATTAGTGACGGTTTCGCCTCAACCACAACGACCGCGGTCGCCTTGTGGAACGGCTAACTGAGCATTTTGGGCGTTGTGAGCTACTATAGTAGAATTACTTTGTGCGTGCAGTTTGGGTCATAAATCAAACTCGGCCTCAGCCCGGTTAGGGCGGTGAACATGTTGCGCGGGCGCAACGCCATTATCGATAAAAACTCATTCTTATCAAAGAAAGATTATCATTCTTATAAAAATCATTATTATCTTTTTTGCTGTTAATTTTAAACTTAGATATAAATATTTATATTTATTTTTAATATAACTTGTTACATTCTAAACTTTTGTACTTACAGTTTTTTAATACGTAGATACCCAATTAATACTTTATTTTAAATCATTATTATTCTTATTTTAATACATACATTGTTTTATCTATTTTTTTTCTTTCATTTTTATCACTAACCCACAAAATGAAAAAACAAATACACTATCGATAACGCTTATCGACAACAATAATGCGCAATCACTATGCCCGCCCATAAGGCCCGTGAGTAGAAGAGAGAGCGAAATACTCCGATTATTTATGACTCAAACTGCACGGACAAAATAACTCTACTATAGTATAGGATAGGAACGCCCTGTTTATAATTAATATATTTGAAATACATATAATACGTATATATATTTTGAATGAACGTAATGTTACTACTGTTATTTTCGTAAATGAATAGTTGCAACATTATGTTATAGTTAAACATGTAAGTCTTAATACTTTTGCGAAGCGGTAAAACATTTGCCTGTCTGGATGACTACAACCGAATGCTCTAGAGTATTCTGCCATAACAACTTTGAGTCGTGTCCCATCATCAGGGCCAGGTTCCATTCACCCTTTCGAGGCTGTCAGAACATTAGTAGCACCTTTGGTGTTTCAAATATCAAAAAACTGATAAGTCCCCGTTGTACCATCAGAAAACCAAATGCACCGGCTTACGCCACCGTTCCATGGTGGAAACACCGCCAGATAGCACCAAGCGCTTTGCTTCATATTTTCTGGTGCGCACTTCCGAATAATGGAACAATTTGCCGGATTCTGTTTTTTCAAACAAATACAATGTAGGGATCTTCAAGTCACGAGTCAATAGGTATCTTCTAGGTAAGCGTGCTCCCTCCTAGACCGCGTCACCGCTCTACATCAGATGAGAAAGCGGTAAAATACGAACCTATACGAATATAAAAATAAAGGGCCATTTACATGGAGAGAGTTTCTTGCCTCGAAGACACGATTGTCAAAAGCTAGAAAAAAAATATGATCAATGATCATGTAAATTAAACATACGATATCTTCTTTTTGAAGTGATACCTTCTTGTGGGAGGGTAAACCGCTTCGTTACGTAACGCGTTACGGCGCCATTCTGGCTTCCCTTTCTCTCACGCAAGTTATCACTTCTGTCGGGCATCCCAAGACGCACAATTTTTTTTATTTTTTTTATCGGCTGACAAACACACATATTGTATATCCCCAAATTAAGCGAATTACGCTTGTGTAATGGATGATATACAACATACTACTCTACTCTTTGGCCGATCTCAGACACCCAGACCATAGTAAATAACCGAGAATATACGTTTCTGAAATTTACCATACCAGGAATCGAACCCGCAACCTCTGCGTTGCAGTGAGGTAGGCCGGCAAAGGCTTAGCTCGCTCAATCACAAAGGCCGTCAAATATTACGGGTGAAAGGGCCGGGCGGTAATCGCCTGGTTACATATTGACGTCTGTGTAAACATAATCCAAAATTTCGTGCTCATCACAGAGCTTGAATGGCAATAAGTCTCGCATTTAAATCGATTCAAACTGATTAGTACGATACTTGCATGAACTTGAAAAATTATCAGAGTGATTCTAGTTTAGACAAGTCGAGAAAGCTTAGGCAAATATCTCAATGCGAGCTGTGACGTAGTGTAAACAAAACTTTTGGTATGACATACCCATAGGCGAGTTTTTGTTTTTTGGGTTGAATGTTAATATGTCAAAGCGATTGTCTAAAGAGTATCGCTTACGAAAATAGTATATGATTTCTCGCCCCAAAACGTGCGATAAACTCTCTCAATGTAAATGGCCCTTAAAAGAATTAAGTTTCAAGTTCCTGCCAAAGTTCTAAATGAATTCCGTCCTATATATAAGTCATTCGCAAGGTTTTCGCGCTAAAGTATGCCCATTAAAACAAAACCCAACTTGGTGTATTTGACGCATAACGTAGAGGTAAGACAAAGAACAATAGAAAAGTCATGACCTCCATTCTTATGTAAGTATGGCGTAATTATTGTCGCGAGAAATATTATCTATTTCGAATACATTCTACGGTTATAATAGTAAAATTTTTGTTATGCAGTTTTGTTTTCAAAAAATGCAAATAGGAGTACATTTGTGCATAGGTTTTAAAACGAATATACTTATACCCTAATGGAATTTAGTCATCTGTACGTAGCATAAAAGAAGGTCGCTTTGCGCGTCTGTTTTTATATCCGCTAACTCCTCCTAAACTAAGCAACAGATTTTTAAACGGTTTTTACCATCAGTCAGGTAATTTTATTTGGAGAAAGGAAAGATTGATATGTAACTATATTATTCGCTTTTGTCCGCGGCTTCGTAGTTATAAAATTAAAATTATAGCAGTAATCGCTGCACTTGCGCTACATGACAGCACATGGTGAGTAGTCCGTGGCTAACTCCGGCTAGAGAGATTCATTCGTAGATAACTTTTTATTATTTTTAAATAGAATTATATATGAGTTGATAATAGAAATGTATTCATAAGGAAACGTCGCACGCGCGTATCCGACTCACTCGCTGTCACTTGGTTTTTTATTCACCTGTAATTATACTGTACTGGCGAAATAAACAGTGAATGCGTTGGAGTTATATTTAAAAAAAAAATTTTTTTTAATGTCCAGGTCGCCTAAAGCGGCCGCTTTCGCAGATTCATATATATCTATAATATTATAAAATCCTAAACATGGCGTGTCTGTACATTGGAGCTATTAAAAGACGACAACGATTCATTTTTTTTTAGATTTCTTATCTATTTGTTCGGGTTCACGTAAAAACTACAGGACCGATTGCGATGCGGTTTTCGCTGATCGACAGCAAATACTTAGAGCTAAAATCTTCGCCACTTTTCATCCCGGAAATCCCGCGGGAATATTTCTGGAAATAATTTAAAATGGCCAAATTAAAGAACTTATTCCAATTCCAATGTGACTTTTTACCGAAAGCAAATTTAATAAAATATGTCAATTTTCCCGGGAGCGGTTTGAAGTTGTTCGAATGCATAAAAATTAGCACAGTGTCTACTAAAACGACACTAACGTGTCAATATATGTGACGGAGCAACCCCGCAGGAACGAACGAATCACGTTCGGCTGTGTAAGACAATGAAAGCGTTTAGTTGGAAAAAAATGGTGTTGTCTTACAATCCTAAGTGCGTAGCCCCGCTCGCACGTAACAATAGCTATTTTGCTCGTTAAGAATTTCTTTCTTTTTAGGGTTTCGAAGTTATTTTGGCAAAACGAAACCCGTGTAAGTTCATCAAGTCCGTCTGTCTGTCTATAGATCTATATACATTTCAAAGACATTTTTATCCAAATCTACTGGATTGTGACTTTGTTTGTAAGAAGTAATCGTTTGAACTACTGAACCGATTTTGAAAATTCTTTCACCAGTAGAAAGCTACATTATTACCGAGTGACAAAGCTATATTTTATTGTGATTAATAATATTTTTTATTTTTAATGTGAAATAATAATTTTAAAAACAATTGGTTGGACTGATTTATCCGCTGACTAAACAACAAATAAGTCCCAGAGTGCAGATGCTACCAATATGCAGACGCTCTCTAAATGGAGAATGGAACCTGAACAAGAATGTCAGAACAAAAATCCAGATTGTTACACAGGCATACTCTTGACCAGGAGTGGTGGTCATCCAGACGGATCCTATTACCTAGCTGTTGGTTATTTTATCGCCTTTTATGATAGGCCATCCGGCCGCAGAAAATTGTTCTTTCTCCGTTCCTGCACTTATAAAAGCACTTTACTTACTGATTTTTTTTATTGGACTTGACTTTATGTTGTTGGTCCGAAGGCCTTACAACGTTACCAGGGTTTTCGGTTCGCGAAGGCGCTCGAGCCCGGAGAACAACTTGCTCAAGGGAGCTCCCTAGAGAGTTTTACCTCGGCTGGACTGTTGCCATGAGAGGAGACTGAATCTAATGATGCCCACCGTAGGGCGACACGAAGCACTAATTGAGAACTGGCGACGGGTAATACAAGGCCCGAGGGGAAGGATCCCGGTGGACCGGGATTGGATACTTACTGATGTTTTATCTTGACAGGTTTGTGTAACTGTCTGCAATACTCTTTGAATGGGAAGACATTATGAAATTTGGCAACACCCATGGCCTCTCATTGTTTAGATATTGCGGACTAACAAATGTATAGAATAATGAGGTCGGATCCATTAAACAAAACTGACGCGCGTCGGTATGATAAATGATCTGCAATGATATGGCTAACTTTTGATATTCTGTTAAGTAGTTCAGTGGAACAAGACAAATTGTGATCATGGGATTTTGATCTTAGAGCTAACAAATTAATTTGTTGTTCAATCTTCGCCCAAGATCTATCCGTGTAGGAACAGAGAAAGAATACAATTTCCTACAGCCGGGCGGCCTGTCTTAAGAGGCGACAAAATAACCCAAAGCCAGGTGGTAGGACATTTGCCCGACTTGATGGCTACCACCCCTAATCTAAAGTATGTCACCTTGAAAAGAAAACAAAAGAAAAAGAAAATAAATAAAAATGACTCCCCATTTATAACCTTAAAGTAGTTTTTAAATCTCTGTCTTGAGTACACAACTCAAGACAGAGATTTATATATTCCATTTCCATTCCTATTTTCCAGCATTAGTGACGAGGTTCCAGTCTCCCTTAAGAGAGCAGCAGCGCATTTGTAGCACCTTTGATGTTGCAAATGTCCATGGGCGATGGTAACCGCTTTCCATCAAGTGGCCTGTCTGCTTGTTTGCTGAACTCCTGCAATAAAAAAAAATCAAGACGTCTGCATTGTCTAGGTATCATATACTTACTAAGTGTCTTCCAGAACCTACAAAACTTCTATTGATTTGCCATGTTTTTTTTTTTTTTTTTTAATTTATTGATGCACTGAACAAATTACAATCATTACAAAACCATACTAAACTAAAATATAAACAACTATCTGGATTGCAATCCACAAATAAGTGCATACATAAAATACTATAAATAGACTGACTTACTTATAACTAAATATTATGAGTGTTTGTTGACAAGTTTATCTTAAATGGATTATAACTACTATTACTGTTGTCTGTATTACTATTATCTGTTTTATAAATATACTAAGAGTCGTCGAGGATATTTTTTAAAATTTTACAATATTTATTGAAATTTGGTTCGAATATATCAATATCTTTACTGTTACCTGCCACCTCATTGTAATAACGAGCCATTCTGACAATGGGATTGAAGTAAGATATATTGTTTTTATGGACTTCTAAAGCGAAAATATTAGTACTGTGTGATCTTCGGGCAGTAAATCTTATGTTGAAAGATATTTGAGAAATTAAATCAGGACAGTCTATTATCGAGTGTATAATTTTATATAAATAGATTAAGTCAAAATATTTGCGGCGGAATGATAATGATTTAATTTGAAAGCTAGCCTGTCTTTAATTGAAGTTTTATTGTTATTTTTCTCTTTCTATTAAAGTATTCTGCAGCTCTGAAGAATCTGGTTTCTCATAACAAATATTATTTAAAAAGAATCTATTGTGTGTGCAGTTCATACGCAGTAGAAGTGAAACAGAGTATCACAAGCCGTAAGAGGCATTCTAAATTTCCTGACGTCACTTTTCGTGTATTATAATATATTAAAGCTTTAAAACACGAAATTTTAAGTATTAACGAAAAATATCAAAATATTTCCAACTCTATCTAAATGAGCATATTGTTTAAATTATTGTATTCTATCTCATTCTCTAGCAGGCTTAGTCCTATAGATTTATGTGTTTCTCTTTTTAATGTCGTTTTTTTCGTTTCATTGAGTTTCAAATCACGACGATTCTAAAGAAGTTTCACTTCAATAACGAGAAACGCTGTGTGATGATACATCATACACCTAATCGCTTTCAATATAATAATTCCTCTGTTGAACGACAGCCATTCGTAATTTTTAATTTTTGTCTCAAATTCTCTATACCAGTGCATAGTGACATATAGAAGACTTTTCGTTCAAACTTACATGTAAAATGATTGAGATAATTGAAAATAATGAACACGATATATATATGGACAGAAGGATTGACATGGAGTACGTTACAATTAGGCTACAGAATCACTGCTCGACGACAAAGCCAAAAACTGAATTAAATTGTGTTACTTACAAACGTTATGTTGATAGCAAAAACGTAATGAAACTACTTTTTAAATTGTTCATTTTGGTAAACAATAGAGTGTTATCCATATATAATGCATTGCCTGAATTAAAGACCAGGGCTTCGGTCTCTTGAAACGTCTACTAAACATTTGGAATTTGGAAATGTCTTGGTACATTAATTTGCCTATATAATATGTAACTACGTCACGGAGCCCTTTCTAAATAGGCTAACAGTGTACCGCAAATCAAGTCCATTAGCCCAAACCCGGCCCTTTCATTGCAGAGACCGATTATATACCCATTGTGACGGTCGAGCCTTCGCTTCTGGCGTTATTTTTATTCCATTTTACTAAGGTTTGAATTAATTGATTTATGGTAAAACCTCTTTTATATCATGATATTTCCATATTGTTTTTGTAACAAAGCACGAAAAAAAGTTAAAATTATATAATAATAATTTATTGCTAGAAATGTATGTTTACATACGTGTTTTGTTATAATGGTTTTAATACATTTTGCCTTAGGCGTTCAATGTTCATATCTTATTACTAAAATTAAATTGAAATTGATTTAACTTGTAATATAAATTAGGTGCCATAATTAATATTACATGTCACACAAAGCATTGAGTGAAATAGAATATATTAATAATAACACCGGCTCTTAAAAAAATGGTCTGTACTTTTGACCAGATATGACATCATGGCAAGACATGACGAGATGACATCGAAATACATAAGAATATAGCTACGATCCACGTGAGACTTACAACGACCACGTTCACATCCGCGATTTTTCCCGTTTCACTTGCTTGCGGGCATTATAATCATAAACTCTAGCGAAACGGATTATGGAGCGTTGATGTCAGTACCGGTGAAATACACAAATGTCATTGGTTGATTTGAAGATCGCGCCTTTTTCAATGTCAATCGGTAGAGAGAATTGTTGCTCTATGATCAACGCCTAGTTCGACTCATCTGTTGACATGGGTTGTTGTGTGCGCTTTGTGATCGAATATAATGACGTCATTAATGACGTTTTCGCCATGACTATAACGACCGTGGTCGCTATGTGGAATGGCTGACGGAGCATTTTGGGCGTTGTGAGCTACTAGAGTAACGCGCCCTAGATGGCTATTCTTATGTATTTTGGTCGAATGTTGTTAATTTGATCTATATTTAATTGCACTTATTATGATACAAAAAAAATCTAAAACTAAACTACATATTTTTTATCTCTATTTATTAATTTTATAATTTTTTCTTCCACTTACATCGCCTAATTTAAATTTGTTTATCATTTAGGTCGCCTGGAAGAGATCGCTTTGAGCGATAAGGCCGCCTATTGTATCGCCTAGAAAATATTGTAAATATGGTCTGTTTTTGTAATTGTATGTTTTGGTGTGCAATAAAGAGTTATCTCTCTCCCTCTCTCTAATACATACAACATAATTGTTTTGTTTTTTTAATTTTTTTTATCATATAACTATAACTTAACATAAACCATTAACCATTTACAGGGGTTTTTTGCGACTTACTTCGATTTACGAGAACTTATAGGTTAAATGGGCTTGAGATTTAAATTCAGTGGATTGAAATACATAAAAATCCAAAAGTGGCAGAGTGTAGCTATTGTTCTGTCAAACACTCGCTGTCCGCGGGGCTATAGGTCACGGATGAACTAGAAACACGTGCGCTGTCATTCATTGATAAGCACACCTTTTCATAGTGTTATTAATATCGAAACTACACTCGTACGTCACACGTCTCCCATTAGACATGCAAGTATGACAGAGAGAGATGTAAGCGCTGTCCTATTTCCACATTTTATTGCCCCATGGAAAGCGAGTGTTTAACACAACTATAACCCAGATATTACTATATTCACTTATGTCTAAAATTCTAAGTCAACGCAAGTTTCACTTCGAAACCGCAGCCTGCAAGATATCTAAGTTGAAATCCTGCATGCATCACAGGCATCCAGAACTAAGTTTAAACCAAGTTAAATGCTATCAAAGTGTAGCTTGAAAGGCCTTGTTGCGAATTAGTGGAGAAATTCTAATCCCTTTGACTGAAATATATTGATATAACTTTTTAAATTGCTTACAAAGCCCCAATCTTTCACAACGACTTAGCTCATGTAAATTTTGGTGACGTATCCATAGCATTATCAAAACCATTTTAAAAAAAAATCATTGTGTCTTTTCATCCTGTCTGTCTGTTTGTATGGCACAGTTATTTTTGCCGAAACCTTCTATTTTTATAAATATAATGGTATTTTTTGCAATAAGGTGTGTTCTATTTATAGTATATACTAGCTATGCCCGCAACTTCAGCCGCATGGATCTTTCGCGGAAACCAAAAAATAAGTCTATGTTACTTACTTCTTATAACATCAGCTATCTGCCAGTGAAAGTCACGTCAAAATTCACTTGACTAGGTGTGCCCGCTTCGGTTACGCGATTGTATTTACATACAATACATACATACAAACAGTCTAATTGTTACAACTCATGTCCCGGTAAAAACAAAATCCACCTGCATATCTGAAACAAAACGCATTTTATTACCTGTCGGCATTTGTAACTCTTTTATGATCGTCTTCTTTTGTTTACTTATTGATTGGCATACGTTTCTATAAAAGAGCCCATTGTTTTATTGTACTCTTTTATGACCGGTGCGGCCGAGTCATTAGCCAGGTGTGGCGGATTAAATCGACTACGACACGGGCACATTGAATTTGTGCAGAATAAAACGACGGCTTTATGGAGAGAGGAGGCAGTCAAGCGAGAACCACGATCAAAGCGAGATGTGTGTACTACAATCGGGAATGTAATAATGACGGACTTTGCGCGTTTTATTGAATTACGGTACTTCTGCATTACGTTTGGACTTGTTGTGTTGGTCATATTTGTACCTGTGGTATACGTGTTTGTATAGCTCTTATAAAGTCTATAAAATCGGTTGTCTGTAAAGTCTGTTTACTGACGATAGTTGAACGTGACAACGTTCAACACTCAAGTAGGAGAGAGACAGATGTCGAACGCTACCGAACGCGGAGGCCGATTGTGCCTCTTTGTCGCTCGTTCCGCGCTCTCGCTTGCACTTCAAGCCTTAAATGGAACGCCTCAGAGCGAGGTAACGCCGCATGAGTCATGTTTTTTCGTGCGTGCAGCCGGCTCCATCGAATTATAAGACGTTGTCACGTCAATAATTCCAACGGCATTTTAATTCGAGTCCCTCGCAACTCGTAACAGTATAAAGAGGAGAGTTTCACTTAAATTGTATTGTATTTATTTTGAGTAAACAAAAAACCACTCCAATTTTGTAAATAGATTACCTTCCTTTTACATGAGAGCATGCTGAAACCTTTCATAATAATAAGTTATTTAGCAGCTCCAATTAAAGTAAAGAAACCTTTTTACATCATGAGTTTTAATACAAAATGAACGCTTGAAATTCGTTAATTACCTTATATTTTAGGCGCGTAATATTTGTTCTATTAAAATTGTTAACAAAAGGTTGAATTGCGTGTTAATGGCATATTAAAATAAAATTTAAATAGGAAGTAAGTAATAAACTTGAACCTTGATTATATTGTTTAAATAAAATTTCAAGCTTTAAATTCTATTACTTAAGGAATAACATCACTAGCTTTTAGCAGCGACTTCCCGTGTGGCGATGGTGACGTGCGCGTGGGCCTTTCATTTTATTTTTCTAAAATAATCTATATAAATATGACGAAACTAGTCAATAACCGGATAGAGTATTCTTTCCTGTAGTAATCGGAAGTCGTATAACGGGATTTCAACGTAGAAGCATTAAGCTAACTGACATCGGAAATGGAGTAACCAGAAGTTGGAAATTATACGGATGGCGGAAGTTGGTGTTATGAAGGAAGTGAATCTGAAGTGGCGCCAAAGCATTACCGGATGGTGTCGCTGCAACGCCCTACGAGGACCTTTTAAATACGTGATGTTCGGGCACAGGAGGGGCAGTCTAGAACCGGCAGTCTACAACCGACGGTTTACAACTTCTACGTTCCTCGGTTGAACAGAGTGGAAGCTCTGTTGGACAGGAGGCGCATTGCTGTTCTAGTGGTCGATAATTGCTGTTCGATAACCGCAGTATTCTTTGAGGGCGGATTGGTGCTCGCCACCTGACAGGCGTGGAGACAACCCTTGGAGTTGTCCTGATATTTCTGTGTATTATTGTGCTGTATTTGGTATTGTAATTGTAATAATTCTAGTGTAATAAACTTTGATTATAACATTTCAGATTATTATTGTGTTATACTTCGGGTGGCATCCGCTCCCGGCGTGAGTGAACCCGACACACACACACACACACACACATATATATACTAAATATAAAATAAAACGGTTGGACTGATTTGGCTAATTTTGGTTTTGAATTATTTGTGGAAGTCGTAAGAGTAGCCGGAAGAAACCGACAGACAGACATTTTTTTAAACGTTTTTTTTTATAAGTACCGTATACACTTTCATATGCATTTAGTATTTTATTTTAAATTACAAACAGACACTTCAATTTCATTTATTTGTATAGATTAAATTATGAACTAGTAGAATATAGGTTACTTAGTTTATATGGTTTTTAACCTTTCTTTTACATATCTATAATATATCTGACCTCTATAGAGAGGGATGTAAGGAGAAGAATAAATGTAGCATGGCTAAAGTGGAGACAGATAACCGGTGTGGCGTGCGAGAAACAAATGCCACTGAAACTAAAAGGTCAAATATATAAGTCTGTCATATGACCAGTCATGCTTTACGAGTCCGAATGTTGGGCCACTAAAGTGATAAACCACAAACGTCTCCACTCAGCTGAGATGAGAATGTTGAGATGGATGTGTGGTGTTACGAGAATGGATAAGGTGAGAAATGAGTCGGGTACATAAGAGGAACTTTGAAAGTTGCACCCGTGACTGAAAAATTGAGAGGAAGAAGGCTAAGTTGGTAGGGGCATATAATGAGGAGGGATGAAAGTCACGTGACAAAAAGAATGTTTAAATACTAGATGAATGGGTACACATGTAAAGGTAGACCAAAAAAAAGATGGATGGACTGCGTGAAGGATGATATGATGATTTGTGGTGTGACAGAAGATGTATGTCAGAATAGAAGAGTGTGGAAGGAAAAGACATATTGTGCCGACCCCAATTAATTGGGATATGGTGAAAGAAAAGAGAGAATATATCTGACCTCTCGTGTATATTATAAGAACATAGTATTTTACTAATCGATGATGTTTTATTTATCAAACCGCTTCAGAACGATTTATTAATAAATTCTACTGTGTTATTAAAAATGCCAAAGCTCCGCGTTCCGTCGAGTGCTCGCCGCGAGTACGCCAATTTCATTGATCCTTTTATGAGTTTCTCTCGAATATATATCGCGTTCAAATTTAGGTCGATTGCTGTATATAGAAATAATAAAACAGTTTAAAAAAGGGAATCGAATGAAAACTTTGGCTTTTAAAATTTTAGATGTACGATTTCGAATAACAAAGCCAACCCCTGTTCAGTTAACCTCGAATACAGATTCAAAAATCTGGGCTTTCTTTGTATTTTTCCAATGAGTGTAAAAAAGTGCAATTTCATCAACATACATGATTGGAAATTGAAAATGGATGATACGTATTTTACTTTACACTGCGGCCGATATTAACTTTTTTTCTAGGAGTATTTTGCCTTTTCTAACATAAGATAAAAGAAATAAGATAGATAAAAAGTGGTCATCTTCATGTATTCTACCCTAGAGGCTTATATTATGATACCCCCACAATATACTTATATATTGTTACGAACTTGACGCCGACAAAAACAAATTCACACCTGTAACAAACACATTTTATTACCTTTCGGCATTTGGACTTCTTTTGTTGATATTTTCTTAAGTTTTCGCAACTTTTATACATAATAAAACTACGTTTTAACGTTTTTAAGCGCGGTAATTTATTTGATTTTGGTTATTCCGACGTTTCGGCCGCTTTTCAGTGGCCGTGGTCACGGTCGACAAAGATGACAATTGTCCAACGAGTATTGTAAACGTTTTATTTAGCCTACCGCCAACTTGTTCATTTTAATTTTTAATTTTGTTTATGGTTATTATGTACTCTATGGGAGCCTAATCAAATTTATCACCGCTTCACAACATGTTATGGCTTGAAGAGAAGAAGCGGCAAACTGCCTAGCTCTAAAAATTTTATATAATATTCGTTTGTTGACTTATTTATTGGCATGCGTTTACTAATTATTTTAGAAAATAGCCCATTGTTGTATTGTAATCTTTTATGGCAGTCATTAGCCAGGTGTGATTAAAGTCGACTTAGATACGGGGAAGCTGCAGTTGCGCAGTATATAAAACGATGACCTGATGTAGGGGGGAGGCAGTCGAGCATTAACCACGAGCGAAGCACTGTGTACTACAATCGGGAATCTAATAGTGACGAACTTTGCGCGTTTTATGGAATTACGACCTTCTGCATTACGTTTGGACTTTTTGTGTTCCGTTATATTTGTACCTGTGTTATACGTGTTTGTATAGTTCTAATAAACTCTATAGTAATTCTAACGGATTATTAATTCGAGTCTCGCGACTCGTAACAATATATCATTTCAGGCCCTATATGCCTCATTGCATTTCACGGAAACAGATGGTATATTCGTCACGTTTGTCCAATGCTTGCGTGCGTGCTTTACCGGGCATCAAACATTGCTTATATCGTGCAAATACTTTTTACGACATGTTCCTTTGCCGCCAACACGCGGTAATTGTAACACTATACATAGAATCTCTAACAAAGCCGTTATAGCTAAGTGGTTAGCGCACGCTCCCGGAACTTAAAGGGCTTTCTGAGTTAATATTATGCATATTGTTACAATTGTCACGTGTTAACGGTGAATGAAAACGTCGTGATGAAATCTGCACATCGAGATAACCGATTATGTCAAACCTGCCAATCTGCCTTGAACAAGCATGATGCATATACAGTCCGTTCCCTTATAAAGGCCCAACAGCAGTAAGACATTTATGGGCTGTTATTATTAGGTATTATTATATTATATGCACTTAAAATTCTAAAATATTGGCCATACTGCCCACCAACGTTATTCATTTATGCCAATATTTTAATACCAACCCGTACTTATAAATAGACCGTAAGACTCTCCTAAAATTATTACAATCGAAGGGCTCTTAAACCTCAAAGATAAGGACCTTGTTCGAATGCCAACCATCTTGAAACGGCTCACTGAACTTTAATTTCGAACTTGATTATAAGAGATTTTTCGATTGATGGCAATTCAATTTGTAGATATTTAATTTTAGCGTTTAAAGATAGATAATAGTTCCATAAACCTAAAATTATTACTTATTAATTATAAACCATGGTTTGAGTCATGATAACTATATATATCTCTTGTTCATACTTCACTACATATTTGGCTTTACTTATAATGGTTAAAAAAAATTCGTCGAAATTTTAAGAAACTGCTCAGCTGATTAACGAAAATCTTACCCATAAACATATCTTAAGGATAAGAGGTGGTGGTAAAGAAACTCATAAATAACCAACATCGAGAGGTAGTTTAAGTGACTGCTAAGAGTCATAACATAGTACAGTCATAACTAGTACATAGACTAGGAAGTAAAATTAAATTTTAACCTATACCTATGTATGACCTTCAAAAAGTGTTCTACAGTGGAACTTATTTTGAATAAAAACTTTTGAATTTGAATTTGAATTTGAATTTCAAGATGGCAAATTTTATTTGAAACAGCCATTGATTAGGGGCTTAAGAGTTTCTTATTTAAGAGATGACTAATCCTTTCTTAACGAGATTATTATAAGTGAGGCCCATTATGTTTGATGCATTCATATTAGATTTACGATAGATTGATTTTAAACCCATTATCTCAAGTTGCTAAATGATTTTATAACTTGTTTTTGTGCCTGTTACAAAACTTAGAACTAAGTTGTCGTTGCGTATGTCTTTAGTTACATGACGTATTCTGTCAGCCTTACTTATAAAAATCTCGTTAAGAAACAATTAGGCAACTCTTAAGTAAAAGAATCAGAATCAGACCCTAATCCATTAATATCTTTTTTTTTTCTCCTATAAACTTTTATTACCTGTTGTTTTCCTATGAGAAGCACAAACAAACGAAATTTGAATGATTAACGTAGGTTTTACGCAAAATATTCGACTTAAGACGAGTTTATGGGTAAGATATTAACTAATCAGTTGCTGAGCAGTTTCTTTAAATTTAAGAAACGATTATAAGTAAGGCCCTATGTGATTACAGGAAATTTCAAGATTTAAGAATTCTCATTGTAAATAGCCCTATTGTCCTGGTGGAAATACCCTTTATTCTTAAAAATGGGTACAACAATTATGATATTTACTACCCGTACAACGTCGATGGAGTCGCGGGCGTATCCTAGTTTTTAAATAAATAAACATCACCTTTAAGCTCTAGCCAACAAGTCGGAAGGCTTTCCATTATAGCCGGATTATGTTATACATCTAAACACAAGACATAAACTTATTCCTGGAATACAAGCCTTAGTAACAAAATGATCGTATTTCTTAGAAAACTAAATGAAAATTATATTACTTTTTCAGGTAACCCTGATTGGCCTCATTTGGATTCTGCGAGGGTAAGTTGAGTTTTTTTATATTTATATAATTAAATTTTCTGAAAAGATTCTTATAAAATGTAGACTCGTTTTTGTCGACTATTTACTGAGAACAGAACCGACAGTACTACCCTCGTAATAAAAGTAATTTCTTTATTATTATATATTCCCTTACTATCTATAATGTTACAAAATTCTAAATAGGTATCGTGTCTGTACACTGAAGCTATAAAAAAAACTGGAATACACTACATAAACGATAGAGAACACGGTGCGTTTTTTTTAGATTTCTTGTCTGCTTATCTGTTTGTTCGGGATTCACGTAAAAACTACCGGACCGATTTAGATGCGATTGTCGCTGATAGACAGCTAACTCTTAAACTTGAAATCTGCGCTATTTTATATCCTCGGAATCCCGCGGATATTTAACTGGGAATTATTTGAAATGGCTAGATTAAAAAATCGAATTCAATGCGATTTTTTCACAGGTTGATAGCAAATTTTATAAAATAAAATGTGTGATTTTTATACCAGGAATCCTGCAGACATTTTTCCGGGAGCGGTTTGTAGTTGTTCGGGTGCATAAGTATTAGCTTATTCTGACACAGTTTTCACTAAAACGATAGCTTACGTTATTTTCTAAATGCTAAGGTACTTTACTTTGCGGGAACACCGCGGGATTTTTTTTAACTATTCCACACGAACGAAGTCACGGGAGTATATATGAATATACAAATTAAACAGTTTTTAAATTAAACTCATTAAAATATTCGGGTCGTTTTAGTATTACGCCAAAAGAATGGTTTGCACTGAAAATTAGCTGTATCGAATATTATAACGGCACAGCAATAAGCTGAGTGCAAACCTTGTCTGCTGAAAATACGGCGTAATTCTCAAAATATTTTTTTATTTCTTTCCTTTATGTCAGATACTTATTAATTGTAAATATTCACTATCTTTCTTACAATCGTCACATGATTACAAATTTAATTATGCAATTAAACTAAATAAAACGAAATATAAAAATTAAAATTAAACCATAAAATCTAGTGCCAAATCGCTGTCAGTTGGAAACGTGCCCACAAAAGACTGACCACATTACCTCGCTGAATGGCAACGCTGATGCGTTGTCCGAGGTATAGACGACCCTTTGATTCTAATTATAATCAAAGTATAGACCAGTCTTTTGGTCACGTGAGACGTCTGCCAGGCGTTTCGCTATGTCTCGATAAAGTTTGTGCGTCTCAGGGCCCCATGTCAGATTGCATAGTCCCAAGATATGCAAGCTAGATTTCTGTTTACCCTGAACAATTTTGGAGTCGATAGCTAACACCCAGAGCATGCAAGTAAAAATTCATTTCCGATAGAGTCGATACTTAACACCAAGAGTATACAAGTAAAACCAAACTTAATTTAAGAAAGTTACTATAGCATGAACTGAACCTTTACGTTCCAATGATATCGTTGGATTAACGCCTATGTCACCACACTAAAGGCGGCTTCTATCCTATTATTTTGCAATTTAGTAATTTAGTTCCTAGAATGTAGGATATGTCCTATTAGCACTAATCCGATAGCAAATGGCGCGTTAAAGTGTAGCATTATGCTAGGTCAAATGGACGGAAGCGACTTTTAACAGTGTGCCGTCATTCGCCCTAAAAGGTGCGCCTGAAAGGGCGTAAAGGGTCAGTACCCTTCTAATAATACATTATTATATTTTCGTAAAATAATACCATAAATTTCCAGTAGCCTTTCCTCAAAATTATAACGATATTAGATAAATAATAGTATATTACTCACCGATATAAACAGCAAAAAGTGCTTGCTTAAATACTAATTTAAGAATAAGCTTTCCTCATCTGGTAATATAGGTTGTCCCGAGGATGAAATACCAGTAGAAACATCATTCTTTAATAAACGTATTTAACTAATTTATAAATCAAATAAATACACCTTTTTATAAATTCTTAATCACCGTCCTTGCTATCAAGAAGAGAATAAACTTTCAAATAAAGATTGCGCAAACCAACAAAAAATTTCATCTTCTTTCAATGCTGTCACCGCAATATATACTGAAATTAGACTTGGAACACAATATAAAAGAAAACTATTTTAATTTAATTTAAATAACTTTAATTCTCCTAAGCATAGCCTGGTGAGTGTGTGAACCCCTGGAGACGAATGCTGTGTGGCGGTGGACTGGTTGCGAGGTAAGTTACTTTTGCCCTGCTTCTCCCACGTCCTTTAGCCTTCTCCCGGCCATCGCATCGTGCCCGCACATATAATTATAGAACGTATATTATAGTTGGTTTATTAGACCGTGCATTCTAAATTACGGAGAAAATTCTTTTCCGAAATTTACCATACCATCGAACCCGGAGCCTCTGCGTAGAAGCAAGGTAAGCCGTCAAAGGCTTCAATCACAGAGGCCGTTTAATCTGGGTAATTTTTTGTTTTTCCCGATGGTAATACAAAAGGCATTCGATTTTTTTTATTTTTTGCTGCAGGAGTTCAGCAGACATGCAGACGGCCCACTAGATGTAAAGCGGTTACCATCGCCTATGGACATTTGCAACACCAAAGGTGCTATAAATACGCTGCTGCTCCCTTAAGGAAACCGGAACCTGGTCACTAATGCCGGAACACAAGTCAAGGTTGTTATGGCGATATACTTTAGACCAGGGGTGGTAGCCATCCAGTTGGGCAAATGCCTACCTTATACCTACCTGCCTTATACCTTATCCATCATAATTATGTATTAGAAACATAATATTCAGGAATGTAATCAAACTAGAGGAGTAATAAGTAACAAGTTGATTATTCATAAGTCCGCTTTTATTGTTAATCAGCTTTTACCCGCGACTTCTTTCGCATTTGAATTTGGTGCTTTCCAGATAAAGTTCCAAGGAAATTATGACGCTGAAACAAGTGTTCTAAATACCTGCATATGATTTCTCGCATTTTTTATATTCACCTATGAAATTATGGGTTGCTCAAAATTTTTATCACCTATTTGCTTATTTATTTATTTTATTTATTTGGGAAACAATCAATAATTATAATTCTTGCAATATAATACACATATCAACTAAGTTTCCACTAACAAAATGTTACGCATTTGGCTCATACAACTATAATTAAATTATAATATATAAGCAAGTGAGGTGTGTATGAATAAGCCTGAATGGCGCTCTGTTGTTCGTGCCTACCCCGCAAGGGACCTGGCGTGAAGTTATGACAATGACGTCATCATTCTCGATCACACAACGCTCACAACGACCCTTTTCGAGAGGTAGGTCAATTAACCGTTCCACTTGGGTTTACTATTGTAAAGCCGGCAAGAAAGTCGAACGGGAATAATCCCGGTCTCTAATGGAACGTAACCATAATAATGCAAAGTGGTCGTAATTACGACTTTTTAAATAAACATAAACAATATTCGATTTAATCGACTTTTCAGGTACATCTTTTGGGGTTAGAATCAAGTTCTCAATACAGGGTGTTTGGCGCATGGACCGACAAAAATTTTTGGGGGATTGGGTGGATCAAGAGCTATCTTTAACCCATAGATACCTATGTCCCAAGTGTCACTGTAATCGAGATACGATTTTGTTTGTTTGTTTTCGAAAATTACCTGGTTCATCGTCTTTAAAACGACATATTTTTCTAGTTTGTTGTTGTAATTGAACCAAATAACTTCCATCGTAGTCTTTAATGTATGATTATTCTAAATTAAACATTAATTCTTAGCATTAGACAACAAAACGTTCTTGACGAGCTTTCAAACTCTTAAAAATGAATTAATCTATGAAAAAGGTCAAATTCAAAATTAATTATAAAAAAAACTAAAAGGTATTAAGAATTTCATTTGATTGAAACAAAATCTGTACTTAATATCCTTTCCAACGATATACCACATGGCCTTGAAATTATTCCTTATGTGACCAAATTATCAAAATCAAAGTAGGGACGAACACGCACTCTAACACCAAACCCGTTTTTTAGAACAATAGTACGCAGGTAAACACTGTCTCTTTCTTGCACATGAAAATATCCCTTGTCTTTGTCTGTCATTGGATCGTAATTTGTGTCGTGGTCTTTGTTTAGTATTAGTTGAGATTTTACTATCATTGCTATCGGTATTGTCGCGATTCACATCTGCATTGTTGGAGTATTTTTGTGTTTAACTTTGTTTTTGTTACGTTCTGTTTTTGTTAAGTTTTCTTTGGTTGAACTATTCTGTTAAACTTTTGGTGTGTTTGTCTTCACTGTTCTCGTTACAATGTCTAACTACAGTAACGAAGAGTATGCTGATATGTTGTTGGCGTATGGCAGCGCCAATTGTAACGCTCGTGAAGCGCGTAGAATTTACCAGGAGCGATATCCTAATCGGCGTGTACCACACCACGAGACGTTTTCTACGACCTATCGGCATCTGAGGGAGACTGGAAGCATAAATATTCTAGAGCCTCGAGTCAATGTGAGGCAACATAATGTTGCAGTGGATGAGAGTATTTTACAAGCTTTTGATGAGAATCCAACGACAAGTATTCGAGCTGTAGCTAAAAGACTTAACTTGTCGGTTTGGAAAGTCTGGTCAGTTCTTCGGCAAGATGGAAGGCATGCATTCCACTACACTCCTGTTCAAGGTATGTTTTTTAAACAATTCAAAACTCATTGCATGTGTTTTTACAACTTAATTTCAAGTACAACAATTTAACAAGTAAATTCTTACTCTAATAGTTAAAACAAATGTGTTTGTTTTTGTTCAAAAAAATAATTTATTCATTGTGGCCTTTGGGTCAGCTCACAGATGAAATAAATCGCGTCCGTACAATTCTCACGGATTTAATCGATTGTTCTAGGTCTCATAGACGATGATCATAGGAGGCGGCTGGAATTTTGCAGGTTTATGATGCATACAGACGTAGAAGAAACAATTTTTTTTTAAAGAATTTTGTGGACCGATGAATCCAATTTCAATCATGAGGGGATTGTGAATCTCCACAACCTCCATCATTGGGGGATAAAAGGACAAAATCCCCGCAATAAAAGGCAAAGTTCATTTCAAAGTAAGTTTAGTGTGAACGTTTGGGCTGGGGTTATTGGAAGACACCTGATCGGTCCACATTTCTTACCGGAGCGCCTAACCGGAGAAAGTTATTTTTCTTTTTTAATGAATGACTTACCTGAATTGGTATTACCAATAGTAGAAGAAGAAGATTTTATTTTCCAAAATGATGGTTGCCCAGCACATTACCAACGAGACGTTCGAGAACATTTGGACAATTGTTTTCCCAATTCGTGGATCGGAAGAGGCGGTCCGATTCCTTGGCCTGCACGGTCACCAGACCTAACACCTCTGGATTTTTATGTTTGACAGAAGTACGGACAAGGGAAATTTTAATAGAAAAAATAAATAGCGCCTTTAGCATAATGAAAGAAGAAATGCGATTAAAAACGACGACTGTGGAAATAAGAAAAAGATGTCGTGCATGCATTCACAATGGAGGCCGTCATTTTGAACCCAATCTGTGAATAAAATTTAATTAAAACGTCGTAAAATACAAACAAGGTGTTTTCTTTATTCTGACACTGGTTGAGTAATACCTTGTTTTGTGATCACATGAATAATTTCAAGGCCATGTGGTATATCGTTGGAAAGAATATTAAGTACAGATTTTGTTTCAATCAAATGAAATTCTTAATACCTTTTAGTTTTTTTTATAATTAATTTTGAATTTGACCTTTTTCATAGATTAATTCATTTTTAAGAGTTTGAAAGCTCGTCAAGAACGTTTTGTTGTCTAATGCTAAGAATTGATGTTTAATTTAGAATAATCATACATTAAAGACTGCGATAGAAGTTATTTGGTTCAATTACAACAACAAACTAGAAAAATATGTCGTTTTAAAGACGATGAACCAGGTAATTTTCAAAAACAAACAAAAAAAATCGTATCTCGATTACAGTGACACTTGGGACGTAGGTATCTATGGGTTAAAGATAGCTCTTGATCCACCCAATCCCCCAAAAATTTTTGTCGGTCCATGCGCCAAACACCCTGTATAAAACCGGCTAAATAATCACCTAATGCCTTTGGAATAATCAAACAAACATAAATGAATATTGTGAGTTCACTACAAGAAATAATAATTTCCACTGTGTTATCCCATGAGGGAATGATTTATTCGGACTTTATCATTAATATATGGGTTTGATATACGAAGTGTCAGTGTCTAAAAATTTATGATATACCTAATGTTAATTTATTACGATATACTTTTAGCAACGTAGAATTTAATAAATTAATATTAAAATTTAAATAATATAATCAAAATTACGACCTCAAAACACAGATATAACTATACTAAATTAATAAGGCTGTGACACTTGGCAGGATGTTAAAATATTCATGAGTGGATTCGACTGTCAAATATACCATTATACGCGGCTGCAATCATGTACAACGTATTATTTTACCACAGTTAAATAAATGGTAACCACCTCTTCAGTTTTTTCACGACTTCACTGCAGCATTGTGTACTGCTAATATTAGACGTGGTAAGTCGTAGTAGCGTAATGGCTACCGCAGGCGTTCCAAACTCAAAGGGCGCAGGTTCGATCCTAGCCGAAACACGTGCACCATTTAGGCAGTTTTCGGACCTAATGTGCATATTTTTACAATTACCACGTGCTAACAACGGTGAAGTACTACATCAAGACATCGCCTTGGACAAGCATGGCGGGTATACTGTCCGTTCACCCCTATAATAGGAGGTCCAAGCAGTGAGACATTTATAGGCTTTTATTATTGTTTATTTTTTATTATAATATTAGACGGATCAATCAAATTCAATCAATTTGGTTGAAAGTTACGGAACTGAAAGGACGTAACAATAATAATTGAATGATATGTTTATATGAATCACTTTGGTTGATTTGTTCAAACTAAAGGACAAAAGTCCGCCGTCTCATATTCGCTTAGCGGCATAAAGATACATACATACATATACTTGCTAAATTTCATTTAGGTACTGTCACTGGATGCGGTTTGGAGCTGACCGGGATCTATTCTCTGAATGAGAGGCTAGTTTAGGGTATAACTTTATATTCTCTTTCAAGACAAGTCTCCTATAAAGTTTACAGGAGCTATATATTGCTCGCGGGCCAATATTGAATAACAGTGTAAACTCTATACAACGAAACTGAACGGACTGTGCATTCTATGGCGTTGTAAAGAGTTGTCGTTAACTGGAGAGAAGTGTATTATTTTTGTCTGACGTCTTTTGCTGCACCAGTATTTTTGTTTTATTTTGTATTTATTTCATTCATATGTTGCGATATGGATGTATCTTGGTGATATAGGAAGCACTTAAGAATTTCTTAATTTCTTAGAAAGTTTATTACGGGATAGGAAAATGATAAAAAAACGTGCACAGCTGCGCAGCCTTTACTAATTTTGACCACTTAAAAGGTACTTTTTATTTCATAATTGTTGTCGTTATTGAGAGTGGGTGTAATGCTATATAGAGTGTATCATTGTATGAAAGACAAGCTAAACCCACGAAAGCCAAATGATTTCGACGCTTAAGGGAGGTTGTCGTTAAATCGAGTGACGTTACGTGGAGTTTCGATGGTTGGAAATTTCGATTGTATAATTCAGTAAAGTATTATGAGTAAAACAAT
This sequence comes from Dendrolimus pini, assembly GCA_949752895.1. NCBI lineage: Eukaryota > Metazoa > Arthropoda > Insecta > Lepidoptera > Lasiocampidae > Dendrolimus > Dendrolimus pini. The sequence continues at coordinate 7,599,517 of OX457147.1, read as the reverse complement.
ATAATAGATTATATACCTCCACGCATACTTTATATTAGATATTGCCAGAGAATTTTTTATTTTTAAAGTTTCGGGTCGCCAAAAGACGCTTTGATGAAAATGCTAATAACACGCAAACATTCGTCATTGCTATATTTATAAAAACGTAATATAGCATTTTTCAGTTCCCGGTGGGAACCGGGTTATCTAAAGAACTTGGCCCAAGCTGTGCACTTTGACTGAAATATTGTATAGAGTGACTTATTTTGCATTTTTTTATACAATACATAGATTAAACTACAATATGAAAAATAAACCTAAAACTAAAAACTAAATAGAGCTAAATTTAAAAAAGGGCCTAATTATAGATATAATATTGGTCCCAAACCACTGTCACTTACCGTGCATGTTTCCAAAAGGCTGGTGGCGTTACTGCGGCGACGGTATTACGAGGATTCCAGAACCCGATCTCAGCCCCACCTACCGGTTCTAATTGAATCTAAAGCATTCCGGGACCCACTCAAACACACACACAAAATCATTCATTCATCACATTCATCAAAATCGGATGTATAGTTCACGATTCTATAAAGGACATACAGACAAACATTCATTTTATATATTAGAACTAGCTGTCGCGGCAGACGTCGTAATAAAACAGCTTCAATCGATATGCCGACAGCAGCGCCACCTCCGGGTCCAATTGTGAACCAACTCAGAAACCTTTGGCTCATGCACAACAACTTTGCTAAACATCATCACATGATCAAATGTATAGTTCACGATTCTATAAAGGGCATACAGACAAACATTCATTTTATATATTAGAACTAGCTGTCGCGGCAGACGTCGTAATAAAATAGCTTCAATCGATATGCCGACAGCAGCGCCACCTCCGGGTCTAATTGTGAACCAACTCAGAAACCTTTGGCTCATGCACAACAACTTTGCTAAACATCATCACATGATCAAATGTATAGTTCACGATTCTATAAAGGACATACAGACAAACATTCATTTTATATATTAGAACTAGCTGTCGCGGCAGACGTCGTATTAAAATAGCTTCAATCGATATGCCGACAGCAGCGCCACCTCCGGGTCCAATTGTGAACCAACTCAGAAACCTTTGGCTCATGCACAACAACTTTGCTAAACATCATCACATGATCAAATGTATAGTTCACGATTCTATAAAGGACATACAGACAAACATTCATTTTTATATATAAGATTTCTTGATGTAAAATCGAAAATTTTGTGATGTCATACTACGGAGAGACGAGGACAGGGGAGGAGTAAAAAAATAAAGAAATTTGTGTGACGTAAGCTGTGAATGGGCCCATATAATGTACTCGCTCTCGCTCATAACTTGTTTACTGACAACTGGTGTTACCTTAATATCGGCGTTGTAAACAAACAACACTAAATCACCACCGGCATTTTTCCAGAAACAATGTTATTAATAGTATGCCAACGTTGAAAACCACAAATAACTCCGAATATCTTCCGTGATTCTGCGTTGAAATGTTTCACTTTCATACTTCGTTGTTGAATGTATTGTGCAGAAGGTACAAATTGTTAATAAAGTTTTACACAAATAATCTAACCGTGCAGGAACGGAGAAAAAATACAATTTCCTGCGGCCGGGCGGCCTGTCGTAAGAGGCGACAAAGCAACCCACAGCCAGGTGGTAGGGCATTTGCCCGACTGGATAGTTACCACCCCTGGTCTAAAGTATGTCGTCATAACAACTTTGAGTTGTGTTCCGGCACTAGTGAACAGGTTCCAGTCTCCCTTAAGAGAGCAGCAGCGCATTTGTAGCACCTTTGGTGTTGCAAATGTCCATAGGCGATCGTAACCGCTGTCTATCAAGTGGGCCGTCTGCCTGTCTGCTGAACTTCTGCAATAAAAAATAAAAAATATCTAATATATAAGGCGGAAGACAAAAGTAACGGATATAATAAGGCGTCATACAGACGAGCAGCACTTTGCTGTCAACAGAACCAACTTCAGCTGTCGACAGAAGCAACTGCTACTGTCGACAAAAGCAACTGCTGCAGTATGCGACAGCAATGTTGTAGTACGCCGTGAACGTTATTGTAGTAGGAAGACAGACTCAGACAGTAACAAAATGAATTTCGAGGAAAAAACACTGTTGCTTCTTCTGCTCCGTAAACGTAAACGTAAAAAAAGACGAAATTGTTCATCGTATTTGAAGTCGATTGACAAGGCAGCGCTCATACTGCAGCTGCCGCCATTGGTCGGCGTTTGCTGTCCACGCGTCGACGGCGAACGCCGACAGCTGCAGTTGCCTCTGTCGACAGCAAAGTGCTGCTCATCTGTACGACGCCTAACTCGTCTAGAACATCTGAAATGGAGTTAGACAGGTCATATGCTACGTTGCAAAATAAATAAATGGAGCAAGCAAGTTATCTAATGGTATCCAAGAGGGGACATCAGAAGACAGGGGCGTCCGAAAAAAGAATAGAGTGACGATGTCTGTTTAACCTTAGGACCATACTGGACCAAAGTTGCAGAACACCGAGCTCAATGGAAAGAGCTGGAGGAGGCCTATGCCAAGAGGCATGCCGAATTGCGTGATATATAATAAGAAATAAAATAGAAAATATGTTAAATTACATGCACGTAATTTGGAATAAAAAGGACTTTATTATTATTATTAATCTAATATAATCTATATATTAATACGTGAAAGCAAAAACACGGCAACAACTTTGTACCCTTTTTAAGAAAATTGCGCGGACAGAAGAGTATGAAATCCGCATACTTATTAGTTTATATAGAGGAGTGCAGAATGCTAATATTTTATAGAAATTATACATAAAAAATACATTAAAACAACAAACAAAAAAATACATTACACACACTTACACACACACAATGTATTTGTTAAAGTCAAATCAAGTATCAGTGTAGCCTTAACGAAATCTGAGATTATAGAAGTATAATCTTTGACAACAGAACCCAAGGGCCGCTTGCATAGGGTTGCTTAAATGATTTTAAGAAACACAAAACAAATTTAACACCCTTAAATACAATTAGCGTCTTGCACAACGCAAAATTTGCCGCTAAATATGTTTAAAGAACTGTCGATACGTTTTGTGTTAAACGTAAGTATTTAGGCATTTAAATATGATTCCCTAATTTTATTTAAAGGCGATCGTTATGTAAGCGGCCGTTAATGTCCAAAATTATAATTTAAATTAATCAATTATGTTCGAATTTCGACCACGGGCGAAAGATCAGAAGAAAAAGTTCCAGAAATGAGAAGCAGCTTTTCAATCCCTAAATCACTTTAATGTATTATTCTTCCGATTTACACAGAACACTTGCACATAACTTATCGTCCTCACACTTGACTGTCACAGACTTGCACAGAACTGTGTGCTATAATACTCCCACCAGGTTTTATACTATAAAATCGAAAAGACAAGTTTATGAAGGTAGTTAACCGGAAACGTCGCTTTATCAGTATTTTAGTAAGCAGTTCTCATAATTTGATTTTATCAACGGAAGTGACAAGGAAACTGGTTGACCGGTAATACCGCACACATCAGTACTTCATTAATCACATTATTTTATACTATTTATAACAATGACACAACATTAACAACAGTAAATTATAGACGAAATGGCTTAAGTCTTAGAATTTAATATTTTTTGTAAGACTAATAAATGATTGCCCTCAAATTTGCCGCCCTTCCTAAATCTGCCGCCCTAGGCTCCAGCCTACTCAGCCTATTAGTAAATCCGCCACTGCATTGACACGATAGAGTTCTGCGAGTGTACGAGATAGTGATACAGAATTGGGATAATGTAATGCCTATAATGAGCGTTCCCGTAAAAGTACAGATGCTTAAGTCCAATCACTACGTCAAGTAGTATATTTCCAATCTTAATTTAATTTTAATCTCCACTTTAGTAAGCTTTCAAGTCGTATAAAACTTAGGACAAAGAACAGATTGAATAAAGAAGTTTGTCTCAACAACTGTTACTACAAGAAAGTTAGCAGTTTGAAAATACTCCAGTGCAAGTTTTCAAAGAAATAAAATTTATAGCCTCTTTAGAACAATCGTTCTGAGAACTAAACCTTTGTAACTTATCGAATTTTCAGAAAGAATTTAAAGCAATCTAAGTTGTATGTGTGTACTGAATTGAAAAATGTCTTTTTAATTTAATTTAACATTTAGAGCACTGTTTTTAAAATTCATGATAATACCGTTAATATTATTACGAGCTACACAGGACTCGAATTAAAATGCCGTTGGAATGACTATAGAGTTTATTAGGACTGTACAAACACGTATAAAACAGGCACACATATGACTGGACACATGCCAATAGAAACTGCACGATTCAATAACACGCGTAAATTCCGTCACTTTATCGCTAATCGAAAGTACTACACGTCTTGCTAGTATCGTAATCGTCACTTGACTGCCCCACTCCTCCGTTCGGGCCACAGATCATAGAAATGATCTATGATCTGTGGTTCGGGCATTGTTTTATACTAAACTGTATAATACCGACAAAGGGCAGCTTTGACTGAGTTAATCTGCACGTCTGGCAAGCTTCGACGAATGCAATAACAACAAGGATTAGTCCGATACTAATGACAGTCATAAAACAAGTGCGATAACAGTAAGATCGTTTTCTTAATTGCAATTTTTAAACACGAAGTAAACAAAAGATCTCCGAATGCAGGAAACATAATAAACTGCGTTTTACGACAGCCAGATGTGCGCATTTCTTTGTCGCTATGTAATAATATTCTGTAAAGTGATAGTAATGAGAATGATAAGTGAAAAAAGAAACCATTAATGGTTTCTCGATTTAATACGACACAGTGGTAAAGAAACTCGGAAAAAATTAAAACTAAAACGTTAATTGGAACAAAGAACACATCAACAAAATGTCTTCTCCTTAATAGAAACAAGAAGAAACATATTATTGGACACATTAAGAAGTTTAAGTTAAATGTAGCAATTTTAGGGCAGATTTAAATTACTCATCAGTCTTATTTCCTAGATAAGATTAATTTTAATGTTGTATCACTAGGCACATCATTTATGGAAAAACAAACTGAAAATAAAATAAAAATAAAATCGATAATTGTAACAAATTCGTACACAGAGATAGATATACTGTCAGATAGAAGGTACAGTTTTACCCTTCAAAAAATATAATTGTAATTAATAATTATAGTCCATTGGAATTTTACATGAGCTTTGCATTTCTTAGAGGACGCAATTTTATTTTTGGGACATGTGTGGGGGTCAATAGAAGCTTAACCTCAAGTTTGTGGGGTCGTCACCCTTGTCCCCCGGCCGCCATCTTGGAAAAAGTGGTGAAAACACTTTTTTCGCGATATCTCGGAAACTATGCGTCTTACAAACAAATTTGTAAACTCATAATTTGTAGCAAATTGTTTTGCCTACAAATATGTTTGTATAACTTTTTGCCCTAAATTAAAAATTAAAGAAGTTATAAGCAAAAAAGTGAGAAATTTTTTATTCATTCCTAACTCTTTTCTTTACCATAGAACTTACCAAATTTAACTTATTGAATGTTAAGCAGGTAGAAAAGGTCCCCCGTTTTCCCCGCCACCTATGAGGTAGAGTCCGTAGGCGCGTTTTTTTATATTTGTACCTGTTTTATACGTGTTTGTATAGTTCTAATAAATTCTATAGTAATTCCAACGGCATTTTAATTCGAGTCTCGTAGCTCGTAACAATGTATTACTATTATTATTATTATATTATTTGTCACTCGCAATTCCACATATAAATTGATCACGATCATTGAACGCATTTATTTTCACACTGGCCCGGCGAGCGGGTATGCGTCGCTTATATCTACATAACACATATGCGACGAGCTGCGCACAGTTAACACTCCCAATAACTTGTTTGATTTCAATTATAGTAAGTAATTATAAATAGAGAATGGTGTACAGCAACGGTTGGCAATACCCAACCTGCGAGCTGCCTCCATGCGGCCGTGACTGTTTTATATAAAATTAAATAAAACTTGTATAGGTATCTACTAAAATAAATAATAATTATTATAAGTATAAAGTAGGCGGGAAATTTAAGCAATCGTGAATTACAGTGAACACGCTAATTGGCGAATTGAAAAGGTTTCCTCAGCAGTTAATTATAATTTTTGTTAGTACCTAATTATTTATGGGAACAAACTTTTTTAATCTGAATGAATTAATTAATTAATTACCGTATAAATAAATATGCTTCTCGTCCCACAGATGAGCATTTAAGAGCCATTTTACGAATTGCAACTACTATTGTCGACACATTTTAAACTGAGTCGTCGGGCAATAAATGTCACTGACAGTAGGAATGTGAAATGCAACCCGTTATCGATACTTTGCTACCTACGCACGCGGGGTCGATGCGTCATCGTGACCTTCATTAGCACTCTGACTCCTGATTGGTCGTTACGAGTAAGGGTTGTTGTTTTTCTATAAATATAATATTTTTTGTTAGAAAAGATAAAAACGGCCCTTTTCAGGGCCACATTACACACTCTTAATACTTAACATAAAGTCAAAGTAATTTATTAAAATTTGTTTGAAACATGGACAATTTTGCAGATGTTATGCTAAGTCTTGAGTTACATGTTTCGCCTTGACAGGATACAAACTTTTTGTAGTTTCGGTTACAAGCCGTTTGTTGTCCTTACGTAATTTAGCATATCGATCGTATCTATCCCGTTATCGATATGCACCTCTACAACTCTTACGCACATCACTACACCTCTCCATAAGACCTTTAAGTGCGAGCGAGACAGACAGATAAATATGTTTTATGACCCGAAGTCTCAGTTCATAATGCGTCGACTATAACATGAAAGCTAACGTACAACAAATAACCGCTCAAATACAGCCTCAACTGTCATGGTGATACTTAGTTAAATACTTTGTGGCGTATGTTTAATTTTTTTCTTATTTTTTGTTCTTTTCTTTAAATAGAACACAAATTAAATATTTTCAATATCACAAATGTGGTTCGCCTTTACTAGATTTTGGCACCTTGTAGCTCTTTCCTGCTGAAAGGTTGCCGGCCGCTGGTGTATAGTAATTAAAATTGTCGACTGTTGAGTAACTATGTTCTACATCTCAGACTTTCCAACACAAACAAAGCTCAGGGTCGACAAGGGAGGAGGGGGTTTTTAGTGGGTATTGAGGTTGCTCGCCCGTGCGGCATCGCTCTGAGTCTTCCACACTCCTCTGTGTCACGCCATCGCGGACGGAGCGCAAACAAAGCATACTATTGCTAGCGTTATCGCCCCCGATGGATGCGTGCCGTTTCCTAGTGACGGCCCAGAGAGTGCGTAAATCGGTTAGCATTTTCCCTCGCCTCAAAAAAAAATATAGTAATTAAAATTGTGGGTCATTGAAGATAATGTTTCAAACTAACAAAATATGAGCATTCGTATTCTTGAAACTATCACGTGTCGAAGTTTTGTAACCAATTATGATAATGAAATCTCTCCTTTTGTTTCATTTTCATAGGTGCTTTTCGCTGTATTAAGAGCAGATTATCCCAAATCTATCATATTCATATGAGTAAGCGCAATAAAAATCGTCTACGTGAGTTGACTGATTTAATATTAATTAATATCAAAATTAAATTAATATAGTCTATTTAAGAAAATGTGATTGTAATCTTTCGCTGTAGAGGTAAATGTCTGCCATTAAATAGTGAATACTGGAGTACGAGTATTCTAGACTGACCATCCTTAGCTTAAGATGATATGTATTTCTTGTTTTACTAATTGATACATTAATTATATCCTTGCAGGAACGGAGAAAGATTACAATTTCCTGCGGCCGGGCGGCCTGTCGTAAGAGGCGACAAAACAACCCACAACCAGGTGGTAGGGCATTTGCCCGACTGCTGATGGCTACCAGCCCTGGTCTAAAGTATGTCGCCATAACAACCTCGAGTTGTGTTCCGGCATTAGTAACTAGGCTCCAGTCTCCCTAAAGAGAGCAGCAGCGCATTTGTAGCACCTTTGGTGTTGCAAATGTCCATAGGCGATGGTAACCGCTTTCCATCAAGTGGGTCATCTGCCTATCTGCTAAACTCCTGCAATAAAAAATAATTATTATAAGTAACTGATATATTACAAACGTAAAAAAAACAAACGACAATATTGGGATTACCGGTTGTTAATAGTCATTTGCTTAATAAAGGTCTGCTATGAAAAAGCGAACACTAGAGTACCCCAGACAATGTTTAGCTAAGGCCGTTCTATATTTGATGCTTTTAATAATTAATACCATTTTTCTAGGTAAATAAATATCTCTTTCAAACTTCATAATTTCAAATAATTTCCAATTGGCATTGAGATTACATGCCGTTAACAACTTTTCACTATATAAATTTATATTATGAAGCAATGTACACTAGAGTATTCCAGACCATGTTTATTTAGCTAAAGCAGTTTTGTATATGTTGCTTGTACTGATTGTTACATTTTTTATAGGTAAATAAATATCTGATATATTGCTCACATAGAAATAACTATTAAGCAACATTGGGATTACCCGTAGTTAATAATCTATTGTTATATTACAAGCTTTTTTTTAACTTGCAATGGATGTATGTACCTATGTATGAGGTTCGGGTGGAATCTTGCAAGTTAAATTTAACCAACTTCCCGGTTTCCGATTAAGCTGAAATTTTGCACGCATATGTATATCGCGTGACAATGCAATAATATGGTACCATGGAGCTGATCTGATGATGGAGTTGGAACGTGGCCATAGGAACTCCTGTACTAAACATGATAAACCCGTCGTGTTTGCGCTCGTTTTACTTTTATTTAAAAACCTTTTTGAAAAACAAGTTATAAATCTCTATTATGAAACAGTGAAAACTAGAGTATTCCAAAGAACTTTTAGCTAAAACCGTTCTATATTTGTTGCTTTTAATAACTTTTTAATTATTTAATAAGTAATAATATTTATAGGTTACATTTTTTTAGTAATAATATTTATAGGTTACATTTTTTGTTGTAAGTGAACTACTTATTCTTATGAGAAATAAATTTCTTTAAACCTACATTTTAGACATAAAAATAAGTTCCAATTGAAATTGAGATTACATGCCGTTAATAACTTTTCGCTATATAATTCTCTGTTGTGAAACGGGGAACACAAGAGTGTATCAGAGAATGTTTAGCTAAAACAGTTCTATATTTGTTGCTTTTACTGATTGGTAGATTATTTATAGGTATCTGATACACTGCAGGCATCAATTAATAAAACGCTGTGTATACGTTATGTTTACTTTATTCTCCTATCCTGTCACTTAGGATCGACGTGATCTATCACGCCTTGTGCTAATTATTGCTAAATCTATGTAAGCTTTGCGTTGTTTATTTATTAACAGCAGGTTTGTTTTGTATAGAGATTTTTTTTTATACGAAGTGCATTCCTGAAGTTACTTTTTAACACTAAAAAAAATCGATCACGTGCGTGAGTAAACTAAGGGTTTCATAGAGGTAAGAAACATCCCCTCTTTTAGGTATTTCGTAACCAACCTAAATAAACCGTAAATAACCTTTAGATAACATTTAATCAATAATATCTCATATGTAAAAACAATTCAACGAAACATGTACAAATCAATTTTTATATGAAGCACATATTTTTAAATTCTACTATCTGGAATATATTCGGAATGTTTCCCCTTCTAGTTGAAATGGGGTGGAGTTTGTAAAATTTTGACTCCGCGATTTTATCACGAGATGCAGAATTTTCATCAGCCTAATAAGTTTCGTTTTTTTTTGATATAGTACAAAAAGCGTTGTTGTTTTTATCAACCACTTACTTGCTGAAAGTAATTCTCATCTTAATAATAGGTCTTTGACTGGCCTGGAATAGCAAAATTCTTGTGTTAGCTTGAAAAGTTACATTTCCCTAAAGAGTTATGTCAGGTGGTAGGGCATTTGTCCGACTGGGTGGCTACCACTCCTGGTCTAGGGTAGCCGCCATAACAACTGAGTTGTGTTCCGGAATCAGTGGCCAGGTTCCAGTTTCTTCTTCAAGGTCGGAAGGACATTGGCAGCACCTCTGGTATTGCAAATGTCCATAGGCAACGGTATTACTTTTCATCACAATTGGGCCGTAAGCCTATCTGCTGTGCTTCAACATCTTAACAACAAGTTAAAAAATTTCACACAATAAAGAAATAAAATATATTGTATATTTTTAAAAATAAACTAGCTGTCCCGGCAGACGTAGTCCTGCCCGGGAAAGCTTCAATCGATATTCCGATAGCAGCGCCACCTGCCAGATCCAATTGTGAACCAACTCAGAAACCTTCTCTGACTTATATACAAAAATGCTAATGCTTTGATAATCATGATCAGCCAATCTCAGTCCACTGCTGGACGTAGGCCTCCCCAAGTACGCGCCACATATTCCGATCTCTTGTCTTCCTCATCCAGCCTCTGCTGGCGATCTTGCGCAGGTCGTCAGTCCATCGGCCGTCGGTCCTGCGGCAGACGTGACCGGCCCACTGCCACTTCAACTTGTTAATTTTGCGAGCTATGTCGGTTACCTTCATTCTCTTACGGATGTCCTCATTTCTGATTTTATCCATAAAAGAAACACCCAACATAGCTCGCTCCATAGCTGGTTGAGCGACTTTGAATTTGTGGACCAGTCCCGCTGTCAGTGTCCACGTCTCGGCACCGTATGTCATGTATAGTTTGCGATTACATAAAATACATACAGACAAACATTCATTTTTATATATAAGAGAAGAAGAAGAAGATTAATATCTCACAGATATTGTTAATTTCGAAACCAAGTTTATAATGATTTTGTTAAAAATGAATTTGCCCAACATTAAAAACCGTTAAAATCCCACGAAAAACTCCACACTGCGAGTATAAAAGTTTTCTGGTCTATTGTTCTCCAAAAATAAACCGCTTCCACTCTCCCTCCATTATTTCAATATGAATTTTCGCTCATGTATTCGTCTTACATTCAACGATGTAAGACGAATATATTGAAAATGTTATCTCGTGACGTATTCAAGTATATCCCATTACGTCTGAACGTGAAACACACATTGGTATTATCTAAAGAGCGTGGAGGGATCATGTATGTAGACTGAAAGATATCGTAAAGCCTGGATTATGGCTGCTAAAGTGGCGTTACAGATCAATCGTGTATATATATATGTGTGTGTGTGTCGGAGGGAAGCTATAATTGGATGGATTGTTGTTAGGATGTATAACGCGCAATATCATTTGTTTACATTTTAATTACATCTAAAATTCTTAATTTAATTTAATTTGATTTGTTAATTATTTCTATAACTTAAAGATCGTTCTAACCTAATAAAAGTTATGAATATTGTAATTTAATAAACGACCAATCAGAGCAGAGCATATGGCTCGGAGCGGGGTCAGACGCCCTCTATACTTGAGTAGTATCTACTTCGGTAGACGGAGGAGTTTTTGTGGCACATTTGGTTGATGGCAATAGGTCGAGTTGGACCATGGAGAATTTTAAAGAAAGTGTTAAGTTAGAAGTATGAGCGGTGCCCTGAATCCGCTGCTCGGTCTAAACTATGTCATAATGTTGATCAAATCTAAATTAAAAGTGTATAAACCGTGGCTATTGTGTTTTGTGCTCGCATTTTATCCTGATGACGCCCACTAAACCTGCAATAACTACAGAAGATGTCGTGAGAACGAGGCCTTTTCCGACATATATATATATATATATATATATATATATATATGTCGGAGGGAATATATAAATCGCATAATTGTTGATTGGATGTATAACGCACAATATTATTTGTTTACATTTTAATTGCTTCTAAAATTGTTAATTTAATTTGGTTTGATGTCTTAAATGTTTCTATACCTAAAAGATCGTTCTAACCTAATAAAAGTTATGAATATTGTAATTTATTAAACGACCAATCAGAGCAGAGCATATGGCGGAGCGGGGTCACCGCCCTCTATACTTTGGTAGTATCTACTTCGGTAGACGGAGGAGTTTTTGTGGCACATTTGGTTGGTGGCGACAGGTCGAGTTGGACCATGGAGTATTTTAAAGAAAGTATTGAAGCTGGAAGTTTGAGCGGGTGCCCTGAACCCGCTGCTCGGTCTAAACTATGTCATAATGTTGATCAAATCTAAATTAAAAGTGTATAAACCGTGGCTATTGTGTTTTATGCTCGCATTTTATCCTGATGACGCCCACTAAACCTGCAATAACTAAAGATGTCGTGAGAACGAGGCCGTTCTGCGACATATATATATATATATATATATATATATATATATATATATATATAATATACGAGTTGCAGGACTCAAATTAAAATGCCAATGGAATTATTATATAATTTATTAGAACTATACAAACACGTATAACATAGGTACAAATATAACTGTAAACAATCAGTCCAAACGTAATGCACGATTTAATCACATGTGTGCAAAGTCCGTCACTATATAGCTTATAGAATGTACACACGTCTTGCCTGGCTTGTAACTATCGCTAGACTGCCTTCTCTCTTCATTGGGGTATTGCTTTATACTGCCAGATGCAATATGTCTGTTATATATGGATGATGAATTTCTTAGAAGCACACCCGGCTAATGACTACCATAAAAGATTACAATACAGAATGGATTGTTTTTCCAATTACAAATTTTAAACACAAAGTAATCAAAAGAAGACGGTATTATTATTATTTTTTATCGCAGTAGATCAGCAGACAGGCAGACATTTGCAACACCAAAGGTGCTACGAATGCGCTGCTGCTCTCTTTAGGGAGCCTGGAACCTGGTCACTAATGCCGGAACACAACACAAGGTTGTTATGGCGGCATACTCTAGACCAGGGGTGGTCGCCATCCAGTCGGGCAAATGCCCTACCACCTGGCTGTGGGTTGTTTTGTCGCCTCTTACGACAGGCCGCCGGGCCGCAGGAAATTGTATTCTTTCTCCGCTTCAATGTTATTAGCTCAAACGACGCCGGAGGGTAATAAATGTGCTTTGTTTACAGGCATGCAGGTGGCCCAAATTGTAACAATATATATAGGCCGTCTGCCTGTCTACTAAATATATATATAATAGAATAGAATATACTTTATTGCATAACATTAAGATGCAATTCATGAAGTTTAAGTACAGAAGACAATAGGCGGTCTTATCACTAAAAGCAATTTCTTCCAGACAACCTTAGGATGGATTAGAGAAAAATTGTGTAACATGTGGGTTTTGCAATTTAAATAGAATAAAAAAGTATGTATATATACGATTTTGAAATGACAAGTATAATAGGCATGGAAATAAGACAAAATATACATATATTGTTATATATAAATAAATAATAATCATAGAAATAATGTATAGCATTACGTAAATATAGGAGAAATGAAGATGTTATGATTGACTTTACAGCCCGTGGTAATAATCCTTCACGAGTCCGTTGAACGCCTGAAGAGACTCCACTCCACAGGCACACCGCAATGTGCTACCGCTCTCTAGACGGAGGCTGGAACCTGGCTACTAATGCCGGAACACAACTCAAGGTTTTTATGGTGACATACTCTAGACCAGGGGTGGTAGCCATCCAGGCGAGCAAAAGCCCTATCACCTATCTATGAGTTGTCTTATCGCCTCTTACAGAAAGCCACCCAACCGCAGGAAATAGTATTCTTAATCCGTTCCTGCTGGAATATGCTCTGCTCTGCTGCTGTGGCTCTTCACGATATCTCAGGAACTATAATACCTATAGACTTGAAATTTGGCATGGACCTTCCTTTCGCCAAGTAGAGGTCAACTAAGAAATATATACAGTAGGTATCACCTACCAGGATATAATTTAATTGAAACTTAATTAGTTATAATTATTACACTTAAATCTAATATTTCAAATATCAAATATCAAATTAATACATAAAAAATCGGCCAGGTGCGCGTCGGACTATCAACATCGAAAAGTTCTATAGAAGTGACTTACTAGGTCATAACTCTATGCAGTTTATGCAGAAGAACGTTATTGATTATGATATATTTCTAGTAAAAAATATCGACATAGACAGACGGACAGACATAGCGATTCCATAACTATTCAGGTTTCGATAAAATTGCTTTAGACCCTAAAACAAAGTTTTAGGACTGTCCTATCTCTCATATGCTTATGTCAACTTTGCGCCTATCGAAGGCCTTAAAACTATAGAAGCAGCACCGCCAAAGTCTACCATCACAAACGGCAGTATGCGTAAGATAATTGTTAAATAGGAGTTTCTTTAAATAAAGAAGTTTTCATAAAATTTATAAAACATTAAGCGAGTATATTATTAAAATATTTAGCTAAAAATTACTTACGTATAAATTTGAAAAATGAAGTGTGTGAATTTGCGTCATAATTTATTATTGAAATAAATAAAATAAATAACATTCATATTTTATTCAATCGTATCAAGAAGTACGTCAACAATTTTTCAGCGTTCCTTTGACAAAAAATTGCTATAGAATATTACACTTTCAAATTGAACAGATAGAGTTGAAAACTAAATGTGTTTCTTGAAAATTTGTACAATGACGTCAGGTGTCAGCTAGTGATGGGTGTCATTTATAATCCATGTTATCGAGACGTCAACCGTGACTGGTGGAACGTCAAGTTAATTAGTTATTTTTAACCAACTTTAAAAAGGAGGAGATTTTTAATACCGGAAGGTTTTTTGTATATTTTTTACGGGATATCCCCGTCAATTGTAGACCGATTTTCAATCACAATCTGTTGAGTGGATCCCAGGGAAAGCTAGATCAACCCTCAAAAATTATAGTAACGTAGAATGTGTTTCATATAATTTTGTGGTGAAACTTCTTTATCGGCGTTGAAAAAAAAATACCGTCACATTTTTCGGTTACGCGCCATCTTTTTCTTGCCCCTGCCGGTCGAATCGACCGTAGTAGAGGCTTTATTTATTTAACCAATTTCTGTAAAGTTGCATATAGTAGATAATTTTTCGAAAAATAAGCCCATAAAGAAGTTTCACTTCTTACGTGTACCTAGTGTACAGGCCCACTTTTTATTTGTTAACCTATTCAAGTATTTACGTAAGTAAGAATTGGATTTTCTTAACAAAAAAGAAAACTATTTTTTAATGTAACTAAAAAGCAAATATTTTCTACATTTTGAAGTCGGTGCCAAGAAAAACATAAAAAACAACAACATATTTGCAAAATGTAGTGACTGTTTTTCAGTACTAGCAACGATAGTGTTGTTTGATCTATGATTTGGGAACTTCCTCAGAAAAAATTTCATTAATATAATTTTATGTTGCTTTTTGTTCGCTTTAAACTAGTTGTTTATAGGCTCCTTAAAAAAAGTTTAAAAATTGTTAAAGAAGTAAAACAATAAATCAATATAGACAAAACAAGCAATAATTATTTAGCACAAAATATAGCAAGCAGGCCAGAACAAACATCAAAAAGATCGTTTCACAAAACTTATTCCATCGGAAATCGAACCCATCTCAGATTACAAAACCGCAACGGTCGACAAATATCATAAATTCACTATTGAATTTTGGACCCCAAACAGCACTAGTACCTAAAAATATCGATTTTTAAACATCCCTTCCCACTGACACTCACGTCACTACCTGAAATTATTCACAAAAATTATTGCACTAGAGGAATTGCTGCCAGATGTAAACAAACCAGACAGTAAATGCATCAGAAGCAGTTATAACCGATTTATTGATAAACTAAATGTCAAGCTTACGTTCGCCATTTCACATTACTTTTATTTATCCATCGTTCTCGTGTATATACAACTAGTTACGCGATTATACGTTTTAGATAAAAAAAATATCGATTGATTAGAGTTATTATTGTTACGTGCGAGCAGGGGTACGCACTTATGGATTGGAAGAAAACACCAGTTTTTGATTAAGAGCTTTTATTGACTTACACAGCCGCACGAAGTACCTCTTTGCAGGGTTGCCCCTATACGCACGACCAACGATGCACAGTCCCGACGATAAGTTGTCACACCCTCAATACCGTTGCGATATTGCGTAGACCACCTCCGATATTATCGCGCGTAGCTCGCTTCTTGTTCCTCTCTCGAACTACGCTACACACCTCCTTCACGTATCTGTCCACCAAACTGGTCACTAAATTCACCACTTAATTCGTCTCTGTCTTCTATTAACCTTCTCTTCCAACTCTTTAGTATCGCAATTGTCGCTTCACCGTCTTAGATTGAACAAAACTTTAAAGCTGCCCGGTAGGCGCGCCTTACGCTGTTTATATACCCGGAAGAATTTTCTAGAACCCATCTATCTATATCTGTCTTTTCTTTCCCGAACCTTCTGTTCGGGAACTTTCGTTTATACATCTATCCCTTTCTAACATCTATCTATCTCTTTCTTTCTTTCGTCGTCTATCTCTTTCTAACATCTATCTATCTCTTTCTTTCGTTTATCGTCTATCCTTTTCTGAATATATCCGTCCTTGTCTTTCGTTCTAGATTGTTCTAGATTTTTCCAAAAGTTCTAAAACTAACTAGATGGTTCCACCATCATTCGCCACATTATTTAATGCCCGGTTTCTGAGGTACTTTTAATTGTAGGTACTTTATCGGCTTGTTAGGATTATCGGTTCACTTATAAAATTCCGTTTCTGAACACACCATCGTAAGATAGTTAAACTAGGTTCAACTTAACTGTCCAATATTAGGCGTTTATCTATTCCACATCTTTTGTTGGACGTTTTGTTGTTGACGTTTTTGTTTGATGTAAATCAATATTAGATATTTTTTGTTATAGATCTATCTAGTGATGAGTTTTAGTACCAGTTGTAGGTTACCTTGTTGTAGGTTACAGTTAACCTTAGTTACATAACGTTATGGAATTAATTGTTATTGAACTCACAACTGGTTACCTCAGAAACCGGGCATTAGCGTCGTTTTTTATGTAAAATTGCATTGACTGAAAAATTAAAAAGCGAATTAATTGAAACTTATTGTAATTGCATTGCTTTTGTTTTCATCTCAAAAATTATTCAATGATCTTTTTATATTTATATTGTGTTGTTACATAAATTGTAGTTTCTTTAAATTGTAGTTAGTCACTGCAAGGAACTCACTCTTAACAAACAGGCTTGGCATATTCCAGGGGCCTGATTCTGCTATTCATATATACAGAATGGTCGACCACTAGCGCCATAATGGCTGTTTTTTTCTTTGTTTTCGTTAGTGCCCAATCGCAATATAGACTATGAAGAATTTAATGCAATTAAAAATATTTTATTATTATTTAATCTAGTTTCAAACCACTTTTCAAAAATGACTCAAAAAATTTCTCTTTCATTTTAGTTTTCAACGGTGTATCTATGAAAGCTAAATAAACAAATTTCTAAAGATATTACGTACGTGATGATACGATGAATCGATACAAGTTCTACCTAGCGTAAACAGTGAAACTATTAAGGTAACATATGGAAGTACTAAGATTGTTTTTACGAATATCCTTTTAAGCTATTGCATAGCTTTTATCGCGAGCTTTGAGCGCAGCGACCGAATCAAGAAATTCCGTAATTAAAATAAACCTAACACCCCCCACTTCCGCCTACCATGTAGCTCGGCCGAGCGTTCGCTTAACTTGTATGTATATGGTACGACTGTACGAAGCTCGCACGGATCGAGACGAGCTGCTCCGAAATCGGACGAATATGTAAGCAGCTGTTTGTGAGAAAGTATATAGGTGTATAGGTATCTATCATATCTTTATAATGCCACACTCACCGCATGTGCGCCCCGTAAGTATACATGTAGGTATATATGTATACATAGGTGTACCTATGTACAACAGTGAATAGCAGTTGCTGGTGAATAGCTGTACGCGTAAAATTTGTGTATAAAGTGTTTTAAATATGAATTAACAAAGTACATTTATTAATTAAGTGATGAAAAATTAGTGAAAGAAAGTGAGTGATAGCTTAAAAATACTGCATAAATAAAAAATAAATAAATAATTATTATTGCATAAGTTGATAAAAAATGCTATGCAATAGGTTTACCGCGGCAGTCCCCGAATGCCACAAGGGGTCTTTTTTTAATTTTTACTGCAGGAGTTCAGCAGACAGGCAGACGGCCCACTTGATGGAAAGCGTTTGCCATCGCTTATGAACCTTTGCAACACGAAAGGTGCTGCTGCTCTCTTAAGGCAAACTGAAACCTGGTCACTATTGCCGGAACACAACATTGTTATCCTTCTTAGAGACCATGCATATATAACATCACACGACAAGGGGAGTGAGGGGTCGACGAAGTGTGACAAGGGGTGAGAGGGGTCCCAAATTTAGTGACAGCACCTTTCAAAATCTAACATATTCAACTTCAAAATATTTAAATTATTTAGAAATAATTTAAGTGCAAATAAAACTACTTATGAAATTGCTGTATGAATTTAATAATTTCTTGTTTTAAAATTGCAAAATGTGTGATGACACACTAGGGAGGGTGGAGTATATTACCGCCTGTATAACGGGGAGTGTTCCGAGGAACTGTTTGATCTAGTGCCAACGCCTCACTTTTAGATCCGCACCGCTCGCCAGCGACGAGATATTCACCCCCATTTCCTTCAGCTCACACGCTTAACTACGTAACGGTTGTCTAGAACATTTATTTCGCGTACAACAATGATCTGGAGGGAACTTCTCGCCGCGGTTTTCCCTTTATGCTATGACATGGGGTTGTTTAAGAAGGGCGGTATAAAATTTCCTAGAGATCGGCCTGGTGTTGCAAACGTCCTGTGAAAGGGACGGGGAAGTCACACGAATTTCAAAAAATCATGAAATTCGCGTGACGTAATTTGTGTCATATATATAATATATGATGGAAATACCAATAAAGCGGACAAAGTGCTATGCTTCCACTTTTATTATAAGTACTGCTGATTAGTGGAATTCCTTGCTGTCGTCTGTTTTTCCTGACACATGCAATTTAGGTGTCTTCAAGTCTCGCGTAAACAGCTATCTTCTAATTCATCTTAGACTGCATATATACTTGACATCAAGTGCAATGTTAGTCAAACGCGAACCTATACAATATTAAAAAACACTAAGCTATATGTAGAACTCAGTATAATGTCTATAACAGGCGCACACTAGCAACAGATTACGTCCCTTTTTTTTCTTATAT
This sequence comes from Dendrolimus pini, assembly GCA_949752895.1. Taxonomy (NCBI): domain Eukaryota; kingdom Metazoa; phylum Arthropoda; class Insecta; order Lepidoptera; family Lasiocampidae; genus Dendrolimus; species Dendrolimus pini. The sequence goes on along the minus strand of OX457147.1, from coordinate 7,580,295 downwards.
CACCCTGATATATGGAAATGATCCCTGAACATTGCAAAATGTAATAATCGCAATAGACAGTTTGTCAGACAGACGTTGTATGTGAGGAAAATGTTTCGTTCCTGTAATTTGATTATGGTATCCTGAAAATTATCACGTGACTGATGAAATGATGATTTTAAGTGGCAATAGAAAAATGTGGTCACGTGACTGATATTGATACGACTGCTGAAAGCGACAGAAGACAATGTACGGCGTTTTAGCTCTTCGGAACAATTTGGGAGCGCACTGCTCTATAGAAAATGTGGGACAGCTGAACTGATCGACAAATCAACAGGGCTGTCAAACTTAGAAATAGTACAGTGAAATTATGAATAGAATCACGGAATACATATCTATGAATTAGTTAACTCTAATCCTAGAAAATGCCATATCAATTATAAAATATACATAATATATACCGATTGTAAAATTGATAATTGCATTGGTTAATAGTTTCCCAACGTTTTGTGATTCTAATCAATATTAAAGTTTTTAGTAATCTTCGACCGAGACATTCGGCCAAAACTGGACCCAGTCTTCAGCCTTAGCCAAATGAAGTTCACTGACGTTTTAAACGACGGAATTTTGTGCCAAACTAAAAAGTCGTCTTTCACTTATAAGTTGAAATTTACTACACAAAAATCAGTTTTAGAATTTCATAACCTAGTAAGTGATTCCCAAGAAATTTTACAACACAGTAAAATAAATTTCCTTAAATTCAACAATGAAACAAGCAATGTCATTATTTGATACAGTAGTCACATGTTTTGCCAAATACTAATAAATCAACAAATGTTTTTGTGTCAGTTATTTTTAAAACCCTTATCGAAACAAAGATGAACTCTAAAGTTTTACAAATTCACCAATTCAAACCCTTTAATTAAAATTATCTGTACCATGTATCAGAAACTCTTAGGTATTTACTACCAAAGAACCCAACAAAATTTGCGCATTGAGCACTCATTCCTTTCTTTTACAAAAGAAAAGCTTTTAATAAGAAACCAAAACCTTTTGAAAGCATTCTACAACATTAATTGAACTTCATATTTCGTTGGACGTAAGTTAACCTAATTGTATTTGGCTAAGAAAGCACGTCATACTGCCTTAATAGAGGTAAGGCTATAATAAGTATAATAGTATTTTTGACGCAAGTAATATGTACCTAACCATAACCTTCTGAGACCCATATATGAGAAGGTCGGTAATAAAAGCTTATTGTTTGACCTATACAATTTAATCCTCAGTTATATTTTTATTCCCTTATGAATAAAATCAGGAATGAGGATATCTGCAAGAGCATCAAGGTTACCATCTCAGCTCGTAAAATCAGTAAGCTGAAGTGGCAGTAGTTCGGACACGTCTGTCCTAGAATCAATGACTAAGGGAACAACTGATTCCTGGAGTGGTAGCTGCGACTTCATAAAGTGTAAGACATTGTCCATCTTGATTTTTTCTATAGTGTTTTATTTGTACCTAGTACTCCTGATTACCTTAAACAACGTTTTGAAATTCTTTCATACTCTCATAATTAACACTTTCTACTAAACTTAAATTGAACACTCCTGCGCATAACTCAACTTTTTACAACAATTCTATATATATCTAATCTATACCACCATCGCCATTATCATCTCAATTCATTCCTTGGGTTGTCTGGAAGAGATCGCTTTTTAGTGATAAGACCGCCCTTATAAAGTACATATAATTTTAGTCTTTAAGTTCTTGTTTGTATTTGTGTACAATAAAGTGTTATCTATCATGTTAACGGACTGACGATTTACGCAAGATTGCCGTGGAATATGTATAAAGAAAGCTGAGCTGCCTATGGGGTATAAACTTAGGGATACCTACGTCCAGAAGTAAACAACAATTATCTGGTGACGATTTATTTATACCTAAAGTATAGTATCTAAAGTAAGTCGGGATACTAATAACAGTTAAAGTGTCATCTCGTTCAAATGATGTCGGTACAACTCCTGGCCGAAGAGCTTGCACTGTTTAAAGAGTTTTTCTTACCATAAGGTCGGCAAAGGAAAATATCCGTCGATCTATGGAAGAAGAATATAGAATAAAAATAGTACAATAAAACCTAACTCTGAAGAGCTCGTTAATCCTTAATGACTAAATCATGTCACAGATCAATCTTCTCCTGACTCACAACCATCTCCTGCTTCAAAACCTATTTTTAGACGAAATTATAAATCCTTAACCTAAGAATTTGATCAAACTTTTTATCCGTGCAGGAACGGAGAAAGAATATAGTTTCCTGCGGCCGGGTGGCCTGTCGTAAGAGGCGACAAAACAACCGACATCCAGGTGGTAGGGTATTATATATATGCTCGACTGGATGGCGACCACCACTGGTCTAGTGTATGCCGCCATAACAACCTTGTGTTGTGTTCCGGCATTAGTGACCAGGATCCAGTCTCTCTTAAGAGAGCAGCAGCGCATTTGTAGCACCTTTTGTGTTGCAAATGTCCATAGGCGATGGTAACCGCTTTCCATCAAGTGGGCCGTCTGCCTGTCTGCTGATCTCCTGCAATAAAAAAAAATAACAAAAAACTATCCGGTATAATACAATATTTTTAGAAATCAACTCTGTGCTTTAGTTTGACGTTTGGCATTCCCCTGCAGAAAGTGAACCTTACAAGCAACACTATGAGTTGGTTTATACCAATACAGCATATTTATTTTCAAAACCATCTGATACGTGTGATGATTTTTTAAAATCTAATATCGATTTAGTTTTTACTGAATTCCGCCTACAGACTAAGCAATTTTCGTTATACCTTATAATTTTGGATTTGGTCTTAGAGGCCCACTTGAAAATTCACTAATACATATATGATGTACATATGTATACGTCTTTATTCACCCATCTCTTATTTTATTTTTCAATTTTGGAGTACAATAATGTTATCTATGTATCAAATTTTGGTATAGCATTGAGAACTTCCTCCTTTTAAAAAATATGTTAAAACATGTTAAACTAGAAATAGAATATTTAAGTATCAACCCTACAGAATTGGCACTAACACTGCGTCAATAATGACACTTCTATGGATTTGAACAAACGACGCTTTAATTGCGCGGGCGTCGTCTTTCGCACGACATGACAAATTCAAGTCGCGTTCCACTTTTAAAATTGAAAAACGAACATCCTATTTATAAAGAGACCTGACGGTTCTGGGTGAGTAATCTTTGAGATTTAAATTCGAACCAGTAAATTAAATTTTGATGAATAATCGCTTCTTAATTTCAATATTATTGTTCATAATGACATTTTACAGTGAGATAATACATACTTCAGCCCACTCAACGTTAATTCATTAACGAATGCACTCGAAGAGCCTAAAAGGCCATTAAGTATAGAAAGAAATATAATTAATTTTAAAAACAGTAATAGAAAGAATGATTTTTGTAATTTGAAAGTAATTTTCACTATTAATCCATTGAAATCTTACAATTTAAGGACCGAATATTGCATTTTTTAGAGGAAGCAATTTTATTTTTGGGACATGTGTCAATGGGACGTGGTATCCCCAGTAGGCCTACTCCACGGACATCTTGCTTATAAGGTAATCCTCGACATCATAATATTTTTAATCACTTATTAGCTAGCTACTCTAATCGACTTTTATTCGATGGTCCAGACTGTGGCTCAGAATCTAAATCAACGTCAAATGTGATAGTTTAAGGAATGACAGGAGTTAAAATTGGAGTCATAGTTGGAAGTTCATCTTAAAATTCATTTTCTTCCATTAACTTTGATATCTACATAATGTCGATGCATGTTTCGCCAGAACATACATAAAAAAATGCGCCTATGGACTCTACCTCATAGGTGGCGGGGAAAACGGATGACCTTCTCTACCTGCTTAACATTCGATAAGTTAAATTTGGTAAGTTCTATGGTAAAGAAAAGAGTTAGGAATGAATAAAAAAAATCTCACTTTTTTGCTTATAACTTCTTTAATTTTTAATTTAGGGCAAAAAGTTATATAAACATATTTGTAGGAAAAACAATTTGCTACAAATTATGACTTTACAAATATTTTTTTAAGACGCATAGCTTTCGAGATATCGCGAAAAAAGTGTTTTTACCCCTTTTTCCAATATGGCGGCCGGGGGACAAGGGTGGCGACCCTACAAACTTGAGGTTAAGCTTCCATTGACCCCCCACACATGTTCCAAAAATAAAATTGCGTCCTCTAAGAAATGCAAAGCTCATGTAAAATTTCAATGAACTATATTACATATACGTGCTTTCATATTTTACATTTTTATTCCAGTGTTTGTAAAATTGGACCAAATATACACACAGTATGTGTTGTATTATGGGTAAGTGCTGTGAGTGTTGCAATACATACATAACTTCACGCCAGAGCGCCATACAGGCTTATTCTTACACACCTCACTTGCTTCTTTGACATTCATAGCTCTTGTCAGTGTTGCAATCTATACATATAATAAAACTGTAGAAGTTGAATTTCTGTACAATGAAAAAAAATGCTAAAAACCGAGTCAGGGAAATGTAAGAAGTGAAATGGAACTAATTTAGATTTTTTCAATTTTTTTGTTTCTCTGTTTGTCTGTTTGTCGGTTTGTCTGTAATCTCCGAAACGACTGGACCGATTTAAATGAAATTTTATATGGCAGTAGCTTATATCCCTGGTCAACATATCTATCTATCATACTTTTGATCCCGAAAAATTAAAGAGTTCCCGTGGGATAGTTAAAAAACAGCACCACGCGGACGAAGTCGCTGGCAGAAGCTAGTAGTTGTATAAGAATTCAGAACAGTTTTGTAATTAAGTATTAAGGTACTCCTCTCCATGCGAGTGTACATGCGACATGCACACAAGCACTTGTTCTGAAATATATCATCTGAGAGAGGAAAATAAAGCGTATATGAAACACCCGACTGTTCGGTCCTTGCCTATAGTAAGTGGGTAAAGCATCGCTTCGCTGATTTTGTTGACTACCCTCTTTCTGTGTGAAGCGACGGCCAATGCACAGCAGGGTAGGGGGAGCAGCCATTTTTGGACTCACTCTGTCAACGTTTTTCGACTACATCGCGCCGTGCGCTCACCTATTTTATTAAATTTAAATAATTATAATTACTGGCCGTGCCAATAACTTTCAAAGACCTAATCTGTGTGTACAGTGGTAGCTCTAAAGTAAAACATAGTGCCGTGCTCTGTTCCCGACTGCAACCTGAACCGAGCCAGGAGAGGGCTGATCTTAAGGTTGGTGGAGTCTATGCTTTTATAGTGCAAGGATTAGATCATATCTCCACTATACAGTCCACAGAAATTGTACCACTATAACCTGTTGGTTAGAGTATCCCACACCGGACACATACATACATAAACAGAGAGAGGGACAGACGGACATAACCGATTTAAGAAATTTTTGTTTTTGCTATTTGCCTACAGGAACCTAATGGACATACAATATAACAGTAAGGATGTTTTTAATACCTTAAGTCATAGATGCTACGTTTTTATTTTTCTTCGCTTCTTACTTTGCTTCACATAACGAACCAATCAGGGAGTTCCACAAAGAAACAAATGAGAAATCGGCGAGAGGAAAATTGACGCAGACAAAAACAATGCGGCTAGATTGGAAAGCTACCGAATTTTCGTGTTAGTTCTAGCAACAAAGGTTTTTGTGAAATCAAAAAATACCATACAAGCAACTTGAAAGAGTTGCTTTTTAGTCTAAGGTTCATTTTTTGGGCAAGTTTATATTGAGGTCTATTGAGGCTTGGTAACACGTTTGGGAAAGGGTACCCTTATACCATTAACTAGTTCTTCCGTCCGTCGAACTGTTTATATAAAATTTAGCCGAAGTGTTCGAGTACTATATTCTTCTATACATTTGATTTATACCTAGTAAAGTTTAAAAGAATGAAAATGAGGTTTGTCTTCAAAGCAACTGAGGTATATTTTTTTAAGTTTGCATAGTCTTGACGTTCGGTTACTCTGGCTTAAAAATTTGTAACAATATTTTGAATGACTTTTTTATTGAAATCAATAAATAAATAGAGAGATCGCTTTCAAACTTGTAACTTTTGACTTTCTAACTTTTGAACTAGTGTGACAGTGCTCATAAAACACTTTCAACGCAAATCATGCATGGCCGTTATTTGAGTAAATAAAGTAGGTAGTCTAAAATACTTAAAAGAATAAATTATTTAATAAATATCTTTTGAAAGTGTTGATTTACATTTCCAATTTGAACAAAAATTTGAACTTCATTTACATGCTTTCTTATTAAAGTGGTACTAGAAAATTTTCATTCACATCAATTTTCGTGCAGTCTCCGGGGTCTGACGTTTCGGTAATAAATCTAAAACGTGCGAGACACGAATATTTCCAGTGTTCATCAACGAAGTTGGAAATTCACATATTTTTTCCTCAAAGTAAAAATATCCATCAATTTAGAAGAAAAATACTGAACGGAAACAGGGGATTGTGTAAAAAATGTGCCGACTTGACGTGTGTACCTAATAAAGTGGTTGTTGGGAAAAAAGGTCTGGTCGTAGTCTAGGGTAAGATGAGAAATTGGCCGAATGTCAAAGTTCAGTTGCTTCAGATCGGACCTTTATAAGATCGACCACTTTTGCTGAATACTTCATGTTTATATTTTTAGGTTTCCGGTTTTAGGTACTTCTTTTGGTAAAGACACAAACTCCTTTATTAGTCATAAGGCTCGGGTTAATATTTAACTATTATTATTCCCAACTTAAATGAACAATACAAATAATAATTATAATCAATCAAATTGCTCTTCGGTATGGTCTGATAGCGACTGAGGTACCTTATTATAAATATACCCCTGAGCCAGTTCTCGAAAATGGTCATAGCACGCTCTACTGGGTTCGATCTATTATCACAGACAGGACTATTGTTGCCAATAAGCCTGACATTGTGATAATAGATCGATCTGCAAGACTTACGATACTTGTTGATATAAGTATTCCACATGACTGTAATCTCGTAAAAGCTGAAACTGACAAATTAACGAAATACCTTGACCTCGCACACGAGATTACGGCCATGTGGCATATGGAGTCAAAGCTCATCGTACCGATAGTGGTGTCTGTTAACAATCTAATAATGAAAAGCCTCGATCGACACCTAGAGAGGCTCTCGCTCGGTAAATAGGTGAAACCCAGATGCAGAAGGCGGTTCTCCTGAACACGGCACGCATTGTGAGGAAGTTCCTGTCATCTTTTTTTAATATGTATCTATTTATATATAATTTAGTACTAATATCTCGTCTTTTTTCAACTGTAACAAATAGCAAATTATAAAACAATCATCAGACAGTAACAATACGTCTAACAACTTCCACAGCGATGAAAGAAAAAAATGTATTTTACAAAAATTCTCCACTGACCAAAACATATAAACAAATTATAAATCTCTTAAATGTAACAGGAACGACGTATTCAATCAAATTGATCGCAGTTTAAATCAAATGAAATAGCAATGCAAGCCGTTTATTTTAGTATGTGTTGAAAGACTTATTTTTATTGAAAATTTTCGTTAAAGTAAAACAGGTCTCAATAGACCTGTTTTACTTGGTATTTAGGTGCCGTTTCTTGTTTTGACGTTCTGTGTTGCGTCAGAACACAATATCTTCTGATCCCTTAGACAAAGTTTACCGCATTTAGAACTTTAAGTCCATCGATGTGATCCAACAAAACTATACCATCTGTTGACGATAGAATTCGACAGATAGTAAAATACATAATTAAATTATTATATATATAAATAATAATAAATATACTATTAAACATATTAAATTAACAAAGATATAATGTAAATATTTGCATATTTACCTGTCTGTTTTTATAATAAATTATAGCCAATTAATTGCCTAGAGAGAGTAGAATGCACGAACTTCATTCGGGATTGACTCGAGTTAGTTGCCGGTGACCACCGACCGGAACATACGTGCGCTACATTCGATACTTTCACAGCAATCAACGGCTAACTTTTCAGACCCCTAAAAATCTTGTTTAATTTTTTATATCCGTTACACCATCAGATATGAAAATAAAACTATTATCTATCTATTCTATTCTAGAATATATTTATTCTATCTCGTGTATGTAGTAGTCTATATAATCAGCTTAATTCGGAGTCATGAATCTAATACTGCTTCTAAAGCATTTATTCTTACTGTTAAAGGGAGATATATTGTGCATTAAACTTCCCAGGAACTTATTTTTACTATTTTATATTATAGATTTAGGTTCGTGGTATTTTTTAAAATATATTTTTAACTAATGCAAGGTGTTACAAAGTAATTTGTATATATTATTACTAAAAGAGCTTGGTAGCGATCTATGTGGTCATCTAGAACAAACTTTCGTTATATATATTGTTACGAGTTGCGAGACTCGAATGAAGATGCCGTTGGAATTATTATAGAGTTTATTAGAACTGTACAAACACGTATAACACAGGTAAAAATATAACCGAAGACAGCAAATCTAAACGTAATGCAATAAAACGTGCAAAGTCCGTCACTATTAGATTTCTGATTGTACACACGTCTCGCCTCGATCGTGGTTCCCGCTGAACTCACCCCCTCCCTCAATCAGGCCATCGTTTTATTCTGCACAAATGTAAGGTGCCCGCCCGGCAACGTGGAACGAATTTCCTAGAATCAGTACTTTATAATCCGTGACACCTGGCTAATGAGGCAGCCTGCGAGCGGCCGTAAATGAACACAATAGAATAATAGGCCACTTTTTACAGTACTATAAACGTATGCCAATAAATAAGTAAACAAAAGAAGACGATCACAAAAGGATAACAATTAGTTCAAATGCCGTCAGGTAATAAAATGTGCTTCTTCAGTCTGTACGTAAAATTTGTCTTTGCCAGCGCCTAGGTTGTAACAATATAGCAAGCTTTTTCGTGCAAATAAATATTGCTTTACTAATTGTGGTCATTGTATTTATTCAACTGATATTACTGAAACCAATTTTCGTTCGACATGTTTTTGAATGTTATTCAGAAGTATAAAAACGAAAGTCAGATCATCAAGTAGATATGCCAATAAAGCACCTTCACAAAGGAACATCTCAAATATTTGGGTCACCTCGCAACGGCTCAAATAGGTCAAAAAGCCTCAGCGGCCTCTCACTAGGATTATTAAGTAATTAACTTACCCCTAATGGGCGTTGTAATAAATTAACTACCCCCTAGACTTGTTGGACATAAATTAGCTTAGAAAAAAGTATGAATAATTTTCAAAATTCAAAACCAATTTAGGCAACAATAGAACTAAACCAAAATCAAAGAAATTACCGCGCTTAATACCGTTAAAACGTTTTTTTATTAACAACAGAACTATTGTACTTTAATAATGTTATGGGAAGACACGGATAAAGCCATAAGAATTCTATTAAAATTTTATTTTTATTTTACAAATTGACTCGTCAGCGGAGAAAGGTTCGTGGACGTTGTCCCAATGTCATAAAATTTACGGGAGAAAGGGTATATAAAAATAGCAGGAAAAAATAAAAAGGCACCTCAAATCTATACCATATGCTCAACTTGTACAACTTTCTTGTTCCGCAAGTGTTTCAACAATACCCATTGAAGTCTTTTATTTTCTGTATTGAATATTTTTTATAATATAAATCAAAGAAGTGGCTAGTTATTTTATTTTTTACTTTTAGATTCGTCACGCTCAATGTTTAGAAGTATAAGTCGTACCCCAAACCCAAATACACCAAAAGATTCGCCCAGGCTTTTTTTTCTTTAAAGAAATGTATGAAAATCGTGAGCATTTATGGTACACAACAGCTTAAACACAATGGACACGGTGTATCATTTTTGATTCACATTGTATTAACAAGTGTGTGCAAAAATGATACACTAGCGCCGAAGGTGTTAAATCCGCAACATATTTCAAACAGGTAGTAAATTTCATTAGGCTCCCATAGAATAAATAATTACCATAAACAAAAGTCAAATAATTAAAATGGACAAGTTGGCGTTAGGATAGGTTAATATAATAATTAATAACTTTAATACGATATTACTTATTGACAGTTAACATCTTTGTCTTCCTAAATCACGACTACTGAAAAGTGGCCGAAAAGTTGAAATAAAATGCTACGCTGAAAACCGTTAAAATGTAATTTTATTGTGTGTACTTATCGCAAAAATTAACAAAATATACTATTTTTAAGTAACCAGCAAACAATGTTATGAATCATCGTTAGTCCTACATAAACTAAAATTTAATTAATTACATTTAATGTTAACTCATAGGGCAAGATACAACATATATGTGTGTATCGTGTGTATATAAAAAAAACGCACACATATCCAATTATTCATAGAAGGAACTTTCACAATATAAGGTATTATACCAATTTGAATTCCAGCACTTTGAGAAAGCGAATTCTCAAAGCATTGTACGGTATATTTTCACACCCACACAAAAACGTTTCCCTTATAAATGCTATGACAAATGGTCTTGATGCTTAGCACGAAGTTGTGCCAGGGTACGTATTGAATTTGAAATGATTCCTCCACAGAAGTTTATTTTCAACGTAGAGCTCGAATACTTTGAATTTGAATTTCAAGAAATTTTTGTCGAGTATGCCGTTTTTGAATCGTGAGAAATATCTTCAGCGTGTGTTGAAAATTTAAATGCAAGATTTAAATTTAATACTTGCTTCATCTGATCAAATATTAAAGAACTTTGTTTTTAACTCATCAACTAAATTCGAACTAACTGTTACACACGATTTTGACTGCATTTATTTTTCATTTTTAGAATGAAATAAAAACAGCTGAAAAGTTAAAACAAAAGCCTAACATAAATATGAATTTACATATTTCTAACTTGAGAAATTATGGATTGCCCATACAGATTTTCATACCCTATTTCTTGCAGTTTGAGATAAAATGTCTTTCCCGAGATATAATCCACCTCTTTGCTGAAATTCATCGATCGGTCTAGAGCCGCTATACTAAACCTGCGGCCCGCCGAGCTCTTATGAGTGGCTTGCCTGGCATACTACATATTTGTATAATTATTTACTTTGGTATTATTTCTGATATTGCCAATGTCTATAGACTACGGTAACCACTTTCCTTCAGGTTGGCCGTTTGTTATTATCTAGCAATGAAGAAAGAAATAAAAAAACGCATAAAGAAATTAATGTTTATTTTTTATTGCATGAGTTCATCAGACAGGCAGCGGTTCACATGATGGGGAACGGTTACCATCGCACATGGACACTTGTAACACCAAAGTCGCTACCAATCGCTCACTAAAGGGAGACTGGATCCTGGCCACCAATGGCGGAACACAACTCAAGGTTGTTCTGGCAGCATACTCTATTTCAGGATTGTTAGCCGTCCAGAAGGGCAAATACCTTACCACCCGGCTGTGGGTTGTTTTGTCGCCTTTACGACAGACCGCTCGGCCGTAGGAAATTTGTAAACTTTCTTCGTTTCTGCACGGATAAAATATTGCGCCGCGCAGCATCTTATCTAATAGTTCTATTTAACCCTTATAAACAAAGATGAGTATGATTAATCTCTAGGAGATATTGGAACTCTAAATATGTTCAACCAGGCGTGCTCTGAATATATATTTAATATGTGGCCTACTTCGCCTATGTACCAACGAACCATTACCCAGCGATTAGGCTTTGATCCCAACTTTCTCAACACTTGCAAGTCATCTACTTTACGTGGCACTTACTACATTTTTTTTTGGTAACGCATGGGGAATACATTTCGTAACATACTGAGTCCTTATTATGGGGGAAGGACCAATCGCGGCGAGTAGCGCTGCGCAGCCTGTGCAGACTCTAAACCTGCGTCCCATACCCGCACTTGTGTGGAAGAACATGAGGTCCAGAGCAGGACTACTCTCATGATTAACCGCACAACAAGCTTTGGTCAACCCCGGAAACAGAGTGACCAACTTCACCAATAAGTTTGACCCACCGCATCCCCAAACTGCAAGCGGATCGCTACGATGGAAAGGGGAGGAGGATTGGCGCATATCGTCTCCGTAGGCCAATCTGACGACGGCGTCCGAAGTTCGCATACATTGTCCTCTCTCTTTTTCTCTCAGCTGCCTCCTTATGGAAAATTACTGCCTCGCAAAAGGAATAGTCCACCGACCAATTATCGTCGCTACGGAGCAGGGCCTCAACCAATCCCCTCAGCGAGTCGATCGGCTCTACGTGGCCTCCGGCTCAAACCTCTGAGGTTACCATACAGCGCTCGCTCACTATTTTATGCTATACTTGTGAAAACTATGAAATAAAAAGCCTTCCGTGATTTTACCAAACCACTATAATACAATGAGTAATGAGTTTACTAAAATGGTGTAAATAGTTATTTAAAGTTTCGGCGAGGTAGGCAAGGCTTCGAGTCCTTTAGTTTTGCTGTTGTCCTAAAACAACAGTAGCTACTTACTACCAGCTGGATCATCTACCCAGTTGCCTACAAGTAAACATAATAAATTTAAAACGACCTCTTCAGCCGTGAAAAAATGTCACACAGGCAGCTTTCGAGAAATAATGGCAAAATAATATCAGCTCACAACCGTCCCACTGTTGGGCTTTAGTATCACTATCTATTGAGAACGGCTGAATACTTGCCAGGCTTGTTAAATAATAATTGTCAACTTTCGCATATGAGTAATTTCAACGTGTAGATTTCCTAAAAATTAAAACCTACAATATCTAAACCAGTTGCGGATGGTTTAGCCGCTGATCCACTATGACTCATGTCAGTTAACTTTCACATTTGTATCCTAGTATGAACTTATCTTATACTAATATATAAAACTGAAGAGTTTGTATGTTTGCTTGAACGCGCTAATCTCAGGAACTACTGGTCTGATATAAAAATTTCTTTCAGTGTCAGCCTATTTATTGAGGAAGACTAAAGGCTATTCCACGTGGATGAGTTCGCGGGCAGAAGCTAGTTTCTTAAAAGTTTAGTATATTTCAAATATAAATTATCTTTTTAGGGGTCCAATTTAGAGTTATAATATCTACCCTGTTGACCCTCAAGGCATAACCGGCCTAGATATTTTGCGTTGGTGGTATTTCAGAAAATTTGTCGTGTCATTTTAGAACAGTCATTAAGGTTAATATTTTCTCAGGTCTTTTTTGCTTTACTGTGTCACGTTTTATATCGCAAAAAAATAACTCGTCTTTACCTCTTAACGGAAATCATTACATCACGATGACATGCAATATACTAAGAAGATAAATAAGTAAGATAACTATTGTTACGAGCTACAGGACTCGAATTAAAATGCCGTTGGAATTAATATAACTGGACACAACCAGTACAAACTGCACGATTCAATAACACGCGCAAAGTCCGTCACTATATCGCTTATCAAATGTACACGTCTTGCTTTGATCGTGGTTTTCGCTAGACTGCCTCACCCCTCCGTTCGGGCATTCCTTTTATTTTGTCCAAATACAATATGCCTCGACGCAAAACAATAATTTCCAAGAATTAGTTCGACACACCTGCCTAATGACGGTCATAAAACAAGTACAAAACAATAGAATGTTTTTCTTAATTACAAATTTTAAACACAAAGTAAACAAAATAATTCCAAATGCGGGAAGGTTCTTTATGGCAGGCAGATGTGCATTTCCTTTTTGTCGTCATGTAACACTATTAAAGAACAATAGTAAACATTAAAATCACAATACCTATAATAATAGTTTAACCGTGTTCTTAATTCCATATTGTACGTGGCATGTCACTAGTATCAATTTTTCCATTTAAATATTTAACCTCAGTGTAAACTGGAACTTTAGTTAATTTGATTTAGTTTTGATATATTGCGTAAATATAAAATTGATTAGACACTTATTAAAGCTTTTAAATTCTGACTAGTTTATTTATTTATTTTTAAGTAATCCAAACAGACTGACAGAGTTAAAGAACACTATCTATCCTAATTAACTGATATTTAGTAGTAGTAGTATATTAGTTTACAGTGTAATATTTATTTCCAATAAGTACTTTTATGTAATAATAAGTTTCATGTACACAACCCTGCCTCTTGTCCTCCCACTCTCGCTAGACCCATAGGTTTGCTGGAAGAAAACTCTTTTTAGGGTTAAGCTCGCCTTTGTACATCACCATTATTTTGAAATTTTATTTGTAACTGTTTTGTGTACAATAAAGAATAAAGGACGGCTCAGATAATAGAAAGCGGTAAGATTTGGTCTAAAAATATGTTGAAAAAGAAAATATTTTATTTAAGAAACGCATGTACAGTTTGTAGTCTGTTGTTAGGGCCTTTTTCTATTTAGTCGTACAGGATGGACCACTGTACTGAAAACGGTTATCATCGCTTATGGGCATTTGTAACACCACAGCAGCTACCAATGTGCTGCAGCTCTCTTAAGGGAGACTGCAATCTGGTCACTAACGCCGGGACACAACTCAAGGTTGTTATGGCGGAATACTCTAGACTAGGGGTCCTAGCCATACAGATGGGCAAATACGACAGGCCGCCCGGCCGCAGGGAATTGTATTATTTTTCCGTCCCTCCACGGATAAAATCTTCTTTTAAGCAAATTTTACCTGAAGGTGTCAAAAGATCCAGATCGTCTATAACCTAAATATTAAAGACAGAGAGAGAGAGAGAGAACACTTTATTGCACACCAAAATATACAGTTACAAAAACAAACCAATTACAATATTTTCTAGGCAACATTAGGCGGCCTTATCGCTCAAAGCGATTTCTTCCAGGTAATCTAAATCAAAGAAATTTGAATCAGGTGATATAGGTGGTGCAGGAAAAAGACAATAGCTACATAAAATCAAACTAATTTAAAAAATAAATATACAAATACATACATATATACATAGTCATATATATACAATAATACTTTTCAAAATACATAAGTTATTATAATATTCTGTTAATCAGATATACCTATTTGTGGACAAATAGTGTTTTCTGAGCAAATTTCTAAATATTACATTGTATTGTATTTAGAAGTAATTTCTAAATATATTCATACTGTAGAGAACATAATAAATATAATATAAATAATAACAGTTTTATTCAAATTAATTTTAAATAAGTTTGTAGGCTTCTTTAAGAACGATAAAGTAGCCTACAAAATTATTTTAACTCAATATGAATGAGACTGTTGAACGAGTAATAAAAATAATGTACGGCGCCGTCTAGTCTATGCATCGTGGTGTATAGAATTAAAAAGCGTTTTACAGCTTATACATTTATTCATAACTATTTAATGTAGTCGCTAGTAGTGGTGGTTGCTGTCAATAGTCGTTGAAGTGCTTTCTTTTGGTAGGTCAAAGAAATACACCTTTAAACTTAAAGGATTCATTCTTCCAGTAGTGCTTGGATGCTCATCCCTGGAGTTGCCGGCTCAACTTGTAGTTAAGGTACTACTAACATGTAAACAGCTCATTAGTAACTCACCCACAAAATAATTGTTAGTGCTATATATATGAAATTAGCCTAAGTAGGCCGCATAATCGGCAAAACATAGCGTTTTGCTGACTCTGACTATGTTGCACCGTACAAGCGTTTCAAAATTTCGTTTTAATGAACCAGCGATTCTTTAGTTTCCTGCGCTTATTAATACAAATATAGGTGATTAGGTTTGTACGCTAAGTCCGGATGGAAATAATGGACACCTAGCGACTGCAATTTACTTAACAATGTTTTCCATCATCACAAAAAAGACACACATCCTACAATAAACATTTATCCGTGCAGGAACGGAGAAAGAATGCTATTTCCTGCGGCCGGGCGGTTTGTCGTAAGAAGCGACAAAACAACCCACAACCAGGTGGTGGGCTACTTGCCCATCTAGATGTCTACCACCCGTGGTCTAGATTATAGCACCATAATAACCTTGTATTGTATTCTGGCATTATTAGCCAGGCTCCAGTTTCTCTTAAGAAAGTAGCACTGCATTTGTAGCACCTTTTGTGTTGTAAATGTCCATAGGTGGGCCGTCTGCCTGTTTGCTGAAATCGTGCAATAAAAGATACACTCTATTTTACTAGGAGACAAAGAATTCCGTCACTCACGTGACACAATAACCGGCACTAAAGTAAACACTCCAAGCTAATGACAAATCGTTGGAACCCGACAACAAAACGGCGTACAATACATTACATAGGCGTACAGTCACACCGATGTGTAATTACGTTCATTAACATCAATTATGGTTCGTTAAAAACTAATTCGTTTGCATATTTCATAATTATTAAATGAAAAGAGGAAATGTTTATCGTTTTCTTTACAGTTGATGTATGTTATTCTAATATGAGAATAAAGTCGTGCGTGCTATTTATATTCTTAGACACTGAAACAATTCTCGAATTAACATAAATTATTGTTTTCCTAAATAAAATTATTCACACGTTTGAATTCAATAATTTTTTGGCAAGCAAAAAGATATTCAATGTGCGTGGACTATCGTACACTTAGCAAATTTTCCGGTATCCGTCTATGTGTATTTCTATACTAAGATATACCCGCGACAGCATCCACGCTTGACTTGAAATTCCCGCGGGATTCCCAGGACACAAAGCAACACAGCTTTAGAATAGAATGTAATCTATTGTTTTAGTGAAAACTGTGTCGGAATTAGCAAATTTTTATGAACCCGAAGAAGTAGAAAATTTTAGCGTCCCGAAATAAAAAAATTGCTATCAATCAGTGAAAAAGTCACATTAAAATTAGATTTTTTTAAATTGGCCATTTTAAATCGTTCCCAGAAAAATTCCCACAGGATTCCCAGACTGAACAGTAGCGCAGATTTCAAGTCTAAGAATTTGCTGTCGACCAGTGAAAACCACATCAAAATCGGCGGTGTAGTTTTTACGTGAATCCCGAACGAATAGACGAGAAATTTAAATAACTACATCGTGTTCTCCACCTTTTATATAGTCTATTCCAGTTGGGTTTTTTTAGGGCTTTAATCATTGATATATAAAAAATACTAGATACACATTGTCCAATAAAAGTAACGCTCGGAAGTGTCCCAAGCACTCACCAATTACACCTATGTAGTTATAGTTATGCTGAAGCATATATTTTTGCAAATTCAACCTTACTCAAATTATATAAAGTTGTTTTTACAACGCAGTGTTCGAAAAGCATTACGACCGACGTTGTCGGTAGGACAAGGATGAGTGGAGACGAACTTTTATTTTTTATTTTTTCTTGCGACATTTTTTTTAGTATTTTAAGAGTTTGTTAAATTGTGTTCTAAACACATAATTATACTTTTATTTGAGCGTAAATATTTTTTTGGATAGGACATGTATATATCAATAAAACAAATAATAACTGTTATAATCATTTATTTATATTAAAGGTATTAATGATTAAAACATGTGACGTTCACCCCTGATCCAAAGGTCAAGGAATGACATACTCAAGCCGAAGCATTGAGTGGGATATGAAATAAAAAAACTTATATATTGGAAATACATAAAAAAAATTAAATGAGTAAAATACATAATATTGGCCATTTGGCCATAAATCGTGATCATCTAGCAGCAGGAACCCTTCGCTGCAATACCGTTAACCCTATGTTCACAAGGTAGGTTTTATAGAAGTGCTGTTCAAGAAACAGGTCTCAAAGATCGGTATATAATATATATATAATAATTTGTAGTAATATATTGTAAGTGTAAAGTGTTATGTTTTTTTATGACCAATGACAAATGTATCATCTTATGACATAAGCTCATCACCTGAGTACGCCTTGCTTTGTCTTTTTAACAAGTCTCGTTTTTTTTTCCTTAAGTTTTTAATGACTTTTTCCTTGCTAATTAACCTTTTGCGGCATTTGTGAAGTTCGATTTTTATAAGAACTTTTTGAGGTGTATCCAAAATTGACCCTATGCTTAGAGATAGAGATTCGAATTTCTTTTCATTTTATAAATCAAACATTGAATTCATACCACAGACTTCAGTATCACCGCCATCATCCGGTATTTCAATCTGTAAGCACAATAAAAAAGATAAGTATCTGCTTGCACACAAAATAATATTTTAAAATACAGCGGCACTAAGGTTCCGTTCGTTCTTCATCGCAGTTACTTATAATCTTTCGTTCCTGTGGTCACATATCCTGTAAAAAACATTATGATTATAAAAAAATAATTGAATGAAGGTACTAGTATTGAGTAGTTAGTTAGTTGAGTAGTAGTTTAGTATTTATACTACTAGTATTTGACAAATTTATTTTTCTGGCTAACGAGTTATCTACCACTACGCGAGGAAAAGCCGTTTTACGAAGACGTTTTATGATGCCCTTTGCAGTGACATACACATATTCGTCCAAAAAATGTTCTGAACAAACGACGCTTGAATTATACGGCTTAAAAAAATCTTCACGCCTTTGACGACTAACAAGTGATCTCCATTCTTTATATCGTATAGGATCACGAGGAAAACTAAAATATAAAAATATGCTATTAAGTTTTCAAGAAGTCTTTAATGTGACGTGTAGCGCCAAAGCGACACTCACAGACTACGCGACACTTCTGACATAACCATACCGCATGTCGCGAACCCATAAGTTGTCCCATAACTAATCCATATACATTATAATATTTACGAACATTAAAATAATCGACAATTTGACTACCTCTTCTCCTGTATTAAATTATATAACGTAACCATATTTGTCAAAAACTAAATACAAAAAAGTTCAAAAGTACATAAACTTATTAATTAAAAAAATAAACACAACAAAAAAATCGATTCCATTGACAAGAACAGGGTAATTTTTGGTATGCGACCGTTGAGTAAAGTTTTTAGAAAAATTAAATCAAAATCACATATTGCTTCCTATATTCAGACATAAAAACAACAAAATCTAATCAATAAACTCTTTTACTTACCGAAAATATGATATCCCATCTTTTTTTAACCTTTTTGACGTAATATTCTTACAATTTGTGAGAGCATTTTTAACGAGTGCACCTAGACGCGGGCGACGCGAGACTACTTGAAATGAGCGCACTATTTTAGAATGTTGCGCTCATTTTATGAGGACGGTTTTGAGGCGTTGTTTGTGCATCTTGGATTTTTTATATATCAATGGCTTTAATGTTCACACACGGCATCTTTAGAATTTTTTAATAAATTAACGTGTAACTCTGTTATGAATAAAAAAATTCTGATTTCAAATATTATAGATGTTACATCTATTTTAGGAATTATAATAATCTTTGAAACTAAAAAAGTTTAAATAATATACAATAAAATCAAAAATGTAGTGTCAAGTTTATATTAAAAATTTGACCCCTTTTCAATAAAGACTAACTACAACTAACACTTAAATACAAGTGAAGAAGGTAGTAACAGTATCAGTGTAAATATAGAATAAAAAAAAACACGCTTTCATAAAAAATCCAACTAAAAAACAGAAAATAAAATGTAATAAATTTGGTTTCTGATGAATGGGGTCTTACCGTGGAGTGCAAAAAAGAAATAATTAATCAATTTGATTAAGTACAGTGTAAAAAAAAATGAATGTACATTATGGTAAAAAAGCGTGGGGTGTATTCAAAGCGCTTTTTAAGATATTATATTATTAATTGAATCTCTACCGCTCTTCGCAAGGTAAGTTGAATACTCAAAATTCGCAATAATACAGCCCATATTTAGCCGCAATCCCGTCATTGGGGATTGTACAGAAAGCATAGATAAATTATTATTGTCATTATGAAAATGGTAAGCAATATTAATCTGTATCGCAGATTACAAAAAATAAAAGCCAAAACTCGGGTCGCTTCATCCATCAGGCGGTGTAATTGAAACCTTCCCTTATTAGGCGCCCGTCGGTGTCAGTCGACGCGTCGCTCAGTCTTATTGGATTGCCAGCTTTATTGGACGGTGGGCCCAGCTGGATGGATGGCTCATTAATTTGTAACCGAATCACTATTAAATAGGCAATGTGTAGCAGAGGAAAATTCAGATACCTTAACCACATCTCACATGCTTCAACAATTCGTATTGTTACAACCTAGGCGCCGACAATGACAAATTCCACGTACAGATTTGTAGAAGCTCATTTATTACCCGTCGGCATTTGAACTAATAACATTGAAACTATTGTAATCCTTTTATGATCGTCTTATAATCGTCTTCTTTTGTTCACTTATTTATTGGAAAACGTTTCTAATTATTGTGGAGAATAGCCCATTGTCCTATTTTACTCGCTCATTAGCATCATTAGCCGGATACATTTGTGAAGTATAAAACGACGGCCTGATGTAGAGGGGGGCTAGTTGAGCGACGATTACGATACGAGCGTGACATGTGTACATTCGGGAATCTAATAGTGACGGCATTTGCGCGTTTTATTGAATTACAACTTCTGCATTACGTTTGGATTTGTTGTGTTTGGTTATATTTGTTCCTGTGTTATACGTGTTTGTATAGTTCTAATAAACTCTATAATAATTCTAACGGCATTTTAATTCGAGTCCCGCTAAACTCGTAACAGTATCTATTGCTTAAGAAAACATACTTATGAATAAATATTACCTATGTAATTGTAAAAAAAAAAAATTGCCATAAGCTGGCAAACAGGCGAACGGCCCACCTGATGGAAAGTGATCCACGATTCAATACGCATTTGCAACACCAGGAGTGTGGCCAACGCATTGCCGATCTAGCGGAAATTTTATAACGCACTAGATAGATGACCCCAAGTCGTGATGCAGAAGAAAAACTTTGGCGTGAAGTTCCCTCCAAGTGGTTATTGTACGCGGAACAAACCTTCTACAGATCCGTTGTGTATCTGACCGTAGGAGCTCAAGGAAATATCGGTGAACATCCCGACCATGGCGAGTGATGCGTTAGTGACAATTTGGCGTGGACACCAGATCAACCAGTTCCTCAGAAAACACATAGTACACACATAGTATAGACGTTAGAATAAAAAGCGTCTCCGTAGGCTAAGTGATTCTAAACCATCTGTTACTATGGGATCGTCGACTATACGGATGACGCGACGCTGTGTGGAGTCGAAGGGGTCTGTCTAGTAAGCAGGTGCTCTGGTCCATACGTGTGGGCATTACTTGCGCTTATGAACATATTTATTACATACATGCATTCGCTTCTGCATCTAAGCATAAAAATGCACACTATATATCTTTATATTTTCATTAGTTCGATCTCTTAAGAAACCTATGTACTGTACGAGAGGCGGAGGCCAGGAGTTTCCATAGGACGGGGCTTTCTCAGTTTGGACTCCTGTCTCCCTCTGCTCCATTTCTGATTAAATTCTTGTGTATCATATAAGTAAGACTTATTTGTAACATTTTGTAACTAAAACCTGTATTTTTGGGAGAAAATAAAGAAAGATTATTTATTTATTTATACGTTACTCGTATAAGAGGGAAGTAAATTTATTTTTCCGCCGTTCTCCTCTGCCATATAACAAGACAGAGATTTT
The DNA here is from genome assembly GCA_949752895.1 of Dendrolimus pini. Taxonomy (NCBI): domain Eukaryota; kingdom Metazoa; phylum Arthropoda; class Insecta; order Lepidoptera; family Lasiocampidae; genus Dendrolimus; species Dendrolimus pini. Next base: position 7,558,768 of record OX457147.1, on the reverse strand, counting down.
CTTTTAATCCTATCTTTAAAACTATTTACAGAAAATGAGGGAGTCTTTTTATTTTATTTTTATTTCTCTTTTTGCTATTTTCTTTTGTTTTCGAAATAAACTTAATTTCTAATACAATTTTCTTAGGTACCTACTAGATTACATTGTTATTTCTTTATGTCTATTAACTCTTATATCTATTACATGTTATTACTTACTAGCACAACCTTGATCATATATAAAAAATCTGTTTATATTTTCGATTATATATATCTATTACTATTCCTATTTGCTATTCTTTAGGGTTACATTTATTTATTATCTAGAAAACTTAGCGCTGAGATGTTAATATTAGGAAGTACTAGAATTTAATTCGATATTCAGAAATTTAATTTATTTATTATAATGGGCATTTCAAAATAAATTCTGAAACAATGTTATCATACATTTAAAATATTACAACAGAAATCGTGTGTTCTAGTAGAAAATCTAGATACTTCTGCGCGTTTTATAAGATTATAACGACTATCTCATTCATTTCACTGGCAACTACCAACCCTATTTCGCAATAAAAAGCATCAATACAAATCCATACGGCTAAAATATAACAGAAATCTGCGAAGTGCATACATAAAAGTAGTACAACCAGATTTAAAATGACGTATTAAATTACTTATAGCTAAAGATTACAATAGTTTTAGTCGAGTTTATCTTGAAATATATTTATGTCTTTATTTGAATATAACTTTTATCTCTTTCTACAATCTTATGATAATTTAGTTTTTTACCGCGCATGTGGGAAGAATGTATGATGAAAGAATGACTAAAGAGATATACAATGCAAAAGTGGATTGACGCAGAAGTCGCGGAAGGCTACGTACGACACACCTTCCATGATCAAATTGATCGTGTACTACTACTAGCAGAAGGTGATGTCAGGAGCCTTAAGAACAGACGAGCGTCCATGACAAGAGCTATGAATGTCAAAGAAGCAAGTGAGGTGTGTAAGAATAAGCCTGAATGTCGATCTGTTGTTCGTGCCTACGCCGCAAGGGACCTGGCGTGAAGTTATGTATGTATGTAGTTTTTTTACCAAAATAGCAACGAAACCATATAAATGTTGCTAGCGATATTACAATTTTCCAAAAAACAGGATAAGTAGTCACAATTTTCCACTCAATTATGCAAGATTATTGGAATGGTTCGCCTTGATCGGTCGTTTTATTTACACCGTATATGTAGCAAGACTCCGACAAGTAAACTTATTTCCCACAAGTTTCCCCAGTAAGGGAAACGATCAATTTCTAATAAATATTAAATGAACGTTTCTTGCTTGTTTTGTGATTGGTTTACTTAATAGTTTCGGAGTACTGCGAGTGTAATATAAAGTTTATACGTAAGACTATCGCAATTATATTGTTGGGTGGTATATATATATGTCAGAGGGGAGCTATGAATCGAATTGATCGTTGTTTGGATGTATAACGCACAATATTATTTGTTTACATTTTAACTACTTTTAAAATTCTTAATTCAATTTTATTTGATTTGTTAAATCTTTGTATAACTTAAAGATCGTCCTAACCTAATAAAAGTCATGAATATTGTAATTTAATAAACGACCAATTGGAGCAGAGTGCAATATCGGCGAAAATTAAGCCGGCCGAACTGCTATCAAATAGCCCAGGACAGAGACGGGAGTCTTTAGAGGAGGCCTTTACCCAATCTAGGATTCTTACATAAAATAAGTTAACTTACAAAACATACAACAACATTACTAACAATCAATTTAAATTTACTAACCAATTAACATACTAAGAATCAATATGTGGTACTGTAAAAAGTAAGAATTAAAAAGCTTTTTTATTTAAAAAATAGCCTCAGAAACAAGAAATAAAAAATATTGATTTCTGAACGACGGAACGAACATCAAACGCGTGACATTCAAAACCAAAAAAATGAAAAAAAACTTCACTTTTAAGTTTAATTTGATTTCTGAACGACGGGACGAATATCAATAAATGTTTGACAGGTAGGAATAGTTTCTCAGAGGAAGCGCAATTGTTGTTTTCACTATATACCAAGCAATTTTTTCATATTTACTCACCTTTTAAACCTTCCCTGGACATCCACAAATAATTCAAAACCAAAATTTGCCAAATCAGTCTACCGTTCTCGAGTTTTACCGAGACTGACGAACAGCAATTGATTTTTATATATACCTACCTACCTACCTATCCTAAATACAAAAAAGATGTTTTAGAATATAATACCTTTGTAATATATATTATTTGTTTTATCTATACATATAAAAAAAATTGTAGAGGTCAAATTTCGGTACAATTGAAAATAAAAGAGAGAAAAAATAAGAGAGGCAGGCAATAATAAAATACTTTAACCTATATTATTAGTATGAAAAATGAAAAGATTCAAAGTTTTAAACCGCTTGCTTTACTGTAATTGAATTCAAAAGTATTATATCAAAACTTACTAGGAGAAACCCTCCGGAAACTTGGGCAACTTTGTGATAAGTTTCAAAGCGGCTTTTTGTTGAAGGGATGACCGCAAGCCGATAGATATTATGTGAAAGTCTTACTTTACTGAAATACGAGTTGTTAGGGTGTTTTTGCAGATTGTTAGGATACCTTTCAAATTAAGACCCAATATTTACTTCAGGGATTAAATATTGATCTTGGACACCTAGGGGTTGTTATATAATAAAAAACGGGTGCTGTTGTATGGAAAAGGGTACTATCGTTATATTTTGAATTAGAGTCCCTGAAACACGTGACCTTTCTGAAGGACGTCACGCTAGCGTGATGGAAATCGGCGGCCGGGAATAGACCGTCGATTTCCATACAAGGGGAAGATGGAATGAAACAATTAGAGCCAAGACTTCTTCTCTTTAATTCTCCTTTTCAGGGAGCCAGGTAACGTATACAACACTATAGTAATGCTTAAGTAATTACTATTTTTGGAAATAAGTTATGTCGTAAAGCGTCCCATGGAATCTAAAAGAAGTAGAACATATACATTTTAGGGTTTTGTTATCAAAATCAAACCCTTACAAATTTGTCATATCCGTTCGTTTGTATATCACACATTTTTCGCGACAAGTACAGGTTTTTTTTTTCTATGTGAATGATACTTAGTAGGAATATTGAATAGAGGTATACTAGTACTTTCTCATGTTTCTGTAATTACGATATATATGGTTGTTGATTTGTTATGGGAAGTTTCGATGACGCTTACACAATACTGCAGTGAAATGGTGAAAAAGTAAAGATTAGGAGTAGCCACCACATGTGTAGCTGAGGGTTGAATTTTTTCCTTTGATCATAATAGCGTGTCAGATACCGATAAACCGCAATGTTGCATAATAACTTTTTTATATAAATCAAGGCAAAGTATTGGCTTTTGAATTCGTGAAAATTATTTCCCCAATTCCAGTGACTTTAGAACTATGAAGTGGAAAATCTCTATAAACTAAAGAAGTAGATTGTAGAACGCCAAAACTACTATCAACAATATATATATATATATATTGAACGAATGAATAAAAGGTTTTGAATATGAATATATTTGTATATACATTTTGTATTTTCGCTATAATTATAGTTTCTAATTTGGACATAGAGACCCTCACTTGAAAAATTCCACTATGTCGGTATGTGTATGTTTCATTACAAAATCTTACAGAGCAAGCCCCACGCGAACAAAGACGTAGACACAACTTCAATCCTATATCAAATAGTAAATTATCGAATTGTCAATAAAATCATTTAATAATTACAAGACATTTCGAAGAGCAGCAAATCTTCGTATAGTAATATAATCCATTGTATCGACTCCATTCTGTCTTTTAAATTAAATGGAACTTGTGCCAGTACTATTGAGAGGCATTGAACTGATAAAATTGAACACCTTTGTATGGCAAAATGGTGTGAAATAGCTTCAAGTTGTATATATTTTACTCCAATAGAGTAGAACTGAAAGCAATGTGTCGATAATGGAAATAATACAAAAGCAAACTGCTTCGACCTCTTATGTGTAATTTATTAGGTATATTTAAATGAAAACTGCTATTTATACAGAGCACAATCAAAAACTGTTTCTAGACTTTCTGTCCATCAATCGAAATGAAATAAGCTTTGCAACGACTCAAGAGATTTAAATGAAAATTTTAAGGATTAGAACAGAAATTAAGTCTTAAAATTTGAATACAGATTTCGTTTAGATATTATTTATATTTTATAGCGATATTTATTGTGGGATTTTAAAAATATTAATATAAAGTACACGTCAAAGTATAAAATAAAGTCTGGAATCCAAGATATGATGTATACATTAAACGCATTGAACAAATAGAAGTAAAATTAATTAAATATCTAAATTTTAGGACCAACTTCAAATGTAAGATTTTACTATATCATGTAAGAATCACCATTTTCTGATACTCGCGCAGCGCCGGGAAGTCGCTAATATAGCCTTCCTAGCTCATATAACTCACAGATGTAAACTCACAGAAATTCAATTGTCCTGAATTACTTAAGATAATAGATACATATACTCCTCGACACTCTTTCCGTGATAGTCCCTGTTATGCTTTGAAGTCGGTTGACACGACCTATCACCAAGATAGTTTTCTGTATCGATCGTGTACTACCTATAATAAATTAATTCGCAACTATGATTTGGATATAACGGGTACCTCAGTGTCTGGTTTTAGGAATAAACTCAATAATCTATATTTTGAATTTTAGTGTATAATGAGCAGGTTTATTTAGTAATTTTTTTTTTTAAATGCTTAAATTACTATTTCTTTTCTGTTTGTTTTTAGTTCTCTGATCTCTGATTAGATATCTTAATCACTCTGTGACTTGTTAATAGCTCGCTATCACTAATGTGTTATTATTATAATGTGAAAAGCTGATAGTCATCCAAAATTTAAAAAAATAAATAAAAAAAATCACATCAAAACGAGTAAATCCTTGACAGTTGAAAATAAATCAAATAAATTAGCCGATAAAGAAATAATCAAGTGTACGTATAAAATTATTGAATACACATTTCGATGAATTACGTAATTGAAATATGTTTGAATCCCAAAGAAAATTGAAATAAAATATGACATGCATAGCAGTTGCTTTTGACATCAAAGCAAGTTCATACATTATAGCATGAAATCTCATATATCCAACCCTTTTGTACAATATTATGTATGATTGACTTTGACAGGGGCAGGTTATTGTGAGAACTTGAATTTTATGATATTTTATATGAATCGTAAGGGTACGATAGAAACTAACTAAAACGATTATCATTTAATTTGGTGTATAAATTCACACCAACGATTTGTGCAGTATTTTAATGTCTGAATCAAATTAAGGTATTGAAGATAAATATTAAAATAGAAAACGTTTGAAATTATCCATCTCAAGACATGATTTAACTAAAAAAAAAATCCGAAATTTATTACGTATATAAAACAATATATATGTATACTGACGAGTTGACCGCTTAAATACATTGCTATGTAAAAGCAACCTGAATTATATACGTAATATTCATCCCGCACTGAAAGTCCTCAATGTTATATTGCACCAAATTCTTATTTTATTTGCTCCCTCTTTTCATCCACCATATCCCAACTTATTGGGGTCGGCACAATGTGTATTTTCCTTCCACACTCCTCTATTCTGACATACATATTCTGTCACACCACAAATCATCATATCATCCTTCATACAATCCATCCATCTTTTTTTGGTCTACCCTTTACATGTGAATCGTCCATCTTGTAATTTAACATTCTTTTTGTAACGTGACTTTCATCCCTTCTCATTATATGCCCATAGCAACTTAATCTTCTTCCTCAAAATTTTTTTGTCATGGGTGCAACTTTCAAAGATCCCCTTATGTACTAATTTCTCACCTTATCCATTCTTATTGTTACGATCTAGGTACCGACAAAAGACAAATTCACCCCTGCATACCTGTAGACATATTATTACCTTTTCGGCATTTGGACTTCTTTTATTTACTTTGTGTTTAAAATTTGTGATTAGAAAAACAGACCATTGTGTATTGTAATCTTTTATGGTAGTCATTAGCCAGGTGTGATTCTAGGAAATTCAGTCCACGCGGTCGAGCACACATATTGTATCTGTACAGTATAAAGCAATACCGCAATGGAGGGATGAAGCAGTCGAGCGATAGCCACAAGCGGAGTAAGACTTGTGTACATTCGGTAAACTATTTAGTGACGGACTTTGCGCGTGTTATTGAATCGTGCTTTACGTTTGGACTGGTTATGTTTAGTTATATTTTTACCTGTGTTATACGTGCTTGTATAGTTCTAATAAATTCTATAGTAATTCCAACGGCGTTTTAATTCGAGTCCTGCAACTCGTAACACTATTATATTTGCATCAGGACATAACATAATATGTATTTGATTTTCAAATATAATTTTCTCTTTAGACTGTTAAGTATTTGTCAGTGTTGGCAAAAAGGCCTGTCGATGTGAATAAATATACCAGTAAAACCGACTGACAATTTTAGCGACTCCCCGGGGACAAGTGGAGGTCGCGTTGCTCTATGACCTCGATTGATCTCGGCAGAGATATTCTTTGAGTCGTTTCCTATTACATGGAAGCGGATAAAAGTGGGAAGTTATTTCAAAAACCGTATTTTATTCAAATGAGTTCCCTTTAGCGGTCATTGTGTGAATATTTTATGACTTGAAATGACTTTTCTGTTGACCGACAACGATACCGTCTTGTGAGTTATTCTATTTTTTTGGAATATTTAAATGTTCGAGTAAATGTGTTCTGCTTTGATTCCCTCGTTTTGTTTGAAACAAAAGGAATCTAAAGTAAAACATTTATATTTTTAGCCAGCCTATTGTAATTCAAATATATATTATTATCCAAAAGCTTCTGCTAAAAAACTTTTGTAGTAAGTTTGTAAGATCCTACATTATCCACACAACTTTGAAACCCGTTATTGTTGTTTTAAGGTATGTTAAACAGGTTTTTTTTTCAAGAATTCGTCGCCAACCAAATACAGAAAAGAAGAAATTATAATATAACAAAAACAATCTTAAAACTCCTGACATAATATTAATCTTCAATACTTAATATTTAATTCAATACTTAATATAATTTCATACTTAATATTCATCTTCAATCTTTAAGAATTATTAAAGTAAATAACAAGAAGCTTATTTGAAAAAAATCTTTTGTAAAAATTTAGACAAAGTAATATTTAAATATATACGTTTTTGAATAGTACAGACACTTCAGAAAAACTAATCTACAGTGTATTACTAAAGTAAAAAATTCAAACATTCTAAGAATTTCGCTCGTCTCGTTTTTATGCTCGATTAAAAAGGCAAGAAAATCATTGAAAGCATCTTTTCTGAATACATATTCACTTCGAAGGTTGCGTTTCAAACAACAGCGGTTAACTAGCAAGAGTGTTGGCGAGGTTATTCTACATTGCTTATTTACACACTTGTATGAAGCGACCGTGTCGCTTTTACATCATCTAAAACACAATTTTTTTATTACAGTAGTTCAGCAGACAGGCAGACGACCCACTTGATGGAAAGCGGTTACCATCGCCTATAGACATTTGCAACATTAAAGGTGCTGCAAATGCGCTGCTGCTCTCTTAAGGGAACCTGGTCACTAATGCCGGAACACAACTCAAGGTTGTTATGGCGTCATGCTTTCGACCAGGGGTGGTAGCCATCCAGTCGGGCAAATGCTCTACCACCTGGATTTGGGTTGCTTAGTCGCCTCTTACGACAGGCCGCCCGGTCGCAGGAAATTGTATTCTTTCTCCGTTCCTGCACGGATAGCGTAGAATATGCGTTTATTCTATAAATATGAGTTTGCCAAATGAGGATATTTGAAATTGTAATATTAAAAATAAGATCTGCATTACATTATCTATATCTAAATTACACTAGACAAAGGTCATTTGAAAAATTTGAGTGAATTATTATCAAATATACATGCGTAGTTTTACGCTGTACATTTTTGTATTGATGCCCAATAAAGACTGATATGATTGACAAATACAAGCCTTTTATGACAATGGAAAACAATCTCATTTCATCAAGCAGTTGATTTGAAGAATTTCTATTTTCTATTTTAGCTTTATTGACTTCAAGCTTATAACTAAAATAGAACTTTATTTTTCATTAAATTATTGGATTGGGACATTTTTATTAAGATGTAAGTAACTATTGAACTTAAATACGTAAGATTAATGGATTGTTTACATCTAATAAACTTATTATATATAGAATAGAATATTATTTATTGAAAACAAGAAAAGAATACACATGAGTTAGCAAAATCGGGGGTCTTATCGCTTACAGCGATTTTTTCTACATAACCTTTTGGAGATAATTGTACATTTCTAATAGTAGTTATTTATATATAATTTTAATAACTAGTTAACGTTATTTACAACTAATTGCTTTTATTGAAAAACACATGTGTACTAACATTATTTCCATTGTAATACACAATTTGGATTTATATTCACTTAATAATAATAAATTAATTACACTTAGAAAACCGCATATGATTTAACTGCTAATATGCTCAAAAACCATTTGCCACCACTTCGTCGACCATTCACGACACAGGAGGGTTCCTGTGTCGCAAATGGTCTCCTCCTCCGCTGTGAAGCCAGACTCAGCCTTAATGTTTACTTTGTATGCTTATTATTGTTTGAATTTCAATATGAAATCCCTTACACAAGCCGAACCGATCATAAAGAGTGCTATATAGAGATCTGTATCGTATTGTACTGTATCTTTATTTATGTTAAGTTAAACTTTGTTCAAAATTTTGTGCTTTCGATAGTGTGTACATTAAAGGATCTCTATCGCAATAACACATAGTTTTAAAACATAACTTGTTGGGATGAACGTTCAAATGTGATCATTATTTTATATGATGATTACAGAAATCATTAATTCCTAACGCCTTCCACGCGTCTTTACCTGCTTGTATTAATTTTCAATATACAGAGTGTAATGTTTACAGATTTTAGACGGTTCGATTCCCGGGTGAAGCAAGAGAATTTTCAAAAATCTTCGAATGCAGTTTTTTTTTAAATTAAGAAATGTTTCTATGAAGTAAAATTTGCTATCCCTATTATTTAGTACTTTACCTCCAGATGGCGTTAAAAAATTCAATCCTGTATATTCCGTGGGAATTTTGAAATTCCCTGAATTAAAAAAATTAATTGCCGGTTTTTAATTGAACACGTTTTGTGTTATTCGATGCAATCGCATCGCAAATTTCATATCCAGAGATGAGAGGTATATAAACAGTATAATTGTAGGCATTGCTAGCCAGTTACATCAAATAAAAATATATCGGGACTGGCTGCAAATTGCTGCATAAAATAATTAATTCCTAATGTCAATGATTTTGTAAATTATGAACTTACTGACTTACATTTATTTTTATTAAAATGTTTTATGTTTATATTCTATGTGCCTGAAAATAAATAAATAATAATTATTATTATTATACATATAGCACAAACACAGCAAAAACGTTGCACCCCGTTTTACGAAAATTGCACAGACCGAGGAGTATGAAATTTCGCACACTTATAGTTTATAAAGAGAAGGAGTGTGCTATTATTGTTTTTAATTATTCACAAAAAATACATTAAATCAATAAAAAAACCTTACACACACTACCATGTATTTGACACACACACACATGATTAAATCAAACTATTAAGGAAGGGTAAAATTGTACTTCGAGAGATATTTTATTAATATTTTAAATTTGCACCATTACATCGTAGGAAAAGTTTCTATGTGACAAAGTCAATTTTCAATTGTTTGTTGGTGTTGCCAACAACACACACATATATACTCTCTTGTTTATTGTTCGAGTCAAATTAAGGAAATCTGTAATTTTAGAAATATAGTCTTTGACAACAGAACCTTAATAATGTTCAGACTTAAAATTTAAATAAATTATTGTCTCACAAACAATGGGCGACCACTAGTTAATATAAATACACAAACACAAGCACACATTTATAGCTTAAATAAGAATTATTAAAACAAAAAAAAGTGACGATATAAGGTATTAGATGGAAGCATGTTATGCAATATTCAGAGAAAATTAGATCTAACAATTATAGCAAAAAAAATTTAAACAATTTCCCGAAGCAAACTAAGCCCAATTTTGTCGTTCAAACAGTAAAAACCCTAATTATAATAAAAGTCACGAACACCTAATGGAAATGCTAAGAAAATAAGGTATTTCAAGCCTCAAAGTAAGCAAAACATCAGAATTAATGTTAGAAATTATTACGAAACCCCTTCAGCATTCAGCTCGTGATCCTCTAGGATTCAGCACGTGGCCATGAATAATTCAGGGAGTTGTCCGAAGACGTTTAAAGCCCATGGACGTAAACTTGGACGACATCATTGGTTTATTTAACGACTTTATGATTTTGTTGTTCACGGAACTAACTAACTCCGTTGGCTCAGCGACCCAAAGTGAGTCTCGGCCTCCGAAACGAGAACACGCCATTTCCCTCTCTCCTGCGCAGTGTCTTGCCAATTGTGGGCTTGTAGTGCGGTCAGGTCAGCTTCCACTCTATCTTTCCAGCGATACTTAGGACACCCGATTGGTCGCCCCAAGTATGCTTTCTTCATCCGCTCTACATGACCGAGCCAGCGGAGACGGTGAGATTTTATCTCCCCAATTATGTTAGGCTCAGCCATGAGGTCTTCTATTTCGGAGTTATTTCGGACCCTCCAGCTGCCATCTTCTTTTATTGTTGGGCCCAAGATTTTTCCGAGACCCTTCCGCTCTGTGCCCAACAATTGGTTCTCCTTCTTCAGTGTCAGTGTCCAGGCTTCACAGCCGTACATCAAAATTGCTCTAATGACAGTTTTGTAGACGCGAATTTTGGTTTTCCTGCTTAGTAAGGAGCCTGGACACTAACACCTTATGTAGGGCAGCACTGCACCTGAGGGCATTTTGATGTGTATTTCTTCCCCTCGGGAATTCACGGAACTATTTACCATATTGTTACGAGTCACAGGACTCGAATTAAAATGCCGTTAGAATTACTATAGAGTTTATTAGAACTATACAAACACTTATAATACAGGTATAAATATAACAAAATACAACCAGTCCAAACGTAATGCACGATTCAATAACACGCGTAAAGTCCGTCACCAAATAGATTATCGAATGTATACAAGTCTTGCTTCGCTCGTGGTTATCGCTTGACTGCCTCGTCTCCCGATTGGGGTATTGCTTTATACTGTACCGTTGCAATACGTCTGTCCGGCCGCGTGGGCAGAATTTCTTAAAATCAGCTTGTCTTTTAAATCTCAGACACCTGGCAGTGATCACAATAGGCCATAAAAGATTACAATACACAATGAGTTAATTAATCACAAATTTTAAGCACAAAGTAAACAAAAGAAGTCCAAATGCCGAGAAGATAACAAAGTGTGTTTATGTAGGTGTGAATTTGCCTTTGTAGGCACCTAGGTCGTAACAATATACTGGCATCATGGCATTACTCTGTCTATGTCTAAACACTTGAATTATGTTAAAATATTCCTTGCTTCTGCTCCTATTTTTGATATAGCAAGAATAGAATTTATCTTGAAAGTGTCACTATGTATCATAACTTTTATGTATTTTACACGACTCTCTGCGACACGAATGAGGTTTCTGTGCCACAGTCGAAAATGTTTTTAAGTATATTAATGTAAGCATATTTTTTAATGAGAACAGAACCATCGACTTTCGTGCTTGTCAGAAAATGTTATTCATCATTTTTCAGAAAAAAATATATATTGGAAAATAATCTAAAATAAACTTCTTTTTTTTTCTAAATTCCTGTGATTTTTCAAACGGCTTCAATACATTCCTAAATGGTTAATGGCTTCGAAACCCAAACTCAAATGACGCGGTTTCCATCCTGGCTAAACAAAAAGGGTACACAACAACACATCTTAGGCAGTTTTCAGATCTAATGTTGCAATTACTGCCTACTGACACGGTGAAGGAAAACGTCGTGATGAAACCTGTATACATTGAGATAACCAATGAGTCAAACCTGTCAAAGCGCCTTGGACAAGCATAGCGGGTATTCACTCTGTTCCTCCTATGAAATTGGGAGGCCCTTGCTCAGCATTGAGATGATTTTATGAGCTGTTGTTGCATACATATTATCACGCTTCATCTTCATCTACTTTCATTAACCACTTCATACATGCACGTTTATTTGATATGCTTTGTACCTGACCTCGTTTTAACACTTCTGTTATTTGATCATGGTGTGTATGTCGGGGTCTACCGATACCAACTCTACCATTCACAATGCTGTCATACACTTGTTTTTTGATTCTATTTTCATCCATCCTCTCTACATGCCCAAACCACCTTAACATTCCTTATTCAACTCTTGTTATTACATCTTCTTTCAAACCACAACGTTTCCTTATTACACTATTCCTTATCATATCATTCATGCTTACCTCACATGTACTTTTCATAGCTCTCTCATTTCAACTGCATTTATTCTATTTTCATGTTCTTCCGCCACACCCTACTTTCACTGCCGTACATTTGTGTTGGCACCAACATCCCTTGATGGAGCTGTTGTTATTATTATTTATTCATTCTACCTTCGATCCCGTACAATGCGAGAGTTGTTATATTCATAACGCTTTTTGTAATAAAAATTACCTGTCTGAGGGCCTAAAACGAGGCCTAAATCGAGTTTTCGAAAATCGTATGATGAATATGACAAGTTTTAAGATAAAGTGAAATGTTATACTACGTTTTACAAGTACCAGTATATCTAAATACGTGTCAATTTCACTAAGCTATTCTACACTGGCGACCGCTTTACGCCCTCCGATGTTCATACGTTCCAGACTGAAATCTAAAAAGAAATAGTCTTCTCAAAAACGACTTCAAGATCTCTTTTGAGGTTGCCCATTCAAACTTATCATTGTTAAATTTTAAATCGAACATTTCTAAGTTTTTCAAAATTTTCCACTCGACTGTTGAAGACGACTTTATAGTATTGTTGTTCTAACTATATTAGTTGAAAGAAAAGTACTTGTTGTACTTGTAATTTTAACCGATATTAAGGCACATTAACGGTCGGTAGGATCTTGGAACCGGCCAACAAATAGGACAAACAAACGCTAATTTATGACGAAAACTTATGACACCTGGTTACACTTCATCCTATTATGATAATTCTTTTGCAGTGCAGGCTGTTAAACTTTGGAATATGCTGCCTCTTAATGTCAGATAGGCCAAATCCTTATTTTTTTTCCTTATTCCTTATTTATGTAGCTATTACCGTTTCCTGCGCCATCTATATCGCCTGATTCAAATTTCTTTGATTTATTATCCACGCAAATTGCTAATGCGCCTGGCCGCCATTTTGGTGACGTAACCGTAGCCGAACACTCAGTACTGTTAGCATCACTGGCCGGCGAGTACGCCTACATATCGAGTTGCAGATGACGTCACGTGAATGTTAATTTGACAAGGTTCCAGAACATTACCAATTTGCGGGGATAATAGGTTGCCTAGAAGAGATCGCTTTGAGCGATAAGCCCGCCTATCGTATTTTATTTATATTATTTTATTTGGGGGGTTAACATCTGTAATCTTACAAACTAAAGTTACAGAGATAGCTAAAGAACAGCTATTCATAAATCTCCAGATGTCAAGGAAATAAAAATAAGTATAAAATACAATAATTTTAGAAAAATATTAAAGGAAGTAAGACTATTATTAGCATACCGCTATAATTATATATTTTTTATAATATAATAATAATTAATAATATTGCCTAGAAAATATTGTAAATATAGGCCGTTTCTGTAATTGTAAATTTAAGTGTGGAATAAAGTTAGTGTTATCTCTCTCTCTCTCTCTCTCTCTCTCTAATTTATTTTCATTACAGAACCTTAGAAACATTCTACTTATTTACTGAAACCGACTCTAAAACTCAATAAGGCAATATAATAAATAGGTCACTTTGTCATAAATTTCAAAAACAATAAATGGAATACTATTTTGCAGCCCTCCTACGAGCATTGTTATCAAAATACGAATATTAATGACTTCGCTCATAAATTTATACGAAAAAACAACCAATCCATCATAACCATAGAAGCCGCCGCCAAACGGACGCTCGCCATTAGATATTTGGGTTAAAAATAAATGATTTTCAACGTAATAACCCTTATAATCCAAAAGTCAGAGTGACTGGATTGGCTACCACCCCTGGTCTAGAGTATACTGCCATAAAAACCTTGCGTTGTGTTCCGGCATTAGTTACCAGATTCCAGTCTCTCTTAAGAGAGCACCAGCGCATGTGTAGCACCTTTGGTGTTGCAAATGTCCATAGGCGATGGTAACCGCTTTTCATCAAGTGGGCTGTCTGCCTGTCTGCTGAACTCCTGCAATAAAAAAAGTGTCTCAGATGATTTGGCTGTCCGCTTTGCTATTATCAGGTTATAGATACCGGAAGAGTTTCCGTTAGACACTGGATCAAAATCACGGCGGAAGTAGTCATGTGAGAGGTATAGTAATAAACATCAGCGTGTTTACATTGTGTATATCTCATTAGCATATTGTGCTCACGTCATTGTCACATCTAGGCAGATGAATATTCAAACACGTACATTGTAAATATATGCACATAGAATAACAATAATATTCTTGGCACAAGATAAAATTTACGCATTAATTTAAAATGTAATTATTAAGCAGTACAATCTATGATATTTTGTACATGTTAAGATTCGTCTAGAATATATATTATATATTTTTGTTTTTATATTTCATGAGTTCAGCAGGCAGGCAAACGGCCAGTCTTGTTCTGTTTCTTGTTATTAAAAATTTATGTATTTTCACATAAACTTATATTATTATTTTAAACAGGTATAATTGTGGTAACCATTAGAAGGGACGAGGATAGCGATGAGCTGTCTCTTGTAAACTGACTTGACATTAATGACAATCATGTTTGTTATTTCACAGACCAAACAGAGTACCACTGTTAGTACAAGGCAACCAATTGGAAAGCGGTTACCATCGCCTACGAACGTTAGTAACACCAAAAATGCTACTATTGTGCTGCCGCTCTCTAAACGTAGGCTGGAACTTAATTAGTATATTGATTGATTTAAACAAGAATTGTATTTGTGTGGAATATCCCAATTGTTTGTGAAACGTGTATTTTTGGAGCTGCCATAAAAACTGCCTTTATTGGGGTAAGTTACAACAAAAACCCATAAATTTGGTTGGCGCTTCGGTTTTGCCTAGTGTCTCTACCTTCTTAAAGATTATTCTAAAACTTAAATGCTCGTGAATATTCGACGCAAACCATGCGAAGCCAAAGTTAAAAATGAAGAAGAACACTATAATATACTGAGGCTATAATAATATTTTAGTAAATTTACAAAATTATATTTGTGCTAGGTACAAATATAATAAGACAAATGGGCGGCAAACTGAATGTATCTCACTGCTTGCAAAATGAGGTAATTATAATTTGTTTTAGTTTACAGACAACTATCCATTTATATTAATTATATTTAGCAGTACCTAACTAACATTACTGATGTTTTATTTAGAAGTAATTTCATTCTAAATACTAGAATATGCATAGCACAATGTTTACTATGTATCTTAGGTAAAATTTGTAGAGATCAGATACCATATTGAATTGAACTTGTGATTTTTTTATTACGTGAGACAGTAGAGGTAATGTGAGACTTGCGGTAAATGTAGCCTACTTATTAAATTCATGGTTTTCCGTTTATCGCTTTCAAATAGGCTCATGGACAAAACTAACGTAGGCAGCACCGCAACTTTGTGGAACAAGATACTGACCCTCTCGCGTTTTCTTATAGAGGACAGACTCCATCCATATTCTTGGGAAATCTTCTGGCCATATCAAGCTGTGAAAGGGAAGTGAGCATTCTCTCACAGCGCGTACAAAATACTTCCGCGCTTCCGCTGTAACGATCTTTTGAGGGAATCACGTGTGATAAAAAGTACCTTGTTTAAAAAGACTACACGAAGAGATTGCTTTAAGCAATAAGGCCACCTACTGTTTCTACCATTGTAATTTTGTATTATTGAAATTGTATATTTGGTGAACACTTTATTGTTATCTATCTATCTATAAATTTTTAGTACGTCATATCATTATTATAACTGTGATAATATTTATATCCTTTTATTATGTCTTTGTCTTACGAGTATGCACTGTTTGCTACAACGCCATTAATTTTTTGAAAAGTATTTCAGTTTAATTTTTTTATAAAAAAAGAGTGAGCTAGATACATAAGAAAAAAAATTTTTGCTAGACTTTTTTCTGGGGAGTTTCTTGCCGCTTCTTCTTATAATAGCAAACACTTTGCGAAGCGGTGTACATAGAATAGGAAGTAGTTACTTTTTTGAATAAAAAAACTTTTAAGATTTGAATTTTGACGGGTTACATCATTTCCAATTGCACACTCGCTGTACCGGTAAGGGGTCCGATGTTCTTTAGAAGCCAAAACCGCTTTTTTTAAGCATCTTATTTTATTTATAAAACTGAGAATAAATCATGTTATTACAATATCAAGAATTAAATTCGTTATGCTAATTTATATTTCAGCCGCACAAACGTGCAGCTGTGCCAAAATTTAATTTCCTTTAAACATTCACTTTGGTAACATAAATAACTTTTTTGTAAACGCTACAATTGGTTTTCCGACGATTCCTTGCCGCGAAGGAAGATTTGCACTCCATGCTACCATACATTTACTGACCTGATTCTTAATTTAGTAATTAAAATTTTTGAAACCAAACAAAATAGTATTATTAAATAGGGATAGATCCAACAAATAAGAAATGTATGTAATAATTAAATTATATTTTCAAAGAGCGCTTTGAATTCATCTCTTTCTCTTACAATTTACGACCTTCTACGAAAGTTAGACTTTATATACCCAAACATCGTTCATCTTTTTTCAATAATTCTTTTACTCTACTGGATATTAGACTCTGGACTGAGCTACCTGTTACTGTTAGACCAGCTAAATCACTAACAATATTTAAGAACATGACAAAAAAGCACTATACACCTATAACATAGTGATGTTTGATATTTTTACGTATATATATATATATATATATATATATATATATATACGTGTATGTATATATGTATATATATATATATATATAATTATTATTGGTGATAATTTTTATCACCAATAATAATAATAACAGTAGGTACTAAAATCAAATACTTTTCATAATCATTTATAGTTTTCCCATTTATGTGATTTGATCATAAACATTACTTACGGTCACTTATTATTTCATTCATCGTACTAACATGTATGCTGTAAACTATTTAGGTACTTTAAATAAGAATTAAAAAGAATTCTTTTCCAAATTCGTCTTCATATAATTAACAGCTGTTGTGTTTAAACGACGATAATGCCGTTCACATCATTTACATCTAATATAAACAGTTTTTAGATTTCAATCAAGTATTGTTTTATTAACTATTTACAAACAAACCCATTTTAACATTCGTTTAATTTGTATGGTATGGATGTTCTACAACATCTACACATCTACATGTGTAAGACATTTTTAACCGACTTCGAAAAAAGGAGGTTCTCAATTCATCTGGATCTTTTTTTTTATGTATGTTCGCCGATAACTCCGTGATTTATGATCCGATTTACGTGATTCTTTTTTTTGTTCGACGCGGAATAGCTTTCAATTGGTCCCCTAAAAATTTTACATAGTTTGGCCCCGTAGTTTTCATTTTACGAACATTTTTTTGTTCCCGGTTCTTGGACCTATATTTTTTAAGAAGCGCGGCACCATTCGTGGGTCCACCCATACATAGCTAGACACTAAAAAGTAACAAATAAAATTTAAAAACTTCGTTTAAAAAAACCGACTTCAAAAACGAAAAAACTAAAATGTATAAAATAACTTATTTCTTAAGCTATTATTATTAATATATATCATCTAAAACATCTTGAAGTCGGTGCAAAGTAAAACATAAAAATTACTATATTTTGAAAATTACTAAGCACCGACTTTAAGATGTTTTAGATAATATATATTAATAATAATAGCTTAAGAAATAAGTTATTTTATACATTTTAGTTTTTTCGTTTTTTATTAATCTACATAAGTAAAGTCCAATATCATAAAAGTCATATAGTGTAAATCATCCTTACGTTAACATTTTCGTTACGACCAATTATGCTAGACCATTATTTATGGCTATATGTTTTGGCAATATTTGCTGTATAACTTTAAGCAATTTTCAGTTAAGTTATTACAACAATAAGGCAAGACCGTTTCGAAGAAAACAACGACTTCTTAGCTGTGATTTTTTATACCTACCTTTTTTGTATACATTTTCGCAGCGGTAAAGCGATGGTGGATTTACTACCTTACTTTCCTCTAGGTTCCCAATATTGAAAGTTTAGAAGGAACTCTGATGGTTTCGCTATTCTGTAATATTGTTACGAGTTGCGAGGGACTCGAATTAAAATGCCGTTAGAACTACTATAGAATTTATTAGAACTATACAAACACGTATAACACAAGTTCAAATATAATAACACGCGCAAAGTCAATGACTAAATAGACTATCGAATGTAGTACACACGTCTTGCTTCGCTTGTGCTTATCGCTCGACTCCGATCTCTCCATTCGGGCGTTGCTTTATACTACACAAACACAATATGTCTCTCGGCCGCGTAGACTGAATTTCTTTGAATCACACCTGCCTAATGACTACCATAAAATAGTGCAATACACAATGGGCTGTTTTTCTAATTTCATTTTTTAAACACAAAGTAAACAAAAGAAGTCCAAATAAGGGAGGGGAAAAAAGTAATGAAATGTCTACAGGTACGCAGGTGTAAATTTGTCTCTTGTCGGTAACAATATTATACAATTGTAAAAGTGTAGTCTTTTGTTTCTGGCATTTTAGGTGTTTGTCTGTTTGTTTGGGATTCGTGTAAAAAATAGTGGTCTGATTCTAATGCCATTTACACTGATCGATAATAAATTCCCGGAATTAAAATCTTCGGTACTTTATATCCTGAGAATCTTACGAGAATTTTCTTAGGTGAGGTTTAAAGTGGACACGTTAAAAAAAATTGATTCCGATGTGAAATTTTAAGTGAAGAATAAAATCTTTTGTAAAGCGATTATAGTTGTGTAGGTACGCATTTAATACCATTATTTAGTATGTATTTTCATACAAAAAAATACATTACCCTGATGAAAATAACCTTTGATTTTATATTTAACAAAATAACTGTATTTTTTATTTTTTTCCGTGCAGGAACGGAGAAAGAATACAATTTCCTGCGGCCGGGCAGCCTGTCGTAAGAGGCGACAAAACAACCCACAGCCAGGTGGTAGGGCATTTGCCCGACTGGATGATTACCACCCCTGGTATGAAGTATGTCGCCACAACAACCTTGAGTTGTGTTCTGGCATTAATGACCAGGTTCCAGTCTCCTTCAAGAGAGCAACAGCGCATTTGTAGCACCTTTGGTGTTGCAAATGTTCATAGGCGATGGTGACCGCTTACCATGAAGTGGGCCGTATGCCTGTCTGCTGAACTAAAAAAATGTAAAAAAATAAAAAAAAATTGCTACCTGTCCTGTCTGATTATGTCGAAACTACTACGTCTTGAGATATTTAGCACATATAATAATCTTTTATAATATTCACATCTTACGTTTTTGAAGTGAAACTTCTTTAGATTCGTTGTGATTTGAAATTCGATGAAACGAAAACTCGACACCGAAAAGAGATAAATACATGAATCTTTAGGACTAAGCTTGAGAGAAAACGAGATACAATTTTAACATAGTGCAGCACAGGTTAGAATGTCAATTGAACCGATGATTAAACATAGGTGCAATTTGGAACGAAATAAAGCTGATAATAATATTTTTAGACTAAACAAGTGAAAATTCGAAAGTGATGCTTAAGAATTTTATTTTGAATTATATAATATGTTGACGGATATAGGCTGAAGGAATTATATATATAATATATTTATATTAATAAAAGTTCGAGAAGAATTATTATCTGTGAGTATATACTCTGAAGTTTTACTTCTGCTGCGTGTGAACTGTACACACACACACACACACACACACACACACATTTCTTTAGAGTTCTATATTTCTATGATAGACATTGTAAGTAGAGATAAATTGTATCGCGGGGGAAGAAGAAGACCTTTTGTCTAAAAATATGTCTTGAAAAGGGTAAAGAGGAAAAGAAGATTTTTATGGGTAATCAATGATTCCTCAATTTACAGACAGAAAATATTTGATTTGGACTATTAGTAAGAAATGTAATAAATGCTTCTTTCAGCATCATAATTTCGATTTAAATGTATTCAAAATATTGTTATGACCCAGACGCCGACAAATACAAATTCCCACCTGCATACCTGTAGAAACACATTTTATTACCTTTCGCCATTTGGGCTTCTTTTGTTTACTTTGTGTTTAAAATTTGAGATTCAAAAAAAAATACCATTGTGTATTGTTATCTTTTATGGCAGTCATTAGCCAAGTGTGTCGAAATGTGTGCAAACTCAAATTCTAGGAAATTCGGCCCACGCGGCCGGGCACACATACTGCATCTGTGCAGTATAAAGAATGCCTCGAGTAAGGGACGAGGCAGTCGAGTGATAACCACGAGTGAAGCAAGACGTGTGTAGTACAATCAGGAATCATTAAATGACGGACTTTGCGCGTGTTATGGAATTACGACCTTCTGCATTACGTTTGGACTTGCTGTGTTCGGTTATATCTGTACCTGTGTCATACGTATTTGTATAGTTCTAATAAACTCTATAGTAAATCTAACGGCATTTTAATTCGAGTCTCGCGGCTCGTAACAATATGTTAAAATAAAACGGACTGAGTCAAAGGGAACAGCAAGTTACAGAATATAATCAGTATTAAATTTCCTGTTGGTATTTAAAACAAAAAAATATGATTGCTGCTTGAGTGGCCCCAAAATAATTTAGTAAACGTCTTTGAGAGTATAATGAGGGTAGAACAGTAATAAATTACAGGCATACAACATAAGTATGCAAAATTAAACTTGCTTTAAGAGTCTTTTAACATATAAAATTACATTATCTGTATATATTATTTACAAGATAAAAGATTTTAGCCACCACTCATTTGCCTTCCTATTTGCTTCAAATTTGACAAAATCTCCATACATTTTATGCTAAGGCAGATGAATGAATCCCTATTAATATTATAAATGCGAAAGTAACTCTGTCTGTTTGTCTGTTCCGTTTTCACGTAAAAACTACTGGACCGATTTGGCTGAAACTC
Source organism: Dendrolimus pini (assembly GCA_949752895.1). Classification (NCBI taxonomy): domain Eukaryota; kingdom Metazoa; phylum Arthropoda; class Insecta; order Lepidoptera; family Lasiocampidae; genus Dendrolimus; species Dendrolimus pini. The sequence continues at coordinate 7,537,326 of OX457147.1, read as the reverse complement.
AGTATATATATATTTTCGATGGCGAGAATGAACATAGGATACTTTTTATCCCGAAAAATGGGATAGTTTCCGGGATAAAAATATATTTGTCTTTCTGTTTGTTATGCTTTTACGGAAGAACTAATGGGCCGATTTGGCTGAAATTCAGTACGTATGTAAATTAAATACCGAGGGCGGACAAGGGATACTTTTCATTTTGGCCTTTTCGGTAATTTTGGCCTTTTTGGTCATTTTGGCTATTTTAGCGTTTTGCCCTTGTCGGTCACTTTGGCCTTTTCGGTCATTTTCGCCATGTTGGTTATTTTGGCCTTTTTGGTCATTTGTCATTTTGGCCTTTTTGGTAATTTTGACCATGTCGGTCACTGTGGCCTTTTTGGTCATTTTGGCCATGTCGGTCATTTTGGCCTTTTTGGTAATTTTGACCATTTTGATAATTTTGACCTTTTTGGTCATTTTGGCCTTTTTGGTCGTTTTTGCCTATTCCGTCATTTTGGCCATGTCGGTCACTGTGGCCTTTTTGGCCATGTCGGTCACTGTGGCCTTTTTGGTCACATTGGCCATCTCGGTCATTTTGATCATTTTGGCCTTTTTGGTCGTTTTTTCCTATTCCGTCATTTTGGCCTTTTTGGTTATTTTGATTATTTTGGCATTTTTGGTCGTTTTTGTCTATTCCGTCATTTTGGTCATGTCGGTCATTATGGCCTTTTTGGTCATTTTGGCTATGTCGGTCATTCCGACCTTTTTGGTCATTTTGACCATTTTGATCATTTTGGCCTTTTTGGTCATTTTTACTATTTCAGTAATTTTGGCCATTTTAGCCTTTTTGGTCATTTTGGCCATGTCGGTCATTTTGGCCAATTCGGTCATTTTGACCATTTTGGTCATACCTTTTATCGCAAAAATAAAATTAAAATAGATTTTAGTTTGAGTGAGAGACTAATCGTTTCTCAAGTTGATTTGGTTGTGGTAGATTTGGTTGGTAGTTTTTATAGTATTTGTAGTTGTGGTAGTTTTGGTAGTTGTGGTAGTTTTGGTAGTTGCGGTAGTTTTGGTAGTTGTGGTAGATATAGTTAGTAGGTTTGGTAGTTGTGGCAGTTTTGATAGTATTGGTGGTTGTGGTAGTTGCGGTAGTTTTGGTAGTTGTGGTAGATTTGGTTGGTCGTTGTGGTAGTTTTTGTTGTTGTGGTAGTTTTGATAGTTGTGGTAGTATCGGTAGTTTAGGTAGTTGTAGTAGTTTTGGTTGTTTATGTAGTTTACAGATAGATAGACGGGGATATATAAATAAAACTAAAACGGGTTGAAATACAGGTTTGTATGGGAGACGAATCATTTCTCAAGTTTATAGATATAGAAATTCATAATCTATAGAAAAAAGTGCGATAGTAACTCGATATGTCTGTCTGAATATCGAAAATGGACATAGATACTTTTCATCCCGGGAGATGGGATAGTTTGCGATATAAATAAATAAATAAACTAAATCTTATGAGGGCAATTAGCACCAATATAAAACAATTTAACCTGTTTTAACGCCGGCTGTTTAACCAAGAGGTACGCACTAGAGTTTGACCCGTGGCAGAGCCGCGGGGTAAACTCTAGTTATATATATAATATAACAACCGGCTATTAATGTACTCCGGTTATTGCTACTTTCGTTGATATGATTTCATACTTGATGACACAGTATTCATCTATGACTTTTCGTTTTTAATAAATACTAACTTAATTTTATTGTACAGTCGTGGTATGAAAAGGTTCGTCACCTTAAAGTCCACTTTTGCTTGCACAAGTACAAGAAACAGTCCTGCCAACATTTTAATGAATGTTACGTTTTCTTACGTTTGTAAAATATAGAAACGTGAAAAAGAAAATTGCATTGGTGACAGATAATCAGATTAGCAATAGTTTGAATCATCAGAAAAAAGAGGATATAAATCACTACGCTTATCATAAATATTAAAACCAATAAAAAGGTTTTACATCTCTAAACAATTTTTAGACAAGATAGAAAATTAAACAACTTTGATTTAAGTAATTTTAAACTATATTGTCAAACAAATAAACATATTTTTTGTGGAATAGTCCGTTTTGTAACTTACTTTAAATAAGTAACATGTGCTTGCGGAACGTTAAATGAATCAATTTGAAAATTGGCGAAACGTTTCATACCGCAACAGTATAACAACAAATACGTTATCGATTGGTAAACGCGAATGAAGTTTCGCGACCACATGCTACTTCATTATAATGTCAATGCTGTACTACAAACACTTACGTACTTAATTTCTTCACATTAGTAGACATCGAGCTTATTACACAATATCTAAGCAAGATAAAGAAGGCTTAATTCTTGCTATAACGAGGGTGTCCCATTATCTACCTTTCCCCAGGAAAGGGAATTATTATTCATACCTCAACTCATTAATTATAATGAGAGATCACATAATATATTCTTTCATGCGCATATGCGTAGAATTTTTATAAGTCATTAGAGATTATTACTAAGAATAGATAAGAACATTCTTTATTGCACATAAGAAAATACTAATAGACATGAATTAAGAATCTTATAACTAGAACAATCGGCGGTCTTATAGCTAACAGTGATTTCTTCGGGAATGGGTCGGTATTTAGTGCGCATATTTTAAAATATATACAATCAAATATACATATATTAATAGTAAGTAAAAGAAATAAAAAATACACATACATATTTGTATACAAATATATATACATAGAGTAACATAGACATAAATAAATTACTGTTTACAAATTTAAACAGTGATCTTTGAGGAGTTTATTAAACGATGTAAGTGACTTTGCACTTCTGATACTCATCGGTAATGTATTCCACACTTAATAATCTACGGTAATACTTACTAATTGTATCAGGGATTTCGTACGAGTTATATGTGAGGACGGTTGTTTGAGCTTCCAGAGTTTGCAGCGGGGAAATCATAGGCGCTAGATTCTTGAGAGTTAACTAATTTATTTATTGGAAGATTACAAAGCAGTCGGTTGAAGTTGGTATTCAAAAGTGTTTCAAAAATTGAAGTATCGTCTTTCTTCTGTCACGGTGACGTTTTTTGCTCGAAGTTATAATAATAATAAGCTCGAAATTACTTATAATAATCTCGTTAAGAAAGGATTAGCCATCTCTTAAATAAGAGACTCTTAAGCCCCTAATCAATGGCTGTTTCAAATAAAATTTGCCATCTCGCCTCTTAGCAGTCACTTAAACTACCTCTCGATGTTGGTTATTTTTGACAGTTATGAGTTACTTTACCACCTCTTATCCTTAAGAGGAGTTTACGGGTAAGATTTTCGTTAATCAATTGCTGAGCAGTTTCTTAAAATTTGACAAACGATTATAAGTACAGCCATATAAGTGTAACTACTCTATCACCAATAAGCTACGTGTATCAAGTAGCGAGAAAACGCCCAGCTAAGAATTTTCTAGTTTAATTTTTAAACTCTGCTACTGTCTTTATTTAGTACTAGCTGACCCGTGCCCACTTCGCTGGGTATCAGAAAAAATATTAATCAAAATCAAATATACCCTATGTCACTCAGGAATAATGTAGCTTTCCACTGGTAAAAGAATTTTCAAAATCGGTTTAGTAGATCCAGAGATTACCCCCCCCCCCCCGTCACAAACACACAAACGTTACCTCTTTATAATATTAGTATAGAAATGTGTATTGCTACATCTGACGTTGAGAATCCAAAATACATACAATCCATAACCGACCAAGGGTTTATTATAATTCATGGTTCACTTATCCAAAAAGCTTTTCAAAGCGCTTTTTAAGATATTATATTATTATATTGAATACACCCCACGCTTTTTTACAATAATGTACATTCATTTTTTTTACACTGTACTTAATCAAATTGATTAATTATTTCTTTTTTGCACTCCACGGACCCCATTCATCAGAAACCAAATTTATTAAATTTTATTTTCTGTTTTTTAGTTGGATTTTTAATGAAAGCGTGTTTTTTTTGTTTTTTTTTAAACTATTTATCACTATTTATAACTATTTTTCATTTTTTAGTTATTTTTTTTTAATGTTTTTAAATACAAGCTTTTGAGATCCTGCATATCATGTAGCAGCAGAGTGCTAGCCAAGACAGTTAAAACGAGCCCAAACACGACGGGTCTATCTTGTTTAGTACAGGAGTTCCTATGGCCACCTTCCGACTCCATCATCAGATCAGCTCCATGGTACTATATTATTGCATTGTCATCGACCTTTGACAGGTGTGCGAAGTTTGAATTAAATCTGATCGTTCAAAGTAGGACAAAATCGAGCTCAAAGGGGTCGGTTACAAACATACATACATACAGGTGAAGCTAATAAAAGCATGTTAAAAATACATATTAATATTATTATATACATACATAAAGCATAGTAATATATATATATATATATATATATATATATATGTGTGGGTTTTATTTGAAGAAAAACAAAACAAACTTCCTTAGATCAATCTTACGTCGTATATTTCCCAACTACCTCTTCTAACTCACTATATTTTTGACATTGACTTTAATAAAATCATATTTATAAATAAGAATAGATAATGCGTGGCCTGGCTACCGAGTCGTAAGGCATCTTCGAATCCCACACGGCTATCCTGCATTATTCATCTGACCCAGATGAATGTGATACTTCATCTTCATCGAGATTGGACCAGGGTTTCATCAAATCTGCTGAAGTAGTGGTATTCATAGGTCCTTCGCCATTGCCAATTTTTCTTACAGCATATCTGTCATTTCTCTTCTTCTCTATAATCTTGTATGGTCCTAAATATTTCGGATGTAACTTATATCCTTGTACAAATTGTGTTCTCTTAATCGCAACTAAATCTCCAATTTCGTACTGTATAGCTTGTGTTCTCTTTTTATTGTAAACTTTCCTATTTTCTTCCTGAATTTTCTGAATATTTTGCTTCGCCTTTTCTCTAAGTTCTAATCGTTGGTTTTGAAATTGTTCTAGACTTTCTTCTTGTATTAGCTTTAAGATATCATCATTTTTATCTCTCATCTTCGTCCCAATCAGTAGTTCAAAAGGTGTCATTCCGATGCTACGTTGATATGTTCCATTTAAACAACGTTGTAAATTTCCAATTAATCTATACCATTTTGTAGGATCATCAATTGTAAGTTTACTCAAAACATTTAATATTATCTGGTGTACTCTTTCTACTTGTCCATTTCCTCGTGGTTGGCCAGTAGTTATCATATAGTGTGTTATATTCTCATCATTACAATATGACTTGAAATCATTAGAGGTAAAAGCAGCATTTCGATCAGTTATGATTCGTTCTGGGGAACCAAAAGTGTCTTGTTGCAATCTGAGCTTTTGTAGAACTTCTTCAGTCGATAAAGTCTTGGTTGGATAGATCCATGTAAATTTTGTGAAACCATCAACTACTGTGAAAATATACTTGTAGTTCTTATTAGTCGACGTCAGCGGACCAAGGTGATCAATATGGTAAGTAGACAGTGGTGTATCTCCTTTATCAAGCGGATGTAAGTACCCTTCCTTCTTATCTTTCTTGTGTGAAATTAATATGCATTCTACGCAATTATCTATCACTGATTTTATCTTTTCTTTACAATTATCTATGTAGTAGTCTCTGTTAATTAATTCTTCTGTTTTCAAAATTCCAAAATGACCCTGTTCATGACATTTTCTTATTATTTCATTCTGCATCTTTTTAGGTACAACAATCAGTTTAGTTCCATCTTTAACTTTATATAAAACTCCATTCTCCAGAATAAAATTTTCATATGACTCCTTTTCTAAAATTTTCTTTAATAGTTTTATCTTTAGATCATCATCTTGAGCTCTCTTCAGACGTGCTGTAGTTTCGGTAAGTATTAGACTAACAGGGTTTCTGCTCAAAGCGTCTACGTGTCTCATTTGGGTTCCAGATCGGTGTTCTATCTTATAGTCAAATTCTTCGAGTAGGAGTGCCCAACGAGCAACTCTAGGAGGTAAGTCTTTTTTCTGTAACGTCATAGTTAGGGCTGAGCAGTCAGTCACAATTTTAAAGCGGATTCCAAGTAAGTAAACTCTGAATTTCTTGACAGCTTCTACTATAGCTAATATTTCTAAGTAGTAACTATGGTATTTCTTTTCAGCAGGAGTAGTCTTTTTGCTCATATAGTAAAAAGGGTGTAGCTGATTGTCTTGTGGATTTCTTTGCAATAAAACAGCTCCATATCCGTCTATACTTGCGTCTGTATGTAATTCTGTCTCAAAATTAGGGTTGTAAATTCGTAAAACTGGTGAGGAACATAAAATGTGTTTCAATTCTTCAAAAGCTCTCTCACAATTTAGATCAAAGTTAAAAATAACATCAGTCTTCAATAATTCTGTTAATGGTTTTGCTATTATTGAGTAGTTCTTCACAAACTTTCTAAAATAGCCAGTTAGTCCTAAAAATGATCGTAATGATTTGATATTCTGAGGCTTCTTAAATTTTGCAACAGCATGTATCTTTTCCTTGGAAGGTCTTATCTCATTATCACGAATTATATAACCTAAATAATTTATCTCGCTCTGTAAGAATTGACATTTCTCCCAATTAAATCGTAAGCCAAACTCTTTAGCTTTTCGTAGTACTTTCTCTAGTTTAACAATTCCTTCTTCTTCTGTCTTAGATGGTATAATCAAATCATCTAAATAGGCAAGAACAGTGCCTTCTGTTATTAAATCCTGAAAGATATCATTGATAAAGCGTTGGAATACAGATGGCGCGGTGCATAAACCAAACGGCATTTTCTTAAATTCATATTGTCCTTGTGGAGTAACAAATGAAGTGTATTTCTGACTATCCTCGCAAACATCAACGTGTAAAAAACCATTTTTCAAGTCAAGTGATGTAAATAGTCTGGCTTCTTTCAATCTATCTACTTGATCCTCGATAAGTGGAAGTGGATATCTTTCTTTTATAATCTTCTTATTTAGCTTTCTAAAATCTATACATAATCTGTAACTTCCATTTTTCTTTTTCGCTAACACGACAGGACTTGCATATTCCGATTTACTAGGTTTTATTACTTCTTGATCTAACCACTCTTGTATCTGTTTATTAACTATGTCCTTCTCTAGAGGTGAAAGTCTTCGTGGAGTCTGGTGTATAGGATCTTCATCGGTAAGTATGATTTTCAATTTAACATTTGATTCCCTCTTTCTAGTCTTTAAGTTGTAATTATCCAGTAAATGTTTAATCTTGTCTTTATATTTTAGCTTCTTGATATCATATTTCTCATCAAATTCTTCTTCATAGTCATTAATTTGCGTAAGGTTTAATATTCTTTTTACAGAGATTCCATCGGCAGAGAAAATAATTTCAATATCTCTTAATATCGGGTTTCCAAGTATGATATTAACAGGAATTACATCATCGTCGATAACGTGCATCAAGGTTTCGAAATGAACGTCGTCGATTTCAACTTTTGTCATAAAAGATCCCTTCGTGCAAACTTCGTACTCGGCTATTCCTGATAACTTGAGGGTATCTTTAACATTATAATCATTATTCTCAGGAAAGATTTGTTTATAATAACTCTCACAAATCAAATTCGCATCGCTTCCAGTATCAATAAAGGTTTGAACTATAACTCCGTTAATTTTAGCATCTTTATATGGCTTAAGAATATCTGTACTAACTTTCTTATCTTGAATTTTCAGCGTCTTATTCGTAGAACTTTGACATTCCTTTGACTTATGTCCATATCCATTACATTTGAAGCATTTAATACCTTTAGTACAAGCTGGTGATTGGTGGTCGGTTTCACCACAATTGAAGCATCTTTTGATAGTATGATTTTTGCGTCCGGCTGTCATCTGAATAGGTCTTTGTTGCATCTTGTGTTCTTTAATCTGTGCATATACTTCAAGTTTCTTTCTAAATTGCTTGATATCAGTGGCTCCGTAAAGAATGGCTTTATTTATTTCAGAATCACGAATCCCATCAATAACATATTCAATAAGTGCCTCATCCTCTAAATTTCCATGCAACGCCAGTTCTTTCATATGCAAGAAATACTGTTGATATGTCTCATCTGGTTTCATCTTGCGTGACGCTAATTTCTTGTGAATGCTAGCACTATTTAACTTCGGACCAAATTCTTCTATTAAAGATTCTTTGAGTGTATCCCATGACGTAACAGAGCCTAACGATCGCAAAAATAATTTAGCAGTACCTGAAAGCAGTCTCTTCGCGTAAACAAGTTTCTCAAGATTATTCCATTCCATTAAATTTGCAGTGTCATTAAAATCGGTTAGCCAATTCGTAATAGGGTAGGTATCATCGCCTGTAAACGGTGTCATCGACTTTTCCAAGTCGCTAAATGAAATTCGTACTCTGTAACCAGCTTCCGAACAATTACTATCTGAGTCTTCGATATCCTTATTTTTCTTCGGTGGCATCTTGTATGATTGGTTGTAAGTCTTTCAGTCGTAAAAAATAACCAATTCATAAATCTTCGTCTTCATAAAAGAAAAATAATAGTCTTTATTCCAAATTGTGGGAAATTTTATGCGCTGGTATCATTATGCAGATTAGTGTCGGTAAAATAGCACACAATCACTCGTCTTGAATTTTAATTTCGTTCTTCGTTTTCGTCGGTAAAACAGCACACAATGACTCGTCTTCAATTTTGATTTCGATTTTGTTTCGTAGTCTTCAAGTAAAAACTCACGTAAAACAATGCTTCACAGAATCCTTGCATGATCCTGGTATAATCCTGGCACGAGCCCCCATAAAGTTGTGGGTTTTATTTGAAGAAAAACAAAACAAACTTCCTTAGATCAATCTTACGTCGTATATTTCCCAACTACCTCTTCTAACTCACTATATTTTTGACATTGACTTTAATAAAATCATATTTATAAATAAGAATAGATAATGCGTGGCCTGGCTACCGAGTCGTAAGGCATCTTCGAATCCCACACATATATATATATATATATATATATATATATATATACAGTGGTGGTCATCTAATTAGAAACACTTCTTATGAATAAAGAAAGTATAACTTCAACGTACAAATGTTCGTAAAAATATACACATTCAATAATTAATAATCATGCAATAATATAGCCACTCAAATAAAAAACTCATTAAATGCATAAAATATAAAACATATCTTACTTTTAATTACAAAATGAGTTTTACACATGTAAGAGTTTATTTTCTGTTACTGGCCGCTTGGACGCCTAATTAGAAACATTTTCAAAAAGCATCCATAGCTCGTTCTTTTTTTGAAATTGGAGAATAACATTTCTTTCTTGGCTTTTTCTATTATTTTGGCGGCAATAAAAAATTTAATCTGAATTTTATTTTGTTCAAAATGGGCAAAAATAAAAGTTGTGACGCGTCAACTAGGCAAATAATTGTTAATTTACATATGGATCATAAGTGGGCGTACAGAAGAATAGCTGAGCATTTAAATTGTTCTGTTAAGAAAGTTTTTAATGCAATTTATCATTATAAAACACATGGACCTGTTGAAAATGTTCTTAGAAGGGCTCAGCCAAGAAAAAGTTCTCCCAGTGAAGATACGCTAATCGTTCGTGTTGCTAAAAAGACCCAAGTAAAGGCTCCAACCAGATTAAAAATGAAGTTTTTTCGTCTGATGACCCGAGAAACATCTCGTCAAGACTGATACGCCGAATATTAGTGGAAGCTAAATTGTTTGGAAGAATCTCTCGAAAGGTACCGCTACTTACCAAGCAACACCGAAAGAAGCGATTATTATTCGCTAAAAAATATGATAATTGGACGGTACAAGAATGGAAAAAAGTGTTATTTTCAGATGAAACAAAAATAAATATGGTAAATTCCGATGGAAAGCGCTATGTTAGACGTCCTGTAAACAGTGCTTTTAATTATAAATACACAAGGAGTATAGTCAAGCACGGTGGCGGTAACATTAAAGTTTGGGGGTGTTTTTCCGGATGTGGAGTTGGACCCGTTCGGAAGATTGAAGGTACAATGGATCAATGGCAATACAAAAATATCTTAGAGCACACAATGATTCCCTACTCGGACGATCATTTGCCTGTAACCTGGATCTTTCAGCATGACAATGATCCTAAACACACGGCCAATAGCGTCAAATATTTCCTTAGCGAACAGCGTATATCCGTTTTAGACTGGCCAGCAAATAGTCCGGATTTAAACCCGATAGAAAATCTCTGGTGTATTTTTAAAAAGAAAGTCTCAAACAAACGTAACACCAGTCATAACGAACTATATGAAGCATTTGTTGCAGCATGGAATTCAATCCCCCTAGAAAATGTATGAAATTGATTGAATCAATGCCACGTCGTTGTAGTGCTGTTATTCAAAATAAGGGATACGCCACTAAATATTAATTACAACTATTGGTAGGCTGTGGATAGTAGCTATTTCGTAAATAACAATACTAATTACTAATACTTAAAAAATATTGCTTTTTATACTTTTTTGTTGTTGTTTCTAATTAGTTGACCATTATTGTTCATACCTTAAAACTGATTTAAATGTTTTTCCGTAATGTAATATTAAAACTGCACATGTGTAATGGGATTTATAATGTTTTTCTAATAAATGATAAACCGTTGAACATATTGTTGTCCTATTTATTGTTTAATTAGAAAATAAAAACGATTGCGGTGAAGTATCTTACATAATGTCAAGGACCGTTGGTAGTGTTTCTAATTAGATGACCACCACTGTATATATATAATATTATACTTTATAATAGTAATCTTTGGTTTGGCTTGTCTCACTTCTAGTGGAAGCATATATTTTTTTATTGCTTGAGTTCAGCAGACAGGCAGATGGCCCACTTGTTGGAAAGTGGTTACCATCGCCTATGGACATTTGCAACACCAAAGGTGCTACAAATGCGCTGCTGCTCTCTTAAAGGATACTGGAACCTAGCCAATAATGCCGGAACACAACACAAGGTTGTTATGGCGACATACTTAAGACCAGGGGTGGTAGCCATCCAGTCGGCCAAATGCCCTACCACCTGGCTGTGGGTTGTTTTGTCGCCTCTTACGACAGGCCGCCCGGTCACAGGAAATTGTATTCTTTCTCCGTTCCTGCACGGATAAAAATTCCATAATTGGACAGCTTGAACACTGAATGATCCATTGTAAAACTTGGTTGTATTGAGTGGAGTTTCTAGTTTCACGTTCACTGATGACCTGAGGAATTTCTCCTATAGAATATGTATGTTATTAACCAAGCATTCATGGAGTTCCACTTAACAGAACACAAAGGAAAAGAAATTCAGTTACAATTATTAATTACACACGCATTAAAGTAATGATTAATATTAAAAATCATTTTTGTCTGATCAGTCCACATAGAAAATCTTGGACCAGACTTACGACCATTAGCTTTTGCTAGACAATATAGACTTTGTAGATTCCTCACGGCATAGTATTATATGGCCAAAATAGTAAAAATATCAATTTTATTTCTGTTATTCAGACTTTTTTATAACAGACAACCACACAAGAAAATTACTATAGTGATATGCGTAACAACAGACAAAACTGCCGATCCGAACACCCGGACCTAAGTAAATATGTAAATAAAGTTTATTTTAAGGAATTTACTCAACCAGAAATTGAGCTTCCTGCGTTATAATAATCAATGCGGCATCGAATAAGCTACCAGACTACAGAAGTATTAAGGTGATAAGCAGGTTTAGGTAATTTTAATTCAACGCTTTCAGCAATATTAATTTAATTAGACTAATTGATAACGGAATAACCTACTGATAAACTAACCAATTGGAAATTGATAAAGGTTTTTGAGATAAGGATGGTAAATATGATATTCCCGGAATGCTTAATAACTTTGTGACATTTTTTGTAGGCGGAAGGTAGGCGGAACCAAGTTAGCTTGACATAATCATTTACGTGAAATAAAACTAAGACGGGTTTAATATTACTGTAAAGTAAATTTTTATAATATTCATTATATTAATACGTGAAGCAAAAACTTTGTACCCTTTTTACGAAAATTGCGCGGACGGATGAGTATGAAATTTCACACACTTATAGTTTATATAAAGAAGGAGTGCAGAATGCCAATTTTTTTTAATTATTCACAAAATATACATTAAGAGCCGCTTGCAAAACGGTCGCCTTTAAATAAAATTAGTTAATCATATTAAACTGCCTAAATACGTTTTACTCAAAACGCATTGGCAGTTCTTTAAACATATTTAGCGGAAAATTTGGCGTTGTGCAAGACGCAAATTGTATTTAAGGGCGTTAAATACGTTTTGTGTTTCTTAAATAAATTTAAGCAGCCTTATGCAAACGGCCCTTAATCAATAAAAAAACATTACACACTACCATATTTTACACACACACGCATATATACTCTTTTATTTATTATTATAGTCAAATTAACAGTGTGGCCTTGGTGAAATCTGTGATTATAGAAGTATAGTCTCTAACAACAAAATCTTAATAATGTTCAAACTTATAATTTAAATTAATTATGGTCGAATTTCAAACACTGTGCGACCACAAGTTTCCATCAAAGTCTCTTATTATATTATTTGTTTTGTCGCCTCTTGTATTCGCCTTTGTATTCTTCTTCAAAACTTAACAAAACGTACTTGGATAAAATTTATTCTAATCTTGATATATAAAAATTAATATCTAATAATAATAATATCTAAATGACCTTTATAGAATCGTAAATTATACATTAGATCATGTGATGATCTTTAGCAAAGTTGTTGTATATGAGCCAAAGAATGTTTCTGAGTTGGTTCACAATTGGACCCGGTAGGTCGCGCTGCTGTCAGCATATCGATTGAACCTTTTCCGGGCAGAACGACGTCTGCCGGGACAGTTAGTTGTGAAATAAAAAGTTTTACCATATTACAGTATGTATATCCGTCAGAAAGCTCAATTAAATTCTCCCACTCCGTATTGCGAATAACAAGCGCGGAGACTATAATTAAAGTATAACACACGTAATAATTAATATACGAGTATTTCGTACAACGCACCTTTCGGCACAATTAAAAGTAACACGATGTCTGTTATTTGTTCAGCCATGTTTCAGCTAACGAACACCGTTTCATTAAAAGTTCCTAAATGCTACGATACGTCCATTCGATACGATATCTCCTAGGATGTAGGGTTCTTCAAAAAAAGTGACATAAAATTCCTTCGAGGTAATGTAATGTTGAAAAGTGATTTTTTTTAACCTTTCTGCTATACTTTCACTATAAATAAAAATTCGATAAACGCTACGTAGGTATACGTTATGTATCTTTGGACTTCGATTAAAACGTCAAGACCGGTCGCGTCGTAATCGAACAAGATGTAGCAGCAGTTCGCGCCAAGTGGCATGGGGTGACTAGTGTAATTTGGGAACCCGAACCGCCGGCTGAACCGGTGACACTGATTAAATTTACCATTAGGCCTGTCTTTATGTATGATAGTGAAATATGGTCTGTACTTGAACAATATATGTAAAAATTGTTTGATTACGAATAGGGAAGGATCGCTTCAAGATCTCTTCTCTGCGGTAGATTTTATATAAGACAGGATTATGTGAGGAAAATAAAGTTCTAGTCATCCTTCAAATTTTGCTGGGTGGAGTAGGCCCAAGAAATGTTTGCTTAAAGTGATGAAGGAAATAAAATGCTAGCACGCATTCTATTACAATACAGTCCAAAAATAAAAAATGCTAAACACCGCTCGAAGTGGAGAAGAAGAAAGCTCTGAGCGGATACTTTGAACGTAACTGACGGTATACTTTTATCGGTGCAGGAACGGAGAAAGAATACAATTTCTTGCGGCCGGGTGGCCTGTGGTAAGAGGCGACAAAACAACCCACAGCCAGGTGGTAAAGCATTTGCCCGACTGGATGGCTACCACCCCTGGTCTAAAGTATGTCGCCATAACAACTTTGAGTTGTGTTCCGGCATTAGTGAACAGTTTCCAGTCTCCCTTAAGAGAGCAGCAGCGCATTTGTAGCATATTTGGTGTTGCAAATGTCCATAGGCGATGGTAACCACTTTCCATCAAGTGGGCCGTCTGCCTGTCTACTGTATTCCAGAATTTTAAAAAAAGTTCACTTTGAATATTGATAATAAATTGTCTTCAGTCAAGGTAGTTCCAATTCGCCTTTCAGAAACATTTCAGCGTAAATCAAAGCTCGCTTTGGTATAATTTGCAATTCAGAGCACTAGAGTCGGATTTCTAGGATTAATACTTTTGCATGACTCTTACTTCTTAATTTAAAGGTATTTCATTAGAAAATGATGAGAAGAATGGTATGGAATGGTACCTTCGTCTTCTTTTAACCTACGCACCGGTTGCTATCGGCTGGTCGTTAATCATAATTTCCTTGAGTCATTACGCTCGAATACGCAAGGGTCCTTAGTAACATTTCCCGAAATAGAAAAATATGTATAAAAGTTTTTAACTGGACTGGTTGCTGGGTAGTTTTTTGCCGTCTCTTCTTCACCGAAACACATTTTGAAGTGGTGTACATAGAATAAGAAGTAGACTTTTTTCAAATTATATAGGTATACTTATGACCTTCAAAAATGTTGTTCAGTTGAACTTAGCTTGAATAAATGCCTTTGAATTTGATTACATAATACTAGTGTTACGAGATGCAGGACTCGAATTAAAATGCCGTTGGAATTGCTATAGAATTTATTAGAACTGTACAAACACGTATAAAACAAGTACAAAATGAAACTGGAAGCAACCAGTTCACACTGCACGATTCAATGCAATTCACGCGCAAAGTCCGTCACTATGTCGCTAATCGAATGTATTACACGTCTTAATCGTATCGTAGTCATCGTTTGACTATCCCACCCCTCCGTTCGGGCATTGTTTTATACTAAAATGTATAAAAGGGGCCGCGTTAATACGCACATCTGGCAAGCTTCGATGAAATGCAATAAAAACAAGGATTAAGTCATTCGACACTAATTACAGCCACAAAATAAGTACGATAACAATAGATTTTTTAAAGTTTAAACACGAAGTAATAAAAGAATTCGTTTTTACAACATGCAGATGGGCGGTGATTGTCGGTATGCAACAATATTATTATTTTAGCACAAAAATAATCGTCAACTGAGAATATGCTTGTTTAAGAAGGAATGCTTTAATATTACGCTCATAAGATTGTATTTTGTATATATTTAACTTAAGGGAAGCAGGTTGTTTGTCATAGATTGTTAGTAGATTGCAATAGCTGTGCCACAAAAAAAATGTGTATGTGTGTGTGTGCGTGTGTGTGTGTGCATTTCACTAGCAGTAGAAGTGAAAATTCATAGACTATACTCATAGATAATTCTTCTCTAAAGTTTTTTAAAATAAATAGAAATACCTTTAGTGTACAACATATTATAATTCAAAAAATTCAGTCTAAATTACACTTTAAATCACTAGCATAAAGTTCAAAACTCAATAAGAAAATTGTACATAAGAGTTATGTACAATTTTCTTTGATCTATGTATAAAAGTCTGCCTTGAATAAATATCTGCCTTAAGTATATACAGATAGAGCTAATTTGAGAAACTAACAGGTAAAGAGAAATGTGTTTATGAGGTTGAACTTTTTGTGTTTGAGGTTGAACTGTTTATCTCTTTTTAGTGTTACTTTCTCGTTTCATCGATTTTCAAATCACAACGATTCTAAAGAAGTTTCACTTCAAAAATCAATTTAAATAATAATATGTTGACGGATGTAGACTAAAGGAATTATATTTATATTATTAAAAGTTAGAGCAGAATTATCTGTAATATCTATTTTGATATAAATACCGTATATTCTTTCATATGCATTTAATAATATAAAAAAACTGTTATTTTGACATTACAGACAGACACTTCAATTTTATTTATCTGTAGAGAAGATATATAAATACTGACACTGACACTTTTGTTGATTTTGGCATCAACGCCTTTGGCATTGATTTTGCCAATGTCGCCGTAAATACAAAAAATATACGAAAATGAAAGGTGAACTAATGTAGCAAATTAAGCTCTATAAAAGAAATTTTGACCGGTACATTGTAAAGTAAGGTTTTCTGTATACCTGTAAATAGAATAAACTCATATAGGTTAGACTAACACTATAGATAAATATATAAATATAATATGTAATTCATATCTTACAGAAATGTACCTGTCAACCCTTAAATTACGTGACTGTTACCGGAAACGTGTCCAAAAACTCTTTCATGTGAATGCTGATACGACGTGTAAGTTATGTAGGGTTATTACACATTAGACAACTCCGTACAAAAATTGTCATTCGCAACGACTATATAGTCGTCTATTTCTAGTCTTTATAGTCGTTCTTTTTTTTGAAACAATGCAAGTAATATCAATAGTCAAAGATTGAATGACTTATATAATAAAACAACATAAGCTATCGAATCTCGAATAAAATGTGCTATGTTTTTATTAAAATAATCGTTTGATGATATGGCTTCATGAGCATTAGTGTCAAAAATTTAGACTGTGGCAAAATGCGTCTTATTTAAAGCCACATTTGTGTATATATGTTGACACTGGCTAAGCTTTATGGGAGGGTGCATTAGTCCTGTTGGAAAATCCATTGTTATCCAGCGAATAGAGTATCACTTAATAGTTAAATCATAGTTGCCAGTAGGTATGTGATTTTGGAAATGTTGCGCCTTGAACTGACCTCTTCGTAGGAAACACTTCATTAAACCTTTACACTTCTCAGATGATGAATGCGCTGAACATAGTGAACAGAGGCTGGATGTCCATTTAACTTCTGGCGTAAGCCGTATTGCCGTACTAACTTTTTAGTCAGTCACTAAGTTAGGTTATTTGATAATATTTAACGCCACCCACAATTAAAAACAATGTCACACAAATAACCCATTACGTCCATCGCCATAGCTACGGGAAATGTCTTATAACTGTAACATTCTGTAGCTCTTAACAATATATTAGGCTGACTCAAAAAAATTGCCCAAAAGTTTCTGTTAGGTACCAAAATATGCCTTGTAAAATATGAGCCCTAAATACTAATATTAAGGATGATTTCTAAGATAAGGAAGTTCTCTGCCCTAAGAAGACAGAGACATAGACCTTATTAATATGTATAATAAAAGAAATCAATCATATGGGGCAACTAGTTGTCGATTGAACTGCAGTGCACCTCTCGCCTATTGTGCAATACCTTTTGCTTTTCATACGTGTATTTCACAAGTGTACAAAATATACGTTTTCCAAGGGGAAAGCACCAATGATATCGTGTTCTTTCATGTAAACTTGTAAAGCGATGCGAATAGAAATGCTCTACCCCTCTTATCTCTCTAGAGACTTCAACAAGGTGACCAAGAGTTGTTAAAGGGCCGGACATTCTAACAATACATTTGTATATTCCTGAATGAAAAGGAATTGTGGCGAACACCTTCACAATGTTTGTGTTATATCAAATGTTAGCAAAACTTTCAGAAAAATAAAAATGATGTTTTATAGTTTTGTAAAGATAATATACCTACGTACTTCTTTATTTTGATAACTTTTTTTTTCATTTTCACCTCATCTTGCCATAACAACCTTGAGTTGTGTTCCAGCATTAGTGAACAGGTTCCAGTCTCCCTTAAGAGAGTAGCAGCTCATTTTTAGCACCTTTGGTGTTGCAAATGTTCATAGGCGATGGTAACCGCCTTCCATTAAGTGGCCTGACTGCCTGTCTGCTGAACCCTTGCAATAAATTAACCGGTCTCTTTTCAGAGTAGATATATTATTTAAATTAATTATTAAAGTTATATAAATATTAAGCAAACTATCAATATGAAAATAATAAGAATATTTGAAATAAATAATTTATTTATGCGGATAAATCTGCCAAATTCATGTCGCAAACAGTGAAGGATTCCGTAGAAGCAACGTCCATTATTTATATCATTAGGTTAAAAAGCTTTAAAAGAGTATATATTCGACATTGCACCATATCTCCAAAACTACTTAACGGGTTTTATTCAAACTAATTTGTATTACCTTAAAATCTTCAGATATTTTCACAACGTAGTTATAATATTAGAGGATTTTTTTACGACTATACATGTATAGCAGTAGCAATCTTTATATTTTTTGTAGTTATATAACATATTATAATCTTCTGAGAAGTTGCATTTCAGACGAAGATGAAGTTTTATTAAATTCAAATTCATAGATAGATAGATAGATAACACTTTATTGCTCACCAAATATACAATTACAATATTGTCATGGTAGAAACAAAAGGCGGCCTTATCGCTGAAAGCAATCTCTTCCAGGCAACCTAACTTAAGGAATAATTTAATCTAATCTGGCGATGTAGGTGGTGCAGATCATTAAATAACAAATATCATAAATAAACATACTTAAACTACATAATTTATAAATAAAATACACATACTTAAACTACTTTATAAATTAAATACATACATACATATATATTAAATAGTCTATAATATAAGAATTAGGCATAATTATTTAAGGAAAAGTAGTGTTTTCTGAGTGCGTTCTTAAATGTAGGCGATGTTTTGGCCTCTCTGACAGTAAGAGGCAGCGCATTCCAAAGTTTGACAGCCTGCACTGTAAAAGAGTTATCATAAAAGGATGAAGTGTGTGCAGGTGTAGTGAGTTTACGATACGTATGAGTGCGCAAATTGTGGGATGTAGAAAGGCGAAGGAATTCAAAACGTTCCTTAAGGTAGGGAGGACTACTAGGAGTAAATAATATGTTATAAAATAATGAGAGAATTCATATTATTTTCAGAACTTTAATAGTTTTATTCATAAACTAAAAGAATTTCTAAATGACACGGCATATTATAATGTGAAAGATTATATTATTGACAGACTTTAAAGTACTCTATTATTTTCATATACTCTATAGTCAATAGTCCTGTCTGTGATAATTGATCGGTCCCAGTAGAGCAGATATTGAACAATACATTTATTGTCTGTATCATATATATATATATATTAAAGAATGACATTTCTCTCCATTGTTAACAATAAGTTAACTTAACTAATGTTTGGATGTGATAATCGAATGAACTGACACTTCTAGGATTATGAAATTTAATCTATGCATGGAGACAGGCCTATTATGTTGAACTATATGTGTAATTTATAACATATTTTTATATGTAACTACCCGTTTTCGCTGCAATAAATTGAATTTGAATTTGTTTCCGCTTGCTATTGTTGCCAATTTAGCCCCTTCGGGGCTAGATTTAGCCCTTGTTCTGTCTGTTTAGCCCCATAATAATGATTTAGCCTCTACCTCAAATTTAGCCCAAAATTATAATCTCTCAATAAACAAAACCATAGACATGCAAAGAACGAAACGAAATGAAGTTTTTAAATAAGAAACGCCTAGCAAAAGCTAAACTCGCACACTTTATTTTGTGTAGGGGATTCCCCGGATATACTATAACGTTCCTGTCTTAGTTTTATTAAGTATTTCAAGTTTTTATTGCAAAATACCTAAGTGATAGTGGATGTTCCAGCAGAAAAGAAAATTTAAAAATTAAAATTAAATTAAATCGGCAGACAAACACATATTGTATATCCCCAAATTAAGCAAGTTACGCTTGTGTTATGGGTAATATACAACAGACTACCCGATCCCAGACACCCAGACCATAGTAAATAACGGACAAAATATCTTTCCTAAATTTACCATGCCAGTAATCGAACCCGGAGTCTCTGCGTTGCAATGAGGTAGGCCGATAAAGGCTTAGCCCGCTCAACCACAGAGGCCGTCAAAGTAAGTAATAAATTATGCTAAACATCAACTACTTTTATTGTTTTATTAATTATTTAACGATTTAGGCCTTCTTTTAATTTTTGGCAAAATCTAGCCCTATTTGAGATTCGCTCCAGCCCATAAATCTGATACCTGGTTGGCCACACTGCGTCACCTGTGTAAAGTTCGTATATATTATTGTCTACAAAAGACAGTCCGCTAAAACAAAAACAGCTTGACAGCCTAATACCCTGTATTTGGGAATTGTAAAGGCACTGGTTCTGAAAGGTCTTTTGTGATTTATTGCCAGTCTGGTACACTGCTGCTAGCCCCAGGCAACACTGACCCGCATTAGAGGTCAATGTTACATTGTTTTCCACTGTTTATTCAAATATTGAAACTTTTTGCGCTACGAATAGAATTTATGAATAATTCCTTATCTATTAATCTGTCTAGACGTTTGTTGCTATCCGTGCAGGAACGGAGAAATAATACAATTCCCTGTGGCCGGGCGGCCTGTCGTGAGAGGCGACAAAACAACTCACAGCCAGGTGGTAGGGCATTTACCCAACTGGATGGCTACCACCCCTGGTCTAAAGTATGTCGCCATAACAACCTTTTGTTGTGTTCCGGCATTAGTGACCAGGTTCCCAGGTTCTCCCTTAAGAGAGCAGCAACGCATTTGTAGCATCTTTGGTGTTGTAAATGTCCATAGGCGATAGTAACCGCTTTCCATTAAGTGAGCCGTCTGCCTGTCTGCTGAACTCCTGCAAAAAAAAAAAAAATATTATTTAAGCACAAAAAGAATAGTCAACTGAGTAATATGCTTGTTTAAGAAGCAATGCTTTAACATCACGCTTAAAAGATTGCATTTTGTATGTATTTAACTTAAGGAAAGCAGGTAGTTTGTAAAATTAAAATTGTATGAAATTCGGGTTAATAACATAATATACTATCGATATATTATGAAGGAAATGAGGAATGAATACGATTGAAACCGTCGGAATGAAGTCATGTGAATAGCTCTAGTGCAAGTATGAATTTAATTTCTATAATCCACATAAAGTTCACGCAACTTAGCACTCAAACCACTTAAATGTTACTCCACACCTTTAAGCCAAAGTAATCCAAAACTTAAATAAACAGGAACTCACTAATTCTAAATTCCGTAAAGTTAAGGCCAAAAATCTAAAGCGAAGAGTAAATGAAGTAAAAGACGCACTTTGTATGAATAATGTAGTGGCTGATGGATTAAAGCTCTTTGGGGATGCCAAACGTCGAAATGGGGGATTAGCTTCACATATGCGAGCGACCTACGGGATTACTGGATTACGCTGAGGGTAAATAAAAAGGTGATAGGATGGTACTCATGTTACATTATTTTGGAGTATGAAGGGTATGAGGTAAGGAGAATCATCTCTGTATATAAAGAAGTGTCCATCGAAATGCATTAAATTAGGCGGCAAAAACTTCGCAAAAAGTATCCTACATCCTTACAACTGACGATACTTGGAAGTACAGGTACAAATGTTTGAAGAAGAAATTGCCCACAAACTTTGTTGGCAGTCGGAACGTTAATAAACAATTATAGTAGTTTTTTTTCGATACAGTGATCCAGTTGTAGTAATTCCACTAGAACACGGTAGAACAGTTACTATTCAATGGTATTGCGAAGTTTGTTTGCCTCAAACTTTCAGGGAGTTTAATAGCGAGGGACTAAGGAGCGGTGTCCGTAGCATTCTTTTTCACCAAGATAACGCGCTCTCTCATAGAGCTGCTAGAACCATGGATTATTTCAATACTTCGGGGGTACAAATAATACCCCATCCCCCGTACAGCCCAGATTTAGCTCTGTGCGATTTTTATTTCCCACCGTGAAAAAAATGCTTCGTGGGCGATAATTTAACACTGTAGAAGAGTCCATCGAAATATTTTGGCGGTTATTTTTCAACCAATTCAAACATTCATTTTTCAACGTTTCGAAAGATGGTTTACCCGAATGCATAAGTCCATTGGGGTTGAAGGGAATATTTTGAAAAGCTATAAATAAACAATTTTCATATTATCACTAGTTTTCATTTCACTAAATATTTTTGGAATACATACATACATACATAACTTCACGCCAGGTCCCTTGCGGGGTAGGCACGAACAACAGAACGCCATACAGGCTCATTCTTACACACCTCACTTGCTTCTTTGACATTCATAGCTCTTGTCATGCACGCTCGTCTGTTCTTAAGGCTCCTGACATCACCTTCTGCTAATACACGATCAATTTGATCATGGAAGGTGTGTCGTGGCCTTCCGCGACTTCTGCATCCATCCACTTTTGCATTGTATATCTGTTTAGTCATTCTTTCATCATACATTCTTTCCACATGCCCGAACCACCGGAGCATTCCTTTCCTTACCTTCACCCCGACACTCTCTTTCAGACCAACTCTCTTTCTTACTTCGGTATTACGAACGCGGTCCGCGAGCGTCACTCCGCAGATTTTGCGCAGTGCTCGCATCTCGACCGCGTTTACTCTACTTTCATGCTCTCTGTTCCATACCCAACTCTCGCTTCCATACGTGAGCGTAGGTACCAGCACCGCGTTGTGTATGGCAAGCTGGGCTTTCTGGCTGAGGTTCTTAGCGCCTAGAAGTTTACCTAACGCTCCATTCACACTATTCCCCAAATTTACTCTTCTTTCTATGTCAGCGGTGTACCTTCCATCCCTGCTAAAAGCACATCCAAGATATACAAACTCATTCACTTGTTCCAGCATAACATCATCGACCATTATCCTTGCATTCGTTCTGGTTTCTTCTCTTTCAAACACCATAACCTTTGTTTTCTTCGCATTCAAATGTAAGCCTCTCGCCTGACAGTCATCTTTCATCATTGTGACTAGTGTTTGCAGTTCTGATGGCGATTCGGCTAAAAGCACGGCATCATCCGCATAAAGCAAAGTGCTAACAACTAGATCACCCATCCGCACCCCTATTTTTGTAATAGCCAACATTATATAAATACAAATAAATATACAGCACTGCTAGCCACCCATTAAAGTCTGTCTTATTACAAAGTAATAACATTACAATCTTAACGAGCAATTATGCTGGACAACTGCCCATTAACTGACAAATAAGGCAATCAAACAATTAACCTGCAGATAAACATCGTATATCACAATATCGCTGTTCCATCATTGCAAAAAGTCTTACCAACAACATACGCTTTGTATAATCGGTATTTCGATTACTTATTTTATCTAAATTATTATCAGTACACTGGCAGACTGCCCACCTGATGGAAAACGGTTATCATCGCCTATGGACATTTGTAACTGCCGCTCTCAAAAGGGAAACTGGAACCTGGCCACTAATGCCGGTTAATATGCCGGTAATAATACAAGGTTGTTATGGCGACATACTCTGGTCCAGGGGTGGTCGCCATCCAGACGGGCAAATAGCTTATTTACCACATGACTGTGGGTTGTATATAAACTGTATTTTTTGTCCGTTCCTGCACGGACATAATAAATAAATAGTTGTTTATTACTACTTTACTACTTATAACTAGTTATTTCTCAAAAACAAAAAAGAGAGCTATAAAGCTTGCTTTTTTTATTATCAAGCAAAACAGGAGAAGTCCAAATGCCGAAATGTATTGAAATGTGTTTTTTACAGGTCGGCGTCTAGGTTGTAACAATATTTAAACAATTCGAGATTAAATTAAGATTAATTAAGGGCCGCTTGCATAAGGTTGCTTAAATTTATTTAAGAAACACAAAACGTATTTAAAACCCTTAAATGCAATTAGCATCTTGCACAACGCAAAATTTGTCACCAAATATGTTTAAAGAACTGTCAATACGTTTTGTGTAAAACGTATTTAGGCAGTTTAATACGATTAACTAATTTTATTTAAAGGCGATCGTTGTGCAAACGGGCCTAAATGTCGTATTTGTTTCAGTCATAAATTTGTTTATCATAAATCGAGCTATCTATAAAAGACAGAGAGATATGTTTCTGGGGAGTTTTTAGTCAAAATTACTTTGGAAGCAGAGGTAGAATCCTGACTTTCAATGAGTATTTTGTAGGCTTCAATTTTAATATAAATATATTTGTTTTCATAAACCAATTTTTCAAAACAGAGTAATACGGTCGCCCAGGGGTCAAAATTCGACCATAATTAATTTAAATTATAAGTTTGAATATTATTTAGGATCTGTTGTCGAAGACTATACTTCTGTAATCACAGATATCTCCAAGGCTACACTGTTAATTTGACTTTAACAATCAACAAAAGAGTATATATGCGCGTGTGTGAAATAAATGTAGTGTGTTAATGTTTTATTTTTATTGTTTTGCATTATTTTTTAAAAATATTAGCATTCGTCGCTCTTCTCTATATAAACTATAAGTGTGCGAGATTTCATAATCCTCCGTCCGCGCAATTTTCGTTAAAAGGGGTACAAAGTTTTTGCTTCGCCAATTAATATTGTTACGAGTTGCGGGACTCGAATTAAAATGCCGTTAGAATTATTATAGAGTTTATTAGAACTATACAAACACGTATAACACAGGTACAAATATAACCGAACACAATAAATCCAAACGGTCGTAGAAGGTCGTAATTCAATAAAACGCACAGTATGTCATGTAAGAGGTTCCCGAATGTACACACATCTCGTCTTGATCGTGTATCTCGCTCGACTGCCCCCTCTCCCCATCAGGCGGTCGTTTTATACCTCACAAATACAAATGAGCCCGTATCGTAGTCGACGTAATCTGTAACACCTGGCTAATGATTCGGCCGTAAGCGGCCATAAACGAGTACAATAAAACAATGTGCTGTTCTCTAGAAACATATGCCAATATATAAGTAAACAAAAGAAAACGATCATAAAAGGATTATAATTAGTTAAAATGCCGACGGGTAACAAATATGCTTCTACAAATCTGTTCGTGGAATTTGTCTTGATCGGCGCCTAGGTTGTAACAATATAATGATAATCGTGTTCAAACAAAAGACATATTACTTAATCTTAATTGTATCATTCCATGTTCCAGTCTCCCTTAAGAGAGCAGCAGCGCATTTGTAGCACCTTTGGTGTTGCAAATGTCCATAGGCGATGGTAACCGCTTTCCATCAAGTGGGCCGTCTGCCTGTCTGCTAAACACCTGCAATAAAAAAAAAAATAAAAAAAAACATTATAACTGTACGACCTTTTGCCTTCCAGACTCATTTCTGTCGTCGCTGCCTAAATAAAAGTCCTGGCGTCATAGCACCCATTTGCTTATTAATTAATATTTTTACGAGCAACAATGGTTGTAAGAAACAATAAACATTTCGTTGTTCTATTTTTGGAGTAAACAATTTATGCCTGTCCGTTATAGATGACAGCGTTTTGTTCGATGAAAAATGGACCGAAGAATATAATCTGAACAAATTTAGTAGTAGCTATAAATAAGCGTTGGTGTTAAGTGATTGCTGGTTATATAACTGCGTCGCATTACATAAGTATAAACCAGGGTACATTTGTTATTTTCTGAAACAGGCAAACAGGTTGAAGATCTATCTTGTAGAATATGATCGACGCCTATGAAAATTTGCAACACCTAAATCTAATTCAATTATTTTCAAATATAAACTTAAACAAATTAAATCTAAATTTTTAAATTATTTGCGAGAGCACCATTTGATTTGATTTGAGGATTATTACTTCGGGCTCTAAAGTCAATCATAACATCTTCATCTCTCCTATAATATTTATATACCGAGGGCTTTATAATAAACGGGCGTACAGATAAAAGTCTAGCCATACCGCCTCCGCCAGGTCCCGTTCGATGGGGAAGGCCCAGGTAATGTTGGCTTGACGTTGTGAAGGATGGACATACGTACCAATGATCTCAAAACGGGGGATGCTGAAGACCGCGCGAAGTGGAGTAGAAAAAGTAGGAAAGCGGACCCTGGACGTCGGAGTGAACATAAAAGTGCAGTTTTACACAAAGGACAAAATTGAGAATAACCCAAAACTAGTTGATAGTATAAGGCTGAAATTTTGAATATCCTTTTTTTGGCACACATGCATACTGGCAAGAAAAAATGTCATTTTTGCATATACGCCTATATTTTATGAAGCCCTTGATATATATAAATATATATATATATATATATATATATATATATATATATATATGTCTTTTTTCTATGTCTATTATACTTGCCATTTCAATATGTTATATATATACTTATTTATTCTAGTTATATTGCAAAAGTGCACGTTCAAATTTTTTCTCTAATCCATCCTAAGGTTGTCTGGAAGCTTTGCTTTTAGTGATGAGACCGCTTGTTGTCTCCTGTACTTAAACTTCTTGAATTGTATCTTAATGTTATGCAATAAAGTATATTCTATTCTATTGATTTGATGGTCAACTACCCTAATATGTGTTATATAAAACAGCCGAGTAAACTTAAAACTGTACTAATTACTCCTTAGACAGGCGTATCCAACGAGCTATAACTATTCTGGACAGAACACAATTGAGCTCAATAAGGCTTATTTTCCTAGATCGACCTGAAACTAATTACACACGTTGTTATCGGCGGTTTGGGTTAACCGTTGATTCGATACTGTCAATCAATTGATAGTGGGGTATTCGGAATACCATTAGTAGCTTATTTGTGGTTATTTACGTTTGTTTGTAACGTAATTTGCAAAAGGAAGCCCTTATTTCCATTTTATGATTACGAATTAAAAATGAAGTGATTTCTGACTACTTTCTAAGGTTACATAACTCTTTTGGCAAAAACCGTTTTGTCTATTTCTACTACATATGCCATAATCATTTTTTTTTTTAATAAACATCTCCACACATCTCTAACGATCCAATGATCGTTAGAGATGTGTGGGAATATTCGAATGTTTTACTTTATTGAAGTGATAACTTCTTATGGGAGAGTAAACCGCTTCGTTACGTAACGTGTTACGACGCCAGTCTATCTGGCTTCCCCTCTCTCACGGAAGTTATCACTTCTGTCTGGCATCCCGAGACGCACACGTTTTCAAACCTTTGTAAATTTTGTGGATAAATAGGTCCAATAGCTGTTATTTTTTGACAATATGTCAATTCACGTAAGATATAAAACTAACAGCGCGTTCCATTAGTAGCTCACACGTCCAAAATACTCCGGTAGCCATTCCACTTGGAAACCGCGAACGTTGTGGTCATGGTGAAAACATCACTAATGACGTCATCATTTTCGATCACACAACGCTCACAACGACCCATGTGAAGAGGTGGGTCGAATAACCGTTCACACTTGGGTTTACGATTGTGACGCCGGCAAGCAAGTGGGCGGGAAAAATCGCGGTCATGAACGTGGTCATTGTGAGTCTCTAATGGAATGTAGCCTTTGTTACAGAGAGTAGTTGTAAGGAGTAGAATAGAATAGAATATCATTTATTGCATAAACTGTCACATACATATAATTTGAAGATGTGTTCTTTGTAGAAACGACTGTTTGTCCTTTCGAACGTGCAATACAGGCAGTTTATAATGTTGCCTATAATATATTATTATTACCATTTCATTTCACAATTTTTCTGTTATTGGTCACAAAAATAATCCAAAAAAAAATCACCCTATTAATAATATAAATCTAACATTAGTTATGATTAAGCAGTCTTTAAAAATCAAATTTAAAAAAATATATATTTTAAAGTCATAAATTATGGTATATTTTTTATTTATATGCAATTATTAATTAATTTAATATTGGTTTATAGTATTAAAATATTCTGTAAGGAAGTAAAAGCACCTGTTAAGTAACCATTTCGAGAGCTTTCTTTTAATTAATCGTATATGCTTTTAATTTCCGTTAGATGCGAGGGCAACTTAGTATACCTATATTAGCAGTATCATGTTATATGGGAGAAGTTGAAAAACTGCTAGAGTAATGCTGAAAATAGAGATTCAAATATAGATATTTACACACACACAGTAGCGCTGGCGTACGAAAAACTAAGATATGAATTAAAAATTCTTGAAGTGCCATAAATTAAATTAAATGCGAATATAGAAAACCTCGACTATTTACGTAGTCTAAAATAATATAGCAAATGCTGTGAGAAAAAATATTGAGTGATTTAATTGTAGTGAATTTTGAATAATTTAAAATAAAGCGCAAATCTTTCAGTCCTTTTTTAATTTTTCGTCTCACTCTAATTACTTCTGGTGGTTCCTTTAAAATCTATCCTATGCTACCGCAGCACCACCCTTATTATCCGCGTTTGACGGACACTTTCAACACAGAGATGATACTCCTTACCTCTACCTTCCATAACTAAAATGTAACATTAAAATAAAGATTTGTAAACATTATGCACTTCAGTGTAATTCCAAATTGTCACAACTTTCGGTAGTATGGCGATTCAGCAAAGTAACGTAACCAGCCTTCTGAGAAATTTATCCGTACACTTCGGTAACCTAGGCTCAGTATTCTACTTATGGTTAAGGGATTATGGGTAGAATACAATATAAGCTAAGTTTCCTTAATTATACTTCATAGTTTACAATTTAACGTGTTGTTAAATTGTAAAAGTATTGTACATTAAAAATACAAACGAATTTCAAATAACCTAGATTCATGCCCTATTTTGACAAAGAATCAAGTGGAAATCGAATGAAATGAAATTGCCTCCAACGGTTTTTTTTCGCAGTGCAATTGTATTTTTGGGTTCTTAATTTCATGAAAATGAACTTACAACACTTGCTCAATATGGTTTAATAAATTTTACACATCGATAATCTCGAAGCCGAAGTTTCGTCACAAAGTTTTCTTTCACCGTCAATACATGTTAATTGTAAATCTATATATATATATATATATATATATATATATATATAAAAAAGAAAGACGTATTAGTTACACTATTTATAACTCGAGAACGACTGTACCGTTTTGGCTGAAAAGGTAGGCGGCGCTGAGATCGGGTTCTAGAATCTTCCTATTCACCTAGAGTGATTTAGGTGATTTTGTTTCTGTGTGTTTGAATGGGTCCCCGGATGGTGATTCACAATTAGAACCGGTAGGTGGCGCTGGGATTGGGTCCTCGATTTTTATTTTTTCAGAGCAGGACAACGTCTTCCGGGGCCGCTAGTACTATATATAGGTTAGGAAAACTACTCTTCAACAACCAACAAGATCATGTACAAAACAAAATTTAAATAGACATTATAAATCCTGTTCTAGGGAACTATTTTTAATACTGCCTGCCATTCACCGTGGTGACGTGTCTACAACAGTATTCTCTTCACAACACTTTATAAAGGAAAATATGGAGCGTGTTATATAAAGGTAGACGGTGACTGCAATTTCCGTGGCGAGTGTTAGGTACGGCCGGAACGAGTCGATATGACGACGTGACACAGCGTATTCCCACTAATGGCCTTAGCTAAGACGGGCTAGGCATGTGGAGCGTGTAACCTTATCAGACGTAGACGTTTTAGACCAGTCATTTTATTTATTAAGAACTCGCATTAAGTTAGTGATCATAGGACTGACTCGCAACTTCTTTGAAAACAACGATATTGTTACTAGTTGCAGGACTCGAATTAAAATGCCGTTATAATTACTATAGAGTTTATTAGAACTATAAAAACACGTATAACACAGGTACAACTATAACTGAACACAACCAGCCCATACGTAATGCACGATTCAATAACACGCGCAAAGTCCGTCACTAAATAGATTACCGACTGCCTCATATCTCAATTGGGGCATTGCTTTATACTACATACATACATAACTTCACGCCAGGTCCCTTGCGGGGTAGGCACGGACAACAGAGCGCCATTTAGGCTTATTCTTACACACCTCACTTGCTTCTTTGACATTCATAGCTCTTGTCATGCACGCTCGTCTGTTCTTCTTCTTTCTTCTGCTTTATACTCTACAAATAAAATATGTCTTATCGGCCGCGTGGACTAAATTTCCTAGAATCACACCTGACTAATGACTACCATAAAAGATTACAATACACAATGGGCTGTTTTTCTAATCACAAATTTTAAACACAAAGTAAACAAAAGAAGTCCAAATGCCGAAAAGCTAATAAAATATCTACAGGTATGCAAGTGTGAATTTGTCTTTTGTCGGCACCTAGGTCGTAACAATATTTATTTTAAGACAAAAACAAACAAGAAGATTAACTTAAATCAACCAAGTGACTGTGTACGCCCACGCACATTGAGGGATTGCGTAGAGGCATATACATCCACAGTTTTACTTACTTGGCTACACAAAAAATCACCACAGCAGACAGACAGGCAACCTGATGAAAACAGTTGCCATCGCCTATTAACATTTGTAACACACGACTACCAAAGCCTGGAACCTGGTCACTGATGCCGGAAGATAACTCCCGGTTGTTATGGCGCCATATTCTAAGTCTGGGGTGCCATAATCTAGCCATTCAGACTGGCAAATACCAAAAATATACCTGGCTGTGAGTTTTTTATTCGCTTCTTATGATATGCCGGTTGGCCGCATAAAATTATATTATTTCTCCGTTTCTGGATAGATCAACATTTCTTTTAAAATGATTTTTAAATTTGATTTTTTTTTCACTGTCATACTTAGTCAAAAAATCGACGAAAGAACATCGGTATAATTTTTCAACACTCATAATCAGTTACGTATATGATTAGTCCTATTATTTATTCCGAGATATTACAACCGTATTTATATAGCAGAATATAGATAATATTATATTATCCATATACTAAATAAGTATATAGGCCCACTACTTTCTGAGAAAAATGGCTGTGATGTGGAGAAGGGGGCGGTCGTACATGACGATCGTCTAAGGCATCCGTTTTTACCAAAAAAGTTATGAATATGGAAACATAAAAATATCACAGTCGACCCACATTTTTAGATTAAGATTTTTTCTCTTCGACTGATTGTTAAAAAATTACTATAGCAGTGTTTCTTTTATTTTCAGGTCGGAAATGTTTCTCACCAATCAACAGCACTAATGAAGCAATCCGCAGACGGGATATTGAAGTAGCAGCCGCTCGAGCTTTCGTATTGCAATAAAACACCCCTGCAAAATCAACTAACAATAGCTGCCAAGCAAAATCAAACTGTATCACAATAGATCAAAGAAAGAAATTCTTAATTTCCAATCTGCAATCCAATGGCTCTGCTCGGAATCGGAAAGTCATTCCAAGCAATATGTCATTTAAAGCAGACCACCGATTGTAATCAATTACACAATTACAAAACGAAAAAGCTTCGTGACGAAGTCGTTTATCAAACTTGACTTGAATATAGTTATTATTAAAAGCATTAGAATAACAGAAAACAGATGTATGGTTACGCCAAGAGACCGAAACAATTAATCGTCACCCAAACCAGGGACTCGTATGGCGACTCAAGGTCATAACTCCCACCGTCCACTGCCTAGCTTTGTTGCTTTACCTTCGTGTCTTCTCATATTGGTGTCTGTAGTTCTGTTGCAACTTAACGTGGTGGACGCCTCCTTCGACTTCAGTGAATCAGCTTTAGGAGTAGCATCCAACCTCACAAACCTCAACTCAAGCGCTAACTGGTCATTCTTCGATTACAACAGTACACATATTAAGCACGTTCATATAAAACATACAAAATATTCCATACCAGTTACTATACTCCTATCTACATTATTCCTAATAGTGATAGTTGGAACAATAATTGGGAACATACTAGTTTGTGTTGCTGTGCGTTTAGTGCGAAAATTGAGAAGACCCAGCAATTATTTGATCGTTTCCTTAGCAGTTAGCGACCTTTGTGTGGCTTTAATGGTCATGCCGGTTGCCACTGCCTACGATATATTGGGAACATGGCCATTCGGACCTGTTATTTGTGACTTTTGGGTGTCAAGCGACGTTTTATCTTGTACAGCTAGTATACTAAACCTTTGTATGATCTCAGTAGACCGGTACTACGCTATAACCAAACCTTTAGAGTATGGTGTAAAAAGGACTCCAAGAAGGATGTTATTTTGCGTTTTTATAGTATGGATAAGTGCAGCTTTCATATCGTTACCTCCAGTATTAATACTGGGCAATGAAAAGACTGAAACGTCGTGTTCTGTTTCACAAAACCAGGCTTATCAAATCTATGCAACCTTTGGATCCTTCTACATACCATTGACGGTTATGATCGTTGTTTACTATAAGATATTCAGGGCGGCTAGAAAGATTGTAAAAGACGAAAAACGTGCTCAGTCCCATTTGGAAACGCATTGCTATCTTGAGATTAATGTCAAGAACGGCGGTGCAGCAGAGGCTAAGCTACTAGGAAGCCAGCCATGTCAACCACCCCCAAGGGGCTCAACGGCGAGTACTAATACTACAGTGAGTAACTTAGTAAGTGTTGGTTTTGCTTTTTGTTTTTTTTGTTTCAATTAATTTGCATCAAACATTTTGAGAACACTACTGAGTAGTTTAATATTACTTATAAAACTTTACTTTGTTTCAAATTACTTCACTTTGCAAATTACATTAATCACGAAAATGTTTTATAGCGAAATTCGTTCATAGCAATGTGCAGTGTAAACAATGTAGTCTAATCTTAAAGGTGGTTTATTTTGTATTCCATTATTTTTCTTCAAAGTTTTGATATATCTGACATGTGTAGTTATGTATATAGTTCTAGTATTCAATAATCAAGTGTTTTAATACGTACCAAAGCAATCTTTTTCTTTATCCAAATATTTTGAGTAAAAAGAACTCATTATACATAAAATATAGTTCTGGTTCGGAGAACCTAATTAAAAAAATAGCAAGAAGTTTAAGATTAATGTACCTAGTTACAGTTTTGTTTTCAAAAATCATACATTTTTAAAGTGAACAATAGCTGTAGAATATTACTTATTTTTGTGCAAGTATTATGTGTTTGTGAGGAAAATCTCAATGGTTTAAATCGAGAACTCCGTTGTTTGACGTCAATGAAAGATTTACAAATTGGGTGAAAATATATTTAACGAATGAAATTTTAAAGAAACGTAAATAAAACTGTTTCCTCAAGAAACTTTGTAGGTGGAGAAACTTAAAATAATCTCACAATCATCAATCATTAATATTTCAGAATTTTGTGGAATATTATCATATTTTTTTGTTGTTACAGATTAGTGTAGAGAAAACAGAAAGTACAATAGGCAGGTGCTTCAGCGGACAACGCAAATCCAATGAGTCGCAATGCCCGATGCTGCAGCAACCAAAGACACCTACAAAACCTATTCACACCATAAATCGATCTCCCACCACACTAGCACCAAACAATAAGCTGCAAGTGAAAGAAAGGCAAAGACACCCTTCAGAAAGCAGTAATAAAGTACCAACAAACAGAATTCGCTCATCGCTCTCAAATTTTGCTCAAAAAAGTCACATCGCCAAAGATTTACTCCACTCCCAATCACCGCATCAGAAAAAACTTCGATTCCAACTCGCCAAGGAGCGAAAAGCTTCTACAACCCTCGGAATAATTATGTCAGCATTCATAATATGCTGGCTTCCGTTCTTCGTGCTGGCCCTTATCCGGCCGTTCGTCGACGAAGATACAATTCCTGACGCAGTTAGTGCTTTGTTCCTTTGGCTAGGTTACTTAAACAGTTTGCTTAATCCCATTATCTACGCGACATTGAACAGGGACTTTAGGAAGCCATTCCAAGAAATCCTATTCTTCAGATGCTCTAATTTAAACCACATGATGCGCGAAGAGTTCTACCATAGTCAATATGGTGATCCAGACCAACATTACTGTGGAAATAACACGACAAAGATGCATAATTACGATGAAGGTGTTGAAATTGTATCAGCTGTGGATCGAGATGATACAAGAGCATCGGAGAGCTTCCTATGATTGTCAATGCCAGAGGTCGTTCATAGAGACCTAGATACTGTGATCTAAATAAGACTTTTTAATGTAATAATACGGATGATTAATAGTGTTGCTTTCAATTTGTGTATTTATAAAAAAGGCTGTTTTCAATCAACTAGTCGTTACTTACGTGTACATTGTATAAATTCTACACACTTTAATTCCAAATGATGGTAAAAATATAAGCCGTGAAGTTTAAAAATGTAAAATTTAATTAAAATAAGTCAGTAAATCGTATCACATTATTGTAGGTATGGTATCATGTTAAATTGTATCAGATTATATAAAACAACGTTTCGGAATGCAAATGAAATGATTTTAATTTGATTAAAACATTTCGGAATGACCAAAGAGGTAATATTCACTTACTCTAGGTATTTATAATGTTTAAGCTGTTGTGAATTTAATTGATATAAAGATTTAATTGATTAATGTGTTATATATTGTTATATAAATAAATGGTGTATATTTGTCATAAAGGTAGCCAGAAGTATTAATTCATGTGATAGTAGATATAGCACCATTTTATTTTCAAATATATATAATTATATTCAAAAATTTGTATTATATATTTGACACATTTCATTTAATACATTCAGACACTCTAGGTTGGTCTTGTAATGTTGGTATCTTGTACAAAGATATTGTAGTAGATAATTGCAGTATTTATGAAATATTATCGTAAATAATAATAGACACTGCCAGTGAAAGTAATATTTTGAATTAAGCAGCTAATAAAATATCAATTTGAAACGCGGAACTATCTATATATTTAATATGATATATCCGGTATGTTTATTCGTTTCCTTCATTGAGAATCTATGCAATAAAGAATTTATATTTATCTTACTACTGATAGTGAGTTACTATTGAATTCGTAAGATCAATATGGATTTATAACTGATTAGAAGTTTTCATGTGTCTTTTGATGACCAAGTTCAGGTAAGCCAAAGGTTTTTTTCCACATTGTTCAACATTTTTTTTTTTCGCTAGAGTACAGCAGACAGGCAGACGGGCCACCTGATGGAAAGCGGTTACCGTCGCCTATGGACGTTTGCAACACCAGAGGTGTCACCAACGCGCTGCCGGCCTCGAAGAAATCTTATGACACCCTTTTTAAAAAACCCCATGTCGAAGCGCTGTGGGAAAACCACGGCTGGGAGCTCATTCCAAATCCCCACGGTGCGCAAGAGGAACGTTCTAGAGAACCGTTGCGTACAAGAGCGAAGCGGCTCAAGGAAGTGGGGATGAACACCCAGCCGATGGCGTGCGGTGCGGTGGTAAAAAGAAGACGAAGGCACCATTCTAAACAGTTCCTCGGAACACTTTCCGTTATATAGTCGGTAGAATACGCAGAGAGACGCGAAGTCTCTCCGAAGGCCAAGCGTATCTAAGCCGTCTGTGAGTATGGGATCGTCGACAATGCGAACGGCTCGACGTTGGATACTGTCCAGGGGATTTAGCTGGTAAGCGGGTGCCCCGGCCCACAAGTGTGAGCATTACTCCATATGCGGCCGCACCTGGGCTTTGTATAGCACAAGGCGTTGCCGCGGAGTGAAGTACTGCTTGGACCGGTTTAGCACTCCCAGCTTCTTGGAGGCAAGTTTTGCCTTGCCTTCAAGGTGGCCCCTGAACTGTACATCGTTTGCAATGTCGACACCAAGGATCCCAATACTCTTCGAGGTGGTAAGGGGTGTTCCTTGGAACTGAAGCGCATGTACGAATGGGGTTTTCTTGGCTGAGAATACGCAGACCTGTGTCTTTGTGGGATTGAAATGGACAAGGTTTTGTCTTCCCCACTCAGCGACTCTCTCTAAGGAGTTCTCTACCTTAGACACAAGTCTAACCCGACTTTCCTCCACAAATGATCGAGGGACGTTTGCACGTCCAGAGTAATGCGCGTCGCCAGTGCTGTCATCCGCATAACAATGAATGCTGTCAATGGACAACATATCATTGATATGCAAAATGAACAGCGTCGGCGACAGCACACAACCCTGGGGCACACCAGCATTGATGGGCTTGATGCTAGAGCAACAACCGTCGACAACGACTTGTATGCTGCGCCCATCAAAGAAGCTGGATAGCCAGGTGCAAAGTCCCTCGGGTATCCCGTAAGATGGTAGCTTCGATAGAAGAGCCCTATGCCAGACCCGATCGAAGGCCTTAGCAATATCAAGGCTGACAGCCAGAGCTTCCCCTTTGCTTTCAATGGCTTCAGCCCAACTGTGGGTGAGGTACACCAGAAGATCCCCAGCGGAGCGACCATGGCGGAAGCCATATTGCCGGTCATTTAAAAGCTGGGAATCTTCAAGGAACCCTAAGAGCTGCACGTAAACGATAAAAATAATCTTATAATTATTTCCAAGATTTCAAATCCTGTAGTTGTGGAAATGGGTCAGTCACATCTGCTGTAGAATCGATGGCCGATAGAGTACGAGTAAACGGATCTTGGAGTAGAAACGCGTCTCGGTAAACATAGCTCTCTGGCTCGGTAGACCGACTTCTTGGATAGTCACTGATAGAGGCTAGATGAGGAAAGCAAGGAATGAACACGTCACTCTGCCGTATGACATGGGAGGGTTCTTTAAATAGGGCGTTATAAAATTTCTCAGAGGTTGGCGAACACTTTAGCGATACCTCTGGTGTTGCAAATATTCATAGGCGACAGTAACAGCTGTCCGTCATATTAGTCGTCTGCCTGTTTACCTGCTACAGGAAATTAAAAAATGTACTGCGAGTGGCTCTTGATGAAAGTACGTACATACGTATGGACCAAATTCTATCAAATCAAAAAACAATAGAATTCATATATTTCTATATCAAAATATGGTTTTATATTTTCGAAAGTTTCTTGGTATATTCTATTTAGTTTATAATATAATAAGTATTATATTTAAAATTACATAAGCCATAATTTAATAAATTGCTACGGATTGTGTAAAATGATGTAAATTTAAAACTTATAATGCCTAATCTACTATAATTTCCCTTATATCCGAGCATTTATTAATATGTACATAAGACCATTCTTATAAAATTGTAAAATCGCTATAACTAGTAATTAATTAAAAATGTGTAAAAGTCAGTCGTTGTAAATATTATTATTAACAAATTAATTAATGACATAAATTAATTTGTAAGTACTTATAGTGTAGGTGTAATAATGCATAAACCGTGTGGGGAAACTACGCTTGGAAAAAATTATTTGACAGTACGATTCGATGTTTTATTGTGGTTGTAATAAAGTTTAAATTCCTTTGATGTAGTTTCTTTCCATTGTGTATATTGTGATTGTTTGTGGGTAGATTTATAAATAACCACGTACGTCTCGTCTCATTTTTAGATGTAATATATACCGTGAACTGACTACGTAACTACCAGAGATCAATACCGTTTATGATCAATATATTACTAAAAATCAGTTCAATTTTTAGGCAGAACTTGAAGTGTAGATAATAAATTACATTCGTAAATTAATAAATATTTATTGCTTCTTTGAATACAGTATAAATCTTAAAATTAGTAAGTAAATTAGTAAGAGAGTGGTGCCTGTATCAAGTTATAAACAAACCTCTACATTCAACAATAGTTGACTGATTTATAGAAAATGTACTAATAAAATTTGGAACGCTGTTTTTCTCAATTCTGTTTTTATATTCTTTAACCAATTGTTGTAGAACATTGATTGCCATTTGCCAGGTGGTAGGGCATTTGCCCTGCATCTACCACCCCTGGTCTTAAGTATGTCGCCATAACAACCTTGAGTTGTGTTCCGCTATCAGTGACCAGGTTCCAGTCTCCCTTAAGAGAGCAGCAGCGCATTTGTAGCTCCTTTGGTGATGCAAATGTCCATAGGCGATGGTAACCGCTATCCATCAAGTGGCCCGTCTGCCTGTCTGCTGAACTCCTGCCATAAAAAAATAAAAAAAACAATTATTTTTTAAAAGTATTCAGTGTAACATAACTATTCAGGTAACTAAGAACTGTATTGTTTGACGTTCTTCTCTTCTCTACATGGCATGTATTGATGGACAAAGTTCGCGAAGTTCGAGTGCCCTAAAATGGTTATAAGACTTAATTTCATACAATAATCAATTATAGTAAAACATTACTTCAACAAGAATGAAAATCGTGCAGGAAAAAACGTTACTCTAAAAACTCCTGAATTCTAAATAAACATGTAGGTAGTTACAAAAGCTATATCTCGCTTTTTGAAGATTTATGAATTATTAAAACATATTTTTAGATTAAATCAATCAAAAATTTACAGTAAACGTAAGTAGGTAAGTCATTCAATTTTTATTGATTTACCATAAAATTATATGTTAGGAGATTTTACGGGTTATGAATATACCTATGTATAATTGTATATGATTATCATTCCTACTATTTCTCTACAATGCTTTTTAATTCGGTACTTGACAGATGAAAAATATAGGCTGATTTTAAAATATATCGTAGATTACGATCTAAATATGACAAATAAATTGTTTTAACTAAAATATTAATTGATATTTTTGATAAATATTTTATTTATATTGCAGCCAGCCACGTGACAATGAACGTCGATCAGAGCGCGTGACGTCATAATGTGCAAAACACTATCAATGACTTCTCAGATGACACTTCAATGAAACAGATGTTTGTTTTGCACACTGTGACGTCATGCGAGACGCCATGACAGCTTGACGCGTTTTTGTGACGAAATGTCAAAATATTTATAAAATTGCTAAATTAAATATGTTTATGTTGTTTTTTTGCTGAAATATTAATATTTTGGCTAAAATAGACCATAAGGCTCAAAATAAACCTGTTTCTCAAAAATTGTCAACTACCGAATTCAGCAGCACCTGTAAGTGATTTATCTCTTGGCGACATAACAAGTTCTTAAACCGCTTACGCGCTTGTTTTATCCCTACATTAATTATATTGGAACATCAATTTAATTCCACATTCTTTACCTTTCAAAATTATCTAAATTACAACCAAATTGTAACTCTCGTTTATTAGAAATACACAGGTGTCTCTTTAGTAGAAATAAAATTTTAATCTGAAGAGTATTATAATACTTTTGATTTCTCATATTAAGAAAGTTAGGAGTTGCCTGATCATAGGCCTTTCACCCCTTGGACACGATTTTCCCTGCTGTCTTATAATTTAAAACTATGCGAACAATAGCTAACATATGCTACTCATGTCCCAACTTTTTTTACAGACACTTAAATCGCGGCATAAATTGTGATAAAAAAATAAAAAAAATTGTAACATAGCCAGGTGGTAGAACATTTGCCCGACTAGATGGCTCCCACCCCTGGTCTAAAGTATGTCGCCATAACAACCTTGAGTTGTGTTGCGGCATTAGTGACCAGGTTCCAGTCTCCCTTAAAAGAGCAGCAGCGCATTTCTAGCACCTTTGGTGTTACAAATTTCCATGGGCGATGGTAACCGCTTTCCATCTAGTGGTCCGTCTGCCTGTCTGCTGAACTCCTGCAATAAAAATAAGATTAAAAAACATACTTTTCACTTAATTATTATTTAATCAACATAAATTTGAGCGAAATATTTACCATCGTCAGCGACTTCTGGCTGGTAGAATGCCACAGAAAAAGAAATTTACTTGACGTTTCATATGTGACGTATTAAATTAATTAATCAAAAGATATAGATTTAACGCCGGATCTCATCTTAGCCACTCGAACTATTAGCGCCCTCACTACGTTCGTGCGGCCAAACCATCGCATGCCTATCTAGGTCACTTTCACCTCTTTAACTACTACACAACCAAAGTCTCTTTACGTAGTCAGGAGCATAAATTGTAATATAAATATCTAATTAGTGTATAGCCATGCCGTACCTCTGCCATAAATCCATCAATTATACATGTAGTTTAATCGTTTTATTTACATCAATGAAATGTATTTATTTATGCGATAAAAGCTTAGTTGATATGGAGAGATACAATTTATTACAAGATTTTATAATTTAAACTCTGAACTATTATGAACGAAACGAGCGACTGAACATCGTGAACCATTGCGACATAAGTATATAGTGCAGCGCAATTTTAGTAAAAGAGAAAATTATATTTGATTAAGGGAGTGAGGGTCTATCAGACTCGGAATAGCCAGCCATATAAATAACATCTGTATTCAAAATTAGCTAATTCAACAAACTTATTTCTTACGCAAGTGATTTCAAATGATTTATCTTTTACTAAATGTGCGCAGAAGGTTTGCCGATAGCCTCATGATGTCATGCGTCGATGGTCAGTAGGGTTGACAAAAAAGGTTGCATAAATAGTTGTTGCAATAAATGTATTACTTTAATGTATTACTGTAGCTACATTACATAAGTATGTATATACAATAGTAGTAAGTAATCGTCGGCAAATCTTCTGCGGGCGGCTTGTAGCCGACAGACAGTTTACTAAGCTCCTTTGGCTGTATTCAACCATCCATTTTATACCAGGTGTCTCACCACTAAACATATTTAAAATGAGTGAGTACTGGCTATAAGGTGCTTGCGTTGACACAGAGTAGATGTGTTTGAAAATGCGTAGTAATATTATGAAACAATAATCATGCAAACATTAGTCTATCTCCACATCAAGAAAACTTTTCTCGTATTATCTATAGTATAGATAGATCGATTTTGTGAAGTTCAAAAATGTGCAATAAAATATTAATAACTATGTATAGATTTTTGCGTTTGATTGCAAAAAACTAATTAAATAAAAAAATATTCTTTTTGTTCCATATAATTATCGATGGTAATTTTTCGATCATACTTTGTAACAAAATGTGTTTCGAAAGTTGTTCATCTAAATGTCTCTTAAAAATTAAAGTTGAAGTATTAAATCAATAAATACTATTGTTATTATAAACGCCTATAAAAACTATATAATTGTAAATTTACTTATTTTGCAATCAAATACTGAAATTACGTTTAAAGTAATATAATGACTAAAACCAAATTATATTTTAATCAGTTGTACATTATATGGCGCGCCAAACTTTACTGTCCCTCCATATTAGATGCAAAAATATTCGTAATATGCAATTTTATATAAAATTTGCTGCTTACCACAAAATTAAACTGTAATAAAAAATATACCTTTTATTTAATTATAAATTAGGTAAAATTTAATATTCTTTAACTCAACATCGCCACGTTTCGTTAAGTATGAAAATCAACACCGACGTCCCACCTTAAAAATTAAATAATCAAATGGAAAAAAGAAAATTTTACATACAGCATCTCAGTATTTGATTACAGTATCTATTGTATGTTGTATGATTATGAATTTAAAAAATCCCAAGAGGAAGAAAGTAATTTGTTAGATATTAAAATGAAATTGTCGTCGAGTAGCGAGTGAAATCTTTTGGCATTACTGTATTTTTACTATGTAGGGTCCTAAAAGCGACGAAATAAAAATTAGATTTCAAAAATTTCTTGTTTCATTTCATTATCTTTCATATCACAAACAAAAATTATTATGATTGGCAATTATTTTTAAAAAAAGTGTGCGTCTCGGAACGCCTGACAGAAGTGACAACTTAGCCTGCCTACCGCTGCCGTATGCGTTAGAGAAAGGGGAGCCAGACAGACTGGTCGTAACGCGTTACGTAACGAAGCGGTTTACCCTCCCATAAGAAGTTATCACTTCAAACAATCTTGGTATCGAGTCCGATTCAGGCTTCTTAATCAACAGACGCGCCGTTGCATCAACACACTGAAAAGTACAAGTCACAAATAGTCGCCCGTCTGTCGACCGACTACCGATTTGGATAACCTAACTCGAAAAAATCGAAAAATATCTCGATTGTTCAGTCAAGAAACGAGTGATTGTTGTTTCAGTTGTTCAAACATCTCTGTGTCGCCCATCGGTAGTCACAATCCCATGCCTACGCAAAGCGATCCTGTTACAAGAAGTGCGCAGAAGGTTTGCCGATGACCCCCACAACCACCCACCACCACACCACAACCCCTCCCGCCTCCAACAACCGCTACTTGCGGTCGTCTAATTCATACTACTTAGACAAGCCCCAGTCCCAGTCGTGTGAAGCGGGAGTGTCGACCATCGACAAACCTTCTGCGCACGTCATATATATATAATATCAACCCACAAACAGCTTCCTACTGAGTTCGTCTTTAGGATGGAATGAATCTACCCGCCAAAATTATCGAAGACATATTTGATTTCACACGTTCACAATCTCAATGTACAAGTTTTTTCATGATGTTTTCCTTCAACATCAGCAAGTGTTGAATGTAACAATATTATGCACACAGCACAGAAGTTAAGAAAAGCTGCCTGAGTGTGGGATACTACTTCAGTGGTGCAATTTCAGAACTAGCAATTGAAATGTTATATTACTTTTAGTGTTTTGATTTTTCACATCTGACATGGTTAGGTTTCAAATCCATGTCATTAGAGTGAGATACAGGTGCTTTAGTCGCTAATCTGTGGTGGCTTAGTGACTAAAGCACCTGTATCTCATTCTGCACTGTTTGTCATGAACAATTCTTGTGCAAATAATTACGGGTAGTAACCTAGCTGCATAGTGAGCATTAAATGTGTTTAAACACCAAATAAACGTTTTTTCTTTCTTTCTTTCTGAACAAAAGACATCGAGAGATAGATGGATTATGGAGCGTTTAAACTTCACACCATCATTTACCGCATGCCATTGCACGTATGGACCGGCGAGGGTCTGATGATACCCAACTCGCCAATGCAGTGCCGCAAATAGGGCGGTGCCACCGGTGTACACGCACAGAGCGTAGACTCTGGGGGGCGCAAGAATGGCCAGACCAGACAGGACTATTATTTTTTCGGTTTGCTCCTGATAAGTTCCCGCTGCGCCTCACACATACCTACATGTCAATATCATCAAAAACGTCTGTTAAATTGGACACAACACCGCGCTCATGTTTTTAGCATCGCACGAGCTTATTTGTGTTCTAGTTCTTTAAAAAAAATATTTTTCTTCCAAAATATTAGATAGTAGGTCCACCAACACCAAGGTCCTTGTGCGTTATTTTGCTGTCCTGATGATTTATTATACTAATGATATAAAGTAGGCCTATACATAGCATTGCTCTAGTTAGTTTTTTTATGTTTGCTTATAGCCAAACTGGCAGACAGATCCAATTGATGGTAAGTGGCTACCCTCGCCCATGGACATCTGCAACACTAATGCCTATCCCATTGAGAATTTATATATCTGTTTACGCCCTTTTTGAGGAGCCCCATTAATAGCGCTCTGGGAAAATCGTGGGAAGGAGCTCATTTCAAAGCTTGCTCACGTATGGCATAAAGGAGCAAATGCTACGTACAGTGGATAACTTCCAACCTATAATACCTAAAAAATACGTCGTACCTATAATATCTAAAAAAACAAGGGCGCAGTTATAGAAGCTCGCATAGGGCGCATAAAAGGCTATTTACGGCACTGCACCAACGAACAATTGTATCTGATTTGACAATAATTGTAATGCATCAGTGTACTAGTACAGACAAAAAAATAATATTAGATAGTTTGCAAAATTTTAAATAAATAAATATACGACAATTCTTGATAGAGGTGAGATTTTCAATACAAACATCCAATTATTAGTTAAAAACAATAAATAGCCTATAACTATTGTTCAGTTTGTCTTCCAAAAACAAAGCTGAACAACAAACATTATTGTTCAAGTTTCCGCCAGTACTCCAATTAGGAGTGTACTCGAAACAAAATACTCCCAAATTATTCCATGAAAGAAGTACGATAGACGGCTCGTTGCTTAGTAACCTATAATTATCTTAAACACCGTTTACATGTAAATTTATCAATCAGCCCGAGGCGGAAAGCGGTGCGTCATGAGTTGCTCGTTACGCAAATAAAAGGATCGTATTAGCGGAAAATTCAATGACATTATGATGAATATCACCTTGGCATTTTTCTCTAATGCATGGCTCAGTGTACAGAAGGGATGGTGAGAGCATATTGAAAAGCGGAGCGGATATCTACCGAAAAACTCTTGTAACAAATATAAGTATACTCGCGCAGCGCGCTTAACTTCCTAATACCGGGGGATCCTACCTTCCGAGATCTGGTAGAGAACCTAATCTTGAAATTAATCTCTTTGATCGTTCTGACAAAAATCTAATTAAGTTTAGGAATATGCGGTATGTTTCTTTATCTGCCAATGTGTGTCGCTTCACATCACGGATGATGGTTCAGAATTTTAAAAGCTTTGAGTAGGGGCATGGGAGGCCAAGACATAATAAATACCCTTTCAATAATTTAATCTACATGCTGCATGACATGCTGATCTACGATTATTGATCCGAGCCCTAGTTAGCCTAGGAGTATCTATTATAGAAAATGAGAACCAAAAAG
This sequence comes from Dendrolimus pini, assembly GCA_949752895.1. Classification (NCBI taxonomy): domain Eukaryota; kingdom Metazoa; phylum Arthropoda; class Insecta; order Lepidoptera; family Lasiocampidae; genus Dendrolimus; species Dendrolimus pini. The sequence continues at coordinate 7,493,202 of OX457147.1, read as the reverse complement.
AGTCGGCTCTTGAGATGGCTTGCTAGATATCTAGGACTGTTAAGGTCTCAGGGACTATAGCACCTGCCCGTCACATTTTACACAGTGATGGGAATTTTAACTGTATGACATTTTGCCGTGCAATTTTTAATTAGTTCAAGATGAACAATAGATATAGAAATTTATTGCTTTAAGCAATCATTGTGTCTTTAATTGGAAAATCTTTTTTATTTAGCGATATATGACTCTTAAAGTTCCGACCGACCGAGATTAAAATGAATTTTAAAGGTCTCATCTACCAATCCACAACGTAAACTAATTTTGCTTTGACAATGTACAAATCATCTTATTCGTATATCAAATACTAAACCATAATCTAGATTATATATCGTAACAACTACAGTGAGTTTTAAAATGTCTCGTCCAAATGTCGTACCCGAAAATAAATGTTACCTACAGCGACTGCAATATTTAAAACGCTATCTCTCCTCTTTCAATATATCAGCTAGAACTTGTAACAGTGCCAAATGCCGTGTTCCCTAATGATTTTAACCACGCTTTCATCGTCAAACGCTGTTTTCAACCATAATGACCTTACGAGACTAAATACACCATCATTTTCGAAGCAGACAAGTTGTGTGGCCTTGACTTTCTGAATATCAGCATCAAAAATTTGGAGTCAACAGCTGGTTATAGGCCCCTAACAAAGTATGCGTTGCCCCATTTTGATTCTTTCCGTTCAGTCCCTGCCAGCCACATTCTACCAAAAAACAGAATTTTAACTCCATAATTACATTGTTGACAGATCTGATTTTTGGAGTTTTACTTCTTAGGAATCGATTTTCATATAAGACAAATGAATGAATGAATGAATGAAAACTCTTTATTGTTCACCATAACTTAAACCTAGATATTTAATATAAACATATTACAATTAGAACAATGGGCGGCCTTATCGCTTATAGCGATCTCTTCCAGACAACCCGGTGTCCAAGGAGATATTACAAGAAAATTAAATAATATAAGACCTCCGGCATTAATATTTTATGAGGTCACGTCTGTCGCAGGACCGACGTCCAGTGGAGCAAACAAGTCCTGGTGAAGACCTCGTCGTGACAAACTGCCATGAACTGGCGAACCGCGCAAGGTCGCCGATAGGGTTTGGATGAGGAAGACGGGATGACCGGGATATGTGACGCGTACTTGGAAAGGCCTACTACTCCATTGAAATGTTACATGAGCTTTGCATTTGTTAGAGGACGCAATTTAATTTTTGGGACATGTGTGGGGGGGGGTCAATAGAATCTTAACCTCAAGTTTGTGGGGTCGCCACCCTTGTCCCCCGGCCGCCAGCTTGGAAAAAGGGGTGAAAACACTTTTTTCGCGATATCTCGGAAACTATGCGTCTTACAAAAAAATTGTAAAGTCATAATTTGTAGAAAATTGTTTTGCCTACAAATATGTTTATATAACTTTATGCCCTAAATTAAAAATTAAAGAAGTTATAAGCAAAAAAGTGAGAAATTTTTTATTCATTCCTAACCAACTTTTCTTTACCATAGAACTTACCAAATTTAACTTATCGAATATTAAGCAGGTAGAAAAGGTCCCCCGTTTTCTCCACCACCTATGAGGTAGAGTCCGTAAACGCGTTTTATACTTTTCAATACTATCCCATACTTATCGATACTTTTAAAACTTTGATTTTATAATATTAATAACAATAATCGGCAGACAAACACACACATTGTAATATACAACGGGCCGATTCTGGGGCCGATTCCAGAAACCCAGACTATAGTAAATAACAGAAAGTTTATTTCCAAAATTCACCACGGCAGGAATTCAATCCGAAGCCTCTGGGTCCCAGCGAGTTCAGCCAGCTAAGACTTAGCCCGCTCAACCACAGAGCCCGTCAGTTTTTTTCATATACAGTGAAGTAAAAAATACATACATGCTTTCAGTATATTATAAAAGATGGGTTTATTTATTATCTTTGCCTATTGCATATTCAAAGATAATTGTACTTAAGCACTCACCTTTTTTTCAAGAGTTCAGATTATAAACAACACGACATCATGAGAATATTTCGTAAACCCGCATCATTAAAAACAATAGCACTCCTCTTCCATGTCTAGTAACAAAACTGAAGTGTTTGTCTGTGATACCGTAATAAACGGCAACAACTTTGATGTTATTTCAACGCCTGTATTTTGTATGTAAAAATATCATAATTCATTGTAACATATGTCAACATCCGTATTACTAATAAATTATTTTTTCTTAAGGAAAGAAACGCCTACAATTCCCGCAGTAACATTTTATACGTGACGTAATGGTTGCGTACTGTTTGCCTTAACATCGGTTGAATTTTGCTATTACTTTTATGTAAGTTATATCAAATTTGAATGGATTTTAAGGCAAATGAACGGTTGGTAAGCTACAGGAACTGGCCATTAAACAATCTACCATTAACCGCCATGTGACAGTATGAATGTAATATAGAACAAACTATTCACAATACAAACTTACTATTAATCGGGAACCATTTCTCTGGCATAAGTAAATACCGAATTTACAGTCACGGAATGAAAATATTCGTCACTTTAAATTCGACTTTTGCTTGTACGAGAACAAGAAACAATACTGCCAACATGTTAATAAATGAAAATTGGAACGTTTACAATGACAGACGCTGTAATTTACAATAAGAAAAAAAAAGAGGATATAATCACTACGCTTAACATAAATATTAAAACCAATAAAAAGGTTTTACGTGTCTAAGCTTTTTAGACAAGATAGAATATCAATCAAACATCATGATCTAAATAACTTGAAACTTTATTGTCAAATAGTTAAACATAAATTACTGTGGAACCGTCTGTTCTGTGACTTATTTTGAAAACTTAACATATGCTCGCGGAACGTCAAGTGAGTCAATGTGAAAACTGGCGAACATTGTCATACCACGACTGTACAATGATTAACATAACAAACGTATTATGTTAATGCCAACTCAAAAGAGATAGTTGTGACGTCTTTCTGAAGTTAACAAATAATCTTCACTCTTGGTCAATTGACGGTCTTTGTGGTTGAGCGAGCTAAGCATTTACCGACCTAACTCACTGCAACGCTGAGGTTCCGGCATCGATTCTTGGCATGGTAAATTTCGGAAAAAATATTTTCCGATGTTCACTATTTTATCTATACCTACTATGGTATCGGCCCTAGAATTGTCCATTGTATATCACCATAAATAACCGTAATTTGCTAATTTGGGGATATTAAATGTTTTTGTTTGTCTACTGATTATTATTATTCTATATATAGACTCTAAATTACTGAAGAAGTACACAATGTATTATTATATAGAGTAGTGGATTAATTTCAATTTTTAAGACATTGATCTTAAAGAATGACTTAATTTAAATATTATTGTTATTATATTATTATTCTGTTTTTTTTTTATATTGATATATTAGTACTGAATCGATAAGAATTATTAATTATAATAGACACATCATTTTACACGCCCTAGAGGCTATGTATGCAAAGCTATGGAGCAATCCTATCATCTTTTAAGCTATTTCATAGCTTTTATCGCGGGCTTTGAGCGCGGCAACCGAATCAAGAAATTCCGTAACGAAAAAAACCTAACCCCTCCCACTCGGCCTACCATGTAGCTCGGCCGAGTGTTCGCTTAACGTGTATGTGTGCGTCCACACTGAATGCCCGGTGACGGGAGGCTGAGCCGGGCGCGGCAAGCGGAGGCGTGCTGTGGCCACTGTGAACCGCGAGCTCTTGTAGCGGTTTGAGGTATGTCAGGTATTGCAAATTATGGACGACGAGCTGCTCCGAAATCGGACGAATACGTAAGCAGCTGTTTGTGAGAAAGTATATAGATAGATAGGTGTATAGATATCTATCATATCTTTATAATGCCACACTCACCGCATGTGCGCCCCGTAAGTATACATGTAGGTATATATGTATACTTAGATGATTTGTTTTCTTATCGGTCACCACGCTCAAAAAATGTAACTTGAATTAATATCAAAGAAAAAAAATAGTGCATCAATAAAAAATAAATAAATAATTATAATTGCATAAGTTGATAAAAAATGCAATGCAATAGCTTTACCGCGGCAGTCTTCTTCTTCTTTGTTTGAGGTTATGGGCCCGCGGCAGTCGCCGAGTGCCACAAGGAGTTTTTTATGTGCCATGTTTTATGCAATAAATGATGAATTGATTTTAATTAATAAAATTAAAAGCAAATTCATTTTTAAGGTTCCATGACTAAGGCTGGTGTGCACCGACTTTTAACCGATGGTTAAAATAAATTAATCGCTAAAAATGTATGCATAAAGAGTGTTTATTTTATTTTAGCCGCTGGTCACCAGCATAAGTCTGGTGTGCATAGAAATTTAACCGATGGTTAAAATAAAATAATCGCTAAAAATATATGCCTAAACAGCGATTTCATAGCCGTATTACCGCGAATGTATAATTGATTTTTTAAAGGTAGATTGGTATAAAATAACAGGCATCTCGAATATTAATTTATAGGTGCATATTTAACATAGAATAATTTTCATCATTTCCACATTGAATAATGTGGGGTGAGGTTTAATTCATGTATATAAAATAGAATATTTTATTAAAAAAGAACCCTTTCCATAGGTTTACCATTTCACATTCCTTCACAGAAATTAATCCTTACAAGCTACACTACGATTTGGTATAATAATACAGAATGTGTTTTTTTTTTTCAAAATCAGCCGACTCACTTTCTAGCAAGGGTAATAAATGGATTTGAAATTTAGTTTGAAAACTCCTTTCAGTGTTTTTCGCTTTTCTGTGTAGTATAAGATTGGGCCTTGAAGGCCCACTTGAAAATACTATCTGTAAATGCCGCGATACAATGTTATTGGTAATAGCTAAAAAAACAAATTAATTGTGGCGACGGTATACTTAACGCAACTGTAAAATATATCAACAAATACAAAGACGTCTGGTTATTATTAAATTCAAACAAGTCTTAATTTTTTATTATTATTATATAACCGATTTTTGTATTTCTCAATAATTGATGAGATATTCCAAAGGCGTAATAAAATGGGGCTCCCAAACTTCTGTGCTATATATTTTTTCTTGTTATGGTGTACATTTTTCTGTAAAACAGGCAAAATGAAAAAATTTAAGTTTCAGCGAAAATTGTATTACGATAAGAAACTCGTTAAGAATTTCAGACAATGGTTCAGTAAGAGTCTTCAAAGATAAAACTAAGGGACTAGAATCTTATTACGGAATGTGATTTGTACTCGTAGTAACATTGGATAAATTTAAAATGCTGTAATGTACTTGCCAAACTACCCTGGGTGTGTGATTGCGCAGATAGAACCCTTAAAGCTTGCCATCCACTACCAGCGATGCAAGCATATTTAATTGTTAAAGTATTTATTCTCATGGAATTGTAACAATAGATTCTTTCTATACATACCATTTTTAGGAAGAAAGAAGAGGTGTTTGAACATTTACTACGACACGACACCTCTCTGTAAGGTAATAGAAGGCAAAGTGGAAAGTAGAAGAGAGAAGGAACGATATAGGAGGACCTTTATCGACCAATTAAATAGGGTACGTGTCGTGCGGTATAAAGAAGTAGAAGAACTGGATTTTGGACTTATGAGATTCTACCAACGCATTTCAAATATTAAAAAAAAATATTTTCATCCTTAAAATAAAATACAATACGCAAACATAAAACTATAAAATCTAGTACCAGACCGCTGTCAGTTGGAAACGTGCCCAAAAGACTAGCCACATTACCTCGCTGTATGGCAACGCTAATGAGTTTTCCGAAGTATAGACCAGTCTTTTGGTCACATGAGACGTCTATCAGGCGTTTCGCAATCACAATAAAATTAGTGCGCCTCAGGTCCTGAAAGCCGCAAATTTGTAGCCATTTCCGATGGCAGAATATTGGCGGCATTTTAAGGCTTCCTGTAGCGCAGCAGTTGTACCGGCTGACATGCTACTGGCTGGAAGATGGAACGCCGACAGAGTACGGACGCAAGACGCGTCCCAAACTAAAGGGCAACCCATCTTTCACGGCACCGATGTCATTCCATCCTCCTGCCATCGTCGCAGCATAATCCGTTCGGTTTTAGAACCCTGGCGGTGCCAAAAGTCTGACAGATTATGTCAGTAAGTGTTGGATGACGCGAAATTCTACCGGAACTTCTGATACACAATGTTATTTTTATTTTTCAAGATGTCTTTTTTAGGCCGGTTCTCTTTATGGTGCGGCTTCATCTACGATAGTGTTACAGATATAGGCCATTTCACGCAGATATGACGCTCGGCTTAATGCATAATTTGAAATACGATATTATTAATAACAGATAGGGTATGAAAATACTAAATCTTTAGCACTAACACAGGTGTGGTAATACTCCAGGCATTAAGCGATCATTTTTAATAAAAAAATCATGACTCAATCGATGACTACTGGTGTTACTTAAATTGTTTTAAAAATAAATCGCGGTTGCCAATGACTAAAATTTATGTGCACAATTGTTAAGTGTGTAATAACCCTACAAAATACGTATACGTTGTATGAGTATTTACATGAACGATTTTTGGACATGTTTCCGGTCACAGTCACGTAGTTTAAGGGTTGACAGCTACATTTCTGTTAGATATAAATTACGTATATAAGAGATAAAATTGTTCAATTGCTGTTTTGTGCGTGTTATGTTATTGTATAGCTTCGCCCTGCTCTGTTTCTATGGTCGCTCACCCTAGGGCTCGCAATATGAGGACAGAGCTCTAATCCGGTAGCGGCTTGATTGCCAGTTGATGGAACTAATAAAGCAACCACAGCTGAAATTTGCAACGTTATCAACTTTAAGGTCTAGTTTATTACGATGCGATCCTGGAATTATGAAGTTTCCTAGTTTAGTAGCTTATTACATTGTAACGTGCGAGCGCGGGTACGTGCTTAGGATTGAAAGAATGTTTTCTTCCAATCCTTTTTTTTTAACTAAACGCTTTTATTGATTTACACAGCCGCACGTAATACCTCTCTCTGCAGGGTTGCCCCTATACGCACGACTAACGATGCATTGGCCTTACGATAATGTGTCACACTCACAATACCGTCGCCGATATTGCGTAAAGCACCTCCTGCGACTGCAGTGCTCACCTCCATAATACCGCGTGTAGCTCTGTCCACTAAACTTCTCTCTAAATTCACCACTTGACTCGTCACTGTATTCTATTCAACTTCTCTTCCAACTCTTCCGTATCGCACTTATCGCTTCGCTGTCTTGAACAAAACTCAACTCTTAACTTTCCCGTAGGCGCGCCTTACGCTGCTTATATACCCGGAAGAATTTTCTGGAACCCATAATTTCGTTATTCTTTTATTTACTATCAGTCCCTTTCTAACACCTATCTATATCTATCTTTTCCTTCCTGAACTTTCTATTCTAGAACATTCATTCTTCGTCTATCCCTTTCTAGAATATATCCGTCCTTGTCTTTTCCTTCTAGAATTTTCTAGCTTTTTCTAAAAGTTCTTAAACTAACTAGATGGTTCTACAATCATTCGCCACGATAAGAATAGTTGTGAACCCTTAACGTGGTCCACATTTCTAATTTTTTACCTTCTGAATACAGTCATTTGTAGCAGGCACACTTGATTGATTTTTACCCCTGTCACTTATGAATGTTTGTCATACCAGAGACATCGTCAACGTGTTACCAGGGACCCAATTCTGCTATTTCAATATCAGATATTCAAAGTACGATACCATTGTGATAGTGTAAAAAAATCGTAATCTACTAAATCCACAATATGTTCTCAATATCGTCGCGAGAGTACAATGGTAGAAAAAATTAGTATTACCATTTGCACAAATGGCATTAGCCGAAATGAATATTTTAAAACTACCAAAAAAATCAAACATTATTTAGCGAGTTTTCGCTTATAAATATTTAAAAAGACAGTGGTGTGCCCGTGGTTGGAGTTCGAAATCAAGCAAAACTACGATTGTGATGATAGTGTGGTAGTGATAATAGCAGAATTGGGCTCCAGGTCCAAATCGAAGTTATTGACTGGAATTGGTAGTCCGTTAATAAAACGTTTTTTTTTTATTGCAGTACAGCAGACAGGCTGACAGCCCAACTGTGATGGAAAGTGGTTACCGTTGCCTATGAACATTAAAAACACTAATGATGGTACCAATGTGCTGCCGCACTCTAAAGAGAAGCTGGAACACAACTCACGGTTGTTACGGCGGCATACTCTACTCGTAGACCAAAGATGGTAGTGATCCAGACGAGCAAATACCCCACCACTATTACGTAGTTCAAAGAGAAATAATTATATTTTATCAGTGATCGACAACGAGCCCTATTTTGATATTCCTGAAGAACACACGTTTACATAATCATAAGTGTATTGTTGTAGGGAACCAACCTTTATACTCACCATATAGTGTCCAAGGTGGATTAACAAGTCTCACGCGTCAGTTCTCTAAATTTGCAGGTTTCCTCATGATCTTTTTCTTCAACATGCACGTGGTATTGAAGTGAAACTTCTATATAGACGGAGGGTCTTAGGATTTTTCTGTCACCAAAAAGCGTTAAGGCCGCGTGGAGTAGCGGCATATATTTAGCGGCTAGACGTAGTGAGAGGTGGTAAAACTGTAGACTAGACTATGGATACGTTTTTTGGTTCCGGATCAAATTCAGTTTTTATGTTTGATAAAATAAAATATATTTAAATAAATCAACAATATTTTAACTTGAAGTTTTTCGGGCAGATTGTTAATGGACTTGTCAAATTTGAAAACGTGTCCGTAAAATTCAAGTTAAAATTTTCTTACGATTCGTTTTTCCACTTGTCGGTTGTTATAAAAAAATGTACATTCAGTCAAAAAAACTACCTCCGAGTTGCACGTCAATCAGCCAGGATTCTAATCCACATCATTGAAATTAAACGTGAGTTCATGAGCAACTTAGCTTTCTCAACTACATTTCGTATGAAGAAATACATGACACAGATTAATATCACGTAGCATATCTAAAAGTGGGTTATTTTTAAGGCTAATAAACGTACTAAACGGAGACCTATGAAAGATGAACATCATAAGCTTATCATAAACGAACGCCCTAACCATTGCACTCTTTCGTACCGTGAAATTATTGTCATTACTATAATTAGCTATTTTTCACACTTATTATTAAGCTAATTTATGGTTTGCCTCTAGTTCCATAGTAAATTTGATATTACTGTAATATGTACATTACATCAGATTCGATAACCCACAAATCCTCGCGAAAGAGAATCGTTTCATACCAAGAATGATGCGTGAGGCTATTGAAATTAAAAAACACCCAAATTTCAATAGATTAGATGGTTGGCAGGTACCACCTGTTTGGGATCCGATCATCAAAATTATTAAGACCCAAACCCAGTAAAAACCAACTGCCAGACCTCAAGACACTATGAGCTCTTTCTGCGTGCAACGAAACACAAACCAACTTGACTGATAATTTCTTTTATTTTTCCTTCCACCCATTTTAATATTATATAAAAAAATTAGAACTAGGCATGTTTTCTGAAGAGTTTCTTGCGCCGCTTCTTCTCTTCAAGCCACAACATGTTGTGAAGCGGTGGTAAATTAGATTAGGCTCCCATAGAGTAAATAATATCCATAAACAAAATTAAAACTAAATAATTAAAATGAACAAGTTGGCGGTAGACTGAATAAAAACTTTGACAATACACGTTAGACAAATGTCATCTTTGTCTTCCGTGACCACGGCCACTGAAAAGCGGCCGAAACGTCGGATAAACCAAAATCAAATAAATTACCGCGCTTAAAACCGTTAAAACGTAGTTTTATTATGTGTACAAGTCGCGAAAACTCTCATAACTCTTCTCTTTTCTTTCACCTTCTCCCAATTATTTGGGGTATCTTTTTCTTCCACACTTCTTATTTTGACAAACATTCTCTGTCCCACAAATCATTGTCATCCTTCAAACAATCCATCTCTTTCAATGATCGAAGGGGACCCAACTTCTATATAAACAGGCTATAGGGAATATCTGTATAGATGTAGAAAATTATGTTTTTCTAAATTCAAAGAATACTTTGATAAGATAAGTTAAGAAAAGGCATTTGTACAAAACGATACAGTCTCAAACCCCCAATTTCCATGGTTTTCTGTAGGGAAGTTCAACAGGCCACATATAAAACTATTAAATAGAATCCGAACAGGTCATTTCCCGACAAGAAGTTTTAGCCACCTCATGGGCAAAGTTGATTCTCCCAACTGCCTACTGTGTGGAACTCGTGAGGATGTCCAACATCTTTTTTATAGAAAATCTGCCATGACATGCCTATGTGTCAAAAGTCCCAACTAAATAAATAAAGATGAAAAAAATCCATCTCTTTTTTGATTTACCTTTATCTTTATACTACGTATGATGTGTGTATGTATGTGTATATATGTATGTATGTATGTGTATATTATTTAAGATGCAATGCTTCGCAATGATGTAATGTCTGCCGTGACAGTACCTTATGGGCTCAGCGGAAGATCAGCGCTGGTTTTAAAAGACCAGCATTATGCTGAGTCTGATGCCCCTTTCAGGACAAGATTATGTTGTTAGTTTTAATTATTATTTTTTTAAACAATTGTAACTACACTACACCAATGTAATTTGGCCTGAATAAAATTATTTTCTTTTCTTTCTTCTTTCTTTCTTCCTATACCCATCAATCTTGCAGTTTAACATTATTTTTGTCACATAACTTTTATTCCTCCTCATTACATGGCCCTTCCGCCTTAATCTTCTTCCTCTCAATTTTTCAGTTACGGGTGCAATATTTAAAGATCCATTCTTCATTCCATCCATTATCCATTCTTGTAACACCACACATCCATCTCAGCTGGGAGACGTTTATGGTCTATCACTTTAGTGGCCCAATATTCGAACCCATATAACATGGCCGGTCCTTCCTAAGTACAGTTATAAAAATCGCACATTATATCCTCTCAGAATACCTAAGTATAGTATGAATTATCTATAACATAAGCATGAATAAGTCATTTTAATTTAATCTCTACATTACCACGACCTACAAATAAACTTACTTAAAAATAATTAGTTCAAAATTATGCATATAGAGTTCGGTCACGAATTTGTTCAAATTATAAACAACATTCTCCAAGTTCGTTAAGTTAGAAAAGGCGAAATAAAGCAATTTGATAGGTAATAAAAATATGAAATTTGTACTAATTAAATTTAATATTTATTTTTCATGAAAAACGCAAGTAGGTTAGTTTACTGGTTTGCTCCTAACGACTGGTTCTACGATTGTTTTCGATTTCTAACTCGACCTCGACTCGGCCCTTGTACACGTATAACCGGAGATGCCTGCACTCGGGGCCATTAGTTCTCGGTCACACTAAAGGGGCCCATTGAAGATCCTGCATCGCAGTACGCCGCATAATACAGGACTGTGAATGTTGTTGCTGCCTGCATTGCGTTCTGCAACACTGAGCAGAATTCCTCTTGAGTTTTGTAAGCTCCACCCACTGCAGATTAGTGAATGACACTGTTAAGACTGCCGAGACGAAAGCTTCTAAGCACGAGCCTTTTTCACTCGAAAAGTGAGAAGAAGCTCGCTGACCAAGGGATGGACCCCACCTTGTCACCGACCTCACCATAGTATGTAGAACAAATGTGCGTGGGCACACGCCATGCACTTGACCAATTCTATCTAGTTTAGTCATATCACTCTAGTCCATTGTTTTGATTAATAGTAATGATTTTTATGTCGCGACCCACCAAAAAACCAAAAAGATAAGTAAAAAAATCTTGCTACCCCTTCACTATCAAATTATATATGCTGTTATATAAAATTATATATTATAAGCTATTAAGGCTATAAATTTATTATTGCATGTTATTATTACATGGCAATATAACTCTATAATTTTATAACAATACACTCAAATTTATTGCTTTACTCGAAATAAACGAATCTTGTGTATATAGGAAATAGGTGTTATTTTTTTAACAGACCGCGACCCCCCCCCCCCCACAAGGTTCCCGATACCAGGGTAAGAAAATATGCTCTAGGCGTTAAAAATATTAACATTTTGTCTAATATATTATTATTTATATTGTTACGAGTGCGAGACTCGAATTAAAATGCCCTTAGAATTACTATAGAGTTTATTAGAATTATACAAACACGTATAACACAGGTACAAATATAACCAAACACAACAAGTCCAAACGTAATGCAGAAGGTTGTAATTCAATAAAACGCGCAAAGTCCGTCACTTATTAGATTTCCGATTGTAGTACACATGTCTCCCTTCGCTCGTGGTTCTCGCTCGACTCCTCCTCCCTCAATCGAGCCATTGTTTTATACAGCACAAATGCAATATGTCCGCCCGGCAACGTGGACCGAATTTCCTAAGTCAGCTATTACTTTAAAATCTGTAACACGTGGCTAACGATTACAATATAACAATGGGACGTAAGCCAATAAGTAAACAAAAGACAATCATAAAAGAATTTCAATGTTATTAGTTCAATGCCGACGGGTAATAAATGTGCTTTGTTTCAGATATGCAGGTGGATTTTGTTTTTGTTGGGACCTGAGTTGTAACAATATATTGCCTAAGTTTGCGATTAACGCAACTTCTTCATTTCATAAAACCGCATTACATCATAACATTATATTATTAAAAATCACACATGTCACTCGCCTTACATACGTGTAACATAAATAACACAAAATTATCTCTAAAAATCTAAAACAATATGCTGTGAAATCACAAAATATACGTACAGAAATCGAAACAGAGTTTAATTTAATATAATATCAAAACAGCCTACTAACATTTGAGTAATAACAATATAATAATAAAATATATGTAAGAACAGCTGTACCCGTCACTTCCGTGGGACGGTCTTTATATTTATATCTTCTAAACTCTACCAGATATCGAAATAAAAATAGATAAGAATTTAATATAATATTCTAGTTTTAATCCTTAAAATTTACATCGAATATGAGACAGCATTTCAGATGATAAAAATGATTATTTATGATTAATCATCACATAAATATGAATTCTTACTTAAGTTTTGGCAAACAGAAACTTCAAATATATTAATGTTATAATAATAATTATTAATAATAATTTTAGGGACCAACAAAACCATGCAGTCTTTGTAAAAAAAACAGTCTCTTTGGTGTACCTACCAGGGTTTATAGAATAATTTTGGTTTTTTTAATATTATGTTTGCTTCTATCTTTATAATAAAAGAAATATAATATTATTGTTACGTACGTATACCTATCGTGGTGTTTGCGCCGGCAGGTAATAAATATGCTTTGTCTACAGGTATGCAGGTGGCCCAACTTATAATAAATTAATACAATAAAATAAAAACTTCAATTAGTTTTATTGTATTCTACCCATAGTCCCTCAAGACTATAAGTAGAATACTGAGCCTAGGTTACTCTCTGCTATGAGTACATTTCTTCGTTGGATTGCCATACTGATCCGTTGTCTGAGGTAGGCAGTAGCCATCTAATAACTTGAAGAATCAATGAGTCGTTTTGATAAAATGTTAAATTAATCCGCACCGTGAGCATTAATTTATTTTATTGTTAGTATTAAGTCGATCCTATACGTAATTCAGCGGTTTGCGTGTATGAGAATGGCCCAAAAACTAAGCGACACAAACAGCAATTTCCCTCAGTTAATGACGCCTGTCCAGCCGAATGGCCGTAGCTATAAATTGGCGTAATTAATACCTGCGACGTAAGTATTATTAGAAATTCAAATCGTGCATCATACAGGGAATAATTGACTACAATAACTTATTATTAATAAAGCCTTTAGAGGGTGTATAGGGGTGAAAATTAGGTTGATGAAATTCGTAAAAATTATTATAAGTCCATTGTTTTACCCATCGCGTGTTTTAGCGCTTTTTAGAACAATTATTGTCATAATGAATAATTTTATACTTTAAAAGAACTGAAAATACTCAATTTTCAGAGAAATGCTTCAATATATTTCATAAAAAACGATGGCAATTTCGTAATTTTACCATGGCTCACCAGTCAATCCATCAACATTTAAAGAACTAAATTTCACGTCACAACTGTTGAGACGTCGAAATCGAGGGCAAATGTATTTTTTTATCGAGAGTAAAGGTCCATTTACGTGGAGAGAGTTTATCGCTTATACTATTTTCATAGACGATACTCTTTAGACAATAATCGCATTGACATGTTTACATTCAACCAACAAACAAAAACTCGCCTACAGGTATGTCATTTAATAATCGTAAGGTAATTATCAACAAGAGTATTGTTTAGACAACGACTCAAATCATATTGAGATATTTGCCTACGATATCTTGACTTTTTTAAACTAGATCTCTTATGACATTTTTGCAAGTTCATGCGAGTATCGTACAAATCAGTTTGTACCGATTGAATACGAAATTTGCAATTCAAGCTCGATGATGAGCACGGTATTTCGTTTATGCAGAGACGTCAACATTCAATGAACAATGATTATCGCCCTTCAACGTACGATAACGTAGGTTCAGTTTACATGATATTATTTTTGTTCTTGCTTTCGACAATCGTATCTTCGAGGCAAGAAACTCTCTCCATGTAAATGGGCCTTAAAGCATATACTGTCTAATTTTTTTTTGTTACTAGCTTTACTAAATGCAATTGCGTAAAAAAATTACAACTAGCATATAGGTCCCGATTTGCCGTCGATTGGGAACGTGCCCAAAACGCTGGACGCATTCCAGCGCTGAATGGCAATGCCGATGCGTTGCCCAAAGTACAGACCGGCCTTTTGGTCATGTGAGACTCAAAAACCGATAGGCCTCGAGACCACATGTCCTAGAGTCTTGACACCGAGCACCACAAATATCTATCCACTATAGAGTATATACATATTATTATGAAATGTGTATTAATATACATTGTCCCGTGAGGTATTGTTAATTCTTTTAAAGTATAAAGGTACTACTTAGTGACTTTTTCATTGAGGTCAATAGGTAGCGTGATACTAGCTTCTAAAGTCATAAAATCCTGTTCCCCCCCTATAACTTTTCATCTATCTCCTAAAAAATTCATAAATAGTTATGTTGGTAAAAATTAAAAAATAATTTTAATTAATATGAGTTTAAACAAAATCTAAACTAACTTCAGTAAAAGGCTACATACAAAATTCCAGGGCAATAACTGTAGAAATAATAATTGGCTTAATTAAGTTTAAAACAAATATAATGTACACTGTATTTAGCCTTCCCTCCTAAACATTTCTAATTAAAACAGTGCTCGAACAATAGCTCCAAGAGTAGGCTTAAACTTATTGCTTCGTCTTGCGGCTAATGGTCGATATTGTAGGTATATTAAATAATACAAAGTATATTTTTAACTTTTGTAAAACTTTTCATAATTTTTAGGGTTAGTCGATATTTCGTGCGATTATAAAAGCAGAGAATCACATTCAGAACCACAGCATATTCGGATGACTTTATATTGTGACAGTAAACAAACAAGCAATGATTAAAGCCTATACACCTATATAATAGGTGATACTGAAAAATGAGAAGTTGCAGATAGAGCAACCGGGATATAGGAAGGACTACACTAGGAAGATGTCATTGATAAATCGCATTCTCAACACATTTGCGCAAATTACGAACCACACTATGGGACGTGCGCTGAAATAGGTACTTAGATTAAAAAAATAATATAATGACAGCGTCTGTGGTTCAGCGAGCTAAGACTTTGCCGGCTTACCTCATTGGAAACAGGTTCCGGGCTGGATTCCTGCTATGCTAAATTTAGTAAACGAATTTTCTTCGTTATTTACTATGGTCTCGTGTCTGGTATCGGCCTCAGAGTAGGCCGTTGTATATTAATTTTGGAATATACAATATGTGTGTTTGTCTGCCGATTGTATAAAAAATAACAACAAGGAGTTTCACATTAGAAAAATAAATGAACTGAATAATGAAACCTCCGTGGAAGCGCTTTTAGGAAATACGTTTGTCTCACTTTAATACTATAGAGAAAATGAGACGGAAGATGTAGTAATAACATTCACCAAGCGCATTTGTCTAGTGCCATTTTCATATTAGAAACGTCAAAGATTATTGCGACTTTGCCACTGATATAGGTACTCGTATGTCTGCTTCATTACCTATTGTACTGTTTTCTCGCAATTGTGTTGAAAAACGTTGTATTATATACACACGTGCGGTTGTTGGTTTTAACAAACTTGTGACTATGGTAACCCTCAACTTTGTCTTGAGCTTACATTCGTATATTCGTTTGTAAACACCAACTTACCGCACTAGTATCATAAATAACTATTCTGTCATGAGAATCATAATGTTATCAGTTATGTGAAATGGCCGTCGGAAAGACTTTCAAAAAACCAAATTAATGAACTTAACTTTTAATTAAATTAAATATTAAACACTAGCTGTCCCGGCAGACGTCGTCCTGCCCGGAAAAGCTTCAATCGGTATGCCAACAGCAGTGCCACCTACCGGGTCCAATTGTGAATCAACTCAGAAACCTTTCGCTGATGCACAACAACTTTGCTAAAGTTCATCACATGATCAAATGTATAGTTTACGATTCTTTAAAGGAAATACAGACAAATATTCATTTTTATAACATATAAAGATTTAATTAAATATTATAGTAATTACTTCTAATCAGTCATCGTAATGATCAGATACGACCGCCCGATGCCGCGATTGGAGCCAGCCTGTATCATCCATTAGTCGGCAGGGTGGTCCCTGACGCACTAACTTTTTGCGAATTTGGAAATTCAAGCAAAAATCAAAGTCAAGTATGTACGTGACATTTCATAAACTGGCTACGGAAACTGAAATAAATAAATAAAATTATTTAATTTTAAACGAATATAATTTTTTTTTTATTAATCCACTTATATTCATATAGGTCTGTAGAAAATGAAGTTAATTGAATTATCCACAGCATTCCTGTAACTAAAGATTAGAAGATGAATTCATTTATGCGGGCTGAAAACATACCTGCTTTAATGTTATTTGAAAAAATAACGCGGTCCGGAAATTTAGGAGGCCCGTGTCTGAATACATGAATAAACGTTGACAAACATAGAGGAGAATTTCTTGTGACACATCTTCATATTTTTTATAAGTCAAAATAAAACTTGTCAATGTTATATATTTGTGACATTGTACCATATATTATTTTGTGTCAGTTAGCAGATATTAAATTTAAAGTATATTCTTATTATTTATTGTTATTATATTAGGCTAATTCATCCTCGTTTAATTTAAATGACTTGGATATGCTGTTGACTTGGATGTGTGACTTGGGTGTGTTGTTGCACATTGATACAATAATGACGTGTTGACGCTAAAGTAAGACGTCGTGAAGAAATCTACACATAGAGATTTCCAAATTAAAAACTACCTATTCCCTTGGCCACGTATGGTGGTTAAGTATACCCTAAAGTTGAAATGCCTGTACCCAATAGTGAAAGATATATGGGTTATTAATATTGAATATCTTAAATAATAATATTAGAACTCCAAGCAACGGATACCGAAGACCACGCCAAGTAAAGAAGAAAAGTAGTAGAGCGGACCACGGGCTTCAAAGCGAATGCTCCAATCGCAATCGAGAGTTAATGCTTGAATGATGGCGATATGGGCTGTTAATATACGCACTCTGTATGCGGCCTCCAAAAATCTGACGGCTAACGATCATTATGCCATAGTGGCAAATGACTTCGCAATTTTGACATAGAACCGATTAACAGAAGTATTTACAAGTCGGAGTTCTATTTAAATACTCTAATTTATTACAATATGTATATGTATGTATAGCCTAGCCATAATGTCTAGAAGATGAACTAACTTTTTGCCTTCTGGCAATATTCTATATTATCTATTGTCAATGACAGTGAATTGTAAATAAAGAGAATATGTTCATGTTATTTTAATTTTGTTGATGATCTAAGTCTAAAATTCACTAAAAATAACTAAATAGGTACGGATACAACAATACTAAGTTTCACACGAGAAGTAATTTTTGAAGTATACCAAGGATTTCTATCGAAATTTAAAGCAAACATCTTTTCGTCCTAATTTGATGACGTTTAACCAGAGAACCGCTGACATGACAGGTTTGTAATGGTTCGTTTCCCTTCTTTTAGTCGAATAATTACTCTATTAATTCTCACAAGGTGTTAAAGCTCTTACTTCCAAAATTATAGACATTTTTATTAAAGTAACCATCATAGTTTATATGGAATAAATGCGTATGTCGTAATAAATAAATCAACTTAATACTTGCAAGATGTTTGGTGTAACACTAAAAATCCTAGTAAATATCAAAGCTATTCTTGATATAATATTTGAGTTGCTAGAGTACAGACAAATTTGCGAAAGTGGCGCCTCTTATATTTCTATCTTTATTTGGCCAGCCTGTATGTACTTAATAAATGTGTACATTATTCCGAAATTAGTTTTATCCGTACAGGAACGGAGAAAAAAAACAGTTGGACAACTGGACCGTCTGCCTGTCTGCGAAACACCTGCAATAAAAAAACAAAAAAAAATTTTTTAATAGCTATAGAAAATAATGGCAAATCCTGTACATGTTTTTCAATGTAGAAAACATTCAATAATAAAACCGCGCGCCGCACGCACAAACGCCCAGACAGCTATGTTAATTTTTTAATGGCTCCGCAGAGGTTTTTGAGGTCAAATTAATATTAACCGAGCTGCCCTCCTTTAGTATGCCCATTCAAAATAACGAAAATGCCAAGACCAAAAATAGACAAAATTGAAGGGCTCTTTCATATAATATTAATCTTTAACACCCTAACAGACTTTTAATTAAAAGTTACTTAAGCTTCTCTAGCCACTTTTGTTTATCCTTGGAGCCAACTTTTGCACTTTACCATAATCGAATAATCAATATTCACGATCAGAAAACAGTATGGATGGCCTCTGTAGTTTCTCGAAGGTTTTATATTCCTAGCATAGCAAATTTCGTAAACAATCTTTACATTATTTAACTTATATATATTTTTTAAACTCTTAGACATGTTGCTAATCCTCATATAATTCGCAATGTTTATTATGCTTTATGTCAATCGATCATAATTTACTGTATATCCTGTTGGGGTGGAGCTTCCAAAACGTACATGAAACCTCTGGAAATAGCTCACAGAGCTATTCTAAAAGTGGCTACTTTTCGTCCAATTTTGTTTCAAAACAATATCGTTGTGTTGTTGTTGCAATACAAAGAGCAGATTCAAAATTGTTAATGTCGTTTTAAATAGGTACTTATAATTATTATATAGTCATTATAATTTAATTTAAATAATGTAAGTTTAGTTTAAATTAAGTATCATTGTAATTGCAAGTATAATTTAATTTTGTAACATTTTTCGGTTCAATAAACTAATATTATTATTATTTATTAATCTATAGTCTTGGTGTTTGGGATTTGTCCGAGAGTAGGCGTTCTATATTACCCATAATACGAGCGTAACTTAACTTGGGAATATAACTACAATGTATGTGTTAGAAAAACTTGTGTGGTTAAACATGAATAAAGCAACGTGAACAAGTTATGCCAAAATGAACCAATCCACAAGTTATGAATGAAGAAATTAAGTAAGTACTTAGCCCGGGTCTTCTATTTCTTTATAATATATTGCCATTTTCGTCGACAAAGGATACTTTTAATCCCGGATAGTAGGATAAGTTTTGGGATAGATTTATGTAAACGTAATCCCAGAATGCAGGATAGGTTTTTTTGTGATTTTCTGTTTTCGTCACTTTGGTCGATCTGGCCGATTTGGTCGTCGAATTGGTCGATTTCTTCGGTTACGTCGATTTCATAAATTTCGACGATTTTGACAATTTGGTCAATTTGGTTGAGTCTTTTTATTTATTTTGGTGTACATAGTCGAGGGCTTCATAACAAATGGGGCGTATACGCAAAAATACCATTTTTTTTGTTGTTCACTAAAATCTATGCATTTTACAATTCAGAAAGTCTTACCAGTATGCAAGTGTACCTAAATAGAAGGGTAATCCAAATTTCACCCTTATAAAATCAACTAATTTTGTTTTATTCACAATTTTGTCCCTTGTGTAAAACTGCAGTTTTGTCTGTACGCCCATTTGTTATGAAGCCCTCGATTATGTAGCTTTAAAACATAAAAAATAGGCATAGATACTTTTCATCCGGGAGATGAGATATGTTGCGATATAAAATGAAGTGTATCGTTCGGGACAAATAGCACTAACATAAAAAATTTATACAATACAACCTGTGATGTAACTTCTTTAAACAAAAGGCATGCATTAGAGGTTGACCCGCAACGCAACCGCGGGGTAAACTCTAGTATATATATATATATAAAAGTTAAAACACGTGAAAATCCGATAACAGTGCCATTATGGGCAATGGGCATAAAAATGTTTATTTCGATTCGCTTATTAGGTCAGCCGCACACCGGAGCTTACTTACACTTCACATGCAAGCAATACTTCGGTAGACAAACTTACAAAATTAATACAAAATACAAACTCTTGATTCATTTAGAATTATTCCTCCTGTCATTTTAAAAACAATTCACTTTTTGGGATAAAGTGCTAGAGAAATATTTATCGCTCAAAAAATAAGTAATAAATACTAAACACTTTTTTTTGCAACACATCTACAACACTTTCTTAGCAAAACAATAGCCGGCATTATCAGGCAATCTAACTTAAAGGGTATATGGTATAGGGTAGAAAACGAATCTTGTTTTATTCATTTTGTGTCTCAAATTTTTCTTTTGTTTGTGTTGCAAACGCTCGGCTGTGTAAAAAACAAAACCAACTACTACCAGTACAAAAAAATATACAGTAGATTAAACAGTACGTCATAAATGTCAACGTCATATAATTAAAGTGCCTAGCAACACAATCAATGCAAATTAATTTTATAAATATCAATTGCTAGATTTTGTAACACACATCTGAGCTATGTTCGAACAAATGTTTAAAATACAGATCTGATATGAGTTCGAACAAATGTTTAAAATACAGATTTATTTAAAAAATACCAGTTGCTAGATTTTGTAATACACATCTGAGCTTTGTTCGAACAAATGTTTGAAAATCAAATCTGACCCATGTTCGAACAAATGCTTAAAATGCACATTTATTTAAAAATATCAATTGCTAGATATTGTAATACACATCTGAGCTATGTTCGAACAAATGTTTGAAATACGAATCTGATATGTGTTCGAACAAATGTTTAAAATGCGCATTTATTCAAAAAATATCAGTTGCTAGATTTTGTAATACACATCTGTGCTATGTTCGAACAAATGTTTGAAATACGAATCTGATATGTGTTCGAACAAATGTTTAAAATGCACATCTGACGTGTGTTCGAACAAATTCTTAAAATGCACATTTATTTAAAAATATCAGTTGCTAGATATTGTAATACACATCTGAGCTATGTTCGAACAAATGTTTGTAATACAGATCTGAGCTGTGTTCGAACAAATGCATGTCCGATGTGCGTCCCCGTTTACACAGAAATAGCAATTGTACACAACCCCAACATTAGTCGTAACAAGCTATGTGGTTTTGTCGTGTTTTGACCGCAACGCAAACGTTTCGTGGAAACAAATCGCAGCGTACACTTGTCGACAACATAACTAAAATTATGCAGTAAACCAAATGTATTCGAATTGTTAATTTCTAGAAATGTAAATTTGGAATTAATTCATGCTAATTTGCTTGAAACTCGTTAATGCGATAAGTTTTGGTTAGTTTTGAATGTTGCTACTCTCATTATTAGTTTATTGAAAGGCATGATGAGAAATTATATAATTCTTTAGAAATAAATAAGTGACAGTGAAATGTTTGCTATTGTTATGGAATAAGAATAAGAGTTCTTTGAAATTGGATAAGTGTTTGGCAGATCGCAAACAACGAAACGTTCCGTAGAAGTCTCTGCTTTCGTTTTTGGGCTACAAAGTAATAAAAGAGAAACCATTTAATCAAAAATACCTCATATCTCCAAAAAGTCATTAGATCTTGAATTTTGCAAAATTTTCAACTACATAGTTTAAAGTTAGGCGATACATAATTTCACAACTTTGTAAGTTATTATGGATATAATTAGAAATAAGGATATCCGAAAGAGAAACAAGGTAACCGACACAGCGTGCAAAATTAGCAAGTTGAAGTGACAGTGGGCCGGCAGACGAGTCCTGAAGTCTCGGTAAACGTAGTGTCGGACGCCCTCCAGACCGATGGGCTGATGAACTGCGCAAAGTCGCCGGTTGGGGCTGGATGAGGAAGGTGGTGGACCGGGATGAGTGGCGCTGACTTGGGGAGGCCTACGTCGATCAGTCGACTGAGATTACTTTAGATAAGTTAATATCTTTTTTCAAAATCAACTATTGTATGCACACTGATGTTTTTTTTTTCATTTCTTTAGTTAAATGTATGGCGGTCATCCTAATCTTTAATTTTTCGCATTTCAAGTACTTACACAACTTCGTAGCGCTATACAGACCACCTATATCTCGTTTGTCGAAATTCGTCCATATAGACCTAGTAGTTTTCGAGAATAATAACTGAGATACACAAAAATAGATGAACAGACGGACTGATCTGATGATTTCGTAAGGTCGCCGTTTTTGACAAAATAACTATAGTTCCCTAAAAATGTAACTTTGTAAATCTTCTAAATTGACTTATCAAAAAATGTTTTTTTTCGGATGTTTATTTACATTATTCAATTCTTCAAAAAATGCCAAGAACACACAATTACAAAAATCAGAAGCAGAAATTATTTTTCTTTGTCATTCGTATGAGAAATCAAAAAATGAAATTCTTCAGTCAATTCATAGGGGAAATAGTAAAATATAACTATTTCCCATGAGATTTCAGACGTTAACCTACTAAACTGTATACCTAAACGAAACTTTTAAGCCTGTTTGCAAGTCAACTATCCCAGTATTAGATTTATGTAGAATTTCTATTCTAATACTTTATTGTACAAAAATGCTACATAAAAACATTAATATTGTTACGAGTTACAGGACTCGAATTAAAATGCCGTTAGAATTATTATAGAGTTTATTAGAACTATACAAACACGTATAACACAGGTACAAATATAACTGAACACAACCAGTCCAAACGTAATGCACAATTCAATAACACGCGTAAAGTGCATCACTAAATTGATAACCGAATGTAAACACGTCTTGCTTCGCTTGTGGTTATCGCTTGACTGCCTCATCACTCTATTGGGGCATTGCTTTATACTGTACAAATGCAATATGTCTGCTCGGACGCGTGGACCGAGTTTCTTAGAATCACACCTGGCTGATGACTGCCATAAAATTTTACAATACACAATGGGCTGTCAAAATTTTTAAACACCTTAGTGTTTAAAAATTTTAATTTCTACGTATAGGTAAACAAAAAAATTCCAAATGCCGAAAAGGTAATAAAATGTGTTTCTACAAGGCTGCATGTCTTAATTTGTCTTTGTTGGTCGTAACAATATTCAAGTACAGTCGGCGCTCATCTCGCTCATGGTGATTTCTTCCAGACAACCTTTGGACGGAGTATATAAAGAACAATGAAAGTGAATAGAGTAGTAGTTGGTAGCTGCTAAACCAGCAGGTTTTTTCAACTCTCTTCCAGTCCCAAATGACGATTACAATCCATCTTTTTAAATGTAATAAACCATTTTCCGTCACAACTGATTTCACCAACACAATAGGGCATGATCAAACACCCATCGTCGTTCTATTCTCTGGTTCGATGTTAATATTGATTAATGATGAAATCCCGCTTGGCCCATTAGATGCGATCAATCATTGACTGATAAGCCGACACGCACCAACGATCATCATGCAAAATATCACCAATGTTTATAACTGCCACTTTGTGGCTTGTGGACATTTTCTAATGATAGTTACAGCATACGAATGTAATGTAAATAGTAGATATAGTACGCTCAAAACCAAATTGCGTCCTTGAAGTTCGTACACGTCATGTGTAGAACAAAATAGTAATTGGGTAGATAATCCATTGAAATCTTACAATTTAAGGACCGAGTATTGCATTTTTTAGAGGACGCAATTTTATTCTTGGGACATGTGTGGAGGGTCAATGGAAGCTTAACTTCAAGTTTGTGGGGTCGCCACATTGCTACAAATTATGACTTTACAAATTTTTTGTAAGACGCATAGTTTCCGAGATATCGCGAAAACCACACATGTCCCAAAAATAAAATTACCTCCTCTAAGAAATACAAAGCTCATGTAAAATTTCAATGGACTAAGATGTCACATCATGTTACAATAAATTCTAAAATCTTTATTCAAAGAGCGGACGCTAAAATACCATGCAATTATTATGTTACAAAACATAATGATAACAATTTTTTTTATATATTGTTACAACCTAGGTGCCGACAAAGGCAAATTCACACCTGCAGCCCTGTAGAAATACATTTTATTACCTTTTTGACATTTGGACTATTTTTGTTTATTTTGTGTTTAAAATTTGTGATTAGAAAAACAGCCCATTGTGTATTGTAATCTTTTATAGCAGTCATTAGCCAGGTTATTCTAGGAAATTCGGTCCACGCGGCCGGGCAGACATATTACATCCGTGCAATATAAAGCAATGCCTCAATTGATGGACGAGGCAGTCGAGCAATCACCACAAGCGAAGCAAAACGTGTGCATTCGGTAATCTATTCAGTGACGGACCTTGCGCGTGTTATTGTAATTGTACCTGTGTTATACGTGTTTGTATAGTTCTAATAAACTCTATAGTAATTCTAACGGCATTTTAATTCGAGTCCTGCAACTCGGAACAATATTAAAACAAAAATTTGTCATAGTTATATACAGGTCTTGTCATATTATACTCAATTTAATAAACAAGATATTATATACTAAACTATTCTAAAATTATTGGCTAACTAAAGAATGTACCACATCGCTGCCGAAGGGAAACGTGCCCAATAAGTTGGCTGCATATAACACCTTTTATTTACTTGCTTATGACATGGTACTATAACACCAGGGCATCAACACAATGTTTTTAACTTTCAAGTATTCCTATTTTCATTTTAATCCATAGCCTTCAGCGCGGCCCGCAGTCCACATACAGATGTACTCTGTAGATGTATTACAATTATAAATTTTCAAAATAGTTTGTTTTCTTTGAAGCAAGAACTAACACAAAGGCTGGTCGTTATAGTACATTGATAAACAGGTCTTAACTCAAATTATAATTAACTCAACATGTATAACCTATAGGGCGTACAAATATTAAATTGTCTTATTCTATTACTAAATATCGTAAAAAGGACCTGACTATAAAAAAGTGATTAAACATAAAAAATAAAACAGCCATAAACCAGTAATGTCAAAAATAAAAAGTAACCATAAAATCATGTAACCCATAATTTATGTATATAATGTATATTCGAAACGCTATTTAACTCGTTTAAGTTATAACTTGTTACTCTCGTACAATATCTAAATGCTTTGGTATTGTTACGAGTTACGGGAATCGAATTAAAATGCCGTTGGAATTACTATAGAATTTATTAGAACTATTCAAACACGTATAACACAGGTACAAATATAACTGGACGCAATCAGTATAAACGTGATGCACGATTCAATAACACGCGCAAAGTCCGTCACTATATAGCTTATCGAATGTACACACATTGTGTCAGTTGTGCTTATCGCTAGACTGCCTCACCCCTCCGTTCGGGCATTCCTTTATACTAAGCTATACAATATTCTTGACACACCTGGCTAATGCCTACCATAAAGGATTACAATACACAATAGTCTGTTTTTCTAATTACAAACTTTAAACACAAAGTAAACAAAAGAAGTCTAAATTCCGAAAAGGTAATAAACTGCAGGTGTGAATTGGTCTTTGTCGGTCGTAACAGTATTTTGTAAGATAGTAAAAAGTTTCTAATTGACTTCACTGCATACTGCCCTATAATAAGACTTACGAAGTACATACACAGCGAGAGGAGAGCTCTGCGCTTTCGCTCGCTAGATATTTGAACTGGTCTAACTCTCTTTCGCACTATCAGTGTCAGGTGTAATTAAAGTTAAAACTTGAATGGAACTCCACGAATTCACGGACCTAAGTTGTTTCGAGGCGCATTTAAGTTTAAGCGTAATGTGTAAGTCGCTCTTTCCCGCGCTCTCCGCGCTCCGCAAATTTATTGAAATACTGATATATCTGTTTCTGTTCAAATGAAAATAAATCGTAATCTTAGCAGTCGTACTCCATACAAATTTGTTGGTACTATTAAATCAACCCTAACGTCAAAATTAAAAAGAAGCAATTTTCGAACAAATTAATTACGATAAAAAGGGAATTAAAACAGAACACCCTTGTAAATATTGGTTCACTGAACTTATCGGGCTAACATAAACAATCGTCGTTTCGTCGATTGTTATAACATAAACAATCACTAATAATATCAAATTTCTAGTGCTGTCACATCAGATTCGAAGTCCCAGTAGTCGATATCGATATTTTTCACTTGTTATAATTATTAAATAGTTTTTTTTTTATAGTAGATCGCGCCATATTTTATTAAAGTTTTTTTAATGAGCCATTTTATGAAATAGCCATACTGCATTATTTGAAGGTTTTTTTTTACTTTAAACAATGGCATCTCATATTCCCTATGCTAACACCTAATAAACTTTTACTTACTAATGATAATAATAAGCTATCTAATAAAATCCATCTAAAAATGCTTGGGCTAGCAAGTCGTATCTATCGACATGAATCCATGCTACTGTTTGCTAAATATGTGATTTACTTACTTTTAATAATTTGTGGGTAATAAAAATATTACATACATGCCAGATTTAAAATAATTTATTTAATTTTAGTATTTTACACAATTTAATAAATTTCATTCAAAATAATATTTTATTCACTATAAAATAAAATTTAACGCTGGTTTCTTTAACTTCTTTGATAAAACCTTTTTTTTCATTGGAACATAATTATCAAGTCTTTTCGTAGTATTTATTCTGTAATTTTTTAACAAGTTTTTTGTAATATTTGCGGTTTTTTGACGTCTCTGTCGAAATTCTCCTCATTACCAGTTTTAGTTTTGTAAATTAAAAATTATTCCTAAGTTACTTTAATAGACTTTGAAGTGTAAAGTAACTGAAGTGTTGCGAGACAAAATCGATAAACACAACGATGTGAACTAGTACAGCACTAATTAGTACTAACTTGACGTCGTACGTGTTGCGGCATTTGTCTTATGCGCAGACAGACAGACTTTTGACAAAAAGAAAAGTATTTGTCCCTTTCGCACCTATTATTTTATTGTAATGAGCGAGAGAAGAACGAACAACAAGAATGAACAACTTGCGTGTTTAATGATGAAGAGACGAGCTGGCAACATGATACATTTGGTCACTAACCTACCGATTTAGTCACATAACAGATACATGTTGTTGTAAAATTCTGAAATGAAAAATGAGGTCCTGCCATGTGGCTAAACCAAAGAAGCTACCTTGATTCGTTGTTGTATTTGGGCAGAGTACGTCATGAAGAAAACGTGGTCTGATTTATTATCATAAGATCTGAAACACGTTGTATAAAGCTGAAGAGATTGTTTGTTTGCTTGAACGCGCTTGTTAGAATAGATAGATAGAGTGAGTGTTCATTGATATAGTAATCGGAAGTCGTATAACCGGATGTCAACGTAGAAGCATTTATTATCAAGCCAATGGATATCGAAATGGAGTAACCGGAAGTTGGAAGTTATACGGATGGCGGAAGTTGGTGAAAATGAAGTGGCACCAAGTATTACAGGATGGTGTCACTGCAGACGCACTACGAGGATCTTATAAATACTCGGTGTTCGGGCAGAGGGGACTAGTCTGCAACCAGCAGTCTACAACCGATAGTCTACAACCAACAGTCTTGGATCGCATATTGTGGTCGATAATTACTGTTCGATAATCGCAGTATTCATAAGGGCAAATTGCTGCTCGACACCTGACAAGAGTGGAGACAACTCTTGGAGTTGTCCTTTCACTGAGCCACCAGTTAGTTCACTTTCTCCTGGGAGTTTACGCACACAATAAGATTAATTAATTTCATGACAAAAAGTGCCTCATTATGAAACAATTAGGCGTCGTAAATATTATAATAGCCCAAGTCTGCCCAAGTCCATCGATAATAATGCTTTAAAGCTTCAACTCACCAACAATTCAGTTTCTTTATTGCTGACAAGGAGTTGTCCTAATATTTCTGTGTATTATTGTTCTGTATTTAATATTGTAATTGTAATAATTCTAGTGTAATAAACTTTGATTATAATATTTCAGATTATTATTATTTTGATATTTGTTAGCTGAAGCTGACACGCTCATCTCAAGAATTACTGGTCTGATTTGAAAAAAACCTATTTACCCATTTATCGAGGAAAGCTTAGTCTATATAACATCACGCTAAGAGGAATAGAAGCGGAACACCAATGAAGAATGTTTCAAAATCGGGCGGGATTTTTAACTTACTTTTTTAAACTATTCCACGCTGACGAAATCGCGGGCAGAAGCTAGTACTAATATATAAAGCTGAAGAGTTTGTTCGCTTGAACGCACTAATCTCAGGAACTACGGTCTGATTTGAAAAATTCTTTCAGTGTTACATAGCCCATTTATGGATGAAGGATATAGCCTTCCTCCATAAATGGGCTATGTATATGTCATCACGCTAAAACCAATCATGGATAATGGAGCAGAGCACCAATGAGGAATGGTTCAAACTGTGTGTGTGGGCGCGACGTAAACGGTTAAAGTTCCGCAAAAATCATGTGACAGAATTCCCCTTTTAAAGTTCTAAAAAAAAAGACCGCGACAGCATTTGTCTATCTTTTAAGGTTGGCTCACTATAACCTTTTTTATGATAACCAAATTTGTTCTAAAATAGTGTATTATTTGCAAAGGTGTTTTCATAAACACGACATTTATCCTTGTCCAGATAAATACGTTATTCATCACAAGTATCTAATTTAAAACAAATTTGCCATTTACATCATTCGATTTCAATAAATGTCTTTGGAGATATCGCAGTTTTAAAATAACATAGCAACAAAATAATGATAAAGTTATCGTCAGCCCAAAGTAACTATTTCACACGGACAAAGTTGCGGGCAGAAGCTAATTTAATATTATATGGTTACTCGAATATTATTTTATAAGAGACATTTATAAAGTACAAATATTTCCACAAGCTAAAGCTAATTTAAATTCTAAAACTTATTTTACACAAAAACGATAATTAAACACAGACATTTCTGAAATTAACTAGGTAAATGTTTAAGAATTTTCTGCAAAACAAAAGTGACAAAATCAACTATGTTAACATTGTTCCTTGCTTTTGTAATAATTATCCACTTATAAAAACAAGTCATTACACTTAATTAAATTTTCCATATTAATTGCGATGTACATAATATAGAAAGATAGATTAAAGATTTAATGTTTACCATTACAGAAAACTTACGAACTAGTATTATTCTGTTCACAAAGGACGGTCTTATCGCTAAAAAGCGATCTCTTCCAGACAACCCGTGGCAGGAATATTGCTGATTAGGAGTGGCGATGGTGGTATACATAGTTATTTTACGATTGCTTACATTTTAATAATAAATATATAACTATACTATATATACAATGGATGAGTATAAATGTAAAAGTAGACCAAAAAAAGATGGATGGATTGTGTGAAGGATGATTGATATGAGGAGTGTGGAAGGAAGGATAAGACATATTGTGCCAAACCCAATTAAGTGAGATGTGGTGAAAGAAAAGAGAGAGATATATATACAAATATATACCAAAGGTACACATACACAAGATATAGAAATTAAATGTAACTATTTAAATATAATAAACATATTATGCAATATAATACTAATTATATAAAATTCAAGTTTTTATTCAAAATAAGTTCCACTGGAGAACACTTTTTGAAGGTCATACATGTAGGTTAAAATTTAATTTTACTTCCTAGTCTATGGACACCGCTTCACAACGTGTTATTGCTGTTAAGGAGAAGAAGCGGCAAGAAACTCCCCAGCAACACGTCTAGCAAAAATAATTTTTGCTTTATATTTAACTCTTATTCTATTTATATCTCAAGTTCTTTTTTTTTACATTACGCATAATTATAGTGCAGATAGTATTTCCTGACCATGTTCTTAAATGTCATTAGAGATTTGCTTGTCTGACAGCAACAGGCAATATATCACACAAACGTGCAAACACACACGCATTCTCAAACTCGTGTAAGCACACTTGATAAGCTTATAATATTTAAATTCGTACTTTCTTAATCAATCAGCGAAATCTTTTGAATAGTAGGGGAAATGGAGAGTCAAATCAAATGAGATACTTTTTATAAACTTATAGCATGTCGCGTCGTAGCCTCATAGATTTTGTACAAAAGTAACTCTGTACAGTCGTGGTATGAAAAGGTTCGCCAGTTTTCAAATTGATTCATATAACGTTCCGCGAGCACATATTAGCTTTTCAAACTTGGTCTCAGAAAATTATGTATAACTGTTTGACAATAAAGAAGAAGATTAGTTTTTCGATTTTCTATCTTGTCTAAAAAGATTATTTAGAGATGTAAAGACATTTTATTAGTTTTAATATTTATGATAAGCGTAGTGATTATATTACTCTTTGTTTCTAATTATTAAAATTATTGCCTGTTATTATCAATATTGCAGTTTCCTTTTTCACGTGTCTATGTTTCATAAACGTAACATTATATAAAATATTGGCAGTACTGTTTCTTGTACTCGTACAAGCAATAGTTGACTTTAAAGTGACGAACCTTTTCATACCGCGACTGTAATTACGACTTCATAAGTAGGTACAAGAAATGAGAGTCAAATAGCACATTCAATTCATTCATTGAAAAGTAATTAAAATTGTTTCTCTCTTGTTATTTTAAAAGTAAGATGTTTATGAAACATAGACACGTGAAAAAGGAAACTGCAATATTGATTAATAACAGGCAATAATTTTAATAATTAGAAACAAAGATAATAAGATGTCATTGTAATACGCCTGTCCTTTTAAATGCAACAATATTAGAACTTATTGTAACATGTGTCCGCGACCTTATTATATATTATCAAAAGATACCAATATGGACGTGAGCTAAGTTAAATTGCATCAGAGTTAAAACACAATTTGCGGCCGCTTGCATGACGCATACATTTTACACAAAACATAAGACAGTTCTTTAAACATATTTAGTGACAATTTTTGCGTTGTGCAAGACGCTAATTGTATTTAAAGGTGTTAAATGCGTTTTGTATTTTTTAAATAAATTTAAGCAACCTTATGCAAACGGCCCTAAATGTCCATAGCCGATTGTGACCACTGCTTCAAGCAATAAAAGAAATTAAATAATACTCATATGTATTTTGCGGCATACAAACATGGCCGAAATAGCTCAGTTGGGAGAGCGTTAGACTGAAGATCTAAAGGTCCCCGGTTCAATCCCGGGTTTCGGCAGTTCTTTTTATAAATTTTTCAAACGTCTGTTTATTATATATAAAAATAAATGTTTGTCTGTGTCCTTTATAGAATCGCAACTATACATTTGATCGTGTGATGATCTTTAGCAAAGTTGTTGTGCATGGACAATTGGACCCGGTAGGTGGCGCTGCTGTCGGTATATCGATTGAAGATTTTCCGGGCAAGACGACGTCTGCCGGGACAGCTAGTCTTGATATATAAACATTAATGTCTGTCTGTGTGTCCTTTATAGAATCGCAAACTATACATTTGATCATGTGATGATCTTTAGCAAAATTGTTGTGCATGAGCCAAAGAAGGTTTCTGAGTTGGTTAACTAGGTGGCGCTGCTGTCGGCATATCGATTGAAGCTTTTCCGGCAGGACGACTTCTGCCGGGACAGCTAGTGTGTTATAACTCAAATCTTTAAAAAACTCCGTAGTTCAGCAACCGAAAAAATACATTGACATACTGATCAGATTCCATTGCTTCTTTTCAGCGATATTTTGAACGACTGTACTAATTGTTTTTTTTTATAATCTCTCCTTGGAGACCAGGTTGCCTGGAAGAGATCGCTATAAGCTATAAATGCGGGTCGAATGCCATATGTCAGTGTTTTTCAACCTGTGGGTCGCGACCCCTAGGGGGGTCGCAGAGCCTTGCTCGGTGGGTCACCGGCACAAGGGAAAGGGCAATTGAAGTTTATATATACCTCATACATGGGTACTTTCTAAGCTCGGCAGCTTTTTGCAGAGTATAAGCCATAATAATTAATATAGGTAACAAAATATGGAAAGACATACTTACTAACTTTTTGTCTGTCTATGGCCCAAGGGGGTCGCGTATTCAAAAAGATTGAAAAACACTGCCATATGTGATTGAGGAGGTGGGAACTGAAAATCAGCGCTGTGTCGGACTACGGTTCGGCACAGCAAAATGCTGAGTGCCAACCTCGTTTTGAAATTGCGGCATACAATTTCTGTATCTGTATAATTTTATATCTTAGTACTGTTTTGTGTTGTGTGTCGCAAATAAATATTTTTTCTTTCTTTAAATTAAAAACATTACACATAATATAAGCTCTAAGGAGGTCGTCGTTAACCTGCGTTATACAAAACGCAAATTTTCAGTTTACGAGAGAAATTAATCACTCCTAACGATCCGTGCAGAAACCTTTTGTTACACATAACCTTTGATTATACATAATTAAAGCTCATAACATATAAACGTAACACATTACAAGCGCGAAACTAACAAAGGGTTAAGGGAACCTTATTTACATTGCAATATATTCAATCCATTATAAAGGTGTAATTACATACAGTTTTAACACATTTCTTTCCTGAAAAATAGAAATTCGTTCATATAAGAGTAATAAAAATGACAATCCCAGATTTTAATCTCGTTTTGATTTTTATTTCCACTTTCTTTGCTAGAAAATGAAAATTAATGTATTTATTTCAAAATGGAATCTTACAGATTACTTAATGACAGTCATGGGTATGCCACCGCTTCGAAAGCAATTTTAGTTACTGTTAAAGGAGAAGAAGCGGCGTAACAAACTCCCCAGCAACATATCTTTGCATCATATTTATAACGCGACAAAGTAATGCGCACCTGGTTTATTACCCTTCCCGCACTCGGACTTCTTTTGTTTACTTCGTGTTTAAAATTTGCAATTAGACAATAGCCTATTGTTTGATTGTTCATATAAAAACTAGTACCGTTTCATCATAACCTGTGGATACGTATCATCTGCAGAAGTTTATTGACTTACTTTTGATACTCTATTCAAATTTAAAATTCAAAGTAACTAAGACATTTTTGAGCGGTTTAGTGATTTTTTTAAAATAATAATACGAAATTTAATAGTGGTGTTTAAACGTGTAGTAAATACTCATAACGTTCATACTGATTATACCGTCACAAAATCCTTATAGAACTTACCAGACATACATACTTCTACAACTTCACGCCAGGTCCCTTGCGGGGTAGGCACGAACAACAGAGCGCCATTTAGGCTTATTATTACACACCTCACTTGCTTCTTTGAGATTCATAGCTCTTGTCATGCACGCTCGTCTGTTCTTAAGGCTCCTGACATCACCTTCTGCTAATACACGATCAATTTGATCATGGAAGGTGTGCCGTAGCCTTCCGCGACTTCTGCATCCATCCACTTTTGCATTGTATATATATCTGTTTAGTCATTCTTTCATCATACGGTCTATCCACATGCCCATTTCCACATTATAAAATTTAAGTTTCCTATTATTGAGCCGTAATTAAATTTCAAATTATGTGACATGCAAATTCTTCAAAATGTTGCCTACTTATAACGTTTTAGTAATAATTCATCCTCATTATCGTACACCATTCTAGTATAGATGTGGCTCATATCGTTCATAATAAATCAAAGACACGAACCACTTACCAGGGTATAATGAACATTAGTTCAAACCTATTATAAACTTTGTACTCTGTCATAACACAAGTCCTAATTAGACTTACGTCAAAGGATTAATATAAAAATCCCTAACCAATTCTTAGTAAATCTTGAGAAAGCAAATTATACAGATAACAAGAGAAAAATAACATATTTATCTATATATATAAAAATCAATGCCACTTTTGATGAAATTTTGTGTGTGTTTGATGGGTCCCGGGATAGTTTAGATCCACAATTGGAACCGGTAAGTGGCGCTGAGATCGGTTTCTACAATTCTCCTTATCACCTGGAGCGATTTTGGTGATTTTGTTTTTGTGTGTTTGAGTGGGTTCCCGGATGGTTTAGATTCGCAATTAGAACCGGTAGGTGGCGCTGAGGTCGGGTTCTAGAATCCCCCTAATCACCTGGATCGATTATGGTGATTTTGTTTTTGTGTCATAAAACAAAGTCTTTAAGGAATTCAGAAAATATGGCGGTGTGAAGTTCGCCGGGTCAGCTAGATATATATAATTTGTGGGTGTTATTCAGTTATCAGTAAAAACATATGTCGGGAGCACGACTTTCGTGCTATGATAAAATCCCGAATGTTGCCATTGGTTTCGATTCGTGTAAAATACATAAAGTAATTTATTTTGTCCAACTCATTTTAAAAAAATCGTCTACTTCCCGAGACGCCCGATAGAAGTGATAACTTGCGTGAGAGAAAGGGAAGCTAGACAGACTGGCACCGTAACGAGTTACGTAAGAGCGGGGGCACACGATGCGCTGCGGCGCCGCACCGGATTCGCAACCACCGAGACGAGGCGGGGAAGGGCGAATGCGTTGCGACGACGGAGCGGCACCGCTCTGTTGTTTATGCGTCACACGCACGAGCACATAGTAGGGCCAACAACAGACGTCTTTTACGATCCACGGCGCCGCTGCGACATGACAGCGTTGCGGCGCCGCACCGAGTGCCCCCGTTTTTACAGCGGGGGCACACGATGCTTTGCGGCGCCGCACGGCAAAGTTTTCGCCGTATCGACGGGCACACGATCGGTGCGGCGCCGCTACATTGTTATGTCGCAGCGGCGCAGACGTCTGTTGTTGGCTCTACAATGTGCCCGTGCGTGCGACGCATAAACAACTGAGCGGTGCCGCTCCGACTTCGCAACACATTCACCCCTCCCCGTCTTGTCTCGGTGGTTGCGAATCCGGTGCGGCGCCGCAGCGCATCGTGTGACATGCCACAGATATTACTATGTACATGACGCAGCGACACCGCTCCAGCGCCGCACCGCCGCCGCAACGCATCATGTGCCCCCGCTCAAAGGAAGCAGTTTACGGAGGGTAAACTGCTTCCTAACCTAAGAAGTTATCACTTCAAAAACCCGACGTGTAATGAGTTGCTTTTTTATATTGTCTACAAGTAAGAAATAATTTAGCGAATCTGCAAATGTCGTTGTAATGATATGACAAAAAATATTTACACCAATACTTCTACTTTTGTTGTATCTTTGTCTGTAGGCATACGAGGAGATGGTGTACCTAACGATGTGTAGTTACCATCACTTATAGACATCTGCGATTAAAGTAGGTAATGCATTGCCTACATCATTGAAACTAAGTGTCTGTTTATGCCCTTTTGGAAGCGCCCTATATTTGCCCGGTTTCAATATCGCAAAAACG
This sequence comes from Dendrolimus pini, assembly GCA_949752895.1. Taxonomy (NCBI): domain Eukaryota; kingdom Metazoa; phylum Arthropoda; class Insecta; order Lepidoptera; family Lasiocampidae; genus Dendrolimus; species Dendrolimus pini. The sequence continues at coordinate 7,457,360 of OX457147.1, read as the reverse complement.
ATTCGTTTTTGATACCGATGCTTAGAATGTTACCGCCTGGTAACGCTACTGGTGTTTCTATAATGAACTGTTCGTAGTTACTCATGAAAGTACCAACTACCGATGGGAGGTATTTTCTAACCGATCGGTAGACTTTTTGTATGGAAATGACTGATGAAGTGTTTCTATATTGTAACCGCTGGTTGTCAACACTGCTATTCGTAGGAATTTTATTACCATCCGATTTCGGCCGGTTGCCGGTATGTTTTGGGTTGCCGGTTTTGTTTTGTCGTACGTGATTTTAAATTAAATTAAACTCAATGTGTTTACTTCTTTTGTTGACTTGGATTTAATTCTTATTTATATCTTCCAAATTTACTATTTCTATCTTTAACAGTTCAAATTCCAATCCAAGTATTGCTTTACTATTCATCTCTATTAATATTATAAATGCGAAAGTAACTTTGTCTGTCTGTCTGTCTTTTACCCTTCACGGAAAGACTGCTAGACCGCTTTGGTTGTAACTTAGTATGTATATACTTTTATTGATGCGGGAGATGAACATAGTATACTATTATCCCGAAAAAGTGTATAGATTCCGGGATAAAAGTATATATTTCTGTTTGCTGTAATGCTTTCACGGAAAACTATTGGACCGATTTGGCTGTAACTTGGTATATATGTAAGTTTCTTATGTAGGACGTACATTTATGATACCTTTCATTCGAGAAAAGAGAGTTAGGGATAGATTTATGTAAAGGTTATCCCAGAAAGTAGGATAGGTTTTGTTTTTGTGGTGTCATTTTTGACAATTTGGTCGTTTTGGTCATTTTGGTTATTTTGGTCAATATCGTCACTTTCGTCATTTTAGATATTTTTGTCAGTTTGGTTATTTTGATCATTTGCGTTATTTTAATCACTTTGGTTATCTTCATCATTTTAATCATAATATTCGTAATTTTCGTCAACAAATATTTAAAACAACAACAAAGTACTCAGTTGTTGCTCGCACAGATAAAACTTATATGGTTAATGCCACCTTTCTAATAATAAGGTCAAAGGGTCGAAAGTTATTAGACTACAGTTTTTTGCTATTCTTGAACTTTACCTACGATAACGTTAAAGTTATCGATTGTGACCTGATGCGTCTTAAATATAGCGTTAAAAATAACACTGTCAATGAATATAATATTATTTATAGATAACGTATTATTACGTACTAACTGTCAATATTTAACGTCATTAACAATAAATAACAACATCATTTCAAATAACACATTAAATCCACCGTTACAGCTGTGTGAAACGTTGAATAACTGTAACATTTTCCCAAAAGAAGCAGTAGGATTACAAAAAGTTCCCTAAAACAATTGAGTGAAAACAAAAAATCGGCCCAGGTTCCCGCAAAGTTTTCGTCATTTGACTTTAGACTAAAAACAACGTTTTTTATGATTCCAGACCATAAAAAACGTTGTTTTTAGTCTTAAATTATTTAAAAAAAAATTGCGATCAAAAATCACAAATCACTAAAACTATCGAAAATTTTCTGAAGTGACAACACTGTTTCATCTTTTTTTTGCAACAAATCCAATGACATTCGAACAATAATTATTTAAAAAGTATAAATGTTGTTTACATTACTGCGTTTTGTTCATGCAACATTCATATAAAATGGCTCTGTAATTGTAAGTAATTTTAAAGCAAATTGTTTGAAATCTTGATTTTTGATGACAATCGTATATCCGAAAAGATCTCTTGTTTTGAAAATGTTTATTTTGTACTTATACCTCAACTCATTGAATTAAGTTGCGTGTACTACGACCACAACTACGTTGTGTTAACAAAACGCTTGGGATGAAATTAGTTACTGATAACCGACAGTATTTCTAACTGACAATGAGCTTGTGAAACGCTCGTTAGCCCTCTCAACCATCGGTTATTGGTAGCTTCAAAATCAATCGGTTACTATTACAGACAACCGTCGGTAAAATATAGAAACCGGGGAATTATAGCGTTCTGTGAAAATCACTACAGGTTGTTCATAGAATTGTTTGCACACACACGTACGGCAGAAATACTTGTGTTATGTGTGTTATATTTATAGTTATATATGTACATTTTTTATTTAATGATATACAACTGGCCATTTAAGTAAATTCAAAGATACAAAGACTTTTGGCATCTCCGTCCTTAATTCCCTTACGTTTCAAAGCTTTTACGCCATAATTGTACTGTATTAACATAAATTTGTACATATTTAGAGTATATTAATTATTCCTTTGTTGGTATAATCTGAATACGTTTACGTGACATTAAGGACGGCCCACACGCGTACCTGAAGAAAGAGGCCATAAGATTACGAGAAACTGCTTGTTTTACCACACACTTACAACCTGGTTATCTTTAAATCTCGTGCGAATAAACCTTACGCATTAGAAGGCATTATAGGCAAGCGTGCTCTATCTTAGATTATATTTTACGCCTAGTGTCAGACAAGAAGAAGTATCACTATCAATTTTTCAGTGTTTTAGCCTAAAAATATTATTATCAGTTTTATTTTGGTCCAAATTGGGCCTATTTTTAATCATCGGTCTTATTGACTCTCTAATCTTGGTGCACTATAAAAAAAATCGCATCTCATTCTCTTGCAGGCTTAGTCCTATAGATTTATATGTTTATGTATTTTAGTGTCGCTTTTTCGTTTCAAATAAGCGTGTATATATGCAGAGATTAACGCAAGTTAATGAAGCGTTAACTGTTTGTCAGAATCGTAGCAGGTGGAGAGCCATCGACTGTGCCTACCCCAATGGGAAACAGGTGTGAAAATATGTATGTATAGATAGATACATATAATAATTGAGTTTAAAGGAAAGGCAACCAATTTTATATAACGGGCTTGTTGTCCAACCCTTTTAATTTTCACGCCAATTTTGCTCACATCTGATAATTCGCTGGACGGTACAGTTAAGCCTTATTGGCTACATTCATAATTCAGGATTATCAAACAACCGCTGCTATCTATAATTAGTACACCCGATCTGTAACTACAATAATTTATGCTTATATTGATAATATGTTATCTTGATTTAAAATAACCTGGTGAATAAGTTAGACCACCTATAATATAAGTTCAAACTAATTTTAGTTAGAATTATTTTTAAGCTTTCCTAGATGATGTATGAGATACCATTCAGTAAAACTAATATGCTTATATAGACAGATGTAGACTTTTTTTCTAAACAAATTTATCTTAACCACATAAAATCTAAACAAACCAGTTGTCTCAAAAGAATTTGAGATTGAAATTTTTTGACCTATTTTCGAATGAGAGAGATGGTTGGCGCATCAATCAAGTAACGAAAACATCGAATACTGCAGAATCTTCTACGCGCTACAGCCGCTGAATCACCGTTTTTGTAAGTGTATGGCCTGAGTGGCATAGAGTCCGGCGGAACGGGCTGCTGGCAATAGAGCGTCCAACTGAGTGGCCTAAATGCATGCTCAACATTCATCGTTCACAAACTGGTTTACATCTGTACGCGACGCCCCGCTCGACGCACATCTCTGGCACTAGGGACACTTGATAGCGTTTGGATACATTTAAATTAGCTTAATTACGGTCTCAGTGCATGCCCGAATCGAGCGCGCAGCGGATCGGTGCGTGTAACGTTCCTATACAGGACGCGTCGCTCAACGCAAACATGCCCGTTGGAACCCCCGCACCACCCGGCCGCCACTAGGGACACCCGCTAGCAATTCCATGTGTTTGACACGAACGCTGCACGTTCCGCCCCGCTGCAAGCTCGAATATAGCGGGCACTCGAGCCAAAAGCTAAATCTATCGCACGCACGGCACACGGTCCGCTCCCAAGAAGCGGTCGATCACAGCTGAATTTCCGAGAGCCAGGCTACCTACTAGCATACCCTCCACGCCCCTCAGATTCGATGCGTTCATACAGTCATCTAAACAAATGTAAACTTTCTTTTGAGATACCTACTCACTACACTACAGCTATAACGATGGTTATAACGTGTACGCGGCATGTTAGTCCAAGACGGTATGGCGAGTTTCCACAGAATACATTACTATAAGCGTTTCACACATTAGTAAGTTCAATATTAAAGATGCCACGAATATTTGGCTTCTGTTTGCTATTCGGTTATAATAATAATAGTTTAATAATCGGTATTCAACCTAATACTGCATATTATCAAATTATGAAAAATAGTGTTTTATTTTTCATAATTTGTAAATATTGCTTAAAAATGTAATCATTCTGATCATAGAAATCATTGCATCATATAATTGCGTATGTCTGAATTTGACTTTTTTTGTTATTTCAAAGTAAACTATGTTTATTTTAATAGGTTACACACTACGATAAGTTCAGCCGTTTCAGTAGTTATTTGAACTATCGATAATGATACAATTAACCTTTGGAATCGATGTAGGAAGTCACTCACATTACTGAATCGATTAAAGTAGAACGAATTACTATAAAAAAAAAAAATACGTTGCGCGGCCTTTTTATCTTTAAAATGTATAATCGAAAAGTGTCAATATGAATCGTATTTAAGTTAGGCATATTACAATTTAATTGCGATTTATGTTCAAACTTTTGATTATAGATCAATCTCCAGGTCATGTCTCTAATAATTAAGAAAAAAAGTATTTAATAATGTTTTCAAACTTATAATTTAAATTATGGCTGAATTTCAACCACTAGGCAACCACTAGTAATAATAAATGTTTCTCAAAATTTATAGCCCTAATTTTGACTTTGTATTACTTATAATGTACTCGACATTATAAGTAATATCAGTAACGCTATTAATATGGTAGTATGAAGATGTTTTTGCCCGATATTTTCGCCCACGCGATGGTTTAAGGGCACTTGACTCGTCTTTTGCTTCGAACAAGTCATTTGTCACTGACAGAAGCCCGAGACAAGTAAAGTGCCACACAGTGTTGCCAGCTCATTTGCGCAAGATATCCCAAAAATAAATTGTATTCAAAAGAAACCAATATGTTCGACCTGCTTAATAAGTATTTGTTTTATGAAGTAATCATTTCTTTTTATAAGATGACATTAGTATGTTATCTTGGGTCACTTCCTCCTATCTGTAATCCATTTATCTATCATATCCCGTCTTTATTCCCATTTCCTTTATTCCCTCCCTTTTACACCACCCCTCCTATCACATTCGAAATGCCGGCAACGCATTGGCTTCGCCCCTGACGTTGCAAACATATTTACGCGTATTATCGTAGGTATTCAGGAGTATAACTTTTCGATTAAAGTAAAAAATTTGAAAATAGGTTCACAATTAACGGAGAAATAGAGTAACAGATGTCCAAAAAAGACATACAGACGAATTGAGAACTATCTTCTTTTTGAAGTCGGTTTATAAGATTGTATATATAAAAAGCAAAACATGCGCCTTTACTCATAGTCACCACTAGCTAACCGCAAAAGCATTTGAGCCTCGTCGTCCTGATCAATTACTTTCAAGACCTTACGTAACAGCTCTTGGCCCTTTAGACCCGACCCTAAAACAATTCCGACAAACTGTCGAAACCTACCCTCAAAAACCACTTCTGTCCATCAACGCTGATATGGCCATCGCTTAAATTACCCGACATTTCAAAGACGTTTTACTTTAATAGGACCAAAACAAGTATCGACTTCACCTTAAGACTCTACCCTATTCAATCGTGTTGATGATAATCGTGTTTAACAATTCATTTTTATTTTTTTGACATGTATATTTAATTAAATTAATTTGTAAACATTAGTTTAGGGTTATGCGAGTGTATTTGCACGTCATGTAAATGACAAAACATACTGGGAACTTTATATTATGTAACACCTATTCATGTACCTATGTTTTTGCAAATAAAGACTGATTGATTGATTGATTGATTGATACTTAATAGAAATTTAAACATATTAAAGCTATTATAATATATGTAAGTACATTTAGGCAGAGAATATTCAACTATAAATCTTAAATGACTCGAATATAAATACTAGTACACGATTATTTAACATTTTCTCGACCGGTTTTCTTTCCATAATAACATTGATTTACAACATACTATAATTATTTCTAGTGGTCGCCCGTGGTCGAAATTCGACCTTAATAATTATGTCGAAGGCCATAACTTCTATAATTATAGATTTCGCCAAGGCTACACACTGTTAATTTGACTTGAACAATAAACAAAAGAGTTAATGCGTGTGTGTGTCAAATAGATGGTAGTGTGTGTAATGTTTTTTTACTGATTTAATGAATTTTTTATGCATAATTAAAAAAAAATGTTAGCATTCGTCGCTTCTTCTCTATATAAACAATAAGTGTACAAAATTTCATACTCCTCCGTCCGCGCAATTTTCGTAAAAAGGAGTACAAAGTTTTTACTTCACGTCTTAATATATAAATAAAATGTTTTCTCACTATAATTTTATATGGAAAACTTACAATAATAATTTCTAAAGCAGTTTATAAGAATGTGTGCTATTGGGTAAAAACCGAACTCTCCTATGAAGTAATATCCGCCTGTCTTTGTATGTCACCTAAATTCCTCGGATTAATAGCGTTGAAAGACAGGAAAAGATGTACCTATCGCTACACAATGTTGTACTGAAATTGCAGAAAAATAAACGCAGGAAGGTTGGAGCACGGCAGGAAGCTGATTACATGCTATGTTTGCTGACAATACGGCATACAAATTCTCAAAATATACTTTTTCTTCTTATAAATATAGAAATAATGTAAGTACGTCGCTATGTCTTTAAATAATGTTAATTTAAATAATATCTCATTCTTTCGCCTATTAAGCAATGGCCGCGATATGTATCAACTGAGAGGTGAAATTTCTTTTTCAGTGTAATTATATCGAATATAAAAATCTTCGAAACAGCATCAGATGATAGGGAGTCTCGCCGCCTCTGAGTTAACAGTAAACATATAGATAAAGTTGTCATTGGTCACTACATAAACTATAAATATTATTTTTTCTAAGGTTTGACTTTGACTGTGTGAGAGAAGTAGTCAGGCTTGATAGGCCCTTTAGAAAAGATAAAAAATCTTAACTAAGTTCCTGAATAACATTTTTATAAGGTGGCGAGATGCTAACTCCCAAGATCCAAAAATAATCTAATCTAAGCATGTAAGGTTATAATCGTCATGCAAATAGGGATGTAAACACAACATCGATGTTTCCAAACATCGATGTATCGTTCATAAAAATCGATGTTTTAACATCGATGTTGAAACCAAAACATCGACGATACATCGTTGTTCAATAACGATGTTTTAGAACGATGTTTTATCTTAGATAGACATATCGTGCCATCTTGCGCTCTATCTGTGAGCTACACAGATTTCCATTATACCATTTTGTTCATATTTTTGAAGTCAAACTTCTTTAGGCGCGACTAGGAGGTAACTGGACGACAATGCAACGGAAGTCCGTTACGGCAATATGGCGTCGCAATATGGCGTCACGTTTCTGTACCATCCGGTTTTCAAATATTTTTTGTCAATAGGTAGTTTATAAACAAATCAATCAAAAAATTTTGACAAAAAAAATAATAAGTAAAAAAAGTTTTACTTCAATCGCGTATGAACGTTACACGCACTCTTTTTTACTTATTGCCAATAATAATTTATAATGTAAAAGTTGATTATTATACCTATTTCTTTCATTTCTATTAAAAATGACCATTTTTCTTAGATGTAGTACATTTATTGGAATGGTGATAGGGATGTGTTAGTCTGTGCCCACGATGTTGAATAGTAAGTACGGTAGTGAATGTTGGGTAAGGAAAAACACATATAAATAGAATAAACATAGTATTTAGTAGGAATGAGAGCATTGAGAAGTGTGTGCGGTATTTCTTTGTAAAATGGAGTGACAGTGGTGTAAAAGGATGATGTTAGTGAAAGCAAAAATTAAGAAAGGTTTACTAAAGTGGTTTGGGCGATACATCGATGTTAAAAAAAATTGTTTAATTTGCATCGCAGAACAAGCGTCAAAAGTTTATGTAAATGGTGATAAAAAAACATCGTTCATAAACATCGATATATCGTTCATAAGCATTGATGTTTTTAACATCGATGTTTCACTTTTGAAAACATAGATGTTTTTTATGAGCGATGTTGCATCCCTACATGCAAACATGACGATTATAACCTAGCGTGTATGGCCACCATAAGAAGATTTATCGAATAATGTTTTTTTTTTCAAGCCAAATGAATTAAGTAAAGTCTGTCTTAGTAAAACATATTCATACTTAATTTAGATATGCCCTTCAATGTTGCCGAGTAACATCAGGTGCGTTCAAGGCACACATAAATATTTAACAAACCCCCAAAATGGCCGCCTCATTTAAGGAGAACTGAAACCTTCATTAAAAACATATTTCACTGAGGGACTTTTAAAGAAACATCTGCCAAAGTTCCAGACCTAAAGACAAGGCCAAAGAATTATAAATTAGATATTAATTTAAATTTAAACCAAAATTCCTTGTAAACTTTTTAATAATTTATATAAGAGTTTATCAGATGATGTGGTTGTCAGTTTGTGCTGGTTCGTGATTTTTAAAACGTTATTTTAAATATTACAATGGATGATAACATGCCCAATGAAAAACATCAGAGCAAGAAGCGAAACAAAATGGCCGCGGACCATCTCGCGCGCAGCAAGGTTCACACCGCGCTCTATAAACGCGTGCCTTCGCACGCATCTCTCATTTTCCCAGAAAGCCATTATTACAATACAAAATAAAAAAATATAAGTTCATCGCTCACAGATGAGTTATAAATCAATATATTTTCACAATAAAAAGGAGAATTAATTTTATAGCAATATTATACTTTATTGATATTTTGAACTTAAAAAAAACTTATAAAACGTAGTTTATTAAACTAAGACATTATAAATTAAATTATTGTATCCACCTGCACCTCATAACTACACGTAGAATACTGAGCCTAGTTTACCGTGTCGCGCTGTGTGAAAACTACGGCTGGGAGCTCAATCCAAATCCCCACAGTGCGTGAGAGAAACGTTCTAAAGAACCGTTGCGTACAAGATCGAAGCGGCTCACGAAAGTGGGGATGAACGCCCGGCCGATGGCGTGCAGTGCGGTGGTAAAAAGAACACGAAGGCTTCTGAACAGTTCCTCGGAAGTCTAAAAGAATCTGAAGAGTTTGAGAATCTTAGTAGTGGTATTGGTTCGCTGTGCGTGCGACCGACGGGGAAACCGGATCCGCCCACACATAATCCCTCTCTTCTCGAGGAGAGACTTGAGCTACCCGGAGAAAACCGCTCTCCGACTAACAAATGGTGGGGCAAGCCCGTAAAGATCCGGCCGTCGTCCGACAGGGCTGGTAGTGAATGCGCAAGCGAGCCCACATCCCGAACAAGGGATATTCGAGGATCGGACAGGAGTATCAGTGGATATCTCTAACTGCGGCGTAGAGATAGCAGCCTATGGTCTTCAATCCCTGTATAAGAAAGTGGTATTGTTTCAATATTTGTTTACTAACTTTTCTCTTAGAATTCTATCGAGAAATTTCTGATTGGCTGATAACACTTGTCGATTTAGCTACGGTGCCAATATTTGACGAGTATCATATACCACCACAAGTCATGACAGCAAAGCGATTAATGTTATTATAATACATTTATAGTACACTAGAGATTACCCCGCGACTGCACCACGGGTAAAATTCTAGACCAAACCAATTCTAAACAAGAGGTTTAAAGAGCAAGCATAATACAGGTTACATTAAATTTGTATGTTAACTAACTTGACAATCTGTAATCGAAAATCAAAACGACTCATCGACTCTTCAGGTGATCAGAGGGCTGGTGCCTACCTCGGCCAACGGATCAGTATGGCGATCCAGCGAGGAAACGTAGCCAGCCTTCTGGGCACCTTACCCATAGAAGACGGTGATCTGGGCTCAGTATTCTACTTATAGTCTTGAGGGACTATGGGTAGAATACAATACAAATAAGTTAAGTTTTCTTACATTGTATTCAATAGTATGTAATTTATATTAATGTTAACTTAGTTCTTTTTGCTCCCAGAATATTCACTTCATTTTATATCGCAAACTATCCCATCCCCGGCATAAAAAGTATTTATGTCCATTTCCATTATTAAAACTTTATTAAACAAAATTACAGTAAAATCGATCCATTACTCCTAGTAGTTTTTCTGTGAAAGCTTAACAGATAGACAGATCGAGCTGCTATTGCATTTTTTATAGATGATAAATTTTTATAACTATAAACTTGAGAAATGATTGTTCTGCCATACAAACTTTCATCCTCTTTTTCAACGCGTGTTATTTATCTATCCCCGTCTATCTATCTGTAAACTACATACTGACAAAAATGACCAAAATGACAAAAAAATCCCATTATCCGGGATGAAAAGTATTAAAATTACATGTATACCGAATTTCAGCTAAATCGGTCAAACATTTTTCCGTAAAAGCATAACAAACATAAATATAAAAAGTACCTATCCTATATAAAAAGTTTCGGCCAAGTCGGTCATCATCCAGTCGGGCAAATGCTATATATATTTATATTTATATAATATATATATATATATATATATATATATATATATATATATAATATATATATATATATTATATATATATATATATATATATTTATATTTATAGAATAGAATATACTTTATTGTACAAAGATGCTACATAAATTCAAGAACATTAAATAAAAGTACAATCGGCGGTCTTATCGCCCATGGCGATTTCTTCCAGACAACCTTTGGATGGAGTATAGGAAGGACAACAAAAGTCGGTAGTTGCTAAACTAGCACTCGTACAATAATTTAATTTATTAATTAAAATAATAATAATAATAAATAGTAATATATATGATAATATATATACTAAAATAAATACACATATTATATTATATACATACAAAAGTAAACAATAACACTATAGCTTGAGGTAGTAATCTTTAAATAATCTGTTAAAAGAAGGTAATGATCGTGTCTGCTTGATGTTTAGAGGTAATGCATTCCATAGTTGAATGGCCTGGATGGTAAAAGACTTGTTGTAAAAACTTGTTCTGTTTACAGGCGTTTTCAGTTTCAAATTCTCTGACAATCTTAAGAATCTTGAATCACTGTAATTAAGGAACTGAAAGCGTTGCTTGAGATAAGCTGGGGACTTAGGATTAAACAAAATGTTGTGAAGAATAGATAGGATATGTGCATTCCGGCGAAGGCGGATGGGAAGCCACTTGAGTTTAATGCGAAATTCAGATATATGATCATATTTGCGTAGCCCAAATATGAAACGTATGCAAAAGTTTTGAAGCCGCTCAAGTTTATCAAGTTGATATTCTGCGAGATCAAGATAGCTGACATCAGCGTAGTCGAGGATGGGAAGGAGAAGAGACTGAGCAAGTGAGATCTTGGTGGTACACGGTAAAAAGTTCCGTAAGCGCCGCAAACTAGCAGCCGATGCAAACACTTTGCGACTGACCTCTTGCACCTGTGGTCCCCACGATAAGAATTTATCTAAATAAATACCCAAGTTTTTTACAGTGTCGCTAAAAGGAATTGAGACCCCATAAAACACAACAGAGGGTAATGTGGGCCATTGGATTTTCGACATCATTCGGGAGCTTCCTACAAGAATAGCTTGCGTCTTCTTTGGATTGACGGTTAATCCATAAGATCTACTCCAATCAGCTATAGATGACAAATTTGTATTTGTTGTGTCTATGGCACTAACAAGTCCCTCGATGGTGGTATGAGTGTAGCGAAAAGTAAGTAGAAAAATAGCGAAAAGTAGAGGAGAAAGAACGCCACCCTGAGGTACACCAGCTAATGTATATGACCAAGACGAAAACAAGTCGTCGATACGGATTCTTTGCCGGCGACCATACAGGTAATTACGAAACCACTCAATTACCGTTGGAGATATGTTGAGAGAGCAAAGCACACCAAGCAGAATGTCATAATCTACAGTATTAAATGCATTACTGAAATCCAGCAGGGTGAGTATAGTCACTTTGCCATCGTCCATTGCTTGTCTTATATCCTCTGTGATTTTAACTAGTGCAGTGACAGTGCTATGGCCAGGGCGAAAACCGGACTGATGGGGATTAAGGAGACAATTTTTATTGAGGAATATACTTAGTTGTTTGTGGACAAGACGCTCTAGAACTTTGGATAAAAAAGGAAGTATGGAAATGGGACGATATGCAGAGAAGGAAGAGGTATTTGCTTTCTTTGGTATGGGAGTGATTAGAGCTTCTTTCCATGAACTTGGGAAGGTACTGCTAGAGATGGAAAAGTTGAGGATGTGAGATATGATAGGAAGTATTATATCAAGGATTGGAATGATCATGTTTCGGCTAACACTGTCACTACCTATAGCTTTAGATGTAATTGATGCTATACTCTTTTCAACATCACAATCGGAGAACTGAGTAAAGACAAACGGTGTGAAGTTAGGTGTTGGTAATGAGGAAAGATATGTAAGTGTATTGTCTTTTGATGACTGATCAATATTAGACGAGGTTATAAAATGATTATTGAGTAAGTTGACATCCAAGTCTGAGGAATGCGAGTTATTTTGTGATTTACCAACACCCAATGATTTTAGAAATTTCCAGATTTTGGCATGTTCACCATTTTCTACAGAATCATGTATGTGGCGACGTTGAGCATCTCTAACCACCTTGTTGCAATTATTACGAATCGACACGTATTTTTCCCAGTTGTTGTCACTGGGGCGACATTTATATCTAGATTTACACACAGGCACAGGCCTTTTTAGCTAATAAGATCTTAATCTCATTTGTTAACCAGGGTGCAGGTAGGTGTTATGGTATATATGGTATAATTTTAATTGCACGAATAGGTGCATGTTTGTCGTATAACCTGGTTAATTCAGAGTTAAATAAAAAGATCTTTTGGTCAACAGATTGGCTATTGATAATTGGAGCCCAGTGTTTGAGGCATCCATACGGAGACTATCAACGTTCATACCACCAAAATTGCGCTGCAGAAGTATCTTAGACTTCACTTTGGGGGTCGGACTTGATAGGACAAAAAATTAGGTCGTGATAGGAAAATGCATCAGCAGAATACTGACTGTGGTTGGACACTAGATGAGGACAGGATACTAGGATTAGGTCAGGGAGAGTGGGAGTAGAATTTGGAGAATGGTGAGTTGCGCATAAAGGAAGAATAGAAAGGTTACAGGACTCCAAAGTGGATTTAAAAGATATGGACCGATTATCATTTTTAAACAGACACGTGTTAAAGTCACCCATAATAATTGTGTGAGCGTATGTTGGAACTAGGTTTTCTAAGAGATTTTCAAAAGAAGGAAAGAAATTAATACTTGAAGAAGGACAATAATATACACCAACTAGTACTTTGGTATGTTGCATCTCTACTTCAATGAAAATGTGTTCGCCGGCGTCAGGCGGGGGTGGTTGTGTCGACAAATTAATAATTTTAAAGGGGACATGGTCACGTAAATAGATGGCTACACCTCCACCCCTGGAACCAACTCGATCATTGCGTATTAGTCGGTAGCCAGGTAAAATGTACGAGGTAGACGAAAGAACTGGCTTAAGCCATGATTCGGATACAAGTATAGCATGAATGTTCATGCAATTGAATGTTGCCAGCATATCTGTGAAATGAGCCGGAATACTTTGGGCATTTATATGAACAGCATTGAAATTCCTCGTCTTGTCAGAGAATTGTGCGGTTAAAACATCGTTGAGTGATGGAATGCTACTGAAGCTGTCATCATCGCTACATGCAGATTGAAATCGTCATTACTACTACTACTCAAGCTGGACATATAATAACAAATTTAAAAATATAAGCAGAAATGAAAAGCTAAGAAATTGATATGAATGTATAAAATATATAAGTAGGTGTAAAATAAATATATAAATATGATGTATATTATAGACAAAAGCAAAAATATTTATAATAATTATGAAAATAATCTCCACCTGCCAGTTGAATGTATTTACATATTATGACATCTTGATAGTTTTTACAATACAAAAAAAAACAATTAAAGCAACTAAAAGAAAAACTACAATAATAATTAAGAAAAAAAAACAGAGTAAAGGATATAATTATATATTACATTTTGCAATACCTAGAATAACACAACCCGGTACATGTTACCTAATTTAAATACCTCTCATTGCTTAAGTACAACGCTAATAACTAATTCATATTAAAATATACGCGTAACAATTGTATTTTAAGGCAATGTGTACAAGACTTTATCATAGATAATACTTTATATATAAATTGTGTTCATATCCTCTACACTTCTATACATAAACAAATTATATCCATTTAAATAACTAAATACATACTAATCAATGTCAAACATGAAAAAGGGAAACATAAAAATAGGTTAAGAATACTTTATAAGTAAAATAATGAGTGGTAATATGGCTTAAATAAATGTTATATTTTTATTACAAAATGAAAAACATTGACCTTTTTACAGTTTGGGCCCAAGGGTGATGAAAGTGTCTCCTTTATTAACCCACTACTTTTAACTTAATATAGTGTAGGCCACTGCTGTACTTAATGCAATACACTTATAATAACAATATTTCAGTATGCTCAGTTAGGCTCAGTTACTTACTACAATTATAACATAAAAAACTAACATAAAAAAATGATAACCTGAACACAATATAATTAAACAGCATATCATTTAATAACAATGTCGACCCGGGTTGCATTACAATGAATAAATTAATAATAATAAAAAAAGAGTAAGAGATTTAATATTTTCTTTTTCACTTTCTAACAGCACGTTTAACTTTGGTGACTGTAGCTTTGACAGGAGCAGTCTCCTTTGAATGTACGTCTACGGAAATCTTATTCAGGTCACTTAAAGATGAAACTCGATGACGAACATCATCAGCGTCCTTGACAAATATTTTACCTTCCCAGGTCCAGCATCTTGAAAGAGCAAACTTGTTTCGGGCTGCCATGAATATATCGTGACGAGTCTTAGTGAGAAATTCGGACATTGTAATGCCTGATCCTTTTAGTTTAGTTTTAAGTAAGTTGTAAAATTTTTAGTTGCCAAATCTTATCACGAATACTAATATCATAGAATTTAATAGCTATGGGTCTGCTTTTTTGGTTTTCATCAGGTCTTCCAAGTTTATGACACCATTTAATATATTCTACTGAAAAGTCGATGAGGCCAAGTCGCGTTTTCACAGTTTCTGTAATACTTTCGGCTAATTTCTCATCCTTAATTTCCTTTAGCCCATGAATTAACAGCATCTTTCTTTCTTCTTCATATATATATATATATATATATATGTCGCAGAACGGCTTCGTTCTCACGACATGTTTAGTTATTGCAGGTTTAGTGGGCGTCATCAGGATAAAATGAGAGCATAAAACACAATAGCCACGGTTTATACAATTTAATTTAGATTTGATCAACATTATGACATAGTTTAGACCGAGCAGCGGGTTCAGGGCACCCGCTCATACTTTCAGCTTGAATACATTCTTTAAAATTCTCAAAGGTCCAACTCGACCTGTAGCCACCAACCAAATGCGTCACAAAAACTCCTCAGTCTACCGAAATAGATACTACTCAAAGTATAGAGGGCGTCTCTGACCCCGCTCCGCCATATGCTCTGCTCTGATTGGTCGTTTATTAAATTAAAATATTCATAACTTTTATTAGGTTAGCGATCTTAGTTATAGAAACATTAACAAATCTAATTAAATTACATTAAGAATTTTAGAAGTGATTATAATGTAAACAAATGATATTGTGCGTTATACGTCCAGTCAACAATACATCGTCATATCGTCATAGTCATAGCTTCCCTCCGACACGGCCTTCCTGACGTATTACACGCCCTCGTGTAATAGGCCGCCCATTATGGATTATCTGCAAAAAGAAAGAGATATTATAGTTCGGCCACTCCTGACCAAGGACATCGTGTACATTTTATCTTCTGCGCAACAACTTCATTCTGGATTTTTTTCTGAGATGCGAGTCCTAACAGACTCCAGACTACACACCAAATCAAGTCAGCAGTATCGAAACTGCCACCTCGTCGCCCATAGAGCTACGCATTTTGGGTCAAACATCAAAACACAAATCAAAACATCAAACACAAAAATATCCAAATAGTATACAGCCTCTCATTCTATCGATGCCAATTTTCAATCGCTACCCCGCCTTTCATTCACTTTGTAATGGCCACCTCGCACCCATTTCACTGGCCACCTCGCCTCTATTTCACTGGCCACCGCGCCTGTTACAAAGGTTAAATAAACCCAGAGACTCAAGAAACACGAACATTGTAAACCTTTATCATTTTAACTATCAGACAAATCTTTCACTCTAATATGTACCTCTAAATTTAAAAACTACCCATTATAATAGTCAACTGCATTTACCAAGTTTAATAATTATTGAAATTCCATTATTTTAACTTCAAACAAAACCCGTGTGAACGCATCAGTCATCCAATCCGCTAACAACACTTCTCAATCAGTCAATCAAACCAATACATCTAAATGAGTGATGTACTCTCAACCAACCCCCGCTGGGCGTGGCTCGGATGACACTTTTTGACCAAAATAGACAATCAGAGCAACCAAGGTTGTCACTACGGGCTCCAGGGTCGACAACTTATGAAAACTCATAATAATAGAGGAACAAACAAACTCAAAATAATTTTCCAATTTACAATGCGTTCAATAACTAGGGTATTCACCCTAATTCGAATTTGAAACTATCACAAAAATAATCTTAAATAAAAAATCAACTTACCAAAGTGTCTATTAACGTAAATACCCCCTGAGTACCTTATAGTGGCTTTCAAACTTCTTCATAGCCACACTTTCTTCACGGTAAAATTATTATCATCTGAATCTAAAATGTCTTTCATATAATGCCTGTAAACTTACTTTTACAAGAAAGATAACATAGCGTAGCAATAATGTGTCATAACCACTTTCCACTATACGTTATCTAAGTAAAAAAAACTCAAAAACTAGATCCGATTTTCACATAAAAATTATTGGAAGGTAAATTTGAAAAGACAATGAATTTCATGCACATCGTTTATAACATACAGAAGTTTTCTTATCTTAATCAGAAAACCAAGGAAAACATCGCATAGGAATAATATGTCAAAGTAAACTTTCTACCATACATAATCTAAGTAAAATAATTTAAAAAACTAGATCCGATTTTCCCATTATAAAAACTCTTGGAAGGTAGACTTGAAAAGACAATTAATACACGCACATCGTTTATAACGAACACAAGTTTTCTTACCTTAATCAGAAAACCAAGGAAAACGTCGCATAGGAATAATATGTCAAAGGCAACTTTCTACCATACATAATCCAAGTAAAATAATTTAAAAAACTAGACCCGATTTTCGCATTATAAAAACTCTTGGAAGGTAGACTTGAAAAGAATGAATACACGCACATCGTTTATAACGAACACAAATTTCTTGTAAGTAACCAACTCCCAAAAATAATGATGAAAAGTAAACTACCTACGTAATTTGTTCGTATTCCATTTTTTGACAACCATATCGTAATTTTTCGTACACAAAAAATATCACTTAAATATGAGGGTAGTAAAATTGTCTACCACAAACGATGAACTATAATTTTTTTAAATCTCGCTTTCTTCATTTTCAGAATTCGCACTAAAATAATAATTAAAAATTACCATACCTCCTGTGCCAGATAGAATAGGCACGTAATTTTTACCTTAGATTAGACTTAACGATCCATAAAATTGCCTTTCCACTCGCTGTACTAACGTGAATTTGAACCATTACTGGCACACAGTAGGCCCAACGGTGACCAAACCATGCATAGGCCGACACACCGCCGCTCCATAGGCACATTCAAGACGTCACCACTACGTCGCCGCTATTGCCGCCGATGGCCCCGACATGTCAATCGTCCTCAAATGCTTTTGCTTCCACTGTGCGCATCCTTCAATCCATCAGCACGCCTTCTTATACTGGCAAGGCTTTGCAGTCATTGCTTTCATTGTGGGCGCAAGCTGAGATCCCACTTCTGATGTCGCAGAACGGCCTCGTTCTCACGACATCTTTAGTTATTGCAGGTTTAGTGGGCGTCATCAGGATAAAATGAGAGCATAAAACACAATAGCCACGGTTTATACAATTTAATTTAGATTTGATCAACATTATGACATAGTTTAGACCGAGCAGCGGGTTCAGGGCACCCGCTCATACTTTCAGCTTGAATACTTTCTTTAAAACTCTCAAAGGTCCAACTCGACCTGTAGCCACCAACCAAATGCGTCACAAAAACTCCTCAGTCTACCGAAATAGATACTACTCAAAGTATAGAGGGCGTCTCTGACCCCGCTCCGCCATATGCTCTGCTCTGATTGGTCGTTTATTAAATTACAATATTCATAACTTTTATTAGGTTAGAACGATCTTAGTTATAGAAACATTAACAAATCTAATTAAATTACATTAAGAATTTTAGAAGTGATTATAATGTAAACAAATAATATTGTGCGTTATACATCCAGTCAACAATACATCGTCATATCGTCATAGTCATAGCTTCCCTCCGACATATATATATATATATATATATATATATATATATATATATATCGTCCTGTCGTAAGAGGCGACAAAACAACTCACACCCAGGTGGTAGGGCATTTGCCCGACTGGATGGCTACCACCCCTGGTCTAAAGTATGTCGCCATAACAACCTAGAGTTGTGTTCCGGCATTAGTGACCAGGTTCCAGTCCACCTTAAGAGAGCAGCAGCGTATTTGTAGCACCTTTGGTGTGGCAAATGTCCATGGGCGATGGTAACCACTTTCCATCAAGTGGGCCATCTGCCTTTCTGCTGAACTCCTCCAATAAAAAAATATATAAAAAAGGTAATTAATATGGTCGAATTTCGACCATGGGCGACCACTAGTACGATCATAAATATACAATTCGTTTTAAAAATTAAAGGCATTAATTAACTTGTACCATACACACGGGTCGTGGAAATATATACGCTATGGTCTATAGATAAATATGAAAGCCATACTATTTGAACGTGAGGGCCGGTTTACGACAGCTTCAAAAGACACCCACCCAGAATATAAAAGATTTTTATATACGATAGAATATTTAACAAAGAGTGAAGTAGTGTTATGAATGCCATTGACATACTCCAGGAGACATATTCACTAGAATTACATTTAATAACATTTAAGTAATTCGTGACATTACTCACATATAAATAAAACTATGTTTTAACGGTTTTAAACGGATTAAGCACGGCATACCATTTGATTTTTATGTAGACGTTTCGGCCACTATTTAGTAGCCATGATCACGGAAGGCAAAGATATCAATCATCACTGAGTAATGTGGCCTAAAACCATTAAAACGTAGTTTTAATTACATTTACTGTTAATATTAACATAAACTCCTTCTGTTTTTTTTACTTATAATGTGCACGTGCTACCCTATACAGGTCCCACTACTAGCCTCGGTTCATTTCAAGGGACCTGGTGGTATTCCTCCTTGTTCAAGACAAGTTAGGCGTTTCACAAGTCTGTCATATAAATTTTACCGTGCTCAAGTAAGATCTTGTATGGAGTACTGTACTCACCTTTGGGACGACTCAGCTAAATACCAGCTTGAAGCGTTAGAGTCAATTGAGAGAAAAACCAAGAGGATGACTGGAACAGACCAGCTTGTCAATACAAGGCTTCAAAGACTAGAGTATCGACGCAGGGTTGCTAGTCTATCGGTTTATAGGATACATTTCGGAGAGTGTGCGGTTGAACCGTTTGATCTGATTCCCTTTACATCATTCTATCTTCGGACGACAAGGGGCTGTATGTAGTCTATGTAATCGTTTCACTTTCCTTCTACGTACGGCAGAGTTGTGGAATACACTATCAGATTCCATGTTTACCTAAAAGTATAATGCGGGTATCTTCAAGTCTCGTGAATGGATATTATTTAAGTAAGCGTGCTCTGTCTTCCGCCGCAACATCGTCCGACATTAGACGTGATCGTGGTCAAACGGAACCTATCTAATATATAACAATATATAAAATACTAGCTGACCCGGCGAACTTCGTACCGCCATATTTTCTGAATTCCTTAAAAACTTTGTTTCATGACACAAAAACAAAATCACCATAATCGCTCCCGGTGATTAGGAGGATTCTAGAACCCTATCTCAGCGCCACCTACCGGTTCTAATTGCGAATCTAATCCATCCGGGAACCCACTCAAACACACAAAAACAAAATCACCAAAATCGCTCCCGGTGATTAGGAGGATTCTAGAACCCGATCTCAGCGACACCTACCGGTTCTAATTGCGAATCTAAACCATCCGGGAACCCACTCAAACACACAAAAACAAAATCACCAAAATCGCTCCCGGTGATTAGGAGGATTCTAGAACCAGATATCAGCGCCACCTACTGGTTCTAATTGCGAATCTAAACCATCCGGGAACCCACTCAAACACCCAAATCAAAATCGCTCCCGGTGATTAAGAGGATTCTAGAACCCGATCTCAACGCCACCTACCGGTTCCAACGGTATAAAAAGTATCCTATATCTGTCTCCTGGTTCCCCACCAATTTTCAGCCAAATTGGTACAGCCGTTCTTAAGTTATAAATAGTGTAACTAACACGACTTTCTTTTATATATATAGATATAGCTGTCCCAGCAGACGTCGTCCTACCCGGTAAAAAATAAGGGTTGATCGTAGAAGTTGGAAATTTAGGGTTGTATGTATTTTTAATGCTGTATCTTAAAAAAAAAAAAAACTTAACAAAAAAAAAAAAAAAATATTTAGGGGTGGACTACCCTTAACATTTAGGGGGATGAAAAATAAATGTTGTCCGATTCTCAGACCTACCCAATATGCACACAAATTTTCATGAGAATCGTTCAAATTAAAATCTAAATCATCCCAGTAGAAAATTGTAAAAATACTAATATCGCTATTAAAAAATAGGGGTTGATCGTAGAGGGTTGAAAATTTAGGGTTGTATGTATTTTTGTATGTTGTATCATAAAAAAATAGAAATTAAAAATTTTGTCTAAAAAATAAATAAAAAAATTTAGGGGTGGACTACCCCTAACATTTAGGGGGATGAAAAATAGATGTTGGCCGATTCTCATAGATACCGGATAAGCACAAAAAATTTCATCAAAATCGGTCAAGCCGTTTCGGTGGAGTATGGCAACGAAAACTGTGACACGAGAATTTTATATATTAGATGAACCAATTTATGTAACGAATTGATATGATGTTCAGGAAAAATACACTTCTCCAATATTCAAATTTTGAAAACTTTTAATTGCTACGAATAGCAGAACAAAATAAAATCTTATCCCTACAGACAAAGACGGAGGCAAAACAAAGTTCCACAAACGTATTCCGATTTCATAAACATTTGGGGCTAAAGTGCGTATTTATTTAACAAAGGGAAGCTATGAGGAAAACATTTATAATAAAGGAAAGTATAACGCCGACCAGTTATCCATTTTCGGTTTCCTTTCCTTAGGCCTTATATTCTTATGAATTTAGATTAATTACAGGCGGTTGCTATATCTTACGTCTAAATATCACTATATAACCGCTTTTATAAGTATCAAAATTAATAAAGGTTTATTTAGATATTAAACTGTTTTATGTCGCACAAGATTTATTCTCGACTACTAATACCTCTATAGAAATGAAATAAATGATAATGTGAAACCAGGAAAAGCTGAAGTTAAGACCCGGCCGCCATACGTTGTAAATGAGCGTTGAATAAATACTTTACAATGTGTACTCATATAAAATATTAGTATAAACCTACTGAATATTACAAATAGTTACTTAGCCTCTGCACTTATGGATTATGAATGGGATAGTTCTAGGCAAACTTACTCATAAAGAAATAACTATGTACAAATAAATTAAATAAAACGTTATAGTCGTCAGCCAGTCACAGTCCACCGCTGCACGTAGGCCTCTCCAAGACGGCGCCGCAAAAAAGCTGTTTGTGATTAATAATATTTAAATGTTCAACGAAAACAAGTATTTAAATGTGATTCAAATTTGTTTTTGATTTAGGTTGCCTGGAAGAGATCGCTATGAGCGATAAAGCCGCCTATTGTATCGCCTAGACAATATTGTAAATATGGTCTGTTTTTGTAATTGTATGTTTTGGTGTTCAATAAAGAGTTATCTCTCTCTTAAATATTGATAGGAGAAATTACTGGTTTTAGAATTTTTGTATATTATATGTACAGTACATAATACACAAAAATTCTAAAACTAGTGATTTCTCCTATCAATATTTAAATACTTATTTTCGTTGAACTTAAAAAAAAACACAAAAGTTACTTACATATGTACATTGTTCATCGACTTATTTATTAGACAGATAGATAGACAACACTTTATTATACACCAAAACATAGATAAACAGAAATAGTTTTTTTTATATTATATTGATATATTTTATTGTCTATTAGTTGTTATCAGAAGGTTGCGTGTTTATATCACGTCAGGGTCTCCACTTGTGGGGGCTTGAGTAAGTTATGTGGTGCGTTGATGATAGTTACCCCGTTGGATAGAGTGACGCACCACTAGGCGAGAGCCTATGGCTCAATCGCACGAGAGGGTAGTACAAAATAAGACGACGATTTGTTTTCCTCTTGCAGTATATTATTTTTTTCATTGTTCTAAATAAACTTAGAGTGTATATACAGAAACCTTATCGTTTACGTTATCTGCACACCAATATTCTAATCAATATTAAATATTATATTTACACGTTTATGAGATTGGACCTTTTTGATGATTTAGACAAATGCCCAATTTTATCGGCAGCTCTGACAGCGATGTCTGTATGTACAAAGCATCACGTTCTTGTATTAACCATAGTCTTCTGTGCTAAATAATACATCGATAAATTGGTATATGAAACGTGACGCAACGTTTACTATTTTAAGACATATATTATCTTACACATAGATTCATGTATCATATTGACATTTGTTTAATTTGTACATTGCACACCAATTTCATTTATAAAAGCCAGGCATAGGCAGGGTTATCTGAAAGAGATCGCTCAAAGCGATAAGGCCGCCTATTGTCTCTACCTTAACATGAAACTATTTTAAATTATTTACATTATGTATATGTGGTGAACACAATAAAGTGTTTTCCGTCCGTTTCTCTGTCTAAAAGTTTCTTTTGAATAGGCTCCGAAACAGCCCAACGAATTTAATGAAGATGATATAGATTAAAGGGCTTTTATCTTATATTAGCGGCCCGGTGAGTTTTCACTCGCGCTCTGTCCCGCTCCCGTGGTATATAGCGTCATGTTTTATAGCCTATGACACTCCCTGTTAACGTAGGTTTCGAACATTAAAAGAATTTTTTAAATCGGTTTAGTAGATCCAGAGATTACCCCCCCTCCTACAACGTCACCAACTCACAAATTCACAAACTTTATCTCTTTATAATATTAGTGTAGATAGTCTTGTATATTCATTTTCAATGTCCTGTTGTATTCAAGAGACGAATAAAAAGTTCAAAGCCTACGCGAACGAAGTCGCGTCACAGCTAGTTTCAAATATATTGGTCATAATAATACCAATATTACTTTGACTATGTTCAGAAAGTTGTGATCACACGAGCATTTGGCGACAAAGGATGATGAATAGATGTTGGAAGGTTGTCGATTGATGTTGTTTGTTTCGACAACATTTATCAAGACTTTGATGGATATCTATGATACGTGCGCTGACTGTAATAACACTGGCTGTACACACATTGTGGTATACACATGTATACGAATGTATGTATCGCTAGTCAAAAGCAGGAAATTAACGTTATTGTCTGGTTTGTGAATTGTAATTTTATTGAAGTGAAACTTCTATATAAACGGGGGTCTTAGAATTTTCCTGTCACCAAAAGGCATTAGGGCCGCGTGGAGGAGCGGCATAAATTTAGACTAGACGTGGTGAGAGGCGGCATAATTTTAGAGTATACTATGGATGCGTTTTTTGGTTCCCGATCAAATTCAGTTGTTTTGTTTGTTAAATTAAAATATGTTTAAATAAAAAATGCATTCATTAAAATGTACCTAACCTAACCAAATCCTGATTTGCAGTAAACCTGCGAAAAATCGAAATCCAAAATCCAGTACACACTGCACGTTTCTATAACACGCGCAAAGTCCGTTACTATATGCCTCATTGAATCTACTGCTCGTATCGTAATCCTCGCTTGACTTCCCCTCTCCGCCTTGGGTCATTGCTTTATAACGCACCGATCCATACCTGGCAAGCTTCAAAGCACAATCAAAAATCATACAATAACAACAAGGATTAGTTCGACACTAATGACGGCCATAAAACAAGTACAATAACAATAGAATTTTTTCTGAATTACAAATTCTAAACGCAAAGTAAACAAAAGAATTCCTAAATCCGAGAAGGTAAAAAACTGCGCTTTACGACAGGCATGTGTGCGTTTCTTTGTCGGTATGTAACAATAGAATACATAGCACAGCAATAGTAAGCAACATTCTGTCATATTCGCTTAAGTCTAAAATCGGCGAAACGAGAACTGCCGATCAAAATTATAAGTTTTGTAAAACTATATTATTTATGTATAAATACTTCGATTAGAGAATCATTTGGCTATTTACTATTGAAAATAAATAAACACATATAGGCACTTTAATTTTGAGAGCATTATGAAAAATGTTTTGCTCTTTTTGCTATGACAGGTGACATAAGCAGCTTTGACCCTTTTCGAGAGATTACCTTCCCAAGGTTCCAATATAAAGCCTATGAATTTATTAAATCCCAAAATGTTACCTTCATAAATATCATAATGGTTTAACATATTTTGTTGATCGTTTTATTTTTGTTCAGTATAAAACTTTACAAATAATAGTCATGGTTGTGAGCAAATTTTAAGGGCAGCTGGGTTTTACATTTTCTGTGTTACCAGGAGAAACAACTACCCACTTACTGAAAAATGTATTTAAATGTGTTTTTTTTTGGAAACCTTGAAATAATTTTTAAAGTGTTTTCTTTTATTCCCATTATTTAGAGTATTTTTTTATTGCACGATTTCAACAGACAGGCAGACGGCTCATCTGATAGAAGCGGCTACCATCACCTATGGACAATATGTAGCACCAAAGATTCTACCAATGTGCTGTCACTCTCAACAGGAAGACTGGAACTTGGCCACTAATGCCGGAAAAAACTCAAGGTTGTTACAATGATATACTCTAAACCACGGATGGTAGATATGCAGACGGCTAAATATCCTACCACTTGATAGTGGTTTAGTTTGTCCCCTCTAACAACAAGCCGTCCGGCCGTAGAAAATTGTATTCTTTCTTCCTTCCTGCACAGATAAAAGTCTGTCGGTGGTCTATTATATATGTGGAACTAGCTGTCCCGGTAGACGTCGTCCTGCCCGGAAAAGCTTAAATCGATATGACAGCAGCGCCACCTACCGGGTCCAATTGTGAACCAACTCAGAAACCTTCTTTGGCTCATGCACAACAACTTTGCTAAAGATCATCACATAATCAAATGTATAGTTCACGATTCTATAAAAGACATGCAGACAAACATTCATTTTTACATATAAGAGAAGAAGAAGATGTGAAAGGAAGGTCTTAGGACTGAGTCTGGTCTGAGTATTGTTAGGTCTAAATATATTTTCTTTCTTGTATGAACCAATGTACTACAACGACTAACAAAATTGTATTCGGCAGCGAGCAGAACACATCTATGTAAAAGTGTCTCTACGTGGCTATTAAAAACTTATGTTCTGTACCAGTCTCTTGTTCAAGATCCGGTCCGGTCAGTTCTGAAACCGCTGGCCGTTAGTACACAATGGTGAACAATAGAAGCAGACATTAGAAGTAGCACACCGTACTTTTGCGTATCTTTGCGATTGTATAAAGCAACTATAAATAGATTTTTTGACTTTAATAAGATATGTCGTGTAGCTATTGCGACGTTATTTGCTTTCGGTTACACCCTAGTTCAGGCTCAGTTTAGTCAAATAGCAAAAAAATCCTTCAACCCGAAGGGTACTTTTCGTTATCAACTAATCAGCTGTTTAATACAGATCATTGCATAATATCACTTATACTAAATCTCTTATAACTTTGCTCCCAGATTTACAAATCTGTAGAATTTTCAGTAATGATAACAATGGTTCTTGATACAGAAGCTACTGATTATCACCAGTCTCATCCTTTTACATCTGGGCCCAAGAATGTATGAAAGCGTCTCCGTCTCTTTCGTGTTTTAAAACTTATATATATTATAACGATTAAATATATGAAATGTGACGTCACGAAATTTAACATCCCGCCCACTCCTTTTCACACTTAGTTTCACACAATGTAAAAAATATATGTGTGCAACACACATATTTTTTTCATTGTTACATACCGAGAAAGATCCCACGGCTGCATGTTGTAAAAACGAATTATTTTATTACTTCGTGTTTAAACTTTAAAAACATATATTATTATCGTACTTATTATATGGATGTAATTAGTGTCCAACGAATTAATCCTTGTTTCATGGCCGTCGAAGCTGGCAGGTGTGCGAGATTAACTCGGCGAACGCGATCCTTTGTTCTATTGTATAGTTAGTATAAAACAATTCCCGAACGGAGGGGTGAGGCAGTCATTCGACGACTACGATACGATTAAGACGTGTAGTACTTTCGATTAGAGACATAGTGACGGACTTTGAGCCTGTTGAATTGCATTGAATCGTGCAGTGTGAACTGGTTGAATCCAGTTTGATTTTGTACTTGTTTTATACGTGTTTGTACAGTTCTAATAAACTCTATAGTAATTCCAACGGCATTTCTTTTGAGTCCTGTAGCTCGTAACAGTATTAATATTTCAATGTAGTTCCATCTGTGTTAACTTGTTAATAATTCACTACCACTAATCTGTTATTAATATAATACGCATAGCTGATAGTCATCGTAAAATTTTAAAATAAATTAATAAACGGCTTAATTGCTCGCATTTATCATTAAACATAATTAATCGTTGCTGTCGCTCTAGTTCAGGCTGTCCAATAAATACGTTAGAAATTTGTCACAGTCCAACTAAAGTTTCAGCAACTAGTGATTTATTGTACCATGTCAAACATGTCGAACCTCCGTCCAACAAGTTCAAACAGTGCATTGTTTTCCAACATCAGTGACGGATACTATTACATCTTGAGTGAAAGGCGAAATAATATATATTTAGGGACGGCTTCCATTTCCGCCTTTTTACAACAAAAAAGTTATATTTGGTGATTGAATTACAGCGACAGGAATAGAACCCGTTATTAATGTGTGACGTGAATGCTTTAACCACTTCACAGTGGTGATCGTTTTTAAAGAAGAGTAACACCGACTAGTCTCTAGATGCGATCACATACAGATGGCTTACATTCTGTTTTGTTTTCAACCAACTAATTATCTATATATTAATACGTGAAGCAAAAACTTTGTACACATTTTTTTTCGAAAAAAGCGCGAACGGAGGAGTATGAAATTCCGCATTCAGTTTATACACAGGAGTGCAGAATTCAAATAGTTTTTTAAAAATAAAAAATACATTAAATCAATAAAAAAACACTACAACACTATCAATTTCCATCGGGCAGTCTGCTGTTTGCCTGTTTCAGGCAAAAAAAATATCGAATTACTAGGGATAAAGCTGGAATAGTTTGCAGTTGTGTATAGTAGTAGTAAAACATAACAAGTTTAAAAATGCTTCAGTTCATTTCACACTTTTGTTAATGTAGATTCCGTCTGTACTTTTATTACCTCTGAGCTATTAAAATGTTTTTATGTCCGTTTCATTTTTTCAGCAGTCTGAGTGCAGTAATTTAGAAAATGTAATTTTAATGTTCTCACAATACTCGACGCTAGACATCATTCGCATTAATCTTAAAACTTAGACAGCTAGGGAGATTTACTCGTACTTAGAGATTTCGTTTTTTCTTATGACTAGTTTGAGGAATTGTGAGTTACGCGTGAAAACTTTAACCCCATTTCAAGAAATTATAATAAGAACACATGTTACAAACATGTTACAAACATGTGTTCTTCCGTAGGATGCCATCTAGCTGATACAAGACCAAAATACTGCGCCCAAGTGAGGGTAGAAGTAGAAAGTTGTGCAAGTCTGTAGTTGGTAAATAATATTTGTTGGAATCTCCACCAAAAAGTTTTTATTGTGGCTAATAAAGTGTATTGCTGGCCACAATATACTATTTTCAAATATGGAACATTGATGTTCTTTTGTATCTGTATAGTTTTCCTGCAATCACCATATACTAAGCACGTGCAGGTTTTTATAATTTAATTATTTGCAGACTGCTTAGTTTATTTAATGCTTAAAGAAGTGTTTAACAATATTTATCCACTCATAAGACAATAGTAGAGTAGAAGTATTTAAAATATTTATAAAGCATTAAAGTATGATTTATTTAGCCCATAACGCTTAAAAAGCACAGGTGTGTACACTCTATATTTTTTTAAATTTGCTTGTAAGTAAACTGGTATATGAGTTCACTTGATGGCAAGTACTTACCGTCGCCAATGGACATCCGCAATACTAAGGGAGACGATGTTTTGCCTACCTTGTTGAGAATTTAAATATCTGTTTACGCCCTTTTTGAAGAGCCCCATATTGTGGCATTCTGAGAAAACTGCTGATCTTTTGGATAGTTTATAATAACAACGCACCCTGCGTTATTATTATAAAAACATTCCGTAGTGATGCATGTTTAAAAAAGCTGTTAAACGTACCCATCTTTAAACAAACTACAGGGATTCATTTCCACGATTTACGGTTATGGCAGGAGCCATGAACTTCTGGACCAAGTTTTTTATGTTTACTGTCGCCCATGAAAATACCGTCACACTCGACACATTGATCGATAAAATAGAAGGATGTGGTATTGTTAAACACTAAAAAACCTTTAAAAGTGACAACCGTTGCGCAAAATGTAATTACTCGTCCAACTTGAATTTACTAGACGTATTTCATTTTTGACTTAAAGAGTATTTATTACATGAACTGGTCTGGAAGGCATGTTGGCCGTAAATATTTATTTTATAAGAAATGTAAAGTATTTAATTTACTTAATTCAATGACTTAACACTAATTTAGATTTGACTATCAATTTTACATAAAAATGCTGTTTTAGGGATCATCCCAATGGTTGGAGGAGTGGGATGGAATGCTCTTCTGTCTCAAAGGAAGATCTTCAAGCGAGGCTATGCTGAGGTTATGCACCGCAGGCCCTAGCCTAGGCCTAGGCCCCTGTATTATTGTTGAAAATTTGTAAATATTGTTTGTTCGTGTCGGGAATCGTTTGCGACCTCAATTATTGCACAGCGCCATCTATTGGCTTGTAAGTGGGCAACGGATTAGCGTTGCCATACAATGTGGAAATGCGGCCAGCATTTTGGGAACTCTCCTGCCGACAGCGATCTGGACTAGGTTTTTTTATTTGTAAATATTCACTATTCAAGTTTTTATAGGGTAGTTTAATTTTTAAGATAGTTTATTTTATAATTTAGTTTAATTTTTAAGATAGTTCAATTTAATCTTTTTGTTACTTGTCTCAATATAAATTAAAATAGTGGAATACAATAAATCATCATCATTATCCGAGCGTTGAACCCCGGTTGCGTTCGGAGCTTCACTCCGACGCCTAGTGTCCGCTTTCCTCTGTTTTTCTACTCCCCTCCGCGCGGTCTTCAGCACCCCCTATTTTGAGATAATTGGTAAACATGTCATCCTTCACAACGTTAAGCCAGCATTTCTTGGGCCTTCCCCATCGACCGGGACCTAGCGGAGACGGCATAGTCAGACATTTATTTGTTCCCTACGTAACATACACTTGCATAACATAGCCGGTCTCCACGGAACTTGGACGTGCCAGCGTAAGCGACACTCTTGCAATTTGTCTGCTATGTCACGAACATGAAGACCGCCTCGGATGTGGTAGTTCCTGACACGTCTTTCCGCGTCACTCCACACATCCATCGCAGTATATTCACCGCCGTGACACGCAGTTCTTGAATAGAATATAATAATTAACTAAGATTAATTAATATTATTTATTAGATATGCCGTTTTATTTAGAAAAAAAATATTAACTAACAATAAAACAAACTTACTCTTACGTTACTTATATGTATGTTTAATCTAAAATATTTTTGAAAAGTGAAGACATGTTTTTATTGAAAGAAACGTAGTCCAGTTTCGTAAATCTCCACCATCATAAATTATATAGGAAGGTTTATTTTAAGACACCCGGAAAAATTGCACTTGCTGGTTGAAGTTTGTTATAAAAACTGTAATTTGTAAAAGGGGCCACAATATGGAAAGGGTCGACCCCTTATTCTTTTTCCACGCCTGTTTACAATGTGTTTTTTTTTTGACAAAAATGGAGCCCAGTTTCATTATCCGTGGATTTGACTGTGCATCATATATCTATAATATAGTTAATTTATATATATAGTTAATTTATATACCTTTGTTCCGCGTACGACAATAATTTGGAGGGAACTTCACGCCAAAGTATTCCGTCTGCGCTGCGACATGGGGTTGTTTAAGAAGGGTGTTATAAAATTCCTTAGAGGCCGGCAGCGCGTTAGCAACGAGCCCGGTGTTGCAGACATCATTAGCAACCACCTTCCATGAAGTGGGCCGTCACCTATTTGCCTACTTCAGGCAATAAAAAAATGTTGCAATAGGTACCTACTGCAGTGTACTGAAATTGCGAAAAACTAAATATTTGCGCGGACCGAAATTTAACCGTCGATTAAGAAGTCCACCTTGGCTATATAAGTATATATATCTCGTACATATCTTGAAACCAGCTCGATCAATCACTTTCGTCAAATTCAGTAATTTTAGGGTGGCCGCCATTTAAAATAAGTTCACCAACTTACTACACTTGCCAAAAAAAACATTATTTTTTACATGTCTGTTTATTTAACACCGCAAACGAAATCCACCAACATAATGGTGTCATCTTCGTGAAGTAAACAAGTAATCATTAAGGGGGGACAGCGATAGATATACATACATACGAGTATACAAAAGAGAAGGAAATACGCATGCATCAAGAATATGTACTGAAAAAGTAAAAGATGGGGGGGTTACCATGACTCAAAACCATTGTTCAGCATTAAATAATATATAATTCAAATTAGGATAGGCTATATATATATATGAAACTAACAGTGGATTTTTTCAGTGTTTAAAATATGTAGTTGCGGTATATATATGTATAGGTCGTATAAATCAAAATTATATTCTTTTTTTATTTTTTTACGTAAATAGAGAAATTTTCTCCCAAAAGTTTGAGTATTTTTAATTATTACTTCTTTTATGGTTCCATAGCCAATTAACAGAATCAGTGATTATTGGTTAGCTACATGTAATCATTCATATACATTATACATGGACAAACATATAGTTGGCCGAATATTTATATTTTTTTATAATTTCAAAAGTAGTATAAAGAACAAGCCAAAGTTAAAGCGTTGAAAGTGTAGAGCCGCAATATTTCCGCAACATCTTATGGGCGGCATTGTAACTTTTATTAGATGAGAGTTGTAACCAGGTCAAACTTGGTGAAACAAGTAACAAGTACAGTTAGGAAGTTTGAAAAGAAATATTGATTCTTATTCATTTATAAAAGTCCAACGAAACCATATCGTAAGAGGGCAATCTTTTAAGAAAATTGCTTTCATCCGAAAATAAAAATTGCAAGATTATTTTGTAAATGTAGATTTGTTATGTTCATTGCTGACGAAAAATTACAATCGTATTAAAAACTTATATTTTCTCTGTTTTTATTTAATTTTATCATTCTGCCTGAATTCAGAAGACAATCAGATGGCCCACCTGTGGAAGCGGTAGCCGCATCGCCTATGAACATTTGCACCATCAAAGGTGTTACAAATGCGCTGCTGCTCTCTTAAGATAGACTGGAACCTGGCCACTAATACAGGAACACAACTCAAGGTTTTTATGGCGGCATACTCTAGACGGCATGGTATTACACCGTTCAAGCCAAACTTAAGAGCTGTAATTAAAATAATAATTTCAGCATGGCTCTAACACATCAAAATCTTACTTACTGTCATAAATGCGAAAGTTTGGATGTATGTTTATTGCTCATTCACTGATTCACGTCAGAACGGCTGTTCGGATTTGGATGAAATTTGAAACAGAGATAAATTGTCTATCTGATTTATCTGGAGCAAGTAGCATATGTAACACGAGCAAAAGTTAGTATCGAACAAAACTAAAACTTAGGTTTCCAAGCCACACAAAAGCAATAACTGCAATCACTGCTATTAAATTAATCCCAACATGTTTGAGACCTTTCCTCTTTAGAGACCGTGGAAACGACATCCTGGGGCCGCGGCCAACCCTATTCAAACCCTTTTTGGGCCCAATCGACCCATGTAAACGAGATAAGACGTGCTCAGTTTATTGCAGCCCTTAAAAGCGTTATAACTACAAAGCGCGAACCTATTGTTTGCAATTTAATTATGTCAGCACCGCAAGGGATTTGTTTCTTTGGCTAAGCCTTCTTTGTTATACAAATACTAGTCGTGATATGAACATTCTGTACTAGGATCCTTACTAGTAAAGAATTTCCACATCTAACGCCACAAACAAGGCTTAACGACACAAAGGAAAGAAAACAAGTCCAAAGTCAAAATTCGAGTCGAAAGAAAATGGCGACACGCACTTGGCAGAGTAATTCTAATACCGAGTACATAACTTGGCTAAATGCGTGTCGGGTGTGTAAGATTAAACTTGGTTAAAATACATTAATTTCACAACATTAAAAGATATTCCATGGATAATTTACACCAAGTTAGATGTATAAAAACCAGTAACACAAGAAGTCATAACTACATTATTTGTTTTATAGATCTTGAAATACTATCTACGCTAACAATAACATAAAAAGAATCTTCTTTCGTACTCTTTTCCAGTACTATAGTAGAATTATTTTGTCCGTGCAGTTGAGTCATAAATAATCGGAGTATTTCGCTCTCTCTTCCAGTCACGGGCCTTATGAGCGGGCATAGTGATTGCGCATTATTGTTGTCGATAAGCGTTATCGATAGTGTATTTGGTTTTGTCATTTTGTGGGTTAGTGATAAAAATGAAAGAATAAAAATAGATAAAACAATGTATGTATTAAAATAAGAATAATAATGATTTAAAATAAATTATTAATTAGGTATCTATGTATTAAAAAACTATAAGTACAAAAGTTAAGAATGTAACAAGTTATATTAAAAATAAATGTAAATATTTATATCTATGTTTAAAATTAAAAGCAAAAAGATAATAATGTTTTTTCTAAGAATGATAATCTTTCTTTGATAAGAATGAGTTTTTATCGATAATGGCGTTGCGCCCGCGCAACATGCTCACCGCCCTAGCCGGGCTGAGGCCGAGTTTGATTTATGACCGAAACTGCACGCACAAAATAGCAATCTCAGCAATTACTCCATGACAACATTCAACATAGCTTCACTCTCTTCGACAAACGAACACGTATAAGTTTTATCTATAAAAGGAAGACCGAGTGATCCGTACTACGAGATTTCGCCTTCTTTTATATTGTCGAAATAATAATACCGTCTTTACATTTCAGCAAATTTAACAATTAATATAAAACTCATTACAACATTTATCAAAAATCGTAAAAAGATTTAACAAGCACCTAACAATATAGATCTTACCATATAAACACTATCTAATTTTTATTAAGGTAAAACAGAATAAAGTAAAGTGTAGGTATTTCAAGAAAAACAAAAGTATCTTCAATTCAGTCACAATATGCCTTAGCGCGGGAAATACATAATATTATTTATTAAATATGACATATAATCTATCACATGCATGCACACGGAAGAATTCCGCAGAGGTAGCAAATATCCAATATTTATGTGGAAGTGAAATAAGTAGTATTGTTTTAGTTCGATAAACAAATCCGTAATCATCTTTACATATTCTTAAAAAACATTTTATTAACATCGTCCAACCTTCTTCACAACTCAAACTCTCTTACTCACCCTCCTATATGATCATCTCTTTTCAGTTAATTCCATCATCTATCGTTTATCTTTTCTTTCATTCGTCATCCTTTTCACTCACACATCGCTCGGAAACACACTATATAAACCACAGATACGTTCAGAAACATTAATAATCGTACACTAAACTTGCATTATTGGGCTATAGACCCCTAAATGTAATAATTAAATACCATTTAACTCAAAAACTACTCAACGGATCGCGTTCAATGCAATTATTACTAAAAATAATTTTTGATGATGTACTTTGCCTTTTTCAGAATAATTCACTTTATAGTTCTAATCTTTGAGGTGGGGTTTTATAATAATTTGATTGTTGTGAATAATTGGAAATTGGATTAGTAATAACACCCTAAGTACGCAGCTACATTAATTTTTTTCATCTCTCTGACAGTGTAGTGGATGGTTTGTGTGTCCCTCCCCACTCTCTCTGAATTATTTTCTTATTCGCCCACTTTTTATACCAGAAAGCTAGTAATTCAATAAATATTTAAAATATTGTAGACATTACAAAATAAATTAATGGAATTACCGTAAAGTTTTCAATATAATTTGAACAAATGGTAAGAGTTAACAATAGAAGATATAGTCAAAATAAATGCTCATTGCATCGATTCATATTACTCAGAACGTTATTTGGAGCTCATAAAATATTTCACATCTGAGCGAGTGACTTCAGTTGTATATCCAGGGTGGTATTTAGGGATTAATTATTGTTGTTACGTGAAATTTCCGTGTCAGATAAATGCAACCTTATTACAAAATCAACTTTTCTATTTAGAAATGCAAATTTATACAAATTTACATTAAAACAGTATAAATTTCTACGCGTATGGTTATCATTAACTTTTTCAGCCCATAAATGTTTTATTGTTAAACTCGAGAATCACTCAATTAATTAGAGATGGATAATATAAAATATTGACGGGCGGACAATATGAATGGACGGTTTTTCATATGGTCATTGTAAAAAATGCATCTAGCCAGAAAATATCTTATGAATTTTAATTCACATAGTTGGAATGAGATATCCACTGATCTGCCACGATTTATTTACTTCATGTAAATAATAAATAAAAATAATTTATTCATAGCCACAATGCATAACAATGGAAAACTTTTGTGCAGTCCGTCAACTACCAAAGTCCCGAACTTGGAATCAACCTGTAAATTACAGTTGACTTTGGCTTTTGCTTCATGCCTAGGCAGAGAATAGATTTTAGAATATTTATTAACTTTGTTATACCAGAGTCTATGAATGACGTTATAATATCGTTTGACAAAAAAATATCTGCAAGCTACAGTAGGGCATAATTTTTCGTAGAGTCTTTATCGTGTATTATGAGGTAAAGATATATATTTCTGGGGAGTGTGTTGCGCCTTTTCTTCTCCTTTAACAGTATCTAAAATTACTTTGGAAGCGGTGGTAGACTCATGACTTTCAATAAGTAGTCTGCAAGATTCAATTTTGAAATATATATTTTCATTTTTATCTTTTTTCTCATTTTCAATCTTTGAGAACTGTTAAACCTTAGAAGTAGTTTTCGCACGCGACTTGATAATGTGTTAATACATAAATCCTATTTTAGTGTATTATCAATTAGAATTCCCAGATACTTAACGGAAGTAGTACTGGAAATGTTAGGATAGCTGCAATTAGAAACATAATTGATACAGGAATGTGCCTTTAGGTAATATTCCTGCAATGAAGGCAAATTAGTAGAGTTGATTTAAAAGGGCATGAATGAAGTTTTGGTCATATTTAGGGTTAGGCGATTTGATGATAGCCACAGCATTACTCTAGATAGTAAAATCGCAGCATTTGTTTTAGCTGCCTTCCATGTACTTTTAGTAATGTTAGCATTCTGCAATCGGGTTTTAAAGTGTATGGTTTTAAGATTTTTTTACAATTTATTTAGAAATTTTCTATATCGTTGATAGGTTATTCATAATACATTATTTGAGGGTTCCATTCTAAGTTTCTTATCCCGATTTCGAATGCTACGTAGTAAGCCTGAGATTATCCAGGGATTCATTGGTCATTTCGATCGAGTGACAGTCCAAAAAATATATATTTAACAACAGCGCAATAGTTGGTTTTATTACGAACTGTAGGAGATAACTTATTTTTTTGCTTTGATTGCAGTGCTAGTAATTTAGGACAATGGTCTATTATAAATGACTGGATTACTAGTCATAATTAGTCTTAAGCATAATATGATCTGAACAATTTGAATCTCTGATAAGATAAGTGTTTGCAGCTAACAGCTAACATACCGTGAAAAGACAGCAGGCTTTATTTAGTATTGGTCCGATCGGTTGTCATGATATATCATGTTATACTATATTTCTTATACTCCAAAAGTGTCCCCAAAAAATCTACCAGCTTTTACACAATATACATGAAACTTTTAGCCTTAAATTCTACCCTGTACAACCAGTATTATCGAGTTCACGATTTCGGTAATAAATTGTTTGAATCCTGCCCATAACGAAAAACCGCTCGCTTTCGAAGAAATAGAGAAGATTGATCGTATCGATAATTTTGATTCACGTTATATTTGGTTTGTTTTCTGTATATTCTAAAATATTTGATATAACTGCTTCATTTTGATTTTGCTTCAATGTAAAATACTTAATAGGAAACAAATATTTTATTATGTCATAAAAGTGTCTCAAGAAATACAATCGATATATTTTTTCCTGTTTGATATATTATCGAACAGACTATTAATAAGGATGCCGGACTGTGTTAAGAACATAAACAGCGCTCCCACTACGAGGGAGGGGGAGGGGGGTTGTTGAAATATTTACTTTGACGTAAATATGAACTGCTTACAGCTTCCCACGTAGCTTCGTTTATACACATTTTGCATTAGAATCTTACTGGAACTCCCACTTTCTAGGAAAAAAGTATTCTCTTTATACCCATTATAACTATAGGAAATATAAGTAGATATATGCCGAATTATGTGCTAATCAGTACATTTCCAAGACCGTAAAGAAATAACAACCAAAGTCACTTTTATATTTATATATTAGCATTGATGCTCTTATGGCATTCATTCACCATACATCCATATTCATATACATAGCAAGTTGTGATTGGTCGAAATTCTTTACTTGATTTCCTACTATTAAAAACACATAAGTGTTTGGAACTTCACATTGAGTAAAATAGACTACATTTTACTCAAAAGTTTTAAAACACACCCTCGTCTATTAGTATTGCAAGTTGCCTCAGGTGATGATATGCACTTATTTGACTTATTATCATGTAACTTACTTACTTATCTTATACTAATACATAAAACTGAAGAATTTATTTGTTTGTTTGAACGCGCTAATCTCATAAACTATTGGGTTGATTTGAAAAAATCTTTCAGTGTTAGATAGCCCATTTATCGAGGAAGGCTATAGGCTATATATATCACACTAAGGCCAATTATTTTTGAAAGGATAACTTCTTATGGGAGGGTAAACCACTTCAGTACGTAACGCCTTACGACGCCAGTCTCTCTGATTTTCCTGTCTCTCACGCATACAGCAGCGGTAGGCCGAATAAGTTATCACTTCTGCGTCCCGAGACGCACTCGTTTTTTATTTCTACTATTCCACGTGGACGAAGTTGTGGGCAGTAACTAGTAATCTTATAAACATACAAAAACACCGTAACAAAACATGAAATCAGACAAGTATTTCAAATAGTCTCTCTGAATTTGGTTTCTACCCTGTCAAAAAATGTATTTATGAAGTACGTCGACAAATTCTAAACAAAACATCACGACCCTAGCATCAAATGACTCGAAATAACACAAACTCCATACAATTCTGAATCAAATCGATGTGAAAATGATTCCAATTAATTTATTTACTTAAGCAATTTATATCAATCAAACAGTTCACTGTTTAAATTAAATTTATAAATAATAACAATTATTAAACCGCTTGTTTTTACAAAGCTTATATATTGTACATTTTCTGTCGTAGTAACTCACTATAACCATACTGATTGTACGTTTGCTCCTTCTTCACCGTCTTGGGAATGTACCGATTACCGTAAAATTTGGATATTTACTTTCGATACGATTTCAGTAACTGCAAGTCGTAATAGTTTACTGGCTAAGGCAACCGTGTCTTTTTTTATATATTAAATAGGTTTGCGTTGACCATGATCACGTCCAATGCCGGACGATGATGCGGTCGAAGAAGGAGCACGCTTACCTAGATAGTACCTATTCACATGAGACTTGAAGATACCTGGATTGTACTTTTGGGACAACACGGCCTCTGGTAGTGCATTCCACAATTGTGCCGTACGTAGAAGGAACATGGAGGCTAAACGTTTAGTACGCACTGGCAGCGTTTTGTGACGGTACGCATCATCATGTATTTATTATTTTCTCACTTATTAATTATTATTTTTTTATAAAGGAATGGCTGTTCTCCATATAATGTATTCCCTCCTTTATTTCGCATAATATATGTATTTACTACTAATCTCTTTGTATGATATAATCGAATTTTTCTTAGTTTGAAACTTTGACAGAGAAAAGAAAGGACTTGAATATTGGTTTTTGACAGAAGAAGACAATGAAAAGAATGAAAAGATTTTTTCTCGGAAAAATTTGTGTTTTATATATTTTCAGATGGAGAAAATCTAATTGAGAATTAAATGGATAAACTAATCGCTGTTAAAAATAAATCAATCATAATATCAATGTAAATTTCGGAAACGAATGTTATAAATTTCGCCAAAGAACCAAGCTAAGTTTTCATGTTTTATTTGATACATTAATAGTTTTACTAACCATGTAGACTTACCTGATATCTTGCTTGTTATGTTTTTCAGACGTTCTTCTAACGTGACCACGCATTCTTGTCTTTTGTAATGTATTAGTAGTTTAATAATAATTGTTCGTATGCATACGATTTGAATTAATCTTAAGGGCCTGAATAGTAATGTGTAGTTACAATTAACTTCTATTCTTAGTAGTACATATTATAAATAACATTGATTTTGTTACACTTAGTCGGTAGTCTTTAGAAGTATTAGGGTTCCTTAGGTCCGTTTCTTCAAAACTATAATATTATAGGAACGTTTTTATAATTTGTCTAGGCATAAATGCTATAGAAATACATAAGCCTTTAATAGGAAATCTTACATAATCTTATGTAAAGATAGGAAGGCTCGTTTACTATCTACTGTCCTATATATTTTTAGAACTTAATTAATTACTGTCCTTAATTTATATATTATATGGAGAACGAGCTATATAAGGGTAAAATAATTTAAAGTATGTCTTAATTGACTTGTGCGTTATTAACAGATAAGAATTGTTTGTACATTGTTTTAGTTTCATAGTTAACTAAATGACTAAGGGTTATCTATAAAGCCTCAGTGAGCTAATACATTACTTAGGAGTTATGATACATAGTCTCTTGCGGATAAAATATATTAATCTAATTTCATTTAAGGATCCTTAAATATAATATTGTCTTAGGAAACTTAATTAAATAATATTACTTCTTCATAGCCGGGAACTATTGGGAGATTTTGATGATTTTTTCAAGTAATATGATTATTAGTTACTTTGCTATGGGAGATTCATTATATGTCAATGGAGACTTATAGGAATTCTTGTCTTGCTGTTGCACACACGTTGTTGGACCTGATTATGGACTCTTACTTGTTGTGTTTGCTGATTAGAACTGGAGCGTTGATTATTATTGTCCGATTATTTCTGTTTCAGTGAGCTTGGAGTCAGCCTGCGTAATGAGTTTTCATTGGTTCTGATATCGAAGGGATTATTATTGACCTATGGCTGTGAAGTCGGAGTCTTGATTTATAATTTATTAATTAGTCTATTTTTTATATGTGTATATATTTATATATGGTTTTATAACACTACATTATTACATTACACTATACAACAATCATGCATTCCACATGGGAAGGCTAATTGACTTTAGAAAATTTAAAGTTTAATTAGTTTTATTGAATTTTAATATTTTAAATACTTTCTTGTTGAGAGAGTCTACTTAGGCATTTGGCTTTGTTTGGTGCAAAGGAGTTGTTGATTACAATTTAAATTTTTATTAAAGGTTTCTTTGATTAATTATATTTTCTTAAACAAGCAGCTCTACTGTTACCAAATGTGTATAAAATAGGCATTTAAATATTATTACAAACTGAAGTGACGAGATCGGGTGAAAGCACAGATTGAAAATTTTTATGAAGATTCAGATTAGGACCGCGTTTTATGGGCTCTGCAACCTTGGACAAAGGGATTCACGACCCACTTGTTTATTGTGGCAACGTTCCCTTGGATAATTTCGACAATTATCAAGGATTACCGCGCGTACAGCTTTTAAGCAAATTTAGTTTGTTTTTTTTATAATATGTGTATTCACGAGACTAAAATGATTTCACATATTAAGATTAACTGAATTGGTAACTGAAGGTTAGGAACTAGTTAAGTCGCGGATCAGCCTGGAGGCGCGTGGGCACCTCGATGACGCCCTAGCTGGTTAGGGGGATGAGCTACCGTGTTGCAGGAGGATCAATCGTATCAAAACTTATTTTCTTTCACGATATGTGACTTCATGAGAGTCTTAGATGTAGTTAGGCCAAGTGAACTTGACTGAATTAGAAAGGATGATTAAAAATATCTACATTTGAGCATTGTTACCAAAGAAGACATCTTTGATGCAGAGTATCACCATTTTATGTTAAATTCAATTTTAAACTTTACTTTTACGGTGCTATGCTCTCATCTCTTGGATGCTAGGGTCATTAGACGGATGTAGGGTTTTGCCAATTCACTTTAACTTAAACTTTATTTTAACTTTCACGGCGAACCTGAAACCTGTCTTTGACAAGGGAATTTCAATAAAAAACTTACTTTTACGGTGCTATGCTCTCATCTCTTGGATGCTAGGGTCATTAGACGGATGTAGGGTTTTGCCAATTCACTTTAACTTAAACTTTATTTTAACTTTCACGGCGAACCTGAAACCTGTCTTTGACAAGGGAATCTATAATATGAGTGAAGTTGTCTCTCGCCAAACTTTAATTTAAAATTTACTTACAATTCATAGAGAGACATTCTGAAACTCTTATACTGACAATTTAGGGATGGGAATCTTACGAGATGTAGAGAGTATCACTATTTAAACTTCAATTAACCTTTATCTTTAATTTACTGTGATATTCTTATTACTGCATCAGGGAAGGTCTCTGAGGTGACGTTCCTCATATTGACAATATTATTTGATATTTTGGAAAGGTGACTTTGAGATGAAATGTTCACTTAAGTCTTTTGGCTTTTCCAACTCATTTTACACACAAGGCACTCCAAACGGGTTTCTTTTAAATGGATAGATCGTACTGCTGGGAGTTTCTTGTCGGCTCTTCTCGCCAGCAATAGTACGTTGTGAACCGACGCTAGTTTTAGATAATGTTTATAATTGATTCAATAAATATTAATTAAAAAATTGGAGGTTCTTCTTTTATCTCGATATGAGCTCTTTTACTGATAGCTAATGCGGTGGCATAACAGAGAGGTGGTTAGGAGGGGTGCCTTACACAAAAATATATAATTTGTTATGAATCTACATTAGAATATCTTTTGGCAAAATAAAGGCACGGGCGTACTCAGGTGATGAGCTTATATCATGAGTAATACATTTATCATAATTCATAAAATGCATAGCATTTTACACTTACAACATACTACTACAATATTATATATATATACATATATTTTACATCAACCTTTGATAGTCTTCCTGTCCTCTGATTAACACTCTTATATAACCTACCTTGTGACCATAGGGTTAACGGTATTGCGACGAGGGTTCCTGCTACTAGATGATTACGATTTATGGCCAATATTACAAGATTTATTCTATGAATAAATTTTATTAATTTCCACTCTATAAATTCTTTATTTCTCACTCTATGCTTCGGCTTGAGTATGTCATTCCATAGTCATTAGACTCAAAAAAGGGGGTTCGTTACAGTTTCCACCGTGAAACGATGGCGTAGACCAAATCGAATCACGTAAATCGAATCATAAATCTCAGAGTAAACGGTGTACATATGGAACGGAGTGAAAATTATTTTCATGAAAAATGTTCATAAAATGAAAACTACTGGGCCAAACTATGTAAAAATTTTAAGGGACCAATTAGAAGCTATTCCGCGTCGAAAAAAAAAGAATCACGTAAATCGGATCATAAATCACGGAGTAATCGGCGAACATACATAAAAAAGCAACAACAAAAAAAACCAAAGATATCCTCCTTTTTTCGAAGTCGGTTAAAAACATCTTGAAGGCGGTGCAAAATAAAACATAAAAATTACTATATTATGAAAATTACTAAGCACTAACTTTAAAATGTTTTAGATAATTTATATTAATAATAATATATAGCTTTAGAAATAAGTTATTTTATACTTTTTAGTTTTTTAAGTTGGTTTTTTTAAACGAAGTTTTTTTATTATATTATATAGGTAATTTTAGGGATTTGTAGCCTTGCTTAACTTCATTAAGGCGTGTGCACCGACTTTAAGCCGATGATTAAAATAAAATAATCGCTAGAAATGTATGCATAAACAGTGATTATTTTATTTTAATCGTTGCTTAAATGTCGGTGCACACCAGCATAAGAACTATTCAGTTACTGTCAAATTTTAGATAAGTATATTAATATTGATATACACATCTATTTAAATTGTTTATGAAATTAACTACGGAACCCTACAAATTCTACCTATGTTACTTTTTACACGCTTATAAACGTGTTTGTATCTTAACATTTCCCACATTGTTGTATTAAATCTGTAACTCCACACGATATAGAAATAAGCCCTGGATTTAGAGGAGAGGTCTTAAACCCTAAGAAACAGTGGCCACATATTATACTAGTTACTACAACCAAACGGGTTTACAGTCTGGAACGTGAAGAGTGAAATATAGTCACATTTAAATTTACTTAAGATCAAACTAGAAATTGGAAAACAACCAAATTCCTCAAAAGTATTATTACAAGGGAGATAAAGAATTTATGAAACAATTTTAAAGTATCCAAACAATTTTTCCGGGACAAACACAAAATGATATAAATAGTCCAAAAGTCAATCTTAACTTTTAGATTGGTGTTGAAATTTTAAGCGCTACAATTTGACGAAAATTGTTTATGAAATTAGACGCTATACAATCGGCAAGACAAAACAAATTCGTGCCCTTTACAAAAGGGGTTTTCTTCCAATTTAATTAAGGTAAAGTGGGCGCGATATGGCTGGGAATGCCGGGATACTTTCTGGTTTATTCCTCCTAACAGGTGTTGCTATCTTAACAATTTTTATGATATTTAATAGCTTTCATTTCAAAATAGACCCAGCTGACAGGGGTTTTTTTTATTTTTTATTGCAGGAGTTCAGCAGAAAGGCAGATGGCCCACTTGATGGAAAGCGGTTACCATCTCCTACGGACATTTGCAACAACAAAGGTGCTAGAAATGCGCTGCTGCTCTCTTTAGGGCGACTGGAACCTGTTCACTAATGCCGGAACACAAAAAGGTTGATATGACGACATACTTTAGACCAGAGGTGATAGCTATTCAGTCGGGCAAATGCCCTACCACCTGGCAGGGAGGGTGGCAACTTATTTCGAAAAACAGTTCTTGAAGAGACGGTTTATTAAACACTTGGGTTCTTATTCATAAGTATTTTTTTCAATTTAATCTCTTTCGTGGTTTAAGAAAGAAGGAAGGAACTATAAACCTAGAATATTTATACTGATCCTGTAAAACAATTTGGAATAATCTGATTTTTTACATTAGCATCTTTATCTATTTAGTTTTTATTTATTTATCGAAACGCAGGTCGAGTACATCTAATATCCTATCCTTATACTCGTATACGTAACAATTTATTATTTTTTAGTATGTATAGTGTTATTACTAATTTATTTATTATTTATCCTATTGGTATTATTCATATTGATTTAAAGTAAGTTTGTAGGATTCTTTATAGTTCTTCAGTTAGTTATAGAACATTCATAAACATTATGACGTCATGACCCAGGCAGAAACAAATATTCTATGAATCTATGGAATTTCGGACTTTTTGTGTAAAATGAGATAAACAATAAAAACCTTACCCATTGACTTCGATGATCTAGGCTCAGTATTCTACTTAAAGTCTTAAGGGAATATAGGTACAATAACAATATAAGTTAAGTTTCCTTCATTGTACTAGTTTATAGTTAGATTACATTAAATTAAGTGACTGGTGGCGTGGGCGGGAGCGGGGATAAAGAGAAGGAAAGGACTTACAGGATAAGGTCGCCGCAACAGACACGCTACGAACGATGCGGGCTTCGCAGCGGCAGGCACTTCTTGCTCGTGATCCTTTCTTCTCGTCTTGCGGTTCCTTCGACAAGTGGACCAGCTG
The DNA here is from genome assembly GCA_949752895.1 of Dendrolimus pini. NCBI lineage: Eukaryota > Metazoa > Arthropoda > Insecta > Lepidoptera > Lasiocampidae > Dendrolimus > Dendrolimus pini. The sequence goes on along the minus strand of OX457147.1, from coordinate 7,412,630 downwards.
GAACGATACAGCGGGTATCTTCCAACATGCGGGTTGATATAAGCGGGTTTGAATAGCGGCACAACATACAAAACGCGGCGAGGTTTGCGCGGAAGCAGCGATGCGTTAACCAGTCGGACGTAGACATGTCACATTACACATTGACAGATGCGGCGAAAGAAAAAAAATGAAACAAAGAGTTAGAAACAGAGAATTAACAGTGACATTTATTGTATTTCTTTACTGTACTGCAAGCAATAAAAATATTATTTATAAAATAAATAAATAAATATAATAAAATGTTTTAAGTTGACGCGGCTAAGGGGGCTTCGGGCCTCTAGCAATCGACGCTAAAAACTAAAATCATACGCCGGTCGACCGGTTCCCACGAGGACTGTAACACGTGTCTAGGTACGTACCTAATAAAAAAAGTGAAGCAGAAAGAAAGAAAGTAATATTTATTGTCGAGAATGAATGCACATCAAACTAAAAAAAACGTAAAACTAACAGGATTTACACGTAAAACATAAAGACATAAGTATTGCACAAAACACAAATATTTTGAAAAAAAAATGTACATAACATTCACGGCAATGAGGCCGACAACTCCGCATTATGCTGTGTCACAGATGAGCTGACACAGCATTGATTTTCAGTTGCAGCCTCCACTAAATTATAAGTGACCCAATCATTAGTAAGTTAGTTCTCATTAACATTCGTGAAGTGGATTTAAATCAATGGTAATTTAAATACTAATATCAATAATATAATAAAAACTATAGTGCAAATATCATGGTTTTACTCAAATATTTGCTTCGAACCCGCCAAAGATTCCAATTGAGATGACGAAAGAACAATTTTAATTATTATATTCAATTTGTTAATATGTAGATTTATAGAAATTGTACCTGGCAACATTACTCAAACGAACATTTGTAATTGGTTGGCAATGCCGACGCGCTAAAATTACTAAACACCCATGTTACCTAAATAACTTTGTCATCGCAAATTTCGTGACACAGATTTTATAGTAAAAATAAACAAGGCAACCAATTTAAAAATTAATTACGTTGAAAGTGAACGTGTTATTCAATAGAGAAGATGATTGGCAAGTACCACCTGTTTGGGATCGGATCATCAAAACTATTAAGACCCAAACCCAGCAAAAACCAACAGCCAGACCTCAAGACACTGTGAGCTCTTTCTGCGTGCAACGGAACACAAACCAAATTGACTGATAATTTATTTTATTTTTCCTTCCACACATTTTATTTATATTATGTAAAATTATTAAAGCTCGGCATGTTTGTTGAAGAGTTACTTGCGCCGCTTCTTCTCTTCAAGCCATAACATGTTGTGAAGCGGTGGTAAATTAGAATAGGCTCCCATAGAGTAAATAATAACCATAAACAAAATTAAAACTAAATAATTAAAATGAACAAGTTGACGGTAGACTAAAGAGACTTTAATATAAAGAAGAAGACTTTATTATAAAGACTTTAACAATACTCGTTGACAATTGTCATCTTTGTCTTCCGTGATCACGGCATCTGAAATCGGCCAAAACGTCGGAATAACCAAATACAAATAAATTATCGCGCTTAAAACCGCTAAAACGTAGTTTTATTATGAACGTGTTATTATTACAATCCGTCCGTAAAATAGTTGGTATCTAATTTAACTGTTGCTTCAATTGGATATATCATGATATATTTCAAACTAGGTAAAAATCCCTGGGGTTTTAAACCAATCATAACAGAAAGTACTATATATTAAGTAGGATAAAAAACAAAGACATAGAAACTAAAATACATTATGTAGCAGATCACTGCCAACGGGGAGCGTGCCCAGGAGGCTGGCTGCATTACCACGCTGTATGGCAATACTTATTTGTTGTGCAAAATATGAGCCAGCTATCTGATCACGGGTAGTGTCAAAGAGTTTCTTACATATTTCTTTAAACAAACTCTTTGCCGACGGACCCCACGGGTCTAATGTTACAACCTCAAACGGCACAAATATGTAACCCCTTCCTAAAGCTCCATATTAAAGTTTGAATTGTTAAAGTGTGAACCTGATTTTTTTGAGTTAATACCCAAATATAGGACACGTATACAACATCCTTGGAGTATTTTGATAGAAGATCTTTAGACAAAGGTATTTGGTATAGAACGATAGTGAATGAGCCTCCTCGTATACCTTGGTTTCATTCTATTAAGCTAAATAGACATCTTTTGGTTATAGCGCATAGATTAAGATCCGGACACATTCCGCTTAATAAGTTCAAATACCTTATGCGCAGAAGTATAACGCCAAATTGTGAAGTTTGCGACCTTGTCGAGGATGTGCCGCACTTATTAGCAGAATGTCTCAGGACTGAACAAATGAGGAGTAAGGTAATGAAGAGAGCTAATTTATGTAATTTTAACATAGGAATATTTAATAGTATTCTGGCAGACATAAAATCGAGTGCGTCCAAACAAATGTTAATAGATTTAAGTGAAATAATTTGATTAGTTTTAACTATAAGGTACAATGGGACTGGCATAATTTTTATAAATAAAAGTCCCTTCAAAATAAAGAAAAAAATAATCTAAAATAATAATTCACAAATAAAAGAAGAGGTAAAAAACTTTTTACGACGCTATATTCTAATAAAAAAAATCTCGCATCGGTGCGTAATTTCGATATCTTGCAAGATTCAAAAGATATTGGTGCTTACTTTTATATCTTTTGAACCATGCAATATTATCGAAATAGAAACAAATATAGAATTTTAAATTGAAATTAAAGAAAGAAACTTTACTTGCAAAAATAGCGACGCAATTACATTTCTTATACATTTTTATAGACAGAGCATATTTTGAAAATCTGTACGCCGCATTTTCAACAAACAAAGTTCGAACAATTCTTGTTTTAATCCTCAAATTATCATTAAAGTGTTTTCGGAAACAATTGTAAACAAACTTTCAGTCCCAGATAAAGATTCTCGAAACTTGTATCAATCAATGGCATTGAATATCAATGTCCTTCCAGTTCTGTGCCTTTTAACCAAATCGATTCAATTTCGTTGATACATCTAATACTTTTCTTCATGAATTTTGGCTGTTATGTTGAAATCAGAAATTCAAATTTATCTAGGTATTTCTCTATGACTGTGAGGCGCTTATAGCCCACAGTGAATGTGGTTCGACTTATATGGACTGTATGAGAGAGATGTGACCTAGATACTTACACTAGAAAAGTAGAAGCTCCACCAACCTTGAAAATCGCCCTCTCCTGGCTTGGTTCAGGTTTCACCCAGGAACAGCACACAGCACTAGATTCCACCTTAGAGCTAACACTTAACAAAGTCCAAGTATCGTAAAAGTTCTTGACACGGCTAGTAATCACAATTAGTTGAAGTTCAGAATAGTTGATGGGAAAAGATGAGCGCACGGCGCAGTGTGTTCTTTGTCAAACGTCGACTAGGAAACTGATCAAAATGGCTGCCTATACCCTACTGCGTTAGCCGTCGCCTCACACTGAAAAGAAGGTAGACAGCAAAATTGATGGAGCGATGTTTTACCTACTTTATACTAGGCAAGGACGGAATAATGACACATTTGTGTTTTAGTATTGTTTGGTTTATTTTGATGTTCGCTAACTTGTGCGATTTAATATGTATTTGTGGATTAGGTTGTCCAAGGAAAATGTCTACACACCGATACGGATATTAGAAGAAGACTTTATTGGTATTGCCACACATATATTCAGTTTTCTACTACCTGGCCGTGTTGCCAGGCTCACAAAACCAAATTTGCGCAACCTCTAGTGTTGCCACTAACATATTACTTTTATGCCAAGCACACCGTGTCGTAGACATGCTGCCGCCAGCGTGTTACAACCACGAGTCCCCAAGCAGACTCGAGGCCACGCTGACAGCGAGCATTTACATTGGGTGTGTTGAATTTAACTTGCTATTTGGTGCATATACATTGAATTAACTATAGGTTTTACCTTATACTATAATTGGTTTACAAGATGCGAATGAACTTAAATAGGCAATTTAATTTATACTCAAATTAATTTACAAATGTAAATAAATTTAAATATGCACCACATAGCAGTTACTTAAGAATTACAATGAAACAACAGCATGAAAAAATGTTTATTGGTTTTCTACAATTAGTAAATTATGAATAGATGCTAAATAAACTTAACCTAGCTAATTGTTGGTAGGGGGCAAATATTATTAAACGCTCTCTTGATGATTCCCCTGGTCGTGCGGATTTCAGCGACTCTCGTAACACCGTCCTTGCCTGGGCAGCAACCGACGATACGCCCTAGCCTCCATTGATAGGGGGGCAGGCGTGGCTCCTTCACCAGCACCATAGTGCCGACATTGAGAGAGTGACCTTTGGAACTCCTCCATTTTGTGCGCTCCTGTAACAGTCCTATATAATCCCTTGACCATCGTTGCCAAAAATCTTGGTGTAGTTGTTGCAGTTGTTGGTAATGTGTAAGTCTGGATCTTGGTACATCTATGTATTCATAATCAGGTAAGGAAGTAAAGGTTCTACCAATCAAGAAATGAGCTGGCGTTAAATAAGATATATCATCATCATTTGAGTTTGGAATAGGGCATAGGGGTCGAGAGTTTAAGACTCCCTCCACCTGGGTTAGTATAGTACAAAATTCTTCATAGGTTAATAAGGCTTGACCCAATATTCTCTTTAAATGGTATTTACAACTCTTTATAGCTGATTCGTGCAACCCGCCCATATGGGGGCTGTACGCTGGCATAAACTTCCACTCCATCTCCTCACCAGTACAGAAGGTTGTTATTTCACCAGAGTTAGCCTTCAAAAATTTGTAAAGGTCAGTTAGGTCATTATGGGTTCCATGAAAGGTGGTCCCATTGTCACTCAGCATTTCTTTAGGTCTCCCACGTCGGGATACGAATCGACGGAGGGCCGACAGAAAGGCTAAGGTCTCTAAACTCGTAATCAATTCAATATGGATGGCCTTAGTGGCCATGCAAACGAAGACAGCAATGTAACATTTACTCGTTTTGTAACCACGTCCTCTACGGTCTCTGATTGTAAATGGTCCTCCAAAATCAACCGCCGTAGCCGCGAAGGGGGGGGAGGGGGTTACCCTAGCTGTTGGTAAATTTCCCATGATGGGAATTGACAGCTTTGGTTTGGCTCTGAAGCATGTGACGCACTTATTGACAGTTTTGTTTGCCAGACTTTTACCATGTATCGGCCAGTACCTTTCTCTAACTGATGACAACAACAGTTGTGGCCCGGCATGTAGCAGTCTAATGTGTTCGTTATGTAAAATGAGCTTGGTTAAATTATGGTTGCGTGGTAATATAATAGGGTGTTTTTTGTCATGTTGGTAGTGTGACAGCCCTAAGCGACCACCGACTCTTAATATGCCATTTTCCATAAAGGGATTTAAACATAATAAATTAGATGATTTGAGAAGTGGCTTATTATTCTGTAATAATTGATATTCTGTTGGGTATGATTCAATTTGTGAAAATTTAATTAATTTAATTTTGCTATTATTTAATTCTGTGAAAGATAATGGACCATTTAATTTAGTTTTTGGATTTCTACAATTGTATATAAATCTGTATATATAGGCCACACAGTGAATTAATTTGTGCAAATTTGACCATTTATTAAATAACATATTTGTAATTTCTGTCGGTTGTACTTTAGTAGAAATATTACAGTAAGTCCCGGTTGTATTATTAAAAATAGGCAAATGATGATGAGATTTGCTAATTTGTTGTGAAGGCCATTCCTCAAATGGTTTACTGAGCCATGAAGGTCCTGACCACCACAGGTCACAGTCAACCAACTTATCAGCGTGAAGTCCCCTCGTTAGCAAATCTGCTGGATTTTCACTGGAAGCAACCCAGTTCCAATCCATGGTATTTGTTAAACTCTTTATTTCATTTATTCGATTTTTTATAAAACAATTTAGTTTGTCTGGATACTGCGATTTTATCCATGCTAGTACTACATTAGAATCACACCAAAAATATTTGTTTGAGAAATTACATTGCAAGGCTTTGTTTACACCTTGATATAAACCAGTAAGTAGCAGAGCAGCGCGCAATTCAAGTTTCGGTATAGTTTCTTTGCGCCCTACTCTACTCTTAGCACATAGTAAACGTACTAGTATCTGCCCGTGACTATCTATAGTACGCATATATATTGCCGCGCCATACGCGGTTAATGAACTATCTGAAAACCCATGTAGTTCTAATGTGATATAATCGCTAATAAGAGCATGCCGCGGCACAGTTAGTGAATTTAGTGTGTACAGACCCTTATAAAGGGTCTCCCATTCCTTCAACAACTCTGTTGAGAGTGGTTCATCCCATTCGGTTTTAGTTTTCCATAATTGTTGAATTAACCACTTTGCTATAATTATGACAGGTCCTAGTAGACCCAATGGGTCAAAAATAGCAGAAACTATAGACAAAATCTTTCTTTTTGTTAATGGTTTAGGTAGCTTATCATTTTTGAATGTATAAATAAGGCTGTCAGTGTAGTCATTGTTACACCACGCCAGTCCTAACACCTTGTGTGTATTCTCATGTCCTAGTGTAGTAAATGGTAAGTTTGTAGTTTGTGTGGACTGGCTGGAATTTGACACAGTGTTAAGTATAGTTTTAGAGTTTGATCTCCACTTACGTAGGTTAAAATTAGCTGTTCTAAGAATTTGGTCGATTTGCATAGCAGTTTGTGCAACTTCTCGCTCATTGTCACCACCGTGTATCAAATCGTCCATATAAAAATCTCTGCATATAGCAGCAGCCGCACTGGGATATTTGGTTTCATTATCTATAGATAGTTGTAATAAACAACGTGTGGCTATGTATGGCGCGCACTTAAGGCCAAAACTAAGTGTAGTTAATTTATAGGTGAGTAGAGGCTCGGTTGCTTGCTCACGCCATAGTATACATTGTAATTTGTGTTGGTTAGAATTGATGTATATCATTCTATACATTTTGGATATATCGGCGGTAACTACATACTTATTTTTTCTAAATCTTAGTAATATAGCTAGTAAGCTATCTTGGTATATTGTGCCTTTATATTGTATATCATTTAGGGAATTTCCTGAACTAGTTTTATATGATGCATCAATGACTACTCTAAGAGGTGTGGTAATTTTTTCAGTATTTATCACCGCATGATGAGGTAAGTAATTACAGGATTCTGTAGTGTTACATTCGATCATGTGCCCTGATTCCTTCAGGTCTCTCATGACATTTACATATTTAATTTTATAATCAGGATCTCGCAAAAATTTAGTCTCTAAGGTTAAAAATCGTTTGTAAACTATAGACCTTGAGTGGCCAAGGGCGGTCACGCTTTCCTTAAGGGGTAGTGTCACTACAAAGTTACCATCAGAAGTCCTCTTATGCTCATTAAAGAGTTTCTCACACGTGGTTTTTTCATCATTTGGTAAATCCTTTTCAGAGTGACAGTCATCTATAGTCCAAAATGTATGTAACTGTTTGCTATGTGTAAAATTACACCTAGTTTGACATGGATGTGCTGGTGCATTGATTAGCCCGGATACTACCCAGCCTAATCGGGTTTTTTGTAGTATAGGGAGGCCATTGCCTAGTTTGTGTTGTCCTATACACAATAATTGGTAAAAATGTTCAGCACCTATAATAATGTCTACTTCACCACCTTCAAAGAGTGAATCATCTGCTAAGCGAAAGCGGGTTGGTATATTTAGATTCTGAATATAATTTGTGTAACTCGGTAAGTGGCATATTTTTGGTACAATAAAACAAGACAAATTGGTAGAAAATAAATTATCCTTTGATTGGATAATGAATTTACAAACTTTGTTTAATTTGGTAATGTTTTCATTAAATCCCAACACCTCCATGTTAAGATCACTAGATGGTAGGTTCAATTTATTAAACGCATGTTTGGTAATAAAATTGGATTGTGAGCCAGAGTCAAGTAATGCTCTTAAAATATGTACTTGGTTATCATTGTCTGTCACCTTTACCTGGGCTGTAGACAATATTATGGCGTTTCTATGAATAGACATGTCATTTGGTTGATTAAGTATAGTATTAACTTCTTGTTGGTTACTAAATAAACTCACTGATGACGGTGATTCGACCGGCAGGGCTGTGGGTTTATTATGCAAAGTTGACTCTGGTGTGGGTGTTGGTTGAGTAATGTGTAAGAGTGTGTGGTGTTTACCTTTACACGTCCTACAGGTACTAGCTCGACAATTTGGTAATATGTGGTTTGAACCTAGGCAGTTCAAACATAGACCGATCCGTTTAATAACACGAATGCGTGACATTACGTTCAGAGCCAAAAACTTAGGGCATTGATTAATATAGTGTCCCTCTCCGCAGTTACGACACTGTTTATGTGTGATACTATTAGGTTTGAATGGTACCTTCAGGTTTGTTTGGAGTGTAGAGGTCGTGGTTACCATTGCTTTGCCGGATGGGCCTGCCTGGCACTGTTGGTAGGCAACGGCATTACTAGTCGACTCCTCGAGGTCGGCTTGAGTACGCAGAAAAGTTTTGAAATCCTGTAAAGTAGGCAATTCACGGGCATTAATTTTTTCTTCCCACCTTTTTTGCAATGTGATTTCAAGTTTAGAGCTGATGAAAAATATTATAAGAAGGTCCCAACCTTCTGTAGGTACATTTAAAGATTTTAGTGTGCGCAAGTGTTTAGAAATTCTATCAGTTAGTGACCTTAGAGATGTAGCATTGGTGGTTACAGTTTCAATGTTAAATAAGGCTCTTAGATGGTTATAGACAAGCATTCTAGGATTATTGTATCTCTCGCATAAGAGCTGCCATGCTATAGAATAGCTGTCCTCCGCATAATCTAGTGAGCTAACAACCTCCAGTGCACTTGCAGTAAGACAACTCCTCAAATATTTAAACTTTTGTATTGGTTTTAAACTAGTTTTATTTACCAGAGCATCAAAGGTATCTCTGAACTCGATCCAGCTAGTTATATTTCCACTGAAGGAGGGAAGCTTGATGTCGGGGTATTTTATTGTATCGTTGGTTGGTTGGCTATTGTTGATTACAGCATTGCTTACTTCTTGAACAACAGCACTGCCATGCTGCTTAAGGTAACGCTTGGCAGTGGCTACACATGAATAATATGAGTCTTCAAAATTTTCCCGGTCCAATAATTGTGTTTCTGGTTCTAAAGATATGGTTTCGATCAAATCTTGTATTTTTTCGTATTCTTTAAGTACTTGACAAATTTTTTCCAATCTAAATTCCAGCTCTAACAATTGTTCAACCGGTAAATTATTAGGATCAAGCCTTGACATAAATTTCTTAAACAATGTTAGTTTGGTTTTTATAACCCCTCTCTTTTTTATTAAATTTTTAATTTTTGGGTCCTCTAATAATGTGTTATCGACTTCAGAATCGCCTTCGGCTTCTGAGCTCGACATTATAAAGTTTAAATAGATGAATAAATAGAATGAAACGTGCCAGCTCACTTACTTGAAATAGCAAGAACCTACTTCGACCTTTATATTGGAGTCGCCCTCGGATCACGACTCCTTGGTAATATTGCTTCTTGCCGCAGTCAGCGTGTAAGCTGATCCCACAATCCTTGGTTCGCCGTCTATATTGAAAGGGTGGCTTAATGGCTGGCAATGACGCGCAGTTGTCGATCGCAGTGATGCGCGAGCGCCACTACACCTCTTTAATTCGACGAAATTTATTATTTGTTGTACTCCGGGGGGTCACCATAAATGTTTGGTTTATTTTGATGTTCGCTAACTTGTGCGATTTAATATGTATTTGTGGATTAGGTTGTCCAAGGAAAATGTCTACACACCGATACGGATATTAGAAGAAGACTTTATTGGTATTGCCACACATATATTCAGTTTTCTACTACCTGGCCGTGTTGCCAGGCTCACAAAACCAAATTTGCGCAACCTCTAGTGTTGCCACTAACATATTACTTTTATGCCAAGCACACCGTGTCGTAGACAAGTATAAATATCTTGTTTTCAAAGGCAATTGACACTGATCTTTTTATCCCAAAAACTGTTATTGTTCCAGCAGACACTAAAGCTGAAGTTTACACCTGCAAAATGGCGTGAAAAGTTCCAGTTATCTATATTAGTATTTCACTGGGTGTCTTATTTGCTACAGTTTCCACGAATATCATTCGAGATCCGCGTAAATGCGAACATTTAAATGCATTGAACTGGTTTTTTCAGATTATTATCCGTCTAAATGTATGCTCGGAATCTGTACAGTTAGCAAAAGAGATAGAAGTCTGGTTAACTTTTACACACCTGAATGCTCACAAAGCAACTTATTATTCAGTTTATTTTCTTAGTACCTAGTAATATTACTATACTGGAATCATTTCCTCGATTATAGCTCCTTAGGCCTGACTCGATCGGTCTGATACCGCTCTCACAGAATATCGGCGTGAAACGGTTAGCCTTGAGCTAATCTCATATCCCATCCCTTGTATCCCATTCTTCTTGTCTGATTCCTATATTTCATCCCCCTGTACCATCCTTAAGGCTGAAAATGCATTGGCTTCATGGTGGTGCTAACGCTTGAGACAGTAACCACTTTCCATGAGCTCGGCCGTCGACATGTTTCTAGCTTCACATAAAGAAATAAAAAAACTCATTACCTGTTATGCCAAATCTTTGTTTTGAATGGGGATTAGTCTCTCAATTCTGTGTTGGAGAGCTTAGCAACCACGTTTCCTGCGGTTTCAAATTCTACAGAGGGTGCCTCCTTAAGCCCTTGAGCCCTGGGGCGTATTGCCTTAGGACTGAATGCCTCCTCTCTCATGGAGTCGAGAAACCCACTAAGCCCAATATCGCTCAACAACCGACTGCGACTGGATCTTTCTAGTAAAAAAATATTCGCAGTTTAGAGATATGGGCTTCGTTTAAAGTATGTTACCTCCCATTGTTTATATTGTATACAATCCAACACAATACTACTTATACTAACATACAATCATCTTAAATACTAGAAGGTAATAAGTACAACGGGAGGCCTTATTGCTTAAATAAATCTCTTCTAGACAACCTTTGAATATACTGTATGTTAGTATTGATGTAGTATATTGATGATGGCTTGATTCTTTATTTCAACCACTTCTGTTCAAACTCATATAAGGAACTGTTGAATATGATCAATATCATAACGTGACCTACCTACATAGTTACTTTTAGAACAATTGACATATATTACAGGATTTTTCTTGTAAAAATACTCCTAACATCCAACACTGCTTCAATACAAATAAATATTGACATTTATACAATTCTATGGATATAGAAAAGAATACTAGGAATAACAATGGCAAAAAATTTAACCAAAATTTCCTATATGACTACTACGATGGCGTTATGAATTTTTCAGAATTAGTTTTTCATCGGTAAATTGTCATATCTAATGATTTTCTTCCATATAATCACTAAATATTCTAATATTTTTCAAACAAAACCGATCCTAGTAAAATAGTATTCTTCATTTTCCGTAAAGCATATACCAAAAAAAACGTGTTGCTGAAAAATTGAGAATAACAAGGCACTAAATAGACAAAGCAGTAGAGATCAAAAAAGGAAGCAGATAACAAACTTGGCATGATTCTTTTGAATAAAAAGCCACGATTAATTTAGATAAATGGGCGGCAATCCCAAACAGACCGCAAATAATGCTGTCACTGTCAGCCTTTCAGACAAGACTCCGTTGAAATTTATGCCTACCTAAAATCAAAACAAAAGCCGCTGTTCGTTTACGCTTGGATAAAAGTTGTCTCATCTTTGGTTTATTCGCAGGATTTCACATTTGTTGAGTGCGAATTGTCTAGATACTCGTACAGATGATATCACGTCTTTGTTAACGACGCGAAATAATGGATGCATATTTGAAATGTAATTAGCAACACCAGAGGTGCTGCCAATGTGCTGTCAGCCTCAAAAGGAAGACTAAAACCTCGCCACTGATGCTGGAACACAACTTAATATTGTTATAGTGACATTGGCAGCATACTCTAGACCAGTATTCCGCAAAGTATGTACCGCGGCACACTTGTGTACCTCTTGTCTAGAGGAGTGTTCCGCAAAATATTTACTGCAGCATACTGGTGTACCCCTTGTCTAGAGAAGTATTCCGCAAAGTATGTACCGCGGCCCACTGGTGTACCCCTTGTCTAGAGGAGTGTTTCGCAAAATATGTACCGCGGCACATTGGTGTACCCATTGTCTAGAGAAGTGTTTCGCAAAGTATGTACCGCGGCACACTGGTGTACCCCTCGTCTAGAGAAGTGTTCCGCAAAGTATGTACCGCTGCACATTGGTGTACCCCTTGTCTAGAGGAGTGTTCCGCAAAGTATGTACCGCGGCACACTGATGAACCCCTTGTCTAGAGAAGTGTTTCGCAAAGTATGTACCGCGGCACTCTGGTGTACCCCTTGTCTAGAGGAGTGTTCCGTAAAATATGTACCGCGGCACACTGGTGTACCCCTTGTCTAGAGGAGTGTTCCGCAAAATATTTACTGCAGCATACTGGTGTACCCCTTGTCTAGAGAAGTATTCCGCAAAGTATGTACCGCGGCCCACTGGTGTACCCCTTGTCTAGAGGAGTGTTTCGCAAAATATGTACTGCAGCATACTGGTGTACCCCTTGTTTAGAGGAGTGTTCCGCAAAGTATGTACCGGGGCACACTGGTGTACCCCTTGTCTAGAGAAGTGTTCCGCAAAATATGTACTGCGGCATACTAGTGTATCTCTTGTTTAGAGGAGTGTTCCGCAAAATATGTACTGCGGCATACTGGTGTACCCCTTGTCTAGAGAAGTGTTTCGCAAAGTATGTACCGCGGCACACTGGTGTACCTCTTGTCTAGAGGAGTGTTCCGTAAAATATGTACTGCGGCATTTTGGTGTACCCCTTGTTTAGAGGAGTGTTCCGCAAAGTATGTACCGCGGCACACTGGTGTACCCCTTGTCTAGAGGAGTGTTCCGCAAAATATGTACTGCGGCATACTGGTGTATCCCTTGTTTAGAGGAGTGTTCCGCAAAGTATGTACCGCGGCACACTGGTGTACCCCTTGTCTAGAGAAGTGTTTCGCAAAGTATGTACCGTGGCACATTGGTGTACCCTTTGTCTAGAGAAGTGTTCCGCAAAGTATGTATCGCGGCACACTGGTGTACCCCTTGTCTAGAGGAGTGTTCCGCAAAGTATGTACTGCGGCATACTGGTGTACCCCTTGTTTAGAGCAGTATTCCGCAAAGTATGTACCGTGGCATACTGGTGTACCCCTTGTCTAGAGGAGTGTTCCGCAAAGTATGTACCGGGGCACACTGGTGTACCGTGGTGGGGGTTATTAGTGTGCCTCGGAAACATAAGATTATGCTGTAATTATAACTTAAAGTTTGTTGATTAATAATAAATATTGTTTCGACGATTAATAAATAAATGTTGATCAATATTACTTAAAAAATGTTTTATTTGTGGTTTTTTTTTCGTTTTCCTAGATGTACCTTGAACACGAAAAGTTTGCGGAACACTGCTCTAGACCAGGGGCGATAGCCGTCCAGTCGTGCAAATGCCCTACCACCTGGCTGTGGGTTGTTTTATCTTTTTTTACGACAGGCCGCCCGGCCATATTTTTATTTCTTCTTTTTCCGTTCATGCACGAATAAGTGTTCTTTCTAGTTTAAAACCCTGAAATTTTATTCACCCCTCGAGTGAAACAATCTCCATCGAAATTAATTATTAAAAGAGAAAAATTTAAAACCCATTTTTATAACCATCACAGAATTATCATTTAAATGTTCTTTCTGAAACTACGTTCACTCAAGCAGAGAAAACAAAAGGGACGTTAAGAAAAACAAATGATACAGCTAAACAAAACATTTAATCAACGAAATAAAATTAATTTAATATTCATGAGCAATCGAGTCTACTTGTAGCGGGGACCTTATTATTCTTTGTCATTAACATGACGACTTGGAACGTTGTTCAAGAATCGACAATGTGCGTATTATTTCACGCACAATTAAAGCTTTTATACAAGTGAAAAGTTTCTTGTCTTTGTGATTATACTGCTGTACTCTAAAAAGCATTGAAGCGAAATTATCCCATACCTCCAATTAATATTTGTTAAATTTATATTTTACATTCAATTTGTTGTACAGTGCTGGATCACGGATCTCACACAGCTTCACTAGTTGAAGTACTAGTTTAGTGAACTGTGAGTTATATTAAAAGTGGTATACGGGAGTGAGAGGTATGCCAAATCCTGCACAAAAACTAATGGAGTAATATTAAGCACCACTAACCTCGGAATTCACCTCCAATGGGGTAGCTAAACAGCTCCTGAGAGCACACGGCACTAACGAGTCCTCGAATGGCACTAGGTCTTCAAACTATAGCACACTCACACCAAAGAGCAAGCATGGTTTGTATAAAAAGTTCAATAAGATATTGAAGAATGGGATCTGAAACGTTCTCTTGGTCTTAACACGGAGAAAATGGAACGTCCGAGCTGACCTCGCGTGCGTTGGAGACTAGCTTTTCCACCACGCAATGGCGGCGAAACCGAAAGCCAGCGGCACCCACAAAACTACCCACATTGGTATGTGCTAATCACCACATGTGCAGTCCTGGGACCAAAATAAGAACCATATACTAGAATAATGATACCCCCGTTTATTATCAAATCAGGATTAAACACTAGAATGATGATAACCATTATATAGGTATAATAATAAATATTTCACCCTGACTTATTCAGAATTGTCACTTAATAATTCAAATATCAAATTAGGAGGACTACGATATTTTTCTTATTAATAACAGTTATTAAATTGGCATTTATGTAGTCTAATATCGAGTCATAAGTCAGTAAGGGACGTATAGATTATTATTTAAACATTTATACCTAACGCAAAAATAAAAAATCTACAATTAGTTTTCAAATATTTTTAATCATTGTTAACAGAACTATTACGTTTCGTACCTCATTCTGTTATATAAATACCAATGTCAGTTACAATTTTAACTTTACCTCGAACCCCTTTTTAACCGACTTTTTAAAAAAGAGGAGGTTCTCAATTCGTCGGAATCTTCTTTTTTATGTATGTTCACCAATTACTCCGAGATTTATGATCCGATTTACGTGATTCTTTTTTATTTCGACGCGGAATAGCTGCCATTTGGTCCCCTAAAAATTTAACATAGTTTGGCACAGTAGTTTTCATTTTATGAACATTTTTTAAGAAAACATTTCCATTCCGCGTGGCACCTTTCGTAGGCGTACCCATAGCTAGACACTAAAAAAAATAAAAACTTCGTTTAAAAAAACCGACTTCAAAAACTAAAATGTATAAAATAACTTATTTCTAAAGCTATTATTATTATTAATATATATTATCTAAAACATCTTAAAGTCGGTGCTTAGTAATTTTCAAAATATAGTATTTTTTATGTTTTGCTTTGCACCGACTTCAAGATGTTTTAGATAATATATATTAATAATAATAGCTTTAGAAATAAGTTATTTTTTTATACATTTTAGTTTTTTAGTTTTTGAAGTCGGTTTTTTTAAACGAAATTTTTATTTTTTATATGTTACTTTTTAACCGACTTCAAAAAAAGGAGGAGGTTCTCAATTCGTCGGGATCTTTTTTTTGTTGCTTTTTTTTATGTATGTTCGCCAATTACTCCGTCATTTATGATCCGATTTACGTGATTCTTTTTTTGCTCGACGCGGAATAGCTTCCAATTGGTCCTCTAAAAATTTTACATAGTTTGGCCCAGTAGTTTTCATTTTATAAACATTTTTCATGAAAATAATTTTCACTACGTTCCATATGTACACCGATTACTCTGAGATTTATGATTCGATTTACGTGATTCTTTTTTTGTTCGACGCGGAATAGCTGCCATGTGGTCCCCTAAAAATTTGACATAGTTTGGCCCAGTAGTTTTCATTTTATGAACATTTTTTATGAAAATAATTTTCACTCCGTTCCATATGTACACCGATTACTCTGAGATTTATGATTCGATTTACGTGATTCTTTTTTTGTTCGACGCGGAATAGCTACCATGTGGTCCCCTAAAAATTTGACTTAGTTTGGCCCAGTAGTTTTCATTTTACGATCATTTTTTTGTTCCCGGTTCTTGGGACCTATATTTTTTAAGAAGCCCGGCACCATTCGTAGGTCCACCCATACATAGCTAGACACTAAAAAGTAACAAATAAAAAATAAAAACTTCGTTTAAAAAAACCGACTTCAAAAACTAAAATGTATAAAATAACTTATTTCTAAAGCTATTAAATATTAATATATATTATCTAAAACATCTTGAAGTCGGTGCAAAGCAAAACATAAGAATTACTATATTTTGAAAATTACTAAGCACCGACTTTAAGATGTTTTAGATAATATATATTAATATGTAATAGCTTTAGAAATAAGTTATTTTATACATTTTAGTTTTTGAAGTCGGTTTTTTTAAACGAAGTTTTTATTTTATAGTGTCTAACTATGTATGGGTGGACATACGAATGGTGCCGCGCTTCTTAAAAAATATAGGTCCCAAGAACCGGGAACAAAAAAATGTTCGTAAAATAAAAACTACTGGGCCAAACTATGTCAAATTTTTAGGGGACCAATTAGAAGCTATTCCGCGTCGAACAAAAAAAGAATCACGTAAATCGGATCATAAATCACGGAGTAATCGGCGAACATACATAAAAAAAGCAACAACAAAAAAAAAGATCCCGACGAATTGAGACCCTCCTCCTTTTTTCGAAGTCGGTTAAAAAGTAACAAATAAATATATAAAAACTTCGCTTAAAAAAAACCGGCTTCAAAAACTAAAAAGTATAAAATAACTTATTTCTAAAGCTTTTATTGTTAATATATATTACTAAAACATCTTGAAGTCGGTGCAAAGTAAAACATAAAAATTACTATATTTTGAAAATTACTAAGCACTGACTTTAAGATGTTTTAGAAAATATATATTAATAATAATAGCTTTAGAAATAAGTTATGTTATACTTTTTAGTTTTTGAAGACGGTTTTTTTAAACGTAGTTTTTTTTATTTATCAATATTAAAAATAAATAGGCAGGTATTTAACACTACAATTAAGTTGATATATACAACACTACCAAATTCCTAGTCTTAATAGTTCCAAAGACAATGAGCTGTCACACACAGAGAGACAATTAACGAAATGAGACTTGTTTTTTACTTTTAAGCGATATTCTCAACCTTATATGAATTAAAAGCCAAAAACCTAAATTCCTTGTGACTCTAGTTTAAAGTAATGAAATCAGCTTACAACCCCGTCTAGAGGTTAACTAGTTCTCACCACCAAGAATTGTAATTCAAGGCACTAAGAAATCAGTAGGGTCTAGAATTATGTCTAGAATTAGATTTGTTAGTCCTCAGAGAAATTGTTAAAATAAGGTTAGAAAATCGAAATTTAATTTTCTGAATTTACAAGGCTACTGCTTTTTTTTACAAACAAAGCGTTTATTTCCTGAATCGACACGATAATATCATCTTGGTCAACAACTTCCAGGTACATAGTACACAAAGTAGCTTTGGTTGGATATTTATTTTTGGATTCTTCACTGATTTGCCCGATTATTATAAATTTTAATGTATATCATCGGCATCAGTACAGGATGTTGTAATTAGATATAGATATAAGATATAAATTTTATCTATTTTCGCACACAACAATTTACAAGTATGTAAGACCTGTTGTGTGAGACTGGTGCCTATTGTAGATCTGTGCAGATCTGTATTATAGATCACCACAGATATACAGACATAAACTAATTATAAAATAGTGTGCGTGTGTGTGTGTGTGCGTGCGTACGTAACCGTGGATCAATAAGTCCCGGGACTGACACATGGATGGCGTTGCCAACAAAAGTTCCGCATGATTTTTCATGACCTTCAAAAGATATCTGTCAAAATTTCATGACATTCTGATGTTTGGTCCACGAGTTAGAGTGATTTAAGTGACGCTAGTGTTGAAATATCCAAAACAATGGATTCGAAAAAATTTCGTGTGTTGATTTATCATTGCTTTTTGATGAAAAAAAACACAATGCAAGCTCAGCAATGGCTTGAAAAGTGTTACGGGGACTCTGCTCCATCAAATCAACCATTTGTCGGTGGCATGCTGAGTTTAAACGTGGTCGTACGGACACTGAAGATGCTGAACGCTCCAGCCGGCCAATTGAGATGGTTCAACTGGAAACCATCAAAAAACTCCGACAAATCGTTTTTGAAAACCGTAAATTAAAATTGCGTGAGATAGCTGACATCTTAAAGATATCATACGGCAGTGTCTACGTTATTTTGCATGAATATTTGTCTATGAGGAAGCTGTGGTCAAAGAGGGTGCCGCGTTTGCTCACAGCGGATCAAGAACGACAACGTGTCGTTGATTCCGTAATTATTTAGCGCAGCAAATTTTCTGTTTCATCATAATTAAATGATTTTAACAATTTAATCACTATTCTTTTGCAAGTATCTTTCAGTAGTGGGTATGTAGACAGCGTACGATTTGTTGTAATTGCATATTTGGTGATATTAATTTTTTCGACAAATTATTAACAAGTATTACTATAGGCATATGTAACAATTTTAACGAAAAAATAATTTGGAAAAGAACGTAGTAACAAGGTTGCTACCGCCATTTTAACCTCCTTTCAACCTATACATTTCTTCTAACATATTAACAATCCCCATTGAAATCAGACGGTGCGTTCTCCCTTTGCACGCACGTCAGTCATTCATTGTCACCTACATGATCAAATGTATAGTTTACGATTCTATAAAGGACATACAGACAAACATACATTTTTATATATAAGAAGAAGAAGATATACAATATAAAATAAATATAAATACATACACAAAATAATATATTATAAACCACGTTTCGCCATTAAAATAAATATGTATACAAGATAAAGAAACTAACAAGTCAACTGAAGTGAAGCATTGAAAGTGAGGAGCAGCTGCATTTCATGCCCGTTAATCAGGTACGTGCGTGCTCAAACTCACATTCCCAACTCGATTACCCATCACTTCTTTTCTTACAAAATTTACATAGTCTATTGTTATCCTAAACCCAGCGCCGTCACAAGAAAGGTTCTGAACTGACGCCGATGGTAGGTACTTTTTATTTATTACCTGAAGCAGATACACGGGCCAACGGCCTACGTGAGGCAAATTGATTACGGTCGCGTATGGACTTTTGTAACACTAGGATTGTCACTAGCACTTTACCGACCTCGAAGCTTTACTACAACCATCTTAAATAACCCCATTTTATAACATAGGTATAGAGAGAAGCTTGATTGGTAGTTCATTTCGGATCATTTTTGTAAGCGAAACAAAAGTTCTAGCGAACTGTTGCTTAGGTGGTTAAACGTTGTAGTACGTATATTGTTCTTCTTCCAAGCCTATGTACCTTTACTTATACCCCGTCATTAAAAGTAATTATACACACATATTTACATAGGCTACGCTCCACAAGAGGCTCACAACGACCACGTTGACGACCGCAATTTTTCCTATTCCATTTGCTTGCATACGTTACAATCATAAACTCAATGGAACGGATTATGGGGAGTTGATTTTATAAACAACGAAATACACAAATGTCATTGGTTGATTTGAAAATCGCATCTTTTTCAATGTCAACGATAGAGAGTATTAATGCTCTGTGGTCAACGCTCACTTCGACCCACCTCTTGACATGGATCGTTGTCGGCGCTGTGTGATCGAAAATGTTAACGTCATCACTGTCGTTTTCGCCACGACCATTACGTACCAGTATATATAAAGTACTCTGTGATTACGACCGTAATCGCCATGTGGAACGGCTGACGGAGCATTGTAGTCGGTGTGATCTACTAACGGAACGAATGCATAGCGTATGCCAAAGTTTCTGAAAGTATCAAATTTCCATTCCCGTTTGTAGTAAAATATAAGTGAAAAACTAAATTGTATGATGTCATGATAATCGATAAATTCTCTAAGCAGTGAAGAAAAGTAAATATATACTGTTAGTGCGGGATTTATATAACAAAACACGAAGAACTTTAAGAACTGTTTAATTCGACTTCCAAACTAACAATACCGAGTTAAGTACAATTAATTATAAGTTATCCGTGCATGAACGGAGAAAGAATACAATTTCCTGCGGCCGGGCGGCCTGTTCGTAAGAGGCGACAAAACAACCCACAGCCAGGTGGCAGGGCATTTGCCCGACTGGATGGCTACCACCCCTGGTCTAAAGTATGTCGCCATAACAACCTTGAGTTGTGTTCCGGCATTGGTGACCAGGTTTCTGTCTCCTTTAAGAGAGCAGCAGTGCATTTGTAGCACCTTTGGTGTTGCAAATGTCCATAGGCGATGGTAACCGCTTTCCATCAAGTGGGCCGTCTGCATGTCTGCTGAACTCCTGCAATAAAAAATAAAAAAGTTAACATTCTCGCACAATAATTAGCCACCCTAGAGAGCTACTATGACATGTGCATCTTTCCAAAGTCGAAGTGCGGATATAGTTTCGTCACCACGCCTGCTCACTTTTATATCATATTAGTAAACACAACCATCTGCAAATACTAGAATAGAAATAGTAGGTACCACTTGAAAAATATTGATAATAGCACGATAGCAATAATATGTTATATTTAAACATAGGTATATTCATTGAAATCAGACATCTTGATACGTTTTGAAACTTGTAGTTTACTCTCTACCATTATACCAATCTCATGGGAATAGAGCACTTACATTCTCCACTAAACAATTGTGGCCTTGCTTATAATCGTTTGTTAAATTTAAAGAAACTGCTCAGCAACTGATTAACTAAAATCTTACCCATATACTCCTCTTATGGATGAGAGGCGGTGATAAAGTCACTCATAAATAACTGTCAGAAATAACCAACATCGAGAGGTAGTTTAAGTGACTGCTAAGAGTCAAGATGGCAAGTTTTATTTGAAATAGCCATTGATTAGGGGCTTAAGAATCTCTTATTTAAGAAATGGATTATTCTTTCTTAACGAGATTATTATAAGTAAGGTCCTTGGATTCAATCTAAATATCTAGTGACAAATCATCTGAGGTTCGAAATTTTCCGAAAATAGTGAATCAACTTCGTAACTTTTAAAATTAAAAGTTACACAAGATTAAATAGAAACCATTTTTTTCTAAGATGATGAAAAATAAAAAGGAAAAGTTTATATTTACTTACTAAATTAAAATTGAAAAAGTTACTAACGATCTCCTTATAGAATTTTCGTGCAAACAAAAAGTTTTAAGTTTGTTGTTTATTTTTAAGTGTTTTTCGGTTTCTTTGCAATGGCGCCATCAAAATCATGAAAGGAAATGTATACCTTTGAGAATACGACTATTAGAATAATAATATCGACCTATATTTCTCTCGCTTTGTATGCTTTGCTATTTATAAATATTGTTACAACTCGGGTCCCGACAAAAACAAAATCCACCTGCATATCTGAAACAAAGCACATTTATTACCCGTTGGCATTTGAGCTAATAACATTTAGATTCTTTTATGGTCGACTTCTTTTGTTTACGTTATGATTAGAAAACAGCCCATTGTTGTTTTGTAATCTTTTATCGCAGTCATTAGCCAAATGTGTCGGATTAAGTCGACTTAGATACGGGGACATTACATTTGCGCATAATAAAACGATGACCTGATGGAGGGGGGAAGGCAGTCCAGCGATAACCACGAGTGAAGCAAGACGTATGTACTACAAGCGGAAATCTAATAAGTGACGGACTTTGCGCGTTTTTTTCAATTACGACCTTCTGCGTTACGTTTGGACTTGTTGTGGTCGGTTACATTTGTACCTGTGTTATACGTTTTTGTAGAGTTCTAATAAACTCTATAGTAATTCTAACGGCATTTCAATGCGAGTCTCGCGACTTGTAACAATGTGTAGGAGCTTTTCAAAGTTGAATTTCATCGATTGTCATTTCCAGTATTGTTCCTCCATGGTTTGAATCCACCTCAATAGACTGGGGATGCAAAAGCATCCAACCACTGATCTACAGCAACTTTTTGTCATAAATAGATAACTTATTTATTTATAAAATATGAACAACAAATATCAACACCAAATATACGTCAAATTTGTTTTTTTTTCATAAATGATGCATCTTAGTGATACAACATTAAAATTACAATCTAATCTAGGAAATAAGACTAATGAGTAATTTAAATCTGACCTAAAATAACTAGATATAACTTAAACTAAGAATGTGTCCAATAACACGTTTCCTATTGCCTTTATTAAGGAGAAGACACTTTGTTCATGTGTTCTTTGTTAATGTTTAGCACATAGCACAACACTTTATTATTATAAGAGTATTACACTAATTCAAACGGTTTTGTCCTCTTGAGTCTTCTTAATAAATCTGATAAATAAAGCAATAGATCCCAAAGCGTTGAAATTAACAATATCAAATTTCGTGAGACTGGCATATTTATGGGTGTGCCCCAGGGCTCTATTCTAGGTCCCTTCTTGTTTTTGATATATATTAATGATTTGCCATATTTTATTAATGATATGTCTGAGGTAGTGTTGTTTTCTGATGACACGTCACTTATATTTAAAGTTGACAGAAATAAACAGAACTTTGACGACGTAAACAACGCCTTAACCCAAATATCTAAGAGGTTTACCGTAAATAACTTATCACTCAATCCGAATAAAACTAAATGTGTTAAGTTTATTATGCCCAATGTAAAAGAATACGATGTTAATATTTCTCTTAACGACACTAGACTTAACCTAGTAGATTCAACTGTATTCTTAGGCATTAACCTAGATCAGAAACTCCAGTGGGGCGCTCATATATCTAGTCTCTGTAGTAGTTCTGCTGCATATGCGGTCAGAAGAGTTAGGCAGTTCACTGACGAAGAGAACTGCCTAATGACTATTTAAACAACTAGAATAACAATAAGCCCTTTAATTTTTCAAAACACTCTTTTCTTCTATCTTGTTTTCTTATGATTCTAAGTCTTAGCCGGCCGAACTCCCGAGCAGAGGCTCCGGGTTCGATTCCTGGTATGCGAACTTTCTGTTATTTACTAGGTATGGTCGGGGTGTCTGGAATCGGCCCCAGTGTGGCCCATTGTATACCACCCGTAACGCAAGCGTAACTTGCTTAGCTTGGCGATATACAATACGTGTTTGTCTGCTGATTATTATAAAAACAAAAAAAATGGCAGCTGGTTGGCATTGTCATACTAAACACTTGCTTTACAACTTTGAAACATTGCTTGAATAGAATGAATAATATATATTATTCAAAACATTTCAAAACGTTCTCAATATAAATGTACATATACATGGCCTTTTAACGCAATAAGGTGATTCATAATGAAATTTCATTTTACGCCTTTCGTGTTCGTGAAAGGTTCGTTAATTATACACGTATTGTTATATTGTAGAATTCACTGAAGCGAAATTTTACCAAGCTTCGTGTCCTAAAAACGTACCGTTATCAAGGGTGTCACCGTCATTAAGGGTTCTTTGATTATTAAACAATTTGATGCATATAAAGTTGTTGTTCATGGTATTATTCTATAGTTAAATATTTTGTTATTACGTCGTAATGACAAAATATCTAGTTAGACATTTTGTCATTACGACGTACAAAGATATCCTAGAAATAAAATCTGTTATCACCAGCCCACCACAGAATTTCCTCGGATTTATCTCGAATTTTTTAAAAAATATCTTGCATTATGGTTGCGCCGAGGAACACCTCCTTATAAATTCTTCCTCCCTATCCTCGCCATCAAGAAAAGAATATACTTTGAAATGAAGAATGCGCGGAACATAAACGTTCATCTTCTGTCAATGCTGTCACCGCAATATATAGTAAATAATATAGTTGGAACAAAATAAGAAAGAAAAACAATTTCATTTAAATAACGTCAATTCTCCTAAGCAAATCCTAGTGAGTGTATGAACCCTCGGGGGACGAGTACAGTGTGGCAATGGACTGGTGGTGAGGCAAGTCACTCTTCCCTTGCTTCTTCTTCTGCGTCCCTTTGCCTAGTCCCGGCCATCGCATCGCGCCCGCACAATATAACATTGTTTATTAATTAATATAAGCAGACAAACAGACGGAAAGATGGAAATCGCTATACCGATATTTGTAATGCCAACTTTAAAAAAACTTCAACGAACAAGTGGAAAAACGAATCGCAACGGACAAGTGGAAAAACGAATGGCAACGGATAAGTGTAAAAAAGAATCGCAACGGACAAGTGGAAAAACGAATCGCAACGTACAAGTGGAAAAACTTCAACTGACAAGTGACAAAATGAATCGCAACAAAATTTTAACTTGAAGTTTTACGGGCAGGTTTGGAAATCGGACAAGTACATTAACAATCTACTTGTACGTTGCGATTCGTTTTTCCACTTGTCCGTTGCGATTCATTTTTCCACTTATCCGTTGCCATTCGTTTTTCCACTTGTCCGTTGCGATTCGTTTTTCCACTTGTCCGTTGAAGTTTCACTTCTAATATGTGTCCCAGCACACATTTCGATTTTTCGCAGGTTTACTGTAAATTATTATTTGGTTAGGTTAGGTACATTTTACATACATACATTACTTTATTATTTATTTACATACATTAATGCATTTTTTATGTAAACATATTTTATTTTATCAAACAAAAAACTGGATTCGATCCGGAACCAAAAAAAACATCCATAGTCTACTCTCAAATTATACACATACAACGGAACGTTAAGAAATGCGCATCTTTCGTCATCAATCTTCATTCGAACCTCAAATTATGTTAACAGAAAAATATTTCCAAAAAATTATTCAAAAATATTTCGTTTGCTCAGTTTTGATGAAGAGGCTCCGAAACTACTGAACCGATTTGAAAAATTCTTTCACTGTTGGCAAGCTACGCTATTCCCGGGTGGCATAGGCTATATTATATTTACAAATAAATTAGGGGTCCTTACTAAAACTCCAATAATGTTACCGAAGGTGTAAAAAAATACCTAAAATCGCGTGCGCTGCGAAAACTATTGATGATAGAATAAAATAATGTACTACGACTTTGCAGAACACATCATTATCTACAAAAAGTGTCGCGACAGTATATGTCTAACTATTATTATAGTTATGCCACAATAAGTGGTTTTTTATTGTAAAATTTTTATTAAAATGCCGCCGCTAGAAAAGTCTCTTTATTTGTATCTTGGTATTAATCCTTATCAAAATAAATTACTTCATATTCAAGACTGCTTCAATACCTTTATACAACTTTTTGAATTATTCAATTTGGACATTCCATTCGAAAGATCATACATTTTTAAACTCGTGATAGTTTAAAAATGTATGACTTAGACCACGTGACGGTGACACCTTTTCGTGAGCGAAAAATCGTAAGACCCCCTCTATATAGAAGTTTTACTTCAATTGTGGGAATGATTTATCTTGAACGCATGATGTGATTAACGTAAGATGATATTACTGAACGAATCCATAGTGTGAAAGAGATGACGGGTGAAAGAAAGAGTAGAAGATTCGAATGGACAACATATGTCATATGAACGACGCAAGACGCTCTGTCGTATTTTAAAACATTTTACGTCATATTAAAATTATTACAAAATAAACTCGTAAAGTGTTGTTTTACTTGCCAGCCCACCGTCCCACAGAAATGTTATGGAATTCATCTTATAAGTGGTCTCAAGTTGCTGCACATAATTTCAACTGAAAGGTACCTCTAAGACCTTGTTGTAATTTTATTCTGTAGATAAATTTTATGTAGTTTTATCGTAGTAGCGCAAGGAAATGACATTAAACTTCCCGCCGACGGGGTGCGGTTATAAAGACGAGGCATTGACATCAAATCAATCAATTTCTTAGAACAGACTTCATTGTATAAGTAATAGAATACGGTTTTTCCTAAAATTATAAATGCAACCTTTACATACATATATATTGTCACGCTTGATATGATGATAAGTGGTGTGATTGAAGATGTATGTCAGAGTAGAGGAGTGTGGAAGGTAAAGACATATCGTGCCGACCCCAAATAATTGGGATATGATGAAAGAAAAGAGATATATTGTCACGCCTGTTTCTCGTTGGGATAGGCAGAGATGGTTCTTCATCTGCTACGATGCTGACAAACACTTTTCGCTTCATCAACTTTCGTTAATCTCTTCATATAACAAGTTTATTTAATTTGCGATTTACCTGATCTTAATTCAAAATATCATCAATTTGATCATGCTGAGTACGGTGCATAACATAATAATTATGACTAATAAATATATCAGTAATCTAGCTATAATATATAAAATGTGTAGGTGCATAACACGAGCGTGCTCCATTTAGTTGCAACTCTAATCTTTCTATATCTGGATCTATACTGAACCCTATTTCAACAGCATTCGCAACATAATCCATTAGACTTTAAGGCAATGTTCATATTAACAAAATTACAGCGGTTTTTTTACACACTTTAGTCAACGTGTAAATACATACAGTTCATTTATAAATAAATGATGATACATTGTCCATATTCACGATAAACTGTTTAAATAGTAGATATTTCTTCTTCTTCTTCTTTGGAATGGATCAATTAGTATCAGATATTTAGTTTTAATAATGGGAATGAACATAGCACAATTTTTATATAAAATGATATAGTAATTTTCGCAGTAAAAGGATTTGAATTTTCCGCTAGCAAATACTATAATATTTTTCTCCACATAAAAGCTGACATTTACTCTTGTATGCGCAGCAGCGGAAAAACTGCAAGCGCTTTGCTATTGGTTTCGGCACGTTTTACGGAAACCGGCTAGTTATGCGTAAAACTAACCTAGTCTTACCGCCTCCGAATGTCCCTAAGAGAGAATAACCTTTATAACTGTTAATGGCCAAAGAAAAGATTTGTGAAAAGGGCCTAACGTAAGTAGTAAACGAAATTGGACTTCAGTTTCTGAAGTGAACTGTCCGAACTGGTTCAACACTAGTAGGATAATGAAATGTAGACGACCGCATCGAATGAGAATATTGCGATCGTTACCAAACTCTTTCAATATTATTCATAAAAATTATCTTGCTAAACTTTTTATTAGTTCAAAATACATTAAAAAACGACGAACGTGTATACATAAGAATAACGAGGTAAGGTTGTTGTTGGAGAATTTGTTGCGCCACTTCTTCTCTTACAGCAACTAAAATTGCTTTGAAAGCTGTGGTAAGTTCATGAGATTACTATTACTATTGGTCAATATTTGTATTGTTTTATTTTTGGAAAACATTAGACAAATATCGATGCAAAGTCAAGCAAAGCATTTCCAATAATGTCATCACGTGTTTTTACGGACTCGAAATATATATAACGAGGCCATTCTTTCTGCTGCTTTAAACTTGTATTGCGTGTTTGGTGATGCTTTTCCACGCCTGTTTACGATTCTATTTTTATTTTTTCTCAGTACTATTGTTGTAATTTAAATAAGTAATTTTTTAAATTTCATTTTGAAATAAGTACGTTCGTTATCATATTCAATGATAATGATGGCTAGCATTCCATATTGATACATACCTCATTAATCATTATAGTTCAGCTATGTGAACAAACGTCAGCAAAAAAATGTTTGACAATTTTTTTTATAATCCTCGTCGGATCAATATCGCTTCTACCGTCAACATGGTGTGCGCCTAATGAGACAAATGAACACGTCCTCGCTTGGTCCATTGCTTTCCTATCCACTGCGCCTGGTATCAATCACATTGTCGCCTTAATACTAGTGATATACTCAAAGCGCTGTGTATTTTATTTACAGCCTTATATTAGTTAAGTAACAAGCTATGTTTTTTTTACACACAATGATGGCACCTACATATATACATACAATGTACTAGATCGTAGTTACATGTGAGCTGTAGATCCATTGATCTATATGAGATATAAGATATTTATAAATTATTAGGAAAAATGTATTTAAAAATATTGTTACATACCGACCAAGAAATACGCACACCTGCCTGTCGTAAAAAGCAGTTTATTGTCTTCTTAGATTTAGAAATTATTTTGTTTACTTTGTGTTTAGAATTTGTAATTCAGAAAAACATGCTATTGTTATTGAACTTGTTTTATGACCGTCATTAGTATTGAACTAATTCTTGTTGTTATTGCATTGCGTCGAAGCTTGCCAGGTGTGCGGATTAACTCGGTGAACGCGGTCCTTTGTTCTATTATACAGTTTAGTATAAAACAATGCCCGAACGGAGGGGTGAGGCAGTCAAGCGACGACTACGATACGAGTAAGAAGTACCTTTCGATTAGCGATATAGTGACGGACTTTGCGCGTGTTATTGAATCGTGCAGTTTCTATTGGCTGTGTCCAGTCATATTTGTGCCTGTTTCATACGTGTTTGTACAGTTCTAATACACTCTATAGTAACTCCAACGGCATTTTAATTCGACTCCTGTGTAGCTCGTAACAATATAGTAGACTTAAAGCTGGTATTAAATAGAAATATACCTAGTTAATATGTATAAAAGTAACTAGCGGACCCAGGGACGTTGTACAGCGTGGGAAAAAATGTAGACCTGATAAATATAAGTCGGCTGCAACGCCGCCTATCAATTTTGTATCGAATCCACTTGAACGGACACAACTACCATTTAGCAGTTTAGAGACACGAATAGAAGAATTATATATAAAAAGACAAGTAATAAGACGTATTTTTTATATAAACTAGGATGTTCCCACGAATTTGCCCACGCTTGTGACCTGCGATGCAGTTGTCGATCAGTAAAAAAATCACATTGGAATTCGATTATTTTTTTAAATTGTAATTTTAAATTATTCCCAGGATAATTCCCGCGGGATTCCCACGATAAATAGTAGCGCAGAGGTAAAGTCTAAGAATTTGCTGTCAATCAGCGAAAACCGCATCGAAATCGCCTTAATAGTTTTTATATTAATGCTGAAAAACACAGACAAAAAAATTAAAAATTTGCATTGTGTGCTCTATTGTTTAAACATTCTATTCCAGTTGGTTTTTTTTAATAACTTTAATGTATAGACACAGCATGTTTATAACTTTACTATATTATAGATATTCATGAAAAAAGCAGGATTGAGAAAATGCTAGAGGACTCTACGTTGAATTTTAACGACAACAAGGATTTCAGTGACACAGAACAGATAACTAAAAGCTTATTTCCTAAACATATTCTGCTAAGAATTAGACACAAAAATTATGTAGTCTGCTCCATATATACAATATATATTCAACGTGGCAACGCTCAGATCACTAAATCATAATAGCTTAATCTCAATATTGATAATTGAAGTTACATTATTGAAACCAAGCTAACACTTGACCATATATACCAAGAACCCGAGTTCGTTATTCCGAGGTAACATGCAAAGCAACATCTCTAGAAGACCCTGAGATTATCTGTGCAGGAACGTGCAGGAACGCATCCGCGTATTTAATCCGTGCAGGAACGGAGAAAGAATACAATTTCCTGCGGCCGGGCGGCCTGTCGTAAAAGGCGACAAAACAACCCATAGCATTTGCCCGACTGGATGGCTACCACCCCTGGTCTAAAGTATGTCGCCATAACAACATTGAGTTGTGTTCCGGCATTAGTGGCCAGGTTCCAGTCTGCCTTAAGAGAGCAGCAGCGCATTTGTAGCACCTTTGGTGTTGCAAATGTCCATAGGCGATGGTAACCGCTTTCAATCAAGTGGGCCGTCTGCCTGTCTGCTGAACTCCTGCAATAAAAAAAAGATTAAGCTAGGCAAGTATACATTGAATCTAGATCTACTTATTTCGACCTGTCTGCTTGCTATTCACACTTCAGACTGAATAGTGCCGGGTGTACACAATAGCAGCAAATCGTTTGGATGATCGATGCTGTAATACTGATGTTCATAGCAAAATCTAGACATCGATAACGTTCGTTGAACTCTAAGCATCGATAGACCTTGTACCTTAGATGGATTATACTACGTCTTTCCACGCAACTACTTAGCAAAAATGTGTGTAGTATTCCAACATACACGTACTTGTAATATAGAGGTAAAAAACGCAACAATTCTTGTAAAATTATATAAATGAATATTTAATTGAAAATATACCATAAATGAAAAACTACAACAAGTTTAATTCAAACCAATTTTAGTTAAAGCATTTTTTTAAGCTCTTGTCTTATCTTGTTTTCAATTTTGCACTTGATGTCTCAAAAGTTAGAAGGGGTCATTTTTTACATCTTCAGAAGCTTATATACAGAAATAAAAAAATTGCCAAAAAAAACTACGACATTTTCAAGACCAGTTACGATAACCGATATAAATATGTAATTAAAAAAATCAAACTTTATTTACATGTGCGATGTCCATTCCTAATTATTATTTTCAGCAATTTCACTATACCATTGTATAGCGGCTAAGCAACATAGAATACCTACGATCTACCTACCAAATTTTATTCTTATTAGAGTCTAATTAGGTTCATAGACAAAGAGCTGTCTTGACATGAATTATAAAGATTGTATTTTTGCCAAAATAACTACGAAACCAAACAAGAGGAATAATTTAATACAAAGGCAAAAACGATTTGTTCATTATTTATTAACACAAAGTACGGGAGTAATTACTGAGAGGAGAATTTTAAATAGATAATGTTTCTCTGTATTAAAGAATTTTCTTTGCCTCGCTAAATGAAACTACATTTGATAGCCTAATAACCTAATTAAACAAGTATAGAATTTAAAATACCAATTATTAATATTTTTCTTTATAGCTGGACTACAGCAGACAAGCTGACGGCCCACCTGATGGAAAGCGATTACCGTGTATTCCATTTGAATAGTACTATAGGAAGGCACCAGTAAGACAATAAGAATTCTATAAATACTTTATTCAGTATTCAACGAATCATCTTATACATTTGATACACAGCGGTGAAGAGAAGGGGTGAACGCAGCGCTACGACAAATTTACTGTTTCTATCGAAACAGACTAGGGTGTGAAATTCATAATACCAACACCGTCGCCTATGGACATTTGCTACACCAGAAATGTCACGAGAAATACTGACAATCTTTAAATAAACAAATATCGAAATATGCCAACAAAGTAACTTTCAAAAAAAGACAAACAAAAAAAATCGAAAACTATTATCTTATACTAATATTATATTATATATTATAAAGAAGTAAAGTTTGTGAGTTTGTAACGTTATAGGGGGTCTCTGGATCTACTGCACCGATTTTGAAAATTCCTTCACCAATGGAAAGCTACACTATTCCTGAGTGACATAGGGTATATTTTATTGTGATTAATAATAAGTATTTTTTAATTTTTCTGATGCCTAGCCAAGTGGGCACAGGTCATCTAGTACTTATATATAAAGCTAAAGAGCTGTTTGTTTGATTGAACGCGCTAATCTCAGGAACTACTGGTCTGATTTAAAAAATTCTTTCAGTATTAGATAGCCCATTAATCGATGAAAGCTATAGGCTATATATCATCACGCCAAGACCAACAGGAGCGGAGCTCCAATTAAGAGGGTTTCAAAATTGGGAGGTTTTGAATACCAATTCCACGCGGACGACGTCGCAGGCACAGCTAGTTTCTGATAAAATTCCTTATAAATAGCAGATTTAACACACTTTAATTTTATTAGTAGTATTTAAATAAGTTTTAGCAATTCCAATATACGAACTCGGAAATAGCTAAAGAACTCATAGCAATCAAGTTTGAACTTCTTTTCATTTTTCCACAATTCCCGTGTCGCAGCTCAGCTCGATACCCAAAGAAACTAGTGCATTGCGAACCGAATCCGATTAAGCTCGCTCCACGTATACGCTTGGAAAATGTAGTACTGTCATGTGGAAAATTAAGTGTACTGAAACACTTTATACTAGTGGAAAGGAGCGTATTTATTTTATCCTTTGTGTTTTATGTATACGCAGTTTTAATTCACATAGAAAGTAAAAATAAAAATGCAGTTCCTTATTTTTAAGTCTCTGATATCTAAAAGTAAAATGGAATGGTCTCACTCTGATATGTCTGGCTGTGTGTCACGATGGCTTATTTTCAAAACTACCAAGGCTAAAGATATGGAAAAACTGTAATTCAAAGATAGAGCCGCATCATCGATTGATGTATCAAATTTAAAAAGAAGGGCAGAATTAATATACATACGCGATCACTTGTTTAGCTATAATTTCTGCATCCGTTTTATTATTAGCTTACGGAGTGACCACAATCCGAATTTCACAACAGCCTTAGTTTCATTCGCTTTTGTGGATATGCTATGTCTTCCCTTCTTTACAACTTAGGGCCTGTCCTCACAGCGATATTTCACCGCGGGGTCTTTATTCTCGCGTATTAAATTCCGCGATCGAAATTACACCTAGTACGCACTGCGAATAAAATTTCGTACTGTTTTTGTCAGTTTAATTCAGTTCTCGGCTAAGACGCACGTGTAAAATGGACAACCGAACTAAAATTTTAATTTATCTAATGCTAAGGCGGCGTAGCGGATGTTTTAAAAGACGTCATGAACATTGGATTCACCCACTTACGGCATTGAGCCCCGTGAAAGGATATTTCTACATAAAATACAAAAGTTGCAAAAATACAGCAAAAAGTTTTGTGGCGATTACAAAATGACCAACAAATCATTCGATAATTTCCTACAACTTTCAATAGCGACGTTTCACGACTGAGCGAAACGCGCGAATTTTATTCCACAGTGCGAACATAGCCATACTTACTTTATACGATACAAAATATTTGCGCGGAAATAAATCGCACCGCTTCGCGTTCAATTTGCATCAAGTCACAGATTATTTTTTTCCGCGCGATTTTTTACCGCCAGTGCGGCTTCTCCTATAATATTAAATGTGTTACAGAATTACGAGAAAAGAACGTGCGGTGAAATATCGCAGAGCGGGCAAGGCCTTACTGTCACAACTTAGATCCCGACAAAGCCAAAACCCACCTACATATCTGAAACACATTTATTATCCGTCGGCATTTGAGCTAATAACATTGAGATTCTTTCATGGTCGTCTACTTTTGTTTACTTATTGGCATACGGCCTATTGTTGTATTGTGATCATTAACCAGGTATTACGGATTTAAAGTATAAGCTGATTCTAGGATATTCGGTCCACGCAGCCACGCGGACATATTGCTTCTGTGCAGTATAAAGCAATGGCCTGATTGAGGTAACAGCAGTCGAGCGAGAAACATCAGCGAAGCGAGGAGTCTGTACATTCGGTGATCTATTAGTTACGGACTTTGCGCGTTTTATGGAATTACGACCTTCTGCATTACGTTTGAATTTGTTCTGTTCGATTATATTTGTACTTGTGTTAGGTATACGTGTTTGTATAGTTCTAATAAATTCTATAACAAATCCAACGGAATTTTAATTTGTGTCTCACAACACGTAACAATATATTAAAAGCGATTTAAACTCAGGATTATATAAAAACCGCTAATTCAGCAAGATTGGGGTTTTCTTAAGCTTTTATCTTCAATCAATGCTCAGTGCTGTCAAGATAATCTTTATAAATAGTACTTGGGAGCAAATGAAATACGAGTTATTTTCTACAACGAGGGCATTACTTAGGAATATAATATTATATTTAAATAATAATTTTACTCCCTAATTTAAATATCTTAAAATAAAACTGGATAATTACATGGATTACTATAAATTTTAAAACATTTTAAAATAGTGGCCATAAAAATTCTTTATCTTTTGAAATACAATGATAAGTATAATTTACAATAAGTTTAAATAATGACTAATAAGCTTCTTGTCTTGTTAGACCAAGACGTTGTAACTTGCTAAGTACTTAATCAAAATGAAATGGTATATAACTTTCCCCCTGCATGTGCTGTTCAAACCTATATATCGTAACTGCTGATTAAAGAAAAGTTGCTAATGATGGTATTTGATAGTCATTATCTTCTATCGGATACATTTCGCGGAGTGTTCCTTAGAACTGCACGAGCTGATTCCTTCATCCCCATTTTACCATCGGACAACCAGACGCACCGGTTTGCGCCACTTAGATGGTGGAAACAACATCAGTCAGAACCAAGCTTTTCGCTTCATATTTTCTGGTGCGCACTGCCGAAGAGCAGAATAATTTGCCGGAGTCTGTTTTTCCTGACAATTACAATCTTGAAGCCTTCAAGTCACGAGTAAATAGGTATCTTCTAGGTAAGCGTGCTCCATCCTAGAATACGTTATCACTCAAGACAGGTGAGATAGTGGTCAAACGCAAACCTATACTTCCATAAAAAAATCAAATCAAATGAGATACTTTTTATTATTTTACAATAAATCAAAATCTTTTTTTTTTTATTGCAGGAGTTCAGAAGACGGAGACGGCCCACTTGATGGAAAGCGGTTACCATCGCCTATGGACATTTGCAACACCAAAGGTGCTACAAATGCGCTGCTGCTCTCTTAAGGGAGACTGGAACCTGGTCACTAATAGCGGAACACAACTCAGGGTTGTTATGGCCACATACTTTAGACCAGGGGTGGTAGCCATCCAGTCGGGACAAATGCCCTACCACCTGGCTGTGGGTTCTTTTGTCGCCTCTTACGACAGGCCGCCCGGCCGCAGGAAATTGTATTCTTTCTCCGTTCCTGCACGGATAAAATTTTCACTAGTGTACTACATCATAGTTATAATTTCATATAAAACTAAAGGAATTTTACTTCCACAGGATTTAATAACCAAAGACTCATGGGCTGATGTTTTTTTTAAATCAGCATAAACAGGCCACGACACACCTTCCTTGATCAAATTGATCGTGTACTAGCAGAACGGCGATGTCAGGAGCCTTAAAAACAGACGAGCGTGCATGACAAGACAATCTATGAATGTCAAAGAAGCAAGTGAGGTGTGTAAGAATAAGCCTGAATGACGCTCTGTTGTTCGTGCCTACCCCGCAAGGGACCTGGCGTGAAGTTATGTATTTATGTATGTATAAACAGACCAGTATATGCTGGACATACCACCTAAATGTATAAAGCGCTTCGCGTCCACCTTGATTATGCGCACCGTTAAGGAATGGACCACACTGCTGAAGTCTGTTTTTACCGAAACCTACAACCTGGCTGTATTCAAGTCCCATGAGGATTAGTTTCTTCTGATAGCATGTTCCATCTTAGACCATATCTCCGCTCCAGATCGGTGACATAATGATCAAATGCGAACCTATCTTATATAAAGCTAAAGAGTTTGTTTGTTTGTTTGATTGAACGCGCTAATATCAGGAACTACTGGTCTGATTTGAAAAATCTTTCAGGGTTAGATAGCCCATTTATCGAGGAAGGCTATAGGCTATATATCATCACGCTTAGACCAGTAGGAGCGGAGCACCAATGAAGATTGTTTCAAATTCGGGGTGTTTTGAAAACAAATTCCACGCGGACGCCGTCGCAGGTTCAGCTAGTACTATAATAAAAAAAGATAGCTATAAACTGCCTATGTTATACTACCTTTGCTAAAATAAATATAAGCACTATGGGCAGTCATAACTCGAAATATCAAACCAAATCCGTCCCTGTGGTTATTCAGCGATAAGTCTCTTCATACGACAGTTTTCTTCTTAAGGTATTCTCTCAACTTTTTTTAAAGAATTCGCGAAGGTTTTGAAAGGATACTTGAGGTTAATGGATAATATTATAAAACCTTCTTATCCATAAATTCAATTTTACTTGTATGAAAGACGTTTAAAGAAATATCTCTGGTTCTTATTAAATATGAGGTTTTTCCTATAAGCGGATTAGCAAGATGAAACGAATATGGATTTTTGTATTTCCTTCTAAAGATGATTAAACGCTGAGTAAGAAAATCTTGTTGTTCCTGTTAACTCTTATTATTAGTATCAAAATATGACATTAAATTAAATCTGCTGGTTGGATTTCTTGAGTTCTAGAATGAAACTTTGTTGTCTGTTTTAGTCAGTGTGTATTATCGATTTTCATAACCGTTATAATTCTAGCTTCAAATCCCGGATGCGTTCGGAGAATTCGCTTCGGTACCCCTTAAGGTCATTGGCATGCTTATCATTTCTCATAGATATTAAGTCATTATTTCTGGTGTTCTCACTAGCAGAAGTAGGCTTTCTTATCTAAACCTATCAGAGGCAGTTTGAAGTCCACCAAAACTAGCCGGTTTCTGTAAGATGTGACCGTACCAACTGTAAAAGAGGCATTGTTCGCATGACCATACCTACATGAACGCTAGGCTACGTTCACACGGAGTCAAGTTTTGACTGATCAGATTTTTTATCGTACGTAGACAGAACCTAATGCTCTATTCACAGGGCATTCGGTTTTGCCTTTTCGCAAAAACTAGAATAGTGTGTCACCCCGTGTAAATATGCAGTTTGGTTTTTTGCAGGAAACGCTCAGTCTCTCATTACCATTTGAGATTTACAATACCCCGCCGCCCCACCACGGACGCACCCGCCACCCGGCTTGCCGTACTTGGTCTTTTGCGGCGTTCGATAAAAAACCGATTTGCGCTCGTGGGTATGCGTGCATTAAAGTGCTATTGCCCCTGAACCTTGTTCGTTATTTTGTCGAGTGCCTGGATCAGATTGCACTCGCAAAATTGGATGTTAAGTTTTGCTCGTTTCGGCTATTTTACGCAACTTAAAACCGAAAGCACGTGTAAACTCATACATACAAATTATAGTATGAGTAAACCGTATCCTGCTAAAATCATATCCAGCTTAGAAATTGATGTCTCCGTGTGAACGTAGCGTGAAATAAAAAACCAACCCATAAATAATAGATATTCCGTTATAAAGCTGTTTAAATACATAAGTATGTGAACATAGAGTGAGTAATGGGCTTCTACACATACATACACGATTAATTACACTGAGCTAAGAGCCAGATGATGTAGGTCTAGTGTTCCAGGTAATTACAACTTACATGAAATTCGTGGAAAGCCTAAATTATAAATGCGAAACAAGATTTAAACGATTATAATAGATCAGAAAACTCACTATTGTTCACCGTATACAAAAAAATGAAAAGCGTGGTAATTTTAAGAAAAATTACCATCATTTTCATTTTTTGTACATTTATGATTATTACTTCAAAAATAAAATGTTTTAACATCATACAATAATGCTATCTTTGTAACTGTATTAGGTACATACATATTTGTTGACCTCCCCAATGTTGGGATTGCACCTAAGCGGACTGTATTTTTTGTGCGAATGCGAAAAACGGTGAGCTGGCCAGTGAGAACAAATCTTACAACGAGTAGTCAGCCCACCTTGCGAAGAGCGGGTTTCAAATCCAATGGTCGGCGCCGACTCCTTCTTTGTGGACACAAATTTAGTTCAAAATAGTTCAAAGTAGTTTTCACAGCACTCCCAACGAGCATGCAGCACTGACACCATGGATGGCGAAGGTTCCGAATATTTCCAGAAAATACGAAATGAGTCTCTTTTGATGCGAATTCAACGAACGAAACTTGCCGAATGTCCGTACACGACGGGCGCAGCGTCTCTCTCTCTCGCCGCAATTTTCTACCCTCACTGGCTCGCGCGACAATAACAAATAGTAATCTAACCCGAACGAAAACTGTCGCTAATTCAATACAAATACGAATGAAATTAAACTATTTAATTTTATTTAATGCTAATTAATATTAAACTACTAAAAGGAAACGGTTTGTACAATATTATTATGCTAGTTTCCCTAGTGGTAAGGCAGAGAGAGACAACATCATCCATCTTCAACCAAATAATTATATAAATTAAAAAATATTCTAATGAAAACTTCAACCCCTATCTTGGCAAAATTAACTTTTTCAAGTTCCAACGACATGTATTGAGTCTCCTTTCATCCATTATCTATTTATTCCTAAACATAATAATGTTGTTAAATAATAAATACAAGTATATTCCTACATACATACATACATAAGTTCACGCCAGGTCCCTTGCGGGGTAGGCACGAACAACAGAGCGCCATACAGGCTTATTTTTACACACCTCACTTGCTTCTTTGACATTCATAGCTCTTGTCATGCACGCTCGTCTGTTCTTAAGGCTCCTGACATCACCTTCTGCTAATACACGATCAATTTGATCATGGAAGGTATGTCGTGGCCTTCCGCGACTTCTGCATCCATCCACTTTTGCATTGTATATCTGTTTAATCATTCTTTCATCAAACATTCTTTCCACATGCCCGAACCACCGGAGCATTCCTTTCCTTACCTTCACCCCGACACTCTCTTTCAGACCAACTCTCTTTCTTACTTCGGTATTACGAACGCGGTCCGCGAGCGTCACTCCGCAGATTTTGCGCAGTGCTCGCATCTCGACCGCGTTTACTCTACTTTCATGCTCTCTGTTCCATACCCAACTCTCGCTTCCATACGTGAGCGTAGGTACCAGCACCGCGTTGTGTATAACAAGCTGGGCTTTCTGGCTGAGGTTCTTAGCGCCTAAAAGTTTACCTAACGCTCCATTCACACTATTCCCCAAATTTACTCTTCTTTCTATGTCAGCGGTGTACCTTCCATCCCTGCTAAAAGCACATCCAAGATATACAAACTCATTCACTTGTTCCAGCATAACATCATCGACCATTATCCTTGCATTCGTTCTGGTTTCTTCTCTTTCAAACACCATAACCTTTGTTTTCTTCGCATTCAAGTGTAAGCCTCTCGCCTGACAGTCATCTTTCATCATTGTGACTAGTGTTTGCAGTTCTGATGGCGATTCGGCTAAAAGCACGGCATCATCCGCATAAAGCAAAGTGCTAACAACTAGGTCACCCATCCGCACCCCAACATCCATCAATCTTAATCTCTGGAGACAGTTGTCCAGATATAGGATGAACAGCAAAGCCGACAGCACGCAGCCCTGCCGGACGCCAATATTGACGTCAAACCAGGGCGACAGGCTGCCATCCACCCGCACGCATGCCATACAGTCCTCGTAAGTGGACTGCACAGCACGCAGCAATTGGCCATTGATCCCATATCCGGGCAATATGTCCCAGAGGTCCTTCCGCACAACCCTGTCAAATGCTTTCTCTAGATCCACAAAACCGCAGAAAACCTTCCGGCCCAATGCCAGCTGCTTCTCCACGATATTGCGGAGCGAGAAAACTTGATCCATACATCCCCTTCCATTTCTGAAGCCCCCTTGTGCATCCCACAGTAATCCATCGGATACCACTCTCATTCTCCTTTCAATAATCTTCGCATATACTTTAGATGCTGTGCTGATCAAACTGATGGCCCTGTAGCTGGCGCACTCCATACGTGACCCCTTGCCTTTATACAAGGGCACGATGACAGCGCGCCTCCAGTCCTTGGGAACCTTTCCCGTCCTCCAGCACAAGTTGCATAAGGACAGGAAAGCGTCCCGGACGCAGGTTCCACCATATTTGATCATCTCAGCAGACACACTATCGATTCCTGCTGCCTTTCCATTTTTCAGACTTCTTATCGACCATTCGATCTCTTCCAAAGTGATCTCGGATGCTGACTCCTCGAAGTCGGTCACAGACTCAGTCGTGGTGCCAGCATCCGAGATATTATCATACATTTCTCTAAAATATTCACTCCATCGCGCTAAAACCTCTTGTGGGTTAGCAAGAATGTCCCCTGCTTTAGATTTTATTCTTTCCATTCTGGAAGCTGACGAACAACCCCGAGACTTCTTAACCTCTCTCCAAAAGAGTTTGGTATTCGCCTCGAAGTTCTCCGTCAGCTTCTCTTCTTCTTTCAATTTTATTCTTTCACGCTTCTCTTTCACTAAAGCTTTGGTTTCATTCTTGCAGAGGCGATAAATTTCTTTCTTCATCTCTTTCATACTGTCATTCTGATGCAAAGATGCAATATAATCCAGCCAGGCTTTTCTCTTTCTCTCTACGCTAGATTTAACATCTGCGTCCCACCATTCGTCACCTTTCGTTGTTATATGCCTCTTTGCGCATCCACATGCTTCGTTTGCGCTTTCCACTATACTTTCCTTCATACTATCCCAGTCATTATCCACATCTAAGTCGGAGAAGTCCGCCTTTGCAAGTCTTTCTTCGACTAGGCGCGCATACATACTCCTTACACTAACATCTTCCAATTTTTCACATTTTATTCTTTCAAGCTCCCCGAAATTGGTACGCTCTCGCCTGTGCCTCCACTTCTTGAAAAGGCCCACAAACCGGCTTATCACCAGGTAGTGGTCCGTTCCAAGAGTGGGGCCTCTGTAGGCTCTTGTATCCGTTATTGTGTTTCGGAGGCGACTATCTATTAAAATCAGATCAATCATACTTTTATGTTCATTCATTCTCCATGTATACGTGTGAATATCCTTATGATGGAATAAGGTGTTCGACACAAGCAAGTTTCTTTCCATGCATACGTCTATGATTGGCTTACCAGCCTCGTTCGCTCTCTTGTCGCCATAGGGTCCAAGGACAGCCTCAAAGCCGTCTCGTTTGGTCCCCACCCAGCCATTAAAATCACCACACATAATTAGTCTTTCGTTCCCTTCAGCCAGATCCAGAATTTCTCTCACAGACTCCCAAAACTTCTCGAGTTCTTGGGGATCCGCTGAGCTTACGGGAGCATAAGCTGCG
This sequence comes from Dendrolimus pini, assembly GCA_949752895.1. NCBI lineage: Eukaryota > Metazoa > Arthropoda > Insecta > Lepidoptera > Lasiocampidae > Dendrolimus > Dendrolimus pini. Next base: position 7,371,880 of record OX457147.1, on the reverse strand, counting down.
ACCAGAAAAACTCGCGTGATCCCCAGCTTTAGACGGACCCAAAGAAGTCTCGGGTTCACCAGACAATAGTCTTTCACTCCAGACACAAAGCGGGATGAAAGTACGACGCCTACCCCCCCACTTGCACGCTCGTCCAGGTCCACGCCGGACCACAGAGCAAGCATGCCACCGGGGAGGTCATCGACGTCACACCCCTTCCGCTTTGTCTCTGTCAGACATAAGGCATCCAGGCTTCTCTCATTCATTATATCAATCATTTCGTCCATCTTATCTTTCATTCCACCTCTCACATTCCACGTGCCTATATGGCACTCTGCTCCTCTCGACCCGCCAGGTTTGGCGCTGCGTGAAGGGTGGCGGCCCCCTTCGCCGCATGCGCGAGAGTTCACACCGACGGGGGCGCATCGGTGAGCGTCGCCTGCGGGGGACGCCCTATCGTGCACTGCACTCGGGTGAATCTCGGTCAGAATTGTGGCCCTCTGGGCCAGCGGGGATCGCGACGTGCACGCTTCTGACATGACCCCCACAAGTATATTCCTAAACCATGTATAACCCGTGCGAGTTAACATGGCACCTGGCTCAAATAAATTACGTTTAAATTACTTGGTGCAAAAAAAATGTAATGTTATTTTAGTTCTTTGAATATCGTCATTTAACAACTACAATAGTGATGCTCACGCTACTGGTCTCGCACGACGCGAGCGGGGCCCCGCGCGGGCCACCGGGAGGAGGGTTGTTTTCGAGCCAGGTGCCATGTTAACGCGCACAGGTTATAACATTCTTATTCAATATTTGTTATTACAGTTTCTTTCAATGCACAAGTTTCTTTATTCAATAATTAGGCTATTTCTCATCATATCGTATTCCACGTATTGTGTTGTAGTACAATTTTCCAAAAAAGTAAACGGATTATAATTATAAACTTTTTTTTAGATGTTTTGGTTTCAGTGGCCGTGAATTTTACTTATTATCAATACAAGAGCTATGACAAAATAAGTTTATGAATACGCAAGTACATGTTTCTTACGTCGTCGTCAGCCTTTCGCAGTACTACTTTAGTCACTGCTGGACGTAGGCTTCCCCAAGACGGCGCCACTCTTCCCTGTCCTCTGATTCGATCCATCGGGCTGGAGGGCGTCCAACACTACGTTCCGTCGGTTCTGCGGCAGACTGGACTGGGCTTAAGTGGGCGGGGTGGTTAAGTCTTAACCTGCCGAATTCGCTGGAACACAAAGACTCCTGGTTCGATTCCTGGCATGTAAATTTCAGAAACGAACTTTCTGTTATTTACTATGGTCTCGGGTGTCTGGGATGATCGGGTGTCTGCCACAGAGTGGTCCGTTGTAAAGTATTTGATTTGGAGGTGCCGGGTATCGATCCCAGTACCTCTCGCATGCTAAGCGAGCGCTCTACCATCTGAGCTATATCACCCATAACACGAGTGCAACTTACTTAGCTTGGGGATATACAATGTGGGTGTGTGTGTGTGTGTGTGTTTGTCTATCGACTATTACTATTAGACACATACGTGTTGTTGTAATGTTTGAAACGTACCTAATATGAAATTTAAATTTATAGCAATTACGACATGTTCAAACTGGAGATTTAAATTATAACCCGTGACGCAACATTGTTTGCTGAGTTAGTCTCGCATCCCCATCCAAGTGTTGAGTAGTTTCGCGCCACTGGCCCAAGCAAACAACAGGTTGTTTGTGTTTAATTACGACACTTGAAAATCCACACGCAGCGTGTGCGAAGGAGTCTTGAACATGTGTACAAATAAAGAAAACAGGGCAAGTGCGTGACAGCCCACGCACAATGAAAAATCCTATAGACACGATTACCGTCAAATTATGCCAGTTAACTATACAAACCTAAAAAAAACTATTACGTAGAAAATACATCTTGCAATCTACAATACATAGTAAACAACAATATTTGACTACCTTTTTTTTAAACTAAAATTAATTAATAAAGGTTGTCCCAAAAAGGACGCAAGATTTGAAATTGATGAAAAACACATTTTTTTTTTGTTATAATATATTTGTATATAAAATCTTGAAATACATAAAATAGGGTTATTTGTGGAATAATACGTCAAGCAAATGTCCTCCTAGGCTTTGCTGGGACATACGCACTCTTTTGTCAAAATTTTCTATGACCATTTTGCATAGATGCGGCTGAATTTCTCCGATGCAGCGTCGAATTTCCTCTTTTAAAGCATGAGTGGTTGTGGGCTTATTGACATAGACTTTAGACTTTAAATAACCCCATAAAAAGAAGTCTAAAGGCGTTAAATCGCAAGATCTAGGGGGCCAATTCTGATCACCGAATCGAGAGATCACACGACTAGGAAATGTTTCATGCAGTAATTGCATCGTTTCTCTGGCTGTGTGGCAAGTGGCCCCGTCTTGTTGAAACCACATTGCTTCCACATCGATATCCGCTAATTCGGCTAGAATAAACCTTGTTATCATGTCGCGATATCGAGCTCCATTAACAGTAACAGCTTGGCCGGCCTCATTTTGAAAAAAATATGGTCCAATAATGCCTCGAGCCCAAAATCCGCACCAAACAGTGACCCGTTGTGGATTTGTTTTTGAACAATCACATGTGGGTTCTCTGAGCCCCAAATGTGGCAATTCTGACGATTAACAAAGCCATCGAGATGAAAATGTGCTTCGCCGCTAAAGATGATTTTGTTTGAAAAATCTGCATCCCTGTTTTGGCGGTCGATAATCCATTCAACGAACTCTCTTCGCTGTCCATGATCATGAGGCTTCAGTTCTTGTGTTATTTGAACTTTGTAAGCATCTCCATGCTTACAAATGCGGATCTTTAGTGAGTATACGTTGGAGAGAGCTTCTTGAAATTTGCAATTCTTGTCCACGATGCCTAATGGATGTTCCTGGATGTTCACGGACATTCTGACGCATTGATTCGATATTGCCATTTGAACTGCTTGTTTTTGGACGACCAGTGGAATGAACATCATTGATCCACTCTCCCTGAATTTTGCAACCACTCTGCTCACAGTTGATGAAGTCAAGTCAATATTCCGACCATATTTTGCACGGAATTTTCGAACCATGCGTTGATCTTTCGTAAAACCCGCCATTTTTACAAACCCTAAACATTCAGCTGTCAAATAGTTTTTTTTAGGGTTAACTAACAACACTAAAATACAAAAATGGCGGCAAATTGAAATCTGGCGTCCTTTTTGGGACACCCGATATAAATTTCTAGCTGTACCCAACAGACGTTGTCTTGCCCTTAAAAAATAAAAATCTAGGAACCGATTGCAACCCCATCAACCAGGACCAATTGTTAATCTAAACTATTCTCGTATCTACATGAAAAAACACAAAAAAATCATCAAAATCGGTCCCACCATTAAAGAGGTGTTCAGCGGCACCACCTACCGGGTCCAATCGTGAATCTAAACCATCCGGAGATCCACTTGTACACACACAAAATAATTCTTAGGTGCATTATTTTCAGATATCAGACAAATGAAAGTGAGTTTAATTGCAGTCACCATTGCCGAAATCGGCCGGGAAACATCAAAACAACTGAATGGCTAGACTGATGTTGTGACTGATGTGTTTTTGAATGATAACTTTTTTAATATTTTCTTAAGTTTTCGCGACTTGTATACATAATAAAACTACGTTTTAACGATTTTAAGCGCGGTAATTTATTTGATTTTGGCTATTCTGACGTTTCGGCCACTTTTTAGTGGCCGTGATCACGGAAGGCAAATATGACAAGTGTCAACGAGTATTGTTAAAGCTTCATTTAGCCAGTTGGCAGTAGCCAACTTGTTCATTTTGATTATTTAGTTTTAATTTTGTTCATGGTTATTATTTACTATATGGGAGCCTAATCTAATTTACCACCGCTTCACAACATGTTATGGCTTGAAGAGAAGAAGCGGCGCAAGAAACTCTTCAGCCAACATGCGTAGCTTTAAAAAAATTATATAATTTTAAAATGGGTGGAAGGAAAAATAAAAGAAATTATCAGTCAGGTTGGTTTGTGTTCCGTTGCACGCAGAAAGAGCTCACAGTGTCTTGAGGTCTGGCAGTTAGTTTTTGCTGGGTTTGGGTCTTAAAAGTTTTGATGATCGGATCCCAAACAGGTGGTACTTGCCAAGTTGCCAACCATCTTCTCTATTGAAGTTTGGGTGTTTTTTTATTATTTTAATATCCTCACGCATCACTCTAGGTATGAAACGATTCTCTTTCACGAGGATTTGTGGGTTATCGAATCTAATGTAGTGGTTGGGTTTATCCAGCGTGTGTTCACTGATCGCAGACTTCGTAGACCTTGTGTGTTTACCATTTATTAACCAGTTACTAACACGACTTAGTTTTATATACATAGATAAACATTTTATTCAATAAAAACATGTCCTCTTTTTCTCGCTCTAAATTATAATAAACCAACGAGTATTTTGAACTCACAACAAGAAGTATGCGAAACGTTTCTCATTTAACGTTCTTAGAATTCATTCTTAAGTATACTTCATAAGTTATAAGTTGTTCTCTCACAGACAGCCGTTTTAATCCTCTTTTGCTTCACGTTGCTTGTTCAGATGATTTTAATTAAAAATCTACCAAGTATCTCAATTCAGAAGCATTGTATGGTTCCGTACAGATTAAGAACATCGATTTTTTTGTCATTTATCTATATGTATAGAAAACAATTTCTATTTGTTAGTTTCGCTAAAACTGAGAACCGCTGGCTAATTTTGCTTTTGATATATTATGGAAGTCCAGGGAAGGTTTAAAAGGTGAATAAATATGAAAAAATGCTTGGAATATAATAAACATAACAGTTTCCCTTTCCCTTAGAAACTATTTCTACCTGTCAAACATTTGATGCTTGACCTGTCGTTAAAAGTCGTTCCGAAATTAAACTACATTTTAAAGAGGCGTTTTTCAAGTGATAACTTCTTATAGGAGGGTAAATCACTTCGTTACGTAACGCGTTACGGCGCCAACCTGTCTGGATTCCTTTTCTCCCACGTTACATTAGTTTAAGTTATCACTTCTGTCGGCCGTCCTGAGGCGCACGCCGTCTTTTTATTGGATTCTGAGGCGGTACAAAGTTCGCCGGCTCAGCTAGTATAATATAAAATAAAAAAGGAAATATTTCTTATGTGAATTTATAGACGTAATGTTTTTTATAATATTAAGTCCAGAGTATATCCGTATATATCCGTGCAGGAACGGAGAAAGAATCAATTTCCTGCGCCCGGGCGGCCTGTCGTAAGAGGCGACAAAACAACCCACAGCCAGGTGGTAGAGCATTAAAATTTGCCCTACTGGATGGCTACCACCCCTGGTCTAAAGTATGTCACCATAACAACCTTGTGTTGTGTTCCGGCATTTGTAACCAGGTTCCAGTCGTCCATAAGAAAACAGCAGCGCATTTGTAGCACCTTTGGTGCTGCAAATGTCTATAGGCGACGGTAACCGCTTTCCATCAAGTGGTGGTTCCATCTGCCTGTCTGCTGAAGTCCTGCAATAAAAAAAAGATATTAGTATTTACTACTTTTTCTAAAATAAAAGTAGCTCAAGTTACTCCTCAGAACAGTCACTATCTGCCATCAAAAGTCTCGTCATAATCGGTCTATACGTTTTAGAGATTAGCGGAAACAAACAGAGAAGATCAACTTAAATATTGATTTTTGTATTAAGTACCTTATATACTCTCATATGCATTTCATAAAAATCTGTTATTTTGACAGTACAAACAGACACTTCAATATTATTTATTTGTATAGATATGTTTATATTATACCTACGTTTGCATATAAGATTGACAGATCCTTACACGAAAAAAGAACGAATACAATTTCCTGCGGCCGAGCTGTAAGAGGCGACAGAACAACCCACAGCTAGCTGCTAGGGTATTTACCCGTCTTAATGGCTAGCACCCCTGGTGCAGAGTATGCCGCCATAACCTTGTATTCCGGCATTGGTGGCCAAATTCCACTATCCCTTCATAGAGCGGCAGCACATTTGTAGCGTCTTTGATATTACAAATGACCATAGGCGATGGTAACCGCTTTCCATCGGGTGGGCCGTCTGCCATCCTACTAAACTCGTTTAATACAAGCACGAGGTAATGGAGGATTTCGTCACCTCTGACGTTATATGCCATTATTATATGCCATAAAGATTATGTATGATAATGTGTATGTGTGTGGGTAAAATGTGTGCTTATGATGTATTATGGAAAGTTCTGACTTGGAAAAGAACACCTAATATTAAAATAGCTATACAGCTATTTTAAGAAGCTATACAGCCTTTATACAAAGGCCCTGACTATATTAGGGGTGAAGTGGGGTCTGAAGGGCCGATATATATTTTAGAAAAACTCGAAATTAAAAGAGACAATGATTTTACAAATTATCACTTAGTAACATGGCTGAGGGGGACCGTAGAAACTGTAAACATAAGCCGTAATGTACAAAATCAAATGTATCTTCCTATGAGCACAGAGCTTTATACATGCTTGGTTCCCATACGCTCCTAATGAAAAATCTTTCTAGAAGGATCTATGGGCGACGAGAATTGAAATAAAAAATGTAGAAAAGAAATGCCGATATGTTCGTCACGTAAAGAAAATGTAGATAATATTTTCCTTTTGATTACAATCAGCCCTCATGTGTTCGGTGACCCGATTAACGTAACAGAAAAAACATTTTTATTTATATTCTTTTCGGTTAAAGAAAAACCACATCTGAATTGAGATTCGATTTCAGTATTAATTTTTAATATTAATATATTTTATTCTTCAGGTGATCAGAAGGCTGGTGCCTACCTCGGCCAACGGATCAGTATGGCGATCCAGCGAGGAAACGTGGCCGGCCTTCTGGGCCACCCATAGAAAAGGTGATCTGGGCTCAATATTCTACTTATAGTCTTGAGGGACTATGGGTAGAATACAATACAAATAAGTTAAGTTTTCTTACATTGTATTCAATAGTATGTAATGTTATAATTAGTTTAATTTCATATTAAACAGAATTGATTGTTTTTATAAATATAAAACTGTTGGATATGTTATAAATAAATTATATATATATATATATATATATATATATATATATATATATATATATATATATATATATATATAACTAAGATATATTTTTGAATAAAAGCTTTTGAATTTTTATCCGTGCAGGAACGGAGAAAGAATACGATTTCCTGAAGCCGGGCGGCCTGTAGTAAGAGGCGACAGAACAAGCCATAGCCAGGTGATAGGGCATTTGCCCGACTGGATGGCTACCAGCCCTGGTCTAAAGTATGTCACCATAACAACCTTGAGTTGTGTTCCAGTATTAGTGACCAGGTTCCAGTCTCCCTTAAGAGAGCAGCAGCGCATTTGTAGAACCGTTGGTGTTGAAAATGTCCATAGGCGATGGAACCCGCTTTCCATCAAGTGGGCCGTCTGCCTCATCGCAATGGATAAGTGGAAAAACGAATGGCAACGGACAAGTTCGCAACAAAATTTTAACTCGAAGTTTTACGTGCAGATTGTTAATGTACTTGTTCAGTTGGAAAACCTCCGTGGGGCCGTAACGCATTTTCTTGAAAAGAAATCCTAATACCTCCCGTCTATATAGAAGTTTCACTTCAATAAACAAATAAATCAAAATGATGCAAAATCTTATAAAATAGGCACTATTTGTTTAAAGACTTAACACTGGCTAGATCCGCAATACGTGTGAAGCCAAATAAAAATAATGAGAACACAACTTTATGGAAAACTTCTACGGGTAAGCGTTCTTCGTTTTAAAGTATACATTCAAAACACATTTATTCCGCTCCATAACATCTAAAGTTTTAAACTTATAATGTAAAATTGTCTGGTTAGTAGTGAAACAAGCGGAGCGAGGTAACGAAATTTCTTCGCCGTTGTGGAAACTTTATCTGCTAATAATGGAGGTCGAAACTAACTTTGTGGGCTACAGTAATTTTATAAAATGTGTAAAGGTACTCTTACACGGGCAATTTTTTGAGCAATTATTGCTTGGTAGCTGTAATGAATCAATCGGGAGCAATTAAGTGGAACAATTTGTCATAAAATGCGGCAATTGTTTCGAGAATATTGCTTCTAATTGCTCCATATATTTCACATTTCACAACGTTTTGCCAGATGGTAGGGCATTTGCCCGACTGGATGGCTACCACCCCTGGTCTAAGGTATGTCGCCATAACAACCTTGAGTTGTGTTCCGGCATTAGTGACCAGGTTCCAGACTCCTTTAAGAGAGCAGCAGAACATTTGTAGCGCTGTTGGTATTGCAAATATCCATAGGCGAAGGTAACCACTTTCTATCAAGTGGGCCGTCTGCCTGTCTGCTGAACTCCTGCAATAAAAATAAAAAAAACGTTACTATATGAGTTGCCGAATAACCAATCGGTAATTCTCTATCTGTCTCATTTGTACTCATAACTACGTCACGTTTTTGAAAGTCAAAGTCAAAGTAATTTATTTATTTGAAACATGGGCATTTTTGCAGATGTTATTCTAAGTGGTGAAAGTTACATGTTTCACGTTTGACAGGCATACAATTTTTTTTATAGTTTTGATTAGAATCCATTTATAATCCTTATGACTACACTAGCTGCGCCCCGCGGTTTCACCCGCGTAGTGATGGAAAATCGTTATATTTTAGATAATTCATTTTATAAATTATAGCATATGTTTTATTCAGACGTGTAAGCTATATTACTGTAGAATTTCATCAAAATCCATTCGGTATTTTTTGCGTTAAAGAGTAACAAACATACATCCATACATCCATTCTTACAAACTTTCACGTTTATAATATTTATAGAGATTATAGAGAAGATTATATACATCGATAGAGGTACAGGCCGGCGGCGGGAGGTGCCTAATTTTTTAAATTGCTCCATATGGCATGGTATTGTGTGGACAAAAACATATCTCAGCAACAGCTAGCTGCATATTGCCATCGCCCTAATTTGCTTGATATAATTGTGACGTCATAGTTAATGAAAATTGACCGAGATTGTGTAAGTTGCACGTGTAACAGCACCTTAAGTTCTTTTTATGCATTTTTGCTCTTAAAGTAATCACTTCTAAATTATTTCGTTAAACGCGTGTATATTTTAGACCGGCTTTACACCAGTGAGTTTTGCTCGCGTAAGCATTTTTGTGTCGCTTGAAGCTGGCAAACAGATAGACGGCCTGCGTTGCCTTAGATAGTGTTCACTGTTGCCTGCAGACGTTTGCAACGCCAGGGGCGATGACAAGACTTTGCCAGCGACCAGGACAGGATACGAACTAGACGATAGATAGGGTGGCATAAAGGTACGATGGGGGGTGAAAATGGGCTAACGGAACTCTTGCTCATAGTACAAAACACCACTATCTAAGGTTTTTTTTTTAATTTATAACAAACTCTACGGGTTCTAGTTCCGTACCGTTTTTTACAATTAAAGTTAAGAAATATTTTAAAAGTTGTACACGCTTATTTGTTACTTTTGTTTTTGTATGTGACATTTAATGAATGTATGTTTGTGTTGTGGTGGACTTTATCAATCAATCAATCAATATCTTTATTTGCAAGAATGTAGTTTATACAGGTGTTACACAATTGTAGATGCACAGTACATTCTACCACATAGTGGTGTACAAAACGAATGAAATAAAATTTAAAATTAAATTAACATAAATATTCTAATTAAAAAAGTCAATTTTCCATAAAATACAAGTAATTAACGTCAAGAGAAATAATTATAAATAGATCACTAAGCTTTTCCGTATAGATAAAAACGACAAGCACTTTTTTTAAGAAATTCATCTACAGTATAGAAACACTCCTTGATCAGCCACTTTTTTAAGACTACAGTGAATTTTCTTGGGGGTGCGTTTATAATATTATTTGGCAAAGAGTTATAAATAAGAGGAGCCATGTAAATACAGTTCCTTCTGAAGAGATCCAGAGAAGGCACAGACATCTTTAATTTTACTTGCGTCACAAGTCTCGCGTTAACATTATTAAATTCTTCAAACAAAGACCCATTGAATTGGATAAACTTAGCGATTTCAAGTATATAGATACTAGCCACAGTAAGGAGATTGTGAGATTCAAAAACCGGCTTGCACGATTCTGCCCATTTCATTCCAAATACGGCACGAAGACATTTCTTTTGGGCGAGAAAAACCCTTGCAATATCAGGGGAGTTTCCCCATATTATGATTCCATAGTGGATTAATGAGCAAACATGAGCATGATAAGCCATTAACACAGTTTGCAAGGATGTACACGTTCTAATTTTTTTAATAGCGAAAACAAAACTATTAATTTTACTACAAATCATGTCAATATGTTGTTTCCATGATAAATGAGCGTCAATTTGAATTCCCAGGAATTTTGTGCAATTAACCTGTTCTATATTTATATTATTATAGTTAATGTTTAAATTATTTAATTTACTTTGTTTTGTTCTAAATTGAATAATTTTTGTTTTGGATAAATTGATAGTTAGTTTATTAGAGTTGAGCCAATTAATAATATCAGATAAACATGTCATAACATCATTTTCGTAGTCATAGATAGTAGAACATTTTATAACTATTGTTGTATCGTCTGCAAATAAAATACTGTTATGTTTAGTGGCGAGAGGCATGTCGTTTACATATAACAGAAATAATAAAGGGCCCAATATGCTTCCTTGAGGGACGCCGCGGTGGGTAGTTTTTTGTGTAGAATCGTAGTTTGTAATACAGTTTAAATCTTTATCAAGTTTAGTTACTCTAGTTATTTGTTGGCGATCACTTAAATAATTAGTTAATAAATTAAGAGCTGGACCTCTAACACCATATTTATCTAATTTTTGGAGCAGAATAGCATGATCAACAAAATCGAAAGCTTTGCTGAGATCAAGAAATAGAGCACAGCAGGCAGTTTTATTGTTTAAATTATTTAGAATTAAATTTATAAGGTGATAAGTTGCCAAAGAAGTAGATTTGAATTTCCGAAAACCGAATTGTTGTTTTATGAATAACTTATTATATTAATTTATTCTAACTATAATACTAAACTTATACTAATGTCGAGTGTATCTGTTACATGCTGGTGTTGCGGGGAAGTGCATGTGCAGTGTCTGCTTTATGTAGCTAAGGTTAACCGTTTCACGTCGATATTTTGTGAGAGTGTGATATTACACCGGTCCTATCATCCCTAAGAATTGTAATTAATATAATGACTCCATCATGGCTCAACCACCTACAAAACTACAAACCTTAAGGCTTTGCGACACAAGCAGACACTACGATTTGTCAATACCGGACTCTATTATTAAAAGAGGAGTGAAGGGTTCCCAAGTTAGCGTCCGGCGTTATCAATGTGGAAAATGCAGCCATCTGCCTGGATTAATAATGGCTAGTTGTTCTAAAATGACAGTCGCGATCAATTTTTTTTTATGTTGCAAGCTTGAAGTATTTTGAAGCATATCTCATTAATAACTGAGTTGTATGAGCTGAATCAACAGTTCACTTACTAATGAGTGAGTTGAATCAACTACTCACCACTGTGAGGTTGAATCAACGGCTCATATAACTCACTTATAAATGAACCATAACCACCAACACTACGCTCTAAGCTTGCAATATAAATTTTGGCCGATCGCAGCTATCATTTTAGTTTAGGTAATTGTGTAATATCGAGTGGCGCAATAGAACGTGCATATTTAAAATATTGATTAAAAAATAAATACAAAAGGTATAGTTAAAATAAAACTGAGGTATTATTAAGAAATAACTGTGGTTTATTTTTTAAAAATAACATCGTCTAAATGATGACCCTCTCTACGACGACACTCCTCTAATCGCAAACGGAAGTTATTGAAAACTTTCTTCAGTAATGCTGGTGTAATTGCTGCCATTTCACCACGGATATTCTCCTTGAGCTGATCAATGTTTTTCGGATTATTGCTGTAGACTTTGTTCTTGAGGTATCCCCATAAAAAAAAGTCAGGAGGCGTCACGTCTGGACTACGTGGGGGCCATGGGATATCACCTCTTTTCGAAATCAGTCTGCCAGGGAACATCTGTTTCACAACCGCCATGGAGTCATTTGATGTGTGACAGGTAGCTCCGTCTTGTTGAAACCAAGTCCTAGAATTCACTATTCTTGAATTTTCAAGCTCTGGAGCCAAAAAACCTTCCAACATCGCAACATAGCGTTCGGTATTAACAGTGACGTTTTGCCCCCGCGCATTTTCAAAGAAAAACGGTCCAATTATTTCTCTACCAGAGATTACTGCCCATACTGTCACTTTAGGACTATGCAGTGGTTTCTGGTGCTTGAGTTTGGGATTCTCACTGTTCCAGTAACGACAATTTTGACGGTTTACGAACCCATTGATATGGAAGTGGGCCTCATCTGAGAAAAGGATATTGTCAAAATTGGAAAATCGATTAAGCATTTCATTAGCAAATGCGAGCCTTGCTCCGAAGTCAGACTCTTTCAATTCTTGTGTTAACTGCAGCTTGTAAGGATGCAGTTTAAGATCCAAGTTTAAAATTCGTTTCAAACTTCGTCGCGATAAGTGTAAGACAGACGATCTCTTGCGAGTAGACATTTGTGGATCTCCTCGTACAGACTGCATAACTCTCTCAATATTGTCGTCGGTCCTAGATGTTCTTGGACGACCTTTTGCTTATGGTTTAAACGTTGAACCAGTCTCTTCAAAACGCTGTACCCATATTTTAATTAAATTAGCACTCGGAGCTTCACTAATTTGCCGTAGTCCATATTCAGAACAATATAAACGCCTAGTAACGATGTATGAACGAGAGTTCTCGTAAAATGCGCGCACGCAAAATGCGCGACGCTTCCCGTCGAAGTGACTCATAGTGACTAAAACTCCATGAGCCCGCCTACCAACGACGCAGGCTCCCCCCGCCCGCGCACTTTCTACCCCGCGAAAAAAGATGATGCAATATGCACGTTCTATTGCGCCACCCTGTATAATTGTGTCAAGTATTCATGAATATTCTCTTTAAATAGTCTTCGAGCAAATATTTGCTTGAAGACTATTTATTTATGGTTGTAATCACCTTCTGTGGAAGTATTTATTTTGTGTCTACGTACTTATTTATATATACATATATATATATATATATATATATATATATATATAACTCAGAAACCGTTAGAGTTAGAAAAAAATTATAAGAGACCTTTTTTGTAGAGCGTTAAATTTTCTACAAGAATTATTATTTGTCGACATAATCTGTCCATCCGTTCATGACGTAAAAAATTCCAAAGTAATATCAGATTTTTTCCCTTGTTATTTCTATGTAAAAGTTTGATTATCGGGGGGGGCGGGTTAAAATTAAAATTAAGAGCTATAACTGGGCATGAATTTTTTTTTCATAGATTTAGAACCGAATTAGGACTATTATGTAAAAAAATTCGAACAAACCCCACATAAGGACCACCCTAATATATATATATTACAATATCAGCCCATAAATTTCTCACTGTTGGGCTCGGGCCTCCAACTAGGGGAACGGACAGTATACCCGCCACGCTTATCCAAGGCGGCTTGGCAGGTTTGACACATGGGTTATCTCAATGTGCAGGTTGCATCACGATGTTTTCCTTCACCATTATTAGCACGTGGTAATTGTAACAAATATGCACATTAGGTCAAAAAACTGTCTAAGTGGTGCATGCATTCCGGCCAGGATCGAACCGCTTTGAATTTGAGACGCGTGCGCTAGCCATTACGCAACCACATATAGTATTATACCTTGTAAACTGTTGGTCTTCAAAATACCTAACTAAATAATAAACCGCCGCGAACCGTGCTTGTATATTGTTAACACAACTGACAACTTTAAGCCTAATCCCAGACACTCATACCAGAGTAAATAAAGAAAAATTCATTTACGAAACCTATTCTGATGAGAATTTAATCCTTACCTTCGAATTAAATCACAGAGGTCGTCAAATAAAATTAAAAACAAGTTACAAAAATACCCACCAGAATAAAAACTACTTCATTTATTGCACAGTTTGCTAAGGATGGCTTTATTTTACACTCCGCACCCAGACTCCAAAAGAATTAAAGCAACCTTTCGTAATGCAAATTAATGAAAATCAATGAGCAAATCCACGTCTAATTACCATTCTCTGGTAATGACAATGGAGGGCCAAAAGGTTGGGTGATTCAAACAAAAGCTACATAATGATTGCGTCCCTAAATCGAAGTTGTACTTACCTATGTTTACCCTTTCGAAGCCTCCCTGACATCGAAATGGCGTGTTTGCTGAGCTTAAACCATATAATAGGCAGAGGGTTTTGAGTGACGGAAATTTGTATTGTGAAATTACGTAATAGGCTTTGTTCAATTACTACAAAAATACATTATTGTACTACACCAAAAACAACTGTTAGGTTTTTTGTCTTATATTGCATGAATTCCGCAGACAGGCAGACAGCCTACCTGATGGAAAGATTTGCAACACTAAATGCGCTGCTACTCTCTTAAGGGAGACTGGAACCTGGTCACTAATTCCGGAACACAACTCAAGGTTCTTATGGTGACATTCTCTAAACTAGGGGAGGTGGCTACCTAGATGACTATCCAGACGGGCAAATACCCTACCACCTGGCTACAATTCACATAGTGACAAATGTAGAATGAATGGAATATAATTTTTTGGTACTGCTGGTATCTATTAGACTAAATTGAATTAATTCTTCTCTTTCTCCGTTCTTGCACGATCAAAAGGTAGGTACTATCCACTATTACTAATAGAAGCTGTCTTTGTATCCGGGACATGCAAAAAACTTGCAACGAACTCACCCACACTGATACTGTCAATTACAGGAACCAGCAGACTATGCGGGGAAACAATTGTGTAGTGTTAATGCGAAATTTATATAACACGAAGAACTTGTAGAACGATTTCATTTAACTTCCGAGCAAAGAGTGCCCATCTAAAGTACAAACAAAACGTTCACTGCAGGGCTGTTTCGGTGGACTTTCAGCCAGTGCGTATGAGGTTTATTCAAGGCTAAGTGAACCTTTTTTAGAGTACATCTGATATTTTTTCGGCCTTATAAAACGTTTTCTAAAACTGATTATATCCAGCCGAATAATGACAATATTTGTTTGAGGAATTAGCATGTTGAACTTCTCTTTTCTTCTTCTTTTCTATTTTCTGCATATATATATGTGTGTGTATGTGTGTGTATATATATATATATATATATATATATATGCAGAAAATGTATATATTACCTAGATATATACTTAATATACATATCTACAAATTATATGAATGAATTTAAAACCATAGTCCAACGACAGTATTTTTTCATCATAATTTTAAATATCGCTTGCGATTTTGCTTGTCTGCTAGTGACAAGAAGCGCATTCCAAAGCTGTAAAATATATGCGATAATTCGAATTCAATCTTCCGAGGACAAATAGCATGAACATAAATGTAATACAATGTAACCTGTATTACCGCCTGCTTTTTAAACAAGAGGCACGCATTAGAGGATGCCCCCGCAACGCAGCCGCGGAGTAAAGTCTAGTGTTCTATAAATTGTCAAAACTCAAGTTAACCTTCCCGTAACAACTCATCTATAACACTGATGCCATTAAAGTAAGTTGTGAAGTTTACTTAATTAAGTTTAAGTAAAATTAACATTTCGCAGTTCCGTTTTCAAGTATTCTACACGCGTGATTATCGCGAAATTTAATTAATACTTTCCGAGACGAACAGAGTTCCCGGGGCTGTTGTACTAATCTAGCGAATTAATCAAATGTTCAAGCTAAGAGTTTGCTCATTAGTTAATTGTTGAATGGGATGCTTACGGAGCGTTTGCAAATTAACGGCAAAGGGATAATTAGATGTGCCATTGTATAAATAATATAATAATATAATAAAGCCATACTAACATCATTGACAAACACAGATTGAGATAATGATTTAAAACAAACAAACATCTATATAATTAATAAACGTAATAAATATTATTCAAGTTGGATAAAAGGTACTTAATAAAATAAATAGGAACTAACTAATTAAATAATGACGATTAAGATCCTGCTCACTTGCACACCAGTGAAAGTGGTAAAATATACTGAACCATGTATTTTAAGGAATAACAAATGTATACAACTACATTTATGCAAGAAGAAATATTTCATTTCATAAATATTTCATTTCATAAAACATTTCATTTCATAAATATTTCATTTCATAAATATTTCATTTCATAAATATTTCATTTCGGAAATATTTCATTTCATAAAAATTTCATTTCATATCAACGCAGAATAATCCTTGTTATTTAACTTGCAATGGACGTATGAAGTTCGGGTGGAATCTTGCAAGTTAAATTTGACCAACTTCCCGGTTTCCGATTGAGCTGAAATTGTGCACGTATATCGGTTAACAATGCAATAATAAGGTACCATGGAGCTGATCTGATGATAGAGTCGGAAGGTGGCCATAGGAACTCCTGTACTAGACAAGATAGACCCATCGTGTTTGGGCTCGTTTTACTTGTCATGGCTAACACTCTGCTGCTACATGATATCCAGGATCTCAGAAGCTTGTATTTAAAAACTTTTTTATAATGTCACAACATATCCATGATTGCTGCCACCATAATTGTATATTTACAGACACGTAGTACCGCAGCTTTTAAAAAAGAATGTAAGCTATTGTTTTTGTCAAAACTGTGTCAGAATAAACTAATTTTTATGCACCTAAACTATAAACCGTTCCCGGGAAAAAATCCGCGAAAATCCCGGGACAAAAACAGCATCACACATTTTATTACATATGCTATCGATCAGTGGAAAAATTTCATTTGTAAAATTTCAATTTCATTGGTTTTTTTATATATGTCAATCAGCGAAAACCGCATCGAAATCGACCCAGTAGTTTTTACGTGAATCCCTAACAAACAGACAAACAGTCAAAATATCTAAAAAAAAATGTATCGTGTTCTCCGTCGTATATATTCTATGCGAATTGGGGTTTTTCTATTATTATAATATCTTCAATAGCCTTGAAAGGTCTCGATAAAGTTGATAAGCCTCACGTCCCCATGTATTCCTTTAATTGCACAACTTTAAAAAGATGCACAAGCTGGTATTTCACAGAATAATACCAAATGCGAAAATGCGACTCGCACACAGCCATTCCTTTCAGAATATCACCTCTTTTTTGTTATTACCTGAAGCAGGCAAACAGGCGGACGGCCTACTTGATGGAAGGTGGTTACCGTCGCCTGTGGACATTATGCAACACCAGGAGCGTTGCTAACACGTTGCCGGCCTCTACGAAGTTTTATAACGCCCTTCTTAAACGACCCCATGTCGTAGCGCAGAGGGAAAACCTCGGCGGGAAGTTCTCTCCAAATCATTGTTGTACGCGGTATAAACGTTCTAAAGAACCTCACAGCCAAACATCGCTTTTCATCTCACCGATAAAAACTCTTGATCGTTTTTTGCATCTCATAAAATTGTCTAAAACAATATTCATAAAGCCAGTATAATTTATGTGTGCCATAATATTTTTCATAAATTAACCATAAACATGTAAACGAGACCCTATAAAAACTTATACCCGCTATAATTAGCTCTATTTTGGACGAAAATAAAACCCGAGGAGAGTGGCTGACCATGAATAATGTAGAAGACGGCTATAAAAGGTGTATCTTTATGACTGAGAAAAAGAACATAAAGTAGGTACAAGTTCTTTTGGCAGATCGTAAACAGGTGTAATGGAAGTCCGGTAACTAATATCGTTTCACCAAAACATCTTAAAAGTAGGCGGACGAGAACATTTCTAATCTTATCTTATCTTATACGAATATATAAAGCTGAAGAGTTTGTTTGTTTGCTTGAACGTGCTAATCTCAGGAACAACTGAAAAATTCCTTCAGTGTTAGATAGCCCATTTATCGGCATAGGCTATATATATCATCACGCTAAGACCAATAGGAGCGGAGCACCAATGAAAAATGTTTCAAAATCGGGGGGTTTTTTTAACTTACTTTTTTTAACTATTCCACGCAGACGAAATCACGGCCAGAAGCTAGTCATAAATAAGCACTGAACTGGCTGTCTATATAAATTGATATTTATATTACATGCAACAATACAACTTGTAGAAAATTTTCTCGCAGCCTATCTAAAATTTTGTTTCGAAAAGGATCTGAAGCGGCTTAATGTATTTCCATAAACATTCAATGACATGTGTATAGAGTCTAAATTTATTGTGAGTGTAGTGGCGAACACAACTAGTTTCATAATAAAAATTCAAGCTACGTCTCACCATGTAGATAGAAGGATACTTGGTGAGATGCCAGATGAACATAATATAATAACTTCAAAATGTAATTTTCTTAAGTTTTCACGGCTAGTACGAACATATATAATTCAAACTACGTTTTAACGGTTTGAGCTTGGTAATTTATTTGATTTTTATTAGTCCGACGTTTCGGTGATTTTTCAGTAGCCGTGAAGACGAAAGACAAAAATGTCGAGTGTTAATGAGTGCTGTTCAAGTTTAATTTAGCCTACCACCAACTTGTTCATTTTAAATATTTGTTATTTTTTACTTTTCGTAGACCTTGTGTGTTTCATGTGAGCAATGTGTTCTTTTACCCGTGTTTTTATGCTCCTCTTTGTTTGCCCAATGAATGATAAAACACGCTCAAAAAATAATAGTAGGTAGATGACACTTTACAATAAAATCTAATACAATGTTAATGTAAAATATGTCATATGTCATATTTTTTAATTTAATAGAGAGATAGTGTTACATGCCGACAAAGTGAATGAACACCTGCAGTTTATTACCTTTCCCACATTTGGACTTCTTTTGTTCACGTTGTGTTTAAAATTCGTAATGAAGAAAAACATCCTATTGTTATTGTACCCGTTTATGGCCGCAGGTGTGCAGATTACGTTTTCTTGGAAAATTCCCGGCAAAGGCTTAGCCCGCTCAACCACCGAGGCCGTCAAAACATTAATTTATAATGTCTTAGTTTAATAATCCCATCTTAATGATCATCAATTTACATTCTATACTACAGAATATTCTGTCTTTGACATTATCTATAAGGTTTTACAACAGTTTTGAGCACGTCGAACAATTGCAAAAACCTAAAATAATAATTATTAATTGGAGCGAGCGCCATTTTGATCCTATTTAAAACATTTCCCTTTGAATTATACACATTCATTAAAATGCAAATGAGTGACTATTTTCTGGTTCCAACTTGTCATCAATTGGGTAGAATGGGTAAAGTCAATTAAGTATTCAAGGCCGCTGAATAATTAGGGATTCGGTCCAAACCACGTTTACCTTAATGTATTCATTCACCCAGTTTGCTATACGTACTTACGTAGATAGTTATTCTGCGGTTGTTAACTTAGTAATCACGAGGCAGAGACTAAAGTAAACTTGGCCTTAGGGGCCTTATTCGGAGTATACTAATATTTGATTAATACAATTTTTATACTCAAAATATTTTTCTTTTATATAATATTAGAGTTTTCCACGTCGATGGTAAACTCTATTTTACTTGCATAAAGAAATAATTACGTTTTCACATATAGTGAGTGAAGCCTCGGGCAAAAACTAGTATGTACATATACTTTCTTTCATAAATTATGTAACTGTTGGTGAAAATCGTTTAAAAATTCGTTACATGGTTTAGAAGTACTAGGGGATATACAGACAGACAAACGCGGAAAGCCACCTCGTTTTATACTATGTAAAGATGCAGCATTAATATTAAACCTAGATGGCGATTTACGGATGTACAGATGAGAGCTTCTCAACGACAAATTAAAAGAGCTAGATGCCACCCAGTGGTCGCAATTCGACCATAATTAATTTAAATTATAAGTTTGAACATTATTAAGGTTATGTTGTCACAGACTATACTTCTATAATCACAGATTTCACCGAGGCTGCGCTGTTAATTTGACTTTAACAGTAAACAAAAGAGTATGTAGACGTGTGTGTGTCCAATACATGGTAGTGTGTGTAACTGAATTTACTATGCATATTTTTTTTAAATAGCATTCTGTACTCTTTCTCTATATAAAGTATAAGTGTGCGAAATTTCATACTCCTCCATACGCGCAATTTTGGTAAAAAGAGGTACAAAGTTTTTACTGTTTTTGCTTCACGTATATATTCAAGTATATATCACGTATGTATATATACGTTATATTATCGGGATTTCACTTGAATCAGACCTTAAATTATATTATTAGATATCTATATCTATAGGTGGATCGGCATTTACATAGCGAAATACGTAGAAATTTGAGAACTTACTTGACTTTCGAATAAAGAATATCCATCTGAAGTATAGTTAAGTTATGATTCTCGCGCAATAATTAGCCACACCAGAACTGACATGTGCCAACCAATTCGAAGTGAGAATGATCTATTGGTTCTATCGTCATTACACCCGCTCACTTTAATAGCTTGTACCCGCCACTTCGTTCGCGTAGAATAGTTAAAAAAACCTCCGCTATTTTGAAATATTCAACATTTTCGTGTGGAACTATTACGAGCCATGAGTTAATCGGTGTTTCTTGTCCTGACTGACATTTCTATAGAAGACTTCGAACGGAAAGCTCTAAGTACGAGGTGTATACTTATATATAAAGACATGCAAAAAATTATCTACAAAGAGACTTAATTGTTTGGGGTAACTGAAACTCGTTTGTGCACTTTTTACTTTACTTTTACTTTTACTTTTCCAGTTACCCCAAACAATAAAGTCTCTTTGTAGATCATCTTTTTACATGTCTTCAAGTCACCAGTAAATCAATAGGTAAACGTGCTCTATCCTAGACTGCGTCATCACTCAACGTCAAGTGAGACAGTGGTCAAACGTAAACCTATAAATCCATAAAAAAGAATGGCTCTTTATTGTTTTATTTATTACTTTCTAATATGCTAGCTTCTGCCCGCGGCTTCGTCCGCGTGGAATAGTTAAAAAAATAGAAATTTAAAAAAAAACCCCAGTTTGAAACAGTTTTCATTGGTGCTCCGCTCCTATTACTCTTAGCGTGATGATATATAGTCTATAAGCCTTCCTCGCTAAATGGGCTATCTAACACTGAAAGAATTTTTCAAATAAAACTAGTAGTTCTTTAGATTAGCGCGTTCATGCAAACCAACAAACAAACTCGTCAGCTTTTTATCTATATTAATATTATAAAGAGGTAAAGTCTTAGTTTGTGATCTGATCTACTAAACCAATTTTGAAAACTTTTTCACTAGTGGAAAGCTACATTATTCCTGAGTGACATAGGGTATATTTGATTATGATTAATAATAAGTTTTTTTTTATGCCCAGCGAAGTGGATACGGGTCAGCTAGTATTAGATTAGTAAAACAAACTACCCTCAAATGTTACAAGGTGGCACTACTTAGAACAAATGTTATTAACAGTAATTTTTAATTATATGTAATATATATTTCTTCTTTAATTTAGAACATCTGTTTCATAAGACAGATTTCACAAGCACTACATAAAGTCGGCAAGATTTACTCAGTACCTCAACTTTGCAGACTACATCTGCTGTAAAATTAATAACTGGCAGGCCATAAACTAACGGCCTATCTATTTCGAACAGATGTAGATAATGGTGGACGAGACCCGAGTACAATTCCATTTGACAAGAGCTTAGAGGACCGTTTCATTCGTGAGCTTAGATAATAGCACTTTTATTAGACTGCTACCAATATAACCAGCTATACTATAATAAATCTCGAAATGGTTCGAGTTTGTACAATGCGTTTAAAATGTAAAAAATCATATCGCATCTTTTTTGAAAACTACTGAACGTATTATATATAAATGAAACTCGCCACAGCGGTGACTTACAACTCCAGTTAACACAGAATACATTTTATCCCCTTAACCAAAATAGTTTCCCTAGACTAGACGTATTAGCGTAATAGATAGCCAGCAATCGCGTTTTTCAGTTCACTGACAAATATCTACATTCTCTTTTATTGCAGGAGTTCAGCAGACAGGCAGACGGCCCACTTGATGGTAAGCGGTTACCATCGCCTATGGACATTTGCAACACCAAAGGTGCTACAAATCCGCTGCGGCTCTCTTAAGGGAGACTGGAACCTGGTCACTGATGAGTTGCGTTCCACTCAAGGTTGTTATGGCGACATACTCTAGACCAAGGGTGGTAGCCATCCAGTCGCGCAAATGCCCTACCACCTGTCTGTGGGTTGTTTTGTCGCCTCTTACGACAGGCCGCCCGGCCGCAGGAAATTGTTTTTTTTCTCCGTTCCTACACGGTTAAGGAAATTGTATTGTCATAAACAACATCTCGTTCGTTGCATTGCTTTAAATCGGGTTGATTCGACTCACCTCTATGTTTTGCTGGGCAGTTGTCTAACTATATGGACTTAGTTTCCTTCTTATTACCTTTATTTATATTTTTCTTCTGTGTGTGTGTATATGTGACTGAATTCCTAAACGGTGCTAGGAAATAAGAAAATGCAATAGAAATAAGAGTAGAATGTATAAACCAAACAGAAATATATAAAAAACTGTAAACTAGTAGCTAAGAAAAACTGTAATAGAAATTAAGATTTTCAAAAGAAAATATAATAAAGGACTCCCCACTTGTTTTTCCTAAAATGGCATAAAAAGGTAGAAATTAACAAAACAAGAAATACTCTGTCTTGGCTTATGTCGGAGGAGAACGGTGATAAAAAAAACTCTTATGAGTATAATCCTTCGATAATAACACATTATAATATAGAATTTTAGTTTGATGTTGTATAGGGTTTTCATTTTGATAAAAAAACGAAATACTTATATTTTCGACAGTCTATGTGAAAGCCCTTTTTCTCGTGAAGCACTCTGAGCTTCTATTTAATAAATTTAACAATAATATGTAAATTATTTGGCCCTACACACTGGTGTGGTAAAACTGCGAAAGAATTAAAAATCAATATTCAAGCAACTCAACGTTGATTTTTCAAAATTTATTATACACAGATTGTCATTAGTGAAATCTTTAAAATATTAAAATGCATTAATTACTTTTTAAATTAGGTGATGGTTGGGTGTAGTAGAGGTATTGCAGCTTCCAAAATCTTAACTTTTAAAATAATATTATTTTAATTTAAATATTTGAAAAATAATTTCAAATAAAATTTATTTATTATTTGAACATATTTAGTTTAACTATGCAGTACTGTTAAAAAAGTGAGCTACTTCAGATTCTTTAGCCCCTTTTAAGTGGCTGCAGTAATGTCATTCAAGCCTTTATACCTTCATACGTCACTTATATATCTATAAACTATAGGTCAGTTATCCCGACTTATAAAAACCGTGTTCGCTATACTTGTTGAATTATTTGGAAAAGTCACATCATTAACATAGGCTTTTGGTATGTGTAACTGTATTATGTACGTTTAAGAAGTCTGACCTCGCCTTTAGTAATAGTAGTAATCTGCTAACAAAGTTACGACTGGTGCAGAAATGTTATTTCCAAGTCTACTACTTACTTAGCAGTTTGCTACGGCACTACGTCGACGTAGACATGTAGAAGTTAGCGTAGCAGCACATCGTCGACATATGCTACAAACTAATAAACTCATGAAGTGTTTTGATACTTGACATAAACCCAGTTGAAACTTTTTGTGTTCTTATTATTTAGAACAAATCGGAAGCAAGAATTTTATTGGAACGAAGTTCCTTATCACATGTTACTCAGACGCATGGCGGATGGGAGCTAGACGGACAAAAGTGAAGCCGTAAAGAAAATTGCGGACCGCTGTATAATGAATCGTTCGTTATGCCATTGGTAAATTATTTGTGAAGCCACTGTACTTTGAGTGTTGGTTGTATTCGTATAGCGCAATTTTAATTTAAAGGTTTTACAATATTTACTATATTTTGATACAATTTGTTTGCTTATCTACCTAAAAATATAAGTACCTTTTGTGCTACATTTGAATATCTAAACTAGAATAGACTATGGACGCTGGAACTGGAATATACGATGGAGAACACGAAGATTTTTTTTAGATTTCTTGTCTGTTTGTCGGTTTGCCTGCTTGTTCAGATTCACATAAAAACTGCTGGGCCGATTTCAATACGGTTTTCGCTGATCAGCGCTGGTTTTAACCGACCGGCTTTATGATGAGGCTGATGACCCTTTTGGGCCAGAATTATGTTACTCTAGTTTTTAAATTTGTTAGCAATTATACTGTATTTAAATAATTTATCCTTAATAAAATTATTTTATTTCTCTCTTTTCTTTAAATTTGTATATAAGTATAGCGAAGGGAACTTCATTCGAACCAGGTGTCCCAAAGACACCTCATCAGTTTTTATTTATTCTTTTTATTCAACTGATACATCAATGGAAATTCAGTTGCAGTGAAGTTTGAAAGATTAACTTTAGGAAGGTACACCTCGAAGACGCCATCTGTCACTGAGATAATAACCATCAAAACTTTACTGTCGCTTCTTTATTAAGTCCCAGGAGAGTAAAAATATAATTCCAATACGATGCTGAGCTATACACGTCTTAATATTTTTTAATTCGGCTTCAATTTGAATATGCAAATTTTTAATAGTCTTTAAATTAATAGGCATTAGATTAAAGCTTATGTTACAAAATTATATTGCATTCATTATTTTAAGTTTTTGGGGGTAGATTAATGTTTTTTCTGAGGGTAATATTTGCTACGAAGTATTATTGTCTAAGAAAATACAATGATGGTAAAAAATGAACAATTGTCGCCGCACGATTTACCAAAGGACACCAATCACGACGGGCAAGAAATCAATACGCTCGTGCCGGTGTGTACACACTATATCAAATATTGGCTATGACAATCACGCATTTGTCTATGGCCAACCACCAACATTCGAAATTCACGACGGAACGCAAAACCAACTACAAGTAGGCGCGCGAGTTCATGTCCATCCTGAGGAATGCGGTAGTGCTGTGACCTAATTAATTATGGTAATGTCGATAATAACTACCGGTTTAGTCAACAGCCAATTTGTCAATTTGGTTTATTGTAACTTAAGGTAATTTTGCAAATTATGTAATAAAATAAATGTGATAAGTTATTACTTATTTATTTCTAATAGAGAAAAATATATTTTAAATTCCAATACAATCACTATCAGATGAAAAGACAACCGACAGATCAGAGTCGGAATCAGTATCTTCGCCGTCGCTGACTTAGCGTTAGCGTAAATTTTCGGTATCGATAAGAGCGCGTCATGACCGTCAAGGACAACACTCGACGCCAGACAAATGCGGCGAGATGGGCGAAGACGGGGCGAGCTGCCCCCGCGCGTCGCCTCTGGCCCCGATGGACATGAACTCGCGCGCATATGATATTATGTACGCGCAACAAAAAAATTGAAATACTCGTACACGCATTATTAGAGCAAAATCCGCTTCATTGTAAACTTTCTACGCTTCAATAATTATTGTTGAATATTAACTTTAAACTTCAGTTTTTATTAGTTTTAAAAAACACAGCGAAATGTGCCTTTTCAGTGTGCGACATGAAAACGCTCGTTTCGCGCAAATAAAAGACCTGCAATTTGGTTGGTGCTTTTGACATGAGATTTCGATTATTGCTTGAAGATTATTTTAAAACCTTAATTTTCTTGAATATTTGATACTGACTAGGACTACAAACCGTACAAATTTACATTTAAAAAATAGAAAAACAATGTGCACAAACACATCATATAGCAAACTGTTTGCATTGTTTACCTGGGACAAATACTTTAGTGGGGACTTAGAAAATTCATCAGCGGACAAAATCCCTTCATGAAATAAATTTATTTTTATTCGTTTCATGATTGGAAGGTATTCGGTATTATGATGATTGATTTGACTAAATCCACTTTGAGAAAGGTCATCTTACTTGCTCAGGAATATTACTTTCTTTTGTTGCTTATAGAAAAAAGTATATTGATGTTTCAATTACGTTTATATTTTAATTAACAAAAAGATTTTTAAAGAAGAACATGGCGGCTTAGTAGATATTTCAATGAGTGGACGCGTGCCTCTGACAATATGCGTTCGAATTCCGACAAAGAAAAGGATCATCATATTTGAAAGATATATTAAATATATACTAGCGATTATGGAAAATAGGGTGAATGAACTAATCTGTGAAACCCGTTAATCCGTCTTGTTATCTACTGGCTGTTGTATACTATTCGTTTCCTTAGATTTAGAACGTCAGTGAGACATTAATTAATAGACTGATATCAGTCTACTAAGTAATGTGTTGAAGCTCAAATATTATAAAAAGTATATACTTTTTATGGTATTCATATGTATACCCAGGCTTTTTTGTAACTTCTTTTTTGGGGGCACGTTAAGTCTCGAAACTTGTAGGTCTATAATTTTTTGTTTGTTACTCCACTCCAAAAAACCTATCAAAAATTATTATTTTTTTGTAAAGGTTACCAAAATACCTTTTTTTTTAAGTTTTCAGTTTTATGGCAATTTTTCGATAGTTTCGAAATTTCCTTTAAGGGCACTGCGTGCCCCCGTGTGCCCCCACAAAAAAGCTTCAACACATGTTAATTATAACTATATTAAGTTAGGATTTTTTTGTGGCACTTCCCCCTATAATTGGAAAGGCCACAGCCCAGCAGTGGGATGTTTACTGACTGTTATATAATATGCTTCCTAGCCAGGATTTGAACTCACGTCATTGCAATGAGACACGTATGCGCTACTAAGCTGTTAATACTGAGGTAAAAATAACACCAAATAAAACGTAAAGTCTGTTTAAAATTCTCTATTAATTTACTATTCATTCTTCTTCAAAAACTTAACAACTTTCAAACGCTTTTTGCGCATCGCTAATGTTATGACAAAAGTTGAGCACTTTTGTGTAAACGGTTATTTTAAAATCAACCATTTTCCACGCACTTACGATGAAGTGAAACGGGTAAAGTTTTAATGAGTGAGGCCCAAATCTGTTTATTCTCATATCAGAGTTAAACAAAATAATCTAACAAAACTCGATATGTTATAGATTAACATAGCAATACCACCAATATTATCATTATTCAGCAGGACGTATCTGAGGCCAAAAAGATCTGATACTGTAGAAAACTTTAACTTGGCAAGAAGAGACCTCATACGCACTGGCTGAATGTCCATCAAAAACGGCCGCGCAATTAACGTGTTAAATAGAGTGTACTTATTAGTTAGATAAGATATTGTACTATATAAATAGTATACAGTTATTATATAAGAGTATCGGAGTTCCTCTATAAATTAATGACTAAAAAGCGATATTTGATGTAATTTAAATTTGCTAAACACTATTTCGATATAAATTATTTTTTTGAGATTTCGGAATAATTCAGAAATATATACATCATTGACGATTGGTTATTATAATAATAAAATGAATCGTCAAATAATACCAACACATTTCGAAACAGAACAGTAATTAAACCATCAAAACTAAAAAAAATATGTAACGTAAAAATATACTACATGAAACGGAATGCGTGGTTAAAAAACTTGACAGTTCCAACCGTTGCCGAGACTTCCGAGTGTTCACAAAATATCAGTATTCACCCCACTACACGTAATCAGCTCTTATCGGCTTATTAATAATTACAAATATCGCCTAAGGCACAGGACAACAGTTAAAAGGAATAATATCAGAAACCTCATGACCAAAAAGCTGCGGGAGGACTTCGTCAGGTACGGTACACACATTATACAAAAGGTAATAAATAGAAACCGAGCAATAATTAACGATAACGAACCATATGATTGTATATGGTTTGGTGAGCGTTAACAAATTGTGTTAAATGACGTAGCACCTAAACAGCAGCAATTTATAAATATGGACGAATTTTGTTTATATCTATTTTATTTCGTACATGGGTACGATATAAAATAGATATACATATACAGATAGAAATTATTAAAGGCTAATAACAGATTGATAGAAAAGAAAACCATCCGTCTTGCCACATGATGGAGGAGAGGCAAATTATATAAAATAAGAAAGGCACAGGACACACTCAAGAGGCGTGTCGCAACCGTGGTGCCGAAGTGGAGTGAGCGCCTAGGTGTTTCAAAACCGACTGCATCTCACCGGCGCTTAGCTTGTGCCTCGCCTCTTGTATACTTATGTCCCGCGCCTAAGAATACCTCCATTACATTCAGGATTTTTTTAATGCAGGAGTTATGCAGACAGGCAGAGAGCCCACCCGAGCCGATGGAAAGCGGTTAAAATCGCCTATGGACATTTGCAACACCAAAGGTGCTACAAATGCGCTGCTGCTCTCTTAAGAGAGACTGGAACCTGGTCACCAATGCCGGAACACAGGTCAAGGCTATTATGGCATACTCCATCCAGTCGGGCAAATACCCTACCACCTGGCTGTGGGTTGTTTTGTCGACTCCTACGACAGGCCGCCCGGACACAGGAAATTATATTCTTTTTCCGTTCCTGCACGGATACAGAAATAACCGAACACAACAAATCCAAACGTAATGCAGAAGGTCGTAATTCAATCAAACGCGCAAAGTCCGTCACTATAGATGTCCGATTGTACACATGTCTTGCCTTGATCGTGGTTCTCGCTTGACTGCCATCTCCTATGTCCTATGTCCGCCCGGAAGCGTGGACCGAATTTCCTACAATCAGCTAGTACTTTAAAATCCGTAACACCTGGCTAATGATTACAATACAACGAGATGCCGTATGCCAATAAGTAAACAAAAGAAGACGATCATAAAATAATTACAATAGTTTCAATGTTATTAGTTATTAGCTCTAATGCCGACGGGTAATAAATTTGCTTTATTTCAGATATGCAGGTGGATTTTGTTTTTGTCGGGACCTGAGTTGTAACAATGTCATGTCCGTCCTTTCATGCTATTGGTCTGTACAGTACTGACGTATGTCACAGTTACTTTTGTCAATATTTAATACAGAGAGACGGAAATACTGACAAACTAACATGACGATTTTAAAGAGGTTCTGTCTTTTCTAAAATGCCTACAGAACTGTAAAAAAACGTAGTATAAAAAATATTAAAGAATAAATTTCTTAACAGTATTTATTATTGTATATATATATTATTAAAACATGAACTAACTCTCTCTTGCTTTTATTTATAAGTAAGGATTTCCGTCTTTTGTATGATGTCGTTTTGTGTAGGGTATTTCTACCATGTAACAAAGAGCGATTTATTTCCCATTGTTAATGGCCCACTTGTAGAACAATATTGGCGTAGAAATAGAAAGAGGTCTCTTCGTATGAACCTATTAACCCAGTATTGGATGAGTGGATGAGACGGATGCGGCAGACAGACGTCTATCATCTCTTAATGTAATGCCAACACAAAGACATGATTCACATTATAAATGTATATCATTGTTTTATTACTATTCATTAATGTTTTCTACGTTTTCGCGATTAGTATACATAATTAAACTGCGTTTTAACACAACACACATAACAACAACAATATATGCAATATAATACAGTATAATAAAGGTGAATGAATTACAGACTAAAAACAATATAATAAAGCAATAATTTAAATAATACATACATATATAAACTCATTGTAGCTACACACACAACGAAACAATTGAAAAATGTTATTACGTTCGCCAAAGTAATCTCGAACTAATTCCGTGTATACACATATATACTTTTTATAAAACAGTTTTTGAAATTACAACAGGCATTTGGGCCGTCGGAAATAGAGGTACGAGATCAATTTCCCAATTTCAATTTGGACATAACTCCCTGAGGGTTAGTTACTCTAGGCATCACTCAATTTTCACTCGCAAAATCCAATCTGGTGAACCCTTTACTTCTCACAAAGGAACGCCGACCAATTCTCACTTATAATCTTAACAAATAGTACGTTTTGAGAGGTCATTTTTATTAATTAAGGAAATGTTCCTTTAAAATTAAAAAAAATCATAATAGCATTGGATTGTTCATAATTACTCTATCTGTCTATCTTTTGCCTTTTTAGGCGACATACTGTTATGAAATTTATTGATCAGTATTTCGACTTTATTTTATTACTTACAGTCTTGAGGAACTATAGGTAAAATAATACAATACAAATTAGTTAGGTTCTCTTTTATTGTATTAGATTATTATCACATAAATTTGTTGTATTATAAAATATATTTTTACGACACTATATTACACAATAGTATTCCAAATTATAGATGAAAGTCGATTGGACTACTGTCGAGATAACACGTCCGAATTAAATCTTTTTAATTAACCTACAATAGATTCATTCAAAGGATCCCACTACGAGCACCATCCTAAAACCTGGTATCAGAAGTGGGACTACTGATATTATTAAAATATTTAAGAAAGTAAAAAATAAACCTTAATTTAACACAGAAGTGTACGTGCACACAATCAGAGAGGCGTTCGTATACACAACAATTTAAAAAAATGCACATACATAAACATACAGATTCTGGGTACAGCAAAGAGAAGAGGATTTTTGATTTTGGCCGAGTTTGAGTTTTGGCCGAGTCCAACAAACACAATAGGAGAAATAAAAGCTCATCACCTCCGCTGGCTTCGGCACGTAGAATGAATGAATGGGGACGGATTGCAGCGTGAGGAAAACATATTTGAGACGGCCGGTAGGTCGGCCTCCGGTCGGCTGTGCCAAATATCGCTGGAAAAACAGAGTGGAGGCTGTATATAGCTGTAGCTACGAACGGATAATTGGCAAGAAACTGCCCAGGACAGGGAAAAATGGCATATTCTCGTTTAACGGTAACGGTTTCTCGTTAACGGTATCAATTTTATTTTAGACCTTGCAAGCTTATTGAAAAAAGTGTCGCGTGACCAAAGGGCTGGCCTATATTTATGACAACGGATTAGCGTTGCCATACAACGTGGGAATGCGGCCTCCATTTTGGGAACGCTCCCCACAGACAGCGATCTGACTACTCCTACTATCTTTTACTTGTAAATATGTTTATAATAGTATTTAATTTCTAAGTTTTTTTGTAGTGTAATTTATTTATAACTAGCAGTCCCGGCAGACGTCGTCCTGCCCGGAAAAGCTTCAATCGATATGCCGACAGCAGCGCCACCTACCGGGTCCAATTATGAACCAACTCAGAAACCTTCTCTGGCTCATGCACAACAACTTTGCTAAAGATCATGACATGATAAAATGTATAGTTTATGATTCTATAAAGGACATACAGACAAACATTCATTTTTATATAGCAGATTTAGTTTATTTTTAAGTATTTATTTTTTATCCACAAGACAGATATGTCGCGATATGCTTTTAAGTGTTGAACATATTTTGTGTAAAAACAAAATACTGCAATTACAATTTTTTATGTAATATATTATATAAAGCTCTTCGAATGTTGTTCATAATTAAAAAGTTTCAATTATGTTTATATTTACGAAACCTTAAAATATAATCGTTAAAATATAATAAAGTTTTATCATAAAATGGCACAACTTCCAATGTTCTAAACACAGAGTGTTTTCTTGTTATACTTTCGTAATGAAATACTGTAGCCTAAGCTCGTAAATAACTTTTAAATCTTTTGCTTACACAAGAACAATAAAGTCTTTCTAAAAAAAAAGAGGAGTTTTAATTCGTAAACAAAAACAGAGAGATGTCAGAAACGCTTTTGGATTGTTTAAGTTTCAGCTCATTTTATTTTTATAATTCTCTGGTGGTGCAGGTACAAATTAAAGAGGGAAATTATATAAAAAAAACGTGACTATTGCAAGTCGACATATCTTATATATAAAAATGAATGTTTGTCTGTATGTCCTTTATAGAATCGTAAACAATACATTGGATCATATGATGATGTTTAGCAAAGTTGTTGTGCATGAGCCAGAGAAGGTTTCTGAGTTGGTTCACAATTGGACCCGGTAGGTAGCACTGCTGTCGGCATATCGATTGAAGCTTTACCGGGCAGGACGACGTCTGCCGGGACAGCTAGTATGCAATAAAGGGTTCTACAGTAATTACCATGACAAAGGTGTCTCTTATTTATTGTTCAAGTCAAATTGACAGTGTAGCCTTGGCGAAATGTGTGATTATAGAAGTATAGTATATGAAATTAATTATTATGGTCGAAATTCGAGCACGGGCGACCACTAGTATTTATAATATATATAACTAATGCAGTAAAAAAACTTAACTTAGTTATATCGTATTTTACCCATAGTCCCTCAACGCGTTCAGTAGAATACTGAGCCTAGATCACTGTCTTCTATGGGTAAGGTGCCCAGAAGGCTGGCCACGTGTCCTCGCTGGATCGCCACACTGATCCGTTGTGCGAGGTAGGTTGTTATTATTATTATTGCGTATTTATTTTGTTAAATCCTTTTTTATCGTTTTAATCTTATTGTTACGAGCTACAGGACTCGAATTAAAATGCCGTTGGAATTACTATAGAATTTATTAGAATTATACAAACACGTATAAAACAGGTACAAATATAACTGGATACAACCAATACAAACTGCAAGATTCAATAACACGCGCAAAGTCCGTCACTATGTCGCTT
This sequence comes from Dendrolimus pini, assembly GCA_949752895.1. Classification (NCBI taxonomy): domain Eukaryota; kingdom Metazoa; phylum Arthropoda; class Insecta; order Lepidoptera; family Lasiocampidae; genus Dendrolimus; species Dendrolimus pini. The sequence goes on along the minus strand of OX457147.1, from coordinate 7,339,224 downwards.
ATCGAATGTACACGTCTTGCTTTGATCGTGGTTCTCGCTAGACTGCTTCACCCCTCCCTTCGAGCATCCCTTTTATCCTGTACAAATTCAATATGCCTTGATGCAAAACATTAATAATTCTTAATTACAAATTTTAAACACAAAGTAAACAAAAGAGGTCCAAAGACCAAAGAGTCCAAAGAGGTGGGGAAAGGTAATAAACCGATGTGCATGTGACAGACGTGCGTTCACTTTTTGTCGGCATCTAACATTATATTACTTTATTTCTAAATTTGTTTGACATAAAAAAACCGACTTCAAAAACTAAAATGTATAAAATAACTTATTTCTAAAGCTAGTATTATTAATATATATAATCTAAAACATCTTAAAGTCGGTGCTTAGTAATTTTCAAAATATAGTAATTTTTATTATGTTTTACTTTGCACCGACTTCAAGATGTTTTAGATAATATATATTAATAATACTAGCTTTAAAAATAAGTTATTTTATACATTTTAGTTTTTGAAGTCGGTTTTTTTAAACGAAGTTTTTATTTTTATTTGTTACTTTTTAGTGTCTAGCTATGTATGGGTGGACTTACGAATGGTGCCGCGCTTCTTAAAAAATATAGGTCCCAAGAAACGAGAACAAAAAAATGTTCGTAAAATGAAAACTACTCGGCCAAACGATGTCAAATTTTTAGGGAACCACATGGCAGCTGCTCCGCGTCGAACAAAAAAGAATCACGTAAATCGAATCATAAATCTCAGAGTAATCGATGTACATATGGAACGGAGTGAAAATTATTTCCATGAAAAATGTACATAAAATGAAAACTGGACCAATTGGAAGTTATTCCGCGTCGAACAAAAAAAGAATCACGTAAATCGGATCATAAATCACGGAGTAATCGGTGAACATATATAAAAAAAAAACAAGGATCCCGACGAATTGAGAACCTCCTCCTTTTTTCGAAGTCGGTTAAAAATAAGTAATTTCACTCGTTACAGATATGAAGTTATAACTTACTACACGTACAAACTCTAGGCAGCTTTGGCATTTTGCAATAAATAAATAGTACTTGTATTCGTAAATTAACAGTCAACTTCCCTATTCTATAAGGCTTCTTGTTTAGTCGTTTTTATTAACATTAGATACAGTTATGTTCTGGAACACAATTTATAACGAAGTAATTATTACTGAATCCCAAATTCTCAAGCTGTATAATATAATGTCTACAAACTTAATTCAACGCAATTCCAAGCGACCCTTAACGCACCGTAAAAACTGCTACGATAAAATTTCGATAATTTAGGGTTCTATATAAATTTTATATCGGTATATAATAATAACAAATCGGCTTTAAATTAATAGAAGTGTGGGCAAATAAATTACAGCGAATCGATAGTTGTGCACGAAAGATTTTAAGGCTGACCTTACTTTGACCGGCGTACTACTATCACTTGAACGCCTGGTATAGTTCACGCTAAACATATTTTTCTCAGACTAATTTCAAGATCTGATTATTTATAACTAGCTGCGCCGCGTGTTCTCACCCGTGTGGTGATGGAAAATCGTTGGATAATTCCCACTGTATCTTTACAAATTATAGCCTATCTGTTATTCTGATGTGTCAGATATATATTTGTAACGTTTCATCAAAATCCATTCAGTAGTTTTTGTGTGAAAGAGTAACAAATATACATGCATACATTCTTACAAACTTTTGCGATTATAATATTAAGTAGGATAAATTATTTATTGCGCAGCCGTGACTTAGTAAGTATCATAAAGTTAACGTTCTTTTTCTTAGTAAGCTATCATAAAGTTAACTTTCTTCACCGGTCATACTTTACGCAGTTAACGGATATTATAATTTTTGGCCAAAATTTTTATGAAAATAAATCCAATACTAGTAAATAGATTACAACGTGTACCAGGAATAGCCATAGATTAGCCACCATATATAACAAAACAAAGTTATCTCGGTGCTTATTTATCAAAAAGCGCAACACTCTAGGAGAGTACTAGGAATGACTAACGTCAAAAAAAAGTTGTGTGTACACAGTTCACACGCAGTGGAAGTGAAACTTCAGATAATATACTCAGATAATTCTTCTCTAACTTCTATAATAATATTATAAAATTCTAGACATGTCATGTTCGTACATTGAAACTATTAAAAAAAACAACTGGAATACACTATATAAACGATGCATTATTTTTTCTTGTCTGTTTGTCAGTCAGTTTGTCTGTTTCTACGGGATTCACGTAAAAACTACCGGGCCGATTTCGATGCGATTTTCGCTGATTGATAGCTAATTCCTAGACTTATAATCTTCACTACTTTTATCCTAGAAAACCCGCGCGAATTTTTCTGACAATTATTTAAAATAATAAAATTAAAATAAATCTAGTTCCAATGTGTTTTTTTTCCGAGGTGGACTCGGAGTATTTATTTCGTCAGACCCTTTTTATAGTTTTAATCTTACGTTACTTTATTTCTAATAATGCATTTTTCGTTAATATTAACTTTATCTATTTATACTCATTTGCATCTATCATCTTAATTGGTAAAACTTCTTAGAATGTTTATCTGTGTGTCATTCTGAAAAATTATCTCGAATAAGCTCCGAAACGGCTGTACGGATTTTAACGAAAATTTTACATTTTCATATTTAGTTTTATTTCGATATCTTGCTGGGTTCATACGTGTATGTTTTTCAAGACCAAATCCTATGAAAATGAAATAACGGTTAAGTTATTTAATATATAGTAAATTAGCAAAAAAATCTACAATCCAAAAATACCACCATATGTTCGCGCCGCGACGACTAATGCACATCCCTAATGTCACCCTACACCCACGCATTGCCCACCTGTCAGTGTGTCAAATAAAACGCAAGAGCACACGCCGGTTGCGCTCCAATCAAATAAAATTAAGTGAAGTGGTAAGTCCTATATCCCTAGCCATACCACTCGATATATCGAAAAGTTTTAAAGTCAATTTTCCAAGTACATATTCAATCATCATCCAACTTTTTCTATGTAATATTCAAATTCAACTTCAATAATGTTTCGAAACTGTCAAAATATAAAACGGAGTGATGTGCTTAGGTTTTATAGGGCATACAAATTTAACAAGCAATTCTCGAAATAAGGCATAAGAACTTTTATTGCTCGTTTAAAACACATTGTATGTATTTCATGCCGGAATCACGTAATACATTTTCGCAATAAACGTTACATAGTGTGCAATACATTCTGTAATCATTGTATAATGTAACGAAATTGTAGAGACGGAGCCTCGCTGTGGAGCGGAAGCGAAGCGAGGAGCGGGAGCTTTTTAAATACCTCATACATACTATTATATAGTACTCATATTACGCCTATGAAATGTGTAGAGCGGTTGTAAGCGGAACCGGTAGTTTTGTTAATCGCTATAAAATGCTAGTGACGTTCATGCCAACGTGACTTTATATGAATGTTTGTATGTTAGTTATTCTTTCTTCACAGCGTTGAAATTTGACTGATTAACTTTTGGGTTGACAATAAAGTATACATAATTAAGTTTATGCAAGCAAAGACACGTGGAAAATATTTCTCTCACGTCACGATACGTGTATCAAAGTGCCACCAACATTGTGCTAGTATCATAATAAAGTTTACTACATCATCGACATGTTCTTAAAATTAAGGAAATAAAAAAGAAAGAAAATAGTCATTTCTACTTGCGACACACAGAATACAAACAGATTAGAAATTGCACTCATGTGTTTTTCTATGCTGAAGCATGGTCCGCAGCACTGCTTTTCAGAGCTCACCTCCAAAATCACACGGGTCATAAGACCCCAAGTATATAAAATAAGTACCCTTAAACTATTCGATGGCGAGGGCGGGAGCGGGGATAAAGAAAGGAAAAGGACTTACAGGATAAGGTCGCCGCAACAGACACGCTACGAACGATGCGGGCTCCGCAGCGGCGGGCACTTCTTCCTCATGATGTTTTCTTCTCGTCTTGCGCTTCCTTCGATAAGTGGACCAGCTGGAACGATACAGCGGGTATCTTCCAACATGCGGGTTGATATAAGCGGGTTTGAATAGCGGCACAACATACAAAACGCGGCGAGGTTTGCGCGGAAGCAGCAATGCGTTAACCAGTCGGACGTAGACATGTCACATTACACAGTGACAGATGCGGCGAAAGATAAAAAAAGGAAACAAAGAAGTGGTGACCAAATAGGTCAACGTTAACACTATTACAAAAGTAAAATACAAGAATTATACAATAATATATATACCCTAACAAAACAATGAAACAATAATTTTAAAAATGAAATAATATGTTAAAAAATTAACAGGTAGGCCACAAAATTGTGGAGGTTGAACATCATTAAGAGTAAAGTAGATTGAATAAGAAAAAATCTCAGTAAGAGATTGATAATCATATTAGGCAGAACGAAAGTGCCTCCATTCTGTGCCGTTGTATCTAATAGCATTTAAAGTCAAATGTATAAGTGATTTAACAATTTTAAACACATTCTCCATAGTCGTATTCCAAAATGACCTGAATTTTATAGTTTGATGTTAGCCCCGGGTGGATTTAATACAGTGGCTTCCATTAGACTTTGCTAGTAGTTTGAGTGGGCATTAAAATTTATCCGCTCTATAAAACTTTATTAGAGAGATCAGCAATAGGTTTTATAAACCAAAAAACCTCCAAATTTTTATTTCGAATTAGTCTTTTCATCTCACGAAATGCTATTAAATCTATATTTCCCACGAGATATAGAAATGTAATTTGCGTAGGCGAAATAGCTTGGCGCTGATCGATACCAACAAATAAAAAGAAAATGTCTGCGATTTTAAGGTCGATTTAAGACTGGTATTTACACCTAATCATAAATGACCGTTATAGGTGGTTCGCTGGAAATGTGCTGCGAAGAGTCTCTAACAGCTTTTATTGCACGAGCTCAGCAGAAAGTAGACGGTCCACCTGATGGAAACCGGTTACCAGCGCCTATGGACATTTGCAACACCAAAGATGGTACTAATGCGCTGCTGCTCCCTACAGGAAGACTGGGGCTAGCCACTAATGCCGGAACACAACTCAAGGTTGTCATAGAGGCATATTTTAGATCACGGGTGGTAGCCATCCAGACAGGCCAGACTATACCATCTGGCTGTGGATTGTTTTGTCGCCTCTTAAAACTTAAGAAAGGATTTCATATTAAAGATTAATGTTGGCATATACATAGAGAAGAAAGAATTTTGCTTGCAGGCCTACTGACGAACGGGTCTACATGATGACTACCGTCGCCCATGGACATCTACAACACTAAGGGAGTCGATGCGTTGCCGAAATCGTTTTTTTTATTGCAGGAGTTTAGCAGACAGGCAGACGGCCCACTTGATGGAAAGCGGTTACCATCGCCTATGGACATTTGCAACACCAAAGGTGCTACAAATGCGCTGCTGCTCTCTTAAGGGAGAGACTGGACCTGATCCTGGACACTAATGCTGGAACACAACTCAAGGTTGCGATGGCGACATACTTTAGACCAGGGGTGGTAGCCATCCAGTCGGGCAAATGACCTAACACCTGGAAACCTCGTTGAGACTTTAAATATCTTTTAACACCCTTTTTGAAAGGCACCATTTTATCTTAAATATAGTAAAGCCCCCAAACAAACGAAGTGTCAGGCAATGCTAACATTTTATTATGTGCTTAAACAAACTCCACTCAGTGTCATGTATTGAGAAACCAATTACACACAATAATAAATCATGCCGAGGAATTTAATAAACGACTTTTTCGAGCATGCAAATTAATATCATAAGGCGTGCGAAGTTGTTAACGAGAGCTCCACAACTTTCCGGCGAACAGCCATGGTTAGTTGGTAACAAGACTCGTACATGCTTCAAATGCGAACGCGTCAAAGCATTTTATTCACCAATTTAATTACTGATATGAATAATCCTTTTTCGTTTTAAGGTTCCATAGTTATTTTGGCAAAACAGGACGTTTTTTGTCTTTTTACGTCACGACAAAACATCCAATCGGGAATATTGAGTCAGTCATACTTGGTAGCACTGTAATGACTTCAAATAAATTTCCTCGATGCCAGTATATAGTCAATACTGGCTTCCTTCAAATTGAAATCCGATTTTATTCTCGAAACAACTGAGTCTATAATTATAATTGAAATTTAGTATAAATATATTTTCTATATGTCAAAGCTGCATTTAATAGCAAAAAATAGGATAGGCCGCCATAGATGTAACTGACGAATGTAAATATTTTTTCAGTGTGCATAATTATGTGATGAATCAGTAATATATAATAATTTCTCTATAAAACCTAAAATACATATAAAAGTCTTTGAATTTTTTTATTTAATTTCTAGTGGTCAAACGTCCGTCAAACGTTTTCCTGTCTTGAAAAAAAAATGTAACCCGATTATTTAAATTAACTATGGCCTGTGTTACTCAAGAATAATGTAATATTCTAATGGTGAAAGAATTTATGAAATCGATCAAGTAGTTTTTGAGTTTATTCGTTACAAACCTACAAAAATATAAATCTTTTCCTTTCCTTTTACGGACTCTACCTCATAGGTGGCGGGGAAAACGGAGGACCTTTTCTACCTGCTTAACATTCGATAAGTTAAATTGGGTAAGTTCTATGGTAAAGAAAAGAGTTAGGAATGAATAAAAAAATTCTCATTTTTTTGCTTATAACTTCTTTAATTTTTAATTTAGGGCAAAAAGTTATATAAACATATTTGTAGGCAAAACAATTTGCTACAAATTATGACTTTACAAATTTTTTGTAAGACGCATAGTTTCCGAGATAAAGCGAAAAAAGTGTTTTCACCACTTTTTCCAAGATGGCGGCCGGGGGACAAGGGTGGCGACCCCACAAACTTGAGGTTAAGCTTCTATTGACCCCCACACATGTCACAAAAATAAAATTGCGTCCTCTAACAAATGCAAAGCTCATGTAACATTTCAATGGAGTATATATATGCGCGTGTGTGTAAAATACATGGTAGTGTATGCAATGTTTTTTTAATTAATTTAATGTATTTTAATGCATAATTTAAAAAAAAATAGCATTCCTCGCTTCTTCTCTATATAAACCATCTGTAACATGCGGAATTTCATACTCCTCTGTCCGCCCCATTTCGTAAAAAGAGGTTCAAAGTTTTTACTGTGTTTTCGCTTCACGTATTAATATATAGATTGCACAACATGAAGTAGGTCATTTTAAATCGTTTCCATTCCACGAAGCTTACATCATTCATGTCTACAACGTCCATCGAACTAAGCTATCACGAATAACCTAGCCGTAATACATAATGTATTTATGTATAGAACATGAGGGAAAATTACACGGCAAAAGAGAGCGCGATGTATTTATTATGTAAGCTAATGATACCGTTGTTCCGGGCTGACCTGCTTGCAGGTATTTGAATATTTGTACCGTGCACTGTATTGGCATAGATTTTGCGATACCGGTGTCCGTGGGATGTAAATGGGTATAGGGGTGGGAAACTCCAGATGTTATTTTTATGCAGCTCTTTTTTTATTGCAGGAGTTCAGCAGACAGGCAGACGGCCTACTTGATGGAAAACGGTTACCATCGCCTATGGACATTTGCAGCACCAAAGGTGCTACAAATGCGCTGCTGCTCTCTTAAGGGAGACTGAAACCTTGTCACTAATGCCGGAACACAACTCAAGGTTGTTATGGCGACAGACTTTAGACCAGGGGTTACCACCCCTATCTAGTCGGGCAAATGCCCTACCACCTGGCTGTGGGTTGTTTTGTCGCCTTTTACGACAGGCCGCCCCAACGCAGGACATTGTATTCTTTCTCCGTTGCTGCACAGATAAAAGTTCGCTGTGCAATTTCACCTTCGACACGAAAACAATATATTGGCGTTGTATTCAAATATTCTAAATACGATTCCATTGCGATAGTGTCAAAATTCGTAATCTAATAAAGTATTTGCAGCAGCATAAATATTAAAAAAAATATATTTGCCACTAGCAAATTATCTTTGAAAAAATAACAAAAAATTTAAACATTTATTTCTCGAGTTTTTACTTATAAATATTTATAAAGATTGAGTAAATTGGCAATCTTACTATTGAGACGATAGTGTCCGGCGATTTTGATCGGATGGTAATAGCTGAATTGGGTCCCACGTATGTACTGTGGAGGTCGGCTCAGAGCTCGAGCTGACCAAGATCTTGCAGTTGAAAATGATAAACTAGTTCAGAGTATGATAGCTTTACATTTTCTTTATAGATTGTACATGTGATGTTTATAAGGGCCTTTTTATACGCGTTGGTTTTGGGAAGTATTCTACGGTTTTTAATTCAAAAATAGTTATTTTTCTTTATCTTAGTTTTATGGATATCTTATTATATGCCTTACGAGTACATTTTTCACCAAGAGAAAAAAGTGACTGACACCGATTTTTCTGCTTTTCAGCATTTTACTATAAAAATGTATGTTACCAACTGCTATTATAACTAACTAACTAACTGCTCCGGCTCAACGACCCAAAATGAGTCCAGACCTCCGAAACGAGAATAGGCAAGAAGCTCGCGCAGATCAGCCTCTACTGCGTTACTCCAACGATATCTGGGCCGACCAATTGGTCGCCATGCCGTTGGTCTGCCCAGATAGGCTCCTTTCACCGCGATCCTCCCCCATTCCATATAGGTGGCCAAGCCAGCGCAAGCGATGTGCCTTGCTCTCGCCTATTATATTGGGCTCATCCACCAAATTCATATACAGATTTAAATTAAAGATTTATACAGAATTAAAGTAAACAGTACCTTAGTAATACATTTTTACATCCTGTTTCTTCCTGCATAAAATTCCATACGTCGAACATAACACAGATTACATAAGGGATTTTTTTTCCAACTATTAACAACGCACAAAGTTCATCCTATGTTCAAAATTATTTTTCTTACTCATGCAATCTCTATATAATACTCCATCTTCATCGTAATCACAGAATTGATATACTTAAGAAAAATTAAAATAATTAATAATATTAAATTAAATTTTCAGTAATGAGCAAGTCTTGAGTCTTCTTTATTAAATATAATATAGATAAGTACATACTAAATCTAAACTAAGTACTAAAATCTAGATGCTAGATTACATCTCAAAGACCTTTAAATTTACACAGTTCATTAAAACTATAACACTTCATTGGTTTAATCAAAAGTTTAGAATTTGATTTTAAAATATACTGAAATTTTATACTCAATTAGTTTTATTTGAATAAATTTATTGGATTGTCAATAAATACCAAAGTAATTGAAGGTGATTAAATTCGTAAATAGTTGAATATAATTTGTTTTCAAGTTAATTAATAACTACTTGTTTGTGTGTGTAGAGCTGTGCCCGCCACTATTCACGTAGGACTTGCACTTTACATTTATAACTTCTGAACCCTGATCAAAAAGAAGTTAGTTTTTATTGCTTGAAACGGATAAACAGACAGACGGCCCACTTGATGTAAAGCGGTTAACATCAGACCCCTATGGACGTTTGCAAGGCTTTTGATAGGACAGAGAAAATTAGATTTAAACCCTGAAGTTATTATTGAAAACCATTCAGCCGTTTAGGAGCCTACTTGCTAAACATTCAGAGCGACACAGGCTAAAAATTTCAAAATGATCATTTACTAAACATTGCATAAATAGCAATTTTCACCCAAGTGTTTTCTTCCCTCGGTTATATATACTACGACATGCCCGTGACTTTGTCCACACTTGACTTTAAATTCCCTCGGGATTCCCGGTATAATATCATACGACATCACACATTTCATTACATAAAATTTGCTATCGATCAGTAAAAAAATCACATTGTAATTCGAATTTTTCTTTTAATTTGCCAATTTTAATTCGTTACCAGAAAATTTTCCGCAGGATGCCCGGGATAAAAAGTAGAGTAGATTGTAGGTCTAAGAATTTTCTGTCAATCAGCGAAAACCGCATTGAAATCAGTCTAGTAATATTTACTTGAATACCGAACCAACGGACTAGAAATCTAAAAAAATTGCATTGTGTTCTCCGTCGTTTATATAGTCTATTTATTCCAGTGGTTTCTTTTTTTTAATAGATTCAATATACAGAAACGGTATGTTTAGAATTTTATAATATTATTGATAGATAGATATCGTCACTAGTCAATAATGGTCCACTGATGGAAGCTGGCGTCCCCAAGTTTGCTCCATTTATCCCGGTTGTCCGCTTTCCTGATCCAGCCCCTAGCAGTGATGAGGACGATGAGAACGGACGCCGGACTAGAGGAGTACTGAAAGAAGAAAAATAGCTACTGTGCTGGCATCATCAATTATTGGAAGGTGAGATAGATATAGAAGTGTTTCACTTTTCACACGACGTTAGCAATTGAAACTAGGGTATGAGATAAGACTCAAAAATCTCTTGGCATTACTGAATACATTTCGAAATTAAACTCTTTAGACACATTAAAATGTAAAGGTGTCACTAGCTGAACTGCTCATCCGATCCGACATGATCTGACAAGTGCGATTTCTCCCAGAAAATTCCTCGCAAACCTTCGTTTAATAATTAAGGCTGTTCTCAAAGCCTCACAGACGTTCCAACCGCGGTATTATCCCAAAGAAAGAGATTTACCGAATTCCTTCGCGAGGATGTAAAGCTATGCCACATATTCTACGAACAAGCGGTAAATAAAGTGACAGCGAGCGTTAAGCGATTTTACTTTTTTAACCAGTGACTTTGTCAAAGCAGACCTGCCTAGAGGACACATAAGGCATGTTACAAGTAATATTATTTTAAGTTTTCGCGACTAGTATACATAATAAAACTACGTTTTAACGCTTTTAAACGCAGTAATTTATTTGATTTTATTATTCCGTTGTTTCGGCCACTTTTTAGTAGCCGCGATCACGGAAGAAAGTAAAATGTCAATGAGTAATGTTAAAGTTTTATTTAGCCTACCCCCAACTTGTTCATTCTAATTATTTAGTTTTAATTTGTTTATGGTAATTATTTACTCTATGGGAGCGTAATCTAATTTACAACCGTTTCGCACCATGAAATTAGGCTAGGAAGATTAGGAAAATTCCCGTATATGTTTTTGCTTTATACGTCAATGATTAACTATATTCTTGCTGAACTGAGTTTACCTAAGCAGCAATAACATCCTGAACATGATTGCGTCTTGATGCCGCTGCTAATGCATTGAATAATATTTATGTTTTAGCTTTTGCAACTTCATAATTTGTATTATTATTAAATGTAATTTATAAATCATCTTTAAAGACAAAACAACAATCTTACCTGTTGTTTAAGCAGCTCACATCAATGAAATACGCGAGGAACTGGAGGCTCGCTACAGAAATATGTACTGGCAACTTAGAAAATAGAAAACATTCAAAGTTGTCAGAACGTAACAAACTACTCCTTTATAAATAAGTCCTGAAGCCAGTCTGGATCTATGGTGTACAGGCTCTACCAAACCAAGCAATATGAGAATCATACAACGCTTCCAAAATAAAGTACTGAAAGGTATTGTAAACGCGCAATGGGACATTAGGTTGGGCCTTTATCGGGATACGAAAGTGGAGTTTTTCACCAGCTTTATTAGGAAGTACATAGAAGCCAACAAGCGTCAGCTTCCTCATCATGTTAACGTCGACGCGACCCAGCTACTCCACAAGGACATAATAAGAAAGCTCAAAAGGACATAACTCTTTGAACTAGTACTATAAATAAAATTAAAGTGTAGTGTAGTGTAATTTCCTAGCTATATTAAATAACACATGTACAAAGTGTCTTCACCTTAATAGAGATAATGAAGTAAATGGTAATGGACACTTTCCTAGTATGAATACTTTTTTTAGTTAATTTAGGTTATATTTAAATTACTTATTATTCTCTTTAATTTAGATAGTAACATTAATTATGTATCTTTTAAATTCGTTATTTGTAAAAATAATAGTCTTATCTGTAAACTCTGATATTGCCAAATCAGTTATTTTATTGCTGGCCAATTCTTCATGTGTAATGGTAATAACAATGAGTACGGTATTTTTTGTATTCCTTACTCGCTGCTGACAGTTTGCTTACCTGTAAATTAAAAATATAATTATGTGTGAATAGTTTTTTTATGCATGAATATTAAAGAAACAATACCTCATTAATATTACCATCTAATCTAAAAGCACTAATAAATAATTTAAATATAACCTAAGTTAACTAAAAGTATTCACACTAATAACGTTTGAATAGTGTCTTAAAAAATTACAAATTAAATAAAAAATATTTAAATCATTAATTTCTTTACATCGTACATCTTGTACGATATACATCGTGTGTTGATTTTGTTTATAGTTATTATTTTACTCTTTGGAAGCCTAATCTAATTTAATATATTGATTGATAATCGTTTATCAACATTACATATATTTATATAAAACAATTACAAAATACACACATCGCACAAAAGCATTGAACCGTACATCCTAACGCCTTCAGTGTTCACTACAACCGACGCCCTAGTCTTTCGCGTGGATGGCAGTAACGAGGGATCTTAATTTGCGAAGCCTCGATTATTGAGGCCTCAATATAAGTTTTGGGCATTCTTCAATTGAATTTGCTTTTATCTAAACTGAATTTTAATTCAATTTTGAGCTACGTAATGACGTCATTGTCGTTATTTGAATTGGATTTGTTCTGATGTTGTTGAATGAAATTGTTTTTCGAACTTTTTGCATATCGATTTCTTAGTTCTCTTTACAACTTTGCATATTAATTAGCTTTGATATCTATTTACATATGCGACTTGTAAGATAAGATAACATAACGCTCTTATGAATCATTTATTATAAATTATTATTATTTAATAGTTACTGCAAGTGTTTCCGCTTTAATGAATTCCAAAATCAGTAAGCAAAGATTAAAACAGGAATAAGTTTTTCTATGCTTGTAATAGAATTGTGTACATAACACTGTGCACCCAAAAAAATTACCTTTAACTTTTCTTTAGCGATTTCACTACATAAATGTGTAACGGCAGTTATATAGATATATATACAACTTTATCCACACCAACTCAGTAGTATAATTTTTTTTTATAGCTCGAGTACTTTAATCAGGCAGATGACCCACCTGATGGAAAGCGATTACCGACGCCTATGAACATTTGCAACACCAGAGATGTCACCAACGCGGTGCTGACCTCGAAGAAGTTTTATGAGACCCTTTTTAAACCCAATATTGTAGTGATGTGTGAAAACCGCGGCTGGGAACTCATTCCAAATCCCTACGGTGCGCAAGAGAAACGTTCTAGAGAACCGTTGCGTACAAGAACGAAGCGGCTCTAGGAAGTGGGGATGAATGCCCAGCCGATGGCGTGCGGTGTGGTAAAATAGCTGTTACATAAAATACACGGATAGATATGTCAAATTTATAAAGTATTGTATTTATGTACATTATCAAATTGATCATGTACTAGCAGAAGGTGATGTCAGGAGTCTTAAGAACAGACGAGCGTGCATGACAAGAACTATGAATGTCAATGAAGCAAGTGAGGTGTGTAAGAATAAGCCTAAATGGCGCTCTGTTGTTCGTGCCTACCCCGCAAGGGACCTGGCGTGAAGTTATGTATGTATGTATGTATGTATGTATAAAGTATTGTTACACACCGACAAAGAACGCACACCTGGCTGTCGTAAAACGCAGTTTATTTATTTAAATCCACAGCCCGGGTTGTCTGGAAGAGATCGCTCTAAACTTCTAACGCGATAAGGCCGCCCATGGCTCTTACTTACTGTTTAATGTTACTAATGTATTTTGTTTATACTATGTGTATGTGGTGAAGAATAAAGTGTTTTCTATTCTATTCTATTCTTTATTGCCTTTCCTGCATTTGGAGTTCTTATATTTACTTCGTGTTTAAAATTTAAAATCATCCTATTGTTATCATACTTATTTTATGGCCATCATTAGTGTCGATCTTTTTTTTTACTTTATTTTCAATAAAAATAAATTTACAAGATTATACATACAGTTACTTTCCAAACTGCAGCGCAGTTTGTCGGCAGCGTTATCGCGGATCGCATTACATTATTTATACCTTATAACTTTCGTGTAGTGAAATCATCGAATTTCGTGTAGTCTAATCTAATCCTTGTTTTTATTGCATTGCGTCGAAGCTTGCCAGATGTGCGGATTAACTCAGTGAACGCGGCCCCTTTGTCGGTATTATACAGTTTAATATAAAACAATGCCCGAACGGAGGGGTGCGGCAGTCAAAGCCATAACACAAGCGAGGCAAGACGTGTGTACATTTTAGTGACGGATTTTGCGCGTGTTATTGAATTGTGCATTTCATTGGGACTTATTGCGTCTAGTTATATTTGTACCTATTATATACGTGTTGGTATAGTTTTAATAAAGTAATTCCAACGGCATTTTCATTCGAGTTCTGTAGCTCGTAACAGTATCCATTTTTATCATTTGGTTGCGTAATCCTGAAAAATAAACTATAGAGACTTTATTAATACATTTTCTTTTACAGCAAACACAAATAATCTGATACAAACAAAGTTTCTCTGCATTCGAGTGCACTCACCAAGAACGCATACTTGAAATTTTTCTAGTATTCGTCCATTTTAAAACTCTTTGAGAGCAACAACCCGTGCATTGCAGTCGACAGGCTAGCAAATGTATACACATTGTAGTCTAGGTATAACAAGGGATACTACTTACGCTTTTGTACTAAACACAATGTTATAGGCACATTACAACAGTTAATCTTATCAAATCATAGGTCTTAAAAAGTGATGATGTTGTTTCAAGGCGACCACTGTCTCTATTATCATTATATTAATACGTGAAGCAAAAACTTTCTACCCATTTTTACGAAATGACGCGGACGGAGGAGTATGAAATTTCCCACACTTATAGTATATGTAAAGAAATTAGATTTCTTTAAGTTATTTGTTCATGGATAAAACAGTTCAGGTTTACTCTTAATTATTAATAGATGTCACCACTGACATTACAAGCCGTAAAGTAGATAAAACAGGGGAGAATTTCAATATGGCGATAGTGTACTAAATAGAACCAATAATCAAAAAGGATTCAGTGGAAGAGGAATCGACAAGCTAATCAATAAACTTTAAATGTCGTTTCTTTGTTTTTTCAGGTAGGATTGTTTATCTGGATCGTATTGTTTTTGTTGTTAAAGTGTAAACTAGTGCTAAATAAAATCTTTGTTTTTTCAGAGCAACACAACTAGTTTATTATTTCGAAGATTCTAAAATTTTCTGACGAATTGTCTTATATCTTAATATATATAAATTACGTGTCACGTTGTTTGTCCGCGATGGACTCCTAAACTACTTTACCGATTTTAATCAAATTTGCACACCGTGTGCAGTTTGATCCAACTTGAAAGATAGGATAGCTTACATCTTATAGTTAATTGGTTAAGCGATACGAAGTTCGCCGGGTCAACTAGTATTATATATAGAGAAAAAGCGACCAATGCTAATATTTCTGTAAATTATGCATAAAAAGTACATTATTAAATCAATAAAAAAAGCATTACTCAGAGTATCATTAAATTGACACACACATGCATATATACTCTTTTATTTACAGTTAAAGTCAAATTAACAGTGTAGCCTTGGCGAAATTTGTGATTATAGAAGTACAGTCTTTGACAACGGAACCTTAATAATGTTCAACTAATAATTTAAATTAATTGTGGTCTAATTTCGACCACTGGCGGCCTCTATTACTTATATATAACATCTCTATGTACCTTAAATGTTATAGCAAATATTCATTTAGACACAGTTGTTAATAAACACTATTTCACAAAAAATATATACTTTTGAAACGGTATTATTTCCGTATCATAGCTTCTATATGTAATAAAATTTAAGAATGTATGTAGTTTATTAGAAACTGTATCATATATTTTGTTTTTGAGCGAATACAAAAATGATTTTAATAATAAATGGATTTCTAGTCCTAAAAAGTGGCTCATACAAATTTGTAAATAACATTGAAAATTATGATAAAAACAAGAAATTAAAAGTTAAAATACACTTTAATTTAAAATAATTTGAAAAACATCAGTTCAAATCGCTACATAATAAACTGCTCAACGATAGATATGTTGCTTGCTTTTTAGGTTCCGTAGCCAAGAGGGAAAAACACGGTATTTTATTGAAATGCTACATTTTGCGAGATTCACTTCAAATATTCAAATTTTTGAGCAATCATTAAAAATGCTTTAAATAAAATAAGTAATTATACATACAGAAATCCTATAACGTGCTTAAAAATTATCTTATTGGGACACAGTTTTCACTAAAACGATAGCTTACATTCTTTTTTAAATGTTATGGTATTTTGTGTCCCGGGAATCCCGCGAAAATATCAAATCAAGCCTAGACGATGTCGCAGGAACTAACTAACTCCGTTGGCTCAGCGACCCAAAGTGAGTCTTGGCCTCCGAAACGAGAGCACGCCACTTCCCTCTGTCCTGCGCAGTGTCTTGCCAATTGTGGGCTTGTAGTGCGGCCAGGTGAGCTTCCACTCTAACTTTCCAGCGATACTTGGGACGACCAACCGCGCGCCGACCGATTGGTCGCCCCAAGTATGCTTTCTTCACTCCCCGATCCTCCTCCATCCGCTCTACATGACCGAGCCAGCGGAGACGCTAAGATTTTATCTCCCCAATTATGTTAGGCTCGGCCATGAGGTCATGTCATGTCACAGGAATATCCTAGTTTATTGTATAATTTTGTTTACCTATACTCCTGCAGATAAAAAAAATGTGTGCGTGTACTAGTTAGTGTACACACGTAAGAAGTGAAACTTCTTTATGATCTTTTTTTTCGTAAAATCATTCACATATTTTTTACCTATCGCCACATCTCCACAAAGGTCGTATTATATCGTTTGAGTTTCATAATACTGTATTCATATTCACCCTAGAATAATCGTTAGTGTAATGATGCTTTGTTCAGGTATGCAACTGTTTTAAAAGCTTGAGTTTATTTGCTTTGGAATATTAATATTCTGAACTTAATTTTAAGGCAATTCAATTCTCAAAGTAAAAGTTTAACCAATTTTTGTTATAATGTCGTTTTAGAAAATAATACTTTTAAAAGAGCTGTATTAGTATCTTTAAATAATTGTGTCTAATATATTAAACATTTACTTATTTATCTATTGTAATATATTTTACTATAAAATGCTTGTCACCATTGATGCTTGTCACATATAATGTTAACAAATAAATTTATTTTGATTATGTATATTGATGTATTTACTCAATTTATAAATTAGTGTAAGTATGTATATTTAAATTGTACAGTCCTATCTTTTTTCTGCTCTACCTACATCACCAGATTAGTTAAGAATTTCTTTTAAGTCAGGCCTGCCTGGAAGAGATCGCTTTTAGCGATAAGACCGCCTGTTGTTTTGCCAAGAAGTATTGTAATTATGAATTTTGTTTCTGTATTTGTTTATTTTGGTGAGCAATAAAGTGTTATCTATCTATTATAACTTTTTGCGGGGTTTTAGTTTTCATGGACAAAGACATAATAATAATAGTCCCTATATTCCCAGACCCCTAGTACCACTAGCAGTTCACCCCAATAGCCCGGAACTTTTTGTTCTTATTTCCCACAATAGTCCTACACTGGCCAGGGCTTGTCCTTAGGTGCATTATTACATGGTGAAGAAGTCAGGAATCGCCGGTCAGTGTCACGCCACATGTAGATTTGTCAAGGGGCCTCTACGTGTTGCCCACCCATGGCCCGAAACAAGCCCTCCAAAAGTCCGGGGCATTTTTATGACCCGTGGTCTTCAAAGACATACAATATATAATAATAATTCATTTATTTCAGAAATTGAGTATATACAGTTTATACAGTTTTATATTATATCATACATATCAATCCTATTAATACATAATTATTGTTACGACCTAGACGCTGACAAAGACAAATTCACACCTGCATACCTGTAGAAACACGTTTTATTACCTTACGGCATTTGGACTTCTTTTGTTTACTTTGTGTTTAAAATTTGTGACTAGAAAACATCGCATTGTGTATTGTAATCTTTTATAGCAGTCATTAGTCAGGTGTGTCGGATTTAAAGTACAAACTGATTCTAGGAAAATCGGTCCACGCGACCGGGCAGACATATTGCATCTGTGCAGTATAAAGCAATGCCCCAATTGAGGGACGAGGCAGTCGAGCGATAACCACGAGCGAAGCAAGACTTGTGTACATTCGGCAATCTATTTAGTGACGGACTTTGCGCGTGTTATTGAATTACGATCTTCTGCAGTACGAGTACCTTTGGACTTGTTCCATTCGGTTATATTTGTACCTGTTTTATACGTGTTTGTATAGTTCTAATAAACTCTATAGTAATTCTAACGGCATTTTAATTCGAGTCTCGCGACTCGTAACAATATTGATTCATAAATTCCGTCACACGTCAAGGGGGGGCAACAAAGTGTGACATTGTGACAAGGGGTGGTCAATAAATTATTAAATTCAAACTGCTGTTTGAATTTAATAATTTATTGATATAAAATTACAAAATATGATGTCACACTAGGTAGAGAGGAGTCTTACGAATGTGACCAGCTGTGACGAGGACGGAGAGAGGTGGAAAAATCATGACATTCGTGTGAAGTAATTTGTAAATGGGGCTCCCTAAGCAGCAAAGCTGCTGGTAAGCAATTTTATTAACGAAATCTTTAGCTGTTTCCCAAATATTAATAACATACAACCAAAAACAATGCTCCGATGATGCTGATAAACCTACATGAATAAATGAAGCACCGATGATGCTGATAAACCTACATGAATAAACGAAGCACCGATGATGCTGATAAACCTACATGAATAAACAACGCTGCAATGATACTGATAAACCTATACTTGAATAAACGACGCTTCGATGATGCTGATAAACCTACATCAATAAACGACGCTCTATGATGCTGATAAACCTAGATCAATAAACAAAGCACCGATGATGCTGATAAACCTACATGAATAAACGAAGCACCGATGATGCTGATAAACCTACATGAATAAACGAAGCACCGATGATGCTGATAAACCTACATGAATAAACAAAGCACCGATGATGCTGATAAACCTACATGAATAAACAACACTCCAATGATACTGATAAACCTATACTTGAATAAACAACGCTTCGATGATGCTGATAAACCTACATCAATAAACGACGCTCTATGATGCTGATAAACCTAGATGAATAAACGAAGCACCGATGATGCTGATAAACCTACATGAATAAACGAAGCACCGATGATGCTGATAAACCTACATGAATAAACGAAGCACCGATGATGCTGATAAACCTACATGAATAAACGAAGCACCGATGATGCTGATAAACCTACATGAATAAACGAAGCACCGATGATGCTGATAAACCTACATGAATAAACGAAGCACCGATGATGCTGATAAACCTACATGAATAAACGAAGCACCGATGATGCTGATAAACCTACATGAATAAACGAAGCACCGATGATGCTGATAAACCTACATGAATAAACGAAGCACCGATGATGCTGATAAACCTACATGAATAAACAAAGCACCGATGATGCTGATAAACTTACATCAATAAACGACGCTCTATGATGCTGATAAACCTAGATGAATAAATTGCTAGACATAATATATATGTATGCTTTAAAATTACGTTTTCACTATTTAACTGGAATTTTGTCAGTATTTTAGGATTCTGACTTAAAGGAGCTTGGAACCAGTCTTATAATTGTTTTGAATGTCAGTTATTAAATACAGTATCAACCAAATTTAAAGTCTCTGACACGACGCCAAATGACGAAGTTGTCAATGCAAAGTGCGAAAGCTGACACTGTAAAATTTTCAATTAACTCTAAAATACCTTTAGAAAGAAAATAATTTTCTTAAAAATAACAACTGTGTGATTCGTGCTTAGACAATTATAAAGTTAAGGCGTATAGACTATCACTGACTATCACCATTAGGTTTTATTACACGTGAAAACAGATCTATCTGCTACGTTTATTTATTGCATTTAAAGTCTATTTCAAATAGAAAATGGCCGGCACATCCATAAAACGTACCTTGTAGCGTTATCGTAAGTTTTCCTAAAAAATTGTAATTTTATAAAACATAATTTTGTTAGTATTTAATAATCATATTATATTTACAATCATGATGTCTATTTCACCTGCGTGGATGTTTTTTTCGCGGTGCCCTAAAAAGTTGCCGAAGTATAACATCAAATATCTGCCAGTGAAAATCCCATCCAACTCATTCCAGCCATTTGAGAGATTAGTCGAAACATCCAGACAGACACATGGACAAAAAAGTTTTTTTTATATAAGTAACGTATATACTACTTTCATGTGCATTCAGTAAAAAGCTCCTATTTTCACATTACAAACCGACACTTTAATTTTATTTATCTGCATATAGATGTATAGATATAGATTTACGTAATTTCTCCCATACCGTCCTATTTGAATACGTAGAATGAACTCTTAATACGATATTCAAAGTTGACTATATAAAAAGGTTCCGTTGTAATTCTCTAATCAACAAGAGAGCATGTTTCTAAATAAGGTAAAATGTTGGATATTTTGCAGGTCTGTTGATAACAACCCCGGGGCTTACGCGCTCCTGTTTATATTCCTTACGAAGCGGGTTTACGTTTTGTTCGGGATCCTTGTATTTTCCTTTTTATTATTATAAAAAATAGAAAAAAACCATAACGTGTTTTCGTACGTTGTTATTTCAATAATAAAGGAATGAAAGGAATGAATTTAGTTATGTTGATGTTCGTGGTGTTAGAACTGTTAGTCCAAGTTTTTAATTATTTGTCAACATTATATGTAAGTATTCATATAAAACATATCTATCTTTCGCCTTTAGTATTTATTGATTTTGCCAATGTCATAGTAAAAGAGACAAGTATTATAGACGCTAATATAGTTGGCAGAATGAAGAAATATTGGTAGTCTGTAATCTTTTTCCAGAAACCTGAGGACAAGACAGCACAAATAGTTATGTTAGACTAACTACTTTATAGCTCTGTGAAGTTGGCACCTCGAGTTGCGAATTTTTAAAAGAACAATATCTCATTCGTTTGTCCATCGTTAGTCCACGTTTGCCCAGGAAAAATTTTCGTTTGCCCACCCTTGGTTCAAAAGTTATTGAACAAAAACTTTTTTTGAAAAAAGAAATTCCGGTTCTTCCCATATTTTCGCAAGGTTTAATGTTTTTTGCACTTGAATGGACTTTATCGTTAGCTGATCCAATGAACTCGATTGTCCAGGCAAAACTTTCGTTTGCCCACCCTTGGTTCAAAAGTTATTGAACAAAAACTTTTTTTGAAAAAAGAAATTCCGGTTCTTCCCATATTTTCGCAAGGTTTAATGTTTTTTGCACTTGAATGGACTTTATCGTTAGCTGATCCAATGAACTCGATTGTCCAGGCAAAAGTTTCGTTTGTCCACCCTCAAATCAAAAGTTATTTTTGAACAAACACTTTGTTTTGGAAAAAGTAATTTTTGTTCTTTCCATATTTTCGCGAGGTTTAATGTTTATGACACATGAATGGACATTATCGTTAGCTGATCCAATGAACTCGATTGTCCAGGCAAAAGTTTCGTTTGTCCACCCTCAGATCAAAAGTTATTATTGAACAAACACTTTGTTTTGGAAAAAGTAATTTTTGTTCTTTCCATATTTTCGCGAGGTTTAAAGTTCATGACACTCGAATGGGCTTTATCGTTAGCTGATCCAGTGAACTCGATTGTCCAGGCAAAAGTTTCGTTTGTCCACCCTCAGATCAAAAGTTATTTTTGAACAAAACTTTGTTTTGGAAAAAGTAATTTTTGTTCTTTCCATATTTTCGCGAGGTTTAATGTTTATGACACATGAATGGACTTTATCGTTAGCTGATCCAGTGAACTCGATTGTCCAGGCAAAAGTTTCGTTTGTCCACCCTCAGATCAAAAGTTATTATTGAACAAACACTTTGTTTTGGAAAAAGTAATTTTTGTTCTTTCCATATTTTCGCGAGGTTTAAAGTTCATGACACTCGAATGGGCTTTATCGTTAGCTGATCCAGTGAACTCGATTGTCCAGGCAAAAGTTTCGTTTGTCCACCCTCAGATCAAAAGTTATTTTTGAACAAACACTTTGTTTTGGAAAAAGTAATTTTTGTTCTTTCCATATTTTCGCGAGGTTTAATGTTTATGACACATGAATGGACTTTATCGTTAGCTGATCCAATGAACTCGATTGTCCAGGCAAAAGTTTCGTTTGTCCACCCTCAGATCAAAAGTTATTATTGAACAAACACTTTGTTTTGGAAAAAGTAATTTTTGTTCTTTCCATATTTTCGCGAGGTTTAATGTTTATGACACATGAATGGACTTTATCGTTAGCTGATCCAATGAACTCGATTGTCCAGGCAAAAGTTTCGTTTGTCCACCCTCAGATCAAAAGTTATTTTTGAACAAAACTTTGTTTTGGAAAAAGTAATTTTTGTTCTTTCCATATTTTCGCGAGGTTTAATGTTTATGACACATAAATGGACTTTATCGTTAGCTGATCCAATGAACTCGATTGTTCAGTCGAATCGAAATCGAGTTCACTGGATCAGCTAACGATAAAGTCCATTCATGTGTCATAAACATTAAACCTCGCGAAAATATGGAAAGAACAAAAATTACTTTTTCCAAAACAAAGTGTTTGTTCAAAAACTTTTGATCCTGGGGTGGACAAACGAAACTTTTGCCTGGACAATCGAGTTCATTGGATCAGCTAACGATAAAGTCCATTCATGTGTCATAAACATTAAACCTCGCGAAAATATGGAAAGAACAAAAATTACTTTTTCCAAAACAAAGTGTTTGTTCAAAAATAACTTTTGATCTGAGGGTGGACAAACGAAACTTTTGCCTGGACAATCGAGTTCACTGGATCAGCTATCGATAGAGTCCATTGGAGTGTAATATACAATAAACCTCGCGAAAATATGGAAAGAACAAAAATTACTTTTTCCAAAACAAAGTGTTTGTTCAATAATAACTTTTGATCTGAGGGTGGACAAACGAAACTTTTACCTGGACAATCGAGTTCACTGGATCAGCTATCGATAGAGTCCATTGGAGTGTAATATACAATAAACCTCGCGAAAATATGGAAAGAACAAAAATTACTTTTTCCAAAACAAAGTGTTTGTTGAATAATAACTTTTGATCTGAGGGTGGACAAACGAAACTTTTGCCTGGACAATCGAGTTCACTGGATCAGCTATCGATAGAGTCCATTCGAGTGTAATAAACAATAAACCTCGCGAAAATATGGAAAGAACAAAAATTACTTTTTTCAAAACAAAGTGTTTGTTCAATAATAACTTTTGATCTGAGGGTGGACAAACGAAACTTTTGCCTGGACAATCGAGTTCACTAGATCAGCTAACGATAAAGTCCATTCATGTGTCTTAAACATTAAACCTCGCGAAAATATGGAAAGAACAAAAATTACTTTTTCCAAAACAAAGTGTTTGTTCAATAATAACTTTTGATCTGAGGGTGGACAAACGAAACTTTTGCCTAGACAATCGAGTTCATTGGATCAGCTAACGATAAAGTCTATCCATATGTCTTAAACATTAAACCTCGCGAAAATATGGAAAGAACAAAAATTACTTTTTCCAAAAAAAAGTGTTTGTTCAATAATAACTTTTGATCTGAGGGTGGACAAACGAAACTTTTGCCTGGACAATCGAGTTCACTGGATCAGCTATCGATAGAATCCATTCGAGTGTAATAAACAATAAACCTCGTGAAAATATGGAAAGAACAAAAATTACTTTTTCCAAAACAAAGTGTTTGTTCAATAATAACTTTTGATCTGAGGGTGGACAAACGAAACTTTTGCCTGGACAATCGAGTTCACTGGATCAGCTATCGATAGAATCCATTCGAGTGTAATAAACAATAAACCTCGTGAAAATATGGAAAGAACAAAAATTACTTTTTCCAAAACAAAGTGTTTGTTCAATAATAACTTTTGATCTGAGGGTGGACAAACGAAACTTTTGCCTGGACAATCGAGTTCACTGGATCAGCTAACGATAAAGTCCATTCATGTGTCTTAAACATTAAACCTCGCGAAAATATGGAAAGAACAAAAATTACTTTTTCCAAAACAAAGTGTTTGTTCAATAATAACTTTTGATCTGAGGGTGGACAAACGAAACTTTTGCCTAGACAATCGAGTTCATTGGATCAGCTAACGATAAAGTCTATCCATATGTCTTAAACATTAAACCTCGCGAAAATATGGAAAGAACAAAAATTACTTTTTCCAAAAAAAGTCTTTGTTCAATAATAACTTTTGATCTGAGGGTGGACAAACGAAACTTTTGCCTGGACAATCGAGTTCACTGGATCAGCTATCGATAGAATCCATTCGAGTATAATAAACAATAAAACTCGTGAAAATATGGAAAGAACAAAAATTACTTTTTCCAAAACAAAGTGTTTGTTCAATAATAACTTTTGATCTGAGGGTGGACAAACGAAACTTTTGCCTGGACAATCGAGTTCACTGGATCAGCTATCGATAGAATCCATTCGAGTATAATAAACAATAAAACTCGTGAAAATATGGAAAGAACAAAAATTACTTTTTCCAAAACAAAGTGTTTGTTCAATAATAACTTTCGATCTGAGGGTGGACAAACAAAACTTTTGCCTGGACAATCGAGTTCACTGGATCAGCTAACGATAAAGCCCATTCGAGTGTCATGAACTTTAAACCTCACGAAAATATGGAAAGAACAAAATTTACTTTTTCCAAAACAAAGTGTTTGTTCAATAATAACTTTCGATCTGAGGGTGGACAAACGAAACTTTTGCCTGGACAATCGAGTTCACTGGATCAGCTAACGATAAATTCCATTCATGTGTCATAAACATTAAACCTCGCGAAAATATGGAAAGAACAAAAATTACTTTTTCCAAAACAAAGTGTTTGTTCAATAATAACTTTTGATCTGAGGGTGGACAAACAAAACTTTTGCCTGGACAATCGAGTTCACTGGATCAGCTAACGATAAAGCCCATTCGAGTGCCATGAACTTTAAACCTCACGAAAATATGGAAAGAACAAAATTTACTTTTTCCAAAACAAAGTGTTTGTTCAATAATAACTTTCGATCTGAGGGTGGACAAACGAAACTTTTGCCTGGACAATCGAGTTCATTGGATCAGCTAACGATAAAGTCCATTCATGTGTCATAAACATTAAACCTCGCGAAAATATGGAAAGAAAAAAAATTACTTTTTCCAAAACAAAGTGTTTGTTCAATAATAACTTTTGATCTGAGGGTGGACAAACGAAAATTTTGCCTGGACAATCGAGTTCATTGGATCAGCTAACGATAAAGTCCATTCAAGTGCAAAAAACATGAAACCTTGCGAAAATATGAGAAGAACCGGAATTTCTTTTTTCAAAAAAAGTTTTTGTTCCATAACTTTTGAACCAAGGGTGGGCAAACGAAACTTTTGCCTGGACAATCGAGTGCATTGGATCAGCTAACGATAAAGTCCATTCGAGTGCAAAAAACATGAAACCTTGCGAAAATATGGGAAGAACCGGAATTTCTTTTTTCAAAAAAAGTTTTTGTTCAATAACTTTTGAACCAAGGGTGGGCAAACGAAAATTTTTCCTGGGCAAACGTGGACTAACGATGGACAAACGAATGAGATATTGTTCTTTTAAAAATTCGCAACTCGAGGTGCCAACTTCACAGAGCTCTACTTTATAAGAATATATTGTTAAGTGATAAGAATTTACATATAATCATTTAATCAATATATGCTTACTATAAACTAAAGTCAGAAGGATATTAATATTAATTGGGCGAGGCATATCATGGGGTAGAATATCATATAGGGGTGAAACTAAATTTGGACAGTAAAAGAAAATATGTTTCAAAGGACCTTCAGCAAGAACACATTCACACAGAGAATGATCACGTTATATATAACATAGTAATTATATACACGTATATCCGTAAGGAAAAATAAAACTGAATATTCCGATTATAATATTTGCTATATGTTTTTTATTGGATGAGTTCAGCAGGCAGGTAAACGGTCCACCTGGTGGAAAGCCCTTACCGATAGTAAAATCAACGGTGCGACCAATGCGCTGCCGCTCTCTAAAGGGCGTCTGGAACCTGGCCACTAATGCTTGAACACAACTCAAGGTTGTTATAGCGGCACTGTAAACCTTGTTTTTCATACAAGATAGATTTTAATTAAATTGTGTCTTTAGATGATTAATACAAAATAAGTTCTACTGTAATATCTAACTTTAGACATGACTAAGATATTTAAACATCATTAAATAGTATGTGAAGTCGTGGTAGCGTAATGGCCAGCGCACGCGTCCCAAACCCAAAGGGCGCGGGTTCGATCCTGGCAGGAACGCATGCACCACTTAAGGTGTTTTCTGACTTAATGTGCATATTGTTACAATTACCACGTGCTAATAACGGTGAAGGAAAACATCGTGATGCAACCTGCACATCGAGATAACCGATGTGTCAAACCTGCCAAACCGCCTTGGACAAGCAGGGCGGGTATACCGTCCATTCCCCTACCGTCGGAGGCCCGAGCCCAGCAGTTAGACAGTTATGGGCTGTTGTTATATATATATATATATATATATATATATATATATATATATATATATATATGTCGGAGGGAAGCTTTAATTGGACGTATCGTTGACTGGATGTATAACGCACAATATCATTTGTTTACATTTTAATTACTTCTAAAATTCTTAATGTAATTTAATTTGATTTGTTGAATGTTTCTATAACTTAAAGATCGTTCTAACCTAATAAAAGTTATGAATATTGTAATTTAATAAACGACCAATCAGAGCAGAGCATATGGCGGAGCGGGGTCAGCGCCCTCTATACTTTGAGTAATATCTACTTGGGTAGACTGAGGAGTTTTTGTGACACATTTGGTTGGTGGCAACAGGTCGAGTTGGACCATGGTGTATTTTAAAGAAAGTATTGAAGCTGGAAGTATGAGCGGGTGCCCTGAACCCGCTGCTCGGTCTAAACTATGTCATAATGTTGATCAAATCTAAATTAAAAGTGTATAAACCGTGGCTATTGTGTTTTATGCTCGCATTTTATCCTGATGACGCCCACTAAACCTGCAATAACTAAAGAATATATATATATAGTATGTACTCGTAATTCATTGTAAAATTTCTGTTGGTAATGGTAGCCATCCAGAGGTGAGAAATACCCTATCAATTGTCTGTGGCTCGTTTTGTCGTCTCTAAGAACAGGCTGCCTGGCCGCAGCAAATTTTATTGTTACGAATTTGTGGGATGTCAATTAAAATGCTGTTGTAATTATCACAAAGTTTATTAGAAGTACACACACGTTATTCGCCGTTCTTACAGACAAAACCGAATGCAACAGAACCAGACCGTAAAGCAGAAAATCGTTATAACATAAATCTCGCAAAATCTGTCGTTCTAGGATACTCGCTCCGAAAGTATACTAGGCAATACCTCGATCGCAGAAACCCAACGGACTCGTTTCCCGACTAACCGACCTTATATATTTATAAAATAGCCTAGCAATATACCCATTACCCACTGGTCCTTAGAATCCTTAATTTGTAAGCTTCTATGAATGCACATAGAATGCAAACAATAGACAGAAAGATTTATGACGTCTTTCCGGGAGGCGTACAAAGAGATTAGGCGAACAATAGATCACTCAAATTCAAAAGGGCAATAAAACACCTACAACAGACTGGTTCGCAACAGTATTATTTTTCTGTTCCTACATGGATAATATTGTTACGAGCTACACAGGACTCGAATTAAAATGCCGTTGGAATTACTATAGAATTAATTAGAACTATACAAACACGTATAATATAGGTACAAATATAACTAGACACAACTAGTACTAACTGCACGATTCAATAACACGCGCAAAGTCCGTCACTATATCACTTGTCGAATCTATGTCTTGCTCGTATGGTAATCCTCGCTTGACTGCCTCTCTGCGCATTGGGCCATTGCTTTATAATGCAGCGATGCCGTCCCTGGCAAGCTTCGACGCCATGCAATAACAACAAGGATTAGCTCGACACTAATGACGGCCATAAAACAAGTACAATAACAATATAACGCTTGTCTTAATTACAAATTATAAACACAAAGTAAACAAATAATTCCTAAATGCGGGGAGGTAATAAACTGCGCTTTACGACAGGCAGGTGTGCGTATTTCTTTGTCTGTATGTAACAATATTATTATGTACTGTAAGTACAATATATTTAATAGCGAAGATGATCGTGGGAAGTATTTTATATGCCTTAAAATTAATTATTAACTGCTATTTTGATCCTGCAAAGAAATGCATAGTTATAAGAGTATAGGGAGTTATATATAGATAATAAATAAGAGTAATATAAAGCAAAAAATAAGCCTTTATCGCATGGTGAGAAATGTATTAGTAACATGAAACGGTCGAAAACTTATACGGTATATACCCTATTCCCGACACGACAAAGCAAATGTGTTTACCAAGGGCCCTTATGCGGCTCGCGGTTTTTCCCTTTTTACCCTACAGTGGCTTAGCAAAAAGGAGGTTAGTGATTCTGATTGACCACCATATAGGTACCGTTAAGTGAAATGAACATTAGTTGAAAGTATTTTATAAACACAACAAGGCAATACAAAAGGCAGACGTATCGCTTAAAGAAAGAAGAAAAGAAAGAAAGAAAAACTTTATTTGAAGAAATAGCGACGTAGTTGCATTTCTAATACATTATTATAGACAGAGCATAATTTGAGAATTTTATGCCGCATTTTCAGCAAACAAGATTTGCACTCAGCATATCGTTGTGCCGGAATTATATCCGACACAGCGCTGATTTTCAGTACAAAAGAAATCTAAAATCTATATATATATATATATATATATATATATATATATATATATATATATATATATATATATATATATATATATAAAAGAAAGTCGTGTTAGTTACACTATTTATAACTCAAGAACGGCTGTGCCACTTTAGCTGAAAATTGGTGGGGAGGTAGCTTAGAACCAGGAGACGGACATAGGATACTTTTTATCCCGTTGGAACCGGTAGGTGGCGCTGAGATCGGGTTCTATAATCCTCCTAATCACCTGGACCGATTTCGGTGATTTTGTTTTTGGGCGTTTGAGTGGGTCCCCGGATGGTTTAGATTCGCAATTAGAACCGGTAGGTGGCGCTGAGATCGGGTTCTAGAATCCTCCTAATCATCTGGACCGATTTTGGTGATATTGTTTATGTGTTCCCCGGATGGTTTAAATCCATAATTGTGACCGATAGGTGGCGCTGGGACCGGGTCCTAGATTTCATTTTTTTAGAGCAGGACAACGTCTGCCGGGGCCGCTAGTAAATTATATAATAAAACTACGTTTTAACGGATTTAAGCACGGTAATTTCCGGCCGTGGTCACGGCCACTGAAAAGCGGCCGAAACGTCGGAATAACCAAAATCAAATACATTACCGCGCTTAAAACCATTAAAACGTAGTTTTATTATGTATACAAGTCGCGAAAACTTAAGCAAAAAAAGTATTTAAAAATAATTAAAGAAATCTTTTATAGCCAACCTAACGCAATGTCGTGATGAAAGAACAAAACTTTCAAAGTCAGTCACATTTATATGTATGAATTATATTTAACGGTTGTAAACAGCCGATGACTATCTGTATACAAATAAAAAATTTACAACAGTTTCAGGGGCTATGTCTCAATTAATGGGTGTTTTTAGGAGGCTGAAATGTTTATAGTAACGGTCAGAAAATGCTCGTTAATCTTCGAAACTAGCGTTGTTAATGTCTTTCTTAATAAACTTGAGCAAATACTATGATTGACAGTAATAAAATACTTAATATCCCAGGATTACAAACATAGATAATGCGATGCGGACAAATATTACAATAAATTCTAATATTTTACAAGCTTTTATTTAACTTGCAATGGATGTACCTATGTATGTATGTATGTAAATTCAGGTGGAATCTTACAAGTTAAATTTGACCAACTTCCCGGTTTCCGATTGAGGTGAAATTTTGCACGCATATATATACCGGTGACAATGCAATAATATGGTACCATGGAGCTCATCTGATCATGGAGTCGGAAGGTGGCCATAGGAACTCCTGTAATAAACAAGATAGAACCGTCGTGTTTGGGCTCCTTTTACTTGTCTTGGCTAGCTGCTACATGACATCCAGGATTTTAAAAGCTTGTCTTTAAAAAAAAGTTATTTACATACAAAACAGGCAATAAAATAATATCATACAACTTCTAAAATATCATCATATATTTTTCAAACACTAATTAATGCGATATTTGACTCCTTTTATTTAGTAATAAGGTAGTCCTTATGACGTCATAAATAGGTGCGCTGGCTGCGACTTTCTGTAAGTTTATAAGAAGTATCTAAATTGCTTTGACTGTTCGCTTCCCTATTAAATACTACATATAACGTAGTAGTACTCTTATTGGCTACTTAGACATTTTGGTAAAAACGGGACCCTTATGAAATAGTTATGTATGTCCGTCCGTGTCTATCTTTGACACTGTCATTTTACTCGACAACTGTCATTTAATGGAGTGTTACTATAAAATTCAGTTTATAAATCTTAAACAAAAGCACAACATAGTAACTTTATATTTGAGTCAATAAGTAGCAATTTTGGCTTGTCGCTTGGCTGTCTATCTAGGAGTGTTAATGTCAACACTTATGTATGGAGGTGAAAGTTGGGCATTGCACAAAAAGCATGAAAGTAGGATAAACGCAGCCGAAATTAGAAGTATATGTGAGGTAAGGAATAGTGTTATAAGATAAAGTTCTGGATCGGAAGAAGATGTAACAACAAGAATCGATAAATCAATGTTGAAGTGGTTTCGGCACGTAGAGAGAATGGATGAAAATGGAATCGCAAAACAAGTGTATAACAAGCATTGGGAATGGTAGTGTTGGTACCGGTAGACCGATGTACACACCTTTATCAAATAGCAGAAGTATTAAAAAGAGGTTAGGTAAAAAGCATCGCAAAATACGTGCACGTATGAAGAGGTTAATTAAAGTAGATGAAGCAAAGGTCGTTTGTCAAGATCGTCGCAAGTGGAGATCATAGTCACTGCCTACCCTCCCATGGCCACCCCCCATGAGGGAAACTATTATGAAATCACAAATAGCAATAAAAAGTATATCGCCGTCCAGTAACGTTTGAATTTGTATTGAAAAATTATGAAAAAAGATCAATGTGCTAGAGCTAAAAAAGATTTTCAATGAAAATTGATGTGAACGAGATTCACTAAGTATGTTTTGAGACATGGATTATTTGCGATTAAACACTTTTGACTAATTCGTAAATTATAAAACCAGTAAACATTATCATCACCTGCATGAAATCTTTCACTATGCGTGGTCTAGCACACATTACCAATTTTATATTTTGAAATTAGAACTGCACAGAAGAGCACTATTATATAAGTTCCCACCAACAACTTATCACACAATCACATATATGACAGTAATAGTATTTTTTTATCGTACATGAAGGATAGACGCAATGTATTTCAGGTCAGCTAATAAGTATGACTGACGCCAAACAACGAAGCTTTTGTTTCTAGTCAATACATAATATTACATTGACATGCATTGCACAGTCACAATAGTATTACTTAAGAACAATGAATATTGTATAACTTATTGTATTTTAAACTAATAATCATAGGATAAGCTTATTTACTCGTGTCCACCTTGACACCACTCCCGGCAAAATTCACGTGGGTGGGATATAGAGTATCACAGATTTCATGACACAATCGCTATCGATTAGTGAAGATATTACATTGGAGTCGATGTTTTTTTCAACCGGGCTACTTGTAATCGCTCTCGAGAAAATTCGTGGGACATAAAGTACCGCAAAAACCGCAAGGAAATCGGCCCAGTAGTTTTTACGTGAATTCCGAACAAACAAATATACACAAAAAATCTAAGAAGACCACAATTTTATAACATTATAAATACGTATTACGAGTATAGCAAATTTTGACAGAATAAAACTGTACACCTAAAATAAAAATAAATGAAGCTTAATTACTTTTTTATTACGTCGTTTACTGGCAATATTCAGTTTTAAAAATAGAATCCCAATAAAATCGAAATGGTATTCTCGTGTGTTCTAAATTAAAATAAAGCTGATAGATCTGTATCATGTGATTGGAGATTCGTTGTTAAGCGTCTTGTTATCGACATGGATTTTATTTTCTGGGTAATATAACTGAAATTTATTAAATCTAATGACTAGAAAAATCCGAACAATTTTATTCAATGACTTATTGACGGGTGAAATGTAATTGGCAGTTGAAACATTTGTTCGAATAATGGTTATATTTTATTAAAAATAATATTTTGGCTTGTATCAAAAAAATAATACAGTTTAATTAATATTTATTTTTTGTATATTACACCATAAGTCTTTCTCGATTACAAGCCATCAAGTAGAATTTCTCTTAAATGCTACAATCATACGAAACATGTCGTGTTTTGAGTTATCATAAAAACATCTTGGCGTCATTCAAAGACCTTAGTGTTTTGAGGCTCAAAGTGAAACTTTACTATACATCAGACAAGGCTGTATGGAAGTTCAATGCTTGCCATTGAATCGAATACTACTGCCTCTATGGAGTTTTTGGCGGGAACTGAAAAGAGAAGTCGTGCTCTGCAGTTTTATTTTCTAAAAATGTGTAAAAAAAATGAACAATAGTTGTAGGATATTGATAGTTTTTGAGTACATAGTAATTATGTGTTTTTGTGATAAATGTGAACTGTATAGTCAAATGTGGCCTTTGAGTTGTCACAAGAACTCCGTTGAATGGCTTCAATTGATAACCTAGAGTTCAGCTGAGCTATATACATAGGCTTAAGAAAATGAAGAAACTATTTTGTAACCTTAAACCTGGGTTTAAGGCCTTGCTGCCAGGCCATGGCATAGGCCTAAAAAAAACTACCTCTATCGATAGACAAAATTCGACAAAGTAGAAAACTGCAGGCCGTCATGCCTAATACCTAGTAGAATACCGTTGTGAAAAAAGTAAACAAGGCTAAGGAAACTGTTGGTGAAATAGCATCACGGAATAAATCTTGGCCGGGAATGCAATAACCTTAACTGCTTGGCAATCTCATGTTGGAGCACTTTTCCTTAAGCGAAGTATTTAGAAAATTACCCGATTTATTGTTTAATTTTCTTACGTAGGTTTTTTTTTTACAAAGTGGAAATATACAATAATCCTTTGATAATAATAAAATAAGGTGAATAATAGTTTGTTTACATTCTTTCTTTATTCCCCTCCACATGATTAAATATAAAATGTACATGATATTCTGTATATTAAGTACTTATTCCTAAAAATTGTGATACAATAAGATAAGGGGTCTAAATCCACACTATAAAAGTTCAAGTAACAAAAATATCATGATATTGTTACGAGTTGCAGGACTCGAATTAAAATGCCGTTGGAATTATTATAGATTTTACTGGAACTATACAAACACGTATAACACAGGTACAAATATAACTGAACACAATCAGTCCAAACGTGATGCACGATTCAATAAAACGCGCAAAGTCCGTCACTAAGTTGATTACCGAATGTACATGTCTTGCTTCGCTTGTGGTTATCGCTAGTCTGTCTCGTCCCTCAATTGGGGCATTGCTTTATACTGTACAAATACAATATGTCTTCTCGGCCTCGTGGACTGAATTTCTTAGAATCACACCTGGCATAAAAAATTACAATACACAATCAGCACTTTTTCTAATCACAAATTTTAAACACAAAGTAAACAAAAGAAGTCCAAATACCGAAAAGGTAATAAAGTCTCTCTTTATAAAATTCATGTATTCATAGCCACAATAGATAGTAATGGAAAAAATAAAATAATATAATAATCGTGTGCAGTCTATCAGCTATGAAAGTCCCGAAGTAGGATTCAGCCTGTAAATTACAGTTGACTTTGGCAACAAAGGGCGGTGTTATCGCTAAAAAGCGAACTCTTCCAGACAACCCCAAAAATGAAGGCATACTATTAAAACATCTTTCCTATCTTCTTCTATTATTTTTTTAATAGTGTAAAATATAAAATTATCTGCTCACAAATAACTACTGATTATTATAGCTTATCTTGGGTTAGTGACTCGTATTGATTAACCCTAACATTGATCATGATTTCTCTGATGGTAAAGGCCGAAAAACCTTTTAATTTTAAATAAACTCGGATATTTATCGATTAGTGTTGGTTGATCCTAAGAGTTACCGTAGTGCGGGCCTTTACCGTAACAATATGTTACGGTAAAAGCCCGCACTAGCCAGGTGTTTTGGATTATGTCGACTATAATAAGGGCACATTGCATTTGTGCAGTATAAAACGATGGCCTGATTGAGGGAGGGGGGCAGTCGAGCGAGAACGATCAAGGCGAGACGTGTGTACATTCGGTAATCTATTAGTTACGGACTTTGCGCGTTTTATTGAATTACGACCTTCTGCATTACGTTTGTATTTGTTGTGTTCGGTTATATTTGTACGTGTTTGTATAGTTCTAACAAACTCTATAATAATCCTAACAGCATTTTAATTCCAGTCCCGGTAAACTCGTAACAAAATGCATACCTTTTCGTGTGAAACTAATACGAGCCATAAGTTTACCGGTGTTTCGTGTCCTGGCTGACATTTTTATGGAAGACCCCAACGGAAGGCTCTGAGCACCTTTCCGGCTATGCCGAAAATGTATAAAAGGTACACAAACGATACTTTTCCCGTTACCCCAAACAATAAAGTCTCCTTGTAGTGCGTTTTTTTTTTACCATTACAATCTCGAAATCTTCAAGTCACGAGTAAATGAATAGGTAAGTGTGCTCCACCCTAGACTGCGTCATCACTCAGCATCAGGTGACACAGTGGTCAAAAGTAAACCTATAAATTACTTTCTAATATACTAGCTTCTGCCCGCGACTTCATCCGCGTGGAATAGTAAAAAAAAAAATAAGTTACAAAACCCCCGATTTTTAAACATTCTTTATTGGTGCTCCGCTTCTATTGGCCTTAGCGTGATGATATTTAGCCTATAGCCTTCCTCAATAAATGGGCTATCTAACACTGAAAGAATTTTTCAAATTAGACCAGTAGTAGTTCTTGAGATTAGCGCGTTCAAGCAAACAAACTCTTCAGCTTTATATACTCGTATTATTATAATATTTAAATTATGTAAATAACTTCGTTTTTTTGCGATTTTTTTCTAAAATTTAATACAAAATAATATTTCCTTTTAACGTTCAACCAACATGTGGCGCTGTCAGGAAATTTCGCATGGCCCGCTTTGTTGCCTCGCAGTCCATTGGATATTGAATAACAAATTTTTAAGGTTTCCCTTTGTGGGGAGTCGCGCTCGTATACCGGGTATTACAGAGTCTCTATCGGCTTGTTACGTTCTTTCACAGAGAACTTGTGGTATCATCAAGTTATTCTAAAAATAAATATTTAGTAGATTTTATCCTGTAATTCATATATATACTTACTCATATGTATATGTGGACACATATGAGTACACTTAATACATACTGTTACGATCTACAGGACTCGAATTAAAATGCCGTTGGAATTACTATAGAATTTATTAGAACTACACAAACACGTATAAAACAGATACAAATATAACTGGATACAACCAGTACAAACTGCACGATTCAATAACATGCGCAAAGTCCGTCACTATATCGCTTATTGAATGTACTCGTCGTGCTTTGATCGTGGGTCTCGCTAAACTGCCCCAACCCTCCGTTCGGGCATTTTTTTATAGTAAACTGTACAATACAACAATAGACTGCGTGGACTGAGTTTTTCCAACAAAACGTAATCTGCACATCTGGTTAATTATTCATGCGAACGGCCATAAACGAAAACAATAACAATAGGCTATTGTATAATTGCAAATTTTAAACACAAAGTAAACAAAAGAAGCCCAAATGCGGGAAGCGTAATAAACCAGGTGCGCATTTCTTTGTCGGCATGTAACAATACGTTCGTTTCATAGCGTGAAGAGATATAATGCTTCCCAGCGAAGTTCGTTGGAATACCGATATTTAAATATCAAAATATCGGATTCTGATATATAATTGATACATATCGAATATACTTAAATCATATGGTGTACATACTTACATAGATATTGCAAGTGCCCTTTGATTTATACCCAAACATTTGTATACATTAAGGGCCGCTTGCATAAAGTTGCTTAAATTTATTTAAGAAACACAAAACGTATTTAACACCCTTAAATATAATTAGCGTCTTGCACAACGCAAAATTTGCCGCTAAATATGTTTAAAGAACTGTCAATACGTTTAGTGTAAAACGTATTTAGGCAGTTAAATATGATTAACCAATTTTATTTAAAGGCGATCGTTATGCAAGCGGCCCTTAATATTTTCTAAACCCTGCGTGAATAACCGAGAAAACTTTTAAAAACGTTCGTTTATGTATTAAGCAGTAACAGTTTTGACTTAAAGAAAGTATATATTGAATAATAATATTAGACAGACTTGAATATCATTTCACACCTGCAGTTTATTACCTTTCGGCATTTCGACTTGTTTTATTTACTTTTGGCATTATTTATAATCGTTTGTTAAACTTTAAGAAACTGCTCAGCAACTGATTAGTGAAAATCTTACCCATAAACTCCTCTTTAGTCGAAAATTTTGGGTACCACCTACGTTAATCATTCAAATTTCGTTTGTTTGTGTTCCTCATAGGTAAACAACAGGTAATACACGTTTATAACTGAAAAAAGATATTAATTGATTAGGTTTGATTCTGATTCTCTTACTTAAGAGATGCCTAATCGTTTCTTAACGAGATTATTATAAGTAAGGCCGCAAGTGTTTAAAATTTGTAGTTAGAAAAACGGCCCATTGTGTATGTAATCTTTTATGGTAGGTAGTCATTAGCCAGGTGTGATTCTAAGTAATTCAGTTTGCGCGGCCGAGAGACATATTGTAATTTTGCAGTATAAAGCAATACCCCAATTGAGAGATTGGCAGCCGAGCGATAAGCACTAGCGAAGCAAGACGTGTGTACTACATTCGGTAATCTATTTAGTGACGGACTTTGCGCGTGTTATTATATTTGTACCTGTGTTATACGTGTTTGTATAGTTCTTATATATTCTATAGTAATTCTAACGGAATTTTAATTCGAGTCCTGCAACTCGTAACAGTTTATATACGAGGAAAGGGTAAATAAACTTGGCCTTGTTCAAAAAGTTATAATTAATAACAAATAATGAAGTTTCTGTTTTGATCACCCAGTTTCTTGTTCATTAATTAAGCAGCAGCCTTGATATTTTTTATTGTCTAGTGTTTCTCAAAGGAAAAATTAAATAGCTTCTGCTTCCTTTTTTTCTTATAGGGAAACGGTTCACTTGACTTTGCTTTTATTTTGAAAATACAGGTAGACTCTAATTTTATTTATAGACTAGCTGTACCCGGCAGACGTTGTCCTGGCTTTAAAAAATAAAAAACTAGAACCCGATTCCAGCGTCATCTACAGCGAGGTAATGTAGCCAGACTTTTGGACACGTTTCCAACTGACAGCGATCTGGCACTAGATTTTATAGTGTTACGAGCTTCATAGGACTCGAATTAAAATGCCGTTGAAATTACTATAGAGTTTATTAGAACTGTACAAACACGTATCAAACAGGTACAAATATAACTGGATACAACCAGTACAAACTGCATGATTCAATAACACGCGCATAGTCCGTCACTATATCGCTCATCGAATGTACGTCTTACTCGTATCGTAATCCTCGCTTGACCGCCTCACCCCTCCGTTCGGGCACTGTTTTATAGTAAACTGTATATAATACAACAATCGACTGCGAGGACTGAGTTTTACCAAGAAAACTTAATCTGCCCACCTGGTTAACTATTCCTGCAAACGGTCATAAACCAAAACAATAACAATAAACTATTGTCTAATTGCAAATTTTAAACACAAAGTAATCAAAAGAACACCAAATGCGACAAAGGTAATAAACTGCGTTTTATGACAGGCAGGTGTTCACCTTTGCCAGCATGTAACAATAGTATAATTTCAATGTGTATATATAGTTTTACTTAATTAGGAAATTAATAAAATGTGTATGCTATTATTATTAATTCGGTACGAAAATATAAGTTGACCACGTCACAGCCTTACTATATCTATAAAAAAAAAAATATATCAACCGAAATTATTCGTTTCGACGCGAATTTAACGTATATTTGTAGTATTATATGATTACCGAAAAACCGAAAAAACAAATTTTCATATAAGCTATCAAATAAAGTAGAAACGAAGTCATCCACTGAAATGGATGTCGTTGAAAACTCAATAATAATAAAAATATTCATAAAAGCTTTCTATAATTCAAGTGAGCGCAATGCATTTACGTAACGAGCCCATTTATACTGGGACCTTTTCATTTTGATATAATATCAGTCCATACACGTCCCACGGCTACCACGCCTCGTTCCTCCATTTCTGAAGGCATTGTACTGCGTAAACCTATTTCTTGTTGAGGTAGGATACTGCCGGATAACCAATAAAACCACCTCCCATTACCCGAGATAGAGTCGCAAGATGTTAGCTAAGGCGACACTGCGACCCTGGAAGGTAAGCCTACGTTCATCAGTTTACAGGGAGCAGAATTTTTATTAAGGGCGTCGACGCTATACGATATTAAAAAAAAACAAAAAACACATAGCAAAAAAGACAATTTAAAAGTAATGCACTAAAACGATCGAAACAAGATATATATATGTATATATAACGGCTTGTGTCCAAATTCGTTTTCCATGTCAATAAATCAAGTGTTTGTACCACGCACTCACTTTTAATTAACTAAAAGTTATCGATACTATAAAGACGTAAAATTTGTGAGTTTGTGACGTTGTAGGGGGTAATCTACTAAACCAATTTTGATAATTCTTTTATCAGTGGAAAGCTACATTATTACTGAGTGACATACATAGGGTATATTTGATTGTGATTATTAATAAGTATTTTTTAATTTTCTTCTAATGCCCAGCGAAGTGGGCACGGGTCAGCTAGTTTCTAATAAATTCAAAATAAAAACGGCACTTGATTCCTTCCAGTCATTAGATGAAGCTGTGCCCCTTCTCCCTTCTTTCATCCTTCAAAATCAACTAACATTTCGTATGTCAAGTGAAATGATATTCTAGTAAAACTACGTTTTAACGGTTTTAAGCGCGGTAATTTATTTGATTTAGGTTTATCCGACGTTTCGGCCGCTTTTCAGTGGCCGTGGTCACGGAAGACAAAGATGACATTTGTCAAACGTGTATTGTCAAAGTTTTTATTCAGCCTACCGCCAACTTGTTCATTTTAATTATTTAGTTTTAAATTTTGTTTATGGATATTATTTACTCTATGGGAGCCTAATCTCATTTACCACCGCTTCACAACATGTTGTTTTTTTTCCTTCCACTCATTTTAATATTATATATAAAAAAATTAGAACTAGGCATGTTTGCTGAAGAGTTTCTTGCGCCGCTTCTTCTCTTCAAGCCACAACATGTTGTGAAGCGGTAGTAAATTAGATTAGGCTCCCATAGAGTAAATAATATCCATAAACAAAATTTAAAACTAAATAATTAAAATGAACAAGTTGGCGGTAGGCTGAATAAAACTGAAACTTCTTTATCGACGTTGGAAAAAAATTTACCATCACATTTTTCGGTTACCTGTCAGGCGTCACGCCATCAACAACTCGTTGCGTAGCGTTTTAATTATCAAAGCAGGACAATGTCCGCCTGATACACTATTATTTATATAAAAGTGATTGTATACGCATTGGGCTTACGTATGTACTCGCAGGCCATGCAAGCGAGATAATGAAGGCACTGGTGTATACATAGTGTTACGAGTCGCGAGACTTGAATTTAAGTGCCGTTAGAATTACTATAGAGTTTAGAATTAATCAAACACGTATAGCACAGGTACAAATATAACCGAACACAACAAGTCCAAAAAGCAGAAAGTCATAATTACATAAAACGCGCAAATTCCATCACTAAAATATTCCCGATAGTAGTACACACGTCTTGCTGGGTCGTGGTTATCGCTCGACTGTCGTCCCTCAATTGGGGCATTGCTTTATACTTCACAGATGCAATATGTCTGCCCGGCCGTGTGACCCAATTTCCTAGAATCTAAGTTCGCTTTAATCCGACACACCTGGCTAATAACTACCATAAAAGATTACAATACAACAATGGACTGTTCTCTAGAATAATTAGTAAACGCATGCCAATAAATAAGTAAACAAAAGAAGTCCAAATGCCGAAAGGTAATAAAATGTGTTTTACAGGTATGCAGGTCTGAATTTGTTTTTTGTCGGTGTCTAGGTCGTAACAATAGATTTATTACTTTGGATACTAAAATTAAAAACAAAACATTCCTATAATACTAACTCATAAATTATAATTTGGGACCAGAACTGTCTAAGTAGTGCGTGAAGCAGATAACGTCAACAACGGCGCGTGAGCTCACGACAATGTAATATATAGGGAGGTGTCACTGTAGTGATTAATTGCTGTAAGTTTCAGCGATAGACCCATACAACTCGATTCATACCGTACATACCTTTCGTAGGTAGTAAAAACATGTCCTTTTACAACGGCAAAAACTTCGGACACGTATCTTGTAATAACCATTTATTTTTAGAATAAATGTAACAAGAATGTTTAATTCTTTTTTAACTTTTTTAATGGCAGGAGTTCAGCAGACAGGCAGACGGCTCGCTTGATGGAAAGCGGTTACCATCGCCTTTGGACTTTTGCAACACCAAAGGTGCTACAAATGCGCTGCTGTTCTCTTAAGGGAGACTGGAACCTGGTCACTAATGCCGGAACACAACTCAAGGTTGTTATGTCTTTATCGTAAATACACACATACAATACTCCTCATTGTACAGTCGCGGTATGAAAAGGTTCGTCACCTTAAAATCGACTTTTCTTGCCAGGGGTTCAAGAAACAATTTTAACTTGAAGTTTTACGGGCAGGTTTTCGAATTGGACAAGTACATTAACAATCTGCCCGTAACACTTCAAGTTAAAATTTTGTGCGTTTCATTTTGTCACTTGTCAGTTGAAGTTTTTCCACTTGTACGTTGCGATCCGTTTTTCCACTTGTCCGTTGCGAATCATTTTTCCACTTATCCGTTGCCATTCGTTTTTCCACTTGTCCGTTGCCATTCGTTTTTCAACATGTCCGTTGAAGTTTCACTTCTAATATGTGTCCCAGCACACATTTCGATTTTTGTAATATTTTTTTCACCAACTTTATAATTCAATATTTAGCCTGTGGAAAATGTGGTTGTTTGTACAATCAATACATTTATAGTATTATCTCTTCATGTTTATCATCACTTTTTATAGATAGTATATAAATGTACAAATGTTTTTCCTCAATAAACTATAAAAAAATACTATTAGTTAGTACAACGAGATGGCTTATTGCAAGCAATCTTTGCCATGCAACCTTGGGTGGACAAGATCTAATTACAAAAATAACGTATTATATATCCTAAACACTTATTTAAATATTAATTTGTTGTGGACTGTAAATATTTTTATTATTATTATTAATTTAGGTTTATGGCTTGACAGCTAGGTCTTTAAGCCAGATCTTAGATTACAATATAGTTTCTTCATTTTCTTAAGCCCATGTATTGCTGAGCTGAACTGTAGGTTATCAACAGAAGCCATTCAACAGAGTTCTTGTGACAACTCAAAAGGCCACAATTCACTACACAGTTCACATTTCTCACAGAAACGCATAATTACTACTCAAAAACTATCAATATCCTACAACTATTGTTTATTTTAGAGTAATTTTACACATTTTTAGAAAATAAAACTGCACAGCATCTCCTTTTAGTTCCCGCCAAAAACTCCTGACGATTTTAATAAGGGGAAAAATACAGATGAAAAAAAAGAATTATGTTCAAAATTCAAACATTTAGTATATTTGGTGGCCAGTACTATGCCGCACCAAATAAATAAAACTGCTTGTTTCAGTTTCCAACTGTATATATACACACTTCAATATCCTACAACTATTTATTATGCATTTTTAGCTAAATTTATAAGCTTTAAGGATTACGTACAAAAGCAAACATTGTGCATGCAATGTATGCTGGTTCGAATTTTAATCTATTAAGAGTAGAAATAACTATAATTCTCACCTCTTAAAGTACTTGCGTATCCTAAACTATGTTTCGTGACGAGGCACCTGGGATGGAACTCGTTTGATAAGTTAAAACCGAAGTACGAAACTTTCAAAATTTAATTAGCACCAACTTGTGATCAATTATTAAACTCTTTACAACTAAACAAAGTTTCAAAAGGCTTCAAATATTAAAATATGGAATACAAGCGGATTCGGCAGACCTTGTCCTGCCCTGAAAGAATAAAAATCTAGAACCCGATTCCAGCGCCACCTTCCGAGTCCAATTGTGCATCTAAACCACCCCGGGACCCACTCAAACACACATCTTAG
Source organism: Dendrolimus pini (assembly GCA_949752895.1). Taxonomy (NCBI): domain Eukaryota; kingdom Metazoa; phylum Arthropoda; class Insecta; order Lepidoptera; family Lasiocampidae; genus Dendrolimus; species Dendrolimus pini. The sequence goes on along the minus strand of OX457147.1, from coordinate 7,296,363 downwards.
CAGACGTTATCCGGCCCTGAAAGAATAAAATTCTAGAACCCAATTCCAGTACCACCTACCGAGTCTAATTGTTTTATCTACAATGGTCATATTAATTCTTGATATATTGATTAAAACATCAAATTCTTGCTCATGCTTCATGCTGCTTGTAACTACTCTTTGTCAGTTCTACTTTCTAACTAATTAACCCTACTTATCCTAATTTCTCTTCATAAGGCTTTATTTTGTCATTTCGCTTAATATGCCGTAAAAACTTTCCCTTTTAGCATTAGAAAACTTTTGCACCTTACATTTACCGTAACTTTAACGAATTTTAGTTTAAAACCCCCGTAGAAACGCTTGCATGATCCTTCGCTGCCGCTGCAGCTTTGCTGCAACCTTTCCTGTTTAAAGCAAAGAAAAAACAATAGCAAAATATCAAACAATTCAACAGAAGTTTTTGCCGGGAACTTGAAAGATGATATTTTTATGAGCAAATTTATTTTCAGGAATATTGGATGACAATCTTATACTAATATGTAAAGCTGAAGAGTTTGTTTGTTTGTTTGTTTGATTGATTGAACGCGCTAATATCAGAAACGAGCGATCTAATTTGAAAATTCTTTCAGTGTTAGATAGCCCATTTATCGAAGAAGGCTATAGGCTATATATCATCACGCTAAGACCAATCGGAGTGGACCAATGAAGAATGTTTCAAAATCGGGGGGTTTGAAAACAAATTCCACGTGGACGACGTCGCGGGCACATCTAGTTATTAATGTTTCTTTAGAGGATTTTAATTATTTTTAAGCAAAATTTGTACGTTAATGTAGAAAATCTCAACTGTTTTGCTATGTGAACTCACAAGTCACTACAAGAATTCCGTTGTTTGACGTCAGACTTACAGTTTGAATAATGAGAACTGGTGAAATTAAAACATCTGCCTAGGCTGTGTATACTTAGTTCCTTTGCCTGCCACTATGGCGGATTGAATAACAACTTAATAAAATACTCATACACTGAAAACATTTATAATTCAAATTTTTACTTCAACCTTTTCATTGGAAACAATGGATATTTGATAATATGACGAACAAAACACTTATTTGCGTCAATTCACAATAGGAACGGGGTAAGGCATTAACTGCCGGGAAACGATAAGGTGACTGTGGAAGAGGACAATACGGTTTTACGGCAATATAAACATTACAGTTTAAACGTTGTGTTTTCGTTTGTTTTGTGTTATAAAACACACAGTAAAAAGCTAAAACAGTGGATACCGTGTGACAGTATGCTTCTTAGCACTGCAGAACTTTTCACTGTGTGTAAGTTGCTACATAATGAAATGGAAGCCTGTGATTGTTTCAGTTTCTATTTAATATAATTTTTACAGATGGACAGAGCAGATCACTTGCGGAATGGAGTTCGGCCATCTTTCTATTTAATTAGGTTTATGGCTTGCCAACTAGGCCTTTAAGCCAGATCTTAGATTACAATATAGTTTCTTCATTTTCTTAAGCCTATATATAGCTTAGCTGAACAGAAAGTTATCAACTGAAGCCATTCAACGGAGTTCTTGTGACAACTCAAAAGGCCACATTTGACTATACAGTTCACATTTCTCACAAAACACAATTAATTACTACTCGAAAACTATCAATATCCTACAACTATTGTTCATTTTAGAGTAATTTTACACATTTTTAGAAAATAAAACTGCACAGCACAACATCTCCTTTCAGTTCTCGCCAAAAACTCCTCGGCCATCTTAGGAAGGAAGCTATAACAGACAAAATAGATGTTATAGATCTGTCAAGTTTATGGATTTGTTGCGTTGAGTTGAAATTTCGCACGCATATGTATGTCGCGTGACAATGCAATAATATGGTTCCATGGAGCTGATATGATGATAGAGTCGGAAGGTGGCCATAGGAACTCCTGTACTAAACAAGATAGACCCGTCGTGTTTGGGCTCGTTTTACTTGTCTTGGCTAGCACTCTGCTGCTACATGATATACAGGATCTCAAAAGCTTGTATTTTTTCGTTATAAATTAATCTATAATAATAAATAACATTGAAGTGGTGTCTGTCTGTAATTTTAAAATAATTTCCAAAATGTAAGTAAAAGCTATTTCTTTTTATACGTAATGTATTCATAAATAACTATTTTCAGATGTTTTCTGCCAGTTTGCTTAAAATTTTGTCATAAATAAGCTCTGAAACTGCTTTATACATTTTTATGAAAATGAAAACAAATCTTAAATTTCGTTATTTCGTGTATGTTTAGTTTTAATATTTAAATGTTAAACGATCTCAATATGTTGTCTTTATTATAAGCTAGTTGTGCTATATATCGATATTGTTAGAGTTCAAAAAAATGTTTAATTCAGTATAGTGTAATTATTTCAAATAATTTGATGATGTAAACATTCATTTAAAAAACTATTAACATAATAGCACTATTCTTTAATTTCTAAGAAAATTTAAATTTGGTAACATATTATCTTTAACTAGTATTGGTCCGCGACTTTATCCACGTTGGACAGGTAGCAAAGATTACAGTTATTTTGCTAAATATAAAATCAAAGCTTAATTTCAGCAGGTTAATGAATTTTTGAGTATGAAAATACATGAATCCCGAAAATTCCTGTAAAAACTCGCAATAAGTAATGGTAGGTACTAAAGGCATACGCAAAACTGGTACAATTGTTTTACTAAAGATTTTACCGATCAGTGAAAATTTCGCATCGAAATAATTTATTTTCGACCTAGCCACTTTAAGACTCTCCCAAAAAATTCTCGTAGATTGTCGCGATACAAAGTACCGCTTATTTTAAAGCCGGGAATTTACCATCGATCAACGAAAACCGCATCGAAATTGGCCCAATAGTTTTTTACTTGAATCCCGACCAAACATTTAAGAAACATAAGGCTATAATATAGTTTTACAATTTTATGATCTTGTGGAAGTTACTGAACCCATCAACGCGAAATGTTTTATACAGATACAAGCTCATAACAACTATTTTTGCCCGATATATTTTCCTAAAGTTTTGAATACATGCACAAGTATCAGGTATATGCTCATGCCAGACTTATGGCTAGTGTTGACAAGATTCGAGACACTCGAGACTTAAATTATATTATTGATTGTGATTTGCGACCTATTTATTCATTATTTGTATTTTTTTGTAATTTAATCTGCACTGGTATATTATTAATATAGATACTTAGTTTCAATTTTAAAGCTAATTGTATATAAAGTCAAATAAGAATCATAGCATGGTACATATCAAATACATAAGGGCATACCAAAGAAGCTTTCTTAATCACAATACTATAAATTTCTTGAAACTACCGTCAATTAAATGTTCGCAATCTAAAATTTCCAGCAACTTGTTAATACCTGTTACAAATACCACTAAAACGTTTAGTAACTATAACAGTATCGTATTTACTTATTACCTGTGCATTTTATCCGTACAGGAACGGAGAAAGAATACAATTTCCTGCGACCGGGTGGCCTATCGTAAGAGGCGATAAAACAACCCACAGCTAGGTGGTAGGGCATTTGCCCGACTGGAAGGCAACCACCCCTGACCTAAAGTGTGTCGCCATAACAACCTTGAGTTGTGTTCCGGCATTAGTGACCTGGTTCCAGTCTCCCTTAAGAGAGCAGCAGCGCATTTGTAGCACGTATGGTGTTGCAAATATCCATAGGCAATGGTAACCGCTTTCCATCAAGTGGGCCGTCTGCCTGTCTGCTGAACTGCTGCAATAACACGTGTTTTTTCGTGTTAATTGTAACAGAATGCAAATTTAATAAAAATACTAGACAATGCAAGCCCTTTATTAATTCAAAACTATAATATTAAAGTAACACATTTGTTCCATTGTACCACTACGACGATTATAATAATTTATTTAAAGATCTACATGTCAAGAAATCTCTAAAAGGTCTCGAATGGACAACACTTTTTATAACCCCTCTAACTTATTCATGGATTAGCATCTTCATCTCGCCCCTAAATGACACTCTGCATCATTACTTAGCGGCTATATGTACTGGGCTTTATTGAATGCTCCTACGAATATGATGTTCGTGAAGTAATGAAACGTTTATAGCTCGATAGGGGTAATGATTTGAAAATGATGCCAGGTATTGATTTTAGAAAACAATATTTAAAAGCATGAAATATTGCTTTTCTGATAAGAGCCTGTAGGAAAAAAGGAGAAGAAACAGGGACTAACCTGATTTCACTTTTGTTGTAGGTCGCTGGATTGAAGTTTTTAGGTACACTTTTAACACGTTTCTTTAACAAGAGTTTTTTATCAGATATTTCTTCTTTTTAATAAATTTCACACGATTCCACGACACGTTTTAGCAGAGAGGTTAGATTTGCGAGGAGATGCGAGGCGACAATGAACGGAATGGAATTAGAAAAGGATAGGACCGGGAATGAGTGAATGGGACAGAGTAAAATGTGTAGTATAGCTATTATCTAACAGATGGCGTTAACAGAGCCCGTGTGGGATACTCTAACCCACAGGTTATAGTGGTTCGATTTCTGTAGACTGTGTAGTGGAGATAAGACCTAATCTTTGCACTATAAAAACAAAAGCTCCACCACCCATGAGATCAGCCGTCTCCTGGCTCGGTTCAGGTTGCTCTCGGGAACTTGGGAACAGAGCACGGCACTATGTTTCTCTTTAGAGTTACCACTGTACACAGTTTAGGTCTTTGAAAGTTATTGGCACGGCCAGTAATTATAATTATTTAAATGTAATAAAACAGGCGTACGGCGCAATGTAGTCGAAACGTTGTCAGTGAGTGTTCAAAATGGGTGCCCCCTACCCTACTGGGCATTGGCCGTCGCCTCACACAGAGAGAGGGTAGTCAAGAAAATCAGCGGAGCGATATATTACCCACTTATTATAGGCAAGGACCGAACAGCCCGCATATTGTTTTCTGCAATTAACTTCTTCAACTGCATCTTAATGTCATTAAATAAAATTAATATTCTATTTCAAAAACATAAACGGCGAAACTTAGCAGATAATTAAGTACATTTTTGACAATTTCCATACACCATTACATAACATATTTGAACATTGCTGTCGAACTTCATCCATAACAGATCCAGGCGGACAGATAAATATGATTTTATAAGGATTCTGTTTAGGTTAAAAGGACTGCGCACCCGTAATTCATCTACTACACCCATCGAGTATTATTAGTGATCGATGCCTACACCTGGTTTCTTTGTCTTAGCGACTGTTCCATACAGATGTAGACAAGGGTTTAATGCGTTATTTGAGATGCGACATTGTAAACGACGTTAAACAATGACCGATACAGATACTCATGTATTAACACAATTATTAACAAAAATCAAAATAAAATTATTTTTCTTAACGTTATAAGTATGTCGCATTTAGTCACGGTGGAGCAAGTGCATAAAATAGATACCTAATTACCTACATAGTCTAAATCTGGGCAGGCGAACTAAGTAGTCAACATTCAGACATATATAGAATAGGGTAATTTCAATTCACTTATAAAGTAAGTTTATATAGTACCAGATATGTCTTATCAAATTTTAACACTTTAATCCCTCCTGGAAAAAATAAATATAACAAGACAAACATACGTTTTACGCGAATTTCAAAGTAAAAATACATAAACAAAAATAATACATTTTTAAAATTCAAAGCATGAATTTGAAAGTAAATTAAACATGGCGTCGTTATATTTCGTTCGGAAATGGTTACAATCCAGTATCGCAGAAGGAAACATTATAAAACTAACAAAGTAGGAAACGAAACAGAATAATCTAAGTCGAGCAATCAAAATCAACCCTAGAGGGATTTAACTGCGAGAGTGCTCGCCTGTGAGCGTGTATTCCGCGTTCCAACTGCAATACCGAATTTTCAACTTGAGGACTGTATTCTAACTTTGAGTTTAATACTACTACTTAAGTTGTACTGTAAAACAAAATGGGCTTTTATAATTTAATTATGACTTTCATACACAAGGCCTATACATTCCATTTACATTTCATGTTGCATTAAATTACATGCAATACGCTTAGACCATTTGATGGTCTAAGGGTAGAATGGGATATGGAATATATAGAGACGGAATAGAGAAAAGAGAAGTGGATCGTCCAAACTTCTTTCTATTGTACTATTATAAAAGCGAAAAATTCCCCAAGTTGAAAACTTTTGTTAACGTTCAAATTATGCAATTAAGCTAAGATTGGAATTATAATTTTTTAATTAAAAATTTAGTAAGATATTTATAAACAAAAATGGTTTAGTTTTTTCTGTAAATAACAACTGTTCAGTGTAATGTGTTTTTGCTAACAGCCAAAAGATTTTCCCCAGCTAGCGTCAATTAATGACCTACTATTTGGTTGAGGCTTTAGTTAGAACTGTACAGTTACAATACATAATCGTCTAATGGTCGGTTTTTATGTCTCAGCGACAGTTCACTAGCATTACTATCGGTTAAAATTCGACACAAGCTCCCATATAAGTACTGTCGAAATTCAACCGGTAGTAAGACAAGTGAATGAATAGTTAAAATATAGGAACTAGCCATAAAATGACAGTCGGGCGCATAAAAATCTTTAAAATTCCTCACGTTAAAGCACCATCTTGCAAGCTAACGAGGTCGTTTGAAACATCGAATTTTCTTGTAGTGATTCATAAAAGTCCGCCGCTTTTATAGATGATGAGCGGAGACGTGTAGGATCTTTGACGATAAGGTTTAAAAGCAGATAGAAGTTACTAAAGGATAGTGTTTTGGCTATACTAATATTATAAAGAGGTAAAGTGTGTGAGTTTGTGTCGTTGTAGGGGGGGGGGGGGGGGGTAATCTCTGGATCTACTAAACCGATTTTGATAATTCTTTCACCAGTGGAAAGCTACATTATTCCTGAGTGACATAGGGTACATTTATTTGCGATTAATCATTATTTTCTGATGCCCAACGAAGTGGGCAGGGGTCAGCTAGTTTTATGTAAAGACGTTAACATTTTAACTTGTACACCTGTTTATTGTAAATACCGTAATTTAGCGCACGTGTCGCAAGTCCTGGCTGGGAAGCACACACTATTTAGACGAGTTTTCTATCATACTCTGGATATTGTTACAAATACCACGTGCTAACGGTGAAGGAAAACATCGTGTTGAAACCTGCACATCCAGATGTTTCAAACCTGTCAAGCCACCTTGGACAAGCGTGCTGGGTACACTATCCGTTACCCCATGATCTGAGGCCCTAGCCCACCAGTGGGACTATTAGGGACTGCTATTATTATTTATACGCTGTGTCTCTCTTAAGTTGTATACTTCCATTTCTCCGCGTAGCGAGAGGCTGGTGATTAGTCAGAATTATACAAAAGTTTTCCTTCCACTAACACCAGGCTGTCACCAATTTCAGTCACCAAAAACTTTGCTGGCAATCATTTATGTTTTGTTGTGAGAGTATTTTTGAAGTGATAACTTCTAATGGGAGGGTGAACCGCTTCGTTACGTAACGCGTTACGGTGCCAGTCTGGCTTCCCTTTCACAGGCATACGGCAGCGGTAGGCAGGCTAAGTTATCACTTCTATCGGGTGTCCGGAGACGCACAGGTTTTTTTTATTTTTATTGGAGGAGTTCAGCAGCAAGCAGACGGCCCACTTGATAGAAAGCGGTTACCATCGCCTATGGACATTTGCAACACTAAAAGTGCTACAAATGCGCAGCTGCTCTCTTAAGGGGGACTGGAACCTGGTCACTAATCCCGGAACACAACTCAAAGTTGTTATAGCGGCATACTCTAGAACAGGGCTGGTAGCCATCCATTCGGGCAAATACCCTACCACCTGGCTGTGGGTTGTTTTTTCGCCTCTTAGGAGTAAATAAATGAATAGGTACTCTTTTTAAACGGAAAAGCTTCTCAATTTGAATACTAAGCAAACTAAGAAGTCTGAAAAAATTTCACATCTGTAACAAGAAACATAGCTAAGGAAGTTTTTGGCGAGAGATCTTGGTGTGCAGTTTTTTTTTCGTCGTTGGTATGGAACAAAGAGGTGGGGAAAAAACGTCCGTTTTAGAAAAAAAAATTGAACCCTAAAAATGACACTTTTATTTTAGTCCTCATGACTACAAAGTTGAAATTACACAAAGTAAAGCCCCTGCGGTCATTCCTGTTCGTTTCCGTGAATAAACCCGGACACAAGGATAGCAATGTCCCCGCTGTTTGCCTACGTGAGCTGAACACGGATAATTTAATCTGTTTTAATTTTTTTTTTTTTCATCACAAATTACCTTCTATATATGTTACTATATACTACCTTTGCTATAGGGAAATGAACACATTTTTAATTTCTAAAAGTTCGTTAGTACCTTGGGAAGATGGACCGCCCCTTAGTGTGGGATGCTAGTGACACTCTGGCAAGTACGACGCCATCGGCAATAGTTGTAAGTGGTAACTCTGGATCCGTGGAGCTAAAACTTTATCGAGATATCTAGTTATATGTTATCTACATACTTCTAATTTTCACCACGCGCATGTGCCAATTGCAAATGCACGCGATTTTCGTATAAGACACGTCTAAGAATGTTGCGACTTTCCAACCGATGTTTATATTAGTTTCATTAGCTATTGTACTGTTTTCTCGCAAATGTACTAAAAAACACCTACGGAGTTTGGTTTTCACAAACTCGTGACTAAATCGTCGATGTACTCGATTTCATCTCGAGCCTTCGCTATTTGTCTACTCATTTGTAAAAACCAACTTATCGTACCAGTATAAGTAACTGATAATGAAGATTCCAACAAAAATATTTCAACCTGTCTTTATAGATAAAAATTATACAAATTGATATTTTAAGCATTCGTCTTCGAGTCCTCAAATACGACCAGCCGGCGGTTGCCAAGCGACACGCACTAAACTCAATTTACATCAAGCTCGCCTGCAAAATATTTTAAGGAATATTAACCATTACTCTTATAATTTCAACCCCGGGGCTGAAGCTTTATTACACCCAGGCATTTTCCTTCTACCAATGTACGCCTACAAAGTACTGTTTGGTACATGTGGTTATTCTTACAGTTGTTTCCTTTAACATTCGATTATTTTTCATTTGTCTGAAAGTATGCCTAGAGTCCTAAATCATGCTTGAATATTCATAAGATAAATAATACTGGACGGCCTCTGTGGTTGAGCGCGCAATGCCTTTGTCGGCCTACCTGACTGCAATGCAGAGGCTCCGGGTTCGATTTCTGGTGTAGTAAATTTCGGAAATGTATTTTCTCCGTTATTTACTATGGTCTGGGTGTCTGGGGTCGGCCCCAGAATAGAGTAGTACGTTGAATATTACCCATAACACAAGCGTATGTGTGTTTGTCTGCCGATTATTATTATTATTTCACATATTTATTCATTTAAATTGTTTTTTATGTTTTTAATATATGTATACATAATATAAAAATAATATAAAAAGATGACGTCCGTCGGCAGCGGGGCTTAGGGTCCAAGTTACCGGTGGTTAAGGCTCCAGGGACAGGAACTTCCTCACAATGCGTGCCGTGCTCAGGAGAACCGCCTTCTGTATCTGGCCCTTCACCCATTTACCGAGCGAGAGCCTCTCTAGGTGTAGGTCGAGGCTCTTCGCTATTAGACCGTTAACGGACACCACTATCGGTACGATGATCTTTGACTCCATATGCCACATGTCAGTAATCTCGTGCGCAACGTGCGCATTTAAGAGATTACAGTCATGTGGAATACTTATATCGACGAGCAACGTACGTCTCGCAGATCGATCTATTATCACAATGTCAGGCTTACTGGCAACAATAATCCTGTCTGTGATAATAGATCGATCCCAGTAGAGCGCGCACACATTTATAATAAGATACCTATCCAATCGCTATCAGACCGTATCGAAGAGCAAGTTGCTGGTGGATGATCCTGGCTACTAGGTTATGTATGTGCAAGTACTTGGAGTTAGCAAGACGAAAACAACGGGAAATAACATGCCTGATGGATTCACCCCGGCTATAATACGCCCGGCATATGTCAAGCGTGCCGTCCTTCAGGATGTACTTCCTGTAGTTGTTCGTCTTGATAACCTCGTCCATAATTGCACAGACAAACCCTTCGGTTTCCCCAAAGAGGTCACCGAAACGTAGCCAGTTCATCGACACCGACAAGTCTATGTCGGGCCCATATAACGCTTGGTAAAACCTGCCGTGCTCCTTGCTCTTCCATACACTCGGAGGTACTCAATACTGCAGGTCTGAGCCAGTTTTCTTTTGCAAGAGAGAGCGGGGTGAATCCTTTGTCTACTGACACCATATCTCGATGCATACTTGCGTTAATTTTAAGGAAGTATTCTCGTAGATTATACACCTCACGGTTGTGTAATAATAATAATAACCCACAGGGGGGGCTTTGTGGTGAAGCCTTAGGTGAGTAGCGACACCTCGTACCTGACTCCGGGGGCCAAGGCAAGGCCCTCGCCTCCGTGCTTGCCTACACCAGCCGGCACGGAGTGGAGATCACTAGAGTTAGTACTCAAGCTCCAGGGGTGGAAGTGATAAATGGCATCACGTCAGAAGTAGCTTCCGTGAACCTGCAGCCCACCTCTCTACAGCCCTTAGCCACTCTTTTTCCATGTTCCCCGAACATTGCGACGGGCAGATGCCATAGTCCCCGTATTCCCCGGTTCAGCGCACTGCCTATATGAAAAATAAGTTTTAAAATATCTAACAAAGATAAATAATAAATTGTATCATCTTAAGCTCTGTTTCATCTATGTTAAACCGGCAGGAATCTGTGGCATTTAAAACATGTTCTCGTTGGCTAATCCAATTTATCTCCTAACTCCAGAATTTCTTGTCTTACATAATCCGCTAAAGCTGATACAGGGACGGCGACGGAAAATGCTCATTGTTCAATTTCTAAACATTTGTAAGACTTCGTTGTATGGAAACAAATAATAGACAAGCTTTTGTTAATTGTGATGAAAAATAACCTAGAAGATATTGAAATATTTGAGGCTAGGCTCTACATAGTGCTACAACGTAGACCCCGACAAAGACAAATTCCACGTACAGATCTGTAAAAGTACATTTTATAGCCTGTCGGCATTTGAACTAATTTTAATTCTTTTATGATCGTCTTCTTTTGTTCACTTACTTATTGGGTATGCCAATAAATAAGTGAAGTTCTAAGTTATTGTGGAGAACAGCCTATTGTTCTATTGTACTCGGTTACGGCCGCTTGCAGGCTTCATCATTAGCCAGGTGTTGCGGATTACAATTACAAGCTAATTCTAGGAGATTGTGTCGACGTTGCCGGGCAGGCACATTTGCATTTGTGAAATATAAAACGACGGCCTGATGAATAAAGCATTCAGTCAAGCACAGAGTACTTTATATATACGGGTATAGTCAAGCTACAACTACGATACGGGCGTGACGTGTGTACATTCGGGAATCTGAAAAAGTGGCGGACTTTGCGTTACGTTCTGCATTACGTTTGGAATTGTTGTGTTCGGTTATATTTGTACTTGTGTTATACGTGTTTTTATCGTTCTAATAAACTCTATAATAATTCTAACGGCATTTTAATTCGAGTCCCGCTAACTCGTAACAAGCAAATACTTTCATAAGCGTTAATTAAAAAATCTTATAATGATTATTACAAAATAACAATCACTGTAGGTAGTAGTAGTAGTAGGTAGATAATATCGGTGATAAAACCTACAGATCGTCCCTATTGTTCGTTCCCTTACAAATGGGGACCCTGAACCCAGCAGTGTGACGTTTATGGGCTATATATACCCCGTCACACGTTTATGAAAAAAAACATCCTCAGTGGGATGTACTCACTAAAGAATTATTTTTTAATATTAAATTATTTGATTTTTTTAAGAAAATAAATAAAGTTTTACGGCAGTCACCTAGTTTTCAAGCTTTTCCACTCATAATAAAGCACTTTTTACCCATACGAATAATGACTGTGACCTACAAAGATAGACCGACATAGACGCAGGCGGACATCTTGAAAATATTGTCCCCGCAAATTGCTATTGCGCCTGGCCGCCATTTTGGTGACGTAACCGTAGCCGAACACTCAGTACTGTTAGCATCACTGGCCGGCGAGTACGCGTATATATGCGGATGACGTCACGTGAATGTTAATTTGACAAGGTTCCAGCGCAATAGTAATTTGCGAGGATAATACGTGGGTTTCGATTTTGTCAAAATACCTACCAAGCCCAAGGAATAAATCGTATATAATAGAAACATTGCCACAGTCTTATACTCGAAGAATTTTCCAAGTACACAAACTGCTATCGTCAGAATCCTTACCAAATTTACAATAGATTAATTAGGTGATACGTCAAGCTGAAGGAGTAATAAAAGTGTGGCCGTGAATAAATTGGTGGTGAAAACATTTTTTTATTTAGTGATTTATTTCAGGGCTTCGAAACGAGTGTTATTTTTGTGTTGAAAGAAGAATACTAAGAATGTCAGCGGCCACTAAAAATACAAGTTTCCGACCTCTAAAATCATACAAGGGCGTTACTTATCACTCTTCTCTCCTTTTTTGATGATTTATTATTTCAAACATCATAACATTTGTTAGACCGTTCGAAGAAAATAGAAATAAAAAATTACAAGCATATGAATACTAAGTCGATTGCTTACAACGAATACTAACTCCTATAGCCGGGCGACCTTGTAAGAGACGACAAAACTACCCGCAGTCAGGTTGTAATATTAGACGTTTGCCCATCTGGATGGCTACCATCTCTGTGGCCCAATTCTGCTATTTCAATATTTTGGCGTTGCAAAGATATTCAATATTAGGCAAAAATTGTATGACCGTCAACAGAAATGGCGTTAGTCGAAATGAATATTGAAAATCTATCAACATTTTAAATGTTTATTTCGCGATTTTTATGCCTATAAATATTTATAAAGATAGAGTGACGTGCCCGCGGCACACCTTTAGTATTAAAAGAAAACCAAAATCAGGTAAACCTACGACTGAGACAGCAGTGTTATAACGAGACAGATTACTATCTTTGCTATTAAGCAGAATTGGTCCCCTGGTCTAGACCATGCTACTACACGCCCTAGAGCGTGCTATCGTAACAACTTGAGTTGCGTTCCGGCCGTTACTTAGGATTGTTTCCAGTCCTCATTACAAGATTGGCAGCAAATTGGTAACCCAATTGGTGTTGCCAATTTCCTTAGGAAACGGTGCCCATTCTCCATCAGGTGGACTATCTGCCTGTCTGCTGTAGGTACCTACTTCAGGAATAAAAAAATTACGTCCCCGGTCTTTGATTCATTGATACAAAAACAACAAATCTTCCTAAAAACAATATTAAAACGAGTATCTTACAACTACAGAACAAACGTTTCCGGGTAGAACCGCCACAAAGAAGCGAATATTGTAAGGGAAAGACATGCAGAAAATCTTTATAGGCTACATGAGAAATCCATAGGTGACGAGAAACCATTTTTATTATTACATTTGTTAAAAGTCCTGAACATCACACCACTGACCTTAAAAAACTTATGGCCGGTGTAGATCCCTAGGCCCCTTCCATATTGTTGGCGAGAACGGGGACAGCAAGTTCTCAGTTATACTCTAAGAAGCAAGTTGTTTCTTTACGTACTCGGTGAGAGTAACCGTTGATATTGTAAAAGGGAAAGCCTCTTACGGACTTCTCACCGCGTGTGTACGGTGAGGGCGTGTGGAGACTTGCCAACCTGGTCCTGCCCTGTTCGAGGTAGGTTTAATCCCTAAAACTCCCGTGCCAATCACCTGATCCGCGTTGACACTGGCAGGCGCAAAGCAATCCGCGGCAACAGAAGGACATCACCTAGAGCTTTAATAATACTTCAAGCTTTACGAAATAGATCCAACCAAGACTACGCATCTACAAAATGACAACAGCCGACATTACTGCTAAAACAGCCTCATTTAGCCTTAATATAATGCTATTAAACCCATCGTTATTGTAGCAGAGACGTCATGTCGCTCGTTTATAGCAGAATGCGACACGGTTGGTAATATTAACAACTTTATTGTCGCATGTTAAACTCGGGTTGTGTATAATATTAAATGGGAGTTATGCTAACACTTTCCTTTAGGACTCAGGACATACTCGTTCACAAGATTTTAATTAAAAGTAATTAACTCTCGAAACGATAGGAAAAGTTTCGTATGTGGAGGGGAATATAACATTTGCACCACTTTTTATGCGTATTTATAAGTTTTTTTATTGCAGGAGTCCAGCAGACAGGCAGACGGCCCACTTGATGGAAAGCGGATATCATCGCCTATGGACATTTGCAACACTAAAGGTGCTACAAATACGCTGCTGCCCTTATAAGGGAGACTGGAACCTGGTCACTAATTCCGGAACACAACTCAAGGTTGTTGTGGCGACATACTTTAGACTACGGGTGGTAGCCATCCAGTCGGGCAAATGACGTACAAAACAACTCACAGCCAGGTGGCTGCGAGTTGTGTTGTCGCCTCATACGACTAGCCGCACGACCGCAGGAATTAGTATTCTTTCTCCGTTCTTCTAACCAAGTTCTAAAATATATTCATATAAAATAGCAGGTGTCAAAATATCTTGTCACCTTCATAATTCCAACAGTTCGTGACAGAAAAAAAAATTATAGTTTAAACAATAAATAATAAGCTATTTGACTCGTTAAAATTTCGACGTCATAATTTACATCACTCATATAAACTCAAGGAGTCTTACGTTTTGTACGAGGATATAAAGTGCCTCAGTTGGTTTGACTGTCAAATACCCAATTCCTTTTGATGGCGGGGATGACGTGGAGAATGTACTAAAGAAGCTTCCTTGGCGCAACCGTATATTACGTAGAAATATACTTCTTTTCAATTCGGCTCGAAACTTTTTCAGTCCATGAATATTAAACATTCCCCGGTTTAGTATTATCTAAATAACTTTTTGCGAATTTTTACGCTACATAAAACATAATACAAAAGGTTCGCTTCGGCGTTCGGCAATGTCGCATAATGCGAAGTGCATTTGATTGAAAATTTATCTCTTGTTTCCAGTAGAAAAAAATCAGTTTCCATCATCATTCCTAGTTAAAGAAAACAAATTCACCAAAGTTATGTTTTTAAAATATAATCTACATGGATATATTTTATTATTTTTATAGTCAAAAAATTGTTATAGCTACTAGTATTTTTTATAATAATAAATTAATAAGAACTTTTTTCATTTTAAGAACACAAATCAAGTGAGAAGTTAACTACTAAATAAATATATGTATGAAAAATGATATTGTTCAAACCAATTTTGGTTACGACTGCTATGTATTGTAAACGATATCCAATTATTAATCTTCGATGCTCGCGCTTCTTTTAGACCAGACTGTGCTACACTACGGACTGCTAAAAAAAACCTAATATTTATTTATTTTTCATTTGTTTGACAATAAAATATGAGTTTACAATATTAGTTATATGTTCTAATGTTAAATCTGTGAAGGTTATGTTATGTTTTATCCAGTTACACGTGCAAATCATCGAGACTTTAGGAAATTGTCTTTATTAGAATGTCTAACCAACATTAAATTCAGATATTATAATTCATTACAAACAAGTTGTCACAGTAAGTATACAAGCTAGCTGAAGTAGCAATGGGCCCTTCAAATGTGTCGCAGGACCGATGATCGATGGAGCAGGTGAGTCCTGCCAAGCCAACATTTTCTGTTTCACAATATATTTTACTTTCGATAACGCGATAACCCGAACAATTGGTCCTGATAGGTTCAGTGAATATATATCCGAAATTAATTCAAGCGAAACCGCGGAAAAAGCTTCATTCATGTGTATAATTTAGAGAGGCTAACAAATATAGGGGTAAAGGAATACTTTTATAAAGTATTTTTAATTTTGAATTGTTTGAGCATGTGTAGCGAAATATTTGCTTACAATAAAAACCGGTGTGAAGGATTCCGTAGGTGCAACGAATGTTTCATGATTTTTGAAGTGATAACTTCTAATGGGAGGATAAACTGCTTCCTAACGCGTTACGACGCCAGTCCGTCTAGCTTCCCTTTACGGAAGCGGTAGGCAGGCTCCTCCTCTCTCCGTCTAACCCACAGCGCTAGCCGATTTCGCGAATTAGATTAAATAATGATACTAATAATGTACATACAGAAAATTATAATGTACATATTAAAGAATAGTAACTAAGAATAAAATATATTTTTATGATCAATAAAAGATTTTATTAATAAATAACCTTTCCTTACTTACATTATCATATTAATATACGTAAAATTTAAGTAATAACGTAAGTTTTTCTCAAGTTAACCAATTTCAATATTAAATATTTCAACTTAGAATAATTTATCACTTCTGTTGGGCGTACCGAAACGCACACATTTTTTTATTGCACGAGTTCAACAAAAGTGCTAACGGTCCACCCGATGAAAGCAGTCGCCATCGCCTTTGGACATTAGCAACACCAAAGGTGCTACAAATGGACTGCTGCTCTCTTAAGGGAGACTGGAAACCTGGCCATTAATGCCGGAACACAACTCAAGGTTGTTACGACGGCATACTCTAGACCAGAGGTGGTAGCCATCCAGGAGTTGTTTTATTGCCTCTTACGATAGGCAACCCCATAGCAGGAAATTGTTCTTTCACCGTTCCTGCACAGATGTTTTATGAATTTTGCCAATTGATACAATAGACCCCAAAAAGTGGGTGAACGAAAATACCCCATATCACAAAAACTAGTAAATAAGATAATTTTATTTTTGAAAAGCAGCACATTAGGGATGGCATAGGTAAGGTATCGCTTTGCGCCCGGGTGCCTGGCACCCTTTGTACCCCGATGTAAATAGGGCCCTGGATAAAACTGTGGTTAAATTAAAGACAAATATTAGAGATGGAAATCTTTATTTTCTAATAGTCGACAAAGAGAAATGATAAAAATTATGAAGAAAATCAGTTTGAAAAATTTCTAATATAAATCCTTAAAACTAGAAAATTCTTTAACACCTTATACTTTGACTTGTAAGTATTACTCTGTGATAGGGTCAGAGACTGTCACGGATGAAGTTACGGGTATGCGATATGGTTATTAATGAATAACGACCAACATTGACAGATAGACAAACTACATTTTAATCATTTTACATTTACATTTTATCGCCCCTCCCGCTTCCTACGACTAGGACCGGGGCTCGTCTAAGTAGTACTAAGAACTAGACGACCGCGGGAGGGGTTGTCATCGGCAAACCTTCTGCGCACGATGTATAAATATAACTATGCAGGCAAGATTGAGCGTGTTTACGTAGCCATAATAACAGCATAGAAACTAGAAGTAACAATCGCCCAGTACAGTCCCCGGCAAGAGTCGTTAGATGCGCACAAGTCGTTTTTTAGTTTGGTTTTCAAGCGGGACGCGGGGAATGAGTCTTCTAACTGTCTCCTTCATACGCCTAAGCTTGACCGCGCGCGAGAGAGACGGGCAGTCTTTTCATGTTGCGAATGCAGTGCGACGCCAAACCACGCGGTTATTAACAGACACTACACCAATACAACGTGTGTATATGTGTTGAACGTGCCATGCGCAAACTTACCCCCACTACTATGAAACGCGGCCAAGTCGCGTGCCGCGTACTGTAATGACCATTAATTATTATTTATTATTATTATTCAAACTCAAACTATTGACGAGACGAAAAAAAAATATTCTTCTCTCTTCAATATTTTATTATTTAAAGCATTTTCACAATAAATCAGAGTAAAATTAAGTCTTAGTAAGTTTCTTATTAATTTGTTATTCAAATGGAATAAGTAATAAGACGATATTATCAAGTCAGTACAAATGTAACGCAAGTAAAATTACAATGAAGGGACTGACCGTCAAGCCAGCTATAGAAAACCATACTAAAATAAAACCTGATAGCAGCATGGAACAAGTAACAGCTCTTTAATTGCATCAATTTTATTAAAAGATAACAAATCTAAGATTCTATTGTTGAAGAGGAATCACAAGTATAAAGCAGGATAGTCATAGATCTAGTGACAAAGTAAATAATAAAATAATCGTGTACTTCTCTATACACATAACTTCCCAACGCACTTTAATCCTTTAAGTGAAAATTGTTTAGATATTGTATTTTGTAGCTGTTTAATATGGTTTCTATAGCTCAAACTATTGTTTTGCAAAATAAATATTGCATGGGCAATATAACAGAGTAAAGGATATTTGACACATCAATTTTACACATATTTATGAATGATTTATTACCTAACTTTAAAAATAGTTGACTTACTTGAAGTGTTGAACTTGAACATAAAATCTTTCAAAACAAAAATTTATTCTATAAGAAGTACCCTATTTTTGTCAACTCTAACATTGGCAGCACTTTTTAATTTCTTAATAAACTTCTCTGCAATTCTGTCATCCACATCACAACCTGTGGCTTCAGAATACTCAGCTAACACTTTCTTCTGGAGCCTTTTAAAAGGCACTTCATTACCTTTCTTTTGCAAAACGGATACAATTGTAGCATGCCAGTTGAATTTCTCATTATTAACAGCTAATTCCTCAATTTTTGCCACATTCTGATCATGAAGGCAAATACTCTGCTCTGGTTCATCATCTTCACATTTTTGCTTCTTTTTTTGTAATTTTTCTTTACTTAAAACCACTTCATTTGTTTCAACATGGTTCTCTGATTCAGAAACACCATTGACAGTGTCTTGTCTTTTACGCTTTTTCTCCTTTTTACTATCTTGATTTTCATCATCATTATTCACAGATTTTGTTCTATTCTTTTTGCCTTTCTTATTCACTTTAATTTCTTCAGATTCATCTAATGGCAGTTCCACACTTTGTATTTCTGCTTCATATTTCCTGCGTTTCTTTTCTTCTTTTCGTTGCTTTTTAGATAGCTTTTTTGTATCAACTGTTTCTGGTTCTTCTTGTTCTTCATTCCCATTCTCTTGAGGCTCCTCATCTTCAGCCTGATCTAAGTTATCTTCTGTTTTATCTGCAACACTGTCATCATTCTCAATTACCTTCTCATGATTTCCATTCGTTGTTGATTTGTTATTCTGACATTCATTTTTTTTTTGTGTCATGTTAGCTAATTCAGTAAGTTTGACAGAAATCATGTCCCAAGCTTGGTCAATGTCTTTAGGATTAGTTTTGTGTCCACATACATTTTTTACAAAATTGATGAATTTAGGCTTCTTCCTTGGTGTGTTATTATGCTTGCTAATTGTCTCTATTATCCTAAGAACAGTCTTTGAAGCTGATTTTTGTTCATCTAAAACAGATTGTAACATTTCAACCCATGCAGTTTGCTTTTTCTCACCCTTCTTCTCCTTAGCTTGGAAACCTTTCCCAGAGTAGCGTTCCTCTTCAGTAATGCATTTAGTATGAGATTCATAGTCCTTACCTCTGAAATTGAAATAAATAATAATTTAATTAACTGTTACACAACCAGAAACTTGTAACAAGTGTTTCAGTTTTTACTATATTCTTGTAATAATACTTCCTAAGCAGACAAATAACACTTTTATTGTAACTAATGCAAGAGAGAACTGGCAGCACATCTTAGTAACATCATGACAAAATCAAATATTGTTAAGTTACTATGCAATATTTACCACAATTGAAATCATACACATGACCTCAAACGAACAAAAAAGGTACCCCGAGCCTCAAGCTCTTTGGACGCAAGCTCACTAAAGCAAGCCCAGGGTAACTTTAGCATAACGGCCTCTGAATTTCAGTATTGTTTTGGTGGGGGTAGGGTAGGAAGGTGATACTGAAAGGAAAATGTGTGAAAACTAATAATTTCAGAAAAAATTAAAATGAATTTTCCGACTAAATTATAAATTAATCTTAAATCAAATTTAATAGGGTGGAATTTATGGGGAGGAATCCCACCACCGTTTAAGGCTGCCACAGATGAATATGTTTTATTTTATGGGAGGGAAGAGGTAGTTTCTTGGTGGTCAAAAAAATAACCATAAATGCTAAGGTTAGCTTAGCCTTCTGAAACAAGCCTATAAGGACAGAATTTGGATTTGCCTTAAAAACGGAGCTCCCACCTAAATCTACCCCATAAGTAGCCAAGACATCTATATATTTTTAAATAAAACAATCAAGAAATGGTGGAGGAAGAGTCCCATACACATCCTCTTACCCCCTTAACACCCCCACCCCCTGATTAAGGGTGCAATATTCCAAAACCAACCCTATAAAATTAATTATATAAAATTTTATAATTTATTATGATCTCAAACAGATAAATATTATAAGAACATAAAAAATTATTGGTTCTGTTTTAATTTTCTATTGGCAATAAAATGATGTTAAGTGTAAAGAGACATAAAGTGCTAAATGTCAAAATATTGTGTCTTTTTGGTAGTATTTTCATGATTTAAAATATTTTATTTCATGACAACAAAAACAAAAATGAAAACAATTGAAGACGTGAGTGGATGAAGGTGATATGTCGCATATTCAGTTTTTTGCTTTTTTGCATAGATGAATGTTATTTTATGTTAGTCGATACCAAATGAGTACAGACCTTAAACCATAGATATAAGGCATATTTAAAAAATAAAAAGCTGCTAAAGGTGTTAAGTTCAGTTCAGTTTCAAATAAACATAAAACTTTTTCTCGATTTACTCAGAATTGGAATTATGCGACTTATCACCTTCATCCACTCATGTCTTCAATTGATCTTTGCTGTGTGAAATTTTACACAACAATTTTACAATAAAAAATATTTTCAAGTTAGAGGTCTTTATACTAAAGTTGCCTTGAAAGCTTGTTTTGAAATAGGAAGCCAATCGCATCACAATACATTAAAGAGAGTTAGTATTCAATAATTGAATTAGTAGAGATAAAGGTGCATAGTTTCGAGTGGCTATATTATTATTTACCAATTGCATCTGTGATGCAAAGAAATCAAAACGGCATCACTTTTTCACGCTTTTGTTCACCCCATGTGATTCTGTCTATATTTTTATTTGTCTGTGCCCAGAACTAAAAATATTTGTAGGTGCACATATAAATGTGTAACACTACCACTATGTTCTGGACGCCTCCCTATGATCTTCTTTTACAACACTAATGATACATTAAAATATAATAATACTTACAAGAAATCCTTAAAACAATCCATACAAGACAAATTGGGGTTCTTATTCCTACATTTAGTCAGGTAATGCTTATCAACCTTGGGCTTTTGCACGGACTCACCGCAATGACCACATGTAAAAACCACCATCTCTAAATACTTCTAGAATGTAGAAAAGAACTTCCGAGTGATATAGATAACACACGTGTTTGCCAAATAAAATAAGAACGCTCAAAAATATAACCTGAAAAGCAAAACAATGGCGAATTGTGAATTTGTGATTTGTGCGATAGTTTATAAATCAAAATAGGGTACTAGAGGTAAATGTTTGAATGGAATATTTATTTTTGAATTAAGTCACTTACATAAATTTTATTCTGGGTTCATCAATAATTGATTTTATGTTTGAATTTCTTTTTAATGTAATCTGTGATTTCTTTCGATCTACATATTATATAGGTCTATGGATCTACAACTTGAAATATTCCTCAAATGTGTTACTGTCAAATTAAATGCCAAAATAGGAGTGCACGATATATATCGATATTTCATAAAATATCGATATATGCACACGATATATCGCTTCCACCCGATATTATCGAATAATCTAGTATCGATATGTACAATCGATACATTTTATCCGATACATCAAATATCGTTAGAAATTAAGGAATATACTTTTACTTTTTTAAACTGATTTATGGTTGGTAACTTGAGAAAAAATATAACGTAAAACCCTGAATGATTGAATAACTAGCCTTCGCAGTAACGAAAGTTTCGTTGTTAACAAAATACTCTAAATTACTTCAACTCCACTACATACCTAGCCTACAATGTATATTCGTCTCAACAGCTAAAGATCGATTCCCGAGTTTCTCGAAGAAACTCTCGATTTATTTTTTAGTAGTTTTTCAGTGGTGGCCGATTATGAGATATAGTGATGAAATCATTCGATTATGAAAATAAGAAAGCTACTAATTTCATAATCGATGGTCAATATTAATATTGGACAATAATTCGATTATGACATTAGTCACAATCACTCGCGCTAAGCAACGTGCTACTCCTATTCTTTGTAAGGGCAGCACTAGTATTAAAAATGGTATAATCTATATCTGTGGGTACTCGTTTCGGTCTCTCTGTTTTGAGTATTTTGTTTGATACATTTTATGAAATGTAAATACAGTTATATAAAAACTAATTAATAAAAATAAATAACACGATATTTATAAAAGCGGCTACAATTCAATTGTATAAAAGAAGCAAGCTATGGCAAGAAATTTATTACCTGTTTTGTATATTACATTATCAATAAAATTTTGTTTATGCAAGGTCTAGCTCTAGACAAAAAATATTGGGAATTATAAATAAATAAACTTGATTTGTTTCTTTACCTTAGCTGTTTTTACTTATATCAACATGATCCGTATCAAATAATTAATATTATAGACAAACTAAATACGAAAATTACATTTTTTTACGATATATCGAAGATATCGATATATTTTTACGATATATCGCAAAGTATCGATACAACACTACGATATATTATATCGAAAAATATATCGATATTTTTTTGTATGAACATCCCTATGCCAAAAATTTACGCATGGCCCTCAAAAGAAAATATATAGTGTTGTGTTGGGATCACACTAAAATCAATATTAGTTACAATAAGAAAATTATTTTCATAATAAAAAACATGCGTTAAAATACCGCAATCATCGTTCATACTTATGCAAATATATGAAGATATTTTTCGGGATATATCTGAATCTTTTCGAAGAATATCATCAGAATATCGTTATAAGTATGTACGATATACTAATGTGTCTGTTAAATATTGTTTTTTAGATATCGATATACCGTTGAGTCCCATCCAAGAAGCTTCTTGGTCGCATCATATTAATTTTTTTTGTAGAATTCGCCACAAAGGCTGGCAAAGGAATCTTAGTCCATACAACCAAGTCTGATGTATAATAAATCTTCGTATAGTAGCGCAGTTGTATTGTAGGCTACAATCCACGCCATTCAACGGAGTTTTTGTGAAAACTCGAAAGGCCACATTTGACTATACAGTTCACATTTCTCACAAAAACACATAATTATTACTCAAAAACTATCAATATCCTACAACTATTGTTCATTTTAGAGTATTTTTACACATTTTTGAAAAATAAAACTGCACAGCGCAACGTCCCCTTTCAGTTCCCGCCAAAAACTCCGAGTCCCATCATAATCAGTGTGACCAGATTTTATTTGACGAATCTACTGCTTGTGGAGGTTAAAAACTACTGAATTCTACCAAAAGAGAACAAGAAAATACTAAAAATCTACTAGATTTTTTGCCGTCGTGTTACAACGTAAAACATGAATGATTTCTTGATTAAACGATAAAATAATAAAAATAACAAAGAAACCACCATTAATTAATGAAACAAATTTTATAATTTAATTTAAAAAAAAATTTGGTTTCTTTAATTATTTAGATAAAAATATAATTAAAAATTACATTACATTCCACATTTTAACGTAAGTAACTTGCATACCTGAGAAGTGTGTGTGTGGTACTTTTTTGAAAGATGGAGTAACAGTGGTGTAACAGGTGATGCTAGTGAAAGCAAGAATTAAGAAAGGTTTGCTAAAATGGTTTGGGCGATACATTGATATTTAAAAAAAACGATGTTTCATTTGCATCGCAGGAACAAGCGTCAAAAGTTTATGTTAATGGTGATAAAAAAACATCGTTAATAAACATCGATATTTTTAACATCGATGTTTTTAACATCGATGTTTCACTTTTGAAAACATAGATATCCTAACATCGATGTTTTTTATGAGCGATGTTGCATCCCTAGATATGCCAAAAAAGCACTAGAATAACTGAAATGCGTGAATTCTACTAAAATCTACCAAATAATTTTTACATACTAAATTCTGTTGCCAGTACCTCAAAATCTACCAAAAAAGTAGAAATCTACTAAATCTGGTCACGCTGCGCAGTTTCGCCAGCAGTGTGACCAGATTTTATTTGACGAATCTACTGCTTGTGGAGGTTAAAAACTACTGAATTCTACCAAAAGAGAACAAGAAAATACTAAAAATCTACTATATACATAAGTTTTTAAATGTATCCTCTCAGTCAGGTTGCCTGGAAGAGATCGCTTTGATCACAATGTACTCTGTGGCTTTGAGCGATAAGGCCGCCTTTTGTTTTGCCGTTACATTGTTGTAATTTATTTTTTTCTGTAATCGTTTATTTGGTGAACAATAAAGTGTTTTCTATTCTATTCTATATTTTTTTGCTGTCGTGTTACAACGTAAAACATGAATATTTTCTTGATTAAACGATAAAATAATAAAAATAACAAAGAAACCACCATCAATTAAAGAAACCGATGGTTTTTTTAATTAAATTTTACAATTTAATTTAAAAAAAACTTTGGTTTCTTTAATTATTTAGATAAAAATATAATTAAAAATTACATTACATCCCACATATTAACGAGAGTAACTTGCATACCTGAGAAGTGTGTGTGTGGTAGTGGTGTAACAGGTGATGATAGTGAAAGCAAGAATTAAGAAAGGTTTTTTTTAAAATTTATTTTCATTAAAAATAAAGTTACAAGATTATACATACAGTTACTTTGCCAAACAGTTTGTCGGCAGCGTTCTCGCAGATCGCATTACATTATACCTTATAACTTTCGTTTAGTGAAATCCAAAGTTTGCTAAAGTGGTTTGGGCCATACATTGATGTAAAAAAAAACGATGTTTCATTTGCATCGCAGGAACAAGCGTCAAAAGTTTATGTAAATGGTGATAAAAAACATCGTTCATAAACATCTATATATCGTTCATAAACATCGATATTTTTAACATCGATGTTTCACTTTTGAAAACATAGATATCCTAACATCGATGTTTTTTATGAGCGATGTTGCATCCCTAGATATGCCAAAAAAGTACTAGAATAACTGAAAAGCGTGAATTCTACTAAAATCTACCAAATAATTTTTACATACTAAATTCTGTTGCCAGTACCTCAAAATCTACCAAAAAAGTAGAAATCTACTAAATCTGGTCACGCTGATCATAATTTTGAATTTTTGACAATAAAAAAAGTTTGTTGTGGTTCGTTGCAAAGTAAAGAGTCTGTTGGGGTGTGTCTAATAAAGAAAATAATATAGAAAATACTGTAAAAATAATGTTTTATTGATTAGTAATTTTGACTAAACAATGGATATTCACTATATATTCATATTCTGGTCAATTTTGATCGGTAAGTTACTTTAACTTTCCAAAACATTTGTGCGGAACTATTGTTTTAGACTCTCAGTCTTCACATCTAACTGGAATTTAATTTTAGGTGTTGTTAAAGGCAGCTACTCCGATAGTAAAAATGACATTAATAGTATAGGAAATATCCCTAAAGTCGAGGGTCAAGATATTATAACCTGGTGTACAACCTCAATTTTGGAACAAGAAAAATGTGAAAAGTTAATGAAAACTGCTATGCAAGATAAAGGATTATTTGGGACGGACTACATTGAACTTAACTGCAAACGCGTATGTGTATCTCCTTTGTTTGACAGACTTGTACTTCAAAGATATATAACCATATTAAAAGTTTATATTCAAATTCAAAAGTTTTTATTCAGAATAACACACTCAAAACACTTTTTGAGGGTCATACATATAAGTTAAAATTTTATTTTATTTCCTAGTCTATGTACACTTCGCATAGTGTTATTGCTGTTAAGGAGAAGAAGCGGCAAGAAACTCCCCAGCAACATGTCTAGCTAAAATTGTTTTTCTTTATATTTCTTATTCTATTTATATCTCAAGTTCTTTTTTTATAAGTTTTATACAGAAGTATGTTACAGAACTTTTGAAGAATAATGGAGTTATAGAAAACAGTGCATATTCAATAAGACAGAGACACAATAAAAGAATAAAAAATATTATTATAGTTATAAATATAAAGACATGACATACTAATTTGTTTTTTGTTTATATGGCTTCAAATGCTTCTGATATGTGTAATATTAACACTGTCCCAATTTTCAAGAAAATAGGTACATACCTACACTATTTACTTATTTACATTTAAAGTTGATTTCATTTTTCAAACAATTTTCAGTAGTTATCTCTGGTGATTGTTGAGATTATTATAAAACATATCTATAATGTTACACTTTCAGGCATTTGACACAGAGGAATGCATGTCGTGGGTGGACCAAGGTACTGCATCCCTGCTGGCCCTTGATGCTGGTGAAGTGTATGTGGCTGGTAGGATGCATTCTTTGGTGCCTATTATGCAGGAGGTTTGTTGTTTTATTAAATTATTTATTATATAAAACCAGAATTAAATAGTGTGCATGTATAGAATAATAAAAAATAAGGCATTAAATAATAATAATAAAAACTTCTGTCTAATTTAGAGTAATAAAATTGAAGTATATATCATGATTATAAAATTTATGTGAATACTGTTGTTATGCTTAATCATTAAATGCCATTATTAGAATTTTTTTCTTAGTCTGAGTTTTTCTCAATTAGTTAAAGTTATGGGAATTAAAACATTTTATTTTAATATTTTTTGTATGATTTATTACAATATCCTATTGTCGGCGTCAGGGACAAGGGCGTTGTTAGGAACCTATTTTATTACCAAAAATGTAATTACAAGGTTTCACACTGTCGCCGACGATACAGGATTAAGAAGCTATAAACAAAAATTTCAAGTCTCATAAATCTTTATTTGTATTAATTTAATTTAATTTATTTAATATTCTTGAATATAAAACACAAAATTTATAAATATATCAATCAAATTTAGACTAAAAAATAATTGACATTATAGAATAGAATAGAATAGAAAACACTTTATTGTTCACCAAATAAACGATTACAGAAAAAAAAAATTACAACAATGTAACGGCAAAACAAAAGGCGGCCTTATCGCTCAAAGCAATCTCTTCCAGGCAACCTGACTGAGAGGATACATTTAAAAACTTATGTCTAGGTATAATGAAATTAATAAGAAGTAAAATAAAAAGGAAGGACAGTACAATGTACATTTATTCTTATTAGAACAAAAGTAGTTACAATTTACATAAAATATAAATATTATAAATAAAAAATTACATCAAATGTCAATTTGAATGAAGTTTTACAGACCTCATACAATATTTATACGTTTTGCATAAAAAAACCCATGCTTATAAGTGTTGGTGTCAATTGAACACAACAGAGTCATAAAGTGCACATGCTCGGTCACTCTCACATATCACATTGAGCTCACTAATCATTCTATTGTTTTACTTAACATTTTATATTAATCATTATCATTTATCGGTAGTTTCATAAGTTTAGCCTTAGCATTTAGCATGTTGTTAAATACAACATCGTTTGATTATTATTTTTTATAAATCCTAGCTCGTACAGATGTCAATATTTTTATAAAACATCATGAAATTACAGTCATATGTCAAAATATAAAAAAAGTATCCACAATAATTATTTACTAACAAAATAGAAAAGTGTAAGTCATTGCATTATTCTAAAATCAAAGCATTTTTAAAATTTTGGATTTTAAATTGATGTAAATTAGCCATGAATGGATCTGCATTAGTAAATAGTGCATTGTAATATCCCTGACAAGTGCCAGTGATTTCAGCCAGCCAGCAGTGATCTGCCAAATCGTGTAATATTCTGATATTTACAACCCTTTATTTAATGAGATGTATGTATTAGATCCATAAAATGCATGGTGGAGACTGTAGAGGTACTGTACACAGTAGTCAATACTGGAAAAGCTATAAAAATACATTAAAATTTAAATAATTTGTAATTCCTCTTTATCATACTTTAAGTTTTGCTCAGTGTTCCTTTTCTCTACTGCATATTTTCAAAAATTTCTAGTTATATGGCCGAGGTGAACCATACCAATATTCTGTGGCAGTAGTGAAAAAAGGTGGTCTGCCCAATGTGCAAAAAAGCACAGGCCTGTATGCCTTGAGGGGAGTCAAGGCCTGTTTCCCAGGAGTTGGGGCCTTGGCTGGATGGGTCATGCCCATACATGTGGTAAGTATTTAAATACATAATTTATATTGTTTGTTTTAACAAAAAAAAATTTTTATACTCTGACTCTTCTGTCGGAGGTAATATTTATTTATTTACTTTTAAATTTTTTATTTTTTGTTTTCTGGTAGGTAGCATGTGGAGCAAATTGCTTGCCAGCAAATCTTTAGTTATAGAATTAAACAATGACTTATTTAGTCTAAAAAATCTAGATTTTATGTAATAAAATATTGGTTAAAAGACTAATGGTGTTTTCCTATATCAGAATGCAAATGATGAGTCATTTGTGATAATCTCTATGGGTATTTAGATCTTTACATTTTTTACTGGACAGTTTTCTATTCAACTTTTCTCTTTCCAAAGTACTTGTTTCATTTTTACTGTACTAAATATTTTTCAGTTAATGCAAGAGGGTGGGCTAAAAATAACAGATTGCAACAATCATGTCAAGTCTGCAATTGCATATTTCGGGGAGTCTTGTGCTCCTAATTCCTTGAAGAACATGTATAATCCTATAGGAGATAACTCAGATCAGTAAGTAGAATGCTTTTGTTGAATTTATTATGCTCTGGATGTACTTGCTTTAAATTGTAAAATGTTTTTTTATCCATTACAATTGTATCAGTATCTGCTATTACAATAACAACCTTGAGGTTTCATGGCCAGGTTCCAGTCTGTCTTTAGAGATTGGCAGCACATTGGTAGGACCTTCAGTGTTACAAATGTCCATAGGCGATGGTAACCGCCTTCCATTAGGTGGGCCGTCTGCCTGTCTGCTGAACTTGGGCAATAAAAAAAATTAATCTCATTAAGACAAGCAAAGTCACTCGCCATTTTTAAAAAACTGGTACGGGAATATTATCTCACTTTATAATAAATATTTAATACCATATTACATGTAAGTTTATTAATTAGTGTATTTTTATATTAATATTATGTATATTAGTAGGTATATATAATATTAATACATTGTGTATTAATACTATTACTAATATTGTATAGCTCTAGTGCTGTTGCTATACACATATTAATTATGTATATATTAGTATATATGTATATAATATTAATATGTGTTATTGTTTATTCCCTTTTTTTATTCATTTTAGGTATATTATGTATTGTGTGATTATTTATATGTGTATTAAATTAGCACACCACCGTCATACACTTGCGAAATTCCATTTCATAAAACGCAGAGCCCGGGTTGTCTGGAAGAGATCGCTCTAAAGCGAGAGGGGCGCCCATTGCTCCTAATTTTACTCTTTAATGTGATTACTGTAAATTTTTTATTTTATGTGTATGTGGTGAATAATAAAGTGTTTTCTATTCTATTCTCATTAACAATAAAAACAATATCCTATCGTAAAAAATATACACCCATCGCCACCACAGTGTTAAAGGCCTATAAGTATAACATTATCTCAGATGGGATCCCACCTTGAGAGGTGATAAGTGTGGCAATGAAAGCTGCGGACTAACTTTGATTTTTATAATGTTTTGAATAGGCTATGTAAGCTGTGTACGGGTGGTCCAGGCGTGAGGTGCACCTTGGCTGACCCCTTCGCGGGTTATGAAGGAGCTCTCAAATGCCTATTAGCCAATAACTCTGGGGAGATTGCTTTTGTAAGGGACACGACTATACAGCACGCCTTACTTTCCCATAAGATACTTGGTAAGTAATATAATAATATTAATAATCACCAGACAAATGCGTTTATAATTATAAACTAAAAAGTTACGCTTTGTTATAGGTAATTTCCGATTAACAACTTTAGGGCTGATTTCAGAAACCCAGACTAGAGTAATTAACAAAAAGTTCATAAGTTTTCGTGACTACTAGCCACACATAATAAAACTACGTTATAATAGAAATTTATACTTAAATTTACATAAATTAATACAATACAAACATACATAACCCTAAATTATGTATATATAAATTACAAGCCCTATTTATTTATATGTTATATATGTTTTTGTATTTTGTGAATCGGTTTTGTGTAAAATTTATTGTGAATGTATTGTGTCTTATCTATAGCCTCGTCTTTTTTAAGTCAATAGATGGAATTTTTGGCGGGAACTGAAAGGAGATGTTGTGCTGTGCAGTTTTATTTTCTAAAAATGTGTAAAATTACTCTAAAATGAACTATAGTTGTAGGATATTGGTAGTTTTGAGTAGTAATTGTGTGTTTTTGTGAGAAATGTGAACTGTATAGTCATATGTGGCCTTTCGAGTTGTCACAAGAACTCCGTTGAATGGCTTTAGTTGATAACCAACAGTTCAGCTGAGCTTTACATAGGCTTAAGAAAATGAAGAAACTATATTGTAATCTAAGATCTGGCTTAAAGGCTTAGCTGCCAAGCCATAAAACTAAATAAATAAATAAAAATAAGTCAATAAATCTTTTTCTTTCTGGTTTCAACTTTATAATTGCGAAGCTGGCAAGGCAGGCAGACGGCGCACCCAATTGAAGCGGTAACCATCGCTTATAGACATTTGCAACACCAGGGGTGACTCCAACACATTGATAGCCTTTAGGATGGGAGATTGGGAATGAGTTAAGAGAGGTGGGATGGAAGGACCAGGTAGAAGGGCGGTCGGAACTGTCACTCATCATACCAAACACAATTAGCTCAAGGCTAACCGTTTCACGCCGATATTCCCTGAAAGCGTGGTATATGTTTACCCAAGATAATATAATTCTAACATGGATCTACCACCTCAAAATTGCTAAGTGAAATTCGATTTCTGACTTCTTAGCTAATCGCCTTTTACTGACCGCCATTTAGAAATAGTTACTTTTATCACTTACACTACTATATACACCTACACAGACACTACGCGCATGTATACTAATGCATACTGGAACATATAAATAACCCCCCTCCACATACACACACATACACGAAGGCATATTGTTTTTAGAGTTATTTCCAACATATTATGAATATTAATTTTTACCTCTTAATTCCATGTCAATAAATTTCATTTAATTTTAGGTGGTGTAACCGAGGACCATTTTGAGTTGATCTGTCGCGATGGGTCCCGCATGCCCATCACCCAATGGGAGCGATGCAACTGGGGTAAGGTGCCGGCCGACGCCATAGTCACCAGTAGTGCAGTGACCATAGAGCAGCGGAAAAAGTAAATGACAGCTCATACATCTTTTCATAACTACTAGAAACTTACTGCCTCCAGAACATTACAGATTAAATCCACTTTTAAAATACTACAATTATTCAAATTCAATTGTATAGTAAACTGATAAAAACTGATACTTAAAGTAGTATCAGTTTTTGGTATACAATAAAAATCAAGAATAATCTTTTATGACTCGATTTCGAAGAACTAAGACGATGTAATATCGTCTATGGATTTATTACATATTGCTAAGCGAATATTATGGGATTCGAAATTAAATGTCAAATGAATTAACACAAAATTTATTAGAAGTACACCCAACTCGCAGTTCTTACAAACGCAATCAAATACTACAAGTCCAAAGTGTAAGGCACAAGATAATGTACACAGTATGTACAATAGTCAGCATTTTACAAACAACTGCGGCCTAAAGCTTAACCACATATTTATATTCGTATATTTTCGGGAATAAAATGAGTGTCATTACAGCGCTCGTTGGGTTTGGTATTTCTTACATTTTACCCGTCCCTCCTGAACTAAAATTATATACAAACCCTTAAACCCATTTTTTTGGTCTTTCAAGCGGGATTAAAACGCGCATAAAATACATAAAATGAAATTCGCGTTCCGAAAATACACTTTGTATAAGCAACGTCTCGAATACAATTGAAACAAGACTAATTCTGCCTTAACGGACCGGCCTTATATATTCGCAAAATAGACATCGCGACATTTTAAGAACTTCAATGATACTTCAGCAATAAAATTATTTATGACGTCTTACTAGCAGACCGGTCATAACACAAAAAGAGATTAGGGTTAACAATAGAAGGTTGATTTTCAATACTTAAAAAATAACGCGAACAAATGACTGTGAATAATGAAGGCAACCATAAAAATAATACAGATTATTTAAATAGCAAGGGTAACAAAACTCTTGACTGGTTTTCAGCTTCTCGGAATTCAATTGTAACAATATTATATTTAGGTTTAATTTCCAGATACCAAAACCTATTTCAAAAAATAGTACAATTATATGGACAGCCAAACCCTTATAACAACATATCGAATCGCACAAATGGGAGTCAAAGGGACCTTTACGGGAATATTGGTTCCACGACTTCGGAAAAACCTTGGCAAGATGCCTTCAATAGAGATAGAAATAGATTTAACACCCAAAGAAATGAGGATAATTACGAAAGGTAAGCTTCATTTACTCGCCCTTCTGCACGATTTTTATATCTAGCCACTATCAAGTATCCATTATGATTCAAGTTTTAGAATAATCTTCATGCAAAAATTCCTGTTTTTTAACGGCCTCTTTGGTTGAGCGGGCTAAGCTTTAGCCAGTCTAGCTTACTGCAACACAGATTCTGGGTTCGATTCCTGGTATGGTAAATTTCGGTAACGATTATCATCTCTGATATTTACTATGGTCTGGGATTGGCCTCAGAGGACTGAATTTATAAAAAATCAGGAATAGATATTATAATAACAGCCCATAAACGTCTCACTGCTGGGTTTGGGCTTCCTATTATTGGGGAACGGACAGTATATCACATAATTATTTAAGGCGGGTTGGCAGCTTTGGCACATTGGTTATCTCACCGTTGTTAGCACGTGGAAATTGTAACAATACAATGCAAGCACTGCTGCATTGTTGTCAGAAAACTGGCAAAGTGGTGGGGCTCTTGGAGATCGGGACGCGCGCGCTAGCCATTACGCTACCACGACTTTTTGATATGAAACTTGTATAGAGACGGGGCTTGTTAGGATATCTTTTTCTCAGGAAAAAGCATTACGGCTGCGTGCAAGGGCGGCCTAATTTTAGAGTAGACGACTATGGATGCTTTCCTTTGTTTCCGGATTGAATTAAGTTTGTTTGTTTGATAAAATAAAATATGTTTCATTAAAATGTACGTAACTAGCCAAATCATAATTTGCAGTAAACCTGCGAAAAATCTAAATGTGTGCTGGGACACATAGTACAAGTGAAACTTCAATGGACAAGTGGAAAAACGAATCGCAACAAAATTTAACTTGAATGAATTGCGATTCGTTTTTTCACTTGTCCGTTGCGATTCGTTTTTCCACTTGTACATTGAAGTTTCACTTCCACTTTTTTAAACACAGAAACAGATATATGATTATATTGGATTCTGCAAAAGAGAACATGACATGATATTTATTTTCAATAAGTACTTTTATGTAATAACTTGTCTTTCCACTTTCACTATAGTACAATTATTTTGTCCGTGCAGTCTGGGTCATAAATCAAGCTCGGCCTCAGCCCGGCTAAGGCGGTGAGTGTGTTGCGCGGGCGCAACGCCATTATCGATAAAAACTCATCAAAGAAAGATTATCAATCTTATAAAAATCATTATTATCTTTTTGGCTGTTAATTTTAAACTTAGATATAAGTATTTATATTTATTTTTTATATAACTTGTTACATTCTAAACTTTTGTACTTATAGTTTTTTTTTAAACATAGATACCTAATTAATAATTTATTATAAGTCATTATTATTCTTATTTCAATAAATACGTTGTTATATCTATTTTTTTTTTCATTTTTGTAACTAACCCACAAAATGACAAAACTAAATACACTATCGATAACGCTTATCGACAACAATAATGCGCATCACTATGCCCGCCCATAAGGCCCGTGAGTGGAAGAGAGTGCGAAATACTCGCTTTATTTTATAACCCAAACTGCACGGACAAAATAATTCTACTATAGACCCATAGATTTGCTGGAAGAAAACTCTTTTTAGGGTTAAGCTCGCCTTTGTACATCACCATTATTTTATAGTTTTATTTGTAACTATTCTGTGTACAATAAAGAATAAAATGAAATGAAAAATGATTCGCAATGATATGATGGATTTAACAGGATGAGCACATTATCGCCTTTCCAAAACCGCGTGGACTCGTCAGGCCAACCCATAGAACTCCCTTTCCAGTTGTTCCAGTCTGATGAGACTACAGACCTGCTACTTCAGGTACTTCGATTTTTTTAGTATTAATATAAGTATTGCATTTATATGATACTGCTGCATCTGAGATAATGTTAGTGTTAGCAACCGTGGCCAATGTTTATAGCTTTAAAAATAACGTTAATGATTCGCTACATTAGTGTGTATACATACGGTATCTGTCGATGCTTAACGTTTTATTAACAATTAATAAAACAATTTGTTTTAATCAAGCCATACACATGTTTAAAACAGTTTGCAAACAATGTTAAAAATATTAATTAAAAAAACGACTCTTAATTGCGAATCAATGAAATATTGTATGAAATAATAATAATATTAAATGAAATATGAAAATAAAATATTCAAGACTCAATAGTTTGATATAAACTTCTTTACCTATTAGAAATTTGAAAGAAATCTTTGATTGGCACTGTGATCAAAACATCATTTTTACTACAAGTAATTTATGTAATAAAAGAAAAACAGCAACCATTTTAATTATGAATTACTAAGTACCATTAATTAGCAATCAATATTTGGCTATATGGTGCTTTTTGCAGGATGCAACAATAAATTTCCTAATACTAAAAGAAGAAGAACAAGCAGCCAAAAACATATTGAACAACAAGTATGTCGGTGGGCAAGCCGAGAAGGCCGTCACGAGTATCGCAGGTTGCCCTGTTAAGAGAGCCACTCTGTGTGTCACTAGTGACCAAGAGCGGGACAAATGCGTCAAAATGAGGGTGAGTTTATATCATTGCAGAACAACAAGTATGGAGGTGAGAGGGAACGAGAACCATTTCAATATATTAAAAAGTGTCCACTTAAGGGCAGCACATTATGATGGTGCCATAATAGCAAGTGGAATGTTTATAAAAATAGCGCCACAAATAATTAGAGTAGGATACTAGATTAAAGAAGGAAAGAAATACTTCCTCTTTGTCACCGCGCATTTTACGAAAATGTAACTATTGCATGTCTCCTCATGGTGGAATTTTCAGATAATTTAGTTAGTTATCTTAATTATGAAATAGGTTTCAAAAATTGGTCAAAAAATTATATACATACATACGAAAAAGTCTCGATACTTATCAAGATTATAATTTTTAAATTTTTCAACCCAGCACACTTCACTTCGTTTATAGCTGCTAAATTCATATAATTTCCTTTTGCTACACTAGCGCTATTTTGACGAGTTTTCGATCCATAATTTGCTGTTTACAGGTGAACACTTTTTCAACTGATCCCCCATACTAGATAGTCCTCCTTATCTCTACCCTCCATAACAACAAGTAGCCCAGTAACTCATAGTACTAGTGCGTAGTGACAAAACGTAACTTTAAAGAAGTACGAAATCTTAATGTAGAACCACTATAACTCCGAATCTTAGTTTTCTTGTTTAAAATAGACAGATGAAACTGGATGTATGGTAATCTACAATATTATAAAACTCTTCAAATATTCAATTACAAAAATGCACACACTACAATATTGTCATGGTGGAAACAATAGGCGGTCTTATCGCTTAAAGCAATCTCTTCCAGGCAAACTAAATTAAGGAACAATTTACCTAATCTGGCGATGTAAATGGTGCAGATTATTAGGTAGATCAGTAGTAGATATATTAATTACACATACTTAAATCCTAATATATATTATAAATGTGAATATAAGTTTGTTTGTTTGTTACGCTTTCACGCGAAAACTACTCAACCGAATCATGAAACTTTGTACACATATTCTTGGAGGTATTAGAAGTAACATAGGATACTTTTTATTTTTAAAAAAGTCCACGCGGACGAAGTCGCGGGCAGAAGCTAGTTACTTTATAAATTAAATATGTACATGCAAACATATTTATAAGATAGCTAAAATAAGATGTAAATCTTATTTTAGTTATTTTTAGAACTAAACTCTTTGATATACGTTAAACTGTGACTTTTAGTGTTACTGATGCTTCTCTCAAGGGTCAAGAAATATTTGATGGCTAAAAATTCCACTTAAGAAGGCACAATTTTTCAGTAAATTTTCAGCAGTCATTATGTTCGACCAACTTCGACTTACAGTCAAATTTTTTAAATTCGAGTAATCGAGTATTAATGTACTAAAATGCCTACGCGGGGAAATAACATTTTGTTTGAGTTACAAAGTCGAAATAATTTGAGATACCGAATATTTTGGGGTTAAGTGGTGTAAATCTATCTATTACAATTGTAATGTTGACAACACTCTGTCTCTTCAGCCATTAAACGAGTCGCACGTTGTATACTTTTATTTCATTAAAATATATAAAAGCAACGTCCAGCCTATCCATCCTGCACATAACATGGTGTCAGAAGTAAAAAATAAGTCAAAAAGTTATCATAAAACTTAAAATATATAACAAAAGAGCAATATGCACAAGGATGAGGTACAACATGTCAGACGCACAAATAGTAAGTCTACGTCTTCAACTATGTGTGGACTTAGTCCACTCGATCTTCATAATTCTAACATGCCGGGAACGACATTTTTTATTCGACTTACTGAGGATTTCGACTTAACAAGATTTGAGTTATAGAGATTCCATTATTGAAACAGAGAGGCGATGTTTTTTTCTTTATTGCAATACTCCAGCGGACAGGCAGACGGCCCACTTGATGGAAAGCGGTTACCATCGCCTATTGACATTTGCAACACCAAAGGGACTACAAATGCGCTGTTGCTCTCTTAAGGGAGACTGGAACCTGGTCACTAATGCCAGGACACAACTCAAGGTTGTTATGGCGACATACTTTGAACCAGGGGTGGTGGCCATCCAAATGCCCTACAACCTATCAATAATGAATTATATTTTTTAAGTTTGGTTCACAAACTGGCTAACTCAGCTTATTTTTATTTATTATTTTATTTAGGTTTATGGCTTGGCAGCTAGGCCTTTAAGCCAGGTCTTAGTTTATAATATACATTTAGTCTCTTCATTTTCTTAGGAAACTAAATTTAGGATAGGCAGGCATAAGCCTAAGCCTATGTGTAGCACAGCTAAACTGTAGGTAATCAGCTAGTGCCATTGAACGGAGTTCTTGTGAAACTCAAAAGGCCACATTCACTACTCAAAAACTATCAATATCCTACAACTATTGTTCATTTGAGAGTAATTTTATACATTTTTAGATAATGAAACTGCACAGCACAACATCTCCTTTCAGTTCCCGTCAAAAACGCCAGCTTATTTTTAAACAAAACTAGAACACAGATACAGACAGAATATATTTGCTGACTGGCGTTCTCGGTGCAAACACATCGTGCGTTATATAAAGACATTGAGTATACATATTAATTGAGAAGAAAATAAGAAAAAGTAAAGGTTCCTTGAATGTGTGATGTCGCAGAGTGCTCTGCGCGCGGCGTTCCTATCGCCGGCGCTGGTGTGCTGGCGCGGGCACAGCACGCGGCACTGCGAGCGCGCCATCGCCGAGGGGCTCGCGGACTTCGCGCTCCTCGACCCGGCGGACATGCTGCACGCCGCCTACAGGCACCGGCTCGTGCCCTTCATGCAGGAGGTACGCCACCATACACCAGCCCGGGCCCCAACATATCCTCGCGGTCAAGTCAACACTCATTCAATATTGAGCCGAGATGGTTTTCAACTCGATTTGAGTTACAGACTTGGGGGCCCTTTTATTTTTTTGTCAACACTGGGGGAATGCGTTTGTACATATCCTTAGGCCCCGGGGGATGTCACTAAGGGGTATGTGGGACTCCCGGCTGTTGGTGCATGCACCGACTGCCAGACTACCCACTAAACCTCCCAGCGTCCCTCCGCATCATAATGAGGCGCCACGGGACCGTAACCATGGGTATGACTGCCGTGTCACCTCGATGCAAGCCGACAAGGGGGGGGCGGACTTGGGGGCCCTGGAGACATTTTTTTTTTAGTAATGATACACACACTCTCACACGCCCAAGTTACTAAATCTGAAATTAACCATTTGACACTAGCTATCATGTGCCTCGTAAATTCGTGTTAGTCGCATATAAGTAGCGTTAGAAGTATCACACACACTGCTATAAAAACAAAAAAGTATCTAAGCTTATTGGGTTTTTGTCTTTTTTTCAATAAACAGGAAGATCGTAAATAAGTTTTAAAACAAACTGTATAAAGATTTTTGTGCTATAATGAAAAAGTTTTCTAAATACATTTTTGAACCCTATACCGAAGACACGCCGGCTGTACACGAACCAACCCGAGCATGCGTGTGACGTCACTATGATGATTTCACTACTATATAGAATTTGTATTAGAATAAGAGATAACATAATTCTCATGGTTTTGGCGCAGAAATTTTGATAGCAGCTGACAACTTGTGGGAAAAACTAATATTAAATTTGGCCCTTATAGAAGGTTAAATCAGTCAAAAATATGATCATATTTTTTAAGGTATATTCGAGTGGCAACAGTTGGTATTATGCGGTTGCCGTAGCAAAGGAACAAGATCCCGACACGGACTTGACTTACTTAAGGGGCAAGAACACTTGCCATACAGGCATCGGTACTGCTGCTGGGTGGATGTACCCCTTGGCATATTTGATCTCCAATGGATGGATCAGGTATGGAAGCACTATTAATTCTTCTTTTTTTACATGGACACTTTTAAGGCATATTCTTAAAGAGCGGAAATTGTTAACTATTAAATTAATACTTATTTAAGTCCACTCTAATTGATTAATTTCATTTTTGAAGTTGTTTACACTTTTCGAATCGTTTTTCATATAAGGTATAAGGAGTGAAATAATACAAAGGCAATTGAAAATCGTTTTTTCTTTTTTTTCAAACCACCCCTGTATTAGAGCGAATAAAAAAAATCAAATTGGTTTTTGTTAATTAAAATAATTGAAATGTTAATCTGTAACTTTGTCATGTTAATGGTCATCTCTTCTATACGAGCTTGCTTATCCAAGATGAGTTTTAGGAAAACTACTATTATATTTCTGTCAAGTGCTCTGATATTCTAACACATATATCAATCAAGTTTCCACTAAAAATAATATATATAATAAAAATTGCTTGAACACTTAATTGCAAAACAAAAAATATAATATTACAATTATACGAAAATTACATAAAATGTCTATTTAATTTACAT
Organism: Dendrolimus pini; assembly: GCA_949752895.1. NCBI lineage: Eukaryota > Metazoa > Arthropoda > Insecta > Lepidoptera > Lasiocampidae > Dendrolimus > Dendrolimus pini. Next base: position 7,256,853 of record OX457147.1, on the reverse strand, counting down.
GAGGTTATTGTGGTGGCATTTTCATATGAAATAGAGATAAAAAAAGGAATGTATAAAAAGAAGTATATGTCATCACTCTAGAAATTGTAAGTCATTGGATCATTCTAAATTACTTTTTTTTAAAATTTGGGTTTTAAATTGATATAAGTTACCTATGAAAGGATCAATACTAATAAATAGTGCATTGTATTGCTGCCAACTGCGGTATATAAACGTGATTTTTCTATAGTTAATTTTTATAAGTGGTGCTGAGAATAGGGATTTATCACGTGAGCTCAAATGGGGACACTACAGGGTAAATTATTTATAAGAAATGGGGTTTGTTTTGTGCTTGTATATGTATTTTCTACCAGCTAAATAGTTATCTGTCAGTTTGTTTTTCTTATAACCGCTCTTATTCGGCCACTGTTATCGCACTCATGCACCTATTTTTGAATGCTTAAAGAGTAAACTTCAGTTGTGTACCGGAGAACACACACAAGTTTTTTTTTTTAAGGAAGAAATCTTTCATCACATTTGCTTTCTTAAGACTCTGAATTGATATTAAAAACTAGCAATCTTGTTATAGTTCGGATAGTCATTATACACAGAAATAAAACTGTACAGCACATAATTAATGCTAGTAATCCAATCCAAAAAGTAATAATAGACTGATCAATGACATTGAATTTATTTTATTGAAATCATAGAACTGAAAGGACACGGGGCTATTCGATGAAATTGAACTACCTAATCAATTTTGTGTTTATAGAGACCATTTTGTTTGATTCATCCAAATTTTAATAAAATGATTCACCCTCATATCGGCTTAACTTTTTTTTTATAATGAATAGGTTCGCGTTTGACCGACATTGCGCCTTATCTCAGGCGGAAATGCAGTCTAAGGGAGTTTTTGGCTGGAACTGAAAGATGTTGTGCTGTGCAGTTTTATTTTCTGAAAATGTATAAAATTACTCTAAAATGAACAATAGTTGTAAGATATTGATAGCTTTTGAGTAGTGATTATGTGTTTTTGTCAGAAATGTGATCTGTATAGTCAAATGTGGCCTTTTGAGTTGTCACAAGAACTCCGTTGAATGGCACTAGCTGATTACCTACAGTTCAGCTGAGCTAATTGTAAACTAAGATCTGGCTTAAAGGCCTAGTTGCCAAGCCATAAACCTAAATAAAAAAAATGCAGTCTAAGGTGTAGTACGCTTACCTAGAAGATTCACGCGAGACTTTGTTGTTAATGATTGATAAAAGACGTGATGTTAATAATGTGCTAGATCGTACGGGTGCGACGGTGCGCACGCGGCGGCCGAGTACTTCACGAAGGCGTGCGCGCCGGGCGCGCTCAGCACCGAGTACGTCGACTCCAAGACCGTGCCGCACGACAACCTGTGCCACCTGTGCCATGGCGCCTCGTTCAGGTGACCGAGTTTGTTTCCATACTACGATATTGTTACGAGCTACAGGACTCGAATTAAAATGCCGTTGGAATTACTATATAAAAAAATGTACGTTATGTCTTTATATTTATAACTATAACATTTTGTATCCTTTTATTGCGCTTTGTCTTATTGAATATGCAGTTTGCTACAACTCCATTAATTCTCAAAAGTCCTTCTGTAACATACTTCTGTATAAAATTTATAAAAAACGAACATAAGATATAAATAGAATAAGAGAAATATAAAGAAAAACAATTCTTAGCTAGACGTGTTGCTGGGGAGCTTCTTGCCGCTTCTTCTCCTTAACAGCAATAACACGTTGCGAAGCGGTGTACATAAAATAGGAAGTAAAATTAAATTTTAACCTATATCTATGAGCTTCAAAAAGTGTTCTCCAGTGGAACTTATTTTCCGCAATTCGGCAAATGAGGTTGGTGTCGGAAGATATTCCGCCACAGCACTGATTTTCAGTGCCCACGCGGAGTCGTCTGTTCATATTATCTAGAGACCCGTATAAAAAATATATAAAAATAGATATCGTAAATGCATAATAATAAGAATATTTATGTGTTCTCTGTGGTGGATGGCAGACGTTGCCGCCGCGACGCCAGCGAGGACTACTTCGGGCACATAGGCGCGCTGCGCTGCATGGTGGAGGGCGGCGGCGACGTGGCCTTCGTGCGGCACACGGCCCCGGCGGAGGCCTCCGGGGGCCGCCGCAGGGAGTGGTGGGCCAGGGACCTCTTGCCCGATGACCTGCAACTTCTCTGCCCTGATGGTAAATTACTTTTTTATTGATGGCCAGCTTCCAGACCACACTTCGAGGCCGGCAGCACATTGGTAGCACCTTTGGTGTTCCAAACGTCCAAAGACACCGGTAACCGCTTTCTATCGGGCCAATGAGGAAGTTTCCAATCTCATAAAAACAAAAAATAATTATATAAATTTAAAGACAATAAAAAAATATTACACCTAATAGAAAAATTACTTGTATATCTCTAAAAATGACGAAGCTGTGATTTTTTGAATATCACCCACGCGAAAATAAAAAGCCGCGCGAAGCATTCACCGTGTTACGTCACAAGTCTCGTAGGCCGCCCTTTGCGGGCGGGACGCACTAGGACGGCGGGTGATCGCAGAGATACGTGTTTCATGCTCGCATTACAATACTATCTCAGACGTGGTGTTTGTGTGTGTGCTATTCTGATTAGTGATATTTTGTTATTATACTGGTATGTAAAAAAGTGGAACCGAGAAACGAAATGGACAAGTTACAGAAGTTGAGAAGACAAAGCGGTTGTTTTGCATTGCTCGTGAGGATTTCGACATTTTTAACAATGTAGACATTCATAAAGTGGCTTTTGAGAAGTTTTTCATTTTGGAAAAAAAGTATATTCAAGAAAGTTTTAATGCTGTAAAATAAAAAATTTATCTGATTTTGAGTTAAAAATAAAGTTTTATTAAAAGGCTCTGCAAGTTTACTAATCCACATGCTATTCATACGATGATATCAAAGAAAGGCATCATTTTCACGTTTACACATGCATGTAGTGCAAGCATTTTAAAATCTCGCAATCTTCGTATCGATCATTCAACGTGGATTCGAAATGCGGCAATCCTTTTTGTATCAACAACTTCTGTATTGTCACTGTGCGTCTGTTTGAAAGAGACTGGCAGATTAACAGTGTCTGAAGTTTCTGTAATATCGCCACTAATGTCGTGCGTGCCTTGGAGCATTTCATTGCCTGAGGATCTAATATTCTTCTACCTGAATTTTGTTTGACATCCTTTATCTTTTTTTTGCCCATTATATGTACTTGTGTGCCCTTATTTTTTGTTTTTAAATAATCCACATCAAAACAGTCCATTGGTACAAAAAAACGTTTGTCAGGATCTTTAATTACTTCATGACCCTGAACACATTCAATACATTTTATGGGTTTTTGGGCAACAGAAGCAGGAACTTCCGTTGAAAGTACTTTTCCATAATACTCTGCTCGACGACGCTTAGCAACAGCAGACCGTTCTTCTGTATCTTACCTTGGTCTTTTGGCAAGAAAACTTATGAGGTAAAACGTTTTTCTTCAGAAGTAGTCTGCCACCAACAAATAGATGTTTCACAAAGCTTTGAGTGCCGTTCTCGACCTGTACAATAAAATAAAAACAACACAGCCTACCTAAACTCTTGCAAGAGCTTGCAAGTAAAACTATATTTTTAATCGATTGCTAACGTATCTATCTAGGTGGTATAGAGCTTTCATAATGATAAAGATTTTTCCCAGATATGTATGAGACGGCTAGACGGCAAGGGTGGTAGCCATCCAGACGGGCAAATACGTTACCACATGGCTGTGGGTTTTTTTGTCGCCTCTTACCAGGCCGCTCGGCCGCACGAAATTGTATTCTTTCTCTCTTCCTATAGGAATAAAGGTTTGCCTGATTAAGGTATTCTGTTAATACCAATGGTGTGCCGTGGCAAGCCACTCTATCTTTATCAGAGATGTGCCGATTATGACTGGTCGACTAGCCGATTAGTCGGTTGTGAAGAGGCCGACTAATAGGCCAAGCCAATCACAGTTTCGGGGATTTCCGTGACGTTTCGTTTATAGTTGATTCGTGCGCAAGTCGCAACCACCGCATGGGTTTCTTGATTTTTACTTTTGTACAGGTCAGAGCTGTTTTTTTGTGTAAAAAAAAATTGTCTAAAGATAATACTGTTATTATTCATTAAAGTGAAAGAGCTCAATTAAAATTTAATCATATCAAGAAAAAGTCTCGTGTATTGATTACAATGTATTAGTAAAGTATAGATTATAAACTACAAAGTGACAACCCGAATAGCCAAATAGTCGCCGACTACGGTAGTGGCCGGATAGTCGGTTTTACCGACTAATCGCAGACTAGTTGTCACATCTCTAATCTTTATAAATATTTATAAGCGACAAAACTCGCGAAATATTTTCAAATGTTGGTAACTTCAATATTAATTTCTGCTGGTGGTAATACCAATTTGTTTGTTTTATTATTCTCCCGCGACGATATCGAGAAGATATTGGGAATTTAGCAGAAATTATCGCAATGGAGTCGTACTTTGAATATCTTCGCAAAGCCAAGATATTGAAATAGCAGAATTGGGCCCCAGGTTGTCAATTAGCCACTGATATACTATACTATATATTTGTGAAATTGTCACAAAATGTTTTAGCTTCATCATATAACTGAGGATAAGGCAAGATGCCTCTGTCCTTCAGTGTTATTTTAAAACTTAAATATTCAGGTATATCCGACAGTGATTAGAGATGCAAGCCATATTTAAAGTAAAATCAAAAACTTTACTAATCCTTTATTACAGGCACCCGTGCAAAAATGCATGAATATAAGCACTGTAACCTAGGGAAAGTTCCCGGCTCTGTGTTGATGGGGAGACCGAACCACACAGAACTGGACACGTTCTCCAACCTCATGGTTTACGCTCAGCAATTCTACGGTGCCGTCACTTCGGATGAATTCAGGTAAAAATTATACACATACACAAGTTTTTCTCCAGACTTGTGAATTTTGAATCAGGCCTCTTTTGTTACTTCTATTTTGGGGGCACGCTGATTCTCGAAAGTAAGTCTATAATTTTATGTTTGTTGCTCTACTCCAAAAATCTATTAAAAATCCATTTTTTTTTTTGCAAAGGTTACCTTTTCATTTATCTGTTTTTATGGAAATTTTACTACAATTTCGAAATTTCCTTTAATGGCACTGCGTGCCCCCGCGTGTCCCCGAAAAAAGCCATGGATATAATTGTATATGTAACTGAAGTTTTTGGATATTATTCGCTATTATATTACTACACTTTATAAGATATATACTATGTATAATATACATTGTAGTATATATGTATGTATTTGTATATTTATTTGTTAAATTAGTTTGAGTATTTATGTGTCCATTGCCTTTTTCCTGCACCACCTACATCGCCTGATTCAAATTTGTTTTTCATTTAGGTTGCCTGGAAGAGATCGCTTTGAGCGATAAGGCCGCCTATTGTATCGCCTAGAAAATATTGTCTGTTTTGTAATTGTATGTTTTGGTGTGCAATAAAGAGTTATCTCTCTCTCTCTCTCTCTCTCTCTCTCTCTCTCTAAGATATAAATTTATAGAATTTACATACGACAAATGTGTATTACCCAAAACTTAATTAAAAATTTGTGAATGTTTCACAATAAATTCATTTTGATTCCGACAAAATTTCATACATGAAATTTAATATTAAATTTCAAATGGGCTTTCAAGGCCAAATATGAATAAAATAACGTTTTGTATTTATTACACGTGTAGATAGTGCAGCTTGTTATAATCAATTTCTGTGAAGAAATATAAAAACAACAAACCAAAGGAAGGATTGTTTTTGAACAAAATGTTCTATTTTCCGTCCATTAATTAATTAAACATCAAACTGCGCCAGTCATTTTAAGGCAATCAATGTTTAACCATTGACTGGTTTGATTGATTGGGGTAAAATACCGCGTCTTTCGAATATTAATTAATATATGCCTATTAAAAATAGAATAATTTTCATATTGCATAAAATAATGTGAGGTTTCATTAATGCATGGAAAATGGAACTGTTCAAACACAACCCTTTCCATTGGTTTGTCGTTCGACATTCCTTCACAGAAATTATGGATCCTTACAAGCTACTTGTATCTACTGATGTAATAATACATGTTTCATTCATAATCAGTTGATTCGAGACTTTTCTAGAAAAATCTTCTTATATATAAAAATGAATGTTTGTCTGTATTTCTTCTATATAATCTTAAACTATACATTTGATCATGTGATGATGTTTAGCAAAGTTGTGCATGAGCCAGAGAAGGTTTCTAAGTTGGTTCACAATTGGACCCGGTAGGTGGCGCTGCTATCGGCATATCGATTTAAGCTTATCCGGGTAGAACGATGTCTGCCGTGACAGCTAGTTGATTTATAAGAAATCAAATGATACCAATTTTAATTTTCATCAAAATCGGCCACGAGACTTCTTATAGTATTTTGCGCTATTTCCTATAATTTAGCATTTGGCCTACTTCAAAAATTAGTTTATTAATGCTACGTTTTTTTTTCAATATTTTGAAACTGAATTCTTTCTGTTGGCAAGTTTACAAAGTATTGCCTAAGCCATGGAAGAATTCTTTTTAGAAACTTAAACCTAACACTACTTCATTCCTGGATATACATATACATTCATCTTGACGGCCTCTGTGGTTGAGCGGGCTAAGCCTTTGCCGGCCTATATCACTTCAACGCAGAGGCTCCGGGTTCGATTCCTGGTATAGTAAATTTCGGAAACGTATTTTCTCCATTATTTACTATGGTCTGCGTGTCTTCTGGGATTTGCCCCAGAGTAGTATGTTTTTAACATAAATTTTTCTCTCTAGTTTCAGCATGTTTTATTCCCAACCACCGTACTCGGACTTGATATTCAGCGATGTGGCTGTAAGACTGAAGCCCTTGGCACACAACAAACGTTCCGCTGAAACAATCGCAGGCTCGTCCCTGATACGGGCTGCTCGTATAGTGTCGTGTGACGCCCCCCAAGCCTCGTACTACGTCGCTTCCGATCCTGACTTCCTATCAAGCGCATACAAAAGTGGGGTAGTTGGAAATTTGATTGCAATTACTTTGTTTATGGTAGCTTTACTTCGGTAGCTTTTAGTTTCAAATAATTGAATATGACTCTTAAAAAGTTTTTTTGTATCTGGCCAGTAAAAGATCATGTATGGAAACTCAGGATTTGAAAAAAGTTGTTGTTAATTTTTTATTGGCCTGTATTTTAACATAGACTTACATTTTCACAATACTAATGGCCTAATCCTATATATTACTAACAGTTTATTTGCTACAGAGCTTCATCAGATATATATATAGGGACCGGCCAAAAGTAAATCAGGAAATGTCCTGTTCCATCATCATAAAAAAATTAATGTTAATACAATACATGTTAAAAAGTATTTTGGTAAAATATTTAATTTATAAGAAACATATCTATCTAGTAAAGTAGTACAATTTTCATTTAAAAAAATCAAACATGACTTATTATTGCAAAAAGTAAAGGCTAGCTAAAATGTATATTAACAAGACTACTTACTTATTCTACTTTCTAGCTTAAGAAACTAACATAAGAGCAGCTCTATTTAAAAATACTATTACATTACAAATGCTTTATCTGTAGAAAAGCATTTCCTACATACTAGGCAACTTTTATTCTTATGAATCATAAACTTTTTGTTTTATAAATACATTATACACATTTACGTAAACTTAATACATATATAGAAGATAATAATCTTAAACTGTTTTTAAATCTGTCCTTGTTTTTTATATACATTCCTTGTTTATTATTAATTGCATATTTTAATTAATTAAACAATTTTACAAACTCTGCGATCTGACTAGTCTGTAAGTATTTAGTGTTAAACTATCCGTCCAAATGTTTGCATCAGAGTGTGCCTTAAAAATAATCTTAGTATTTTATCATTTTATATATTGTGTGAAACCAATTTATTTTTAAGTGCAATAATTAATAAACATTTTTTTTGTAAAAATGGTTTTCATTATAACCTCATTTACAGAACAGATCAAGTAAGACAAGTCCAGTATCATAAATAAACAAAACAGAAATGTAGAGGTATGATAAAAGGATGGGGCGATTGAAAATGACACCTAGTCACAGATGGGTGTCAACTTGTACAATTGATTTCATTAGTATAAGCTTTGCAAAGGATTCAAAATATTGTAAGCTGATTTGAATTATAGATATGTTTTAAATAATAAAATAAAAAGTCATAGGGCGCCCTCTGTAAATATAGGATTTTAAGAAACATATTCATCATTTTCAAATTGGACCACTGTCATTTCTAGTATACTTCTCTCATGGCATTTTGCCGTAATATAAGGTCCTGCCAATGGAAGTTTAATTTTAAACTTATCAACAGATAAAGTATCTCTATGTTTATAATAATGGGCAAAACATTCATATTTTGTTTAAACTATACTAAAGTAAAAAGAGCTACCATACACCGAAATCTTAGGTTCTTTCTATTTAATTTTTTTATGATTGTAACACTCGAATCCATGAGGTAAAATTTCAAAACTCTTCATAATAACTCTCAAGTCTGTTCTCCTACAGATTTCTTTTATGGCTTGGCGATAATTTTCACCATCAGATGCTATCCTAGATCCATGTTCCCGAAATTTTCCAAATATACAATTTGTTTTAGCCAACTCAATGTTAATTAAAGGAATTAATCCATTACATTTGGGAGTTTTCTGTGCACACAATAACAACGCCTGCCATGAAAGATAACGAAAATGATTTATGCAGTATACAAACCAGTAATCATTGGGTTTATTTCTTGATAATGATTCTATTATAGCATTACTCATCTTAACAGTCACTTTCTTTTTGTAAGTTAATAAGAAATTGGACATCTCCCCATCATTGCACAATACAGCCAATATTGTGCAAAACTTATTAGCAGATAAACAAAAAGTTATAAATATATATCTCCATATTGTCTTTTCTTTATTATAATGTAAATTGAATATGTGACTATTGATCTGTATTGCTGATTTTCCTATACGATTTTCTAGGAATTTCATAACATTCCCTACGGCACTAGTAAATGCAATTTTGTAACACATCTGTCCCATATATATGTTATTTGCTCGACCCACCTCTAAACTAGTGGTATTATAATTATACCCTAAAAATGTTAGGTCTTCACTAAACTTAATAGATTCATGAGGAAAATTAACAACAGTTTTTTCATAATTAACATTTCTGTAGTTAGATAAATTATTCAAAAACTTATAGGCATCATCCAATGAGTCTGTGATATACAAATAATCATCAACAACTCTCATGAAGAACTTAATTGAGTTTTCACTTTGTTTTAAATGTTCTGAGAAATATATGTTATCTAAGTATGAGTAATATAAGTCTGATAATGCTGGTGAATATTTATATCCTTGTACCAAACCTTCTTCCCATTCAAAAACAGTAGAACCAGCACGGACCAAAAGTGGTTTACGTAGTTCTTCAATAATATCCTTATATTGCTGCGCAAACTTCTTTTTCAAATGAACATTCTTTTCAATTTTTTGATACATTAGATGTTTCTCATTAAGTATATTTATTAATTTCTCTTTAATTATTGAGCCAAAAGCATTACTTAAATCAGTCTTGATAAAATAAAGTTTTGGTTTATCAAACTTTAGCCATTTCTGATACACTGTAAAAAAATCATTTTCTATTCTTGTAACTGGTTTTCCTGTTAGTGTTTTAAGAAAATACAACTTTTCTTTCATTTTATATTTTTCTGAGCTATTTAGTGTTTTACTTTTATAGCGAACAATGGGTCTGTATTCATTATTTGGTTTTAAAATTAAGTGCAACTTTGGTATATCCTTTTTAACACTTTTTAAATATTGTTTTTCATTTAGAAATTTCCTTTTTACTTTTTTCCCAAAACCATATGTTTTACTTTTTTTAATTATTCTCATGAACATCATATCTGAAATGTTTCTGTCATAGAAACTATGCCATTCATTTTTCCAGAAATAAAAGAGTTTATTCTCATCATAATCCAACTTACATGTAGTTACATAAAAATTCAAGCAAATCATTGCCGATAGAACATTTCTAAATATCCAAAGAAGTATTGTGTATAAAATATTTTTTGCATTATCATGATATATCAGTGAGTTCCATGGGCTGATAGACATATCCCATTTATCTACAAAAACTGTTAACACAAAGTGTTGACGCTTCATGCTGTAGATTATTTTATGTATCATGGTCTTAAATATTTTAATATTATGATTATTTCCGAAATAATTCTTAGGTATAACATCAAGAAGACCTTTCAGACAATTATTCACAATAAAATCTTTTTCCACAGGTAATAACTTCTTGTCAGATACATTCTTCGGAAAATACTCTCTAAAATCGTTTTTACACTTATTCCTTAGATTTGATTTGATTTTGGTTAAAACTAGTACAAGTTCTTCTGTTAATTCTTCTATTATAAAATCCGCACCGAACAAATTTTTAAAGAAATTTTGATTATTTTTCAATACATTATATTTTAAAATATTTCCAAATGATCTTACATTTTGCTTGTTTACGAAGTATTGAGAAACACAAACACATGTCTCCATACTTGACTATCAAAATTACCCACAATTAACATTTATTAACATACACATCTTTAGAAAATTAAACAAACGAAATTGGAAGTTTTACAATTTTTGAATTTTTGCGGCGACATGTCACAACTTGTTAATGCGATCCATTACACCTACTAGGTACTTAATTTTGCATTAGTATCAGTATTATAGAACAAATTGATGTGATATTAAATTTAAATTTTAAAATCTCATATACCTAATTAATAAATTCTTAGAAATACCATAAAGCACTTAATTATCCTAAACATACAAGCTAATAATTTATTTATCTTGGCGAATTGACTACTATGTGTCAAATCTAAATATTATTTAAAAAGTGTCTTATCTTTTTTTTTTTTTTTTTTTTTTTTTCCATGGCTATTGCTGCTAGGGCGACGTTGCCAATGTCAAGTAGTGAAAGAATCACATGTCGATGGAACGACAGCAAAAAATTACAATAAAAATTTGAACAATCTGAAATGTTACCTGAAGCAAGTACAAACACAAACATTGATCACAGACACAAAATGAACACACAATTATTATAATCTAATTCGGTTAGTATCAATAAAGCAGGCCAACAGAGACAAAACATCGTGGGATGGGAGACATACAAGCGACAACAAATTAGTAGGGAGAGGGGTTTTAGTTTTGGTGAGTAAGGAATATAGAGGAGGGCAGTTATTGTTAAGGGGACAGTTAAAAAATATATGATCCAGGGTACCTTCTTCTAAACTACAGTCACAAATGGGGGAATTCTTTATCTTAAGTTTAAATAAATGTACAGGGCTGCAAGTGTGGCCAAGTCGTATGCGTATTAAAATGCTAGAGGCCCTCTTACTGAATCCTCTAAATTTAAAAAACCAGGGAATCGATGGAACAACTGGTTGCAACTTAGAGTATTGGACAGATACGGTTTTCCAGTCACTCTCCCAGCTTGACTTTAATCTCCTTTTAGCATAGCACATTAAATCCCGTGAAAAATGTTGGTAAAATTTTGAGTCGCCTTCGTTAACTGCTTTCTTGGCAGCTTGGTCAGCAGCTTCATTTCCTTTTATACCTAAATGGCTAGGCACCCAAGCAAATTCTATTTTTATGTTTTTACCCTGACAGAAATGTAATAAGTTTTTAATCGTGGAAATTACTGGGTGTTTCATGCAGTTTCTAATGGGGTTTTGGGAAAGAGCATTTAGTGCGCTAAGACAATCAGTGACAATTATAGTAGGGGAGATGTTATTGTCAGCTATATACATTACTGCACTAAGTATAGCAATACATTCACCTGTGAACACTGAAGCTTCTGGAGGTAATTTGTGCATATTCGAATATTTAGTGTCAGTATGGACAAAAGCAGAGCCAATGCATTCATTGTCAGAGGACTTTGATGCGTCTGTAAAGATGAGAGTGGAATTGGGACACTTTTTCTTTATGAAGTTATCGAAATTTGAGTCGGCATTCGAACAAGTTTTTGATAGATTTAAAGTGTTTATAGTCACTTTTAAGCAGATAGACTCAAAGGAAATTTTGTATAAGGGTAAAAGATTAGAGTTAAATATAGGAGCTTTAAGGGAATTTAGGTAGTTCAAGCTATTTATTAAGGGAGGAAGATCTTTATGAAGCCAGTAATTACTAGACTGAATAAGGTTAGATAATTTTTTTAATTTGTCTAATAGGGGATGAGAGTTAAGTTGAGCAATACGAAGCAAATATCTGTCAGACAGAAATTGCCGTCGCAGATGAAGTGGAGGGTCTACGCATTCCACTTGAAGAGCGCGAATGGGAGAGGATTTCATGGCCCCAAGTACAATACGCAAAGCTTTGGACTGTACGGAATCTAGCCTAGATAATGAAGTTTTATTACAAGGTTCCAATAAGAACATATCAAAGTCGAGGTGAGTTCTAACGAAAGCATTATATAATAATTTTTGTGAGTATGGATGGGCACCCCACCATGTACCAGAGAGAGCTCTTAACATATTTATATTTTTCTCACACTTTTTGACTATATAATCAATATGGGATTTACTCGAGAGGCGAGAATCCAAAAACAAACCTAAAAATTTTACTTGAGTATCCTGTGGAATTTTTTGACTGTTATAAATAATATCGATTGGCGGTACAACGAGAGATCTAGTAAATACGACTGCAATACTTTTAGTTGGGGACAGATCCAAGCCATGGGCGGAAAGCCAACCCCCCAAAGCTAGAAGGCATTTTTCGACCTTAGCAGCTGCAGTTGAAAAGCTCTTATTTGAGCTATAAATACACAAGTCGTCAGCGTACTGCAGAAGGCTACAAGATTCGTCTATTATCGACTCAATATCATATGTGTAAATGTTAAACAATATTGGGCTTAAAACAGAACCCTGTGGTAGGCCCTTCCAAATGTTTCTGCTTGCTTTGTTTTGTCCATCTAATCTTAGCCTGATCTCTCTGTGAGCTAATAGATTACAAATAAAAAGTACTAATTTGTCAGGAATGCTCAGCTTAAACATTTTGTTTCTGAGTACCGAAATTAGTACATTATCATAAGCAGCGGATATGTCAAGAAAGGCAGCAACCACTGAAGTCGAGTTTGAAAATGCAATACGGATATCGGTAAGAAGAATGCTGTGATTATCAGTAACGCCTCTGCACTTTCTAAAGCCATGTTGCGTTGGGGGTAAAATGCATTTTTTTTCAACAAACCAGTCAAGCCTGTTTTTGATCATATGCTCCGCGACCTTGCATAAAACGGAAGACAGTGCTATAGGTCTGAACGAACTAGCCTCTTTCGGGTCTTTCCCTGGTTTTAAGATTGGAATCACTATTTGAGATTTCCATGAATGCGGAATATATCCGTTAGAAAACATGGAATTAACTATCGATAAGTAATATAGCAGTGATGATTCACTAGCATTGACTAAGAAGGAATAAGAAATGCCGTCATGTCCAGGTGCTGAATCAGAAAGGCCCTGAAGAACGATTTTAAGCTCTGGGAGAGAAAAAGGGATAGACAGAGGATCAGAGGATTCCGAAAGACTGTATATCACGGGGAGATCTATTAGAGTTGGAACAAAAGGGGGGGCAATTTTGTCAAGAAATTTATCTAACCAGATCGATTCATTGGAGGATGGAGATGAAGGAGCACTATAGCTAGATTTAAATTTTTTTATGGATTTCCACACTTTCGTGGGATGTGTGTCAGGGGACACAGATTCACAAAATTTAAACCATCCTAAACGTTTCTTTTGAGCTAAAGTGCGCTTACATATAGCTTGAGCTTTGCGATACTTGATGAAGTTTTCTAGTGTCATTAGTGACGTGAAAGCTTTTTCCGCAGCATTTCTCTCCTTGATTGCTTTCGAGCATTCATTGTCCCACCAAGGAGGCGGAGCGTATTTGTGGCAAGGACGTTTAAGGGGGATAGATTCAGAGGCCGCAGAGTGTAATGATTCCACAAAGCCATCATAGCATATTTGGACGTTTTCTGTAGATACAGTAGGTAATAGATTTGTTTTCTGCGCTAAAATTCCAGAGTATTTATTCCAATTAGCATCCGAAAGTCGGTATTTTTGAAGAGGAGAGAAAGGAGGAGGGGAAGATTTTTGCGGCAAAGAAATAATAATTGGCATATGGTCACTACCATAAGATAGAGGAGCCACATCCCAATTTAAAGTAGAAGCGAGTGAAGAAGAGCAAAGAGATATATCTAAAGCAGAAGGGGATTGCAAAGGGGAGCCTCGCCGGGTAGGACGGCCATCATTAAGGATACATAGATCCATTTCATCTATTATATCAACCAATTTATTGCCAACTGAGTCACAGCTTAGTGAGCCCCATAAATAGTGATGGCAGTTGAAATCGCCGAGTATGAGGACCGGAGAAGGAAGAAGGCTTAGAATAGCTCTAAGGTTATTCATAACATTTATAACAGGATGCGGTAGGTAAATACTTAAGATAGTTAGGTTTGTAATTTTTATAGCAACGCCATAGATGTTATCAAATGAGGGAAGGGGGATTCTTGAATATTTAATATCATTTCTAATAAGGATAGCAGAGCCATCCCAGCCATCGGGCCTGTCATGTCGAAGGCAAGCATATCCTGGTACAGAAAATTGAGACTCTGGTTTTAACCAAGTCTCAACGATACTAAAGACAATTGGGGAATATGTATTTATCAAAAACATAACATCAGATTTTTTACGTAAAACGCTTCTCGCGTTCCAGTGGAGTATAGCACTCATTGTCAGAATTTGTTTTGGTCTGGTTTAAAAGAAGGTTTAAGGCATTAAGTTGATTTGCAGCGTTGGACGGTAGAGGCGTGTTTGTGGAGAGCAATTGGAGGATTGATAGAATTGTGTCAATTACAGAGGAGTAGGCTGTAGAATTAGATGGGATATTAGGTTGAGAAATAGGTTGGCTTAAAGCACAGCCATTAGCAGGGGAAGGAGGATTATAACTGTTAATAATATCCTGATGGGCTTTTTTGTCATATCCTGGAGGAAGGGGTCTTTTGGGCTTAGGTTTTAGAAAAACTGTTTTCTTATATGATGACATAGGAGACAATGTAACTTCATCACGTAAATTTTGGGGCTGATATTGAAATTGCGATAAGCTTTGAGAGTTTTTAAGTACTTCAGAGTAGGCACGTCTAACCTTAGGGAAAAGCTGAGCTGCTTCTTGAAAAGAAATGCCCTTATCAGATATAGCCAATTTTATTGAATGTTGTCTTGAGTATTCAGGACATATTTTATCTTTAGCTGTGTGGTGGCCTAAGCAAAACAGGCATGTAGCTTCACTATCGTCTATGTTACAAGAGTCCCCTTGATGAGGTTGGGCACATTTGAAGCATCTGGGTTGAGATCTGCACTGGGTCTGTATGTGTCCATACCTACAGCATTTAAAACATTGAATCACTGGATATTTATATGGTTCAACCAAAAATGAATTATGATAGAAGAATACATGTTTTGGTAGTTTCTGACCGCCAAAAGTTAGTACTACTGTCTCAGTTGGCTGCCATTCGTGAGATTCATTGATTTTAATCTTTTTGTTTAGGCGTCTAACTTTACAAACTTTTTCAATATAGCCAAGAGGGAGGTGGATAAATTGCAATATATCCTCATTAGAGAATTCAGTAGGGATACCTCGCACTATTCCCATTCGCGTAACATTATAGGACGGAACAAATGCTTTATAGCCCTTTTCTAGGAGAAGTGGGTTATCTATAAATTCGTTGGCCGTTATGGCTGAATTAAAGCAAACAGAGATTCTATTTCTTCCTATTTTTTTTATACCATCAGCTTTGACATCTTTAATATGGTTCAAATAGATAAATTTACCAAATTTAACTGGATGGATATAGGTACCAGATGCAGGATTTTCTTCAATTTTTGTAACGTGTACTAAAAAAGGTCCTAAGTCGTAACTGGAGTATCTTTTAATAAGTGAATCTGGACGAGAGGAGCTCCCCAGGTCAATTTCTGACTCAACCCGTGAGAACTTCTGTGGTCCGCCAGTTCGAATGATGATAGATCTCTTTGTCTGTCGAGGAGGGGTCATTTCAACCTCAGATGTAATTATTTCTTCATGGTGAACCGGAGATGGCACGTTATTGTCAATGAATACTTGGGGTATAGGAGTTTGGAACCGAGGATAAAAATTAGGAGGAGGGTCAGGCTCAGGAGGTTTATCGGGAGGTTCATTCATGATGAATTGGGAAATAAAAGAGACACAAAAGCACTTACCACCACCACTAACAAGTAAGGTATAAGCAGGAAACAAAATCAGAAAAGAACTTAATAAATAAAATTTGTAGGTTAGAAAACGTGATTCACACACAAACTACGACGCGGCAATCCTCGTGTCTTATCTTTATTTTGTGAATTGTTTTGACTTTTGGAAAAATGATAACGATTTACGATATTCTTTTGTTTTGGTTACAAATGGTTACATTTTAATTAGCTCTTATCTTATTAATATTTTATTGTGAAGCATATATAAATACTGTTTGGTGATATTTTTTTATAATAATAAAAAGTTATATAATGGCTAGAACATTAGTAAATGATTTATTGAAAATTTTTAAAAGTAGTGTAAATTCTGTTCTTCCAGAGAACTTGATAAGAAATTCTCTAAAATTTAACACAGCGAACCAAGAGTTAATTATACTAGGAGATAGTTATAAGATTCATAACAGAAATGTTTATCTTGTTGGCACTGGGAAAGCTGTCCAAAGCATGGCAAGAGAAGTGGAGGCAATTCTGGATTCCAAAATTAAAAGCGGGATTATTAGTGTTCCTTTTGAAAGTCTTAATTGCAACTATCTTTCTAATAATGTGTATTATTATGAAGGTGCTAAACATAATTTACCAGACACTGCTGCAGAAGCTACTGCAAAGAAAGTCAAGAATTTTGTCCAGAAACTGAATAGAAATGACTTATTAATAGTTTTGATATCTGGTGGAGGTTCAGCTTTAATGCCTTTGCCTAAGGAACCAACAACTTTAGAAGAAAAAACTGATGTAATTAAAAAACTAGCAAATTGTGGTGCCGACATTAAAGAACTAAATACAGTAAGGAAAAAGCTTTCTGATCTCAAAGGAGGCCAGTTAGCACAAAAAGCTCAACCAGCAACTGTTGTTTCACTAATACTGTCTGATATTGTTGGAGACCCTTTAGATTTAATTGCCAGTGGACCCACAGTGGAAAATGCAGATGAATCTGCAAAGGCTATAAATATTGTCAGAAAATTTAATTTATATGACAACATCCCAGATACAGTTAAAACTGTTCTCAATCAGGACATTAATGTTGAGAAATTCCCAAAAGACAATGTTAAGAATTATATCATAGGATCAAATAAGATATGCATTAATGCTGCGGCCGCTGAATGTAGAAAACTTGAATATTTGCCTTTAGTTCTATCAAATACAATCACTGGTCATATTAAAACTATAGCTGAAGAATATGCAAAACTTGCCACACTGTTCTGTAAATTTTTAAACATGGAATTCAACATTGAGTTCTTAAGAAATAAAATAAATTATCTACATATACCAGGTCTTAATACTAGTTGTTTAGAAGAATTAACTGATGTTGATACATATAGAAATATTTGTTTAATATTAGGTGGTGAAATCACAGTAGAGGTAAAAGGTACAGGCAAAGGTGGTAGAAATCAGCAACTCGCTCTTGAATTTTCTAAATGTATACACCATTCTGATGCCAGTACTAAAAACTTTGATATATATTTCCTAAGTGCAGGTACAGATGGCATAGATGGGCCTACTAATGCAGCGGGAGCCATAGGTTATTCAAATTTAATAGAAGATACCATAAAAGAAAATCTTGATGTAAATATTTTTATTGAAAACAATGATTCTTACAATTTTTATAATCAATTTAAAAACGGAGCATTTCACTTAATAACTGGACATACAAATACAAATGTAATGGACATACATTTGCTTATTATTAAAAACAGGAATCAAAATTTACTATGAAATTAAGCAATGAGTGAATCTTAGCATATTACATATTCATTTTGGAATGTCTAAATGGGCAATACATTTAAAAACTGTTAGCATCTGACTGAGAAATTTATTAGAGTAAAAGATAATTCACAACAATATATATCATATAATTTATGAAAAAATAAGGATGGCTTTTGGATTACAATCAAACAAAATTGCAAATCTTTAATATATATAAATACACAAAACTTAGTATAATTATGTTAGACATATGACTTATGAGCATAACCCATGAGAACCTTAATTACAATAATTATCATATTATATTAAAAGTAACTATTTAATAAAAATTAGTCAACTTGATGGCTTTAAAAACAAGTTTAATTTATTACTTTTTTCTTTTTCTTGTTTAATTTTAGCAGAAGCTAAAACAGCTTTCTGGTTTAATCCAGCAAACTTGTCCTTTTTCTTTTTATTGTTTTTTATAATTTTAGGTGGCTCTTTAATAGTGTGTTTTAATGTATTCTTTTCATTTTTCATTGAAAATATATCAAATGCATTTGTGTATACATTTATAACTTTTTCATTTTCTAACTTAATTTTTTTATTTACTGCTTTCTTCTTTTCTATGTTTTCCTGACTTTCCTTTTCCTTAACTATTTCTTCTGATTTATTATTTTCTAAGTGATTGTTCTCTTTATTTCTTACACATCTCTCTTTTGCAGGCTTGAGAAGTTGAGTCACTGTACTGTGTGTACAGAACGAACAAATTTGTTCCTGAAAAATGAAGTTTGTGATGATAACTGTATATTTAAATAGATTTTTTAGACTACATTATCCTAAAAAGACAATATTTTTAAACTGCATAGCATGTAACAATTTATGTTAGACTAGAGCTTTTTCACACTTTCTCTATGTAAATATCAAACTTGTATCTTACAGAGACTATACAATTTATCAGGTATATATAGTAATTCCCTTTATTGAATGTACACATACACAATTTCTTGATAATGACATACTAAATGTAAGTCATAAATTTCAGTAAGTATTCTACAAGACTATACTACTTTTTCCCAACTGAAAAGTATTTTCTATTCATCCCTCTTATCTATAGCATGTGATTACAATAAACCAAAAATTATAATTGTTTATTCCAAAGCTAAGAAAGAAACAAATTTACATTTATATTTTAGTATAAATAAATAAATGAATGTTGTACTTGAGTTGTAACTAAGGAGGTATCTATCCCCTTCAAATAAAATAGGCCTAAATCTGGCCAGAAAGTATGTCATGCTTGGGTAGTTTTTCCCACCTGTGCATATTGTCACAATTATAATGTATGATAATGAATCTATAAATGATGAAATAGGTGAAATTAATACTCTAACAGAACTCCCTCAATTATTTAATTTTTAGTACCTAAAGCATGTTTGGTTTCCTTATAGATATCCCAATAACTACCTGGCCAAATTACAAATGACTTACCATTTCATTACTATGTAGTAGCTTTTTCCTACTTTCCACATGAAACCTATTAAAATTATTCACTTTCTTAGACTTGATCCTCTTTTTCTGTCTCTTACTCAATTGTATAGGTTTAAGCTAAAAAATAGGTAAAAACTTATATGGCAAATCTACCAAACAAAGCACAGTTCTATATTAAGTATGCGGTGAACAAGATTTTATAGAAAAATAAAAAAACTTATTACTGTAATCTTAATATTTTTAGTTACAGGAGGGGTATAGTTATAGGGCATTTAGTTATTATGCACAGATTAGAACTTTTTAACATAGGTTAAAAGAAGGAGGAGTGAAACGAAGCGGAGCTCCCGCCGTAGTCTTTGTGGTTATATTTTTATAACCACCCAAAACTCACTTTATATCTCAAATGATTAATAAATGTGCCCTATAATTAAACCGCACCCTTAGTTACTTTAACTTCTGTATTTCGAGGCCACTCCAAACAGCAGTGTGGACATCTGGCTTTATTAGAAAATTGTTTGCCTGGAAGACCATAACCTCGAGTAAACTCTTTACAACGCATCCTGAAATGAGAATTCATATTAAAAGAGCTATTATTATATGATGTGTGACTGTTGTAAACAGTTTTTTCTGCTTTTTATAGGCATAAATAATTATTATTTTCTAAGTTTATTTAAAAAAAATCATACATGTAATAACTTCGAAGTAATGTACGCAGGTCATTCTTTCCCAATTGCTGTGTGCTTGTAGCTAATTTATAAAGAAACCCAATATCAGCTTCAGTCATTTTAAAGGATAATTTAATAAGAATTAAGATATTAGTTCGGCTTCCGTGAGTTCTATTGTACTCTTGATCTTGAAATTATTTTGTTAAGTTGTTATATATTTATATTCCTTGTTCTTGTTGTGTTGATGTCGTTGACAAATGACAATTGACAATAATAAATGTTGACGAGTCGACTTCGGTTCCCCCAGTGTTGTCAGGTGACCATGTCAATTAACTCTAATTTTTTCAAAAACATAATTTTTTTTTTAAACCCCAAAACAATTATTACTTATTTTAAAGGAGCAATAAGAAAATCAAAACCACCGTCGTAGCGAAAATGTCGCTAATGACGTCATCATTTTCGCTCACGGGGCACTCACAACGACCCGTGTCAATAGGTGGGTCGAATAACCGTTCCACTTGAGTTTACGATTGTGACGCAAGCAAATAAGTGGAACGGAAAAATTCGCGGTTGTAAATGTGGTTGTTATGTGTCTCTAAAGGAACGTAGCCTATAGGATACGAATAGAGACGGCATAATAAATAAATAACGCACGAGCGAATGAATTGTATTATTAAAATTAATTACATCATACATTTAAATTAAATAATCAGGTTATTGTTTCAACCTATTCTAGTGGTTTGATATAAATATTTACCGTAGCCAGAATTCAAAAACTATTTTTTCCCGCCAAAACGTCAATTCTATTGTCAAACTTTTACATTACTATTTGTTTTCTACTCACTAGAACTTCCGCTGTTATCAACTTATCACTTATAACACATAAATCTTATCCCATCCGCGCGGCCCGCCTCATTAACCCATTGTCATTTTCAGATTTCAACAGTACCTAATCAAGCATATCCATATTTTCTTATTTCTCTTGTGAAAGAGATACCCTAGCCCAAGAACTATTGTTAATTGCGAATCATTGTTCGATTCTCTTATCGCCATTCACTATTAGTCGAGTTTTAAGAGTTATTTAATTTACTAAAAGCGTTTTGATTTAAGGCGCGTGCTGTTTATTATGTTTTGAGTGAAATATTTTTATAGGGTGTGTAATCTTAAGATTTAAACTAGCGTGAAACTTTTGCTGCTCATGAAACCTTTCTAGATATTTAATTAAAATGGATGTAGCGGATACCTACGCAACTCAAAGTCAAGTAAAAGACGAAGTTGGTATAAGGTGCCAGAAGCTCTTTCAGGACTTTCTGGAAGAGTAAGTATTGAATATAAATATAAATTACAGTTTCTGTATATAAAACTTTATGATACTTTATTACAATGAGAGAACTTGTCACAAAATTTACTGTTAGCACCATTCATATTATTACCAAGTTTATAACTATTTGCGCCAAACATAGCCTCTTTAGATTTAAATGTCAAACGTTTTTATGTTAACAAGATTGTTTGTCCTTCGAAATAAATCAATTACAGTGAAATTTGGTGTTTAATATGTGTACTATCTATACCTACAATGAACATAAAATATTATTCCTTCTGGCAAATGGAAGTGTTTCTGAAATATCAATTTTAAAATTATACAAGGAAATGAAATAGATTATCATATTTTATTCAACCTTGTATTAGTTCAAAATGGATTGAAAAAGACCATGAATATGTACATAATAATTATTAAGTACAGATATTTTACTGGGGAGTTTGTTGCACCATTTCTTCGAGTGTGGTATAGTTATGGGGCACATTTATTTATTATCTGAAATATAATGGGTTATAAAAAAATAGCCACAAAGGCTAAGACGAGAGCTCCACTTCCCTTCGCACCTGCCTTAGCCTTAAAACCTATATTAAAAAAGTTTGGATCTGTTAATAATAAATAAATGTGCCCTATAACCATACCCCACCTCAGTTATATACTACTTTATTATCAAACATTAATATTTACAGATTCAAAGAAGACAATGAGATCAAATATGAAAAGCAAGCCAGAGAGCTACTTAAACCAGAATTGAGCACATTGGAAGTCAGCTTTGATGATGTTGAAAAATATAACCAGAATCTAGCCACTACAATGATTGAGGAATATTACCGAATATATCCATTTTTGAACCAGGCTATATTTAATTATGTTCTTAGTTTAGCTGATAGTGGTATCAAAAAAGATCTTCAGGATAAGGAATGTTATGTTTCATTTGTTGATGTACCAACAAGGCATAAAGTGAGAGAGTTAACAACAGCAAAAATAGGTACACTTATTAGAATATCAGGGCAGATAGTAAGAACACACCCAGTGCATCCTGAGCTAGTCTTAGGCACCTTTGTTTGCTTGGATTGTCAGACTGTTATTAAAAATGTGGAGCAACAGTTCAAGGTAAATACTATTTATGTTTACACTTAAAAATTCATCAAATGGTGATTATTTCTTTAAATAAGCAAGCAAAAATACCCAAAATAGGCTCCCAAGCTAAACTAATTCTGCTTGGGTATTGAGTAATATACCTTGGATAAAATTTATGCTATTCCCAGACACCAAGATTAGAGTAAATGACAAAGTATGTTATAACTAAGTAGGCCCATGCTTAGACTGCAAGTCCATCGCCCTCTGATTTCATCAACTCAAAATTATGGATTTATATTTAAGACTTCATCTATGTGTACTTTTTCTCAAAGAACCTTAATTATAAAAGTAGCCTAAGTTACTCCTTATAAAATCAGCTATCTGCTTATGAAAGTCCCATCAAAATTGGACGTAGTTATGTAAAAAGGATCCAAACCACAAAATGTTACTTTTGAATTATTAAAGATTAAAGTTTGCTGTATTTCCGCATTGATGCAGTTAAACTTATTTATATAAAAAATATATTAATTATACATTTACCCTTATATTTTCCTAAGAACCCATAGACACAAACAAGTACATCAATGTGGAAATACAGCTAAAACTTTAATCTTAAATAATTCAAAAGTAACATTTTGTGGGTTGAATCTTTTTTGTGTAACTATGTCCAATTGTCCTACCCATTTCAGAGATTAGCTGGAACAAATGGATTTAAGTATTTTTCTTGAAACCCAAAATAATGTCCTGTTAGTCCTTATACCAGCAGCTATCTACCAGTGAAAGTCTCATCAAGATTGGTCCAGCTGTTTCAGAGATTGCCTGGAACATCGAGACAGACAGACAAAAATTCCAAATATTGCATTTTAGAAATCTCCCCCCTGATTTTGTATCACATTTTTATTTTGACATTAGAAACAAACAATTCAATTTTATTTGACTTGATTTTTACAATGACATACATGTATATTAATATGCCTATTTCCCATAGGGGTGGGCACAGACTATATTTGTAATTGCTATGATATTGACATACATCTTTTGCTTCATCTAGATTCATTAATCTGTTCATACATATTAACATAGGAAATACATCTACATTCAGAGAGATTGTTTACTGAAGGATTGGTACAAATATATATATCTTAGTGTGTGTGTGTGTGCGTGCGTGTTTGCGCGTGTGTGTGTGTGTGTTTGTGACCCTATGCACCTTTACCAACCTTCGGGTAACAGTGGGTCACTATGCGACTTTATTTTGGATACTTACTTCTTAACATATCACATCACTAATTCATCATCAACAATTCCATACATACAATGTCTTAAATTTCTGACAACCAAAACTAACTGCCAATCCTTTTTTCTACAGTACACCTTACCAACAATTTGCCGAAATCCAGTATGCGCTAATCGACGAAGATTTATGTTGGATGCAGACAAATCTGTATTTGTGGATTTCCAAAAGATACGCATACAAGAAACACAAGCGGAGTTACCCAGAGGTTGCATCCCGAGGTCACTTGAGGTTATATTGAGGGCGGAGGCAGTGGAGTCTGTGCAAGTAAGAGATTTATTTCATCTTTGTTACCCAAACTGTTGTGAACAGATAGAAGAGTAATTAATGTGTATAGTTTTTTTTTTTGTCTCTAAATGACGTTATGAAAGGAATCTAATTAATAGCAGATAAAAAGAAAGGTCTATAACTGTTCTGCCTTAACATATGGATGCTAAACAGGGAGCTGGTCTCATTAACACATTATGGAATTATGATTTTGCCAAAGAGGCATGGAAAGATGTCCCTATGATAGAAAAGAAAAACTAGGAAATAGGAAATAGACATGTGGTTCAGGCATATGGTAGTTAGACGCATCTCTAACTAGTCTGTGGTTAGACTCTCGTTGAGTTGTAAACAATATCCATACTATTTTTATATTTATAGGCAATTTAAGTATTTAAAAGTCACTGAGCTCTCTAACAAAGTTTTATCTATGCTTAGCATGATGTAGAACAGAAGGTTCATGCTTTTAAATTCTGTCTATTTATTTCTGGTTTGCAGCTCACACTTTTACGTGCCTGAGTAACATTTGTAACTATTTTTTAAAGCGAGACATAGATAGAGTCAATTTTAGTATAGTATCTTTAAAAAAAATGTCAGACGGGCTCCACATGCCTAGTTTGGAAAGTTAGAAAGCTCATTTCCAAACTTCTTGTATATAAAAGTTATATCCTTCTTTCAGGCTGGGGACAGATATGACTTCACTGGTACTCTTATAGTGGTGCCAGATGTGGGCTCACTATCTCTGCCAGGAGCCAAAGCTGAGCTTACTACCAGGACCAAGCTGGCCAATGAGGGACAGATGGAAGGGATTAAGGGTCTGAAAGCCCTTGGTGTGCGGGAGTTGCATTACAAGTATGTATATTTAATTATTGTAATTGAAATCCATAGGTTGATTAAGGTGCTGTAAGTATTTTATCATGACAAAAATGATAAGACAAAAGGAATATTAAATTAGAAGATAAAACTAGAAGCAGTGCTGGATTTAAGTATAGGCCTTGAAGCCTATGGCGGCATTATTTAGAGAGCAACAAAATTTTCGTGATGCTATTTTAAAAACAAAGAATGTAAGGACAATTCAAATTCAAAATTGGATTTGAAAAAAAATGAAAAAAACCAGTCATGACTTTAGTTAGCTCAACTTTGTTTGCTAGGGCTACGTTCCATTAGGGACTCATACACCACGTTCACGACCGCGATTAGTCAAGTTCCACTTCCTTGCCGGCGTTACAATCGTAAACCCAAGTGGAACGGCTATTTGACCTACCTTTTGACATGGGTCGTTGAGAGCGTTGTGTAATCGAAAATCATGACGTCATTAGTGATGTTTTCGTCACGACTACAACGACCCGCGGTCGCCCTGTGGAACGGCTAACGGAGCATTTTAGGCGTTGTGACCTATTAATGGAACGCCCTGTAGATAACACATCAAACAGTTAATTTATTCTAATTTTATGTTTTTAATTGAGTTCTGAATGTCTATATTGTTAAAATTATCATAAATTGTCATAACAGTAAAAGTAAATAGATTCCATAGGGTAGAGATGCGAAATTGACGCGAGTGGTGTCCAAAAGAAATGTATAACAATTTTGGAAATATTTTCAGAACTGCATTTCTGGCATGTAGTGTGCAAGCCATATCGCGGAGGTTCGGCACTGCGGATATGGCGGCCGACGATCTGACCACAGAAGACATGAGGAAGCAAATGACTGATAAAGAATGGGACAAGGTACGTCTTTAATTTATTCATTTAGTACTTCTTACTAGCAACTTATTTGGCTGTAATTTTTAAGATATGCTCAAGTTAAAATTCAGTTATAATGCTGAAATATACTATATTTATTATCAAAAACCGAATGTAAACTCAAAAGTTTTTTTTCACAATTTTCGAAATTTAAAGTTGTCCAAGGTACATTTTCATTTTATTTATTATTATTAAAAGGTACATTTTCACTGTTTTTCTGTCTCACTTTTAGAAATTATTTTTATAAAGAACAATTTTTTTATAAGAACAAATGTAATGTTAATTTAAGTTGAAATGCATATATCTGTTTGATGCCAAAATAAATGAAAACATTATAAGTTCCATTGGCAAATGCTTTTTGAACGGTTACTTCCTATTCTTCGCAACGTGTTATTGCTGCTTAAATATGAATTTTAATATCCCTGTTTATAATAATAATGGGTTGCCCATGTAAGCTGACAAACAGGCAGACTGCTCAGCTCATGGAATGTGATTACCATTGCTTATAGATAATTCCAACTCCAGGGGCGAGCCAAGGTTTTGCTAGCCTTTGGGATTGAATAAAGAGAATGAGACGGGAGGAATGCGAATATGGAAATGAAATAGAGACAGGGGGGCTCACTCATCACACGAAATATGATTAGCGCAAGGTTAATCATGTCATTTAGTTATATTTTTTTTCTGCTACGGCCTACCTGTTGAAAAGCGGTTACCTTCGCCTTTAGACATTTGTGTGCTGCTGCTCTCTAAAGGACTGCAACCTGGCCACTAATGACGGAACACAACCATGGCTGTTAAAGCGGCATGCTCTAGACCAGGGCTGGTAGCCACTCAGATGGGCAAATATCCCTACCTGGCTTAATAATTGTTTTCTTTTGTTCACTTATTTATTGGCAAATGTTTCAAGTTATGTCTAGTTGTGTAACAGCCTATTGTTCTATTGTACTCGTTTACGGCCGCTTGCAGCCTGCATCATTAGCCAGGTGTTGCGGATTACAATTACAAGCTAATTCTAGGAAATTGTGTCGACGTTGCTGGGTGGGCACATTTGCATTTGTGAAGAATAAAACGACGGGATGATTGGGAGGAGGGGGTCAGTTGAGCTACGACTACGATACGGGCGTGACGTGTGTACATTCGGGAATGTAATAGTGATGGACTTTGCGCGTTTTATTGAATTACGACCTTCTGCATTACATTTGGATTTGTTGTGTTCGGTTATATTTGTACCTGTGTTATACGTGTTGTATAGTTCTAATAAACCCATAATAATTCTAACGGCATTTTAATTCGAGTCACGCTAACCCGTAACATTACTATGCCATAGTCATTCTTAAAATTATTCTATTGTATGTTTTTTCAATATATTTCAGGTGTACGAAATGTCTCGTGATCGTAATCTGTACAACAATCTCATAGCGAGTTTATTTCCAAGCATCCATGGCAATAACGAGGTGAAGCGGGGTGTACTGCTCATGCTGTTTGGTGGCGTCGCAAAGACCACTGTTGAAGGTAAGTCCTAACCATATTAATACTATATTATATGGTTCTTCTTTGCCATGCAGGCTGTCTTAATTTGGAACTCTTTGCCCGCTGACGTCAGAAAGGCTAAGTCTTTTGCCATATTTAAAAATTCACTTAGGAATCATTGTGTTAGTCTTACGCAATAATATATGTGCTAGCTTATAATACTTTTGACTGTAATCTGCTGTCCATGTATGTCATTTTTATTTATTTTTCCCTTTGTTGCATTATAAAGATAGAATAGAATAGAAAACACTTTATTGTTCACCACATACACATAAAATATACAATTTACAGTATTTACATTAAAAAGTAAAAGTAGGAGCAATGGGCGGACTTATCGCTTTAGAGCGATCTCTTCCAGACAACCCAGGCTCTGGATTTTATGAAATGGAATTTCAAGTGTATGACGGTGGTGTGCTAATTAAATACACATATAATAGGATATATAAATATCACATAATACATATACCTAAAATGAAAAAAAAAGAGAATAAACAATAACACATATTAATATTATATATATACTAATATATACATCATTAATATGTGTATAGCAACCGCAATAGCTATACAATATTAATAATAGTATTAATACATAATATATTAATATTATATATACCTACTAATATACATAATATTAATATACAAATACACTAATAAATAAACATACATGTAATATGGTATTAAATATTATTATAAAGTGAGATAATATTCCCGTACCAGTTTTTTAAAAATGGCGAGTGACTTTGCCTTTCTCGCGTTTTCGAGCAATGAATTCCAAAGCCGAACAGCCTGCGCAGCAAAGGATTTGGTGTAGAAAGTAGAAACGTGTGCAGGTGTTTTTAAGGCAAGATTATGAGAAAATAATTATAGATAATTTAAGATTTTAAATAAGTCAGGTTGCCTGGAAGATATCGCTTCTAGCGATAAGGCCGCCTTTTATTTTACCAAGTCACTATTGTCTTGTTGTGCATTTTTTTTGTAATTTTTTTTTTGGTGATAAATAAAGTATTGTCTGTGTCTATATTTAATTTTTAGACTTGGATCAATTATAATAACATGGATAAATTCACTTTGTTTACAATTTACAGACAGTGACTACAGACAAATAGAATATTACAATGACTTTATTAACTTGTTGGCAACACCAACAAACAATTGATTTTTGGACTTTGTCAAATAAAAAATTTCCTTCAACATGTAATGGTGCAAATTTATTATATGAATTAAATATCTCTCATAGTGCAATTTCTACCCTTTTCATGACTAGTTTTGAGTTAATCATGTAATAAAATAAGACTAAACTGAGTCATATTGTATTCTACCCATCATTTAAGACTATAAGTAGAATACTGAGCCTAGATCGCTGCCTTCTATGGGTAAGGTGCCCAGAAGGCTGGCTGTGTTTTCTCGCTGGATCACCATACTGATCCGTGGTCTGAGGTAAGCACCAGCCCTCTTATCACCGGAAGAGTCAATGAGTCATTTTCATAATTTTTTGTAGAAACCTCAGGACCCTATGGTCTGAGCATTTCAACAACAAACATAACTCATTGAGGGTTGCATATTTGTCAAATGTAATATTTAGATAACTAGAGCTCTCTCTACCTTTGAGATAGAAGAGGTGAATTTAATAACAAAAAAAACACACCACACCTAAGTGTTGTCTATTCTGTATGTAATATATGTCTTTATGTTTGTGTAGTAAAAAAATCTTTACGTTCTGATTTTTTTAATATTATTTATTGTTTTCATTGCCACTGTCATGTTTTAATATTTTACTTAGTTTAGGAGGTTGCCCTGCCCTTTGTTCAACAACTGGGTACTTGACGCATATTACAAAAAAATATATATATTCATTTAAATAACCAAGTGTCAAAATATATTGTTATCATCATACTTTCAATAGTTCATTATAGAAACAATTTTTATTGTAGTTTAAACAACAATGATTGTTATTTGACTCATTAAATATTGTTGTGGTTATGACGAAAAGTGTCTGGAGTAGATTTGATTATCCATCGGCAAGAGTTAACTTGGGTCGTGCGCGAAGTCCCGAGTTAACTGTTGGTGGCTGGTGTTGCCAGGCACGGCGCTCCGCGGCGACATAAACGTGTGCATAGTGGGCGACCCGAGCACGGCCAAGTCGCAGCTGCTGAAGCAGGTGAGCGAGATCACGCCGCGCGCCGTCTACACCAGCGGGAAGGCCTCCTCCGCGGCCGGCCTCACCGCCGCCGTCGTCAAGGTGACAACCGATCCATGCCTTATTTATTAATATTATAAATGCGAAAGTAAGTATCTGTCTGTCTGTTCCATTTTTACGGTAAAAAAAATAAGAACTTCGTTTAAAAAAACCGACTTCAAAAACTAAAATGTATAAAATAACTTATTTCTAAAGCTAATATTATTAATATATATATTATCTAAAACATCTTAAAGTCGGTGCTTAGGAATTTTCAAAATATAATAATTTTTATGTTTTGCTTTGCACCGACTTCAAGATGTTTTAGATAATATATATTAATAATAATAGCTTTAGAAATAAGTTATTTTATACATTTTAGTTTTTGAAGTCGGTTTTTTTAAACGAAGTTTTTATTTTTTATTTGTTACTTTTTAGTGTCTAGCTATGTATGTGTGGACCTATGAATGGTGCCGCGCTTCTTAATAAATATAGGTCCCAAGAACCGGGAACAAAAAAACGATCGTAAAATAAAAACTACTGGGCCAAACTATGTCAAATTTTTAGGGGACCAATTAGAAGCTATTCCGCGTCGAACAAAAGAATCACGTAATCGGCGAACATACATAAAAAAAAGCAACGAAAAAAAAGATCCCGCCGAATTGAGAACCTCCTCCTTTTTTCGAAGTCGGTTAAAAAGTCGCTGATATTGCGTAGACCACCTACTGCTACTGCAGTGCTCACCTACGATTTTACCGCGTGTAGCTCGCTTCTGGTTCTTCCCTCGAACTACGCTACACACCTCCTTCACTTAACTGTCTACTAAACTTGTCACTAGATTCACCACTTAACTCGTCACCGTCTTCTATTAACCTCTCTTCCAACTTTTTAGTATCGCACTTGTCGCTTCGCCGTCTTAAACTCAACTCCACTCTAAACTGCCCGGTAGGCGCGCCTTACGCTGCTTATATAGTCGGAAGAATTTTCTGGAACCCATAATTTCGTTATTCTTTTATTTACTATCTGTCCCTTTCTAAACATCTATCTATCTCTGTCTTTTCCTTCCCGAACCTTCTATTCGGGAACTTTCGTTTATATATCTATCCCTTTCTAACATCTATCTATCTCTGTCTTTTCCTTCCCGAACTTTCTATTCTAGAACTTTCGTTCGTCGTCTATCCCTTTCTAAAATATATCCGTTCTTGTCTTTTCCTTCCAGAATTTTCTAGCTTTTTCTAAAAGTTCTTAAACTAACTAGATGATTCCACCATCATTCGCCACATTATTATACGTAAAAAACGAATTAAATTTTCATATAAGTAAAATAGAGCTATTGCCTATGGTTATGTTGTCTGCTTGTTCAAGATTCACGTAAAAATTATCGGGCCGATTTCGATGTGGTTTTCGCTGATCAACAGCAAATTAATAGCAATAACTTGTTGATAATTGATTTAATGTTTAAATAATATATATATGTTTTTTTTTAATTTTTGAAATACTCATATTTTTTTATTTATGATAATTAGTTTTCCTATTTCTTGTATATAGTAGGTATGTTGTATGTGTGTGTATATCGAGGCTTCATAACAAATGGGCGTATACGCAAAAATGCCATTTTTGTTGTTGTTTACTAAAATCAATGCATGTTACAATTCAGAAAGTCTTACCAGTATGCAAGTGTACCTAAATAGAAGGGTAATCCAAATTTCAGCCTTACAAAATCAACTAATTTTGTTTATTCACAATTTTGTCCCTTTTGTAAAACTACACTTTTATCTGTACGCCCACTCCTTATGAAGCCCTCGATATGTAGGTATATATTACTTAAGATTGTACTTTCATGCTTTATTATATTGTAATGATGTCTGCCATGACGATACCTTAAGGGCTCAACGGAAGATCATTGTTGGTTTTAACAGACCAGCATTATCCTGAGACTGTTGCCCTTTTAGGACAAGATTATGTTACTTCAGTATTAAATTTGTCAACAATTATACCTACACTATCTAATGTGATTGGTCATGAATAAAATGACACTCTTTCTATGCCTTCAAAAAAGTTCGTCAGGGACGTGTTTAATTTGAATAGAAACGTTTGATTTTGAATATAATTTGTTATTTGTGTGGTAAGGACGAGGAGTCGTTCGACTTCGTGATAGAGGCGGGGGCGCTGATGCTGGCGGACAACGGCGTATGCTGCATCGACGAGTTCGACAAGATGGACCCCACCGACCAGGTCGCCATCCACGAGGC
Organism: Dendrolimus pini; assembly: GCA_949752895.1. Taxonomy (NCBI): domain Eukaryota; kingdom Metazoa; phylum Arthropoda; class Insecta; order Lepidoptera; family Lasiocampidae; genus Dendrolimus; species Dendrolimus pini. The sequence goes on along the minus strand of OX457147.1, from coordinate 7,224,932 downwards.
CATGGAGCAGCAGACCATATCCATCGCAAAGGTATTTTATTCTAAACAATATTGCACAATACATAGGTCTCCATTATCACATGACTATACCCGATGCAAGCATTTATTTCACTTTTGATAGCTAGACGACCGATCAATCAGTAATGTCCTAATGTGTTGCCGACTCGATTTGTTATAAAAATCGACTTTTCATTTATAAATAAGTTTTAATCAATTTGATTTATGGCAATCGGTCCGTGATATGTGTCGCAGGACCGATGGCTCAATGAGCAGACGAGTCTTGGGGCCCAATTCTGCTATTTCAATGTCTTAGCGTTGCGAAATTATTTAAAGTATGATTCCATTGAGATAGTGTCAAAAAATGTGTTCTACTAAATCCACAATATCTTGGCGACAGAATCATAGCAGATTAAAATTGATATTACTATTAGCAATAACATATTGAAAAGCTACCAAAAATGTCAAATATTTATGTCTCGAGTTTTCGCTTATAAATATTTAAAAAATAGAGTGGCATGCTATGGTCGTGCCATTGGAATTAACAGAATACCACAATCACACAGACTTACGATTAAGGCGATTTTGACGAAATCTTAATAGTGGATTTTTTTTATTTTTTTTTTATTGCAGCAGTTCAACAGACAGGCAGACGGCCCACTTGATGGAAAGCGGTTACCATCGCCTATGGACATTTGCCAAGGATTCCATATTGCTGAATTACTAAAATAGCGTGATGTAAATGACAGGCCGGAGTGCGGGCAACACTGAACGCGCGCACCTCTATACTGGCTGCGGCCAACCCCATCGGCGGGAGGTACGACCGAGCCAAATCCCTGCAACAGAACGTGGCCCTTTCCGCCCCCATCATGTCCAGGTTCGACCTGTTCTTCATCCTCATCGACGAGAGCAGCGAAATGGTCGACTTCGCCATCGCCAGGAAGATAGTCGACTTGCACTGCAACAAAGAGGAGACCTACGACTCTGTCTACTCGAGAGAGGATCTGCTCAGATATATCGCTTTCGCAAGGTCCTTCAAGCCCATCATTACTGAGGTGAGATTATAGTCTATACATACACTAGCTGTCCCGGCAGACGTTGTCCTGACCTGAAGAAATAAAATTTAGAACCCGTTTGCAGCGCCATCTACAGGGTCCATTAAGATGTACGCTATCCTATCTTTCAAGTTGGATCAAACTGCACACGGTGTGCAAATTTGATTAAAATCAGTTAAGTAGTTTAGGAGTCAATCGCAGACAAACAACGTGACACGTAATTTATATATATTATTATGAATATACATACATATTTTCATGTCTTTTGCCTGTTCCCTATTGGGGTAGGCAGGGAGGATAGATCTCCACTTGCACAATCCTGACAAACACTTCACTTTATTGATCAATTTTCATTAATCTCCTCAGACATACACATTTATTCAATTCAATTTTTTTTTATTTTTTTATTGCAGGAGTTCAGCAGACAGGCAGACGGCCCACTTGATGGAAAGCGGTTACCATCGCCTATGGACATTTGCAACACCAAAGGTGCTACAAATGTGCTGCTGCTCTCTTAAGAGAGACTGGAACCTGGTCACTAATGCCGGAACACAACTCAAGGTTGTTATGGCGGCATACTTTAGAGCAGGGGTGGTAGCCATCCAGTCGGGCAAATGCCCTACCACCTGGCTGTGGGTTGTTTTGTCGCCTCTTACGACAGGCCGCCCGAATTTTTTGTCAATTCCCCTTAAAAACTTTGTGTATTGATCGGTTTTGACGTGTGTGTGAATGAAGGAGGCCGGCAAGCTCCTGGTGGAGTACTACCTGGCGCTGAGGGGGCGCGAGGGCGGCGGCGGCGGGGGGGGCGCGTGGCGCATCACCGTGCGCCAGCTGGAGGCCATGGTGCGCCTCGCCGAGGCCATGGCCAAGCTGCACTGCTCCTCGCACGTCACCGCCAACCACGTGCACGAGGCCTACAGGTGCCATGCTTATGTCATAGAGAATTAAGGTTCATTTAGAAAAAAAAAACAAAATCTTATATTCGTGGAAATGCTTATATCAGGGGCTCCTAGCATTAAAGGTACTAATCAATTACCGAATCCCCCAATTATAATAATATAAGAAGTATCTTCGGTGAACCTGCAGCCCACCTCTTCACATCCCATAGTCACTTGCCAATCTTGTACGGCTGTGGGCCGTACATATCCTGGTCGTCCGGCGGAGGAGAATAAAAAAAAACTTGTACAGCATTTTTTTGGGGTCCATGCAGGGAGTAGCCAGCCGTCTGCCCAATTTTCCTTTGTCGACGGGCAAACCCCATAATCCTCATAGTCTCAGATACCCAGTTCCACTAGCAATTTATCCCAACAGCCCGGTACCTTTTCTTCTCATTTACTACACTGACCAATCTTCTTGGGTGCATTTTTATATTCTGTAAACAGGAATAATCGCCGTCAGTGTGACGCCACATTTACATTCAATTTGTCAAGGGGCCTCTACGTTTTGGCCTTCCCATGGCCCCACTCGAGCCCGCCAAAGGTCCGGGCCATTTTTATAGTTGTTCAGGTACACGTATATATATACATACGTGATAATATAATTGTATGGCTACAACCAAAAAAAAATATGATTTTTTAACATCTTGAATAAATTGTCGGGATGCCAAAAATAGTACAGTTTTCCCCAAGTTCGAACAAAACTGAAATACATTCTTGAAGTTCGCACACATTGCGTGCCGACAATATAAGGCCTGGACTATGAAATCAACTGAAATACTTAGTACTATTTCACAAACCGCTTAGATTTTGATCTTCAATGAGTCAAATAGCATATTATTATTGTTAAAGACAATTAAAATTATCTTATAAATATAATGATAAATACGTGGCGTGTAATTATGTCAACGTTCATAATATCCAAAATAAGATTTACAATCAGTGATTGCATTAAAAATGGCTGAACAACAATTTGTTTATAATTTAGTTTTTCATTTACATTAGTTTATATTATTAATTTATATTTAGTTTTATTTTTATTTCACATTTAAATATAGTACTAACAACTGTAATAAATAATTGGCAGATTGTTAAACAAGTCGATAATTCGTGTTGAGCAGCCAGACATACATTTGGATGAGGAGGAACCTCAGTATGAACCCAGTATGGATGTCGACCAAGATGTGCCAAATGGAGGTGATTTTTTGTTGTTGATTTTTGCTATAATTTATTATTATTATTTTTAGTGAACCGTTTCCCATTGCGGGAAATGTAATTTTATATGTATAATGTGTGTGCGTGTGTAAGTTGAAAAAGGAGTGTTTTATCATTTATTGCGATCTCTTCCAGGCAACTCCTTAGACTTGTAAAAAGTAATAGTAACGAACATTGTAGACATAAATAATAATCGGAAGTGTTTGATTCGTTAGTGTGGACACAACTTTTGAATTCGGTAGTTGACAATTTTTGAGAAACAGGTTTATTTTGAGCTTTATGGTCTATTTTAGCCAAAATATTAATATTTCAGCAAAAAACAACATTTAATTTAGAAATTTTATAAATATTTTGACATTTCGTCACAAAAACGCGTCAAGCTGTCATGGCGTCTCGCATGACGTCATAGTGTGCAAAACAAACATCTGTTTCGTTGAAGTGTTTTCTGAGAAGTCATTGATAACTTCTTGTGTTTTGCACCCTATGACGTCACGCGCTCTGATCGGCGTTCATTGTCAGGTGGCTAATGGCTGCAATATAACAATTTTGATTCTCAAAAATATCAATTAATATTGAATATTTTAGTTAAAACAATTTATTTTTGTCATATTTAGATCGTAATCTACGGTATATATTAAAATCAGTCTATATTTTTCATACTGTCAACTACCGAATTATGCCTGGAATATTCCGAAAATAAAAATATTCAAGGTGATGTAATATAGAAAATACTTTCGACAAAAATTGGTTAAAACAATATCAGTTGAGTATTTTTTTGACATATTACTGTGATGTTAAAATACATCAATGGATCTTCTATTGAATTATTTTTAAGTTTTCGTTAGCCAAACGGCTTAAACAGTGGAAGTTCATCTCTACAAATACTGCATTGTATATGGAGCGACATGAACTGTACTAAGCTGATTATGATTACTTTTTAATTTTATATTTAAAATATTATTTATATGTTAATACTCGAGTTTAATAATACATTTTGGTAATCTGTAGATACACCTGTGAACGGCGACGCAACCGCTAAAAAGAAGCTGACATTATCATTCGATGATTATAAGACACTAAGTGACATGCTGGTCGTGTTCATGCGCAAAGAAGAAGCCGAAGCGGAAACAAGAGGTATACTATCTATTATTTCTCTTCGAAATAGTCTCATTTTTAACCGACTTCAAAAAAAGGAGGATGTTCTCAATTCGTCGGGATCTTTTTTTTTTGCTGCTTTTTTTATGTATGTTCGCCGATTACTCCGTGATCTATGATCCGATTTACGTGATTCTTTTTTGTTCGACGCGGAATAGCTGCCATGTGGTCCCCTAAAAATTTGACAGTTTTCATTTTACGAACATTTTTTTGTTCTCGTTTCTTGGGACCTATATTTTTTAAGAAGCGCGGCACCATTCGTAGGTCCACCCATACATAGCTAGACACTAAAAAGTAACAAATAAAAAATAAAAACTTCGTTTAAAAAAACCGACTTCAAAAACTAAAAAACTAAAATGTATAAAATAACTTATTTCTAAAGCTATTATTATTAATATATATTATCTAAAACATCTTAAAGTCGGTGGTTAGTAATTTTCAAAATATAGTAATTTTTATGTTTTACTTTGCACACATGCTCCAAATGAGAGTCAACAAACCGCAATTCTAAAGCTTCCATTAGCTGTTCGTAAGAGGAATCCTTGCTGACAGCATCTAATACATTCATAGCCTTGTCCCGAAGTCCCAGAACAAGCGCAGTCTTAGCCTGTTCACTATCCCATCCGTTCATCTATAACACTGCCTCGAACTGCCGCCTGTAAGCTGCCCATGGAGATGCTCCATTATAAGGAGGTGCCTTAAAATTCATCGCAGATGAAGTTGTTACTGTTGGCATTGGCACACCCCTAACCTTTATTCTCTGAAAATATTCTTCTATGGCCGAAACTCGTTCCGCATGCCCAGGCAGACATTCTTCATGTACCCGAAGCTTATTACGTACCTCCTCACCTGCCAGTGCACTTTCTTTGATGGCCTCTAGGATGCTTCCTTCGCCGGTCCTCTGATCTTCACTCAACGCACGCAGCTGTTCCTCTAAGCTACGATTTGCGCCTACGGAGGAGTTCAGTTCAAGACAGCGAAGCGACAAGTGCGATACGAAAGAGTTGGAAGAGAAGTTTAATAGAAGACAGTGACGCGTTTAGTAGTGATTTTAGTAAAAAGTTTAGTGGACAGTTTAGTGAAGGAGGAGTGTAGCGTAGTTTAAGAGATGCAGAAGCGAGTTACACGCAATAAATTCATAGGTGAGCAGGACGAGGTGGTCTACGCAGTATCGGTGACGGTATTGTGAGTGAGACATCTTATTGTAGGGGCATCCCTGCGGAGAGGAATCACGTACGGCTGAGTAAGATAATTAAAGCATTTGTCAAACAACTGGTGTTTCTTTCCATTCTCAAGTATGTATGTATGTATGTTTTCTTTTAGTGCCCATTGTAGTCTTCTTTTAGAGTCCTGCAGAAATATTTATCATTTAGAGCCTATCGGAAATTGAATTGTCTTTTGAATTCTATCGGAAATAGTGATTAAAGTACCCGAAGGAAATAGTTTAATTTTTGAGCCCAGCAGAGATCTTGGCATATTAGAGCTCATTGAAAATAGAGGGGGTTTATAACTAAAAGAGGATGTTTTACACTTGTGTTGTAACAGGCGAAGAGAGTGCGGGCATGCGCAAGAGTGCGGTGGTGAGTTGGTATCTAGAACAGCTGGTTTCGCAAGGCCACATAGAGGACGAGGAGCAGCTGCTGCAGAGGAAGACGCTCGTCGAGAAAGTCATCGACAGACTTATGTACCATGTAAGCTTCGACACTAATTTAGCTAGTCATTATATAATATTGTTATTTCTTTATAGGCCAATATCTGTAATAGGTACATTTATGAAAAAAAATTGTGATTGTCCCTTTGATATGAAAATTATCGTAACCAAGTTACGCATTGGCGATATTTAATTAAATGGTTTTAGGAACTGATGGTTAATATTTCAAGTGCACCAAGAAACACTTGTCAAATCATTTAAGTTTACATAATGTTTTCTATGGCTTGGCTTTGAACCAGTTTACAAAAGTGTTAAAATAGTTACAGGATTCATACTGTGATTTTACTTTTCCCCACACAATTCTTGCTTAAAAACAACTAATATTGTTTAATCTCAGACTAAATTGATAATGAAAAATGTAGAACTTGTACAAAAAATACAAAATATTTTATATTTAGTTTCGTACAACACGTGTACTTTTTACAACTATTGTGATATTGGGAAAATCAATGTTTAAGAAAACTTAAAGATAAGATTGACATCTAAAGTGTCAATATATGTAGTCTACTTTTCTATTGGTTAATTTTACAACACATACTTTTTCTAGTAAAGGAAAAATTACCCTTCGAGTTTCGGCACAAAATTGCGCCTATTTATGGTCGTCAATTTTCTTTACAGGATCAAGTAATAATCCCATTATCAACAACCGGATTGAAAGCAACACAGAAATCATCAGAACAAGAAGTGGACGACGACCCGTTACTTGTGGTTCATCCCAATTACGTTGTAGATGCTTAGAATTTAAAAATAAAGTTTTTTTTAAATAAATCTGTTTTTATTTAACAATGCATTAGCGGTCTTATTCTAAGAGTTCGAGTAAGTTTGAACGCTTCTTTATGGTTCTTAAAGAAGTGGTCAAATTTAGTCAAACTCTCTAGAATAAGACAGTTTTGTACTAGATTTATTCTCTCAGTGGCATTTCTCTTATCGTTTGAGAAAGTAAAACAAATGTGGGTTAAAACAAATCAACATCTTTCAAACACTTTGTACAGGTCATTCAGATTGGCTATTTGCAAAATAGCTCCATTACCAACAAAACTCGAAGGCGGTAGGAAGTATTTCCTAATCGCTGGGAAAATCACATGTTCCTGTGTTCTATATTCTTGCATTTGGATTTCTTTTGTCGGATCTGGGTTTGGTTGGGAATAAAATATTGCTGTTTGCCGACTGAACGTGTCGAAGCATTCTTTCTCCGATTCCCAGTTGACTTCTGTCACCAATCTGACGACGTACGTCGGTAAAGCACCTAGGAATGGTGTGTGGCCATCTGAAAACAATAACTAAATAATAACAAGTTTTTAGCGACTTTCAAGGATAATGTTTGCAGTGCAGTTTTATTTGCAAACCGTATATAATATTGGTTAAAAGTGATCAACAGTTGTAGAATATAGTATAGTAACACCAAAGGTGCTACCAATGGGCAGCACATTGCACTCTGTAAAGGAACCTGGCCACTAATGCCGGAATATAACTCAAGGTTGTTATGGCGGCTTACACTAGATAAGAGGTGGTAGCCATCCAGTCAGGCAAATACCCTACCACCTGTGGGTTGTTTTGTCGCCTCTTACGACAGGCTGCCCCAACGCAGGAAATAGCGTTCTTTTTCAGTTCCTGCACGGACAATATTCTTGCCAGAAACGTACATAATGTTTTAGTAGTATCAATAGATTTTGCCTTCTTCGCATTAAATTGCATTTTTCAGCCCTTACAATGTCAAATTAAATTAATTATTGCAGTAATAAATAAAAATGAAATATAATAATATTAAACTGCCCTATATTTGTACAATTTACAAGGTGTATAAAACTAAGTACCTATCTTGCAATGGGACGTTTTGTGGTTAAAATTATTTATAGTTACCTAGCAACAAAGGCAGTGAAACTAATTCGCCTTGTTCGCTTATTTCGAGCGAAAAATATTCCAGCAACATCGATCTTTTGCTCACTAACATTTCCGTCATTTGTTGAGCCATTTCTTTCATATCACCTGGAAATAAACATATGATATTATGAAAGACCTATACTATACCAACTTATTTATTACCAACTTTAGGGTCCCGTAGCCATTTTGACAAATATGAAAGCTTGAATTAAAAAAGGGGCCTAAATGCTATAAATCAGATTTCTTGTCTTGTTCGGCATTCATGTAAAAACTACTGGGCCGAATCTTAGATTTTTATCCCGGGTATCCGGCGGAAACTTCAGGGAATTATTTAAAATGGTCAGATTGAAAAAAAAACGCATTTCAATGTGATTGTTTCACTGATCGATGGTAAATTTTATGTAAAACAATGTGGTTTTTATCCCGGGAATCGTGCGGGAATTTTCCCGAGTGCGGTTCGAAGTTGTTTGGGTGCCTAAAAATTAACTTATTCCGCCGATAGTTTTCATTACACTATAGCTTACATTATTTTTAAAATCATGCAGTATGTTGTACCTCGGGAATTCCCGCGGGAATTTCAAGTCAAGCGTGGACGAATTAGTGGGTATATCCTTGTATTATTTAAAATAATAACTCCTCTAAAAAACAAAAAATAAAATACATGTTTACATAAAAACAAATGCTTGTTGCACTATAAATTATACAGTATAATTTGTTGTAGTGACAACTCTCACCTGAGCACAATATTGTACGAGGCCGTTAGCTGCTATCGCGGCATGTTCTGTTATTCTATTAATATAAATATAACATACCTAATTCTGAATTCCATTCAGACTCTTGGGAGCTGAGTCCTAGCAAAAATAATTCTTCTAATGGCAAAGCATTTGATAATTTTATAAGTCCCGTATTTTGGAAATCATACAGTATGGTCTCATAAAATAACTCCTCCCTGCAATTTTTTAAAATACTTCAGCACCAGGGCATCAGCAGATTTTTGAATCTCATCGATAAGAAAACTGCCTGCTTTAAATGTGTACATATTGTCATGCTTGTTTCTCGTTGGGGTAGGTGGAGGATGGATATCCACCTGCTACAATCCTCACAAATACTTTTCGCTCCATTACCTTTCAATTAATCTCTTCATACATAGACGTTTAATCAACTACTTTTTACCTGACGTTTCTTTAAAAGATCTTCAATTTGATCATGGTGAACATTTCGCTACCGGTACCAACTCTACCAGTCACATTGCTGTCATAAACTTGTTTTGTGATTCTGCTTTCATTCATTCTCTTCAAACTACCTTAACATTCGTTACGTAAAAATTTCAAGTCATGCATGGACTACTTTTAGAGTCTTGCGGAGTAAAACGTACGGAAGACTACCGTACCGTCACTCTCTTTTCTTTCACCATATCCCAATTATTTGGGGTCGGCAGAATATGTCTTTTCCTTCCACACTCCTCACTCTGACATACATCTTCTGTCACACCACATATCATCATATTGTTGCATACCGACAAAGAAATGCGCACACCTGCCCGTCGTAGAACGCCGTTTATTGCCTCTTTGACTTAGGATTTTTTTTGTTAACTTTGTGTTTAGGTTTTTTAATCCAGGAAAACATGCTATTGTTATTGAGCTTGTTTTATGGCCGTCTAAGCTTGCCAGGTGTGCGGGATTAACTCGGCAAACGCGATCCTTTGTTCTATTATACAGTTTAGTATAAAACAATACAATGTCCGAACGGAGGGGCGAGGCAGCCAAACGACGACTACGATACGAGTAAGACGTGTGTAGTACTTTCTATTAGCGATATAGTGACGGACTTTGCGCGTGTTGAATTGCATTGAATCATGCAGTGTGAACTGTTTGCATCCACTTTTATTTGTACTTGTTTTATACATGTTTGTACAGTTCTAATAAACTCTGTAGTAATTCCAACGGCATTTATTTTAATTCGAGTCCTGTAGCTCGTAACAATATCATCCTTGACACAATCCATCTTTTTTTGGTCTACCTTTACATTTGTACCCATCTATCTTGTAGTTTACCATTCTTTTTGTCACGTGACTTTCATCCCTCCTTATTATATTCCAGTACCAACTTAATCTTCTTCCTCTCAAGTTTTCAGTCAAGGGTGCAACTTTCAAAGATCTCCTTATGTACTCATTTCTCACCTTATCCATTCTTGTTACACCACACATCCATCTCGGCTGAGTGGAGATTTGTGGTTTATCACTGTAGTGGCCTAACATTCCGCTATAATACATGACTAGTCATATGACAGATTTATATATTTGACCTTTTAGTTTCAGTGGCATTAGTTTGTCGCACGTCACACCGGTTACCTGTATCCACGTAAGCCACGCTACATTTATTCTTCTCCTTACATCCCTCTCTATATCACAATTACTCTGCAATAGTGAACTGAATTTTTATGTATATAATAATAATAAATACTTACGTCAATCGAGTACTGTCACACAGGTACAGCTTAGTACTGTGTTGTATTAGCGACTTATTGCAATCAATGCACGCTATGAATATTAAATTTGCCAAAATCTCTCTCAGATTTACACTACACTTGTTTTCAATGTCCAGCCTCAGTTGTTTTATGCTCGTGAGTTTTGTTTCTATCCTCTCATAGTTAAAGGTCCTATTTTTAAATGATTCCTTTGGGTCAATGTAATTTAAATTTGCGTGCTTCGGTGCTGTATGAGGTTTCCACTTAGGTGGACCTAGAATAATATTTTAGTCAATCATTTTTTTAGGGTTCTCTACGCACGTGTAAATGTCTGGTCAACAATGGAGACTAACTTAGTAGAAATCTTTTTTTACCTTTTAGCTATTAAATCCTATTTTTAGGATTTTGCAACCAATATAACTAAAAGTATCTCATTATACAACATTTTTTTTAAATATTTCACCTAGATAATTTTTTGGATAAATATTATTTAGGAAGATAATATCGAATTTAAATTCAAAAGTTTTTGTTCAAACTTTGGCTGAACACATTTTTACAAAGTTATGAATAAAAAGTCTAGCAATTAGGAAATGTTATCATTCCGTATAAATAGTTTCGCAACGTGTTACTCCTGTGTTTAAAAAAAAAGAAATCGTTAAGAACTCTCCAGGAACAACGTTAGCTAAGATGATCTAATTTCAATCTGAGTATTACTGTTTTTTATATAGTTTATATGTTTTAACGGTGTTTTTCTCTCGCCACCAATTTTTTTATTATTTAGTAATAATAGAATCCGAAAACTCAAGTATTATTATGGTCATTCTAAGTATGGTTCTTACATATTCATACTCACTCTTCTCAGGTGGTTCTTCAACCATCGATATATTCAGATCAGCGTTATTTTCTTCTTCATTTACATTCACACCTGTTGAAGTATTGCCATAATTTCCAACGATTGTAACATCCTCTATATTATTTTCTGTTTTATTACAAATATTATCATTATCTGCTACACTTACAACTATTTGTGGTAATATATTATCTTCTGGAATACGATCAGCTTTTGTAAAATCTTTAGGAACCATAACCGATATATCATATTTATGGTCTTTTTCTGTAGGTTTAGGTGCTGCATGAAAGAATTTATCTATCTTTTGTACATCTGAATTGACTCGTACCATATTATTAGCATATACTTTTGCCGCTTCAGTGGTCTTTTTAACCATCTCATCTACAGCAGTTGCGCCTGGCAAACGGGCCTAGAATGGGATATTAATATCCTATACTTTATTATTTAATACTTTTTCTCTCGGTTTTATCCCACTTAAACTTCGAATCTCTTTCCCGTGGAATCTATTCAGTTTTCTGATGTAAGGATTTTATTTGCCCTTGTAATTTATAGCACAAAATTATATACAAAATTTCACCATTATCGGTTTATTTAGCATTACTCGAGTAAAATTAGAACCCTTGTACCATAGATTAGACATATACAAAGTAAAATTTATAATCAAACATACACAAATCAATACATTGTCACTTTCGGTTTTAACGTCTGTGCAAAATCATTTTGGCTGATCCCACTTCTGATATATCCCAATAATTAATAGTTTAATTGTTTAAGCAGAGTAGGATAATTTAGGAACTTACGTATTCTGGTGGATGAAAACCTCCCAAAAAACTAAAATATATGAAAAGACCTATGAAGACCCACATACTCTATTGAAACACAACACCGATCAGAAAGAATACAACAATACACAATAAAATTCCTTTTGATGACTTAAAAAGACACAAAATCGTCCCTACCTGAGTGTACATAACTCTTGTTGAATTACAACTCAGTAATTTGGCTTCAATACAAGTCTTGATATTTTCAATAATTTGCTCTTCATATAAAAACTGTACTTCTTGTTTTGTTGGATGAACATTCACATCTACATTTCTGGGATCTAAAAAGAAACATAAAAACAGGCAAGTGCGTGATGTATCAAAACGGGACTGATTACGTAGTAGCAAATATACACAGTTAACTAACACAAAAATGTGTTTAATCCAAAATACCCAATACATTAATAATTAATCAGTTGAAATATATCTAAAACTGTATTGTTCAAACATGTGATACAATCTCACTTGTTTACACTGTTTGAAAAGTTAGACATGAGAGGATATTTTATTTAATGATGACTAAATTACTTACCTAATTCTAAACTAAGATAAACAAAAGGATGGGCATTCTTTGGTAAATATGTCGAGTATATTGAATCCACTGCCTTTTTGATAGCTGAAAACGAATATAGATTAGGAACCACATAGAACTAAGGAAGAAATGAATTGCGTCAACAAAGAGATGAAGATTGTGACATTTATAGGATGTAGTGGATGTGCTAGAATAAAAGGAAAAACATATTGTGACCACACCAAATGCCCCAACCATAAGGCGAAGAAAAAGACAGAACCGTTGTGCAGTTTCTACATAAATGACTGAACAACATGATGCCAATTAAGCTATCAATATGTGCCTGTACAACAGGGTTGTTCCGAGGAACTGTTTGTTCTGGTACTAACGCCTCACTTTTACATCCGCACCGCTCGCCATTCACCCTCATTTCCTTGAGCTCCCACGCTCAACTACGCAACGGTTCTCTAAACATTTATTCCGCGTACAACAATGATCTGGAGAGAACTTCCCGCCGCGGTTTTCCCTTTGCGCTATAACATGGGGTTTTTAAGGGCGTTATAAAATTGCTTAGAGGTCGGCAACGCGTTGGCGACACCCCTGGTGTTGCAAACGTCCATAGGCGACGGTAACCACTTTTCATCAGGTGGGCCATCTGCCTGTTTGCCTGCTTCAGGCTATAAAAAAAGAAATATATACACAGTTTACCTTGTGAATCCACCAGCCTATGGTTGATAAACAATAGCATAGTGCCTTTTTTGTGTGAATAATTCACATTAGTTATGTACCCTTTTAATATTAATTTGAGTAATGGTACTTTAAGTTCTATCTCCATTAACTCCCTAGCTATATTATTACCATGAATCTGAAAGAGACAAACATGTTTTGACTTAATATTAAAATGCATATGTATACATTATAAAAATAATAATTAATGAAAACTTTCGGGGATAAAAATTCACACATACTCCTACTCAGTAGAAAGACATAGGTTAAATATTTATTTTTTGGTTGTTAGTGTGAATTCGGTTTTGTTAAAAAATAAAATTATATAATATTTTCTTAAGTTTTCGTGACTTGTATAATAATTTTATAATAAAACGTAGTTTTATTATAAAATTATATAATTTAAAAAATTAACTTATTTTTCAGGAAAGTTTAATATAAGCCACAAGTTCCATTTTATGGAGGAATTTAGCATGATATATTTCTCAGTCGAACTTTCTATTCATTATTTACTATGATCTGGGCATTCAGAATCTGCCTGAGAGGTGACCATTACCATAATGCAAGCGTAACTCGTATAAAGTGGGAGTATACAAAATGTTTGATTCTAGCAATAAAAAATAGTTATCTTCCATGTTGTGGTTGATTAAACTAACTTACAATTCTGACATTTTCGACAACTGATGATGGTGCTGGCGTTTTCAAGTCGGTGGTCTCACCAAACTTTTTCAATGTGAATCCAACGTGACTATTATGTATGGCGTAGCCACCCACCACATCCAGTATGTGCGCATATTCCTCGGTAGGACTGCGTAGAGCCTTCTTTCGAGCTATTACGTTATAGAACAGATCCTCAACTGTTATCTGGGTACCAATGTTACCCGCACATGGCTTTATTGGTCCTTTTAATTTACCATCTTCATAAGAGGCTCTAAAAATTTATCTTATAACAATAAATTAATTTGAACCTTCTGTTTGTGATTTAAAATAATAGTCAAAATTGAAATTTAAAACAAATGATCACTTCTAGAATTTTTGTGGGTGTCTGAAAGTTAGTCATGTCCCAATACGGCCCAGCAGATTTAAATGACAATTTGGGGTTTAAACTAGATTCTTTTCATTATGTTATCAAGGACTTGCGTGATTTTAGGAAAAATGAAAATTTTAGGACCAGTAGTTTAACTTAAAACTTAGAAAGGAATGGATACTTGCTAAGCTGAAAGCGGGACCGTCTTTCAGGTAGCAGGTATCAAAGGTGGAAAAAAAACCATGCTAACTTACATCAAAGTAGCAGAGCTAGTTTTTACATATGTCATATATGATATTGTTATAAACATAGATATACAGTTGCCAAACACTTCTTGTGGGCCATAACTTTTGACACACTTTAAAAAAAAAGTGGGAACTTATCATTTTAGAAAGGCTGAATTTTAAATATATCATCAAGTATAATATTTTAAAATATTTCCCAATGAGCCAGACAAATTTGTCAGGCCAAACATCCTCCCAGACTCATTAAGAGTTCCGGTGGGCATGAAAGTGTGAGAGCATTCGCGAAGAGCAAGAGTTTGTTAATAAATATGTTTATAATTTCAAGGAGAATGAAATATGATATATTCGCCAAACAAAGCTTACACTTACTTAAAAGCACACTTTGAAGTCGCTGTCTTAGTAAGTATAGTAAGGTGTGCAATATGACTGATACTGGCTAGAGCTTCACCACGGAATCCATATGTGTTGATCTCTTTAAGATCATCATATGTACACAGCTTTGATGTTGTAAATCTTTCACAAACTATCTCTAGATCCTCATACCTTATACCTGATCCATTATCTTGTATCTGAAAGATATAATAATTATAAGATTTTGAGCCATTGAGAATGTTGAGCACACTAGGTTTTGTCTACATCTGTACCATTTTGTTGGTCTGATCTAATAGCACATTCAATCACATTATTACAATGCTGTGATAACTAGATCAATCAGATGATAAAGATGCATAAATTTTCTATCTTAGAGGAAATTTTTTAATTACCAAAATAAAAATGTTTCAAAGCTAAAGTATAGGCTTGTTACCAAGTTATATAAATCGCTAGAAAGTAAGGGTCTCAGAGTTTATGTTTTATCATACCTGTAAATATTTTAAACCACCTGCCTTCACAGTTATAACAATGTTAGTTGCCTTTGCATCTAAACTGAAACAGAATAGTATTTAAATGATTGGTGTATTTCACTTATTTGCTTTTTCTGCCTAATGTGTATGGCCTATGTAATGTTATAATTAAGTACAGATAGTAAAGGAAAACTATTAAACCTGTACATCAATATTACTAGTATAATAATAATCGGCAGACAAACACACACATTGTATACCCCCAAATTAAGCAAGTTACGTTTGTGTTATGGGTAATATACAATGAACCACTCTGGGGCCTATCCCAGACACCCAGCCCATGGTAAATAACGGAGAAAATATGTTTCCGAAATTTACTATACCGGGAATCGCACCCGGAACCTCTGGGTCGCAGTGAGATAGGCCATCAAAGGCTTAGACCGCTCAACCACAGATGCAATCAATATTACAAGTATGTGAAACAAGTCCATGTTAGAGAGGTGTGGTGTAGTATATTATTATCTGATTTCTTAAACTGGGAAGGCGCAACAGAAATAGAGAAATATAAGAGAAAGTACAATGGGACAATGGGTGGCCTTCTTGCTAAAATCTCTTCCAGGCAACCTTTGGCAGGGATTGATAGATTTTAATACTGATGGTGGGAGTTTGTAAATAATGAAAGGAAACTGTATAGTGACTCCTCATCCACCCTCGCACACAAAATAGGAGCTATGTCATTGAGTTGCAGAAACCACCCACTTGCAGAAGATTTAACGAGTAGTAAGTAGAAAAAATATACTGTTAAGAGTGAGAAAATTGATAGGTAACCACTAGTTTGTTGAAATTCAGAGAAGTGGTTATATTTAAGGAACACAAATATGAACTTAATACAGAAATTTCTAAGGTGCTTAGTTTATTTAGTTGTTCCTGGGTTATGTTCAGATAGCTGGCACCAGCATAATCAAGGATGCGGAAAATAATTAATTTATTATTGTGAATATACAAAACTACCATTAATTTCTAAATAACTAATATTAAGAACTGCATGAAGCCAATTTATACCTATTTTCTATTAATTCTTTTAAAGCATTCGCGGGTCGTTGTACGATTTCTCCAGCAGCTATACGGTTAACAACTTCCTCGCTAAGTTTTCTTATTATACCAGGTTCACTCATTGTTTTAGTAAATTTCTTTAGGAAATCTAATTAAGACGCAAATCGAACCGCGGTTTTTTGTTTTGTATTTCTTTTTTTTTTTGTAATGGCTCACTTTCAGATTTCAGAATTTTCTGCAATGTCAATGTCACTTTTAGATGAAAGCAAAAAAGGCTGGTGTGCACCGACTTTTAACCTATGGTTAAAATAAATTAATCGCTAAAAATGTACGCCTAAACAGTGATTATTTTATTTAACCGCCGGTTAAATGTCAGTGCACACCAGCATAAATGTTTTATTGTCACCGAGTTTTCAATTTGATAAAAAATTGTCAGCGTACTTTTTTGTACTAGAAAATTTTCAGTTCATGTAGTTCATTTTTTATGAATAGAATTTGCCTCAAAGGCATTTTCTTTAGTGTCATCAGTGTTTCTTTTTAGGATTTCGCACTTTTTAACTTTTTGCGATGTAAAGCTTTTTATTGCAACAGAGTTTAGGGATCAAATAAATTCTTGTTATATGATAAATGTTATCATTGTTGGTAACTCTTTTATTGAATGCTTTAAAGCTCTATCTTTTAGGATATTAAAATGGCTGTTGCTGTTAGTGAATGGCGAAATCAGGCTCTAATCGAACCTAAGTATTTTGGAGTTGATGATGAAGAACAAGTAAAAGAATGCCAACCGAACTTTCTTGGATAAGGTATTAAGCTTGAAAGACCACAGTGGTTATTTGTTTTGTGAAACCTCGAAATAGTAGTACTTCTATTACTAGAGGTTCCATCTTCAAATACAGAAGTATAAGATTGTTTAGTATTCTGAAAAATGTAAAAACTGACAAAAGAAACAGGCTGATGACTAATGATCCTCAATGGATTACTTTACTACTTTACTCCACACTATAATAGGATTATTTATTTAGGTTTATGGCTTGGCAGCTAGGCCTTTAAGCCAGATCTTAGTTTAAAATATAGTTTCTTCATTTTCTTAAGCCTATGTGTAACACAGCTGAACTGTAGGTAATCGGCTAGTGCCATCCAACGGAGTTCTTGTGACAACTCAAAAGGCCACATTTGACTATACAGTTCACATTTCTCACAAAACACATAATTACTACTCAAAAACTATCAATATCCTACAACTATTGTTCATTTTAGAGTAATTTTACACACTTTTAGAAAATAAAACTGCACAGCACAACATTTCCTTTCAGTTCCCGCCAAAAACTCCACTATAATAGGAATGTTTTTTTATTTATTAATTTATTCATGACCATAGAATCAAAGTCTTTCAGTCGGAAACATGTTAATTAATAAGTCTTCGTATAGTAGCGCAGTTGTATTGCAGGCTACAACCTACGCCATTCAATGGAGTTCTTGTGAAAACTCGAAAGATCACATCTGACTATACAGTTCACATTTCTCACAAAACACATAATTTGTACTCAAAAACTATCAATATCCTGCAACTATTGTTCGTTTTAGAGTATTTTTACACATTTTTAGAAAATAAAACTGCACAGCGCAACGTCTCCTTTCAGTTCCCGCCAAAAACTCCATAATAGGAATGTTAGATACAGTGATTCCAACCCCATAAAACTAAAAAACAAGAGCTCGCCAATAAAAAAAACAGGAGAAAACAGTAGGTAAACTAAAAAAAGGCAGATTTCATACTTTCGTCATATAATTAAAGCAATATCTAATATTAATAACAATAACCGCCATCTCAGTTACTAGGACTCACATACATTGTTATATTAATAATCACAATATAATAATATGTAATAAAAAAAACATCAAAGTAAAATTATTTTTCACTTTCATTCTCAATTGCCTCATCTTCAGTATTTTCATACTCATTCATTTCTTTTTTTAAATCATACATATTTTTATTAAATTTCTTCATATGCCTTTCTGTGGCTTCAAATAAGTAGCAATCGGTTATTTCGGATTTAGTATGTAATACTCGTAATACGTTTTATTACATAGTAGTTATCAAAAAAATATTTGCATAGTGTAATAGGTGGCACTGAACGCTAATTGAAAAAACAGTAAAAATTAAGAATGATACAGAAAACAGTGACATCAATGTGAACACAGCAAATCTACTGATAAAATAGTAGGGTTGGTAACACTGGTTAAGCAGTTGCTAGATAGCAACTCCAAGCAGTTGCTATCTAGCAACTGCTTGGAGTTTTTGGCGGGAACTGAAAGGAGACGTTGTGCTGTGCAGTTTTATTTTCTAAAAATGTGTATAATTACTCTAAAATGAACAATAGTTGCAGGATATTTATAGTTTTTGAGTAGAAATTATGTGTTTTTGTGAGAAATGTGAACTGTATAGTCAGATGTGATCTTTCGAGTTTTCACAAGAACTCCATTGAATGGCGTCGGTTCTAGCCTGCAATACAACTGCGCTACTATACGAAGACCTATTAATTAACATGTTTCCGACTGAAAGACTTTGATTCTATGGTCATGAATAAATTAAAAAAAAAGCAACTGCTTTTTTTAATTTAAAATAGCAACTGCTTAATTTTGGAACCTCCTAGTGCTATGTTCCGTGCCGTGAAAATGTGCAAAAGTAATGCTTCGGATTCTGAATGTTTCAAATAATACAGACATGTTTAATTTTTGATATTAAAATATGTAAAAACGTTGTTAATTTTTTATAAAATTTTTGAAAACAAATTTTTGTTAGTGTAAATCAAGATGATGAAAGATGACTGTCAGGCGAGAGGCTTACATTTGAATGCGAAGAAAACAAAGGTTATGGTGTTTGAAAGAGAAGAAACCAGAACGAATGCAAGGATAATGGTCGACGATGTTATGCTGGAACAAGTGAATGAGTTTGTATATCTTGGATGTGCTTTTAGTAGGGATGGAAAGTACACCGCTGACATAGAAGAAGAGTAAATTTGGGGAATAGTGTGAATGGAGCGTTAGGTAAACTTCTAGGCGCTAAGAACCTCAGCCAGAAGGCCCAGCTTGCCATAGACAACGCGGTTCTGGTACCTACGCTCACGTATGGAAGCGAGAGTTGGGTATGGAATAGAGAGCATGAAAGTAGAGTAAACGCGGTCGAGATGCGAGCACTGCGCAAAATCTGCGGAGTGACGCTCGCGGACCGCGTTCGTAATACCGAAGTAAGAAAGAGAGTTGGTCTGAAAGAGAGTGTCGGGGTGAAGGTAAGGAAAGGAATGCTCCGGTGGTTCGGGCATGTGGAAAGAATGTATGATGAAAGAATGACTAAACAGATATACAATGCAAAAGTGGATGGATGCAGAAGTCGCGGAAGGCCACGACACACCTTCCATGATCAAATTGATCATGTATTAGCAGAAGGTTACGTCAGGAGCCTTAAGAACAGACGAGCGTACATGACAAGAGCTATGAATGTCAAAGAAGCAAGAGAGGTGTGTAAGAATAAGCCTGTATGGCGCTCTGTTGTTCGTGCCTACCTCGCAAGGGACCTGGCGTGAAGTTATAGATAGATAGTAAATCAAAATCCGAAGTGGAAACACTTGTTGTCAATGGTTGTCACTGACAACCATTGACAACCTGACAACTTGTCAGTACTTGTTAGTCATGGGAAATATCACTCACCAAGAAGAAAAGAGTGATATATATCTTTTTGATACAAAGATATATATCACAAAAGAGTGATATATATCTTTTTGATACAAAGATATATATCACTCTTTTATATCTTTAATTCTTTATCTTTACAGTGAATAGTGTCAGTGTCAATTGCAGACAAGATGAGTTATTATCTGTGAGTGATATACTAGCAGAGCCGACACGCGTACCTGTGGCAACGCAAAATATCTGACATTTAAATAAAATACACGCCATTTAGATGGCCTTTGAATTTTAGTAAATATTACGAAATGACACCATAAAACTATAGTGTTACGATTTATTTTGGCTTGCTATTATATTCGGTTTCCTCGTTCACTTACCACGCATGCGCAGTGCGCGGGCTAATCATTCTTTTTCATCGCGTGGAACAGGAATGAACTAAAGACTTAAAGATATAAAGACACATTTTGAACGCAAGTGATATACAGATCTAATCACTCTTCGCGCCGGATATATATCTTTTGAGGTAATCACTCAGGAGTTACACACCTCTAGACTTGTCAGTTTGTCACAGAAATTGTTTTATGATCCGTAAATAATATTTTTTGTAAAACCTAATAATGAGAGAAAATTAATTAAAATGCGTGAATTACCTAAAGCTTGTATTGCATGTTTAAGCACGAACATAAAGTTGCATAGTTTAAATAGTCAGAATTTACGAAGCGAATTTAATTTGGTATCCGGCCTACAAGTAAGTGTTTGTTATGAAACATCTTATAGTTTCACTAAAAAAGACTTGAGCAGTCAGCTTAAAATGTTCAAAGAGAGCCGAGCAATTTAAAGCAGTAATGGTTTTTGTTTTGTATTTAGACCTTTCAGGGGGACGGCCTGCTTGACTTGATTTGCTTCGAATGTTTGGCATACGTGAGACGCTGTTGCACATTTAGAGCTAAATGCCAACGAGCTGTTTACTTTTTGCAGCAACTTCTGGATAAAAATCAAGAGGTATGGGTTTTATTAAGTTTCAGGTATCATATTTTAACAATGACTATTAGTGGTGTGTTATGTTAAAAGATCAACAATACCAGCTCATTAAAAAAAAAACACACGGGTTGGGCTTACATATATATCCCTGGATGATTTCCTGGATGATTTTAATGGTTAATGTGTTTAGGAATATATTTAAGACTTATTTATAACAACTGAAATTGGTTTTGAGTGGAAAAAATATATACTCAATTAATTATCGAAGTTTGAAATTCACGACAATGATTTGGTAATTTTGTCGCCAAGCCGTTTTTTTACGTTTTTTGACGGGATTTATTTGAATAGGACACTGTATGTATCCGAAAATTAAAATATGTGGAGTTTTAAACAGTCGGTTAGGTTAGGTTTTGGGCCCCGCCACCATTGAGGCGGTGAGGCCCGTCCTGCGAAATTGGATTGACAGAGACTACGGCACCCTGACGCTCCGGCTGACGCAGGTCCTCTCGGGGCACGGCTGCTTCGGGAGGTACCTGTGTCGCCTTGGCCGCGAGGCTACGACAGGGTGCGATCATTGCGACACAGGCGAAGAGGATACGGCGCTGCATACACTCCAGGAATGTCCTGCGTGGACGGAGCAGCGCCGAGACCTCGTCGCCTTCACCGGACTAGACCTTTCGCTCCCGGCCGTGGTACGCACCATGGTCGGGAGCCGCACCGGATGGGACGCCGTCTCCTCCTTCTGCGAGCACGTCATGTTTGCGAAGGAGGAGGCGGAACGGGAGCGTGAGCGCACGTCTTTGCTCCGCTCCCGACAAAGGAGGACGCGCCGACGCCGGAGGTCAGACCTAGACCTTCGGCCACCATAAGCGGGCGGCGCGGGTGGGGCCCCTAGGGGTATAGGGGTTCTCACTCACCCGCACATGCCGTCGTAAATCACACCCAAACACACACTTATGTGTGATGTCTGTATGAGTATAATGTGCAAAGATTTTTTTCCAATATATTGCTTCTAAAACGCCACTGCAAATAATAAAACCAAATGTTATTGAATATTATATACTTTAAACAAGCAACTTGGTATGCATTATCAGACCTTAAACATCCAGTTGTTTTGATTTGCCAGAGTGCTTTGAGCCATGGCCACCTTGAAATTGTTACATATTTACGTATTCAGTATCAAGTGCGTATGAATATATAAATTTCTGAATCTTTAAGCAAATATACTTCAGGCGATATTAGAAAATTATAATTAATTACCTAGATAATTGTTACACAAACATACTCTTGCATAAATACAATCAATATCATTCATATAAGTTTTACATAATATTTATTTATTAAGTTTTCGCGACTTGTATACATAATGAAACTATGTTTTAACGGTTTTAAGTGTAGTAATTTATTTGATTGTGGTTAATCCGACGTTAACCAAACTCAAATAAATTACTGCGCTTAAAACTGTTTAAACATAGTTTTATATTTCAAACAATATCTGTTTTTTGAAAATTAAACTCTTATCAAAATCTTTTATATATTTAGGCAAGAACTTGTAGGGTGATTTCTTGCTTTTCAGTTTCATTTTCGAGAACTCAAACATCACTATAAGTCCTCTTTAAGTTACATTTGTATTCCAGATAAACAAATTCCATTTAAAAAATGCAAATCGTAAAGATTTGAAAATAGCTCCGGCTCTATCATATTTAAATTTGGAGAGAACAAATTATCAAAAAGTACAATTCAAATGGACGAAGCAGAACCGAATAGGTTTTATTAACAAAGACAGTATTCCTGTGGTACATTATAGTACATTTGAGAATAATGAAGATCAATGTTTTGAGGTTCCACTAATTAATAATGAGTTGAATGATGATGTAACTGTTAAAACTGAAGCACAGGAGCCAGAATCTTCTGAAGGTCAAATTTTAAATACCTTTAATACAGATGATAATGAAAATGTTGAGAATTTCTTTGATGACAATGAAGACATTCAAATTGAGACAGATATTGATAATGTAAATGAGGAATGTAATGAAAAAGGTAAAACAGTAGGAACAAAAATCAAGGAGGAATATGCTGATTTGTATCCAATATCAAGGAAAGAAGCCAAGGCTGTCTTTGAAGTGTGGAAGCTTTTCCAAAACGGTAGTTTTAAATGTAATATATGTAAATATTCATTTACTAATGAAGAAAAGTTAAATGTACACACTAGGATGCATAATACGGTATGATTTGATCTCTTTATTACTTAATTACTGTTCTACTCACAATATTAGGATCTAGTTGTCTGTGTATTTAAATAAATAATAATAAATGATTTTTTTTAGGTGTCTTTTTCTTAACTTGACACTCCTCATTTATGAATTCATATTGAGGTTATAAAAAAAGAGAGTATGTTGTTCACAGCTTCCAAAATTGAATCAGCCTCTGTGGTCTATGGTTTTAAATGTTGGCCCACCTCTTTGTTTCTGTGGAACCAAAGTGCTGGGAATACAATATTAATATTTATTTATTTAATTTATTTATTTATTTAATTTTAGGAAGGCTTACAGACTAATACATATCAATATAGTAAAAAGAAAAGTATATAAAAAACAAATGCTGATAACAAGCCTCCACCTATTGGTAACAAAACGTACAACACGATTCCTATTGATAATATAGTTACTAAGTTTCTGTCTTTCTAAAAAATTCTTGAGCCAGTATTCGCTTGACCGAATTTATACTAGTGCAGTATAAGTCTAGGTTCAATTTTACTACTATTTTGTTGAAACAATTTGAGTTTCGTAGAATAAAGGCGTTTTGTCTATAGTTAGTGGTCACTAAAGGTGTATGAAGTAAACCTCTCTGTCTAAGACCAAGTTGATTAGCCCGTAAATATATTTTTGAAATTAAGTCTGGGCAATCAATATCGCCTCTAGCCAACTTCATCAAAAAAGTTATATCATTTATATTGCGTCTAACATTTAAAGGTAAAAAATGATATTTTTTGCAGCGCTCGTTATAGCATTTGGATGATTGCTGTGCCCGGTAATCTAGATATCTTAGGAACTTTTTTTGGATTTGTTCAATTCTATTTATATATATATTATATTGTGGATTCCAAACTTGTGATGCGTATTCAAGATGACTGCGGACAAATGAACAGTACAAAATTTTTATTGGCTTTAATGATTGGAAGCATGCCGATGCTCTCATTATAAAGCCCAGAGATTTAGATGCCCTGTTTATTATGTGATTAATATGATTATCAAATATTAACTTACTGTCGTGCATGACCCCTAAATCTCTGACGACACTCAGTCTGTGAATTTTTTTATTATAAAAGGTGTAATTAGTATTTATAATATTCCTTTGCTTTGAGAAAGTAATAATATGACATTTTGATATATTCAGTTGTAGTCTATTGCAAGTACAGTATTCCGAGAAGCGATTTAGTTCATCTTGAAGTAGAAGAGCGTCTTCGTTATTACGAATCGGTTTTAATATTTTCATATCATCTGCATATAACAAAATAATAGAGTTTTGGAAGCAACGTTTTACGTCCGAAATAAATATATTAAAAAGTAAAGGACCAAGGATTGATCCTTGAGGCACTCCCGACGGTATTGATTTCCAAACCGACGCATTTCCATGCAGTACTACCCTTTGTGTTCTATTTTGCACGTATGAGGAAAACCAGCGGAAAAGGTCGCCATGAATTCCAAGATACATAAGTTTACGCAAGAGAATCCGGTGATCTATACGATCAAAACACTTACTATAGTCTGTATAGACAACATCAACTTGCGCCCCCTTTTCGATATAGTCGGTCAGATATTCGTTAAATAATACTAAGTTAGAAGTAGTCGACCGATTTTGCAAAAAGCCGTGTTGTTCTATACCGAGAGTGCTAGCCAAGCCTGAATATACCGTCGAGTATACGATCTTTTCCAAAACTTTAGAAAATAGACAAAGTTTGGATATTGGGCGATAGTTGGTGATATTAGATTTATCTCCCTTTTTGAATACAGGGGTAACAAAAGCAGATTTCCAAATTTTAGGGACTTCCCCTTCCATTAACGACCGCCTAAAGAGTATACAAATAGGAGCAACTAGGTTTGAGGCACATTTTGTTATGAATAAGGGTGGAATTAGGTTTGGACCACCGGATTTTGTAAGATCAAGAGATTTAAGTAAATTTAGAACCTTATCAGGCTGTATATCTACGGCATTAATTGAACTACCTTCGTCCAAATCGTTTGTCTTGTTAGGAAAAATTATCGCAGTGTCTGGTTCTTGAAAAGTAGACTGAAAGTAATCTACGAATAGGTTACTGATAGCTTCCCCTGTTTTTGCTGTCTGATTGTCAAAACGCATAATACTGGGGAAACTATTGTTATTTCTCTTACTCTTTATATAAGACCAAAAACATCTAGGATTAAAGGCTATCGATGATTCAACTTTGTCCATATAATTTTTGAAACACACCTTTTCTAATTCTACTACTTTTTGTCGTAAAAATGAAAACGTGTGATAATCTGCGAGGTTGCCGTATGTTTTATATTTGCGATGAAATTTTTGCTTCTCTTTTAGGGTTTTTATTAATGCCGCACTATACCATTGTGGATGACACTGGTGTTTTACAGACTTTATGGGGACAAATTTGTCTCTAACGTCATACAACACTTTGTAGAATTTGTCAACTGCTTCCTCTAATGTATCTGACTGCAGCAATTGGTACCAGTTGACTGTGTTTAATGTACTGTTTATTGCTTCGTAGTCACCTTTATTGTAAAGATACTTTTTGTTAACTTTATTTTGTAATGTATGAATTTCCACAAAGTCGGCCCATAACAACAGAGGCTTATGATGTTTGTCTACTGGTACCGCCAAGGGATCCAAACATTCTTTTATTTTAATGTAGTCGTTTGAGAAGATTAAATCTAATAGTCTATTATTAATATTACGGTGCTTATTATACTGGGATAAATTACACGTGTTCTATCATTATAACTATATTAAACACAAGGCACACAAACAAGAAAAAACTAATTTCAAGATAAAGGAAAAAATTTGTAGTTAACCTGAACACATGTTATCCAGAATTTTGATATATTGAGCAAAAGAAAAAATACAAAAAATCTTAAACTATGAATGTCTTAAATGTCTCCACTGTGTTATGAATATCATTACAATAACACTATCTGTTCCAGCATATAAGTGGAACCTTTCAATGTGATATATGTGTTTACTACTACAAAACCGATTTCCTGCTTCAAACACATATTACAGAGAAACACATGTACAAATATGTTTGTAGAAAATGTCCTGAAGTTAATTTTAACAGGTATGTACTAAATTGTGTATTGGAGTCCGTTTTTTTTAAATCTGGGCCTTTAAGTCATTCCCAGAAAAAATTCTCGCGGGATAAAAAGCAGTGCATATTTTACATCTAAGAATTTGCTGTTGATCAGCGAAAACTGCAAGTTAATCAGCCCAGTTAGTTTTTATGTGAATCTCGAACAAACACAAAAAATAAATAAATAAATATCGTGTTCTCCATGATTTATATAGTGCATTCCAGTTGTTTTTTTGTAAATAGTAATGTCTTTAAATTTTAGGCATATAGATCTAATTTTTTTATTAACAGTAGCGCTGACTTAATATAGAATTAGCAGTTGACAAACAAAGAATCACGCGACTATAAAAATATTAATGTTGAAAACATAGTATTTAAAATTTTCAGGGCATCAGCAAAACATCACTATGTAATGAATCACTTAAGACAATGTTTAGATGCAGATTGGTTTAGTCTTAGGCCAAATTGGCTCAGAAAGAAATCTTTGCAAAGAATAAAAGTGCAGAAGGCAGCACCAAAGCAGTTGCCTAAAGATTTTCCCTTATACACTCCAATAAGTCAGGACGAACAGTATTCATTGGTCTTAGAACGAAGAAAAACTGCAAATTATCTCGAGTCAAAGTTCAAATGTGAGCTTTGCTTTAAAGGATTCAGAGAGGAAAAGACTTATAATAACCATATGCAGAAACATGATCCTGTAAGTTTATGTATTGTACTTGTACCACCATGCATGCTTATACATTTTCATTGCCAGCAGCCATCTGTGGTCCACCACCCTCATTCTACATACATAATGTTACGTACGAGCGGGGTACGCACTTATGGATTGGAAGAAAACACCAGTTTCAAATTTAAAAGCTTTTATTAACTTACACAGCCGCACGTAGTACCTCTCTGCAGGGTTGCCCCTATACGCACGACCAACGATGCACAGTCCCGACGATAAGTTGCCACACCCTCAATACCGTCGCCGATATTGCGCGGACCACCTCCAATATTATCGCGCGTAGCTCGCTTCTGGTTTCCCTCTCGAACTACGTTACACACCTCCTTTGCGTATCTATCCACCAAACTTCTCACTAAATTCACCACTTAGTTCGTCTCTGTCCTCTATTAACGTTCTCTAATATCGCACTTGTCGTTTCACCGTCTTGGACTGAACTCAGCTTTAAACTGCAACTTTCAACTTTCGCCTTACGCTGTTTATATACCCGGAAGAATTTTCTAGAAACCATATATCTATCTCTGTCTTTTCTTTCCCGAACTTCTGTTCGGGAACTTTCGTTTATACATCTATCCCTTTCTAACATCTATCTATCTCTTTCTCTCTTTTGTCGTCTATCTCTTTCTAACATCTATCTATCTCTTTCTTTCGTTTATCGTCTATCTTTTTCTAACATCTATCCGTCCTTGTCTTTTCCTTCCAGAAATGTCTAGTATTTTCTAAAAGTTCTAAAACTGATTTACGCTGCTGGGCAGTTCCACTCTCGGTCGCCACAATAATTACTTCTTTGCTTGTATAATGTGGTATGTCAAAAGTTTAAATTTTAGAAGATTTTTTTAATTTTCTTTATAACAATGTGATATTTACTTTGTAGATTGACAGAAAAAAGTTACATATTATTGAAGTAAAGACACATAATGTGTGTATGTGTACATCCGTGTCATTTCTATTTTAGCAGCTTTGGTTGCAGTTAAATAATACCTCTGACATCAGATAGTCGAGAGTAATATTCACTATTTCATTTTAAAACTTGTATGAACCTATATGTACAAATATCTACAATTGGATAAGCAAGTGCGCTACCTAGCAAGTGTGTGAGCAGGACAGACAATGCGTGAGTGAGATCTAAGCGCGATATATTAACGATTAGTCTAATAATCGTTAATATATCGCGCTTCCGCAATGCGCTAGCCACTTCTCTCTCGTACGTCATTATGACTTGATATAAAATAGTGTTTGGTTTCTAAATTTTTTTTTTGTGTAGGCATAAAGGTTTGTCTTTGCAATGTAAAAAATCCAGCCAAGTATTAAAATGCATCTAATAATGACGATGGTCTGAATATCACTTTACTTCTGCCATAACAACAATTCATCAAATTGGGAAAATTTTAAAAATTCAATCTGAAGATCCTGCTTGATCTATGCAGTTCCATATCAGTATCATATAACATACATACAACATATTTGCTTATTTTACTGTTTCAGGATGTCTCTGGTAAGATGCAGTGTGATATGTGTAAAGTATATTTCAAAGATGGAAGAAAGATGTACAAACATATGAACACTACACATTTATTCAAATACTCGTGTCAGATGTGCGAATTTGTCTGCTACAATAAGTAAGTCATTAGCTTGTAAGAAAACCACTAGAAATACCAATCATTTTGTGAAAAGGTGTCTCTAAAAACCCTATCCAATTCTACCTTAGCAGAGACTGCCGCAAGTTTATTTTCTCTTATGTTTTGGTATAGAAAAATTCACTACACTTTAAACCAATATTTTATTATTTAAAACTTAATTTTTTCATTTCAATAATTTAATTTCAATAATTTAACCTTTTAAGACCACCACAAATTTGTGGCCGAACTGTTACACACGGTTAATTTGGAAGCACCACAAATTTGTGGTCAAATACAGATAATTGAAATGAACGTTGAACTGATGCTTTCTCCCTCTAACTACATAGAATTTGTATTAGAGTAAAAGAGACGATATAATTCTCTTGGTTTTGGCGTGGTAATTTTGATGGCAGCTGGCCGATTATGGACAAAAATAATATTAAATTGGGCCCCTTTTAAGGGTTAACAAATATCTCTTCAAATTTGAACTAAAAATATGTTCTAGATAATAAAATAAAAAAAATTGAAATGCTGGCAAACAGGCAGACAACTATCTAGTGGAAACTGGTTACTGTTGATGGTCGCAGTGAGTGAGTTGCAGTGTTATGGAAGTTCCGGGGGAGATGATTCTGTTTGCAACAATAAATCTTAGTTGAGAGTCTAGTGATAATAATAAAAGTTAGTAAAAAGTCTTATGAACGTATGCCTAATGATATCTAGAAATTCAGGATTTAGGGGCTTTTTTAGACTTACATTTTTTACTGTGTGATAGTCATGCCTTGTATTTTTCTTCAATGGTATAAGTTACCAGACTGTAGGGTGGACTCTTAAGTGAATATTTTAAGTTTTTTATTGGAAATAAATGTCTAATTATTATTTCCAGGAGTCAAGCGCACATTCATTATAGGTGGCATAAGAATGTTGTTTATGATTGTCCACACTGTGATAAGGTGTTTTTGTAAGTACAAGTTATTTGTTTAACATTCGATTAACTTCTTTGGGTCTCATAATCCGATGGACAGGTAACCTTAACCTGTCCATCAGATTATGTATAAAATAGCCAAAACTCAAAAATCCAATTGTGTAGTGTTGTGTCAAAACGGTGTTCAAAAATTAAAATGATTTTTCTTAGTTACTTTGTTTTAATAGTCGTCCCTAATTTGTGAATGATAAGATAATAAACTATAAGTTTCTTGATGATAGAGCTAGGGAAATATCTTCAACGGAAAGTCTGAGCAATATTTATTTTTGTTGAGTAGTTTTTAAGATATATTCTATTGAACGCTTTTTTTAGAATTATGTTGTTAAATGGAAAAACCAGTGGATGTTTGTTATGGCTATGGATACCTTCATAGTTCGTAAACTGTGACATGGTTTCTGAATTATTCTTTTTTTTTAATTATTTGAGTAATAACTCAACAAATAGTGGTTGTTTATCACCCTTGTGGAGTCCTCAGAAACCTGTCCGCTTTAAATAAGTGTGGTGGGTTTATCATTCGTTCCTCTAATATAATAATAGAGAGGTCCAAGCCCAACTGTCGGAGGGTTATCGGTTGCTAATTATAATTTGGTAAAAAGGATCTCAAATTAATATCTATGTCTAAAGATATTAATGAAAGTAAGCAATGTGAAGTGTGTTTATCGAGATCCTAATAAGTGGAGATCCATTGTCTCTGCCTGCCCTCATGGGAAGCAGATGTGGTAATATGCATGTATGTATTATACCTTTGTAGTAAAATCTCAACCCGGCTGACCCATATAAGAATGAAACATCCTTCAATGTATATCTGCAATCTTTGTGGGCATAGTTTTGTTAGTGAAGCAGGACTTGGATGCCATAAGCAGCTCGTTCATACGAAGGAGGTAATGCATGTTTCCATAATATTTTTGTTTGCTTTTAGGTAATACCATTGTCGTGATTAAAAATCACATGGTAGGGTTTATTACATACGGTCCCTTACGCGCGCGCACACACAAACACACACACTCACCATACAGTGCGTAAGCGCACACACCCGAAAATAACTTCTATTCTTCTATCTTTTATCTATTTACCTTTTTTAAAGAATATTTATTATGAAAGTGTAGTATACAAGTAAAGTTTGATTTATAACATATATTAATTTAAGCCGCATGCAGTGGCACGTAAAAATATTGTTGATAATTGTACTGGTGCCCATATACATTTGCAACATTAAGGGAGCCGATACGTTGCTTACATCAAGTTAAATCATTAACTTCAAATATCTGGTTATGCTTATTTTGAACATTACATTACTATAGAAATATATATTTTTAACTATGGGCTCTAGGTCCATCCTTAAAAAGAGAAAAAAATTGTTTAACCTATTTTTACATGGTAGTCGATTATTTTAAATTTTATAGATTTTTACATTGTAAATCCCTATTAATATTATAAATGCGAAAGTAACTCTGTCTATCTGTCTGTCTGTCTGTTCCGTTTTCACGTAAAAACTACTGGACCGATTTGGCTGAAACTCAGTATATATATATATATTTTCGATGCCTAGGATGAACATAGGATACTTTTTATCCCGAAAAATGGGATAGTTTCCGAGATAAAAATATATTTGTCTTTCTGTTTGTTATGCTTTTACGGAAGAACTAATGGGCCGATTTGGCTGAAATTCGGTACGTATGTAAATTAAATAAGGATACTTTTCATTTTGGCCTTTTTGGTCATTTTGGCTATTTTAGCCTTTTTACTCATTTTGGCCAAGTTGGTTATTTTGGCCTTTTTGGTCATTTTGGCCTTATTTGGTCATTTTGACCATGTCGGTCACTGTGGCCTTTCTGGTCATTTTGGCAATGTCGGTCATTTTGACCATTTTGATTATTTTGGCCTTTTTGGTAGTTTTTGCCTATTCCGTCATTTTGGCCACGTCGGTCACTGTGGCCTTTTTGGTCATTTTGGCCATGTCGGTCATTCCAGCCTTTTTGGTCATTTTGATCATTTTGGCCTTTTTGGTCATTTTTGCTATTTCAGTCATTTTGGCCTTTTTGGTCATTTTGGCCATGTCGGTCGTTTTGGCCTATTCCGTCATTTTGGCCACGTCGGTCACTGTGGTCTTTTTGGTAATTTTGGCCATGTCGGTCATTCCGGCCTTTTTGGTAATTTTGATCATTTTGGCCTTATTGGTCATTTTTGCTATTTTAGTAATTTTGGCTTTTTTGGTCATTTTGGCCATTTTAGCCTTTTTGGTCATTTTGGCCATATCGGTCGTTTTGGCCAATTCGGTCATTTTGACCATTTTGGTCATACTTTTTATCGCAAAAATAAAACTAAAATAGATGAAAGTTTGAGTGAGAGACTAATCGTTTCTCAAGTTTATAGATATCAAAATTCATAATCTATAGAAAAAAGTGCGATAGTAACTCAATCTGTCTGTCTGAATACCGAAAATGGACATAGATACTTTTCATCCCGGGAGATGGGATAGTTTGCGATATAAATAAACTAAAAAAAGTAAATCTTATGAGGGCAATTAGCACCAATATAAAATAATTTAACCTCTTTTAACGCCGGCTGTTTAAACAAGAGGTACGCACTAGAGTTTGACCCGCGGCAGGACCGCGGGGTAAACTCTAGTTGTAATATATTAGGGTGTTAGTATCATTTTCTCCAATCCAATTTCCAGGAGAAATATACTAGGAATATAAATCTCAGGATATTGATCTATTGTTTTGTTTGACTGTAAACCAATAATAATAATACTGTTGTGTCTTTGTTTTACTAGTTTTAGAAATAAATATTGTCAATATTTATTTTAGGAAAGAATATTGAGTGAAAATGTAACTGTGGACCAGACCGATCAATATTATTGCGACGAATGCGACATTCAATTTATAAACGAAAACGCTTTTGCAACGCATCTTGGAAGTTCAAATAAACATGCCACTACTAACATGTGAGTAATTTATCTTTGTATATTTTTAATCAATATATTTGGCATATCTCACTGTGATTTTGAAATAAATGAAAATTGTCATTTATAAGATGCCTGATGATAAATACATAAACATTAAAAAAAAATTACCTGTCTGTCTGATAATTGGCCTCAAAAGACCCAAAAGTACTCAACAGATTAAAATTAATAATTTAGGAATTAAAACAGGAATGGTATCGTAAATAGGGTACGTGATAGCAAAGTAACAGTAGCGATGAATATTTAGAATGACACTTGTACACACTAGACAAAAATATTTTTTTTGGTTGTACTTTAGGCAGATAGTTTATTTTGTTGTCCTTAACTTCTTATTCATAAACTAAAGTTGCCCCGCGGCTACAGAGCGGGTCAAACCTTAGCCAGGGTAGCTTTATATTTTTTACTTATATAAAAACTCAATTAGGTTTTTTAAATCAATATCGTAAGCGAAGCCGCGCCAAAAGCTGGTATATACATATTCAAAATTATGCAACTGATGGTGAAAACTGCTAAAAATCGGTTGGGGGGGAGTCAGCTATATACAGACAGACACGGAAAGCGACTTTGTTTTATACTATGTAAATATAAGAATCAGATTTGAAGTAGTTTCAACAAAAAAACTCGTGACTATTAATAAATATTAGAGATTTTAATACACTTTTATTAGCTTCATACATATGTTAGTATGTAACGGAATCTTTCAAGTTAAATTTGATCGACTTCCCGGTTTCTGATTGAGCTGAAATTTTGCATGTATGTGTATATCGCGTGACAATAATATGGTACCATGGAGATGATAGAGTCGGAAGGTGGCCTATAGGAACTCCTGTACTAAACAAGATAGACCCGTCGTGTTTGGGCTCGTTATACTTGTCTTGGCTAGCACTCTGCTGCTAAATGATATCCAGGATCTCAAAAGCCCAAAACCTTTTAAAAAAAATCAACTAAAAAATGAAAAATAAATAAAAGTTAAAAAAAAACGTTGTTATAGAAAATTATTTTATTGTAAAAAAGCGTGGGGTGCTTGGTATCAATAGTTATAAATATTTTAAGAACAGATATGAGTAGAAGGGTTATTTTGATAATATCCTAAAAAGCACCCCACGCTCTTTTTTTCAATAAAATTATTTTTTCTTACACTATTTTTAATTAAAATTTATTTTCTATTTTTTAGTTGAATTTTCTATAAAAGCGTATTTTTTTAGGTTTTTTTAAACTATTATTTATTTAGAATTTATATTGTGTTTCTTTGAATGATGATCACTAATGATCAGAAGTAGTCTTGTAGTTTCAGATTTGTCCACACTTGAAAAATTCACGCTGTATATATTCTATATACGTGAAGCAAAAACTTTGTACCTCTTTTTACAAAAAATGCGCGGACGGAGGAGAATTAAATTTCGCATACTATTGTGTTTCGCACACTATTTACATACTTGTTTTTTGTTCACATACCTCACTGTTTATTTATCTATGTATATATGTTTATTATTTTCATTTCGATGTAAATATTTCTAATTATCCATTTCATTCAATTCAAGAACAGCGCTGGTCTTAGCACCTAGCATTACGCTGGGTCCAATTTTAGGACTTATATTGATACTGTTATCTTCTACCTTACTCAGTGTTGTTAAAATGTTTATTTGTCCTAAATAAAATAATTCTTTCTTTCACACTTATTAGTTTTTATAGAGAAGGAGTGCAGAATGCTATTTTTTTATGCTTAAAAATACATTAAATAAAAAAACATTACACACACTACCATATATTTGACACACACATGCATTATATTGTTAAGTCTATAGTTTATTGTTAAACTCAAATTAGCAGTGTAGCCTTGGCAAAACCTGTTATTATAGAAGTTATAGTCTTTGACAACAGAACCTTAATAATAAACAAATAATCGGCAGACAAACACACACATTGTATATCCCCAAATTAAGCAAGTTACGCTTGTGTTATGGGTAATATACAACGGACTACTCTGGGGCCGATCCCAGACACCCAGACCATAGTAAATAACGGAGAAAATACGTTTCCGAAATTTACTATACCAGGAATCGAACCCGGAGCCTCTGTGTTGCAGTGAGGTAGGTCGGCAAAGGCTGAGTCCGCCCAACCATAGAGGCCGTTAATAATGTAATAATGTTCAAACTTATAATTTGTATTATGGTTGAACTTCGACCACTAGTTATTTTTTAACCAATATATTTTTTTTTAATAGTAATACTTACATAATTTATTGTATTGGAAGTTCGTGTAAACCGATTCGGCGGTCTGCGAGGGACGACGGCCGGAAGACTCGCGGCAGGCCGCGGAAGTCGTGCTCGGAGATCATCAACAATGGAATAACCACCTCCAGCAATTGCGAAGTGGTGAGATAGTTATTCATAGCTAAGCTGATTTCCAGTCACCAGATAAAAGTTATTCAAAGGATAAAATAAAACAGATTTTATCCGTGCAGGAACGGAGAAAGGATATTAATTCCTGTGGTTGCCTATCGTAAGAGGTGACACAACAAAACAACCCACAGCCAGGTGGTAGGGCATTTGCCCGTCTAGAGTATGTCGCCATAACAACCTTGTTGTGTTCTGGCATTGGTGGTCAGGATTTAGTCCCACCTATGAGTTTGGCAGTGCATTGGTAGCACTATTAGTGTTGCAAATGTTCATATGTGAAGGTAATCACTTTCCGTCACGGTTGGGCCGTCAGCCTGTATGCTGTACTCCAGCAATAAAGAAAACAAGAATTAAAAATGGAACCATTCCATTAAAATTTTGACGTGGTAGAGAGCTGCTTAGTCGTTGCAAGACTCAAACTCAAAGGGTGCGGGTTCGAATCTTGGCCGGAACGCATGCACAACTTAAGCAGTTTTCTGACCAAATCTGCATATTATTACAATTACCACGTGCTAACAATGCTGAAGAGAAACAACGTGATGAGACTTGCATATCGAGATAATCGATGTGTCAAACCTGCCAAGCCGCCTTGGACAAGCATTGTGAGTATACTGTCCGTTCCCCTTAGAGTACGACGCCCAGGCCCAGACGTGAGATGTTTATGGACTTTTATTTTAATTTTATTAGAGATTTATATCGAGAGTCTCCGCTTATAAATATTTATAGAAATATAGAGGCATGCCACGGATACGCCATTGGGATTAACAGAATACCGAAGTCAGAACGTACGATTGAGACGACAGTGTCCACCGATTTTGACGAGATAGTGATAGCAGAATTGGGCTCCAGGTGTGAAGTTGCAAACGGCGACCACTTTTCAGTACATGGACTATCTGCTTGTATACCAGCTCTGCAATAAAAAATAAATGGCTGAGGAATTCTTAAACTGGGTTTTTCTTGTACGTAGTGCGGCAAGTTCCTCGCGAACGACGTGCAGGCGCGCCGGCACTACGAGTCGGAGCACCCCGGCACTGAGTTCCTCAAGAGGTATATGTGCGACGTCTGCGGCCACACCACTAGGGTGAGTTGGCGTTCAATCCCGGTTGTTTCAGGAGCAACCACTTGGCTACGTTACATTAGGGACTCCCAACGACCACGTTCCAGTTGCTTGCCGGCGTTAAACCCAAGTGGAACGGTTATTCGTCCCACCTCTTGACATGGGTCGTTGTAAGCGTTGTGTGATCGAAAATGATGACGTCATTAGTGACGTTCTCGCCACGACCACAACGACCGTGGTCGCCTTGTGCAATGGATAACGGAGTATTTTGGGAGTTGAGAGCTATTAATGAAATGTGCTGTTGGAAGCTTTAGGTTCACTTTCATGCTTTCTCTCTTCTCTAGTAAATAGTCGCACTTTAACATCTGTCGTTGTGAGAAGAATCATGGTGTTATACTAGGAGTGACCCAATAAAAATGTAACGGCCTGTCCACAACTTTTGGTTTAGCGACGAGCGGTATCACTCAATCACTGCAGTGGCAACAACTAAACTGGATGTATTAAAATAACCTAACCTGGTACCAGAGCTCTTCAGGTATTGAATCAGATTTGTAAAGTGAGCATAAATTTAGATATTCTCACATGTCCCTTAGGGAAATGCAAAGAAAATGCATTGAAGTGTATTGCTAACACAATAGGCTAAAGATGAGGTGCTTTCATTGTCACTTTATTTGTAACACTGTTATGACATTGTAATTGAATTAAATAAATAAAATAATAATATTTTATCCAACAACAACAATACTCTTTATTATACACCAACATAAGAATAGTAATACATTCTACTGTGTTAACTATAAGGTAGTCCAATGGGGGGCCCTATTACTTAAAGCAATCTCTTCCAGGCAACCTTCTTTTCTTTTCTTTCTTTTAATTAATTAATTATTTATTATTAAAAAATTTAAGACTATTAATTAATAAGACTTTAGTTTTTGGTCGTCAGTACACAATTGCTGTCGCTCACAGCGACAATGTCGTGGTCGGGCCGTATCTGTTATGAAGTTACAATATTGGCTAGACGCACTAGATCATAAACAACAATAGTGGATGTACAGTACTCGCAAAACTTAAGCTTTGAGTGAAGTTAGTTACAGTTACAGTCTAATGTTTTATTTTGGCCAAAGCACAGCAGGCGGGCT
Source organism: Dendrolimus pini (assembly GCA_949752895.1). Lineage (NCBI taxonomy): Eukaryota > Metazoa > Arthropoda > Insecta > Lepidoptera > Lasiocampidae > Dendrolimus > Dendrolimus pini. The sequence continues at coordinate 7,187,551 of OX457147.1, read as the reverse complement.
GGCGGCCCAACTGTGATGGAAAGTGGTTACTGTCGCTTATGAACCTATGTGAAAATGTGCTGCCGGCCTTGAAGGAGATATATAGGAGATAGAGGAAATGTTAATCTTTATTTACACCTTACGGTGTATTGTGCGAAAGAGATGGCATGCGAGTCTGGGTAGCGATTGAACGAGAGCGCAAGACTCCCTTCAGCTCCCTCTGTTAACCTTATCCTGCGTGTTCTGCGCAGTGACGTGTACGAACTTCAAGGACGCATAAAAGTTTTGCAGGTACTGTATGTTGCTTCTGTGAAACCCTGCATCGGCATCGGCCGACACGCATCTGACCGATTTCGTTATTATATCGAACGAGCTTGGTTTAGTTTGTTTATAATGATTATTTCATTTTGTGTAGCAATACGCTAATCTCATGGTTCATATGCGAACCCACACTCGCGAGAAGCCCTACGGATGTCCCCACTGCGACAGGAGATTCAGCATGCCCAGTAACAGGGATCGGCATATCGTTGTAAGTTGTATTCAATTTTACTGACTCAGAAAAGCAAACTTATCATTAACTAGCATCTGAACGCGACTTCGTCCCTGTGGAATAGTTAAAAAAAATAAGTTAAATAAAACGCCCGAATTTGAAACATTTTTCATTGGTGCTCCGCTCCTATTGATCTTAGCGTGATGATATCCTTCCTCGATGAATGGGCTATCTAACACTGAAAGAATGATTCAAATCAGACCAGTAGTTCCTGAGATTAGCGCGTTCAACCAAACAAATTCTTCAGCTTTATATATTAGTATAAGATATCGAAAATTGACAGTTCATTGAAATTGCATAGAAATTTAAAGCCATAAAAGTAATTTAGTAAGGATGTAGGGATGCGTGTTAGTTTCATACAAAAACTTCTGAACTGTTCTTTATGAAACATACGGTAATGTAGCTACATTGGAATAACACACAAGCTATACTTTAACCATATTTCTAATATTGGCCAAAATATAATGTGTAAGTATATAGGCAAACATCATTATCATAAGTCATGTCATGACTACGCGTCATCAACGGGTGGGCGACCCGAAGGCGGGTAGACATCGTTGACTGTTATATCCATATTGTGGATATTTAAAACATACGCCGACAAATTCGCGGACCGCTATTGCTAGTATATTGTAAACTGACTTTGTCTCATATATGTTAGATATTAATTTGGCAACCATGCCATATATTAAAAGGTAAAAGACAGTGTCAATGGTTATTCTATGTTTTATCTATGTCTGTTGTTGTGAAGTTAGCGCTGTCTCGCTGTGTCCATGTTAAAAAGTGTTTCCAAAAATAATATAGCGATGGTCGATTGTTACTAAAAACAATCTAATTATTCGAATGTTCCGGTTAATTGCAATCGAGAAACATTTGGTGTTTTTCGATTGTTATTGATGTGTTACTATTTTGTGTTCATAGCTCACTTGTCAATTGACCTGCGCTCGATAGTTAATGATTACTAACCTGCACAACAATCGAAGATTGCACAGGACGTTTTGTAAAATATGTTTTACTACTATTGCGGTGCGCCTGCGCTATAACTTTACTATCGCGCCGTGCGCGCGCAAATGTATTCGATTTATTATTTACATTCTATGACGAATGAATCGACAATCGAATACGCGCTTGCGCAATTGTCGATTCATTCGATTTTTTAAAGTAACAATCGCACACCGCTAGTATAAAACCACTAATAAATATCCACTGTGCATTACAAAAGAAAACTTGTTTTACCACAACTTAAAAATATAATTATTTCATAATGCTTTCGTTTTCGCCAAAAATGGTAAAAACGGAAGTGATGTAAACAAACTTTTTAGGGTTCTGTAAACCCGACATTGTAAGTTCAACCTTCACCCTGTGTCATATAATGAGGATGTCGTATTTCCAGGTTCATACAGGTGAAAAGAAATACCAGTGCCAACATTGCAGCCGTCGTTTCACTCAAAGCAGTGCTGTGAAATTGCACATCCAGACCGTGCACTTGAAGATACCTTACGCGCCTTGGGACAAGAAGAATCGCAAGCGCAGGAAGGACGAGGCGAACGCGCCCGTGCTCGCGCTTTCGGCCGACGCCGCCTCGCTCCTGAACCCGAGCGTGGACAAAATGATGATCTGGTAGACATTTCTAATTTGCGTGTAACTGTAAAGCGTGTAATCTTGTTACATTTTTAAAAACATCGTTATTTAAAAAAGAATATATAACTTTTTGAATTATTCAATTCGGACATACCATTCGAAAGATATCACGAGTTTAAAAATTTAAGAATTAAACCACGTGACTGTGACACTTTTTCGTGAGCGAAAAATCGTAAGACCCCCTCTATATAGAAGTTTCACTTCAAAAATGTACGTCTCGGAACGCCCGACATAAGGAATAACTTATTCTAATCAAGTTGAACTATTTAATATTGAAACTAGCTGCACCGCGCGGTCTATCCCGCGTGGTGATTGAAAATCGTCATAATTCCAAAATAAAAGAATTTTTCTAAAATTAAAGTAGCCTAAGTTACTCCTTATTACATCACCTACCCGCCAATAAAAGTCCTGTCAAAATCGGTCCAGCCATTTCAGAGATTAGCCGGAACAAACTGACAGACAAACAGACAGGCAAAAATGGTAAAAAATGTTATTTTGGTGTATGTACCGTATATGTATTCATATGCATGTAGTAAAAAGCGGTTATCTCAATATTACAAACAGACACTCCAATTTTATTTATATGTATAGATAGATAGAGATTGAAGCGTCTGTCCGAAATACGGCTAGCGCTGTGGTTTAAAGTGAGACAGGAGGAGCCTGCCTACCGCCGCCGTATGCGTGAGAGAAAGGGAAGACAGACTGGCGCCGTAACGCGTTACGTAACGAAGCGATTTACCCTCCCATAAGAAGTTATCACTTCAAAATATATACAGATGATAAAAAATATTACTTATTTACATCTATGAATCTACATAGATTGCTTGCTTTTATTAAGATACTTCAAATTCAGTAAAAAAATAACGTAAGTCGTGAAAAGTAACAAAACAGTCACTTTCGCATTTATATTAAGGATTATGAATTTCAACCATTGCCTTTTAAGGTCGCGAAATCATGGGAAAATTGTAAACAAGTGCGTTGTGAAGAGGCCTATACCGTGTTCGTTTTGTAGGATATGTTTATATATAAGTATTAAAATAGGTTAAGTAATCTGTCACGCATTTTTAATGAGATTATGATTTGTGTTTTTGTAAATAATTATGTATGAACTCAATTTTTGTAATGAATCGTCAAATTTGTACCGTTGTGAAGTTAGCTGCTCAACAATGCATTGATTTTGCATTTGGAGATTTCTTGCATTATTTATTTTTATAAATTGAATTGATATGTTCCTTATTTATGTATTTTGTCAATTTTGTATTGAATTCACCACCTTTTAGATATAATATACTTTATTTAAAAAACTACACTTTGATTATTTTCTCCTATACAATTCTGTTTTTTGGTGCTCTAGGCAAAATACAAAAAATAAACTGTATCTATTTACATTGCTAATAAAAGCCGTTGTTAAAAATGGTTGAATCTATACATGTGGATGAAATGTGTCCTGGTACAGAGTAGTGTAGTTGAACACGCATGGAAATATACATTTTATATAGTGTCACTATATTTTATCTGTAATTGGGTCAAAAAATTGTGTAAACAGTCTTGTGAGGTAATCGTTAGACGACTAATTAAGTCAACAGTCTAAAGCAGTGTTTTTCAACCTGTGGGTCGCGAACCCTAGGGGGGGTCGCAGAGCCTTGCTCGGGGAGTCGCCGGCAAAAGGGAAAAGGCAATTTAAATTTCTACCTCGTACATAGCTACTTTCTAAGCTCAGCAGATTATTGCCTTGACCTATGGATCTACAGTCCACACTCACTGTCACCACACAATGGAGATCACGATGCAATTTTTAGATATCTCGACTGTTCGGCATTCACGTACAAAATGTATGATATTTTTTATCCCGGGAATCCTACGGGGATTTTCCCGGGAGCGGTTTGTAGTTAATCGGGTGCATAAAAATTAGTTCCTGCCTATCACTCAAAAATCAACTTGCCGCCAGTAATATTTTTTTCCACACCCATTGATATTTTTTTTATTTTATTATATTTATGGCTTGGCAACTAGGCCTTTAAGCCAGATCTTAGTTTATAATATACATTTGGTTTCTTCATTTTCTTAAGCCTATGTGTAGCACAGCTGAACTGTAGGTAATCAGCTAGTGCCATTCAACGGAGTTCTTGTGACAACTCAAAAGGCCACATTTGACTATGCAGTTCACATTTCTCACAAAACACATAATCACTACTCAAAAACTATCAATATCCTACAACTATTGTTCATTTTAGAGTAATTTTACACATTTCTAGAAAATAAAACTGCACAGCACAACATCACCTTTCAGTTCCCGCCAAAAACTCCTCCACCCATTGATCTTTTAATTCTAATAGCTAGTGTTGCTCAACTGTTAACGATTTTTGTCGATTATAATCGTGTTTTACTGCCAATGACTATGAGGCTTGTTCGTATCGCTTTTCGCCAAATCAACTGCGCGTCGCCGCGGGGGCATGCAGCGATATAGCGGGAGTTTTTTGCCGGGAACTAAAAGAAGATGTTGTGCTGTGGCAGCTTTATTTTCTAAAAATGTGTAAAATTACTCTAAAATGAACAATAGTTGTAGGATATTGATAGTTTTTGAGTAATAATTATGTGTTGTGAGAAATGTGAACTGTATAGTCAAATGTGGCCTTTCGAGTTGTCACAAGAACTCCGTTGAGTGGCTTTAGTTGATAACCTACAGTTCAGCTGAGCAATACGTAGGCTTAAGAAAATGAAGAATCTATATTTAGGGCGTTCCACTAGTAACGCACAACGCCCAAAATGCTCAGTTAGCCGTTCCACAAGGCGACCGCGAGCGTTGCGGTCGTGGCGAAAACGTCACTAATGACGTCATCATTTTCGATCACACAACGCCCGCAACAACCCATGTCAAAACGTGGGTCGAAGTGGGCGTTGACCACAGAGCATTAATTCTCTCTTGTCAATACAAAGGCGCGAATTTTGAAACAGAGATGGCGTATGAAAAAATATCTTTCTTTATTAATTTTGCAAAATTAATTTTAATGTATTCTGAACAGCCATCTATCATTTTCCTTTATTTGTTATTAACATTTATTATAATTTATTTCTAATCACTTTTCATTATCGTTGACTTGAATATAATTATACAATTAATGAGAAATTCATTGTTTGTAGACATAGCTTTTGCTGCAGAATTATACGAAAGAGTTATAACTCAGAATTCAGAATTATAGATCGATAGATAATAGATAATTCAATGTATTACTTGAAAGTCTAAAGTGGCTTTTAAATTCTTCATCTGAATAACGATCGACTATATTTTTATATTGTGTAATACGTGGCCTGAGATCACGTTTTTTAGTATTACGTTTTATAAACTTAACGTCCACTCTTCATCTGAGCTAGGCGAATTGCTTTCTTTTGAATTATTACTGCGATGAAGTAGCCGATACCCAATTGACCCCATTAAGGATATTTTGTATAAATAGCTATATTTCTTTTAACATAAATTAGTCAACCCTACACATTGAAAAAGGCGCGATTTTCATATCAACCAATGACATTTGCGTATGACATTAATGACATCAACGCCCCATAACCCGTTCCACTAGCTTTTATGATTATAACGTCCGCAAGCAAGTGGAACGGGAAAAATCGCGGTCGTGAACGTGGTCGTTGTGAGCTACTGGTGGAACGCCCTGATTGTAATCTAAGATCTGGCATAAAGGCCTAGCTGCCAAGCCAAAACCTAAATAAATAATAAGCGATATATTGAGTTTCGCGCCGACAACTGTAGTGGTACGAATCGCCTCAGCGGGTAGAAAAACTCCAGAAATCTCGAATTATTCCAAAAAAGTCTTTGTCTTCAATGTTATGCCTATATGAATTTAACGTCGTCTTTTTCCTGTTTTCATCCATAGTTGATCCATCCTTGAAAAAAAATGCAGTTCCAAGATAAAAAATATTACACTTCGATACGTGAAGATTGCACTAAATTTTAAATTAATTCGTTATCCTTTGCTTACCGTAATAGAGAATTTAAAAAAATCATTTACATTAATGACACTGACATTTAACAGTGTAATTTAATTTGTTGATCTTTCTTAATTCCACTATGGTGCATCTGTTTTAGAATTTCTTTGTTTTGTAAATAATATTTGGCTTTTAATTCCGTAGGCCTAATATTATGAGAGCAAGCAACAGCAAGGAATCCATCTTATTCAATTTTTACGTTAATATCTAGTACTGTTGTGAATATTCAACAAAAATGACTACATCGCCAAAAGCTTGCTTAGTGTGTTTCAGTATGAATGTAAAATTATTCAGTTTGTACGATGGGTCATTAAGAGAGGATTTGCAATTACTAACCGACATACATGTGGGTTCTTAACTTAATTTTCAAGTAAATCTATGAAAGTAATGTAACACACATAAGTAATTTATTTTGACTCGGTATCTTCTATTTTAGTTTAAGGAAGGACTACTAGAATACCTTTGCTTCGAATGTATGGCGAATGTGCGACGTTTTACTAAGTTTAAAGACAAATGCAGACGCGCTGTTGATTATTTAATGCAGTTATTGAGTAATACTAAAGAGGTAATTTTTTTTTCTGACCTTAACTATCTATTTAAAGAACGATATTATCATACCAATATTATAATTATCTTAAAATAATAGTAATGATGTAAAATTAAAATAATTGCTTCACTGGTATAATCAACACAATAATTATATATATAGTACTAGCTTCTGCCCTCAACTTCATCCATGTGGAAAGTTTTTTAACTATCCCACGGGAACTTTCATTTTTCGGGATTAAAACAATCCTATATGTAGACCAGGGATATAAGCTACCACTATACAAACTTTCATTTAAATCGGTCCAGTCGTTTTGGAGATTAGCCCATACTAACAGAGAAACAAAAAATTTGAAAAAATCTAAATTAGTTCTATTTCACTTCTTACATCCCCCTGACTCGGTTTTTAGATATTTTTTCATTGTACAGAAATTCAACCTCTACAGTTTTATTATATGTATATAGATATACACAAATGAAGGTTCTTATTTTGTAAAAATCAATTAAAAATAAGTTCAGATTAAATTAAAAAATAGTGACAAGAAAACAAGATCTATGAATGAGGTTTGTTGTTATTTTTAATTGAAATTTAGTATAAAGGTAAATAAAGCCGGGAGATGGTTATTAATTCTGGAAAGTGTGTGATGCTGGTAAAGTACCTGGCAATCTTGAAATGGACTTATAAATATAATTTTAAAAGGCTAGTTATTTGGGATGATATTAAAATAAATATTTAACTTATTTAGATAGAATATAGATGAGCTGTTGTTTTTTTTACAAATACAAATGGAATGGAAAGACACTTATAGTTCTATCATTTTTATTATTTTGATTTGAGCATTTTGTGAGTGTAAATTTAGGTAAATCTATAGATGTTTAATAAAAAAATTTAAGTAGTCGGGAGGTGGGAGGCATATTTTTTTTTTTGAGGCGAGTGAAAATGCTTACACCGATTTACGCACAAACTGGGCCGTTGCTAGGAAACGGCACGCATCGACCGGGGCGATAACACTGCAGCAATTGTATGCTCTTGGCAGTGCCCGTCCCTGATCGACGTCACAGAGTAGTGTGGAAGACTCCGAGCATTGCTACACGAGCGAGCAACCCCAATACCCACTAAAAACCCCCTCCACCCTTCGCTTTTGTTTGTGTTGGAAAGGCTGAGATTTAGAACATAGTTACACCCAGTCGATCCAGCGCAATAAAGTGCCTGGAGTGTGCCCTGGGAAAACACACCCCACTTCGCTGATGGAGGACACTACAAAAGTAGCCATCAATATCTTCAAAATGGCGGCCAGTAAAGATGAAATTATAAAGTAATATTTATTTTTTATATAATCACATTTTTTTTACCTCTATTAAAAAAAATGGATTTGTTCTGCAATGTATTTTTTTTAATTTATTAATATATAGATTCATTGACATATTAAAAAGCATCTTGCTAGTCTTCTGCTAAGCTGATGAACAAAACAAACGTTTCGTACAAGACATTAAGGCGTAGCAACTGTTTATGTATATAAAATAAATAGTTAATAGGCTGTCCTGACATGGGTCTGAAGCTCACTTAAACTAAATAACTGTTCTAGTCACTATGTGACCTTCCACCACCTATCACAATAATATTCGTGAAAAACTAGGTGAAGTTATGTTTACTAGAAATTAATATAGCAAGACCTCCGGACCATAGGGATTGAAGAAAGATAAGTGTGCCTTCCCCCTATCCACTCTGCCCATAGACTACTTAAAATTTGATTCTACTCTACGCAACTGATTTGAGTATACAGGTAGAAAGACTGTCTATCCCAGCCAACCCGACTCTACCAGAAAATCTTTCAGCTTGTTGATATTACTGAAGACCTCGCAAAGTTAACTGATGTGCCTCGGCACCTCACTGGCTGTACTAGTATAGACACATTTTCATCTTTGCAGATAAGTATGACTCATCTGCTGCTAGTTGACCGCAACAACTTGGGAATAATGCCATCCCTTTCCTATTTAGATACCACAAAAACAGATTATAAAGAAATCACTTGCCAATCAGATATTCAAAATCCAGAATTTACAAAAAAGAATTGTATACCCAAAGTACACTACAGTATTAATTATAACCAAAACAAAGTTAATGTATCAGAATGGGATGTTCAAGTAACAAATACTGATACACCGGTTAAAATGGAAGAAGAGGTTAAAGTAAATGTTTCAAATAATAAAATCGAGATAGATAATGATGACTTTGTTTATGAATGTGATGAATTTCAACATGAAGATGATGAAACCTTAAAAAATATTATTGACAATAAGATAAATAATACAACAATAAAGATTGAAGAGGAATATGCCAACTTGTATCCCATTTCATTGAAGGAGGCTAAAGCTGCCGCCAAAGTATCCCTGCTTTGTCAAAAAATAGGCAGTTTTAATTGTGCAATTTGTAAGAAGTCCTTCAAAAATCTAAAGACATTGAATGCTCATTTAAGGATGCATGATATTGTAAGAACTATTTTCTTGTTATTCTTTGATTGGGCTTTGAGGACCCACTTTTATACTGTTTTTTAAGTGGTAATAACTGTAATGTCTGCCGTGACAGCACCCTATGGATTCAGTGCATGTTTCTGTATACTGTAAACTTTTCTTTAGTCTATATAGATAACACTTTATTGCTCAACAAAATAAAAGACAGAATACAATTATTACGATAATTTTAAGCAGAACAATTGGTGGTCTTATCACCTTCCAACCTATTTTTAACTTGAAAACTTTATTTCAACATTGCTACCTTTCAGTTTAAAAGGGCTCATTCACTATCCTGTATGTCAGTTCCCTGCATAATGGGCTATGAATGTTGTTGCAGTCTGCTTTGCATTCGGCATCACCTCTTGAGTTCTGCAAGCTCCGCTCACTGCAGGAACACACTGCAGGATAGTGAATGGACCTTGTTAGAATAATCCAACTGTCTTATATATAAAAAAAATCTTTCTACCCATCAAACATACATGTTTTTTGTAAACTGTATTAAATAAAATAAAAATAGCCTTTATTGCTAAAAGAACCATTACATATATTTTAACTGTAGAACTATCAAATTAAGAGATGAAATTTTATTTCAGCATGTAAGTGGAACATTTCACTGTAATATATGCCATTATTACTATAAAACTGATTTGTTACTCCAATCGCACATGAGAGAGAAACACATGTACAAATATGTATGCAAGCGGTGCCCAGATGTGAATTTTGACAGGTAATATGGTTCCCCTTTTCACATTAGCTTGCTCTTTATCAATTTTTGTAAAACCGGACTGTTCAACTAAAATCGATTTTTAGGAGAGTAGCAAAGCAACATTTTATACTAAGCCACTTGAACAAAAAGGACACATTAGGCACAGAATGGAGCGAGATCAGACCTACGTGGCTTAAAAAGAAGACTTTCACAAAAGCTAAACCATCAAAAAGTAAAACAAAACCAGAAAAGAAATCAGTTGAAAAACCAGTTAAAAAAGCAATGAAAAAACCATTGGCTGATGATTACTTTGATCGTACACCAATAATCCATGAAGAGCAATATAAGATGGTGCAAGACCGAATGACGACTATTAACTATCTAGGATCAGAGTTTAAGTGTGACTTGTGTTATAGAGGTTTCAAAGAAACCAGAACTTATGACCGACATATGCAGAAACATGATCCGGTAATTATTTTCTATAACCTTACTGTTTGTTACAGTCTTTTTGTGCCAGTTCTTATATCATACTGTTTATTCCCTTAAAGTCCATAATAAATCCAGGATGCTAAACTTTAAAAGTGCCATTTTCGCTAATTAAATAACATTGTTCATATAAATATAATATTAACCTTAAAGCTAAAATATTTACACCTTAGCCATACTCATCACCTCAGGTCATCGGAAAACATACGTCTGGAAACACCTGTAAATCATTCGCGATTTTACAATAAATCTTTTACAGTTCATGCAGTGTGCCTGTGTAATGCGCTACCTTTGAAAATCAGGCATGCCCAGTCTCTTCAGGTGTTCAACGGACTCGTGAAGGATCATTACCTCGGGCTCTAATAGTCTAGTCTATAATAACATCTTCATCTCTCCCATATTTACTTATGTAGTTCTATACATTATTACTCTGATTATTATTTATTTGTGAAATCAGAAATCATTTATTCATAACAAAGTTACACGTCAATTTCTACATCAATATTTTATGTATATTTTCGTCTTGTTTCCATGTCCATCCATACTATCTCAAAATCTTATATATATACATTTTCATTTTATTTATATTGCAAAACCCACATGTTACACAATTTTCTCTAATCCATCCTAAGGTTGTCTGGAAGAAATTGCTTTTAGTGATAAGACCGTCTATTGTCTTCTGTAGTTAAACTTCTTAAATTGTATCTGAATTTTATGCAATAAAGTATATTCTATTCTATTCTATTCTAAAATAACAAAGCCTTAAAATCAGAACAGTTACTAAAAACTCCCCCATAAAACAAAGAACAATTTATGTTTGGCAATATTTTTCTTTATTTATATCCTGTTGGCAACACTAACATAAGATAATATTATTTTTAAACTTGCAACACTGTCATTGCTTTTTCTTTCTTCTTCCATTTTGGTTATAGCCGAGTGCACACTTATTTGTTTTGTAAAAATGATTTATTCTAAGTTTCCACCACTAACAGTCTTTAACTTCTATACCTACAACGACTCGGGTATCGCTTACACCATCAGCATAAAACAATATTATATGTGCAACGAGCTGCGGACATAACATATATTCTTATATGATATAAATAAATAAAAATAGGCTTTATTGCGGAAAGAACCATTTCACATAATTTGTTACATTAATTGATATTTAATTTTGCCATCATCCCAGCTTGTCCTTCGACGAAGGCCTCCCTCAAGCTAATTGATGTCCATTTCTCTTAGTTTTTTCAGGTTTTCGACCACAATATCCCTGCTGTGTAATTCAAATTGTACTCCCATCTTTAAAGAACAAAAATATTACATGAGTTAAACAGACGGCCACCTAATGAGAAGCGGTTGCCATCGCCTATGGACATTTGTAACTGTAAATGTGCTGCCACTCTCTTAAGGGAGACTGGAACCTTGCCACTAATGCCAGAACACAACTCAAGGTTGTAATGGTGGCATATTCTAGACTAGGTGTGGTAGCTATCCAGATGGGCAAATACCTTACAACCTGGCTGTGAGTTGTTTTGTCGCCTCTTACGACAGGACATCCAGCTGCAGGAAATTCTATTCTTTCTCTGTTCCTGCACTGAATAAATGTGATAAATCTCACCTCCTGTATTGTCGTCTTCTACACTTTTTTCCATCTCTTAGGTACCACTCCGTTATCTTACGTGTCCATTTGTTTTTATTATCATCTCTCATTGTATGTTTGGCCTAGTTCCATTTAAATTGTTTTATTATTCTTGTTGCATTGTCAACTGTCACCAAAATAATAATAATCTTTCAAAAATCTTCTCGTGTCCCTCATAGTCCTATATTGGCCGGGGATCGACCTTGGATGCATTATTAGAAGGTGTAAACAGGAATAATCGCCGGCCAGTGTCACGCCACATTTACATTAAAGTCAAGGGGCTTCTACGTGGCCACACAAGTTCTCCAAAAGTCTGGGCCCGTGGTCTTCAAAGACATACAATAAAATAACAATAATAACAACAAACTTACATGATATAAGTGTGTCACAAACAGGTCCTATATCACTTGTAAATTGCTGTGTGAGAAAATAAAATAAAGTTTCTTTTTTTCTTCTTTCAATGTTAAATTTTAAGAATTGGTAATCCTCTCAAGTTATAGTGTACTGGGAATGTCTTAAAATTTAAATGTTCCTACATTCTTTCATCGCCCATGGCGACGTAATTCCACTAGAACTGAGCTGCTGTCAGTAAATATTGATTTTATAATTGCAGGCCATCTCAGGGAAATATGAATGTGACATGTGTAAACTACGATTCAAGAACACCAGGAAGGTGTATGCACATATAAGAAGAACACATCTATACAAATACACGTGTCGTTTCTGCGCGTTTGTGTGCTACAATAAGTAAGTTTAAAAATTATATGTATAATAAAACTACGTTTCAACAGTTTTAGATGCGGTAATATATTTGATTATTATTATTTCGACGTTTCGGCGTCGACAACATATAAAAATATTAATGTTAAATTTTGTCCCTTCATTGCGGTCTTGGGTGTGAATTGATTTTTATTGAGTACAAAGGGAACTTTTATTCCGAAAGTGTGATAGTTTCCACGGTATAAAGGAACGATAATTTTCGAAAAGCTTCGTGGAAATGCTTACAAATTTAGAATTTGTCTGAGTGTCAACTTTTCTTTCACAGTTGTCAAGTGAACGTGCATTATCGGTGGCATAAAAATGTTACATATCCCTGTTCATTCTGTGGCAAAGTGTACAAGTAAGTCGTTTAATTATCGTCTACGACAGATCGACATGGCAATAGTGGTATGAGGCGAGTCGTGTAGCGTACACGCCTTCCTAGTTTTAGTGCTGCAGGAATCCACATCGACCACTTTTATCCATATTAATCTTGCTTTCTTTATTGCATGTATAATTGTTGCGTATTATAAAAAAGAGAATAGTTGCCGGTTCATCACGTGTGTGACAATTAGCTAGAAAAATATTAGAAACACGTGAAAAGAACGAAAAAAATAAATGACTATTAATATCATATCATATTAATATCAGATATTGGATGGGGCTGTATTTGAAAATATTACTTGAAAGGAAAAGGTGGTAATAGTTTTGCTCTCATTTTGTTGGTAGGCTAAAAAATTATCGATATCGTCTGACAACGTCGTAACTGACTTCACATTACTAGATAATTGCCATCTCGACCTGTTGCGACCTAACTATACATACGTTATACTTTGTGATTAGGTACGTAAGAAATAATTTTCTTAAGAATAAAAGTTTTATTATATAAATTATATTTAATAAAAGTTCTGTTAGAAAGAAGAAGAAAGAAAGAAAAAAAACTTCATTTGAAGAAATAAGCTATCGTTTTAATATAACGTTAAAAATCGTATGTTTAATGTTATACTTATCGGTATGTTTTACGTTATTTCAAGCGACGTTGCCGTTCTTTGTTTCGACAGGCCTCTTAAAACTTATTATACTTTCTTCACATGAAACTGGAAAAAATATAGTTTTTGCTCACCCTAATAGCCATAGACGAAAATAGACTTACTTTTGCATTTGTTTTCAAAGCATGTAACAGAAATTGATAGAATTCATGTGAGCGGCTAGCGGACATCATCCATGGAATTGCAACAACATATTACCGGAACAATCAACAAACATAACTCTAAAATATTAATACGCGCGATTTTAGCAACAACGCTGTCTGACCGTTTCACGATCTTTGCGAGTGAGTGAGAGTGACGATGGTAACGAAATATAGTTATAACGGTAAAATTAACGATAAAGTTTGTATTATACCATTTTTACCGGTAAAATGGTAAATAACGGTAAGATTTATAACGATATTCAATTTTACCGGTATCAGAACATAAATAACCAACCATAAAACCATATTTTTACCGGTATTTCAAACCTGGTTTGGTATCTGGGATTGGTCTCAGAATAGTCCATTGTGAAGTGCGTGTAAATATTTGAAACGAGTTCACTGAAATAACTCGTTTATTTTTACAATTTATTTTGTTATATTTAAATATGACGTTATGTACCTTTATATATTATATATTTACATAGTCAGTTTTTAGTATTTTTATATCAAACTATAAAACGTCGTATATTACCGATAACACAAGTAATATGCTTAGCTTCGGAATATACAATGTATCCGTTTTTCACTCGGATATTTAACCCTAAAATAAGACGCCAGGACAACTTTTTTTCTGATTTCGAGACAACAAGACACTACTTTCAAGCTCTTTTTAATTTTAGGAAACAGTCCTCTCTGCTCACCCATATTAGGATATACCATCCCTCGATGTGCATGTGCAAGATTTGTGGACATAGTTTTGTCACTGAGAACGGACTCAACTGTCATATGCAGTACTCGCACACGAAACAGGTAATTATAAGAATTCCGATATCTAAAAGTAAAAATATTAACTTGACAAATTGAGAACTTCTTCCGTCTTTTAAATACGTTTAAAAACCTATACATATATCGCATCTTTAAAGACGAATCATTACTGAGGTCTTACTCTCATACGCTTTTTACCCAACTTCGAAAAAAGGAGGAGGTTCTCAATTCGTCGGGATCTTTTTTTTTGTTGCTTTTTTTATGTATGTTCGCCGATTACTCCGTCATTTATGATCCGATTTACGTGATTCTTTTTTTGTTCGACGCGGAATAGCTTCCAATTGGCCCCCAAAAAATTTGACATAGTTTGGCCCAGTAGTTTTCATTTTACGATCATTTTTTTGATCCCGGTTCTTGGGACCTATATTTTTTAAGAAGCGCGGCACCATGCGTAGGTCCACCCATACATAGCTAGACACTAAAAAGTAACAAATAAAAAATAAAAACTTCGTTTAAAAAACCGACTTCAAAAACTAAAATGTATAAAATAACTTATTTCTAAAGCTATTACTATTAATATATATTATCTAAAACATCTTGAAGTCGGTGCAAAGCAAAACATAAAAATTACTATATTTTGAAAATTACTAAGCACCGACTTTAAGATGTTTTAGATAATATACATTAATAATAATAGCTTTAGTAATAAGTTATTTTATACATTTTAGTTTCTGAAGTCGGTTTTTTTAAACGAAGTTTTTTTTTTATCGTCGTTTGTTTTCGTCCGTTCATTCCGAAAGAGTCACTGAAATTTTAGGTAGAATAAAGAAAGATCGAACAATTCTTTAAAATTACAATAATATAGTCTATACTAGGATATGCCCGCGTCTTCGTCCACGGTTGACTTGAAATTCCTGCGGGATTCCCCGGCCGCAAAGAACCGTAGATTTAACAAAAGACTAGAGAGATAGATAACACTTTATTGTACACCATTACAGAAAACACAGAAAAACATATAGCCTAAAAATATTGTAAATGTGAACAATAGGCGGTTTTATCGCTAGAAGCGATCTCTTCCAAACAACTCGGGGCAGGAATAAAACATATTATATTGGTCAAAGGTGGTATACATAAATTTTAATTTTAGAGGACTAACTATTAAGAATGTAAGCTATCGTTTTATAGAAAACTGTGTCGGAATAAGTAAATTAGTACACACCCGAACAACTACAAACCGCTCCCGCGATAAAAAGTAGCCCAGATTTTAAGTTTACAAGTTTTCTGTAGATCAGCTAAAACTGCATCGAAATCGGCCCAGTAGTTTTTACGTGAATCCCGAACGAGCAGATAATAAATTATAATTTTTTACATCTTGTTCTCCATCGTTTATATACTGTACTAGCTGTACCCGTGGATCCACCCGCGTGGTTTTGTATGATTCACAATATATCTTTATAAATTATGGTCTATGTTTTATTCTGATGTTACTGTAAAGCTTCATCAAAATCCATTCAGCAGTTTTTGCGTGAAAGAGTAACAATCATACATCTATACATCTATTCTTACAAACTTTCGTGTTTATAATATTTATAGAGATTCATCAGTCAGTTCAGTTTATGGCTTGTTTTCTTCAGGAAATAGAACTCTGTGACTCTATGGAAGTGGATAAATCTAGCCAATTGTATTGCTCCGATTGCGACATACAGTTTTTAGACCAATCGGCTTTCATCACTCATTTAGGCAGTTCGAACAAACATGTGTCCACAAATATGTGAGTAGAATATAAGTACTATTTATTACTACCGAGGCAAGTCGTGGTAGCGTAGTGGATAGCGCTCGCGTCCCAAACCCAAAGGGCGCGGGTTCGATCCTGGCCGGAACGCATGCACCACTTAGGCTGCTTTCTGATCTAATGTGCATATTGTTACAATTCGGTAGTTGACAGTATGAAAAATATAGACTGATTTTAATATATACCGTAGATTACGATCTGACTATGACAATAATAAATTGTTTTTACTAACATATTAAATATTAATTGATATTTTTGAGAAATAAAATTGTTATATTGCAGCCATTAGCGACGTGACAATGAACGCCGATCAGAGCGCGTGACGTTATAGTGTGCAAACACAAGAAGTTATCAATGACTTCTCAGATAACACTTCAACGAAACAAATGTTTGTTTTGCACACTGTGACGTCATGCGAGACGCGATGACAGCTTGACGCTTTTTGTGACGAAATGTCAAAATATTTATAAAATTGCTAAATTAAAGATGTTAATGTTGTTTTTTTGCTGAAATATTAATATTTTGTCTAAAATAGACCATAAGGCTCAAAATAAACCTGTTTCTCAAAAATTGTCAACTACCGTATTACCACGTGCTAATAACGGTGAAGGAAAACATCGTGATGCCACCTGCACATCGAGACAACCGATGTGTCAAACCTGCCAAGCGTGGCGGGTATACTGTCCGTTCTCCTGTAGTGGGAGGCTCCAAGCCCAGCAGTGGGATATTTATGGGCTGTTATTATATTATTATTATTTATTATATACTACGCAGGCGAATATTTTAGGGTTCCGTAACCATTTTGACAGGAATGGATACCCTTACAAAATCGTCATGTCTGTCTGTCTCTATTTGCATGTCATTCATTTTTCTCAGAAACTATTGCGTCTACAAAATTATATCGAATTTAGTAGAAATATGCAATTTAATTGCCAATCAATAATGCTGTAGTGAAATTGTAAAATTACAGTTTGAGGGTTTAAATAGTTTTTTCGGTGTACATATCCGTGCGATATTTTTTTTTAAATTATATATTAACCCCCTTAGGGTGTATAGTATAGCATTTAATAATTTAGAAAATATTATCACGAATGTATGTGTAACATTGTCTGTTAATTAAAATTAATCTTGTTCTATTATTGATAAATAAAACTTTATTCTTATAGACTCATATTTCGTCATTTAAATAATCTTGAATAGAGAGTTTTAACACCGAATAAAATTAACCTATTATTCTTTTGAGATATTTGGAATCCATTTGAGAGAAGTACTTCCGGATTCCACTTTATTTCACAATTTTACTTATTTTATATATATGTTAATTTTACTGTAGCTTTCTACTTTCTACTGGAAAACGATCCGGTGGAGGTGAAATAAGGTGGAAACCGGAAGTGCTGCTCTCAAATGGATCCGAAATATCTAATTGGAACAGATGATAGTGTTCGGACACGCACTTAACCGATTTTACTTTTAAGGATTACGTTATTGCATTGTTGCATGAAATTTATTTTTTATTGCATGAGTTCAGCAGACAGGCAGACAGCTCACCTGATGGAAAGCGGTTACCATTGCCTATGGACATTTGTTATACCAAAGGTGCTCTACCTATGTGCTACCGCTCTCTTTATAGAACCTCACCACTAATGCTAGAACATAACTCAAGGATTTTATGGCGGTATGCTCTAGACCAGGAGTGGTAGCCATCCAGACGGGCAAATACCCTTGGACCTGGCAGTCGTTCCTGCACGGGTAGACATATTGTGCCGACTCTAAATAATTGAGAGAAGATGAAAGAAAAGACAGAGTGGCTTAGTTGATTAGTACTTTGCGGTATGTGATTTCAGTTCAACGCGATCTGAACGTAATTCAAGAGACACATGGAGACGTAAACGTGGCCACCCTGATATTATCAATGACGGCAAACCAGTACCCACTAACTGTGAAGTGGTAAGATGTCGTTAGTTAAGTTATAAGTAGGTATTTCAGCCTAGGAGCTCTTTAGAAAAGTATGTCTTGTATGATCTTCGTGACCAAGCTATCTATACATATAACAAAAATGTAGAGGTTGAATTTCTATACAATGAAAAAAATTTGCTAAAAACCGAGTCACCCTGACTGGGTCAGGGAGATGTAAGAAGTGAAATAGAACTAATTTAGATTTTTTTAAATTTCTCTGTTTGTCTGTTTGTTTGTATAGTCTATACTCCAAAACGACTGGACCGATTTAAATGAAATTTTGTATGGTGGTAGCTTATATCCCTCAACATATAGGATACTTTTGATCCCGTAAAATTAAAGATTTCCCGTGGGATAGTGAAAAAAGTAAAAAGTACAGATATTTTTATTTTATTTACTAATTTAATTTTGTTTCTTTATGAATTTTATTTTCAAAAACTTTTGTTTAAAGTCTTTGAGTAATAAATATCTAGTTCTGAGCTTAGAATTAATTGAGCCATAAGAGGAACGCGCTCTTTGAATGAACAACGACATCATCAAATCCCACGACAATAATGGCGCTTAGAAATAGCACATATATTTTCAAGATTGTAATAATATTTCTAAAAATTAATTTGGACATTTGCAACAGTATTTCTATTTTTTACTATGTTAAAACGATTTTAATTATTGTTTAAAAGTATAATAAAAAACATGCATATTTCCTATTGTTTTTCATAGTGTGGCAAATATCTTGCGAACGACCTTCAGGCCCGTAAGCATTACGAGACGGAGCACCCCGGGAAGGAATACCTCAAGAGGTACATGTGTGACATTTGCGGACATACCACCAAGGTAGATATTTATATTCCATACCAGCAGACTTTGCAATCCCCTAGTCACTATCCAGATCCGAGGTAGCCACCTGATAGTATATACCGGAGTTCATAATTTGACGGAAAAAATGTAAACAAAATTGTGTAAATCTAGGAAAAAATGGCCAAGTGGTAGTAGATTGCATAAATAAGGGGAAAAAAATGTATTTTTACTTATTGAACTAAGTTATATGTGGCATTATTAATTAATACTTTAGCAACATTATGTTATTGATCTTTTAAGTTAAGTCTAAGTATTCATGTTATTGAAAAAATCGTAAATTATAGTAGGTAGATTTGTCATTTTTAACTGGTAACATTTCTGGGGTTGACAACTTTTCTCAATTTGGTTTAATCGTGTATCATTTCGTGGATTCCTTTGTTTTGTTTTAGTTATTTTGTTACTACAAATGCTGTTTTTCGTTTTCATTTCGGTTACTTATTGTTATAAAACCTTTATTTACGTATATAATACATATATAATTATACATCATGGAAATGATGAATATTATTGAACACAATTTCTTTCATGTTGAATTTGGGTTGGTACGTTTGGCGAAGATGACATTCAAAACATTAAAAAAAAAACTTACGCACACGTTTGTTTTTTTAAATCTCGGGACGCCCGACAGAAATGATAACTTAAACTAATCTAAGTTGAAGTATTTAATATTGAAATTTTTTAACTTGAGAAATACTTAGGTTATTACTTCAATTTTATGTATATTAATATTAATAATGTAAGGAGAGGTTACTTATTAATTAAATCTTTTATTGATTGTAAAATATATTTTATTCTCAGTTACAATTCTTGAATATGTACATTAAAAGAAAAACGTGTGGCGCTGTGGGTTAGAGTAAGAGAGGAAGAGCCTGCCTACCGCTGCTGTATGCGTGAAAGAAAGGGAAGCGAGACAGACTGGCGCCGTAACGCGTTACGTAACGTAGCGGTTTACTCCCTCATAAGAAGTTATCACTTCAAAAATCGATAAAAGGGCAATATAAACCTTCGGTCGGTTCAGGTGTAATAAACATCTGAATTGGCATTTTGACTTTGACATAAAGTGATTCTTTGCTTACATTTTTCCGTTATATTATGAACTGGGATATAATAATAATGCGTAATTACTTGCTACCAAAACGGACTATTTAAGCCTTATCGATGAATAAACAAAAGTTGAATTAAGAAACAAACGGTAATGGTTATTTTCAGAATTACCAAAATCTTATGCATCATATTCGTTCGCACACTCAAGAGAAACCCTACAGTTGTCCCCACTGCGATAAAACGTTTAGCCAACCTGGCAACATGAAACGTCATTTGGATGTAAGTTCATATTGTATAATTTGCTTATAGACAAACAGTCATATAAATTAAGTACATATATATGTAAATACCTATAAAAATAATACTAATTGTAAAGCCTTAACATACAGACTTACTTAGGTAAGTAGTTTAGGATATATGTCTAATTAAGTATTTTATTTGGAAACAGAAATCTATAAAGCGAAGAAAATCTGCAGTCTGGGTAAAAGCAGTTTTCATAGAAAAATTCATTATTCATTATATTTCTAAAAGTGTTGGGTTTAGTTATAAAAATATCTAGGTTAAAGTTTAACAGAAATGTATCACATATACAGCGCGTTCCAATAGTAGCTCACAACGCCCAAAATGCTCGTTTAGCTGTGTTCCACAAGGCGGTCGCGGACTTTGTGGTCGCGGCGAAAACGTCATAATTTTCGATCACACAACGCTCACAACGACCCATGCCAAGAGTTGGGTCGAATAGCCGTTCCACTTGGGTTTACGATTGTAACGCCGGCGAGCAAGTGGAACGGGCAAAATCACGGTCGTGACGTGGTCGTTGTGAGTCCCTAATGGAACGTAGCTATAGTGATATAGTCTGCGCCTGAACATACGTTACGGCCGCTTTTGGAGTTTTTGGCGGGAACTGAAAGGAGATGTTGTGCTCTGTAGTTTTGTTTTCTAAAAATGTGTAAAATTACTCTAAAATGAACAATAGTTGTAGGATATTAATAGTTTTTGAGAAGTTTTGTGAGAAATATGAAATGTATAACCAAATGTGGCCTTTTGAGTTATCACAAGAACTCCATTGAATGGCTTCAGTTGATTACCTACAGTTCAGCTGAGCTGTACATAGACTTAAGAAAATAAAGAAACTATATTGTAATCTAAGATCTCGTTCAAAGGCCTAGCTGCCAAGCCATAAACCTAAATAAATAATAAATACGGCCGCTTTTATTTCATAACATATACTGCGCATTACACACTCTCGACTTTAACACTACACTAGATCAGAAACGGTGCATTTGTTGCAAAATATATCACTGAGCAAAAAGTAATTTGTTTTTTTTTATATGACTTCACATGGTTAATAAATCTAGCCACTTTCGCATATTCATAATTATTCAAGTTTTAGCTTAAATTGCAACTATAGCCGAGGTTGTGTTCAACAACAAAGTTGTAGCAACTCAATAAGTCAGATTTCACTTGAAAGTTGAAATTATTTACAATGTAAACAGAGTTTCTGAATAATAGCCTGTTGTTCTTATTCTTCATTCATTCATTCATTTTAAAAAGAAAATATACTATCTAGAAAATAAAACTACGAAGAAAAAAATGTCTCACAATAAATAATGAAACTTGTAAATTTTACATTTTTAGGTACACACCGGTGAGAAAAGGTTCCTATGTGAACACTGCAATCGTCGTTTCGCACAGAAAATAACAATGAAACTCCACATACAGACGGTACATTTCAAAATACCTTATCCGCTGTGGGATAAAAAGAATCGTAAGAAGAGAAACGAGGCAAAACAAGCATTGGAGAGCATTTCTACCGCGGAAGTACTCGCCTCTATGAGCTCAGCGTCGCAAAAAGTTGTTCCCGAAACACAAGGAGATTATTTCAACGCTTACGTCAATTCTTTTAATGATTTTGTAGGTTAAAATTTTGTACTTTGCTTGTATTTTTTTTTTAATATTTCTAATCAATTAGAATTGAAAAATTAATTATTTGTAATAATGAAGTATTATAAATATTAACGATAAAAATAATACTTTAGAACTTGTTATGCGTACCGTATGGTTCTACTATTACTTCTCACCTACAGTTTCGCGGGCCTCACAAAACCAAAAAGCTACAGGCTACCACACATAATAAACTATACTCTGATCCACAACTCACCACTGCGAGTTGACTTATACATAATTTTTATAGGTATTCTATAGGATTGAATTCACAGTGGTGAGTTGCACCAAGCTTGAAACATAAAAAAAAACTCGATTGCGGCTGTCATCTTGGTCCAGGTAATGAAAAATCAAAATATAGTGATGCATATTGTGAGCGCTTACGTCATAAGCCTATTGTACATTACACGTATAATTAAGTACCCGATAAAGGCGAGTTTCATATCAGGATTCAATTTCATGTTCCAATCATGCAAGGTATTAAATTTTAAAAAAAATCTGTTTTAATATCAAATGAAATTAAAGTGAACATTTGTAAAATATAATAAATAGGAATTGTTCTTTTTTTATTGCTAAGCTGGCAACACCAGGGGTGAAGCCATAGCGCTCTCGCCCTTTAAGATAGAAGGGGGATGAGATCGGATCCCGCGGCCTTCCCCTGTTGCTGAAGGGTGTGTCCTCCCTCGTAGAACACCTTCGGTTCGTGGTGAAGGGTTGGGCCGTGACAGATGCAGTACCCATTTGTCTAGTACCTGTGGCGTCCCTTAAAAGCGTGTGAGCTAGGGGAGCAGGTTTAGTTGGTAGTTTGGCGACCGATATCCCCGTTGGCCTCCGCCCGGAGGTCGCGTTAAGCACACAGCCGTTCATGAGCACCACTCATCCCTGAGTGTAAAGCCTCAGGCCCGAGGATGTTGTCGCAAGAAAAGACATCTACTCTGCGTCAAAAAAAAGGGATGCCATAGGGATATCACTCAAGAGGAATGGGAAATTGAAATAAGGGGAGGGGTGGGATTTATCCCACCCATTCTATCCCATCCCATCCCATTTTCTTTAGAAAATGGGATAGGAAGTGGAGGACCATCGGAGCTCTCAAAACTTAATAACACATGCAGGCATTATAAACAATAAATTGCCTCAGTACAATAATGTGTGTGTAACGCATTTGTGTTCTCACAACGCACTGCACCGTGACCGGCTTCCTATCCGAAATCGGTTGAAATGGAAGAGCCGGCTTGTAATTTTAAATATTAGACCATACATTTCTGTTTTTCAATTTGGATGAAACTTGAACATTCAATGTCATTGAATGCCATCGTGCCCTTTCAACCAAACTGATTCGATTTGGTTGATCCGTCTAATATCAGCATTAGAGTTCGAAACTCCGTCTGTCTTAATTTTTGGTCTGAGGTAGAAAACATAAATAATACTTGTAGAAAACAAGGAAATTTTGTCGTGGTTTCTATTGTAATCATGCTGTATATAGAATAAAGTATAATATTCTATTTGTTATATGAGTCGCATAATTCCAATATCCGCTAACTCCACACGCAACATATTGTCAGTAAAAGCGAAAAAGTGTTCTAATATCTCGGATTTTTGAACAAATTCGAAAGTTTGATGTCAAATTATTTGGAAGTTGGCGGTTTTTGGTATAAAACGAACAAAATGACATACGCGAAATTTCATAGACTATCCAGAAACATACATAACTTAATTTTGTGTTTTAAGGGAGTTAGCGGGTATTGGAATTATACGACTCATATGTTTAAGAAAATCGATTTAGATGTAAATATGTATAATAGGTTAGAATATTTTCGTGTTTTAATTAATACATCAATCTTTATTAATACAACATTGGTCTATTGTTTCTAATCATTCTATCCTTTGGTTGTACGGTAACCTATTTTTAAGATTGCGCAAATTATCAGGAATTAGACTAAAACGCATGGAACGTGATAATACTTTTGAAGTGAACTTCTTTAGAATCGAAAAAGCGACAATAAAAAGAGACAAACACAGAAATCTATAGGACTACTAAGCATGCGAGAGAATAGCGATAAGACCGCTTATTGTATTGTAAAATGTTATTTCTGTTAACTATCTTTAAAACACAATAAAGCATATTCATTCATTCATACCTTGCCAGGAATCGAACCCGGAGCCTCCTCGCTGTATTAATGTAGACCAGGGGTCTCCAAACTTTGAAGCCTTAGTTATGGCTATAATGATTTTTTTAGTATGTTGCAAGGGCCAAAACAGTTTTATGTTTTTTTCCCTTAACTATATTTCTAGAGACTAGCTAATCGCGAAGTGGGATTCTTTTCAATTATTTGTTAGTTATAAATATGCTTAAGCTTTGATACTTAAGTTTTCTGCGTGATCATTTTTGTCATTAACTTTTACCTTGCAAGTAAATAGAACCGAATAATTATCATTCTGTGTTTTCTTTTTCAACTTATCATAGCAATAGTAACAACAATAAGACATTGGCTGTCGCGGGCCATAGTTTGGAGACCCCTGATGTAGACCGATCAGAAAGTATTTCTATACTATCTCTAGTCTACAACGAAATGTCTGAGAGACTAGGTAAATAAAACTCAAAATGGAAACAAACATATTTATTTATTTTAGTACATTCTCCCATTTGCAAAAGCATCAGATGCTTACGCGATAAACAGCTATATCCTTGGACAAAAAATACATACACATCGCAAAAGGGAATTATTGTCATATTCATTTCAGAGTGCTATCAACCATTTATGTATATACAGATGAACATAAAATTGTACTTTCATTCCTAATATTGTTAAGTATCAGCCCATACATATTACATTTTTATTAGAATCTCATCAATATAAAAAAAACCTACTAATATTGTAAACGCGAAAGCTCGTAAGTATAGATGTATGTTTGTAACTCTTTCACGCAAAAACTACTAATTGGATTTTGATGAAACTTTACAATAATATAGCTTAAACGTCAGAATAACACGTAGGCTATAACTTATAAAGATATAGTGTGAATTATCCAAAATATAACGACTTTCCATCACCACGCGGGTGAGACCGCGGGACGCAGCTAGTAATTTATATTTATACGACTGAAAAACTTTTTCTTTCAAAAGTCTGGGTATTTATAGCCTGTGAAATAATTTACAATATATTTGCTTCAATGCGTAATTCCTAGGCTATAAATAAGAGTTTTGAGTCAATGCGCTATATTTTTGATGCAAGAGTTCAGCAGCCAGGCAGACGGCTCACCTGATGGAAAGCGTAACCATCGCCTATGGACATTTGTAACACCGCAACCGCTACCAATGTACTGCCGCTCTGTAAAAAGAGACTGGAACCTGGTCACTAATGCCGGAACACAACTCAAGGTTGTTATGGCGGCACACTTTAGACCAGGGGTGGCAGTCATCCAGACAGGTAACACCCTACCACCAGGCTGTGGGTTGTTCTGTCGCCTTTTACGACAGGCCACCCACCCAGTCGTTGGAAATTATATTCTTTCTCCTTTCTTGTATGAATATTCTTGAGCACTAAACTAACAATTATCTAATTGTATCTTCGTGCATAATAACTATGTTCTGTAAAACAACTAACATGCCAAAATAGGCGCCGAAACACATATTTATAAATTGTTTACAATTCAAAATCATAAAAAATGTAAAATATTTATTTTAGGGACCGAACTTTAACAATATTTAGATTGATAGCACTCGATATACTTAGTTACATTTAATTGACAATTCGTCTACAGTAAAGCATTTAATAATAACAACATACGTGAGTCGGACTGATCACAGCAAAGTCGAGGCAATGGCGTAAGCTGTATAAGTTATACTTATTATTTATTTACTGTAAATAATAAAATCAGAACTATTAAAATTAGTCTCGAATAAAGAGGGGCGTCTGCACATTCTAGATCGCGTACAAGGGGGCGGCCAGCCAGCAGCAAATATCACTTATCCTCTTTGCAAGATCAAATTGCCAACTGGGGAGCGGAAAGTGAATTCAATTGAAATACTTTTTATAAACTTACAGAACGTTGCAGCCTCATAGATTTTGTACGAGCGTGATGTGACGTCATAAGTAGGTAGAAGTCAAATAGCGCACTATTTATTGTTTGAAAAGTACTTAAAATTATTAATGTCATGATATTTTAAAAGTTACATGATACATGTTATTTTGACGCTTGTTCATTGATTGAAAATATTCAAATTCATTGTAACATGTTATGCAATTAGTCTAGACTTTTCGAACTGAGACGTATTTAATAAAAAATATTTTTTATATAAACTGTCAAATCAGCATCTGTTTAAAATTTTGAAACGGAAGCACAACTCGCGTAGGCTCTCTATGAGAGATGCCACGAATAGTTGTTCGGCAGAATACCGAATCTTTGGCTACACACTCGGCCGAAACGCCGAAGATTCGGCTACCGAATGTTCGGCGTAAGATATGTGCAATTCGTGCGTAGTAAGTTAGTATTGAAGCAATAATTTGTGAAGATAAATAAAACTTGTGCTTTGACGGTTGTAAGCGCGATTTTAAATTACTTTTTATACGATTCTGACATTTTAAAATTACCGAATATCAGCCGAATATTCGTGGCATCTCTACTCTCTATCTAATGTATACTATACGTGCCCTTTATCTAGACAAAATATTCGATTGATAATACTTGTTGGATGACCAAAACCAATCTTGGCTTGTAGCAAGCCTCCTTTTCAACTTTCTAGACCCGGCCCTGGGGGCTTACTCTTAAACATCTTTCGTCGTTTTGTTATCGTTTTAGAACATTCTTTGCTTGTCTTTTTTATATTTAAGTACAATTTCCATAGTATGTTCCATTTCTTTTTGTGTTATATAAACTATATTATTACAGTTTTAAAAAGAAATATTTCTTCTGTCTAAAATTTCTTTGACACTTTCGGACTGATCGGACGAAAACGAACGATGAGAAGCGTTTGAGAGTAAGGCCACTACTCCTTACCCTTAAAACGTCAATATAGCCCTGCAATAGAGGTTTCATACATCTTGGAAATTTGATTCCACTGTGTTACATTCGTTTCCTCGACTTGGTTACTGTGACCGTCGCCCATTAAAAATCTTTGGAATATTTTTCAATACTTATTGCACTTTTATTGCTCAAACATGCCCTTAGTAAAAACTCCGATCGATAGGGCTTCACAACCGAAATTAATGAGCTAAAATAATTTACTTGTAAAAATTGCTATTACAG
The DNA here is from genome assembly GCA_949752895.1 of Dendrolimus pini. NCBI lineage: Eukaryota > Metazoa > Arthropoda > Insecta > Lepidoptera > Lasiocampidae > Dendrolimus > Dendrolimus pini. The sequence continues at coordinate 7,159,934 of OX457147.1, read as the reverse complement.
CACACACGATAGGAATGTTGTCTATAGTCTTAAAATCTTATATTATAAACAAAAATATAAATGCAATCTATAAAAACAATATAATAAAAACAATTTTATAACAAACACAAAAATGTCTAAATTATATCACGGCTAGGAATGTCTAGTCATCTAGTCACTAGATTCTAGTGTAATATTTCACATTTTCAATATATACACTGACAGACATATACATTGCATCAAACTGCTAGATGACTTTAAAAAGAATCAAATTACTCATCATACACACATTTTTATTTATTTGAATGAAAGAAACACATTTATGCTCTATCATAATAGAGCATCAATGTTTTTGTGTACATTAAAAAGCTTATAACCTACACTGATTTTGGGATCCGATACAAAGAGTGGTTCGGGCCTGTATTCAAGTTATTACACCAGCTTAATTTAGAGAGATTTCGAAAAATTACTATGCATTTAAAAAGAGTCCGAATGTACAGGTTAGGCTACGCCCGCCCTCTTTACCGGGTCCCTAAATTAGAGTAGTGTCATAAAAACTGTAAGTTTAGAGTCAATTTAACTTATTTGAGTAAGTTTATATATTTACCGTTCAGTGGTACATAATCAATTAATAATTAATTAAATTCAAGTACAGTGACCTTGATTAACTGCATTGGCTGTCGTCGCAAGGCGATATTCAAAAATCCAGATAATTGAATATGAAGGAAAGCTATTTTTGTACATATTATTATTAACTCTAGAAAGAAAACTTATCTCGTTCGCGTACATCTGTTTATTCAAAACAACAACAAAAAACCAAAATTTAAGTATATTAAGAGATTTGACGTGCATTTTCGTGCGTAATGTGCCTATATATTTTTTTAAATTACTAAAATATTGCAATCTTCATCATCATATACATGTACTTTGATGCAGTTTTTATGTCCATCAGTGTACATTGTTATTAGATGTTTATTATAAAGGAATAATTCGACTAAATAACATCTTAAATCTACGTGTTATCGTCATTTTTGTACCACACAACTTTCTCCGCTGTAAAGTCAATGCAAACTCTTCTCAACCATAGACAATGGAATACCTACTTACTAGAAATTGTCAGTATTTTACACTATTACATTGGTTAGTTTCATTTTGTTCGCTAGATGTTGCTAGTATAGATTCTTCATAATTTACGTAATTGCGTAACATCTGAAGAAACTTATATTATAATTTTGATACCCTGTTTAAATATGGTATTGAAACTAAACCGACAATTTGCTAATAAAGCGACAGTAGTTTCACCAGTGGCGCCATCTAAAGTTTAGATTTTCTTTTATTATGTTTAAAACTGATATTTTTATAATAAAAACAGCAAAATACTAACCCCCTTATTCATAATACTTAAACCAGATTTATTGACTTTAAATAAAAATAATAATAATCGGCAAACACACACACACATTGTATATCTCCAAGCTAAGCAAGTTACGCTTGCGTTATGGTTAATACAACAACGGACCACTTTAGGGCCGATCCCAGACACTCAGACCATAGTAAATAACCGAAAGTTCGCTTGAATCATCATTAATTATTATACAACTTTCGAAAGACTTTTTTGTATATTTTCTTTATTTGTCTTGTGCGTTTCGCCATTGACAAATCTCTTTCTTTCTATTTAACTTGCAAATGTTAGTTCGAGTTTGCAAAAGACCTACAGTGGCGTAATAGTAAGTAAAGCGTCATATCAACGACTCAGTACAGTTTGACATAAGAGGAATAAGCTCGTAGAGTTTACAGCCCTTTGTTGAAGTATACTTCCGTTGTCTTTGGATATTTCTTTTTCATCACCTCCTGGAAGCGGATATCTTTTATGAATAATAATAAAATTTATTTATAATTAGCTGTGCCCGCGTCTTTGTCCTGAACTCCAAAAAAGCCTTAATTACTCCTTGTAACGTCACCTATTTGCCAATGAAAGTTCCTTCAAAATCGGCCCAGCCGTTTCAGAGATTTAGCCGGAACATCCAGAGAGACGGACAAAAATTTTAATATATAATTTTAAGTAAGTACTGTATATACTTTATTATTATACTTTCATATGTATCTAGTAAAAAACTTGTTATTTTTACATTACAAACAGCAACTTCAATTTTATGTATCTGTATAGATAGAAAAAACGGAAAAGTGCGTGACAGTCCACAAACTGTGAAGGGTCCTGTAGAGGTGTCGCACGTCCATTGATTTCATCATTTGGCCACAGCATCACAAAGAAATAGCTAGGATAAATTATAGCATTGTTGACACACCCAAGTAATTGACATGTTGTTAACCAAATCAAAATATGTTAATATTGTTACGAACTACACAGGACTCGAATTAAAATGCCGTTGGAATTACTATAGAGTTTATTAGAACTGTACAAACACGTATAAAACAGGCACAATTATGACTGGACACAGCCAGTACAAACTGCACGGTTCAATAACACGCGCAAAGTCCGTCACTATATCGCTAATCGAAAGTACTACACACGTCTTGCTAGTATCCTAATCGTCGCTTGATTGCCCCAGCCCTCCGTTCGGGCATTGTTTTATACTAAACCGTATAATACCGACACATGGGCCCCGTTCACGCACATCTGGAAAGCTTCGACGCAATGCAATAAAAATAATGATTAGTTCGAAACTAATGACGGACATAAAATAAGTACGATAACAATAGGATGTTTTAAAATTTTAAACACGAAATAAACAAAAGAACTCCGAATGCCGGAAACCCTGCGTTTTACGACAGCCAGGTGTGCGTCCTTTGTCGGTATGTAATAATAATGAATCTTAAAAAGTAATTTTCATTTCACATATTCTGAAAATACTCTTGGACTTGCCCGTTTTCATCCCCATGATTAGGGAGTAAATAACTATAAACAAAAATTAAAATGAATTATTAAAATAAACAAGTTGAGGGTAGACTAATTAAAATTTTTAACGTTACTAATTAACACTTCACATCTTTGTCTTCCGTGATCACGGCTACCGAAGTGGTCAAACGTCGGAATAAAAATCAAATAAAATACCTCACTTAAAACCGTTAAAACTTACTTTTATTAGGAACTTACTTCGCATCAACCTTTAGATTTTTGTGGATATACATACCTTGATTTGCGGGTCGAGCTTCTCGACCGCGATGGTGGACTTCTGGTCGAAAAGCGCGCACGCGAGCGGCGTTGCGAACGTGACGCACAGCCCCACCAGGAACAGCTGGAAGGGGATCACCGCCAGGGGGTAGTGGCAGAACATGCCGCGCCGCGTCGCGTAGTTCGTCAGCACCGGCGTTATTGCTGTCACACACATTCAGTACATTCGTTTTACCGTTCTATGTGTAGGGGAAACTACAGTATTGTTGGCACCCCCCAACTGCTTGACACCCTGTCAATTTATTTAGAATATTAAGAAACCTTAATAATTTTTAGTCATACAAAAATATCGTTACACGCCGACAAAAGTGAATGCACACCTGCCTGCCATAAAACACACTTTATTACCTTTCCGCATTTGGACTTCTTTTGTTTACTTTCTGTTTAAAATGTGTAATTAGAAAAACAGGTCATTATGTATTGTAATGTTTATAATGGTCATTAGCCAGGTGTGATTCTTGGAAATAATTGTTATGCGGTCGAGACATATTGTATTAGTGCAGTATAAAACAATGCCCCAAGTGAGAGATGAGGCAGTCTAGCGATAGGCACAAGCGAAACAAGACGTCTACATTCGATAAGCTATATAGTGACGGACTTTGCGCGTGTTATTGAATCGTGCAACACGTTTGTACTGGTTGCGTCCAATTATATTTGTCCCTGTCTTATACATGTTTGTATAGTTCTAATAAATGCTAAAGTAATTCCAACAGCATTTTAATTCGATTCCCGTAACTCGTATCATTGTAGAACTACGAAATAAAAAAACTTAATGTTAGAAATAAATTAATAGGGTGTCAATCATTAAGGGTGAGTCCGAATAATGTTACTGGTACTATGTGGTAAGCGGACAGCACAATTCAATAAATACTAATAGCCGACAAAAGTTCCAAAGGTGTCCCTATTTTTTATTGAAAACAAGTATATCCGTCATACTTGTCCAAGATAAATTGACGCGTCGGTTATCTCGATGTGCCGGTTTCGCCACGATATTTTCCTTCATCGTAGGCATTTTTTTCGCATGTCATCAGTAGACAGGCAGGCGGCCCACTTGATGGAAAGTGGTTACCATCGCTAATGGACATTTTTGTAACACCAAAGGTGCTACACAATACAAAACCCTACCACTTGGCTGTGGATTGTTTTGTTGCCGCTTACGACAGGCCGCCCGGCCGCAGGAGCTGCCTAATTGGTCCAAGCTTCCCAGCAAGACTTCATACCCACGTCTCTTTTTAAACGCGAGTTTGAGACTCGAGCTTTACCCACTAAACCTACCTATATTTTTTGATTATCACTAAAAGTAAAAATACTAAAAAACATGTTTAAAATACATTGTGACAGGATGCCAGGAATGTTATATAGTAGAGATGCTAAGAATAGTGGTTTGCCCAAATACTGAATATTCGGCCACGCTCCGGCCGAAGCGCCGAATATTCGGCTACCGTACATTCGGCGTAAGATATGTTCAATTCGCGTTTGTACATATCCAATACTAATATTGGAGCAATGAAGTATTTTCATGCGTGCTCCCGAATGGTAGGTAGACATATATAGAAATATATATTTTATTGGTTTTAAGCGCGATTATAAATGACTATTGATTTGTTTCTGACATTTTAAAAACTGGCCGATACGTAATATTAAAATATATTAGTTAATTAAAAACGGATAGTTTAACTATCCATTTTGATGGAAATATATATAATATTCGGCAATATGTGCGTTTTTGGTCGATTTGCTAGAGTACCGAATAGGCCGAATACCGAATAGCAGCCGAATATTCGTGGCGTCTTTAGTATATAGTTTAGGTACCGTATTATCTAAAGCAACCGGGTATTTGCAATGTTGTTTATTACGAAGGACTAACACTTACTCATGCCAGGAACTGCCATGATCACCCTGGAGATGCAGACAAGCCCAATGCCATATGCGGCCGCACTCTTCGACTCGCCCACTCTGGTGCCGTCCGGAGCGAACACGGGCGTACCGTTCATTAATTCACTATAAATAAATATTGTATTCATTTATTAATCGAAGACGTTCTACCTTTGTTAACCGTGAAATGAACGCCAGCACAAACTTGCACACAAGCGTTGCGAACACTGAGCCACATGTGTCAATAAATTGACAGTTTTAATCGCTCAATGAGTGAATTCACAATAATAATTTAGCATACCAAATTATATGTTATTGTTAATGACAACGCTATTGTATTGGTAGATTGGTAGCTTATAAGGACAGCGATGTTTGTGAAAATAAAAAATAGCAGTACTTCAGTGCAATACATAGTGTGGCGAATGATGGTGGAACCATCTAGTTAGTTTTAGAACTTTTGGAAAAGTCTGGAAAAATCTAGAACAAAAAGACAAGGACGGATATATTTAGAAAAGGATAGAAGATAAATGAAAGAAAGAGATAAATAGATGTTAGACAGAGATAGACGACGAAAGAAGGAAAGAGATAGATAGATGTTAGAAAAAGACAGATGTATAAACGAAAGTTCCCGAACAGAATGTTCGGGAAAGAAAAGACAGAGATAGATAGATGGGTTCTAGAAAATTCTTCCAGGTATATAAACAGCGTAAGGCGCACCTACCAGGCAGTTTAGAGTTGAAAGTTTAAGAGTTAAAAGTTGAGTCAGTCTAAGACGGTGAAGCAACAAGTGCGATACTAAAGAGTTGTTAGAGAAGATTAATAGAGTACAGAGACGAATCAAGTGGTGAATTTAGTGGCAAGTTTGGTGGATAGATACGTGAAGGAAGTGTGTAGCGTAGTTCGAGAGAGGAACCAGAAGGCGAGCTACACGCGATAATTTCGGAGGTGGTCTACGCAATATCGGCGACGGTATTGAGGGTGTGACAACTTATCGTCGGAATTGTGCATCGTTGGTCGTGTGTTTAAGGACAGCAACTCTACAGGGAGGTACTGTGCGCGGCTTTGTAAGTCAATAAAAGCTTTTAAATTAAAAACTGGTGTTTTCTTCCAATCCACAAGTGCGTACCCCCGCTCGTACGTAACAATATAATACATTTATTAACCAAAAGCTGTAAGTTGTAGCAAGTGGATTTCAAAGCTTACTTGCTCCTCATCATGGGAATGTTGATGAAGTTGGCACCGCAGACCGCAGCGAAAGGCACCAATCGCGCGTATATCGGCTTCATATTCTAAAAAGAAAATAGACACATATCTGTATACCTATACTTCAAGTTCCTTTTTAATCACACGTAAAATTGTAGATATTAGACTCGGAGAAAGTTTCTAAATCTTAGAAGGCTTAATTTCAGATTTATAAGGTTAGACGACTTAATTTCGGATTTATAAGCTTTGGCGTGGGGTGGAATTTCGGCTAGATGACATATGTATGATGCAAACGCCGACTACAACGCTATTGTAGGAGTCATGATCACACTATCAGCGTATAAAAAGCATTGATGACAGTGACTTTGATTTATGATAAAGGTGGGTTTTGAAAAAGCCTTTTTAGACGTGCGCATCGAGTTATGAGTTGCTATTTCATCCAATACTCTTGGAAAAGTGCTGGGCGTAAGAGATAGATATATAAATCCCTCATCCCTGTCCTCTCACTTCTTCATTCAGCGCCTACCAGCGACCTTGCACAGGTCGTCAGTCAAACGGGCTGGAGACCGTCCGACACTATGGTTAACCGAGACGCGGTTTCTATTCGAGGACTTGTCTGCTCCATCCACCATCGGTCCTGCGGCAGACGTGACCAGTCCACTGCCGGCTTTCGTTCGCTAGTTCCTTAAAAGTAGGCTATGAGGAATCGAGTTGTATGAAGTGCACGCCGCTGCTATTCATTAATTTTTACCTACTACAGCTTAAGGATTAACGTACATTTCATAGTAGCATTGAAAATCAACTTGTATCAGATAAAATTCCGGCACAGCAACAGGCCGAGTGCAAATCTCATTTGCTGAACATGCGGCATACGTGTTCTCAGATACTGTTTTACTGTGATTTGTTTAGGTAAGTAGTCACTATTTCTTCAAATAAAGTCTTCTTTTCTTTTTTTAACCGACTTCGAAAAAAGGAGGAGGTTCTCAATTCGTCGGGACCTTTTTTTTGTGTTGCTTTTTTATGTATGTACACCGATTACTCTGAGATTTATGATTCGATTTACTTGATTCTTTTTTTGTTCGACGCGGAATAGCTGCCACGTGGTCCCCTAAAAATTTGACATAGTTTGGCTCAGTAGTTTTCATTTTACGAATAATTTTTTGTTCCCGGTTCTTGGGACCTATATTTTTTAAGAAGCGCGGCACCATTCGTAGGTCCACCCATACATAGCTAGACACTAAAAAGTAACAAATAAAATTTAAAAACTTCGTTTAAAAAAACTGACTTCAAAAACGAAAAAACTGAAATGTATAAAATAACTTATTTCTTAAGCTATTATTATTAATATATATTATCTAAAACATCTTGAAGTCGGTGCTTAGTAATTTTCAAAATATAGTAATTTTTATGTTTTGCTTTGCGTAAATCGAATCGTAAATCTCAGAGTAATCGGTGTACATATAGAACGGAGTGAAAATTATTTCCATGAAAAATGTTCATAAAATGAAAAGTACTGGGCCAAACTAAGTAAAATTTTTAGGGGACCAATTGGAAGCTATTCCGCGTCGAACAAAAAAAGAATCACGTAAATCGGATCAAAAATCACGGAGTTATCGGCGAACATACATAAAAAAAAAAAAAAAGATCCCGACGAATTGAGAACCTCCTCCTTTTTTCGAAGTCGGTTAAAAAGAAGGGACAGTAAGTATGATATATAAACAGGACGTAAATTACACCACAGTTCCATATTAAGTACTTGCTCTAAAATTGTGTGCAATCTAGTTATGTAGGTTTAGAAGATATACCCACCCTTCTTCCATGATAGAACAATATGAGTGTGACAGTTGTAGGAGGGAGTGGTTCTGACGTAAAGTTTGCAAATAGTCAAATACGCAAACAGACGTTTGTTTGTCTGTCTGTCTCGTTGCCAAGGTGCTAAATGACTACTCATGACTGATAATTATAATGATTGTGCTAAGCAGATTTGCACGATGTGTTTATTGAGACTTATAAGATATTATCTTTACTATACAAAAAGTTCATGGTTTTTGCAATATACCTGTTCCGGACAGAGAGCACCCCCCTGACCCGCCCGGAGCACTCCTACTCTCCGCGCCCCGCATGCCGCCGACGCTCATAGCTTGCACAATTAGCAGCTAGGCGTCGGACGGGATGCGGCATTGGATGCAAAATTATTACAATTCTGTCACTATTGATCACTATTCTCATTGCCGACTTACCACTCTCTCTCTCGACTCTCTCGCACAATTTGTCATTTTCATTACGTACTTCTTTATATTCATATTCTAAGTTATAGTTTAATAATAATCAAACAGTCTAATTTAATATCGAGTTTCATTTCCAAAGAAGAAGCAACTGTCACCAATAATACCTAGATAAGGAAAACAAAGCCTTAATATTTGTAACAGATTCGTGTAATTCTATCAATACATACTATAAAAATACTGTTAAATTATTATTTGTGGTATAAACATTCTCTCGACTTTTGTCGGGTTTATAAATATCCCGTCCCGTACCCACGGGAAAAGAGATATTTATGTCCCCACTATTAGTCTGGATGGTGTGTGTGTGTCTTCTTCGTCTTCCTCTTGATCTCCTCTAACTGTGTGTTTTCATGGCTAATGTGTGTATGTCACTTCGGTCTAATGCGTGTGGTAATTGGGATGTGTGTTCTGATTGTAGAGGTATGTTCTGTGCGGTTGAAATTAGGGTGTCTGTTTTATTTACAAATACCGTATCTCCTTGTACCTTGCATAGAATGTTTGTGGTCTGTAACACTGCATGCTTCTGTAGAATGGTTACATCAATTGAAACGTCTAGTTTTTCTATGTATTTATTTATGCTTTTAGCTACTATGCCTGTTGCACCTATAACTATAGGGACGACAGTCACCTGAGTATCCCATAAGCGACTGACTTCAGTTTTTAATGAAATTATATTTTGTAATATTTAAATATATTATATATTTATAAAATCTATTAAACTGGTGCACAGACAACAATTAAAATAAACGTTATAACGTAAGTCAATTAAACCTAAGGAAGTGTTTGTTGTTAATGTTTTTAATTAATAGACAAACTGATATCATCTATTAAAAGTGTATCTTATCAGACTACAAATTATCCTTGGTTATTTAACGGCGACTAAAAAATTAGGTAGGCCGTTAATCAACTAAAACGTTTGATCGATAAAACGTGGAAAACCCCATGTCTCAAATAAACAACTAAAAATAACCGATCGTAAATATGCCACTCTGCGAAGCCTACTACTAGCGTTGCCAGGTGTTCCAATTTGCACTGGACGTCACGATTTTCAGGGGACTGAGGCCCGGGGACGCGTCCCGATTCGAGCTTGATCGGGACACGAAATGTCCCGAAAAATGTATTCAAACGCATATATTTTTTAGATAGATAACATTTTATTGCTCACCAAATATGCAACTTCAAATATGCACAATTACGATATTTTCATGGTAGAAACAATAGGCGGCCTTATCGCTTAAAGCAATCTCTTCCAGGCAACCTAACTTAAGAAATAATTAAACCTAATCTGGCGATGTAGGTGGTACAGAATTTTATTCTTTGTTAATAATTAAGAATTAGATTATTAGACACTTAAGTAATTAAACCTTAAATTTTAAAAAAACCTTCTTTTTATTTGAATCGGTCTACAACCCTAAATCCTGATTTGTTGTACCTACAGCTCCAATTTAATACAAATTGTACCTGGAAACACTATTTACTACATTCAGTATTTATGTTTGCACGGTCTCTCATCAATTTAGCCCGTGCAAACAGAGCGACACACCTCCATTTTGACGTAATTTTTTAGTAAGTGAATTCTCGGCAAACCTTAAAAATTTGATAAGATACAATATCTTACAAGCGCGATAATTTCCATTATTTATAGTTTATGTAATAAGATAAGAGATAGCTCAGATTTTTTGGCAGTAATACAATTTTAGATTTTTATTCAGTTCTAAAATTAAACAATATGATTATAAACGTTATAATTATCTAATACAAATATTAGCCGGGTCAACTAAATAGAACCAATTTGTTCAGATGGCACATGACTGAAAGGAGACGATGGTCAATGACATTGAATGATTCAAGCTTATGTTTACATGGATCACTTCAGTTGATTCGCCCAAATTGAAAGATAGAAATTAGCTGATATGGGCTTACTTCATATTGGTACAAACGTCAGTATATCGAGAATATTGACAAAAAATCAGTCACTTTAACGTACATGTAATATGTATATGAAAGTGAGGAGGTTTCGATAATTAAAGACTCGTGGAATTATTCCATTTAGAGACTTAATTTTAAGACTATATATACCTCCTGAACATTTTCAATTACGAAATGGTGACCATAGACCGAAGGTGCTGGAATGGCATACGTAAATCTTTTCTACGAATTAAAAAAATGAGACATATATAATAATAATATACAAAATGTTCCTTACCTTAACTTTGTTGTTGAGGTACAAGGCTGTACCCAAAGCACCACCACACGCTGCACAGTACGATGCTAATAATTGCCTGGAATTTAAAGAAAATTACTGAAAATGTCCAACATCATTCTTAGTACTTTGAATTGTTTGGTCCTTCGAGCCGGATTTCTTGGATTACGAAGAGGTACGGATAAATCTTAATGTATGTAAGAACTTACTAACTAATATTTTGTAGCGATCTGGTAAACTAGCACCATATTAAGATTTCATCCACTTGTTTTTATATAATTATACTAGGATATGCCCGCGACCTTGTCCACGCTTGAGAAGAAATTCCCGCGGATTTCTCGAGATACAAAATACCTTAGCATTTAAAAAAGATTGTAAGTTAACGTTTTAGTGAAAACCCTGTCGGAGTAAGCTAATTTTTATACACTCGAACAAACCACTCCAGAGAAAATTCTATAAAACTTTATAACATAAAATTTTCTTTGAATCAGTGGAAAAAATCGCATTAGTTTTTTTTATTTAAGTCTGGCCATTTTAAATAATTCCCAATTCTCGCTGGATTCCCGGGATAAAAGGTAGAGCAGATTTTAAATTTAAGAATGAAATCTAAAAAAATGCATCATGTTCTTAATCGTTTAGTCTATTCCAGTTGTTTTTTTGTAGCTTTAATTTACACGGCATGTTTAGAATTTTATAATATTATAGACATTATAATGACCATTAAAATACTCAATATAATTATTTTTTTAAACTTACTTCCGGTCACAACTAACCTAAAATAATCATTACGTAAGTAATATTGTAAACTCTTACGATAATTGTCAGTGTATGAGTATACGAAATTTTGGATTTAATTATGTACTTTCGAAGTGTAGAAATTAATGTTGGTAATTGTGATTTACCTACTTATGTCATAAAATAAATTGTTTAATTTATTAAGCAATTTTAGATTCGTGTTTACCTACGCTCTACTATCCAGTAGTTTCTATATAATTATTTATCATACAAACATCTCGCGTTAGCTGACGAAATGATAAAGATCTTAAATTAAAACGTGTCAGAGTTCAGTGTCATTCGTATTGTTTCGATTTTCTGCAATTGCACTCTGATACAGAAATCACAATAATAAATTGCCTGTAAATTGCACTTGAATCGCGAGCTAAATGTTTTGTTTATTGATTTGGTGCTATTTTTAATGTAGTAGTAATACCTACTAGCATGCTATGAGCGAAACATAGATCCATCTTTGAAGTTTGTTATTTAGTTTCAGAAATGGCAACTTTATATTCTGTAGTATACTGGTAACATTGTAGAATTATGAACTCTCTCTGTGTGTTCGCTATACTTTGTCTAGTCGCATGTTGTTAATAAGTTTGCTAATGGTACATAATAAAAAAGAATTTAAGGTGGACATGTAAGTATAATTTGAAGAATTCATATTTTTCAAGTTCACGAAGTGGGACCCTAGGTTAATGAATCACATAGATCTAAGAGCATATAACGTGTCCCCGATGACGTCATACCGCAGTTGTTTCGAAGCAAAAATTAGGGTCCCCAGATTTGGAGTTTCATTCCGAGTTTCGGAAACATTTAGTCAGGGCATTTTTCGGACAAGAATTCCTTGGGATATTTTGGCTGTCTTTAAATACCACGTAAAGAAGTAAAAGAAAATGTATCGCGGATTCTCACTAGGTAATACACCAAGCATACCGATTCCGCATCGCTGCTGCACCTACAAAGCAGAAAGCGGCCTAAGCAAACTTACCACTTTGCTAATATTTTTATTATTAGTTTAGCATTATTATTTTTATATAGCTGGATTTCTATATGCGTAATAATAATTATTGACTAATATAATTATTATTTCAAGTCGTGGTAGCGTAATGGCTAGCATATGCGTCCCATACTCAAAGGGCGCGGGTTCGATTCTGGCCGAAATGCTTGCATTACTTAAGCATTTTTCTGACATAATGTGCAGATTGTTACAATTACCACGTGCTAACAACGGTGAAAGAAAACATTGTGATGTAACCTGCACATCGAGATAACCGATGTGTTAAACCTGCCAAGCCGCCTTGGACAAGCATTCATGGGCTGTATGTTATTTTGATATCATTATTATAAGAGATAATGTTGCTATCATGCCTTTTTTTATTTGCCGGAATTTAGTTTTTTTATTATTAATTTATTCATGACCATAGAATCAAAGTCTTTCAGTCGGAAACATGTTAATTAATAGGTCTTCGTATAGTAGCGCAGTTGTATTGCAGGCTACAACCGACGCCATTCAATGGAGTTCTTGTGAAAACTCGAAAGATTACATCTGACTATACAGTTCACATTTCTCACAAAAACACATAATTTATACTCAAAAACTATCAATATCCTGCAACTATTGTTCATTTTAGAGTAATTATACACATTTTTAGAAAATAAAACTGCACAGCCCAACGTCTCCTTTCAGTTCCCGCCAAAAACTCCATTTAGAATTTATTTTTTAAGGTGTTGCCAGTAATCGTAGGAAGCAAGAATAAAATAAAAAAATCAGATTAGCATTTGCTCTGTTCCCGTTGAAATTATTTTGACTCGGTAATATTAATTGGCATTCAAGCTTTATCAAGCATTATATCAAGGTGCGGGAAACAGAAAACTATAAATTGTGCGGGAAACGGAAAAAAATATTAAACGTTTAACTCACTTTGTAGTTATCGGCGCATCACCCGACCTGTTGGTATAGTTGACAACCGCGTTAAACGTCTGATTTAACCATTGCCAAAACACTATCGCAGGTTTCGTTTTGTAGAATGTTATCATACCTGCAGATTTAATTTTATAATCAAAAAGCAATCCATGGCCAACATAACGAGAGGAGAAAGATGATTTGTTTCATGCGATATTTTGTGATAGACTCTCAACATGATCGTCTTTTCTCATTGTTATATCTCAAACTTAGGTAGAACCGGAACCATTGGAACTCTCACTCATAGCATAGCTCTTTTTAAATTTTATAATTAACTGCTAGCTAGCTGTCCCTTCAGACGTCGTCCTTCCCGGAAAAGCTTCAATCTATATGCCGACAGCAGCACCACCTACCGGGTCCAATTGTGAACCAACTCAGAACCTTCTCTGGGTCATGCACAACAACTTTGCTAAAGATCATCACATGATCAAATGTATAGTTTACGATTCTATAAAGGACATAGAGACAACAATTCATTTATATATAAAGAAGAAAAAAGAAGATAGGTACCAATGCCAATTTGTATAAGTAATATGTACTGAATCTTTTAATATTTAGTTATGCTATTGCTTCTTTTTTAATTGTTGTTTGTTCACTTCATATCTTTATCTTGTTTGCCTGTGTTCCTGTATGTCACTAATGACCCTAGCGGAAGATCAGCGCTGGTTAGTTATATTAACCGGCAATTTTGCTGAGCTAAGGCCAATTTAGGACTAAATTTACTTATTGTTTTTATTTTAATATTTTGAGTGAGTTTTATTGTAGTTCTAAATAAATCTTTTTCTTTCTTTCTTTCTTCTTTAAACACGATTAGTTTTTACAGATATCATGAACGCACTACGATATGTCGATACTAGTGATAATATCTTATTAGCACTCACATCCCGTGATAATAGTGTTCATGGGCGCCTGCGCAGACATCCTTCCAAGTACGAACATTTTCTCCCCAGTGTCCGGGTGAAAAGCACTGTCGTATAAATATTTCGTCTTCCACAATTTCTCTTCGTCGTATCCCGGGGGCATCTTTCTGGTATTCCTAAATAAAACCAAATTTATAATATTAGAAATATTCACAGGTATATCTCTATAACTATATAAGACAGCTGAGAAAGTAATAATTTATTAATCCGCCCTCTCTTGTCACCGTCAGGGGTGTTCTTGAACCGAACGGACTGTGCCGCGACGATGGCAAGCGACCGGACGGAATGTCGTTGGTACCTTGGAAGATGGGACGCCCCTTAGTATGAGACGCAACGTGTGTCGATACATTAGCGGCTTCCCATCTTCCAAATACAGCAGTCACTGCCGAAGGAGCTGCTAACACTTCAAGAAACCCTGAAACGCCGCAAATATGCATCCATCGATGACGCGGTGACGGATAGATATTTGTGGCTTTCGGGGTTGAGACTTTGGGGCCATGGGGACGTGAGGCTTATCCACTTTATCGAGATCTTTCTAGGCGATTGAAACAAGTCTCGTATGAAAGGGCTAGCCTAAATTTAGGGCAACGGATTAGCGTTGCCATACAATGCGGGAATGCGGCCAGCCAGCATTTTGGGAATGCTCCCAACCAACAATCTTTTCCTTGTAAATTTATAATATATATAAATTTACAAGGAAAATATCAAAATATAATATTTATCATAGTATTTATTTTCTAAGTTTTTGTAGTGTAATTTATTTATAGTTTAGTTTATTTTTAAGCATCCAATTATTTGATAATAACAAGCTTTTAATATATAATTTTTATTTATAAATAATGTATTAATTAGAAGATTTTTTATGTTTCTAACAGATAGCACTGGATCACCAGAATTACATTACCCTCATAGCAAAACATAAAAGAAAATAATCATTTCACTGCTTGTTTTAAAAACTGTATCTGTTTTCAAACGTCGCAATATAGGTACACACTGATAATATGACTCTTTATTTAACACAAACATTAGCATCCGGTTCTTTTGATATTCTGACGCAAATTAAAATTTACGTAATAAGTATTATTATATTATTGTAGACATTGAGATAATAGGTGATTTCCAACACAATTTGGAACCAGCCAAAATAGTTATTATTGTTCTAATGGCGGTTTTTTTATTTATTTTGCATAAAACACATCATTTATTTATTTATGAAAAACCTGCAGCTAAATACACTTGAATAAATAATTTCAAGTATCAATAGTAAGCAAACAGGTTTTCACGAAATAACAAGTAACATTTTCTCCCTTTTGGCATTGCCGCAGGCGTGGAATGAGACGCGCGCCACGGACCAATGCGGTTAGCCGCACTCCTAACCAGCCTTTCGGTTGAAAACCCCCTCCACCTCGAGCCGCACGTCTGTCCAACGCAGGGGATGCAGGTGCGCGGATACGGGAGCCCGGGGCCCCGAGCCATCAGCAGTCATACACTCTTGTTTCACCCTCGTCCCAGTTTCGTCTTTTATTCCCTCTCAAACATCTAACCTTTCATAGGTTTTTTGGGTTGTGGAGAAGAGCGTTCGGCGTAGGATCGCTTGCCTACGCTTGAGGAATTATTCCTGATCGATGCCATTCTTACAAGGGCTCCAGGAGTCAATCTCTTGGCTGCGACCAACCTTCTCCGGACTCCATGACGCGATCTTGGTTTAGGATTCCTTCCGTTCCAGATGGAGGTCACTTCGCGCTTCTCTGTCCGCCGAGAGGTTCTTAACGAAGCGGGGTCTTCTGTACCGGGCGGTGGGTTTGCAATTCGTTAAATTGACATAACGATAAGTGTGAAATCCAGTGCATATTAAGTCGGGGGTAAAGTTAGGATTATACGAGTATATATTGTATAGATACCTACCTACATGTTAAGATGTCTCAAATTGCTACTTACTTAAACTCTGTAACAATTTTCTTCGCCTCGTCCAACTCAGCGTCACTTGCCAATACATTCGCTGGGTTGGTCATCTGTAAGAAGTGCTTAGCTCGTCCCATGTAAGTGCTTTGGTCCCAGCGTGGCTGGTTGAGGTCGATAGGCAGTGGAGCCATTGCGAAATATTAGTCTATGGACAAATAAATATTAAAACCTTAAGATCTTAGATTCTAGAACAATACTTATCCACAAATTAAGATATCGTTTTTGCCGCGAATTTCATTAAAGAGTGATGTTTTTCTGCAAAATTTAATTTTTAACATGTACCTAATAATCTATAATTAAATCCATGGAAGAAATATCGTATCTAGTGGTTAAAACCCGTACGACAATTTAAAAATTAAGATTGGCCGCTGTACTTCTGGTTGCGGTGGACCGAAGATCAGCAGAAGGTCGCTGGTGGAAGCTGGATTTGGCCATCGGAGAACTGGGATATGTGGCGCAAACTTGGGGAGGCTATAAGTCCAGTAGTGGATAAAGGTTGACTGAAAATAACCGAGGGTTGAAAAACTTTTATCAATATACGATTTCAAAGTTGTGTAGGGTATCGTTACATAGATCGTAGACAATCATAATGATGTTCTTTAATTACTATTTTATTTAAGTAAGTAGATAAGAAATATTGGCTTCTAAAGTACTAAATATTGTGTCCCTTTTTTTTACGAGGGGAAATTCGATTGAGGACTAACAGCGGCGGGCGCGTGTGGGCTTCGCCACGTTAGGGTAGCACTAGAACCTGCGAAGAAGTACCAGAGTCGGGGATAAGCATTGAAACTCCTCGGTGTTCTTTCTTTCTTGCCAGGGTAATGTTGTATCCCCTCTCTAACTTTTCAAATATGAACAGGGCCATCTTTATCCGGGGCAGCGAGGGGTGCGTGACACCCGGGTGCCTAGACCCAAAAGGCGCAAGCTAATCGCCTTGCACCTACATACACATGTCTGTTAGTTTTAGTTAATTAACAAATAGTATGACCTTCTTCTTCTTCTTCAGCCAATCTCAGTCCATTGCTGGACGTAGGCCTCCCCAAGCACGCGCCACATATCTCGGTCTCCTGTCTTCCTCATCCAGCCCATGCCGGCGATCTTGCGCAGGTCGTCAGTCCACCGGGCTGGCGGGCGTCCTACGCTACGTTTGCCGAGACGTGGTCTCCACTCCAGGACTCGTTTGCTCCATTGGCCGTCGGTCCTGCGACAGACGTGACCGTCCCACTGCCACTTCAACTTGATAATTTTGTCACGTCAGTGTCCACGTCTCGGCACCGTATGTCATGATGGGTAGGACGCACTGCTCGAAGACTTTCGTCTTCAAGCATTGCGGAATGGTCGACGAGAAGACCTGTCGAAGCTTACCGAATGCTGCATACAGTATACCGAATGCAGTATGACCTATCTAATCAATAAATCGGATATTGATGGGGAAGATCTGATTTCAGTGATTTACAGTTGGTGCTGTTTGTGTGTTTTTATTGTTGGCAATCTGATTTTCGCACCACGAACTGAAAATTCTAAAAAGCATCGACAATGTAAAACGCGAAAAACAATTTAACGTAAATCGATGAGAATTTTGATCTTTTGAATATTATATTTTTGGGATATGAAATGTTAAATGATAATTCATTTAACTGCTTTTTAATGTTTCTGTAGCGAAATGACGAAAACAATGGACGTTTGTCACACAAAAATTCACACAATCCTTTAGGTATAATTCATGACAAGTACGGAATAGTCAGGTTTATTATTAAGATTATAGAAGACAATCATGTCTTTCAAATGTTTGTTTGCTTTCAGATAACGTTCACACACATTACCTATTGAAATTAATGGCGTTCAAGGACTATGGTTTATCTCTCAAAGGCAGTTTCAAGGGTAGCTCGAATAATCTCCGGGTCAATGTTATTTGGGTCATTGGTTCGATTATGTTATTTGTTTAGAGGTTTACGAATTTGTTATCTTCCGGCTACATAAATATAAATAGATAGATGACACATGCAGGGTCGTTGTTACCCGGGGATACAAGGGATGCGTGACAACCGGGAGTAGGCACCTAGGGGGCGCAAGCAGATATCATGCCTACACATAGTATATGTAATCTGCTACTTATGAAAGTTACTTAACATTAAATAAACATTCATCCTATACTAATATATAAAGCTGAAGAGTTTGTTTGTATGTTTGCTTGAACGCGCTGATCTCAGGAACTACTGGTCTCATTTGAAAAATTCTTTCAGTGTTAGATAGCCCATTTATCGAGGAAGACTATATATTGTGGCGACCGAGGGTGGAACTGCCCAGCAGCGTAAATCAGTTTTAGAACTTTTAGAAAATACTAGACATTTCTGGAAGGAAAAGACAAGGACGGATAGATGTTAGAAAGGGATAGACGATAAACGAAAGAAAGAGATAGATAGATGTTAGAAAGAGATGGAAAATGAACGAAAGAAAGAGATAGATAGATGTTGGAAAGGGATAGATGTATAAACGAAAGTTCCCGAACAGAAGGTTCGGGAAAGAAGAGACAGAGATAGATATATGGTTTCTAGAAAATTCTTCCGGGTATATAAACAGCGTAAGGCGCGCCTACCGGGCAGTTTTAGAGTTGAAAGTTTAAGAGTTAAAAGTTGAGTCAGTCTAAGACGGTGAAGCAACAAGTGCGATACTAAAGAGTTGTTAGAGAAGATTAATAGAGTACAGAGACGAATCAAGTGGTGAATTTAGTGGCAAGTTTGGTGGATAGATACGTGAAAGAAGTGTGTAGCGTAGTTCGAGAGAGGAACCAGAGGCGAGCTACACGCGATAATTTCGGAGGTGGTCTACGCAATATCGGCGACGGTATTGAGGGTGTGCCAACTTATCGTCGGAATTGTGCATCGTTGGTCGTGTGTTTAAGGACAGCAACTCTACAGGGAGGTACTGTGCGCGGCTTTGTAAGTCAATAAAAGCTTTTAAATTAAAAACTGGTGTTTTCTTCCAATCCACAAGTGCGTACCCCCGCTCGTACGTAACAATATCATCACGCTAAGACCAATAGGAGCGGAGCACCAATCAAGAATGTTTCAAAATCAGGGAGATTTTAACTTACTTGTTTTTTTAAACTATTTCACGCGGATTAAGTCGCGGCAGAAGCTAGTTAATAAAAGACGTGCGCAGAAGGTTTGCTGATGACATTCCCTCCCACAACCGCATCCCGTAGTCGTCTAGTTCTTAGTACTACTTAGACAAGCCCGATCCCAGTCGTAGGAAGCGGGAGGGGCGACCATCGGCAAACTTGCAAGTTAAATTTAACCATATTCCCGGTTTCCGATTAAGCTGAAATTTTGTACACATATGTATATCGCGTGATAATACAATAATATGGTACCATGGAGCTGATCTGATGATGGACTCAGAAGGTGGCCATAGGAACTCCTGTACTAAATAAGATAGACCCAACGTGTTAAGGCTCGTTTTACTTGTCTTGGCTAGCACTCTGCTGCTACATGATATCCAGGATCTCAAAAGCTTGTATTTAAAAACCTTTTTTAAAAAGCTTTTAATTCACAAATTAGTAAAACACGTGTGTACCCGAAAGTGGAAAAAATTCAAGGTGACAGTTTTCAAAATATTATGACAAAAATGTTTCGGCTAGAGTTCGTTCAGTAGTACATTTCGCGGGTGTTTTCGACTTAAAAAAACTTTGTGTATGGTCCCGTAGCGAAACGACAAAAACATAAACAAATTTACCTAATCGGATACTTGTACCATGCATCGACTGACACTTGACCGATTTTATTGTTTTGTTCATTCTGGCAATAGGTAAAAATAACATACGATAGGTATATACATACTTAAATTATTGATACACACATGCAATGTCTTTGCATACATATGTAATTAATTTAATTTATTTTTAAATTCACATGTGAATGTTCGATGATTATTTTAATAGCTACGTTTATTGATCCGCCTCAATGATATTATCCGCCTACTTATGCATTTCCAATTTTAGTTTTTATTTAAGGGTTAAGCATTTACTAGTTTAAACGAATACTTTTAAGACAATCTTATACTTATTAGGTATCGTCACATTAATTGTACACGTGTTATAAATGCCTATAAAAATTATCCAAAGTATTTGTAAATAAGTAACTTGTATATGTATAGATGTTTCTTGCTTTTTCCACTGCTTGGGAAATAATGCGATAAGCACGAAATTTAGTAATACTTTCAATAATATTCCGCGTAAGAATATGTTAAGGAAATAGTTGTAGGATTGCTGGGTCCTTAATTAAGATTTTTTTGTATATTAAATATGTTTGCGTTTGACCACGATCACGTCTCCTACGATCACTTGTAAATACCCGGATTGTACTTTCCGGGAAATACGGACTCTGGTAGTGCATTCCACAATTCTGCCGTACGTAGAAGGAAAGACGAAACATTTAGTAGATATCTTGTCCAAGACCTAAAAATATCGAGTCTAACATCAGAAAGTCTAGTTCCATGACCAGCTTCCAGCTTAGAAGCAGACGAAATCAGCCCATGGAAGAAGAAAAGAGTGATTGATACCAATAGCGTATTACGTCCAGAGAAAAGAAAATAGAGAAGAAGATTAAAAAGATGCTAGAGATACCCGCGCATAGTCTAATCATCTCCGTTGTGCAAATGTCTACAACCTACCCATATAATTAGGGAATGGATATATTAGAGGATTGTAAAGAGCACTGCAATTTTTTTAAATGAAAGTATGATTCCTATTTTGATATTAGATGATAAAGGTAAGGTGATATAATTACGCTATATTGCGCCCTTTTGCTTATGCCATCGTTTTGGGTCAGGCCCCCTCAGCGTAGCAGCATTCAAATGCACTTTAAAATTCATTTCAGACAATATGAAATTGTTAGAAAGACACGATTACATTTTATAGAAATAGGGTGCACATATACAAAATTTACGTAACAAACGTTACGTACGTTAAAGATAAATCAGAAGTTAAAATATTTATTATCAAATAAAAGCATGACCTACACCTCCTTATCTGTTCATTTATAATTTCGACTACTGCTGGACACATTATATTTAGGTACTTAAATAGAAATTGATTAATATAAAAAATATCAAACCTAATAGATATACAATAAGTAGTAAAATATACCTAATTAAATATATAAACAGCTTTAAATATTGTTTAATAAATAAAATCTATACTAGGATTATAGAACGACACAATAATGTTATTTAAAACTCACCTATATACACGGATAAATAGAAGAATATTCTTTAAATTTTTAATAATCAGGATCGTTATTTATTACAAAAATTACGAATGGTTCCTCACAAACATTTTAACGTAGGTTTTTCTCTCACTACATTGCATTATCTGCTAGCAATTCAAATGTTGCGCCGTGACAATGCCATGATGTGTGACGTAAAAATCAATTCGGGCGCCGCCTCGACATTGGTTCAATACTTTTTGGTTGCCAAGTTTTTAACAGCAGGATCGTATTTTGTTAACTGGTAATTTAGGAAGAATAGGTTCTTGGGTGAAATAATAAAATTCAGTGTGCATAATATTTTTCTGCTTTAGTGCGATTGATTAATTTAGAATTTAGATATTGGTATGTCTCAGAGCAATGGAAATAATATCTTAATAACGCCATCTGTGTTGTGTATCTCTTTCTTGTATCATCTCTTTGCACATTTCACTGAATAGTTTTAAACAAATACATAATTTTTACTTAACAAGACCCAATTCTATTAACTATTGTTCATTTTGATTCGGAATCATGTATTACCTATATAAAAAAAACCATATAAAAAGACAACTTTGAAATTCCCGCTAAAATCCTATTTTATTTTGTCATACGTTTTGTCATTCCTTTAAGCGTTCAGTTTTATAATTAATAGAAATCATTTATGTTTTAATCTTTCATATTTATTACGTATTAGTATAATTTATTGCAGGAAAGTTTAAATTATTGCAGTTACGCATTTCATATTAGTCTGAGATATTTTATATTATTAATTTCAACTTATATTGTACGTATTAATAAGTGCACATCATACATGGAGTTGAAAAGAAACGCCTTGAGTAATATATCTCTTTCGTATAATATTCTGTCAAAATGTTGTGAATACAGTGTAGCCAGATACAATTACAGGAGATCTATCGTGTTTGCGCGCCAGAATGGGAACTGTATTCGTATAAATACAATACAAAGTGGCACTGTATTTTTAACCGACTTCAAAAAAAGGAGGAGGTTCTCAATTCGTCGGGATCTTTTTTTTTATGTATGTTCGCCGATTACTCCGTGATTTATGATCCGATTTACGTGATTCTTTTTTTGTTCGACGCGGAATAGCTGCCATGTAGTCCCCTAAAAATTTGACATAGTTTGGCTCAGTAGTTTTACGAACATTTTTTGTTCTCGTTTCTTGGTACCTATATTTTTTAAGAAGCGCGGCACCATTCGTAAGTCCACCCATACATAGCTAGACACTAAAAAGTAACAAATAAAAACTTCGTTTAAAAAAACCGACTTCAAAAACTAAAAAACTAAAATGTATAAAATAACTTATTTCTAAAGCTATTATTATTAATATATATTATCTAAAACATCTTGAAGTCGGTGCAAAGTAAAACATAATAAAAATTATATTTTGAAAATTACTAAGCATCGACTTTAAGATGTTTTAGATAATATATATTAATAATAATAGCTTTAGAAATAAGTTATTTTATACATTTTAGTTTTTGAAGGCGGTTTTTTTAAACGAAGTTTTTATTTTTAAAGAAAAACAGTCATGAATATTTTGGTAAAATAAATAATACGGTAAATGTAATGAAATCCGATGAATTATATGAAGCAGTACTTATCTTCTGCAACCTTAGACCATTCAACCAAAGGACTAGCCTCGTATGAGCATACCCCTCCGCCAAGGTACAAGATTATAAAATCTAACGCGTTTATAAAAACTAGTTCAATAATCGATTTCTAACAGTCTTAGTATCGTTATCGCTGTGTGAGGAGCTCCTCAAAAATGCCAACCTGTGCTGTTAACGTGTGCGATAAAAAGTCAAATACCTCAAATCTAGAAAAAGATGGTGTAACATTTCATATGTAAGTATTTTCTTGTCTAATTATTGCTTATTTTTAATAAAATAACTTATAGTTGTTTATTAAACTTGATGTTTAAAACATCGATTCTATAATCGAATTAATGAAACATCTCGCATGACTTCCGACGAATCTCTGTTTTACTTTGAACTGTTATTGCGAAGAAATTGAGTCTATATTTGTATAACAATGCCCAAATAACAAAATATTGAAAGTCTTGCCCACTTCACACACACACACACACACACACACACACACACACACACACACACACACACACACACACACACACACACGAGACTAATGCGAAATTCTTCAAGAAATTATAGTCCTTATTGCGTTGGAGACTAATTTGAAATTTGAATGTCGAAGTTTGTTTTTTTGGCTACACGAAACTACCTATAGTGACGTATAATCTGTACATATAACTCGTGTCGATATCGATAAAACTGCCTTTGATACTGTTAGTCGAAAATATGTTACACTAATAACGACCCACTTTTAGGGTTCTATTGTAAAATAAGGAACCCTTATGATTTCGTCGTGTCCGTCTGTCCGTCTATTTTCCGAGATTAGGTCTACACTGCTAAAATTTGGTACATTTAACTGTAACCTATACTAGGAAAAATATTTAAATGTGAGAGTTTTTTTAAGTATTGCTCGCACAACATGAAAAGTTACGATGGTAAAGAGTACTGCTTTTACCCCATCGAATCGGGTATCGTTACCGATCTTGAGAGTCTACCTGTTTCTTGATCAGCGCTCCTATATAATCTACCTTGTGAACATAGGGTTAACGGTATTGCAGCGAAGGGTAAAATATAAAGAAGGGAAATATTATGTTTTATTCATTTAATAAATTTTATAATTTTTCACTATATCAATTCTTTTATTTCATATCAATACTTCGGCTTGAGTATGTCTGTCATTCCTAGACATCACAGCTTCCAGCCATGGTTACCCGGGAAAAGTGTTCTCGCGGCGGTTATGCCGTCGAGATGGGGGCGCGGCGTGTTCCGTGCGCACTCACCTCTCCTCCCGCGAGGCGCGTTACAAACCGCCCCACGCTCGGATTAATATTTTTTTAAACATTACTAATTGACATGTAACCTCGAGTCAAACCGTGATCATAGCTGCTGTAAAGTAGCCGAAACGTTGGCAAAATAAATAAATATCGCGCTTGAAACCGTAAATAACGTAGTTTTATTTATGTGTAACAGTCGCGAATATCTAAGAAAAAATACTATAAATTAAACCTATACTTTAGTTTTTTTCCACTGCCATCATATCTGTAGTATTCAAATTTATTATTCCTAGTAAAAATATCGACATTAAAGTATCGATATTTACTATCCCTATGAAATTCACCGGTTTGTACAGTAGTAATACCAGCATTTTTTTCCTCAAAATATAGGGCATTTAAATTACGTTGCAAGTAAATATTTGAATTATATGTACATAATTATATATTATGTTCATGGATGTTTTTAGCGATTAGGATTTACATAAAATTGTGAAAGTGTTAATATCACACATCACAATTTTCATCACACAATAACTAAGATCTTATTTCAACTAGTGCTAGTTTAATAAATCATCAATGTGGTACTGTTTAATTATTACAATATTAAAGCTTATTTCATAATCCAATATTATAATAAAAAAAAATAATGAATATTTAGTCAATTATGATTAAATTACGAGGCAAATTGAATAATGATACGGCAATTTCTTGTATTTTGAAATGTGTGAGTCGTCTTTGTGTGCGTAACGAGTGTAAATATACGCTGTTTCTAAACTAGTTTTGAAGATTTGTACATGTTTGCGTTTATGACAACACAAATAATATTTGGGTGTATGCGATTGTTTCAATGTGTGCTTTACTCTTCCCCCCGCAGCAAATGGCTGAATTATTTGTTTGCAAAATTAGACGCGAGCCTCGTCCTTCGGTTAAATGGTCTAAGTCTGCAACCCATATAGTCCGGAGTTTTCGTAATAAATAATTTTTTTTTTTGGTAAACTCAACCCTGCTTATTTTTTTCATTAATGTTGCATTTATATATCCAAAGTTGAGTAATCCAATCAGATTCCAAAAGAAAGCCAGGAGTCAGTCAGTAAAAAGAATAAGAGTAAATAAGTTGTCGCGACTGTGCGTGTATGTAAAATAAATTGAGAATGGCTATAATTTGCTCTAGAACTCGCCAGCTGCTGCTGCGGCACGCTTGCTTCTCTCGTTCAGCTCTTGAGCTGATGGTGGTGTGTGGAAGAGAACCTGAGTTCTCTGTTCTTGTCACTGGTCGCGCGACTTTCACCGCCCCTCATAATTTATTTGTCGTTTTGTTAAAGGTGTGACAGGGAATCACAAAATTTTCTGACAACTAGCAAGATTCAAAATTCTATTAAAGTCCAAAAAGTCCATAAAAGCCCACTTGACCAGTTCGGTCAAATGTGCAATATTAATGAATAAAATAAATAAGATTATGTTTATCAAAATATTTTTTGAAATCAGATCAATCAGTTCTGGCAACACTACGTGTGGGTTACGTCAACTTACGTCTTCGCTGTGCAAAAGAATCCTAAAATAATTTTCCTGAAAATAGCCTTTCTAAGGTTTATCTACAAAATTCCGGATGTCTTTAATCAATAGGACTCTTTTTAGAACCCTGGTGCAGGTATTTTTTCATTATTTCTTATATTTATTATAAAAATCGTTATAACTTCATGCAGAATGTTTCGTAACATCTATTATTAAAAAGGCTATTAAGATTTGTTTTGAATAGATAATTCCTGATAGCAGATACATCTCTTCAAAAATCTGTGCAATATGCAAAAATAATATTTTCGTACATGTACAATAAGTATTGTTTTTAAATAATTAATCTTACGTGACTCATTTGGAAGGCAATTATTTACTAATTATCTCTTTAAATGTAAATTAATATTTTCTTTAAATCCTTCTATTTAATTGCTTTAAGTTTATTTATTTTTATTTCAACTAATAAACCATAGGTACCGATTTTTATTTTTTTATATCTATTTTAGGAGACAACCTCAAAATTGTCAATTTGTTAAAGCAACATTGAAAAAACGCATTGGAAATAGAGGCTATTTTTATTTTATTAATTTCAATTTCAGGGCTCCCAACATGTGAAGGCGCTACACACAAGTTCGGTAAACAGCGAAAAAAATGTATGTTATGCACCAATTGGCTCTATGGTGAGAATACTAACTGTCCACTAATAGCAAGTATCCCTGATGTTATACACTGAAAAGCAATGATGTAAAAATTACAATTTAAAAAATGAGTTAAATAGGATATAATATTTTCTTAACTTTTCATGACTAGTATACATAATAAAACTATATTTTAACAGTTTTAAGTGCAGTAATTTATTTGATTTTTATTATTCTGATGTTTTGGCCACTATTAAGTAGCCGTGATCATGGAAGACAAAGATGTCAAGTTTCAATGAGTACTGTTAAAGTTTTATTTAGCCTACTGCAAACTTCTTAATTTTAATTTTGTTTGTGGTTATAATTTACTCTATCGGAGCCTAATCTTATTTACCACCCTTCACAACATACTGTGGCTTGAAGAAAATAAGCGGTGCAAGAAACCCGTCAGCAAACATGCATAGGCCTAATATTTGATATAATATTAAAATGGGTGGTAGGACAATTAATTACTACACTAGAAACTGTTAAAACATAGTCTATCACAAATAGGATGTAATTTTTTTTTATTGCATACATATTATAAAATAAATTGGCAAGTACAATAGGTATGCAGTATACACATGATACAAAAAATTCTATCATTTTTACATATGACCTATATATATATATATATATATATATATATATATATATGTACATATATATGACATATTTAAAATTTTACAATTTACACATTTACAGGTGTTAAAATAACATTTTATCATCTAACTTTTAAAATATCATGATAGTAATCATTTTAATTACTTTTCAAACTATAATTAATGTGCTATCTGACATGATTTACTTGTGATACCAACTTATGATATCATAAGTAGGCATGTGCGTACAAAATCTATGAAGCTACAACATTTCATAAGTTTATAAAAAGTACCTTGATTTGAATTTCCACTCCCCTATTTCTTTTACAGCGTTTTTAATTTCCTTTTGTCATATAAATATGACACTAGAATTTTTTTTCTTTAGCATTCTGTTAATGGCAATTATAAATAAATTCTTAAAGTAAAACTTCTTTAACACATCTAATAAAAACTACACAGAACAATAAATAAAAGATAAAATGTATACATCTTGCTGCATTGCATTGCTGATGTTGCTCTCTAGTTTCTTCCTGCTACTTCTCCTTTCAACATCTATAACATGCTGTGAAGCAAGTGCCATAGAGTAGGAAATAGACTTGACTTTTTGACTTGTATGACATTCAAAGAATAATTATTGTTGGAAACCAATTGAACAAAAACATTTAAATTTGATAAGCAGAATGGGCAATATTGTTAAAAATGATTTTTTTTATTTATGTGACTAAGATAAAAATCTACAACATCCTGGGTGGCTATATATAATAACATTGGAAGAAGGGATTTGTGGTCATTATTCTAGAGTTAGCCCAGATTGCTTTGGGTGTGCCCTCTTTGGATTTTGAGCCCCACTTTCCAACTTGTTCTTTTCACTTTGTTTACTTTTAAACATGGCTTATTGTCAGACTTGAAAATGGTCCTTGTGATGCAGTACATACTATTTTAAATGACTCTATTATTATTTATTTAGTTTTTGGCTTGGCAGCTAGGCCTTTAAGCCAGATCTTATATTACAATATAGTTTCTTATGCCTATATATAGCTCAGCTGAACTGTAGGTTATCAACTAAAGCCATTCAATGGAGTTCTTGTGACAACTCAAAAGGCCACATTTGAGTATACAGTTCACATTTCTCACAAAAACACATAATTACTACTCAAAAACTATCAATATCCTACAACTATTGTTCATTTTAGAGTAATTTTACACAGTTTTAGAAAATAAAACTGTACAGCACAACATCTCCTTTCAGTTCCAGCCAAAAACTCCAAATGACTCTATTGAATTAACTTACATACAGCCTTATATTCACAGATTATTTTTCTTTGAATTTGTCATATTAAATGTAGAGGAAGATTTTTGAGTTACTCTCACATAGAATTTTATAACTTTTTACATCATTGCTTTTTAAAAGTGTCTGATAAATTCTGGAATATACTTCCATTGGCATTATATTATTAGATGTTGTAAAATATAAGTCATTGTAATTGTTATAGAAAATTCTAAAACCTACTCTAATTGGCTTCACATAAATAAATTATTTAAATAAGGAATTATTATTTTTTTAAAGTTTTCAATCAGGGTCAGTGTTTTACCTCCGAGAAAAATGTAAGCAGTTTGTTGTATGTTGCATGTTTGCACATATTTATGTTGTGTATGTTATATTAACCATTCCATTATATAAAATGTGCGAACCTCAAAATCTTGTAGTAAAAAAGTCCTCATTTCAGAAATGTCATAGGTAAGTGGAACCCTACTTACCTATGCTTGTTTATATATATTCTTCTATTCTTATCTTTTTTATTTATATATAATAGTTATATATAACTGCTTTAGCATAAAAAAAGCAGAATTCATATAAAATAGTTACGCCCATCTCATCAGTATGTCTCAAAAATATTTGCATTTGCTTTTATTAAATTCCGCAGGAAAGTGTTATGTGGCTGATGAAAAATTGAAAAAGATATAGGGATGGTAACTATACAATTTTTCAAAAATTATAAAGATGTTGTCTAGCTAAGATCCCTTGGGTATCTTTTGTGATGATTTTTTTGGGGTCCCCTAGCAAAATGACATAAACTGTGGCTATTCCTCACCTTATGGAGCTCTTCACCGTCCAATAGACCATAGGTGTCTATGGTCTATTGGACGGTCATTGGCCAATTTTTTATATTAGCGGTATCAAATTTATAGAATGGTTCCATGATATATCTTTAAAGCATGATGCCTAAACTATTATATAGCAAGATTCATAGTAATATTTAGTGTATAATTTAACTGTGTATGTATATAATAAAATTTATAAATATGCATGAATATATGCAGCCTATGTGTTGTCCAATGTGTTCAAAATGCATTTTTTAACTTATAACCAGGTGCTCAGAATAAAATTTTATTCTTATTTAAAATATTGCAATGACTGCCAATTTGACTATAGAAATAGCCTAATCAAAAGTGTTACTTATAATTTTAGTCTACAAAAACATAATTATTATACTGTTACTTTTGTAAGTGATCTAAATTAAGATATATAGGCTTATTTAAAAGAAACTATAAATGCATTTTATCTACAGCTTCTCTTAGACCTAAAATTAATAGCTTGCAGTTGTTAATAAAGTCAATGTCAAATTAAAGAATTTATTCGAAACCATTAACATAGTGTACAGAAACAATTTGGTATAGCAAACAACTGCTGTAGTATATAATACTGTGTCGCAGTTGTTAGCACTCACTTCCAGACAACTCGTTTGTAATACAATTAAAAAAAGAAATAAATTATTTTAAAGTTTATTCATTTGAAATTTTCGTGTTAATATTATATTAAATTAGGAATAACACAAGCAATTTTCCTCAGATGTCTTCCTTCACCAGCAACATATTAATTATATCGACATGCATATTTAGTCAAAAAAACTGAAATTTATGCACACTCTTTGCCAAGGTTCATATGGACATAATTTTTAAATTATTTAAGACACCATCTGCATAATATCGGCCAACAGAAATTTCAATATCTTTCTGTTTTTTTAAGTAAAAGGATTTGATCTATTGGACTATATATATGTAAATATAATTATAGTAAAAAAGTAAATAAGAATTGGATACATCTTATTAACTTAAAAGTTATCATAATTATATGCTCTTAGTTGATAATAAAATATGAGAAAAATGTATTGAATCATCATGTTTATCTGCTAATCTTGAACCTTAGTCCTGTGTTATCAGTATTATATGGAAGAATCCATACCGAAGTACATACCGAACTAGGAAAGAGCAATATGTAAACAATATGTATATTACTTTATTTCATTACTAAGTTATGGCCGCGACTTGATCCGCGCTTGAATAAGCTAATTTTTATGCATCCGACTAACTTCAAACCGGCCCCGGGAAAATTCCTGCGGTATTCCCGGGATAAAAAGTATCATACATTTTATTACATAAAATTTGCTATAAATTAGTGAAAAAACTACAGTAGAATTCGATTTTGTTTAATATCATCATTATGAATAATTACCAGAAAAAATCCCGCGGGGGGCCCGGGATAGAAGGTGGCGTTAATTTTAAGTCTAAGAATTTGCTGTTGATCAGCGAAAACGGCATCGAAATCGGTCCAATAGTTTTTACGTGAATCTAGATCAAACAGGCAAGAAATAAAAGGAATCATATAGTCTATTCCAGTTGTTTTGTTTTTAATAGCTTCTAAATTCTGCCGTGTCTGTACATAGGTACAGACACGGCAGAATTTAGAATTTTATATTATTATAAATAGATTATAAAAAGCTACTGGAAGAGGTTGATAAAGAAGAAACTATCATCATTATTATAATATTAAATCCTTTCTGTTTTATTCATATTGAGTTGGAGTATGTTTGTAGGCTTCTTTATGGTTCTTAAAGAAGGCTACAAACTTACTCTAACTTAATATAAATAAGAACATTTTTATTTGACGTGTGTGCTTCAGAGCCCAGGATCTGCTTTCCTACATTTTCTTCTTCATATCTCGCAGTCTTTCGTACCCATTATTTATAGAACCCTTGGGAAATAATATGATTGCTTCAAAAAGAGGTAGACTCGTTATGGTTAAAGAATCTGAACAATGGTATTATTATCCTCGCAAATTGTTAATGCGCCTGGCCGCCATTTTGGTGACGTAACCGTAGCCGAACACTCAGTACCGTTAGCATCACTGGCCGGCGAGTATGCGTACATTTTAGTTGCGGATGACGTCACGTAAACGTTAATTTGACAAGGTTCCAGCGCATTAGCAATTTGCGTTGATAATACTATGAATCCGTTACTTTTGTTGTGATATGTGCAAGTGCATACCATAAATTAAATCTAGTAGATATATCTGACGGATATACAATTTTTTTGCATATATTAAATTTGAATTTAATATTGGAATGAATGAATGACTGA
This sequence comes from Dendrolimus pini, assembly GCA_949752895.1. NCBI lineage: Eukaryota > Metazoa > Arthropoda > Insecta > Lepidoptera > Lasiocampidae > Dendrolimus > Dendrolimus pini. The sequence continues at coordinate 7,128,231 of OX457147.1, read as the reverse complement.
CTTTTAAGTTGTTTCTGCCACCGATGAAGTAACACTCAAAAATATATCTTGTAACAATGAATACCTCTCGTATTCCTTAATCTCGTCTTCTTAGCCCCCAACAATATCTGCATCTTTAGTGACTAAAATTCACTTTGATGAAGTGTTTTTAATATTATTTTTCTTTTTAAATGTGTGCATGTAGCAACCGAACGCGAATAAGGAAGGCCGTATCAAATGCACCCTCATCCCGGGTGACGGTGTGGGCCCTGAACTCGTTTATGCAGTACAGGAGGTCTTCAAGGTAAACAAATAATATGTTTATTATTATGTTTCTTGACCGTTTGTTTTTATTGCGAAGCTGCCAGCGAACGGCCCGTGCAAAGTGGAAAGTTACCGTCGACTACAGATGTTTGCAATAGCAATGGCGAAGACAACGTTATGCTGCTATTAGGATGGGACTAAGGTAATCATTTAGGTGATGAGATAAGAGAAATCAGACACGACAAATGGAACAGGGACGTTTGGATAGAGGGAGAGAAGTAGCTCACCAGAGCTCACTCGTCACACAACCAGTCAAACCAGTCGAGTTGGCCCTATGAATTGTAATCAAGATAGAGATTGCGACATTACCCTACCACATAGAATAAAATAAAAACAGAAGTATATATATAACAATTTGATAAGCGATAGGTCTTGTTAGAACTAAATGAAAGATGATGCCCTTAATGTAATGAGAATTTTGTACCATAACTCAAAAGTTCTTATCTCTTACTCGCGTATAAGTATATTGAGTTCGTATCCGGAAAATAGTAATGGAGAAGCAAGATAGCAGTGCACTTGATTAAAGGCAAGTAAAAGGGAGTTGTTATACAAAATTATTTATTTTCGCTAAGACTTTATGAACTGGCCTCGTCTTATATCTTTGTGTTTGAATATTAATATGGAAACTCAATCTGCACAATTACATGCTTCATAATATTTATTCACTCAAATTCACATTTATTTTGATAGTAACAAGTTAAAATTATTTCTTATTCTTTATGTACAACAAATGTGTGGTCTTTGCAGGCAGCGAGTATCCCAGTGGACTTTGAGTCATTTTTCTTCTCCGAAGTCAACCCCACGTTGAGCGCACCGCTCGAAGATGTCGTCAACTCAGTTGCGAACAACAAGATTTGCATTAAGGTACACATATTACAAGGAAATAATTCTTATAATTATTCTTGTCCTGTCGCTTACTAACTTTCCGTTATTTAATATGAACTGTCTGGGATGGATCCCAGTCTATTTTATGGTCTACCAATTTTTTATTATTATTATCATTCCTCTAATTCAAGGTGATAGAGGAACAAGTGGGTAGCAATAGTAGAGCGCCGTCAAGCTTGCCGTCGCGGCCGTAAGCTGGTCTTGGAAAGGAGTTTGAATTTATTATTAACTAGCTGATCCGTGCCCACTTTGCTGGCCGTAGTTAAAATATATTTTTAATCACAATCAAATATAGCCTATGTCACTCAGGAACAATGTAGCTTTCTACTTGTGAAAGAATTTTCAAAATCGGTTGTGTAGTTCCAGATAATACTTCATACAAACACACTCAGAAACTTTACCTCTTTATAATCTTAGTATAGATCTGGTATAATATGGAACCCTAGGAAGGGGTTACATATTTGTGCCATTTGTAGTTGAAAGTTTAGGTCCGTGAGGTCCCCATAAAGTCAGCAAAGGGTTTCTTCAAAGAAATTTGTTTGGCTGGTTCCTATTTCGCGCAACGAATCAGCATTGCCATGCAGCGTGGCAACGCAGCCAGCCTTCTGGGCACGCTTCCCTCTGGCAGCTATTTGTTACATTATTTATATTAATTTCTTTATAATTTAGTGTTGTTTGTTTGTTTCTTCTTGTTCTGAAATTAAAGATTACTACATTTTATCAATAAACTAGTTTCTGCCCGCGACTTCGTCCGCGTGACATAGTTAAAAAAAATTTGATCTTAGTGTAATGATATATAGCCTATATATATAGCCTCCCCCTATAGATGGGCTATCTAACATTGAATGATTTTTGCAAATCAGACCAGTACTTCCTGAGATTAGCGCGTTCAAGCAAACAAACAAAGTCTTCAGTTTTATATATTAGTATAAGATTTAATTTAGAAAAAACAGGGTATACGTGTGTAGACGATCGAATTCGACAGATGAACGGCCCGCTCGGTGTTACCCGCAAAATAAAATAAATTCTTATATATACAAATATAATAAACATATAGCATAAAAATACATTATATAAAAGATAAAATATTTGTTGTGTATTTAGCTGTGTCTTTGAAATTAATAAATAATAGCTTATTAAGTGCATAGAGAATGATTGAATGCACGAGCTTCGTTCGGGATCGACCCGAGTCAGTGACCGCAATCAAATTCAAAAGTTTTTATTCAAAATAAGTTCCACTGGAGAACACTTTTTGAAGGTCATACATATAGGTTAAAATTTAATTTTACTTCCTAGTCTATGTACACCGCTTCGCAACGTGTTATTGCTGTTAAGGAAAAGACCACCAACCGTGATATACGTGCCCTGCATTCGCTTCTCTCAAAACATCAACGGCTAACCTTCAAACCCTTAAAATGTTGTTTAATTTTCTCCTTTGCACCATTGAACGTTATATCCGTTACTAATTATGCAGGAATAAGTTATCATCATTTATGTGACAGTATACCAACATGATTCGATGGTTAGGGTATCTTGGCGACGCCCGACTTCTCGCACACGGGCGAGCTGCAGACGTTGAACATGAAGCTGCGCAACGCGCTCGACCTGTACGCCAACGTCGTGCACGTCAAGTCCTTGCCGAACGTGAAGTGCCGCCACCACGACGTGGACTGCATCATCATCAGGGAGCAGACCGAGGGCGAATACTCCGCTCTGGAGCACGAGTCTGTTCCCGGTAAGACAACTTTTCAAGTGAAACTTCTATATACGAAAAAAAAGTTCTTATTCGTGTGCGTTGGATGCGTTTTTTATATAAATTTTGATAAATTAAATGAAAATGCATTAATATGTAGCTAAACTAACCAAACCATAAATTGCAGTAAACCTGCGAAGAATCGAAATGTGTGCTGGGACACATACTAGTAGAAGTGAAACAGGCAGGTTGTCGAATCGGACAAGTACATTAAGAATCTGCCTGTAAATCTTCACGTTAAAATTTTGTTGCGATTCATTTTGCCACTTATCCGTTGCCATTCGTTCGGCCATTTGTCTATTGAAGTTTCACTTATACTACCAGCACACATATTTTAGTCACGTAGCGGAAAAAAAATAGAAATTCTGCAGGAAAAATCTTTTCAAGATAAGATTATGTCCTTAGTCCGATACTTTTATTCAAGTAATTAGTTTTAAAATTTTCAATTTTGTGTTATGTGAAATAAAAGTTGATCTTGAATTCTATTTGTATATATAGAGATTTCACAAGCTTTTTATGTATTTAAGGTTTATAGAGTAATATTAGTTATTTCATGTAGTATTAATTTTTTTCTATGTATATGTAGGCTTCATAACATATAGGCGTATACACATAGATGTAATTTTTTTGTTGTTTGCTAGAAACTATGCATGTTACATTTTTTTATTTTTTATTAATTTATTCATGACCATAGAATCAAAGTCTTTCAGTCGGAAACATGTTAATTAATAGGTCTTCGTATAGTAGCGCAGTTATATTGCAGGCTACAACCGACGCCATTCAATGGAGTTCTTGTGAAAACTCGAAAGATCACATCTGACTATACAGTTCACATTTCTCACAAAAACACATAATTTCTACTCAAAAACTATCAATATCCTGCAACTATTGTTCATTTTAGAGTAATTATACACATTTTTAGAAAATAAAACTGCACAGCGAAACGTCTTCTTTCAGTTCCCGCCAAAAACTCCTATGCATGTTACAATTTAGAAAGTCTTACCCGTATGCAAGTTGTACCTAAAAAGAAGGATATTGGCAAATTTCAGCCTTATACAGTTAATTAGTTTTGTTTTATTCACAATTTTGTCCCTTGTGTAAAACTGCACTTTTGTCTGTATGCACATTTGTTACGAAGCCCTCGATATAATTAAATTTTGTATCTTAATTCATCGGTCAAGTTATTGCTACAAATTCCATACTATGGAATGTGTCAATGTATTGTTTATATCGAGGGTTGAAAGGCTATTTGATTTAAGCGACACATTGTGTTCGAGACTTAACACGATGGATTTTTTCATCCTAATGATTCAATTTAAAGAAATATAAAGAACCTGTTGTCTAGTTTCAATGTATAATAGATGTTCTTTTTTTATGTATGTATGTGTCCTTTGAAACGTCAAAGTTTTCTCCCGCCAATTTTTAAAAATGTCCTTTCACCCATCGATTGTGATCGGTGCCGTGTGATGTGTGTGATGAATGCGCAGGCGTCGTGGAGTGCCTGAAGATCATAACGGCCGCGAAGTCGGAGCGCATCGCGAAGTTCGCGTTCGACTACGCGGTGAAGATGGGCCGCAAGAAGGTGACCGCCGTGCACAAGGCCAACATCATGAAGTTAGGCGACGGCCTCTTCCTGCGCAGCTGCGAGCAGGTATATTATTATAACATTTAAGAATAATTAACCACCATATTTTTTTTATTTTTTTTTAACTATCGCTAGTCTGCCTCACCCCTCCGTTGAGGAATTGCTTTATACTGTACAAATACATTATGTCTGCTCGACCGCCTGGACTGAATTTCTAAGAATGACACCTGGCTAATGACTACCATAAAGATTACAATACACAATGGGCCGTTTTTCCAGTCACAAATTTTAAACACATAATAACAAAAGAAGACGGCCATAAAAGCGTTTCAATGTTATTAGCTCAAACACCGACGGGTAATAAATGTGCTTTGCTTACAGATATGCAGGTGGCCCAAATTGTAACCATATAAACATTGACTCGGATTATGCAACATATTAATCGCATTTTTTCGGCAGATGGCGAAGCTGTACCCTCGCATCGAGTTCGAGAAGATGATAGTGGACAACTGCACGATGCAGATGGTGTCGAACCCCAACCAGTTCGACGTGATGGTGACCCCGAACCTGTACGGGAACATCGTGGACAACCTGGCCAGCGGGCTGGTGGGCGGCGCCGGGGTGGTCGCCGGCGCCTCCTACAGCGCCGAGTGCGCCGTCTTCGAACAGGTGACAAAGAAGAACAAACAAAGAAAACTATTTATTCACTTAAAAATACGACGACGCTATACATAAAAGAAAAAAAAACAAATAAAGACCTCAGGTCACACCAAGTTTTTAACCCACTCCGAAGAGAAGGGGGTTCTCAGTTCGATTGTTTGTCAGTTGTTGACCGATTTTCAGTTTTTTTTTTCGTCGAAAGAACATCCTTCCGAGGTGGTCCTATTGTCATCAAGTCAGGTTCTGATAAGTGGATCCCAGGGAAATTAATAGTACCCTTGCTGCAGAGTAGCTACAGTCAACTAAACTTGTACACACGTGCCAGTAGTACAATTTCTGCAACACCTGGCTAATGACACAACCTGCAACCGGTCATAAACGAGTACAATAGAACAATAGGCTGTTCGCCACAATAACTCTTAGACACGTATACCATTAAATAAGTGAACAAAAGAAGACGATCATAAAAGGTGATAAAATGTGCTTTTACAGATCTGTACGTGGAATTTGTCTTTGTCGGGGTCTAAGTTGTAACAATATTAATACGATCAGCTCAACCATTTCACACCCCGTTTAATTTTTTATATATTTAAGGCAACGAATAATTATACCACTAAGAAAATTAAATAAAATACAAACTATAGGTAAATATTACTCGTGGCGCAACCAGCGATGCTGCCCACAACTATAATAAAAAAATAAGAAATAAATCCGCCTGTCTGTCAGTTACTACCCAGAGAATTACGAATTGTTTGTAAGAATTGATTTGATTTGATATACAGTTGTCAATAGATGTAAAATTCACTACAGTACTTAACTGATATCTGTTAGTGATGGGCAACAGTAACAGGTACGTCCATTGACAACTCTATAATTTTCTTTTTGTACAAAGAAGGGGTGGAGTTTTTGGCGGGAACTGAAAGATGTTGTGCTGTGCAGTTTTATTTTCTAAAAATGTGTAAAATTATTTTAAAATGAACAATAGTTGTAGGATATTGATAGTTTTCGAGTAGTGATTATGTGTTTTGTGAGAAATGCGAACTGTATAGTCAAATGTGGCCTTTTGAGCTGTCCCAAGAACTCCGTTGAATGGCACTAGCTGATTACCTACAGTTCAGCTGTGCTACACATAGGCTTAAGAAAATGAAGAAACTATATTGTTAAATAAGATCTGGCTTAAAGGCCTAGTTGCCAAGCCATAAACGTAAATAAATAATTGGCAACAGGGCGCCCGGCACATCTTCTCGGGCGCCGTGGGCAAGAACATCGCGAACCCGACGGCGATGCTGCTCTGCTCGGCGAACCTGCTGGCGCACGTCAACCTGCACAACTACTCCAAGATGATCAAGAACGCCATCAACAAGTCAGTGCCAACTTCGTTTGCGTTGTCAGGGCCGATGCCCACCTGAACCCCTGGCTGTTCCTTCCTGCGCGGCTGCTCGACCAACTCCACTTGCCGTGGCAACTGGGAGACTACTTTTTGTCCCCCGACATATTCCTGGATCTACTTCCACCTACGCTTAACGTAATTTGCTACACGCTAGTTTTTCAGATTCATTATACCTATAAAATTATCTTCATAAATTTTTCGACTCGTTCAGTTTGCTGGATTGTGACTTGCGATGTGCAAGCCACATTGAAATCTTACTAGAGTTTGCTCCGGGGGCTCAATCCCTGGTCAGCAGCTTTATTTTACTTTGCATACATAACAAAGAAACTAAGTCCATATAGTCTAGACAATTGCTCAGCAAAATATAGAAGTGAGTCGAAGCCAACCTGTTTTGAAGTATACAATGAATGAATGACATATTGTTTATGGCAACGTAGTAAATTGAAACAAACACGATTGCAGCTCCACCTATTTAACTAATTCATGTATTCTATGGAAATTACATCATTTATTATAAGATATTTTTTTTTAATCTTAAAAAATGATTTTTTTATTGATAATCTACTTTTACAAAAAAAGTGCGACATTGATTACACGATCCGGTCTTTAAATCTTTATAGGAACTGGACGTGTTGGAGATGTCTAAACTTGGCAGAATTGACACATCGGTTATCTCGTGGTTGCATCACGATGTTTTCCTTCACTCTTATTAGTTCTGATTATATTAGAATAATAATTGTTTATCACTAATGAGTGCGTGCACAAAAATTAACATGTCCGGCGCTATCTAGTTTATGTAGATATTAACTAGATATAAATTTAATCGAAATTTATTTGATAATTTCAGGGTGTTGAAAGACGGCAAAGTAAGGACAAAGGACCTCGGGGGCCAATCGACTACCAAAGATTTCACCTTCGCTGTAATCAACAGCCTCGCTTAAGTATTCATTAGGTGATCGCGCTCATAGAGCGTTATTTATTTTATAAATCGCATGTTTCATGTAAACGAGTCCTAATTCGAAAGTACAGTCCTAAATAACATTGCAGCGTGTATAGACAGATAATGGTTCGTTAATGATAATGACGATTAAATGTTTAATTTTTTTTAGCAAAGTGCATTATTGTATACAATGGGAAACTGGGCGTTAAAATGTGTTATTTTTTTATAAAAACCGAATTAGCTACGGTCCAAACGTTGATCTGTCTGTTTCACTAAAATGCAAAGGTGGCGGGGTCGATTTACTGAAAAAATAAATGTCGTAAGAACACTTCCGATGTTTAGTCCGGAGTGTGTGTGTCTGAATCGACTCTAAAATAAGAATCGCAGTGAAATTATTTAAGGCACATACATAATTAATTACATTACATAATTAGTTAGTTTTAGTGTTGACTATAATTTTCACAAAAAAATAAGTAACTTATTGTATTGTATGCACCTTGCTGTTAACTTTAATGATGACTTTTTAAATTTATTTTAAACCATTTATGAGTTTTTAAGTGAGGACAGTTAGACATTTTTTTATTGATTTTTGAATTTTATTTTAAAGTCTTTGAAACATCCATTTCGAATTGGGTTACATTCATTGTAAACATGCGAAATGTTCGAAAGTCGGATCTGTGAAATCAATTAATTAATCATCGATTTTTTGACAGTATTATGATTTATGTAGATATTCTGTTACCAGTTGTATTGTAAATACAATAAAAAAATTAAATTAAATATTTGGTTTTATTGTTTAACATGGAGTAGAATCGATCTTTTCAAAAATGGCTTCTCACGGTTTGTGCGTTTAGCCAGTGAGCAAATAATAATAGTTGTCTATAGATGGTTACAACCGTTTTGTTCTGCTTAAATTTACTACAGATTTTTGCTTTTAAGGCACTCATATATTTTAATTTAAATATACGAGTGCTTAAAAATTAGTAAAGAAAAAAATTGGCAAAATTAGTTTCATACTGTTTATTTAATGAATAATAGAATAATGTTAGAAATAACAACCGTCCAGTAAAGAAAAACTGATATATTAATCTTCTGACTTAAGCCTTTAAAGACACCATCCTTCTCTCGTCTTTTGACATTTTATTATTTCGAAAATCATTTAAACGAATTTAGTTAATAATTTAAAATAAAGTTATTACGACTAGACTTAAATTTTAGACTAAGTTGAAAAATATTTTAAATAATGAAAAATCCAAAAACGATAAATGTGGTGCCGATCTTTACCGCCATCTAGCAATGAACATTTAGGAATTTTCAGATTGTTCTTTTACTGGACTATTGACATTTCTAGTATGTCCCTTGATAACTTTCTCTACAGTACGCGCAAACTTAAATGCGCTCCGAGTGAAGTTAGTTCCGTGAGCAAACACAGATCCAGTCAAGTGTTTATTACACCTGACAATGTGTTGTACGAAAGGGATGGCATGTGAAATTCGGATAACGGCTGAGCGATGGCACAACAACTCTTTCTGCTCCGCTTCGTCTATGAAACCTTATAACTGTGTTCTGCAACATGCCTTGTACGAACTTCAAGGACGCATTTAAGTTTTGCTCGATATTTATTAGCCAAGGTAAGATTTATTTTATTGTCTGTTCTGAATGTGATATTAAAAGTTAAAGTCTATTTCAAATAAGACGGTATGGGAAAAATTACCTAAATAGAGAAACAAACGTGATTTTAAGTATAAGATTATTTATTATACAATAGTAACAGGATTAAATATATTTTTATATAACAAAATCAATATATATTTCGTAGAAACCTTATAAATTACGTTTTGTGGATGTGTTAGCCATACTATCCTATATGAAATAGACTGTACTTGATATATTAGTTAAACTTCCTCCTAAACTCTTGACAGCGGTCTTAAGATTTAATGGTATATGATCATTAAGAACGAAGAGACGGCAATGGCACTTATATAGGCAAATTCGGCTGCTTTGGGTAGTTTGCGAGTGATTAGTCTGACTGCGGGATAACTTTTGGGGTAGCTAGCTTCTTTACTCTGTCCGATATTACGTATGTCAGGGCTTTGGGTGCAACCTGTAAAGTTTGAAAGCGGATCAAATAACATAAAGAAACTAGTTTATATGATAAAAAAAACAAAAGACTTAAGAAGCGCCTGTTTTTTAAAAGTAGATGGAAATAAATTAACATAAAAGAATGTTCATTTGATTTAAATGGTGATATTGTTTTTTAAATATTGACATGCTCTTTTCGAACTATATTTCCGTAAAAAACATTTTCTTAGTTTGAAGCATGGAAAAATAATAGAATAGAAGCAAATTCAAGGTAAGTAACCTTCAGTGATGATATCCGTCTAACCCTAGGACCATACTGGACCAGAGTTGCAGAAGACCGAGCTCAATGGAAAAAGCTGGAGGCGGCCTATGCCAAGAGGCACGCCGAATTGCGTGATATATTATAAGAAATAAAATTTAAAAAAAAAGAAAAAATGTTAAATTGCATTCATGTGATTCGGAATAAAAGAGCTTTTATTATAAGGCCGTGGCCTGCTAGAAATTTCGTAGGCCGCGTCTGGTGCGATGTCACATGCGACCAACAAATACTTATTATGACAATGCATTATAATAGTGGTCTGCATCAGACGCCGCGTCAGGTACCTCAGATAGACCACCACAGTACATTTTCACATTTAACATTCGTCGATCACGTACTGCATGACGCTGGGCACAGCCCACGGCGTTTGTAATGAGCCTAAGAAACGGATAAAAGAAAATTTACCTTCTCAGGATTCCTGTACCACGCCTCTTTCGACAACCTCTTGTAGATCTTGAATGGTGGGAAGAAGCTGATTTGGTTAATTCTGGGCATTAATTCATCCAATGGCAATGTCTTCCCTCGCTGTTGAGGAAATTATATTAAGATACAATTAGCACTCAAAGTGAGAAAAAGATAGATTCAGGGCTGTCTTAACATGTTGGGCGCTTACGAGCAAAATTTTTTATGTTTGCTTTCTAAGGTTTCCTAGCCATTTTGGTTTTAAGAAGGGACTTCTAAATTTTTTACTTTAAATATAAACTCAAAAATCACACTTGAGTTCAAAGTCAGCAGGAATAAAGCTTGAAATTTGAATTGAAACGAACTTCAGATTTTTGACTGAGAGATACGATAGAGGGATCACACAAGAGAATGGAATGAGGGGCGAGGCAAGTGGGGCACTGGAACTCACTCGTACAAAACACGATTAGCTCATAGCCAGCTGTTTCACGCCGATATTTTGTGAGAGCGTGATATTATCGACCACGCCAGGTCTGCGAGATGTAATCAAGAGTAAAAAAGAGTTTTGTAAAAGATTTCTGGCCAAGAAAAAAGTTTGCAATGTTGGCAGTCTTATAAAATATTATATACTTTCAAAAATATGTTCTACTGGCTGACAGACACTCAGAAGTTAGCTTTTAGACGACTAACAAGTGTATACCAAAAATATATTGTCTAGCACATACTCTGCTATATTTAATTCTAGTATCCTCCATTCAACTAACTAAACCATCCCGGTATTCTATCACACCATTGCAATGTTTCGGGAACCGAAAATACTTTAGACAACCCTGACGTCATCGGCGCATTGCACCCCTTCCCTGGCTGGCATTATATCCTCTTTAGTTAGTACTTGTAAATTACAAGCTATACCTTAACAGGCGGTGGTTTGAAGTCCTTCTTAGGTCCAGCAATCTGACCGATATAGTCCATATGCTTCTTCCATTCGCTCTCCGTCCACCCACGCTTCTTCTTCACGTCCTTTGTGTTTTGTTGCTTCTTGAGATCCATAACACAGTTCGCCAGTTTGGAGTAGCAGGTGCCGTTAGACGCCTCCATCATTCGATCTATACGCTCCATACGTTCAGGACTGAATCTATGCTTATACATTCGTTTTATGAGTTGGAAACGTCTGAAAAACAATAATTTACTTATATATAATTATTTTTTTATTGCAGGAGTTCAGCAGACAGGCAGACGGCCCACTTGATGGAAAGTGTTTACCATCGCCTATGGACATTTGCAACACCAAAGATGCTGCAAATACGCTGCTGCTCTCTTAATGGAGATTGAAACCTGGTCACTAATCCCGGGACACAACTCAATGTTGTTATGGCGACATAATTTAGACCAGGGGTCGTAGCCATCCAGTCGGGCAATTGCCCTATCACCTGGCTGTGGGTTGTTTTGTCGCCTCTAACGACAGGCCGCAGGAAATTGTATTTCTCCGTTCCCAATATAATTAATAATCCATGATCAAATTGAAGATATTTTGAAGAAGGGTCAGGTAAAAAGCAATCAATAAATGTGTATGTATGAAGAGATTAATTAAAGTTGATGCAGCGAAAACATGTGAAAACATGATGACAAACACCATCCACCGTCTCTACCTACCCCAATGGGAAACAGGCGTGACAATATGTATTTATGTATGTAGTATATATTGAAATAGATAAATTCCAACGCAGTTTGAATGTCAGCACGAAAATCATCATATATACTTAAGTGCGCTGGTGATTAATTGAAAAATTTATGATGTATCGACAAACAACATATATTAATATTTATTGCGAAAGGTAAACAAACTTCTCACAATTTTATATATGACAAACCTTCACAGAGATTGTTCTTTATAAGCTATACTAGGTTTGGGTGTAATAATAAAGTTTTTTTTAATCAGTAAATTCGATTCTTAATCAAGGTAATTGATTTTTCAAAAATCTAATGATGTCGCTTTAGTTTTCATCCAAATCGGCCCCGAGACTCAGTTTTTTTCGTTGTTTTGTAATTTCGTATTTAGCCATGGAGACCTACTTAGCATCAATGATGTGTATAAACAAAAAAAAGAGTGGATTTAGTTCAACTTACCGTATGGATGGTAAAGCAGAGTCGTTCACCCTGTCGGATATAATAGCCTTTATAGCAGACTTCCTGATACCCCTTGGAGTATAAGCAGGCATATCTTCTCCAGTATCTATGATGTACTTTCTTGGTACGCTTAAAATGTTTAATCTCTTTGATATCTTATAGGGGAATGTATTTGTTGGCGGATCGTGTTTTGGTTTACCCATGATCAAAACATGAAGCTAGCTGCTCTGAAAGTTATGTTGTCGGTATGATATCGATGTTAGGGTTTTGGTTTACATCGTTTTAGTTTGGCTTTATTTGTCCATTTTAATTTGTTGCATTTGATTTGTTGTGTTGCTATAAATGTGTCGTGAATACAACGTGATTTTGAGTGACATTTTGAATATCAAATTCTTTTTTCGTAATTGTCATTTTTAGACGTATTGTACAAAAAAAATGGTGAGTAATTGTGTAATAATACCAAGGTATAGCCCCCGCCTCCGTGCCTGCCTTAGCCAGTCAGTAAGCAGGAAGATTGCTAGAGCTAAGACTCAAGCTCCAGGGGCGGAAGTGATAAATGGCATCACGTCAGAAGTAGCTTCGGTGAACCTGCAGCCCACCTTTCCACACCCCTTAACCACTCACACCCATGTATATCATAATTTGTTTCCATTTTCTATGTTCATTACTTTGTTATAATTAGATAAGTTAAAAAATTTCCATGAGTGCATCAGGTTGCCTGGAAGAGATCGCTTTTAGCGGATAAGGCTGCCTTTTGCTTACCAAGTATGTAACTACTGTCCTGTTGTGCATTTTATAAATTCGTGTTTTGGTGTTAAATAAAGTGTTATATCTACTAATAGATGGATAGATTTCGATGGGTACCCATGTTGCCCCTCACCAAATCTTGTATAACATTCTTTTGGGGTCCATGCAGGGAGTGGCGATTCATCGCCTTCTCATTTTATCCATGTTCTCCGAAAATGGCGACGTGCAAACGCTATATTCCCAGATCCCTAGTTCCATTAACAGTTGATCCTAATAGCCTAGTACTTATTGTGTCCATTTTCTACAATAGTCCTATACTGATCGGGGCTTGTTCTTGGGCGTATGTTATATGGTGTAAACATTCTTCTTTCATGTCGTAGACAAGAAAACTCGCCGGCTAGTGTGACGCTACATTTACATGAGCTTCTGCGTGTTAGCCTTTCCATGGCTCCATGCAAGCCCCCCAAAAATCTGGGTCATTTTAGTCTTTAAGCAGATATAAAACAGCTCATACACATTCCACCGCTGGGCTCGGGTTTACCATTAATAGGGGAATGGACAGGACATCGTATCGAAATCAGCTAACGTTTATGCAATCCAACTAAATTGTACTATACCCGTGAGAATTCCCGCGGAATTACCGGGATGAAAAAATCACACATTTTATTACATAAAATTTGCTATCGATCCGTGAAAAAAGCAAAAAAGCGCATTGGACTTCGATTTTTATTTCAATCTTGCAATTTTAAATCACTCCCAGAAAAATTCCCGCGGGATAACCAGGATAAAAGTAGCGCAGATTTCAAGTCTAATAAGTTGCTGTCGATCAACGAAAACCGCATCAGCATCGTTAATAATTTCTTTTAATTTTATTACTAAGTTGGTCTAAAAAATGTTTTAAAATAGAACGTCAACGATATAGGATTTAGGAGCTAATCAGAGTTACACTGTTTTTTAATAGGACATTGTCTTTTCTAATCTCTCTCCTAAAAAATAAAACACAAAAAGTGTTATAAAACGTTTGTATTTAATTTTAAGACTTAATTGATCTTCTTTAACTTATAAAATACTGATTTAACAAATGTTTACTTATATAAGGACAGATTTGTTTCACATCTGTTTCACCTATAAAACCAGTCATGTGAAAACGAACTGACAAGGCTAGTAGATAAAATAGTCAAAAAAAAGCTAAAGTGGAAACAGAAAATAGGCTATTTTTGGCATTGATCACTTACAACTGCACCCAGAAACTTTAAAGGCAATTAAACTAAGGAACAATTAAAATTTATAACAGAAACTATAAGACATATATAACAAGTTACGATATACATTATATTAGGAAGTAAATTTAATATTTATGGACTTTATATATTAAGTTAATTAAATAAAACCTTTGAATGTTAAACTATAATTGTAGAATATAATAATTAACTGTTTTGAATAATGGCAATAATAAATTCTACAATGCCCAAAATGTTCAAATTTTCTATAACCATACAAGCAACACTGGAAAAAAAACGTAAAATAAAACTAGAAGCCCGTACATCAAAATTGAAGTTAGCCACAGTGCTAACTAGAAAAACAACATTAACTCTATTTCAAAACGATTTCAAACCAGCCAAAAAAATATATAGATCAATGCACAGTAATTTTTTTCCTTTAAAATTTTTACTGCGTATATGTCAGTCTTTATTGATGGCTCGAAATCGTATTGGAGAACTATTATTAAAACATAATATAGTACGTAAAAACCTTTACCCTAAAAGCGAATGTCTGCATAAAAATAAAAAATACCAGTCACATAATAGTTTATAGGTGAAAAGTCAGTTAATTGACAAAAAGATATACGTATTTTAACACTTCAAATGCTAAACCGATGTGCATTTAATACAATAATATTGTGGACATACTGCGGCAATAAATTAAAGAAATATCTAAAGAAATCATTATGTATATATCCTGAACATTTCAGCCAACGTTTGGCAAACATATATATACACTTTGGTAGATGGTCACAAATATTTGAGCGTTCCGAGAAACATTAGAAACAGTGTCACTATCTGAAGTAATCCGTGACCTATTTGAAATATTTAAAACATTCTTACAAATATTTCGATCTTGTCATAAATACAGTGTAAACTCCATGTAACATCACTCAATTTAACGACAAACTCCCTTAAGCGTCGAAATCACTTGGCTTTGGTTGGTCTAGCTCGTCTTCCATACAATGACACACTCTATATATAATATAGCATTACAACCATTCTCAATACCAACAATAATGAAGTAATTAAAAATACCTTTTAAGTTGCCAAAATTAGTAAAAACTCCCAATAGTTCAAAATTGACATTTCTACGATATTCCGAAATTTCTAAATACTCCCTTATCACCAAGCTGCCTCAATATCGCAAGATATGAATAAAATAAGTAAAAAAAATACAACAACACTATTGGTGCAGCAAGACTTCAGACAAAAATAACAGACTAAACTCCATTTAACGACAATTCTCTATAACGTCACAAACCGCACAGTCCCTTCAGTGTCGTTATATAGAGTTTATACTGTATTTCGGAAATTCCGCAAAATGTTTGGAACACAAACGTTTTTAACAATTTCACAGCCCTTTGGGACCCTGCTACAAATCTTTGTAATATTACCAGTTTACTAACATTTATACATTTTGTTTAGGTTCAACAGATAAAGTGTTAAAAACTTAATAACAATGTCATAAAATCGATCTTCTGGTGTAGTACTACAACTTCTCATATAAAACAGACGAACAACTTTAGATAAACTGTATCATGCTTTTTTGGTTACAAATTTAATATCGTCACCAACGTCATTGCAATATCAAAATATATTTATATTTGAAATAGTAAAACTAAAGTTGATCGCCCATCAAAAAACACGATGCCAAAACATATGAAGGCTCGTGTAATAATCACGATGCCGAAATATTTTCAATAATTTATATAATGAATTTTAAAAATTTCAAATTATTAACAAAAATTAAAACTAATCTTTATACCATTGGATGCAACATCTATTAACGATCCAAAGGTTAAGTGAGTTAACAAAAAACAATCATGAAAATAAATCGGCACCAAAACACTTCCAAAAAAATTGTTTTTTGATTTCAAGCAAAAACGCTATTAAGTAGAAAAATGCAAGTAGTAAATACAGCACCACAGAGAAAAAATATTGAAGGTATAAAACAGTTTAGTCGTAAAATTGATATTCGACACTAACAATAAAAGTCTTGATTATACGATTTTATACAATATCTTCCATTAGTTTATTTAAAACTATTGTAATTCTTTCCAAACACATAATTATGTATATCATAACCACACACTTTTTCTTTCAACATTTAAAAAATATATGATTTTCTATAAAACCAGCGCTCATATCACCAACTAACGTCATATTCACAACTCATTTAAATTTTTAATTATTCTTCAATACGTCTAAAAATAATTTTGGTCCTTCGAGCCGGATCAAAAATCTCTCAAAGCAAACATGTTTCCCAATGCATTTATATAAACACGAAGAAAATTCTATTCAACAATAATAAATTTGTTTGGATATCCCAACTCAACTTTAGGACATCTTAACGATTAGTTAATGGAAGATATTGCACATTTTAACTGCTTATAAGTATATTATCAAATCTGCAAGATTGTTATATTATATTTAATCAACATAATTATTAATGGAACCAAAGATCTTATCCAGTTTTTTGAAAGTTTAAAAAAATATTTTGAAGCAGATTAAAAATGAACTATAGATACTGGGCGATTATCCCGCGCCCGACTGCGTGCATTATTGGCCGCAACCAAGTATATTTTTTAATCCTATAGCTTTTTAAGAATCTTTCCGTTTCAAGTCATATATTGTAGTAAAAAATGAATGACCTAGCACAAATTAAAAAAAATCTGATTGCAGCCAATGATGCTCGTTAGAAAACCCTATTGAGTAATATTTTGATAAATTTATAAAAATGAATTTTATCCACTGCTGTTGTGTGATTTCAAGATTTTGCTGCCAATTTAATAGTAGGTAGTCAATTTATGTAGGTGTGTGTTTAGGCGTTACTTGGTCCCGTCGGTGGTATCAAGGGCAGGGATGATGACGGCGACTCCCGGCTCTCCTGTCTCTGATACGGGGGTGTTGGTTTCTTCAAGGATTTCTTTGCCATTTCTTCGTCTTGTGATACTGCAAAACATCAAATGTTCCAAATAGTAGGAGAACAAGTGCATGCAAACCAGAAGATTCCCATACGGACTAAGAAGGAAGGAAGGGAAGAAGTAGGAAGAAATATACAAGGCGTAAAATAGCTGAAGACGTCAGTAAAAGGTTAGAGAGCTTTTTGATACTGCAACACGTTAGATATTTGAGCGTTAAATGGAAAAAGTATTTTCAGATCTAAATGCATGCAAACTAAAAGGTTACAAAGGAAGATATAAACGTTACATACAAGGTGTTACATAGGCCAGTGTTCCGCAAAGTATGTACCGCGGTCCTTAATTGGTGTGCCTCGGAAAAATAAGGTTATGCTGCAATTTAAACTTTACGTTTGTTGATCAATAATAAATATTGTTTCGATGATTAATAAATAAATGTTGATTAATATTAATTAAACAATGATTTTTGGAGGTACACTACGCAACATTGTACGCAACACAAAAAGTTTACGGAACACTGACATAGGTGATAGTGAAAAGATAGTTTAGTGTCTTAGGAAAGTGCAGGAAGTGTGATATAGTATATTCCCAATATAGCTTAACGAATTTGAAATTCGTTTCATGAATTTCAAACGTTGAACTAATAGTCGGTATGTTTAGTTAAATCGCTTTATATTTTGAGGAATATATTTGATCAACCTCTGGTGTTAGCGATTCTCTTAGGACAATGGATCTCAGACTTGGGTTTGGTTTCCCCAATATTAGCGTCATATATTTTTGCGATAATTTACCCCTAGATGACTCTCTGTAATGTATATATAATTTTTATTCATTCAAGTGATCGATATGAAAATTGTTTCTATTCAATTAATCAATTTAACGGATTAAGAAGATAATTTACATAGAGGAATTATTCGAAACAAAACCAGAAATCAAGTCATTGTCACCTGTTAAGAAATTGTATGGCATTCTTCTTAAGGAAATTTGTAGGCGGAAAGATCATACATTTACAGCACGCAATAAGGCTTATCCAGAAAAAGTTGAAGAGTTACTTATTTGGGTTAAATTATAGTTATAAGAACTGTTAGCACTGTTAATAAGCGAGCGAAATGTAATTCCTCGACTTCCACGGTAGCAAACAGGAAAGCGTCAGACGTCATGTTTACATACTCGTGCTGCATATTTTCCTCGTCACTTTCCTGCTTGTTGCCGTTTAAGTGGGCACATAATTTAAATAAGATATAAAAGATTAAGCGAAAAGGCAATCTATGGTTTCTCATAATAATTAGTAATTATTCAGTAACTTCCCACCCTTTTGGAGTTTACATAGAGCAACTGATAAGCTTGGCGTAGACTAAGTGACTGTATACAAAGTTCTGTCAGAAAAAGAACTGTTGATGTATGTACAAAATAACATAAGACACAGTTTTTAGATATCGACGAAACCAACAAAACGTCGCAGTAGCCTGATACTAAAACGTGGTAAACTCATAAACTCACTTATTCGTAACTATGTTACACGTCATGGTTATACTATATAGAGGGCTTCATAACAAATGGGTGTATAAGAAAAAATGCCATTTTATTGTTGTTTACCTAAATCTATGCATGTTACAATTTAGAAAGTCTTACCAGTACGCAGTACCTAAATTAGATGGGTATTCCAAATTTCAGCCTTATATAATTAACTAGTTTTGTTTTATTCATAATTTTGTCCCTTGTGTAAAACTGCACTTTTGTCTGTACGCACATTTGTTACGAAGCCCTCGATATGTATTATTAGTCATTCTCATTATTCAATTATTCGTATTTAAATATTTGTCATCAATGTTTAAAATCGAGGGATTCCTTCAATCTGTAGAAGGTAGTTGCTGCGCATGCATGTGCCATCGATTCATCCACCGTTCTAGCTCTAAATCCTGGTTGTGTTCGAAGCGTTTGCTTCAGAGCCTATGTTGTACTCCAATGCGCAGTCTCTTAATTTTAGACCAATGGCCTTACACGCATATTCTTGTAATTATGTATTGTTGTATGTATGTATTATATTAATCACTTGTGTGATAGAAAACATTGCGAGGGAACCTGCACATTTAGATATACGAAGCACACTAATCTACTATAAACAAGTATGGTATACCACTTCTTCCCTTAAAAATGGGGACATCTGAACCTAGAGAATATATCTATAATAATATAAAATTCTAAACATTCCGTATCTGTCTGTACATTGAGGCTATTAAAAAAAACAAGTGGAATAGACTATATAAACGATGGAGAGAGAACACGATGATTTTTTTTAGATTTCTTGTCTGTTTGTTCAGGATTCACGTAAAAACTGCTGGGCAGATTTTGATGCGGTTTTCGCTGATCGACAGGCAAATTCTTGGACTTAAAATCTGCGCTACTTTTGAAATGATTTGAATTGGCCAAATTAGAAAAAAAAAACAATTCCAAAGTGATTTTTTGACTGGTCGATAGCAAATTTAATGTAATAAAAATTGAGACATTTTTATACCGGCAATTACGCGAAAATTGTTCCGGGAGCGGTTTGTAGTTTTTCGGGTGCATCAAAATTAGCTTATTCCGACACAGTTTTCACTAAAACGATAGCTTACATTCTTTATTAAATGCTGTGTGCTTTGTGTCCCGGGAATTTTAGCGTGGACGAGGTCACAGGCATATCCTAGTATTGAATAAAAATCTAACAGTAATGCTGATATTAAATCAACCGAATTGAATAAATTTGATTAAAAGAAAGAATAATGTTTACATTATAAGAATCTTAAACTATCCCGTTTTAGACACAAGCGATTAGTGTCCTGCCAATTTATTAATGATATTCAAAAATCATGTTTTTTATTGAAGTGAAACTTCTTTATCGGCGTTGGAAAAAAAATATATACCGTCACATTTTTCGGTTACGCGTCACATTTTTTCCGTTACGCGCCATCTTTTTTTCCCCTACCACTTCGACCGTGGTAGGGGCTTTATTTATTAAAAACTAATTTCTGTAAAGTTGCATAAAATAGATCATTTTTCGAAAAATAAGGTCATAAAGAAGTTTCACTTCTTACGTGTGTACACTAGTACACGCAAACATTTTTATTATTATTATCATTTTATGGCTACAGAATAAGATAATATTATGTTTTTTTTATGTTTCCAATAAATTTACAGGGTGTGAATTGTTGAGGAGGGTTTAATATGGTAGACGCTCTCAATTGACACCCTTGACAACAAAGCATAACAAACCCACATGACAACTGACAGAGAAGCAAATGAAATAACCCAACCGTCTTGTAAATCTCATGAACCCTTCACCATTTATTGAAAATATGATAACAACCGCCACCGTGCACCAATTTGTTTTTGATAAAAATAAACACCTGTTGTTTGGACATACCTCCCATACTGTCTCGACATAACGATATGCGAATGACGTTGATGACGATTTAATATTATGAAAAGTAAAAAAAAAAACTCATTTAACAAAACATAATTTAAAATGACAGACAATATTCATATTTTTAAATCAATGGTCCCAGAATGATAACCATGATTACTCAGACGAACGAACAAATGTACGGAGCCTACATGAGCAAAAGCGTCAAATGAAGTGAAGCATTTTAAAAAACTTGTTTGCGTAAACTTATATAACTTATCTTACATAAAGCTGAAGAGTTTGTTTGTTTGATTGAACGCGCTGCTAATCTCGGGAATCACTGGTCGGCTTAGAAAAATTCTTTCAGTGTTATATAGCCCATTTATCGAGGAAGGCTTATAGGCTATATATATCGAGGGCGTCATAACAAATGGGCGTATATGCAAAAATGCCATTTTTTTGTTGTTTATTAAAATCTATGCATGTTAGAATTTATAAAGTCTTAACAGTATGCAAGTGTAACTAAATAGAAGGGTAATCCAAATTTCAGCTTTATACAATTTTGTCCTTTGTGTAAAATTGCACTTTTCTCTGTACGCCCATTTGTTATGAAGCCCTCGATATCATCACGCTAAGACCAATAGGAGTGGAGCACCAATGAAGAACGTTTTTAAAATCGGGGGGTTTTGAAAACATATTCCACGCGGACGACGTCGCGGGCTCAGCTAGTATAGTATACACGTGGTTGCGTCTGCGAAATTTAATATCCACTCGAAACTATTTCACCTTTATTCGTATTAGTTCCATTATTTAATACTAGAGGCCCCGTGACAATTCGCTGGGCGTCAAAAAAAATTACAGTCAAATTATGTCACTTAGAAATAATGTAGTTTTCTACTGGTGAAAGAATTGTCATAATCGGTTTAGGAATTTAAGATAATACTTCCTACCAACAAACTCACCAACTTTATTTAACTCTTTATAATATCAGTACAGTTAGTACTAAGTTCTCATAACGCACTTACTTTAGCCGGCTTCACTCTGAGAGCTCGGGGCTCCGTCTACTTACATTGTTCGTCTGAGCATGATAACAATATGCGACAATGAAGCATCTCTCTATTTATATAACAAGTATAGTCCGTGGCAAACTTTTTAGCGGCTCTTAGCAAGTGATAGTTGCGCAATAAACGCGTTTTCTTAGAAAAGGAGTTACTGCGTAAGCTTCTTATACTGCTGTGTAGACGCTAATTTATTCTGACCTCAATTTAGGGGATTTTGAAGTATAAAGTTCTTTGCATGGCACCTGCCATGCCATAGAAACAGCTTTTATAATCTGACAGCTACGCCCGTCATGCCACGCTTACAATGCCACGTAAAGTAAAAAAAATTGGTTGTTTTTTTTTATTTTTTATTGCAGGAGTTCAGCAGACAGGCAGACGGCCCACTTGATGGAAAGCGGTTACCATCGCCTATGGACATTTGCAGCACCTTTGGCTGCTACTCTCTTAAGGGAGACTGGAACCTGGTCACCAATGCCGGAACACAACTCAAGGTTGTTATGGCGACATACTTTAGACCAGGGGTGGTAGCCATCCAGTCGGACAAATGCTCTACCACTTGACTGTGGGTTCTTTTGTGTGTATTCTGTTTTTTGGACAAGCAAACCTCGCGGGCGGCCTCGGAACACGCTATCAAATTCTCAACACAATCTGATCAATGGTTTCGGAAAGCATAGAGGACAAACCTTTCTTTCTAGTTAAAATGAAAAATAACACAAGAAGGACTTTGGATGTTGCCTTTTGACTGAAAAATTGCGAGGAGGAAGACGCAGAAGGTGTGAGCATGATAACGTGGATTCTATAATATTAGAAGAGGAATGAAAAGCGTATGAGAAAACTTATGTTAATCAAACTGACAGATTAACGGACACAAGTATAAAGTTAAAATGACAGACTAGAGGAGTAGGTATGAAAAGAACATGACAGATTGTTACGAAACCAAATGGTTGGAAAAGTTAAACACAGACTACAAATACATTAGAAAGATATACATACACATTGTATATTATAAAGCTAACACCTCCTTATGTTATAGAGTCCTGTACAACTGAAAAACCTGGGGCCGTTCCAAACACCCAGACTAGAGCAAAACAGGTTCTATTCGGAAGTTTAAGCCAAACGCCTAGATCCCAGAGCCCACTAAATAATTATAGGTTAAAATAAATTATGAGTCACTATAAAGCTTGACACGGACTGTCATATCTTATCGTATCTTACCATAATAAATGAGTAAATGTATTTCTCATATTGTTCCTTTATTGTCGCCATTTTACATTCAGTTGAATAAAATGTGCACGAAATTAAATAAATGTAAAAAAAATACGCAAATTAATTTTAATATAAGTATTCGTTACTACTTTGGTATATAGCAAATGACTTTTCTTAGATATTTTGCAAAAAATACTATCTTTATTTCTGGTATTAAAATTTTTCCCAAGTCCATCTCTGCTATTCAAAACAACTAAAATAAATTAAAATTTTACGCATATTTTAGCGGAAACGATACGAAACATGAGCGTGAAATGCCAAAATTATTATCTTAAATTTGACGTAGATGACCATAGGAAACATGCGAACTTATATTAGCATGGATTGTGAAAAAGGAAACATCGTTAAGTTTTCGCGATGAGTACACATAATTAAAACTACATTTTAACGGTTTTAATAATCTATCTATATCCGAAACTAATTTACTACCGCATCGCAACATGTTGGGGCTTGAAGAGAAGATGCGCTAGATTAAGCACCCATAAAGAAAATAATAACCGTAAACAAAAAATTAAGTTTAATAATTAAAATGAACAATTTGAGGGTAGGCTAAATAATATTTTTTATCATTATTCATTATTACTCGACATCTTTCTCTTGTTTGAAACGTCGAAATATAAATAATAAGTAGCTTTAATTATAGGAAAAACCGTGTCTATAATAAGACCGCGAGCATGTACAATACAAAATTTTTACTGTCTATGAACTGACATGCACTTAGCCGAATTTTTAATTCTCCTACAATCACTACTTTATTACTCTATCACTATCATTTATCTAATCCGAGCTATATGAACGTAAACGAATAAAATATCATTATCAAAAAATCAGTGTGCACATTTTATCACTTCTATAAATTCAAAACATGATATCGGATATCAATCGAAATCAGGACAAACTGTAAAAATCCCCCCAATCAAATTTACGAGCAAAGATTAAATGCGTTCTTGAAGTTCGTACGCGTCATCGCGCATAATACAATTACGAGATACACAGACGAAGCTGAGAAGGTAGCGTTGTGTTATCCTCAGTCGTTATCCATACTAGCACTCCGTCTCTTTCGCAGAAAACTGCGTAAGGTGTAATAAACAGTAAAATTTAACTGGACCTGCGCAAACTTCACTCGAAACGCATAAAAGTTTTGCGCGTACTGTAGATATAATTGCATGAAGGAGACATGATTGGTAAACATTGAAAAAATGGACCACAGAAATTAGTTTGATTTTCATCATTTCCTCATCGTATGTTGCATTTTTCATCAAATGCTAGTTCTAAAACCAAGTTCAAGCAGAGTTGTTTTAACATCTTATACAGTTAGTATGCAACCTTCATTACATGTTTAAAAAAACTTAAGTTGTCTCCTTCATCCAGTCATATTTTCAAATCTAATACAATCTATCACACACGATTTATTCCCATATGATAAAGTTTATGACTCACCATCCTTTGATTTTCTGATATATGAAGATTGTGGTCATCGGTATTGGTGTCATGATGGCCACTGATACTGGCACCACTGAAAATAAATATATCAAGTGTTATACTATTGAAGACGCACACATTCTACCACGTAGTGTATACAAAATGTCCCTCGGGCAGGCTATCTGCCAGTTTGTCCATTGAGGCCACCCACGAATTACGTCACACGCATTTCATGATTTTTGACCCCTCCCCCGTCCTTGTAACAGCTGGTCACATTCGTGATGAAAGTCCTCTCTCATTAAAACGGCAGTTCAGTAATTAGTGTTATTTCAATTTAAATTATTGTTTAATTATTTAAACACTACACTTGTATAGATAGAGTTGGAAATATTTTAAAGGGTTTCCTTAATATTTCAAATTTCGTGCTTTGAAGCTTAAATTAAATATGATTTTGAAATGTGACATCAGCAAATTTAGGAACTCTCCCGCCTCTTGAAATCTTCGTACACCCCCCACCCACCTTAACATGCGACGTAACGTATAAGGTGGACATCCCCCTTCAGGAAAAAATTATTTAGATTATTTAGAACTAGCTGTCCCGGCAGACGTCGTCCTGCCCGGAAAAGCTTCAATCGATATGCCGACAGCAGCGACACCTACCGGGTCCAATTGTGAACCAAATCAGAAACCTTCTTTGGCTCATGCACAACTACTTTGCTAAACATCATCACATGATCAAATGTATAGTTTACGATTCTATTAAGGACATACAGACAAACATTGATTTTTATATATAAGAAGAAAGAAGAATATAGCTGTCTCGGGAGACGTCATCCTTTCCATCCCCGGAAAAGCTTCAATTGATATGCCGACAGCAGCGACACCTACCGGGTCCAATTGTCAACCAACTCAGAAACCTTCTCTGGCTCATGCACAACTACTTTGATAAACATCATCACGTGATCAATAAATGTATATTTAGATAGATAACACTTGAATGTACACCATTACAAAAAACTTACGAACTATTATTAATCTAATTGTGTACAAAGGGCGGTCTTATCGCTAAAAAGCGATCTCTTCCAGACAACCCGTGGCAAGAATATTTTGATTAGGAGTGGCGATGGTGGTATACATAATTATTGTACGATTACTTACATTTTAATAATAAATATATAACTATACCATATATACAAATATATACATAAGTTATATACATATATATGTATAGTTTACGATTCTTGGAAAACAAATACTAATATAAAAATAAATGCCGAAGCAAATTTACAAACAAGAACATAACGTTAAGCTTAAAAAATATAACGATATCAAGTAAGGTGATGTCAGGAGCCTTAAGAAAAGACGAGCGTGCAAGACAAGAGCTATGAATGTCAAAGTAGCAGGTGAGGTGTGTAAGAATAAGCCTGAACGGCTCTCTGTCGTTCGTGCCTACCCCGCAAGGGACCTGGCGTGAAGTTATGTTTGTATGTATGATATCAGTTATTTTTACCGGTGGTGAGATCGGCCTCGGGCTGGCCCAGCGCGTATCTGAGCAGGAAGATGGCGATGCCGGTGTTCTGGATGCCGGTCTCGATGGAGATGGCGAGCGCGTCCGGGTGCACCTGCTTGCAGACGCGCGCCAAGATGTAGCCGAACGTGTAGCCCAGCCACGGTATGCCCATGCCCGCGACTATTATCTGAAACGTACAAATCGACTATATTCGGCGCCCCAAGAGAGGTCAGCCAAAAGCACCTACAACAGACGTGTGTGTGTACATATGTCAAAGATCCATTCTCTCTGTCTAC
This sequence comes from Dendrolimus pini, assembly GCA_949752895.1. NCBI lineage: Eukaryota > Metazoa > Arthropoda > Insecta > Lepidoptera > Lasiocampidae > Dendrolimus > Dendrolimus pini. The sequence continues at coordinate 7,101,915 of OX457147.1, read as the reverse complement.
CTCTATGGGACTGTTCCGTCCTTGCCTAGTGAAAATAAAAACTTCGTTTAAAAAAACCGACTTAAAAAATTAAAAAACTAAAATGTATAAAATAACTTATTTCTAAAGCTATTATTATTAATATATATTATCTAAAAATTATTTTCATGAAAAATGTTCATAAAATAAAAACTACGGGGCCAAACTATGTAAAATTTTTAGGGGACCAATTGGAAGCTATTCCGCGTCGAACAAAAAAAGAATCACGTAAATCGGATCATAAATCACGGAGTTATCGGCGAACATACATAAAAAAAAGCAACACAAAAAAAAAGATCCCGACGAATTGAGAACCTCCTCCTTTTTTCGAAGTCGGTTAATAAAGTAGGTAAAACATCGCTCTATCAATTTTGCTGTCTACCCTCTTTTCTGTGTGAGGCGACGGCTAACGCATGAGGGTATAGGCAGCCATTTTGGTCAGTTTCCGAGTCGACGTTTGACAAAGAACACACTGCGCCGTGCGCTCATCTTTTCCTATCAATCATTCTGAACTGACTATTGGCTGTGCCAAGAACTTTTATGATACTTGGACTTTGCTAAGTGTTAGATCTAAAGTAGAATCTAGGGCCGTGTTCTGTTCCTATGTGTAACCTGAACCGAGCCAGGAGAGGGCGGTTCTCAAGGTTAGTGGAGCTTCTACTTTTTAACCGACTTCAAAAAAAGGAGGAGGTTCTCAATTCGTCGGGTTTTTTTTTATGTATGTTCGCCGATTACTTCGTGATTTATGATCCGATTTACGTGATTCTTTTTTGTTCGACGCGAAATAGCTTCCAATTGGTCCCCTATAAATTTGACATAGTTTGGCCCAGTAGTTTTCATTTTTTTAATGAACATTTTCTAGTGCAAGGATCTAGGTCATATCTGTCTCCATATAAATCGAGCCACATTCACTGTGGGCTATAAGCGCCCTTCGGGGACTATCCATAAATTATGTCACACGTTAAGAGGGAGGGGGATCAACGAAGTGTAACAAGGGGTGGTAGGGGTCCTAGATTTCGTGACGTCACATTTTAAAACTTAATATATAATAATTATCTTATATAAAATTAAACTCACCTCCCACGTGAAGAGCTCAAATATGTACAGATTGGTGATAATGGCGAATGTGATGATGAAGAGGAGCAACGTTGTGGAGAAGCCCTTCAATATCCGCACCATGAATGCGGCCAGTTTGGGGGTCCATCGCTGCATGCCCAGACCTATGCCCAGCGGGACCAGGAGGCCGACCACGAAGGTCGCTATGCGCTGGTACGGCACCACTATGTTCGCGTTCCTGAACACCACTTGGCCGAGGGAGAAAAGCCATAAGGGCATGAAGCCTGTAATAGGAGAGCTGACAGTCAAAAAACTGTAACACATTTGCTCAATAAACGCATTGTTCGAAAGCTCAAAATTACGCACTACACAAAAGGACGTGCGGTAAAATAGGTATGTTATTATATAAATTATATTACAGCGTAAACTCTATATAACGACACTGAAGGGACTGTCCATTTTATGGCGTTATAGAGAGTTGTCGTTAAAAGAAGAGAAATGTGTTATTTTTGTCTGACGTCTTTTGCTGCACCAGTAATTTTGTTGTATTTTTTACTTATTTTATCCATATATCGAGATATTGAGGCATCTTGGTGATAAAGGAAGTACTTGGAAATTTCGGTATTTCGGAATTTCTTACAAATTTCGGTATGCATGATGCCGACAGTCGAGTTTATTACGAGCTAGGATAATAAAGCGATAAAAGAATGTACACAGTTGCGCAGTTTTTACTACTTTTGGCAACTTAAAATGTACTTTTTTATAACTTAATTGTTGTCGTTATTGAGAGTGGATGTAATGAGTGTACGAGTAGTGTATCATTGTATGGAAGACAAGTTAAACCAAGCAAAGCCAAGTGATTTCGACGTTTAAGGGAGTTTGTCATTAAATCGAGTGACGTCATAAGGAGTTTACACTGTATTTGAATGTATATTATTTTTTGATATTTTAAATAATATGAGGTTCTGCCTCTTTATATTTAAAAAGTGGATAATGATGTTAATATATGGATTTGTGACGCGCGCCTAATGCCTGCTTCAAATAAGATGATATGGCTGATACATCCCATAGAACGTAATATCTTATACTCGAGCAATGAATAAAGACACAAATTTTAAGAATTCATACTTCTTACTGTATGTATAAAACAGAAGTCGTGGTAGCGTAATGGCTAGCGTACGCGTCCCAAACCCAAAGGGCGCGGGTTCGATCCTGGCCGGATCGCATGCACCACTTAGTCAGTTTTCTGATCCAAGGTGCATATCGTTACAATTTCCACGTGCTAACGGTGAAGGAAAACATAGTGATGCAACCTGCACATCGAGATAACCGATGTGTCACTTGCCAAGCCGCTTTGGACAAGCGTGGCGGGTATACTGTCGGTTCCCTCTATAATGGGAAGCCCGAGCCCAGCAGTGGGACTTTTGTGGGCTGATATAATTTTTAATTTTTTATAGTGTATAAAAGTGTCATAATTAAATTTACGCTGTTTACTCTTTATTCATGTAATATTTTATTATTTACCTGACATTTAAAAGTTATCTACTAAGGTCATTGAGAGTAGTGAAAAGTACAGTGTGACATTCCTTCACAGAAATTGATTGTTACAAGCTAAACTTGGAATTGGTATATTATTAATACACGTGTGTTTATTAAAAATCAGATACCTGGAAAGGGTAGTCGATTATTCCAAAATCTAATGATGATAATCGAGACTATTAGGATTTTGCTCTGAAGGCCCTCTTGACACATTCACCTGTAAATCGAATGTTGCACCAAATTGTCCAGTAATTATTCCGTGAAAACGTAACAGACAGACTGTTATCCCGGAAACCAACTCATTTTCCGGGAATAAGAAATATCTTATAACCATCCTCGGTATCGAAAATATATAAACCCGTTTGTTCGATGAGTGATGAAATAATCAAATTTACACTAAAAGGGTTTGCTTACCGAAAGAGGCCAACGTTGATATGGACGTCATGGCCAGAGACAGATTGAGGTTCCCTCCAAGGATGAAGGTCCAGATGTTGGAGGCGCCACCACCGGGAGACACGCCCGTGAAGAACATGCCCAAACGCATCGCCGGGTCATTGGGGAATATAAGGAAACCCAACCCGAATGACATCTGAAAGATATTCAAAGTAAAGATATTCAAAGTCATATCGTTAGTACATTATTAGTATATTAGTAGTACTTGCAAAACTTAAATGCGTTCTTGAAGTTCGTACATGTCATAGCGCAAAACACAATTCACAGACGGAGCTGAGAGCGGAGAGTGCTCTTGCTCGGCCGCTATGCAGATTCGCATGCTGTCCCCTTCGCACAACACACCGTAAGGTATAATAAACGTTAACATTGGACTGAGCAAACTCACAAAACTAACTTAAGTCGAAGTGCATTTCAGTTTTGCGCGAACTCTACTAATATTAGTTTTAAGAGACTGCCGCAAACTGCCTTTGAAATTAAAACGAAAATATGCTTGTCATTTATATACAGAAGCCAGTCCTACTGGACTACTGTAGTAGTAATAGGTTAACGAGATTAACATACCAGTGGCATGAATAGGAACTGTCCGCACATGCCTATAAGCGGTCCTATAGGCCTCTTCAGCACGCCTTTCACGGTGGGCCAATGCATGGCGCAACCGAAATTTATGAATATTAACGACACCTGAAAATTAAAAATGCATATATTATTAACTAATATTTATTATTATTTATTATTTACTCTTACTTACTCATGGGAGCCTAATCTAATTCCTTCCACCCATTTAATACATATTATATAAAAAATTTAGAACTAGGCATGTTTGCTGAAGAGTTTCTTGCGCCGCTTCTTCTCTTCAAGCCACAACATGTTGTGAAGCGGTGATAAATTAGATTAGGCTCCCATAGAGTAAATAATAACCATAAACAAAATTAAAACTAAATAATGAACATGAACAAGTTGGCGGTAGGCTAAATAAAACTTTAACAATACTCGTTGGACAAATGTCATCTTTGTCGTCCGTGACCACGGCCACTGAAAAGGGACCGAAACGTCGGATTAACCAAAATCAAATAAATTACCGCGCTTAAAACCGTTAAAACTTAGTTTTATTATCCTTATTAAACTTGCAAAACATTTTACTATCTTTAATCATCCGTTTAAATATAGCTTTGCATGATTCGTGTCTAGCCAGTGTCAAGTATCCATTTTTTTTTAAATTTTTTTTATTGCAGGAGTTCAGCAGACAGGCAGAACGCCCACTTGATGGAAAGCGGTTACAATCGCCTATGGACATTTGGAACACCAAAGGTGCTACACATGCGCTGCTGCTCTCTTAAGGGAGACTGGAACCTGGTCACTAATGCCGGAACACAACTCAAGGTTGTTATGACGACATACTTTAGACCAGGGGTGGTAGCCATTCAGTCGGGCACATGCCCTACCACCTGGCAAAATAAATATTAACGGTTTTATTGTTATTGAGTTAGAATTTGAAAGTCTTTTTTACGAACCATAAAGAAGCCTTCAAACATCTCTAACTTAATGTTTTTCAACCTGTGGGCCGCGACCCTTACGGGGGTCGCAGAGCCTTGCTCCGGGGGTCAATGGCAAAAGACAATTTAAATTTCTACCTCTTACTTAGGTACTTTCTAAGCTTAGCAGCTTTTTGCAGAGTATGAGGCCTTAATCTATACATAAAATAAAACTGTAGGGGTCGAGTCAGGGGGGTTTATACTGTGTTTTGTACGAGTGTAACGTTTTTGTCTTGCCGTATTTGTAAGGAATATATGGAGATATGTTGCAAAAAAAAAAAATTAGTACGGTATGTCTTTATATTTATAACTATAATAATATTTTCTATCCTTTTAGTGCGTTCAGTCTTATTGAATATGCACTGTTTGCTACAACTCCATTAATTCTTCAAAAGTCATTCTGTAACACAATTCTGTATAAAACTTAAAAAAAAAGAACTTAAATAGAACAACAAATATAAAGAAAAACAATTTTTAGCTAGACGTGTTGCTGGAGAGTTTCTTGCCGCTTCTTCTCCTTAACAGCAATAACACGTTGCGAAGCGGTATACATAGACTAGGAAGTAAAATAAAATTTTAACCTATATGTATGACCTTCAAAAAGTGTTCTCCAGTGGAACTTATTTTGAATAAAAACTTTTGAATTTGAATAAGAAGTGAAATAGAACTAATTTAGATTTTTTTTCAAATTTTTTGTTTCTCTGTTTGTGTCTGTTTGTAACGGCTAATCTTCGAAACGACTGGACCGATTTAAATGAAATTTTGTATTGTGGTAGAGATTATATCCCTGGTCAACATATAGCATAGTTTTGATCCCGAAAACTTAAAGAGTTCCCGTGGGATAGTTAAAAAACCGCACCACGCGGACGAAGTCGCGGGCAGAAGCTAGTAATGAATATGAGTAACAAAATAGAGAAAAAACATAAACATAACTTTTTATGTATGACCCAAAGGGGTCGCCAATAATTTTCAACCCGTAAAGAGGTCGCGTATTCAAAAAGATTGACAAGCACTGCTCTAACTCAATATGAATAAGACCGTCAATTTTTTAGAAGAATCTTTAAGCAAAAACCTCAATGAAAAGTAAATTACCCAATGAGTAAATAAGTAATATAAAGTTTATTGTTTTATGACTTAGCCTCAGGACATATTATGTTTGAAAGCATAAAAGTCAAAGAGCAAGAATTTAATAACAACCTGAAGCGCCATCTAGGCGTATAGGATTTAAAAGCTTCTTAGAGTTATGTAACAGAAGATTAAGCTAGAACTTTAAGATAGCTGCACGTCGACTAGGCATGTCGGAGCTCATACTCGTACATATAGCGGCCATTTGTTTAAGGCCACCGCCATGCGTTGCGACGCTTCATACTCGACGTCAATCTAACGATCAACGATTTTCGTCGGATCGTGGAGTTCCACAAGAGACTCATTACGACCACGATTTTTTCCGTTCCACTTGCTTGTGGGCGTTACAATAATATCTTTAGTGGAACGGATTATGGAGTTTTGATGTCATTAACGTCGAAATAGACAAATTATTTGAAATAGCGTCTTTTTCAATGTCAATCGATAGAGAGAATTAATTCTCTGTGGTCAACGACCATTTCGACGCAATTCTTGACATGGGTCGTTGTGAGCGCTGTGTGATCGAAAATGATGACGTCATTAGTGTCATTTTCGCCACGAACACAACGACCGTGGTGGCTGAGCAAGCATTTTAGGCGTTGTGAGATACTAATGGAACGCGCTGTATGTTTCAGACGTCGCACACGTCGTTACCCGAGTGCCAACTGTCAAGTTTAGTTGAAGACGAGAAGAATTTGCAACCGGTATGAAACATGCTATACACGTCTAGACGCGCGTGAATTTGTTGTTAATACCAATCTTGCACGCGTAAGACGACTCATGGCCGGTTCTTATACCTTATCGACCGTTGATTTGCCTGATTATCGGTTAAAATACGACATAAGCTCCATACAAACAATGTCATAATTCAACCGGTGATAAGGCAAGGGAATGAATAGTAACATATTGGAACTGGCCATGATTTAGTGCGTCAGCCTAATGTAGTTTACGCTTGATTATTCCTTACATATATTTTGTTTCCATGGTACTTCCACGAATTACACAGCTGAATCAAGTTGCGAGCGGAAAAAACCGCACGTAGAGCTATGCACATTTTTTACATATACAAAATTATTAATTAATATCAGCACTTGTTTTTCTGACATTAATTTAATATTTTTATCTAAAGCCGCGATTTTAAGAAATCCAATTCATTGTCTGCAACATTGTAAATCAGAATATTGTATAACTGTAGGTATAATTAACGTGTTGTTTGTCTTAATTGATAAAATATTTAATGTATGAACTTATTTTGATACCGCGTGAACTATCATGTAAATTTAATTAGAATGCTTTAGGAAAGTTCCTGTCTTATTTTAATTATGAAGGTATACTTGTAACTCTTTTAAATGCCTATTATTTTTAAGAAAAGTTTTAAAAATCCGTTCTTAGAATGGTAATGAAGCCTATATCAAGCAAGTAGACTCATAACTTGCAAGAAGTCATTTGTTTATTTATTTTATTCAGTTTTACGGCTTGGCAGCTAGGCCTTCAAGCCAGATCTTAGTTTACAATATAGTTTCTTCATTTTCTTAAGCCTATGTGTAGCACAGATGAACTGTAGGTAATAAGGTAATGCCATTCAACGGAGTTCTTGGGACAGCTGAAAAGGCCACATTTGACTATACAGTTCACATTTCTCACAAAACACATAATTACTACTCAAAAACTATCAATATCCTACAACTATTGTTCATTTTAGAGTAATTTTACACATTTTTAGAAAATAAAACTGCACAGCACAGCATCTTCTTTCAGCTCCCGCCAAAAACTCCAAATAATTCGTAAGATACCATTTTGTAAAAAATAATTTACATTTCAAGATCTCAAGACCTCGTCAAAAATAGGCTTTCTCAGCCTGGCCGTTTTCCTATCTTAGTCAACAATACTAACTAAGTACTAAATTTAATTATATTTAAAAAAGTATATCAATACAAGAGATGCGAAATGTAACATGTATTAGTACCGTACTTTGATCGTTAGAAGAGATAAAAAGTAAATACCTATTCGCAAGGATTAAAATAAAAACAATATATACTTACGAATGTGGCAACACTGGTTGTAAATACCCTGTCTATGATACGTTCCGGTCTGACGATTATAATTGGGAGCGTTCCGTTGTCGATAGAATATTTTTCTGAATCTCTTGCTGCTTCCACTACAACATTGGTCCAGCCTGTAAACAGACGACTATCCTATTAATCTGGATAGCTCGTCCCTGGTCTGGACTATGCTGCTATAACAACCTTGCGTTGTGTTTCAGTATTAATGACCAGGTTTTAGTCCCCCTTCGTCTGGGCTGGAGGTTGAATGCGCAAGGGAGCCCGCAGAAAATAAATATACTTTATTTTATTGCTTAACATTAGGGTAAGGTAAGTTAACTCTTTATTGGACAACAAAGCATGGACACTAAAATATAGGTCAAGAAATGTAAGTATAGAGAACATCCGGCGGTCGTATCACTAAAAGCAATTTCTTCCAGACAACCTTAGCATGGTTTAGAAAAGTTTGTGAAACACGTGGGTTTGCCTTAAATTATAGTATTATTGTATGATGTTTGGGATGCCAACAATAGTGTCTATTTCTCTATTCCCTTGATACATTGAAATGCAGTAATTTTTATTAATTTTTAAATTAAAACACAATTTAATTGATAATTTTTCATTTACAAACATATAAACAAATCAATAGTTATAAGTTTTAACTGTTTAATAACGCACTTAAACTATTTTTCTTTTGGATGTAAGTTTTATTGTTTTTTTTATTTTACTAGTTAATAATTTAGACTTTTTGTAATATAAGTAATTATCTATAAATCTAAATAATATTTAAAAGATCTTAAAATAAAACTACTATTTTAAGTCGGTTGAACAGAGCGGAAGCTCTGTTGGATAAGAGGCCCATAGTATAATGTGGTCGATGATTACTGTTCGATAATTGCAGTATTCTTTGAGGGCAGATTGCTGCTCGACACCTGACAAGCGTGGAGACGACTCTTGGAGTTGTCCAAATTATTCTGTGTATTATTATTGTGCTGTATTTAATATTGTAATTGTAATAATTCTAGTGTATTAAACTGATTACAACATTTCAGATTATTATTGTATTATACTCCGAGAGTCATCCGCTCCCGGCGGAAGTGAGGCCGACATATATATATATATGTGTCGCAGAACGGCCTCGTTCTCACGACATCTTTAGTTATTTCAGGTTTAGTGGGCGTCATCAGGATAAAATGCGAGCATAAAACACAAAAGCCACGGTTTATACACTTTTAATTTAGATTTGATCAACATTATGACATAGTTTAGACCGAGCAGCGGGTTCAGGGCACCCGCTCATACTTCCAACTACAATACTCTCTTTAAAATACTCCATGGTCCAACTCGACCTGTTGCCACCAACCAAATGCGTCACAAAAACTCCTCAGTCTACCCAAGTAGATATTACTCAAAGTATAGAGGGCGCTGATCCCGCTCTAGACATGCTCTGCTCTCATTGGTCGTTTATTAAATTACAATATTCATAACTTTTATTAGGTTAGAACGATCTTTAAGTTATATAGAATTATTTATATAGAATTTTAGAAGTAATTAAAATGTAAACAAATGATATTGTGCGTTATACATCCAAATAATAATCCATCCAACTATAACATATATATATATATATATATATATATATATATATATATATATATATATATATATATATATTGGTATAGATAGCATTGTTATATATAATTTTTACAATCAGTATCAAAATGTTTGTAAATGAACAGGGGCCCAATTCTGGTATTACTATCTCGTCATAATCGCCGGACACTGCTGTCACAATCGTAGGTTTACCTGATATCAGTATTCTGCTAACTCCATTCGCGTGCCTATGGCACTCCATCTTTGTAAACATTTATAAGCGAAAACTCGCGAAATATTCATGTAGTATAACGCCATTTCTGCTATTAGTATTACAATTTTTTCCAACTACCATACTACCGCGACGATATCGAATCGATATTGTGATTTCAATAGAATACGAATTTTTGACAATATCACAATGGAATCCTATTTTAAAGCTCCTTGAAATAGCAGAATTGGGCCCCCTTTTTTTTAAGGCGGGGGAAATGCTTTTCGCAGGGATTAGATCAAAGCGATGAGAGGTGAAATCACGAATAGCCACCAGAGTCAATCGCCGGCATGTGTGGAGACTCGAACACACTATACTCCACTAAAACCACCCTCCTCCCATGTGCCCCGCGCTCATGGTAGGAAGGCCCACGCTGGTCCTAGCGCATCGGTACTTGGGAGTGCCCCGGGAATCAGGGCAAAGTCACTTCGTCAACAGGGCTGAAGACTCCTGCGCTATGAGCTTGAGGGCCCTGCAGCGGTATTTACGGGAGGAGATCTTGTGCATATCTGCGTCTCCGGGACCCCGACTGACGTCGGTACCCGCGAGACGACGCATGCGCACCTAGAAGTGGGCCCCTGTGCTAAGGGTGAACTACTAATTATGTTTTAGTAACCAGTTTTATTGCGTTCCATTAATGAGAAAGATGATCTCACGTTGATAAATATACAATATTTATTAACTTTTATTATAATTTAAGAAAACAATTGAGTACACAGGAAAAATAAATAAAAAATATATTTATATTTAAGCAACTTAAACTTCCGTGTTTGTATCAATTTGAGTTAACAGTGTTTGGTTAAGGTGGGTGGTTATTTTTCAACTATTTTAGAGTTCCGTTACTTGCAGACTTGCAACACTTCTGGTGTTGCAAATGTCTATAACTGACCTGTCATTCGTTAGTCTAGCAATAAAAAAATGACCTAGACTAGATCCAATGACTTTAAAAAAAAAGCAACGAAACAGAATCGCCGCGACTATAACTAGTATTGACTAGGTATAAAGAAAGACTTACCAAGGAACTTTCCAGTAACTTGAATGACGCCTTGGAACGACTGGGTGTTACCATCAGTCACTTCATACGTAGAATTCCAATTAGCTGCTGCTAGATGATCATCTCTAGTTCTTAACGTAAATCGATCGCCTGCTTCCAGACCTGTGCCTGTAGATAAAAATATAGAGTAGAGTTGATAAAACTTTACTGCGCACCAAATAAATAATTACAAAAATGTACGATTGCACTAATGTCATGTAGGGTTGCCAACTATTTTTAAGAAAAATAACGTATTACATTTTTAAAGTAGGGAATAAATAAAATATTTGGAAGAAAAATATTCTTTTTTCAAAATTTAATTTATTTAGTTCTTTTGAAGATACTATTTTTGTGTGCATCTAGCACACACTAATAATTTTTGTTTATACTTAAATTTACTTAAAGCATCTTTAGATTCCTAATTTGAACTTAAATAAACAACTACCTTATTTTTTATTAAATTTATAGATGTCCTGTTCCTATCTTCTCGCCATTTTAAATTTATTATTGAAAAAACTCTTTCAACGAAAGCTCGATCGATAATACTTCAGTAATTATTCATATAAATTTTATACATCATAGTAATGATTGGAAATAGAGTATTTTCACATACTTTAATTTTATGCAAAAGTATAAAGTATATTTACCAAAAAGAAAGTAGGATACATTATTATAAAGCATGGTTGGCAACCCTATTGTTTTATGGTAAAAATAATAGACGGCCTTATCGCCAATCTAACTTAAAGAATATTTTAAATTAATCTGGCGATGAAGTTGTAGAGTAATTAGATAGCAAATAAATACATATACTTAAATTGTTTTTTTATTACAGGAGTTCAGCAAACAGGCAGACGGCCCACTTGATGGAAAGCGGTAACCATCGCCTATGGACATTTGCAATACCATAGGTGCTATAAATGCGCTGCTGCTCTCTTAAGGGAGACTGGAACCTGGTTCGTTTAGACCAGGGGTGGTAGCCATCCATGCGGGCAAATGCCTCATCACCTAACAAATGTTTATCAAAAATGTATTTTTAGATAAAATTCAAAACTTAAATAAATTCATTTTACCTTCCAGACCCAGATTTGGATTCATCGAAATTAAAAGAATAGATCTGGTCAAAAGTAGAGTAGACCACTTTTTTGTGGGCGCGTGTTATACGAATAGAATCCTGCTTGGCAAAACTCGGAGATCTTAAAAAATATTCGATCAGTCAATTACGTATTTATTTCTTTTGATATGTACATAGTTTCTAATAACTAGTTCTAAGTGGGTCACATAAAACAGTTTGTGACATGTGCAATGTACTCGAAAGTGGTCAACCTTGTTGGGATTATATAAATACAAAGGCCCTTACTATGACGAGGATATGGGAGTTACATTATCCCTTAAAATGATAACATTTGTAAACGTAGTGAACAAGTAATTAATATATAAACAATAATATTACTTAAAAGATATTTATCTTTTAAGTAATATAGTAACAATAAAAATCGACTAAGTGCAATATCAACAATCGACCAAGTGAACTCTCTCCCGCGGTATTTGCAGAGCGCGACAACGTGGGGCTCTTAAAAATTGTCGTAAATAGGTATTTAGAGTCTCATCAAGGCAGGTAATGCATCGGCTTCCTTGGCGTTGCAGATGTCTATGGGGGTCGGTAGCCATTTGATATCAGGTGGACAAGTCTACCCGTTTGTTTGGGAGCGAACATAAAATCTTAACTTACCAGTAATAGAAACGTTGACAAATTCATATTCTTCCATGTTGACGGTAATTTCTGATGGCTCGAAGGACGCCGTGAGATTCGGCGCCACCTGGCAGAGCACCCATAGCGGGCATAACACCAGAAGGTATAGCACGATCAAATGTAATGGCCAAATTGGACACATTTTGGCCTGTTTTTCGCCAGTTCAGTGTCTGAAACCAAAACAGAACCAAATTTAATATTGTTACGAGTGCGGGACTGGAATTGAAATTCCGTTGGAATAACTATAGAATTTATTAGAACTATGCAAACACGTATAACACAGGTACAAATATAACTAGACGCAACCAGTACAAACGTGATGCACGATTCACGCGCAACGTCCGTCACTATATAGCTTATCGAATGTACAAACGTCTTGCTCGTATCGTAATCGTCGCTTGATTGCCTCACCCCTCTGTTCGGGCATTGTTTTATACTAAACTATACAATACAACAATCGACCGCGTGGACTGAATTTTACGAGAATTACACCTGGCTAACGACAATACACAAAAGGCATATTTTCTAATTACAAATTTTAAACACAAAGTAAACAAAAGAAGTCCCAAAGCGAAAAGGTAATAAACTCTAGGTGTGCATTCACTTTGTCGGCGTGTAACAATATCTTTGATATTTATTTTTATGGTGTCGGAAGGAACAAGACTTATTTCATGGTCATCAGTAGCACGTGGTGATAATTCTGTAGGTTAACTTATCACACACCACAATAAAAACCATGTTGTTTTTTTTATTGCAGGAGTTCAGCAGACAGGCAGATGGCCTTTTTGATGGAAAGCGGTTACCATCGCCTATGAACATTTGCAACACAAATGCGCTGCTGCACTCTTAAGGGAGACTGGAACCTGGTCACTAATGCCGAAACACAACTCAAGGTTGCTATGGCGACATACTTTAGACCAGGGGTGGTAGCCATCCAGTCGGGCAAATGCCCTACCACCTGGCTGTGGGTTGTTTTGTCGCCTCGTACGACAGGCCGCCCGGCCGCAGAAAATTGTATTCTTTCTTCGTTCCTGCACGGATAAAATGTTATGAGATATAATATTTTATCATAAATCTTGCTTTGGTAGTTTGTTCCTGCCTTTACTGTTTAATGTGACTATTATGTATGCGGTGAACAATAAAGCGTTATCTGTCTTCTATCTATTTATCTTCAATCAAGCGGTGTCAGATGACTGGTGCCATTTGTGATATCAAAATGCTTGTTAGAACTGTACTGTACTGTGTTGTATGATAGCGATGTCATGGAGAAAAATATCTGTGGTAGATGTGGAAGAAAGTCCCGCATTCTCGGCAGGTTTCATTTCACTAAGAAAGCAAACATACTGAAACACATTCGCCTGCGTTATAGTTATGTCACGAACAAATTTCTGTCCATACTGCCTTCGTTATTCTCTATAGGGGCTGTAAGTCTAAGAAATGCATACCGTTGTAAGAATGTCATCTATGCATGCCAATTCGACTATTAAATAGCCTCACAATAAGGGATTCCGAAGACCGCGCGAAGTGAAGAAGAAACAATCACGGACCCCAGAGACTACTGCGAAAGCTCCGAACGTAATTGAAGATTGAAAGCTAAGATGGTGATGATTGATGTTGTACAATAATTTGTCCGAATGTTTGAATCCAAATAATTCATAACGGATTAATTCTTGTTAATAACGCAAATAGTCGACTGGTTTGTAGTTAAACTCCTCCGAAACGGCTTGACCGATTCTCATGAAATTTTGTGTGCATATTGGGTAGGTCTGAGAATCGGAAAACACTTATTTTCCATCCCCTTAAATGTTAAGGGTAGTCCACCCCTAATTTTTTTTTAAAATTTTTAGAACATTTTTAGTTTTTTATGATACAGCAAAAAAATACATACAATCCTAAATTATCAACCCTCTACGATCAACCCCTATTTTTTATTTGTTAATTATAAACTTTAATGCTGTCGGCATATCGATTGAAGCCTTTCCGGGCAGGACGACGTCTGCCGGGACAGCTAGTATTAATATTAAGAGGAAAGATTTATTTGTTGTCATTGAATAGGCTCCGAAACTACTGAACCGATTTAAAAAATTCTTTCACTGTTAGCAAGCTATACAATCCCCTGTTGACATAGGCTATATTTAAAAAAAATCTTCTTAGGTATCCGTGCGAAGCCGGGGCGGGTCGCTAGTTTGACCATAAATTCCAAAGATATATACATTTAGCAAATTTTGTTTTAAAATATTAATTACACGAAAAGAAACACCAGGCCTAATAAAACAAAGTAAATGTATGCTTTGTTTTATTCATTATGTAAAACGTGAAAGAAAGTGTCGAAATGATTTGTTTCCATAAATTCAAAATTATAAATTCAAATTACATTTAAATCACTTATAAAAAACCAACCTTACGAATTTAATTAACCACTGACACGTCTGTACACTAGCGCCGCTCTCACTGAACAACTGCAAGTATAAAAGACGATTCGCCATGACCTCTGTATTAAATTTAGATAAATAAAAATCGTCCAAGTGTGTGATCCACCCACAATAGAGGGTTCCGTAAACCGTCAACTTTCTAGTTTTGTCATTTAGCTATTAGCTAATTAAAATAAGCTTTTTTAAAAAGGTTTTTAAATACAAGCTTTTGAGATCCTGGATACCACGTAGAGTGCTAGCCAAGACAAGTGAAACGAGCCCAAACACGACGGGTCTATCTTGTTTAATACAGGAGGTTTTAGGGCTACCTTCAGACTCCATCATCAGATCAGCTACATGGCACCATAATATTGCATTGTCACGCGATATATATATGCGTGCAAAATTTCAGCTCAGTCGGAAACCGGGAAGTTGGTCAAATATAACTTGCAAGATTCCACCCGAACTAACTTACATACATACATCCATTGCAAGATAAATAAAAGCTTGTAAAATACTGTACGGATCTGATGTTAATCAAATTTCTTGAAGCTCTACAAAATAAATACTGTTCAAGCCGCAAATTAGAAAGTAAGACGTATAGTATATAGATATAGATGTCCACACCTATTATAAAAAAGTATTATAAAAGAAATATCGTTATGAGTTTTAAGATATAAATAATGATACGCTATATGATACATACGATATGATACATGGAATATTATTCTCATTTTTGGCACGGCCAAATACTAAGTGGAGGCGTTGGAGTCAATCGAAAAAAATTCCAGGAGGCTGGTCGGCAATGACATTCTGTCCATTCATGTCTTTTTTATTGCGGGATCTCCCAACCTCCTTTTATCATGAAACAACTAGACGCATCGGTTTACACCACCGTTACATCGTGGAATCTCCACCAGTCAGGAGCAAGTGCTTGGCTTCATCTTTTCTGATGCGCACTGCCGAAGGATGTAATAATTTGCCGGAATCTGGTTTTCCTGACTAATGTAACCTGGGAGTCTTCAAGTCACGAGTAACTAGGTATCTTCTAGGTAAGCATGCTCCATCCTAGAATTCCTAGACTGAGTCATCATACGACGGCACTATACGACCATTAAAAAATATATACACTGAACAAAAATTGTGAGTGTGTGTGCAGTTCACACGCAGAGAAGTGAAACTTCAGAGAATATACTCACAAATAATTCTTCTTTAACTTTTATTAATATAAATATAATGCCTTTAGCCTACATTTGTCATACTATAGTTCAAAATTAACTTCTTAAGTATCACTTTCAATTTTTCACTGATTTAGTCAAAAAAAATATTATCAGTTTTATTTCGGTCCAAATTGGACCTATGTTCGATCATTGGTCTTATTGACTCTTTAATCTGTGCTGCACAATGTAAACTCGTATCTCATTCTTTAGCAGACTTATGCTGGTGTGCACCAACATTTAACCGACGGTTAAAATAAAATAATCACTGTTTATGCATACATTTTTAGCGATTATTTTATTTTAACCATCGGTTAAAAGTAGGTGCACACCAGCCTTAGTCCTATATATTTGTGTCTATCTATTTTTAATGTCGCTTTTTCGTTTCATCGAATTTCGAATCACAACGAATCTAAAGAAGTTTCAACTCTGTTACACTTATAACGGCCACCCTTAATGTTTACTTTTTTCACGAATTCACTACAGCATTATGTAATGGCATATAAAGTACAAACATAATACATGCATACACACATACATATATACCCAGTAGTTTGTGAGAAAAATTACCGTGACCTTTATATATCGTCATTGTTCGGTTTAGCCGAAATAGCCACTGAATCCTAAAATACTTAACTCCGAAACATTGTGTTTATCTTTAACTTTCGAACTTACGAATTAATTTGATCGATTATACGATGATAATATTACAATCAACACTATGTTGATAACTTATCCCTGCGAAGCTGGTCACGTACAGATAACGTTAGATAAGAAGCGTTTAGTACGTAATTAATCACTAATAAACTGTTTTTATATAAAAGAAAATCAGTTTTACAAATTGGGATTATCTTATTGCACAGGCAGTAAACTCGACCGTGGGGAGTTAATCATTATTGCATATCTGCAAGTCATTTTAAGTTCTCTACAACGTCGTATATAGTGCGGAAATAAGTTTTCTAGAACATACTCGATTTGTTTATTACATGAATACAGTAAACAGGCAGATTGGACCTACCTACTGTAAAGGAAAGGGCTTACTTTTAAACGTCTTTCGTCGTTTAAGAACTTTTTTTGCTTGTTTTTTATATTTAAATACATTTTCCACTATACATATATTCCATTAGACTATAAATAGTAAAGAACCCTAAAAAAAGCAAAAGGTACTTAAGTAGTAAATAACAATATCAGCCCACCTATGTCCCAGTGCAGGGATCCCGGGGCCTTCAATGTTTACATTACCTTCAACATAAGGCGAGACTAAGTGTAACAATATGGGTATCAGGTTAGAAAAACTACCTAAGTTTTCATGTAAGGTAAGGAGTTGAACCCACGTCATAAAATGTGACAACACTGACTACCACCAGTTATAATTAACATTGAATCAATTATAATAAAACACATATTCAATTAATGTGTTATTACTTAGTTCCCTAATCAGTGGGGAAGCATTGACACGTAGAGTAGATATGCCAATACTGAATGACATCGAGTAATTGACTCAAGTCTTTAAAAGTAATAAATTATGAAACGTGATTTTGTTATCATTTCATAAATATTCTGAAACGTGACTCAGATTGAAAAATGGGCTTGATAAGAGTTGTAATAAATTTATGGCCTAAAGGGGAATTACATTTTATACAAATGTTGTAAGGGAGAGAACTGAAAACTCGCTGACGTGGTACAGCCATGCTGGAATTATTATCTTACATACATACATAACTTCACTTATTGATTTATTTAGAGACAGTAAATTTAGTGGGCGATGTGATTTGAACAATTCATCCCTCCTATTCCATCTTAAAGCTGGCAACACGTTCACTTTGCCTGGTGTTCCCATAAGTGACGTAATCTTCTTTCCATTAGGTCGGGTCGTCTGATGTTTGCCAGCTTCGCAACAAAAGTCTGTTTTTACAGATTTTTTTTTATTGCAGATCAGTTTTAAAATTACCGTACGTAGTAAAAAATATTAGAATCACTATGATGTAGCAGTGGCTAAAGCACCAGCGTCACTTAGGGCGCGAGTAACTAGGAAAAATTATATAATGTTTAGTTTTTCTGGTCTACTGGACATAACAGTTACAAACATCAGGTAATGATAATAAAAGAACATTGTAAGGTTTGTAAATCGAAATTAGTAGTGTAATATAAAGACAGCTCTGTATTCTTTGCAAGAACTTGAGAAAGGCGTGAGAAACGAGAATGTGGAACATGTCTCAAGTACCACGTTTTACTTCCTCTGGGGGCGTCCATAAATTACGTGAGGTGTTTAAGGGGAGGGGGTCGAGTCAAATCTCATCTAATCTTACGTTGGAGAGAGGGGGGGTCTCGGCAAATATCACGCAATTTTTTTTCTGATTGAAAAAAAATAAAAATAATATACTATTTTGGTTTCTGCCACCGTTTTCTGCCACCTCCATACCCTACCACTCAAGTTGATGGACATTTGACAATTCCGGACTTTAAAGAGCATGACGGAAAGTCATTTGCTCCATTTCTAATACGCCACTGCCTACCGATTCAACCGCTGAATGTTTTCATCAGCACGCCTTATGATCTCTATTGCCCAAGTGTACGTGATGATTTAGAGAAAAGATGCTGCAGTACATGCGGTATTTACTTTGCATCTAGCACAAGAGCTGCAGAGCACAGGCGATCAGCCCACATTGCACCAGCTAAGCAAGCGCGTATGTTCCGCAAAGTGCGAACCTCACGGATTGTCACAAGACGAGCTAATGAGTTACTTTGTGCAAGTGCCAATGGCTTAGAGTGGCTAGATCAGAACGAAGTTGAAGGAGCAGATGATTTTACTGAAAATCATATGGACATGTTGGTTCCAATAGTCTCTCTTGAGACCGTGCATGATTCTCCATGGACTGAATTAGAGTAGGTATTCTTTTTTTAATCACAGTAGTTACGATTTAATTATTCTATTGTAAATTTTTTATTATACTTATAATTAAACTTTCAGCAATATTGATTACTAGTCTTAACTAGTCGTAAATAAAAGCACGAAGCAAATTTGTTTTTTTCTTTTTACAATAACAATCCAAAGCGTTTACGTAAGAAACTCACATTTTGAAAAATCTCACGTGAGATTGGGGGATGGGGGAGTTGAATAAAATCTCACGACATCTCACCAGGGGGGGAGGGAGGGGCAGAAAATTTAAAAAAAACACCTCACGTAATTTATTGACGCCCCCTTTCCTCGCATTCTCGAGAGATTTGCGCGAGAATATGGTGCGCCCTTAAAACCAGCCCATCCGCCATTGACAAGTGTTACGCGATGTCCATCACAGCAGTCGTGAGAATAGTGGAGTATATTAGTATCACATAGACAATTGTCATAGATAATAATATTTATAGTCGATTTATCAGATAGTTCAATTTATAATGAAATTACTATTTCTACCGGCTAGTTAATTTTATAAGCCCACTAAATTATCGTCTAGATAATTTAGTGCGTCAATAACTAATTATTATAATTGTTTTTATGATCCTGGCAACACTATGAAGTAATTGCTATTTTTAGCAATGATGTAATATTATTGTTTTGTAGGGTAGTTTTCGTAGTATTTTCATATAAAAAGGCGGTGTGGCGTGTAGACGGGGTTCATTGCTTACTGTGCGGTGTGAATAATCACACCCAAGGCTGAACAATAAAGGGGAAACCCTGCCCAAATAGTTAATATTTAGTATATATAGTACTTTATTACCCAAATCTCTGCAAGGCTCGACGAAGACCGTCCTCTTGAAAACAAAAGGCCGATATAATTTTGTACTAAAAATCAATGAAGAACAATCATTATTCAAGTCGCGCATTATACGGTTCAAGTAGATGGATACGTAAGCGTTAAAATTGACCTTTGTTTTATTACGAGTTCGTCATACTGGTTGAATTCAAACAAACAATCTATTTTGTATTGCGAATTGCGCATATATTATGCAAAATAACTGTTACACAAGTCTATAGGAAATACGATATAATTTTGCAGGGTTCACTATCCATTCATTGCCTATATACAAAGACACTATTTGCCTTATTACTGGTTAAAAACTCCGTACAAGTGTATAATACTAACTATTTCTAGGACGTTTCTCTTGCGCATCGTGGGGATTCGGACTGAGCTCCAAGCTGAGGTTTACCCGCAGCGCTACGATATGGGGTTTTTTAAAAAAGGTATCTTAAAATTTCTTGGAGGCCGGCAGCGCATTGGTAACAAGTCTGGTGTTGTAATTAATGTCCGTAGGCGATTGTAACCGCTTTGCATCAGCTGGCCGTAAAGCCGAATTTACATTACGAAACTAGTGGCATGAAAATAGTTCCGTGACATTAATTTTATGAACAATTTCACGTGTAAACGTCAAGTTTTACAATGCATGCATCGATTTCACGACACTGAAACAGTTTCGTGTCGCGCGTGATTTTTGGATAAGACTGTCATGCAACTAATGTCGTCGTATAAACGCGATGCGAAACTAGTGTCGCCACAGCGCCTGCGCTGATAGGACGTGTGCTTTTTAGTCTTGGTAAGGGTGGAAAATGTCAGACCAACGTTGGACTGCTGATAAAAATATAAAATTTATTAATGAATACCAGCGAACACCAATACACATTTTGCAATGCAATATAAAGCTTTGATGTTGGTGGATCCATGAACACAGACATACTGTGGATTTCATGACACTATTATTTTCAATGAAACTAGTTCCACAGGTACTGCAAATAGTGTCATGAAATTAGTTTCATCATGCATGAAACTAGTTTCGTAATGTAAATTCGGCTTCAGTGTACTTACGCAATAAATAAAAAATCAACGATGGTTTCTCGAAATATGTATCCAAATTTTACTCTAGCGAAGCTGTAAGTACTTTGTGGTATATAAACGACCACTGGTAAACGAATTAGATACAAATAGTCAGGTAAACGAATAAATGATTAATAGGTATAGGTATAAATGGAGGTCATTAGAGCCTAATTGGAGTTTCTTGTAGGAAACCACGTTTTCATACAAACAATGAGTTTCATATCCGCCGATTGTTGGTGTTTATTTAAGTATGATAAATTGGTATAAGTTAACATGCAGAAGTCTTGGCTTTTTAGTCTGACTAAACATTAAATAACCAAAATGTAAAAATTTTAGCTTTTAATTAGAAAAGCTAAAAAATTAAATTATGCGCTTTTCCAAGAGATATTATTAAAAAATCACTAAAATATCGGGGGAAAACTTAGCTACTCGTTGTGTAGAGTATTCTACATGAGAGCTATCCAGTCAATAAAGAAGCTGTAGGCAGAGGAAGGACTGGGCTAGGTATCTTAGGGAAAAAATAATAATTCAAGCGGAAATCATGAAAACAATGTTCACCTATATTACAAAAGTCCATTAAAGTCTAACACTTTTAAAAGCCGATTCTCAATATAAATGTTACGAAATCTATACATATAATAAAATTGTAAAGGTCAAATTTCTGTACAATGAAAAAAAATGCTAAAAACCGAGTCAGGGGGATGTAAGAAGTGAAATAGAACTAATTTAGATTTTTTTCAATTTTTTTGTTTCTCTATTCTATTGTCTGTCTATTTGTACCGGCTAATCTCCGAAACTACTGGACAGATTTACATGAAATTTAGTATGATGGTAGCTTATATCCCTGGTCAACATATGGGATACTTTTGTTCCCGAAAAATTAAAGATTTCCCGTGGGATAGTTAAAAAGCTTTAATTAAAACAGCTTATAACAGACTGAAAGTAATTTCTCTGCAACGTAACATAATAGAAGCGGAGATTTTGACACGGTGTGGTGTCGGTGAGATAGTTTTATCTTATATATATAATATATAAAACTGATAAGTTGTTTGTTTTTTCTTTGTTTGTTTGCTTGAACGCGCTAATCTCAGGAACTACTGGTCTGATTTGAATTTTTTTTTCGAGGAAGGTTATAGGCTATATACCATAACGCTAAGAGCAATAGGAGCGGAGCAACAATGAAGAATGTTTTAAAATCGCAGGATTTTTTTAATTTACTTTTTTTAAAACTATTCGCGAACGAAGTTGCGGGCAGAAGCTAGTAAATTTAATAAAATTCACGTAAATGTAATGAATCATCAGCACAATTGCTATTCAATTTATAAGGCGGATGAAAACTATTATGATAAGATTAGATGTATGGTATTCAGTAAGTATAATTTTATCTAAGAAATATCTACGTCTTGGATACATATGGTTTGCTTATAGTAAATAAAAACAGACGGCCTACGGGTGACGAACTCTGGAGACAAACATAAATAATAATAAAAACAACATCATTAACACGTGGATTAATAAGTCCCGGGACTGACACATGGATTTGCCACCAAAAGTTCCGCATGATTTTTCATGAGTAGCAACCTTCAATATGCATGCATATTCAATAATGCATAAAAAATACATTAAATCAATAAAAACACATTACACACACTACCATGAATTGACACACACGCATATATACTATGTTGTTTATTGTTTAAGTCAAATTAACAGTGTAGTAGCCTTGGCGAAATCTGTGATTATAGCAGTATAATAGTCTTCGACAAAAGAACTTTAATAATGTTCAAACTTATAATTTAAATTAATTGTGGTCGAATTTATAAAAGTGTAGTTTTTTGTTTCTTATAATTTTGTACTACTGGGCCGATTTCAATGCAGTTTTTGCTAAATTATAGCAAATTCCCGAGCTCATAATCTGCGTTACTTTATACCCCAAGAATCCTATGGTAAATTTCGTGGGAGAGCTTACATACAAGTGGCCAGGTCGAAAATGATTAATTGATTTCGATGCGAAATTTTCACTAATCGATAAAATCTTTAGTAAAACAATGTAATTGTATATACCTTTAGTAACATTACTTATCCCGAGCTTTTACGGGAATTTTCGGGATTCATATAAAAATCCGTTATCCTGCTGAAAATAACCTTTGATTTTATATTCAGCAAAATTACAGTAATCTTTGTTATCTTACCAACGAGAACAAATTTTTAGGCAAATACTAGTAAATTATAATACTGTCTAATCCGATTTTGGTTACAGTGACCTATGTATGAAGAAAGCCTTGATTTTTGAGCCGGTCGTTTGTTCATATGGGGCTTATGTAGTCCATTTTAGCTAAGAATGTGAGATCATACTTCAGACAGGGCAAAGTTATGATATATAGGATAGGTAGTAACGGGGACGCAAAGATGTCTCACGCTCAGCAGTCTCACAAGTGAATCGACGACTATAGACGCGGGACTTAAAACTGATGTGAGTGGACTCTCGTTTTGATGTGAAACTCTATAATATAGACATAGGGGTCTTAGGATTTTTCTGTTACGATAAAACGTTACGGCCCCGTGGAGGAGCAGCATAAATTTAGACTAGACATGGTGAGCGGCGTTGTAATTTTAGAGTAGACTATAGATGCGTCTTTTGGTTAGTTTATCGAAATCATAATAAACTTTAGAATGATTTTGTTTTTGAAGTCTATAAGTAACACTTTAAAATGAGTAGTAGTACATATGACTGAATAGAGTCAAATCAAATGATAATCAAAAATAAAGGAAATCATTCATTCATTATCAATTAGTATTTTACTTTTACAATTTCTTCAAAATATAATATATCCGTAACTGAAACTATCCGAAAGTAACGGAAAACCCGAAAGAATTTCATATCCGTAACGGTATCTAAAACCGATATAATATTATTGATATATCCACATCCAGATCCTAAATTTCATATCCATAACATCCCTGGTTCACTAGTGCTGCCAATGTTCTCGTCGTTATCCTCGTTGTATACGAGGAAATTTGCATAATATTAATGATAATTCGTGCGTATAAGGTTTGCCGATGGTCTTCCCGGGGGCTCTTCTAAGTAGTACTAAGAACTAGACGACCGCGGGTCGCGGTTGTGGGAGGGATTGTCATCGGTGGGAGGGATTGTCATCGGCAAACCTCCGCACGACTTATAGGTACTTAGTAGATTTCTTGCTCTGTCTATCAGGGATCAACCAGAAATCAGATAACGATAGTTTACTTAATATTATGCATACAAATTGTATTTATACGATATAGAATATGCAACGTTGACCCCGCTTGTTGCCCTTTCAAGCAAGGGCATTTTGTTATCGTAATGACAGTTGCTGGCTGCATTTTGAATAATATTGTTTTTAATTGGATACATTTAGCGCTTATTTGCTATGCATTTTATTAAATTTCTCAATGCTAATTAAAAACAACTATAATCCGATCTACAAGGCTACTATCAAGCTAGTTTCAACGCAAAATGACCTCTTAACCTCAACACTATCGACCGAAATTACGCTAAGAGCCGATTTTTCAAGAATCAGATAAATGTTATCTTAATTTTTTTATCTATCTCATTTTATTTTTATATTCTCAAGAAAAATTGCTATGATAAAGCCAGACAGGCCGAAACAACAAAATTATAAGTTCACACACAGCTTTTATCATTTGGCAACGGAACTGTATTAAGTATAATATTAATTTGGAATATACAAATGAAATATAAATAAATCATATGACGAAATATAATTCCAAAAACAATCTACTACAAAGGTACCGAATTTCAAGATAATTTTGCATTCGCAACTTTTAAGATTACAAATAACTAAAAAATATCTCTAGATTCCAACTTAATCTTGAGTGGTAAGATAATTATGTGATGTAAACAATGACACAAAATATTGCGTCACTATTGCATTTTAGACGTGTTTTTGATCACGCCTTACTCGCAAGTTGACGGTGAGCGACGTCATAAAAGGAAGTGGAAGTGAAAGTAAGTAAGCCTATAGCTTTAAAGTAAGAATGTCATCAATGCAGGCAACGCATGTCTAGTCACGTGTCTTTCTGTTGCCGAGGTGGGATTGCTTTTGCGCAAGCCCACTAAACAAAAATTTAAGTAAAAACAGCTACACGTATTGTTGGGGAGTTTCTTGCCGTTTCTTCTAAATAGCGATAACACGTTGCGTTAATTAAAAAGTTGAAAAAATGAAAAGTTTTTATGTAACAGTATTTATGACCAGACTAGTTATATGAATCACAATCGTCAACACTCTTCAGAATTATAGAAATTAATATACTCAACATAACATAATATGGCAATAAAGGTGTAATTTTTACAGATTTGAGTCGGTGCGATTCCCGGGTGAAGCAATAGAATTTTCGAAAATCTATGAATGCAGTTTTATTTCTTTTCAAAAATAAAGAAATGTTTCTTTGGAGTAAAATTTGCTATCTCTATTATTTAGAGTACTTTCCCTCCAGGTTTCATTAAAAAATTCCAGTATATATAATATATAAAACTGATCTTTGTTAGTTTGCTTAAACGCGCTAATTTCAGGAACTACTGGTTTGTTTTGAAAAAAAAACAGTGTTAGATAGCCCATTTATCGAGGAAGGTTATAGCATCACGCTAAGAGCAATAGGAGCGGAGCACTAATGAAGAATGTTTCAAAGACGCGGGGTTTTTTTAACTTACTTTTTTTTAACTATTCCACGCGAACGAAGTCGCGGGCAGAAGCTAGTAATATAATAAAACTGCAGAGCTAATGCAGCAAATGCTAACAACCGAGTCAGGGGGATGTAAGAAGTGAAATAGAACGAATTTAAATTTTTTTGTTTCTCTGTTTGTCGGTCTGTTTGTACCGGCTAATCTCCGAAACGACTGGACCGATTAAAGAAAAATTAAAGAGTTCCCGTGGGATAGTTACAAAACCCACCACGCGGACGAAGTCGCGGGCAGAAGGTAGTATTTAACATAAGACTCATCCATACTCTTATAACGAAACTTTTTTTAGCCAACTATCTCGCTTACTTCGCATGGTAGGTAGGAATTGTCGGTTCTGGCTCACACATAAAAAAGTGTATTCTACATACAAAATGTATGGGGGTAATGAGTTTACCAACCGCAAACCGCGTGTTTAATTTGGTAAAAATTGTTGGTTCTAGATTACACATGAAAACGTGGATTCTGTATAGGGGAATGAGTTTACCGGCCGCAAAATGCGATGCAGTTATGTTGGTTTTCCGATGTTTGAGCTGTGCGTGCATAGTGTTTAGTGGGTGTTGATGGGTCTTGGAGGTCTGGTTTCTGGTCGTGATGAATTGTCGGTTCTGGATCACGCATAAACTGGTATATGTGGGGCTCTGGCTGGCATGGATGAGGTATGGGTGTAGAGATGCAGTTATGTTGGTTTTCTCACGAAAAACATGGTTTGAGCTGTTCATGCATAAAGTTCTGGGTGTTGATGGATCTTGGCGGTGTGGTTTCTGATCGCTTTTTTTACAAGATGTAGATTTTACAAATACCTAATATTATAAACATACTCAGTATAACATAATATGTTTTCTATGTGTATGTGTGTTATGTTTTTGTGGATCACCAATACTAATCAGAGCTCTTAAGTTCATATTGAGTCTCATCCGCTCGATTGATTACTTAAACTGAATTGACCTAATCTACTAAATTCTCTTCTAAATTGAAATAAAGAAAGTTCCTATTGGTGAGAAGATAGACAGGTAAAAAATATCTTAGTAGCTGCTTAATGTCGGTTGATTCTTTTATCTACAAAATCCTAATAAAGATCTTTTATGAAATGTGGTTGCTGAAGCATTTGTCTCGTCAACACCCTCTTCAAAATTTTAGAAATCATTATACACCTCGCGCCGTTATAACTCACACAGATCTCGAAAACTCGAAAATCCCCTTAGCGAGGAATCCTTATCAATAAAACCCACATCTCTCGTGACGTCACAACTCTCTCAGATCAGAACCGGCTTGAAAAATAAGTGTTTACCGTAAACTTCCGATCTTGAAAAATAAGTATTTAATATTTTGAACCTCCTTAGAAGATAGCTCGACCAGTACCTTTTTATTTTTCATATTATATCCCCGCAATACTATATGATCCTTATGTTATCATGATCTCGCCGGCTCCTAAGAATTTCATCACTTCCGCTATTTTGAGAGCATAAAAGAGAGCCACCTTGATATTAATATTACCAGTTTTAAATACCTAGACATAACTAAAATTATCTATCCCCTTTGACCGGAAATACATCTAGATAAACTTCGGTCGCGCTCTTATCACTTCCTGAGATGACTAATTCAAATTCAAATTCATTTATTTATATAAACTTATTTCTAGGCCTTATATAATTATATCTAAAACTTATAGTAATAACACATTTTGAATTAAAATTAAGGCTACAATTATTTTTTTTGGCGGCGGTTGCTGCACTAGACTCGAGGTCTGTATCGCGGCACCCAGCACAATTTTATTATAATATAGAAACTTAATTATAATGGAAATATTAATTAATTACTTAACCTAAAACTATGTGTGCGTGCGTGTGTGTGCGTGTGTGTGTGCCTGTGTGTGTGTGTGTGTGTGTTTGTGTTCGTTGTATGTGCCCCTAGTGTTATAGTCGTATTGGTAGTATACATTCTGTGTCGCTGTAATTTAAAGTTTTCAACCATTTACTAACTTGGTGTTTAAACTTTGGTGCTGACATTTCTTTAGCAGAGGGTGTGTTTTGGCATACTTTATTATAAATGGATATATGTTCGTATGGGGGAAGGCGCTTGGCAAAGGATGTATGTATTTTTGTAAGGGTATGCTATAAATTCTACGGGAAGTGAGGTATTGGAAGTTAGGGGCATTTAGATTTTCTTTATGAATTGCTGTGGCTACCT
Source organism: Dendrolimus pini (assembly GCA_949752895.1). Classification (NCBI taxonomy): domain Eukaryota; kingdom Metazoa; phylum Arthropoda; class Insecta; order Lepidoptera; family Lasiocampidae; genus Dendrolimus; species Dendrolimus pini. The sequence goes on along the minus strand of OX457147.1, from coordinate 7,074,139 downwards.
TGCAAATATAGAATTACCTAAAACATTTCATATATACACTACTTATCATTTTTATTGTATGAGTTCTATAATTTTGTTGTCTTTTATATTGTAGGTAAGGTTTTTTAGTACGTGTTATTTGACAAGGTTGTGAATTTTAAAAATGTTATGTACCAAACGTTGATTATGTGATCTTTGTAATAATGTTTTATAATCTAACAGTGAGTTTTAGTTGTTTGTAAACTATGTATAATAATTTTTTTAACTTTATTATTTTTTAAATAAATATTTTTAATCGAATTTACTTTTTCTGCTGCCTGTACTTAGTTTACTGGGTAGAAAACGGAATTATTATTATTATTTTAGACTTTTGGGTAGAAAACGGAATACCCCGGTAGGGGTACTAAATTGTAACAAAATTGTGAAAAGGGTTTGTTACACAATGTCAAACTTCGTCGGAACCCCCCCCCCCCCTAACGTTGACCCCCTGATGTAATTTATGGATAGCCCCTAACGTTGACCCCCTGATGTAATTTATGGATAGCCCCTAATGAAACACTTTGAAACTCATTTCATTTCACGATATTGTTTTACTAGAAAGAGTAAAAAAATTAAAGAGTAAGCTGTTTTCATCCTGGCGCGCAATATGGTTCAGACAGCCTGGTTGTTTAACATGAATTTCAATGTATGAAATTCATGTTAAATTTTAACCTAGGCAAATGAATAAATGGATGGACACAGACTCTCTGGATAAAAAGTTACGCCACATAAGATGTGCGCACGTACAACAGCGCGTCCCCGTTTCTGCGATTATGATACAGGTGACAGCTGATTATGTGAGAAGAGTTACGCGTATCAAAAAAATTATTTGTCGCACTCGGAAAGATTAAAGGACAAATAACCCCTCTTCCTTCACACACCACGAAAATAAAATTGGCGTAAAGCAATAAAACTGTCCGCAGCTTTTTAATTCTTTATTTATTATTTGTTATTATATCACATCTCTATTGAACAAGAAGTATCTGTTGTATAAATCCTAAGTAAACCTACGACGATATTATACACATGTAATTGCTTAAGATTAAAGTCAATAACATTCAATAGATACGTGTAAGTTACGAGGTTTACAATTATAATACAGACACTATAATATGCATGTATCTAGAGGTGGACACAGGGCCGCGCCGCCCCTATGTGCGAAGGCCGCACACAGGCGCCAAGACAACAGGGGCGCCGCCGTCGAAATTATTTTTGTTACACTTACACAACAACATAATTATTCTTTGTAGTGGATTATTGCAGTAATTGGCAAGCGGAATCAAACTGGTTATACCTATTTAGGAAAATGTTATCTAAGTATATATGTTACAGTCATAGTGATTATATAGCTATTATATATAATGACTGGTCATTATATATAATAGCAAAATTGACTAGACAATGTGATAAATTAGTCACTTTATCCGGATATTATTCATAATAGCGGGTCAAAGTTAACCAAAGTATTAAATTAGATATTTTTTAATATTGTAGTATTTAAAGAGTGATACCAAATATTTATACAGATCTCTGTTTTTTAAAAATTTTGTTTTATGGCTAGTGAGCTTTAAATTTACTTTATAAATTAAAGTTAAATAACTTTAAAATAATGTTTATTAACGTAGAATTATTATCTATGACAACGTTATTTTAATTCTTAGGCATATTAAAATATAATTTTGGGTACGGTATAGATATACGGCACATTTATTTATTACTATATAAAATTAATTTTGGGTGCTTATAAAAAAAATAACCACGAAGGCTTAGCCTTCTAACCTATATTAAAAAAGTTCGGATTTATATATATATATATAATATTTAATTATAAATTATACATAATTTTATAATATTTACCTATAGGTATAGGATAATGTAATAAAACAAGTAGGTACTTGTTTTATTACATTATCCAAGTCTTCGAAGATATTATATAAAATTGCTAGTTAATGTGATTAATTCTGTGTCAATATCACTTTATCTAAATTGAGTAGACATTCCGGATTTATTACTTTGGCTGTAACATATATAACTGGAGACCATTTATTTAGGTCAAAATTAACAAATAATAATAAAAATTAGTTGAAACATCAGTTTCGGGGAAAAAAGAGGCGCTTCATACTTTTCGCACTCAGGAGCTGTGTGATGAAAATAGTAAATTGACATCACCAACGTATTACAAAAAATGTAGCTAAAAACTACTAAACTTTGTAGATTTGAGCGGCATAATAGAGGTTGATAACCTATCGTAATTGAATATGTGAGAAACATGAGAGACGCGAGACAACAACATAAGCAAAACTGGAAATATAATAACGATAATATAAACAAGACAAACAAATCGCAACCTATTAAGTAAAACTACTCACTAAAGTGAAGAAATCAGGTAAAACTATCTCAGTAATACAAACAAGATATTAATAAAATTACTTGTGAGAGGTCACTTACAAACACTTTCAAGGCTTCGACACTTTCAAATAATGTTATCGACACTATCAGTTCCACGTGGGGAAGTTCACAACAATTCTACAGGTTAATAATGGAAATAAATGCCACAATACCAGGTTGACGCGCGGTGGTCTCCTTTACCGCGTTAGAACTACCATAAAATGCGCACGCGCACGGCTCAGTCAATCTAACAGAATCAATACTTCAAAGACGATCAATTTATGCGCAATTAGCAGAAATATTTGTTACTGTTGAAATATCCAAGAACTGTTATTTATTTGGTGCGGCCTAGTAGGTACTGGCCACCAAACATAATATTTGAATTCAGAATATAGATGGTCTATTGTTTTTTCTTCTCCTTAAAATTGTCTTATATTATGCACGTGCAATTTTAATTATTATAATACTCACATTACAGTAAAATAATAATATTTAAAGCAGTATTTTATTTTAAACTAGCTTCTGCCCGCGACTTCGTCCGCGTGGTGCGGTTTTTTAAGTATCCCACGGGAGCTCTTTAATTTTTCGGGATTAAAAGTATCCTATATGTTGACCAGGGATATAAGATATAACCATACGAAAGTTCATGTAAATCGGTCCAGTCGTTTCAGAGATTAGGCGGTACAAACAGACAGACAAACAGATAAACAGAGAAACAAAAAATTTGAAAAATATCTAAATTAGTTCTATTTCACTTCTTACATCCCCCTGACTCGGTTTTTAGCATTTTCTTTAATTGTACATAAATTCGACCTCTACGATTTTATTATAAGTATAGATATCCAATTATTTGAAATGCAATATTTGCTCTTCGGAGTATTGCTACCAATGCCTGAATATTTCTACGGAATGCTACAAAAATCTTACAGCTACTCAACTGGCCTCTCTAAGTTGCCCATATTGCCAGAATGTGACAAAGCGTAAAATCATAAATAAAGATAATACTCCCTGTCGCTCTTCATGTGCGCAAGATAGTACTTTGAATGAAACAATGAATGTTTCATTCAGCATTGTTTCCATTGACACACCACAGCACTCAACCAGCGGCACTTACGGAGTCTCTAGCTTGAAAACTGAACCAGTCACCATGGAAAGTATCAGCAAATTACTGGATTCAAAATTATCTTTAAACTCGGCCTTCGTTTCAAACTTGCGTTCAGCGTTGAAAAAGGATATTGAAGACATAGTGGCTGTGGAAGTCGATCATGCATTACAGCAGTTTAAAAATGAACTTACGGCTACGACTGACTTCATTACTGCAGAACAGGTTGATTTGAAAACGGCCATAGAGGATAAAGACAAGCGCATTAAAAACTTAGAATCTGCTCTTTTGAAAACACAATCTGAACTTAGCAAGCTACAGAATCGAACAGCAACAATCGAAAAAATATCTAGGGATTTAAATATAGAAATTCACGAAGTGCCTGAGGGTAGAAATGAGAATGTTTTGACTTTATTTAAGAAACTATGTGATTGCTTGCAAGTGGTCATCTCTGACAATGATATTCGAGCTTGTCGAAGAGTGGCCAAGATGAATTCTACTTCAAATCGTCCCCGAAATATTCTGGTGACGCTATCATCCCCGCGGCTGAGGGATCAGCTACTCTCAGCCACCACTCGTTTTAATAAGTCGTCCACGGAAGGAAAACTTAGTACTACACATTTGGGTATGGGTGGTGAACATCGTAGGATATATTTATGCGAACATTTATCTCCGGAATCTAAAGAATTACACAGTTTAGTTAGAAAATTTTGTAAAGAAAATAAATATAAATTTGTATGGATTCGTTTTGGTCAGATTTATGTGCGTAAGGATGAGCAATGTCCGGCTATTTATGTCAAAAATATAGAGGCACTTAAAAAACTATCATAAATACTTGAATTATTGAAATTTATGTTTTTTTTTAATATTTTGTTTCCTACTCATTTAATTTTTATGGCTACGATTTATTATCAAAATGTTAATAGGATTCGTAGCAAGTTAACACAGTTTTATATAAATGTACTTAATTCAAGCTTCGATATTATCTGCCTGACTGAAACTAATTTAAATAAAAGTATCTTTAATGGTGAAGTTATTGATGACCGCTATAATATATTCAGACGCGATAGAGATGAAACTCATTGTAAAAAGCAAGAAGGTGGTGGTGTTCTAGTAGCCATTCACAAACGATTCCAAGTTATACGTCAAACACATTGGGATAGCCGTATCGAGGATATTTGGATTAGTGTTCAACAAGAGAAAAGTGGCGCTCCTACGCTCAATATTTGTGTCTGTTACCTACCACCAGATATGAATTACAACGACATAGATTATTTTTGTTCCCATTGCCAAAATATTATTTTAAATGAACATCCGGATGATGATTTCTTATTGATTGTAGATTTTAATACACCCGATATAGTATGGCCTTCTGTTTTATCCTCAAATTCTTATCCAATAACTTTATCTGTAACTCCTAATAAAAAATCTATTCGTGTAATAGAATTAGTAACAGCATGTAGTCTTAAACAAGTTAACATGATCACAAATACTAATGAACGTATACTTGATCTTGTTCTTTGTACTTTAGATTCTTTAATTGTCAGTGAGACAAGAGAATTAAGTCTTTTGGACAGACATCATCCCTCATTATGTGTTAAGATTCCTCATTACAATATCTCTAAGTCCCTAAAGAGGCGAAATTGTAAAAAGTTGAATTTTTCGAAATGTGACTTGAATAAGGTTAGGGATGAATTAAACTCGACAGATTGGTCTAAAATATTAGACCAAGATGACGTCAATATATGCTGTGACAACTTTTATAATGCATTATTTAAAATAATTAACAAATATACGCCAGTAACAAATATTAAACACCACACATATCCGATATGGTACAGCAAGCCCTTAATCAAATGCAACGAAGAAAAAAATAAGTATCACAAACTATTCAAAAAATATAATAATCCCCGTGACTATGATACTTTTTCACTGCTTCGGAAAAGATGCAAGAAATTAGCTGAAATTTGCTACAGTAATTATATCTCTTCTATTGAAAATTCTATTGATAATAATATTAAGATATTTTGGAGCTATGTTAACAACAAGAGATCCCGCAAATCGCATAATTGTATTCCACATACTATGCAGTTTGGCAACACTGTTGTAGCAGACGGATTGGGTATTAGTGAACTTTTTTCTGAATATTTTAGCTCGGTTTACGAAAAAGATAAATTTGATGATATTTTGAATTCTCATTTTGACATGAGCAATTGCAATAGCATTAGCAATACACTGTCGTCTGTTCTACTTAATGAGGACGATGTATTGCTCAAGCTTAAGTTATTGGATGTTAATAAAGGCGCTGGACCTGATCTAATACCCCCTCATTTCGTTAAAAATTGTAGTAAAGAGTTGTCTTCTCCCTTATGCAGTCTCTTCAACAAATCTCTTATTAGTGGCGTGTTTCCTAAGTTTTGGAAAACTGCATATATAATTCATTCACAACATTCACAAAGGTGGTGACAAATCCAAATGCGAGAATTACAGACCTATAAGCATCTTATCGTGTTTTGCAAAAATTTTTGAATCGTTAGTGTATGTATATCTGTATAACCATTTTAAACCTATAATTTCCGTCAATCAGCACGGTTTTGTAAAAAATAAATCTACAGTTAGTAACCTACTAGTTTATAAAAATTTTCTCTGCAAGTCCTTTGCTATTGGAGGACAGGTCGATGCTGTTTATACAGATTTTTCAAAGGCTTTTGATAAAGTCAACCATCGTTTACTATGTTATAAATTGGCAGAATATGGCGTACATGGTAATTTGTATAGATGTATTTCCTCTTACCTCATCAATAGAAGTCAGTTGGTCGCTTTAAAAGGTTACTTATCCACACCTTTTACTGTAACTTCAGGCGTGCCACAGGGGTCCCTTCTCGGACCCTTGCTTTTCACAATTTTTGTAAATGATTTAACGGAACATCTGGCATGTAATCATCTGCTATACGCAGATGACTTGAAAATTTTTCACAAAATTTCTAGTCCAACTGACTGTGCCCTACTTCAACAAGACTTACACACTTTATCTAAATGGTGTGATTCAAATCATATGTATTTAAATATCAATAAGTGTTTTGTGATTTCCTTTACAAATAAGCGTCATAAAATTATTAATAATTATTTCTTAAACAATTGTATATTAACTAGATCCTGTACTGCTAAAGATTTAGGTGTAGGATTTGATGATAAGCTTTCGTTTCGCGCGCACTACCAATATATAACCGCTAGAGCTAACCAGCTTTTAGGCTTTATTCTCAGGTCAACTAAGGAATTTAAAACTTCTCGTTCTGTATTGTATCTATTTTTTTCACTTGTAAGAAGTTTATTGGAATATGCGACGCCTGTTTGGTCCCCGTTTTATGGTGTTCATATAGATGAGATTGAAAGAGTACAGAAAAAGTGTCTTAGAATTCTAACATATAGGCTTAAGGCCGGACGTAATAAACTTAACTATGAAGACAGGCTAGCTGTCTTTCAAATTAAATCATTATCATTCCGCCGCAAATATTTTAACTTAATCTATTTATATAAAATTATACACTCGATAATAGACTGTCCTGATTTAATTTCTCAAATATCTTTCAACATAAGATTTACTGCCCGAAGATCACACAGTACTAATATTTTCGCTTTAGAAGTCCATAAAAACAATATATCTTACTTCAATCCCATTGTCAGAATGGCTCGTTATTACAATGAGGTGGCAGGTAACAGTAAAGATATTGATATATTCGAACCAAATTTCAATAAATATTGTAAAATTTTAAAAAATATCCTCGACGACTCTTAGTATATTTATAAAACAGATAATAGTAATACAGACAACAGTAATAGTAGTTATAATCCATTTAAGATAAACTTGTCAACAAACACTCATAATATTTAGTTATAAGTAAGTCAGTCTATTTATAGTATTTTATGTATGCACTTATTTGTGGATTGCAATCCAGATTGTTGTTTATATTTTAGTTTAGTATGGTTTTGTAATGATTGTAATTTGTTCAGTGCATAAATAAATTAAAAAAAAAAAAAAAAAAGAGATAGATTATTTTATTTGTACAAAATACAAAGTTACACCAATTGACATGTGTTATCCTAAATAATATTATAAATGAGAATGTTTGTTTGTTACACTTTCACGGCGTAACTACTTGAGTAGGTAAATTTTGGGACGATCGGGTGACCGATTTTAGCTTAAATTTCGTCAGGGGTATAGAAAAGGACATGGATACCTTACACTCATAGATTTTTTTGACTACTAATATTTAAAGTATAATAATTTAATATGAATGATTCTTGTTGAATATTGCGACTACCATAAATAAAACGAAAGATGTAGATATGTAAGTTAGTACAAAAAGTACAATATTCGAGGTAAACTGCAATTTACGTATTAGTTGCAAAAATAACAAATATCTCTTTTGGAAAGAAAATTCTAAAGCTTTTTAGTTAATTTCGAGAAGTTGGCCATACCCAACCTGTTGGCCATACCCAACCTGTTGGCCATACCCAACCTGTTGGCCATACCCAACCTGTTGGCCATACACAAATACTGAATAAACATGTCTATGCCATTTGATTTATATATTTTTGAAGTCAAATCTTTTGTTTACCACTTTTTTTATTACTTACTAGTTCACAACTAAGTAAGACATACTAAGCAAATGTTAGTGTCACGTAAAAGTTAGGAGCTATTACATCTTGAAATCCCGTCAACTTAATATCAGTAACAAATCCGTCTGTCATCAATCAATATTGATCGTCTTAAGTGACAACATCAACGTAGCTCTCCATCACGTACTGCGATCCCCTAGCGCGCCGTGTTCAAGGCTATCAAGTCACAATTCATGATCATGAATCTACTGAATGTGAATGCCAACTCAACGCTGTAGTAGTCAATAGTCATGCCCATTGAGCATTACGTCTAATCCGGCTTTTTGGGAGAACCAATATTTTCTAGTTAATGAGGAAAATATTTGGGAAATAATAATAGTCTGTACGCAAATTAGGCACAGTCATAACTTGCATTAAAGCGTTAATGGGTTCAAGGAAAATCTATCAATTTCTGTTGGTTCATGTCGAGATTAACAATTTTAAATGTCGTAACGAATAAACCTAAATTTTTCAAAAAGCAAATAAAACTACTTTTTAAGGTCTACGGAACCATTTGGCAGAATAAAAAACTGGAGAGGTGTCAAGGGACACCCGGATGGAACGAAGTTCCTATCGATTAATTAGTGAAGGAATTGTAATAAAATTTTATTTTTTTAACTTATAAAAATATAATGTAATGTACACTTAATCAGTAGGCTCAAATTTAGTAATAATTGGCTTGTGGTAAGTGAAGTAGGAAACATATGTTTGGGATTCTATTTTATTTAAATGTCTTGAAAAAACTGCATCGTTGGTAGTATTATATTTTGTTGTTGATTCTAGTGGATTATTGTTTATTCTTAAATCAAATTCTTCCTCTAGAAACTGTAGCAATGGTTTTGATTTTTCATTACTGAAGTTGATGTTAAAATCACCGGCCAAAATGAGTGGTATCCTATGTTCATTCTCGGCATCGAAAATATATATATACTGAGGGGTTCAGTCAAATCGGCCCAGTAGTTTTTCCGTGAAAACGGAACAGACAGACAAAGTGCATATATATATATACTTACTATAGTTTACCCCGCGGCTAGAGCCGCGGGTCAAACTCTAGTGCGTACCTCTTGTTTAAACAGCCGGCGTTAAAACAGGTTAAATTGTTTTATATTTTTATATTGATGCTAATTGCCCTCATAAGATTTACTTTTTTTAAATTTATTTATATCGCAAACTATCCCATCTCCCGGAATGAAAAGTATCTATGTCCATTTTCGGTATTCAGTCAGACAGATCGAGTTACTATCGCACTTTTTTCTATAGATTATGAATTTTGATATCTATAAACTTGAGAAACGATTAGTCTCTCACTCAAACTTTCATCTATTTTAGTTTTATTTTTGCGTTTGTCATTATGACCAAAATGGTCAAAATGACCGAATTGGCCAAAACGACCGATATGGCCAAAATGACCAAAAAGGCTAAAATGGCCAAAATGACCAAAAAAGCCAAAATTACTAAAATAGCAAAAATGACCAAAAAGGCCAAAATGATCAAAATGGTGAAAATGACCAAAAAGGCCGGAATGACCGACATGGCCAAAATGACGGAATAGACAAAAACGACCAAAAAGGCCAAAAAAGCCAAAAAGGCCAAAATAATCAAAATGACAAAAAAGGCCAAAATGACCAAAGAGACCACAGTGACCGACCGAATACGCAAAAACGACCAAAAAGGCCAAAATAGTCAAAAAGACCAAAATGACCGACATAGCCAAAATGACCAAAAAGGCCACAATGACCGACATGGCCAAAATGAGGGAATAGGCAAAAACTACCAAAAAGGACAAAATGACCAAAAAGGCCAAAATGATCAAAATGGTCAAAACGACCAAAAAGGCCGAAATGACCGACATGGCCAAAATGACCAAAAAGGCCAGTGACCGACATGGCCAAAATGATGGAATAGGCAAAAACGACCAAAAAGGCCAAAATGACCAAAAAGGCCAGTGACCGACATGGTCAAAATTACCAAAAAGGCCAAAATGACCGACATGGCCAAAAAGGCCACAGTGACCGACATGGCCAAAATGACGGAATAGACAAAAACGACCAAAAAGGCCAAAATAATCAAAATGACAAAAAAGGCCAAAATGACCAAAGAGACCACAGTGACCGACCGAATACGCAAAAACGACCAAAAAGGCCAAAATAGTCAAAAAGACCAAAATGACCGACATGGCCAAAATGACGGAATAGGCAAAAACTACCAAAAAGGACAAAATGACCAAAAAGGCCAAAATGATCAAAATGGTCAAAACGACCAAAAAGGCCGAAATGACCGACATGGCCAAAATGACCAAAAAGGCCAGTGACCGACATGGCCAAAATGACGGAATAGGCAAAAACGACCAAAAAGGCCAAAATGACCAAAAAGGCCAAAATGACCAAAAAGGCCAGTGACCGACATGGTCAAAATGACCAAAAAGGCCAAAATGACCGACATGGCCAAAATGACCAAAAAAGCCACAGTGACCGACATGGTCAAAATGACCAAAAAGGCCAATATGACCAAAATAACCAACATAGCCAAAATGATCGAAAAGGCCAAAGTGACCGACATGGCCAAAATGAGTAAAAAGGCTAAAATAGCCAAAATGACCAAAAAGGCCAAAATTACCGAAAAAGCCAAAATGAAAAGTATCCATTGTCCACCCTCGGTATTTAATTTACATACGTACCGAATTTCAGCCAAATCGGCCCATTAGTTCTTCCGTAAAAGCATAACAAACAGAAAGACAAATATATTTTTATCCCGGAAACTCGAATTTTTCGAGATAAAAAGTATCCTATGTTCATTCTCAGCATCGAAAAATATATATATATATATATATATATATATATATATATATATACTGAATTTCATCCAAATCGGTCCAGTAGTTTTTACGAGAAAACGGAACAGACAGACAGAGTTACTTTCGCATTTATAATATTAATATCGCCCACTTCGACCACACCGACCAAATGCACCAAAATGACAAAAATGGCAAATCACAAAAAAGTGTTGTTACAACATTTGATGTGTCGTTACAACTTTTTTGGTCTTAAAATTTTCCGTCTAGCCCCCTTTTGCCATTCGTACCGCGCGATAAGGAACTTCGTTCCAATAAAACGGAACACTTATGAAATCATCATGACTGTACAAATTCTTTTTCGCCGATCGTTTGACTTGATACAGAATAAAAATAAAAACTTCGTTTAAAAAAACCGACTTCAAAAACTAAAATGTATAAAATAACTTATTTCTAAAGCTATTATTATTAATATATATTATCTAAAACATCTTAAAGTCGGTGCTTAGGAATTTTCAAAATATAGTAATTTTTATGTTTTACATATCCCAGACCCCCAGTACCACTAACAGTTCACCCCAATAGCCCGGTGCTTTTTGTCCTCATTTTCCACAATAGTCCTACACTGGCCGGGGGGTTGTCCTTGGGTGCATTATTATATGGTGTAGACAGGGATAATCGCCGGTCAGTGTCGCCACATTTACATTAAATTTGTTAAAGGGCCTCTACGTGTTGGTCTTTCCATGGCCCCGTGCAAGCCCTCCAAAAGTCCGGGCCATTTTTATGGCCCGTGGTCTTCCAAGACATACAAGATAAGCTTTAGAAATAAGTTATTTTATACATTTTAGTTTTTGAAGTCGGTTTTTTTAAACGAAGTTTTTATTTTTATTTGTTACTTTTTAGTGTCTAGCTATGTATGGGTGGACCTACGAATGGTGCCGCGCTTCTTAAAAAATATAGGTCCCAAGAAACGGGAACAATAAAATGTTCGTAAAATGAAAACTACTGGGCCAAACCATGTCAATTTTTTAGGGGACCACATGGCAGCTATTCCGCGTCGAACAAAAAAGAATCACGTAAATCGAATCATAAATCTCAGAGTAATTGGTGTACATATGAAACGAAAAGGATTTTTTTTTCATAAAAAATGTTCATAAAATGAAAACTACTGGGCCAAACTATGTAAAATTTTTAGGGGACCAATTGGAAGCTATTCCGCGTCGAAAAAAAAAGAATCACGTAAATCGGATCATAAATCACGGAGTAATCGGCGAACATACATAAAAAAAGGAACAAAAAAAAAGATCCCGACGAATTGAGAACTTCCTCCTTTTTTCGAAGTCGGTTAAAAAGTATAGAAATTTTAATTTTAATTCGAAGATAAATATTGTTACATGCCGTCAAAGAAATGCGCACACCTGCCTGTCGTAAAAACGCAGTTTATTACTTTTCCTGCATTCGGAGTTCTTTTGTATATTTCGTGTTTTAAATTGCAATTAAGAAAAACATCCTATTGTTATCGTACTGGTTTCATGGCCGTCATTAGTGTCGAACTAATCCTTGTTGTTATTGCATTGCGTCGAAGCTTGCCAGGTGCGCGGATTAACTCAGTGAACGCGGTCCTTTGATGTATTGTACAGTTTAGTATAAAACCATGCCCGGACGGAGGGGTGGGGAGACAAGCGACGACTACGATACGAATAAGACGTATATTCGATGAGCGATATAGTGACGGACTTTGCGCGTGTTATTGAATCGTGCAGTTTGAACTGGCTGTGTCCAGTCATACTTGTGCCTGTTTTATACGTGTTTGTATAGTTCTAATAAACTCTACAGTAATTCCAATGGCGTTTTAGTTCGAATCCTGTGTAGCTCGAAACAATATATTATTGGACTTGGAGTTTTCCGCCCGGCTAAGCCGCTTGAAAGACCGTAGGTAGTTAGCTCTATGTTACTCACATAAAAACTAAATTAGGTTTTTTGTATATACCTAAAACTTTACTGTGTCTTGTTCTATTCACTACAATAACAAAGAAACTATGCCATATAGTCTAAACAGCTGCCCAGCAAAACATAGAGATGAGTCGAAACCAACCTGATTTGAAGTAATACAATGTATGACTTGTTTCCTATGACAATGTATTTGTTAATAAATTGCGAAAACGCGATTTCAACGTCATCTATTTAGCTAATCTGTCTATTCTATTGGATTATATAATATTTCATTTATGATATATAAAAATTTGATATATCCACCGTCCCAACACCCACTTCTTTGTGGTCCTTTGAGCCGGGTTTGAAACAGCAGTGTACTGTGAAGTTGCAGGTTTCGGCACATTACTACACTTATTTCAAAACTGGAAGGTGGAACATGCTAAAAAAAGAAGGTTATAAGGGTTTCACTTGGCAAATGAGTGAAAAGTCAGGTGAACGGATGGCTCTCTCCTAGACATGTTACGAATCATAAGGAGGTTCTTGCCTTTGAAGCCCTACCAGCGGTAGCTTGGACCTTGGCCTGAAGTCCAGTATGTTACATTTGTTTTTGGTTCTATATGCATGTACTAAATACAAAAGGCTATATTATAGCCTTAAATTTGAGATGAGCGTTGTTTTTCAATATTTGTCACTAAATCAAATCCCAGCAAAGGCCTCCACTAGCTCATGCCAATGCTGCTTGTTAAATACGAATAAAAGAGCCTTAATATATGTTGAATATTAAGAATTGCCAAAAATGCAATGTTAAATCTATAATATTATAAATTTCTAAACATGAAAAAGAAAACCAACTGGAATACACTATACAAATAAACCATGGAGAACATGATGGTATGTTTTTTAGATTTCTTGTCTCTTTGTTCGAGTTTCACGTAAAAACTACTGGGCCATTTTTAATGCGGTTTTTGCTGATCGACAGCACTTAAAATCTTCGCTACTTTTTATCTCGGGTATCACGCGGGAATATTCCCGGGAGCAGTTTGAAGTTGTTCAGGTGCATAAAAATTAGCTTACTCCAACACAATTTACACTAAAACAATAGCTTACATTCTTTTTTAAATGCTGCAATACTTAGCATCCTGGAAAACCCATGGGAATTTCCCCGTGAGTAATTTAAAGTGGTAAGTAGAGATAACAATGAGTTGATTTGGAGCCAATTGATATTTAAAGAATAGCTTATGTTCTTTTTCAAGTGATGCCATGCTATATATTCCAGGAATCCTAATTTTGAAACCACATGATATTATTAGAACTTGCTTGATATGTCAGTTTCTATGTTTATTAGACATCTATAGTAGAACAGATGGAGTTATGAACTTATCAATGCTTTTAGTAATATTACTTATCCTGGGTTTTGATGGAACTCTTTGGGACTCATATATTTTCATTCTTAAAATTCCTTGCCCTGCTAGAAACACCCATTAATTTTAAATATTGGAAAAATAACTGTAATCTATGTTACTTGTCAAATGTGGACAAAGTTGCAGGCAAATGCTAGTAATAAGAAAAAATAATACCTACAGACTAAAGAATTTATATCAAATTTCTTCAAATAAAAGTTAATATTGAGTGTCTGTAAATGTATTATTTGAGTAGATTCTTGTTACCCCACTATAATTTCTTTTTTAAATTTAATAAAATACTCAATTAATATTTGAAATGATGTGTTAACATTCTTAACTAATTTCTATTCTAAACCTTGTAGAAAGCTGTAATTTTATATATTATATATAAAATTCTTGTCACAGTGTTAGTTACCATACTCCTCCGAAATGGCTAGACCGATTCTCATGAAATTTTGTGTGCATATTGTGTAGGTCTGAGAATCGGACAACATCTATTTTTCATCCCCCTAAATGTTAAGGGTAGTCCACCCCTAATTTTTTTTTAATTTTTAGATATTTTTTATTATTTTTATTATACAGCATTAAAAAATACATACGACCCTAAATTTTCAACCCTCTATGATCCCCCTATTGTTTAATAGTGATATTAGTATTTTTACAGTTTTCTACTGGGATGATTTAGATTTTAATTTGACCCAGGTAGATGGCGCTGCAATCGGGTACCAGAATTTAGGTGTTCTTTTTGTTGTTGTATGTGTTGAGAAATGACGCTGGGCCTGATTTTGATGAAATTGTTTGTTTGTTCAAGTGGATTTGAGACTAGTTTAGATTAACATTTGGTCCTGGTAGATGACGCTGGAATCGGGTTCTAGATTTTTATTTTTTAAAGGCAGGGCAATGTCTGCCGGGTACAGCTAGTATTATTATAATAGTATACACACATGCTTGCTCAAAGCAGATTAAGTTCCACATATAAGCTCTTGACATGCCCATTTTCTTTAAAAAAATGTGTGTGTACTAGTGTACACACATAAGAAGTGAAACTTCATTCACGAAATTATTTCATTTTACCTTATAATTCCTTCATTCGAATCGACCGTGGTAGGGGCAAGAAAAATGTGACGCATAACCAAAAAATGTGATGGTAACATTTTTCCCCACCCCAATAAAGAAGTTTTACTTCAAAAATCCTCGTTATTAACATGTAGTAATTTTTATAAAACACGCACATTAACATTATTATAAATTAATATTCAAATCAAGAATAAATCTGTTTACTACTTAATTTTGCAGTAAAAATTAATTTGTTAAGTCAAGAAAACCAAATGAAATTAGATATACGGGTGTGATTTACATATATGTCCCCGGAATCATAAGTAATGAGGGAGAGGGGCGTGGGGGGGAGGAAAACTTACCCCTTGTGGAACTCCTATGTGGCGGAAATGTATAGTTCCTGAGTTATTAATTTTTTTGTCAATCTAACCTCACTTCTGTTTTTCACTTATATATAAGATAAATAGTGAATGGTTACAGTCGGTTCTGGCACTCGCCGGCCGCTGCCGCGGCACGCTCGATTCGCTCGCTCGGCTCGTGCGCTTTGGTCTACACAAAACCTAACCTAACCGACTGTTTAAAACTCCACACATTTAAATTTTCAGATACATACAGTCTCCTATTTAAATAAATCCCGTCCTCTTAAAAATGTACACTTTCCGGTGCACAAAAAAACGTCTCGGCGACAAAATTACCAGATCATTGTCGTGAATTTTAAACTTCGATAATTAATTGAATATGTATTTTTTCCACTTAAAACCAATTTCAGTTGTTATAAATAAGTCTTAAATATATTCCTAAACACATTAACCATTAAAATCATCCAGGAAATCAAACGGGAATCTATATGTAAACCCAACCCAGATATACTTCAGAAGAAAAATCTTTTTTAAAATGCATGTGATGAAATTTTCCCACACCAAAAGTTTGTTATACATTGGCCTACAAATGTAGTGTACTCTGCCAAGTGTAACCACATGACTGCTTGAAGGTTAAATTACACAATGTGCCTACGGCTTAATAAGTAGAAAAGTTTTAAAAACTATTTCGTGTATTACTACTATTTACTACACAAATAGGAGGGGGACATACGAAAGTCATGGGTTATGTAAATCGCTAAGATAACATATTTTTACGTTAGGGTAATATGTATATGTATTTTAAAACAATGAAAAAAGGTCTTAAGATGCATTATTAATTGCTTCTCTCTACTAAACTACAAATTAACTGTTAAAAAGCAAATAAAGTTTTATTATGTGTTCTATGAAGTGGAAATGAAATTGGAATACATAATAATATGATAAGGAAATACTCACAGGAGTTTAACTAGCAAACGGAAATGTTTTAACAATCCACATGAAACTTAGTATATTTATTATTCAAATAATTTAAAACTTAGTTATATTCGTAAACTTTCGTTCACAAACTAGGTAGTAGGTTGTACTGTTAAGGTACTTTTGTGCTTTTTTTTTAAATAATATTTATGGCTTGGCAACTAGGCCTTTAAGCCAGCTTTTGTGCCTTTTATAATAGTCAGTGTTGCCAACAAGCATGGAAATGATTGCTACTTTTAATTCATTTTCATTGGATGAAATTAAAAAACAAAAAAAAAAACAAAGTGATTTCACATGTGAAATTTCACCGGCAATGATTTTTGAAGCTTAAAATTACCACAGCGTCACACGTTCCGTATCCTATTAAAAATGAAATATGAATTATAATTTATAATCACTACGCATGCTACTTTCGAATCGAATGACTGACCTGTGACCTGCGATAACAATGAAATTTCATTTCATTTCCTACACAACAGATTTTGAGATTATTCCAAGGAAAATAATACTTTACAGTCCTTAATTTAAAATGTATTTTTTAATACTCTCATAAGATATTCAAGGTCCCGTATAGTACTTAAACGGAGCACCGATGGCGCTACGCTCTTCATACTACTTCATAGTCGTACACTTACCGACTTAGCGGCGATGAATCAGCAAAATATAGTTTATTCTTTCTATCACGTCCGCTCATTCGTCCCTACTCGCTCGCTCTCGCGATTTCATTACCTGTAACATTTCACAGACCAAATGAAGAGAGGTAGCAGATGCGATGTATGAAATTGCATTTCATATGAAATTTCACATGCTACTTGTGAAATGTTCCATGCCTAGTTGCCAACAGCGTTGCCAGATGACCATGTCAATTAATGCCCAAAATTTTTTCAAAAACCCCAAAATAAGCTTTTTGAGAAAAAAACCCCAAAATAGTTTTTACTTATTTTAAAGGAGAAAGAAAAAAGCAAAACCACCGTCGTAGCGGTAACGTCACTAATGACGTCATCATTTTCGCTCACAGGACGCTCACGACGACCTGTGGGTCGAATAACCGTTCTACTTGAGCTTACAATTGTGACGCTAGCAAATAAGTAGAATGGGAAAAACCGCGGTTGTGAAAGTGGTCGTTGTGAGTCTCTAACGGAAAGTAGGCCTATAGGATACGACGTATACGAGTAGAGACGGCATAATAAATAAATAACGTAAATGAACGAACGAATGAATTGAATTATTAAAATGAACTATTGAATTGAAGTATGATTTACTAGTAAAATATAATCCTAAGATTAAGAATAGAATAGAATAGAATATACTTTATTGCATAACATTCAGATACAATTTAAGAAGTTTAACTACAGAAGACAATAGGCGGTCTTATCACTAAAAGCAATTTCTTCCAGATAACCTTAGGATGGATTAGAGAAAATTGTGTGACATGTGGGTTTTGCAATATAAATAGAATGAAAAAGTATATAAATAATAATATAAGTAATAATACTGTATTATAACTTAGATATAATAATTGTGGTGAGGAGAATTCTGTTTGTAGATGAATTACTGGTACTTAAAAAATCTCAAAAATTTCTCTCAACAAAATTTTTCCCCCGAATGTCCCCCCAAAGAATCTTTACCCCCGAATTTCCCTCCAACGTCGAAAAAGATCCCCGAATTTGCAGGGATCCGTCCCATCTGGCAGCACTGATCACCTTTCAGTTCCCGCCAAAAACTCCTGTCAAGTGTTAATACCGTTCTACAAATAAGGATTACATCGCTTACAAAAATATCGATGTATTGATATTTTAAGATATTTCCTTGTTTACGGCTGATTTTTCCCAAAAATCCTGATTTAATTAATATTTTGAACGTAATTAAAACTTTCAATAATACAAGAAGATGATATATCAGTATATTTTTTGACATAATTCGAAATAGCCGACTAAGCATATCCAATAATACTTCATAAGTTTTCTGTAATGGTATACAATAAACT
Organism: Dendrolimus pini; assembly: GCA_949752895.1. NCBI lineage: Eukaryota > Metazoa > Arthropoda > Insecta > Lepidoptera > Lasiocampidae > Dendrolimus > Dendrolimus pini. The sequence continues at coordinate 7,055,466 of OX457147.1, read as the reverse complement.
GTTATTCGTCTATCTATTGCTAAGATTTAGAGATCTGCCTAAAGAGACCCTACACGACTATACGTACACGGAAAAATAATTTGACCATCAATTATATAATATGTGATAGTCACTCTTGATCTTTATGTTTTTCTAATTTTACTAAAGCATGTTATAGATTACTTCTTTCTATTCAATTTTATCTATATAAACTTAGCAGTCGTTACATGGATAAACTGACAAAGAGACGGATGGACAATTTGGTTCCATATTTGTCAATACAAACGACAAAAATATTAATTTATATATCGAACTAGCTGTCCCGGTAGACGTTGTCCTGCCCTGAAGATATAAAATTTAGAACCCGATTGCAGCGCCATCTAAATGGTCCATTAAGATGTAAGCTATCCTATCTTTCAAGTTGGATCAAACTGCACACGGTGTGCAAATTTGATTAAAATTAGTTAAGTAGTTTAGGAGTCCATCGCGGACAAACAACGTGACACGTAATTTGTATATATTAAGATTTGTTTCGAATAAAAATTATTATATTTTATATTAATTGAGGGAAAATAAAACAGAGTTATATATTTTTTGATCTTACATAGTTCATAAAATATTATTAATAAAACACCGTTGTTAATATATCGCTTATAAAACATCGTTCTCAAAGAACAATATCTCTTCGATGTTATGAATAGCAATATCGATATCAAGAATATGATATATATTTTTTTTTTAGAACTTATCGATATTTTCATGATGCCACTTCATACGTAGTCAGTGTTGCCAGATGGGGGGATAACCTGCAAATTCGGGGATTTTTTGACGTCTGGGGGGAGATTTGGGGTTAAGATTCTTTGGGGGGACTTCGGGGGGAAATATTTTGTTTTGAGAAATTTTGGAGAGATATTTTAAGTATCAATAATTCATCTACAAACACAATTCTCATCACTACAATTATTATATCCAAGTCACAATACGGTGTTATTACTTTATCTTAGAATTATACTCTACTAGTGAATCATACTTCAATTCAATAGTTCATTTTAATAATCCAATTAATCCGTTCGTTCATTTACGTTATTTATTTATTATGCCGTCTCTACTCGTATGCGTCGTATCCCATAGGCTACTTTCCGTTAGAGACTGACAATGATCACGTTCACAACTGCGGTTTTTCCCGTTTCACTTATTTGCTGGCGTCACAATCGGAAACTCAAGTGGAATGTTTATTTAACGCACCTATTGACACGGGTCGTTGTGAGCGCCCCGTGAGGGAAAATGATGACGTCATTAGTGACGTTTTCGCTACGACGGTGGTTTTGCTTTTTTCTTTCTCCTTTAAAATAAGTAAAAACTATTTTGGGGATTTTTATCAAAAAGCTTATTTTAAGGGATTTTTGAAAAAAATTGGGGATTAATTGTCATGGTCATCTGGCAACGCTGTACGTAGTATCCATTATTTTATTATTTATTATATTTATGACTTGGCAACTAGACCTTTAAGCCAGATCTTAGTTTATAATATACATTTAGTTTCTTCATTTTCTTAAGCCTATGTGTAGCACAGCTGAACTGTAGGCAATCAGCTAGTGCCATTCAACGGAGTTCTTGTGACAACTCAAAAGGCCACATTTGACTATACAGTTCACATTTCTCACAAAACACATAATCACTACTCAAAAACTATCAATATCCTACAACTATTGTTCATTTTAGAGTAATTTTACACATTTTTAGAAAATAAAACTGCACAGCACAACATCACCTTTCAGTTCCCGCCAAAAACTCCCGTAGTATCCATAATCTATTAGTCCACAGAGTACATTGAATATATGGAGATATTAGTCTGTGGCCACTTCTCTTGATGATTGATGACAAAATTCCAATGAATGTTGCTAAAACAGCTGTGTTCGCTTAATACAAGTATTTTTTATAGTTTCCCCATTAAAATATGACTTTTACGTCATAGGACCGTGTATGATTGCAATTAGTGTGGTTCGGCGTAGTTGAACACGCGTGAATTGTTTATACGCTTATTTCATTTTTGTTGTGAGACGCAGTTGATAATGTCTGGTGAAAAGGTAGTGTCAGGAGGACAGGCAACCAACGATGGGAGTTCACAGGCTTTACAACCCACTGATGATTCAAATGCTAAATCCTGTTGGGTTTGTTTTGCCACAGAGGCTGATGACAGACTTGCAGCTTGGGTGCAACCGTGCAAATGTATTGGAACAACAAAATGGGTAAGTAACTTAGAAAATGCCTAGTGTCTTATTATTATTTCAACTGTTACTATAGTAAATGAGTGAAAGTGTGTATATAAGTCAGGCTGCGCTAGCTAGCAGCTAATTATTAAAACTAAATTAATTAATTACTGAATCTAAATTTTGAGATTAAAAATAAAGATAACAGTCTAAACACGAAAAATTTGTGATTGTTGTGAAAGGTAGGTTAAATTTACCCTGGAGATTTATTTCATACTCATTAGTATTTGCTGTATTATTAACATTGAGAACTTTTGTGAAATTTAATATGCAGATGTGAACACATTTTATGATAAACAGCCCACATCTTCAATTCAAGATTTGTGAGTTTCACAACATTAATTATGTTAATATGCAGATTTCACTACAAATTTGACTTCACAATGTAACAATATGTTGGAAAAAGGGATGCATGCTACCCTAAGATCTGTTAGCTGTGTAATTACAACATCCCTATTAATATTATAAATGTGAAAATAACTTTGTCTGTCTATTAAGCTTTCATGGGAAAATAATTAGACTGATATGCTTGAAAATTGATATATATATATATATATATATATATATATATATATATATATATATATCTTCTAATATATAAAATTCTCGTGTCACAGCGTTTGTAACAAAACTCTCCAAGGACTGACCAGTTCTTATGAAATTTTGTGTGTATATTTGGTAGGTCTGAGAAAAGTATGTGAGTTATTGTTCATATCCCTAAGTGATAAGGGTGGTCCACCTCAAAAAACATTATTTATGTTTTGTCCAAAAACAATATGATTCAGCATTAAAAAATACATACAACTCTATTAAAAAATAGGGCTTGGTGTTAGAAGGGTTTTACCCTCCTAACACCAACCCCTATTTTTTTTATAACGAAATCAGTACTTTAATAATTTTCTACTCTCTGTTTGTTTGTCTGAATACAGAAAATGAACATACATACATTTTATCCCGGGAGGTGGGATAGTATGCAATTATAAAATGAAGAAAATCTAATAATGTATATATTATAATAGATTAATGGATATAGACATAAAAAGAGAAAAAATCTAGTGAACTTTGTGTTTCACATGAATGTTCCATACTCAAATTCTCAAGTTTAGCAGGAAATCTAAACCATGCAACTAGAGAAAGTTGTCACTTTATGATATAATTCACTCTAAAAATCTTGACAACCAAAGATAATTCTGTATTTCCATGAATATACAGTAAAAGCTCTTTATTCGCAGGTTATATGTTCCAATTGGAATGGTAATTTATATGGGATTATAGGGGGGGGGGGGGGGGGGGATACATTCCTAGGTGACAAAAAAAAAAACAAATTTCATTGAAGTTTTTAAACATTTTGATTAATTATCTTGAAGATATTTGTAATTTTCTCTTGCTTGGCAGTTTTTAAGAGCTCCTTCTATTTAGACTGATACACAGCAGTCGCATTAGCAATTTGTGTCTTCAAAATAAGACTTCTTCCATAGGCAGATCAATGTTCATAAAGAAATCCCAAAGCTCATTTGCCATTATTAACCCTTCACTAAGATTTTTCAAATTAATCATTCTGTTTGTTTACATTCCCAAAAACACCAGTTGCATGGAAGGGCTTATGTCAAAGTCCTCAGCAATATCATTTAACAACATACTTTAGGCAACATTGTAATAAGATCTATTTTACTTTTTTTTATTAGTCCATTTGACGGCATTTACAAAGGATATTGGGTTGGATACCTATTGGAATCCTTTTATTATTATGTATGTACTTATTAGATCCTAGAATAAAGAAATTTTTAGCTGCCTATATAGAAATTGGGTCTCACATTTTTTAAATCTGCGAATGAAGGAAGCATGGAAGCGTGAATAAGGAGCTTTTACTATATTAGCAAATTCAGTATGGGAAATTATAAAAAGCTGCAGACATAATTATCTAAGGCAACAGTTAGGTATTTTTTTAATTTTGTTGACCTGTTTATTGTATGATGCTCAGTCAGTATTGTCTGTATAATATTGCTACCTGTACTTATCTCTCAGATAAAAAATGTTTATTTTCAATTTGTTTATCATGCACTACATACACATGTATTGCTGATTCTAACATTGTAAACCAATATCAAATGAAAGGCAAATTTGAAAAACCTGTATATGGCAGTTTTTTGGTGGGAACTTGAAGTTTATTTGGAATTCAGTTGAATAAATTGTTACCTGAGTGTATTCAAAGGTGTAGTGGTTGGGTTTATCCAGCATGTGTTCACTGATCGCAGACTTCGTAGACCTTGTGTTTTTCATGTCAGCAATGTGTTATTTCCCATGTTTTTATGCTCCTCTTTGTTTGACCAATGTATGATAATCCACACTCACAATCGAGCTTGTAGACACCTGCATCTTGGAATGGGATATTGCATTTCACAGGTCTCAAAAATTGGGTAATCTTTTTGTGCAGCTTGAAATATGTTTTGATTGAAGGTCGCCTGAGGATGTGACCTAAGAATTTGCTTAACTGAACTTTAAAACTATATTGGAATCGGCCCAGTAGTCTTTACGTGAATCCCGAAAAAACAGGCAAGAGATCTAAAAAAAATTACTTATACTATATCGCAGTTGCTTTTGAAGTGAAACTTCTATATAGACGGGGGGTCTTACGATTTTCGCTCACGAAAAAGCGTCACAGTCACGTGGTCTAATTCTTACATTTTTAAACTCGTGATATCTTTCGAATGGAATGTCCAAATTGAATAATTCAAAAAGTTATATGAAGGTATTGAAGCAGTCTTGAATATAAAGTAATTTATTTTGATAAGGATTAATACCAAGATACAAATAAATAGCCTTTTCCAGCGGTGGCATTTTAATTAAAATTTTAAAATAAAAGAACACTTATTGTGGCATAACTATAATAGTTAGATATAAAGTGTCGCGACACTTTTTGTAAATAAGTATGTGTTTTGCAAAGTCGTAATACATTATTTTATTCTATCATCAATAGTTTTCGCAGCGCACGCGATTTTAGGTATTTTTTTAAACCTTGGGTTACATTATCGAAGTTTTAGTAAGGACCCCTAATTTATTTGTAAATATAATATACCCTATGTCACCCGGGAATAGTGTAGCTTGCGGACAGTATAGGGAGCGAAGTCCTTCGGCGCGTGCTACGGTCTCTACTCGAGGTCGCCGGCCTTCAGCTGGCACCCGGAGAGGCAGGTACGCGCATTACTTCCCTCCCTGAGTTAGGTTCAGTTATAGGGGGGGCCCTTAGCAGCTAGGAAAGCAAGGGACCATCGACCCCCGTCAGCGAAGTGGGGTGTGTTCTCCCAGGGCACACTCCAGGCACTTTATTGCGCTGGATCGACTGGGTGTAACTATGTTCTAAATCTCAGCCTTTCCAACACAAACAAAAGCGCAGGGTCGTCACGGGAGGAGGGGGTTTTTAGTGGGTTTTGGGATTGCTCGCTCGTGTAGCAATTCTCGGAGTCTTCCACACTACTCTGTAACGTCGATCGCGGACGGGCACTGCCAAGAGCATACAATTGCTGCAGTGTTATCGCCCCCGGTCGATGCGTGCCGTTTCCTAGCAACGGCCCAGTTTGTGCGTAAATCGGCGTAAGCATTTTCCCTCGCCTCAAAAAAAAAGCTTGCGTACAGTGAAAGAATTTTTCAAATCGGTTCAGTAGTTTCGGAGCCTCTTCATCAAAACATGAGCAAACGAAATTTTATTGAGTTATTTTTTTGGAATTATTTTTCTGTTAACATAATTTGATGCCCGAATGAAGTTGATGACGAAAGATGCGCATTTGTTAATGTTCCGTTGTATGTGTATAATTTTTAACTAGTCTATGTATGTTTTTTTGGTTCCGGATCGAATTCAGTTTTATGTTTGATAAAATAAAATATGTATAATAAAAAATGCATTCATTAAAATTTACCTATATTACACATATTAGAAGTGAATTTCAGGTTTTCAAATTGGACAAGTACATTAACAATCTACCGTAAAACTGCAAGTAATTTTGTTGCGATTCATTTTGTCACTTGTTAATTGAAGTTTTTCCACTTGTACGTTGGGATTCGTTTTTCTACTTGTCCGTTGCGATTCATTTTTCTACTTATCCGTTGCCATTCGTTTTTCCACTTGTCCGTTGCGATTCGTTTTTCAACTTGTCCGTTGAAGTTTCATTTCTAATATGTGTCCCAGCACATATTTCGATTTTTTTAAATAGCTTCAATGTACAGACAGGGCATGTTTAGAATTTTATAATAAAGATATACATGATATCGGTCAATGGCAGTCCACTGCTAGACGTAGGGCTCTCCAAGTTTGCGCCGAAAATTCCGGTATTACGCTTTGCTTATCAAGCACCTACCGGCAACTTTATCATTGGTCCCTGGACTAGAGTGATTTAACTTCTTAATTAAATATACAATAATATTGTTCTAGGTACATCAAAGTTGTCTCCAACGATGGGTGGATGAGAAACAAAGAGGCAATATCACGCGTAAAGTTCTATGTCCGCAATGTAAGGCCGAGTACATAGTGGTCTTCCCTTCTATGGGTGCTTTTGTGGCACTTCTGGATGCAATGGAGGAGATCACCCACAAAATATCCCCCTTTGTCGCCGGAGGTGTGCTACTTGGCTCCATCTACTGGATCGCGATCACCTATGGTGCTGTCACTGTTATGCAAGTAAGTTTTATATCCTTTTTAAGCTATTGCATAGCTTTTATCGCTTTGAGCGCGGCGACCGAATCAAGAAATTCCGTAACGAAAATAAACCTAACACGTCGCATTCCGCCTACCATGAGCGTTCGCTTAACGTGTATATGTGCGTCCACACTGAATGCGCGGTGACGGGGGCCTGAGGCGGGCGTGGCGAGCGGAGGCGTGACAGGCGTGCGGTGGTCACAGTGAGCCGCGAGCTCTCGTAGCGGTTCGAGGTATGTCAGGTATTGCAAATTATGGACGACGAGCTGCTCTAAAATCGGACGAATACGTAAGCAGCTGTTTGTGAAAAAGTATATAGGTGTATAGGTATCTATCATATCTTTATAATGCCACACTCCCCTCATGTGCGCCCCGTAAGTATACATTGTAGGTATATATGTATACAATTATACATAGGTGATTTGTTTTCTTATCGGTCACCACGCTCAAAAAGTGTAACTTGAATTAATATCAAAGAAAAAAAAATCTGCATAAATAAAAAATAATTATAATTGCATAAGTTGATAAAAAATGCTATGCAATAACTTTACCGCGGCAGTGCCCGAGTGCCACTAGGAGTTTAAAAAAAATTGTGAATCAAGGAAAGAAACAGGCAGGCGGACCATGTAATGGAAAGTAGTTACTGTCGCCTATAGACGTTTGCAACACCAGAGGGGAAGCCAGTAGCCAACGCGTTGTCAAACTTTGGGATGGAATAGAGCAGACGGGATAGGAGGGTTGAAATGGATGACGGACGGATGGTCATATGCTCCTCATTATACATGTAGTATATAGCTGCAATGTCTTTGTGCATCTATATAATAATAATATATTCTAATACTAGATTAACGGTTAAAAGTTAGTTATGTTAATATTAGATAACAATTAGTTTTTTGTGTGTGTGCGTGTGTATGTTCGTATAAGGGCCCTTGCGTGCTTCTTGTGTATTTGAAAGGGATTATAGTAGCGTGGGTGATAAAAGTAATTGTTTTGAAAGACGGTTAGCAAAATATTATTAACTAAGAGAACGTAAAAGTTCTACAGCTTCTTTAAATAATAAGGAATTTAAATATCGAGTTAGGCCTTTTCTTAATTTGTAGTGAGTCATGTGACCAAGGTTAATTTACTGCTGATACTATTATACAATTTTGGAGCTAGGAATCTTACGGATTTAGTACCCAATCTAGTGCGACATTTAGATTGTCTGAAGACCAAGACTTGCCTGCGGTTCGTTTCCAATTCTTCCAATGCAGTTTTCGTTACGAGATTGTGCTGTTTCAGAATTATTGCACGTATGAATAGTTTGCGGACATTCAAAACTTTACATTGATAATATAGAGAATCTGTAGAATATAATCTAGGCTTAAAGGTCATATACTTTAATAGCGAATAGATGAATGGAATAGGAAGGTGGCACAGGGAAAATAGGATAGGAAGAAGAGAAAGTGGGCTATTCTATCTTTTTTATTACCAGATAATTTTTTAACAGTAGTCATCTTGTGATTGGGTTTTTGGCGGGTATTTAAAGAGTGATGTGTTGCTATGCATTTTTTTGTAAAGAATGTATGATCCTAATTGAAAGTTAATAATAGTAGTTGAAATATATAGATTGATTATGACGAAGTCTTAAATTTGTGTTCAAAATTTTAACTGTGTAGTAAAATGTGCCTTGTACATCTTTCTGCGTCTAGAAGTTCTTGATTTTTTTATTTTTTTTTATTGCAGGGCTACAGTAGGCCCACGGCCCACCTAATGGAAAACGGCTACCATCGCCTATGGACATTAGTAACACCAAAGGTGCTACCATTGTGGTGCCGCTCTCTAAGGGAAGACTGTAACCTGGCCACTAATGTCGGAAAACAACTCAAGGTTGTTATGGCGGTATACTTTATTCCAGCGTTGGTAGCCCTATATACTCGTAACTATATGAACGCCTGACAGCATTATCTCTTGCATACTTTCCTGTCCATATTCATTTCACAGCTGGATAGGGTGGTCTTGGTCAACGTGGTCTATGTGTAAATTGTGTTCTTTGTGTATACAACATTATATTACTAAGTATATAGGTACCATACATACGTGTAAATTGGTAATTGCTAGGGATGGGCCGAAATTCGTTTTACATTCGGTTCGACCGAATTTCGGTGCAAGAAAAATGTAAAATACCTACTTGCACTATTTGGACTGAAGTTAGAAGGGACATCAGCAATCACAAAATTAATTGTGATTCAAATAACTTTTTACGAATAAAACATTAGGAATTTAGAATTATAAAATGGAGTTTTTTTTTTCAATCAAAGGTCTAAAAATCTATGTTTTTATCCACCTACTCATACTTAAAAATTACGGCGGTATCAAGTCACGACGTCAACAATTCACGACGTGTTGCTCTTGAGAAAACGTGGCGAAGTCAAACCGAAGTTCGACCGAATCTTTTGTTTTAGCCGAATGTTCGGCCGAAGATCGTATTCAGTTGAAACCACATCCGGCCCATCCCTAGTAATTGCGTTAAATTATGTCATTACCACGTAGTTTCCGAGTTAAAAAATACTTTTGGTGTTTTTATTGGACGCATTAAGGATTCTCGGAAAGCAAACAAGCGGCGATTATAATTTCTCCTGCATTGAAAATGTCCACAGACTACATTATTTTCCGTTACTTGACCAGTTTTTGCAAGTGACGCGACGCCTTTACATAGATCACATACATCACAATAAATAACATCAATCTGAAGATCAAATATAAAGCCCGGTTTAGATGGAAACGGAAAGGAGTGTAAATGAGAGTTGCCTAATATAAATGAACAATAGGATATTATTATTTCCGCAACTCTTCTCTGTATACCCACGGTCAAAAGTTTTTACGAATTGGCGAACTTACCTCACTTCTGTGTTCAGGTTCCCTCACGATGTTTACTTTACTCTTAACTTTAGTAAGTGGTAATTGTGAGACGTGGAGAAACAGGCAACATGACTTAGGTCGGACTTTGACAATTTTACCTTTACTAAGTGGTAATAGTGAGACGTGGAGAAACAGGCGACATGACTTAGGTAGGACTTTCACACTTTTACCTTTAGTAAATGGTAATTGTGACATGTGGAGAAACAGGCAACATGACTTAGGTACGAATTTCACACTTTTACCTTTAGTAAATGGTAATTGTGACATGTGGAGAAGCAGGCACCATGACTTAGGTACGAATTTCACACTTTTACCTTTAGTAAATGGTAATTGTGACATGTGGAGAAACAGGCAACATGACTTAGGTAGGAATTTCACACTTTTGCCCTTTAGTAAATGGTAATTGTGACATGTGGAGTGTTATGTATTAATTAAACTACCGTAATTTATTAATGCGGATTTATTTTCTATATAGCATAAATTGCGGATGTAACTGTTGAGACAAGCAAGAATGAGTCACACATAGGTGTGAGCGAGTGAGGCATAAGGTTGCATTCCTCATAGTTGCGTTCCATATACCACACTCTCCCACCCTTATACAAAAATATAAAGTAATATTATTAATCTTACTTAAGTAAATACTTTTTACAACTACTTAACTTATATATATCGAAAGACACCTTAATCCTAAATTATTAAAATTCTATGTTGCTTCTAAAGTTTGGGAACAAGATAACATTTGATTAACATGGCGTTTCCATTTCAATCCTTCCACATCAATAATGTAACTTACCCCCGGTACTGACTCTTCTATTATCAAACCCTGAACCCATGACCTGGTGCCTTTCCTGTAATCCTTGACCATCACTTTTTGACCTACTTCAAATTTTATTTCTCTATTTCCTTGTTTTCTTCTATCTACCTTCTCCTGCGCTACTTCTGAAATAGGGGGTGGTCGCAGAAGGTTAAACCTATTCCTAATCTCCCTACCTAACATTAAGCGTGCTGGTGATACTCCTGTAGTACAATGAGGCGTACTTCTATAATCAAATAAAAACAAATTTACTGCTGATCCTATGTTATGCTGGCCACTTTCTTTTATTTTAGTGACAGCCGATTTAAATGTTTTCACAAATCTCTCCGCTGCGCCGTTTGTGGCTGGATGATAAGGTGCTGTAAATGTATGTTTTATTTGATTTAATTTACAAAAATCTGAGAATTCTTGACTTGTGAAACTACGTCCATTGTCAGTGACTAATTGAACTGGAAAACCAAATCGAGTGAATACATTTTTAAAAATTTCAATTGTACGGTTACTAGTGATATTTGTCATTTCAAATACTTCTGGCCATTTTGAATAACTGTCCACTATTATGATAAACATTTTATTATAAAATGGCCCCAAAAAGTCTGCATGTATTCTATACCATGCCGATGGGGCTACAGGCCATGGTTTTTGTGTTAGTTTTGGTGTTTTGCTATTTTGTAAGCATATGATGCAGTTTTTTGTTATGTTCTCTATTTCAGAATCTAGGTTAGGCCACCAAAAATATGATCGTGCAATTTCTTTCATTCTCACAATACCAAAATGACTTTTATGCAATTCCATTGAAACTAACTTCCTAATGGACTGTGGCACTAAAATACGATAACCCCAAAAAATACAGCCTCTGTCGAGAGACAATTCATCTTTTCTATTGTAAAAAGGCAACATATCCTTGTCTATTTTTTTTTATTTGGCCATCCATCATTTATATATCTTATAATTTTTGAAAATATCACATCCCTTTTTGACTCTATTTGTATATTTTTCCAATTCAATGATTCTACGTTAGCCTCATTAATATAACAAACAGCACTAGAGTTTTTACTCATCAATAATGAATGTGTTTCTTTAATATTACATTTTTGTTCAGTTTCCACTGTTCTAGATAAGAAATCAGCCGGATTTTTGGAAGATTGAATATGCCTTACTTTATAATTAAATGCAGAGAGAAAAATGGCATAGTGCTGTAATCGTTTGGAAGCCATTTTTGGTATGCTCTTTGTTGGGCCAAATATTCTCACTAATGCTGAGTTATCTGTTTCTAGTTCAAAAAAATGACCATAAATGTAATTATAAAATTTTGATATACCAAAAACGATTGCGAGTGCCTCTTTATCCACTGTGGCGTATTTCTGTTCCACTTCGTTTAATTTTTTACTGGCAAAGGCAATTGGTTTTACTACACCATTTTTATCCCTATTTGATAATACTGCACCTAAACCCGTTTCAGAAGCATCACATGTTAAAATAAGTGTTAATTGTGGGTCATAATGGTTTAAATTACTTGTAGATGACAATTTTTCTTTTATTAATTTAAATGCATTTTCACATTTTAAGGTCCATTTAAACCTATCTTTCTTTGTACATTCATAAAGTGGTGTTATTATAGTAGCCATATTTTTAAAAAATCGAGAGTAATAATTAATTTTGCCCAAAAATGATTTTAGCAGGGTTAGATTTGTCGGAGATTTAGCATTCAATAAGGGTTGAATGTTAGTTTGTAATATACTAATACCATTTTTGTTTACATGAAATCCAAAGACTTCTAAACTAGTAGTAAATAATTTGCATTTCTCAGGTTTTAGTTTAAATTCACTCTCTTGTAATTGACTTAAAACCTGACATAAGGTGTCATATGTCTCTTGTAAATTTTTCCCTTTAATAGAAATGTTGTCAATGAATACAATTACATTTGAGATCTTACTGAGCTTTTTTACCATTAAGCGTTGAAATGCACCTGGTCCAGAGCTAACACCATAAGGTAAGTAATTATACTTAACTACTTCTGTTATAATAGTGGTACAATTTTTACTTTCTGGGCTGAGGGGTGCTTGGAGATAGGCCTCTTTTAAATCCAGTTCGCAGTAATATTCACCTTGTCTGAGGGTATTTAAAATATCATCAATATGGGGAAGAGGAAAGTGATCAATCTCTAAACATGGGTTTACTGTGAGTTTATAGTCACCGCATAATCTCACTGAACCATCTGGCTTCATAATGGGTACCACTGGTGTGCCCCATTCATTATGTTCCACTGGTGATATACGACCATTATTTAATAATCTATTAATTTCATCATTTACCTTTTCCCGCAATGCAAATGGTACTCTCCTTACCGGTAAACATCGTGGTTTAGTACCTTCTTTTAACTTTAATGTTATTGCTTCACCTTTGAAGTTACCCCACCCCTGGCTGAATACTTCTGCGAACTGTTCTTTTATTAATTGTTGTGCATCTGAAACATTTTGGATTAAATTAGTTCCAATATTAAAGGTCTTGTTTATACTTGGAGGCCATAGACCTAGTTCATGTAGCCAATCTCGACCAATGATTCTAGGGGCATTATTTTTTACTACAAAAACATCTAGCTTTTTGGCGACTCCATTATATTTGAGTGATAAATTTGTTAATTTACCTAAAGGTTGGGTGATACTTTGGTCAAAATTTTTAAATAATACATTACAATACTTTATTTCTAATGTGTCAAAGTATCTTTTTTTATCATAAACAGACATTACTGTCACATCTGAACCCGTATCTAACTGAAACGAAAATTCATAACCATTGATATTTATAGCTAAATAATATGGAGGTATCCTACTTACACTTACGCTATATGTTTTACATTCATCAAATAATGATTTGATGTCACTTTCTGGCTCATCTGTATAATTTTCAGTAGCATCTACTGTGTTGATTGGCCGGTTTTTTGAACACATCCTAAAAATATGTCCCTGTTTTCCACACTCGCTGCAGTATTTTTTTGCAAGATTACAATTAGCTTTGGTGTGATTATTCTTTCCGCAACAGAAGCATTTTATGTTTTGTGGTGTTTTGATATACTTGTTTTGCTTTTGTCTTGTTCTAATCGTTTTGGGTTTATGTTCCCAGAAAAATGTACTTTCTGTTGTTAAATTGGAATTATTTGATGCATGTCCAGAATGTATTAATGCAGCTTCCACAGTTCGGCCCACTTCTATGCATTTTTCCAGGGTCATTTCTTTGTCACTTTTCATCAGCTCATATTTTATCAACTTTGAAGATACACCTTCCATAAATTTTTCTTTAATTTGGTCCTCAGCATCCTTAAATTGGCATTTTGCTGCTAACTTTCTCAGCTCTAGCACATAGTCGTGTTTTCTTGGGGTAATTGATTTCGTTTACGAAATTCTACTCTCTCTATGGCCGATGTCAATGGTTTATCATATTTATCTTTAAGTATTTTACACAGTTGCCCATATTGCATATTTTTTGGTTTCAAAGGTGCACATAAATATGTTAATGTCTCAAATACTGTTGGTGACAGTTTTGTAATCAATATTGGTACCCTTTTGGTGTCACTTATATCATTTATCTCGAAGAGGCATTCTAGCTGTTGCTCGAAAATATCCCATTTTTCTCCATTGAATTGTTTTATTTCAATCGCTAAAGACATGTTTTTAGTCTTAGTTGTTTGTTTTAGTTTGTAAAAATCGCTTAAAAGTTTCCGTAAGTTGTCGATATTTGTATTAGGCGGGTAACTAATATTTTCTTCATTTAAGATTCTTTGTAACTCTTCCTTAGTACATTTGTAAATAAAAGTTCTTCTTCCCGATTTAATTAAAAGTCTTCTTTTTTCTTTTGATATTATACTTTCTTCGTCACCACTTATGTTCGAGAATTCTGATTCTGACATGTGTGGATGTAAATAATAATTAAGTGAGGTGAGTGTCCGAACGAATGATTTATTAAGAACTTGCTCACTCTTGCTGCGCGTCGTAGATTCGTGAGTGTACCTAACTTCACTTTAGGCGTCCCTTTTGATTTTATAAGTTTTTTGGATATTTTGTTACGTATTTAAACCGAATTTATACTTTAACATGCACTGAAAGTTCCACTTTTCGTCGCCACTTGTTATGTATTAATTAAACTACCGTAATTTATTAATGCGGATTTATTTTCTATATAGCATAAATTGCGGATGTAACTGTTGAGACAAGCAAGAATGAGTCACACATAGGTGTGAGCGAGTGAGGCATAAGGTTGCATTCCTCATAGTTGCGTTCCATATACCACATGGAGAAACAGGCACCATGACTTAGGTAGGAATTTCACACTTGCCCTTTAGTAAATGGTATTTGTGACATGTGGGGAAACAGGCATCATGACTTAGGTAGGAATTTCACACTTTTGCCCTTTAGTAAATGGTAATTGTGACATGTGGAGAAACAGGCACCATGACTTAGGTAGGAATTTCACACTTTTGCCCTTTAGTAAATGGTATTTGTGACATGTGGGGAAACAGGCATCATGACTTAGGTAGGACTTTCACACTTTTACCTTTAGTAAATCGTAATTGTGTCATGTGGAGAAACAGGCACCAGACTTAGGCAGGACTATCACAGTTTTCGATGTTGGGCAGTTCACTTCATGATGCTTGCCTACATGCTATATATGTGGAAGCTGTGCAACGAACTCCCTCCGGCGGTGTTCCCAGAGTGCTGCAATATGGGGTTACTCAAAAAGGGCGGACACAGACAGTTAGTGTTGCAGATGTCCATGGGTGACGGTTACCACTGGGTCTCAGGTCATTTAATTAAGGAATTTAAGTGCACGTACGAAAGGTAATTATAACTTAAAATAATAAAATTCCACTGTTAGGCTCCCGTCAGTCTATTTTTAAGAAACGTATCAAACATGTTTAAGGAGTTTCACACATTTGTAATAGCTATCGATGTGAATGAAGCTTTCATTAAGACGTTTTTCTTCGCTGTCACAATATGCGGTTATCGTAATAATGCGCGCATTTGTAAGCCGTTCATGCTTCCTGCCTAGGATTCGAACACACGTTTTAAAAAAGATACCTACAGTACCTTATTTTTTTATTGCATGAGTTCAGCAGACAAAATCAGTTACCATCGCCAATGGACATTTGTAACACCAAAGGTTGCTACAAATGCACTAAAGGAGCCTATTACCTGGCCACTAATGCCGGAAAACAACTCATGGTTGTTACTGCGTTATACTCTATACCAGGGGTGGAGGACATCCAGACGAGCAAATATCCTACCACCTGGCTGTGGGATGCTTTGTCGCCTCTTACGACAGGCCGCACGGCTGCAGGAAACTTTATTCTTTCTCTGTATCTACACGGATACAACCTTAACCAATAAGCTACCACGATATATTTGCAAAGACATAATATATGATCATCATCGTTATATTTTACTACAATACGTTTCTCGGAATAGTGTTTATAATCATCACAACAACACGATAAAAACAGTATTATTTTAATTTGACCACTAATAGCTTTAGTGATTTAGCGGTAGATATTGTGGGAACTAAAACGCATTTATTTCCAAGTTTTTATCATTCTGTAAATGGAAATGAAGATGAAAACTTGTTTGATAAAACAATTTATTTTAATTTAACCAGTTTTTTGTTACTTAATGCTAAAAATTCGCAATGCGACTTTCCTTACGTTAACCTCGGATTCGTCACTCATGTAACTAATTACATTTTTCCGGATAAAGGTATCCTCGTTTTAAAATCCGATTACGAATGCTTTCGTCATAGCAGGAAAGGACCAACATACATAATCACATTCATAGCTATACAACTTAGAGAGCCGGGATATGTTGTATGGGAAGAGCTTACGCTTCCTAAAATCATTATTACCACATTACACTGTTTAGGATATCATTTAGAAGATGGACAAGTCCGAGCCACAAGTCTTAAATGGTGTCTGTATACCGTATGGTGTAATAACATTATTAGCTATTCTATGTCCTCCCGCCACGCCGCATACTATACCATACTGTTAAATTTTAAAGCTTTAGTTTTATTGATAATAAATAATACAAGTTTCTGATTTGGTTACAAGCAATTTTCGTAGCTAAAGGAAGAAATTAATACCTACTCAAAAAAAAAATATATGCATATGTGACTGTACGGTTTACGTACAGTCAGGATAAGATACAAGGTATTGCGGAAATCGCGACTGTGTGTTGCTACTTCACTTTTATATCGGTAAACAATCATAATCTTACGCTATCAAAGTCTTATGTTTTCTGCAATTTCATCTGTAACTATTATAGTTTCCCCGAGTTTGCTAATTGATATATTGTTAAATACAGATATATTTTAGCTGTTTTATGTGCGTTTCTATGGCTGGCGAACTTGGGCGGTTGCCGAATGTAGTGCTCAAACGCGTTGTCCCTTGCATAGTTGCAAGTGCGTCTGTTGGAAGCTGTTTTTTTTATATAAAGATTATGAGATTTCCGAGCATAAATCTTTCTCCTTTAATTTTTTCGAAAATTGTGGAGTGGGATATCAAAAACGTCTAGCTAGATTATAGTTTTTTTGGGTATATGAGCTGTAAAAGGCACACAACATAAGTCGTTCCCGTGATATTTTTTTTGATTAGGTGCTTGGTTTTCCAAAAAAACTACGAACAATCAAGTTCATGTAATAATTGAAAAAAAAAACCTAGAATCCTAATCCTTGTAGAGAATTGGATCAAATTTTCGAAATCCACCTTGAACTTTCTGTGCAATCATTGGTCGGTGAGATTTTGGCAATCAAAGGCATGTCAGGAGCCTTAAGAACAGACGAGCGTGCATGACAAGAGCTATGAATGTCAAAGAAGCAAGTGAGGTGTGTAAGAATAAGCCTGAATGGCGCTCTGTCGTTCGTACCTACCCCGCAAGGGACCTGGCGTGAAGTTATGTATGTAAAGGCATAACGATCCTCTTCTATTCAAAGACCGAATATCTTAGCGAGAAGTACTTGGTATCGAAGTTATTCAAAAATAAAGCTGAAAAAACAAGATATCTGGTCCATACAGAGGGTATGACCAAAAGAACCAAACAGACCAAAAATTTAAAAACTTATAAAATAACTTATTTCTAAAGCTATTATTATTTATATATATTATCTAAAACATCTTAAAGTCGGTGCTTAGTAATTTTCAAAATATAGTAATTTTTATGTTTTACTTTGCACCGACTTCAAGATGTTTTAGATAATATATATTAATAATAATAGCTTTAGAAATAAGTTGCATTTTAGATTTTTGGTGTTTGAAGTCGGTTTTTACACGCTTTATATTAGCTTCACTTGTATGTCAGTATGTCAGTATGTCTGTAACCGACCCCTTTGAGCTCGATTTTGTCCTACTTTGAACGATCAGATTTAATTCATACTTTGCACACCTGTCAAAGGTCGATGACAATGCAATAATATAGTATCATGGAGCTGATCTGATGATGGAGTGGGAAGGTGGCCATAGGAACTCCTGTACTAAACAAGATAGACCCTTCGTGTTTGGGCCCGTATGTTTATATCGCGTGACAATGCAATAATATGGTACCATGGAGCTGATCTGATGATGGAGACGGAAGGTGGCCATAGGAACTCCTGTACTAAACAAGATAGACCCTTCGTGTTTGGGCCCGTATGTTTATATCGCGTGACAATGCAATAATATGGTACCATGGAGCTGATCTGATGATGGAGTCGGAAGGTGGCCATAGGAACTCCTGTACTAAACAAGATAGACCCTTCGTGTTTGGGCCCGTATGTTTATATCGCGTGACAATGCAATAATATGGTACCATGGAGCTGATCTGATGATGGAGTCGGAAGGTGGCCATAGGAACTCCTGTACTAAACAAGATAGACCCTTCGTGTTTGGGCCCGTATGTTTATATCGCGTGACAATGCAATAATATGGTACCATGGAGCTGATCTGATGATGGAGTCGGAAGGTGGCCATAGGAACTCCTGTACTAAACAAGATAGACCCTTCGTGTTTGGGCCCGTATGTTTATATCGCGTGACAATGCAATAATATAGTATCATGGAGCTGATCTGATGATGGAGTGGGAAGGTGGCCATAGGAACTCCTGTACTAAACAAGATAGACCCTTCGTGTTTGGGCCCGTATGTTTATATCGCGTGACAATGCAATAATATGGTACCATGGAGCTGATCTGATGATGGAGTCGGAAGGTGGCCATAGGAACTCCTGTACTAAACAAGATAGACCCTTCGTGTTTGGGCTCGTATGTTTATATCGCGTGACAATGCAATAATATGGTACCATGGAGCTGATCTGATGATGGAGTCGGAAGGTGGCCATAGGAACTCCTGTACTAAACAAGATAGACCCGTCGTGTTTGGGCTCGTTTTACTTGTCTTGGCTAGCACTCTGCTGCTACATGATATGCAGGATCTCAAAAGCTTGTATTTAAAAACATTTAAACAAAAATCAACTAAAAAATGAAAAATAAATAATAGTTTAAAAAAACTAAAAAAAACACGCTTTTATAAAAAATCCAACTAAAAAAACAAAAAATAAAATTTAATATAATATAAAAAAGCGTGGGGTGTATTCAATTAATAATATAATATCTTAAAAAGCGCTTTGAATACACCCCACGCTTTTTTATATTATATTAAATTTTATTTTTTGTTTTTTTAGTTGGATTTTTTATAAAAGCGTGTTTTTTTTAATTTTTTTTAAACTATTATTTTTTAAACGAAGTTTTTAAATTTTATTTGTTACTTTTTAGTGTCTAGCTATGTATGGGTGGACCTACGAATGGTGCCGCGCTTCTTAAAAAATATAGGTCCCAAGAACCGGGAACAAAAAAATGTTCGTAAAATGAAAACTACTGTGGGGCAAACTATGTCAAATTTTTAGGGGACCACATGGCAGCTATTCCGCGTCGAACAAAAAAAGAATCACGTAAATCGAATCATAAATCTCAGTCAGAGTAATCGGTGTACATATGGAACGGAGTGAAAATTATTTCCATGAAAAATGTTCATAAAATGAAAACTACTGGGCCAAACTATGTAAAATTTTTAGGGGACCAATTGGAAGCTATTCCGCGTCGAACAAAAAAAAGAATCACGTAAATCGGATCATAAATCACGGAGTTATCGGCGAACATACATAAAAAAAACAACAAAAAAAAAGGTCGCGACGAATTGAGAACCTCCTCCTTTTTTCGAAGTTGGTTAAAAAAGAAAAAAACATCGTTTTTTGTCGGTGGTTTTCTAAAAATTACTGGAAAATTATGTAGGTAAAAAATGTTGAAGTTCAACAGCCACATACAATGTTAAATTTGCTGTAAGACCATTTTTCTTCATATTACAGCCTGTTAAAATCACCCAAAAATTTGGATACTTTTTGCTCCCTTAATTTCTGTACGAAGTTTATTTTACGTTATTTTTATTTTATAACTCAAAATTGAACCTACTTATGTGAAATGGAACCAACCCACATACCGACAGTTTTGAGAAAAAGCCGTTTTTATTAAAATTTTGCATACAAAAAATGTATATGTGTGTGCGTCTATATTTTGAAAAAAATTTATTTAGAATATTGTACATTAGAATAAACAATATTCTAAATATTTTTATTGCAAAATTTTAATAAAAACAACTTTTTCCCAAAACTTTCAGTATGTGGGTTGGTTCCATTTTGCATAAGTAGGTCCAATTATACTTTTGGGAGTTACTTTTACGAGTTTTGTAAGTAAATACATTAATACAACTTACAATATTCGTGAAATTTATAATGAGGTTGTTAACTTGAATTTACAATGGACTCTCAGTTTTGTTGCTCAAATGATGACTCTTATATTACATGTTGGCAGATGTATTTAGCACATCACTAACGGTTTTTATCGATAGGCTCATTTTTAGTGCCGTTATCGCTATTTAGATAAATAACACTAATTCGTCCATCTAGTTTTTTTATTAATTCTCACCTCACACAGTCACAGTCTTTTCGGGACATGTCTTCATATGTCTATCTAGGTTATTTATTACTATTATATCTGTATGTCCAACCTACAATTGTGTTCTTTTTACGATTGATTAATTGCAAGACACAAAGGTACTCATACTAACTAGATAAAGGTTAGGTGAGCTTGCTTCACTGTACCCTATTTACGTTGTTTAGTATGGACTAATTTTCATGAAATTTGCTATAATAGATAAACTTTAGCAGCAGTTTTTAGGTTGTTTGTTTGTTATTTTATTAATATCCAGTATATTATTAATAATATTTTGTTTTATTTTGTAAATGTAGAGGCACCTTATAATTTTTTATGCATAAGTTATTTAGACTTTATAGACTACTAGGGTATGTCCGCGACTTCGTCCACGCCTGACTTGAAATTCCCGAGGCACAAGTACCTCAGATATCTTTTTAGTGGAAACTGTGTTGGAATAAGTTATTTTTTATGCTCTCGGACGACTACAAACCGCTCCTGGGAATATTCCCGCGGGATTTCCAGGATAAAAAGTAGCGCAGATTTTGAGTCTAGGAATTTGCTGTCGATCAGCGAAAACCGCATCCAAATCAGCCCCGTAGTTTTTACGTGACTCCCGAACAAGCAGACAAGAAAACTAAAAAAATACCATCGTGTTCTCCATTGTTTATATGGTGTATTTCAGTTAATTAATAGCTTGAATGTACAGACACGTCTTATTCATTCTTAGTCATTATTCAGAGTTAAAGTAACTTTAAACGCTTCTTTATGGTTCTTAAACAAGCGTTCATACGTACTTTAACTCTTTATGAATTCTTATTCATAAAGAGTTTATATGGTCTTCCATATAAACGGCAGTAAACATGTAACTCCATAAAGGTTAAATATACACATAGCTAGTTCCTAAATGCTAGATAATTTCATACATTATTAATATGCAGTCTAATTGATGACAGGCTATTTCTCTTTCGCTTCTTTCATATTATTTTTTTCGCGACTACATTTCTATCTCTTCTATATATGTATGCCAAATTGCACATCTCTAGCCTAAAAATGGTGATGGATTAGAATGTATGACGGATGACAATGATTTGTGGGGTGACGGCGGACCTATAGAGGAGTATAAAAACTTATTGTGCCTACCTCAAATGATTAGGATAAGGAGGTAATGAGAGAGCTTTGGCGGTTCTTGAGGTCGTCGTCAGCCATTCACAGTTCGCTGTTGGACGTAGGCCTCCCCAAAACGGCGCCACTCATCCTTGTCCTCTGTTTTCCTCATCCAGAGCCTACCGACGACCTTGCATGAGTCGTCGGTCCATCGGGCTGGAGGACGTCCGACACTACGTTTACCGAGACGGTTCTTGAGGTAATTACGTGTAACTCACAGCCAGATAGTAAGACAATAAGGGTTCCTTTTACCTTTTTTTTAAATAGATAACCACTTTTCTTTTGACTCTTGTATCTTGTTCCATATATACCTTTTTTAGATTTGAATTCAATTAAAAATACTTTAATTGTATGTTACACGCTTTTTTGTTATGTTTAACCGTCCAGGAATGGTGCAAGAATACAATTTCCTACGCCCGGGCGGCCTGTCGTAAGAGTCGACAAAACAACCCACAATCAGGTGGTAGGGTATTTGCCCGTCTGGATGGGTGCCGCCACTCCTGGTCTAGAGTATGTCGCCACAACAACCTTGAGTTGTGTTCCGGCATTTGTAGCCAGGTTCTAGTCTCCCCTAAGAGAGCAACAGCGCATTTGTAGTACCTTTTAGTGTTGCAAATGTCTGTAGGCGATGGTAACCGTTTTTTATAAGGTGGGCCGTCTGCCTGTCTGCTGAACTCGTATTATAAAAAAAAATGTGTTGGAGGAGGAGTATTAAACCTCTATTATTACACCTGTAGATAGAGTTGTTTTTTTCAACAACTCTACGGACTCGTGTCTCAAGCCCTTTTTTACAACTTAATTTCTAAGAAAGTTTTTAGAGTTTATACACGTTTATTAGTTATTTTGTTGTGTGTGACATTAATTTAGTGATTTTTGTGTTGTGGTGTACCTCAATAACTTATTATATTAATTTATTCTAATTTTAAGTAGTATAAATAGCGGTATAAGTTTAGTATTAAAATTAGATAGAGTAGTTAATTTTTGTAAAATAGCGTCAAACGGCAAATTAAAAAATGTACCCTATTCTAGTTTGTTAATTCAGTCCATTACATGTCCGAACCTTAAATTAAAAAGATAAACAAGACGTTAGATCTGTTAATTATTCTTATTGCTGATAATATATAAGAGTAACAATAACAGTAAAAATATGGGCGACTGACACGAAAGGTCAGCTAAACGTTCGACTGGTTTGTATGAAAATTGTTATTCTTTTCACGCGGGCTGTTTTTGTCATGGTTGGATTAATTTTGAATGGATTGTTAGCCTGCGGATTACCATTGCAAAGTTGAACGTGACGTAAGGAAGACTTCGTGAAGAATTTACTATTATAATATAAATATGTAGCATTTTAGACATCTATATATTAATACGTGAAGCAAAAACTTTGTACTCGTTTTTACGAAACTTGTGCAGACGGAGGAGTATGGAATTTCGCAAACTTATAGTTTATATAGAGAATAAGCAACGAATACTCATATAAAAAAAAATGCATAAGAAATACATTAAATCAATAAAAAAACATTACACACGCTACTATGTATTTGTATATATTTCTTGTATCCGTCACTCTCGAACAAAAACGTTCAAATTGGTACAGGTATAAGATTATTATTAGCTATCTAAACAAACTTTTTGATTACGGAAAATTTGTAAGCCACCAAAGCTTATCATTCGAAATTTAAAAGTGTCAAATACGTGATTTAGTTAAGGTAATTTTGACATATATGTCACTGACGACGCCATAGACTGTTCAACCACAGAGTACATTAATATAATAAGAGATTCCAATGTTTAGCCTACTTTATATTTATTGGATATAAGTTCTTGCCTATCCGCTTATTATAACAGTACTACAATGTTGGGATAAGGATTCTCTTCGGCATATTGATACATTATGTCCAAAAGTACCTGATTGCACTTTCCAAGTTCATAACCAGTCTGAAGCTCGTTCGTTTCTAGAATGCCCAATAAAATCATTTTCAAATTAATTGTATTCCTAAATTTTTAAAACCGCTAAAGAGAATGGTGTTTATAGCATTAAATAGTTAATTTTATGCAAATGCCTTCATATCCAAGAACGTAAACACATAATTATTTTGTTCATAATCATAATCGTAAATTAAAACTTCAGTGCGTCTTTGAAGTCTGTACGCGTCACTGCGCAGTACACATATATAAGGTTCACAGACGAAGCTTAGAGGTGAGAGTGTAGCGCTTTGGCTCATTTGCTATCTGGATACGCATCCCTTTCGCACAACACACTGAAGGTGTAATAAACATTAATATTTGAGTGGATTTGCACACAGATTAATGGAACTAACTTCATTCGAGGCGCATTTAAGTTGCGTGTACTTTACATGGATTTTTAGGGTTCTGTAGTTTTAGCGAATACGGAAATTTTATACAATCGTGGCCTGTCCGTCCGTCCGTGTATGTAAATGAATTAGTTGAGACATTACATTCGATATATTGTTCACATGTAATAACCAAACTGATGTGTCATTTCCAGGTGGTCGGCCATAGAGAGGGTCTCGAAATGATGGAGTCTGCAGATCCTCTTGTACTGCTGGTGCTCTTACCGACCATCCCTGTCACCCTCATTAGTGCGAAGATGTACAACTGGGAGGATTCCGTTCTGCTCTTCCTAAGGAAATACTGTGCCAAGATTCCCGCATTGTCATATATATTGCCATTTGGAAAGTAAGTAATAATGTATGTACCAAAATGAACAGAATTGATTTTAGTTCTTGCTCACTACATTCACTAATGACTGATAACTTTGATCTGAGCTATACTCTAATTTTTAATTATAATTACCTGGACTAAAATGACAGCTGCGATTGACCTTTTTTATTTTGCATGCTTGGAGCTTAGTTTTGTAGTATGTGTCATTCATAAGTGAATTGTGTGAGTTGAATCAACAACTCACTACTGTGATTGAATTAATCACTTACACAACTCATTTATTAAGGAGCCATACTGCTTGCAACACAAATAAAAATCGATCGCAGCTGTCATGTTAGTCCAGATAATTAAAAATCAGTGTATAGAAGGTTGAGAAACGTGGTGTAAATGAGGAGGATAGCGGGATTAGTTTTTGTGGCGCAGACTTAGACAGGTGGACGTTCAGCAATATACGGCGATTGACTAACGACTGCAAATATCATTGTTATGTTTAAGCAAAACTGGTTAGTTCCGAGTTGAACAAATAGCATGCTGCCTCCGCCAGGTCTCGATATAAAGGGGTGGCTCAAGGAATGCTAGTTTGACCTCGTGAGGGCAACCATTCTATATCATCATATAGATGCCAATGGTTTCGCATTCATAAAGATAAGGAGAAATATCAAAGAAAATTAACAAAATAAAATGGTGCTGTATATTATATAATGAACTGTGATCATATTTATCTGTAAAGGCATACCTTTGACATTTATTTAAACTCCTGTGACTATTAAGACTGTGGAATTTATTCTATTAAATGTCGATGAAATGGATTCCTTGATTTAACGCTAGAATGAAGCTGATTAATCAGTTTATATCGTAAAAGGTTAATATTAATTACATATTAGTTAATTAAATATTAATTTCAATGAAATGACAGCCAAAACATCAACTAAGTCGATATGATAAAGTTCATTTGCGAATAAATAAATTAGGATAAATATAGGACAATTAACAAAAACGAGTACATAATCTACATTATGATAAGATTGCAAGCCATTATAGTAATTGGTTGCGCTGATCGATAACTAATCAAGTGGATAAATCGGTGGCAGATTTGGAACTTATTTGAATTTACAAACACCTAGACCAGTGTTTTTCAATCTGTAGGTCGAGACCCCTAGGGGGGTCGCCGGCATAAGAGAAAACACAATTTAAGTTTATACCTCATACTTAGGTACTTTCTAAGCTCAGCAGCTTTTCGAAGAGTATAAGCCGTAATAATGAATATAGGTAACAAACTAGGGAAAGACATAAACGTAGTCATTACGTACAAATTACCAACTTTTTGTCTGTCTATCGCCCAAGGGGGTCGCCAAAATTTTTCAACCTGTAAAGGGGTCGCGTATTCAAAAAGATTGAAAAGTACTGATCTAGACAATGTGACAATTTGAATAAGTTAAAAATAGGAATATTTTGTTGTCCGAGAAGTTTAGCTCTGGAATGCCCTATATCGAAGCATTTCGCTGACAATCATTTTTCTCATTTAACAAATTAAACTAATATTACTCGTTTAAGCGATATGTATTAAATGTATATATTAAATATGGATTCCATATCTTCTGAATCCTGAAAGATACCAAAACTGAAAATAAAAGTCGGCATTAAATTATGTTTTAATCCTTAAACTTCATTGACATCTGTCGAACCGTTTCGGACCATATTCCAGACAAACTTTTAGACAGAGACGAAAATTTGAAAACCGCTTAACTGTGACTCAACGCAGGTTTCACTTAACTGTTGTCATGTATTTTAAGTAGGTATACATGTAGATAGAATCTCAAATAATTGGTATTGTTTATTAATAAAAAATCGCCTCTAATAGCCATAGGGTATATCGTTCGTTTCTCTATAATGGGAACATCAAAGCCCAGCAGTAGGATAAGAATAAGGATAAAGAGTTGATATTACTGTTAATTGCTAATTATAATGTTTTTAATTTAATTATACTTAGTTAACAACATAAGTTGTTAAAAATGTCCTTTCAGTCAGGTTGCCTGGAAGAGATCGCTTTAAGCGATAAGGCCGCCTTTTGTTTTGCCTTTAATTATTGTAACTACTTATTCTATAATTGTTTATTTTGGTTAACAATAAAGTGTTTTCTATTCTATTCTATTATACAAGCCTAAGGGCGTGGCCAAAATGTATACATTATGTGCAGTCTAGCCACCACCGCACTTTCTTTGTCGAGAGATTTGCAATTCACAGAAAAGCAGCGCGGTTGCAGTGCTGTCTACATAATGCCTAAGCGAGCGAGTTGTCCAGAAATACTCGCAACTTTGTACACGACGAATTTACCACTATATACGCATCTGTTTCTAACACATTCCCATTTCCAAGCCATAAGTGAAAATAGTTGAGATGTATGTGCACCGAACCGTACATTAGTGTATTAATTAATTTTTTTTTTTTTTTTCCAGCGTCGACAACGATCGAGGTGCTATAGTGACAGGACCAACAAACAACCAAAATCAAAACCAAAACTCGCATTTGTCCCCAACAAGAATTTTCTGTTCGGCCCTCCTCTTACCGACAATTTCCACGATTATAGGCAAAATTTTCTTCCGTTCTATACAAAATAACATACATAGGACACTTTTAGGTGGGCTCACGTATATAACTATTAAGGGAGCATTAAAGATATACCATAAACAAATGTTGTATATTAGGCATTCGAGTAGAAAGATTTTGGACTATACAGAGTCTAATCTGAAATTGTACAAGAGTCAAGCTACTTCGACGACAACAGACGCAGTTTCTAGCACCAGAGATGATTCCGATCAGTTGTTTTAATTTAATTTTTTAGGTATACTTTTTTTGGATTATTGCTATTTATGCAGTTGGTTTGACGATTTTTTTAATAAGTTTCCAATCTCAGTGCTACAGAGTCTTAAGTAAATAGGCTTTTTATCATAGCGTTTTTGAATAGCAACACTAAAGATATAATAATGCTAGAGATTTGGTTAAAAAATTATGGAAGATGAAGGAATTAAAACAATAAAATAATTTTTAACCGACTTGGAAAAAAGGAGGAAGTTCTCAATTCGTCGGGATCTTTTTTTGTTGCTTTTTTTATGTATGTTCGCCGATTACTCCATGATTTATGATCCGATTTACGTGATTCTTTTTTTGTTCGACGCGGAATAGCTTCCAATTAGTCCCCTAAAAATTTTACATAGTTTGGCCCAGTAGTTTTCATTTTATGAACATTTTTTATGAAGAAAATTTCCTTTTCGTTCCATATGTACACCGATTACTCTGAGATTTATGATTTGATTTACGTGATTCTTTTTTTGTTCGACGCGGAATATCTGCTATGTGGTCCCCTAAAAATTTGACATAGTTTGGCCCAGTAGTTTTCATTTTACGGACATTTTTTTGTTCTCGTTTCTTGGGGACCTATATTTTTTAAGAAGCGCGGCACCATTCGTTAGTCCACCCATACATAGCTAGACACTAAAAAGTAACAAATAAAAAATAAAAACTTCGTTTAAAAAAACCGACTTCAAAAACTAAAATGTATAAAATAACTTATTAATATATATTATCTAAAACCTCTTGAAGTCGGTGCAAAGTAAAGCATAAAAATTTCTATATTTTGAAAATTACTAAGCACTGACTTCAATATGTTTTAGATAATATATTTTAATAAGTTATTTTATACATTTTAGTTTTTATTAAAAAAGTCAATAGCATTTGATTGCTTTAAATTCTAACGAAAGAAATGTTTTATCGCTTCACGTCTGTACCTAAGGCGATTTTTTATATAAAAAAAAAGCATTTTTTAATGTACAAATATTTCATTAACTCAATTCTTAATATAACATTAAAAAAAAAAAATGGAAAAGCAAAAAACCTCCGAAACAGTACGTGCCTCAGAATGTCAATGCAGTATCGGATTTATTTAAGGGTATAACCATGAAAAATTATAGAAGACTAAAATCTATTTTCATACATACATCATTAAAAGTTTATAAAATGTTGAACATCAAATACTTCGTAATGAGTTTAATTCAGATTTTTAATACAACATAATTAAAGTAAAAGCTTGATTTTTAACATAAGATCAAAAACAAAATATATAAACCTCGCGAAACCTTAGTTAACCTTTAATCTAGCAAAACTTTGTAAATGACGAATGAACCACTATACATGCGTCTCTTTCTAAAAAGTTTTCCAAGCCATAAATGAAAATAGTTGAGATGTATGTATTTCTGTAGGTATTTTAATATAATTTCGTTGACTTATTATCCAGAGTGAACAACAGTTTATTTCTATACGATGCTTGTTAGGATTTGAGTCATCTATCGATTCAAACATGATATACTCGTATGTGTTTGACGCAATTTTGGAAACAAAAGTAAAGTGACGGATAATTATGGAATTTAACTTTGACACTTATAAATGGTTTAGTTATTATTCTATTTGATGTATATAAACTTTATATGATTAAAATATTCGTAATGTTTATTATAAATAAATATCCTAGATAGAAAATTTAGATAAGTAGATAAATATTAATGGCATGGAGATATATTACTCGTTAATGTTGAGTAGAAGACAGTAAAAGCATCA
Source organism: Dendrolimus pini (assembly GCA_949752895.1). NCBI lineage: Eukaryota > Metazoa > Arthropoda > Insecta > Lepidoptera > Lasiocampidae > Dendrolimus > Dendrolimus pini. Next base: position 7,026,348 of record OX457147.1, on the reverse strand, counting down.
TCTTACGAAACAACGCAGCTTCCTAGATTTTGGACGAGAGCATAGAATGGTTTTAGAGGGTCAAATCAAATGAATTTATAGGGATATTTTAAAAGTAAAATGAAAGTATGGTGACAGTACACCATTTTATCTGTGAAATGAACAGCGTCAACGTATTCGCGCCGGTGTTGCTGTTCAATGAATAGTCATCAAAGACAATTGAATATATCACACTAATTTTCTACTAATATATAAATCTGAAGAATTTGTTTGTTTGATTGAACGCGCGAATCTCAAGAACTACTGGTCTGATTTGAAAAATTATTTCAGTGTTAGTCCATTTATCGCCATTCAGTTTCATTCAGTCCATTTATTTATCATGCTAAAACCAATAGGAGCGGAGCACCAACGAAGAATATAACAAAATCGGGTTTTTTTATCCTTTTGAGAGCTTGCGCTGCGTAAACGGTTAAAGTTTCGCCAAAATCATGTGTGACAGAAGTTAGCGTTAGCTCAAAGGAACTTTTCCACGCGGACGAAGTCGCGGACAGGAGCTAAACTGGGATAATCATGTATTATAATGCTCGGCCTCGATTTAGGATAATGTTATAGTTATTGGCTGTGAGAAAATGCGTTTTATTTATAGTGTTAAAAATTACACCGTTGACAAATAATCAACTTTTTAGAACTGGCAGCCTTAATTCGTATGAAAATTCAACATCGCGGCTGTTGTTCCATTTATTGCCATTTCACAGATAAGTCGAACTATCAGTGCTTGCTTGCAGTTTTTTATATCGAGGAGTGACAGGCTATTTGTTAGTGACATTTTGTACACTTGACATGATGGGTTTTTGCATCCTGTGTCTCAAAGCTAAGAAAATATAATGAATCTGGTGGTGTAGTTAAAATCTATAGATGTTTTTCTATTTTGAAAAATAGTACATAGCTTATTAATTATGTCGCTTAAGACGAGTATCTCACTTCTCGATATGTATATATTAGGCTCGTACATGTCAATGGTCACCCTAGACGTACAAGTACGGAGGGCTGATCATAGGCAAGTCTTCTGCACGGGTAATAAATGTAACAATTGTCACCTACTCAAAATAATAAAAGTCAGTAACATTTGGATTCTTATTATGACTCTGATGCATCTGAGTTAAGTGTTAGTGACTGATTATAAGTACTACAAATGACTTGTAACAGAAACTACAAAAAATTTGAATGCCTATCAAAGGCGAAACAAGTAACTAAACTATGTTACAGGCTAGTTACCTAGCAGCTAGTTAGTTAGCATAATATGTACAAAAATGTCCATGTTTCAAACAAATAAATTACTTCGACTTTGATAGTTATAGCGTTACAAAATAACGAACATTAGTGTATATACATGAGTTAGCTGTCAATGTCAACGTCATTAATAATGTCGCATAAACCCTTGGCTACATCTGCGTGCCACAATCACTAACATTATCTCAGATGTAGGAGAGGCATTCCAAGAACAGAAATGGCCAAAGGAAATACTTTGTTAGTAAATTCATTCACTTGTATTACGAACAAGAACCCTAGTAAAAAATTACGTTTGTAAATTTGAACATGTTTCTAAATACTACATTATTATTGCTGGATAGAGGGGGCCATGAGTTTCGATTTTGGATATTGAATTTTGAGGTGGTGATATTTTGTCAGTTTTACAGAAGCTGAACCCAAATTACAAATTAAAGACTTATGAGTATAAAATGAGTTACAATCGAATTGTCAATTCAGATATATACTCGTATAATTAGCGCCTGTTGCTGTCTGTTTGTTTGGCTCATGTAAATATATATTGACTTTAAGAACTATGAAAATATTGCATATATGGAGTGCCTTTTATTGTACGCGATACTTATTAATATTATAAATAATTGTATTATCACAATTATAACCTGTCGTGTTTTGTTCTTGGAATCGTTTTTATTTTTTTACAAAATAAATTTTTAAGATTAAAACATGTTTCGTTTTTCTTGTTATCGATATTTACAATTCTATTATAACCATCATCATTGTTAAATCCCAGTTGCGTTCAGAGCTTTCGCTTCGAAGCCTGGGGTCCACTTTCCCTAATTTTCCTTCTCCACATCGCACGATCTTTGTTGTGAGACCATTGGTACGCAAGTTATCCGTCACAATGTCAAGTCAGCATTTCTTGGGCCTAACTCTACCGGGATTTGGCGGAGTTGGTATGGCATTTGTTCTTTCATTAACAATTTAAATATATTTATTATAATTATGAAAAACAGTAATTTAATCATTATTGATATTATAATTCAAAATGGAGCGTTGGAGACAATTTAGCTTTTTTATGTTTGCTTGTAGGCGGGCAAACGGACCATCTGGTGGTAGGTGGCTACCGTCGCCTATGGACATCTGCAACACTAAGGGAACCGATGCGTTGCCTACCTCTTTGAGTCTTGGATATCTATTCATGTCCTTTTTGAAGAGCCCCATAATGGTGGGAAAACCGCGGAAGTTCATTCCATAACTTGGACACATATTGCATCTAGTTTCGGATTTAGCCATAGAAGCCCACTTGACAAATTCACCTGTATAGTACTTGTACATAATATATATATGGACCGTTTATTTTGAAAGTGGTGTAAGTCCATTTTCTTTTGTTTCGAGAAAATTAAAGGTTACTATATTTGTTGATTTAAAAATACAGGCAAATCATATGAGGTCTGGCATTGTTTCTATTGTTTTATCAACATTTAATTTGTTTATATAAATTTGTTTTTGGCTAATTAGACTACGATAACACATATTTATGTGCTGTAAATGGACTTACACCACTTTCAAAATTAGACAATTGTAAAAATCGTTTAATTTCAATTTTGAAAAATCAAATATCTATATATATATATATATAACAAAATTTTAGAGGTCAAATTTCTGTACAATTAAAAAAAATGCTAAAACCGAGTCAGGGGGATGTAAGAAGTGAAATAGAACTAATTTGGATTTTTTTTAAATTTTTTGTTTCTCTGTCTGTTTGTCGGCTAATCTCCGAAACGACTAGACCGATTGAAATGAAATTTTGTATGGTGGCAGCTTATATCCCTGGTCAACATATAGGATACTTTTGATCCTGAAAAAATAAAGAGTTCCCGTGGGATAGTTAAAAAACTTTAATTACTTAAACAGCTTATTATACGATTATTTGATATTGATTATTTTGATATTGTTGCATCATACAATAAAACATTTTTACGTTATTGCCGGTTTAATATAATTTTGTTTACAAATACGCATAACAACACATAAAATTTTATTTTAGACGGCAATTACATTGTCATTACAAGATACTGATTATAAGAATTTACTTATTCCCTGTATGTGGTAGTGTTTCAAAATATACATCATGCACCGGAGGTACAGGGTGGGCCAAGAATTCGTTAACATTTGAATGTAACACCCCGCGCAAACATAAGCCGTGCGGGGCGCGGAGAGGGGTCTTGCCACTAGGTCGTTTCTCGGCAATTTAGTCGCAATAGATCGATTCACGGGGCCTCAGCGCGCTTATTGTGTGAAACAATTTTATTTAAACAACAATTCGCTCATTGCTGTGAGATGCTTATTTTGCGTTGAATACGATTTACACGACTAAGTCAGTGTTCGAGTACTCCTTTAATAAAGAAATGGGTGAAGAAGTTTGAAGAGACGGGATCTACACTAAATGTGAAGCAAACCGGCTGCCCGCGGACGTCTCGGAGCGAAGGGAACGTTCAGCAAAAGGGATCATTGGACCCTACTTTTTCGAAGATTCTCGCGGCCGTTCGCCTACTGTTAATTCTGCTGAGTATGTGAAAATTTTACGGGAGTTCGTGGCACCGATGCTACTGAAATTTGCTAGCCACAACCGTTTCAACAAGATGGAGCCACTTGTCACATATCCAACGAGTCCCTGCCGGTGGTCAAAGAAATGTTTCTGGAAAAGCTGATTTCCAGACGAAGCGACATCCCATGACTACCCAGGAGCAGAGATCTCTCCCCAGCAGACTTCTTTTTATGGGGGTATTTAAAGAGTCTTGTCTACATCCATAAACCAAAAACACTATGTCAACTAAAAGAAAAAATCAGCGAAGAAATGTCGGCAAACTCGCAGTCTCTTTGCCGTCGAGTATTCGAAAATTTATACTCGCTTAGAAGAGTGCAAAAGTCGAAATGGTGCCCATTTAGATGATATTATTTTTAAAATATAAATTCCAAGTAACAAGCTTTCTTGTAAATAAACTATTTTCAAAATATGTCAAATGGTTTTTTTATAAGATTTTTTTAAATGTTAACTAATTCTTGGCCCACCCTGTATATAGGGTAGTAGCTGCTTCATGTCTTTATATTTTTCGTACGTCTGGCATTTTGGTACAAAGGCTCCAGGGCGATTTTTTCAAATTTTAACGGTCTTCCAGGACGTAGAGGTAATAAATTGATAATTTTAAATTCTGCGTCCGTCATCGTTGTTTTATAAAAAATGGTATATGGTGCAATTTTGAGGAACCTCAATCAACATATTTGCAACCAATTGACCTGTTTTTTGAAATTCTCCCGTTTCATTTCATATAAAATGAATTTATCCTATTTTCTACATTGCCCTATTACCTACATTATAGTAATGATCGGCATCCATCTGCTATGCCACCTACCTCTGGTCAATTGGACTTACACCACTTTCATAATCGATGATTATGCAATTCATTTACCGACCGATTTTAAGTTGTACAAAACATGGGATTTTTTTGAGAAATTAAACACGGACTAGTTATATATATAAAAAATTACATTAAATTAAGCATGAATTACGTGATAGCACATTTTTCTCAAAAATGGACTTACACCACTTTCAAAATAAACGGTGCATATTTCACTCCTAAGCGCTATTTATGTAACTGGCGTCCCTATTTTGTCGCAAGAACTTCAAATAACAACACATCAGCAACTGCTTGCGTGTTGCATCATAATTGTTTTGATAAGGCTTGGATATCTTAAGGGCGATCGCGCATTTGCTACTTAATGACTTGGTACTTCGAGCAGGTAAGCAAATGTGGTAGTCACGTCTCACCAGGAGACACATTTGCCGCTTGTAGGCTATTCAAATGTTACCGCCAATAACGACCTGTACATATCGATACCCTAGTTCTTATTCCTATTACATTTTTGTCAATGTTATTTAATTTTATGATTAGTTGTGCACTACCGTCTTAACTACGCAATCTTTTCTTCTGGTAATTAGTAAATTGTGAAGCAGGGGATCGATGGATTGGTTTCTGCAGTAGCCATCAAAAGCGACTAGATACTCAAATTGTAGAAAATTTTATTTGATTGTTGAAACATTTCATGTTGAATTGTTTATGTGGACCTCATAAGAACTATCTATCTTATTAAGTCTTAGAATTGAAGTGAGACATAATGTCTGTAAGACAATTAAAATATTGCCCTCAAATTTACCGCCCCTGCAAAATCTGCCGCCCTAGGCTCCAGCCTACTCAGTCTATTGGTAAATCAGCTCCAAACCTCGGGGACTTGATTGCCCCTCAGACATTAGATGGGGTCGATAGGCCGCCGCCTAACATGGTCCGCCAGTGTTGCCAGATGACGTAGTCGTCAGATGACGAAGTACAATACGTGTGAACTTACGAGTATGGCGAGGTTTTTAAGCGGATACGTAATATTATGATATTGTTTGTAACCAATGTGCGGTTAGCTTTAGCAGGGTTAGTTAGTAAGTTAAGGCCGTGGTCTGCCACAGATGCTAAAAGTAGTGTCTAACGTCAATCGACGCGGGATTACCTATGTTATACCGATGGTCACTTTTGTAAACGCCTCAACGCAACGCGCGCCAGTAATTTCTATGTACTCTCTATGATTGGACAGATTAGTTAACGTCAAAAACGTGACGTTATTATGCTGAAATAATGCTCAACAAAGACAGCAGACGTGTTACGACGTATGGTCGCCACGCACAGCTTATAGCGCCGCTTCCATCTCTAAGCTTTCATCCGTGCAGGAAAGGAGATAGAATACAATTTCCTGCGGCCGGGCGGCCTGTCGTAAGAGGCGACAAACCAACCCCAGCCAGTGGTAGAGCATTTGTCCAACTGGATGGCTACCATCCCTGGTCTAGAGTATGACGTCATAACAATCTTGAGTGGTGTTCCAGCATCTAACCGTTCCAGTGGCTAGGTTCCAGTCTCCCTTAAAAGAGCAGCAGCGCATTTGTAGCAGGTTTGGTGTAACAAATGTCTATAGGCGATGGTAATTGCTTTCCATCAGGTGGGCCGTTTGCCAGTCTGCTGAACTCATGCAATAAAAAATATGTATATTTAAAAATGCACTAGAGTGGTTTTTTTTATTGCAGAGTTCAGCAGAGAGTCAGACGGCTCAACTCATGGAAAGCGGTTATTAAGATCTATGTACATCTGTAACAGCAAAGGTTACCAATGTGCTGCCACTATAAAGGGGGACTCGAACCTGGCCACTAATGACGGAACACAACTCCAAGTTGTTTATGGTGGCATACTCTAGACTAGGGGTGGTAGCCATCCAGACGGGCAAATAACCGTATCACCTGGTTGTGGGTTATTTTGTCGCTTCTTACGATAGGTGGCCCGGCCGCAGGAAATGGTGTTATTTCTCCGTTTCTGCACGAATAACTCGTACCCTGCGGCGTTTATACAGGCGTCGTAACAGACCACCGCCTTAGGCTTCCGACATTTAAAAAACCTATTTATAAATTAATGTTCTAAAAAAAGTCCATATTATTTAAAACACATTTCCGGTGATAGCGGCAAGATCTAAGCTACCAACCAAAAGATCAAAGATTCGAAAACATAAAAAAATATAATAAAATGCATAATTATATAAAACTACCAAAAACTGCAATATCGCGAAATCAAATTAACAACCTCCATTAGTATGATAATGATAAAACGGAATTATCGTCAAAAAGTTATTGTTATCTTATGATAATTTATCGTTATTATCTTATCGACAAGATGAAATTATGGTAAATAATAAGCAAGTTGGATGGTTGGTTCCAGTGTTAGTCAGTCTTTAATTTTGTATTGTGCGATTTGTTTCAAAAAAGTGCATTAGGATATTCTTATCGACTACATTAAACAGGTATGGAATTCAATGGTTTTTTAATGTAATGGAATATTATCGGCTTACATACACTGAAGCGTTCTATAGTAAAAGTGTAAAATGGATTATCGTTGGATAAATAAAGTTCCATATAATTATTAATCTCAGAGTCAAGTTCATTAATCTTATGTGGCGGCTTTCAAACAATATGTTGTGTACATTATTTAGATAATTAAATTTATTGAGCTAATTTTTATTTATTTTTAGGTTAATCTTTAAGCTCTTTGAGATTTGCATATATTTCTTCAATTTGGGTCTAAATGAGTGTTGGGATTAAGATTATAGTGTAAGTATCTACATTATATTAATTAATTATTTGAACTGTAGGTACTCTTATTAGGTTACATTTTAACAGATTGCAGACAATAAAAAATTACTGGACTGAAGCTAAGCCTGCTTTGTAGAGCAATTCGAGTCAATTTTCCAGTGCATCTAACTCCTAGATTGTCAGTAATATTTCTAATAGTAGTTACATTACCAATATTCCAGCAGGTCGAAATGATCAAAGCGTAGAAGTCTACAGAGGGAAGAACTAGGTAGGAAGTCAATTTTGAATCACAAGTCTTGAATCAACTTTTTGATATTGCAAAGCTAATTATAGAACACCGCAGTGATTCGGTATTCCGAGCACAACACTAACTTTCTCGCATTTTCTCTGAACATTGAGGTTTCCTTGGCGGGTTATCTATAATATTTCAAAATCCTACACATGCCGTGTCTGTTTAAAGCTATTAAAAAAAACTGGAATATACTATGTAAACGATGGAGAACACGATGCATTTTCTTTAGATTTCTTGTCTGTTTGTTCGGAGTTCACGTTAAAACTAATGGGGCGATTTCGATGCGGTTTTCACTGATCGAAAGCAAAATTCTTAGACTTAAAATCTGCGCTTCTTTCTACCCTGGGTATCCCGCGGGAGTTTTTCTGGGAATTATTTAAATTGGCCAGATTAAAAAAAACTTATTCAAATGTGATTATTCACTAACCGATAGCCAATTTTCTGTAATAAAATGTGTGGTAGTTTTTTTTATACCGGTAGTGTTTTGTAGTTCTTCGGGTGCATAAAAATTAGCTTTTTCCGACAGTGTACACAAAAAGCTTCGGTACTTTGTGTCCTGGGAATCACGCAGGAACAAGACAAGCGGGCATATCTTAGTATCATGATAAAATAGTAGCCAAAGTTAGAATTTGTCAGATGTGACGAGTTTAGAAAAGGCTTACTTGTCTTTCCTTGCTTTATCTCTCTTTTCTTACCCCAACGATTCTAGGCACAATATCTTTCCTGTTCATATTCCTCTATTCTGGTATAAGTCCTCTGTCACACTACAAATCGTCATGTCATCTTTCGTACACCCCTTTTGTGGTCTACCTTTACACTTGTATCCATCAATCTTACAGTTTAACATTCATATTGTCATATGACATTTATCCCTCCTCATTATATGCCTATACCACTTTAATGTTTTTCTCATAATTATCATTATTAGGATGAATTCTCCATTATCTCTTTCGTATTGAGACAATTGGCATGCATTATCATTCGTCACAATTTCAAGCCAGCATTTTTTGGGCTTAGCCTTTATTTGGAGAGCTGCGGGAAGCAGTATGCCTAGCAACGTGTTTCCAGAAACACTAGGAGGATTCTATAAAACTTCTGTTACAGAGAAAGCTATCGCGAAATTGAGAGTTCCTGGGGCGGTCTTTCTTTGCGACTGAACACATCTGCCGCAATGATATATTTATTGACAAGCAGTATCTTTTCATGTCGCTGGAGATTTCATTATCAGTAAATTTGCAATAGTATTCAGATCATATTTCCGTTTCCCGCGCGTATATACAGCGTTATCGGTTAGACCGATCTAGAAAGTTAGGTCTATCAATTCTTCTTCCCTGTGAAGTAGGTACACTTGAATCAAATTATAATTATTTCCTTGTTTCAAATGTAAAAAAGTTTAGTAATTCTGCTTTTATCTTTGCAACCTTAAGTAGCAAGTTGTGCTAATAAACAAATTACTCCCAGTCTGATAGCAATCGTATTACCTACTTTATTTACTTTGTGTGATATAAGTACTTATTTTATCTTTATTGCTAGATAGAGATTACGTTTTGGCATTAATTTTAATGACATGCAATCTTGCTTATCTATTAATTTTATAATTCAAAGTTTGCAGATAAAGCGCACAAACTAATTCGAATTCATGCAACCATTGTATAAGTTACAACTCTAATAAATAAGTATATCGAGAACTATTAATTTCAAGCGAAATTTTGTGCGAGTGAGATATTGTTTTTTTTTTTTTTTTTTCTGTTTTTTTTTTGGGGGGTTTTTATCCACACGGATACGTCAACCCCATCGTAACCTAATCTAACTTACTCTAAATAAATTACATTATAAAAACAAAGGCCGTCACTGATGAAGGACTCCAATTAAACCACCCAGCCGTTGAGATAATTTTGATGTGGGCTCAGACAAAATTGTTTGAAAGACACCAACATCCATAGGATTTAGATTGAAGTCTCTCATCAGTGCCTGTCTTTCCTTTTTGTTTCTGACACAATTCATCAGCAAATGTTGGATATCTTCCAAATCACCACAGGTACTGCAGTTTGGTGAATCTACTTTTCTCATGAGAAATGCAAACTTTGCTGATGGATAGTGACCAGAACGTAATCTTAACATTAACTTAATATGAGATCTGTTTAAAAAAGAATTTATAAACCAGGGAACTTTCATTGGTACCCTTTGAATTGTTGCATACCAGATGCCTTTCTCCTTAGATTTTTGACAAAAAGAGTCCTTCCATTTGCTATGACATAAAAATTTAAATTTACCAAGCATTTCAGTGTAGTCAGGTAACTGATCGCTTAGTACACCATGCGTGTTTCCCGATTTGGCCACAGAGTCCGCTACTTCATTGCCCTTTAAACCAATATGAGCTGGAACCCATTGCAATGTCACTATTTTTTCCTGTATATAACTCACATAGATCTTTTCCAAAATATCATAGGCTATCGGTATACCTCTGCGGCCAGAGGCGCATCGAGCCAAGTGCTGTAAGGCACTTTTGCTATCGCAAAATATTACTGCCTTTTTAAAATTTTTGTTACTCACATAGGACAAAGCTTTGGATATTGCAATTAGTTCCAGGGACATTATAGAAATATTTGTTATAATCTTAAAACATGATTTAAAGTTTAAATTTGGATCAAAGAAGCCAGCACCACGTCCTTCTGCGCTTTTTGATCCATCAGAGAACAACTTATGACAATCTTTATACTTTAAATCTAATTCCATAATAACTTCGTTCAATAATAAGTTAGGTTCATAATTTGATTTTCTCTGCATGATACAATCTAAATTAATTTGGATTATATTCTTTACATCAATAGCTGTTATCCAAGTAGTTAAATTATACATTTGTAGGAAATCAGCAGATTGAATGTTAATTTGGCTAACTTCTCCATATAGATCACTAAGGATAGGTTTCTTTTTATTATTCCAATAACTGTTATGACAAAGTGTATTCAAGTCTGCTATTAAACTATTTGTGATATTGTTATGCCACGATTTAGATTTTAAAGAGAATTTATATGCCAAATATTGCCTTCGTATTGGCAAGGGCATAATTCCTAACTCACTTTCCATGACATGGATTGGTGTGGTTTTAATAAAGCCTCCTATGATTCTCATAGCTTGATTCTGAACTTTATCAAGTTTTGCAGTATGTGTTTTAGCAGCACAATCATATAGAAAACAAGCATAATCTATACGACTTCTTATAAGGGAAATATATAATCGGCGCAAGTGATTAGTGTGTACTCCCCAAGAACTTCCTGATAACATTTTTAATATATTTAGATGTTTTGTACATTTGTCAATAACTTCATTAATATGTTTACCCCAATTCAATTTGCTATCCAACCAAAGGCCTAAGTACTTTGAGCGTTCTAATAAGTTAAGAGGTTTATCATTAATTTTTAAATTTGGTATTGGTTTTCGATTGGATCTGCTATACACTACAACACTTGATTTTTCAGATGATAATGTCAACCCCAAGTCATTAAGTAAATTGCCAATACAGTCTAATGCATATTGAACATTTGTTTCAGAAACGGAAAATTCTTTATGACTAGTATACAGAATGAAATCATCTGCATACTGTGACAGTGATATATTTTGGATTTCCTTACAAATTTTATGAGTAATTAAGTTAAATAAAAGAGGTGACATAGGGTCTCCCTGAGCTAAACCTTTATTAGTCCATCTTGTCATTTCAATATTATCTTCCCCTAACATAAGTTTTAAATGTCGTTCGTTGAGAAAAGACCATATATACATGCAAAATTTAGCACCGATACCTAAACTGTCTAATACACGTACAGCTGGCTCTATCTGAATATTATTGTAAGCGTTATCAATGTCTAAGAAGCAGGCCACGGTTGAAATATTTTTAGAGAAACCTATTTGGATATGAGTAACGAGACGAGTAAGAGAATCCAAGCAAGAGAGAGATCTTCTAAAACCTACGATATATTGAGATAAAATTTTATTTCTTTCGGTATACCATTCCAAGCGCTTTGTCAACATTATGTGAAATATTTTACAAAGACACGACATTAATGATATGGGTCTTAATCTAACTTCACTGTTATTAATTAATTTACCTTTGGGAATAGAAATTACTTTAATATCACGCCATTGATAAGGAATGTGAGAGTATTTAAAGATATTATTGTATATTTGAACCAAAAAGGCTTTAAATTTTTGTGGTAACCAATAGATCATGGAATAGGAAATTCCATCACATCCTGGGGACGAGTCCTTTTTTTTCAAACAATTTTCCATTTCTGGAATGGTAAAATCAGATTCTAGAGAATTATTTGAAGAATGAAAATAAGGCAAGGTTACTTACATAGTCTGGAGTGAGTGAAATAAGTAATTCCTTTTGTTTGTCAACAGAAGGATAAACTTTTGATTCTCTAAAACCTTTGGCCCATCTAACTCGTCTCCACACATCTACAGGTGAAACTGTTTCACTAAGTGAATTACAAAATTTTTGCCAACTTAGGGATTTAGCTTGTCGAATTAATTTTTGAGATTCACGAGTTTTGGTTTTTAATATTAATAAATTATCAGGGGTGGGATTACGACGGAATTTAGATAACGCTAGTCTTCTTTGAGCAACTGCGTGTGATAGTTCAGGATTCCAATAGTCTTTAGGTTTAAATTTTCTTTCCGGCTTAGAACAGGATTTAACTAGAGGTATATGCTTGTCCGCTGCCATGTTCAGTTGTTCAATAAAAGTATCATACATATCTTGAACATTATTATTATTATGTTTTTGCAATGTCTCAAAATTTTCTACAAGTGTTTGTTTATATTGGATCCAATCTGCTTTTTTGTAATTACGTCTATTAACTGTATTAAAAGAATTTGGAATATTGACAGACATTTTAATGATTAGGTGATCACTGCCTAAATTTTCTGTAGTTGTTAGCCATTGGAACTTAATTGCTATATCAGTGGAAGCAAATGAGATATCTGGTGTTGATTGTTGCAAATTACCCTCTGTTAATTGTATTCGTGTATAAGATCCATCATTAAGGCATAGAAATCCATTTTCAAGACATGAATCTACAATAAGTTTGCCTCTCGTATCACATTTTGTTGACCAATTTGGATGATGTCCATTAAAATCTCCAGCAATCAATGTTTTTCGAGTTGAAATTGAAAATATACTATCCCAATCAGTAGCTTGTGTGCGAACAGATGATGAGCAGTATATTGACATAACGTACTCTAAATCCTTACAGTTAACTAACTTAACGCACAACAACTCTATATTTTGATTATTTACATTAACAGGATAAGAATAAGCTTTAATAGACTTATGTACTAAGATAGCTAATCCTCCATATGAATCATGCCTGTCTTGCCTAAAAATATTATAACCACTAATATGAACTTCAGCATCAACATCTAACCAAGTCTCGCTAATTATAGCTATATGAATACTTTCGCGGATCAATAAGTCACTAAAAGAGGTTAATTTAGGAGAAAGGCTTCGGGCATTCCATTGAATGATATTAATGGATATGTGATTATTTGTATTATCCATTTATAAAGTTAACAATTTTTTTAATCAAATCTCCCTCTAAAAATAGATTAAATACAAAGTTTTTAATTTCTTTACAAATAAGTTTAAATACACAAATAATTTTATTTTCAAAACTACCTTCTGTAATAATAATGTGTTGTAATTGTAACCAGAATTTTTTAAGTTCAAATTTATTAACCAAATCCTCATCTCTTTTATTATTGCTGTCTTCTTGCCCATTGCCTCTTTCTTCTTCCATCGACTCGACAAAAGAAAAGACATCATCTTCTTGAATTCTATTCTTAGCTTTTTCTTTAGATCTTAGATTTAATGAGTTTTGTTTAGTAATACAAGTAGATACGCTTTCCGAGTCCATTTGAAAGTTCAAATGGACTTGAGTAGGGTCTTTCTTCTGTATACTATTTGCAACTACACTGCTGTATGTCTTAACATTGCTCGTAGATTCATTTATTTGATTACTTGTAGGTTTAGTTATATTTTCAGAAGTTGAACGCAGATTTTGTTGTTTATTTTTTTGTAGCAATTGCAAGGCCCCTCTATAGGTTAACTGATTTTCGCTCATAATGTTCCTTATTTCTTTTTCTTTTAAATACAAAGGGCATTTTTTGTCAAGAACAAAATGGTCACCTTTGCAGTTGAGACATATAATATTATTCGTTTCACAGTTTTTGTGATTACCACCACATTTCGGACATCTTATTTTTTTTGTGGGGCAAAATTTAAGAATATGACCAAATTGCCAACAGCCTGAACATTGACTTACAGGGAACACAAAAGGATTTACATCAAGTCTGCACCCTCCATACACATACACATGAGTAGGTAGTTTGTTATTATTAAAACATATTCTAACTGACTCGCAGTCTATCCAATTTCCCTCATAATCTATTCGCCTTAATCTTTTAATGGATAATATTTCAGTCTCACATGAAATGATATTCAAAAGTTCTTCTTCATTTATATTAAGATCAACGCCTCGAACCAATCCGTAAGACATCGATAAGTCGGTCATAAATTGACATCTAAAGTCCATCTCTTTAAATTTCTTACAATCAATTAATTTTTGCGCGTTTTCCATGTTTTCAAATCTTACTAAAACCTTGAAGTCACTTTTATATTTTATTCCTATTACTTTAGAAATATTTTCCGATGTTAATAACTTTGCAAAGGCTATTTGTTTAGGGAGAACGGTGGTTGCTATCACACTAACTTCAAAGACGTTACTGATTAAGTTATCTGATAAAATTACGTCTGTTTTCTCGTTTGATGAGTCCAATTTAGCATGTCGTTTGGATTTGCTTTTCCTAACAGTAATAAAATCATCATCTGCGCTTGTTTCAGAGTTTTCAATCATTTTTCGTTTTGTTGACAAACTACCCTCTTTCTCGAGATTATTGTCCATATCTTTATTTAATATTGAATTGTTCTCTAATTTATTATCGGAGTTAGAAAGTATCAAAGACTCACTTGAATCATCGCCACTACTGTCTTCTTCCATTTTCACTCGCAATATCTAAGTCACTTTTTGCGTTGAATAACAAGACGCGCGCACTGTTCGAACATTCATCAGTGACTGAGATATTGTTACGCGCTACAGGACTCGAATTAAAAAATGCCGTTGGAATTGCTATAGAATTTATTAGAACTATAAAAACACGTATAACACAGGTACAACCGTAGAAATATAACTGGACGTAACCAGTACATACTGCACGATTCAATAACACGCGCAAAGTCCGTCACTATATAACTTATCGAATGTACACGTCTTGCTTTGATCGTGGTTCTCGCTAGACTACCGATCTCTCCATTGGGGCATTGCTGCACCGATACGATATGGCTGCCAGCCCGCATAGATCGGATTTCTTAGAAACAGTTCGACACACCTGCCTAATGACTGCTATAAAAGATGAAAATACGCAATTGACTGTTTTTCATAAAATAATCAAAAGTAGTCAAAATGCGTGAAGGTAATAGTTTATGACAGGCAGGTGTGCATTCACCTTTGTCGGCATGTAACAATATGATGGTTTTTTTTAATTCTAAAGTCTCAACTTTAGGCAATATAAAGAACCTGGTGCCTAATTTCCATCTATAGATGTTTTCCTCTTTACCAAATATGGTACATGGGTGGATGCGTTTTTCTGTGTTATTTGAAACTTTACAACTTTTGTCCCAACATATTTTCAAAAAGTCGCTTAACACAAATAGCGTTCCACCACTCGATATCATAAAAACGGGAAAGTGCAGTCCACGAACTATGAAGGGGTTCAGTATGTGTGATAAACGTCCACTGTTTTCCGATAAAGGCCTGGATGGAAATAGTGATTTCACAAGGTTTTCGCTTTTGCTAAAATGGCTACAGAACTCAAAACAGCTTTGATATAGTTGCGCCAAATTTTAACTTATATTAACAAAGTATATACGCATTTCATCCAAAATCAGGTAATGTACAGGATTTTAGAGTTAATTTTTAAATACATGTTTCATTCTCAGGTGATACGATGTTTATCGAGAATAGCTAGCATCTGTGTCTACATAACTAATGTAAATTACCATTGGAGAAATGGCAAAGTTCTTAAAGTCCATTTTCAACCCCACCGAAAAGAGAAAGGTTCCTCATTATGAAGGGGAAGCAGGCGATGAGAAAGCTGAAAGTGCCCTGCCAATGGACGAGAGGAGGAAATTATCAATATCCCGTTCAGGAAGGATGAAGCAGGCGAATAAGAAGAGGCACTCGTTATCCTTGGAGCTGTATGGATATGAGGTACATTATAAAAAAATATAACCCGAACATTACGAGCGTAACTAAGAGTGTAACCCCTATCACCGCGAATTTTTTAGTCCTGGTGCACAGCAGTTTGTTATGGTTAGTCGTCATATTTTTAGTCATAATAAGTTTCACTGGAGAGCGTCTTTCGAAAGATATATATCGATACTAATATTATAAAGAGGAAAGATTTTATAATTTTGTATGTATGTAACGAATTAACTGAAAGACAATTTGACCGATTTCAAAATTTCTTTCACCATACAATTGCTACATTATCCCTGATTAATATAGGCTATATAAAAATTATGGATCCCTACTAAAACTTCAATAATGTAACCCATCAATTTAAACAAAATACTTGGCGCTGGAATCGGGTTCCATGATTTTGATGAAATTTTATGTGCTTGAGTGGATCTCGGGGTGGTTTAGCAACCCAATTAGACTTGGTAGGTGGTGCCGGAATGGGTTCTAGATTTTTATCTTTTCAGGGTAGGACAACGTCTGCCATGACCGCTAGTGTAAGTTAAAATTTAAATCTACTTCCTGTTATATATATACTGCTTCGCAACGTGTTATCGCTGTTTTAAGAGAAGAAGCGGCAAGAAACTCGTCAGTAGATACAGATATTCGCAATACTAATAATACTATATATAAAATAATAATCTTACCAAAGTGCTGCCAGCATCGAAGTAAGCCCTGTTTAAACAAAGAAGTAATAGATTACTTCTTTGTTTAAACAGGGCTTATTCCAAATCCTTAATCTAAACCCAATAGTATCTAGTAAACGACCAGCCTATGCCAGGTGATAAAAAAAGTAGAAAGCAATACGTTAAATATTTTTCTACAGAGCCGTGCTTGAAGTGTGAAATTTCTGAGCGCATTATTGTCACCTTGTTGATAACAATATGCCTTAGAATTAACCAGTAATACTTTAGGGAAAAAATAATGATCCGGCAGGAGTTTCAAAAAAGCATGGCTGCGATGTAGCGCAGCCCCGCAAGGACAAGAAAATTTTATATTCAGTGGCATTTCTAGTATATTCTTCATCTACGATATTATGAATAATTCTTTCAGCGGTTTATTTCAAACAGTTTAATCGATATGTAGTTTATAGATAAGATATTATTAAGATTAGAAATGCGTTGCAAATTAAAATTGTTTTGAATGTCTTAAAAATTATAGGTTTTCCTAAACGATTGTATTTGTGTTAAAATATAAAGGTACACCCAATGTTAAGTGATTACTGTCGACTTTTGCGCTTACTTGTCGCGTTGCCTACGTCCACGTCCACGTCCAAACTTTAAATCTGTTTACGCTCTTTTAAAGAGGCCCACATTTTAACGCTCTAGGAGAACCGTTAAGAGCGTTCATTCCACAACTCGCTAATGAATGGCGTGAAGAAGTAAGTGCCATTGTACAGTGGATGACTACGCAATGTCAAGGAAGTGTGGATAAAACCCCAAAGCAACCCACAGCCAGGTCGTAGTGTATTTGCCCGTCTGGATTGCTACCATCCCTGGCATAGAGTATGCCGCCATAACAACTTTGGGTTGTGTTCCGGCATTAGTGATCAAGTTCCAGTCCCCCTTTAGAGCGGCAGCACATTAGAACCTTTGCCATAAAAAAATGTACAAAGATAATTCCAAAATGTATGTTAATTATTTTATTTGGATGATAAATAACACTACAACCTGGTTAAAATAATAATAATCGTAAATGGTCAGTGAGCCAGTCGGTCAGCTATAATCTGTTTACTAATCAGTCAGTGGGGCAGATCAGGTCGGCCTGAGTAGCAGAGATTAATAGCGGTATTATGTTCGATAAGCATATGACATTGTCATTATATAATATACTAGGACATGCCTGCGATTTGGTCTACGCTTGACTTGAAGTTGCCGCGGGATTTGCGGGACACAAAATACCGCAGTATTTGAAAAAGAATGTTAGCTATCATTTAGTGAAAACTGTCCCGGATTGAGCGACGAAAGTCACGTGACAAAAAGTATGGAAACTGGAAGATTGATGGGTACAAATGTTGTATTTTATTGCGGGAGTTCAGCAGACAGGCAGACGGCCCACTTTATGGAAAGTGGTTACCATCGCATATGGACATTTGCAACACCAAAGGTGCTACAAATGCGCTTCTGCTCTCTTAAGGAAGACTGGAACCTGGTCACTAATGCCGGAACATAACTCAAGGCTGATATGGGGGCATACTCTAGACCAGGGGTGGTAGCCTAGTACTCGGGCAAATACCCTTCCACCGGGCTGTGGGTTCTTTTGTCGCTTCTTACGACAGGCTGCCCGGCCGCAGGAAGTTTTCTTTCTCCGTTGTAGATGTAGATAGTGTAACTTAGTCAGAAAATTCTATCTGCAATATAATGATATGTAATTTTATGTAATTAGTATATATTATATTGCATATAGCTATATGTTTATTATGTTTAAATAGTTGCATATTATCGCCATATATTATATATGTATATAACTTATGTGTATATTTGTATATATAGTATAGTTATATATTTATTAATAAAATTGAAGTAATCGTATAATAATTATGTATACCACCATCGCCACTTCTAATCGGAATATTCTTGCCACGGGTTGTCTGGAAGAGATCGCTTTTTAGCGATAAGACCGCCCTTTGTACCCTACTATAATAATACTAGTTCGTAAGTTTTTCTGTAATGGTGTACAATAAAGTGTTATCTATCTATCTATCTATCTAAATGTAAATGTAGAGTCGACATTTACATTTCAATCCAGATAGATTGTGTAATGGATGACATGATGATTTGTGGTGTGACAGAGGATACCTACGGTCAGAATAGCAGAGTATAGAAGGGAAAGATATTGTGCGGACTACAAATCATTGGGAGGTGAAAGAAAAGAGAGAACCAAGTCAAGACGGCTAATTATCCAAAACACGTAATTGGCTTTCAATTATTCACCGCATCCTTCTATTTCAGAACATGCAGTCAACGGAAAAACCAAAAACAATGGAATACTATGTAAATAATGCTGTGTCAGCACCCGCTGATTTCGTAGACAGGAGAAAGAGTGCTGACGTCAACAGTGTCCCAGAGTTCAATAGTGAAAAAAGTGTTAGCATAAGGGACTCTTCGGAAAATAAACAAAGGAGACTAAGCGCAGGCGCATCTTCGCCTGACGAGGAGATTGACAGTTATTTCGAAGTAATCGACAAATCGTAGCAATGGTTTTAATTATAGAGCGTCTTAATTTATGTCCTATGTAAGTAGGTACAGATTATTTTAAGGAAGAAATTAATGAATCAAGCTTTGCCCGACATTTGGTTCGCGCGGCAGTGCTTTTCAATCTTTTTGAATACGCGACTCCTTTACAGGTTGAAAAATTTTGGCGACCCCCTTGGGCCATAGACAGACAAAAAGTTGGCAATTTGTACGTAATGACTACGTTTATGTTTTTCCCTATTTTGTTACCTATATTCATTATTACGAGTACGGCTTATACTCTGCGAAAAGCTGCCGAGCTTAGAAAGTACCTAAGTATGAGGTATAAACTTAAATTGTCTTATCTCTTATGCCGGCGACCCCGCGAGCAAGGCTCTGCGACCCCCCTAGGGGTCGCGACACACAAGTTGAAAAACACTGAGATATAGAAACGAAACACGGAAATTTGAGATAAAAAACTTTGATTATAAGCCCTTGAGCCGTTTCGAGTTAAATTCGCAAGAAATACCAACAATGACCCGACCATAACTGTTGCAATGAGCCACAGCTAAGCGTGATGAGTCACAAAAACAAAAGTATAAGATATGAATGAACCATCATTCGCTCATGACTTCGTCCACGTTGGACAGGTCTCAAGGATTGAGAAGTATTTTGCCAATATTTAAACTCATAGCCTATAATAATCCAGTAGGGTAATAGATTTTTTAGTATGAATAAATGAGTTTTGAAGATTCCGGTAAAAACTTAGGATAAGTAATGTTGCAAGTGTTGTTAAAGGTTTAGAGAACTACATATTATACTCTATTAAAGATTTCGATATAGAAACTGTCACATCAAGCAAGCCGTAAAATCACTTGGTTTCAAAGTTAGGAAATCCCGTAAATATAAAACTCCCGGTTTAGTCAGATATTATGTCGCCTCGCCCGTCACTATGCCCATAGTTGTGGCGGGGCTGTTAGTGCTGTTTGTCTACATCAAGAAGAGGGAGAAATATGATTCATGCCGCCCTTTGGTGAACAGTTTTGGGCGATTGTAATTGTTAATACGCTTTTATTAGCTTCATGCGTATGTATGTTAGTATGTAAGAGAATCTTTCAAGTTAAATTTCATCAACTTCCCGGTTTCCGATTGAGCTGAAATTTTGCACGTATGTGTATATCGCGTGACAATACAATAATATGGTACCATGGAGCTGATCTGATGATGGAGTCGGAAGGTGGCCATAGGAACTCCTGTACTAAACAAGATAGACCCATCGTATTTGGGCTCGTTTTACTTGTCTTGGCTAGTACTCTGCTGCTACATGATATGCAGGATCTCAAAAGCTTGTGTTTAAAAACCTTTTTTAAAAAAAGCTTATTTTTATATAACGTTCCATTTTATCATAAGAGTGTATTTATTTTGTTACTTTTCTTCCATGCCTTTACTTATCGCGTAAAGTCGCTCAAAACCATCGATTTGGGTTTCATCGTCATTTATTTCTTGGCTGCTAGACCATACAACCTCATTAATTCTGTATAATATATTCTCTTTTATTAAAATATAGTTTATACGTTTAATATCACACGTTATTTCATTAGTTTTATCTTAATTGCTAATTTTATTATATTCATAGCATATAAAATAGGAACCCATTTTGTATATAAATATTAATCACTAATTGGGTTGTTAACAGATTTTTTTTCTAAATTTGTATATTTTATTCGTGTTGGTTTTCTTCAATAGCTCACACAGACAAGCTACTGACTATAGAGATAGATAACACTATTGTTCACCAAAACAAAAATTACAAAAATGCACAACAAGACAATAGTTACTTGGTAAAACAAAATATAATTCATTCCTTAAGATAATCTATACCAGTGAATTTTTTTGTTTAGTTGTAAGAATTGGGTAGGTGACACATTTTAGAATAAATACTGAAACAATGTTCATATAAAAGAGTAAGTGCAGTAATTTATTTTATTATTCTGACGTTTCGGCCACTTTTCAGTAGCCGTGATCACGGAAGACAGAGATGTCGAATGTCAATGAGTATTCTTAAAGTTTTATTGAGCCTACCGCCAACTTGTACATTTTAATGATTTAGTTTTAATTTTTGTTTATGATTATTACTTACTATAAAAGTAACACAGCGCAAGAATTTAGCGCAGTTAGTACTCTACTTTGAAGTTGGTAGGGAAATAGAAGTTTCTCGCGCTACTAAAATTGGTCCACTGCGATGTAATAAAACTGTATGTAATGCCATTGAATAATTCGTTTATTCATATAAATTGAAAGACAGAAATGAACTGTCTAATACAGGCTTTAGGGAAACAAATAGATAGTAGGATATATTATGTAGAAACGGGGCATTTGTGTAATTATTGTACAACTAGAGTGAAACACCCTAATGTCTGATGCAAAATGGAACAGCACCTGTTGGCAAAACCAACAAATTTGACTTTGTCACTTTAAAAAATTCCTTCAAATGTAATGGTGCAAATTTAATATATTAATAAAACATCTCTCGCAGTGCTATTTTTATCTTTCCTTAATAGTTTGATTCAATCATTTGGTCCTTCGAGCCGGATATAAGATCGGAACGATTATAATGATATCATATGGTTTTTTATAATGTAAATATTTCTACTTTCTTTTGTGTTATATTGTGAAATGTGACGATATAGATAAGGTGGTTTTGAATTAAAGACTGAATGTTCCAATGTCTCATCTTTTACTTATCAGGAGAGATAAACGCACCAATGATAACTGGTTGTCAAGGCGAAAACTTATTATTTTTATGTGAGAGTATTTCAGATGTTCTTGAGTACTTTGGTGCCTATCGCATGAAGATACTAAGAAAATTAAGATAGATAATGGTTAAGTAAAAAAAGAAACGCTACAAAGACCCTGTCACACAATTATTGTTCATGTCTCAGTCAACGGGAATTATCTTCTAGCTCTTAAAGAAAATGATTTCTCAAAATGTACTTGAAATTATATATTTTTATGAAACTAAACGTGCCGTTTTACATAAGCCGTGGTTAGTGCACCCGGGTTCCAGGTTCGAATCCTGACCAGTAAGTATACACCAATTGAAACAATTTTCTGACCTAATGTGCCTATTGTTACAATCACCACGTTCTGACGGCGAAGGTAATAATCGCGATGAAACCTACACATCGAGATAGCCGATGTGTCTAATCTTCCTTGGACAAGCTTGGCTCCCCATTATCCGTTCCCCTAAAGATGGGGAGGCTTGCGCCCAGTATTCGTCCTAGCAATGGGACGTTTAATAACTGTTATTATTATATTAAGATAGGATTGCTCGCGACTTCATCCACGCTTGACTTGAAATTCCCGCGGGATTTCCGGAACAAAAAGTACACAGTATTTATAAAATAATTTATGTAAAAACTGTGCCGGAATAAGCTAATTATTATTCACCCGAACAACTTCAAATCGCTCCCGGGATAAAAAAAAATATCACACATTTTATTACATAAAATTTTCTATCGATCGGTGAAAAAACCAGTTGGATTTTTTTTATCTGGTAATTTAAAATCATTCCCAGAAAAATTCCCGGGATAAAAAGTAGAGCAGATTTTAAGCTTACAAATCTGCTGTCGATCAGTGGAAACCGCATCGAAATCGACCCAGTAGTTTTTACCTGAATCCCGAACAAACAGACAAAGCCAAGAGATCTAAAAAAAAATGCATCGTGTTGTCTGTCTACTTCATATAGACTACTCGTTGTTTTTTTTAAATAACTTTAATTCTGATTTCTTAAGGCCACAAGTGCCTTCGTTATGAATGTTTAGATTTATTTAAAGTGACATGAGGCCTGCATAGTTGGATGACTATGCTTTTGCTCGCCTACTTCAGTAGAACACAGACGTACCGGGTTCGTTCCTTAGTAGGGAAAAAATACGTTGTTTGCTGCGGTCTGGGTATCTACGATAATACCCAGAGTTTTTTTTGTTACTGTAACCTGCTAATTTGGGGTTTTACAATGTGCATGATTGTCTATCGATTATTCCTTACGACGGCGGCGAGAATAAACTTATTTATGTAGATATTTTTTACATGTATTAGAAGACATATTTCATGGCCGGTTCCTATATCTCACTAGAATAGTGACTAGAAACTTTGTATATTAGCTTATGTCAAATTTTAACCGATAATAAGGCAAAGGAACGGTTAGTAAGATACAGGAACTGACAATTAAATAGGTCCTTAAAACAATATTGTGTTGACAAGTTTTCAGTAATGTCATACTAAGATTATTTATAAGTAAGTACATGTTTTGATATAGCTAGCGCGCCTTTTATGATTTTCCAAGAAACGATTACTTTATCACAATCAGGTAACCCTCCTGATTGTGATAAAGTAATGAAGTGATTATAGCTTCTAAATATCAGCTATAATAATTAAACTGTAGACATTGTTATCACGAGACAATAAGTCTCTTTTGTTTAAATACTGAGGGCCGTTTGCATAATGATCGCCTTTAAATAAAATTAGTTAATCACATTAAACTGCCTAAATACGTTTTACACGAAACGTATTGACAGTTCTTTAAACATATTTAGCGTTTTGTGTTTCTTAAATAAATTTAAGCAACCTTATGCAAGCGGCCCTAAGTCTTTTCCGTTATTCTAAAAATTGTTATACGAACGCTTCTCGTGCCTAGCTATCATCAAGTAAGTATTCATGAATATATAAGATTTTGAATAATCCTTAAACAATTAGTCACCAGGTGTAAGCCGAATCCACGTGACTTAGCTGAGGTCTTGACTGACGCCAACCAATGGGTTTGTTTTAGCAAGAATGAAATAAAAACATTTATCTGGTAACAGCACATTGCAAGATATCTTATACTAATATATAAAGCTGAAGAGTTTGTTTATTTGCTTGAACGCGCTTATCTCGGGAACTACTGGTCTGATTTGAAAAATTCTTTCAGTGTTAGATAGAATAGACCATTTATCGAGGAAGGCTATATATCATCACGCTAAGACCAATAGGAACGGAGCACCAGAATGTTTCAAAATCGGGGGATTTTTTTAACTTACTTTTTTATAAACTATTCCACATGCACGAAGTCGCGGGCAGAAGCTAGTATTAAATATTAGAAAAAATGTAACACACTAAATATTTAGCAAGCCAATGCCAGACACAAGAGTCTGATACTGGTTTTCGAAACTAGAAGAAGCACGTTTCCCTATAATTAGGGATACCTGTAGACTGTATCAATAGGTGTCGGAGTTTCGTCACAAACTCATGATTCTTGCTGAAAAACAATCAATGTCCTACAATTATAACTTAGACGTGGTAAAGCCATGCTGGGATTATCTTGATTACAAAATATTAACAAAGACTAAAAAATAACGTTGGAATTCCAATGTTATTTTTTACTAGTCGAAAGTAAATTTAACCGGTACGATTATTTTACTATATACTTACCCATTTCATACAAATCTATATCTACAGAGTGAGACAACAACAATCACGCGCGACTGCCACTGATACAGTGGACATATATATGCTACAACTCGGTGGGCGGGTTTAATGTAATAAAATGTGATATTTTTATCCCGGGAATCCCGCGGGAATTTCCCGGGAGCAATTTGAAGTTGTTCGGGTGCATAAAAATTAGCTTATTTCGACGCAGTTTTCACTAAAAACGATGGCTTACATTATTTTTAAATACTGTGGTATTTTGTATCTCGGGAATCCCGCAGGAATTTCAAATCATGCGTAGTATGCGTAGTATAGCCCAGTTTTTCGAAATCTGCGAGGTTTTTGTCTGCTCCTTCTTGTCCAGAAAATATATTATTTTTTGATCAGACTTATAAAACTAGTTACTTCACATTAGAGTAGTAACTAGTATCTTCTTTCTTCTTCTATTAAGAAAAATATTTCAATAATAATACTGCATTTACATGCAGTTCACACCAGCCTTTAATGTTATTTTCTCTGGGACATTGTATTTTGTCATACATGTCTTTTTTTTAACAACTCTACGGACTCGAGTTCCGTACCCTTTTTACAACTTAATTTCTAATAGTTTTTAGAATTTATACACGCTTATTGGTTATTTTTGTTATTGCGTGTGACATTAATTCAGGGATATTTGTGTTGAGGTGTACCTTACGAATAACTTATTATATTAATTTATTCTGATTTTAATACTAAACTTATACTAATGTAGAGTGTATCTGTTACATGTTGGTTTTGTGAGGAAGTGCATGTGCAGTGTGTGCCTTATGTCTATACCTATATATATTATCCTAATTAGTGCCATGTGTGTTGTTTTTTCCTTTCTGTGTCTTGTCAAACATGTATGGAATTTATGGTTTATTTTGTTACAAATTTTCGTTCATAATAAATATTTTTCGTTCTTCTCTAACATTTCTTTCAAACCATATACTACCTTTCGTATTTTCATTGCCGAACACTAGATGTTAAATGAATAATATTTTTTTTAATATAAAATTTGTATTTCTCTTACATAATAAATGAACATTGCCAACCTTAAAAGTATTTTCTACGTCTTCAATTTTTTCTTTTTTGGTTTAATTGGTAGAGGTCCACCGATCTTGAAAACGGTACTGCAACAGACAGAACGCATCTTTGTACAGATTCTTGATTTATGCCGGATTTATCTTAAATATAATATATATAATATAATAAATAGGCAGACAAGCCAAGCAAGTTACGCCTGTGTTATGGTTAATATACAATGGATCACTTCGGGGCCGATCCCAGACCCTGATAAGAAAGTATATTATCATGAAATTTACCATGCCAGGGATCGAACCCGGAGCCTCGCGTAGCAGCGAGCTCTGCCAAAGGCTTAGCACACTCGGTGGTTACCGAGGTCATTGGACCCATCCTTTCACAAGTGAATCCGTTATTAAACCGTAAAACGCGTAGTGCCTTACGAGGTTTACAGGAGCAAAAGTTACAGTGGTAAGGCCAAGCTTACACAACACGTCTTGACGACGAATGGAAATAACGTAAGGAAATCTACACATCGATTTAGTTTTTGTTTGAAATTACTCAATCAGTATACCTGTTAGTTTCCCTAAGTAAGAAAGCATCAGTTCAGCATCGGAACGTTTATGAGCTGTTACTATTATAGTTCGCATAATATTATAACAAATACATATAGGTACGCGTGCACACATACAGGCACGCATAAACACAAATATAGGTATGCGTGCACACATACAGGCACGCATAAACACAAATATAGGTACGCGTGCACACATACAGGCACGCATAAACACAAATATAGGTATGCGTGCACACATACAGGCACGCATAAACACAAATATAGGTATGCGTGCACACATACAGGCACGCATAAACACAAATATAGGTATGCGTGCACACAGGCAGGCACGCATAAACACAAATATAGGTATGCGTGCACACATACAGGCACGCATAAACACAAATATAGGTATGCGTGCACACAGGCAGGCACGCATAAACACAAATATAGGTATGCGTGCACACATACAGGCACGCATAAACACAAATATAGGTACGCGTGCACACATACAGGCACGCATAAACACAAATATAGGTACGCGTGCACACATACAGGCAAGCGTAGACACATATAGGTACGCATGTGCACATGCAAATTATAGAATATATTGTTTTCAAGTAAATATTTTTCGACATAGCAAATATCTATTTGTGAATAAAATTAAAATTAAGTAATTTAAAATGATACTTACTGACACGTTGTGCATATCGGGCTGAATTTACAGAACACTGAAAGTAGAAAAATAAAGTTAGATGGACGCAACTAATAATTAAAAAACATATTGAGAGCTAATAGTCAAAAAGAAGAGTAACTATAGTTTTAAAAACTCTAGTTTGTAAAATAATCAGTAAAAATTCATAGGAAGTTTGCGAACAATTTTTATGATAAAATACAATCTTTTTGACAATACACCTTTTTCGTTTTTGTCACCCTATTAATTTATTTAAAAAATCTTATTTCTCTCAAAATCTAGGAAACTGTATTCTGTATGTCGTTAAAAATAGTGTTGTGAAATTACAAATAGACAAACGTTTAGAGGAGGCCACACTACTAAACATGAAACTAGAGGAAGAATTTTTAAAAGATTTTTTAGTCTTTTCTCCATCATGTGGTAAGATGGAGGGTTTTCTTATAAATCTTTTATTTGTCTTTAATAATTTATATTTATTTATCTCTATTTATAGCTGTGTTGGATATCAGTGAATAGATATTGTAAAGATTACTTTTTGAGATATAAGGTACATTGGATTCCGCGTCAAACACCATACAACGGAAAATTTATTAAAAGATAATTTTAATTAAAAACAGTTTTAATGATTGAACAATCGCTAATAGACATTATGGAATATTTTTAAAATATAATCGTGGTGTAACTAGCATACTATAAATAGTTTAATCATTGTTATCTTCAGAAAGGTATAAATTTCATTCTTTATTTACTAAGAATGAATTGGTGTGGGATGCGTCCTGCGT
The DNA here is from genome assembly GCA_949752895.1 of Dendrolimus pini. Classification (NCBI taxonomy): domain Eukaryota; kingdom Metazoa; phylum Arthropoda; class Insecta; order Lepidoptera; family Lasiocampidae; genus Dendrolimus; species Dendrolimus pini. The sequence continues at coordinate 6,998,564 of OX457147.1, read as the reverse complement.
AGGCTAGTTGGCCGCATCCCATTTACCAAAGACGTCTAGTTCAGCCGGTTCGGCGGCGGAAACACTTGAATCACTCAAGCGGCGCAAAAATGCAACCGTCAGTGAGAGTTATATGTTTGTGACGTTTGCTGTCGAGACGCTTGGACCATGGGGTCTAGAGGTCTCATGAGGCTTTACCAAAATTTATCAAAACGACTCATTCATTCTTCAGGTGATCAGAAGGCTGGTGCTTACCTCGGGCAACGGATCAAATTACCCATACAAGACGGTGATCTAGGCTCAGTATTCTACTTATAGTCTTGAGGGACTATGGGTAGAATACAATACAAATAAGTTTTATTTTATTAGATTATTTATGGTATTATAAATAAGAAATTAAATAAAATGAATATCTCTGGAATTCAAGTCTCACCACTTAAGCATACGGAGCAAACGTAACCAATGGTGAGAAGTTCTCGATGGCAGAAGCAAGCGGCACGGTAGTCCACCCGGCCTCTTCCTGGCAACACCAGTTTCGTACGCTCCGACGCCTCCGGGAGAAATACCCACTGTACAAGTAATTATTCTATCAGCTCCTAAACGTCTTGTCACCATTTTACCTATTCTTAGAGAAATACTAAATAAGTAACATCAATTGATTGACAACATTTTGGAGGAATTCTATGGGTACTGAAGTTGCATTTAAAGTATGGAGGGTAGAGGTAAAGAGGACCATCTAGTATGGGGGATCAGTTGAAAAAGTGTCCACCTCTAAACAGCAAATTATGGTTCCAAGTCGTCAAAATAGCCCTAGTGTACGAAAGGAAATGACATGAATTTAGCAGTTATAATCGAAGTGAAGTGTGCTGGGTTGAAAAACGCATGCGCGGTGACAAATAGGAAGTCTTCACTTGCTATTGTGGCGCCATCTTAATTTGCTACCCTTCCGTGGACACTTTTTAATATACTGAGATGGTTCTCCTTACCTCTACCCTCCATAATTTAAAGGTCAATACCGCTGTACTTGTTCTATATTTAGACTCCAAAATAATGATAGTTTCAAGCAATATTTCATAGACTAATAGAATTTAGCACTTCCTTGTATATTTATGAAGTTTGTCTATTTGTTAGAAATATTCCTCATTTTTTTACAAGCATAGGTCAGATTATAAAACGCAATCGACACGATAATGACAAACATGCATTCATAGCAGCAAAACAACAGTAATGCAAAAAGTGTAATATGTATGGCACCAGTAATATACAATAAAATACCTGACAGTATAAAGAGGCTATATATTCATATTATTTAAGAAACACCTAAAGAATTTTTTGATTATTAAGTGCTATTATAAAATCGAGGATTATTTAAATGATAAATTCTGATTATTATTAATGTATTATTTTTTACTTAATGCTTTGTTTGACAACAACGTTATGAGAACTAATTTATTTAATTATTATTGTAAATCAGTTTCAATGTATTTTTACAAGGTGTAATAATTGCACGCCTAATCAGGCAACATGTATTGAAACAATTACAACAAAACACCTATGTACACATACATTTCTAGCAATAAATTATTATTCTATTATAAGAAAATAATACCGAGTGAGAGTAAAGCCGTGGTCAATATTAATGAATGTTTTCAATGAAGGAATGGATGACATAGAAAATGAAACATATTGTTTAAGAACAATATAGTCAAAACTTGAATTTTTGATTGACGATGTTTAGGCCAGTCATACACCTGTAAGTTTTGCTGCCTTAAGCCTCCAAGTGCAACTATGATTTGCAATACCACTCATCTTTTTGCAAATGAGTCAAGTATTGATAAAATGTAGTGCGCGCTTATTTTAAGAGGCTGACGCGAGCAAAACTTACAGGTCTTAGCCTAGCTTAGGGGCCATACATAAGTAACATGACACATTAAGAAGGGGGAAGGGTCAACGAAGTGTAACAATGTGTGACAAGGGGTGGGTCCTAAATTTCGCGACGTCACATTTCAAAATCTAATATATTCAAACTATAAAAGACGAAATTTGAACTATTAACGAAAAATGTCAAAATATTGCCAACTCTATATATATTAAAAAATAATTTAAATTGATAGAAAACTAATATGGTGATGTTTTAATTTAATAATTTCTTGATGTGAAATTACGATATGTGTAATGTCACAATAGGGAGGGAGGACTCTCACGAATGTGACCAACTGTGACAAGGATGGGGAGGGGCCAAAAATCAGGACATTCGTGTGACGTAAGTCGTGTGGCTCTTTGCGATATGTTTTGAAAAATAAAATATTAGTTGACGTTGATGAATAGAAAATCGAATTAATGAAATGTCGGATTACATTTTTTACAGAACTTTGACTTCCTTTTACATTTTCCTTCCATGGCATGCAAGGTTATAAGACCACTCACCAGTAAATACTGCAATAAGCCTTCCAGCGACGGAACCTTCAGATATAAGCCCCCTGTGATATCACAGCCTTGTTGGAGCAAACTCAGATGTTTGTCCAACGAGCATACATCTATTAGAATCTGTTGTTTCTGTAAAACAAATGTTTAGGTTTTGGTCCATAATTTTAGGATGATAGCCTAGAATTGAGTTTATAGTAGCCTTCATTCAGGACGTTCCGTTAGTAGCTCACAACGCCCGAATTGCTCCGTTAGCCGGTTCCACAAGGCGACCGCGGTCGCTGTGGTCGTGGCAAAAACGTCACTAATGACGTCATCATTTTCGATCACACAACGCTCACAACGACTCATGTCAAGAGGTGGGTCGAATAGCCGTTCCACTTGGGTTTACGATTGTAACGCTGGCAAGCAAGTGGAACGGGCAAAAATGCGGTCTTTATGAGTAATGGAATGTAGCCATTATCATGTCATAACGCCAATCATCTACCATCATACCATTAGCCAAAAGCTGAAAACGGACCTTATCAAAGGATGTCCCTGTTCATATTAAGCCATTGCTACCTCATAAACAAGACAGTAAGTAAAAGCAACACTTGTACTTTATGTATGCGACAAACAGACCTTTTTCAATCATTACCACCTCATTTCATTACTATATAATATTATAAATCACACATGTCACTTGCCTTACATACGTCTAAACATCAACACCTAATAATTGCTATATAGTCTTAAACCATATAAAACGTATAAATCCATAAAATATATATCTAAAATCGTAACAGACTTTTAAATTTAATATATCAACAAAACACTTTATAATAATTTAGCATTTGCCAGACTGATATTTTTGCTGCCGTGTTTTTCAGTCTCTATTTTTATTAGCCAGACTATCACAACACGGATTGATTCTAAATAAAGGCAAGCAATTGCATTGAATTAAATAATGAATAATAGAAAACGCGTAAATATATCTGTGTCCACCATTCATTTCCGAAGTTTATTGACCAAAAAATTGATAAAATGTTTGTATTAAATCAACATTCTGAACGAAAAATAATGATTTACTACCCAACTTTCTGTTGTAATTTTTAATAATATATGGGTGTAATGATTACGTCATATCATTGGTTAAAAAATGTATATATCGGGGGCTTCATAATAAATGGGCGTATTGCCATTTTGTTGTTGTTTACTAAAATCTATGAAATTTTACAATTTAGAAAGCCTTACCACTATGCAAGTGTACCTAAATAGACGGGTATTCCAAATTTCAGCCTTATACATTCAACAAGTTTTGTTTTATTCACAATTTTGTGCCTTCAAAACTCAAAACTGCACTTTGTACGTCCATTTGTTATTTTAAATTCTAAACCGATAGGGAATAAATTTAAAAATAAATTAGTACCTGTGCCGTAAAAAATACATTCATATAGTTGATGTACTGGGCTGCCGTGTCAGTGCTGCCAGTCACTATGAGGATCCGGCTGCTTATGCGAAGTCCAGGTGTCGATTGACGACGTAGCTATAATTAAATTATAATGGTCCGGCTCTTATATCTTACGGACATCATTCATATCATTTCATTCATTCATTCATCATTCATTGTTTTTTTTGTGTTATGGCAATTGGTCACGCTTTAAGTATAGCGACCATTTACTGCCAGTGTCAGGTATGAAAAAGGCAAGTTATAAGTCGAATTTTGAGTAAGGTATATTTTTTAAGTAAAAAGTGAAATAAACCTTGTTACGTTTTAATTTATCCACCACCTAAGTTCAAAAAATAACACACACATAAGACAATTACAAATATACAGGACAGAAGCTATGGGTTGGGGGATATTTTACAAAATAACATAGACACACACAATACATATTATTCACATAATTATATACATATTATAAATCACAATTTAATATTATTATCGTTAATATATTTACAAAGTAAGTGTAGGACAAAGGCTTTATGGGTATATATAAGTAGGGATTTCATATTTATGGGTTTGGGGATTTTTGAAGGGAGGATATTATATAAAGATATGTTATTCAGAGAACAATTAAAAAAGATGTGATCCGTTGTGAGGGTACTCGGAACCACAGTCACATATCGGAGAGTTCCGCACTCCGATTTTATGTAAATGTACCGGAGTACACAGATGGCCCAGTCGTAATCTAATAATGCCACATGTTTTCCTCCTATCCAATGAGCGATATTTATGAAACCATGGTTTTACAGGTATCACAGGTTGAATGCTTTTGAGGTGGCTGCCTCGAGTTTGTGCTGTGTTTGTCCAACTAGACTGACAGGAGTCCTTCATGTCATTGTTGGCTTTGGATAGAAGATCCCAACACTGGATATTATTATGATCTAAGCAGCCTGAAATAATCGCTCTCTTTGCTAGCTCATCTACTATTTCATTTCCTTTGATACCATTATGGCTTGGGATCCAACATAAGGGAACCTCCACGTTATTAGACTCGCAAGAAAATAAAAGTTCTCTCATTTTTAGTATCTATATAAGGAGGGTATAAAAAGGAGGGCATCATAGTCAGTATTATATAGTACAGGATTAGAAAATTGAGAGATAGGATGGGATAAATTGGAATTTTTTTGAAAACTATTTATTAAACAAGGGTGATTTTTTTGAGACCAGTATGTTTTATTCGGAATGAGGTTTGAAAGATGGTTAAGCTTTTGTATAAGCGGGGGTGACGAATTTTGGCCTAGTTTGTAAAAGAAGCGGTCGCCTAGAAATTGGCGACGAATTGAAAAGAGGGGATCTAAGGCTTCGACCTGGAGAGCGTTTGTAGGAGTCGACTTCATGGCGCCTAATATAATCCTGAGACATTTAAACTGAATTTTGTCGAGTTTATACCCAATAGTTTTGAGGCAGGGCTCAAGAACGAATGACCCATATTCCACTACACTACGATTTACGAATCATTCATTGTTCATATGCCTTACTATAGGTTACAATTTGACATAAGCTCCATTCAAGTAATATCAAAATTCAACCGATGGTATGTGAATGAAAAGTAATATATTGGAACTGGCCAAATATCAGCATATAATACTCATGGTAGCTCAATGGGTAAGGTAATAATGACTCATAATATGTTAAGAAATTGAGAATTACTTTGCTGAACTATAATTATTGCAATCTGGCTTACAGAGGCTAATAAGTTATATTATTGTCATAATATTCTAAAATAATTTAAAACTAATTATAACCTTTCCAAGCATTTATTTTACTTTTGATAGCTCATTTGACAGATGAATTAGCAATGTACTAATGTGTTAATGATTCGATTTTTTATGATAATCAACTTCATTTATAAAAAGTTATAATCAATTTAATTTATCTAGACATTTTTCCTAAAAATACTATATTACGTAATACCCACATGACAATGAACATATTTTATATTAAATAAGCCATTTTTGAAATAAAGTGGAACATTTTTTTTTCAAATTGATTACTGTCGATAATAATTGTCAGTGTGTTAAATGACAATTATGTAATTTGTTTCATGTGGGCTTAACTGTACAGATATATGTAACTTGATAGACATGCAATCATCCAAATTAAAATAAATACTTGGAAAGGATATACATGTACAATAACATTAACAGTATTATTTACATTGATTTAGAGTAAGTTAAGAACTTTAAATAAGCCTGCAAACATACTATAACTCAATATTAATAAGACCGTTATAACATATCCAGAGTTTTTTTAACTATAAATGACACTAACTGAGAAATCTCATTTCTGTCATTTAAATGATGTATTTATTTCTAAATAAAACATTTCATTCTTTCTATATATTTATAGATTGTACTTACTCTTGCAATGTAGCACAATGCCAAGGCCAGAGCTCCTGCTAGCAGCGACTCACCCGGCTTTTCGTCTTGTGGCTGACTTTTTATTAAATTTACCAATCTGAAAATATTTGGACATAAAATCTAACAAAACTAAAATTACTGTCCGCGATTTCAATTTTATGGCAATATTTAAGTGATAACTATTATTTATAAGACACATAATCCAAACTACTTTTTTTAATAGTCTGTGCATTGGTGTCTAAAAGCTCAAATAGGTTATGAAAGAGCTCATCAGATTTTAATAATATTTATAGGAATTAAAATGGTAATTTTAAATTTAATTTTCATGTTCTTTTTCAATATCTTCACAGGAGACAGAAATATGATAACAAACTCACATGCAATAAAGTCGTAGAGACAGTTATTACAGAGTATTATTAGTTATTAGAGAGTATATCAAAAGACTAATCATGATTAGGTAGATACATGATTCTCTATTGTACACAATTAAACTAATACTTTCCCCTAAGAAGCTTATCTATGATGGTAATAATATTTTTTGTTTGTCACAACTCCATTAATTCATTGAAACGTAATTGAATAACAAATTCTATGTATTAAAAAACATTTTTAACATGGGTTGTCTGGAAGAGATCGCTTCTTAGTGATAAGATGGCCCATTCATTTAGAATATTTGTAGGCAATAATTTCATCTGTGTTTTCTGTAATGGTGTACAATAAAGTGTTATCTATCTAAAAAAATATGAGTTTGAGAAAGATAAATAATTATGATGAAAAATATATTTAGCTTAGCATGTTGCTGGGGAGTTGCTTGGTCGTTCTTTTCCTTTAAACAGTAATCATTGTGAACATTGTGAATCAGTGAACATAGAACTGGATACGGATTTAAATTTTGACTTATATGTATGACTACTAAAGTGTTCTCCAGTGGAACTTATTTTGAACTAAAAGCTTTTGAATTTAAATTTAATTATTAAGTTCCTGTTACACTGTACTAATGATTTTTACCTCATCTTTATTGTCTTCTCGACTAGTGTAAATAATTCATACTGGCCATCTATTTGCCTTACATCTAATGGTTTCCCTGGAGATGGATATAAATATTCACTGAAACAGATAAAAGATCACAATAAGAATTACCTATATTTTATACTGAAAGACATTTGTCAATGGTTTGAGTTTAAAAATATGGAAAAAATAGGAGAATGATTCCGAGCATGAGTTTCTGAAATTGCAATTTTTAGAATTTTTGTCTGTCTGTTACATGAACTACTGAACAGATTTAAATGAAAATCCATATACAGTTAGCTTATCTGTGTCGTGAATTAAAAGACTTAAGATAATTTTTATCCCTATAAATGGTATTGCTTCCATGGGATAGACAAAAATAGCTAAAAAGTAGAGGCTGCGATTACATATTTTTTGGTAATTCTTAACCTAATTATATGAATAAAAATCGGCATAGAGTTAGCTTATAAGAACACTTAGGATACTTTTTATCCCATATATACATGAAATAAACAGATAAGCAAAATAGATGGTGCTGCAATCATATTTTTTCATTTTAATAACAAATACCTACATTGTCATAAACAACATTTCATTCATTGTATTTTTACAAAGCAGGTATTTTACATTATTTATTCAAAACTTGTTGGTGGACCCTAAAAATGTGTTTCTTAGCCCAAATAACAGGTCTACTACTGTCTATATGTAAGGCGTATGTATACCCTTAAACTCAATTTCCCTTAATCTAATGCCACTCTAAAAGGCAGAAAACATTTATTTATGTGGCTGCTCAGTTTGACAATAGCACATGGAACGCAAACCAATGCTTAGAGTATTCATTTATATCTCTTGCAAAGGGTTTATAAGTAAAGTTATTATTTGAAAATACAGCACATACCCATCCAAGAACTCCTGTCATCATTAAATCAATAATAAACAAAATTTAATGTAAGGTGTATTAATTTACTTCAAAGGGAAAATTCTTACATAGTCCACGTACCTTTTATGAAAATGGCATCCAATGACTGCGAGTTGGTTCCTAGATTTCTGCATTAAGTGTGAATTTGCAAAGGCTATTATAGCGTCAAGACAATTGGTCAAAATTTTTGGATCTTCAGTTATGTACCTTTGATTAGGATTTGTATCTACTATTATTACCAGGAGGCTGCTGTCCGACGGTGCTGGAAGTAAGTATATAAACTATAATCACATATTCAAGAAATTATTTGTACTGTAAGAGGTTATGTTTTAGAAAATTTACTTTCTTCATCTGCCATTCTAAATGCTATTATCTACAGCAGAATATAACCGGAACTAATGTTGAAAATCATTCAATGTTAGCTTTACTGTTTTAAATTACTAGAAACGGGGAATTTAATTGAATTTATAACTATCAAATATCTACTGCAAAATAAAAACAAAACTATTTGTTTCTTTTTTAAATGATTTGACATTGAGTTTGACAGTTTTCTAAATTCTGGCTACAAGTCTTTTGAACCAAATGATACAAGTGAAAAAAATTACTATAATTAAAAAAAATTGTTGTGATTTTTCATATTTTACTTATATTACGCCGGTTTAAAGATGTAAAAAATATTTATTATTTTGCTTTTAAGTTATTTATATGTTATCCAATAACAATGAAATTAACATGAAACTATCTTTAAGCTGTACTAAGTTTTTGTTTCTGAACCGATTTTGATACCTAATTCTTTTTGCGTTGGATTTAGTACAGTTATTACATGTATACATATTATTATTCCATACATGAATTGTTATAAAAATCTAGCAAAAAGGATACCAAGTAAAACATGATGAAACAAATCGACAGACAAACACACACACACACATACACACATTGTATGTACATCCCCAAGCTAATCAAGTTATGCTTGTGTTATAAGTAATATACAACGGACCACTCTGGGACCGATGCCTGACGCGCAGACCATAGTAAATAAGGGAAAGTTTTTTTACGAAATTTACCATGAGCCTCTGCGCTGCAGTGAGGTCGGCTCCCTAAGACTTATACCACTCAATCTCAGAGATCGTAATTAAATACCTAGTAATTTTTATGTTTTACTTCGCAGCGACTTCAAGCTGTAGAAATATTAATTTTTACTTTTTATCCTTGAAGTTGGTTTATTTTTTGCAAGTTTTTTTATATTTTGGATTCGATTGTAAAAGAATAGACACACGAGACCTCGGATATTTCTTTGATTATGTATGTATGTGTAACAAGCAGATTAGCCTTGTTACATAAACTGACATCAGAGTGAGAAAATCTATAATATTATAAAATTATAAGCATGCGTGTATGTTCATTAAAGCTATTAAAAAAAACCAACTAGAAATAGAATATAAACGATGGAGAACACGAAGCATTTTTTTCTAATTTCTTGTCTGTTTGATCGGCATACACGTAAAAACTACTGGGCCGATTTCGATGCGGTTTTCCCTGATCGACAGTAAACTTTTAGATTTAAAATATGCGCCACTTCTTATCTAGGGTATCCTGCGGGAATTTTTGTAGGAATGGTTTTAAATGGCCAGTAAAAAAATCTAATTCTAATATAATTTTTTCACTGATCAATAGTAAAATTTATGTAATAAAATGTGGGTTTATTTTATTCCAGCAATCTCGCGAGAATTTTCTCGAGAGCGGTTTTTAGTTGTTCGGGTGCATATGATTAGCTTGTTTCGACAGTTTTAACTAAAACAATAGCATGCATTGCGTTTTAAAAGCTGCGGTACTTTGTGTCATAAGAATCCCGCGGGCATTTCAACTCAAACGTGGAGAAAGTCGCGGGCATATCCTAGTTTAATTATAAAATAAAACTTATAATTAATTCAATTTCATTCAGTTGCACCACTCGTTTTTCGTCGACAATTCTTATAAAAAGACAGTCAGCTGTAATAAATTTCAATAAAGTTTATTCACAATTCGTAGGTATAGTAGCTAAATAGCTACCACCGCTATATACAAGGATAGTTAATCTTGTTTTACTCTAAAGGTCCAGATATATTGCTGGTTTTATTTCCTTACTCAAAGAGCTTAAAGTAGGATTATACCTACCATACCTATTATACCTATCCTGCCAGGGCTGCGGAGAGGCTAGGTCATATACCCGTAGCCGTGGCATAAGGCGAAGGACGGAACACCCAGGGGTGTTAGTGGGTATCCCTAACCGGGGGTGGCAAAGGCATGGCACCGGTTCTGACTGGGCATGCTGGTCCCACCCTCGATCTGGCGAATCCCACACACGGGTCGCGAATTATCCCCCAAGGTTCTGCCCTTGTCGCGGCTTATGGTCCTCAAGCGGATTTCCCCTGGATTAAAAAAGGGATTATAATATATATGAACAACTTGTGCCAGGGTAAACGTTATTTTCATAAACTAACCTGTTTCCAAAAAATCTTCTGCCAGGTAGAAACAAATGAAGAAACTTAAAATAAGGAGAGGACTAGGCAGGGTGTCCAAGAAAAATAAATTGGGCACGTAAATATTCCGAACTTCGAGCGTTTTAACGTAACTGTTGTAAGTCACTATCGAAAACACATCGATTGCATAACACACTTGTAAACAGAATTAATTAGATTAATTGTTTAGAAAGTACATGACGACAGATGTCACTGCGTGTCACAGATACATATTTGTCAAAGGCGCATTCCAGTCATTGCTGTTGACCGTGTAGGCTCCATAATAGATAGTGCCATGTCGTATTGCACCCATTGGTTGACTTGTATTCGAAGATAACTATCGCTGGTGGGCGCCACTGTATTTTTTAAATTGAATATAACCAAGGAGGATTTTACACGTTTGAAGCTCGTAATCTAGAACGGCGGCTAGTTGTGTTTCCATATTTGAATAAGATTTGTAATTTATATCTTGACGATCGAAAACTAAGCTTGATGGTTGCAGCGAGATTTGCTATTATTTTTAAGCAGGGACAGTATTATGGAAGTACCATTGCTCGTATGATTTCATCAGGAAGTAATTATAATTTAACAAGGACTATAAATTAGGGTGCTTTTTTTTTCAACTATTTTTTTTTCGGTTCCATCGTGAAATTTTGTTGCAAGTACCCAAAAAAAAAATACCCCGAAAGTTTGGGCCCTTAATATTAATATTAAGACCTCGACCAAGGCGTTTGAAGATTTCCCCTTAAAAAAACACAGAAACTTTGGCTTTTTCATGTTTAAATTTCTATAGCTCAGTGGCATTTCATAGCATCGCTTTGACTATGGACGGGTTTTTTTTTAGAAATGAATGCTCTACAAAAGTGTCCATCTTGCTTGGTCAATCCATGCTTGATAATTTGCGGAGTCTAAGGGCCGCTTGCATAAGGTTGCTTAAATTTATTTAAGAAACACAAAACGCATTTAACACCCTTAAATACAATAATTAGCGTCTTGCACAACGCAAAAATTTCCGCTATATATTTTTAAAGAACTGTCAATACGTTTTGTGTAAAACGTATTTAGGCAGTTTAATATGATCAACTAATTTTATTTAAAGCGGCAAACGTCCCTAAGACTTGTAATTCTAAATAATTGTAAGTTATTTGATATCAATAAAATAAAAAGGCTTTTCCTAATGATAGAGTCGCTTACAAAGTGGGATCAGTCTGATAATGTCATCGACCAGCTACCGTTACTATAAAAGATCCAAGAACAAAATTAAAAACTTCATAGTATTGTTACTGCGGGATTAACGGGGATTTATAAAACAATATGTAGAACTTATTTTTTTTATTGCGAACAAAGACTCAACCTAAAGTACAATTAATTATAGGTAAAGTCATGGTCTTCACACAATAACTAGCTATATTTAGAGCACTACTATTATATCTGTATTCAATCAAAGTCGAAATGAGAATGAGCGATCGTCACTCTCTCTAAGCTCGCTTGCTTTTATATCCGAGCGATACCGAAACATGTCGAACAGTAAACTGAAGTAACAGAACTACCTGCAATTATTACAATAGTATAATAATAGGTCTCACTAATCGGAACAAATGTTATTAACAGCAGGTACACCGAATGACGACTGCAGAACCAATATAAAATTAAACTATTAATTATATTCACCAATAAGAAGCCATAACGTTGATTCATACAAGCCCCTTTATCTTCTGAACGTAAGACGGGAGCTTATTATAATATCCAAATTGTATTTCAACGTAGTGAGATGACGAGAACGCGATACGGCGCCAAACTTATGTCATCTGTCAAAATACATGTTAACAGTAAACGGAACGTCGTGAACGGTTGATGAGACATTCTGATATATGGGCACCCGAAATCAAAGTGTCATAACCCGCAATGACAATTTCGAGCCATATTCTAGAATGTTAAGAAATGTGAAGTTTATTTTTTGCATCACTAGTGGTTGTTCGTATAGGACAGACACACTCTAAAAGAAAATAATATTAAGTAAAAATCATAGAGTAAAGAAAACCGACACGTGTCTGTCGCACTTAGTTTCTATGGAATATGTTATCTATGTTCTCTGTATTAGGAGCCGGCGCGATGAACTTCGAAGCTCTGTGGTAATCTTTGCGTTGTTTTCCCACATTTAAAAAGCCATTTACCACGTGACTGGCTGAATTCACAAGCCGTGCCAACCCAAAATTGAAGTAAGAAAAGTTAGTTATATATATATGGTAGATGGCGCTAAAGTTATTTTTTATCTAACTTATTTGACGTCTTATATATAGACTAAAATAGTAAAAAAAGAGAAAATCGACCTATGATAGCTTTTAGTTATGTAAGCTATAAAAGCTTTTCAGTCATAGGTATTTTATAAAAAATTAAGCTTGGTATTAGACGGATTATCAAAATTGAATCAATTTGGTAGAAAGATGCAGAACTGAAAGAACGCGACTGTATTCAATGGTATTGTTTCACTGAGTTTTATGTTTATACTAGCTGCACTCGCGGTTTCACCCGCGTGGTTATGGAAAATCGTTATATGTTGGATAATTCACACTATCTTTATAAATTATAGCCTATGTATTATTCTAATGTGTAAGCTATGTTATTGTAAAGTTTCGTCAAAATCCATTCAGTAGTTTTTGCGTGAAAGAGTAACAAACATACATCCATACATAAATTTGTACAAATTTTCGCTTTTATAATATTTATAATTATAGGATAGAGATCACTTTGGTTGATTCAAACAAAATGAAAGACTGAAATTAACCGTCTAATATCTGATCAAGTTACAGTAGTTCTAATTTAGTATCTACTTGTGGTGTTTAGTGAATGTTATGGTAAGTTATAAAATAATAAATCACTGGTCACCTGGACTTAAAATAAAAAAAAAGTTAGTCCGTGCTCAGAACTTTTATAATCTTAATTTTTTATTACATTATCTCACACTTTAATATAACTTTAGGAAAACCAAACTTCAAAATTGTGGGTTACGCTGTTTGGGCTTATAGGGCTCTATGTATACCAACACGATTATTAATATACGACGAATGTGACAGCCGGTGCTACCTGTCATTTTACGACATTGTTTATGTTAAGCTAATGATATGGCTCATTTGAATACCACGGTGGTCTGTTTAGATAAAAAAAGCAGTTACCTTTTTTGTTTGGGACGTTTTCTTTAGCCATTTGATTTGAATGGAAGTCTAGTGATTGTGTGTTGATTGGTAGTAAAATATTAGTTCAAATTAATAGATGAGAAGAATAACCTGAATGACCTCTTTAGCAAAATGCAATTAATATTCAATTCTTATACAAAACTATTATTCAGTTACTTGCAGATATATTGGCATTAGTAATAGCCACAGGGTCGGAAGAGCTATTATAGACTAAAAGAGCATGTTGTAACAGCAAGGAGATTTTTAGGTAAAAAGTATCAAATATCACCTATTTGGGCAGGTTTCCCGTCTTTTATTGTTTAGCCTTTGATGTGACCATTCACATTGCACAGTAACTCAGTAAGCAATGAACAATGCCTACACGCGATCCCTTTTATACGAATATGCTACCAACTACAACACAATAACATTGCATCTTATAAAAATAGCAATGACATCATTGTGTTGCCAGGATGACAAAAATATTATCTATGACGACCGTCTATGTGATATTAATGTACACTATGGTTCTTATGACCACTGTGGTGGATATCTTGCAACTATGTATACTCGTTTATAAACCGTATTTATTCTGAGCGTGCTTCAATGTAAATCAGCTTTCAGACTGCCTCGTCGCTCAATTCACACGCTATTATATTCGTTCGATGACGGAGCGAGCCGAGTAGTGGGGTAGTTGATAAACTACCCTCTAATATTATTGAATTAGTTCTCATATTCGTTATAACAGTACTACTATAATCTAACATCAGTATAGATTAGAAGCGAAACAGTAATCAGTGGAATCATGTAAGCTGTAAGGTAGAGAGAGTAATTGAATAAGATTTTACGAGAACATTGTTTACAAAGATTCGTGCCAGAAGGTAGCGACGGTACATTAGCGCGAGCTTTCGAAAATCGAACTGGTAATAAGAAAAAAAGGCGGGAACGAAATAATTATGCACGTTCCGTTTCGTAATGGCGTCGCGCTACCGTTTCGCTTTAATAGCTCGCTTGTTCTGAGAATTTAATTACGCTCAGAGCGCGCCCAGATTAGCCGACCGCGCGTTCCGTTTTGTTAATAACTCTAATAATGGATGACGCCCGCGCACTTTGCTGCTTTAATGATATTATACCCTTTTTACGACCCTCCGTCGATTTTATTAAAAACCATAGATCAAGCCCCACAGTCCCCGCGAGATACAATAAAATAATGTATTACTTTGACTGTCATATCAAAACGGAGACATTGTGTACGTATATCAATATTAATAATTCAATAACGAGCACCCAAAAACAAATTGTCTAACCGATAAGACATTGGGCCCGATTCAAACAAAACATAAAGCGAGTCAGCCTTAATAAGAACCGGGGTCCTGAGATGAACACAAAAGAAAAAGATAGCCGCCTATTGTTTTTTATCATGTTGTCAATATCGCGCGGCCAAATTTTCAATATTGGAATGCCACGATTCGCCAATAAGAAGCGGGGAAGAATTGATTTATTGTCCAATTAGCGTCGGTCAGGTGTGCCAACTGCCAAGATAGCATCAGGCTGGCCAACCTAACTCGGTTGCTACTATTACTTTTGGCGCGTCCAGTTTAAATGGCATATTGGAATCAAAAAAGAACCTTTACACCATGCTGGCAGCGTTTTCTGGAAGGGGAATTTGAAATTCTGATCGTACGCCGGGAAGGTTTGCTTAAGTGGAAATCGATTTGAATTAATTGCGGTGTCTGTCTTTTTATCGGCCAGGAACTTTAATTTGATAGTATTTATTTTGGAGAAATTAAATTTATTCTCAGCGTATAAAACTGTCATGACAACTTCCGTTTATTATCGGGACCCAAGTTAACCTCAAAAAAGAACCGTTCTGCCTTCGATTAAATACCTAGATAATACCTTATAATCATATAAGTACCTTTATGGATAATACTATATTTTTTACGAAGTAACTAACTATCACAACATTTATGTAATTTTAAGTACGTTTAAATGTAAACTATTGGTACGACCGCCACCTGTCAGCACCTACAAAAGCAAATTCACACCTGCATCTGTAGAAACGTATTTTGTTACCCTTTTGGCATTTGGACTTCTTTTGTTAAAAATTTGTGATTAGAAAAACAGCCCATTGTGTATTGTAATATTTTATGGTAGTCATTAGCCAGGTGGGATTCTAGGAAATTCAGTCCGCGCGGTCGAGCAAACATATTGTATTTGTACAATATAAAGCAATGCCCTAATGGAGAGATGAGGCCTTCGAGCGATAACCAGCCGCGAGTCAAGACTTGTGTACATTCGGTAAACTATTTATTGACGGACTTTGCGCGTGTTATTGAATCGTGCATTACGTTTGGACTGATTGTGTTCAGTTTTATTTGTACCTGTGTTATACGTGTTTGTGTTCTAATATATTCTATAGTAATTCTAACGGCATTTTAATTCGAGTCGTGCAACTCGTTACACCACATAATTCTGTTCCAGAACACGCAGCTAATAAAAAGGCGAAGAAGAATGGAATGCTATGTAAGCAATGCTGTGTCAGCACCCGCTGAATTCGCAGACAGCAGAAGGAGTGCTGACGTCACCAGTGCCCCAGATTTCAATAGTGAAAATGGCCGGCTTAAATAAATCTATATTGATTTAACTCAAGACTACAATATATCACAGTAATTGAAGTTAAAACAACTTGATTTCTCTCGTTCACGTCTTTCGCTAATTTTCGATCCATTTAAAGTGCCGGCCCGCCATGGCCGTCATTCCCTTCGCAATACGATATCGCTATCGAAAAGCTATTAACACAGTCTACCAGTAAATGAGTAAATGAAATCACGACACCACACCATGTTGGGGCGACTACGTGCGAATGTTTGTCCGCTATCGTTAATTAACGATAAACGATGGCTCTGAGATTGTGTGTTGTGTAATTTGTTTGTGTAAGATTAATATTAACATTAAGAACCGCAGTGAACTCTATATAACTTCAATCTCAAGGGACATATGGTTTTTTATCATTTCTAGAGCTTTTATATTACCTATGCATCTTTGGAATGAAGTGTTCGATGATCTTCTACATCTATCCATTCCTTCAACATACTTGTAAAGAAGCACTGTCTAACTGTATAGCGTGTTTATTATTTGTTAACCGACTTCGAAAAAAGGAGGAGGTTCTCAATTCGTCGGGATCTTTTTTTTTTGTTGCTTTTTTTTATGTATGTTCGCCGATTACTCCGTCATTTATGATTCGATTTACGTGATTATTTTTTTGTTCGACGCGGAATAGCTTCCAATTGGTCCCCTAAAAATTTTACATAGTTTGGCCCAGTAGTTTTCGTTTTATGAACATTTTTCATGAAAATAATTTTCACTCCGTTCCATATGTACACCGATTACTCTGAGATTTATGATGCGATTTACGTGATTCTTTTTTTGTTCGACGTGGAATAGCTGCCATGTGGTCCCCTAAAAATTTGACATAGTTTGGCCCAGTAGTTTTCATTTTACGAACATTTTTTTGTTCCCGGTTCTTGGGACCTATATTTTTTAAGAAGCGCGGCACCATTCGTAGGTCCACCCATACATAGCTAGACACTAAAAAGTAACAAATAAAAAATAAAAACTTCGTTTAAAAAAACCGACTTCAAAAACTAAAATGTATTTTTGTATTAAATGTATTGTATGTCTTATTTGTAGGGTATGTATATAGTATATATTTTTATAGCTATATATAATATTCATCGTGTACTAGCAGAAGGTGAGGTCAGGAGCCTTAAGAACAGACGAGCGTGCATGACAAGAGCTATGAATGTCAAAGAAGCAAGTGAGGTGTGTAAGAATAAGTCTAAATGGCGCTCTGTTGTTCGTGCCTACCCCGCAAAGGAGCTGGCGTGAAGTTATATATGTATATAATACTTATATTTTATACTTGAGTACTAGTTATTTAGTTCAACCGCCACCGCTTTCTTGGCAATTAGATCTTGTCCATCCAAAGGATGCCTAGAAGAGATTACTTTAAGCAATAAAGCCGCCTATTATTAATATTCTTCTTCTTCTTGTATATAAAAATGAATGTTTGTCTGTATTTCTTTATAGAATCGTAATACATTTGATCACGTGATGATGTTTAGCAAAGTTGTTGGTCATGAGCCAAAGAAGGTTTCTGATATGGTTCACAATTGGATCCGGTAGGTGGCGCTGCTGTCGGCATATAGATTGAAGCTTTTCCGGGCAGGACGACGTCTGCCAGGACAGCTAGTTACCTTATAATATTTAAGTTTATCGTGTATTTCATTTCTGTCATACTGGTGTACGTTTTGAGGTGACGTTTATAATATGATCTAAGGCATTCTAAGGGTACAATATAAAGTATTATATTGTATTGTATGTACCCAGTTTCCCAAACAGGCAGGTTTGAAATGACAGTTGTCTTATTTTTAAAAGGGGCCACCTAGAAGAGAGGTCGAAACGTGGATATTTTATGTTGTTATTTAATATTTATTTTTCAAAATAATACAAAACTTATGGCTAAGTTTGATAATAGTCTGTTGTCTGTTGACCTACAAAGTCTTAATTATAGAGGTAAACATTGAAAACATCTATGAAACCAAATCTTAATTAAAAAGATTTGAAAATTTCCATTAAGTTCAGGTAGGTACTTCTATGCAAAAGTGCCAGAACCTTATTGTAATTAACAGTAAGAGAGATTTCATACATATCCATTTAACCTGGTTTCACTGTATCTGCAGGCTCGGCCGGCCCTGCCGCCCTTACAGAAGTTTAACAAAAGTAAAAGAAGTCCTTCTATCTAGCTTTCTTATTCCAGAACCGTGTCTATTCGTGTTGTACTTGTTGATTTCACTACTCATATATTTTCCACATTCAAGTGAACGAGTTGAAATATGTTTTTGGGTGTTGTGTTTTTTTTTTGGATTTTAGTAGTTCAAGCGTCGTTTCAAACATTTTTGCAGGCATTCGCCGTCCCTAAATTTTGCATACGTTCTAAGTCTCATGGTCTTCCTACCACAAGCGCGGGCACATGGGCAGGTTCAGGTTTAGTGGAGTATTATTGAGAACGATTTTACCAAATGATTCCCCACACATGCCGGCGGCTGTGAAAGAAATGTATTCCTCCTACTTCAACAAAAGAAAGAGGCAGGGGAAGTGGGTCATCGGAACTCACCGTACGAAACATGAGTGAATCGTTTCACACTGATATTCTTTTAAAGCGTGGTATCCCACCGATCGAGCTGGTCGTAAAAGCTGTAATCAAGAAAGTGATTCCAGCATGGCTTTCTCCGTCGTCACACTCTTGGCAGAGTGGTCGTGGTCCTCATGAGAGGGGTGGTGGCAAGCTTCATAATTCGTCGCCATTCCTCTCGTACTGTAGCTTCCCTCGTGCATTCGTGGAGTGGACCATTTAGTGCGGTTTTGACTTGGTGGGTCCAGCGCATTGGTGATCTACCGCGCGCCTTCGTGCCCTCCATTTTGCTCGGACTACGAGTCGCTCCACCGATGTGTCCTCTCGTCGTGTAAATGTCCAAAGAAATTGGCTTTACAACGTACCAAAGTATTCCACTACTAACACTTCTTTCATCTGGATATAACTATATCAATATAATTGCTCATAAACTATTCTAACACTTAAGTGTTAACTCGGTACTGGGGCGTACATCCGTTTCTCTTAAAACACAAACTTGGAACAGAGACGCGTTGTCGTTTTAGCTTAGTTGCTTGGAAGGAAGGACTATAAATTAGCAATATTTAGAGCTTTATGATGCAAGAAGTTTTGAAGCAAATCATCATCATAATGAATAAATAATAAGCTTTTTAAAATAAGGTTTTTAAACACAAGCTTTTGAGATCCTGGATATCATGCAGCAGCAGAGTGCTAGCCAAGACAAGTAAAACGAGCCCAACGGGTTTATCTTGTTTAGTACAGGAGTTCCTATGGCGGCCTTCCGTTTCCATCATCAGATCAGCTTCATGGTACCATATTATTGCATTTTCAAGTGATGTACATATGCTTGCAAAATTTCAGCTGAATCGGAACCGGGAAGTTGGTCAAATATAACTTGCAAGATTCCACCCGCACTTACATACATAAATAGGTACATCCATTGCAAGTTAAATAAAACCTTGTAAAATAGGCACCGATTATATTGTTACAATATTAGCATTGATCAATGCATGGATACAGCAGCCAGGCAGACGAGCGACATGGTGGAAAGTAGTCATCATCGCCTATGGATATTTGTAACACCAGAGTTGCTGCCAATGTGCTGCCAGCCTCGAGGGGGGGGGGACTGGAACCTGGCCACTTATGCTGCGGAACACAACTCAAGGTTGTTATGGCGGCATACTCTTGACCAGGGCTGGTAGTCATCCAAACGGGGCTTCTATCTACCACCTGGCTTCTACCGTTTATTTAGATACTATTGTTAGTCTCATTCAATTTGAGTGCTTTTAACTTTCCTTAGTTCTTATCATTAACGATGATAAGAACTTGAAATTTCAGGTGCGTTTAGAGTGCAGAATCAGAGCTCAGTGTCCGCTTTCTAGTTGATTTCTCCACTTTACATAGTCTTAGGCATCTTTTGTTGTAAGATCATTGATTGGCACGCATCTTTCACGGCAACCACACAGCCACTAAAACATCTAGTAGGCGATTGTCATACCTAGAAATTCTCTTACATGACTGAAATTTATAATGGGTATTTGGTTAATCCCCACGTGTAGACTGAACAAACAAACTCCCCTTTTTATTTTATATTAGTATGGATAAATAATTACAAAATCGTTTTTCAGCTTGGTTCTGAATATATCGCCTAATAAAATAAAGTTAAAAGAGTAAGTGTAAAATAAAGTTGTTAACACGACCCTTCAGCGTAAGTGCTTCTATAGCACACGGTCTATTAAATAGCATAAAGTCTACACGTTAGAAAAAGACAGCAATATACCACCCGAAAACACGTTCTCTGCAATAAATGTGCGGGAAAGAAAGAGACACAGTAATAGCCGGAAATTAGCACTCGTCTATCTTTCATTTTACACCCCAAATTTTCTTATTCCAATTTCCTCTCGCTACGCGAGCTCTGTTCGTTGCGGCATGAATGTCAACTCAACACTACGCGGGAAAGTAGCCTGTGTTATTTTCTAGTGAGGTTCTAAATTTGAAAATAGAATGAATGTTTTGCGACTTTTTTATCTGTGGGCGTTTTAGAACACTCTGTCATTTGAAATGAGTCATTTTCTGATAAGAATGCCCTATTGGGTGAGACGTGTGCGCTTCGGCCCGCTCGGCCGATAATACCATTTCCGAATGTAGATAGCGAATAACTTGGGTGTCGGTTTTTGCACAGGAGTTTTAATAATAAAGCATAGGGGGAGAGCGGTCGAGATATGGAAATGAGCGCGTGGAGGAGAGGAAATTTGAATTTATACACCAGCTAGTTTTATTCATGAGGGTGCTGTGCGGCGTACAGATTACACCGTCGTTGCAATTTAACTACGTATGTTGTGCCTGTTTAACAATATTTTTTTTACGATCTAATAAAAATCGAAACATTAATCTGGATTTAAAATCTGTGAGACGATACTATAAAAAGAGTCGATTGTGTTTTTGTCAAGTGCGTGGGAAGAACGATGTGCGACCTTTATATGATTATTCGCACCATTTACTTTAATAGTTAAGGCTGTGATCGACTACTTCGACGCGGTCAAATGGTTACGCTTTGTAATGAAATGTTATGGGAAACTAGTAACTTATCACTCTAGTCCTATAGACAGCTGCTCTAAATAAAACCTAGTATTTACTTGCGGCTTCGCTCGCGTTAATTTAAATTTAGCAGAAAAATTGGAAGACCGGCCGTTGGGAGTCTCACTTTCTCTCGTTGGGAGACTTTAATTATGAATATTGTTTCGGGACATAAAATTTTGATGGTTTTCGTATTTATATAATGTAAGATATAAGGGAGATATATAAACTTAACAAACATAGATACATACAAATATCTGTCAGATAAGGTGATACTAATGACCTTATGTACCAACTATTGTCAACATACTACTTGTATTACTGCAAATAAAGATTCATTCATTCATACACACCCAGAATATCCGTAACGCCAGCTAGCGAAGTTGGAAATAACCATGAGAGAAACACATGAATATTGCCAATGTCATTGTCGTTGCTATGACGATATATTTTTTAGTGAATTGCAATGGTGGCGGCAATAAAATGCGATAGGACTATAGGCGCCATCTTCTCGGCTATATCTTTCAGGAACAATATCTTTTTCTGGATGAAAGGTATGTACTATTCTATACCCAGTGGTGGATTTGCCCTAAGGCCCAGGAGGCCCGGGCCTAGGGCGGCCAATCGTGGTAAAAAATTCACTGATGATAACAAGAAATAACTCAAAGTATGTAAATATTCTAAAGGCTCGCGCACATCATGGTGGGCCGCACTGGACCGCATCGTATAACAATAATCTTCCTAAACCACTTTTGTACTTTTTAGAAATAAAATATAGATAATTTAATGTGAAGTAATTATTTCGTTCAAGTAAATTCATTATGTACTCAATATGATGGGTGCTGAGAAAGGGGTGGCGGGTACTTACTATATGGCCTGGGGCCTAGGGCGGCCAAGACTGCAAATCCGCCACTGTCACCCCTGACAACAGGTAGGTACATAACATTTCGTAACGATCCCTAGCTTAATTAAAGCGTGAAAACGTCACAAACAAGTCAATTCTTCGCAATTATAGTATTAGGTACGATAATGCGACTGTGTGGGTTCGACACTGGCCAGAAGGCATGCGCCTCTTAGGCAGTTTTCTGACCTAATATGCATATTGTTACGATAACCACGTGCTAACAACGGTGAAGGAAAACATCGTGATGCAACCTTGCACACCGAGATAACCGACGTGTCAAACCTGCCAAACCGCTTTGGACAAGCGTGGAGGGTATACTGTCCGTTCTGCTATAACGGGAGGCCCGAGCCCAGTAGTGGGATATTTATGGGCTGTTATTATATGCGAATGAATATAATGCATAATAACACTGGCCCTCAAAAAAATGGTCTGCACTTTTGACCAGACTCGTATATTTTTATGTGTTTTGATGAGCTGAATCTGAATGTCGGGGTCAGTTTGGTCCATATACCATGGTCCATGGTGTATGGACCAAATTGATCCCAGATTCGGATTCAGATGCATTAAACTATGAAAGAGATTCCTTTTAAAATTATTTTATTCCTCCCTCCGGGCGAACGGCATTGCCCGGACTTAATGCTTTTTGGGGTTTTTGTATTTTTTCTTTTCTTTTTACCTCTTTTTCATTTCTTTTAATCCTTTTTTTGACTTTATTTACTCTCAGATTTAATATTTACTGAAGGTGTACGGACCAAACTGACCCCAAAATTCGGATTCGACGCATTAAAATACATAAGAATAGAAGAAGAAGAATGAGTCTGGTCAAAAGTACAGACCAGTCTTTTTTTGTTTTTTATGGTCTGGTGTTATTTTTGACGATATTGATGCACATGCAATAGGATTGCTCTATACCTATATTTTAATGCAAATTATTCGTTTAAAATTACAATAAAGTTTTGATGAAGAACCTTTTTGGAATTCATTAGTAAATATTAAATCCATTTCAAAGTTTAATGCATTGATGATACCGTTTACTTATTTCTAATGTGGCATTTTATGTTTAAGGAGACCAATTATGATAACTTCTCAGGGAATTATGATAAATAACGATCTTAATCAGTCAATTTTAGGTGTTGTGATCAAACTGAAGTTTAAGAATAGCGATATATATATTCTTAATTTAACTTGGCTGAGGCTAATTAACGATAGCAATACATTGTTAATTAAGCGACTACTAATATTGGTGTCAATATTTTGTATTACTACAATTTTTTCCGCGGCTTTGCTTACATAAACTTTGGATTCGTATTCCATGAAAATCATCGTTATATTTTGTAGGAAAAAAGTACTTTACATTTATGAACTTATACCAGTTTATTTATTACATCATCAACATATCAGGTTATGCTATAAATAAATATTGACTTGGATTTTAGTACTATGGTGGTTAGTTTAGGTGCTTACATTGGATAACGAATCAGCGATGATTCGGAGCCAACCTTCTGGGCACTTTACCCATAGAAGACTGTAACCTAAGCCCAGTATTCTAGTCATAGTCTTATCTAAACTAAGTTAAGTTATCTTTATTGTATAAGTTTATATTAATTTCAGACAGACAGACAGATAACACTTTATTGTACACCCAGTAGCGGATTTACCAATAGGCTGAGTAGGCTGGAGCCTAGGGCGGCAGATTTTGGAGGGGCGGCAAATTTGAGGGCAATATTATTTTTGTCTTACAGAAATTATGTCTCACTTAAATTCTAAAACTTAATAAGATAGTTTTTATGAAGTCCACAAAAACAATTCAACATGTAATGTTTCAACACTCAGATAACATTTTGTACAATTTGAGTATCTAGTCTCTTTTGATGGCTACGGCAGAAACCAATCCATCGATCCCCTGCTTCACAATCTACTAATTACGAGAAGAAAATATTATGAAGTTAAGACGGTAGTTCACAACTAATCATAAAGTTATATTGACAAAAAAATGTAATTAATAGAATTATGATATTATCAATATGTACAGGTCGTTATTGGCGGTAAAATTTGAATAGCCTACAAGCGGCAAATGTCTAAATCCGGCCCTGTGTACACCAATACAAACATGAACTTAAAGACTAAAATGCGTTACGTTTCCCTCGTTCTATAAAACTAAATTGCAAAGCCATTTACACATGACTCTGGCTGAATGCACAAACCGTGCCAAGCCATTATTGAACAAAGAAGAAGAAAGACTAAAATTATATCTAGTTATGTATAAAGGACGGTCTTATCGCTAAAAAGCTATCTCTTCCAGACAACCCCAGGAACGAATTGAGATGATAAGCGATGGTGGTATACGTTATTTACAATTTCATATTTGTTTATCAGTATGGCTTATTTAGTAATTTAAGGATTAAGAAATTGGTTGAACCACGTCATATTATTATGCGTTTTTGATGAACGGGTACAATCGCAGGCTCTCGAGACAGGAAAAAAAAACAGTCAAATTATAATTGCTATTCGAAAATATATCAATGATAGAGACGGTATACTTTTTTTTAAAGGTTAGTCGTATTACAATGTGTACCACACACCTGACATAATTTCGACGACCATAAATAATAAAATATTCAACAATACAAATTTTTATCGCCGAAAAAGTCTTGTAACACAGGTGAACAAAAAAACGATCTCTAAGTTCATTCAATATAGGAATCATTCATTCATGAAATGCAAAAAATGACAGTGGAGTGGACTCACTATCCTGCATTGTCAGAAGTTAATCTATTACGTCTTCATTTATGGTGCCCCGTGGGATTTCAGAATGTGATGATGAATTCCGATTTATTATACGACGGCCAATAAAGCACTGTGAAATGGGCTTTTGCATTTTTTGTTGGAATTTAAACTCGTTCATTCATTCACAAGACACTTTTATTATCTGTACAATGGTTAGGTGGATACAAACCACACGCGATATAATATTTGAAAATAGAACTATCGAATAATTAGAGGTACTTCAAGACAGTGTTTATTTTATTTATAAATATTATATTTTCAGGCCGCAATGTTTAGGGACTCTGAAACTAGGGAACTGCAGATTTTTAAATTCGTAAAATTGTTTGGGAAGGTTGTTATAATTATTATTTTAATTAAAAATTTAAAGGGCTAGCGCTAAATAATCATGCATTATTGTTTTTCCTTACGAAATAATTTTGATATACCATACAAACGGGTACTTGTCTTGATTTTGAGACTAATAATAAAAAGGAAATATTTTAAATAAAAATAATAAACTAAAACATACTTACAAATATGTTATATAAACTGTTTTTGCACCAATTAAACTATGTATTGTTATTTAAATGTTTTAGTTAACTTAAGGGACATCCAAAGTTAAATATTAAAGCAGAAAATATTTTAAATTAACAATCTAAACACACAAATCTATCTATATATCAATACGTGACGCAAAAACGTTGTATCCCTTTTTACGAAAATTCCGCGAACGGAGGAGTATGAAATTTCTCACACTTTATAGTTTATATAAAGAAGCAGTGCCGAATGATCATATTTTTTTATAAATTATGCATAAAAACACATTAAATCAATAAAAAAACATTACACACACTACCATGTATTTGAGACACACACGCATATACTCTTTTGTTTCTTGTTCAAGTCAAATCAACAGTGTAGCCTTGGCGAAATCTGTGAATATAGAAGTATAGTCTTTGACAATATTTCATTATGGTCGAATTTCGACCACGGGCGACCATTAGTTAACAATAATTGTATTTAAAAAATTCTCGTTGAAAAGCAAGGTATTCGATTTAGGATCTTATCACTCCAGTAGATACCTACTTATCATTTTTCATAATAGTTTGCAACTTTGTGCAAATTATTATGAAAAATAAATAATGGTATGTAATGTATGGTAATATAATATCACTTCAAAACAATTTTTATTTAAATCGGCGTTTTCGAACCCGCTTCACAAATGGTTCTAATTCTTTTGAAATACGTAAAGAAAGAAATTGCCTATAAAAGTAATTACCTACAGCAGTACCCGTATAGTTATCTCGTATACCAGTTATGAGATCGAAAATCCGGTAGCGACCTTATTAATCTGTGCTCGTAATGATCTCTATAATCGCCCGCCGTGTGTCGGCCTCCAAATATCCAATTAACTTGTTACATTCTCGCGTCTGAATATGTGTGCCTTAGTCCTATATATATAAAATAATCAACTGTGACATACAGACGAATAAATCTGTCATTTTACTATAAAAGAAGTTAATGAAAATTTTGAATGTAAAAATTATATACTGGACAGCTTTTGACAGTATTGTGGTTTTTGGTGGGAACTAAAAGTGGACGTTGTACTGAGCAGTTTTATTCTCCAAAAATGTATTAAATTACGCTAAAATTAACAATAGTCGTAAGATCTTGTCAGTTTTCTAGTAGTAATTATATGTTGTGCGAAATATGAACTGTGTAGTTTCCACACACACAAGATCTCAATTAAATGGCGTCAGTCGATGCTCTACAGTTCAGCTACACGAAGACTAATACATCAGAATTGCCTGTATGGACTAAACGAGGTTTCCTATATCTTAGCGACCGCTCATTTGCCTTACTATCGGTAAAATTTGACATAGCTGCATATAAGTAGATAGATAGATAGATAGAAAATTATTTATTGTTCACCATATACACATATAGTAAATTTACAGTCATTTCATGCAAAGGCAGGAACAAAGGGCGCTCGCTCGCTATCGCTTATCCTTGTCGGCTTGCGTTGAGGTGTCACGGCAGTCATACCCATGGTTACGGTCCCGTCGCGCCTCATCATGATGCGGAGGGACGCTGGAAGGTTTAGTGGGTGGTCTGGGGGTCGGTGCTTGCAAGCTATAACGTTGAAGCTACGCCAGCAGCCGGGAGTCCCACATACCCCTTGGTGGCATGTTCCGGGGCCTGAGGATATGCGCAAATGCATTCCCCCCGCGTCGTCAAAAAAAGGCGACCCGTGTACACAACAAGTAATGTCAAAATTCAACCAATGATATGTATGTATGTATGGTGAATAGTAAGATATGGGAACCGCCCGTAAGAACCTTTGCCTGCCATTGTGGCGAATATTAATACTACCATATGGTATACTGGTACCAATCCTGTTAGTAGTATATACTACTATATATTTTTGTTATGTTATTGTAGGCACATAAAATCACGCGAGTGCGCTTATTATTATTAAATCTGATATTTCGTTTAGCAGCTAAATGTGTGCTGTATTATAAAATATTAATCGGCATTTTTACAAAACATATATTATGCACTCCTGAATTGAAATTCAAACACACAACAGTATTTCCTTTTTAACTGAACACCTCCAAAAGCTGATGCTGATGGTTAATAATAATATTTTAACACATATGACAAGGCTGTATGAGCTTAGTAACTTGACCTGCAATGTAGCGAAATAAAAAACACCATTCTACTTAAACCTTTATATAGGTAAATCCAAACCAGTGAAGTCGGAAGCATAAGCTTATAGATAATAAAAACCGAGCACGTTCCCCGAAATCCAACCATTATCAACCGTTACCGCCCAAATAGAGTGAGATCGAAACTCAAGATAAACTCTTTCACGTGGACTCTACTAATTGGTGCAATAAATTTGAAAGCAACGCGACAACTAACAGACACCTTTAATTTAGTTAGCCGCCCGTAACCTTATTAGGATCTCTATGCCTCACAATTTTTTTTATTTTTCTGGGCTGGTAAAGGAGACCTTTAAGTCATGTCTTGTATCATACATAATAAACACTACTTTTCTAAACATAGTATGAAGCAGATTGTAGTTTTAACATGGACAAAGAATGCTATAGGAATGACAATAGCAGAGTAAAAAAAGATACCCTAAAAAATGCCCTATATCCAGATGGCGCCACCAACTAATTGCCAGAAAAGTTCGTTCAAGGAATTTTTTTACCAAATTTTGTAATTCAAAATGATTTAGATAATTAATATAAAACATTTTCTGCTGTTATATCTAACTTTAGGTGTGGCTTAATAAGTTGTTTCAGACATTTAAACATTATTAAATAATATAATTCATTACATCATTCATTCGTTATATCATTATTATATCGTTAAACGCCGTTTAATGTAAACTCTACAAAACAATTTGTAGGATTTTTGTTACAAGAAATATTATTTCGCAATCAGAGTAATGATGAAATGGAAAAAATTGTTGACAACCCTAGTAGACTGTGACACTTAAATTTGGTCAAATTTGTTCAAACGATTTTCGCCTTTGTATTCTCCAATTAATGAAAGGACACGTCCAGAATCGCTTTAGCAAGGTGCACGTTTAAGTAATGTCTGCTTGTTTAAATTCCATTTTTGAATTTTAAAAAAGTTGTCCGAAACGCACAGGATACACAACCCTGCTACCATCGATCGTTTAAAAATAAAAATCTCTAATGAGGAGCGTTCGGAAACGTGACGTACGGTTGACAAAATGTTCGACGGATATCGTTTTTCGACAGAGAATTTCGAATCTTAATTCATTATTCAATAAAGAACGTTTTAGTTTAGTAAATTGCAAGTAAATATTCCTAAATATATAGTCTTAAGAGGTCCATTCACTATTCTTTAGTGCAGTCCTGCAGTGCGCAGAGCTTGCAGGACTCAAGAGGCCTTCTGCTCGGTGTTGCAGGACGCAATTCAAACTGCAAGAAAATTCTCAGTCCTGCATTACACGGCGGACTGCTAGATGGATTATCTGCAGAGTAGTGAATGGGCCTCCTACAGAGGGCGCAACTGTTTGTACCCGCGTTATGCAGGCGGACGCTTTTTGTCGTTTTTAATTATATTTATTGTTCTCGTTATTTATTTATTGTTTCGTGTTTTGTACAGTTCTCGCTACCGTGCGTGCATTTTAACGATTTCGCCGGAGATAGCGGGCGCATCCAAATTAGGCCGAATGTGGTTTCGGAGGATGCAAATACACTGTTTTGCATATGGGTGAACAGAAAAAGGCCACCACAGATACATACTTTGTTTAGACTCAAATAAAAACATTTTGGTTCATACATTTATAAATATGTTATTTTTTTATCTAGGTAAAATGTAGTATATTGTCGACGTATGTATGAGTTTTTGAAAAGAACTTGAGGACTGATGTTTTGCTTTACAGTATTATTTAAAATAAAAAAAAATTAACATATTCTGATGGAAAACATCAGTAGTTGGAAGATATTGAATATTTGTATGAAGAAATCCTGTTTCTGGATATTTTACCCATATCGGCGTGTTGACAGGCCCTGTAGAACAGTAGCATTAGCACTAATCGAATACAGTAGAAAAAATGCATGAGGGTGACTTATGGATACGTTATTATGTAATTCCCAACTTTCTACTTAACCAAAAGTCTAGTGTTACAGTTATTTAGTACCATAGTTGTTCATGTTTCCGTTTAAAGTTAATAATTAATTTTGTTATGTACCCTCTTATTTCTAAACGATACAATCGGCCATTTCCTTAATTGAATAATAATATTTTTATTTATTTTGTGATTAGCGCCTCTTTTGTATAGAGTAGTTAGTTGTGTATAATTTACCCTAATTTTATACAACGGTGTTATTTCTAATATGATGAGGTCATTGTGTAGATTATAATTCAAAATCTCTCAATTGTATATGGACGGTATTCACTACATGTTATTTTCATGATGGCAGACGCGATAGATTTATACTGTGTTCGGTTTGTTTTATTACATGTAAAACATTAAATATAATGTATTATATGATATCTTGTATAAAATATTATCTGGAATTTCCAAACAGTAATGTATTAAATTCTTTTCATTCATAACACTTTAATTAAACTAGTTTGTTTATCAATGCCTTCAATCCGCTATCGGTTGTGCCAATTGCTAAGTTTCATAGACTGTAAAAATTGTTGGAGGGATGGCGAGGTGTTCTAAAAATGCTTGTCGAGTGTTAAGATAATTTTGTTAAGTTGTTTTCGAGGGTCGTCACGAATCGTCTCGCCAGAAGACTTGACGAGTTCCAACCACCAGAGCAGGCTGGGTTTCGAAAAGGCTACAGCACCGTAGACCCCATCTATACTGTTTGGCAGATTATACAAAAGACCGAAGAGTATAATCAGCCGCTGTGTATGGCATTTGTGGACTACGAGAAAGCCTTCGACTCCATCGAAACTTGGGCTGTTCTGGTGTCTTTGCAAAGATGCCGTATTGATTGACGATACATTGAGGTGCTGAGATGTCTGTATGACGCCGCAACGATGACCGTCCAGATCCAGGACCGGAGGGCGAAGCCTATACCGCTACGTCGCGGGGTGAGACAGGGGGATGTGATTTCCCCGAAACTGTTCACCAACGCGATGGAGGATGTCTTCAAAACTCTGGACTGGGCTGGACGGGGCATTAACATCAACGGCGAGCGCATCTCTCACCTCCGTTTCGCCGACGATATCGTCGACTTTGCAGAGACTTTGGAGGAACTTGCCGAAATGCTGGGCAACTTAAATGAATCTTCCCGACGGGTCGATCTCGGCATGAATTTGGACAAGACGAAAGTCATGTTCAATGAACACGTCATGCCGAGACCGGTAAACGTCAATGGCGTCCCTCTGGAATTTGTGCAGGAATATGTCTACATTGGACAGAAAATACAGGTAGGCAGGTACAACTTCGATGGGGAAGCCAATAGGAGGATTCAGTTGGGCTGGGCGGCATTCGGTAAGCTTCGTCAAGTATTCTCGTCGACCATTCCGCAATGCTTGAAGACAAAAGTCTTCGAGCAGTGCGTCCTCCCCGTCCTGACCTACGGGGCTGAGACGTGGACACTGACGGCAGGATTGATCCACAAGTTCCAAGTCACTCAACGGGCTATGGAGCGAGCTATGTTGGGTGTTTCTCTTATGGATAAAATTAGAAATGAGGATATCCGTAAGAGAACCAAAGTAACCGACATAGCTCGCAAAATTAGCAAGTTGAAGTGGCAGTGGGCCGGTCACGTCTGCCGCAGGACCGACGGCCGTTGGAGCAGACGAGTCCTGGAGTGGAGACCGCGTCTCGGTAAACGTAGTGTCGGACACCTTCCAGCCCGATGGACCGACGAGCTACGCAAGGTCGCCGGTAGGCGCTGGATGAGAAAGGCAGCGAACAGGTATGAGTGGCGCCGTCTTGGGGAGGCCTACGTCCAGCAGTGGACTGTGAATGGCTGACGACGACGACGAGATAATTTTACCGTATTGTCCTGAAACATATAAGTAAGAGATACGGAATCGAATATATTATGTAGATATAGGTGTATTATATAACTATATTTCTTCTTTATGTGAAATCCATTTAAAGGCAGACACGTTTCACAAATCAAAATGACACACCGCCTCGATATTTATCTATAATTGTTTATATAAAAGCTGGATAATAAACACTTACTGAAGCGAAGGCATTTGCAAACAAAGGCACGTCAATTGTATCCAATAAAATCGATGAGGTGCCGCGTCAGCCCGATGTCGATAGCGGGACAATGCGGTGAGATGTCCACATTCGTATTTCGAATTATGTTTCGAAAATGGCGACCGTTTTGAAAATAATCCGTTATCATTCCAATAGCTGTTGATAATGTCAATATTTTTTTTAACATAAACAAAACCAAATTCAAATTAAAACGCAAAATGTCCTATAACATCTTAAAGTACATTATGCCATTTTGTTGTTCTTTTTTATCTTTTACTTGACACCGGATTCAAGGTGTAGAAAATATTTACTTTTTGCATTCGGTTTGAATTCGGTTTTGATTTTGTTAAAAAACATATTTTCTACTTTTTAGTAGCTTAAATAACTTTAGAAATAATATTCTAAGCGCCTGTAGAAATTTTACTACTGGCACGCGTATACAAGTTTCCCTTTTGAAGAGTAGCCGCTCAGCGCTCTTGAACAAGGGTTGCTCTCGATTTCCCTGGTCCACACATCAGATCCGGGTTTGGTGTTAATGAGACCTCCTCAGGAGTAAACTCTTTCGAATAAAAAACTATTTGAAAATCGGCCCACAATTGTCAGAGAAATCACAGAACAAACACAAGGAGACGGTTCTCAATTCACTTGACTTTCTTGTACATAGAAAACATACAGTTGAATCGAGAACCTCCTCCTTCTTGAAGTCGGTTAACAATATGCTGATAGGGATGCAGCTTTAGTGTACTAGGTTCAATTATATTGACTGAAGTAGGTAAATAGGTCGAAGTTCCATTTGATTTCACCGCCTATTTTTGACGTTTAAAACACTACAGTCTAGACTTTAGAGGGATCACCAATACATAATAGGCTTTGAAGAAACCCAATGACACTATACTTGAATTATATTTAACAAAAAGGTAAGAAGATTCTGGTGGGTAGAACTTTTCAGATTTTTCTACCCTTCAAGACACATGCTATTTCGAAATCCAAATTCAACAACAAAACGATAATGATATTTTAATACCTGTAATAAATATTATATTGAAGAATTGTGAATACCAATAACTCAAAATCGAGTAGATAAAGTCTCTCAAAGCATAATGGTTATGATAAATTTACGGACTAACGTCATCACAATATTTCTTTTTCTAAAACAGTTTTTATGTGTAGACAGCGAATAATTTTACAAAATTGATTCTGGAAAATAATTTTGTAGAAAGTTAGCTAACTCTATTAAATAAGTATAATAGTGCGATGAATAGTTACGATACTTGTAATACATAGCTTTAAAATCATACAGTGGAAAGAAATCGAATCATTTAATAAAAAAATTGAATATTGTTGTTAATCTGAGTATGTGTTATGCAAAATTCACTCCTTAGAAACACAGAAAGAGAAGACCATCCCAGTGTTCCTTCAGGTTCCAGAGTTAGAGTCGCAGGACAGTAGCTGTGTAGATGCTGATATCATGGCAGATTACTTGCAAAAGTTTAAAGCAAACAGTGCTCTCCATTTCCGCTCAAAGTAGAGAAGAAAAAGTGGGAAACCGAAACCCGTGCTCTGAAGCTGATAATAAGAACAGTAATTTATTTTATATACCCTAGCATCTAATCTAACACTTAACATTCCATTAGAAAAAATGTAATGCAACCTTTATTACGTATATATATGTATATTTAATTCAGCAATAGTTTAAAATACAAATTAATTTATCTACAAAAACCTCAGATAGACTAAAATATTGTAAAATAAAACTGAAAATACGAACATAATAAAGTTCATTCATTACAAGTTCCAACGATCAAGATCCTTTATCCCACTTTCAATTTATCGATCTTTCAATGGAAGTAGTGAATGGAACGGTTCCTACAATATCTCAGCAGGCGCCATTTTGTATAAGAACTTACTTGTTATGAATAAATAGAAAAGAGCTATGATTCTTATAAGTAGTAAATGAAATATTAATTTTTGTCAATGATACAACCAGTCAATGATTTGGTGCTATATTAAAGAATATATTATTATTAGCCCCTTTAAATGGATATTTATTTAGAAATATAGTGCACTTGTTTTATAAAGAATTATCAATTTTACTGACACTCGGGATATATTTGTTTACTTTGTGTTAAACTGATGCCTTTTCTGGGTGTTGGTATTAAGATGGTTGGAACTTTTGCTTCATTTATATTTTCCAGTCTGGCTATTGTTAGTCCCGGCTTCATAATCAAGATAAATTTGGCAAAATAGATAATAAAAGTAAAATTGGTGTGGACAATTGATTGAAAAAAAACGAAAAACCAATTATAGTAGTTTAAAAAGTTTAAGACGACTGATATAAAGAACAGACAGTGCGAAAGCATATAAAAATATAATTAAGTAAAATAATTATGATAATGACAGGAGACTTCCAAACATGGCGGCCGGTATAATTAAATTGGATAAAAATGGCGGTGCCTTGAGCGAACAATTTGCTTACAATTATAAGTTTAACTAATTAAATACTTTGGTATGTATTTTAATTGGGTTATAGGTCTACTTAGTTGTTTTTAATTGTAATTGTGTTACTTGGTAATTAATATGCTCTTTAATTAATTACTAGTAATTGTAAGACTCAGGAAGTAATGTTTGTGAATTTTAAAAAGTCAGCCAAGTGAGTGCAATTATGGCATATCGAAAGGTTCAATCTATTTTTTGTTATTTGGCTACAGAACCTTAAAAAAGTATACATCTGAACTCAAAAACTACCAAACGGATTTTGTATAAAATAACTTTAGTTGAAAGTAAAAGTATATTGTTACAGATTTCTTGGCGGCGAATACCACTTATTTATTTACATAAACAAAAAAATCATTAAGGATCCCATACATCGCATTAAAAGTAATTGAAGAACTCTGTAGTGATGGTAAACGCCAAATATTTTTTAAAATCGTTTGAATATTGCTAGATTATAACCGCCAAATGAGTATTGTTTTTAAGCTTATGATGGAGGGTAGAGGTAAGAAATACCATCTCTGTGTTGAAAGTGTCCGTCAAAATGCGGATAATGAAGGTGGCGCTGCGATAGCATAATATAGATTTAAAAGGGACCGCCAAAAGTAATTACAGTAAGATATAAAAATAAACAAGGATCGAAACCGCTTTGCTTATCTGTAAATCGTTGTAAATAATTACTGAAAAATAGATACATTATGTTGGAATATTCCATAATTAAAACTGTAAATTTATTTTCCGACTACGAAAAAATTCTATTGGATAACGGAGCTCCTACTTTTACTTCCTTTTGTCTGTGAAGACTTCTTTTGTGTCGCGGCCTCTACAACGAGAATCCATAGACTATGCTTACTGGTGCATCGTTTGTGATTTTTTAACAAACATCGTCATGTTAAAAATAAAGCAACAGAAACATTAACGAGCATCCACTTTGTAGACTGTACTATCAGCCTTTTATAACTAACAAAAATCATAGAAATTTAATCTCAAACGAAACATTTTTATTGGAACATTACCTGTCAGAATTCATTTAACGCATGTACTGAATAAAATTTATATTACAAGTGGTCACTTAATAGCATTTTATAATAAATAACTTTGTCGTTATGAGACTTCATACGCCTACGACTCGTTTTAAAATTGACTACTGTACTACTTACTGCTTTTTTGGGTTTCGTAGCCGGGTGGAAAGAGCGGAACCTTTCTGATTTCCTAATGTTTGTCTATACGTCGTACAGAATTTTGGTCACTTGTAACCAAAAGGCTGTTTTCTTTTAATTCTTAAATATTTGGGCATGGGTTAGTAAAGTACTTTTTTTACTGGTAATTGACATTACATTATTCTATTTTACAAGCTTTTATTTAAGTTGCAAGAATGTAAGTATGTATGTAAGTTCGGGTGGAATCTTGCAAGTTAAATTTGACCAACTTCCCGGTTTCCGATTGAGCTGTAATTTTGCACGCGTATGTATATTGCGTGACAATGCAAAAATATGGAGCTGATATGATGATGGAGTCGGAAGGTGGCCATAGGAACTCCTGTACTAAACAAAATAGTCCTGTCGTGTCTGGGCTCGTTTTACTTGTCATGGCTAACACTCAGCTGCTACATGATATATAGGATCTCAAATTCTTGTATTTAAAAATATGTAAAAAAAGTTTATTCATGGCTATACCTACTACTATAATATGACACGTGCCAAGGCAATTAGCACAAAATTCCATCGATTCAAGTCAAAATATATGAATGAATGAAGTTGATATTTCATAAATGTAAACGTTAATAGCCGTGGAAGCGTAATGGCTAGCGCACGCCTCCCATACACAAAGGGCGCGGGTTCGATCCTGGCCGGAACGCATGCACCACTTAGTCAGTTTTCTGATCTAATGTGTATAATCTTACAATTACCACGTGCTAACAACGGTGAAGGAAAACATCGTGATGCAACCTGCACATCGAGATAAACAACGTGTCAAACCTGCCAAGCCGCCTTGGACAAGCGTGGCGGTTATACTGTCCGTTCCCCCTATAATGGGAGGCCCGAGCCCAGCAGTGAGACATTTGTGGGCTGATATTATATACACAACTAATTAATTTATTAATTCTTAATAAAAAAAGGTTGTCATTCCTGATTTAACGACATAGAAAACTGGAATTTTTCATTTTATATCGAGCGATTATACCGCCGTGTTGCAATATAAAAGTTTCAATGACAGTGAGTGCAAATACAATAAAAAAAGCATAATACACGATCCTGCGGTACGATACTAAAATGTCTCTCATATAATGGAATTGTAGTACGCGAATAGACTAAAAATAAAAGCGAACAAAGTCGCGGGTAACAGTTAGTGTTTCTTATAACAGCAATGTTCAGCTGTTGTCTGATGTCGATGTGAAATCCGGTAGCTAAAAGTAATTTGTGAAATTGCCTTCTTGGAATCTGAAGCAATTAAAAGTCTCGTACGACCGCTGGTCGAAAGATTTCGGATGGGTTTGGAGTCTACGTTATCTTTTTATAATTATCGCCGGAGACAAAATTAGTACAATTAGTACAAGTCTAACAACTGCTACGCATGTACATATTTATTAATAACTAGCAGCCTCAGCAGACGTTATTTAAATTAAATGTTCCTCAGGGATAATGTAGCATTCTAATGGTGAAAGAATTTTTGAGATCGGTCCAGTAGTTTTTGAGTTTATTCGTTACAAACATACAAAAATACCAATTATTTATGCACACAAATTCTCATTGAATTCCGCCTTAAATTCATGATTATTTGGGCATTACAATTCTGATTTAAGGGTAAAGTTTAGACCATTCCAGTAGGTGTGACTTAAATCTACGTAACAAAAAAATATAAAATTTGAAATGGGTTTTTCTTTGTTTTTATTGTAGTATAGGTTCGTGTTTGACTACAATTTTGGCCTATATGGAGCGAGGATGTGGTCTTGGATGGATGGATATACCTATATACAACATTGAGTTTTTTATATCTTTCTCTTTTTCCATTTTCGTGCATTGTCATCAGAACTGAACAAGCATGCGAAGTCGTTAGTCTAAAGTACTCTAAAGGACTGGTTCTCATAATAATTCAGCTTGCAAGATTTCATCTTTTTAAATTAACTAAGAAACACTTCAAGTTAAATAAAATCATTTTCAGAACCTCCTGGTTCGAATTATCCCACCTGATACTTTCACATTATTAAACGCATTGTACAAACACAAACCATTTACAGATTTATTATAGAAATAGATAAGGACAATTATAAGACCATCGAATTTCAAAATACCGCGTATTAGAGTGATGGATATTGTTTTTTATTTTAGATTTTATTCATTACATTAAAGTTCGAAATGATATAATTGATTGGAATATAGCCATCAGCATTTTTCGTTTCCGTTACACTTTTTTGTCTAGCTCCAGACAAATGCGATAAAGAACTACGTTTCAAAAACAACAATTGCTACAAAACCTTTCACTATGGACCGATACCCACTTAGCCGATTTTATGTTTTTTATTGAACACCCAATGCTTACTATGTCCACCCAATACTTCCCGATCTCGATTACTTAACATTTTAGGTAATGGCATTTATAATTATGAGGAAAATACTTTAATGGATATATGATAATTATTGTTATTGGTAAAATTATAAATTGAAAATAAAAGAGACCGGTGTGGCCGTACCGGGAATCGTACTTCACTAATTAGCGAATGGAGAGCGAACAGTTAGGCTGCGACACTTGTACACTGTGTTGTACAGTCAGCAAACAAAATAATGATATTATTATCATTATTTTGAAATTCTAGCAAAAAGAAAACGACTTCAAGATTAACTAAAAAGCAAAAAATTTTGTAGAACCATCTTGAATTTATACTGAATCCAATGCTAAAAGAATTGATTAGAATTGGTTCATAAATAAAAAACTTATAGCTGTAAGATCAGCTTCAAGTACTACACATTTTATATTTTCTTTTCTTTTCTTTGTTTTGTGGAATTTTCTGCAACATATATCCTCGGATTCCAACATCCAATAGCAATAAAATTTACATGGAATTTTATTTTTCACTACGTTGAAGCTATGCTAAATCCAGAGCAAAAGTATCTAGATCAGTTCAGAAACTAAAAAATTATGGCTTTAAAAAATATTTACACAACGAATTGAGACCTTCCTCCGTTTTTGTAGTCATTTTAAAAAAAAGGGCTAAATATGATCCCTTAAGACATATTAATCGGCAGACAAACACACACATTGTATATGCCCAAACTAAGCAATTTACGTTTGTGTTATGGGTATAACGGATCATTCCGGGGTCGTCTATCCCAGGCACCCAGATCATGCTGAATAACGGAAAGTTCCTTTACAAAATTTACCTTGCCAGGAATTGAACTCAGAGTCTCTGTGTTCCAGTGACCTTGGGTGGCAAAGGCTTAGCCCACTCAACCTCAGGTCGTTAGCGAAAGGTTGCCAGTTTATGTTAGTCAATTCTAGTGGCGAATAAAAACTGGTTTTATCATTTGGCTGAGATACCCTAAAGGAATATCAAAAATACCCCATATCGTAACACTACGTAACGGACGTTAACAAATTAATTTTCCTTGAAGTATTTTGCTAGCTCTAGAACCAAATTTTTTTCCAGAATTTTCCACGTCATAGTTCAAAAGTTAGAGGGAGAATACAATGGAACTAAATATCACCCATTCCCCAAACATGCTTAGTTTAGGAATTACGAATATACAATGTGTGCGTTTATCTGCCGAAAAAAATAAAAGGATTTTGTTTTTCAATTTAAATATTAACGCCCTGGTTCATTTATATTTCATGATGTTTTTGGTTCGTTGCAGCAAGCATGTAACAACAATTGTAGATTGGAAATAAACGGGCTTTATTATTATAGGTTCGTTTAAAAATTGCAATAAGTATTGTAAAATAAAGTTGGAACAAATTATAAAATTAAAAAAAAATTAAAGATAAAATAAATACTTTCCAAATACAGTAGATAAAAAAGACCGAACAAATCATAATAAAACTACGTTTTAACGGTTTAAAATGCGGTAATTTATTTGATTTTTGTTATTCCGACGTTTCGGCCACTGAAAAATGATCACGGAAGACAAAGATGTCAAGTGTCAACGAGTATTGTTTAAGTTTTATTTAGCCTACCGCCAAGTTATTCATTTTAATTATTTAGTTTTAATTTTGTTTACGGTTATTATTTACTCTATGGGAGCCTAATCTAATTTACCACCGCTTCGCAACATGTTATGGCTTGAACAGAAGAAAAAATATGTAGGGTAATAAAAAAAAGATATTTCTGCAGTCTGTACATCGTACGCACGTAGTTGTTAGCAATACGCTCGTTGCGGTGTTACTTAGAAAGTCTGAGTGTTATAGTAAAAGTAGACAATTTGCCTTTTTGTAATCGCCATCTCGCGAAAAGGCCGGCATTACTCATTGCGAAAGCGCCCTTATGCCCTTTTACATAATGGAAAACAAGGCTTGGAAGGTAACTGCTAATTCTCCATTTATTTATTATCATGTTTGTGTAATTGGCTACTGGCCATACATGACGTGCATGTGTGTTTTAATGATCGGCACATTCAAAGATATTTAATGGAACTTCAATTATCTATACATATAATAAAACTTTGAGAAGTATGTGAGGTAAGCATGAATGATATGATACGGAATAGTGTAATAAGAGAACGTTGTGGATTGAAAGAAGATGTAATAACAAGAGTTGAAAAAGGAATGTTCAGGTGGTTTGGGCATGTAGAGAGGATGGATGAAAATAGTATCACAAAACAAGTGTATGACAGTATTGTGAATGGTAGAGTTGGTACCGGTAGACCACGACGTACACACCATGATTAAATAACAGAAGTGTTAAAACGAGGTCAGGTACAAAGCATATCAAATAAACGTGCATATATGAAGCGAAAGTTGTTTGTCAGGATCGTCGCAAGTGGAGA
Organism: Dendrolimus pini; assembly: GCA_949752895.1. Classification (NCBI taxonomy): domain Eukaryota; kingdom Metazoa; phylum Arthropoda; class Insecta; order Lepidoptera; family Lasiocampidae; genus Dendrolimus; species Dendrolimus pini. The sequence goes on along the minus strand of OX457147.1, from coordinate 6,958,102 downwards.
TCTATAGTCTCTGCCTACCCCCATGGGAAAAAGGCGTGATAATATGTATGGATGTAATAAAACTGTAGAGGTCGAATTTCTGCATAATGAAAAAAAAATGCTAATACCCGAGTCAGGGGGATGTAACAAGTGAAATGGAACGAATTTAATTTTTTTCAATTTTTTTGTTTCTCTGTTTGTTTGTACAGGCTAATCTCCAAAACGCCTGAACCGATTTAAATGAATTTTTTTGTATGGTGGTAGCTCATATCCCTGGTCAACATATAGGATACTTTTGATCCCGAAAAATCAAAGAGTTCCTGTGGGATAGTCAAAAAACCGCGGGCAGAAGCCAGTTAGGATATAAAAATACAAAATGTTTCCTGTTGATATTTTCAATATATACTTTGCTTAAATCAATATCCCACAAACATTATTCTCTTTTAACCGATATTATCTGTAAATTGTTTGCAAAGAAAATTGCATAGCAAAGTATCGCTTTAAAAGCTTCTTACCAAAATTGCCTATAACGGTATACGAGGTAATCTTTTGCGGTGGTTTTCCTCTTATATCCTTAATAGATCACAAAAGGTGGTAGTCAATGGATACCAGTCAAACAGCATAACAGTCACTCCCGGCGTACCGCAGGGCTCTATCCTCGGACCGCTATTGTTTGTACTCTTTATCAATGATATTAAAACATATTCCAAAATTCCCGTTTTTTAATGTACGCCGATGACCTCAAAGCCTATAAAACTATAACTAATATTAATGACTGTTTATCTTTTCAAGAAGACTTAGACCGTCTTACCATGTATTGCTCTGTTAATAAAATTTATTTAAACATTTCTAAATGCTGTTATATCAATTTTACAAAAGCTATATACATAATTCAGTTTGCTTATACTCTCTGTCATACTCCATTGTTGAAGTTATCCACTCTCAGGGACTTAGGTGTTCAGTTAGACGCGAAACTAAGTCTTAATACACATATTGACACTATAATTAATAAAGCTTTTAAGATGTATTGGATTTGTGATGAGGACTGCAGTAAATTTTAAACGTGTTTCCACTTACCTATATCTCTACAAATGTTTGGTTCGATCTCAACTGGAATATGCTGTACAAATCTGGAATCCTTATTATCATAAATATAGAGAGAGCATTGAGAATGTCCAGAAAAAATTCCTACGTGCTATGCATTACAGGTGTAACAAACGATATCTGACATACACTTTACTATGACATACAATGCTAACACTTGAATCTAGACGACGGTATTTGGAAGTTATGACTCTCATAAGATAGTCAACAACTACTTCGATTGTATGAACCTTGTAAGAAACATATGCTATACCATACCTAGGACTGTAATAATACGGGAGGTGCGCAAATATCACTTATTTGCCTTGGGTAATTGTCGCACTAATGCTGGACTACGCGCACCTCTTCGTCGAATGGTAGATTCATACAATAAACACTTTAATGAAATTGATATATTCTCTATGGCTATTGGAAAATTCAAACATAATGTACGAAACAAACTTTTAAATACGTCGTCTCCACCTTAATGCTGTATTTTCTTATATTTTATTATGTCTTATATCTTGTTATTTTTGTTACTACATGTAAGTTGCGTGGTTAGCGGTAACAAATTGTTATTATGTCCTAAAATAAAATGTGAAAAGTGCTGTTGGATATCATATTATTAATTACAGAATATCACTTTAGTTATAAAATATATATTATATCTGTTTGCTTTTCTGATAAATAAATAAAAAAAGCTTCGGTCTAAAACTGACATTGTGACAATTAAACTTCGTCGAATAAAAGTACCTACAGATGGAACCCATGGGAGCAACGGGGTCAAATGAAGTGAAGCATTTTTTACAAACTTGTGTGCGTATGGAAAGCGGTTACACAGATAGAAAACATGTGTGCAAGTTATGGAATAAACTCCCTTCCGCGGTTTTCCCAGAGTGCTATAATATGAGGTTCTTCAAAAAGGGCGTAAACAGATACTTAAAGTATCAACGCGGTAGGTAACGCATCGGCACCCTTAGTGTTGCAGATGTCCACCAAGTGCTTAGTTTGCCAGTTTGCCTACAAGCAAACATATACTCTTCAAATTATTTAAAAGTAGAATTGCACAACAAACTGTCCCATGTTCGTTTAAAAATAAAAAGTAATTAAAAAAAATATCAAAAAATTTAAAAATGGAATGCATATTGATCTCTATAATCATAAACAAACAAAATTAACTCATCTGCGACCGATCGTAATCGATATTAAAAATGTGTATTCGATTAATCTTAAAGGGATAATAAAGTGAGCGGCGGACGCTTAATTGGTTTGCGCAGTCATAATACTTGCTCATATAAAATCTGTACGATTATTCGAAACTTCACAAAGACGTACCAGCAAATGTTACGGCTGCTTTATATGGATATGATGCAGCTTTAGTCCCATTAATGGGGTCTTTGATTATGAGGTTTTTTCACGCTGACACGTAATATTTAACCGACTTCAAAAGGGAGGAGGTTCTCAATTCGGCTGTTTGTTTTTTTGTACGTTTGTCCACAATTTTGCAATTTTTTCAAGTATTCGAAAGTGATAAGTGACTGGATGGATACCACTCCTGGTCTAAAGTATGTCGCCATAACTTGAGTTGTGTTCCGGCATTAGTGACCAGGTTCGAGTCTCCCTTAAGAGAGCAGCAGCGCATTTGTAGCACCTTTGGTGTAACAAATGTCCATAGGCGATGGTAACCGCTTTCCATCAAGTGGGCCGTTTGTGTGTCTGCTGAGCTCCTGCAATAAAAAAAAGTGAATACTCCTGAGGTTGTACTATTATCACCAAGTCAGGATATGATAAGTGGATCCCAGGGAAACCGAGAGCATCCCCGAGTATTATAGGGACGTACGTGTGACATATATATATATATATATATATATATATATATATATATTTAAAGCTATTCATGTATTTGCGTAACTAAAGGGTGGAAAATTGGTGGGGGGGTAGCTTAGAACCAGAAGACGGACATAGGACTTTTTATCCCGTTGGGAACGGTAGGTGGCGCTGAGATTGGGTTCTAAAATCCTCCTAATCACCTCGAGCGATTTTGGTGATTTTGTGTGTTTGAGTGGGTCCACGGATGGTTTAGATCCGCAATTACAACCGGTAGGTGGTGCTGAGATTGGGTCCTAGATTTTTATTTTTTCAGAGCAGGACAACGTTTGCCGGGGCCGCTAGTATTATCATATTTAAATATGATACTTAAACATTGAAATATAAATTGTGTATTGTAATAGAAAAATATAATTAGTATATACATTGAACAATTATAAAATTAAATACAATTGAATACAATGTAATAAAACTTAACTTATTTGTATTGTATTCTACCCATAGTCCCTCAAGACTATAAGTAGAATACTGAGCCCAGATCACCGTCTTCTACGGGTTAATATAAATTAAATAATGAAACTAAAGTATATTATGTAGGACATCACTACCAGCGGGGAGCGTGCCCAGGAGGCTGGCTACGTTGCCACGCTGTATGGCAATGCTTATCTGTTGCGCGAAATATGTCTTCAAACATACTCTTTGCCGATTATTTACATTAATTTTATCATTAAAAAAAACCGCTCTACTAAATACAGAACGTGTTTTTTTTTCAATCTATTGATTGCATTAGGTGGTAAATAGGCATACGGCCCATCTACTGGAAAGTGGTTACTGTCGCCTACAGACGATTGCAACACCAAGTGAAAAGCCCACACGTTGCTTGTCTTTAGGGAGGGAGAGAGGGAGGTGGGAGGTAGAGAGGGAGGAGGCAGAAAGAGGAAGGATAGAGGGGAATGAGATACAAGGAGTAGATAGGAACAAAAGGATATGTAATAGGAGGGGATCGAAACTCTCACACCTCGCACGAAACACGATTAGCTGAAGGCTAACCGTTTGACGTCGATATTCTATAAGAGCGTAGTATCACACCCATCGAGCCGGTCCTAAGAGCTATTATAATGACAATAATTATAGCATGGTTCTAACATAAGATTTAGAAAAAAAAGAAAAAAAATCAAGTGACTAATTTCGCAAAGGTAATCTATAGCTGTAATGTTTTTGACAATAAACATGCGTTTTATTACACACTTTCAATTAAGTAACGAAATGAAGATGTCAGTGGACACTGGAAAGGCGTAAAACAATTTCCACGGGTCTTTGACACTAATTTACGCACTTCGGAGTAGGGTTGGTTCGTTATTTCTGAAATATTTGTAAACATGTACCTACTGTTATGCTTTATTATTTATTAAAACAATTGAATGAAGAATGAATGTTTAATTCTTGGAGGAATGTTTAATTCGTCTTCCGAACAAAGAATGCCATTCTAAAGTACAATTAAATTCTCGTATAATAATTAACTGTCCTGGAGAGCTGCTATGAAATCTACATTCGACCAAATCGAAGTGAGACTGATCTTTCATCGCTACGCACGCTCGTTTTTATATCCGATTAGTAATCACAACTACCCGAAAATATTACAATAATTAGTGTATTCGGAACAAATGTTGTTGACACTATCTAATAATTTTAATCCATACTAATATTATAAATGGGAATGTGAGCTTGTATGTTTGTTTGTTACGCTTTCATGCCTTTTTTATACCAGCAAAAATATCTGAGAAATTAGGTATAGAGCATTGTTTCTCAATGATTTTAATGTCGCAAGCCACAAAAAAACCAAAAAGTTAAGTATATACCCTACCACCTGGTTGTGGGTTGTTTTGTCGCCTCCTACGACAGGCCGCCTGGCCACAGGTAACTTTATTCTTTCTCTGTCCCTGCTTAGATACTAAAAAGTCTTCCGACCCCTTCACTACAAAATAATAATAATGAAATAATTAATTGATTATTTTTACGTTTGATTTGTATATAGGTTTTTTAAACAGACTTTGACCCCCTTTAATATTAAACGCGACCTCCAGGTTAAGAAATGATGGGGTAGAGTATACCTTTTATTATAATTAATTATCCAATAGGCTTACATTCATATACATTAGAAAGAAACATTTGAACTGTGGCATAGAAACCTCATGGGTCTATTCGTGTCGCAGGGAGTCGTGTACACAATATTGTTATAGCAAAAATAGTAGCCGAGGCGAGTAATGGTTATCATCACTCTACTGTTTAGTTCTGATTTGATAATACAGCGGGATTATCATCATTCTAGTATATGGTTCTTATTTTAGTCTCAGGTCTGCACATGTGAGCATGATGGTCCGCTTTGGGAATCAATATAGAATCTTTTCAGATTATAAATATTTGATTGATTTTTGGTTATTTTTGTAATTGGATTGCAGGTCTTCTGGGAGATCATTTGCAATGTTTGGTATTTTATATTCTTCACGCCTTGTCCCATACACGTTATTATATTTAGGAATATGTATATTTACATGAGTCAGGTATTGGTCGCATGTAGTTAGGTCTAGTCTATACATATTATTATGTTAATGCAAACTATAGCTGGTTTATACAGCTTTTACAATTCTCGTTTAGTGGCGCGATAACCCTCAACCGAGAGTGATTTGCCTGCCAGCCTAAGTGCCGTAGCCTGTGGGCTAATTAAAACATCAACTCCGACAGCGGCTATTTTGCTCCCGACAGATATTCACTCATATGTCGAAATAAAAAAGAACCCTTTGGCACAGTCGATTAAGGACCAATCCATACGCGTTTAATTTTGTTCAAATAAAAATGCAATTAAGTTAATCAGTATCACAAATCTACTGCTGAGACCAGACAGATGCGTTAATTTTAGAATACATCATATCTCTCACATAATATCGGTGTGAAACTGTTTGTCTTGAGCTTATCCTGTTTCGTGTGATAAATGAGAGTTCCGATGACCCATTTCTCTCTCTCCTTATAAATTTTCTCTATCTCATCCCCCATTTCAATTACATATCCCATCCCATTCCCCCTGTACGATCCCTCTATCTCATCTCCCATCTCATCGTAATGGCTGGCAATGTGTTGGCTGTATCCCGGTGTTACAAACGTCCATAGGTAACCGCTTTCCATGATTTTTTTATTTTTATTGCAGGAGTTCAGTAGACAGGCAGACGACCCACTTGATGGAAAGCGGTTGCCATAGCCTATGGACATTTGCAACACCAAAGGTGCTACAAATGCGAGGCTGCTCTCCTAAGGAAGGCTGGATCCTAGTCAGTAATGTCGGAACACAACTCAAGGTTGTTATGGTGACATGCTTTAGACCAGGGGTGGTAGCCACCCAGTCGGGCAAATGCCCTACCACCTGCAACAACCTGGCTGTGCTGTGGCTCAAAAGCGAGTTGTAGTGCACATGTTCTAGAACTGACCATTCTACGGCTTGATATCCTTTTTTTTTGGCCAGGGGAAATCCCTTTGAGGACTAAGCCGCGACAGGCACAGAAACCTGGTGGGATGTTCGCGACCCGTGTGAGTGTGGGATTAGCCAGATCGGCGGTGGCACCAGCGTGCCCAGTCAAAGCTGGTGCCACGCTATTGCCACTCCCCAGTTAGAGATACCCACTAAAACCCCTGTGTGTTCCGCCCTGCACCTTATGCCAGGGCTACGTGTATGTGGTTTTAACAACTCCGCGTGCACTGGCAGGCGTGAGGCCCCCCTTGCTGGGCTTCTTCCAATATCAGGGGACTAGGCCCCTGGCCGCGTCCTCCCAGTCCTGACCTACGGGGCCGAGACGTGGACACTGACGGCAGGATTGGTCCACAAGTTCCAAGTCACTCAACAGGCTATGGAGCGAGCTATGTTGGGTGTTTCTCTTATGGATAAAATTAGAAATGAGGATATCCGTAAGAGAACCAAAGTAAGGGACATAGCTCGCAAAATTAGCAAGTTGAAGTGGCAGTGGGCCAGTCACATCTGCCGCAGGACCGATGGCCGTTGGAGCAGACGAGTCCTGGAGTGGAGACCGCGTCTCGGTAAACGTAGTGTTGGACGCCCTCCAGCCCGATGGACCGACGACCTACGCAAGGTCGCCGGTAGGCGCTGGATGAGGAAGACAGTGGACAGGTATGAGTGGCGCCGTCTTGGGGTGGCCTACGTCCAGCAGTGGACTGTGAATGGCTGACGACGACGAGGCCCCTGGCCACAACTAGGTCTTTTCCGGCGTGGGACGGTCTGTAACTCGCCCCACGGGAAGAGAGATGAGCGCGCGCGGAACATTCGCGCTCTCATCTCGACGGCATGTGGGGGTGAGTGAGAACCCCTACGGCTTGATACCCACGTGAACTTCTCATACAACTAACACACGTATACCTACAAATATACACAACCGGCCGATCCTAGACACACAGACCAAAGTAAAGACCGGAAAGGCTGGGAATCAAATTCTGAGAGCCTCTGCGTTTCAGTAAAACCCAGCCAAATCTACCAGAGAGGCTGTTAAATTTGGTTAATGTTTTGAAATATACTATAATTCAAACGAGCAAAGAACATTAAAGTACCTATACACACGACATGACAAATGACTCGATCGTTGGTCGTGGGGGCGTGCGCGGATTAGTTATAGGTGGCACTAGATCATTACACAACCGCGCCCACTCACAACTGAATTTAAATTAAATTCAGCGCACCCTTACTATTTGTTTCAGAATTAAAATAAATAAATAAAATCTTTATTACATAGCCAACCAACAACATTATTATGTTACATACAAGTAAAAAGTACAAAAAAGACAGAATTGTCCAAAGAAACGCAAGCTGTGAAGTCAGATGGTTGCCAAGATCTCGGACTAGGAACAAAGCTGTTTTACAGTAAGCATTGGTACCCATCCGACTGCAAGAAGTTTCTTGTATTTAAAGGCTAATTTGTCACATACAGAGAAAGTTTTGTACTGTCTGTGTGTAGTACGTACGATGTTATATTTCCGTGCGATGTATGTTAAAAAATTACGTAAGCAATATTAGTTTAATATTTTTCGTTTCGAAATTAGAGAAAGATTAGCAGCGAAAGTCGACTTGAAAACATAGTAGGGGCAATTATTAACGGAATTAATCGAGCGACGCTCTCCCGACGGATAATTTAGGTTACGATTTGGCGAATGGAAGGAGTGATCTTTTATTGGTTTGAATAATTGGTAAAATAATTGCAGCATCCCGTGTTTATTATTGGAAACGAGATAAAATGATAAGCGGCAGTCTGGTACTTGAAATTAAATGCATTTGTTTGTTTATGACTTTACCTCTCAGTAATTATATTAGAGTTTTTCTCCCGGCTACGAATCAAATCTTAGCAAGTAACTCTATTTAACTTTTAATGCATAAAAAAATCAAGCATAATTAAGTTTTTGGTAAAACCGCTCAAAAGTCCGTTGCGTGGTTTAGGAGTTAGCGGATACACAGACAAACACGTTAAAGATTTTTTTATGCTATGTAAATATAATAGGGTAGTTGAGATTATTCGGTTGAAACTGGGAAGGAATTATTTTTTAAATAAATAAAACTACGAACTAGGCAAGCAAATAACATTTTAATCAATATACCCAGAACAAACTACGGAAAAAAGAATATAACTCATGAAGGCGCTGTACTTTACAATAATCTACCGAAAAACATTAAAGAAGTAAAATCATTCTTACTGTTCAAAAAACTATTGAAAAACCACATTCTAAAGGACTACTCTCTACTTGACTAAATTATTATTCTAATGTGAAAGGTACTTATCCAACCTAAAATAAATCTATCCATCTGTTTGCACTGCACCATTTGTTATTGTAAAGCTATTTAGTAACTAACAGACAGACCGACTGACAAAAACACGTAACCTTACTTTCAAATCGCTTCACGCGTTTTAATAAGCCCGTTGCCTTAATGAACAACATGCTTTGCTCCGACTTTTGTCTCAAGACTACCCTCACTATTATAAATAATTTACCAAATTCACTCGGAAACAAAATATTTTTAAATATTACAATAATAAATGGACAGATGCGCTAATAGGGGTTAATGTTAATTAAATTTAACTAGCTATTTCTCTGTAAGTGAATTGTAAATTCTTTTGAGAAATAAATGTTTTAAACCTTAAAAACCTTAAATATTTGTAATATATAAACTCGACGAAATTTAGATCAGAAAAGATCTGTTAAATATAGTTTTTGTGAGAGATAAGTATGCGGTATTTTCAATTAGATACCTGTTTAGGTATTGTAATCAAATGACATAAAAGTGGCGATCCGTCACCTACGGTACACTTTATTTTGTATTGTGTGAATAGGTGCTTCGTTGGCTTTTTGAAAATAAAACTATTTCATCATTTTAGAACGTCATTGACAAATAGCGTTGTAGTACAGTGACGGTAGTTGCGAATATTAGATCTCATATAAGGTAGATTTGAAATAGTACGCTATCCCGGCGTCCCACAGCTAGAACAGCATAATCCAATGCTGACGTCTTGAGGATGGAAAAGCATTCAGTACGTACAAACGTTATCATGATAGAACGTTATTGTATTATCTGAAAATACTTACTGTGTATAATGGAGGGTACAGGTAAGGAGTACCATCTCTATATAAAAAAAATATCCGTTAAATCTGGATAACAAGGTTAACGCTGCGTTCGCATAGGATACACAAAAGAATCGTCAAAAGTAATTAAAGGAAGATAGGAAAATAAACAAGAACCAAAAGATTTCCGTTTTGTTTTTATTATTAAAAATTCACCATAATTAAATCGCTCTATACGTTTCTTCGTTTACCCTCAAAGAGGAGAACCAGCTTTTAGTAGCGGAAAGGAGGGTTCTCCGTAAGATCTTGGATCCAACGAAAAGAGAGGATGGTAGCTGGAGGGTCCGTAGCAACCTCGAAATTGAGAATCTCGTGGCCGAGCCTAACATAATATGAGAAATAAAAGCTCACCGCCTTCGCTGGCTGGGGCACGTAGAACGGATGGGAGAGGATCGCAGCGTGAGGAAAGCATATTTGGGACGGCCGGTCGGCCGTCCTAAATTTCGCTGGAAGGACAGAGTAGAGGCTGACCTGTCGGAGATAGGAGCCAGTCATTGGCAAGAAACCGCACAGGATCGAGAAAAGTGGCATGCTCTCGTTTCGGAGGCCAAGACCCACTTTGGGTCGCTGAGCCAACGGAGTAAGTAAGTATACGTTTCTTCACAGTATTAAGTATATTTATATTTTGGATTAAATAGACTTGTTCCATATTTTCGTATTTCCGTATTAGCACAATAATTTTTTACGGGTATTTCTTAACTTCTATTATTTAAATTATATATTAAAGCAAATGCATCGCCACCCCATGTGTGCTATTCACATCTATGCTGTCATCTTGCGAACTATCGGTGCAACTTGCTACACCGTACGCGCGGCATCAACCTTCCATTCATCAAGTGTTTTTACAAGTCCATTTTTACAAGTGTTTTCCAAAATGTTACAACTAGCTAATCCACTAGCCAATTAAGAAATCGTGCCATAGCCTGTGACTTACAATCCACAATCGAAGGGTTCCCGCAGCATAGCAAACAAGGTGTGTGCATTTGTCGTTTTCCAAATTCGACATTCTTAACCGTACAAAACTGTTTTAGACTACATAAATAGTGAGGTTTACTATATTGGAAAATTATTCATTTTGTGGCACTTCAATCATCTTTAATATTTTAACTCGGCACACTTCACCACGTTTACAACAGCTAAATTCATATCGCAGTTTTTCGTACGTCAGTTCTATTGTGGTTTGACGTATTAAAACGTATGGCGTAATATTGAGGTGGTTTGGATTGGTATTTGACGGCCTGTGTGGTTGAGCGGGTTAAGCCTTTGCCGTTTTACTTCGCTGCAACGCAGAGGCTCGGGTTCGATGTCTGGTACAGTAAATTTCGGAAACGTATTTTTTCCGTTATTTATGGTCTAGGTGTCTGGTATCGGCCTCAGAGTAGACCGTTGTATATTACCCATAACACAAGCGTAACTTGCTTAATTTGGGAATATACAATGCGTGTGTTTGACTGCCGACTATTTATTTAAGCTAAAGTTAAATCCATATTGTCTTTTAACCTGATCGTTACTTTCTTTGGTTTTCTCATTTTTGGTCCTCACAAGTCTAAAACATGCTGCTGATTCTATATATAGTATATTTTGTATAGTATATAAAGTATAATATTATTTATTTTTCATTTATTCTTGGAATGTTTTATATTATCTATTGTCTTAATCGCCACTGTTGTCCTAATATTTTCCTTAGTTTAGGGGGTTGCCTGGAAGAGATCGCTTTATGCGATTAAGTCGCCCTTTGTTCAACATTTACTGTACTTATTTTTAAGAACTTATATAATTTTAATTTTTGGTGAACAATAAAGTGTTTTCATTCATTCAGTATTTATTTATTATGGTAGATATATGAACCTCTTATTTTCAGCATACTGCAGGACACTTTTTCAACTTCCCCTACATATAAGACGGTGTCCCTTACCTCTACGCTACATACCGTGTATAACGATGTCGTAAAAAATGAATATGAAACTTTTATTTGATATTCAAATTTTACTTGAGTACAAATTGTTTCCTACCCACATTGCTACCTACGCAGTAACACTTAATTTTATATTGATAATGATCTGTGAAACACAGCTTTGGTGGTCGAGCGTCCTCTTATCGTTTGATCATGGTAGAAAATTCGAAGAATGTAAATTAGTAAAGGGTTGATCTGGTATGTGGCAGTTAAACATTAAGGCATAGCAGTGTACCCATGTATACTATAGCTGAAGTATGGCAGTCTGGCTAAGTATCTTTATTATCCTACCATATGCTAATATGTTAGGATAATAAAAATACCCCTGGTCTAGAGTATGCCGCCATAACAACCTTGAGTTGTGTCCTGGCATTAGTGATCAGGTTTCAGTCTACATTAAGAGAGCAGGAGAACATTTGTAGCATTTTTAGTGTTGCAAATGTTCATATGCGACGGTAACCGCTTTCCATCAAGTGGGCCGTCTGCCTGTCTGCTAAGCTCCTGAAATAAATAAAAAAACAAAAAGGAATAGCAGTGTATCCATGTATTCTATAGCAGAAGAATATCTTGATTATCCTAACCTATGCTAATGTATATGCTAATAAATGCGAAAGTTTGGATGATGTTTGTTGATCAATCACAGACATAGATAAATCACAGACTGGACAGGGCCGAATTTACCTTAAGTGCCGCCCTGGGGCACCGTGAAAAATACCGCCCTATTATTTATGCACTGTAATTAAACTTCAAAACGTTAAATATTCAGTAAGATTTGGCATGAAACCAATAGCTTCCCAATTTTTGAAACTCTTTATAGCAGAAAGTTGCTCTTTTTTGCTGACACTCCAAATTTTGCTACCCTCAAAAAATTTCGCCGCTCTGAGCACTAGCCCCTAATGCCCCTAGTGTAAATACATCACTGAGACTGGAATAAAATTATGGGCTATATGGCCAGAAAAATGAACGGTTCCAGTGGGACAGCATTAACGCGAGTCAAGCCACGGGTATAAACTAGCTTTCTACATGTATGCTAAATTTCATATATCAAACCTTAGTAGCTCCTGAAATAATCCGCTGTAATATTCATACACAGACATTGGAATGAGACTGTAGAGTTTTCTTTTATTTAAGTACCAGGACCCTAAAAACAACGCTCATTACAAAAGTGTTTTCTTGCAGTTCAAGTTATAATGGACAAGATGCAATAAGTCAGTCAACTGGACATCATTACGTATATAGTAACCAATTACAATAAATTGACAGACATTTATACCCTTTGAGTATTAAAACAGTGGAGCTGGTGAGCAACATTTTAACCATCTGTTCACGAATATGGCCAATTTGATCCTAAAGATAGACTATTGTCTTATGAGTCAAAGGTAAACAAACCATTTGCTTACTTATGCATCAAACTGATGAAAGTCACGATCAAAAATCAAATCAAACTAAGAACCTTAATTATTATGGATCGTAATCCAATACATCTGCATACAGAAAACGGAAAATTGTAACCTACGTAAATACTTTGTAATAATAATATAATTTCTAATTGCATCATAGTTTTTATTCTATTTTAATGCGTTTAAATAATTTGTAAAATTAAAGCCCATATGTACCGATGCACTACAAATTTGTTTTATAAGCTGTCAAGTTGAAATCTGTCAAGGTCTTTATTATTATAAGCTAAATCGGTTTTAGTATCGAATTCGTTTTAATATTAAAACATGATTAAATAATGACCTAATAATACTATGAAAGTGAAATGAATATGAATGTATTTATTTCAAAATAGAATACTAATTTTAATAATACAAATATTGAAAGTCTTGAATCTACCACCGTTTCGAAAGTAATTTAGGAATAAAATAGAATATTCATTATTGTAGATCAATTTATAAAATAAATTCATACATACATTCGAAACGATAAGTACAATGGACGGTTTTATCGCTGGCAGCTATTTCTTCCCGAAAACCTTTGGATGAACAGAAACTCGGTACAATTTTAATAATTGTTAAAGGAGAAGAAACATCGCAAAAAACTCTCCAGTAACTTACCTTTTCGTTAGTAACTTGTCAATGCGAGCGAAGCGAGCCCTAATACTATCCCACAACCTATGTATTTTTGTGGTGTACTTTACTAAGAAACTATCACACTTTCAGATTTGAGCATAGTAATTTCAATTTATTACTAGTTGTGTTATCTATCATAAAAATATTATTTAATACACTAAAAATAATTAAGATTTATTTATTCACTAGAATTTTATTGTATTCCTAATTTATCTGTAGAAATATTATAAAACCAAAAAGACATGTGTAATATCAACTGGACGGTTACTACTAATGCTATCCTTTCGAAAACTAAAAAACTCATATAGATGTAAACAGAAAGTTGTTTAGTTAAAAGTACGTCGGATTTTTTTGGTTAAGCACAAATAAAGAATCCATAATTAATTTATTATTACTAGGTAGAAAACTTCGCCAGCCCTCTTAAAGCACTGTTTTTTGGTAGTTTACAAATTCCTGTTCCTTTATGATTTCTACCAACCTCGTAATGAAGGTAGTGCTTTAACTGCCAAGTCGCCTCCGATAACAAATGCTCAATGGGCCACGAAACGAATGCTTTTCACTTTTAAGTAAATAAATAAGTAATTAATGTTACTATAGGCGTTCAATGAAAGTATCTTGAAAGCATACAAATCTTCATATTATAGTGTATTATAACATCGATTATGGCGTGGCCAGTTTTTACTTAGTAACGTCTGGGCCAATTAGCAAGGCTTCAGATGATCACATGTGCCAGTTACTGCCTGAATAACTGTACTTCCATGAGGGAGTTATTGCGTAATTGGACAGTTAAAATGGTTGACTTTTTGTTCTTTGTGTTAAAAATTTATAGTACAGTATAAAAATGTTAATAAATCGGGTAAGTGCTTAGCAGTCTCACAACGATGAGTTCCGTAGTGGTGAAAAAGGTCTAGAGCTTTTGTTAATTTGCTTGCAGAACCATTAAAAAGTATTTAGTTTTTAAATTTATTTAAAGGTGAACTGTATTATTGTTGGCACCTCACCCAATCATTGGTACCCAGTAAATTTAATCAAGATACTAAAAATCTTATTTTTTTATCTTTTTATTTTATCTTATTATTTTAATTTTATACCCATACAAATAATATTATATAATATTATCATTACATGGCTATAAAATAAAATAAAATATTAAGACTGAATAAAATAATAGGGTGGCAATAATTGTAATAGAAAGTCAACAATGGTATATTTTCCCCTATCTACTTATTTTGTCTATTCTTGTAAAAAAGTCGAAAATCTTCGGCGGGAAATTCCATATTACAGATTACTTCTTTTCGTTTTCTTTTAACATTTTGCCGTCTTCTGAGTCTATTTCTCTTGGCGTTGGTTAGTCTGGTGTACTGGAACGCAGAGGTTTCAGGTAAGATACTCAGAGTGTACCCAGGTAACTGTCGTACATAAACTTTCTGTTTCTTACTCTAGTCTGGACGTCTGGGATCGGTGTCAGAGTTATTATCAACCTTATGTTATATTTCAGTAGCGCCGGAATATTTGCTTTGTTATTTTTACTTAACTTTGAACAGTCTTCAGTATTTATTTCAGTAGTCTTCAATATTTTTTATTATCGGTCATAATGGCATGCATATTATTCCTCAAGACGATAATCCAGCATTTCTTGCCCCTACCTCTTTCTTCTATCAGGGCCTCACGAAAGCGTCATCAAAATAGTTGCATAATATTAAGTTCTTCATCAACATTTCCAAAAACTATAGTTGAAATGAGAGCTTTGAGAAGTATACCTACGGTTAATGTAAGTGATATGAGTGTTGTGGGTTGAAAGAGGATGTAGTGACACGAGTTGAAAAAGGAATATTAAGGTGGTTTGGACACGTAAAGAGAATGAATGAAAGCAGAATGACAAAACAAATATATGACAGTAGTGTGAGTGATAGAGTCCGTGTCGGTCGACCGGGCCGTACTCGCCATTATCAAATTGAAGATATTTTGAAGAAAGGTCATGTGAAAAGCACTTTCAATAAGCGTATATGTATGAAGATATTAATGAAAGTTGATGAAGCGAAAAGTATTTGTCAGGATTATAGCCGGTGGAATTCTATCGTCTCTCCCTACCCCAATGGCAAACAGGCGTGACAATATGTATATATGTTCAAGACAATAATTTTAGTGCATTAAACTATGTTTAGTTAACAATTGGTTTAGAGTTGTCCTTAGGCCTAGGTGATTCAAGTTTGTAGCAAGCTACAGAATTTGGATCCGCTGCGGGATTAATTTGTAGAGTTCCATACGTACAGTATTTTCCCCGCGAATTGCTAATGCGCTGGAACCTTGTCAAATTAACATTCACGTGACGTCATGCACAACTCGATAGGTACGATTACTCGCCTACGGCTACGGTTACATCACCAAAATGGCGGCCAGGCGCAATAGCAATTTGCGTGGATAATACGTACAGATTTTGCGGGACAAAAACACATTGAACAATTCTTAATACGCACATGGCCTTAAGCTAGTTTTAATGTATTTGGAATTCATAAATTAATAGGTAATAAGGTTTCCGGCACACCGTGCATTTACTTAGCTTGGCCTTATACAATCTGTTATGTCTGTAGGTACTTGCCGCCAGGTGAATCATCAACTTGTATGATTGCTTTCTTCTATGCTCCCTGTATTAGTAATATTAATTAAAACAACCCATTTACTAATAACGAATTTATAATTTAATCAATATAATTTACAACTTTTCGGCATAACTGCGTGGTATGCTGTTTTATGGAGTTAATATTAACGTTTTCAGAAAGTGAGGCCACAAGAACTAAAGCGACCGGATTTAATCATTTCCTATCTTTACTCTTGTTTCATTGCACAAGCAACAGTATTAAAATATAAAAAGTTAACTGCAGCTCTCACGGTCAGATAATTCTGCATTAGTTTTAAGTATATTAAAAATTAAATTTATAGTTTTACTTTTATAGGATTCCGTCGCTATTTTGGATAATCTTAATAATTAGGTATGTTTTCGTCATTCCGTCTGTCGGTCTGTATTTCAAAGTTATTTTTCTCGGAAACTATTAGGTGTATGTATTTAGATAAAATTTTAATTATTTGAAAGGAGGATATAGTCGATAAAAACGTCAAGTAAACTACTACTAATTACATTAATTAGAGATCTTCATGTAAGTCTTCCTTTCGTTCTTAAAAAAAATAAATGTCATGTTTCGGATATAGTTAGTAGGACCTTAAAAAATCATGAAGATAGATTAAAATTGTTCTTTTATTTTATTTTGGCCATTAGATATCTACTAAGCTGTAAAAATCGCGTCTTGCACTTTTAATTCATGAGCTATGGAATGGAAAATTCTGGCAAAACAGATGTTAAAGAGCTTATAGTGGTGGAGCTTTAAAAAATATTATTGTCGATAATTGGTTGAACAATCCGTTGAGTTTTTTGAAATAATTACGAGGTAATTTCGGTTAAGGAGCTATCGAAATCGATATCATCATGTCGCTCGCACAGTACCAATTTTTTTGAAGATATGGTTGACAGAATTTGTTCATGACAAATCTGTATTCTACGAATCTCAAAAAGGCGTTTCACAAAAAAAAATTCAGACAAGATTTCATAAATATTTTTATAAAAAAAATATTTTTCTTTTTTATACAAATATGAAATGAAACTTATATGAAACATGCGTAATAATTATTAAGATTCGTACAATACAGATTTGTAGTTAGTATATTTTTTCAATTTATATATTCAAAAATGTGATAATGATAAGCATATAGCGAATTGGGTATTTGACACATTATAATAAATTCAAAAATAATATTCATATAAAAGAGCAGGGGGCCTAAATATATTGATATCATCTTACTTCCAATAGTTCATAGTTCATAGAAATAATTTTAATTCTAAGAACCTTACCCATTGACTTTGATGACCTAGGTTCATTATTCTACTTATAGTCTTAAGGGATTATGGGTAGAATACAATAAAATTTAAGTTTCCTTGACTGTATTAGTTTATAGTACTTAGAACTTGAACAAATTAAAACTGTCTTTTCTACTGTAATATCCAACTTTAGATGCATCTTAAATTATAATTTAAACAATTATTAATACGCTATTTGACGCGTTAAAATAATGACGTCATAAGCCAGTATTTTCATATAAAATCAAGGAGGCTGTGACGTTTTGTGAGATGATGAAAAGGGTCTCAGTTAATTTGACTGTTAAATACCCAATTCCATTTAGGTAGCCCCTTAAGGTTTATACTTTGATGGTTTTGTAGCTAAATAATGAACAGTGTACATTTGTCACCTCAACGGAACCCTTCATTTTGCGAAGTATAACACGCACCTGGCCGATTTGTGTATACTTAAGTCACTTTAATTCTTGGAGCCTCAGTTTTATTTGACTAACGTAAAATAATATTCTAGTGCTTTGTACAGAGGTTTTTGTTATAAAATATTTTCCTCAATATAACCCTAGGCTATTATAAGCCAAGCATGGCTGTAAGTGTTGCGTTTAAATTATTTTTAAGTATGTGAAGAAATCCTTTCTACTAATAATAACATTTTTGATAAGTTATTTACTCTTTACCTATATCTGGCATGGCTCGAGTAAACTTTGGACCTGTATTATCAAATCAAATAACCCATCATTACCTATTGCACAGACAATTATAGTAATAATAGATGGTATAAAAACGTTTTTACGGTAATTTATATTATGATTATTATTTTGATTTGATTATTATTATTATTTATATATTATTTATGATTTATGTGTCTTTTGCCTGTTTGGCGTATAAATTACTCTGAAATTTATTAATATATTATCTTGTAAAATAATAAATTATTTATTATTTTCATGACAATTGTTATTAAAATTAATTTTTAAATTACCTGGCGGTTATTATGCGGATTCATGTGACATTATATGTTGGGTCATGAGGAAATTATAAAATTTACTGCGATTAAAAGTATCCTGTATTCATCCTAGTTACCTAAACTACATACATACAGCCATTTTATGATAAACAACGTTTGGAACCACCCGCAAGAGTTAACTTGAGATTTCGCTCGGATGACGTAAGTACGAGGTACTGATGCGTCGATGGCGAGAGCGGTAAAGGGGTGGGTGTCGGGAGGTGAGCACACATTTCGCTCAGGTCTCAAGTTAACTCTTGCAGATAGTAAATATTTTTTTTTATTACACAAGGTACTTTAAACTATTCTTTGTTTTAAGTCTTTCAACTTTTGGTTCAGTAGGGTCTAATCTGACTAAAAATACAAAACTAACAAAATTATACAGTTTAAAAATTTAAAAACTTCGTTTAAAAAAACCGACTTCAAAAACTAAAAAACTAAAATGTATAAAATAACTTATTTCTAAAGCTATTATTATTAATATATATTATCTAAAACATCTTAAAGTCGGTGCTTAGTAATTTTCAAAATATAGTAATTTTTATGTTTTGCTTTGCACCGACTTCAAGATGTGTTAGATAATATATATTAATAATAATAGCTTTAGAAATAAGTTATTTTATACATTTTAGTTTTTTAGTTTTTGAAGTCGGTTTTTTTAAACGAAGTTTTTAAATTTTATTTGTTACTTTTTAGTGTCTAGCTATGTATGGGTGGACCTACAAATGGTGCCGCGCTTCTTAAAAAATATAGGTCCTAAGAACCCGGAACAAAAAATTTTTCGTAAAATGAAAACTACTGGGCCAAACTATGTCAATTTTTTAGGGGACCACATGGCAGCTATTCCGCGTCGAACAAAAAAAGAATCACGTAAATCGAATCATAAATCTCAGAGTAATTGGTGTACATATGGAACGGAGTGAAAATTATTTTCATGAAAAATGTTCATAAAATGAAAACTACTAGGCCAAACTATGTCAAATTTTTAGGGGACCACATGGCAGCTATTCTGCGTCGAACAAAAAAAGAATCACGTAAATCGGATCATAAATGACGGAGTAATCGGCGAACATATGGAACGGAGTGAAAATTATTTCCATGAAAAATGTCCATAAAATAAAAACTACTGGGCCAAACTATGTAAAATTTTTAGGGGACCAATTGGAAGCTATTCCGCGTCGAACAAAAAAAGAATCACGTAAATCGGATCATAAATGACGGAGTAATCGGCGAACATACATAAAAAAAAAGGAACAAAAAAAGATTCCGACGAATTGAGAACCTCCTCCTTTTTTCGAAGTCGGTTAAAAATACTATATTATACTATATTTAAAATACGTTGCTTACGATAAAATGGCGATAATGGCTCGATATGTCTACCTACACTAAATTTAAAAAGTTATTAGTTGAGTGTTACTCTGCATGTGTGACGTGTGACTGGTTAACGTTGCTAAAGATTTTAAAATTATTAACCGATAATATTCTACTGTTAACGGGCCTCTTTACTTAGGGAAAAATAATGTACTCCTAACGCTTATCGAAGTTGGACCAGTGGATATCACACATCATTCATTTGACTACAGAGTGTTTTCCTTAATAAATATCACGCGTTAATTGTGTTAATTGTATCAATATGTAAGTCAGGCCAGAAAAATTACTTAATTGTATGCTCGGTCAGAGGTCGAACCTATGCCATAAGAAGTATTCGAATGATACACAAGTATGATAACTACTAAAATACGACAATTTTTTAAATGATATTCTATCTTTTTCACAACATCATTTGAATATTGTTTAAAGTTATAATAGTTTATATATTTATATAATTATTAAATATATTTATTGCATCAGGAAATTATTTATATAAATAATTTAAACGCAACAATTAACGGTCGTTTTGTTTAGCGGGAAATAAATAAGCATAATTAATTAATATGACACAAAAGCGTTTTAAATTAACATCTTATAAATACTAATATTGTATACTATTGCTTATAGTTTAACCATCAACTTTACATCGTGGATTCGTATTAAAAAATCTAAATAATTGTAGCAGTAGGTACTCCTTTCGAAATAGTGGAAAAATCGTTAAATGTTTAAAACAATGTATGACATAATTTATATTCAACCACCGCACCTTTACATCAATACAACGCTCCAGTTCAAGTTCAATTTATAGCATTATTTTACAATTAAATAGTTTTACACATAAATTAACAGACAAGGAAATGATAGTAGTTTCTTTTTGTAATTTATTTGTTTATTTTTTCAGACTTTTTAGGCTCGATCCACACTTGATGCCGTACACCGTTTAATCTCGCTCCGGCCTCGGTCCGATTAAATCCCGGCGTGTGAATTACTAGTCTGGAGTTGAAACTAAAGATTATTGACAATGTCAGTACAAGTCATGACCGTTCTGATCTTACTTTATGGCCGGTTCCTATATTTTACTGTTCATTCACTTGCCCTACCATGAGTTCAATTTTGACATTACGCGTACGGAGCTTATGTCAAAATAAGTCAAATATTCTTTTCGACGAACCGGTACCCGTGCGATGTCAGATCGAAACTTGAGCGCTGCGATAGTGAGAATTCGCTGATTTTTTCTTGTTTAACAATATTTGACCGAACCGGCAACGGACCAAGACCGGAGTAAGAGTGAACAGTGAACGGTATCATAGTGTGAATCGAGCCTTATGAGATAACATACAACCGTTAGCCAATCTTTAACCCCTTTCTTATCTTCATTAAAAACAACAGTACTAGGCGTTATCTCGCCTATTACTAGAGTGTGCAGAATTCTTACTAGCTCTAGTAATATTATCTAACTACTTTGACTCCAAAAATTCTTTTTGCGCCAAGTGCACATTGTTACAATTACCACGTGCTAACAATGGTAAAGGAAAATATCGTGATGAAACCTGCACATCGAGATAACCGATGGTTCAAACCCGCCAAGCCGCCTTGGTCAAGCGTGGCGGGCATATTCTCCGTTCTTCAATAGTGGGAGGACCGAGCCTAATAGTGGGAGATTTATGAGCTGCTGTTATTAATGGGTGGAAAGATATAATCGGTACTATTATTAATAATTTATTATTAATGATTTTTCACTATTTCACAGGTTACTTAGTTCCTCTAAATCTTACTTCAGCAAGAGTTTATAGTATATAAATATTCATTTACACTGTTCAATATTAGTTACCAAAGGCAACTTCTAATGTCTGATTTACATTTGCATTTGTGAAGTAGTTAGTTAACTTGGGAATAAGTGCTATGCTATGCAACCCTCAGTGAGAGTTATATGTTTGTGCCGTTTGCTGTCGAGACGCTTGGACCGTGGGGTCCTGAGGCCATGAGCCTCTACCAAAATTTATCGGAACGACTCATTGACTCTTCAAGTGATCAGAAGGCTGGTGCCTACCTCGGCCAACGGATCAGTATGGCGATCCAGCGAGGAAACGTAGCCAGCCTTCTGGGCACCTTACCCATAGAAGACGGTGATCTGGGCTCAGTATTCTACTTATAGTCTTGAGGGACAATGGGTAGAATACAATACAAATAAGTTTTCTTATATTGTATTCAATAGTATGTAATTTTATAATTGTTAGTATGTACAAGTACATCTATACATATAATAATATTATCTTGTTTGTAGCACTTCAAAGTGAAAGAGACTTATATGAAATGTGTTTGAATGAAAGTGCTTACTTAAGTAGAAAATATACCCAATGTCCAAACAATACGGAACTCGCCAGTGTCGGAAGTGAACTAAGTACTTAACTAATGTAAATCAGGCGTTAAGGAAGTCCTGGAGGTACGCGTCCGAGACACAAGACAGGGGACTGCGATGACATATCCGCTTTGTACACTATTGTATAAATTGTTACTCGTCACTCTTATTCATCTTTTTGTCGAGCTAAAAACGTTTTTCATAGGTACGTGTTTTTTAATCAATAGGCAAACACACTGCTTGTACATTTATTCCTAATATCATAACGGACAACTTTGAAGCCGACCCTAGACCCTATACTTATCTATATATATAAAATAAAATCGTGTTAGTTACACTATTTATAACTCAAGAACGGCTGTACCGATTTGGCTGAAAATTGGATGGAAGGTATTTAGAACCAGGAGACGGACATAGGATACTTTCTATCCCGTTGGAGCCGGTAGGCGGTGCTGAGATCGGGTTCTAGAATCCTACTGTGTTTGAGTGGCCCCGGATGGTTTAAATCCACAATTAGAACCGGTAGGTGGCGCTAGGATCGGGTCCTAGATTTTTATTTTTTCAGAGCAAGACAAAGTCTGCCGGGGCCGCTAGTACTATAATAAATAACAGAAAGTCAGATTAAGAAATTTATCTTTAAGGGAATCAATCCCGGAACTGAAACCTCTTTCTTCCAGTAAGCTAGGTTGACAAAGGCTTAGATCAATAAACCATAAAGATGTCTGTTGCTTGCAAAGCGGAAGTGATGTGTCTCACCGTTCGCTGTCTCAGTCGCTTGTCTCGGTCGTGCCTCAAAGTCTACTTACAGTTAATCAACTTTCAACAGTACTAGTTGTTTGTCCTTTTCTAATAGTGTGAACCGAATAAGGACAAACTCATTTGTATTGACTTTTTGCAATTAAGATTCTATTGCATTCAAAGCTGAAATTTTTTAAAGTAAATATATAAGGAAATATTAAATTATAGCTTCTCGTAATTAGAAAACAAAAGCCTTATTTTTTAATATTTACATTTTCAAACATTTAAATTACGGTCTGAGCAATAACACTAATTAATTTTAATTAGAAAAATTGCACTTATTTCTTTCAAAATCTATCTTAAGTACATGGTTTTTTATTTGATAACTATGTTTATACGGTTTAAGACTTTTATACAATGGCGTGATACTTTTCACATATTTTTAGTCCACTAATGTGAAGGTCCAATGGTGAACTCTGAATTTAAATAATTATTTAAAAATGTAATCGAATACATTAATTACAAAAAATATACTTATTTTAACATGTTTTGTATGTGTGAAGTTGTTTGTATTATTTTTTCTCCATTTCGACTTTTCAGCCGCTAGACTTGATGTGGAATAATGTTGGTGTTATGTTATGTCACGTCATGTCACGCAGAGGAAGCTAAAGGCTTAACGCACTTTTAAAACTAACACAGATAAAATATAATGAAAACAATATTAAGTATGTAATTGAAACTGGTCTTAGAGAAAAGGCCGCCAACATAAAAAGTCGATTTTTAAAAATTTCAAGATGGCGGCTGCTCGGCGTCACGCATGTCCGCGTGCTCCAAATGTCAATGGGGTTGTAAAGAGTTCAGTATATTCATGTTTATCGCATGTTGGTGACTCGGCGGGCCTCCAAGGAAACTTAGTTGTGGTCTGGTAGCCGCTGCCATAGCTGCAAACAGCGGCGGGGCGCCTCCTCCGCCAAATAAAGCGAACGAAGGGGGTAGAAGCGGCCGGGCAGAAAGCCTTAATTTCTCTATTTCGGCTTCTTGAAGCCTTTTCGCTTTCGCACGTCGATTTTGAAACCATATTTTGACCTGAAACATTATATTCATTATAATAATATAATAATTCTTAAACTTCTATTTACGATGGTTGAATTGCGTTGTTTATTTTGGGTATTCATTGTAAGGTACAGCTACAGGAAGTGAACTTTTATTTGATGAGTTACGTCCATATTCTACAACCATAATGGTGATATTAGACGGATCAACCAAACTGAATGAATAAATATGGTTTATTGTGTTTTAAAAGTACACAGAATTAAATTGTATAATATAGGCGGTCTTATTCGCTATTAGCGATTTCTTCCAGATGACCTTTGGTTGAATTTGAATTGATAGAATTAATTTACACCCAATCTAGTGAAATTAAACAATTAAAGTTTATGTTTATACGTACCATTTTGGTTGATTTATGTAAATTGAAAGACAGAAATGAACCGTCTAATATCAGCTTAACCCAAACAAATACAAAATCGCTAAGAGTGAAATATCATGTGGTCCTTCACATTCATAATACATAGTTTTCTAAAATAGGTACTAGGTATTCAATTTGAATGGATTATTAACACAAACTTTGGTTTACACACGAATATACCTTGCTTCTTCTTACGATATAAATTGGTGAATAAGATTTTAGTCAAATAAATTTAAAACATTTTTTAATATGTAAATTCAGATGATTTTCAGATTGACTACAACTT
The DNA here is from genome assembly GCA_949752895.1 of Dendrolimus pini. NCBI lineage: Eukaryota > Metazoa > Arthropoda > Insecta > Lepidoptera > Lasiocampidae > Dendrolimus > Dendrolimus pini. Next base: position 6,933,389 of record OX457147.1, on the reverse strand, counting down.
CAAATAGGTTTAAATCCTGTGATTCTGTTAGAGTAGATTGTCACCCGAGGGATGGAAGTAACCTGTTAAGGCGCGAGGTGGTTTAGCGTCCTTGGTACGCTCGTGCTCTAATCGTTCGAGTACCTAAATAGGTCTTTCACATAGAGGTTAACACTCTGTTTTTTATTTCAAATAAGAGGAAGTATTAAAAAAAATATCAGTTAAACTAACAACTTTCTCTAATGAAATCAGGCATTAATTTAATATCTAAATCAGATGATCTCATTTAATACGTCACATATGATATCTACTTCATTTTAGTAAATATATTATATGTAGTGAAAAGTAATTTATAGGTATAAAATCATGTTACAAAATTGTTAATATGTTTTAATTAAAATTTTATGCCGCGATTTAACAATGACTGGATTAAAATTTGAATATGGCTCGCATAGCTTTTAAATTTTTAGACGGCAGGGAAAATCGTAACCGAGGACGAAAAGTACTGTTTTCATCCCGGTAATCAGGTAACTTTCAACGTACTTTCCGAGTATGTGAAATGAAAAGTTTAATAACATACTTGTGTTTCAGTGAGCCTCAACGACGAGGAGAATTCCGCCCTCTCTGCAATGCTCAAGTACTGTTTGTCCCTGAACTTCTTCTCTAGGGCAAGAAGTTGTTGTGTGGTGAACGGCGTCCTGGGCTTTCGGTTTGGTTTATGCTTTCTTAGCTGGCATCGAACCACTGGTGGACCACTGGGGGAGCCTGCTGTGAACAAAATGGAGATAACATAATTTAAATTAACAGAATCGGCGCTTTTCCAAAAATAAAGATATACGAAATACCGAAAGAAAAGAGAAGAGGAAAAGTGTAAAATCAAGTGTTTTGCCTGCCTGTTAGTCTAGTAATAGTCGCATATTCAAAGGAGAGCCTAATACTATAACATATTTCAATTAATCACCAGCTTCAACGAATTTGCGTTTGTTTGTATTGAATCCTGCCTTTACACAACACAAAATAACAAAATCCAAAAGTATTTCAGTAAGTTTGAAATTTATATCTGTTATTCTCAACTTACGGTTTATAAAGACAGATCCGGTTAAAACAATTCAGCAGACAGAGAAACAATCTACAGCCTGAGCATACCTATGCATATGAATAACACTTTTATGTACATTTAATATGCACGTTATTGACTATATTATCACGATTATAAAACCTAATTACTAATCTAATGATAATTCTTTATGTGGAAATCATTACAAAGTTGTGTAACTCTTTACTGAACCGACTCACTGATCCGAAACATTTAGGTGTTCCAAAAGATTGGAACATCAACAATGTTTCAAATGCTTCATTTGGACCTGGAACATCGCGATATCTCTGACTTTCTGTTCAGCGCGATCATGTCGCTTACGTGTGAGAGCGTAGCGAGAGAGCAGGAAAACAATAAAATATAAGCAAATGAGAATGAGATAACAAATGAGAAAATACGCCAGCTAGCCTAAGCGTCTGGCCGCCAGTCTTAAGCCTGGATAAGTATGAAGGGAAATCGGTTTTATTAATAATCTCACAATTTGTAATTTTTTCAAATATTAGTACTATGAACATTCATCTTTGTTTCAACCTTAACACCGTCTGCCTCAATATGCCTGCGACACGACATATATATCTGTATTTTTATCTTTGACATGATGTTTCAAATGAAACCGCAGCCCGTTTCTCAGCCTCAGTCCGCGACGTACCATAACAAGACAACTTTGATTTTATATCTTTGACTCAATGTTCCAAATGTTCCAAATGAAACATATCAGTGATCCGGAACATTTTACTGTTCCAGATACAAATGTTCCAATCGCAAAAATGTGACATTTCTCCCACGCCTATTACAAAGTCACGGGTAACAACTAGTTAGCCTATAGTTTGAAATACGTCCTAGTAAACTGTGCTTAAATTTTATTGGTAGAACATCAAATGAAGTTATAGTTCGTAATGAGAATGTTTAAGGATGTAAATTTAATCTGTGACTAAGTGCTTACTGCCTGAGTGCCCACCCAGTATATGACATCCGCGAAACTTTGTTCATATTATTCTACGAGAGCAGAAAGCAACTAATTAACGAGGTCGTGAGTTACGAATCACACTTTCTTCCGAGTGGTTCATACTAATCATGGTGCTCTATAAATTAGAGGTATTTAATATTAGGTCGTTGTCAACTAGCCGTTGTCTAGTTGTTAGTTGGCTTAGGCCTTCTCAAGTTTGCGCCATATATCCCGGTCCTCCGCTGTCCTTATCCAGCCCCCACCGGCGACCTTGCTCAGATCGTCAGTCCATCGGGCTGGAGCGAGTCCTACACTATGTCTGCCAAGACGTGGTCTCCACTTCAGGACTTATCTGCTTCTTCGGCTATGAGTCCTGCGACCGACATGGCTGGCCCACTGCCACTTCAGTTTGCTAATTTGGCGAGCTATGTCGGTAACATCTTATGGATATCCTCATTTCTCATTTTATCCATAAGAGATACTCCCAACATGCGCTCTAGAGGCCGCTGATCGACCTTCAATAGATTTTTGAAATAAACCTGCTGTCAGTGTCCACGTCTCGGCATCATTCATCATGACGTATAGGATGCACTGCTCGTAATAAATATTAGGTATATATAATTAAATGGACCAAGTATATGTTTGTCAACGCATAATACCTATTGGAGAAAAAAAGACGAAAATTATGGTTTTGTAAGAACTGTGAATTACATATGTGAACTGCTAATAAACTTTGTGAAAATTCCGACTACATTTTGAATTCACACCCCAAAAATCCATAGCAATAATCATAAATTACTGTAAATATTTTCTTTGAGCTAGTTTTGCCTAAATTAATACAGCTGCTTGCTTTTGACCTTGGACCTTCCAGTAGGCGGAACAAACTTGTGCTTTTAATTTATACTACATACACACACACACACACACACACACACACACACACACACACACACACACACACACACACACACACACACACACACACACACACACACACACACACACACACACACACACACACACACACACACACACATATATATATATATATATATATATATATATATATGTCGGAGGGAAGTTATAGTTGGATGGATTATTATTTGGATGTATAACGCACAATATCATTTGTTTACATTTTAATTACTTCTAAAATTCTTAATGTAATTTAATTAGATTTGTTAAATGTTTCTATAACTTAAAGATCGTTCTAACCTAATAAAAGTTATGAATATTGTAATTTAATAAACGACCAATGAGAGCAGAGCATGTCTTGAGCGGGGTCGGCGCCCTCTATACTTTGAGTAATATCTACTTGGGTAGACTGAGGAGTTTTTGTGACACATTTGGTTGGTGGCTACAGGTCGTGTTGGACCATGGAGTATTTTAAAGAAAGTATTGAAGTTGAAAGTATGAGCGGGTGCCCTGAACCCGCTGCTCGGTCTAAACTATGTCATAATGTTGATCAAATCTAAATTAAATTGTATAAACCGTGGCTATTGTGTTTTATGCTCGCATTTTATCCTGATGACGCCCACTAAACCTGCAATAACTAAAGATGTCGTGAGAACGAGGCCGTTCTGCGACATATATATATATATATATACCCATAGAGAGGTAAAACGAGGAGACGAAGGGACTCCACTGCCTACCACCTTGACGCACACCTTTTACTTCATCCACTTAGACTACTCTTTTCATACATAGATGTATATTATAGATGCTTTTTACCTAACCATTCTTCAAATCATCTGTGATTTAATCGCTAATAAACCGCTGTACCTGTAGAGGTGGTCTAAAGGTATCAACTCTACCGTCCACACTGTTGTCATACACTTATTTATATAGAGGTACTTAACTTAGCATCAGAAATCATAGTCGTGTATTTGTAAGGTACTTAAATTTATTTTTGTATGTTATTAACTGAAGTGTGAAATTCAGCTATTAAAGTTAATGCGGAACAGAACGCCAGAACTAAGTGCCGCTTGCTAGGTGGCTTTTGGCAAATTGGGTCCACTTCGCGTCTAAATGTAGCGCCGGTACTAATAGTGAGTTTATGTTGACTACCAGTCCTAGCAATACTGCGTTCGCGTTGCCATGATGACGTGTTTAGTAGTAAATAGCTTAATCTTTTTTTACTAAATTCACCCGTCCCACGGAAAGACATCATTTACCGGGATAAGAGGTATTTTAAGTGTTGACCAGGAATATAAGTTACCTCTGTGGCGAGTTTTATTTAAATCCATTCAGGGATTTTCACGTGTTGCTCTAATAGACAGACAATAATTCTAAAAATTGTACTTTTGGACTTAGCTGGTCCGAATCCCTTTGTTTTTTTCTCTTTTTAACCGACTTCAAAAAAAGGAGGAGGTTCTCAATTCGTCGGGATCTTTTTTTTTGTTCCTTATTTTATGTATGTTCGCCGATTACTCCGTGATTTATGATCCGATTTACGTGATTCTTTTTTTTGTTCGACGCGGAATAGCTGCCATGTGGTCCCCTAAAAATTTGACATAGTTTGGCCCAGTAGTTTTCATTTTACGAACATTTTTTTGTTCACGGTTCTTGGGACCTATATTTTTTAAGAAGCGCGGCACCATTCGTAGGTCCACCCATACATACCTAGACACTAAAAAGTAACAAATAAAAAATAAAAACTTCGTTTAAAAAAACCGGCTTCAAAAACTAAAAAACTAAAATGTATAAAATAACTTATTTCTAAAGCTATTATTATTAATATATATTATCTAAAACATCTTGAAGTCGGTGCAAAGTAAAACATAAAAATTACTATATTTTGAAAATTACTAAGCACCGACTTTAAGATGTTTTAGATAATATATATTAATAATAATAGCTTTAGAAATAAGTTATTTTATACATTTTAGTTTTTTAGTTTTTGAAGTCGGTTTTTTGAAACGAAGTTTTTTTTTAATTTCAAATTCATGGTATGAATTGGATCTGTCTGCAGGTTTATTGTAACTAGTGGTCGCCCGTGGTAGTAATTCGACCATAATAATTAATGTCAAACACCATAATATTATTTATCACAGATTGGTGCTCCGCTCCTATTGGCCTTCCTCGATAAATGGGCCACCTAATACTGAAAGAATCAGACCATTAGTTCCTGAGATTAGCGCGTTCAAGCAAATAAACTCTTCAGCTTTATATATTAGTATATGATAAGTGTGCGAAATTTTATACTCCTCCGTCCGCGCAATTTTTGTAAAAAGGGGTGCAAAGTTTTTGCTTCATGTATTAATATATCGATATAGCTAGATTGATTATGCACAGCTGGAAAAGTCTCTCAGGTTTTAAATTCTATTTACGAGTTCTGATAAGTAAATTCATTCATGCAGGAACGGAGAAAGGATAAAGGTACCTACATACTAATTCCTGCAGCTTGTCGGCCTCTAGTGATAGACGATAAAGCAACCACCAGTCAGGTAGGGCTTTGCGCGCCTGGATGTCGACCACCTCTGTTAAACAGTATGTCGCTATAAGAACGTTTGCTTGTATTTCGGCATTAGAGACCAGGTTTCAGTCCAATTGAGACTAGTCGAGGCCAGCAGTATATTGCTAGCGCATTTGGAGTTGCAAATGTCTATTGGTGACGGAATCTAATTACATTCTATCAATTGATATTGTTGATGCCTAAACCAGAATAGAAAATAAAGCTAAAGGCCGCCTGCCATTGATCTGGTGATCGAGCATTGAGACACATCAAGAAAACCCAATTGACCGAACCGACAACCCAAGACCGTATGTATGTTTGGCGCAGTAAAATGAAGAGACCTGACTCCAAATAATGGGATACCGAGTGCAAAAACGATGTTTTGTTCCATGAATATTCCTTTGAAAATACCACCTTTGACCATCAAGGAAGATTATGCCCAAAAGTATTGTAAATATAAGCATTTTTTCCAATTACCTATCACTGGAGACTACCACAGACACCATGCAAATCAGTAAGGTTGAAATGTAGGTACATTATCATGGTGACCATAGATAATTAAATTCGTTGTTAATCGATCGGTTGAACCGTTAATAGGCTATTTGGTGTCCGGAAGTCAAACAATGGACTATCGGCTGGACGTGATTATTCAGTCCGATGAATCGATATTTTAATATTCAAATAGAATCGACTAATCGATATTACAGGCTTAATGACACCGTAAGCGAATTAATTTATGACTACGTCAAACAATGGGTAGGGTATACTTTGTGTAACCATGCTTATTACTATCTGCTATATGTATAAATAATCAGTAATACATATCGCACGCTTAATCCAATACTGACTATAACCAAAATTTAACATTCCTTTTTTTCAATGCCATCTGTCGTAAAAGATGAAATACTAATCCTGGTTTAAAAGTCACAGAAAAAATGCATTAGGATAGCATCATAGATAATTGAAAGGCATTGTAATATGCTTGTAAACATTTTTATTCATTCATCATGAATGTCAACATTTCATCATTCATACTTATAAGACGTTATTTGGTTCTCCTGTAAAGTTTACTTTTTTGGATAGTGTCAGTATTGGTTACGCGTGCATTATATTATTACATATTTAAACAATTTTAGCTAGACGGGTTGCTGGGGAGCTTCTTGCCGCTTCTTCTCCTTAACAGCAATAAGACGCTGCGAAGCGGTGTACATAAATTAAGTTTTAACCTATATGTATGACCTTCAAAAAGTGTTATCCATTGGAACTTATTTTGAATAAAAACTTTTGAAATTGAATATTGTATTATTATTAAAAGTTATCATAGGAATAAATGATAATTTGACTGAATTCAAAAGTGAAACCATTCAAGTGTTTTATTCATGCAACTGTTTTATTGTTTCCATGCTGTGTTTCATTTTATGTAAGTATGTCTTTTATGTGGTGTTTGAAAAATGGGCCCTTATTAGTCTTTTAAATTAATCAATTTAGAATATTCAAATAAACACTTCGTCGCCGATTGAAATGCATTAATTAATTAAAACGGTTTTTAATTTTAATAGATTGTAATGTGCTTTATTAACATAAATCAATTAAAATGTTAATATTTTAATTTCCGTTTGGACGACCATTTGATAGTCAGTGGTTAGTGACCTTTTCTTCCCTCTATTGTAACGTGGTGACAATAAATTCAACTTATAAATCTTATAATTTACAAATTAATTAATTTATGCTAAATCAAGCTCACGTACTCAATAGAGGATTTTTTTTATTTATAAATGCTTAAATTACATTGTGTATTGTTTTTATGAAAATTTTAAATGTAATCGATATGACGTGTACATATAATTTTATATTACTGCACTAAATAAATACTTATGACTTAAATGTAGTTTTTAAGTCATAAGTCGTGGTAGCGTAATGGCTAGCACAATGTTGTACTGGATGAAAGAAAAGTCTTTTAAAAAAAGATTTATTTGTTTCACACGAAGGAGTACAACTTATTTAATTAGAAAATGTAGGGTTATAAAAAATATGTCCAACTATAAAGGTGGCGCGATCCGAACTACAGCGAAATGTGTGGTGCAGTTGGATGAGACGGGATGCTGGGGAAGAATTCCGTCAGCATTTTGGTCTACAGTTTAGGGATGTAACAGCACGCGTCCCAAACTCAAAGGGCGCGGGTTCGATCCTGGCCGGAACGCATGCACCACTTAGGCAGTTTTCTGACGTAATGTGCATATTGTTACAATTACCACGTGCTAATAACAATGAAGGAAAACATCGTGATGCAACCTACACATTCAGATAACCGAAGTGTCAAACCTGCCAAGCCGCAATATAAAAAATATAGGTATTTATAGTATTCGTTTAGTGATTATGCCGTGGTAGCTTAATAGTTAGAGTACACGTCTTAAATTCAAAGGGCGTGGGTGCATATTGTCACATGCTAACAGTGAAGAAAAACATTGTTATAAATCAAGCACATCGAGATAAAAATAAAACTAGAATGTGTTCTACACATTCTAGTTATTTTTTTACGATAAAAAGTAGCCTCTGTCAAGTTTCGTCATATCATATCACATGTAAACTACTTATAAAAATGATGAAAATGTCCAATGACCAAAATAACCAAAATGTCGAAAATGGCCAAAATCACCAAAATGACCAAAAGAACAAAGGCAATTTTAATCCTCGGCATCGAAAATATAAATATACCTACTGAATTTCAGCCAAATTGGTCCAGTAGTTCTTCCGTAAAAGAGTAATAAACAGACATAGTTACTTTCGCATTTATAATATTGATAGGCATCTTATAAATATGATTGTATGTATTTAATTTATAAAGTAGTTTAAGTATCTATATTTAAGCAAAATCCTATTCCTATTGAATAGGAACACACTTTACAACACCTAGATTAATCTACATAATTCTTTAAGTTCGGTTACCTAGAAGAGATTGCTTTAAGCGGCAAGACCGCCTATTATTTTTCCAAAACAAAACATTTACAAAATTGAACGATTACAATTTTGTAATTGTTTATTTGGTGAGCAATAAAGTGTTATTTATCTATCTATTTTAATAAACAGTTGTTTGAGTATAAATGAAAATATAACAGCCAAGCATAGACAATCCAATAAAGCAAAGAGTACCCCCGCAAATGCCTATTCTTTCGCGTACCGGTGATAAAATACAACAATTTCAATGGGTTCCCACCTGCCGACATATCAATGCGCGCTACCGAACGCTAATGAAGATATAATATCCATCTCTAAACGTATTTATTTTCCCGCGCGCGCCATTCCGCCCGCCATTTTGTGCTGTGATGACAGACCATAGAGCATTTTATGTAATGGCGGCCAATTAAGCGGGCTGTTTGGGCTACTTTAATAGGATTTAGTTGTCAATGTCCCTATATAATTGGATTGTTGTAATCTTTGTTTCTAAATGAATACATTTATTTTGCAAAACGTTCGTTTTAGTCTTCTTTTTTTGTATTTGTTTATATAAATACAGAAAAATGAGTAGGTAATTATTTAAATCGATAGCCTGAAATGGAGAACTGTACAAACTAGCATTCATAAAGCGTTTATTTATCGTATGACTTTTAGAAGGTATTTCTGCATTATAAGTTTAAGAATCGTTCAACGTTACTATTGTTGACGATCTATATACATAGAGGCTAGATACCACTCTTAACTTTCGGAGAAACTGCGTGTCCTTGTGTTTTCTACTTGATGAACAATAGGGAGTACAAGGGCAGTCTCTCAAAGAACTGTTCCGAAAGGTGCCTTCATCGTCTTTCTGCCACAAACCGCCTCAGTGGGCTGGTCGTTTACACTCACTGTCACTTCCTTGAGCCGATATGCTCCTGTACACAAAGGCTTCCCAGAACGTTTCTCTTGTGTAGATAAGTGATTTAAAATATGTTCCCGGTCGAGGTTTTACCACAGTAATTTGATGTGGGTTTGTTTAGAAAATGTAATAAAGTTATTTCGAAGCCGTCAACTCTAAATGTCCATAGGTGACGGTAAACATGGTACAACTTGGGTACAACCCACAAGAGTTGACTTGAGACTTCGCTCGGATGACGGAAGTGGGAGGTACTGACGTGTCGATGGCGAGAGCGGTAAGAAGGCGGGGGTCGGAAGGGGAGGGCGCATTCCGCTCAGGTCTCAAGTTAGTCTTGCGGATAATAAACACTATTCATCAGGTGAGTCGTCTGTCTGTTTGTTGTACTAGCAATAAAAAAGATTGATTACTATAGAATACGTCGTTAATTCTTAAGATGTCATCAATACACCGTGTCGGTCTATCCTTAAATTATCGTGCTGGTGAACCATAACTTACTTCTGCCTTTGGCGGTAGGTACTGTATCGACTGATAAAGTGGTCATTTTTATCTGCCCTTTATATATCATAGAATATACAGAAATAACCTCAACTCGCACATGCTATAGACCCATAAATATAAATTTGTGTTAAAACAAAGGTTGTAAGAAGCAACAAAAATTTTCAAAAGAAATAATTCATATAAGGTTGATTAAAATTCAAACCATGCGCAGGCATTTCCGTTGAAGAATCCAATTAAGAATTATCGATGCAGGCGTTTAATTAGCAAGAAAACTGCAATATCCAGACATTTTCCGACATGAACCAGTATCGACGTATCACAAGCTTTTTGTGTTTCAATTTTCTGGGAAAACGACGCAATTAAAAATGATTTTCATTAGCTTTTTAGAGTTTCGTAACTATCTTGGTAAAAACGAAAATGTAGAAAATGTATTGGAAATTTTAATTGGATAGATAAAAAATTCTCATTTTAAAATTACTTTCATATGAAACAGGGGGTGTTACTAATACTTTAGTACTATCACGGAAAATATAGTATTCTCTTTCCGTTCCTTTCATATTCTAGTTGAACATTTAGATAGATAAATAGTTGGATAATACTTTATTGTTCATCAAAACAAAAAATTACAAAAATGTACAACAAGACAATAGTTACTTAATTAAACAAAATGCGGTCTTATCGCTAAAAGTTTCTTTTCCAGGTAGCCTGAGTCAAAGAAAATTATTAAATTATCTGATAATAATAGAGAAATAAAATGACGTACATGGACAGCAGATTACAAGGTATAGTAAACTAGCACATACATTATTGCGTAAGACTAACATAATATTTATTGCTTGTTATGTAAACGAAGAGTATACATTCCGTTCTTTGGTGTCAGTCAGAGACCTACAATTCGTCTGAAGCTTCTGTTACATGGGTTCTACTTTTTTACTTTATTACCTCGTGCTCATTTGCTTGAAGATGATTTTGAAACTGAACATTAGTCTACGTATACAAATATCTATTTAAAAAAGAAAAAGAAGAAATCATAGGTAATGTATCTATTAAGGCTTATAGCAACGCCAACGACGCGGTCGTTTTATAGATGCTTTTAAGGCAATTAAAATTCACTTACGGTTTGCACAACACAAAAATATATTTTAAACTAATTTCTCAATGGAGGAGGCGAGCACAGTACAATATCGCACAGCAAGCAGACAAAGTAAGTGACTCACTTCACACTCTATGAAATCGCCCAGCCTACCTCCTTTATAAACATTTAAGATTAATGCGTCGAGTACACCCGGTGACACAAGTTTGATTTTGTGCATACATGAATTTCACCCGGGTGCACTCGCACATTATATAAATTTATTTAATATAGAAAATGAAGTACACTTTGTTATTTTATTAGGAATAAAATAAACTAGTATTTTAAAATATAATAAAAATAAATTATTTATCTCTCTTATATATACAGATGTATATATTTTTTTAAAACTGTTTTAACAAAAACTAAAGGTGTAAAATACGAAAAAATATTACGTCTCATATCGTGAAGATCTATGATAATTTTTTGGTAAATTATTGATCAGTAAATACCAACGAAAAGTTGTTTCGTTTGCACTCCAATTTCGACCTTTTGCGGCAACAGGAGCCTTAATCTGTTAATATTCATTTAGATATGTGTATTATTACATTATGCGTAGTCTACGATATAATAAATATATCGGGAGTATTGAGTTTGTATAATAAATTCAAAAATGAGCATAAGGATTAGAAAGTCTAAGTCGGATTAGTAGATTAGCATCACATAAAAACAACTGAACAGATTTATATGAAACTCGACACAGATCTGGCTTATAGCCCGGGATACCACTTAGGATACCTTTTATACCGATAAATGACAATGCCGTCGCGTTTTTTTGACACTGCCGTTACAATGCATTAACAAAGTCGTCATTATGGAAAACGCGAACGAAGTTTCACTAGCACTTTTAGTATAAAAAATAAAATTAGTCAACAAAATAATGAACCAATATTAATTACGGCAATTATATTTTCAGCGCTCTTATTTGACGTTTAAATTGCCATGTTTAATTTTTATAGAGAACGCATGAATAAAGTGAATTTTAAAACCTGGATAAATCAGATTTCTACGTAAACTATATAAGGGAACTATAATATAATGTTTACAACAGGATTACAACATTGTTGCAATCACGCACCAGAATCGACATTACAATCTCATGTACCGATGTTTGTAATTGACTGTAATTAAAGCAATTAGGAAATGATATATAGTGTGCGACATTAGGCTCGTTTGTAGCGAATGTAAGTAAATTTGTAACTAGGTTTTCTGGGTGACTATACTAATTGTGCTAAGAACAATGTTGTAGCGAATTTGCAAAAACTTAAAAAATATTCAAGCCCTAGTTAAATGTCGGATGTAGCAAGTTTGTGCTTTTGGGTTAATTTCCGACTCCACAAGGGGAAATGGTGATTTTGGTAAATGAATGAAACGACGCCATCGATGTTAAAAACGGAAGAGGAAGGTTTTTTTAAAATGAGGTTTTAACACTTTGACATTGACAAACAATAAGGAATACATAGACTCTCGGGTAATGGCGGCGCCAGATGTTCGCGTCGGTAACATTGGCTATCCCCGATTTTTAGTCGGATCGCTGTTTTTCTAAACGATGCTGTAGCGCCATTACACTCTCAGACGTAACAAAACTATAGACGAACTGTCGCTGTTTCTATGTTTGTTATACATCTTTAATTGAACAGTTGTAGTTGTGTATGCGTTTTTACTATGTATTTTCATACTAAAATCTATTGCCCTGTTGGAAATATCCTTTTGATTTTAAATATTGCAAAACAACTGTAATCTATATTACCTGGCCAAGTGGACGAAGTCGTGGAAGAATTCTAGTGAATTAGAATTTAGTGATTTATTTATTTATTATTTATAAATAAATAAATAAGATTGCAACGAATGAGCAGGTTAGTTTAATTAATAACAATTTCTTTTTACAAATAATGTTTTTCTTTCTTTCTTTAAGAAAATAAGTGATCTGTACTTTTGACCAGACTCAGATATTTCTATGTGTTGCAATGCGCTGAATACGAATCTGGTGTCACATTGGTCTATTAACACTCAAAATTTTAAATCTAGGGTCCGAATCTGGTGTCTCTGGTCCACACACCCTCAAAATTTTGAATCTAGAGTCCGAATCTGGGGTCAGTTTGGTCTATAAACCCTCAAAATTTTACCTCTGGTGACTTTTTAATAGCTCACTATCACTGATTTATTTTTAATATTATAAGAAAAGCTTATAGACATCCCAAAATTGTAAAATAAATATATATTTTTTTTACTAATATGGCTGACAAAGAATTAGCATATTAGTTTGATATTCAACCTTAACTATATATAGTCTCTTTTCAACTCCACCACTTATACAATTAAAAATCCGTCATTGCATTCATCTACCGAGTAATTAGTGACCAACGCTTATTGCTTGTAAAATGCATTCATTTGAAAATTATGCTTCGTCAATTATATCTTTTTATTACTATTAACCAGTTAGAGGAGTAATGGAAGTTCAAAATTAATATCCTCGTTGTTGTTGGTAATTCATTATAGTGTCTCTCATCGCGTGAATGGTTTTAATTACATTACGTGCTGCTGTATGTATCTTTAATATTGTTACAACCTAGGCACCGACAAAGATAAATTCCACATACAGATCTGTAGAAGCACATTTTATTACCTGTCGGCATTTAAACTAATTGTAATCCTTTTATGATCGTCTTCTTTTGTTCACTTATTTATTGGCATACGTGTCTAATGGAGAACAGCCTATTGTTCTTTTGTACTCACATTAGCATCATTAGCCAGGTGTTACAAGCTAATTCTAGGAGACTGTGGCGACAATGCCGGGGGGGGGGCACATTTGTATATGTAGAGCATAAAACGACGGCCTGATGGAGAGAGGAGTCAGTTGAGCTTCGACTACGATACGGGCGTGACATGTGTACATTTGGGAATCTAATAGTGACGGACTTTGTGCGTTTTATTGAATTACGACCTTTGGATTTTGATTAATTGTTTGTGTGTGTAGCAATCAGCCATGATCCCCCCCTTCCCCGTTAGTTTAAATTAATAATTGGAACCGGTAAGTGGTACTGGGATTGGGTTCTAAGATCCTCTTAATTATCTGGACCTATTTTGATGATCTTGTTTTTGTGAGTGGGTTCTCGGATAGTTTAGATTAGATTGAGAATTAGAACCCGTAGGTGGTGCGGCAATCTGGTTTGACGTTTTATTCTTTTAGGACATAACTACACCTGCTAGTACCTTCATATGTTATAATTTTTCTGTGCGTATGTCACTGAACTGCTCCTAAATCGCTGTACCGATTTTTGCGGAAACATGTATGTATTTTAGCCGTGGAGGAACGGAAAACGAACCATGCGGCTGGGTGGCCTGTCGTAAGAGGTTAAGCAACCCACAGCCATGTAAGGCATTTGCTTGACGGGATGGCTACTCCTCTGGTATAGAGTATGCTGCTATACCAATATAGAGTTGTTTTCCGCCATCACTGGCCAGGTTCCAATTCAGATCGACAGCTTATCTGCTTACTCCAGCAATGAAAAGAGTCAATAAAGGATTCTAACGCCTGCTTTTGTGTATGTATGTATATTGAAACGAAGTTACGCGGCTTGCAGTAGAGTGAACTGCCAGAAATCGTTACATAAAGAATAGTGTCATAACTCCACAGGAAGCTTTCATAGAGTTGAGTAAGATTTAAAATAGTATCCGTCAGTGTAACATACAGTGTTTTGATATTCGAAGGCCTTGTAACCGGCCGCCCGTGTTCGTTTCGTTTTAATGTAAGAAGGTTCGTTCCTGACGGGGGTCTTCCTGTTTGCAATGATTGTAAAATGTGCAGTTTTTAAATCACCTCACCAGGACTCCATTATGTGGCTTTATTAAAGCATATCAAAAATAGCTATAAAATTATTGTTACGAGTTACGCGACTCGAATTAAAATGCCGTTGGAATTACTATAGAATTTATTAGAACTATACAAACACGAATAACACAGGTACAAATATAACTGGACGCAACCAGTACAAACGTGATGCACGATTCAATGACACGCGCAAAGTCCGTCACTATATAGCTTATTGAATGTACACACGTCTTGCTCGTATCGTAATTGTCGTTTGACTGCCTTACCTCTTCGGGCATTGTTTTATACTAAACTGTACAATATGTCTTGACACAATACTCGGCCGCATAACAATAGTTTCTTAAAATGACACCTGTTTAATGACTATCATAAACGATTACAATACACAATAAGATGTTTTTATAATTATAAAATTTAAACACAAAGTAAACAAAAGAAGTCAAACAACTGCCGAAAGGTAATAAACTGCAGGTGTGCATTTACTTGTCGGCGTGTAATAGTATGACGACGTATGAAATAGCTCAATTAAAGAATGTTAATAATAATTTATAGTTAAGTTATTGTTTGTTAATCAGTAGTTGTAGCCGGAGGGTAGTTATATGATTTTATGTTTGCCCAATCAAGATAATTAAGACATAAAAATATTCCGCGAACTGTTTCATCGGTGATTGTATTCCATAAAATGGTCTTGATGGTTAGAGTGAAATGGTGTATAACTACACTTATAATTTAAATTGAATACACTGTGTATTCAATTTGAAATATTTGTTATTTTGATTGTATTGTTGTTTTCTATAATAATAAGTAAGTGTTTATAATTTTAACAAAATGCATTGTATGTCGTGATCGCTTTTAGAATTTTCTGTCTAAAAGTTTTAATTTAATAGGTTTCTAACGAATCAAGGACGGATGAAATACAAAACCGGCAAGTGCATGTTTATCCACGTATAATGAAGGTTTTCGTAAGAATCTAGGAGATGATCTAAGAGATAATTTTAATTATCCCATTTTACGTAATTAAGAGTTCATCAGTCCGAAATTGTTTGGACGCAAGAACTAGTCCTTACAACGTTGACGTACAGCTATTTTCTAATTGGCTAAAACATCTCCCATTACTAATGTGTTGACGGTGGAGCAGTTCTAGCTGGCAACTAGCTCTTTGCAATTTCAACACTTACGCCCACTGTCCACGTAGCAGCACATAATACGCACGAACTCGTCATTTTACGCTTGTGTATAGCTCGTTGCATGTTGCGTAGAAACAACTGTGTCCACGGTGAGGCAACATCGCATTTGCGTGTCGTCAAGCGTTCGTCATGCAGCTCGTGTTGCAGCGCTCCACTACGCAAGCTAACTGCGAGAGGCGAACTCGATTTTGTCGGTTTCAGCCAATTTTTTTCGGATTAGCGAAGAATAATCTTGTCTTTTTTATAATAAATCAGCAGCATATTCGAGAAAAGACGTCACGGATAAAGCGTGGATGATATGGATGAAGCCAATACAATCTACGTCTGTGTCGCCGCCTTCTAATAACATTGTACGCTGCAACCACATCATCATCGCTTGATGACATTTTCGTAGTGAAATCGAAACGTGCTGCCGCGATGCTAGACTTGAGACAAATGAACCTTCTTGTAGTTTGCATGACAATTGGACACACCTAAGACGCAAATTACACCTGTCCTCATTTGTAGCTTGTAAGCATTCGTCAAATGACGCCTCAGTGGACATTAGGCCTTACTTGCAAAAAAGTGTTTTTTGAAATAAATTGTTATGACTTATGATATACACAAACAGTTGTAGATTACGAATTTGTATTACTTAGCTAAGGAACTCCAAAAGCTAGCACTAATAAATATAATCAAAGAAAAAAGATGACTATAATATGAGTCAGATAATTGTCTGCGACGTCATTTAGATACCCCTTAAAATTACGTAATTAAGAGTTCGGAGGCCATCAGTCCGAAATCGTTTGGACGCAAGAACCAGTCTTTACACCGTTGACACAAAGCTATTTTCTAATTGGCCAAAGCAGCTCCCATTACTAATGTGTTGACGGCGGAGCGGTTCGAGCGGGCGTCCAGCTCTTTACAATTTCACAATTTGTCCGAGCGCGCTTTTTGCGAGCCCCGGTAATTGGAGTCCACCTGCGGCCAGTTGCGAGCATAACGCGCCAAATATGGCAGCCTGCCCCACTCAGACATTTCGCTTTTTAGGACTATCTGACAAATGTGTAATTATTTATTTAATATCGTCAACGGGGAGACGCTTTTGGGCACAATTCGCATACCGCAGTTAATGTTTTTCGGCTTGCCATTACCGATCGAGTGTTAAGGACTTGTTGATGGCAATAAAATACGTTAATATTGTAGCTCATCAGGAATTGTAAGTTTTTAGGGTTCCGTGAGGAAATGGTAAAAAGAATTCTTATAATTTAATTATGTCTATCTGCCCGTTTGTGTCAACCATGTTTCAGAAAAATTGTCAGGTATGTACGAATTAAATTTTGAACGATGTTTTATGTTAAATGATGTAGTAAAATACAAAATTAGAGGTGAAAGATACAATGCAACCGAAAAGGGTGCGTATACGGTACGATGTAAAATTAAGGACCTACATCGAAAAATTATAGGATTTTTATTCCCTGTCACTCATTCATTATGTACATTAGATACCTTTTCTTTACATATTATATTAGTTTCTGTCCGCGACTTCGTCCACGTAGAATAGTTTTAAAAAAAGTAAGTTAAAAAAACCGCCCAATTTTAAAACATTCTTCATTGGTGCTCCGCTCCTATTGGTTTTAGCGTGATGATATATAGCCTATAGCCTTCCTCGATAAATGGGCTATCTAACACTGAAACAATTTTTCAAATCAAACCAGTAGTCGTTGAGATTAGCGCGTTCAAGCAAACTCTTAAGCTTTATATATTAATATAAGAAAAAAAAAATATTTTGTCTATTTTCTAGTAATATAAAAATGCGATTGCATAAACTTTTTCTGAACAAAGATCTAAAGTTACCTCTAATTTTTATATTTTTTTCAAGACAACATTTCTGGTACGAGGAAGGGAGACATTCCCTCCGAACTATGATTTATTTTCAACGACGAGGATCAATTGTTTTATAAAATTTCCCAAAGTATTAAATCCGTGCCACGTCTGGATTTCGTACGGGGCATCGCTCACATGCACAGCCTAGTATGAATCACCTGTATTCGTCACTAGGACTACAGAACCCTGGGCATTGCGTAGACCCGCACCTGCCTGACTTTATCCTTAATTTATAAACGTTAACTGTTTATTTTAATTGGAAGTTTCAATTTCCCGCTTCGTGGTCGAACATTTGCGTTTTATGGCGATAAGAGACCTATTGAGGTATCTCGTAAAATATGTTTTATGTCATTTATTCATAGAATAATAATTATGCTGCTGATATGTTAACACTATTTATATTATATTTCATACTTTACACGTCATTATCATTTAATAACTTTCAGGACATTCTTACAAGTTGAAGATATTATTTACGCTAAACCGACTTGATGCTTTAAAAAAAAAAACACTTCATAGTTTAAGAGTTAGATGGGACACAATTTTCATAACTTGGAAGCTAATATCTCGCCACCTTTGGACTTAATTAACAAATTAATTAAGAAACATCTTTTTTTATACCTCCCCCAGGACTATAATATACTTTAAAAAATATTGTGTGTTGCACACACTAGATTATATTCACACGCACTAGAAGTTAAACTTCGGAGAATATACTCATACATAATTTTTCTCTAAATTTTACGAATATATATAAAATTCCTTTAGCATACATCCGTCAACATATTATAGTTCAAAAAAATCAATCTTAATTACATTTTAAATAATTATCACAAAAGTCAAAATTCAATGCATTGTTACGCACAATTTCCATTGATCTACGTATAAAAGAATATCTGCCTTAAACATATACAAATATAATAGAGCTAAAATTATTTTTGAAATCTTTTAAGTTTTACTTAAATTGAAAATTATTACTAACGAGTAAAGAGGAATGTGTTTTATTACTAGATAAATACCTAAGGTTGAATTTTATGTGTTTATCTCTTTTTAGTCTCGCTCGTTTCATCGATTTTCAAATCACAACGATAGAAGTTTCATTTCAAAATTAACTCTTAGTCAGGTAACTATGGTGGCCACCTCTAATCTTTACTTTTTCCCGGTTTCACTCCTTTATAGCGCTCAATAGACTATACTGGGTTAAATGACTTATTTTACTTTTGACCAGTCGATCATTCATTTCATTCAATTCATGATGCTCTAGACAGATATATAGAATAAATACTCTTCATTTTTCATTATATACACACTAAATTAACTAATTAATGGGCGGCCTTATCGCTTTAGAGCGATCTATTTTAGACAACCCCAAACCATGATTGTTTCGATTTTATATAAAAAATTAAGTTTCTTTGTGAATTTTAGCACATAAATAAACGCTGTATTATTTTCTATTAAATGAAATATATTAACGACTAATTGCGATTAAATTTAAATATAATGACGATAGTTCTTGTCCATGCATTAGACGACTCACATAATGTCACTATTACGTCGCCTGGAACAATGAAGCATGGCAATTGTGACATTTGAGGCAAGTTAAATTTCCTATAAAAGTACCTAACTTGATAGACGTGCAAATGTTAAATTAAAAAAAAAAAAGTTGTGAGATACACAGACATAGAGACAGCCAGGCATGACGATTACGTGAGGATTTTATTTGTGCTAAAATGGCAACGGAACCCTAGAAATTCCTTTTCAAATTTATAAATGCACCTACCTATATCAGCATGAATTAATTATAAAATTCCCTTATAGATTCGTAATTATTTCTGAAGGTAGAATGAATGACAGATCGAGTAAAAAATTCTTAATTATGAGATTCCATAAGATATGTTTTTAAGGCTTGTTTAATTACATGTGCAAAATCTCAGTAATTTCATATTAATTAAACTGTTGCCTAATTGGCGTATTGCTCCACTGTTTATACCTTCTTAATATTCTGAACACGAATGGCGTATTTTTTTATATTTTTTTTTAATTTATTTGGACAAGAAAACAATATTGTACAGAATTCTGTACAATAATGAATACAAATAAATACCTATGATGAATCTTATTAAGTAGTTTTACTTAATATAATACCACATATTAAGTAATTGAAATTATATCAGCTACCGTAAGTCAAAGCAAAAGAGAGGAAAAAGAAAAACATGTAAAAAGAAGAAAAAGAAAAGAAGAAAAAGAAAAGAAGAAAAAGAAAAGAAGAAAAAGAAAAGAAGAAGAAAGGGAGACCTCATCAGAACGCAGAGCCGGAGCCAAGATCACACCGAATGCCTGCAACCAGCCGCAAGGAGGACGCTAATTGCCAGAAACAATTGGTAGTGATAGTGGTTTACTTGTTTTTCAAACATTCAAGGATCATTAGTTTATAAGTGCTGGGCCTAGTTGCCGCTTTACCTATTAAGTAGAAATTGTGATTATATGAATGCACTAGCTGGTAAAGCTATATGATAGGTATATATTAAAATAATATATACCAGGCTTTTGGCCTGGTGTTTATTATATGTGTATTATATATATACATACATACATACATAACTTCACGCCAGGTCCCTTGCGGGGTAGGCACGAACAACAGAGCGCCATTCAGGCTTATTCTTACACACCTCACTTGCTTCTTTCACATTCATAGCTCTTGTCATGCGCGCTCGTCTGTTCTTAAGGCTCCTGACATCACCTTCTGCTAGTACATATTATATATAATACACACATATATTATATATATGTGTGTATTATATGTGTATGTGTATTATATATGTATATTATAATTATGGTGCATATTCTATATACAATATAGCCATATTTCACCACAGTATTTCAGACGTTGAGAATCAAATCGTTGCTTTAACCAAACTCTTTAATTTCCAGGAGAAGCACTAAATAAAAACCTATTGCAAAAATTATCAAAATCGTTTTGTACTGTTAATAATTAGTCAGCCAAGCTTTAATTTGAATTTAATAAATTGTATAATTTTAACTGTTTTATGTGTTCTCAGCAAATAGTGTCACTTTTGTTATTATATTCATGAAGTGTCATTTTTCAAAGAAAGGTGAAATGATGTTTGCATTTAAATTAGTAATTACTAGTTGCAATAAAGATCTCACTTGACTTATAATTTTAAATAAATGTGTTCTAAATTTTAAAAAGACAGCAACGCTTCGCACAAGAGTTGACGTAAAAATGTATGCAAACTACGTCACCAATAGAAATATATCCAAATTACTTAGTATCCAAGGTTGCATCTATTGCTACCAAATAGCATAATGGCTTTAGTGATATCTATGTATCTAGCACCACTGTTGTGAAAGTTTTTGCACCATAATGCACTAAATATATTTAGGAACAACAACAGTAGACATAAATGTCATACAGTGAAACTACTGTTGTTCCTCCTTTAGGAGTGAATTTTGACCTTTCGTATAGTGATAGATTGGTTCTAGCGTGATTTTGAGAAAATAACTGTGATATAAGTACATAAATAATATCAATATATACATAAATTATATATCTACACACACACACACACACACACACACACACACACACACACACACACACACACACACACACACACACACACACACACACACACGCACGCAGGCACTCACGCACGCACACACACACACACATATATATATATATATATATATAAATATATATAAATATATAATACTTTTTTATTCTAGTTATGCAAAACCCATGTTGCACTAATTTCTCAAATCCAACCTAAGGTAGTCCAGAAGAAATTGCTTTTAGTTTAAGACCGCTTACGTTATATGTACTTAAACGTTTAATTTCTTCAGCTGCATATTAATGTTATGCAATATAATATATTCTATATAAACAATATCCGGACGGATGTAGGTTGGACATATATTTTATATCATAATATTCATTTAGCTATGGCACCCTAATGGAGGAACATTTATGAAAAAGTACATAAAGTCGAACTTTAAATTTGATAACCACGGCAACTATATAAGTAGTAAAAACAGAAATCTTTTGTTGAAAATCATTCGTATTAACCGTGGATGTAATTACGTATGTATTGAATTATGAACATGCGTTTGGTTTATCGTGGCGTAACTCGGCGTATCTGTGGCCAATACAATGGCCATCGATAGCACTCCTCGGTTTGATTAGCAGTCTTCATTCAAATAATTGGCACAAATCTCAAACGATACGCTTGCTCAAATGTCGAAACTACTCGTATTGTGCGATAAGAAATTATGACATCATTTTTTAAATTCTTTTTGTCTGTTAGGATTAATTATGGATATAAGCTTGGCGAATTTATTTCAAGCTTTTATATCTATAAAATATAGTTTTTCAACTCATACAAGCGTTTTAATTTTATTTAAGAAACACATAAAGCAATGGCAGATAGAAGAAAGAAAGAGGCAGCACTAGTGCTGTTCAGCTGTGACTTTTGATTTACACGACTGTCACTTGGTACATACATACTGGAGTTTTAAGGAAATTATGAAGTGCATTAAATTTCTCATTGCAGCTAAAAGAAGAATTTTTAACACCTGCAAATTTTCATGTCTAATCTACGGATACCTACCAAACATGGGCTCTGTCACTTATAACTAACTTAGCAAAATTAGGAACTTGCCAACGTGCGATGGAAATGAGTATGTTAGGTTAGAAATAAAAGAAAAAAAAACGATTCATCAAACTTAAAACCGAAGTAGAAGATATAGGTAATACAGGATGTTAGAAAGCTAAAGTGGTGATGGATATAGGACGTATGACAAGAGAGAGGAAAGAAAATCAGACAAAAATACTGGTGGAATGGCTATCCGTGGCTGGAAAGAGGAGGAAAGGACAACAACACAGAAAATAGAGGAGACCTACGTTTCAAAAGTCGTGCTACATATATTAATATAGATATAGAAAAAATAATAATTCGGATTAAGTTTACAATTTAGTAATAAAGGCAAATAAATAAATGTATACTCGTTACTCCTGAAAACGGAGTAGTTTCTGCGGGATAAAGGCCTAAAAATAATGTTAGTAATGCTTCATGGGAAAGTCTAGTATCACAATGAAATCAAAATATTTTTAAATTGCCATGGTCGCTTAGGGACTCACGTCTTATTCCAATGACTTGACTTTGAAACCTCATGATCATCCACTGTTTATGCAGTTATTCTGGCCTAACTTGCATAGCGTTACCTCGTGCTAATGCGCTTTAGGAGAATATTGTGAAAAACCTGTACATCGAGATTACCGAACCGTTCTGAATACGTCAGTGGACCATAATTTATGAATTGCTACTTATATTTTAAATATTTTTTCAGAAGATTGGCGAGCGAATCCATGAAGCAAAATGTATTGAAAATCATTATAATAAATTGATTAAATCATAAAAATAATATGCATATGTATGATTGCATTTAATGGAAAACTTTCAATTCTATTCGTCACGCCAAAATTTATTATTCGTTGCGGACTGATTTTTATATTACTATTTCATGATATTATTTCGTGACCATTTAATACCTAAGACGCGGTGTATGTGTGAAGTCTTGGAAGAGATGCTTCCTGTATCCACATCAGCCTTCACGTCTGTGAAATAGCAAATAAATTGCTAAGGCTCGGCACACAAAAGCCGCCCACCACATCCATCGGTTTTCTTATATTCTGTAGGAACTCGCCGCACACGTGTGACTGGTGGCCCGTTTGTACCTACACTAAAATAGCAATGCATGAAGACGAAATTTTCAAATAAATTGTTCAAACCACGCGATGTTTCTCGATTGTTTCGATGACACTTGTAGTCGATGGTTTCGAGCTTGACTCTGAAAAGCCGATGAATCGATACACCTAATAAAAGCATGATCTCCTACATTTGTAACTATGTTACACGTGAAGGTTATATTATTTGATTGTTTAGAATTCCATTACATTTCTATGAATTTCTTCAAGCTATAGAAGGTGTGCTCGACTTCTTTATCCGACAAGTGAATGCGTTTCAACTATCGGACAGTTTGATTTTTTCTGGTAATTTGTCGTAATTATTATTATGGTCGGACCCATACATACGTTAGTGTGTTAGATTTCTCCAACCGCCAACGGTACAATCGTATCTCTGTTCCGAGTCTTACACGAGTGTAAGTCGCTATGATTTGCATACACGAAATCATTGACTCTGACGTATAGGGCTACTTGAAATATTAATAGGCAAGGTAGGATAAAGCACTCGTTACTCGTTAAAGTTACTACGAAAATGCGAGTCACTACTGGTTTCATCCGCCGAACACCTATAGGTGATGATCAATCATTTGATCAATGATCAAATGATTTGATTCAAAGACTCTAAACAATCACATTTTCGACTGTTTAATCGAGTAATGAGTTGATTGTTGACTCGATTATTTATAAAATCATTCGATTTTTTCGATTGTTTATTTATCTCTAAATTGCCCCTCGTTCAAGAGAGTTGCTGAAACTGATACCATCACGTTTTATAGAAACTGAATATTTACACGGGGAACAATAACATCCAACAGGTCTCGGTACAAAATTTCCAAGAAATTCTCAGGCCACACTTGAAAATATTTTTTTTATAACCAGGGGAAATACCATTAAGGACCATAAGCTCCGCAGATCCTTGGGGGGATAGTTTGCGACCCGTGTGTGGGATTCGCCAAATCGGGGGTGGCACTAGCAGGCCCAGTCAGAACTGGTGCCGTGCTATTGCCACGCTCCAGTTAGGGATACCCACTAAACCTCTGGGTGTTCCATCTTGCGCATTATGCCAGGGCTTCAGGTATATGACCTAGCCTCTCCACTAGAACTGGCAGGCGTGGGCCTCGACATTTGAAAACCAACGTCAAGCACCGTTTGTCTGGTATGTGCTGAACTGCACCCATATGGTACTATCGCGAGAAAATACATATCTTTTTGTTATGTTTTTAATTCATTTTGAAGTGAAACTTCTATATAGAGGGGGTCTTATGGAGTTTTGGCTCACGAAAAGATGTCACAGTCACGTGATCACCGTCACTAATTCTTACATTTTTAAACTCGTGATATCTTTCGAATGGAATGTCCGAATTGAATAATTCAAAAAGTTATATAAAGGTATTGAAGCAGTCTTGAATATGAAGTAATTTATTTTGATAAGGATTAATATCAAGATACAAATAAAAAGCCTTTTCTAGCGGCGGCATTTTAATTAATTTTTTATAATAAAAAAACGCTTATTGTGGCATAACTATAATAGTTAGATATATGTTGTCGCGATACTTTTTGTAAATAATGATGTGTTCTACAAAGTCGTAGTACATTATTTTATTTTATCATCAATAGTTTTCGCAGCGCACGCGATTTTAGGTATTTTTTTATACCTTGGATTAAATTATTGGAGTTTTAGTAATGATCCCTAATTTTTTTGTAAATATAATATACCCTATGTCACCCGGGGATAGCGTAGCTTGCCAACAGTGAAAGAATTTTTCAAATCGGTTCAGTAATTTATTTTATTTGTTATTTTATCATCAATAGTTTTCGCAGCGCACGCGATTTTAGGTATTTTTTTATACCTTGGACTACATTATTGGAGTTTTAGTAATGATCCCTAATTTTTTTGTAAATATAATATACCCTATGTCACCCGGGGATAGCGTAGCTTGCCAACAGTGAAAGAATTTTTCAAATCGGTTCAGTAATTTCGGAGCCTCTTCATGCAAGCAAAAACCAATCTTATCTTTCCTCTTTATAATATTAGTCTAGATATTCATAAATATATTTATTATAAAATAAATTAGATATTTGCATATTATAAAAAGCGTAAGATTTTGCGCTGGAAGTTGCTTAATAAAATTGGGAGCTGGGTTGCCCTAAAAAGAGCTATATCTAGCTTCGAAAGCGCTAAAGTGGCAGACTTGGTGAGCCGAGCCAAGCGCCGGGGAAGTCCCGCAAACGAGAAAGCGAGCGAGGATATACCTCGTTCTCCGACGACCTCGTCCCTCTAATACCTAAAATCGCATTCTGCGCATCGGAAAGTGGGATGTTCCAATAAGGAAACAAATTAACAAGTAAAAAAAACCCGGGGATTGTGAAGCTTGCCAACAGTGAAAGAATTTTTCAAATCGGTTAAGTAGTTTTGAAGCCTCTTCAATGCAAACAAAGAATTTAATCTTTTCTCTTTATAATATTAGTATAGATATTCATATATATTTATTATAAAATTAATTACATATTTGTATATTATAAAAAGCGCAAGATTTTGCGCTGGAAGTTGTTTAATAAAATTGGGAGCTGGATTGTCCTAAAAAGCGCTATATCTAGCTCCTAAAGCGCTAAATTGGCAGCTCTGGTGAGCCGAGCGCCGGGGAAGTCTCGTAAACGAGAAAGCTAGCGAGAGAGCGAGCGAGGATATACCGCGTCCTCAAACTACCTCATCCCTCTAATACCTAAAATTGCGTTCTGCGCATCGGAAAGTGCGATGTTCTGAGCCGCTATTAATGGACGCAAACTTAAGTTTGCATCGAACTATAGCTCTGCTCTCCACGTGACAAGGCATCACTGCCTCTATTTGTGGTATGTGTAAAAAAAATATAAATAAATAAATAGAGTTCGTTGAGGAAACAAAAATAACAACGAGAAAACTTTGCCAACTGTTCAGTTTTTCGAAAGTCATAACAAAAGTGAACGACAACGAACGACAAAAGTGTTGACGTAAAAAATGGTCGGTGCGTGGGTAGCGTATTACATACACCATTAAAATGTACTTAACCTAACCAAATCATAATTTGCAGTAAACCTGCGAAAAATCGAAATGTGTGCTGGGACACATATTAGAAGTGAAACTTCAACGGACAAGTGGAAAGACGAATCGCAACGGACAAGTGGAAAAACGAATAGCAACGGATAAGTGGCAAAATGAATCGCAACGGACAAGTGGAAAAAAGAATGGCAACGGATAAGTGGAAAAACGAATCGCAACGGACAAGTGGAAAAACGAATCGCAACGTACAAGTGGAAAACGAATCGCAACGGACAAGTGGAAAATCTTCAACTGACAAGTGATAAAATGAATCGCAAAAAAAATTTCACTTGAAGTTTTACGGGCAGATTGTTAATGTATGTCCAATTTGAAAACCTGCCCGTAAAACTTCAAGTCAAAATTTTGTTGCGATTCATTTTATCACTTGTCAGTTGAAGATTTTCCACTTGTCCGTTGCGATTCGTTTTCCACTTGTACGTTGCGATTCGTTTTTCCACTTGTCCGTTGCGATTCGTTTTTCCACTTATCCGTTGCCATTCTTTTTTCCACTTGTCCGTTGCGATTCATTTTGCCACTTATCCGTTGCTATTCGTTTTTCCACTTGTCCGTTGCGATTCGTCTTTCCACTTGTCCGTTGAAGTTTTTCTATGTGTCTCGCATTTTTTTTTCTTTTTCACTAAATGTATTTTCTTTCTTAACTTCAAAATTTTAGTTTTATTATGTCAAGGATGACATGAGCGGGCGGAAATGGTCTAAAAGTTCGGTTTTCCGAAAATCGAAGAATGAAGTAGCGGCCACAGCTAGTGATAAACAATTAGGTATATGGTGTGTATTGTGTATTCATAAAACAATAGTGTTTGTTCCCACGAGTACTGTTAATATCATTAACTTGAAAACTAATGTAATTAACACCACTCAATAAATAGACCATCACTTTCCTGTCAAAGTGCTTGAGCAATATGTTTATTATTAAAGAGTCTATGTTCTTTGTTAGTAATGTTTTGTCTATTAGGTCCTGACATATGGTGTGTAAATGTTGACGGCAGGATTGATCCACTAGCGGGTTATGGAGCTAGCAGGAACGGAGAAAGAATACAATTTCCTTCGGCCGTACTGCTTGGCGTAAGAGCGACAAAACAACCCACAGCCAGATGGTAGAGCATTTACCCGTCTGGATGGCTACTACCCCTGGTCTAGAGTATGCCGCCATAACAACATTGATTTGTGTTCCCGCATTGGTAGCAAGCACCTTTGGTGTTAGAAATGACCATAGGCGACCGCTTGCCATCAGGGGGCCGTCTTCCTGTATGCTGAACTAATGCAATAAAAAAAAACCAAAGTCACCGTCATTGATCCTAAAATTTTTCAAGCTGGAGTAGCAGTGAGCCGGTCACGTCTATCGCAGAAGCAATAGCCGATGAAGCAAACAAGTTATGGAGTGGAGATCACGTCTCCGTAAATATGGTGTGAGGCAGCTTCTGGCCCGGTGGTTCTTCGCAAAGTCTCCGCTAGGTGGTGGATGAGAAAAGTGTAGTACCGGGATATATGATGCGTGAAACCAAAAATCATCATGCTGTCCTTTTTAGTAATTCGGTAGATGACACATATTACAATATATTCTAAAATTATGATATTTTAAGAGAATCGCTTAGTGACATTGACACTTGTCCTGGATATACTGGTAATTGTAATACATAAAATAAATTTCCACTTTATTATTATACCTAGGTATCTGTCTTCTTTGACAATTTGTGTATAAGTCTGCGAAAGCGCTGGGCCTTGGGGTACTAAAATCTCTCTTTTCTTTCACCATATCTCAATTAACTGGGGTAGGTACAATATGTCTCTTCCTTCCACACTCCTCTATTCTGTCATTACATCTTCTGTCACACCACATATCATCATATTATCCTTCACACAGTCCATCTATCCTTTTGTTGGTCTACCTTTACATCTGTACCCATCCATCTTGTAGTTTAACATTCTTTTTGTCACGTGACTTTCATCCCTCCTCATTATATGCCGTTACCAACTTAATCTTCTTCCTCTCAATTTTTCCGTATTAAAATTAAAATATAATATTATAATCTAATGTTTTAAAATAATTTTTATAGGCTAAGTATTTGAGTCCTTTCAGTTTTGATGTCGTAACGTGTTATTGTCGTACAAAATTCAGGAGGTTTCGGAGTTTTGTAAGATGATAAAAAGTGTCCCAATTTACTTGAGTGTATTTTAAACTTTCACTTCCCGTCAAAAGACTTAACTTTTAGGCCTTTATATTACGAATCAACTATTCATTGAAATCCGTACATTTCAAACCCATTCCATAGATAGATTACAATTTATTATCATGCCATGAGAAAATCTCATTATACTTGCTTGTGTTTTCGTTGAAAAAGTAAGTACGTACACGCTTTAATACAATTTTAATTGTAATTGCTAGAGGAAAGACTAATTGGACGTACGTACATCATAGAGAAATGCAACTGTTTGTGACAGATATACTTCTTTCCCAGAACTTTCGCAGATGATGCTTTGAAATTTAAAAATTGTGAAACTATACTGTAAATGTGATACTTAATTTTCAAAATATTGAAACGATTGAATTATCTTTACGAATTAATACAAGTGTTTAAGACAACGTCTGTCAATATTGTCATTCAAATAGTGAAAGAAATTAAATGAAAGAGGTGTTATTGCCAATAACCCACACCTGACATTCTCTGTTACTGTGACATTGGCCGAATCAGCGCCAGTAGCGTTGGAGCCAAATCGTAAAAAAAAATGAAAGAGAAAATTTCTCTAATTTTGCAAAATAATGTAGTTTTATTTAATTATTTATATTACAAACCTGAACAAGGTCCTTCGAGCCGGATATGCTTGGATATTTCAACTGGTAATTGTGTACTCTTGGTTTTATGGAAATATTGGAATCTGGTAACAAACATGACAAAAATAACTGAGCAGAAGTTATAAAAATACAAAGGAAACGTGAGTAATTGATAAAGTTCATCTGTACAATTCTGTTTATCGATTATTGAAATATATTAAATTTCAAAATTGTTAGCCAAAATTCACGTAAACTAAATTATTTCTACAATTTACTGGAAACTATATATTGACATAATGGAAGCTGATTTAAAACTTATGGAGGAATTGAAAGACCAAATAGAGAGAGGAAGAAATAATTTTAAAAAGGCTCCCAGAGAAAGAATAACACCATTTTATGTATCTACTAGACTAGAAGGCTTAGAACGGATAGCCGAGAAATTTTGTAATAAACATGAAATCATTATTTGCACCTATGACTATGATTATTTAAAGAAGAGTAGTTATATGAAGGAAGGCGTGTTTGATGAAGGCTATGAGACTTATCTCATATACAAAAGTGAATTGAAAGCAGCATTAAATGTCATGAAGGGTTCAACAATTTCAAGTTCGGATCATTCTTTCTCATCTAACGCAAATTAAGATAGCATTCTTCGGTTGGCGAGAATATCTCTGCCAGTATTAAATGGACATTACACCGAGTGGTCATCCTTTAAAGATCTGTTCATTTCATTAGTTCACGATAACTCAAATTTGGATGTTCAGCGTTTACATTATTTAAAAACACAATTGAAAGGCGAAGCTGAAAAATTAGTTAAACATATTACTATTACTCAGGCAAATTATAAAACATGTTGGGATTTATTACAAAATAGATATGATAACAAACGATTTATAGCTAATTGTATATTGAAGCGGTTATTTGATCAACGTGTTCTTAATGATGAATCATCTAGCGGTCTTAAAAATCTAATTGATACAACTTGTGACTGCTTACACGAACTATCTAATATAGGAATGAATGTAGAGTCTTGGGACTTAATAGTGATTTACATCATTAGTATGAAATTAGACACTGAAACCCGTAAAGAGTGGGAATTGTGCAATCAGCTCTAGTTTAGACATACCATCATTCCAACAATTTAAACAGTTTTTGGAATGTCGCTCTCGGGCTTTTGAAGTTTTAGAACTTCCTAAATCTAAACCAAAATTAGATCATATTAACAACGAAACTAAGTCTATTCAAGTTACCTCAGAAGTACGTTGCCCTCATTGTAATAAAAACCATAAATTGTTCTCCTGTAGTCAATTTGCCAAAGAAGACGTTAAGACTCGTTTACGAATAGTAAATTCTTTGAGCCTGTGCTACAATTGCCTTGGAAATAATCATATAGGTAAAATGTGTCGTAGACACGACATACGACAAAACGTGTCGTATGTGTAAGAGAAAGCATCATACTTTGCTTCACAATAAAAGTAATTCTTATAATACTACCGTAGCCATGGATAACATCAAAACTAATCAGGTAGATATGTCACTACCGGTTTTATATAATTCGTCAACAAAGAACGTGAATAAAAAATCATCAGTCCGAAACTATGGATATTCTAACGATAATAGTCAAAATAAATCGTTAGAAACAAATTTAAGTTATAAAGAGTTGCGCGGAAAGATAAAGAAATATATTTCATTACGGAACATGAAAGATTTTAATAAAAATTATACAGTCCAAAATATACGTCAAACAGAACGGTCACCACGTTGCACTAACCTAGGATCTGACAAACCTAGAATGGTGCCCTGGAAAGTATTTACTAGATCAGGTAATAAGGCTTACTACAGCAGTCCTTTAATTGACAAATTACTGGTAAATTCAACTTTGCAACCTGAGACTCGACATCTCAGTATGCAATGACAATTGTTTGTTATAACATATATGGCCTTTAAGAATTACTGCAATCTCTAGATATGTTATTACATAAGCATACCTTAGGAGTTACAAGCAAAGGAAAGGACTTGGAAATTAATATGGTTAAAATCGTTTTCTACATTTATAGTAACTTTGTTATTGGTTTTATTATATTATATTATTATGTTGGTAGGTAACAACCTAATATGGTAATTGGTTTTATAGAATACGTATATGTAATGTAGGGTAATTTTGATCTAAAGTGGAAGAAGTTCTTCCACTTTAGATCAAATTTTTTTATAACATTTAAGAGATAATTTTATAATAGAATATTATTGGTTCAAAGCACAAAGGATAAATATCTTTGTTATGATAATTATTAAGTCGAAGTAGATTTATTTGTATGCAGTGGATACTATTTTGTCTATATATACTATATTTTCTGACTTTGTTAATACCTACAGTCCATAAATTTTATTTGAAGAAAGTTGATTTAGTTCGTAAATAGATAGTTTCAAGGACTAACTAGTCCTTGGGGGGCGATATGTTTAAGACAACGTCTGTCAATATTGTCATTCAAATAGTGAAAGAAATTATATGGAAGAGAAAATTTCTCTAATTTTGGAAAATAATGTAGTTTTATTTAATTATTTATATTACAAAACTGAACAACAAGTATCGATAAAAAAAGTCCAAACTTATCTCACTATAAGACTATTCAATATAGTAATATTTTGATCTGATAAGTACACACCAGTGTGAGCGTACTGTTGTCACAGTTGAACTGAACCGGTATGTACTACTCTTGGTTAAAAATTAGTCAACAGGTAGTTTTATTTGTACCAAATGATTATTTTGCGTCCTCATTTAGTTATGCCACGACTTCCTGAAGAGTCTCTATAAATAAAACTAGAAAAGCCGTTAATTTTCCAATATTAAATACACATTGGTTTACCTTATAAGAAAAGATTGGATTAACTGTACCATTAGTGGAATAGTTTACTTACAGTAAAATACTACATAGTTGCGCCGACGCATTTTGACGGATTGTCAACCAACCGTCCGTAGACAACCATCATTAATAAAGACTCGAGCTAAATGGCGTTGACAACCAATCGTAAATCATTATAGTAATTAATAAATGGAACATCCTTATTTTTGATTCAACGGTAACAGCAATTATTTAATGTCATTAGTTTTATATTTTTTCGATTTTCTGACAAGAAAGAGTGATGTTTATTTGTGCAATTTTCGTATATTCTATCTAGATAGATTATAGATTTATACAGTCTTATTCATATTGAGTTAGAGAAAGTTTGTAGGTTTTTTTTAAGAACCTTAAAGAAACTTATAAACTTACACTAACTCAATATGAATAAGACTGTATAAATCTATAATCTATCTAGAGTTAGCCAGCCAGATTGCTGCGGCTTGGCTGCATTTTGTTTCTGATAATTTTGAAAAATAATATTATAATAATAAATGTCCCACTGCTGGGCTCGGGCCTCCTATTGTAGGGGAACGGACAGTATACCCGCCACGCTTGTCCAAGGCGGCTTGGCAGGTTTGACACATCGGTCATCTTGATGTGCAGGTTGCATCACGATGTTTCCCTTCACCGTTGTAAGCAACGTGGTAATTGTAACAATATGCACATTAGGTCGAAAACCTGTCCAAGAGGAGCATGCGCGTTCCGGCCAGGATTTAAAACCGCGCCCTTTGAGCCTGGGACGCGTGCGCTAGCCATTACGCCACCACGATAATTTTAAATAGGAACGTTCAATAATTAAAATGTAATTTGTTGTATGTCAGTGACGTGGCACACAGAATGTCAGTGTGTGAGTGTGTGTGAGTGTGTGTGTGTGTGTGTGTGTGTGTGTACTAGCGAATTGTAATCAAATAAATGATTCGATACAAGTTGCTACACGAGTATATATTTTAACTTTGAAGTACAGTATTTATTGTTGGTTTTATTAAATGTATTTATTTGTTTTAAGTATTATTATTATTTTATTAACGAAATTGGGTCGTTTTGGTCTTACGCCAAAAGGCAGGTTTGCACGGAAAATCAGCGTTGTGTCGGATATAATTCCGGCACAGCAATATGCTGAGTGCAAATCTTGTTTGCTGAAAATGCGGCGTACAAATTCTCAAAATATGCTCTGTGTATAAAAATGTATAAGGAATGTAATTACGTCGCTATTTCTGCAAAATAATGTAGAGTAGTAAAGTAGTAGTAGTAGTAAAGATTTTCTTTCTTTCTTTTCTTCCTTTCTTTCAATAAATCTCTACGCGAAGATAGACATAGATTTTGAAATGCCTAAACCTTTCAGCATATGTCATTGACGTAATAAGGGTCATAAAATTCTTAAGTATATCAAACACAGAATATTAATTGACGCATATCAATTAGATTGGCATTTTACGGGGTCATTTTCTTATTAGTTATTTAAATTAATTAATTATATGTTGTGGTTTTCCTCACACGTCTGAGAAGTAAATTAGTCGTTAAAATAGATAATAATTTGTTACATGTGTTATTAAGCTTCAATGAATTAAGATGATAGGTATAATATATCTATACTCTGTACAAATAAATGAAATTGAAGTGTATGTTTGTAATGTCAATGTAACAGCTTTTTAGTGGATAATATATATAGACATAAGGCACACACTGCACATGCACTTCCTCACAAAACCAACATGTAACAGATACACTCTACATTAGTATAAGTTTAGTATTAAAATCAGAATAAATTAATATAATAAGTTATTCGTAAGGTACACCTCAACACAAAAATCACTAAATTAATGTCACACACAAGAACCAAAATAACCAATAAGCGTGTTTAAAGTCTAAAAATTAAATCTAAAAATTAAGTTGTAAAAAAGGGTACGGAACTCTAGACCGTATAGTTGTTAAAAAACAGCTTTTTAGTAAATGCATATGACCCTATTATACTATAAGGTAATTTTTTGTCTGTATGTCTGTTTGTTCCGGCTAGTCTTTAAAATGGCTGGACAGATTTTAACGGGACTTTCACTGGCATACTGGCACTGATGTTGTAAGGAGTAACTTAAGCGACTTTTAAAATTAGGATTCCGCGAAAAGTATCCACGCGTATGAAGTTGCGGATTACAAATAGCCAGTTTTTTCTATAATTCCCTGGGATTCGCTCATCAGATACTGACTTGGTGACAATGGAACCACCTCAGGAGTATACAGTTTCAAATAAAAGAAATTTGAAAATTGGTCCACAATTGACAGAGAAATCGTGTAACAAATACACAAGAACATACAGTCGAATTGAGAACTTCCACTTTTTTGGAGTACCTTAAAATGAAACAGTTCAAGATAATGTGATAATATCTTGTATAATAAATTTAGAAATTCTTGTATTCAAAGCCTTACGATAATTATTTTCTAAATGGTCGTGGAATGTTGCAACTCTGTTAAAAGTGTAAGTAATTAAACTGGTTAAAAATTCAAAATGAATAAAACACATTAAATAAAAAAAGCCCAGAAACGGTACTAATTAGTCCGAGATTACATGTAATTGATAAGCTTTAATTACTCTACAATTTTTCACGAATTATGTTAATACAAAATGAGTGTATGTATTTGGGGTTTTAACAATCAGTGTTTTCTTTCTTCTTTTTAAAACGCTTTTATTAGCTTCACACGTATGTTAGTATGTTTTGAACATGATTTTGAACTCCTAAAAAAAAGGTCGGATTAACTCGAAATTTGGCATACTTATTAAGGACCGATGACAATTCAATATTTTCAACTAAAAAATGAAAAATAAATAATAGTAAAAAAAATACGCTTTTATAGAAAATCCAACTAAAAATAGAAAATAAATTTGAATTTAAAATAGTGTAAGAAAAATGATTATATTGTAAAAAAAGCGTGGGGTGAATGGTATCAATAGTTATAAATATTTTATGATACAGATATGAGTAGAAGGGTTATTTTGATAATATCCTGGAAAGCACCCCACGTTTTTTTTACAATCAAATCATTTTTTCTTACACTATTTCAATTCAAATTTATTAAAAATTATTTTCTATTTTTTAGTTGGATCTTCTATAAAAGAGTATTTTTTTAGTTCTTTTAAACTATTATTTTTAAAATGTAGCCTCAAACGTTTGGAAGAAAGAAAGAAAATAATTTTATTTAGGACTAGCTGTGCTCGCACCGTCGTCCGCGTGGATTTTTTTTAAAACCCCCCCGATTTTGAAACATTCTTCATTTTCTCCGCTCCTATTGGTCTTAGCGTGATCATATATAGCCTATAGCCCTCCTCGATAAATGGGCTATCTAATACTGAAGAAGAATTTTTCAAATAAGACCAGTAGTTCCTGAGATTAACGCGCTCAAGCAAACAAACTCTTCAGCTTTATATATTAGTATAAGATAAATTACATTAAACAAAATTATCACAGAAAAATGAACTTAAAAAGAAACAAACCTCTCTTAAAAGGGGCATTAGTCTCAGTACAATGCTGGTCTGTTAAAACCAGCGCTGATCTATCCCTGAGCCCTTGAGGTATCAGGGATCAAAGCGCTTTTTAAGATATTATAATACACCCCACGCTTTTTTACATTAATGTACATTCTTTTTTTTTTACACTGTACTTAATCAAATTGATTAATTATTTCTTTTTTGCACTCCACGGTAAGACCCCATTTATCAGAAACCAAATTTATTAAATTTTATTTTCTGTTTTTTAGTTGGATTTTTTTATGAAAGCGTGTTTTTTTAGTTTTTTTAAAACTATTATTTATTTTTCATATTTTAGTTGAATTTTTTTTAAATGTTTTTAAATACAAGCTTTTGAGATCCTGCATATCATGTAGCAGCAGAGTGCTAGCCAAGACAAGTAAAACGAGCCCAACGGGTTTATCTTGTTTAGTACAGGAGTTCCTATGGCCACCTTCCGACTCCATCATCAGATCAGCTCCATGGTACTATATTATTGCATTGTCATCGACCTTTGACAGGTGTGCAAAGTTTGAATTAAATCTGATGGTTCAAAGTAGGACAAAATCGAGCTCAAAGGGGTCGGTTACAAACATACATACATACATACAGGTGAAGCTAATAAAAGCGTGTTAAAAATGTCGTGACAGTTTTTTTGGACGGAACTTTTCTAACATTTTCATTTACAACAAAAATAATATTACATTTTAAATTTGATGTCCGTTATTTACTTTAGTAGTATTAGAGTAAAATATTTCTTGGAAGTTTTTGGTGGTTGATGAATAGATTCTAAAACAAATAACATAAAAATTGTATGTGGTTAGTACCAACTTGTGATTATTTAGATTGCACCGCAATAAGTCAGTAGTAGAACTTAACACTTTTTCACTTCAATGTAAAAAGTACGTTTAATAACACAGTAAATCTATATATAACACAGTAATACGTGAAGCAAAAAATTTGTACCCTTTTTTATGAAAATTGCGCGGTTGGAGGAGTATAAAATTTCGCACACTTACGGCCTTACTTATAATAATCTCGTTAAGAGACGACTAGGCATCTCTTAAGTAAGAGAATCAGAATCAGTCCCTAATCAATGAATATCTCTTTTTTTCATTTATAAACGTGTATTACCTGTTGTGTACCTATGAGGAGCACATATATACGAAATTCGAATGATTAACGTAGGTTGTATCCAAAATATTCGACTTAAGAGGAGTTTATGGATGAGATTTTCATTAATCAGTTGCTGAGCAGTTTCTTTAAATTTAAGAAACGATTATAAGTAAGGCCCTTATAGTTTAAATAGAGAAGCGACGAATGCTTATATTTATTTCTAATTATGCATAAAAAATACATTAAATCAATAAAAAAATTACACACACTACCATGTATTTGACATACACACGCATATATACTCTTGTTCATTGCTGCCTTGGCAAAAGCTGTGATTAGAGAAGTATAGTCTTTGACAACAAATTATTATGCTTGAATTTGGACCACGGGCGACTAGTAAATATATCATTAATTTATCAGTCGAATAAATTATGAGTCAATTCAAAAGTAACACTATTAAACTGTTTTATTCATGTTACTGACATTTTTCGATTTTCCATCTTATATACTTATTCTGTGAACAACTTTTATCTGTGGTTCAAGATCGACCCTAAGTTTGAAATTTACCTTAAATTTAAATAATTTTAATTATTCATGACAGTAAAATCGTGTTATAAAGAACACTTTACGTAATAAGTATTTTAGGTATTTCATTGGTCCGTGAGTATATAATGCAATGCTGAAACTATAAACTAGATAGATAGATAACACTTTATTGTACACCATTACAGAAAACTTACGAACTAGTATTATTCTAATTGTGTACAAAGGGCGGTCTTATCGCTAAAAAGCGATCTCTTCCAGACAATCCGTGGCAAGAATATTGCTGATTAGGAGTGGTGATGGCGATATATACTTATAATTATTGTACGATTACTTACATTTTAATAACAAACTATACTATATTTACAAATATACATATAAATTATGTACATATTCAAGATCTGGTGATAAAATGTAACGATTTAAACATAATAAACTAATAGATTAAAAAAAACATTTCATTCATAAACGTTGGCATAATAATGATTTTTTGACATATTATAACAAAAAAAACCAAAATATTTTCCTGTAAACTTTGAGTATTTCGAATGGGGGCGTCGATATATATTATGGTGGTGCCGCATCTGCGATAATGTTACAAATATCAACTGTGCCTAATGCATCTTATTTAAAGCGTTAAAAATAACGCCTTTATTAACTAGCCGCATTAGTGTTTACGTGTACGTTATTTGTCAATATTAACAATTAAATACAATTTCGTATCTCAAAAAACGCATTACACCCATCGCCACATCTGTGTGAAACGGCCTATATCTGTAATATTATCCCAGATACCATAATGATTGTATAATTTATATGAGATCAATATATTTTTTTAACTTAAATTAACTTATACTACAGCACAATTCATATTTAATTAAAACATGTGTCAATTGAGGCCGATTGTTTGTGAGGAAAATTAATCAAATTAGATCATCAATTTGAAGGTAACATATTGAATTAATTATTATAATAAGCCACAAAGTATACTATATACGATATGCAAATAAATAAATACAAAGTGTGTTTGTATATTTATTCGGCACGGCCTTGAATATGAATCGATTTTCATAAAGATTTTATAGGATTTTAAGGATTAAATGATTAAATTACATTATATTTTTTTTTATTGCAGGAGTTCAGCAGACAGGCAGACGGTCCACTTGATGGAAAGCGGTTACCATCGCCTATGGACATTTGCACCACCAAAGATGCTACAAATGCGCTGCTACTCTCTTAAGCGAGACTGGAACCTGGTCACTAATGCCGGAACACAACTCAAGGTTGCTATGACGTAGATACATACATACGGCATTTGTCGGGTAGAGTAGTTTACGCGTGTGTTTGTAGCTATGTAAGGGACTTTAGGGAAATGAAAGTTCAAATAAATTCTTGTAATATGTAAAAGTTTATATTCAAGTTTCATCTCTGCTTTATAAATAAAACTAGCTATGGCCGCGACGTCGTCCACGTGTAATTTGTTTTCAAAACCCCCCGATTTTAAACATTCTTCATTGGTGCTCCGCTGTTATTGGTATTAGCGTGATAATATATAGCATATAGCCTTCCTCGTTAAATGGGCTATTTAACACTTTTCAAAAAAAATTATTTTATTTTTTATAGAATTATTCAAATCAGACCAGTACTTCCTGAGAGTTCAATCAAACAAACAAACTCTTCAGCTTTATATATTAGTATAAGATAAGATTAAAACGTCTGTCTGTGATTTCAAAATTAGTAGTAAAATTAAAATGATGAACTGCCTGACCACGACTTTGCCACTGTTAGCGACAGCTAAGCTATGCTTTATCCGTGCATGAACGGAGCAAGAATACTTACTGCTGTAGCAGGGTGACCTGTCAAGAGAGGTGACAAAACAACCCACAGCCAGCTGATAGGCAGGGCATTTGCCCGTCTGGATGGCTACCAACCCTGGTCTGCAGTATGTTGCCACAATAACTTTGAGTCGTGTTCCTGCCGGCATCAATGGCCAGTTTCCAGAACAGCTCTAGTGTTGCTAATATCCATAGGTGATGGTGACCACGTTCTATCGTGTGAGTCATCAGTCTGTATGCACTTTTCCAACAATGAAAAACGAGAAAGAAAGAAAGAAAAGACGTTTATTTAGTAAACACACAACGAGACAGAGATGGAATGAATTACACGGTACGGTAATAAGAATTAGAAAGTCTCGCGGTGGTACCAAATAGGTGCAGTTCAGCATGTGCCAGGCAACTGCGGATGCCTGACGCTGGTTTTCAACTGCACCCTAGGACGAACGGATGTTGCACTGTTATTTATATGTATATATATACATATAGTGTGAATAATAATAAATAAATATAATCTCATAGAATTCAAACAAATATTTGGGGGATACCGATAAAATAAATATTCACTATATATGATACACATGATATATATTACATATTTATAAACAGAAATAGCATTGTTAGAGGCAGAAGAAAATATTATATTATATAAGAAAGATTAATATTGACTTTTTCTAGCTTCCGTTGCTCATCTAAGAGGTAATTCTTCAAGTTCTTTCGAAAAGTAAAAGTCGAGTGATTTAATTGCCTTAATGGTGGTGGTATATTGTTCCATATCTTAGATGCAGCATAACGGAAGCTACCTCTAAAGCATGTCAATTTATGTAATTGGAACGCTAGTTGACGGGAGCATTGTCTGCCTTTGACTACCCCTCCTCTGGCTACCCAGCTGAGCTTATTATACAAGTACTGAGGCTCTTTGTACTTAAGGACACCAAAGAGAAGGCAAGCCAAATGCAGTTTGCGCCTAAGTTTCATTTTTAGTACATGATGCTTATTTAGAAACGGTGATACGTGGCTCCTTGGAGGTACTGAAAAACAAAAACGTGCACAAGCATTTTGAACGCGCTGGATTAATCGATCAGTTTTGTTTAAAAGCCGAGGTCCGTAAACTGTATCATAGTCACGAGCGATACGACGGGCGAAAAAAACGGAAGGAAGTAGTATAAAACTTGTCATGAGTACTAAGCGCCAGTCACTGTGGCGTCGCTTGTCGAATCGCCTGTCGCTAATCAAAAGGTCGTAGCAAGGATATAATGATGTATTATCAATGATAATATACATTTAAAAAAAAATGTTATACGTATTTCAAAGTTAGATTCTAATATGATCCGAAGCAGCTGAATGGTTATAAATAAATAAAAACTCCGATTAAAACACGAATCTTATACTAATAAAGTTGAATAGTTTGTTTGATTGAACGCGCTAATCTCAGGAACTACTGGTCTGTTTTAAAAAATTCTTTCAGTGTTAGATAGCCCATTTATCGAAAAAGGCTACAGGTTATGTATCATCACGCTAAGACCAATAGGAGCGGAGTACCAATGAAGAATGTTCCAAAATCGGGGGGTTTTGACAACAAATTCCACGCGGACGACGTCGCGGGCACAGCTAGTATAATTATAAAACACCTAATTAAGTTTTTATGTAAGTAACATAGAGCTACTAGCTAGGGTTGTTCACGCGGCATTGCTGCGGGGAAAACGCTAGTTATAAACAAGAACCCTTTTTATATCGAGTTTACACTGAGTACAAACATTGAAAAAAATTAAAGTAGACTGGTCCCGGAAAAAGGAATCTATTATAGTTTGAACAAATAAATAATCTAAAATGGCACTATGCGTTAAAATTTCCGGGTAGCTTCCTTCCCGGTGATTAGTCACGTAGGATTTTTCCTTTGAGTGACAACAGGCTCTCACCATTTTAGTTTATAAGGAAAAATGTTACTACCCTAATTATTCTTAGTGTGTAAGTAAATAAATAATCACACTGACCCACAAAAAGTGGTCTGTACGTTTGACCAGGTCCATTTATTCGATGTAAAACATAAGACGGATCTGGTCAAAAGTATACACCATTTTTTTGTGGGCAGGTATTATTATTATAAAAAAATAAGGGTTTTAATGATTGCAATTTAACACAAGCCGCTCACCGAAACGTATTAGTGTCGCGTGTGACAAGTGACGTTAGTGACATTAGCGCCACCAACCCAACAAAAAAAATCTTCAAATTCGAATACGGAGCGAGCGGTGAGTTTCCAAATAATTTAATTGCAAGCCTATTGTATTATAAATATTTATGTGCCAATCCGTACATAGTAGGTATCTCATAGTGCGTATAAAGACCGCCAAAGACTTTAAATTAGAGAAGGGAATGTAGTAGAATACGACGGTTTATGCAGTAGAGATTTGGCGCAAGTATAATATTGATTAGAAAACTTACTATTAGGCGATCCGGTCCTAAAAATAGGGTTCGGTGCCATCCATGGGAAGGCCCCAAAGGGCCACGTCGGCGGCGCCGGGCCCTGGTACAGTCTCGGCAATAACGGCTGAGGCACCACAACTCCACTCCTCCCCTCCATATCATCTCCATCGTTCGTATTCTCTCTTTCATCTTCTCCTTCCACGTCTTCGATATCGACGTCACTGTCGTCAGATTCCAGTGCAGCGTCAGTGCTTTCCGCGTCATTGCTATTCGTATCAGGTATATTCGGCTCTTTCTGAGCGGAGTCACTTTTTCCTCTCAAGAGTGAGTCCACACTGAACGATATTCGGCCTTTACCGCCGCTGTCGGCGGTTTCGGCCCGCTCGCATTCGAGCGACGTCTTCATTTCATCTACTCGATGACATTTCAAAATTACACCCAGTTTTCTCACACCCGACGGACGGATTCCCGCGACGCCATTCTTCAATTTTAAATTAAGAATGCGGTATTCGATTTTCGTAATTAATCGTTAATCAAATGTTCCTTTGTTGTTATTCGTAAAAACATTTTTGTTATGGGCTTTAATGAATATTTTAAAAATGTAAATTTTGCGATTTAAATGTTTTACCATTAGATAACGATAGTTTCTTTGATTTACATCACGTTAACCATACATTTAAATATATTAGCATAATAGCGTACTTGAAATTTCGTTAGGTACACTGTTTACGTAAAAACTCGGTCGAGTCTAGCCAATTGGAACAGCACTATTGAATAAT
Organism: Dendrolimus pini; assembly: GCA_949752895.1. Lineage (NCBI taxonomy): Eukaryota > Metazoa > Arthropoda > Insecta > Lepidoptera > Lasiocampidae > Dendrolimus > Dendrolimus pini. The sequence goes on along the minus strand of OX457147.1, from coordinate 6,890,822 downwards.
CACTGTTAAAATTAACACAATACACATCACTAATAAAAGTTGTAATATTTGAATGTCGAAATGTGTATTTCTGAACTGTTGGTCCGCGTCGGACGAGTGGCAAATGCGTTCGGAAACCGCGTGTGATTCGCGTGAAAGCGCAGTGAAAATCGCGCTAGTATTGGGGCGCAAACTGGCGCGGACCGCCTCTCCTCTCGTCTCCGACAGAGACGCAGATACCCGGCGAGGAATTTTAATAAGCGGCGCGGGCAGAACGAGACGGTGATACAAGCAGACATGTGTGTAAACGTGATATTGGGTAGGCGGGGTCCGTCGCGCTCAAATTAATACTCTCCATGGAATACGCCTTATAAAATGCAGTCGTATTCACACGATTTGAGTTTTATTTGTTGTGCAATAAAGTTGTTATTGGAGAGAGTGTGTCGTTAATAGAGTGACGTAACGTTCAAACGAGTCGGATTGCAGCCGCTATTGTGTTGAATGAAAAAGGAGTAAATAGACAGGCGTTGTAGGCGTAGAGGGGACTTTACGATTTAATTATTCGCGAATGCGGAGGCATTTTGTAGCGGGCTAATGTCTCATTGTCTCATTAATATCTCGGGCGGGCCGGCCATGTTTGATTTGTTTATGACACGCTCGGTGAGAGCGTACGACTTGACGTTTGCAGCTCTAAGCACTGTCGGTTCTGTCGCGCGACATTTGTTGGTGGCTGTTTGCAACAGTTGCCAAGTTCCGCAGTGGAGATACTGTGAGCACCCGGACGTTGTTGCTCGTTGCTAAATTTATTTGCCTCAAACAACTTTGCCCTGTTGAATTCCGAATTAAATGTTTACTCCGTTTTCCTTCTGCGAGTTAGGAATTCGACAGGAAGGGCGATGAGAGGATTTATTGAAATGTTAAATCAACATATGAAATAAAAATATGAAATAAGAGTAAATGCTCATTTACAATTAACCTCTATCGTAATCAACTTTATAAAATTTATTTGAATTAGTGTTTTTTTTAATTATTATTATATAGCCAGTTTTGTGTAACATTAATTAGTTAGGTATGCAGGTACCTACGCAATTAGCTGTAGAAACTTGTGGACTATTAAGTGAGTAGGTATTACGTAAATCTTTACTGGTTTAAATTTCTTAATATACTTAAAAAAAAACTCGTAAATGTAGCACGGTCGGGTTTATCTCTTCCTCCCCATTTTATAACATGAATCCTTCATACTAGTCAATTGCGAACTGGCGGATTCCACACATCAGTTAACTGGATATGTGTTTTCATAATGTTTCCCTTATCAGCGATTGGTATCTAATTGTAACGATAGTTATTAGATATATATTGTAGCAATATACACACTATATGCACATGAGTTTAAAAAAACTGCCTAAACAGTGTATTTCTACGCTCTAGATCCGAAGACACGTCATTCTGACATGTAGTGCTATGCTGGAATCATCACTAGATTACATCTCTTAGAGCCAGCTCCATCGGTGTGATACCACGCTCTCACAGAATAGGTACCAGCGTAAAACAGTTAGCCTTGAACTTATCGTATTCTGGTGGCCCATTTCTTTCTCCCCCTATACCCCTTTATCCCACTCCTGATCCTTCTATCGTATTACTCCTTTTTTATGACGTAGGAGGTATATCTGTGGACACTATCCTCGGGCCTGCAGGAGGATACTTAGGGGAGTGTGGGACTTCTGAACGTCCGTATCGCTATATCACCTTCGAGGGGAGGCCACCGGGAAGTCAGCCGTCAGACTACCCGCTAAACCTTAGCTGCGTTCTTCTCTTACGAGCTTTTCGGCCTCTATCCCATTCTTCCTGTTTGATCCTTCCATCCCACCTTTCGTTTTTTATGACGCAGGAGGAATATCTTCGGATACTATTAAATTTGAAAAGGTGTATGGACCAAACTGACACCAGGTTCGGCTTCAGCGCTTCGAAATATTACATAATTTCTTTGAATTCTGTACTTTTGGACCAGACCTATCTGAGTAGATGGGTCTGTCCAAAACTACAGACCACATTTTTTTGTATTTGTAATCTATATTCAATTTTGCACACCAATAAAAAAACATTTATAGATTTTAATTAGAAAGACATTAGAATAAAATAAAGTCTGAGGGCCGGTTGCATAAGGTTGCTTAAATTTATTTAAGAAACACAACACATATTTAACACCCTTAAATACAATTAGCGTCTTGCACAACGAAAAATTTGCCGCTAAATATGTTTAAAGAACTGTCAATACGTTTTGAGTTAAACGTATTTAGGCAGTTTGATATGATTGATTAACTAATTTTATTTAAAGGCGATTGTTATGCATGCAGCCCTTAGCCTGTCACAAAATATCATTTTGATCCCTCGATATAGTATCTATATTTATTGTAGGTACAGAATTTATTTTCGGTTTCACGTTGCCATTCAGTTATATCTGTATAAGTCGTATATAACAAGGGGTTGTCTGGAAGAAATTGCTTTAAATAATACGACCGTCAATTATTATTAATATTAATTTTCATGTGTTTAATTTATAAGTTTAATTAACTTTTAATTGTTGATAATTTCCTGGAGAAAGTGTTATCTATCTACCTGTCAAATAAGAATGCTGAGTAATAAGCATATATTGTAATGGACTATAAATATGTTGACGACGCAACATTAAATTAACTAATTCACTAACAGCTACGTTAATCAAACTAAGTAGACGTTAGAGAAATCAATGATCACATCCAAAAAGAACACCATTTGAAACGAGATGATTAGCGCCATGTCACTTAACACAAAGTTAATCGCATTACACCGTTATCTCTGATCTCTTTGTCCATTTACCAAAAAGATTTCCCCTTTGTAAACTTCCTTACACGTTTACGACCTTATATCAACCATGTAAAGATCAAAATGGGGTGTTAATTCCTTAAAGTGATGCTGTCAATTCGCAAATATTAACAAAGGACGATCTTGACTCAACAATTTTTATATCAAATTGAACTTTAATGCTTTGCTATACAGATTATATTAGAATGTGGTAAATGTCATCGCCCCCTAGCCAATTATTGTAATTTAATCACACAGAGAGATTACTGTCCACCTTAATTGAAAGAGTGTAATGACATATACAGTTTATCGTAGGGTTACGTTTGTGTTGATAGCCTGATGATTTTGTTGATTATAAAGAGCTTTAATGACGTAGATATTGCACCTATATTTCGCGTGCACGTTTCTTTATTCAATATAATATTTTAACAATAATCGCCAAGGAACTCCACAGCAACACATCTAGCTAAAAAATTATTTTTATTCATATTTATCTATCTAGGATCTTTTTTAATTAAATTTTAGTTTTTTACTATTGTATATATATTTTTAAGTTAGGTTTATTTATAGGATATTGTAGTTTATATTTTGTAAATTAAAAATAAAAATTGATATATGTTATTCAATTCAATTCAATTTATTTAATGCCAAATGTGTTATATGCAAAATTGATCAATTTAATGTGGTACAGTTCTCCAATTTCCGCCTTTCGGCATGCATATATACAAGTATCCTGCTTTTTGTATGGTATATGTTTATCTAATTATTTAATTAACAATTTAATCATTTATATTACACAACCGAAAGTTTGACGGACATGCTCCGATAGTTTTACGGATCTAAAAATACTTGCATAATTTCCCCTCGTCATATTGTCAACATTGATAAAATTAATGATTCAAAGAAGATGTAGGTTTACTTATATAGTACTGCAATAAGATTTTACCGCGTAATTCCAAATGTTCGATGCGTTTGGTCGAATACTAAGATCGATAATTCAGTTGCCGAAATGCCAGCACCGTTCTTTCGGCAGGTGTGTCGGCACACTAAGAGCTGAGCTTCTGTCATCGTCACTTGCTGCAATATTCTTCTGACTAAAACTGGGAATAACGAGTAGAAGAAAAGTTCAAAGATTAAATACGAAAAAGCAATAACTAAAGCGCACAAAAACGAAATAAAAAGAATTCTATTAAAGCAATTTCTTTCTTAATTAACATTGTAACGGGGCTTTTGTGGAAATATAAATTGTATGTATGAACCTTAGAATCCTCTGCAGCAATAAAATGTAGATACTTTAAGGCGTTGTTCAGCTTCTTTAGAGGCCCTCGAAGGATAATGGGGACAGATGTACGGAGTTTGTGGGATAGTCTTTAGATGATTTGATTCTTATATAACTTTTAACAGAAATTGTATGTTATGGTATGCGTCTTATGGTACCGACACTTCCATCGGGAACAATATTATTGTTAATGACCGTTTAACGCATGTAGTGATGGGTTTACTGCGTTATTTGTGACGCGACATTGTTATTACGAGCAATTGTTAATGATGTTAAAGATTGAACAGGTAATGTATGTATATAGAACTTATAGTAAATGCAGCACTTGCAAATGGCAGTTTCGAGAAAAACCTGGTAAACATATTTTTAGATATATAAACAAAATGTCTAACAACTTGTCTTTTTTCTGTGAAGGAACGGAGAAGTAATACAATTTCCTATAGCCGGGCGGCTACCCTAAGAGGCTACAAAACAACCCTGTCATGTGGTAGGGTATTTATCCGTCTGGATGACTACCACCTCTGGTCTAGAGTATGCCGCTACAACAACTTGAGTTGTGTTCCAGTAGTATTAGTAGCCAAGTTCCGGACTTCCTTAAGAGAGCAGCAGCGCATTTGTAATAGCACTTTTGCGGTTGCAAATGTCTATAGGCGATGGTAACCGCTTTCCTTTAGGTGGGCCGTCGGCCTGTCTGCTGAACTCATGCAATAAAAAATGTCTATGTCCAAAAAAATCAAGCTTTATTTAGATTTAGCACCTTGGGATATCATTTCTACAAAAAAATTAAAGACTCAAATATGTCGATTACGCAAGTGCAATTAGTAAGTAGGGAAGAATCCTACCGTCATAATATCACCTACATGTGAATTTTTCAAGTGATCCTTCAGGTCCAAAATAGTAAACTATATGAAATATTGAAAAACACTCAAACGAATCTCGGGGCCGACTTTGACGAGAAGAAAAGTAGTATTATTAGATTTTTGAAAATTCATTTATCCTTGTCAGGAAAATACCTCATACAATGATTTTGAAAAAAAGAACTTCAATTGAATAAGTATAGTGTCGCTTGTAAGGACCAGTTTTTGGGTAGGTATGTGAAACGGCAACCTAAGAGAAAGTAAACCAACAAAATAGAAGTCAATAACGTGTGTTCTTTATTGTTTTAAGATTATAAGGTAATAAATAGAGACGGCCTTATTGTTTAAAGCAATCTCTTCCAGGCAACCTCTTCGATGAACGACATCTTATTAAAATAATTCGTTGTGTAGTTTAATAACAAACACACTAATGGTAATAATATAATATTTGATTACGATAATAATATAAAAGATGATAATGATAATAATATATCATATGATAACGATAATAATATGATATATACTTTATCGTACGGCAACCAAAATCAGTCTTCGATTTTCAAAAAGTTGGCCGCCCCACACTTCTTGGGGGCTTAACCGAAATTTATACCGAAATAATACGAGAAAGGGCAATATTTTTAAATAACGACTTTCATATTCCTGGGACAATTCAACGGAGATGAGAGATCTTTTTTTATTAAAAGTGGGGACTGTAATAGAGGGGGGCGGCCACGGTTACGACGCGAAATGAGTCTGAATTTCCACTTGCGCTTTTGCACACAGGTCGGCCCCTCTCTAATTTAGGTGTCTTTGCTAAATGAGATTTCAAATTTCTTTTGTTTTAAATGGTATTTGAATATTATTACATAAAGTTTTTTTATAAGACTTGCGGTCTTGATATGAGTTAATGATTTGAATTTATTTTTCAATCGATGTGTGCTCAATCTAATTGCAAAGAAACTAATGTTATTTTAACTGATTTATTAAAGATTTTTTGCGACATTACGATACACACTATACAAATCGATTTCTTTACTTTGTAATAAGGGCGAAAAAATTAGCGTTACATATTTAGAGACAAATGAACGTTCGGCCATGTTAATTTCGTAAGGGTGTCGTGTATAGTCAAAATGTTTACGGAACCCTAGAAACGCGATTTAGGTTTACGTAACTATATATCATTAAACTTTAACCAATATAAGATGGTTTAATTCCGTCTTTCAATTTGCTTGAAAGCCTCAAAACTGAAAGGACGCGCACGACCCTATTTAATGGCATTGAATGATTCAAGTTTGTATTTGAATCATACAAATCGTCAGACATGAACAATCTAATATCAACTTGGACATAAAATTGACTTATTTAATGATACTTAGGGCCGCTTGCATAACGATCGCCTTTAAACAAAATTAGTTAATCATATTAAACTGCCTAAATACGTTTTACACAAAACGTATTGACAGTTCTTTAAACATATTTAGCGGCAAATTTTGCGTTGTGCAAGACGCAAATTGTATTTATGGGTGATAAATACGTTTTGTGTTTCTTAAATAAATTTAAACAACCTTATGCAAGCGGCCCTTAATATCGTAGTTTCATTTTAGTTTTGCGCCCTTCAACCAAATTATTTTAATGAATGAATCTTATTTGTAGAAATACATGTAATAGTTGTACAAAAGATGGTAAACTAAGTCGATTGGTCTCACTGTATTTGACCTAAGCGTATGGTCGTGCAAATATTTGGGTACATATCAATTAAAAATTATAACATTTCTAAATTTATAAACATTATATATTAAATATAGAGATTAAAGAATGTTAAAAATAGGATAAATCAGATGTTAGAGCTAAAAATATAAATTAAATATAATCATTTATCTAATAAAATCCCTAATGTCATAAAAACACTTTTCCATCAGCCATAATTAAAATTTTCTTTTTGCCAATTCTCTTATTGATATGGGTATCGAATTAAAGACTTTTATGATCATCACTTGGCAGTTTTTTGTAGATACTTTGTAGATATGTCTAATACTAGCATTAGAAACAATTTCATTAAATCAAAGCGCTTTATAGGGTGTACTCATTCCTACCCGTTCTTTAAAAAAGATTTATTAGTTTGACAATATACACATTATAAAATCTCAGAATCGTCTGAGCTAATAATACAAATCGTAAACAAGGAAACTCTAAGAAGATTCTCTTCTTTTTTCTCAAGACATAAGTTGTGTTAAGCATATTAACGACTACCCCATTCGTTTTGTTGCGGCAGAGATAAAAATAAACTGGCCTGCTTGTTAAAGGTACCGTGTTTAAAGCCAAGAAGCAAACAATCCTAAAACAACCAAACAAGCGACCACTTACATCACTTAACGAAGCCAATTTAAGAAGACACCCTGTTTCGACATCTCTACGGGATATTAGGAAGGATTCTGTCAAATCAGACAGATCTTTTAAACTGAACGCTTTAAAACTGAACCGATAATGCAGGAACAAAACGTATTAGAATATTTTGAATAATATATAATATACAGTTTTATTTAAAAACGATACTATCATACAACTATAGATTCTGTTTCAAAATATAGTTTTTAGAAATTGGAACTGCTGTTAGTGTGGGATTTGTTTAACGAAACATAGAACTTTGTGAACTGTTTTATTTGAACTCAGAACGAAGAATACATGATTCGCAGCGGGTTTTGTAGTATCTATGTGGCGTTGACAGTCCAATAAATATTATATTGTTTACTAAAACACTTTTGATTTTTACAACGTACGCCTTAAGTTATGTCAAAACATTAATAATAATTGTATACTAAACCTTAATACTTAATATCTAATAAATTGTGTTGAAATATATAGTTTTTCGAAATTGAGACTACTGTTAGTACAGGATTTATTTAACGAAACACGTAGAATTTTGAGAACTATTTTATTTGAATTCAGAACGAAAAGAATACGTGACTCGCAGCGGTTTTGCAGTATTTATAAAGCGTTGACAGACCAATAAATAGTATATTGTTTACTGAAACACTTTTGATGCTTACAACGTATGTTGTTACATGTCTTAATGTGTTAATGATAATTTTATGTAATACTTAATTTCTAATCGTTTCGTCAATAACCCCATAGATTACTGAAAAGAACATAAACTTAGTTCCAATATTTGCTGTTAGGCGGCACCGCCAGACTAACTCAGCAGATCGTTGCAAAAGTACTTTCATTATTACAGTAAGTTCGGGTGGAATTGCAAGTTAAATTTGACCGATTTCCCGGTTTCCGATTGAGCTGAAATTTTACACGCGTTTATCAGGCGTGACAATGCAATAATACCACCATGTACCATGGTACCATGGAGCTGATCTGATGATGGAGTCGGAAGGTGGCCATAGGAACTCCTGTACTAAACAAGATAGACCCGTCATGTTTGGGCTCTTTTTACTTGTCTTCACTCTGCTGTTACATGATATCCAGGATCTCAAAAGCTTGTAATGACGTAAAGAAAATATGCAAGTAAAGTAATGACGAAAATATAATAAGGCAAGTAAAGTAATGACGTAAAGATTGTAAGACAAGTAAAGTAATGACGATAAGTATCGACACTTGCATATGGAAAATTCCATTCCACCAAGTTCTTACAGACAAGCGAGTCCAAAAAAGTGGGACATTAAAAAGCAGATATCATCATGGCATTCAATGACAGTAGTGATTTAAAAAGTGCCCAATTTTTTTTCGTCCCATACAGTCAGACTTGTACAAACATTCATATAATTACCAAACAGTATGGAACAGCACTCGAATTATCCACAAAGGTGGACCACACACGTAGACACCTTAAAAGGAATACGCAGTAAAAGGTGCTAACGCGAAAACTTAACACTCGCCCCCATTTTTGAAAAACAAACACTTTGAGTAGCGCTTAAACGCCATAATCTCTTATGCCGATGGCGCCCCTCGTTCATAACAAAAAAAAGTGGTACACATCCCAATTTTACACTCTTGTTACTGTTTTGGTTAAAGTGTTTAGTTTCGTATATTAAAATTTATTGATTGGTTTTCTTATTGCAAAGTTGGTAAACAGGCCGACGGCCCAGCTCATAGAAAGTGGTTACCAAAGGCGAAATCAACGCATCTCCTGCCTTTCACATGGTATAGAGAGGACAGGATGTGGGGGACGGAATAGGGAAGATTGAATAGAGTAAGTGGGTTATTGTTACTCTCACTTGTCGCGCACGAAACACGATTACATCAATGCTTACCGTTTCACGCCGACATTCTGTGAGAACGTGGTAGTACCACACTGATCCAGCCAGCCCTAAGATTTGCAATCAAAGTACTTAATGATAAATACCCGTAACACCATCTAACGAAGATGGAAATAACCATGAGGGCAACACATTGAAATTGCGTTGTCATTATCGTTATCATGAAGATGTATTTGTGAGTGACTTGAACGATTGATCGAAGTGCCATCTTTTTTGCTTTCCTTTGAAAACAGTACTTTTTCTGGATTAGAGGTATAAAAATCGCGTAGGTCGTGACCATAAAATTCAAAGTATACTTAAATAAGTAGAATAGAATATACTTTATTGCATAATATTAAGATACAATTTAAGAAGTTTAAGTACAGCAGACAATATAGGCGGTCTTATCACTAAAAGAAATTTCTTCCTTAGGATGGATTGGAGAAAATTGGGTAAAATGTGGGTTGTGCAATATAAATAGAATGAAAAAGTATATATATATATATATATATATATATATATATATATATATAAGATTTTCAGATGGTAAGTATAAATAGACATGGAAATAAGCCAAAAATATACATATATTGATTTACATAAATAAATAATAATCATAGTAATAATGTATAGAATTAAGTAAGTAAATATGGGGAAGATGAAGGTGTTATTATAGACTTTAGAGCCCGAAGTAATGATCCTTCACGAGTCCGTCGAACGCCTGAAGTATTGTTACTAGTGGCGCTAGCCGATTCCGATACAATATTTTCACTGATTCAAATTCTCTGTGTGAAACAATTGTAATCTTTGCTACCCATCCAACGTAGTAGTACCTACATAGAAGGACAGACAGACGGACAGACATGCCGACTTTATAAAGGTATTCGCCATAACAATTATGGTATCTTAAAAACCCTTTTCAAGAAATCAGTTCACACTCAAACACGGGAACATAAAAGACCCAAAGCAGATGTTCCAAAAGTGATTTTAATACGATTTAATACCATAAATAATTTGATTAGTCGCGTATTTATCAACATAAAACCATCACACGGAAAAACGTCATCCATTCAACGACATCCCACCCGTTGCTCCCATACATTTTGTATGGACTTTGTATGAGACTGAATGAATGATTGCTAAGGACAACCGTTTAGAAGCCACTAATGTTATCTTGATATCTTCACGGAAAGAAGACGTCATACAATTCCCATACAACTTTATTTTTGCATTTTGCAAACTTAATATCACTTAAAATAAACCTTATTAATAAAGCATTTAAGAATATGTACATTGATTATACGTTTAGAATAGAAACGTCGCCTAGAAGTTTATTGTTGTTTATTACACTTTTTTCGCGACTTTATAGAAATAGATTTCTAAAGGCATAATAAAATTCTTTGTTATTATTACAACAAAAAACAACATCTTGTGCTCTAGAGCACGCGTTGAACATTTAACCAAATAAAAGTTGTTTCAAAACGTCAAGATACTTATGGACGCTTGTAGAGTAAGTAGTTTTTTAAGGAAATATCCGTGATTCTATTTTTTTTTAATAGCTGGAGTACAGCAAACAGGCACACCGGGTGGAAAGCGGTTACCGTCGCCTATGGACGTTTGCAACACCAGAGATGCCACCAACGCGCTGCCTTTTTGAAAAACTCCTTATCGTAGCGCTGTGGGAAAACTCATTTCAAATCCCCTCGGTACGCAAAAGAAACGTTTTACAGAACCGTTGCGTACATGATAAAGCGGCTGAAGGAAGGGGGGGTGAACTCCCAACCGATGGCGAGCGGTGTGATGGTAGAAAGAGGACCATTAGGCACCATTCTAAATAGTCTAGTCTGTCTATGTCTGTTCATGTAACGTTACAGACGCCGCGCATAGCGTATGTCCGCCGCGTCAGGCGTTTTAAATAAAAGCTTGTAAAAACATTTCGAGTGTATTTAGTCGAACATTCAGCGCCGTAATTTTGGCAGGTGTAATAGTATCTTCTTATGTTTTCACGACTTTTATACATAATAAAACTACGTTTTAACGGTTTTAAGCGCGATAATTTATTTGATATTTACTATTTCTACATTTTGGCCACTTTTCAGTGGCGGTGATCACGGAAGACAAAGATGTCAAGTGTCAATGAGTATTGTTAAAGTTTTATTTAGCCTACCGCCAACTTGTTCATTTTAATTATTTAGTTTTAATTCTGTTTATGGTTATTATTTACTCTATGGGAGCCTAATCTAATTTACCACCGCTTTGCAACATGTTGTGGCTAGAAGAGCTTGCGCCGCGTCTCCTCTTCAAACCACAACATGTTGCGAAGCGGTGGTAAGTTAGATTAAGCTCCCATAAATGAAATTAAAATTAAATAATTAATATGAACAAGTTGGCGGTAGGTTAAATAAAACTTTAACAATACTCATTGACACTTGACATCTGTCTTCCATGATCACGGCCACTGAATAGTGGCCGAAACGTCGGAATAATAAAAATTAAATAAATGACCGCACTTAAACCGTTAAAATCTAGTTTTATTAGGTATAATATCGCCTTGAGAAATACCAGTCTAGTGCATTTTTTATAATAATAAAAGAAATGTCTACACTGAAAGATCATATCTCTTCACTTGTTTAGTAATTTGTTTAATGCTTTCTTTTTCTTAATCTATTACCTTATAATGTATCACTAAAATAATGTCCTAGTTTTAATTATTTATTGAATCACTATAACTGACATTATTCACATAATTTTGTTTGCGAAAATATAATTTTAACATGGATGTGTCAGCACGCTTGGATCTCAATCTAGATGTAATAATTCACAAACTATATTATATAAATGAATTACTGATTGTTATCTGTTGTGTTGTCCAAATAAATAAATAAGTAATCGTCGGTCGCATACGGCGTCACGCCGTACGTAGGCTACGGCTAACAGCCCACCGAATTAAATCAAAAAGTCAACATATTTCTGAATCGGGTAAAACTTCCCCGTGCTATATTGGTGAACAACAGTACGTTTGAACGAACATTAACTCCGCCGCACCTACCGGGTAAACGGTCCCGTTTTCACCTCATTAAGTCCAAGTTAAGGACCCTATTATATACTTTATGTATTCCTAAATTACCCATCACTTAATAGGGTAAGCGGGAATGGGGTGGCCTCCCTAAAACCAGGTTAACTTGAGCCTCTCTTCCCCGCGCTTGCCTACTAATTGCACCGCAATGGAGGGAAATTGGTATCGGTTATATGGGTCAAAGTAAAACGGACCGGTCCTGAAGTGGGGTGTTTTAAAGTGTACGTATGATTACTGGCCTGTTCAAATTTAATGCCGGTTTCTCATTTAGCTGTTTATGTTGTACAAGTTTGGAGATTGGGTGATACATTATCGTTGAAAAGCTTTCGAGTTATTTATTGGTGTTTTGTGTTGATTATAAGTTTGAAACTATTTTTGAACACCGAGAATATTGTTACGAGTCGCAGGACTCGAATTAAAATGACGTTAGAATTATTATAGAATTTATTAGAACTGTACAAACACATATAACACAGGTACAAATATAACTGTACACAACTAGTCCATAATGCACGATTCAATCACACGCGCAAAGTCCGTCACTAACGTGTTGCTTTGCTTGTCGCTATCGCTAGACGGCCTCTTCATTGGGACATTGCTTTATACTGTACATATACAATATGCCTTCTCGATCGCGTCGACTGAATTTCTTAGAATCACACCTGGCTAATGACTACCATAAAGGATTACAATACACAATGGGCTGTTTTTCTAATCAACAAACTTTAAACACAAAGTAAACAAAAGAAGTCCAAATGCCGAAAAGGTAATAAAATGCAGGTGTGAATTTGTCTTTTGTCGGCATTCAGGTTGTAACAATATTATTCGCCTAGAAAACTACCACAACTCTCATGATCAAGTAGCAGTAGCGCAATTAGCCACAATGGCAAGCAAAGGATTTGATCCGTACAGGGTTTTCTGATGTGTGTATAAGTCTTCGTATAGCTCAACCGAATTATAGGTCTTGAACTGATGCCAATCAAAGGAGTCCTTGTGGCAATTCGGAAGGCAACATTTGACTCACTCACATTTTTCACAAAAACATAGTCACTACTCAAAAACTATCAATAATACAACTATGGTGTATTTCAAGATAAGCTTTTCTATAGAGATAAATAAAATTGAAGTGTCTGTTTGTAATGTCAAAATAACTGCTTTTTATTCAACACATATGAAAGTATATACGGTACTTACATCAAAAAATATTTTTTTTTAATGTTACCTGTCTGTTTATTACGGCTAATCTTTGAAACGGCTGGATCGATTTTGGCGGGACTTTCTCTGGCAGATAGCAGATGTTATAAGAAGCAACTTGGGCTACCTTTAAAAATTGAGTTCTCCGTTCCGCGAATAAAAAATCAACGTGGACGAAGTTGCGATCACAGCTATAGTAGAATTATTTTCTCCGTGCAGTTTGGGTCATAAATCAAAGCTCGGCCTCAGCCCGACTAAGGCGATGAGCATGTTGCGCCTGCGCAACGCCATTGTCGATAAAAACTCATTCTTATCAAAGAAAGATTATCATTCTTATAAAAATCATTATTATCTTTTTTGATGTTAATTTTAAACTTAGATATAAGTATTTATATTTATTTTTAATATAACTTGTTACATCCTAAACTTTTGTACTTACAGTTTTTTAATACATAGATACCTAATTAATAATTTATTTTAAATCATTATTATTCTTATTTTAATAAATACGTTGTTTTATCTTGTTTTTCTTTCATTTATATCACTAACCCACAAAATGACAAAACTAAATACACTATCGATAACGCTTATCGACAACAATAATGCGTATCACTATGCCTGCCCATAAGGCCCGTTAGTGGAAGAGAGAGCGAAATACTCGCTCCACCGCTCCGATTATTTATCACCCAAACTGCACGGAGAAAATAATATTCTACTATAGTTAGAAAATAAAACTGCACAGACCCTGTAGACAAGTGGCATTAGCGTAGTAGGTAAGTAGTAAGTACGGCCTTGACATAATACTTAGCGTAACGTTATGTCATTCCCAATCATTTTAATTCTATTCAGGTTCGATTCCTGGCATGGTAAATTTCGGGTAACGAAATTTTTGTTATTTACAATGGTCTGGGTGTCTACGATCGGTCCCGGAGTGGTCTGTTGTATTTATTACCCATAAAACAAGCGTATCTTGCTTAGCTTGCGAATACACAATGTGTGTGTGTTGTCTGTCGATCATTATTATTATTTGTCTAGCGCTAATGCCACTTCTCTACAGGACATGTACAACGTCCTTTTTCAGTTCCCGCCAAAAACATGCGTATAATCAATATCGTACGTCAAATATTTCAAATTAATACGTGAATGAATTCTAAAATCTGTTCATTGAACTGAGCGAACTAATTCAAAAATGATAAATATAAGCGACCACATTCTCATCTATGAAATGAGATGGCGAAATTTTAAAAAGGGAATAAATAGGGTGTCCCCTTTTACGGATTGATATTAGGAACCCCAGATGTCCAAACAATCGGTTGACTCTGCCCGTGTGCTGGCCATTGTGTGAGATGACAAACGCCGCTCCATTGTCATACACACCCATTATTAAGAGCTACTTAATATACTACCGAATAGGGTGGCCATGACTGTCACGAATGTTACGGGAATAAACGAAATATCAAATTTTATTATTTATTTAGGTTTATGGCTTGGCAGCTAGGCCTTTAAGCCAAATCTTAGTTTACAACATAGTTTCTTCATTTGATTAACTCTATGTGTACGACAGCTGAACTGTAGGTTATCAGCTTATGCTATTCAACGGAGTTCTTGTGACAACTCAGAAGGCCACATTTGACTATACAGTTCACATTTCTCACGAAAAACATAATTACTACTCAAAAACTATCAATATTCTACAACTATTCTTCATTTTAGAGTAATTTTACACATTTTTAGAAAATAAACTGCATAGCACAACATCTCCTTTCAGTTCCAGCCAAAAACTCCCAAATATCAACTTTTTTTAATGTAGAAAAAGATTATAAATCAATTCTTTTGCTTATTTTTCAGTATAACGTATCCGTATAATATGGGTTGCCATTTCATCGTGATATTAATGTAAGATATTAGAAAGCTCCAATAAGTGATAGATTCGCTTCGCTTTAGATGTTTTACAATTTTTCCATACTTGCATCAGGTAATTTGTTTATTACAGTAACATGACCGATTTTCCCATTGTTACATTCATGTCGATTTGATATTGTGATGACAAGTCAAGCTATGTTCATTTTCGGTCTTTTAGTACCCATATACGCAATAACATGGAAATCGGTTCACGAGATAACGAGTACGAGGATAAAAATAATGATCCAATCAATTCATTTGCTCATTTATTAATGGTCACACTACTCCCTAAAAACGACAGCACTGCTTTCCGAATGTGCGCGCCATTCACAACCGTTTAAATGACCGGCTGATAGCCGTTTAAAAACGAATTTGCTCACTTCTGGTACATTAAACAATCATTCATGGATGCTCTATGTGGAATTCTGCGTTGAAGGGAACTTAATGTACTTTTTGAAAATGGAATAGAATGTGTCCGATTCGAATTTCGAACCAGATATCATGATGATTATCAGATCATGAATTTTATTCGAATCGATTATAAAGTTCCTGCTTGTGACCTACTATAGCGTTTTTTTTGTTGTAAATACTCTTATGGCTTGGTGACTAGGCCTTTAAGTCAAAGATGTAGCGATGGGTTTAATGCGTCATTAGTGATGAGACATTCTCATTATCATCGTATGCATATACACTAATGTAATTCATCATTAACGGCGTTTATTTTTAACGCTATAAACAAGATGCATTTGATGACATTCACTAACACTAATAATCCTAGATGCAGCAGGGCTATCACCCAGAAGTTTTTGGTACGAACTTGAAGAGTGATGATGTTTTCCTGTAACAACAACAACAACATGTTCATAAAAAAATGGCCAAATCGGAATATGTACATTGAAGTGTTCACTAAACGTGGCGACGCTGTTTTTGGCATTTGGATACGAAATTTTTATATGGAGTCTTCAAAACGAATCACAGATATTGTTCAAATCGAATTTTCTTGAGTGTTTTTCCTATAAGTTTTTCGCAATTTTCTTCTCTAAAGCTTAAAAATTAGAGGGAGGAGACCTCTCCCTCCCCTTAATTTTTAAACTATCGTCAAATTTTCGACTTTGGAAGCGAATAACTCGCCATATAATAATTGCTTTCAAAATAAGGAACATCAATATAATTTTGCAAGAGATCAGAACTAAAGATGAATATTCTGATTGTTGAAGGCTTACTAACACTGTTTTACACTAATATGTATACAAAAAACCTCGAAATACAAGTATAATCTCCCCAAATATTTTTTTCGTAATTTTCTAATCTTTACCAGAGTTTGCTCATCAGCTTCATTTTACTAACATAAAAACTTAATACGGTTTTGTACATATAATATAACAACATAAAATAATAACAATGGAACTAGGTCTTTATAATCTAGACAACTAATCAGCTAAACATAGAGGTGAGTCGAAGCCAACCTGATTTAAAGTAATATAATGAATAACACTCCCGGGAAAATTCCCGCGGGATCCACGAAATATAAAGCTATGCATTACTTAAAAAAGGACTAAGTCTAAGTCCAATTTAAGTTAACTAGTTTAAGTCTAAGAGTTTCCGGTCGATTAGCGAAAACCGCATCGAAATCAGCCCAGTAGTTTTTACGTGAATCCCGAACAAACAGACAAGAAATCTAAAAATAAATGCATCGTGTTCTCACTCGTTTATATAGTCTAGTCTCTAGTATAGTCCAGTTGTTTTTTTTTTAATAGCTTCGTGGCAAGTGGCAAACGTCTATAGCTGACGGTAATCGCTTTCCAGTAGATGGGCCGATGCTTGTTTGCCAGCTTTGCAATTAAAAAAATATCGGGGAAAGAACAATGCACAATTTTAGTACAAATAAGATCATTTTATCTGCCTATTTGTTTGGTTCGTGGCAGGTACTAGATGTGAACCGCTTGTTTGTGAGATACAATTCGTCGTGTTTTACCGGGTCTAGCTAGTTTAATCTAAATATTCAATTTTGTTCTCGTTAACAACTTTAATTAAAACATTATATTGATAACATCACTTTAATATTAATAATAGCTTTGTAATAAATTCCATTCCGATTTTAATTAATAATTGAAACAGTCATTATTAATATTCATCATTATAACGACAATTATTCTATTTTTTTGTAATATAATTAGAATTTATTTCAACCAATTATTTTTATCTTAACATAATAATAATTCGCCATGATTCAGTACAGGATATTCTGATCAAAAATTAATTAGTACTGTTATTGCCTTGTTAAAGCACAGTTAACGCTTTGATATTTAGATGAGTAGTCTACATGCACTGTTTTAATCATTCCTTATTCGTAGCCATTTGGAAAATACCAGAACCTTTGCTCTACTTCTTTTTTTTTCTCTACTACTTTTTTTTTCCCTTCAAGTGTATCGTAATAATACTTCTTATTTCAACCCATTGGTTCGAATGTGTCGCCTTTATAATGAACTCACCAAAATAAATGCGTTAATTGATATTTTTAATTCTAGTCAATTTAAGTTTATGAATAATTGTAAAAAAATTCTCTCACACAATCTGTATTAATATCTATTGTCGATTTTTCACTCTTTTTTTTATTATTTGTAAAATTAATATGAACAACTTTTTTTAGTATATCTACTTTGTCGTTCGTTTAATTAGCGCATAGTTTGGATTATAATCTGGCCCTGTATATTACATTGTTATTATTTATTTTTAATGATTGTAATCTGTTTTGTGCTTAAATAAATAAATAAATAAATCTACTACTATGCTCCGTGCAGGAAGAGAGGAAGAATAAAATTTCTGCGGCCGGGTGCCGCCTGTCGTAAGAGGCGACAAAGCAACCCACAGCCAGGTCGTAGGTTATTTGCCCGTCTGGATGGCTACCACCCCTGGTCTAGAGTACGCCCCAATAACCACAGCCCTAGGTTGAGTTAAGGCGTAAGTGGCCAGGTTCAAGTCTAGCTTTAGAGAGTGGCAGCACATTGGTAGCGCCTTCTGTTTTACAAATGTCCATAGGCGACGGTAATCGCTTTCCATCACATGGAACGTCTGCCTGTCTGCTGAACTCATGTAATACAAATAATAACCATATATTTTAATATAAAAGCTTGTCTCATATAATGTTAACATTTTTTTTTTGTATATATGTATATATACGTATATGTATTAGTGTAAGTATGTATATTTAAATTGTACAGTCCTATCTTTTTTATGCTCCACCTACATCACCAGATTAGTTAAGAATTTGTTTTAAGTCAGGTTGACTGGTAGAGATCGCTTTTAGCGATAAGGCCGCCTGTTGTTTTGCCAAGAAGTATTGTAATTATGCATTTTGTTTCTGTATTTTTTTAGTTTGGTGAGCAATAAAGTGTTATCAATCTATCTATCTATAATCATATATCTACTACTAATGTCAATTTAGATTTCCATCATAATAATAAGACAATTGTGAATCCTTTTATAAAAGGCAAATAATGAAATTACTTTTTTTAAATATATAACGTTTTCTAAAACATACATATAAATTGTGGTTCTAAAATTTTAAACAGTATAACAAGAAGTAGACCCAAATAATGCAATAACTTTTTTAAATAAGAAGGTGTTTGAAATTGTTGAATACTCTAAAAGTAACAGCTATAATGGCGTCAGTACATTCAATCGTGGATGATTCGTTTAAACGCATTATGTCTGGGCTATTATAGGCCACTTTAGCACCCTCATACAATTCGAGTAACAAAATAGGGGCCCGCACTCCAATACACTGATTGAATGTTTATTTAGTTTAGTCGAGTGAAGTTTAGAGAGGGGACTTGCGACAATTCTACATTTGAAAATCGATTGATCTTGTCAATTTTTTTTCACAATATGTCACGGAGATATACAATATGTTATCTAGAGAAGATGCATTCGAAATATAAATTATCCATAAAACTTTTGTTATCTATGGCAACGAAAAAAGATTGTTTCGTGAAAATAATGGAATTTATGAACACTATCATTTGGTTACACTAAATATATATATCAGAATGGGTTCATTTTCCCTTCTCACGGGCCTCTTCTAATTGTATACTTACGTATTAAAGAAAACTGTATTTTCTTAAGTTTTCACGACTAGCATTCACGTAATTTAAACTACGTTTTAACGGGTTTAAGATTTGATGTTTATTTATTAGTCCAATTTTTAGTAGCCGTGATCACGGAGGACAAAGATGACTCGAAAATAAAATACCGTGTTTTAAAACTGTTAAAACGTATTTTGAATTACTTAAAAATATTGTCATATTTATATATTTTTAAATCTTCAGATATGTGAATAAATTTTTTTCTTAATTGTTTACTATAGAGACAGACACTTTATTGTTTACCAAAACAAAAATTACAAAAATGCACAACAAGACAATAGTTATTTGGTAAAACAAATCGCTAGAAGCGATCTCTTCCAGGCAACCTGACTCATAGGAAATTCCTAAATTATCTGTAATTATTATGAAACAAAGAAACACTTGTATTGTACTATATACTCACATTCCCGGTGACGCTAATCATATTACGTGGCACATTTCCCTTCAGATGTCGCCTAAGCAGTCATACATCTCTGCAGTTACCCCGATTTCTCAATAGTTATTATTAGAACCGTTTAAACGCGATCAGTCACAACCGATTTAGTTCACTAAGCATATGTAAATATGTGTCAGCTGACATATTTAATAACAGCGTGCAATGGAGGGTCGCGGATTCGACTCCCGGCGAGAGAAGTTTGCTATTAAATATGATATTTTTCCATATCATTTTGCAGGAGCGTGGTTGAGGGGATTTGAATGGTGTTATGCAATAGGTTAATGGTTATAATCACCATGTGGAAATTGTATCATTATTATTCCTGTAGTTTAATAAGGTAGGATTAATTCCTGGTCGGGCATTGCATCGTTTAGGCAGTTTTTCTGACCCAAGGTGCGTTTTATTACATTTAATTCGTGGTGGCGGTGAAGGAGTAATCCTTAAAAAACTGGCATATCAATACGTATGTGCAACCCGCCAAACTAGCATATCATAACTTGGCAACTTGGAGCTTTCTTGACAGTTTTTTATTTTTTTATTGCAGGAGTTCAGCAGACAGGCAGATGGCCCACTTTATGGAAAGCGGTTACCATCGCCTATGAACATTTGCAACGCCAAAGGTGCTACAAATGCGCTGCTGCACTCTTAAGGGAGACTGGAGCCTGGTCACTAATGCCGAAACACAACTCAAGGTTGCTATGGCGACATACTTTAGACCAGGGGTGGTAGCCATCCAGTCGGGCAAATGCCCTACCACCTAGCTGTGGGTTGTTTTGTCGCCTCTTACGACAGGCCGCTCGGCCGCAGGAAATTGTATTCTTTCTCCGTTCCTGCACGGATAACAAAGACAGTATCCTAAGGCCTATATTATAGTTGTAATTATATGCGCTGTTGGTCAAAAGACTAACAGGCGTTAGATAACACACAATATAAGTTTAAATAAACATATAATACATATCTATAAAATGAAAATATTTATTATATGGAGATGTGTCATATTGGTGAGTTTAATTTTTTAGTAATAAAATGGGATCACGCATCCAAAGACTTATGTTAGAACTAGCTGCGCCACGCGGTTCCACCCGCGTAGTGATGGAAAATTGTGATAATGATGATCATTCATACTATATCTTTATAAATAAATAAAATATATGCTATTCTATATGTTATTCTGATGTGTAAGCTATATTATTGTAAAGTTTCATCAAAATCCATTCGGTAGGTTTGGCGTGAAAGAGTAACAAACATACATTCTTACAAACTTTCTAGTTTATAATACTTATTAGTAGGATCTTAACTCGCGTATTTTACCAGCGCTTAGGCCAAATGGCGTAAGGTATTATGTACCATATTTGTAACTCCAAAATGATGGTTGAGTTAACATGTTATAATGCATCATTACATCAGTGAACAGTGGCCTTAAAATTACTAATTTTGGATAAATATTATATATGATATTGGCATTAAACATGTGCTATAATTTAAAAGTACTCTATTGTACACAAACATAAAAATAGTAACACATTTTCTTGTCTTAACATTAGAAGATAGTAATACAATGGTCGGCCTTATTGTATTCAAAATATTTTTTGGTTGTAATTAAGTTAATTTTTTTTTCAAATAAAGTACATATATTTCGTTCTTTCTTCTAGTCTAGATAGACTGATAGAGGCAAGACATGGCGTAAAATTCCATGTTATTTTGACATTTGTTATATTCGTAACATTCATGTGCGAAAGGGAACTATTTTGACCCCTTCCTTTGTAAGGTAGTAAGGATAAGTGGATGCATTTTAAAATATTTGAAGCTAGACCATGTTGCATACACCCATCATCCAAATCCAGCTAACTCCCCGAGCTTAACTCGATTTAACAGATCCGACCGATCCAATAACCGTGGGGTCCGGACCCCACACCACAGTTTGAATCCATTAATGCATTTGTCATAAGCTCGTTACATTATTACTATATATATTGTGTTTCGTTTTCATTACGTACAATTGATTCCGGACTGAATACCTTGGTTTATTGTTGCAGACGTTATGGTCAGGTTATATCCTATCCTATTGGTTATTATTTCTCCGTTTCTCGCAGCCTCGCTCCGCTTCAATGGACAGGCAGCCTAAGCTTGTCCTTACCTTTCTGTTCTGCACTTTAACCTAAATTTATTCAATTTTCTTGATACATCTAATATCAGCGTTAGTAGATGATGTTTACCTAAACT
Organism: Dendrolimus pini; assembly: GCA_949752895.1. Taxonomy (NCBI): domain Eukaryota; kingdom Metazoa; phylum Arthropoda; class Insecta; order Lepidoptera; family Lasiocampidae; genus Dendrolimus; species Dendrolimus pini. Next base: position 6,868,646 of record OX457147.1, on the reverse strand, counting down.
TTTATAATTCAAGTTTCCTTATCTGGTTCTTTTTCTTATAATTCAAAAAACTACTTTAGCCACTTTGACCGGTGTCAAAATAGTTTTTGAGTTATAAAAAAAGAACCTACCTACCTACGTATGTCGTTTATGTGTAGGTCTTATAGCCGGTTCCATAAGGTTGCTTAAATTTATTTAAGAAACACAAAACGTATTTAACACCCTTAAATATAATTAGCATCTTGCATAACGCATAAAAATTTGCCGTTAAATATGTTTAAAGAACTGTTAATACGTTTTGTGTAAAACGTATTTAGGCAGTTTAATATGATTAAATAATTTTATTTAAAGGCGATCGTTATGCAATAGGCCCTGTACACTACATATGTAGATGGGTACACACCCGAGACTTCTATAACTAACTGCTGCGGCTCAACGACCCAAAATGAGCCTGGCCTCCGAAATGAGAATACTCCACTCCTGCCTGTTCAGCCATAGGCATGAAGCTCACACAGATCAGCCTCCACTACGTCACTTTAGCAATATTTGGGCCTTTATGTTGATAAATTCCCTTGTCTTTAGTTATACTGAGGTAATCAGCTGTTATACAAAGACATACATAAAACGGAGATTTCGCTAAGAATTCTTTTTTACTTTTAGGTGTTCGAACCCTATTAAAATATTAAGAACTACTTTAAAGAAGTTCAACATAACCCCAACTTATGATAAATAGTGGCATTGATTTCTCAAAATCCATCTAATAATAGTCAAAAATCTATTATCGTAAAAATCTAAAATCATTAATAACAAGTTATGAATGACTTCTTAAATTTTAAAGGAATACCTCGTGAAGAAATGGTCGACACATGCTATTCCTTTCATCGGATGAAAATCATTAATCATTATCTATGGTCTTCAATCATTAATCATTGGAATGAGACTTAAAGAGTGAGAAAATGAACTGTTGTATTACCATAGACAAGTAATGTTAGAATTAAAGATTAATTGATACTCTTTCGGTGAATGAGAAGCTTGGGCGGTTGTATCAAATATTTTATATAGTGTGATATTTACAAGGTAAGCTTGTCTGTTTATAAATAAATTGTTTTTTAATTTTTACTATGGTACTTTTCTAGTCACTCTAAAGCCCTAGTAGTTAAGACCAGCCCTGGTTGACAGTTTAAAAAAATATTAAGTGTATATTATTTGCACTGTATGTTTTATTTAGACGTGGTAGTGTAATGGCGTGGGTTCGAATTCTGGCCGGAACGCATGCACCACTTAGGCAGATTTCTGACCTAATTTGCATATTGTTACAACCACCACGTGCAACAACGGTGAAGAAAAACATCGTCATAAAACCTGCACATCGAGATAACCGATGTCTCAACCTGCCAAGCTACCTTGGACAAATAGGGCGAGTATACTGTCCGTTCCCTTATAGTGGGAGGCCCGAGCCCAGCAACCTATTTATGTGATTATTTTTCTATACATTTTTAAATTTTATTGACATTGCCATTCCTATGTTATAAGTCATGCGCAGAAGGTTTACCGATGCATAATGCAGAAACAACTGGGCAATAGCGGCAAAATAACTCACAGCCACATATACGGGCATATGTCCGTTTGGATATATCGACTATCCTTGGGACCCAATTCTGTTATTACAATATCGTAAAAATGGTGTACCACTGACGTCATGATTGTTCTTGTGTAAAAAAACAACCATTATGACGATACTGGCCGATGATTCAGATTGTAATAGCTGAATTGGGGCCATGATCCAGAGTATGCTACCTTAACAACCTTGAGTTGTGTCCCGAAATCAGTGCCCAGGCTCCAGACCTCGCTTCGCGACCGGCAGCACATTGGTGTTGCAAACATCCATAAGCCATGTTAACCACCTTCCACCAGGCCGTTCATCGTCCTGTCTAGTATATTCCAGCAATACAACAATTACAAATACATTTTATATTCCAAAAAATATTAAATAATTAAAAATACAATATTAACTTAAAAATAAATTATACTATACCAATAACTACAACTAAATAAATAAGGGGGAAAAATAGCTAAAGACACAAAATATTGGTCACAAACCATTGTCACTTACCGGGAACGTTCCAAAAAAGTTGGCGGCGTTGCCACGTTGTATAGCGACGCTTAGTCTTTGAGCAAAATAGACGTCAGCCTTCTGGTCACGTCTGACGTCTACTAAACGTTTGTCGACGTCACGGTAGAGCTTTAGAGCTTAGCACCCCATAGATTATTTATTATTTAGTATGCTAAGAAATACAATCAAATCCATGACACATAACTAGTCTTTAACTCGTATTAAATAGTTAAAACGATATCTGGCGTCGGTCAGTCTACAACTCTACGTATATACGTGTGAAACACCCTTTCATTTTTGAAAATCATTGCAGCACATTGCGATAATGATGACAAAGCATTTTGAGGAAATATTCATTCAACATTAAAGCGTTTGTGTATCATAATTTCACACTTAACACAGAATTAAGTATGACTTAGATTGTCCTTGTAAGTGCGGTGCAGCTTTTACAATACGGTTACTTCAAAGAGTTATTTAAATATTAACCTATTTCGTAGTTTTGAGTACATTATAAGACACTTAAACGGATTTTTGCAAATCATTATGGTAGCTGAAGTAAAATTCATTCAAAGAGAATTTTATGATTGATTATTCATTCGTCTCACTCACTCATATCATTCACTATTGAAGTGCAAACTGCATTCATATTAAACATGCTTCTTCCAATTTCTCTATTTGTGCTACTGACTAACCTAGGAACCTTTTTGTATTTCAAGATGAAAAGTATGCTATATCCTGAGCCTGAATATATCGAGCATTCGACGTTTCTCAGGTTCGAGCAATGTCGAATGCTCGAACCTGAGCAATCGACATCAATGCTCAGGTTCCAGTACCTCCTTCGAATATATTAGTACATTGGTAGAACCTTTGGTGTCATAATTGTCTATAACTGAGAGTAACCGTTCTCCAATCTACGGAACGTTAGCATTACATCATTTACAGTTACAGCATTCGAGCAATAAAAAAACTCAAGTCCACTCGTTCCTGTCTATTTTCTATCAACCATAAAGAAGAATGATTACCTTATTTGGAATTAAGTGAAATAGTATAATAACGTTACTTACCTATTCGCTCATAATTCATCGGTAATCTGGTGTGTGTGGGCAGATTCGATGAATTACAGCTTGTTAGGATCGTTTGCCTGCTCTGTAGATTGCATTGTAAAAAAAGTAAATCGAGAGGATTCATAATATACTATATGCATAATGACTATATTTATGGCATGTACAATATATCGTTGGCGTCAGTGCTGGAACATGTACCAAAAATTGTTTTGGTGAAAAAAAAAATTCGTTAAAATTGTAACTTAATATAGTGGACTGAGATCCTAGTCACCCTAGACTTACGTGATTTTTGGAAAGATGAAATTTATAGGATCGGTAGTTTGATATAAACTTAGAAAGGAATGGATACTCGCTAAGCTGAAAGCGGGGCCATTTTACTGATAACAGGTATCAAAGGTGCAAAAAAACCATGCTAACTTACGTCAATGTAGAAAGGCTAGTTTTCACATATGTACATACATATATACATACATAACTTCACGCCAGGTCCCTTGCGGGGTAGGCACGAACAACAGAGCGCCATACAGGCTTATTCATACACACCTCACTTGCTTCTTTTACATTCATAGCTCTTGTCATGCACGCTCGTCTGTTCTTAAGGCTCCTGACATTTTCACATATGTCATATATGATATTGTTGTAAACAAATATATACAGTTGCCAGACACTTCCTGTGTGTGAGTGGCATCTCAGTCCATAGTACTTATTACATTTATATATTTTGTAGATGTATTTGTATGGTATGTAAGTATATTAAGTATAATATATTTATGTAATATATAAAATGTATCCACACACACACACACACACACACACACACACACACACACACACACACAATATATATATATATATATATACATATATATATATATATATGTCGGAGGGAAGCTATGACTATGACGATATGACGATGTATTGTTGACTGGATGTATAACGCACAATATCATTTGTTTACATTATAATCACTTCTAAAATTCTTAATGTAATTTAATTAGATTTGTTAATGTTTCTATAACTTCAAGATCGTTCTAACCTAATAAAAGTTATGAATATTGTAATTTAATAAACGACCAATCAGAGCAGAGCTTATGGCGGAGCGGGGTCAGACGCCCTCTATACTTTGAGTAGTATCTACTTCGGTAGACTGAGGAGTTTTTGTGGCGCATTTGGTTGGTGGCTACAGGTCGAGTTGGACCTTTGAGAGTTTTAAAGAAAGTATTGAAGTTGAAAGTATGAGCGGGTGCCCTGAACCCGCTGCTCGGTCTAAACTATGTCATAATGTTGATCAAATCTAAATTAAAAGTGTATAAACCGTGGCTATTGTGTTTTATGCTCGCATTTTATCCTGATGACGCCCACTAAACCTGCAATAACTAAAGATGTCGTGAGAACGAGGCCGTTCTGCGACATATATATATAAACATAATCGGCAGACAAACAGACACAATCTAAATGTCCAAGTTAAGCAAGACACGCTCATGTTAAGGATTATAATCCAGCAGCAGCATCCAGATTATTATACAGCGGACCACTCTGGGGCCATTTCCATACATAACCAGACCATTTTCTTCTCTTTTTCTTTTCCAATATTGTATACCAACTCTTTTTTCTCTTTTTATATATTAACTATTATTATTTGCGCGATCGCAATCAGTAGTTTCAGTAGTTCGTTGTCCGCTGCGATGACTAGACGTATGCAGCTCCTATAACTTTATTGCACACCAAAATATACAATTACAAAAGCAGACCTTATTTAAAAGATTATATATATATGTCGCAGAACGGCCTCGTTCTCACGACATCTCTTATAGTTCCTGCAGGTTTAGTGGGCGTCATCAGGATGAAATGCGAGCATAAAACACAATAGCCACGGTTTATACACTTTTAATTTAGATTTGATCAACATTATGACATAGTTTAGACCGAGCAGCGGGTTCAAGGCACCCGCTCATACTTCTAACTTAAAACACTTTCTTTAAAATACTCTAAGGTCCAACTCGACCTGCTGCCATCAACTCAATGTGCCACAAAAACTCCTCAGTCTACCGAAGTAGATACTACTCAAAGTATAGAGGGCGTCTGACCCCGCTCCGCCATAAGCTCTGCTCTGATTGGTCGTTTATTAAATTACAATATTCATAACTTTTATTAGGTTAGAACGATCTTTAAGTTATAGAAACGTTTAACAAATCGAATTAAATTAAATTAAGAATTTTAGAAGTAATTAAAATGTAAACAAATGATATTGTGCGTTATACATCCAGTCAACAATACGTCATATCGTCATAGTCATAGCTTCCCTCCGACATATATATGTCGCAGAACGGCCTCGTTCTCACGACAACTCTTTTAGTTATTGCAGGTTTAGTGGGCGTCATCAGGATAAAATGCGAGCATAAAACACAATAGCCACGGTTTATACACTTTTAATTTAGATTTGATCAACATTATGACATAGTTTAGACCGAGCAGCGGGTTCAGGGCACCCACTCATACTTCTAACTTAAAACACTTTCTTTAAAATACTCTAAGGTCCAACTCGACCTGCTGCCATCAACTCAATGTGCCACAAAAACTCCTCAGTCTACCGAAGTAGATACTACTCAAAGTATAGAGGGCGTCTGACCCCGCTCCGCCATAAGCTCTGCTCTGATTGGTCGTTTATTAAATTACAATATTCATAACTTTTATTAGGTTAGAACGATCTTTAAGTTATAGAAACATTCAACAAATCAAATTAAATTACATTAAGAATTTTAGAAGTAATTAAAATGTAAACAAATGATATTGTGCGTTATACATCCAGTCGACGATACGTCCAATTAAAGCTTCCCTCCGACACGGCCTTCCTGACGTATTACACGCCCTCGTGTAATAGGCCGCCCATTATGGATTATCTGCAAAAAGAAAGAGATATAGATAGTTCGGCCACTCCTGACCAAGGACATCGTGTACATTTTATCTTCTGCGCAACAACTTCATTCTGTATTTTTTTTCCTGAGATCCGAGTCCTAACAGACTCCAGACTACACACCAAATCAAGTCAGCAGTATCGAAACTGCCACCTCGTCGCCATCGAGCTACGTATTTTGAGTCAAATGTCAAAACACAAATCAAAACATCAAACAAAAATATCTCCAAATAATACCCAGCTTCTCATTCTATCGATACCACTTTTCAATCGCTACCTCGCCTCTCGTTCCACTGATTTTACTTTTCAATGGCCACCCCGCTTTTTATTCCACTGATTCTATTTTGCAACGGCCACGGCACCCATTAAAAACCTAAAACAACCCAGATGGCCACCTCGCATTTTATTTCACTGGCCACCTCGCCTCTATTTCACTAGCCACCTCGCCTCTATTTCACTGGCCACCTCGCCTCTATTTCACTGGCCACCTCGCCTCTATTTCACTGGCCAGCTCGCCTCTATTTCACTTTGTAATGGCCACCGCGCCCGCTACAAAGCTTAAATAAACCCAAACAAGCACTCTGCTACCCCTGAGCACTAATGACTACCAACATCCAAGTCAAAATAAACTTTCAAAATTTCCAACGACTATTATTTCAATAATAATATCACAAATTCACAATCTTTGACTATCAGACTAAAATCTTTCACTCTATATGTACCTCTAAATTTAAAAACTACCCATTATAATAGTCAACTGCATTTACCACGTTTAATAATTATTGAAATTCCATTATTTTAACCTCAAACAAAAACCGTGTGAACGCATTAGTCATCCAATTCGCTAACAACACTTCTCAATCAGTCAAACAAACCAATACATCTAAATGAGTGCTGTACTCTCAACCAACCCCCGCTGAGCGTGGCTCGGTTGACACTTTTTGACCAAAGTAGGCAATCAGAGCAACGAAGGTTGTCACTCTACGGGCTCTAGGGTCGACAACTTATGAAAACTCATTATAATAGAAGAACAAACAAACTCAAAATAATTTTCCGATTAACAATGCGTTCAATAACTAGGGTATTCACCCTAATTCGAATTTGAAACTATCACAAAAATAATCTTAAATAAAAAATCAACTTACCAAAGTTGTCTACTAACGTAAATACCCCCTGTGTACCTTATAGTGACTTTCAAACTTCTTCATAGCCACACTTTCTTCACGGTAAAATTCTAATCATCTGAATCTAAAATGTTTTTCATATAATGCCTGTAAACTTACTTTTACAAGAAAGATAACATAGCGTAGCAATAATGTGTCATAACCACTTTCCACTATACGTTATCTAAGTAAAAAAAACTCAAAAACTAGATCCGATTTTCACATAAAAATTATTGGAAGGTAAACTTGAAAAGACAATGAATTTCATGCACATCGTTTATAACATAGAAAACCAAGGAAAACATCGCATAGGAATAATATGTCAAAGTCGACTTTCTACCATACATAATCTAAGTAAAATAATTTAAAAAACTAGATCCGATTTTCCCATTATAAAAAACAATTGGAAGGTAGACTTGAAAAGACAATTAATACACGCACATCGTTTATAACGAACACAAGTTTTCTTACCTTAATCAGAAAACCAAGGAAAACGTCGCATAGGAATAATATGTCAAAGGCAACTTTCTACCATACAAAATCCAAGTAAAATAATTTAAAAAACTAGACCCGATTTTCACATTATAAAAACTCTTGGAAGGTAGACTTGAAAAGACAATGAATACACACACATCGTTTATAACAAACACAAATTTCTTGTATGTAACCAACTCCCAAAAATAATGATGAAAAAGTATAACTACCTACGTAATTTGTTCGTTTTCCATTTTTTGGCAACCATATCGTAATTTTTCGTACACGAAAAATATCACTTAAATATGAGGGTAGTAAAATTGTCTACCACAAACGATGAACTATAATTTTTTTTAAAATTCTATTATACTATATTATAATAATTAAAAAATCTATCTCAATTGATTTTGAATTTCAAGTACCAAAATGTAGATTTTTGACTGACGCCAAACAATAGAGTTTCTTATGACCACTTGCAAAATATTATTTCAATAAACAGTTGACATTGTATACAAATTACACATTTTTTTCTTAAAATAATCAAAATAAGTAACTCGTAGGATTTTTTGAATATTGTAATGCTCAAGCAAAACATTACTCATCAAGTTCTTGGCAAAATACCAATTAGTTGTTTTTCTTTTATGCTAATTATTCTAAGTACTTCATTTATGAACTCTTATTGATATTATTGAAAAATAAAGAAACATTTTTCCGAGATACGTTTTCCCTCGTTTTATCAGTCACATAAACTAAATAAGAAAAGTCATTTACTATGTCACTCTGGCTGAATGCACAAACCTTGTCAAGTCAAAATTGACCAAAGAAAAAGAAATAAATGAATATACTAAAATAATAACGGACATAACAAACTTTGACAACAACAGTCATAGTCAAGCGGGATCATAACAAAACTCGATTCAACGGTAGCATAATAGCAGCCAGTCTATAAACTATAAAATATTGTCAATGATGTGCAGTATACGTGAAGACGTCAGACAATACTTATTATAACAGTCCACATTATAGGGATCGTTGCATACTCTTCCGTTGTGTGCCTATACATGAGCATAACTCACAATATATATATATATATATATATATATATATATATATATATATTTATATATATATTGTGTGTTATATATTATATATATATATATATATATATATATATATATATATATATATATTTATACATATAATTTGTAAGACTCTCTGATCATTTGTTTAAAAAAAAGTGAGAATTCTATTGTCAACTTACAAGTTAGAATTAATCAAATACACTATACTTTTACTAAGCAAATTTTGGTTTCGGAACTAAATTAAAATTGAAAAATACCTGTATTAGATAGATGAAACAGGATGTAGTTGAGTATATTAGGATAATTATATTGATACCAATTATTATATTTAAGGTAATTATCTCGAAAATGTAAATATAGACTATACGTATGTATGTTTAAATATGAAATCAAAACATGGAAAAATATATACAAAAATGAAAATAAACTTTCTGCATTTTTTATATTCTTCATCTGACTATTTGATTCTTTTTTATTTTAAATCTTCATTTTCTTTTTTATTTATTTTCAACTAAACAAACTACATACTTCGAAATTCTCTATAACCTATCTGCAAATATTTCGTATACTGTAACAAAACCAAACAGATGCGCATAGAGTAAGAAAAAACTCAACAAAGACCCTAAGTGGAGTCAGTTACTAAATAATAAAGTTTAACGACACCTTATTAAGGATTTATTTGTTAGGACCACCGAATTATTCCATAATATATTACAAATAACACTTAAACGTTATATAATAATGCGTTTTATAACTGTTACATGGAGTACAGTGTAGTCCATTTAAAGGGGAAGATGTGTTTGTATGCTCTATGCACATTTGTAGTTTCGGTATTTGACACTAATAAAAATCCCAGATGAAATGTATATAAAAAAGGTTTGTTTTAATTATTATTTTTGCCAGGTATTAGGGTATTTGTCCATCTGCCCTGGTCTCGAGTATGCCGCCATAACAACCTTGAGTTGTGTTCCGGTATTAGTGGCTAGGTTCCAGTCCCACGAGTACGGCAGCATATTGGTAATACCTAGTGTTGTAAATGTGTACAGGCGATGGTAAACATTTTCCATGACTGTTGGGCTGTCATCCTGTCTGCTGTACTCCAGCAATAGAGAAAACCTTACAACCTAAAACGGATTCTTGTTGTTGAAAATTAGTGTGAAGTAAAATTCAAAGCAATTATGTATGTTATTGCGAAAACACTCGCAATAAACTAAAAAACGTAAATACGTATTACGTTAATACGTAATACGTAAAAAATAACAGTAATTCCTCTAAATAAATATAAAAAATATATTTTGAATATTTTATCTCTAAATTCTATTCTCTAAATAATTAAATAACATGCGTAATTATTTATATAATGTGAACTGGCGCTGTAACGCGTTACGTAACGAAGCGGTTTACCCTCGCATAAGAAGTTATCCCTGCAAAGAGTATCGGCCCTGTGACCGTTTGTGAAACAAACTTGATAAAAGGTAGGTATGTAAGTAAAATAAAATAAAGAAAAAAACATGTAAATTTTATATACTGTACACACACAATACTGTGTCATACATAGACACAAGATTTGGTTTTAATGACATGAGATGCACCATTCAGAGATTTAACTTATTTTATGTATTGGGTAATTTTTAATGGGATTCTTTTGGATTTATTGTGTGAATGGAATATTTTATACGAGTGTTGGTAGAATTAGTTTTACAAACTTTATATGAATGAATTAGAGATGTACCAAGTAGGGTAAAATTTAAATTATGACGAATGTTAAATGGCTAATGGATTCGTATGGCTTATATAGGCCATTTCCTACGACACGACACCTTATTAACCACGTTAAACGGCAAAGTGGAAGTAAGGAGAGGGAGGCGAAGACCAAGGATTCATGGATAAAATAAAAGAAAGTGGGTGTAATGTCGTTCATAGAAGTATAACAACTGGCCCATAATAGAGAAGATTGGTGAAGGCTCCACCGACAAGAGCATAGATCTTAAATGATAGATAGATGGTATATATATTTAGCTAATGGCAAGTATCTAGTAAGTAATATTCCAGTTTCATAATAATCTTAAAGCAAATATGCACTAAGCGAAAGCTGCAAGATTATTGTAGTATAACAACAATATTTCTGTGGCAGCTCGAAAAGTCACTATTATAAAAATTATACTGGGATTGAATATATCATCACTTTCAATCACGTAAAATGGGAGAACTTGCACTGGGATATAGGTCTGTAGTTATTATATTTTATATTCAACTAGCCGTTACCCGCGACTTCATCGATGTGGAGTATAATTTAATTTGTTTTCCAGTGCGGCGGCGGCTTGCACGTGGGCTTTTTAAAAAATATAATTACTTCTTATAAAATCAGCTATCTCCCAGTGAAAGTCGTGTGAAAATCGGGCAAGCCGTTTCACAAATTAGCCGGAACAAACAGACAGATAGACAACATTTTAAAAATTCAAAAAAGCTGTTATTTTGACATTACAAACAGACACATCAGTTTTATTTATTTGTAATAATAGTAGATGGCATAGCTAAATTTTCCCACCAAACTCGTCAAACTTAAAGACTATTCCGATAGAAATAAATTAAAATTGTCTATTTATATTGTACCATTCATTATGGGCTTGTAGACGACTTATCTCTGTATCTCAGTTTGGATGAATCAACAAAAGTCATTCATAGAAATATAAACTTGAATTATTCAATGCCGTTGAGTTCTTTTCATTCTCGACTTTTCAGGTAAGTTGATTAATTTTGGTTGATTCGTTTAATGATGAGCACTAATAATAAAATCATGGGACTGTGTATAACTTTTTGCGAAATCTCAAATAGTAATTTGGATCGATTTTTAACTGGTCTTTGAACCCGAATATTCGGCTACAAATCTCAATTTCAAATTATGAGACAGCACTATTGAGGTAGGTATGGGTAGGTATCTAAATCACGTTGACCACCTACGTGTAACGCAAATCAAGATTACGTCGCTATCTTATCATAACATTTGTTTGTCATAGTCTAATGGAAATTTCTTTATCTATTATAATATTTTTAAGCAAATAAAGACATATGAGCAATAGACTTAACTTAATTCAGAATTGTTAAATTATTTTGTCTATATAATATGTAACAATATTGCCCCTATAATGGGAGGACCGAGCCCAGCAGTGGGACATTTATGGGCTGATATTATTTATTAATATTTTATTATATAATATGTAGTATATCACTAACCGGAAAAAATGAAAGTTTTCCTGGGGTAGTTAAATATAGTAGCTAAATCTATTTTTAAAACTTTGGGGTTTCCCATGACTTTGCCTATGTTAAACTTAGGTTCCTAGTTCGCAATAATAATTACCTTAACCTTTCCTAAATAAAACATAACCTCACTTTACCACTGACCTATTGATACTCTACCTATAGACCAAATAAAGAAATAAAATGTTGCTAGATAGATTACTGTTGTTCACTAAACTAACGATTAGGTGTTATAGTACAATCTTGCTATGTAATTTTTATTGCGAACCTTTTTTTTTTTTTTGTAATACACATTCTGTTTGTAAACTCTATGAATTTATATCTTCAAAAATGTGGATATCCGTGAGCGAGATAGCGGACACCATCTATATATTGATACGTGAAGCAAAAACTTTGTACCCCCTTTTATAAAAAGTGCGTGGACGGATGAGTATGCAATTTCGCACACGCGACTTCGTTCGCGTGGAATAGTAAAAAAAAAGTAAGTTAAAAACCCTGCGATGATTGAAACATTCGTGCTCCGCTCCTATTGGTCTTAGCATGATTGTATATAGCTTATATATAACCTTCCTCGATAAATGGGCTATCTAACACTGAAAACATTTTTCAAATCAGACCAGTAGTTCCTGAGATTAGCGCGTTCAAGCAAACAAACAAGGAAACAAACTTATCAGCTTTATAATATATATATAAGATAAAACTCTCTCACCGACACCACACCCTGTCAAAATCACCGCTTCTATTATGTTACGTTGCAAAGAAATTACTTTTAGTCTGTTATAAGCTGTTTAAGTATTTAAGGTTTTTTTAACTATCCTAAGGGAACTCTTTAATTTTTCGGGATCAAAAGTATCCTATATGTTGACCAGGGATATAAGCTATCCCCATACAAAATTTCATATAAATCGGTCCAGTCTTGTCGGAGATTAGCCGGTACAAACAGACAGACAAACAGAGAAACAAAAAATTTGAAAAATCTAAATTAGTTCTATTTCACTTCTTAAATCCCCCTGATTCGGTTTCTAGCATTTTTTTTTCATTGTACAGAAATTCGACCTCTTCAATTTTATTTTATGTATATAGATATAGAGAAGGAGTGCAGAATGATTTTTTTTTAATATGCTTAAAATACATTAAATAAATAAAAAACACTCACACTACCATGTTTTTGACACACACGCATATATATATATATATATATATATATATATATATATATATATATAAATATATATACTCTTTTGTTTATTGTTAAAGTCAAATTAACAGTGTAGCCTTGGCGAAATCTGTGATTAGGAGTATAGTCTTTGTCAATACAACCTTAATAATGTTAAAAGTTATTTTTTTAAATAATTATTATGGTAGAATTGCGACCACGGGTGACCACTAGTTTAGATAGATCCTTAAGTAGAGAACAGCTGTACTCAATAAAAAGAATTACGGCACTATCGGTAAAATTGTTAAGAGGGTGAGCTAAAAAACCGTAACGGTTCTACGGCTCGAAACGATGTCCACAGAATGAAATAAGATCGCTCCGATAATTGCACAGATCATAAATTAAAAACATGACACGACAGCGCCATATAAAAAAAATCGAACCATGGACAAAAAGGGTGCCTAATTATTGAAATGTGTTCCTCTGCTAATTATGCGTCGATAGATTTTGACACTTTCGACTCTTAGTTTAGAAAAAAAAAATTATTATGGGTTTATTTTTGAATCATCATATACAAAGTATTATTTCTTTGATATTTAATAGGCCAGATATCTCCTTTTCTTTTTTTTACGAGAAACATATCATAGAAACGGAACAAAGAAAATCTGACAGTGGCCGTGTCGGACCCTGGGGCTGCAAATGAGTGTACACTATTAGATACCGGACAGGAATGTAAAACCTGGAATGTCACCGAGACAACCATCCGTGTCGTGGACTTTTTAGCTACCCCCAAGTTGCGTGCCCATTGTTGGGCATTGGTAAAATACCGAATTTAGCTGGTTTACGTTACAAGAGATATATAATTTAGAATTCAATTGAAAAGTATTTTTTTAAAAAAACCGACTTCAAAAACTAAAAAACTAAAATGTATAAAATAACTTATTTCTAAAGCTATTATTATTAATATATATTATCTAAAACATCTTAAAGTCGGTGCTTAGTAATTTTCAAAATATAGTAATTTTTATGTTTTGCTTTGCACCGACTTCAAGATGTGTTAGATAATATATATTAATAATAATAGCTTTAGAAATAAGTTATTTTATACATTTTAGTTTTTTAGTTTTTGAAGTCGGTTTTTTTAAACGAAGTTTTTAAATTTTATTTGTTACTTTTTAGTGTCTAGCTATGTATGGGTGGACCTACAAATGGTGCCGCGCTTCTTAAAAAATATAGGTCCCAAGAACCCGGAACAAAATTTTTTTCGTAAAATGAAAACTACTGGGCCAAACTATGTCAAATTTTTAGGGGACCACATGGCAGCTATTCCGCGTCGAACAAAAAAAGAATCACGTAAATCGAATCATAAATCTCAGAGTAATTGGTGTACATATGGAACGGAGTGAAAATTATTTTCATGAAAAATGTTCATAAAATGAAAACTACTAGGCCAAACTATGTCAAATTTTTAGGGAATCACATGGCAGCTATTCTGCGTCGAACAAAAAAAGAATCACGTAAATCGGATCATAAATGACGGAGTAATCGGCGAACATATGGAACGGAGTGAAAATTATTTCCATGAAAAATGTCCATAAAATGAAAACTACTGGGCCAAACTATGTAAAATTTTTAGGGGACCAATTGGAAGCTATTCCGCGTCGAACAAAAAAAGAATCACGTAAATCGGATCATAAATGACGGAGTAATCGGCGAACATACATAAAAAAAAAGCAAAAAAAAAAAAAAAAAAAGATTCCGACGAATTGAGAACCTCCTCCTTTTTTCGAAGTCGGTTAAAAATAGATAATATTTTTGGTTTTTTTCCATTTTTTTATGAAAAAAAAGTCTGTGACTATATCTATTATATAGAAAAATACATAAAAAAAATACTTTATTTAAATAAAGTTATTAATGCACTGATGGAAATAAATCTACTTTGTAGTACTAAAATACTTAAAACAATACGAAGATGACAAAATATAAATTAAACAAATAATAAATTGTTAGCTTCCATGAAGTTTATACGTTCTCAATTTATGCTGGTGTGGACCGACATTTAACCAATTGTTAAAATAAAATAATCACTGTTTTTCGATACATTTTTAACGTTTATTTTATTTTAATCATCGGTTAAAAGTCGGTGCACACCAGCCTTTGTGAAAGAAATTTTTCGTTTATAAAAATTAAAAATCGTAAGTATTATAATTAGCGTCTGTCATATATAGTATATGCATAGTTTAAATAGGTTTACATACCTATATAAATAAACCTTAAAAAAAAGGTTTAAAAATAGTTATTATGTCCCTATCAAATATATAATCTTGTTAAATATAATATGCAATGAAAAGGATATTATTTTTTTACTCTAAAAACATTCGAGTTGAATGTAGGTAACATTGTACAAATTTAACCTCATTGTACAAAAACAATATTTTCTGAGAATTCCCAAAACGAAACGGGGCATAGTATTTCAAACACGTTATCAGGCAGGATGCAGGGCTGCACGGGTCATTATGAATCGGCACTATTTAAAATATCTCTGATGTTTCCGAATTACTGTTTTAGGGGGCGTCACTGTTCCCAGTGACCTGTGACACGTGGCGCCATCTTTTTGTGTGTCTCCGCCACATTTCACTGTTTCCTTGTTCAAATGTAAGTCTACATGGTTTGTGTACCCAGGCAGTGTTAATTATGCATGAATAATCATGTTGTTTTAAATTTTATTGCAGGAGTTCAGCAGACAGGCAGACGGCCCACTTGATGGAAAGCGGTTACCATCGCCTATGGACATTTACAACACCAAAGGTGCTACAAATGCGCTGCTGCTCTCTTAAGGCAGACTGGAACCTGGTCACTAATGCCGGAACACAACTCAAGGTTGTTGGGGCGATATGCTTTGCACCAGGGGTGGTAGCTATTCAGTCGGGCAAATGCCCTACCACCTGGAAAATATTAGATTTATTATGAATCCAAAAATTTAGCGAAACGAGACTAATACGCTTGCACTCATTCTTGGGCCCAGATAGTATAAAGATGAGAGTGATTTTAAGATTTCTTTTTATTATTAATATTTAATATTTTCTTAAGGTTTCGCAACTAATATACATAATAAAGCTACGTTTTAACGGATTTAAGCGCGGTAAGTTATTTGATTTTTATTATTCCGACATTTCGGCCACTTTTCAGAAGCCGTGATCCCAGAAGATAAAGACTTATAGATCCCAGAAGATATTGATCACGGGTAGTGAAAAGTGGCTGTAACGTTGGAATAATAGAAACGAGAAATGTTGGAAGAAAGAAATGTATATGAAATAAATTAAATAATTTATAGTTAAGATTCGTGTAATACTGACATGTCGTAAGTTAATTCTATTAATTTATATCTTCAACAAATGTAATAATGCACGAGCGAGATAGCGAGATCCATTTATCCTCTTAAGGCCGTGTCCCTATTAGACGAACATTGAGCGGCTAACTGTTTGCTTCCAGTTTGCCCCCTATAATTTCTAGGTGGAGCGTTTATACAGTTCGTAATTTAAGCAATTTGCGACGTTTTGCTTGCCGACTCATTCAGTGAGCTGTCGATTAGCAGCGAACGATGCGCACGATCCACAGCGAGATTCGCTCACTTCGATTTTTTTTTGATGCAGTATCAAGCTGAATAGCCGTAGATGGCTGTTTTAGCGATACCAAGCTTGGCGGACTTCCCGATTCCGTAAGAGCGAAAGCGTTCTGCCACCCCTTGTACCCCCTGTGAGGTTCCACCTCGGCTCGACTGCTGCGAGGGGAAGGTGACTCTATTGGATTAACCTGTAAAAGGCTGAAGTGAAGCAAATAATGACAAGGTATCGACGCCGCCAGCGAAGCCGATCCTAGTCTATCGTTGCTACCTCTTCAAAACGTATTATAGCTGGTAGAAAAGAAGCGCCGCAGAGCTGCGCGGTGTTATATACTAATAGTGTCCTTTCCTCCCAAGAGTTCGGCATTCGCGCTAGCTCGGCATTATTATAGCCACCGATACGTCGCTCAGAGTCAGCCAGCAAACAGTCAGCACACTGTTCGTCGAATGGGGGGACACGGCCTGACTGTCAACTACCCTTTTCTTATTGCTTTCAGCTAGTACCTATTCAATCGACGGCCTCTGTGGTTGAGCGGGCTAAGCCTTCGCCGGCCTACCTCACTGCAACCCAGAGGCTCCGGGTTCGATTCCCGGTATAGTAAATTTCGGAAACGTATTTTCTTCGTTATTTACCGAGTTGTCCGTTGTATATTACCCATAACACAAGCGTAACTTGCTTAATTTGGGGATATACAATGTGTGTGTTTGTCTGCCGATTATTATTATTATTATTATATTAATCCTGAACGCGGAGAATAATGTACATACATATGGTTGTTTGTTCATTATTTAATTAATTAGATTTCCCATAAAAGCATATCAAAACACAATAAGGAATTCCAAATGTGGTTTTAATTTATCGGTCATTATTCTAAAAATTGTTTAAAATACGTATTTTACCCATATTTGTCTAATTATATTTATAATGTCCTTGTGGTGTATATTTTTTTGGATTTTCCTAATTCTGTTTGTCCAGTATATTTCTAGGTATAACTTCTAATCTTACCTACTATCATTTATGATGTTAGGAAACCTGGGCTTTGTCTGCAGTTTTGTCTGTGTGTTGGTTTGTTTTCTGTTTTACAACAGTTTTTATATTTTATACTTGCAAATATGTTCCACCTATTTAAAGGTTTGGCAGATACGATGGCTCTCTACTTGCTACGATTTCGATATTATGTACTTCTGTTATACTCTTACTTTCATGTTCATATCGAGTTAGAGTAAGTTTGTAGCTTTATTTAAGGTGCTTCAGGAAATCAAAACTTACTTGACTCAATATAAATAAGACCGCTATAATATAAATTATCCTACTTTGAAACATAGCTCATTTTCAGTTATAAATGTTCTACCATTGAAATGAACTCAAAATACTAATATTAAACAACAATATCAATTAATTCTTCTTTTTAAATTTGGCTTCGCACTAGTTGTTTTGTTTTAGCCAGTATCAAGTATCCATGAATACTCAATAATCTTCAAACAATTTTCAATTCAAGTCTTTTGTTAATGTCAAACGCCAATACTAGAAGAGAAAACCTATTTTTTCCAATGACATACAACGCAGATTAAAAAAAAGAATTTTTTCTTTTTTTTATACAAATATTTTCAAATTCAACCACAACAAAACGTCCATAGTATAAAAAGTGGCATAAGCCTGTGTAACTTGTAATTTTAAAAATGGTGGCAATATTTCAAATTTGGAAGCCCTTCTGCAAATTAAGTAACGAACCGTGTCGATGCAACAGAGTTAGGTATGTCTAAGTTCAAAATCAAAAAAGTTATAAATACGTGGAAATAAAGTTGAATTTTTAAATTGCTTGAATGATTTTTCAATTAATATTTTATGCATAAATATGCTGGCAATTGGTAATAAATAATTCTTAGATTTATAATTTAAAAAATACACTAAAAATTTACTGGTGTTTGAAGTAAAATACAATAATATTTTCTTAAGTTTTCGCGACTTGTACACATAATAAAACTACGTTTTAACTGTTTTAAGCGCGGTAATTTATTTGATTTTGGTTTATCTGACGTTTCGACGCTGAAAAGCGGCCGAAACGTCGGATAAACCAAAATCAAATAAATTACCGCGCTTAAAACCGTTAAAACGTAGTTTTATTATGTAAAATATAATGTTTATTATGTAGCCATTTTGGCCTATAACCATTTTGGCCTACAGCCATTTTGGCCTAACGAAACTCTTACAAAATCGTGATGTTCGTCTGTTTGTATCTATTTTTTAAGAAACTACTTAGTTTATATAATTATAAATGAAAATAAGGAAGAGGTATATGCCCTACAAAATGATGTATTGAAATTTCAAAAAAAATAACGTTTTTGTGAATGACATAGATACAGTTGATTGTAATGATTTTTTCAGTATACTTCAGACATGAAAGATGTGGTATCTTTTAAGGTTTTTTTTAATTGAAATCAACAAATAAATTCTTTATACACAAGATTTAAACTGTGATGTGGAAGTGAACTTTAACATAATTATGGTGACAGAATTCTTAAAAATTGCAACTCATAAATTGCCTCTATACTAAAAAAAGTGTCAATAACAAATAATAGTTGAAAAATACACTTTATGCTTTATAAACATAAAGATAGGTTTACATTGACCGCTAGCATTGATTTATTCTTTAGTTTACGACAGCAACAAAACTTAAGTCAGCGACGAGACCAGCCCTGTTACAATATTTAACGTATTCAGCGATATTTATTATTTAGACTGTTTCTACATTATAAAATAAATAAAATTACGGATCAAACTTTCTTAATTGGAATCTGGAATAGGGTAGATAACAATCAAATCAAGTGAGATAGATACCTTTAATAATCTTATCAAACGTTGAAGTCTCCCAGATTTTACATGAGCGCACAAAGTTATAATGCCATATCTGTTGTTCGTGCCTACCCCGTAAGGGACCTGGCGTGAAGTTATGTATGTATGTTTACATACATACAATAACCAACAAAAAGGGCGTAGTGATATACAAACTGTAATTAAAATTATTTTATCACTAGGACATGCCCGTGACTTCGTTCACGTATGACTTGAAATTCCCGCGGTATTTCCGGGACATAAAGAATCGCAACATTTTAAGAAAAGCTATCGTTTTAGTGAAAACTGTGTCGAAATATTTTTTTATTGCAGGAGTTCAGCAGAAATGCAGATGGCCCACTTGATGGAAAGCGGTTACCATCGCCTATCGACATTTGCAACACCAAATGCGCTGCTGCTCTCTTAAGGGAGACTGGAACCTGGTTACTAATGCTGGAACACAACACAAGGTTGTTATCGCGGCAAACTCTAAGTCCAGTCGTATCACCTGGCTGTTGGTTGTTTTGTCGCCTCTTACGACAGGCCGCCCGGCCGCAGGAAATTGTATTCTTTCTACGTTCCTGCACATAAAAACTATATCATTATTATTAGTAACATTCCAAAGGCCTTGTAGTCAGAGGGCTTACTACTTACTTACTTACTACTGGGGTCTTTCGTCATTTGTTTTCGTTTTAGACATTTTTTGCTTTTTTTATATAAATACATTCTCCATTGTATGTTTCATTTATTGTTGTGTTAAATAGACTATATTATTGTATATATAATATAATATATTAACCGCTCATAAATGTCTCACTGGTGGGCTCGGGCCATCCACCTTAGGGGAACGAACAATATACCCGCCACGTCTGTCCAAGGCGGCTTGGCAGATTTGACACATCGTTTATCTCGATGTTACAAGTTGCATTACGATGTTTTCCTTCACCATTATTGGCATGTGGTAATTGTATCAATATGCACATTAGGTCAGAAAACTGCTTAAGTGCTGCATGCGTAAGCCATTATGCTACTACGACTTCCATTTATTATAGTATATATAGTAGTTTTAAAGAAATTTTTGTTCTTTCTTTCTTCTAGCTAAAACTTGATTGACTCTTTCGGACCGATTGAATAAAAACGAATGACGAAAGGCAAATGAGAGTATTTCCTCAGAACCGTTAACTATTCAAAAAAACACCATAAGTGTTATATTGTGTAAACCAACCTTTATTTAATTTTTGCCCTCAAAAGGGTTGCCGCGATTTCGCTAACATTGTTTTTTTTTAAATTTCGGCTGCGACTTGTTAAGTGATTTCATAAGATTGATGTTCTGTTAAGAAGTTGGTTTATTAATCATTATCAAGTTGTAGAAATATTTGATTTTGGTACCTTTTAAAAATTTGTTGGGAAATAAATTTCAATATTGAATTATTTTCAGTCGCACGAATGCTAACTTACATTTTTCTTTTAGGTTTAATATAGGGTATAAATAAGTACGATATTAGGTTTTTTTAAAATACCATGTCTTTATATACCTCTGTTATTTAACGGTAGAAGGCTTAGGTCCAAGAAGTGCTGATGTAGGACAATATTCCTTCGAACGATCTCACAATAAGGCATCTCGAAGACCACGCGAAATACCCAATAAAACGTAGGAAAACTGACTCCGGGCTAGGTTTACGTTTCTTTAAAAATTACGAAGTCGTAATAAAACTACAATTTAACGGTTTTAAGCGCGATATTTTATTTGATTTTTATTCAAACGTTTCGGCCACTTTTCAGTAGCCGTTATCAATCTTGAGTTTGCTTTACTTTTACCTCTATTATAGCAATAGTACAATGACTACTGTGTGTGAGTAAAAAAGAAACGAGTTTCAAAATTTCGACCGCTTAATTAAATGTGGCTTTTCAAACTGCTTAAGAATTTTACCTAGTTTGATGTCAATCGAAAACTTAAAAACTGACCACGGCGTACATGGGCCCAACTTTCGCCTATTATCTTTGCTCGAAGATTATTTAAAAACTTAATCTTCATGAATACTTGAATTGGCTAGATACACAAGTCGCACAAGTCATATTAAAAAAGAAGAAAGAGCACCTCTCAGTAACTCGTGCGATGCGAGTCACAATCCGATATGAGATTTACTTTATATAATACTTTTTATATTATAATGATAATATCCTCTACACTTTACTTAAATTCAGGTATTCTGATATAGGTTATTATAATTCTATTTATTTCTCTATTTAAAATTACTTATTAATATTAAATATAAGCTGCGACACAAAACACAAATTAAATCGAATATGAAAATATTATTATTAAGATTCGATTGTTCGACGGAGACCACACTCGTAACGATTGTTGATTGAATTGGATTGAAAGTAACGACAATACAATCGATTGATTTATAATCGAATCGAGTTCGCCATGAATAGCTAATACAGGGCTTGAACTTGAAATTCAAATCAAAGTTAGTGATAAGACATTTAGATTAGAATGTTACAATTTCTATCTTGTTTATAATTGTATTTTATTTATTTAAAGAGTTTTAACTCAGGTAATAGTGCAGTATCAAAAAATCGGTATAGGTGATGAATTCACTACTCTTTTTGTCATTTCAGTACGGAAATTAAAAAAATATTGATAGTAGTTTTAGTTAGATAGTAGGTTTGTTGCTTTACCGAATTGGTCGTGAACCCAAAAAATGTTCAAATTTATTGACACTTTTTCGTTTGTTATATATATCAATATCAATATGTTATATGATATCTAGGATGCGGGTACAAGTTATAATAAATAACAATATTTTATATATAATATAATAGGCGTTAGAAATACATCCTGTCATCTAACTTTTAAATTATCATGATAATTATAAGTAAATTCAATTATAGTTTAAAGAATAATTATTACGCTACTTGACTCTTTTTTACTTATACCTATTTATGACGTCAGTAGATATGCCCGGAAAAAATTTATGAGGCTATGCCTTATATTGTTATTTTATAAGTCTTTGATTTGCTTATTCGCTCTCGTATTGGACCATAAACATTATCGTTATTGTAATTGCCACTGCAATTTTCCATTTCTTCAAACACAATATTATACGATAACATTCTACGCATACCTCCAACCTCATACTGCAGGTATAATATTTAACGATGCGGTAGTCCAATTTCAAAAGTAACAATTCGACATACGAACCGTTCATTAATAAGGAGTCAACAAAGGCCGCTAATGCGCGGCACACGTCCACAGACGGCGGCTAAAAAGAAATTATTCTTAATTCAAAAGTTCAAAATAAATATCCAGGCGTTCGATTTTCTAAAGCATAGTCTCCACTCGCTAATATCTGGCAGCGGCATTTTTGTTGATTCGAGTAAAACTAAAAGTGTAAACGTATTGTTAGATAAATTCTTATATTATATATAGTAGTCATTAATTCTTTATAGCGGGCCACCATATTTACATAACACCTTGTTTAAAAGTGTAATGTATGACAAAATGAGTCCACGGTTTTTTCGTCATTTGGTTAGATCTTTGACAATGAGGCACCTTTAACTTATTAATTCAGAATTTACCTTTGGCTTTATACCCTTAAAGTGATTTTTTAATTTGTATTTGGCAAACTGGGAGACGACCCAACTTATGGAAAGCAATTACGGTCGCCTATAGTCATTTACAATACCAATGACGAAGCCAACGCGTTGCCGTTTAAACTCAAATATAAAACGCTTGCGCTAGAATTACTAACATGTTAGAATATTAGAAACACCATAAAGAAACATCAGACGAAACTACAGCTGAATCGTAGCGACATTTTCGTCAGTGAAGAACAGTCCTAAAAGGATCTCTCCTTCAGTTCCTTCGTCCATCGGTTTCGGCGGCGGTCAGTCACAATGGAGCCGGCGGGGGGAGAGGTTGCGTCTCGGACTCATTTAAAATATATTATGGTGGGCGACAAAGAACATATTGTCCAGATGGTCATAAACCCAACGTTTTTCTACAGTGAATTAGCTGAGATTACACTCGAATAGGGACTAATAAATCTTACGAATAGACACTTCGAGTGCCCATTGATTTCTAAGAGAAGGCGTGATTCTGGAATATTCCATAAATTTTACGAGCTTCGGTAATGTCTATGAAAATAAGCTTTTGAAGTGATAGACGTTTAATTTTGCCATCAATTGTCAAGAAAAAGTAAGTGTTGAAAACAAATGTAGGTACTTACTGGCTCAATAAAGGTGTTTGCATTATTTCATAGTGATAATCTTGCCTACGTTCTATACAATGTTATCCTTCTTTGTTCAAAGTATTAAATTAAATTAATATTTCACATTCTGATTATTAGTCTACTTTATGGTTCTTAAAGAGGCCTACAAACTTACTCTAACGCAATATGTATAAAACCATAATACTTTAAGCAAAGAAGTAAGTAATTATACTCTGTCTTCATTTAGTATGTTCATAGAGATCCAATGGCCCACGTGAGCGTCTTAATCCTTCATACGTATAATTAAAACTAACAAGTGCTATTTTTGATTTATTTATTTATTTCAGGAGTTCAGCAGATAGGCAGACGGCCCACTTGATGGAAAGCGGTTTCCATCGCCTATGAACATTTGTAACACCAAGAGTGCTCTACAAATGCGCTGCTGCTCTCTTATGGGAGACTGGAACCTGATCACGAATGCCGGAACACAAAACAAGATTGTTATGGCGGCATACACTAGACCAGGGGTGTTCGCCATCCCGTCGAGCAAATACCCTACCACCTGACTGTGGGTTGTTTTGTCGCCTCTTACGACATGCCGCCCGGCCGCAGGAAATTGTATTCTTTCTCCGTTTCTGCACAGGATAAAAGCCTTAATATTAATATTGAAATCATCTTAAAACTTTTATTCATACGTAAGTCTCGTAATTGTAATGTAGTTTTATTCTATCAGTGAGAAACAGAGAAAGGATATTTATGAATTCTGTCTTTTGTACGGGGTTGAAAACCTATTCACAACAAGGTGATGGAGGAAGTGCCTGTTCCCTCAAGATACTGGGAGGTCCGTACTTAGCGGTGGGACAATAATTATAGGCTGTTACAAGTATGAATTTTGCGGTAATAATCACACAAGTTGCAATTTGATGCAGGTTACGTCACGTAACAAAGATGTTAAGACAAGTTTTGAATCGGTATGTGGGTATGTATAGAGAGACATAGAAGGTACGTTTAGACCAACAAGTCGGTGGTCTCACCAAAGGGCTGAATTAGCATGACGCAGTGCGGTGTGGGACACCAACAAATGCGTTTATCTCGCGGCTACCCGCTCGGATTACGTCGACACGACTCTTAATTGGCCATCAATATGGTCCCTAATACGGCGGTATGCACAGGAGAAAGTACTGATAGCTTAGCACGAACCAAGGATTGACTAAAAACGAATTAATATTTTCTTTTAAATTACAATTTTAACTTAACGTAATATTTTTCAAATAAAATTTTTTCTCGGTTTTGAGAACTTCTAGTTCGGCAGCGCGTTGGTGACATCCCTGGTGGTCCATAGTGTATGGAAAACAGAACATTTCAAAACCAACCCTTGGTTTGCCGTTTGACTATCCTTCACAAAAATTAATCCTCACAAGCTACACTACGATTTAATGTAATAATATATGAATCTTTATTTTTTCAAAATCAGCCGCTTCGATTATTGACAAGAGTATTTGATTTTCCAAAAATACAAAATACCATTTTAGTTTTCGTCAAAATCGGCCTCGAGACTCTTTTGAGTGTTATTCGCTCTATAATATAGTTTAGGATTTGGCCTTGAAGGCGGTTTTGGCGGGAACTGAAAGAAGACGTTGTACTGTGACATTTTTATTTCATAAAAAGTGTAAAATTACTCTAAAGTTAATAACAGTTATAATGGGATAGGTATTGATAGTTTTTAAATACCTAGTAATTATGTGATTTAGTGAGAAATGTGAACAGCGTAGTCAAATGTCGAGTTGTCACAAGAATTCCATTGATTGGCGTCAGTCGAAGACCTATTTGGCTGAGTCATACAAAAAATATTTACAGAGGCTGTATAGGTATTGAATTGCCATTATGGCGAATTGTAATACAACCCATCAATAGGGAATAGGGAATAAATAAATAACAATAAAAACATACATTGACGAATAAAAAAACATTACTAAAAGCTGTTTATTTTGTAATAAAAATACATCTTGTAAAGAAATAAGAGAAAACAAAATATCTTTGCTTACACTTAATTTTAATTTACAACTTTAAACACGTAAAACATTAAGTCCAAAAGCGTGAACAAACAAAAAGCGGTTATTTGCAAAACCTTTAAAAGTGTACGAGTAAACATCACTCATTGTTCTCATTCATCATATTGTAAAACAAGACCTTATATTTACATAACATTAACATTATACCACGATTTTACTTCCAAGTTGCTTCGGAATCCGCGTATCAACAGAAAAACTTCATTATGCTATGAATAGTATAGACGCATTTACGGGCGAATCTACTAAGTACATCATTGTCCGTAACCACATTTTTTTAAATCTTGTGCTATTATTAATTTTCGTTAACAATATCAATGATCAATATTCATTATTATTAGCAACGAAGCAATTGACACGCTAAAATTCTTAAAGTTATGGATTTAAGTAAACCTGGTTGCAACGAATCTTTAAGCGAGGTAAGCTCCAGCCTTCTAGTCGCCAGTGGCCTCGAATTGAATTCCTCTTAACCTATAAATACAATAAAGTTTTTTGATTTCTTAGTTATTTAGAACTTGTTTACAAATGTCTTCGACCCTCATCTATGTCTGGCTGCCGGAGGATTATAAAAGCTCAATCACAAAAGTGCCAAACGCTCCCAAGAGCTGCATCGGCGAGATCTTCAGCTCAGACGTGGTTGACGGCAGTTCCATGAGGAATAGCGTCGCACGCCCGAGGGTCATCAGGGGCACACCTACGCGCCCGCGCGATACCCACTCCAGGCTGTTTGTACTGTCGGGAAAGAGTTGGTCGCATCTTTTAGAAATTCTATTTCGTGAAAACAAATAAACGTATTTAAATGAAAATTCATACAGAGATAGCTTACACCCCGTGTCGGCACTTGGGATACTTTTTATCCCGATAATTGACATCTTTGCCGTGAGATAGATGAATATGGGTACAAAGATGGTGTTGCAGTCGCGTTATTTTACTGCCGTCGCTGCATTTCACTAACGAGTACGTCATTGCTATGCATATGCATATGCTAATAGAATATAAGCAAGTACAAAGAGGTAACCTTTACTTTTCAAAGTTAATGGAGCATTATTAGTCTCTGAGCGCCGCATTTAGGTGTATCATGTGGTACTTCATCGTGGCCGTACCGGGTGTATCGTCGCCCTGGTTAATTAAGATGTAGGCAGACCGTGGCGTCCGAGCGTATGTCCACTAACGAGGCAAACACAGGCACGCATTCAGGACTTGAAAGGGACAATTGTCAGACGCTTGTCTTATTATTGTGTCGTGTTCAATAGATCTGTAGATTGGTCTATAATAATCGGAGCTTTGAAGACATGCGAATAAAGGTGCTCGATGTCAAACCTGATGAAAATATATAATAATTATTGTGGTAGCGTAATTTATCTCGCCCAATGTCATTCCGATAATTATTATATGTTGTATTAGAGATACTTAAAATAAGCTGTACTTACTTGACTGTAAGTATTTGCACGTCATGTAAATGACAAAACATGCTGGAAACTTTATATTATGTACATTACCTATTCATGTTAAGTAAGAATCCCTGTAAGTTAGGTTGCCTGGAAAAGGTCGCTTTAAACCAGTGCTTTTCAATCTTTTTGAATACGCGACCCCTTTACAGGTTGAAAAATTTTAGCGACCTCCTTGGGTTATAGACAGACAAAAAGTTAGTAATTTAAAAGACTACGTTTATGTTTTTGGGAGGGTAAACTGCTTTGTTACGTAACGCGTTCCGGTGCCAGTCTGTCTGGCTTCCCTTTCTCTCACGCATACGGCAGGGGTAGACAGGCTAGGTTATCACTTCTGTCAGGCGTCCCGAGGCGCACATTTTTTTTTCTATTTTGTTTCATATATTAATTATTAGGCTCTCTACTCTGCAAAAAGCTACTGAGCTTAAAAAGTACCTAAATACGAGGTATAAATTTAAATTGCCTTTTCCCTTTTGCCGGCGACCCTGGAGCAAGGCTCTGCGACCCCCTCCCTAGGGGTAGCGACCTACAGATTAAAAAACACTGCTCTAAACGATAAGGACGCTTATTGTTTTGCCAAAAAAAATGTAATTAACGTTTCGAGTCTGTAATTTTGTTCACAATAGAGTGTTATCTATTTAGCTATCTGTTTTAAAACCTGCTCTTTTATATATATATTTTTTAATTGTTTACTACATACCCAACTACGTGTCTGCTCTCACACGTTTCCATGGAATCCTGCTTACCAGTTTTATCCCGCGCACAATTATGCCTAGATAATTTAATGGAGATAAAAGGTTAAGATTAAAGTTTATAAAGTGAACGCTCTGTATAATTACCAGTAAACTAATCTGTAAGATTGCCATTTTTGTTAATAATATAATTAAACAACGTTCTTCACAAAGATACGTGTAGAAGATTTTATTGTACCTATATATATTTTTAAGCTGGTTGTGAATTAATACATACATATTAGGTCGGGGAAAAAGTTTCTTCGCATTTTATATAAAAATTCTAAAGGTTTTTTTATAAAGTTTATTTACATTTGACTAAAGTATGTAGGTGCCATTTTGTTGGATAACTTTTTGCCATCTTGTAGGTAGGGACGTGATCCCATTGCTATAAAAATGTTGGGGCTTCTGATCAAAAAACTGCGACAAGTGGTTTTGGCAGTCCTCTCGTGATGTTAACCTGACACTGCCTAAGGAATTCTGCAGAGACTGAAACAGGTGAAAATCTGAAGGTGCAAGGCCAGGACTATACGGTGGATGCATTAACACCACCCAGCCAAACTCTCGTAATTTTTGCTGAGTGGCTAAAGATGTGTGAGGTCTAGCATTATCATGGTGAAAAACCACACCCCTTCTGTTGATTAATTCCGGCCGCTTTCTCTCAACTTTTTGCTTTAATCTCATCAGTTGTTCGCAGTACAGTTCAGAATCGATGGTCCTGCCTGGCGGTAACAGCTCATAATGAATAATGGCCTTCCAATGCCACCATACACACAACATCACCTTGTTGCGAGTTAACCCGGGTTTCGCCACAGTCTGTGAAGCCTGACCGGCCTCTGACCACGATCTTTTTCGCATGTTCTTGTCGTACGTGATCCACTTTTCATCACCAGTTATCAGCTTCTTCAAAAATGGTTCGGTTTCATTACGTCGTAATAAAGAATCACAAATGAACACACGGTTCATTAGGTTTCTTTCAGTGAGCTCACGAGGCCCCAAATATCGAGCTTTTTCGTGTACCCAGCTTTTTTCAAATGCGCCAAAACCGTTTTGTGGTCAATTCCCAGTTCTCCAACTACTTCTTAACTACTAATATGCCGATCTTGCTCCACTTTTAAAAAATGGCATCAATTTTGTCCGTAACAGGGCGACCAGAGCGACGTGCATCTTTGATATCAAAATTTCCGGATTGAAAATGCTTAAACCAAATTTGCGCTACTGTCACAGATACTGCATTAGGTCCATAAACATCACAATTTTTTTTCGCGGCTTGTGTTTCATTTTTACCTTTTTAACCAACTTCGAAAAAGGAGGAGGTTCTCAATTCGTCGGGCTCTTTTATTTATTTATTTTTTGTTGCTTTTTTTATGTATGTTCGCCGATTACTCCGTGATTTATGATCCGATTTACGTGATTCTTTTTTGTTCGACGCGGAATAGCTTATAATTGGTCCCCTAAAAATTTTACATAGTTTGGCCCAGTAGTTTTCATTTTATGAACATTTTTTATGGAAAAAATTTCCTTTTCGTTCCATATGTACACCGATTACTCTGAGATTTATGATTCGATTTACGTGATTCTTTTTTTGTTCGACGCGCAATAGCTGCCATGTGGTCCCCTAAAAATTTGACATAGATTGGCACCGTAGTTTTAATTTTACGACCATTTTTTTGTTCTCGTTTCTTGGGACCTATATTTTTTAAGTAGCGCGGCACCATTCGTAAGTCCACCCATACATAGCTAGCTAGACACTAAAAAGTAACAAATAAAAAATAAAAACTTCGTTTAAATATATATTATATAAAACATCTTGAAGTTGGTGCAAAGTAAAACATAATAAAAATTACTATATTTTGAAAATTACTTAGCACCGACTTTAAGATGTTTTAGATAATATATATTAATAATAATAGCTTTAGAAATAAGTTATTTTATACATTTTAGTTTTTTAGTTTTTGAAGTCGGTTGTTTTAAACGAAGTTTTTATTTTTTTTGTAGTAAAATTTTAAAAAGTATCGAATTTCTTCATTAAACTCACTCATTTTAAAAATAAGAAAAACAAATGATATTCACACATTTTCCTAATTTGAATTTGGAATTATCTTCTTTAAAATTAAAACTTTTTAATGATACCAAAACCAGCCAGATACAAATAGTATAGCCAAAGAGATCTTATTACAAGTTCATACATACTATATGCGAAAAGACTATTTCACCAACCTATTACATACATACACAGATGTGATGTGGTTTTTGTATGGTTTCGGAGTCGTTTTAGAAAAAGTGACTACGAAACCATTGAAATAATAAAATCGTCGTATTAGTACAGTCGTGGTATGAAAATGTTCGCCAATTTTCAAATTGATTTATTTAACGTTTCGCGAGCAAACCTTTTCAAACTAAGTCACAGAACAGACTGTTCGACAGAAAATTAGGTTTAACTATTTCACAATAAAGTTTTAAACTACTTAGATCAAAGTTGTTTGATTTTTATCTTGTCTAAGAAGATTGTTTAAAGATGCTAAAATCATTTTGTTGGTTTTTATATTTTTGATAAACGTAGTGATTATATCCTTGTTTGTTTCTGATGATTAAAGCTATTGTTACTCCCTGTGTCTGTCATTGTCAAAATTGCATTTTATTTTCACGTCTCTATATTTTATAAACGTAACAATAAACAAAAAGTAACAACAATGATTAAAATATTGGCAGTATCGTTTCTTATAGTCGTGCAAGCAAAAGTCTACTTTGAGGCGACGAACCTTCTCATACCGCGACTGTACATATCTTTCTTAGCTTCTTTTTAGCGTGAAAGTAGACACTTTTGCATTTTTGAACCGCCCATAAATGTCCCGCTGCTGGGCTTGGGCCTCCCACTATAGGGGAACGGATAGTACGAGTATAACCACCACGCTTGACCAAGGCGGCTTGGCAGGTTTTACACATCGGCTATATCGATATGCAAGTTTCATCACGATGTTTCCCTTCACCGTTTTCGTTCGAAAGGTAATATAGATAAGAATAAACACTTCGAAAAAAGATCGAAATTTCACTGTTCGCGGCAAAAACTGACCGCTCAAGAATCGTGACGGGGACTACAAAAATATAATAATATAGTAGTTGAAATATATAAGGCTACTATAATTAATAATCAATGATGATAAGGATAAATTTGGATTTCTTAGATAGCTGGAAAACGTCTTACAATATCACAGACATCCGTCAAGTCGCCCGTACGTGACATGACATTCTCTTTATGTTCATAAACGTTGGTAGAGGTTAGCGCTGAAGAAGGAAACCTCCGTGCTACATCCTCCCCCTCTGACCTAGATTAACCGCCCTCGTATCTAGGTCAACTTCCTAGGTCTACCTCGCTTAAGCTTCTCATTTAAAGGTAATCTAATATCTCCTACGAAAGGACTCAACTGGGATACACGGTACTTCCCTAAAACTCGACCGTTACTTACACTTTCTAGGACTGGATGCTTCGGCTATCTTATATGGCCCATCTCGCTTGGGTATTAACTTAGGCGTCTGTCCAGGCAAAGTATCGTTACTTCCTTGAGTCTTCAAAAGTACCAAGTTGCCGGTGGTGTAGTTAGGGGCGGGACGTCTCCGCTGATCAGCATGTTGCTTCCGGGTTGCCTGCACTCTCTCCTGTACTTCTCTTGCCTGGAATAAAGCGTTTGAAATTCGACGTAAATATGGTGTCACGGCGGTGACAACGTCATCGTTCTGCACAATATTGCGCATATCCGCTACCACATCAGCTGGCGCACGTATCTCTCGGCCAAACGTTAAATACGCAGGTGAGTAACCAGTACTTGAAGTGACAGCTGAGTTCATAGCGAAACGAATCGCGGGTAGATGAACGTCCCACGTCTTATGAACTCGTTGAACCAATATAGCGAGCTGTGGTTTAAGGTCACGGTTCTTTCTCTCCACTGGATTTGCTTGAGGGTGATACTTAGGCGTAAGAACTTGTGTAATACTGAATGAGTTACATACCTGTTGCATCACCTCGCTAATAAACTGTACCCCATTATCGCTTATTATGCGCCGTGGGACTCCATACCTGAGAAATACTTCTTCTACCATAGTTTTGGCACATTCTGCACTGGTAGCATTTTGCAAGGCGAATAGCTCAACTCAACGAGTACAAGTATCTTCAAGTATCAGAACCCACCTTTTATTGTTAGGAGTTACTGGCAACGGACCGAAGAGGTCCACTGCGACTACTTCAAACCTACGGTTAGTCGCAGGCGTTTGTAAAAGTCCGCTAGGTTTCTTATTATCAGCCTTGTATCTTTGACATTCGACACATTCTTTAACATAGTTGGCAATGGATTGTCTCATGCCAGCCCAATAATATTTCATCCTTAAACGATCTAAAGTACGTTCTACGCCAAAATGTCCAGCCGTAGGTGCGTTGTGGTACTCTGCCAACAACGTGTTGCGTTCATGTATCGGTACTACTAGACACGCAGTTTCTTCTTCAGCGTCGTGTTGTCCGTACCTGTACAGAACGCCATCCGATACGATAAAACCTCGGTCCGACCAACTCCTCCCCCTAAACGGGTCGTCGGTGCGTTCCAAATCCTCTATTATTTTACGAATTTCGGGATCCTTTAATTGATTTTCACGAACGTCCTTAGGATTTCTCTTAGGTAAGTCTACTTCAACATAACAAACATCGCACCCCAGTTCATCGCAGGGTGGACGTGAAAGAGTATCTGCTACCGCGTTGCATTTGCCAGGGGTGTACTCGATTTGTAAATTGTATTCTTGAAGCGTGAGGGCCCATCTTGCTAATCGACCGCTCGGCGATTTTACTGTCATTAGCCAACGTAATGGTTGATGATCACTTTTTATAATTACTTCGGACCCTTCGATATATCCTCTAAATTTTGTTACGGCCCACACCACCGCCAAGGCTTCGCGTTCACTGGTGTTGTAGTTTTTTTCCGCATTTGTCAACATGCGGCTTGCATATTCAACAGCATCTTCCCCCTGCATCAGCACAGCCCCAAGACAATAGCTACTACTATCTGTTCTCAATGAAAATGGTTTTGTTTCGTCAGCTTGACGCAGAATTGGAGTTGACACTAGCAATTGTTTAATGCTTTCGAATGCGTGTTGTTGTTCGGGGTTCCATATCCACTTACTATCCTTTTTGAGAAGATTCGTCAAAGGTCTGGCAATTTCAGCATAATTTGGTATAAAACGTCTGAACCAGCTGGACGTTTGCAAAAAGGTTTTAAGCTGTTTGATATTCTTCGGTGATGCAATTGTAGACATAGCTCTGGTCTTATCCGGGTCTGCTGCTATCCCTCCTGGGACTATTATATGACCTAAAAACTTGATCGAATCGCAAGCAAATTTGCTTTTCTCCCGATTCACACGTAGATTGTATGATTTTAACCTATCAAACACGGCATCTAGATCTTCCAAGTGGCGTGAAAAGGATTCTGATAGGACTATGATGTCGTCGAGATACGTTAATATAGAAACTTTAGACAACTCTTTACTAGACTTAAATCGATCCATAAGTCTTTGGAATGTGGCTCCTGAGTTGCGTAGGCCCATTGGCATTCTCTTAAATCTAAAAGTTCCAAGTGGAGTTACGAATGCTGTTTTGTCTTGGTCATCAGGGTGGAGCTTAACTTGAAAGTATCCTGATTGTAAGTCGCATGTCGTCATAAAACTTGTAGACTTTGCTGCATGTAGAACATCTTCTATTCTGGGGAGAGGGTAGCGATCTGGCTCTGTTATTGCGTTTAATTTCCTGTAATCGACACAGAGTCGGACGCTTCCATCTTTTTTGGGTACGAGGACCACGTTAGCTGCCCACGGGGAGTCACATTCTTCTATGACGTCAACTTCTAACAGTTTCTCTAATTCTTGTTGTAATAGTACTTTTTTCCCTTGAGACATTCGGTACGGGGGTGAAGAGATAGGTTCATGCTGCGGGTTGGTCTTGATTCGGTGGACTGCATAATCCGTCGCAGGACCGTCTTTCGCAAAACAGTGTACTCTTTTGACAATGAGTGCGTTGAGCTGTACCCGTTGATCTGTAGTAAGCTTGGTTCCTTCATCAACTCTCAACTCCAGTTTCGACGTGTTGTCTGTCTCAGTCAATTCTGCTTCGCACAAATCTGTGTCTCTGTGGGTTGTTAAATCATGGTTAATTATAAAAGGATACCAATGTAGAGGGTTGCTATGGAGGCTCCAACAGTTATGTGACAAGTCTAACATAATTTTAGCTTGCATAATAAAATCCCTACCTAATAGAGTTCTAGTCTCTGCATTGGGAAGTACCATAAATGTGGTAAGTATAGCCTGATCTTTTACCCATACTGCCACCGCACATTCAAGAGCAGCGTGCTCTTGTTGTGAGCAGTCGGCTAATCCTATTGTCCGTGAACAGGTCTTAAAACTTATTCCGGCATCGATTAAAATACGGTACAACATCGGACTTGCGATGGAGTGGGTTGCTCCAGTATCTAGAATAGCTAAACCGTAACGGCCTACAACTTGAATTTCAATTAAGGGTTGTGTACTGATGTTATCATATGTCAGAACAGTGTGAAACTCTGGTTTCTTTAAATTTTGTGCAATTTTACATTTGTTACAGTTTGAACGAATAACACCTACCTGACCACAACCGTAACAATGCAATTCCGTGTTTTTACTAGTTTGACCTACAGGGCCGCTTTCAGTGAATTTATTTTTCGGTTTCTTTAAACATTCTTCTACAGTATGTCCGAAAATTTTGCAATTAATGCATTTTGGTCGTATACGCTTAATTATTTTTTGACTGTTATTGTCATTATTATATGAAGTTGACGGTTTAACGTTGTCAGCGTTATTAATATAAGTCGGAGAAGGAGGTGGAGGTGGGCTAATAATAATTGGTGTTGCCAACGAGGTGTAAAGAGGGTGTGGGGCACTTACCTCTACCAACGCTTCCTCCACTGACCTGACTTTAGAAATAAGTTGTTCTAACCCGTTTACTGAATCGCGAGGTACCCTATCTCTAATTTTAACATTTAATAATCCGTATACCATATCTAATTTGGTTTCTTCAAGTAACTCGTAAGGCAATTTGGCCAGTAAAGACCTTAATCTACATATAAAGATGTCAGCACGTTCGTCAGTCTGTTCTTTAGAGAAGATCTCACGAAATATTCTATGTGCTGGTAGTTGTCTGCTGTACATCCCACGAAGTCGAAACAGGGCGTCGCTCCATGTGTTGACCGATGACTTGATACCCTGCCACCACACGGCGGCGTCACCGACCAGCAGCATAGGTAGTCCTCGCAAAGCGTGGTCGTCGCTGATATTGGTACATTCTTTGTAAATTTCGATTGTCTCGATAAATGCCTCGAGTTCATCCATGTTTCCGCTCGTGCCATGGAAGCGAGCTGTGCATTGCGCGAAGTTGCCGGATTGCACCGTTGGAGTCCTCGGAGTCGCAGTCTGAAGTAACTGTTCTAGTAATACGCGATTATTTTCAGACTGGTTCTGCGTAATGTTTGCAACTAAAGTTTGCAACATATCACAAGACATAGTGATGTTTTGTGTCGTCATCGTCACTTCAGGTTCATGTGTATGGCCTGATGGTGTAGATGGGGATTCGTTGTCGTCATTCCTTGGTTCGCGTCTCTGCGGTGGCATAGTGGTAATAACAAAATAATTAAACGTTCCAAAACTTATACTCTACCGGTGATGCTTTTAGTTCCAAAGGAAAATTCGATACGTTCTTGCGGTGACTGTTTTCTTCTAATTTCCAAATTTATTGATTTTATATAATTTTGATTCAAATTCCCAGTTCGGGGGCCACTATAGTAGTTGAAATATATAAGGCTACTATAATTAATAATCAATGATGATAAGGATAAATTTGGATTTCTTAGATAGCTGGAAAACGTCTTACAATATCACAGACATCCGTCAAGTCGCCCGTACGTGACATGACATTCTCTTTATGTTCATAAACGTTGGTAGAGGTTAGCGCTGAAGAAGGAAACCTCCGTGCTACAATAATAATTAATGCGTAACCCGCAAGGGGGGTTTGTGGCGAAGCCTTAGGTGAGTAGCGACACCTCGTACCAGACTTCGGGAGCCAAGGCAAGGCCCCCATCTCCGTGCTTGCCTTAACCAGCCGGCACGGAGTGGAGATCGCTAGAGCCAAGACTCAGGCTCCAGGAGTGGAAGTGACAAATGACATCACATCAGAAGTAGTTTCGGTGAACCTGCAGCCCACCTCTCTACACCCCTTATCCATTTACACACATATTGCCCCTATCATCTATGGTATTTTTTGGGGCCCATGCAGGGAGTGGCGAGTCACCGTGTGCCCATTTTTTTCATGTTCCCTGAACATTGCGACGGGCAGACGCCATAGTCCCCATATTCCCAGACCCCTAGTACCACTAGCAGTTCATCCCAATAGCCCGGTACTTTTTGTTTT
This sequence comes from Dendrolimus pini, assembly GCA_949752895.1. Lineage (NCBI taxonomy): Eukaryota > Metazoa > Arthropoda > Insecta > Lepidoptera > Lasiocampidae > Dendrolimus > Dendrolimus pini. The sequence goes on along the minus strand of OX457147.1, from coordinate 6,832,050 downwards.
CATTTCCCACAATAGTCCTATACAGGCAGGGGCTTGTCCTTGGATGCATTAGTATATAGTGTAGACAGGGATAATCGCCGGTCAGTGTCACGCCACATTTACATTAAATTTGTCAAGGGGCCGTATTGGCCTTCCCATCGCCGCACGCAAGCCCACCAAAAGTCCGGGCCATTGTATGGCCCGTGGTCTTGAAAGACACATAATAATTAATGCGTAATGCGGATATACCCGTTTGACGTAATCGTATATATCCGCTACGTAATAGATCATCAAACTTCTTTTAAACAATTGTTTGCACCGTATTCAAGTGAATGAAATGAGCCGTTCAACTTTGTTCTAATGCTGCGTGGGCGCTGTATTTTCCACATGACATCATGCCAATAGTCACTTACAAATTTGCATATTATGTTAGTGATTAATTAGGCATAATATTATTTTTGTGTCATAGATATTTATCATTATTTAAACAAGTTTGTTTATCTCTTGTATATACTACATACAATGTTTAGCTTTTGACATGTTAATATTTCCTGACATGTCCAATTTTATATATCATCTGAGAGAATAAGAAAGTAGGGTCAAGTTAATTATTCGTAGCTACCTTCATCTTCCAATTTTGTCATAATTTTAGGAAGATATGTGCAAGTGAAATGAGTAGGTACAGGTAAATTATACCTAGTTTGAGAGTCAGAGTCAACTTAACATCTTGTATAGTGTTTTTAGCCTCGCACATCGTTCGGAAACACTCTCAACTACTCTATGCAAAACCATTCATACGTTCAGAAATATTAACAAATCCATATTCATATAATAATAGGGACGCGGACAGTCAATCAATTGAGATATTTTTATAAGCTTGTAGAAAGTTGCAGCCTCATGGATATATTATGAGTATTAACTTGCTTATGCCGTCATAAATGGGTACAATAATAGGAGTGAAATAGCGCATTAATTATATTGTTGATTAAAATTATTTCTGTAATGATATTTTTAAAAGTTATATGATAAGATGTTATTTTAATGCCGGTTCTTTTATATGTAAAAATAAATTTATTGTAAAATGTGTCCGCATCCCTATTCAAAGTTACGACTTTAATTTATAAACTTTATTTATGGGTATTGTTAGATAGCTTTTTCCAGCTGCTAGCGTATTTGCCCGCCTGAATGGCTAATACCTCTGGTCTAGAGTATGCCGACATAAAAAACTTGAGTTGTGTTTCAGCATTAGTGGCCAGGTTCCTGTCTCCCTTTAAAGAGCGGCAGTACGTTGGTAGCACCTTTGGTGCCCAGAGTGAGTCCATAGGCGATGGTTGCCGCTTTCCATCAGATGGGCCATCTGCCTGTCTGATGAACTCCTGCAATAAAAAAAATGAATTAGAAGTTATGAGTTGGTACCAGTTTGCATAATCACGCCTAAAAGGGCATTTCCCACAAGTATTTCATAGGACAAAGAGATGTACAGCCAGGTGCTACTCTAATTTCCCTAAGTGGCGGTAATGGCCGCGAGGTGCGAGGTGCGGTGCATCACGAATAAACTCACTTATACTGAATTAACGCCAACTGTGGGAAATATTGTCTTCACATTCGATGACTGACCGGTTATACAGGCTGTTCTAAAATATTTTTTTAAAAACAGAACAGGCATTAATTGATTATGAAAATGATAAGGACATGACTAATGGTATTTTGTAACATATAATTTTATTGTAATATTTTATATATATATATATATATATTAATGTAAATTTATTAGTATTATTATGACATGTATTTGGACATTGCACGCCTAATAAGGCAAAATGTATTGAAATAACGCATACTCTAACATCTTGTGTACATACATTTTGGCAATAAATGATTCATTCATTCATTTATTCGGAACCGATTTTAATCAAAAAAGCAAAAGATAAATATATTTTCTACAACATCGTGAAGTCGATCTATAAATTAAATGCAGTAATGTAGAATGTGTGACATATATAAAATATATATAAACTACTGTTGTAATAATAATAAATAAATGACTATGACAATAATGATAAATTTAAAATCAATTCATTATTTATTGTACATGAATTTATTTTACATAACCTTTTCTAATAATAATAATAGTCCTACACTGGTCGGGGCTTGTCCTTGGGTGCATTGCTGTATGGTGTAGACAGGGATAATCACCGGTCGGTCTCACGCCACATTTACATTAAACTCGCCAAACGGCCTCTCCGTGTTGGCCTTCCCACGGCCCCACGCAAGCCCTCCAGATGTCCGGGCCTTTTTTATAGCCCGTGGTCGTCAAAGACTTATAATATAATAATAATAATCGACAGACAAACACACATATTGTATATCCCCAAAGTTACGCTTGTGGGTAACATACAACTGACTACTCTGGGGCCGATCGCAGACACCCAGACCATAGTAAATATCGGAGAAAATTTGTTTCCGAAATTTACCATACCAGAAATCGAACCCGGAGCCTCTGCATTGCAGTGAGGTAGGCCGGCAAAGGCTTAGCCCGCTTAACCACAGAGGCCGTCAAATATATATATAATATCTGGGCCATGGGGTCCAGAATCCCATCGCCTTTATCAAGACCTATCAAAACGGTTGATAGATGTCTCACAAAACCAAAACGCTAGCCTAATTTTTTGGCAACTTTAAGCTTTGCCATACAACCTGGTAATGCGGCCAGCGTTTTGGGTACGTTCCCAACTGACGATGATTTGGGACCTATTTACTGTTTGTAGTTTTTATCTTTTATAAATTAAGTTGTATATATATTATTAGAATAGGTAAATTATGTAAAATAAATTTAATAATATAATTATGACGAATGCTAATAAATGTACACACTGCATTTCATAATTATGAAGTCAGTAAAGAATGTAGTCGGTGAAGATAATAGTTTTATAGGGTAGTCTGGATGAGATCGCCTTTGGCGATAAGACCGCCCATTCTACTTTAATGTACTTATGTGCAATCAAGTTATTCATTCATTCATACATTCCATGCATTTTGCAACTTTATTGTATTTTTTTATGTTTTACTTTGCACCGACTTCAAGTTGCTGTACAAAGTGTTTACTTTTTGCTCTTTATTTTCAAGTCGGTTTTGTAATTGTTAAAAAAAATAACTACTACTTTTTAGTTGTTGCTTAGATATCGTTAGAAATAATATAAGTGTATACATGTATTACTTTTTGTAGAGTGTAGACGTTCGGCACCCTTTAAAAAGCGTTGCTTTCGATTTCCTCGGGTTTCATTCATCATGTCCCAACTTGATTACAATGGGACTGCCTCAGATGTCAGACAGTCAAATTTTCGAATAAAAAAAACAATTTTGAAAATCGGTTTACAATTGATGGAGTAATTGTGTAACAAACTTGCAGTCGATGAGAACCTCCTCCTTTTGGAAGTCGGTTAAAAATGTTCAACAACAACAATACCTACTCTTTAATATTAACATTATTAAGTACAAAACATCGCTTTATTGTCTTAAGACTATAAGGTATAGTACCTACAATGGGCTACCTTATTGCTTAAAGCAATCTCTTCCGGGCTACATTTGTACGGACAAGATCATATTAAAAACAATTTGTTCGTAATTGTTGTTGTAATGTTCGTTATTTTTTTGTTAAGATACTTACTTTCCATAAGAGAGATGAGCAAGATACTTTCTCTCCTGAAAAATATGTCAGTTTTCGTGACTTACTAGGTTGTGTCCGCGACAGAATGGAATATATTTTTTTATGTACATTTTGTTAATAACAGTATAATAGCATTAGAGTTTATCCCGCGGCCGCGCCGCGGGTTAACCTCTAGTGTGTGTCTCTTGTTTATAGAGCAAGCGCTACAGGTTATATTATATTAAATTTTTATGTATTTGCCCACGGAAGGTTCACTTCATTTTATATCGCTAATTATACCACCCCCGTCTATCTGTAAACAACATAAATTACAAAACTTGACCAAAAAGGCCAAAATGGCCGACATGGCCTAAATGTCCAAAAAGGCCAAAGTGACCGACATGGCCAAAATGACGGAATAGGCAAAAACGACCAAAAAGGCCAAAATGACCAAAAAGGCCAAAATGACCAACATGGCCAAAATGACCAAAAAGGCCACAGTGGCCGACATGGCCAAAATGACTGAATAGGCAAAAACTACTAAAAAGGCCAAAATAATCAAGTCAAAATGACCGAAAAGGCCAAATTGACCGACATGGCCAAAATGACGGAATAGGCAAAAACAACCAAAAAGGCCAAAATGACCAAAAAGGCCAAAATGACCGACATGGCCAAAATGACCAAAAAGGCCAAAATGACCAAAAAGACCAAAATTACCAAAAAGGCCAAAATGACCAAAAAGGCCAAAATAAGCAAAAAGGCAACAATGACCGAAATGACCAAAAAGGCCAAAATAGTAAAAATGACCAACATGGCCAAAATGACCCAAAAGGCCAGTGACCGACGTGGCCAAAATGAGTAAAAAGGCTAAAATAGCCAAAATTACCAAAAAGGCCAAAATTACCAAAAAGGCCAAAATGAAAAGTATCCCTTGTCCACCCTCAGTATTTAATTTACATACGTACCGAATTTCAGCCAAATCGGCCCATTAGTTCTTCCGTAAAAGCATAACAAACAGAAAGACAAATATATTTTTATCCCGGAAACTATCCCCTTTTTCGGGATAAAAAGTATCCTATGTTCATTCTCGGCATCGAAAACACACACACACACACACATATATATATATATATATATATATATATATATATATATATACTGAGTTTCAGCCAAATCGGTCCAGTAGTTTTTACGTGAAAACGGAACAGACAGACAGACAGAGTTACTTTCGCATTTATAATATTAATAGGGATTTATTGATATAAATAAGTTACTCAAATATTTTTGGTCCAAAAAAATAAAATAATTATCAGAAAGTCCGTATTTTCCCTCTACGTAAAAGGATATTGTACGTACGTACGTAATTGAATAATACGTATATTTCTAAACCGAGCTAACGAACAAATTCTAATCTTATCAATACTATTTGCGGGGACGACCGCAATCGTGCGATAAGTTATACAATAACAAATTTAAGTGTTAAACAGCTAAAATTACCAATTTTATCAAATGTAATTGGGAAAATATAGAACGGTTATGAGCAGAGTACTTTTGTATTGGCTCTGTGAAAAAAAGAATGCAAGACAAATACAGTGAGAGACAATGGCGCAGTGATAAACTATTACATTTACAACTTGTAGGGATAATTAATTTTGTAATGTTCCTCTTATTTCTTAATACAATCGACCATTTCCTTAATTGAATAATAGTTATATTTTTATATATTCTGTGATTAGCTCCTGTTTTGTATTGCGTAGTTTTCTATCATTTACCATAATTGTATGTAACAATATTTATTTCTAGTGTGTTGTGGTCATTGCTTAGTTTATAATTTCTAAACTGTATAGGTATATACGGTATTCTACATTTTATTTTCATATCGTCAGAAGTTCATGTTCGATTTATTGTATTACATATAGAACCTAATTAATTATGTATAATCTAGAACATTTAAATAAGAAAGACATCGAAACTAAAATACACTATGTATGAGATCACTGCCAACGAGGAGAGTGCCCAGAAGGCTGACTGCATTGCAGCACTGTATGACAATACTCATTTGTTGTTGTGAAATATGAACCAGCCTTCTGATCACGGGTAGTGTCGAACAGTTTCTTACATATGTCTTTAAAGAGAATCTTTGCCGAAGAACCCCACGGGCCTAAAGAACCTTTAAGATAATATTTTATGTAATGTCTTATATATAAAATTTCCTTATAATGTAACAAATTCTTGTCGTTAATAACCTTTTTAGATGAAATGGTTTATCAATGACTTCAAGCCGCTATCGGGTGTGCCAATTTGCTAAGTTTCTTATACTGTAAAATTATTGGAGAGGTGGGGTCGTGTTCCAAAAATGTCTGTTGAGTGTATGAAATGTATTTAAGTCGTAAGAATAAGAAGCATTCAAATTTATTCTAACTCAATATGAATAAGACCGTTATTATTTAAGTATCTAATACAGATATTTGACGAATCAACTAAATGGAATCGATTTAGTCAAAAAAGCATAGTACTGAATGGACGCTACGATATTCAGTGACATTGAATGATTCATCCAAATTGAAAGACAGGATTGAACTGTCTAGTATCGACTTAACTTAGAAATCTTCCGAACATTATTTCTTATTAAAGTGAAAAAAGAAACTCCATTAAGTCAAATAGCGCAGTCGAAATTGTTTATCTTCCCAATATTCCTGTGGGAAACTGAAAGGAAATTCAGCGGAAACTTGCTTACTAATGTTATTTCCATTACTAAACGCAAACATCCTATACTGAAGCGCTTCCTATTGGCCGAAGCTAATTCAACTAAGATCTGGATGTACAAAAACCTATTTATATAGGTTTTTGTAGGTGCCTATTATTTTAATTAATTTTAATACAACGTATTAAACATGCGTATGTATTAGAAAATCAGTTTTGCAAGAATTTAGTAAGTGAATCAAGAGTTGTGGCGAGTTACACGACGTAGGTAAGTCATCAGTTATTTAAACTATAATAACATCAATCAAATAATTTGCAGTAATAAATATGGGTATAAACACATAATTATGTACCTGGTATGCTTCAAAGCTAAGAAAGTTACAATCGTATTATGGTTAATACACAACGGAACAACTGGCGCTGCGCGCTTGTTTCAGACACCCAGACCGGAGTAAATAAGGAAATCTTTATTTAAATAATTGAGCCTGTCTTTCTTTCATTAAAACATATACTATATTGGTTTTACTTTGATGACAACTAGGGGAGAGCAGGTAGGATTCGTACAGTGGAGATATCTCCACCATTTTAATACATTGAAGTGTTCGCATTTGTGTGCGTGATTGCCGTTTGTAGGGACCGGGTACCTACAATGTAATATCACGCCATGACCCATAAAAAAGTGGGGCAATATATTATTGAAAATATTTAAAATTAAATTAATAATCTTTTTGTGCATCATATGGTCAATTAATATGATGGATATTTATTTTAAAGATTGTAAATATACCTATTTTTAGGTCATCGTTATTAATACACAAAGATATCAGTATTTATCACGTACGTTTCTTTACATTAAAACCGAGTGCTATACCGTGGGTATTGCAAGTAATTACATTAGCAAATTGTAAACTTCTGTGAGAATCGATGAGAAATGGTGGTCAAACACGTTGAATACTTATAAATAACATGTTAATACTCGTATCGTACATCGATACATGTTAATGCATTGATGATTCGATTAACATTCGTGTTGTTTTAATTAAAAATGATTCGCATACATCAAGTTATTAAGATCGTCGGATGTGGAAATATACCGCTGACTGACACTCCAATAAAATATTGTTACGTACGAGCGGGGGTACGCACTTATGGATTGGAAGAAAACACCAGTTTTTAATTTAAAAGCTTTTATTGACTTACACAGCCGCACGCAGTACCTTTCTGCAGGGTTGCCCCTATACGCACGACCAACGATGCACAGTCCCGACGATAAGTTGTCACACCCTCAATACCGTCGCCGATATTGCGCGGACCACCTCCTATATTATCGCGTGTAGCTCGCTTCTGGTTCCTCTCTTGAACTACGCTGCACACCTCCTTCGCGTATCTGTCCACCAAACTTGTCACTAAATTCACCACTTAGTTCGTCTCTGTCCTCTTTTAACCTTCTCTAAAAACTCTTTGGTATCGCACTTGTCGTTTCACCGTCTTGTACTGAACTCAACTTTAAAACTGCCCGGTAGGCGCGCCTTACGCTGTTTATATACCCGGAAGAATTTTCTAGATCCCATCTATCTATCTCCGTCTCTTCCTTCCCGAACCTTCTGTTCGGGAACTTTCGTTTATACATCTATCCCTTTCTAACATCTATCTATCTCTGTCTTTTCTTTCCCGAACCTTCTATTCGGGAACTTTCGTTTATAAATCTATCCCTTTCTAACATCTATCTATCTCTTTCTTTCTTTTGTCGTCTATCTCTTTCTAAATATATCCGTCCTTGTCTTTTCGTTCTAGATCGTTCTGGATATTTCCAAAAGTTCTAAAACTAACTAGATGGTTCCACCATCATTCGCCACAATATTATGATAAAAATAAAAAGTTTTTTTTATTTTTTATTGCAGGAGTTCAGCAGACAGGCAGACGGCCCACTAGATGGAAAGCGGTTACCATCGCCTATGGACATTTGCAACACCAAAGGTGCTACAGATGTGCTGCTGCTCTCTTAAGGGAGACTGGAACCTGGTCACTAATGCCGGAACACAACTCAAGGTTGTTATGGCGGCATACTTTAGACCAGGGGTGGTAGCCATCCAGTCGGGCAAATGCCCTACCACCTGGCTGTGGGTTGTTTTGTCGCCTCTTACGACAGGCCGCCCGGCCGCAGGAAATTGTATTCTTTCTCCGTTCCTGCACGGATAAGATAAAGATAAGATAAAACATGGCTTCGCACTGTTTATGTATTTAGTTAGGGACTAAGTATTGCTGGCTAAATATTAATGAATATTCAAACTCTAGAATGTTATTCGAAAACTTGTTTCAACAAGAACCATTAAGTAGTGTCTACTTAAGTCCTTTTTTTAGAGTACTAATGTCTCCTCACTATTTCTTACATATCGGGTAGAAATATGAATAAATAGAATTGAAACAATACTCTCAATGAAAATTGGTTTGAATGAAATGCATTACGTAGTAATTGAGAAAAAGGCTATTAGTTGTATAGCGTCTCGTTCTAATGTCATGGGTTCTTCCTGCCTAGGCATCCTGTGTCATTTAGGTAGTTTTCAAACTTAATTTACATATTGTTATAATTACAACATGTCGACGTGGAAGGAAGACATCTTAATGAAACCTGTACATCGAAATAACTGCAGTGTTAAACGCCAAAACGTCTTGGAGAAGCTGGGCAGTTATACCGTCCGTTCTCCTAGAAGTGAAGCCTATTAGCCCAGGAGTGGAATATATTAGCCGTTATTAGAGTGACTTGTCAGCAATACAATGCACTATTTACTAGTATTGATCCTTTCATAGGTAACTTATATCAATTTAAAACCCAAATTAAAAAATGTTGTAATTTAGACTTACAATTTTTAGAATAATGACTAACGTTTTTATTCGATTTTGTTCAATTTTGACCTAATGTAAATTAAATACCTAGAAATTTTATGTAATTTTATTATAATTATATTTTTATGTAATTAATTAACTATTTGAGCCCATTTTTATTTTTATTATATAAATTATTGTTACATACCGACAAAGAAACGCGCACCTGGTTTATGACCCTTCCCGCATTTGGAATTCTTTTGTTTACTGTGTGTTTAAAATTTGCAATTAGACAATAGCCTATTGATTGTTTTCGACTTTGTTGGCCGTTCGCAGAAATAATTAACCAGGTGTGCAAATTAGGTTTTTTTGGGAAAAACTCAGTACACGCAGTCGATTGTGGTATTATACAGTTTACTATAAAACAATGCAAGAACAGAGGGGGGAGGGGGGCAGTCAAGCGACGATTACGATGCTAGCAAGACGTGTGTTGTACATTCGATAAGCGATACAGTGACGGACTTTGCGTGTTATTGGATCGTGCAGTTTGTACTGGTTGTGTCCAGTTATATTTGTACCTGTTTTATACATGTTTGTACAGTTCTAATAAATTCTGAAGTAATTCCAACGGCATTTTAATTCGAGTCCTGCGTAACTCGTAACATTATTTTTTAGTGGAAACTTGATTGATATATGTATTAATTTTGTGTTTTTTACTTAAGAATATTAATTATTGTATGTTTCCTAAACAAATTAAATAAATAAATAGTATTTGTGATTTGGCGCTCATCGGCTACTTATGATCTCTACGAACCACTCGACCATGTATGTGTTGAAACGCACTTGGGTTTATAAAATTACTTATTATTTATCTAATATATAAAATTCTCGTGTCGCGGTGTTTGTAGTTAAAATCCTCCGAAACGGCCAGACCGATTCTCATGAAATTTCGTGTGCATATTGGGTAGGTCTGAGAATCGGACAACATTTATTTTTCATTCCCCTAAATGTTAAGGGTAGTCCATCTCTAATTTTTTTTAAGATACAGCATTTAAAAATACATACAACCCTAAATTTTCAACCCTCTACGATCAACCCCTATTTTTTATTTGTTAAATATCGATTGAAACTTTTCCGGTCAGGACGACGTCTGCCGGGACACCTAGTTACCTATATAGATTTGTTGTATCGGTTTAGTATTAATTATAGTATTATTTGTTTTATAATATATTAATTTAGTTCAGTATTTATTTAGTTTAGATTAGTTATTTATGTTTTTTGTGTAATTTATTTTTGAGGTTTAATATCATATTCTGAACAATATGTATTTCTGTTCTGTTTTTAAAGTTTTTAAACTATAAGGGCCGGTTGCATAACGTTGCTTAAATTAATTTAAGAAATACACAACGTATTTAACACCCTTCAATACAATTAGCGTCTTGCAAAATTTGCCGTTAAATATCTTTAAATAACTGTCAATACGTTTAAACGTATTTAGGCAGTTGAATATGATTAACTAATTTTATTTAAAGGCGATCGTTAGTCAAGCGACCCTAAGATTAGTATAGAAAATATAATATTTTGACAGTATCAGAAACAGATTTGCCTTAAGCGAGTAACAGTTGAATAAGTATTTGTATTCTACTTAAATGTATATATGTAAACGAAGTGAACACCCTTTTAATTGCGCCGGAGATGCGTAGGTGCGCAGGAGAGTCAAACGGGGTAATTTGTGTGTTTATAGATGAATGTCCCAAGGCTCTAATGAGTTATAATAAGTACCACCCAGTAAGGGTCGACAGCATCAATGCATCGATGCTTAAATTATATGGAGAAAGCTTCGTTATTAAGGTCCGCTTGCATAACGATCGCCTTTAAATTACACAAAACGTATTAACAGTTCTTTAAACATGTTTAGCGGCAACATTTGCGTTGTGCAGGACGCTAATTGTATTTACGGGTGTTAAATACGTTTTGTGTCTCTTAAATAAATTTAAGCAACCTTATGCAAGCAGCCCTAAGTCATTATAATTCCTCACTTCTTAGTCATATAAAAAGCTTTAAATACGGTTTTTATGTATCTTTAACACTACTATCTCAAATTGAAAGAACTATCAAATTGAAAAAAATAGTGTTCATTTACCTAAAGCTAGACAGAAATTTTTACTAACAATTATTTGTAGTCGCAACATCGAACGCGAAAGATTTCAGTTAATTATCATATTTTCTGAGCCTTACTAGGTGTCAAAATGAAATAAACCGAAACATAAGATATTTTTTCATCAAAATCCATTGAGCCATTTCGTAGACATATTATTCTAGACAAACTTTCACATATACAACAGGCAGACAAAAACTCTAAATAGGCATATGTGTGATTAGACGTTTCAGCAAACGTAGACTCACGTACGTACGTTTTGGGCAGGTATTGAAATATCGGTAAAAAAAAATTAAATCTTTATAAAATTATGCTATTTTATCGATAAGAAAATATAACGTTAATACTAATTTTACTGATAATTTTACAATAATAGATATGTTTTGTTACCATCTTTGATCTGATCGTCAAACATCATTAATGAATGCTAAGAGCGCGCGTATACTATATTTTAAAGTGAATTGATAGCGTATTCAAGTCCTACTTCTACCTTCGTGGATTACTGATTTTTCTATACTAATATTAATTAAGCGGTAAAAAATTTATGTTTGTTGGAAGTAATCTCTTAAACTACTGAACCGATTTTGAAATTCCTTCACTAGAAGAAAGCTAAATTATTCTTGAGTGACATAGGCTATATTTAATTTGTTTGCGTGCGTGTATTTTATTATGACGCCCAGCGTAGTTTGCGCGAGCTAACTAATAAGAGATAAAGACAGGAATATGTGGCATAAACTTGGGGAGCGTTCTGTTATGAATTACGATTGACTAATGACGACATAAATAATTTTGAATTTCTCAATAGAAATAATTAAAAAATATAAAACAGAAGTTGATTCCTTAATATCTAGCTTGGTCGATATGTGCGAGCATCGAGGCCCTTACGACTTCATTAGGGCGCGTCAACGTACCAGTCACGAGCGCACCTTCACTCTTTTTAACCTAGCTATCCACTGAACGGAGATATTTTATGTCGAAAATAATCTTATTCATGCAAGTATCGCTTTTGTCTATAAAAGCTATACGTCTACATCTGAATATTACACAATGCCGGCATCAAAGCAGGACCTTGTAGGTAACTACATTCTTAGTGATATTATGTTTTTCGTCAAATTATTAACAAATCAAATATATCACAAATTTGCTAAAAATATGATTTAAAAATGTGGTTACAAGGTCCTGCAGTGATTCCCACGATAATTAAGTAATAAAATCATATACAAGTTAAAGTATTTCTACTTGTTAACTCTTCACGACTAAAGAACTAAAGATCTTAATGAAATTTGGCGAAAAGATATATCATATTCTGTAGGCAGAACATAATAATCCTGAAAACTTTATCTCAATACTTTAAGACAAAATTTTCAGGATTACTTTACACTAGATATACTAGAATGGGTGAAATTTTATACTCTGTAAAATTTCTTGCGAACAACTTGGGTTTTCAATTTTCATAGCTGAACTGTTGTCATCCATCCTATATTGCAAGTGAAATACGTTCACACGACAATTACCAAAGAACAGGTTACCAAAACGGAACATCTATTCTCTAAACAATGCTAACAAATTAAATGATGGACACACTTGTTTGTGTAAATTTATTTTTTTATGGATTCCAGGCTTTTTATTATCAGCAGTAGAAAAAAACCAATTAGGATGGCATTCTCTGGTGGTAAGAAAATTATAACTGAGCTCCTTAAAGCGGGAGGAATTACATTCCTGATGACTTTACCGGGACTTTACAATTTCGTCATCCACCAAAGCATTGTACTAAACACGTGGACCAAATTTAGTTTGGTGGTCTTGTCCGTCAAGAAAGGCGATAAAAATATCTCGAAAACTATAGGCGTATCGCACTTTTAAACTAGGTCTATAAGGTTCTTTTGAGGGTCGTTACGAATCGTATTGCCAGAAGGGTTGACAATCCAACCACCGAAACAGGCTGGGATTCGAAAAGACCAACACCGTAGACCACATCCATACTGTCCGGGAGATTATACAGATGACCGAAGAATATAATCAGCCTCTGTTTATGCCATCTATTGTATAAAACAAAGTCGGACTAGTTACAAAATTTATAACTCAAAAACCGCTCGAGCGATTTTTGTAACCTTTGATTTCTTGGATTTGTCTCCACATTAAATAGCAGAGTAACCATGAATATACCAAAAATATTAGCAGATATGTTTTTTTTTAATAAATTAGATTCGGAACTTCGCCATCTTCCGCAATTGACAGCTCACGTCATGCACGTTTATAGCTTATTTGTAATAATTGATGTCAACTGCATATTAGAATGGCTAATGTTCACAATTAGACCCAGTAAATGGCGTTGGGATCGCGTTCCACGATTTTGATGAAATTTTTATTTGTGTTTCAGTGAGTACCCGGGATAAAATAAATAATCGGCAGGCAAACACACATATTGTATATTGCCAAATTAAGCAAGTTACGCTTGTGTTATAGTCTAGTCGAGAAGTTTATTTTCTGCGAATAATAGTTACCAGTCTCTTAAAAATATGGTTGATGGCTCATTCGATCCAGAATAGCATCTAGAAAAAGTAGTTTTTTGGAATTTTTTTTCTCAATAAATATTGTTACGTACGAGCGGGGTACGCACTTATGGATTGGAAGAAAACACCAGTTTTAAATTTAAAAGCTTTTATTGACTTACACAGCCGCGCGCAGTACCTCTCTGCAGGGTTGCCCCTATACGCACCACCAACGATGTACAGTCCCGACGATAAGTTAACACACCCTCAATACCGTCGCCGATATTGCGTAGACCACCTCCAATATTATCGCGGGTAGCTCGCTTCTGGTTCCTCCTTCGAACTACGCTAAACACCTCCTTCGCGTATCTGTCCACCAAACTTGTCACTAAATTCACCACTTAATCCGTCTCTGTACTCTATTAACCTTCTCTGATAACCCTTTAGTATCGCACTTGTCGTTTCACCGTCTTGGACTGAACTCAACTTTTAAACTCAACTCTCAACTCTAAACTGCCCGGTAGGCGCGCCTTACGCTGTTTATATACCCGGAAGAATTTTCTAGAACCCCTCTATCTATCTCTGTCTCTTCCTTCCCGAACCTTCTGTTCGGGAACTTTCGTTTATACGTCTATCCCTTTCTAACATCTATCTATCTCTTTCTTTCGGTCATCGTCTATCCCTTTCTAACATCTATCTATCTCTTTCTTTCGTTTATCGTCTATCTCTGTCTAAATATATCCGTCCTTGTCTTTTTCTTCCAGAAATTTCTAGTTCTTTCTAAAAGTTCTAAAACTGATTTACGCTGCTGGGCAGTTCCACCCTCGGTCGCCACAATATTACAATTGTTATTAACAAAAAAGTGAAAAAAATAGCCGTTCAGCTTTTTGGGAAAATCTCAAAAAGTATGAGAGATATCTAAAATATTATAAAAGTTTCTGAAAGAGCAGGAAATTTTAGTAAAACTTCTAGACTCCCGAAATCGTAGCACCAATATTTATAATTTTTATCTAACGTTGAAAATCGGGTTCCGCGCGGCAGTTTCGACATGCGCGCGCCGCTACTTTAATGAACGCAAGTTTTAAATAATTTTTTTTGCAATTAAATATTAATTTTAAATTTGAAAAAAATTCAGGTATTATCTTAAAACTTCAAAGAAAATTATCCCGCGAGAGTAAAAGTTTTATCATCATTATTTATTGAATTGTTAATTAACCATTTTTTTCGTGGGTCTCTGTTGTTATAAAAGGCAATATAAAAGTTGTCAAAATTTTTCAATAAATTTTTCCTCTCGTGGAGCCCTTCTTATCAACTTACTCGACAAGATTGTGTGAGAAAAATTTTATAAATTTGTTTATTTCATTAATTATTAATTTTTAAATGAACAAAATAATTACAAAGTTGAATACCTTTTATATAGTAACATTTTAGCTGCTTTTTAATATAATAATAGCTTTATTGAACTGCTTAATTTATGCAGTTAAATATGGCCCTTATGAAATATACTGAAACGATTTAGTAATTTTGATTTCTGTGGCTTCATGTCTACAGAAATCGAAAGATAGAAGTGAATGCGTGTAATTTCGGCTTTAGGTTAAAATAATCTACTCTATCAATTGATCAGGACTTAAAGACCTATGCCCTTTGTATACATTAACATAAGCACTTTAACAAAAAGATAATAATCTAACTTAAGAACAAAACAAGTTAACATTTGAAATCTTAATTAATGCAACACAAAGTTATTTAAGTACGTTACAAAACTAGTAAACACAATGCCCATGAACTAACAAAATAACCCTAATGTCCTTTATTACCACGAGAGCAGCATACTAGAAACGAGCTTCGCCTAGTAAAAAAATAAACAAAAAATATTTTTGATATAGAAAGACGCCACAAGACTTTCAAAAAATTATTAATTAATATTTCAAGGAATTTCGCCTAATAATTTAGACTGTTTTTTTAAAATTTAAATGTAGAATATTAAAAAGAATTTATTTGTCGATTAACTGATAAGTTTCTTTTCAATTTCAAAATTAAACAAAATACCAATATACTCCACCTCCCCAATAAAAAAAGGTATTTATTTAATAAAATGCCGTCCCCAAAACCGTTAAAACGTAGTTTTATTAAATTATGAGGTAGTTTGAGTATTGTTACATCTACTACGCCACAATTCCTACTTACGAGTCAGAGGAGGACTAATAGTCTATGCCTCCTTTTTTCAAAATTCTAAAACGAGAACGAACAACAAAAGAGGTTTGAGAGTAAGTTGGCTGACCTCTCGTATCTGGAAGATTGGTTTCACCACCACGCAATGGCGCCGAGAACGACAGCTAGCGGAACTTATGTAACTACCCACATCAGCATAAAATGTGTAACAATACTCAAACTACCTCATAATTTAATAAAACTACGTTTTAACGGTTTTTAGGATGGTATTACATGAAATAATAATAATAATACCTATAATAATAATAATAATAATACTCACGCTACGGTGAGTAGCGACACCTCATACCTGACTCCGGGGGCAAGGCCCCCACCTCCATGCTTGCCTTAACCAGCCGGCACGGAGTGGAGATCGCTAGAGCTAAGACTCAAGCTCCAGGGGTGGAAGTGATAAATGGTCTAACGTCGGAAGTAGCTTCGGTGAACCTGCAGCCCACCTCTCTACACCCCTTAGCCACTCATACCCATGTTGCCCCTGTCTTTTATGGCATTTTTTCGGGCCCATGCAGGGAGTGGCGAGTCACCATCTGCCCATTTTTCCATGTTCCCCGAACATTGCGACGGGCAGACGCCATAGTCTCCATATTCCCAGACCCCCAGTACCACTAACAGTTCACCCCAATAGCCCGGTGCTTTTTGACCTCATTTTCCACAATAGTCCTACACTGGCCGGGGCTTGTCCTTGGGTGCATTATTATATGGCGTAGACAGGGATAATCGCCGGTCAGTGTCACTGCACATTTACATTAAATTTGTCAAAGGGCCTCTACGTGTTGGTCTTTCCATGGCCCCGCGCAAGCCCTCCAAAAGTCCGGGCCATTTTTATGGCCCGTGGTCTTCCAAGACATACAAGATAATAATACCTATAATAATATAAATCATAATACCTTTTTTATTGGAAAGGTGGAGTGGGTATTCTGGTACTTTGTTTAATTTTGAAATTGAAAAGAAACTTATCAGTCAATCGACAAAGAGTATTCTTTTCAATATTTTACATTTAAATTAAATCGAAATAAAGAGTCTAAATTATTAGGCCACATTCCTTGAAATATTCATTAATAAATGTTTGAAAGTCTTGTGGCGTCTTGGGACCCAACATCCATAAGCGACGATAACCACTTTACGTCAGATGGGATATTCATCTTCCGTAAATCAAAACAAAAAACCTAATCTACCATGTGAAAAAAGCATGCTGAGACCTACGTAAAATTAACTCAAAAGTTATACAAGATTAACTAATAGTAATGATGATCACGCGCATCTACGACATCGTGGCAGGTTATAATAAAGCAATTTAAGAGTAGTACGTGTTGAAACGTATGTGCCTTAACAACCAGACTTGATACGGCAGATAATTAATTTCTTTCCATTTCAGCACACTTTAAATCATGTAGCATTAATAACATATAAACGGAGTCAAACAAAAGCATCAAATAAAAGGAAGCATTATTTTCATCCCAACTTTCTTTCATACAAAACTATCCAAAAGATACAAACAAACATGCAAATCCCCTTCACATTTATTACTTCAATACACAACCTGTAGATATACATACAAAAATAAATATACCTTATCGAGATACTTAATAACACGATTGTAGAGAAATTGATTAAAACGCAGTATCTAATGGGCATTTAAAGTGTCTTTTATAGCTTAGTTTAAGACTAAATAAAGCATTTAATATTGTTTTCTAAGGGATAAAGTTGTGGATAGTAAGATAGCGATACTTCGTTGTTAAACCCGAGTTCAACTTGCGCTTTGAGCCCATTAGAGATTTCACTCGGAACGGGTTAAAACCCTAATTCTATTCTGGTGTATAACAAATATTTTAATAGCTGCATTATGGAAAAGGTATACTAGGAATATTAATTTACGAGCATAAGTAACGTAAGCGATATAATAAGAAACATTGTGATAAAGAAATGTTATGGTTTTAAAGAGGATGTAGTGACAAGAGGTTGAAAAGTTTGAGGTAGTTTGGGCATCTAGAGAGAGTAAATGAAAGTAGAATCACCAAACAAGTATATTGTTACGAGTTACGAGACTCGAATTTATTAGAACTATACAAACACGTATAAAACAGGTACAAATATAACTGGACGCAACCAGTACAAACGTAATGCACGATTCAATAACACGCGCAAAGTACGTCACTATATAGCTTATCGAATGAACACACGTCTTGCCTCACTTGCGATTATCGCTTGAATACCTCACCCTTCCGTTCGGGCATTGTTTATATCGTACAAATACAATATATCTCGACACAATACTCGACCGCGTAACAATAATTGCCAAGAATCACACGTGGCTAATGACTACCATAAAAGATTACAGTGCACAATAAGCTGTTTTTCTAATTAACACAAAGTAAACAAAAGAAGTTCAAATGCCGAAAAGGTAATAAACTGCAGGTATGAATTGGTCTTTGTCGATCGTAACAATATGATAACAATATGACTGTTAGAGTCGATACCGATAGACCGCGACGTACTCAGTGTGATGAAATCGAAGATATTTTGAAGAAAGCTCAGGTAACAAGTACCTTAAAGAACGTATGCATGTATGAAGACACCAATAAAGGTAGACGAAGAGAAAAATGTTTACAAGGATCCTAGCAAGTAGATCCGTCTCTGCCTACCCCAATACGAAACGCACGAAGATATGTAATTTATCAGGTTAAGGGATTTCAAGAATTTAGAAACAAATATATTCCAAATACAATAACTAAGAAAGAAGATACGAAAATAGGATAGGGATAGAGGGTATGAAATACGAGGGTTGGAGTAGAGAGATCAGACAAGAGGAGTACGATTGAAGGAATGGGATAGAAGGAGTGGCATTAAGGACTGGAGTAGGGGGATGACATAGGGAAGTCCGGACAAGGGAAAGGCGAAGTGGGCCATCGGACCTGTTTAATGATATCCCCTATATTGACTAAACTGAAACATTTTCTATCTTTCAGTTACACGCGTCATGGTCTCACATCTACCAATTATGTTATAAAATTGTGACAGTGTCGCCTTTTGCAAAACCTTTCGCAAAAACTACTGAGCCAATTCAGATGCTATTTTCGCTGATCAATTTCAAATTCTCAGACCTAATATCTACGATACTTTTTATCCCGGGAATTCCGCGGGAAATTTCCTGCGAGCACTTTTGGATTGGGTGTAAAGTTTAAAGATCCACGATCTTGGATCTTTAAAGTGTCCAGATTGAAATCTGATTCAGATCCAATATTTACACTGATCAATAGCAAATTCTCTAACAGTAAATCTGTGATCTTTGCTACCCGTCCACCGTGGATGAAGTTACGAGAAAATTCTATTAATTTATATACACCATACAAAAACATTACATCTTATACATTTTCCTACCCTATACCAGACCATATACCTATACAATATAACATATACCTACAGATAGATTAAGAAGATTGGGTGATAATTTTTCTGTTTTTGTCAATATAGCTACGACACCCCTTATTCGATAGCCACCATTTGCATCAGTGAATATAAGAACAGGGTAGAATATAATATGCTGCGGATCCCTACTATGTTATAAAATTAAGAGTATAGCCAAAAGTCATATTACGAAAAAAAGCGCTGGTGAATATTCCAGAATAGCACCGTGAGCTAAGCGACGTGTTGGCGAGCTGCGCTCGGCTCTCTTCTAATTTGTAATTATCCGTTGAGACGGCGGAGCTTATTAAGTTATTACCGACCACAACGTGGGACTTGATGCGCGTTTGCTAAATGTATCCTAATAGCAGCCAGTACCGCTAGAAAATTATTAAATTATACACTTCCTAGAGATACATAAAACAATTTACGATAATTTAATTTTGTTTAATAACTCCACTCAGCTGAGATGAAAATATTGAGTAGAATGTGTGGACTTATACAACCACTTGTAGCAACAAGAATGGATAAGGTGAGAAATGAGTACATAAGGGATCTTTAAAAATTGCACCCGTGACTGAAAAGTTGAGAGGAAGAAGATTAAGTTGGTATATACGAGTATGTATATGGATATATGTATTATAGGTATTTTAAGTTAAGAAAAAAAATCACGTAATTACCTCTAAATTGTTGTTATAAAACCATTTTACTTCTTAATTTTTTATCAAAACAGGATAAAAAAAATATACCTACATCTTTATAAAAGAAGATTGGTGATGATGGTATGGTGATAATTTGTTTTATTTTTAAACACTACTTTATTTTATTCACAGAAAAATAATAATGCCCTTAAAATCAGTACCGGAAAATCCACAAAGACGTCATGACAAGTCTTAACAAATATGCGCAAAATCTCCTCCCGTGGTTCTGTTACAGTACGGCGTAACTACGTTCAAGTCTCATCCTTATTCTACCGTAAGCGCGGGGCATATGGGCAGGTAGGTTTAACGGAGTAGTGACCTATAGGGAACGGCCTTACCTTGCTGAGTCTCCACACACGCCAGCGAAGGACTCTGTTATCTGCGCCATCTTACAGTAGATAAGTCTCTTCGCTTTGATCAAATTCCGTAGTAAGGAACCCGGTAGCATATAAAATATATTCTCCCTGCTTAAAAAAAAAAAGAAAGTCTTAACAAATAAGCAATCCAACGTTTACGTCATGCCCAGTTCCACGGCAGTAAGCAGGGAAGTGAATAGTGCGAGTATGTAATCGCAACTTTGTTTTTCGGTGATACATTTGATACCCGCGCTCCCCACTTCTCTCGGCACTTTCCTGCTTGCTGCTATAGAAGTATGCGTAATGCACGAAGGGTAAGACTGAATGACTACGCCGCGCATCCGGTATTAAAGGCATATATTTAAGAAGTTACCTCGAGCAGTGTAATACGATAGGCTAACAACAACGATTTAGTAATAAGAATAAATGCAAACAAAGCCCGAGTACTTTCCACTATTTGTTAAACCATTTCCAAAGCGTGTCCGATGACTATGGATTAGTTTGGCATGCGGCGCCAAATAAACGGTGCGGCGTTGGTATTCCAAAAGAGTAATCATTTAAAATTCTGTGTTACTTAATTGATGTCAAATATTGGTGTAGTCACGGCAATTAGCCGGCGGGAGCGGCCCACAGACGTGATTGTATTCTGTGACCTCCAAGTACGTATGTACCATGTTTTTTTTACCAGGGAAAATCCGTTTTAGGACTAAGGGCTGAACCTTGGGGGGATAATTCACGACCTAGTGTGGGATTCGCCAGATCGGGGGTGGCACTAGCATGCCCAGCCAGAACTGATGCCAATCTATTGCCACTCCCCAGTGAGGGATACCCCTGGGTGTTCCGTCCTTCGCCTTATGCCAGGGCTACGGGTATATGACCTAGCCTCTCCTCAGCTCTGGCAGGCGAGTACGTATGTACCTAGTCAAACTACACACTGCCATAGTTTAATACGAACAGCTATACTGTTTCCAAGCATTTATTTTACTGTTAATGTTTGTACGTCTGGTTGGCTCGGTCAGGTGGAACGGATGGACGAGGTTCAAAGGGTGAAGAGGGCTAATTCAAATTTAAATTTGAATTAGGCACTCTTCACACTTCCAAAGAACAGAGGATAGAAACAGGTGGCGTTCTCATCTCGGAGGCCGAGACACATTTTGGGTCGCTGAGCCAACGTAGTTAGTTTAGTTAGTTTGTACGTCTATCAAGTTACATATTTCTTGAAAGTAGAGCCCACATGAAAGAAATGACATAATTGTCCTACTTTATAGTTGTAGGTAACGTAATACGTACATAAATCGATATGAAAATAAATAAATGTTCTATTTAAAAGAAAAATAATACCGCAAGTGTTTTTAATATGGCTAAAATTTAATATATGTAAATAATGTTGATTACAATGTGAGTATTATTCATTACACGATACAGTATTTTTGTCAAAAATATATAAGTTGACATGATTAACACTTATTTATAAATGAAGTTGTTTTTTATAACAAATTGAGTCTCTAACGCATTAGGACATTATTAATTGATCTGTCATTGAGCCGTCAAAAGCAAAAGAAAAATAATAGTTTAAAAAAACTAAAAAAAACACGCTTTTATAAAAAATCCAACTAAAAAAACAAAAAATAAAATTTAATATAATATAAAAAAGCGTGGGGTGTATTCAATTAATAATATAATATCTTAAAAAGCGCTTTGAATACACCCCACGCTTTTTTATATTATATTAAATTTTATTTTTTGTTTTTTTAGTTGGATTTTTTATAAAAGCGTGTTTTTTTTAGTTTTTTTAAACTATTATTTATTTTTCATTTTTTAGTTGATTTTTGTTTAAATGTTTTTAAATACAAGCTTTTGAGATCCTGCATATCATGTAGCAGCAGAGTGCTAGCCAAGACAAGTAAAACGAGCCCAAACACGACGGGTCTATCTTGTTTAGTACAGGAGTTCCTATGGCCACCTTCCGACTCCATCATCAGATCAGCTCCATGGTACCATATTATTGCATTGTCACGCGATATAAACATACGAGCCCAAACACGAAGGGTCTATCTTGTTTAGTACAGGAGTTCCTATGGCCACCTTCCGACTCCATCATCAGATCAGCTCCATTGTACCATATTATTGCATTTTGACGCGATATAAACATACGAGCCCAAACACGACGGGTCTATCTTGTTTAGTACAGGAGTTCCTATGGCCACCTTCCGACTCCATCATCAGATCAGGTCCATGGTACCATATTATTGCATTGTCACGCGATATAAACATACGGGCCCAAACACGAAGGGTCTATCTTGTTTAGTACAGGAGTTCCTATGGCCACCTTCCGACTCCATCATCAGATCAGCTCCATGGTACCATATTATTGCATTGTCACGCGATATAAACATACGGGCCCAAACACGAAGGGTCTATCTTGTTTAGTACAGGAGTTCCTATGGCCACCTTCCGACTCCATCATCAGATCAGCTCCATGGTACCATATTATTGCATTGTCACGCGATATAAACATACGGGCCCAAACACGAAGGGTCTATCTTGTTTAGTACAGGAGTTCCTATGGCCACCTTCCGTCTCCATCATCAGATCAGCTCCATGGTACCATATTATTGCATTGTCACGCGATATAAACATACGGGCCCAAACACGAAGGGTCTATCTTGTTTAGTACAGGAGTTCCTATGGCCACCTTCCCACTCCATCATCAGATCAGCTCCATGATACTATATTATTGCATTGTCATCGACCTTTGACAGGTGTGCAAAGTATGAATTAAATCTGATCGTTCAAAGTAGGACAAAATCGAGCTCAAGTTACATACTGACATACTGACATACAAGTGAAGCTAATATAAAGCGTGTAAAAAAGTGCTTGGAAAGGGTGTTTAATTATAGTAGGTACATTACGACTCATAATTTCGAACAGTACTACAGAGACGTCCTGTATTTTTTATACCTGGAGTACAGAAGACTGGCTGGCGGTGTAGCTGATGGAAAGCGGTTACTGTTGTCTACGGACGTTTGCAACACCCCAGATGTCATCAACGCTCTGCCGATCTCTCCGAGAAATTTAATGACACCCTATTAAAAAAAACTTAATACCGTAACGCTGTGGAAAAACCTCAACTTGGAGCTCACTTCAACTCTTCACGGCGCGCAAGTGAAACGTTATTGAGAAACGTTGCGTACATGAGCGAAGTAGCTCAATTAAATACGGATAAATGCCCTGCCGATCGCGAGCAGTACGGTGGTAGACTAAGACACCATTCTGAAACGTTCCTCGGAAGACTCCTCTTTAGTCGTAGAATATGCCGAGAGACGCAGTCTCTCCGAAAGCCAAGCGTATCTATATCGTCTGTAAGTATGGTATCATCGACAATGCGAACGGCTCGACGTTGAATACAGTCAACAGGATTAAGCTGGTAGGCGGGCGTTCCAGTCAACAGGTGTGAGCAGTACTCCATATAAAGCACGAGGTTATGTTAAATATAAAGGACGAAGACACTGATTGAAGAGGACATGATATAATTATGAAAAATATTGAAAATGTGTGCTACAAAGTTTTCTTTGATTAATATTTTGTCTTCTTACGTAGCAGTTACGTCCAAAGAATTTAGTTCGATGTAAGAAATTCTTTTATTAATCTTCTCCTAATTATTTGGGGTCAGCATAATATGTCTTTTCTATCCAAATACCTCTATTATGACATACATTTTCACAAATGTGAAGTGACTGAAAATGTATGTCATACATCTGTCATCTGTCATCATCATACATCAACATGTCATCCTTCACACATTATATTCATCTCTTTCTTGGTCTACCTTCTATCGAAGAAATAATAGTAGTAAAATGTTATATAATTCCTTTATCAATTCATGTTCAATTGATATTGCAGTCGTTCAAATCTCAAACAATTCTCAAGAACAGACAATGGGTCTACGCATCACACTATACATACGAGTTCTCAGTAAAGACATTCATTTAATTTTGCTCAATGAATTTAAAGCCAATTAAGCAATTATTAGTGGTCAAACCGGATATAGAGACCATTAATAAAACAAACCCTTTCGACATACGTACGTAAGACTCGTATCATATGCCTTCAATAATGATTTGCCTGTATAATTAATATTTGAATTGTTGACAGTTTTTCTGCTAGTTGACTGAGGTTGAAATGTTTTGTCTAATTACCAAGAGGTACAGTCACCTGTAATTAGGCTCTTAATATTGACGCAGGTAGGTGTCCTATCAAATACGTCCTATCAGTCATGACGTACTGTTTTGATGCTGGTTCCGTAGAAGAAAAACATACTCGGTAATGAAGTCTTAGCATCAATCAATGTGATGTTCGCAGGTGATGCAGGCTTACGTTAAGAGATTGAGGCTTACTATTGATTTTATAATCACGTAGACGAATCGTCATAAGTAGACCATCCAAAGGATTTTTATACAGATCCAGAACTCCATCAGATGGAAGGTCTCAAGATACGTTTGATACCTAAAATTTTAGTACTTTTGACTTTTCCTGGAACTGTGACCCACGAATAGTTAGACTGATGGCTCCGCGGGGCCCTTTCGCAGAAAGGAACTTTTACGTAGGGATAAAATCAGAAGCGAGGTAAGAGAACCAATCTATTCCAAGCAACCTAGCATAAAAAGAAATTCTGAACTCATCTGGTTATGTATGTCGGTGGAGCAAAGAATAAGATACGATTTTACAATTTCAACATAATATAGTTATGATAATTTATAAGTTTAATGCATACCATACATACATACATTTGCCAAGTGGTAGGGCATTTGACCGACTGGATGGCTACCACCCCTGGTCTAAAGTATGTCGCCATAACAAACTTCACTTGTATTCCGGCATTAGTGACCAGGTTCCAGTCTCCCTTAAGAGAGCAGCAGCGTATTTGTAGCACCTTTGGTGTAGCAAATGTCCATAGGCGATGGTAACCGCTTTCAATCATATGGGCCGTCTGTCAGTGTGCTGAACTCCAGCAATAAATAAATAAAAAATACAGAAATCTGTAGGACAACCTTTTTATACGTTTATTTTTCTATACATGTTTACGTTTTATTGACATTCGAGTGGCTATCAAAGGAATGACCCTTTGATAACCACTCGAAATTATTCTCTGTATTTTATTGTTAAAACCAGAAAATAAATAATTTGTATTAATACAAAGCATATTTTCTTCATTGCACCAAGCCGCCCCAAATCCATACACATTTAAGGATATATAAGGTGTAATAATATTTTTTGTTTCCCTACACACACAATTAATAAGCTTGCTTGTGACAAATTGTCTCGCTTGGGACTTGGGAGCCTGTAAAGACATTGTTATATATACGTTTTAAGATATAAATTCTATTTTAATCCTTAAAAAAATTAGTTTCGAAAGATTTAGGGAGACTGGGACACAAATTGGGTATTGCATAAATAGCAGTTTTACTTGAATTTAACTTATTATTCTTGATATTACTGACTACTGAAGCGAAGGGATAATTTACCTAGTTGAAAATTTAAGATTATCTACTTAAATTACCGCGTGTAAATAGAAAATACTCGTGAGAGTTCCGACAAATTCTGAAGTGGTTGAGTATACGCGGCGTGTACAAAGAGTAAGTTTGCTTGTTTGTCTGTCGGCGCCCGCGCACTCCACATCGGCTTCTGTGTGATCAAATTTCTTGGTGGACGCCAGGGTTTCTATTATTCTTAGATTTATGTTGGTTAACACTTAAATATTAATGTTTCATCATAAAGTTTGAAGTGTTTTTTTTAAATATTAAATAGGTTTGCGTATGACGACGATCACGTCCAATGCCGGACGATGATGCAGTCGAAGATGGAGAACGCTTACCTAGATAGATATAGGGTTCTGTAGCCTGTTGGACAAAAACTCTTTTAGACTGTCTTTGGGGTGCAGTGATGTTAATGTCAGCTCATTCAGTTCACCACAACGTCGCGGTACCGGGTTCGTTTCCTAACATGGTGAATGTTATATGCGAACTTTTCGTAACTATTGTTTGGGTGTCTAGGTTCGGCCCTAGAGTTAGTTATATAAATATATATAGCTAGCATATGCAGGATTACCGAAACACAAAATATCTACCGCAGCATTTATAAAAAATGTGTGTGTATGTAATGCAGACGCAGCAGAAGTCAAACAAAGTGTGGCAACGGTTGCGAGGGATTCTAAATTTCGTGATGTCACATTTCATATATTTTATCATTATAATATATTTAAGCTTTCAAACACGAAATTGAAGTATTAATGAAACGTATTATAAACGAAAAACTTCAAAACATTTCCAACTCTATCTGTATGAGCATAGTGTTTCAATAATTAAATATAATGTATTCTATCTCATTCTCTCGTAGGCTTAGTCCTATAGATTTATGTGCTTATCTCTTTTTAGTGTCACTTTTTCGTTTAATCGAGTTGCAAATCACAACGATTCTAAAAAAGTTTCACTTCAAAATAGTTTAAGCTACCGTTTTAGTGAAAATTGTGTCGGAACAAGTTTATTTTTATGCACCCGAACAACTAAAAACCGCTCCCGGGTGAATTCCCGCGGGATTACCGGAATAAAAAAACATACGTTTTATTACATAAAATTTTCTATCGATTACTGAAAATCACATAACAATTTGATTTTTTTAAGTATCAAAGATTTTATGTCTAAGAATATGCTAACGAACAGCGAAACTTGCATCTGAATTGGCCCAGTAGTTTTACGTAAATTCCAAACAAACAGACAAGAAAAAAATGCATTGTGTTTTCCATTATTTATTTAGTATATTCATTCCATTTTTTTTATATAGCTTCAATATATAGACACGGTATTTTTAAAATTTTATAATATTATAGATAACAGAAGCGTCATTTGCTAAGTTTGGGAACAATTAAAGTGTTTATGTGTTTTTCTGCTGATTTATTACTATTTATCTATATTACTCACTACAAATGTTTGTTCGTTTATCTGTCTATATGTATTCTATAATTTATCTAACAATGATCATGAATGAATTTGCAAAAAAACACAAAAAATTAGGGGTGGCCACCATACACGTACTTGTGGGAAGAAATAACTATTAAAGTAATATAAAATAATGCCCCGTGCCTTGTTCTTTACCACCTGCTTTAGTACAATGCTTGCTAATTCAAAATATATTGCCCAAAGCATCTTTACATCGCCATTACAATAGGACTGAATAGACCACCAAGAATACGATGCAAACATGCCTTTGTGATCAACAATGAAGAAGTGTCTCTCATAAATATTTTTAAGCGGAGAAATTATTTCTGAATAAAACTATTTTATTATATACTATCTGTACCCGGCAGACGTTGTCCTGCCTTTAAAAAATAAGAATCTAGAACCTGATTGCAGCGCCATCGACCAGGACCAATTATTAATCTAAATCATTTGAACAAAAACAAAAAAATCCATCAAAATTAGTCCCACTGTTTAGTAGTTAGCGGCGCCACTAACCGGGTCTAATCGTGAATCTAAACCATCCAGGGACCCACTTGAACACACGCAAAAAATAATTTCACACTTGAATTATTCAATGTCATTGCATCCCGTAAAGCCCTTTCAATTTGTCAATTTGGTTGATCTATCTAAGTTCTGCATGAAATTAGATAACATATATATATTATTGATAATGCAGTCAGTCTTCTGAGCACGCTTCCCTCTGGCTAATATTTGTTACTATAGTCTATAATCACTTATATTATTTATAACTTTATATTGTTTTATTTATTGCTTTTGACTAATATTTAATTGTTATTTATATGACTAAAATTAAACTAATTAAAATAAAATTAGGCTCTAAAATAAACTAACTATATATATACAAAGTAAAAAATTATAATAATAATTACAATTAGTATTTAATTGTATTTTTTTTAGGTTTATTAGACTAGTTTCTTCTATATGTTTGAATAGTTAAACTTTTGTAATAGATAAGTAATATTTATTTGCAAGCAAGTAGCGCAAATTTTATAGTCTAGAAATTTTGCTGTCGTTCAGTGAAAACCGCATCGAAGTCGGCCCAGTAGTATTTACCTGAAAAGAAGAAAGAAAAAGACAAACAGACAATAAATCTAAAAAAACATGGTGTTCTCCATTGTTTATATAGTCTATTTCAGTTTTTTTTAATAGTTTTAATGTATAAACACGTTATGTTTAATATATTATAGATAGAAAGATAAATAGCTAAATCAATCTCAGTGTTAGAAATAAGAATAGGTATGTGTTATGTCAAATAACTACTTTCGTTTATCAACAATAATAGACTTCTGGAGTTTCTTGTAAATTTTCGTGTTTATTCGATCTGCTGGGTTCAGAAGATTACAATAGAAACTCCACTAATAATAATATGTTAGAGGGCTCGTCTGTCGATTTGTTAAAAACAATGCAACAAATCATTCAGCTTCCATTCTTATTCAATGGTATTTAATGGTTGAACTATAAGAAGTTCTATAACCGTGAAACGCGTCCATTTTCTGTCATATTTCATAATAGACCGTGAAACTGGCGCCACATGGTGCCCATTAAACTAAGGAGCTATTTCTGCCTTTTGGCTTGACCGCTACTGCACAGTATATGCAAAATTGTCAGAGGCCCAAGGCAATCGGTAATAATACAGGTAATCGTTTTCTAACATGTAATATAATGTCAGTTCGTATATATTGCTTACTAGGTGTGCGCGCGAGTTCGTCCTTACTCTAAGTTACTCCTTATCCCTTTGTCCCGTCAAAATTGGTCCAGCCGTTTCAAAGATTAGCCGGAACATCCAGTCAGACAGACAAAACGTTTAAAAGTGTTTTTTTTTATATAAGTACCGTATATACTTTCATATGCATTAAGTAAAAAGCTGTTATTTTATACCACAAACAGACACTTCAATTTTATTTATCTAGATACATACATAATATTTTTCTTTACCATGAGCACGCGGTCATTGCAATTATACATATTTTATCTGAAGAATTAAGTAAGACTAGTCGTGATAAGTGCTGCCATGCCATGCTTGTACTAAAATTAATATGTCAATTATGAATTACTATATTAAACAACATTATGTATGTTCTTATATTTATAATGAATTATGACTTTTAATTTATAATAGACAGTATTTGTTAGACTTAATATATTTTAAATATAATTATTATAATGTAAATTTGCAAGCCAAACATGTAAATATACGTATGAAACTGAAGTATACGTTTGAAACTGTATTATAAAGTGCATACTAAACTACCATGTCTAGCCTTCTTGTTACAATTACCACGTGATAACGGTGAAGGGAAACATCGAGTTACAACTTACACGTGGAGATAACCGATGTGTCAAACCCGTCAATCCACCGTGGACAAGCGTGGTATATTTATCATTTTTTTACATTTTCATCATAAATATTGTACAAATTACTTTAATTTATTTAAATAATCGATCTTCAATTGCAGTGAAGATCGATCGAAGCTAGGCCCATTGGGGCCTAGCTTCAAAGCTACTTACTGGTTGGTAGACTTCATTATTTTATTTGTAGATATTTGACTGTCCGCTCCCTATTGCTCCTCCTAATTCACATTGTACTGTACATTTTCAAGTGTCCCCCGTGCCCTACAAGGAGACACTGCGGCGATTAGTCCCGCAAGGATCATGGAATGGGCACAATACAAGAATTTGTTTTTAATGAACAGCCAACACGCCCTCGATAGTTTTTGTTAAGCAATATGGTTGGCATAAAAAATTTGAATTCAATAATGACTCTGGACAGACTGCGAGGCTGTATGGATTTTTTGTTCTCGTCTCTTTTCGAAACTGCGTTGCTGCGTTTTTAAAGTATAATTTCTTTAGAATCGTTGTGATATGAAACGAAAAAACGACACTAAAAATAGATAAACATACAAATTCATAAGACTAAGCCTACGAGAGAATGAGATAGAATACATTATATTTAATCATTTAAACGCTATGTCCATACAGATAGAGTTGGAAATGTTTTGAAGCTGTGTTTTAAAGCTTAGATATATCCAGAAGGGCAAATGCCCTACTATCTGGATGTTGTTTTCTTTGTCGCCACATACGACAGACCGCCCAGCCTCAGGAAATTGTACTCTCTTCCTCCGTGCAGGAAGTACGGCTAAAATCTCTATCAAACCTCTACAGAACCATCAATTGTACGTGGACTGATACACTTACTCGATTCCTAAGAAATTCTAGATCATTCCTCAATGACATAAACAAAGGAGGCGCTTATTCAGACGTAACAAACGTCCCTTTGATGTTGAACTTTTGTGTTTGTACATCGCAAAAGGATATTTAACGATAATAATGTCTGACTGTGTAGGTGGACTTTGGTCCCATTACGCTTGTATAAAACCTTATTAGTGAAACAGTTTCCTTTAGGTATATGTTGATAAACTGAATTCCACTCTTAGAAACAAATAATGACCTCGCTTTTCTTTCCTTTCTGCCAATTATTTGGGGTCGGGACTATATGTTTTTCCGTCCATAATCCTGTATTATGACATACTTCCTTTGACACACCACAAATCATCATAGTATCTTGACACAATTCGGTTGACAACTTTTTGTTCTATTTAAACCGACTTTAGAGGAGGTTCTCAATTCGACTTAATCTTTTTTGTATGTTTGATAAGTGAGTTCTCCGTTAATTGTGAACCGATTTCAATTATTTTTAATCCGAAAGAGTATTTTTTCCGAGGTGGTACCATTGTCATCAAATCATCTGATTAGAGGATCCTACAGAAACGGGTACGAACAAAATGTTTCATACATATTTTATTTCTACAAGTATTTGCGTAACTAAAAAGTAAAACATTCCAAAAAATAAAACCAACAATTAAAAAACAAAAAAATATATTTTCTATAACATTTTGAAGTCGGTGCCAGGTAAAACTTAAAAAACAGCAACAAATTTTCAAAACACAGTATCTTTTTGTTTTAGTCCGCACATTTAAGATGTAAAAACATTATTAATTTTTTTGCCTTTGAGCTACTTTTAAAGTAGATAAAAAAAAAAAATGAAGTATAGAAATGCCTATTGTAACTAGCTCTGTAGCCAAATGACAAACGTAAGAGAGCATACCTACCTAAATATACTAGTAGATCTTGCTCTAGCTAGACTTAAAAATCCTCATGGGCCATGTCATAGCCTTAATTACGATACTGATAAAAAATCATTATTTGTTAAAGAAACAGCTGTTCCACAGACACGACAGAGATATAAAAGAAAACAATTTATTCAAAACAACAGAGACGATGCATCGAAATGCGCATCTTTTTTTGGCAAAACAAAATGGCGGGTCGCAGAAGCCATTTTGCGTTCGAAATTTTAATTGGAACGTTAAAGGCGTAGTTTCGCGGAATTTTTCGCTGTGGAATCGTGCAATCGTTTTTTATTCAACTACAATTAAAATGCCGGTTATGGATCATACAAATGGTTCGGTTTTTACTGAACCTCACCTCAGTTCGAATGACGCATGACAAGTTTTAAGCTTCGGCCATATTATTGTGGATTACACAGCGTGGATGTGGATTGTGGATTGCATATTACGTAATGACAAATGCGGCGAAAGAAAAAATAACCATATAGGTCGGCGTTAACAATAAGTGTGTTCTTTATATGATGTTCTATGTGTAAGTATGTGTTATTTAAATTATTATTTTCCTGAAGTATATATGTTTTTGAAGTAATTTTTATACACACGAATACTTACATAATTTTTTTTGTGAATTTTAAAATTGGCGTTAATTTAATCTTGTTACTATACATAATGTTTCTGTAAATTCTGTTGAGAAAAGTGTTGTCTGCCTATATTTTTTTTAAATTAGTACCTAATATAATATTTCCACAAGAAATATATAATTCCTCTCGATGTACGTATCTGCGCAGTAGATCTATCTTAATAGTTCGCGACAGTGTAAAAGTCGTGAAAGTGGAACAGAGCCTAAAATGCATAGCAAGCAACATTTTGCAGTTTTCGCATGCGAATAAATTTAAATATAGATTATTTACATATCGGAAACTGGTCGGCACTTTTCTGCGCAATCGAAAATTATCAATCGAAATTATAAGTTGAGTAAAAATTTACTTGCCTAGTTTGAACATGGCCTAAGCTCTTCCAAACTATCGACTTTATGAAACAAAAGAATTTGAATTTAATCTATTACTTGAATAATTGGTGTTGTTTGTTACGCTATCGGTATAGTGTGAGTAAAACGTATTTTCCGAATTATTTATTGAACAAGGAAAAAATAATTGTAACAATAGGCTGTTAAATGGCCGTTAGAGATATTGATGGCTATTAGCTTAAAACAATACCAATTCGGTACTATATATATGACGTTATTAGAAATATGAAGATTAATTTTAGCTCATTATTAAAATTATAACCAAAGAACAGACGTCATCAAAGACAATTAAAATAATTAGATTATTTACCACCGTCATAACGACGAGTGTTGTTTATTGTGAAGCCGGCAAACAAGTAGATGGCCCAGCTGAAGGAAACTGGTTACCATCGTGTGTGGACGTTTGCAACGCCAGAGGCGAATCCAAAGCTTAGCAATACCTTATTGTATTGTTACAAGTTGCAGGACTCGAATTAAAATGCCGTTAGAATTACTGTAGAATTTATTAGAACTATACAAACACGTACTATACAGGTATAAATATAATAACACGCCCAAAGCCCGTCACTAAATTACCGAATGTAGTACACACGTCTTGTTTCTCTTGTGCCTATCGCACAACTGCCCATCTCTCCATTGGGGATTTGCTTTTCACTACACAAATACAATACGTCTCGCGGCCGCGTATCAGTGATTCTCTTCCGTCTTAATTTCTGTTACATTCTATCAGAAGATGATGGACATTCTCAACAGTCCCATATTAGTAAGCAGTAGTGAGATTCAATTTTGACCATGACGTGATTAAAGCTTCTTGTAGTAGTAGTGCGCATTCTAAATGATAAATATATGGATCACATATTGCCTGTAATGTTTAAATAGAATACATAAAAATATATTTTATTCCATATTACCTATATCTTAGTAAATGAAACTGAAAGAAAGTAAGACATATTTAATTCAGGACTAAAATAATACAAAGTAATGATTATCAAGCAGTAAAATAGAAACAAAATAAGTCTAAAATTTAGGTTGCCTGGAACGCTCAAAGGCCTTTGAGCTATAAGACCGCCTCTTATATTTATTGTCTAGAAAATATTGTAAATATGGTTTGTTTTAATGTGAAATAAA
This sequence comes from Dendrolimus pini, assembly GCA_949752895.1. Taxonomy (NCBI): domain Eukaryota; kingdom Metazoa; phylum Arthropoda; class Insecta; order Lepidoptera; family Lasiocampidae; genus Dendrolimus; species Dendrolimus pini. The sequence continues at coordinate 6,798,242 of OX457147.1, read as the reverse complement.
GTGTCTCTGTAATCTCTCACTCTTTCTCTAAAATTGACCCAGTCTCAGCATATGCTAGCCAAATAAAACCAGCTCTATTCTTCCGCCTGGGACTAGCAAGTGAAGTCACAAAGGATAATACAACACACATAATACTACATAATGTACAATAGAATAGAATAGACAACACTTTATTGCTCACCAAATATACAATTACAAAAATGCACAATTACAATGTTGTCATGGTAGAACCAATAGGCGGCTTTATTGAATGAATGAATGAATGAATGAATGAATGAATGAATGAATGAATCTTTATTTGTTGAAATACAGGTAATAGTACAAAAGATGGTTTACATATCGAGTTGGTCTCACTGTATTTGACCGAAATATGGTCATACAAATATTTGGTACTTACATGTCAATTTAAAAAAACTATAATAATTCTAAATTTATAAACGTAGTTTGATTAACAATATATTAAATACAGAGATTAAAGAATGTCAAAAAAAATAAAAAAATAAATAAAAAAGAATCAGATGTCAAAGCTAAAAATATAAATTAAATATATTATTTACCTAATAAAATCCCTAATGTCATAAAAACACTTTTCTATCAGCCATGAATGTAATTTTAGTTTAAATTTTCTTTTTGGCAATTCTCTTATTGATGTGGGTATTGAATTAAAGACTTTTATGATCATCACTTGGCAGTTTTTTTGTCTTAACGTGGTGTTGCAGTTTGGTGTTACTAATCTAGTGGGATCTCTAAATTTTACTCTAGAATTAACACAATCAGAATATTTATCAAACATTAACGGATTGTCTTTTACAAAACTTCCTATTTGAAATATATATAAACTAGTTAATGTGAGCACCTTTAATTTTATAAAAAATGGTCTACAAGATAAGAAGGGTCCAACTCCGCAGACTGCCCTTACGCATTTTTTCTGTACAATGAAAGCTCTTTTAATGTCTGTGGAATTTCCCCAAATAATCAAACCATAACGTAACACCGATTCAACATACCCATAATATGCAGTTAGAGCCGCCTTTTCATTGGCTGTGCGTCTTAGTCTATTTAGGGCAAATACAAATTTGTTTAATTTTTTACATACCAAATCCACATGTGCTTTCCAGTTACAATGTTTGTCAAGTAATATACCTAAAAATTTAAATTCGTCAACTTTATCTATTATGTCATTATTAAATGTTAAGTTAGCATGGAAATTGTCTTTATTATTGTAATTATGAAAATAAATAAATTTTGTTTTAGATAAATTTGCTTTTAACTTATTTCTTTTTAACCAGTCTAATACTATTCCTATTTCGTTTTGCATTATTTTTTGGTGATCACCATTTTTATCAGTTCTTGTTACAACTATAGACACATCATCTGCAAATAAAACACACTGATGTTTTGTCACTGAAGGCAAGTCATTTATATACAGCAGAAAGAGCAATGGGCCTAATATACTGCCTTGTGGTACACCGGTTTTATTAGGTCTTTCAGACGATTTATGACTCATAGAAATACTATCTTTACCAATTCTATCAAGTTGGACATATTGTTTTCTATCTGAGAGATAGCTTTGTAACCAATCCAGTGCATTTCCTCTGATTCCATATGTTTCACACTTATGCAATAGTATTTTATGATCGACAAAGTCAAACGCTTTACTCATGTCAAAGAATATTACAGACACGGGAATTCTCTTATCAATAAAACTTATTACGTTTGATACTAACATAAAAGCTGCGAGGGTAGTTGATTTATTTTTTTGAAAGCCATTTTGTTCTTTTTTTATTACTTCAAATTTGTTTAAAAACGCAGTAAGTCGACTTTGCATGGCTTTTTCAAAAACTTTTCCTAAAATCGGAATTAGGGTTATAGGCCTATAATTATTTAAATCAGTTTTAGAACCATTTTTGTATAAGGGTTTAACAACTGAAGTTTTGAGTTTTGTAGGAAAAACTCCTTGCGAAAAAGAAAGATTTATTAAATGCTCTAGGACAGGACCTACTATATGTATACATTCTTTTAGTATATGTGTGTTTATACCATCGAAGCCAACTGATTTTGTATTATTTAAGGAGTTTACCATTTTTATTAACTCTATATAGGATATAGGGCTTAAGAATATACTGTGGCTATTTGACTTTATTGTGTTGGTACTCTGCGAACAGATATTAACATCTTTATTCGACATGTTGGTGGTCAAGTCAATAAAAAAATCATTAAAGCACTCTGCAATCTGTTCTGGATCTCTAATAATTTCTCCATTACATTTAAGTTCTTCAATATTGTTTAAGTTATATTCATTTTCTGATTTATTTTTTATAATATGCCATGTAGCTTTACATTTATTCTTAGATTTAACCAAGTATTTATAATTTATGTTTGATTTCGATTTTATTATACATTGACGTAAAACTGTGGAGTAATTTTTGTACCATGATTTGTTTTCATGAGTTTTTTGTTTATAACACTGGTACCGTAGCCATCTTTTATATTTTGCTGATTGTTTGATTCCTTGAGTTAACCAAGCAGGTGACTTTGATTTAAGATCTATTTTAACTTTTTGAATAGGAAAGCATAACTTATATAAAAGACAGAACAAGTCATGAAAATCATCAAATGCCTTGTTAACATCGGTCTTTTCATTTAAGACTTCATTCCAGGAGAGGGATGCGAGATATTCTTTAAATTTTTTAATATTTGTTTTGCTATAATCCGTTTGCATTTTAAACCAAAAATTGAGCTTTCTTTCTTTACACTTTGTGGGAATATGTAGTATTTGACTCGTGTTGTGATCCGATAGAAAAGTTTCACTTGTGTACCCCTCTGCATTTTCTACATTGCTTATCATGTGGTCAATACAACTGTTTATTCTAGTAGGACTGCTTAAAGTATTAGGTAGGTATTGCTTAAAGTAATCTGTTGCAGACAACCTAACTTAAGGAATAATTTAAACTAATCTAAGTTCTCAAATCCACTTGAACAAACAAAAAATTTCATCAAAATCAGGCCCGGCGTTTAGGAGGAGTATCGCGGCGCCACCTACTGGGTCCAATCGTTTATTTAAACCATTCCGGGACAAACTTCAATACATACAAGAATAAAAAGAACACCTAAATTCTGGTACCCGATTACAGCGCCATCTACCTGGTTCAAATTAAAATCTAAATCATCCCAGTAGAAAATTACAAAAATACTAATATCGCTATTAAAAAATTGGGGTTGATCGTAGAGGGTTGAAAATTTAAGGTTGTATGTATTTTTTAATGCTGTAAGTATCATAAAAAAATAAAAAGTTATCTAAAATTTTAAAAAAATATTCAGGGGTGGACAACCCTTAACATTTAGGGGGATGAAAAATAGATGTTGTCCGATTCTTAGAACTACCCATTATGCACACAAAATTTCATGAGAATCGGTCGAGCCGTTTCGGATTAAATGTAGTTAAATAATGATAAAACTGAACCTAACCTTTAGAGTAATTTAACAAGCATCAAATATTTAAAATATGGCATTCGAATGATGAATAACTCCAGCATCAGTAACACATAGTTAACATTCCAAGCACCACCTGTGAGTTATTAACAGAAATGTCAAAATAGATACCTACCCCTTAAATGAAAAATATTCTCGGGTTCCGTAGTTATTTTGTCAAAATTGGAACATTAGTGTGTTTGACAGTATCAGTTTGTAAGTAAAATCACTTTGGTATAACACATACACGATTCCTGGAGTCAATTACACTATATAATGTTTAGTCAGCTTACGGATACCAAATCCAAATGACAGCAAAGCAGTTTGGCACTAGATTTTATAGTATAACTAACTGTCCAGGCAGATGTCGTCCTGCCCGGAAAAGCTTTAATCGATATGCCGACAGCAGCGCCACCTACCGGCTCCAATTGTGGACCAACTCAGAAACTTTCTTTGGCTCATGCACAACAACTTTGCTAAAGATCATCACATGATCAAATATATAGTTTACAATTATATAAAGGACATACAGACAAACATTCAGTTTTATATACCTATATAAAGCTTTAATTTGTATATATATAGTTTATTTTTAGTTTAATTTATTAAATGAAAATTTCTTACACTACTGTTAGATTTATAATCTAGTTATATTATTTGTACATTATTTAATTAAAATAATAAAATGACATTTATCGTATAAAATTAAAATAATAAAATGTAAAGTAAAAAAAAAGTAGTTTTAAACAATGTTTTAAATTATCCATCTAAATGTAGACTCTATCTAAAACAAACAATGTAACTTAAACTATAATTTGAAAATTTCCACGGTTTTTTTTAAATTTGTAGTGTCTCTGTTCCATCTGGGATAATGATAGTGTTGGCTGTTCAGACTATGCGTATTGTTTATAGTGGTAAAATAACGCCGTTAATGATTAGCTACTTTAGGGTGTATATAGGTATCTATCAATGTTTAGCGTCGTTGAAAAATATCGCATTAAATTCATCGCTATATCTGCGTGCAACTGTCACTAACATTATCCCAGATAGAGCAGGAACGTTAAAAGCAGGTTTCGTATAGGTACTTTCAGATTAGTATATATGTAATTAAATTACGGAAAAACAAAGATTATGCTAATCAACATATTCTTTGATAACAATAGTTTCTCGTATAAAATGTGTATGAACGCTCGTATTTGCATTTTTGAATTGATAACGGTTTTAATGAGTTGAATTTCTTTTATGGGTCAATTAAAATGATAGGGAAGTGATTTAGTTTTATTGGGATTTATCGACAATGATAAATGTCAGATTTTTATATCTAAACGGGCTAATTTACTATCCTGCACGGCAGGATAGCGGCCTAGCCGTCCGCCACGTAATACAGGACTGGCATTGAGTCTGGCAACTCTGAGGAGAATGCCTCTTGAGTCTAACTGCACTGCAGATAGTAAATGGGCCTCTGTAAGCCTAAGTAGACGGGCTCGTTTCGGTCTTTCAATTAGTATATAAATGAGTTATAATTTTTTTTTAAATTCAACGATCTAAATTTATTTTAAAGGCTTCATAAAGTAGCGTTTTCTTAATTGTAAAAAGTTTTAAATTGTATTATTTGTATTTCTATTAGTTATTTATATTTATATGTTAAACACAATTTTATCTTGGAAAACGAATACCGTTGAATAAGAAATGAGCAATCGAAAAGTCTTCGATGAGCGAAAATTGAAATTTAAAGAAACGTAGTGTTATTTTTCTTAGGTCTGAATTAGTCAGATAAATTTTATCTGCTTCAATTATATTATAACCTGAATTAATACAACAATGAAACAATTGGAAGTGTTATTATGCATACAACTTATATTTATAAATTATTTATGTTCTATTTTGTCATTCGAATAACATTTACCTTGTGATTAAAAATTTAAAGAGTGTATTTATGTTTCCGAACCAAAATTATAGTGTTGAGAGAAATATCGATAATTTAGCATCCTTAATAATGTAATAATCATAACCGAAGCCACTTTCAAACAATTTGTAACATCCACAAACTAGTCTCACGTTACACGCCGTGTTCATAAATCATATTTTTTTTTGTCTATGACAAAAACATAACGGCAAAATGTCTGCTAATTGACGTTTTCCTGGTTACATTAGGTCTCATTAATTCTTTACTATGGGCTCGTCTATTTGGCAATGATTAGATGAGTGACCGAATGGGACAGAGTGGACATATCATATGAACTTATATATTAATGTATTTTATTATGAAATTATTTGCTTTCTATAAATATTGTTCACAATCCTGCCTTCTATTTTTCCCGTCTCGATAGATGGTTGAATAGGTTGCTGGAAGAAAACTCTGAACACGCTTTCATTATACCTGTGTGTGTTTGATGGAAAATTTTAACCTCATTTTCATCCAGTTCCATATGTCTGATTAATTTGAAATTTTGCATATGTAATAAGAACCAATGACAATACAATAATCATTTAATTTTGTCTTTGCCTTTTGAGAACGTTTCCGCTAAGTGATAGTGGTTTGGGCCCAATATTTTATCTATAATTATGCCCTCTTTTTATTATTTAGTTCTAGTTTTTAATTTTAGGTTTCTTTTTGATACTTTTATTTAATTTATGTATTATATAAAAACTAATAAAATGTACATACTGTAAATAATTTTAACTTTGTCTTGATATCTTGACCTGGATCATCAGGATGACATTGAAATTTGATACACTCCTCCGATCTTCACGATTGGTTAGTTGGTAGGATTTTATAAATAAGGTCGCTTTTGTACATCGACTCTATTTTATTATTTTATATATAAAAGTTTTGTATACTAAAACTAAATAAATAAAGATTGTTTGTTACGTACTGTAGTCTTTAATTTTATTTTATATGACATAAAAATGATTATATGTGAATACTGATTTATTTATATTTATTATTTATTTATACATTAATTTAAATTTATTAAATATAAAATTCAAAGACTTTATAACAAAACATACGATGAGTAGGTATCTAAAAGGTAGAAATTTGTGTCGCTTCTTAATGAAAATAATTTAAGTCTTCGTTCCTGTGAATTTCTTGTAACTATTCTATTCTGGTGATAAAAATTCCCGCTATAGAGATGTATAACATAATTTTATAATACTACCTAATAGGTTAATTTCCAAGACTGCAAGGAAGAAAGAACAAACAAACATGTAAACATCCAAATAAATATTCTTTCACATCTTATATTGTTGTATGTGTATTGTATTCAAAATTGATACCCAAATAATTAACTTTTTCGATATTGCATGCTAATTGTCGTGTTTTAAATAAATGCTGTTGTTTATTATACAATAATTAGCATAGAAAACATGATTTAATTTACTAACTAAACTAATTAAAATAAAGGAAACTAAATATTTTAAATAAATTATATCCTAAAAATAAACTATAAATACAAATTAAGATAAAACTAATACTTACATATTAAAAAAAACTTTACAAATATATACACTATTAACGAAATTATCTTATATTAGTATCGAGTTGATATGTTCTTAAATTATTAATACGAAGTCTACATTTTTTTTAATTTATTTCTTAAAAATAAACATAATTTACAAATATATACTATTAACTAAATATAAGATATATTAGTATCGAGTTGATATATTATTAATACGAAGACGTTTACTTATTTATCTATTAAAAATAAAACAGAATCCGTTGAACACTGTCAAGCAATTTTCAAATACAGAAGCGAGTCTTATTCTACCTACGCAAGAGTGTCCCATCTCTAAAAATAAAAATAAAGCAAAGCTTATTCTACACCGTCGCCCACGCACCACACAGTAGCGAAGCAGTAACACTCGGTACTGATTTACAAATCTATTTTAATTTATTCATATGTCTTTCAAATGTCGCTAAATGTTCTGGTTGATACTTTTATGAGTGAACTCGTGTTCCAGCGAGCGTGTGTATGGGGCTTTATGATTTATAAGTTCTTTACTGTTTGTAACGGAATATGTATGTATAAGTTTCATGTTTTTGGGGTTTCGATATCTAAACATGAAAAATAACCCTTACGGTCGTAACGATCTCTGATCGCCTGTCTATTTATCACAAAGGTTATGAACAGCGATTTTGTTTAAAATGATTTTTAACAACCGTTTAAAAGAAAGAATAAGTATATTTATTTCTAAACAAATAATTACATAATAAGATAAAAAAATATATACACAATAATTGTACACCGCAATTTGAGAAATGAGGTTGGCACTTAGCATTTTGCTGGATTGAAACTTAGTCCGACACAGCACTAATTTTACGTACTCCTTCCTATAGGTAATCTGATTCTAATATAAAAAGCTGAAGAGTTTGTTTGTTAGTTTGAACGCGCTAATCTCAGAAACTACTGGTTTGATTTGAAAAATTCTTTCAGAGTTAGATAGCTCATTTATCGAGGAAGGCTATAGGCTATATATCATCATACTAAGGCTAATAAGAGCGGAGCACTAATGAAGAATGTTTTAAAATAGGGGGTATCTTTAACTTACTTTTAACTATTCCACGTGGATGAAGTCACGAGCAGAAGTTAGTATTACATATATTATTGTGAACCGTGCTAAAAACAACAAAAATTAATTATAAAGAATGCGTAAGTAATATACCTAATAATATTTTTCTGCCATGAATGATGTAACTACCTTAGTTATATACGTAATATTAAAATTACAATCTAATTTAAGAATAATAATAAACCATAATAATGTCGACAAAGTAATAAGAATTTAAACTATACGCTATGATGGACCCCATAGACCCAGATCCTTAGTTCCACTTACAGTTCATCCCAATAGGCCGGTCATTTATTCATAGTTGCGGCTGGGAGAAGACAAAGAGACGTGGAAGAAGAAGCAAGGAAGGACTTACCTCGCCACCAGTCCGCCGCTACACTGCACTCGTCCCCCGGGGGTTCACACACTCACTAGGATTATGGTTTTGATAATTAAATTCGGTTATGACAGTTTATTTCTATTTATTGTGTTCCAATAATTTACATGTAGTTATATTGCGATGACAGCACTGACAGTAGGTCACTGAATAGGTATGTCTTGTTTTTTTGTTTTGCGCATTGTTCATTTAAGATGGCGAGGATGGGGAGGAAGAATTTACAAGGAGATGTTCCTCGGCACAAAAATAGTCCTACACTGACCGGGGCTTTTTTTGGATGCACTATATAGTGTAGACAGGGATAATTGCCGGTCAGTATCATTACACATTTACATCAAATTAGTCAAGCGGCCTCTACGTGTTGGCCTTCATATGGCCCCATGCAATACCTCCAAAAGTCCGGGCCATTTTTATGGCTTCTACAAGGACATCCAATAATCTAAACAACAAAACCTATAAAATATTTAAACCTAATTGTTTTTTTAGGTACCTGAAGTATTAGTAGCTAAACAGTTAGACAGCCCACATGATGGAAACTGGTTATTTATGTTAAATAAAACATGCACATATTAAAAAAAAATGATTTATGAAGCGTTCAAAATATTTAGAACACATAATTATTTTCATTTTGATATATTAACAGAAATGTTCCTAAATCATAAGATTGCATTCCTAACGTATTTGGAGCCCGTGTTTCGACCATATTTGGACCTCTTGTCAAAATTCCGGATCATTTGCGGTCCTCTGTGACATTCTTAGCATAACATGTGACTTGAATTTAATGCTAAGTCATTGGTGCACAGGAAGTTTTAGCTAATTAGTTTAAGCCGGTTTGTGTTATGCCTTTGCTATACTTTTTTTTTGGCCAGGGGAAATTCGATTGAGGACTACAGACCGGGACAAGCACAGAAGCATGGGCGGATAATTCGCGGCTCGTGTGTGGGATTCGCCAGATCGGGTGTGGTACTAGATAGATAGATAGATAACACTTTATTGCACACAAAAATATAGAATTACAAAAACAGACCATATTTACAATATTATCTAGGCAATACAACTGGCGGCCTTATTGCTCAAAACGATCTCTTCCAGGCAACCTAAATGACAGAAATTGAATCAGGCGAAATAGGTGGTGCAGGAAAAAGGCAATAGATACATAAACACTGAAACTAATTTGAGAAATAAATATACAAATACATACATATATACATAGTCATATATATATATATAATAATACATAAGTTATTATAATAAATAAATGTCTTAGCATGATTATATTCCGTAAATCAGATATACCTAGCTAGCTATTTGTGGATAAATAGTGTTTTCTGAGCAAATTTCTAAATGTTGGTAAGGACTAGACTTAGTACTGTTCCTCTAGACATAACTAAACAAGCCATTGCCACTCCTCAGTTAGGGATACCCACTAAAATCGCTGGACGTTCCCTCGTTTTTTTTTGACAATGCTGGGGGAATGCATTTGCTCATATCCTCAGGTCCCGTGGGATGCCACCAAGGGGTATGTGGGACTCCCGGCTGCTGGTATTGCACATAAGCTTCAACGTTATAGATTGCAAGCACCGACCGCCAGACTATCCACTAAACCTTCCAACGTCTCTCCGCATCATAATGAGGCACCACGGGACCGTAACCATGGGTATGACTGCCGTGACAGGGACGTTCCGCCCTGCACCTTATGTTAGGGCAAGGGTACATGGCTTAGCCTCTCCGCTGGCTCTCGCAACTTTTACCTACTTACAAATTATAATAAGGAATTATTAATTACTGAAGATTTGCAAGTTTCAAACTATCTATACCTGCCTAGATAAACAATATATCTTCTTTCTTCTTTTCTTATGTTTAAAAAGGAATGTTTGTCTGTATGTCCTTTATAGAATCGTAAATTTATACATTTGATCATGTGATGATCTTTAGCAAAGTTGTTGTGTATGAGCCAGAGAAGATTTCTGAGTTGGTTCACAATTGGGGCCGGTAGGTGGCGCTGCTGTCGGCACATCTGCCAGGATAGCTAGTACACTATAAAACATGAGTCAATGATCGGAAGTATCAGAAACGTAATTTGAAAAATAAACTAGATAACTTTATAAAAACGCCATATTTATATTCGTCTACTACATACAATAATACACTTTAAGCTGTTGTCATAAGAATCAATATGCCTTTATATCCGTATCCTTACAAACTTTCACTATTTTTCTTTTCACCCCACACAATTAACTTCCCGGCCGAATACTAAATGTCTATTAAATACAGTTACAAGACAAGGTGAGATATATATGATGTTCAAAGGTGTGAAAGAGACAAAGAATGAAGGGTGATCGCAATTATGCGACGCGACGCATTTAGGGTGTAGATCTGTCACTACGCTATTCGTGGGGTCTTTCGAAAGTGGTGTGGATAATGGCTGGTTATTTTTAACTTTGTATTATAATTATTAGAATGGCTTTCAGATATTTCAGAAAGAGAGGAAGTAAGAAAATACTTATTTCTAAAAGAGAGACACACACATTACAAATAGTAACAGAACAGAGAGTATAAGAGCGTGAATGTTTTCTTTAAATTAATGTCCACCGGATGAACGTGATTTATCCGGCTTTTCGTATCTTTTTTATATTTTTTCTTTTTCTTCAAGTGGGTCTTCAGGGCCAAAAACTATATGAAATAATGAAAAACGAAAATTTTGACGAAAACTAAAATGGCATCATTAGATTTTTGACAAATAAATTACTCTTTTCAGGAATCTAATCGGCTGATTTTGATAAAATAAACATCTGTTCTACCCATCATTATTATTTCAAATAGTGTACACTTGTATAAGGATCGATTTCTGTGAAGAAATTTGAAATCGCATAACAATGGAAAGGTTTGATTTTTAACAGAAAGAAAGAATAAATTATTAGAAGAAATACCGAAGTAGGTACTACTTACATTGCTAGGATGTCTCTTTAAAATAAAAACTGTTTGTACGCTGCATTTTCAGCAAACAGGGTTTCCAGTGAGCTTATTGCTGTGCCGACATGATATCTGGCACTGATGATCACTGATTTTCAGTGCAAACCTTCCTTTTGGCAACTAAAACACAACGTTCTCTATAATTTTCTCTACACTAAATAAACATAACTATTAAATTGTGCCAGTTACCTATTTGACTGCACTTTGTTTTATCGAATATCGAGATGATAAAAATTGGCCAGCGTAGGACTATTGTAGGAAATGAGGATAAAAAGTACCGGACTATTGGGTTGAACTACTGTTACTAGGGGTCTGGGATTATGGGGACTATGGTGTCTTCCCGTCGCAATGTTCGGGGAACATGGAAAAATCAGCAGATGGTTACTCGCCACGGGAAGACAGGGGCAACATGGGTGTGAGTGGCTAAGGGGTGTAGAGAGGTGGGCTGCAGGTTAACTAAAGCTACTTCTGAGGAGATGACATTTATCACTTCCACCCCTGGAGCTTGTGTCTTAGCTCTAGCGATCTTCACTCCGTGCCGGCTGGCGAAGGCAAGCACGGAGGCGGGGGCCTTGCCTTGGCCCCCTGAGTCAGGTACCTACGAGATGTCACTACTTAACTAAGGCTTCGCCACAAAGCCCCCCTGGGGGTTAATTATATTATTATTATTGTATGTCTTTCAAGACCACGGGCCATAAAAATGGCCCAGACTTTTGGAGGGCTTGCGTGGGGCCATGGGGAGGCCAACACATAGAGGCCCCTTGACAAATTTAATGTAAATATGTGGCGTGACACTGACCGGCGATTATCCCTGTCTACACCATACAATAATGCACCCAAGGACAAGCCTTGGCCAGTGTAGGATTATTCTGGGAAATGAAGACAAAAAGTACCGGGCTATTGGGGTGAACTGTTAATGGTACTAGCGGTCTGGGAATATGGGGACTATGGCGTCTGCCCGTCGCTATGTCCGGGGAACATGGAAAAATGGGCAGACGGTGACTCGCCACTCCCTGCATGGGCCCCAAAAAATGCCATAAAAGGCAGGGGCAACATGGGTATGAGTGGCTAAGGAGTGTAGAGAGGTGGGCTGCAGGTTCACCGAAGCTACTTCCGACATTAGGCCATTTATCACTTCAACCCCTGGAGCTTGAGTCTTAGCTCTAGCTATCTCCACTCCGTGCCGGCCGGCTAAGGCAAGCACGGAGGCGGGGGCCTTGTTATTATTATTATTATGATACATGATTATTAATTATCGTGTCATTAAATTAAATGTTATTTATTACAAATTACAATGATGAAAGAATGACTAAACAGATATACAATGCAAAAGTGGATGGGTGCAGAAGTCGCGGAAGGCCACGACACACCTTCCACGATCAAATTGATCGTGTACTAGCAGAAGGTGATGTCAGGAGCCCTAAGAACAGACGAGCGTGCATGACAAGAGCTATGAATGTCAAAGAAGCAAGTGAGGTGTGTAAGAATAAGCCTAAATGGCGCTCTGTTGTTCGTGCCTACCCCGCAAGGGACCTGGCGTGAAGTTATATACGTATGTATTACAAATATAATATAAAAAACACATTATTAACAATACTTATATAAGTAAATCTAACATTAGTTACTTAGTTAATTTCTAAACTCATGTATGTACATGTATAATTATTATGAGTCATTATATTGTTATAGTAGGTATGTGCATTAATAAAATCGTGTTAACATTATGAACGTTAAATAATATTAATAATCTTATTTCAGAAACACATCAATTAATGTCATGCATTGAATAATTTTGATCTGTTATGCCCCTATGCCCCTGCTCCACCTGCGTTAGTGTTAGTGACGAAATGTGATTTACTTTAGCGTTAAGAAATGACGCATTAACGATTTTTAATATTGTAGCGTTTATACCTGGAGTTGTCCGACAATGTTTAACTTCGTTAACAATGTCGGATCTCAAATAACGCATTACACTACCACTAACATTATTCCAGGTCTAGCAGGGATATATCACATTACTACTTATTATGGGTAACCTTTACAAAATCATATTTCTCAAAACGTCGTGAAAATCACAACAAAGACGGCATATCCAGTAAAATATTACAATAAATAAACATATTTAATTGCGAGAAGTGTCACAGTAAATCAGTGGTGCTAATTTGTAACGGATCCGAAAACACGGTGCGCCGAAATCGCGGCACCGCTCTAATCCCACAAAGGCCCCCAAGAACCGCTCAAAAGGATTTAACAAGCGCTCATTATATTATTTTAATACTTTATACCTTTGCTGGCAGACGTAGAGTGCGCGATCAAAACGCGTGAACCCCTACAAAAGGTAATTATGTTTTGATTCGTACAAAAAAGAATCGAGTATCACAAAGGAGGCTAACGAGATAAGAGCGTGCTAAATCGCCCCCCTTTGCCCCCGCTCGGATCAATTCGGCGGCAGACGGTCGATTGGCCGAGCGGGACGGGCCGATCCGAGGGCGTTGCTGGCATACGCCGCGCCCACCGCACGCCGTACGCCGCGCCGGCCGAACAGCCAAACGCCCGCACCGCCAGTCAGCCTCCGACCGCGTCCGCATGCGTACACGATCCACGATCGCGACCAGTGAACCCAATGTGCTAATGGAACTGACCGGTCAATGTTAAAGAAACCAAATTGCGAGGACCGAGAAGTGAATATGGCGATAAAGAGTGTTCCGAGATACCCCAACAGCCCGGCGGAGGCCACCGAGCCGCCGAAAGCGTCGCGGATAAGTTTCAGCGTGGCTTCGATTTTGGCCGATACGAAAGCCAACCAGAGCGCGATTGATGAGACGGCGGAGATGATAAGGCACCACAGAACGATCCCTGAATCGCCTTTGAGGCAGTCGCCGTCGGCGCAACCTGAGTTACCCGGCGGAAACACTCCATCGCCGAGGCCGTCGTCTCAGAACCCTCCCTTAGACATGACTGCATCGGCGACTATCACATCATCGGAAGATGAGGATGATGATTCAGTACATAAAGCGAATTCAAGAGAAGATGTAGAAGACTTGAGGAATAGGCTGCATAATGGTATGCAATGTGATGAGCAAGATGAAGATAGAGGGCCTAGCGACAAGGGCAGATTGGTGAGGCCGACGCCGTTCAGCGCGATAGCAGCGGCGGCTGTAGCATACCATGGCCTCGGTTGGCCGGGGCATCCGTCGGTCGTGCCTTCCTTTGGATCGATCTTCCAGTCACCTTACCCCATGGCACATCTAACAGGTTAGTTTAATTAAAATTTATCTCTACTTAAAATCATATATACATATTTTTTTTCATTTTTGTTAATAATATAATGTAAACAATAATATCACCAAAAATGTTGTGCACTAACGGCGGCAATATATATCTACATTTTATAATATTTTAAAAATCTGTTCTAGCTTTTTTCTACACAACAACTTTGTTTTGTTTCCATTTTAAATGATAATTGTTTTTCATATCTTTTAGTAGGTACATTAACTCGCCAGTTTTATATATATTATACAAATTTATTCTCTTTAAAAACTTCATTGTTAATAATTTAATGATACTAATAGGAAATACAATCTTAGTGTCACATTTTAGTATCTGGTTACAATTCTATCAACATAGGTTATTAAACTTTAAAGAAAAACTGACTTTCAAGAATAATGATTAATTATGGTCGGTTCCTATATCTACTATCCATTCACGTCCTTTCCATAGGTTGAATTTTGACATTACTTGTAGGTATGGAGCTTATCTCAATTTTTGACCGTTAGTAAGGCAAATAAACAGTCTGTAAGGTGTAGGAACTGGCCGTTATTCAAATTATGTGCGGATCATAGCCTGTAGAAATATATTTTGCACGCACTTTCTCGCAGAATAGCTCTGTATCTCAATAGCTGTCATAATTCCTTCACAGGAATCTTGAGATCCGACCAGAATATACCAGCAGTAACGCCCATATTCGTTTTAACACAGAGGGTCGCTTGCATAAGGTTGCTTAAATTTATTTAAGAAACACAAAACGTATTTTACAGCCTTAAATACAATTAGCGTCTTGCACAACGCAAAATTTGCTGCTAAATATGTTTAAAGAACTGTCAATACGTTTTGTGTAAAACGTATTTAGGCAGTTAAATATGATTAACTAATTTTATTTAAAGGCGATCGTTGTGCAAGCGGGCCTGAGTCTATATTTACTTTTGAGTATTATATACAATAATAATAAAAACTATTTTATTCATAGTTTATTTTACATGTTTATAAGTTCTATACGAAGTAATTTCAACTGCTAAAGCGGCTACCGTGACTGCACAGGTGTGAATAAATAATTAAAATAATACATTTTAATAAAAGATAACTAAATATACAGACAACAGTGAACTGGGAAATTTATGTAATCTGTACGTCTATATTTATTAATTTATAAGATTAGAAGACCGATAGTATCTAACAGATAGATGGGTCTGCACTAATAAAAACGTAATACACAGTAGTATATAGTAGTACTGTATAACCTGTAAATAGATTTGGTTGTATTACTTTATTTTTATTACACTAATATCTTATAAGAGGAAATATTTGTATTTTTGTATGTTTGTAATGAATAAACTCGAAAATTACCGGACCTATTTCAAAGATTCTTTCACCATTCGAGTGCTATATTAGCCCTAAGTAACATACCTAGGCTATATTTAATTTAAATAATAGGATATCGTCTGCCAAGACCACTAGCTAGTGGTAATAAGATAACTATCGTATATATGGTATGTAATGGTAACTTAGTGGCTGAGAAGACTCGAATTTCAAACAGGCGCGGTGTTTCGAATATTAGCCGGAAAGCATGGCATGCATTTATGCAGTTATCTGACATAATGTATTTCTTTACCTCCTTCACCGGACGAACGAGATTTGTCTGGGCTTAGTTAATTATCATCTTTTTTTATTGATTTTTATGTTTTCATCTTTTTGTTCTTTTCTTTTTAAATCTTTGTTTTTCTTTTCTTTTTCTTTTACTCATTTTATACGAATTTTCTTACTTGCTACTTATATCTACTACATTTTTATTTATCATATTATTTTTGACTTTTTTTGTTTCTTATATCCTGTAGTATATTATAATTAAATTATTAAATATATACGAGTTATATTTTCTTAAATGTTAAATGCTTAACTATGTGCATAATTATCTATATTTCTACGCATTACTTACAACACTTATACAGTAACTAGTGAAGTCATCGACTTAGTTTTTGTCATTAGTCGCACTATTATAGCACATTATAGCATTATATATTATTATTATAGCATTATTGTAGCACATTTTCACGTTTAGCTTCACTTTCTAATCATTCCTTTATCAGGAATATATAAGGGTACATAATGTATTGTTACAATTACCACATGCTCACGTTGAAGGAAACACATTGTGTAAACCTATGTGTAACGAGATAATCTATGTCTGTAGTTTAATAAAAGTTAAAAAAAACACAAATTGGCGCTTAAATAATACTTTAAACATAATTTGATTTTTTTGTTTAAATGCTTATTTTAAGATTCAGTCGATAAATGGTCTAAATGAATGAGGAATGGTCTAAAGTATGTCGCTATAACAACCTGGTGTTGTGTTCCGGCATTAGTGACCAGGTTCCAGTTTCCCTTAAGAGAGTAGCAGCGCATTTGTAGCACCTTTAGTGTCGCAAATGTCCATAGGCGATGGTAGGCCGCATTCCATCAATTGGACCGTCTCCCTGTCTGGCGCACTCCTGCAATAAAAAAATATACAAAAGTATTTGTTACTTCTACGGAACCCTCGAAATCCTTCACACTGCATGGGCTAATATCTACACAGTTAGCTTATTACTATAATAAGCTTTTTTTAAAGGTTTTTAAATAAAAGCTTTTGAGATCCAGGATATCATGTAGGAGCAGAGTGCTAGTCAAGACAAGTAAAACGAGCCCAAACACGACGGGTCTATCTTGTTTAGTACAGAAGTTCCTATAGCCACCTTCCGACTCCATCATCAGATCAGTACCATACTATTGCATTGTCATGCGATATACGTATGCGTGCAAAATTTCAGCTCAATCGGAAACCGGGAAGTCGGTCAAATTTAACTTGCAAGATTCCACTCGAACATACATACATCCATTGCAAGTTAAATAAAAGCTTATAAAAAATTAAGCTTGATGTTTTAACAAGCTTTTAAAATAGTAGATAATAATAATTAGAGATCACATTATGCATGAGATCATTGACTGTGAGATCATAACAAACAGTATTTCAGAAAAACATAATTACTAATTTAATATTAATTAAGCAATAATTTTCTAATTTATCCGTTCTGCTTAAAGGCGATAAAAACATATACATTCGCACTAAATTGAATTCGTTACACATTTATTAATAGATATTAATATAAATTGTAATTTAATACAATTAAAGAAATTTTGTTTAACTATCTTAGGTATTTTGCGGAATAAAATCTCAGACGAACAAGATTGAATCCCTGAGTTCTCTTTGTGAAGCCGACTTAAGGAAGCCGATCGTAATCCCGTAATGAGAACTTACTACACTAATCGAATTGGTATGAATAAAGGTGGAATAGTAACTAGTAGATACATAACTTTTAACCACACAGACGCAAATCACGCGTATACTACAGAAGTTTACGCACACAAGTTAAAAAAAATGTTTCGTTTCATTCGACGCATTTGTTCCCGTAGGCTCCGTCTATATGATATGTACTTTTATGCGTTAGTCTGAGAATAAAATATACAACAGGTACACTAAGCACAAAAAACTTATGCGCTTCAAGTGTAGTTATTTCCGTGTTACGTTTATTACATCTTACAATGTGTTGTGCGAAAGAGATAGCATGCGAGTTTGAATTTCAATAGAACAACACTCTCCGCTTTCACCTCTGTCTGTTAACCTTATAGCTGTGTTTTGGTCAGTGACGTGTACGAACTTCAAGAACGCATTTTAGTTTAGGTCGTACTTTACTACGATTGAAATTTGATTTGTAAAAAAAGTCTTTTTGAAAAGCTCCTAGACCCTCAATATCCGGGAAGATTATTCTTCTTTCTCTTTTCTGGGTTCCTTATCAATTTTGGCGGGAATGGAACTCTTATGATATCGTTATAAATAATATATAAGTTATTGACGGTTATGAAGGCCGATTTTCATTACTTAAGTACAGTAGACAGACTGACGGCTTTATAATATTGTTATTATTATCAATGCCTAGAAAATAAAACTAGGAGTATATTTGTGTTCTGAATAAATTAATAAGGCGCTGTTTACTAAATGTGCCAACAATTATCTAGTTTACCCTATATCAATCATATCATAAACTAAGATTATTTTACTTAGATTATTTTTTGTATATACGTATGTATGTATTACTATTATATTCAATTTATAAATTAGTGTATGTATATTGAAATTGTACAATCCTATCTTTTTTCTGCTCCACCTACATCGCCAGATTAGTTAAGAATTTCTTTTAAGTTAGGTTGCCTGGAAGAGATCGCTTTTAGCGATAAAGCCGCCTGTTGTTTTGCCAAGAAGTATTGTAATTATGAATTTTGTTTCTGTATTTGTTTATTATGGTGAGCAATAAAGTGTTATCTATCTATCTAAACTAAGTTTGTTATATACATACATAGATCTTATCTCGGCGGTTTCCCCTGGGGGTAGTCAGAGACTATGGATCTACTTTCATTAACCTCTTCATACATGCACGTGAATTTGTGATGCTTTGTATCCGACCTCTTTTTAATCTAGTAAGAAAAGAAAGAAAAACTTCATTTGAGAAAATAGCGACGTAGTTACATTATTTACACATTATTATACACAAAGCATTATCTGAGAATTTGCACGCCGCATTTTGAGCAAACAAGGTTTGCACTCAGCATATTGTTGTACCGGAGTTATATCCGATACAACGCTGATTTTCAGTGCAAACCTTCCTTCTGGCGTAAGACCATATCGACCCAATTTTGTTAATATAAAATAAAAAGTAATTATTCTTACTTACTTACTCCGTTGGCTCAGCGACCCAAAGTGGGTCTTGGCCTCCGAAACGAGAGCATGCCACTTTTTTCGATCCTGTGCGGTTTCTTGCCAATAACTGGCTCCTAGCTCCGACAGGTCAGCCTCTACTCTGTCCTTCCAGCGATACGTAGGTATAACACAGGTACCGAACAAAAAAGTAAATAATAATTAATAAAACTACTTGTAATTATGTAATACACAATTATTATAACAAATAAATTAACCTTAATAAAACTAACAAATAAAAAATGCCTTGTTACTTCAAAAATTAAAATAAATACTCGTGTTGTCAATCAATCTCCTTTTGTTTAATACTTTATTCACTTCAACTTTGATGGACCCTCATGTAAAACTCATGTTTCACCCGACTTTATTATAAAGCGTGTCGATATCCGTTATGAATTAAATTGTACATTTGTTCATATCGACTCACAATTATTTGATTCAAGTAATATTTATTTCCTTAAAATATTCAAACTAATGTATAAAAATAAAAACATTATTACATTTAGTTAAAATTAATTAAACAACATTAACGTAACAAAGTTATGATAAGCATTAATTTAAAATAACAAACAAAACGAGGTAATTCCAATAGAGTTATTATTAAATTTTTGAGGATAATTTGATATTGCGTTAATTCATTGTGGCTGCTATGGAATGATGATTTATTAATAACTAGAACTTTTCTCGTGACTTAACTCGTAATTCCGTGGACAATAATAAATATTTCGGGATAAAACTATCCCTATAAATTCATAATAATCCGATAATTTACCATCTTTTTTGGGATATGAGTTATCTTATGCTCCGTTAGAAGGTACGTAGGTACATACATTAAATTTCATCTAACTTGTATTATTCCCAAAGTAATGAGGAAGCAACAAACAAACATCCAAATCAAATCATATATTTAATTCATATATATCTATAGGTATTATTACTTTTTGGAAAATAATTAGCTTACTATTGATAAGCTATCTAAATCAGAAATTTAATAAATGAATAATAATTTAATATTTTTGGAACGGGGTAAAAACACTAATGTATTGTTCAGTAAAAATTCTCATAAGTATATTACCTATTAAACTTTTAACAGAAAACTATATATAGAAAGGTTCTTGGGATGTATTTACAGTAAAACTGCATAATTAGAGGTAATTAAAATGTCATTATTATTTCTCAGTCTTATGCTACAACATCTGCGTTAGTACCTATTGGTGACTGTACCAAATGCGACATATTTAATGCGTTAAAAAATAACGCCTTACAAGTAGCTCCATTAGTTTATACACATGAGTTAACTTTCAGTGTTTAACGTCATTAACAATGTCGCACCTCAAATAACGCATTAAACTCTTGGCTACATCTACGTGACAGTCACTAACGATAGCATAACGTTATCGGAAATATCTTTGGTTCCGGAGACTTACGAACACCAAGAGGTCATCCACAAATTACATATCCATGCAGGAACGGAGAAAGAATACAATTTCCTGTAGCCGGGCGGCCTGTCATAAGAGGCGACAAATCAACCCATAGCCAGGTGGTAGGCCACTTGCCCGACTGGATGGCTACCACCCCTGGTCTAAAAGTATATGGCGATAACAACCTGCAGTTGTGTTCGGCATTAGTGATCAAATTCCAGTTTGCCTTAAGAGAGAAGCAGCGCATTTGTAGCACCTTTGGTGTTTCAAATGTCCATAGGCGATGGTAATCGCTTTCCATCAAGTGGTCCGTCTGTCTGTCTGCTGAATTGCAATAAAAAAGTCAGGAATTTCATGATTTTTTAACTACTTCCCCGTCCTTGTGACAGCTGGTCACATTCGTGCTACTCCTCGAACTCTAGTAGGTACATCACATATTTTGCAATTAAACATCATGAAGTTTTTAAATTCCAACAGCAGTTCTGTAATTAGTTTTATTTCCATTTTTTTATTTTTATTTTCTTTATTTGTTTTTGAAGTTATAACTTCTTAGGGGGGGGGGGGGTTAAACCGCTTCGTTACGTAACGCGTTACGGCGCCAGTCATAAAAATATAGTAAATTTTGTACTGCCTATATTATTTTTCTACAATATATAGTACAATTGACTAACAATATAGTAACACGATACTTCATATTATAGTACGGTTGGGGAACCCTAGCATTAATATATAAATATTCCTTTAAATTCGCGCCAAAACAAGGTACCTACGTAAATCCCAACCAAACACAACAAACAACAAATAAGATGAAAACCGTTCTAATCCTTTGAACCCTTCTCAAGTAAACAACGAGTTGGATCGTCAAACAATAAGTTTGATATAAACAACGAATCCCCGTAAATGTGAAAACAATATTCCGGATTGACGTGACAAGATGGGGATGAACCCAACATGGCGGTTTTGCATTTCCGGCGTTTCTGTATTTATAGTTGAAATATTTTAACGGAAATTCATATTTAGAATTTTGGGTTTTTTTTGAAGATTTTTAGTAAGTTTCCAGCTATGTCGAATATTCAATTATAAAGAGTTTTTATGGGAATTTGAAGGGTGATGTTTTATTGTGACTTAGTTCTCAATAAACATATAAATATCTAACGATCTATTTATCTTTATATAGACGGTCGAAATGTGAAGTCTTTCCGAACATCAACCGCAACTAAAAATTTGGGTCTATGGGAACATGAACTGTAAAAATGGCCGGACGTTGAATGGAGTTTCGGGTATTAAGCTAGTAAGCAGGGCGCTTAATGAGAATATTGGTTTATAGTAAATGTATATTTATCTTAATTTATCTGTATAATTGATATATACTATAGAAACATCTGAACCTATGCAAAATCTACATCGCCAGATTAGCCTACTTACAATACCTATCCTATAAGAAAAGTTGCCTGGAAGAGATCGCTCTAATAGATAAAGGCCACCTATTTTTCTTAAATATTGTATTTAATGTATTGTGTTAGTTATTTTGGTGAACAATACAGTGTTTTTCATCTATCGTCCTTCCACATTCTCGCAAGAACACTGCGAGACATGAGCATGTGACGGTTTCTCGTGTTCTTTTCTAGCGAGAATGTAGAGGTTCTATATTTAAAATTGATATTTTATCATGTTGACGAGTCGCAAAAATTTAGAAAATACGAAATTTTTATAGTTAGTTATTTTATCTGTACTAAAAAAAACTAAAAGTTACTTCTTTAAATACGTTTATTTGATAGTGTATAAGATCGCACATTGTAAATATTTGATTATCTATGTTCTGTTTGTGAGAGTGTATCTGTCATTTCGTTCCTTTTGCTTGTCATTCTCTGCCTGTGTCTGTGTCTGTCCAACTGTGATACATCGTCTCAGTAAAAACGTTTCTACTTTTATTTTCCGAAAATCCAAGATAATCCAGACAAAACATAATCCACAACCTTTCATTATTAACGAGAGAGAAGTGTTTTTACAATTATACATCTATTAAAAAATTAGCCAATAAGACCACAATGCAATTGCAGTTTATAATTGGTGTCTACCTATTATTATACCAGGAGCAGTCAACAATGTTTTAATGAATACAATTTATCCATTGACGCATGCCTATTAACAAAGCGATTAAACACAATAAATAATGTCCACTGAATGCTTAATCATTTGTAATTGTGTAATTATTCTTCGCATGCCAATATTGGCACG
The DNA here is from genome assembly GCA_949752895.1 of Dendrolimus pini. NCBI lineage: Eukaryota > Metazoa > Arthropoda > Insecta > Lepidoptera > Lasiocampidae > Dendrolimus > Dendrolimus pini. Next base: position 6,775,123 of record OX457147.1, on the reverse strand, counting down.
ATTTGTAATTTAATTTAATTGAAATTTATAAAAAGATCCAACTGGTTAACTGAATAATGCTTTTTATATTAAAATATGGGTAATTTGCAATAACTAATTTTTAGTATCTACACGCAAAAATAAATCATTTTGATAGCACAGTAATATTGTAATGTAGTTAATCAAATGTATCAACGTTGTTTACTTCAACATTACGTATAATAAACGTAACGTTATAATAAATAAAATCAACATTAACATAAATTCTAATTTGATTTTAATATACAGTTCTTATTAATTTGTTTATGGGAAGTATAAAAATGTACAATTTATAATGAAAAAAACTTTAAAACGATGCCAATAATTAAAATTCAAGTTTATGGGCCGCTTGCATAAGGCTGCTTAAATTTATTTAAGATACACAAAATGTATTTAACACACTTAAATACAATTAGCGTCTTGCACAACGCAAAATTTGCCGCTAAATATGTTTAAAGAACTATCAATACGTTTTGTGTAAAACGTATTTAGGCAGTTTAATATAATTAATTAATTTTATTTAAAGGCGATCGTTATGCAAGTGGCATCAAAATAAATGCCACAATGTAGATGAAATCTTCGTTGCCTAATTTTTACAGCTTGGCAAGTCAGCGAGGGAACGTAGCCAGCTTTCTGGGCACCTTACCGATAGATGACCTAGGCTCAGTATTCCCACCATGGGCGTAACTACGTTCTAAGTCTCACGCTCTTCCTGCCATTAGCGCGGGGCACATGGGAGGAGGGTGGTTTTAGTGGAGTATTGAGTGTCTTCGAGTCTCCACACATGCCGGCGATTTGACTCTGGTGCTCCATTCGTAGATGTCACCTCTCGTCGCTTTGGTCTAATCCCTAGTAAAGGACCCGGTAGTGTGCGAAAGTCGTTTCCTCGCCTCAAAAAAAAAGGCTCATTATTCTACTTAGAGTCTTGAGAGATTATAGGTAGAATACAATATAACTAAGTTAAATTGTATTAGTTTATAATTATCGTTGATTTTTTTTATATCATCAAAATAATTAAAGGCTTAACTCTTGTCGTTGGATAGTACTACGATTCTCTATATTCTCGGTTAGTTGTTTCATTACTTTGTATGACATGACACCCAACTTCTTCTTTACTTGGTCGATAAATGGCGGGAAAAGAAGGAGGGAAGAGAAGACCTTTCCCTCTTCTACCCTCCACTTTGCCTTCAATCTATCTATAATATTGTAAAATTCTAAACATGGCGTGTCTATACGATGAAGCTATTTAAAAAAAATAACTGGAATAGACTATACCTACCGTATAAACGATCGAGAACAGGATGATTGACTGTTTGTATATTTGTTCGGGGATCACGTAAAAACTACTGGGCCGATTTCGGTGCGGTTTTCGCTGATCGACAGTTATTTTTTAAACTTAAACTCTACGCTACTTATTATCCTGGGAATCCCGCGGGATTTTTTCTGGGAATAAGTCCCAGATTACCAGATTACAAAAATATCGAATTCCAATTTGATTATTGTCACTGATCGATAGCAAATTTAATGTATCAAAATGTGTGATTTTTTTATCCCGGGAATCCCGCGGGAATTTCAAGTCAAACGTAGATGAAGTCGGTGGCATATCCTAATTATCTTATAAAGGTGTTATAATAATGCACAAACATTCTTCTCCTTTCTTTTATGGTTTTTATAATTGTTAGTTTTTCTCATACTATAGTCCTCCGCTCACTCTTCATCACCTCTTGATTATTAATTCTAAAATCACAACATTTATCAAATAAAAAATAATTTTTTTTATTCAAATTAATTTCCACTGGAGAACATTTTAGGTTGTAAATTAAGTATAGATACTTTCCTGTTTTATATTACATCGCTTCGCAACGTGTTATTGTTGTCAGAGAAAAAGTGATGAGAAACTCTCCAGCAACACGTGTAAAAACTCTTTTGCTTGACATTTTTCTAACTCAAACTCTTCTTTTATATAAGTAGGTTACTAACCGACTTCAAAAAAAGGAAGAGGTTCTCAATTCGTCGGAATCTTTTTTTTAATGTATGTTCACCGATTACTCCGAGATTTATGATCCGATTCTTTTTTTGTTCGACGCGGAATAACTGCCATTTGGTCCCCTAAAAATTTGACATAGTTTGGCCCAGTTGTTTTCATTTTATGAACATTTTTTATGAAACATTTTTAGTAGTAGATTGGTCCGGCAGAATATATTAATAAATAGGAGACGATTGTCTTATGTACCAAAGAAATTAGGCGTCAAAATGATCTTATTTCATCGATCGTCGATCATCACACGATTGTATGCTCTGCAAGTAAAGAATCGCATATTATTATTTACAATAACGATATCTTAAAGTTAAAATTCTTAAAAGTTATACAACATTTATAGACTTGTTAAGAATATTTAAAAAGTATTGTTCTTAATCGTGTTAATAATGCAATTTTGAATTATGACTATTTCATTTAATGACTCTATGAATCTCGTATAACTTTTATGAATTTAATTTAATTTTTAATTAAATTGGGAAACATACAATAATTAATATTCTTAAATATAAAACACAAAAAATTAATACACATATCAATCAAGTTTGTATAATAAAAATAAAAATTGGCTCATAATAAGCTCTCTGAATTAGGGAGTAAGTGTTTAGTATGTATTTTGTTGTCCACAATAGTGTATTGATTTATAATACATTGCAGATGGATTTGCACGCACTCTTTTCCATGATTTTAAGTTTTTATCATAATTTGATTAAGTTCAAATTAAGAACCATTTTTTAAATAGTTTAATGTAAAAAAATACAAACAAGACTGAAAGTGTTTAATAAAAGAATAAAAATATTTGGCCAAGTGCATTTGCATATACAGTGTATTATCCCCGCCAATTGCTATTGCGCCTGGCCGCCATTTTGGTGACGTAACCGTAGCCGAACACTCAGTACTGTTAGCATAACTGGCCGGCGAGTACCCGTACATATCGAGCTGCGGATGCCGTCACGTGAATGTTAATTTGACAAGGTTCCAGCGCATTACCATATTGCGGGGATAATACAGTTCCGTGAGATAAATATTAATTTCATGATTTGCTCTCTCTTTTCGTTTGCCATATCCCAATTATTTGGGGTCGGCACAACATGTCTTTTCTTTCCACACTCCTCTATTTTGGCATACATTTACTGTCACACCACATATCATTATATAATCCTTCACACAATCCATTCATCTTTCTTGGAATTTGTTATGGAACTCTAAAAAAGGTACTTAATCAAAAATCTTCTACAAAAACTATTCAATTAATTTAATTTATTATAATTTTTTTACATCATACTTTAAACTTGTATTATTTTAATATTGACCTAACTACTGCAATTTTAGATACTTAATTTAAATATTTTACATTGCTCCTATAGTTATTCAATTATTATTTATTTAATTAATTAATTGATTCGATTAAAAAATATGGTACCTACATAATTATTATTGCATCTTCAATTTTTCTTCGTGTTTATAAATACTTAATTTAACATTTAGATATTGTGTAATTTTCAATTACGATATTATACAAGGGGGCCGTAGATTAAATACCCACGTACATATGTATATTGTACATCTATATGAACAGTTCCGGAATCGAACTCAAATTAAGTCATCGGTGGTTAGGCAAACACGTCATTATTTGATTATGCCTAATTTGGCAAGCCTCATAAATAATCTTATACCTTACTAGCTGCGTCTCGCGGTCGCTCCCGCGTGGTGATTGAAAATCGTCATAATTCCAAAATATAAGAATTTTCTAAAATAAAAGTAGCCGAAGTTACTCCTTATTACATCAGCTACCTGCCAATAAAAGTCCCGTCAAAATCGGTCCAGCCATATCAGAGATTAGCCGGAACAAACAGACAGACAGACACAAATTGTAATAAATGTTATTTTGGTGTATGTACCGTATATATTATATATTCATATGCATGTAGTAAAAAGCGGTTATTTCAATATTACAAACAGATACTCCAATTTGATTTATATGAATAGATATGAATGATCTTACCGCCGCTTCATTCAAAACTATAAAATTTTATTGTATTCAATATGTTTTTCAATTTCTTCAATACTCGCTGTAGTTACTTACCACTTCGTTCGCGCGGGCCTTGGAACCTTATAATTATATACCTAATTATAATACATTTTGACTTCGTTACATATCTTTGGAACCTTGTATTAAATTCTTTAAAAAAAAACTATGAAACACGAAAGAAGAAACTAGATCGCCATACTGATCCATTGCCCGAGGTAAGCAACAGCCTTCTGAAAACCTGAAGAGTCAATGAGTCGTGTTGATAAATTTTGGTAGAGACTCATGACCTCTACCAAAATTTTAATTCGAATATGTAAAAACACACAGATAATTTTAATTTTGTTTAGTGTTATATATGTAGGTACTTACTTATTTATAAAAATCTTTTTTGATCCTCCTCTTTACAATATGTTTGAATAAATTAAAGTTGAAATATTTAAAATACCTACGCACTAAATAAAGTTTTTAAAGGAATGGGAGACCATATCTAAAAGTCGCCTTCGTGACAACGAGTCATAACGCTTTGCATGTCAATGTATAGTTTTATACGTTTTACAGTCGCGTTGCAAATTATTTAATGGACTTAACGTTTTAATTTATTTTCTACAAAATAAAATATTTTTTTATTATAAGTAGTAATCGATTCACAGTGGCAACGTAACGTACCACGCTGGAACACAGACAGTAAATAGTGTGTTTAATCTCTCCTTTTTGTAATGTCATATCAGCTAATAAAATGTGAAAAATCAAGTCCTGTTTATTTCCGAATATTAAATTAAGGGCCGTTTGCATAAGGATGTTTAAATTTATTTAAGAAAGACAAAACGTATTTAACACCCTTAAATACAATTAGCGTCTTGCATAACCCAAAATTTGCCGCTAAATATGTTTAAAGAACTGTCAATACGTTTTGTGTAAAACGTATTTGGCAGTTTAATATGATTAACTAATTTTATTTAAAGGAGATCGTTATGCAAGCGGCCCTAACTGTTCACAAGAACATCTCTACTGCATACCAAAATGTTGCTGGTTGGGTCCGGAGCGTCTGTTCTCCAAATTTATCTAGGCATAAGGAACGGGATAATAAGTGAGATAGGATAGGTAGGGGAGCAACATGAGCCACCGGAACTGTCATTAACGGATGCCACAAATCTGCCAAAAGCTCCCATTTGGTATTCGGCCTATTCGGCGACTTTCTTAACTATTTCGTATTCGGCGGAATACCGAATACCAAAGCGTCAAATAAAAAACCTACATATTGTTTAAAATAGTATATATTTCCATAAAATAATGTATAGTTAAAGTTTTAACTTCCTGTCACATTTATATCTGTTACATCTAAAGGCAGACGGACAATCAACAATTTGACATGGTTCCGTTTTTGCCAAAATGTCGAAGATAGGCATCCGGCAAGGGTAGCGAAAGCTGATTTTTGCACTCCGGCGTTGAATATGCTTAAGACGGCCCTGATTAAGCATTGGCTACCTTAGCGATGCAGCGGTAAAATTTGTTTTCTTACCTGCAACGAAATAAATGTTATTAGGTCATATTCCGTAATCCTTAGTATAGCAACTGAGTCGTAAAATAAATGCAAACTTTTTCTATCATTTGCATAATTGTCGGCATTAAACAATTGCCAGGTCGATGCGGTTCGCGATATTAAAGCAAAGTTGTTTGTAAAAACGATTTTCTTGACTATTTTACATGTATTAATTTTACTATCGCATGACACTGTGACGGTTACGTATGCAAGCGTTGTCGGTAAAAGCGTGCAAGGAATGTCGGTAAAGTAGCCTCGCTATATTTTTCCGGAACCCGTTATCTTTTAATTTATTTTTGGCGGGAAATTAAAGACAGATGTTTCACTGTGTATTTTGGTTTAAAAGATATAGATAATATTAGTTAAAAGTGAACAATAGTTGTAGGATTGTTTTGAAAAATAATTGTGTTTTTATGTTTAAGGGCCGCTTGCATAAGGTTGCTTAAATTTATTTGAGAAACACAAAACGTATTTAACACCCTTAAATACAATTAGCGTTTTGCACAACGCAAAATTTGCCACTAAATTTGTTTCAAGAACTGTCAATATGTTTTGTGTAAAACGTATTTAGGTAGTTTAATATGATTAACTAATTTTATTTAAAGGCGATCGTTGTGCAAGTGGCCCTTAATCTAAACTATTTTGAGCTGCTACAAAAACCTCTCGTTTGGCATCATTCAAACACAATTGGGCTGAGCCTTTTACTTGGTGATTATTCCAAAATTGGAATATCTAAGGATACTGTACACTAATTATGTAGATGCACAAACAGTACAGACCTATAGTGAAGAAGGAACAAGTATCTCCATTACGTCTTGTAGCAGAAACCGCGATGAAAGCAACATCCACAACAATTGTAATTGTACACCAACATAAAAACAGTAAGACATTTTCATATCTTAAAATTAAAAGGTAAGTATAGTAGTAGGGCGGCCTTATTGCTTAAAGCAATCTCTTTCAGCGAACCTTTGGATAGATAAGGATCTTATTCATAAATAATAATAAAGCAACAACATAAGCTACCAGAATCATAACCATGTAGTACCTCGTAACATATTGATATTGCAATTTTATACTCTAATACAAAGAAGAATGCTAACTGTAACTAATCCTAATTACCTAATTGATATTGTATATTATACCATTTTTGAAGTGATAATTTATTATGGTAGGGTAAACTGCTTCGTTACGTAACGCGTTACGGCGCCAGTCTGTCTGGCTTCCCTTTCTCTCACGCATACGGCAGCGGTAGGCAGGGTCCTCCTCTCTCACTCTTACCCACAGCGCTAGCTAGCCGTATTTCGGTAATTAGATTAAATAACGATACTATTAATGTACATACACAATATTCTAATTTACATATTCAAGAATCGTAACTAAGAATAAAATATATTTTATACTCAATAAAAGAATTTATTAATAAATAGCCTTTCCTTACATTATCATATTAATATACATAACATTTAAGTAATAACCTAAGCTTTTCTCAAGTTAAACAATTTCAATATTAAATAGTTCAACTTAGATTAATTTAAGTTATCACTTCTGACACAAACCATCTGTTTAAAAAATCATATTTTATTAATTATGTAATTATAATTTATCAGATAATCTTGATAAATATACACCATATATCCATGTCCATGCATGACTGCACCTATTGCACGACGGTTTTTGATACCGTCATAAAGCACATGCGTAATTCTAAAATTAAATAAAAATTTGCTTATCTATGTTGTATTACCGGCAATATAAACTTCAAACCTGAATACAAACCATGTGAATGTATTTGTTGTCCGTCCGGATTGGCGAGCGTGGCCTATATCTGCAATCAGGGCCCGTACAAAAGGGCTACCTTTCAACCACTGAAAAATAAAACAGAACCACAACCAGTTTCCCTTATCGAACACAATGGTAGCTTGTGGAACCACTCCACTGTAGGGCTGGCAGGGGACGCAAACGAAACAATGATTTGGAGGGAACTTTTCGCCGAAGGTTTCCCTCTACACTAGGACACAAGGTTGTATAAAAAGGGACTCATAACATCCGTACCTTCCACCCTTCCTTCAAGTGGGCCGTCTGCCTGATTGTTTGCTTCAGGCTATAAAAGAAAGCCAGTGTTATAACCTCAGAACTGTAATCGAAGCTTTAGAAACCGTTTTAAAGGGCTATCTGAATGTATATCACTATTTCGCTCACACATTTTTGAAGAAGTAATTGAGTATTTGACACATATTATAATAAATTCTAAAATAGTATGCATTTTAAAAAGGCGTCTAAGGCTTCTTGTTATCTTCTTACTTTCAATAGTTAGTTATATAAATAATTTTAATTTTAGTTTAAACAATAATTAATAAGCTATTTGGAATCCTTAAAATTGTGACGTCATACGGCATTATGTTCATACAAAATAAGGACGCTGTGAGGTTTTGTGCCTTAATAAAAAGTGCAGAGCACCAATGAAGAATGTTTCAAAATCGGGGGATTATTTTAACTTACTTTTTTTAAATATTCCACGCGAACGAAGTCGCGGGCAGAGGCTAGTGTCAGGATAAAAGAGTAAGGAAGGACTTTTCCTTCCTTACTTATTTATCCTGACACTACGTATATACGTCTTTACGTATTGTGCCGATCCCAAATAATTGAGAGAAGGTGAAAGGATAGAGATTTGTCGTAAGTAAAATGAAGTAAAAAGCGCAGCTTGCGGTTTTTAGTGAAATAACTAGCAGCACCCCTACATGTTCTGGTGATTTCCCGTCCGAAGGTATAAAACGCGTAAATACCAATAATAAAGCACTTTCCTATTTGTTTATGTTCGACAATAATGGACTATTAAGAGATGTTAAATTACCAATACGAATGGTTAATGAACCCGCGATTCTGATTAACAAAATAATTGTTTGCTGCCCTCTAATACACTATAATAGTGTTTTATCAAATGTGGAAAGTGTTTTATGGTAATAGAGTTCATATAAGAGATTTCAATCATTGTTGCGATTACTTTACGTAATAGGTAAGGCTTAGGGGTATAATTTGCAGTGATTGTTATGATGAAACTAGAAAGCAGAAATTGATGGTGAATTGTCCGCTTCAATATATGCAGCAGATTGGGTTTTGTTAACTTTTTTTATAATTTTTATTTATATTTAACTTTTTATGTTGCTTTATCAATAGTTTTCTTTTTATTTATTATATTGGAGGTATTTTTTTTACTAACAGTTGCTTCCAGACTTATAACAGGAATATACAGTTACTTATGACTATACAGTTAATTTATTTTTACTTTTAAATATTATGTTTCTACACGTTTTGTGTAGGTATCTAACCAGTGAAAATAAGTTGTAAAAATATGAAAAATTTAGTATAATTTTATGAAGAAAAATCCTCACCCAAATTGTAGGTCTCTCATTGACACCAAATAAACAGTTCTTGTTGCAGCTAGAAAAGTCACGTTCTAGTATACAATTGAGATTTTCAAAACCAAACATAATTATTCTTCATTGCGCGTGGAATTACACGCACTTAGCCGTCATTCATTCACATAGTAATAAAATATAATAAGTACTACCGTTTATTCTGAGATTGGCAATTTATTGAATTGTAATACCTAATATTGAAGGTGAGTATACGAGTATTACAATAGTACTGGGGTCAAGAGTAAGTGCCCGTAATACAATTTTATTTATAAAATGTTATTGGCAATATTATTGTTAATAGGAGAATCATGTTTCACTATGTAGACCTCGTATACAATCATACAATTTTATATAATAGTTTGTTTTACTATTAAAGGTTTTTCGAGGAGTTTTCTTTCAACGTTTCATATTATTAATGAGTGTTGGATCCGTATTGTTACGAGTTGCAGGACTCGAATTAAACTACCGTTGGAATTACTATAGAATTTATTAGAACTATACAAACACGTATAACACAGGTACAAATATAACTGAGCACAACCAGTACAAACGTAATGTACGATTCAATAACACGCGCAAAGCCCGTCACTATACAGATTACCGAATATACACACGTCTTGCCTCGCTTGTGGTTATCGTTTGACTGCCTCACCCTTCCGTTGGGGCATTGCTGTACAAATACAATATGTCTGCTCGACCGCGTGTACTGAATTTCTAAGAATTACACCTGGCTAATGACTATCATAAATATTATAATATACAATAGGCTGTATTTATAATCAAAAATTTTAAACAGAAAGTAAGCAAAAGAAGACGGTCATAAAAGCGTTTCAATGCTATAAGCTCAAACACCGACGGGTAATAAATGTGTTTTGTTAACAGATATGCAGGTGGCCCGAATTGTAACAGTATTATAGATAGATAGATAGATAACACTTTATTGCTCACCAAAACAAACAAATAATACAAAATGCATAATTACAATACTTCTTGGCTAAACAACAGGCGGCCTTATCGCTCAAAGCGATCTCTTCCAGGCAACCCAGCTTAAAAGAAATTCTTAACTAATCTGGCGATGTAGGTGGAGCAGAAAAATGATCGGACTGTACAATTTAAATATACATACTTACACTAATTTATAAATTTAATACATATACATATATATATATATATATATATATATATATATATATATGTGTGTGTGTGTGTGTGTATGTGTATGTATATGCATAATAATCTAAATAAATAAATTTATATATATCTTAAAATTATAAGTGACAATTTATATATAACAATAGATAAATACGTAAATGCGTAATATATTAGACATACTTATTTAAAGATAGATAGTACTTTCTAAGGGAGTTCCGAAATATAGGTAATGTTTTGGCCTCTCTGACAGTATGAGGCAACGCATTCCATAGTTTGACAGCCTGCACTGTAAAAGAGTTATCATAAAATGATGAAGTGTGTACAGGTGTCAGGAGTCTACGATATGTATCTGAGCGCAAATTGTGGGAAGTGGAGAGGCGAAGGAATTCAAAACGTTCCTTAAGGTAAGGAGGACTAACAGGACTATATAGTATATTATAAAGGAGAATTAGAATGTGAGTATTCCGGCGAAAACGAATAGGAAGCCACTTGAGCTTCATACGAAATTCAGAAACATGGTCATATTTTCGCAAACCAAATATGAACCTGATACAGAAATTCTGAAGTCGCTCAAGTTTATTTAGCTGTTCTGAGGTTATGTCTAGATAGCAGGCGTCAGCATAATCAAATATGGGAAGTAGGAGGGACTCTGCAAGCATAATTTTGGTGGCAGTGGGCAAAAAGTTTCTCAGCCTTCTAAGAGACCTAGATGATAGAAAAACTCTACGACTCAATTCGGATATGTGAGGCTTCCAAGACAGTTCACTGTCGATGATTATACCCAAGTTTTTAACTGTTTCGCTCAAAGGGATAGAAGTACCGTCAAAAACAACCTTAGGTAAAGCTGGCCAGTTTACTTTAGCTCTCATTCTAGGGCTACCGATAACTATCACTTGAGACTTTTGAGGGTTTACTGCAAGACCAAACATTGTACTCCAATGATGTATGTACTTCAGATCGATATTAATTCGATCAACAGCATTAGGTAAATCATCTACCGCAGCTTGGGTGTAGATTTGTAAGTCGTCTGCATAGAGGTGATAGGATGAAGTCAAATGATCGGAAATGGAGTTAATGAACACAGAAAACAAAAGAGGAGATAAAACGCCGCCCTGTGGAACGCCGGCATTTAAATCGCACCATGACGAAAAATCGTCATCAACACGCACTCGCTGCCGGCGTCCATGCAGGTAACTGTGAAACCAGTCTATTACTGTTGGAGATATGTTAAGACTGCGAAAAATTCCGAGCAAAATGTCATAGTCAACATTATTAAAGGCACTGCTAAAGTCAAGCAGCGATAGTATAGTCAACTTACCATTCTCCATACCATAACGGATGTCATCAGTAATTTTTAATAGAGCTGTTACTGTGCTGTGACCTGCACGAAACCCGGATTGACAAGGATTTAATAATAAGTTTTTATTGAGGAAGGTACTTAATTGATTATGGACTACGCGCTCTAAAGCTTTAGACAGAAATGGAAGAATGGAAATTGGACGGAATTCTGAGAAAGATGTAGGGTTAGGTTTTTTAGGGAGAGGAATAACCTGTGCTTCTTTCCATGCTACTGGAAAGATGCCACTGGTTAATGAGGTGTTAAATATATGGGTGATGATAGGATTGATGACATCTAGGATGGGGATAATCATATTACGGCTAATACCATCGCTGCCGACTGCATTTGAAGAAATAGACTTAATAGCAATCTTAACATCACAATCAGATAATGGACTAAGAAAAAAAGAAGAATGAGAAGGAGTTGGAAAAGAAGAAAGATTTTTAAGTGTATTTGACTTTATAATATTGTCAAAGTTTGAAACGGATGAGAAATGTTGATTAAGGTTATCAATATTGAAATTTTTTGGGACAGAATTTTGCACTGACTTTCCAACTCCCAACGATTTTAAAAATTTCCATATCTTAGACGGATTATCATTGTCAACTGATTCATGAATGTACCGGCGTTGTGCGTCCCTACACACTCTATTACAGCGATTACGAATAGTTATAAAAGCCAATTTGTTTTCGGTGGACGGATTGACTTTATACTTGGTCTTGGCCAGACATTTTCTGTGAATAAGTTTCTTGATGTCATCGGTGAGCCACGGTGCAGGAAGGTGCTTAATTTTAACTCTTCGCATGGGTGCATGTGAGTCATACAATTTCAGTAGAATTGCATTAAATACATGCACCTTTTCATCAACAGTAACTGCATTGTAGACCCCCGACCAATCCAACTCAAGGCAGTCCTTGAGTAGATTGTCCAAAATGATACCACCAAAATTACGTTGCAGGATAATTTTAGGCTTAGCTTTTGGCGGACGAATATTATACGAAAGAAAAATCAGGTCATGATATGAGAAAGCGTCCGCCGGGCACTGACCATGTACGACGACGTGTGGGAGTGAAGATACAAGAATCAAATCTAAAAGAGAAGGAATAGAATTAGGAAAACAATGAGTCGCTTTCAGCGGAAGGATGGTCAGGCCTGAAGCTCTAACTATGGACTCGAGGGAAGTACTACGATAATCACGCTTAAGGAGACATGTGTTGAAATCACCCATAATAATAGTGTGATTATAAATAGGTACTATATTTTCTAGAAGATTTTCGAATGATGTGAAGTAATTTATTCTAAGGGAAGGGCAATAAAACACACCAACCAGCACTTTTGTTGAACATAGTTCCACCTCGATAAACAGGTGTTCACCAGCATCAGGCGGAGGAGGCTGTGGAGATATACTAACGATTGAGTATGGAATGTGCGATTGAAGATAAATAGCGATACCTCCACCACCACTGCCTGTACGGTCATTCCTTATAAGCTGGTAACCAGGTATGGTGTAGCTAGTTGAGGGAAGACAAGGTTTCAACCAGGACTCGGAAACTAGTATAGCATGTATACTTTTTTGACTAAACGACGCCAACATATCTGTAAAGTGAGCTGGAATACTCTGCGCATTTATGTGAACTACATTGAAGTTAGGTGTAACACTTGAAAAGCGCGCCTCAAGGAGATCGTTTAATGACGGGTTACTGTCACTATAAAAACTGTCAGAAGAGCAAGACACATATTCGGCCTCACTTTCACTATCGCTTGAGATAATCATCAAATTATTATATTAATGCTATATATATTACAAAACTTGTAAACTGTAATAAATAAATTATATGATATAAATGGTAAAATATTTTAAATAAAAATTAGACAAATTGCTACATTTCACCTGCCAGTTACAAAAAAGAAAAAAAAATAATAAAGTAAGATAATATTAAAACAACACAAACATTAAAATAGAAAAACCGTAAAAAATAATTTCAAAGTGACACTTTCAAACGTATAACTAACTTATTTTAGGTTTCTGAACGCACTAACAATTATCGACATAGAAAAAAAAAATGTAAACAATAATACCACAAATATAACCTATAAAATAACAAACATGAAACAAATCTGTCTAAACTAAGCAAGCCTTAAAAAATAAAATAAAAATAAATATAGTAGTTTCTTAAATAATACCAATGTAAGCTATAAATAATAGTGGCAAAAACTTGGAAGAATAAACGAATTGAAGTGTCACAAATTAAATTAGAAGACGTATAAAAAAAATAAGCGAAAAATAAATAAAATAAAATATATATCTTCTAATGAAACCGATTAAAATCACTTTTTGGATGTCGCCGCAGCCCTTCGCGTTTTAGTAGCAACAGGAGCGTCCTTATTTGACTGCGACTCTTCTCTTGGCAAAACAATATTATCCAAGTCAGACAGCTGTTTAATGCGATATCGATTATCATCAGTAGCCGTTACAAAGATTGTACCGTTCTGTGTCCAACACTTGGATACACCAAAGCGTTTTCTGGCCTCCATGAAAGTATTATGTCTCATCTTTGTAAGGAATTCAGAAACTGTCACACCGGAGCCCTTGAGTTTAGATTTAGCTGACCAGACTATATTGCGAATGGAAATATCACTTAACTTAAGTAGAATAGGTCTGGGTCTCTTGGATGAAGTTGGGGGCCTTCCCATTCTGTGACAGCGACGGATATGTTCAGGACTAAAATCATCCAGCTTTAACTTAGTGACAACCAACTTTGAAACAATGTCAACAAGATCCTCTTGTTTATCTTCGATTACTCCATGAATCAGTAGTATCTTCCTCCTGCTATACATTTCCATGTTGTCAGTGGATTGTTGGAGAAGTTCAATTTGTGATTGCAGTACCTTTAAAGTATTTAGTGTAAACACTTTGAAAGTGGAAAATTCTGCTGCTAGGGAGGATAAAGTTGTTGAAGAGTGCCCTTTCTGTAGCTCTCCTTCAAAGTTGTCCATGCGTTGCTTGAAAGAAGTAACAAGTTGTGACATGGTATCTTGCAAGGAATCCATTATGATCCAATAGTGATAAGACTCAATAAATGATTGTGTTGTTGTTAGGAAAAAACTGGGACAGGTGAGTTAACTATACACTGAGTTTATGCATATACTATAAATTATACTGTATTATCTACAGTACTAAGCCATATTTAAAATAAATAAATATAGTATGCAAAAATAGATCATTACTTAATTATCAACACTTATTTCTATCTTATTCTGTGTAGTATTAATAGTATTTCCGATGATCACCTAAGATACAAACGGCAGTAAAAAATGAATGAAAAACTCTTTAATGAATCATTATCATCATAAACTTAAAACTAGACACTTAGTGCCGCTTGCATAAGGTTGCTTAAATTTATTTAAGAAACGCAAAACGTATTTAACACCCTTAAATACAATTAGCATCTTGCACAACGCAAATTTTGCCGCTAAATATGTTTAAAGAACCGTCAATACGTTTTGTGTAAAACGTATTTAGGCAGTTTAATATGATTAACTAATTTTATTTAAAGGCGATCGATATGCAAACGGCCCTTATTAATATGCTTACATTTGAATAATGGGCGAGAAACAGCAAGACAAAAGAATGAACCGTGAAATGTATGAAACAAAATCATTATTTTCACAGATGTCAAAAAATGGAAAGAAAGAAATTTTGAAAGTTTACACAATTGTAAAAGTTGAAAACTTAAGAAAATCTGTGTCAAACCCACTTTAACAGCACAAGATATAGTCACAATAATCTCAAACTCGATTACAAAGTTATTTTCGCATATCGCACATATCGAATTTGTCTCGGAAATCCTAACTAATTAGCACTCCATAATAAAACCAAGCTTACAGCCTAGGAGTGCAAAATTAATGATAAATACATCCATATTTGTCTATCAGTATAAACTGGTAGGCTTATCGTTGCCAATGCTCTCGTTAGCTGTAAACCGAGCCCCATTACCGACTATTCAATCATTACATTCTACACCCTATTTGTTGCAATTTAAAGTTGAAATTGACATGTTAAGGAAATTAAAGGTCTTTTTTCGTCCAGTACCTCGCACAATTGCCTCTCCTAATTGGCTCGCCATCTGTTTTAATTCACTTCGCGATAGTTTTACAAGTATTTTATTGACGGCCAACTCCGCCTAGTGGTGGGTTGTGTAACGAACCGTTTAATCGATTCATTTGCGTGCCGATTCGATATACTGGCAACCTATCGACTGTGAATCGATTTTTGATCGATATTTGTTGGTAGCGTTTTAGTGGTGGCATTAAATTGCGTCGGTAATTTCTGTTGCGTTAAATTTGGAAATAATTTTCGGGACAGTATAACTCTGTATTTTGAATTTAGTTTCAAATACATTTACTGCCTTTTTAATGTAGTTTTATAATTTATAGATCAAATTATCTTAAATGAGTTAACACAATTAATTAGAATTGTTTTTATGATACGAAAATGGTTTCAAGGTTAATATTAAATATTAGAACCTAATTTTAATTTATGGTTAACAATAAAGTATTATATATGTGTATTTATTTATGTAAGTATATAAATTATTATATACATTACTATTTATTAATTAATAAACTCAATTATTGTACGAGTGCTGGTTCAGCAGCTACCGACTTCTGTTGTCTTTCATAGGAAGGACAACTGAAGTTTCTTCCAGACATCCAAAGGTTCGCTGGAAGAAAATGCCATGGGCGATAAAACAGCTGATAGTACTTGTCGATTAATGTTCTTGATTGTATGTAGCATTTTTGTACAATAAAGTTCATTCTATTCTATTTCCATTCAAATACTGCTTCCTCTATTGTATTCTTATTTACATGTATCTAAGGCATATGTGTTTTTTTTTAAATTTACTATTAAAAGTATATTCCTCATTTGTCTATTTCAGTAAGATTCATAAGAACCATACCTAAGATGAATGCATTCCCAATTAAACAATTTAATCATTTACAACTATTAAAGAGAAGTGAATTTGTTGGTCGAATATAGTTTCTGAAATGGAAACCACTCTCAGAGATCTTAAGTAACGAACAACTTTATAGTAAATTTTAACGAATAATAAACTGTTTTAAATAATTATCTTAGAATCCAAATGTTTTCTACAAATATGCTCTTCTATTGGTCAATGTAATACATATCTAAAATTGTGGGAAAAATGGAATTACTTTTAATTATTTCTCTGAGGGCGGCAGGATATTAGCAATACAGACGATGCTCTATGGGAGGTCTTCATTGAATACGTAACATACTTATTCCAATGCAATAAAGTTCAAATTGGACAGATAATCTAACAGATATCCCACTTGCAGTAGCAGCGTCAGTGGCGCGTGCTGGCATCTATGAGACGATGACAGTAAATAATAAATCTTAAGATAACATCAGAGACACAGATTATACGCTCCTAAGAACCAAACACACCATCCGTGCTTCCTGCACGCGCAAATTAGTCTAACACCAACCAAACAATGTTGCTAGTGAAGAAAAAAATTAAACAGTTCTATGTTCCTTAACTTAAAGTTTAAAATCGCATAGCATTGCTAGAAAATGCTAGTAAGTTTTGTAATATTTTTAGCAGTTCGCAGAAGCGCACACGCCGAGGTTTTGAAACTGAAGACAATGAACAGAACTCAAGTCAAATTTTAAGTGCCTAGTTATGTTACTGGAAAATTATTGCTTGCATTATATTAGTGTACAATAAATGTAAGTAAATTGAAATACATATAGTGAAGTGAATGAACTTAGAAAGTTTTTCGAAGGATGTTATGGCTTTGTAGTAACGGCTCGTAAACCAAGTTTTCTAAGATTAATTCACACACTTTTTAAGAAACCTTTTTGTTTAAAATATATTCTGCTTTGAGTTAATAAATATTTTATTTGTAGAAATAGAGTTAACAGTTGCACATAAGATGCTAACAAAGCCAATGGTTTCACGGTATATACTACCACATACAATATAGGTCATACAAATAGTTGGATACACGTCAATTTAAATAAACAAAAAATAATAACACTACGTTTTAACGGTTTTAAGCGCGGAAATTTATTTGATTTTGGTCATTCCGACGTTTCGTGTCGTCCGTGACTACGGCCACTGAAAGGCGGCCGAAACGTCTGAATGACCAAAATCAAATAAATTTCCGCGCTTAAAACCGTTAAAACGTAGTTTTATTGTATGTACAAGTCGCGAAAACTTAAGAAAATATTATGTAAATCCCATATTTCTAAATTTATGAAAACAAATCATTGTAGTGTCTTACTAAAATTACTTTTTATTTAAACGCGATCACTGCAAATAAAATAAAATGCCAGTGTTAAAAATACCTATAAAATATATACATGCAATTGATTATAAATGTTTACGTACAATTGACGAAAAAATCAAAAACCTTTTGATGACCGTAATTTTACAAAATTTTATGCTGGGACCGCACCTGCGATAATGTTAAAGATATTCTGTCTTATTCATATTGAGTTAGAGTTTGTGTCAAGACTTCTTTATGGTTCTTAAAGAAGCCTTCAAACTTACTCAAACTCATTATGAATAAGACCGATAAATTGGCCGAATGTGTCTTATTTAAAGCGGTAAAAGTATATAGCCATATTATAGTATTATCCCCGCAAATTGGTAATGCGATGGAACCTTGTCAAATTAACATTCACGTGACGTCATCCGCAACTCGATCCGTACGTGTACTCGCCAGCCAGTGATGCTAACAGTACTGAGTGTTCGGCTACGGTTACGTCACTAAAATGGCGGCAGGCGCAATAGCAATTTGCGGGGATAATATGAACATACATTATCTGTCAATGTTTAACGTCATTAACAATTAAAAACAATATCACTTCCCAAATAACGTATTACAACCATAGCTACATCTGCGTAAAACGGCCTATACCTGTAACATTATCCCAGATGAGGCCCCGCCATTAAGGGTATGTATATGTAAATTTTATAATTAATTATATTACTATACTATCCGACCCGTGCCCACTTCGCTGGGCATCAGAAAAAAAATCACAATCAAATAAACCCTCCTATGTCACTCAGGAAAGAATGTAGCTTTCCACTGGTGAAAGAATATTCAAAATTGGTCTAGTAGATCCAGATATTACCCCCTAAAACATCACTAACTCACAAACTTTATCTCTTTATAATATTATGGTATAATAGTTAGTTAGATTTAGTGCATATTGATCATATTATTGAAACCACATAGAGGTATTTAATATTATAACCTTTGTTTGTTTAAGCCTTTCATTTAAAAATAAATACATTGAATAGAATTGTCCAAAGAGGTAGGACGACGAGCGAATTCCTAATTTGAATGCGAACATTTAAATTTTGAACTGCATTTTACGAATGCACCCAAATGCCCTCGACCCACGCGTTGACCAATTAGATACACCCATTAAAAGAATATTCGGCAAAGTCCTACCTTTTTCGGCGTGTGCATTCTTTCACGAAAACAAGCCATGCGATTTAAACCATCAATTTGCACCAAACGAAACTACCACCGGTAGCGCTTTGTAAATGGAACGTTCTGATTTTAAACAAACGTCACTAATTGCTAATTTGCAAGGTGGCCGATTTAGATTTTAGCTTTAATTGGCTATTTGTGCAATAATAACACAAAGTACCTACAACATTATGAAAGAAACTTTAAAACCAAGGTATACTAAGTCAAAAATATATAAGCATCCCTGCTTAATGCATCTATAGCGCCGCGCAATAAATAACTACCTTCATTTCAAAGATTTAAATGCAAGTTTCGAAATAAAAACAAATTATTTTAAAATATAGAAAACAGTAATTAAAATCAAGACCATCATGATATCATAAGAAGCTAATTTTGATGATTTAAGCGAACTCCACAGTGAAGAGGCGTAAAAGAAGACTTATAGTAGGACGTTTTTTTCGTTCATTGCAATTTCATTCGTAACCTGAACACAATACCTTTTATTTACATTTGTAAGTTATAGAAGTATCGTGTATTGTTACTTCTGTATACTCCTTACGTTAAATATGTAAAATGGAGCTTATATTTCTTACATTCAACATGAAATAGCGAAAGGTTTACGTTACGTTTACGTTTATTAACGACTCGTATCATCGTACCAGCCTGGCACTAAACTCGAGCTTCAAGCATAGCCTCGATATGCAGGAACGGAGAAAGAATAATAATCTAATTACTGTAAACTATTAACTTTACATGTGTGGTGAACAATAAAGAGTTTTCTGTATATCTAGTCGGGTAGTTGAAGTCAAGTCAATTGAGATGCTTTTAATCATCTTACAAAACGCCGAAACCATCTAGATTTTATACAAGAATAGCAAGCCATGACGTGTGAAATAACATATTAATGATTGTCGAAATAAATATTAAAATGTTGACTTCGGCGTTTGGTTAGACGATATAAATTTTATATTTTGGTTACATCGACTGTCAACTATAGATAGATAGATAACACTTTGTCTCACCAAATAAATAATTACAGAAATTCACATTAAGAATATTGTCATGGTAAAAACAATAGGCGTCCTTATCGCTTAAATAATTCTAGATAACGTCACTTATAGTATATTTTAAACTAACCTGGTGATGTACATGCTGCAGAGTATTAGAAAGGATATAACTTAAATACACATACTTATACTACTACTACTATTTTCTTCTTACTCAATACAATACCACAATGATATTAGTCTGAGACAATAATTATCTACATATAAAGAAAGTAGGTATTAGTTGACCCGTGCCAAAGCTCGTTGTCGGTCCGTTGTAATATGAATCGTCCTTTTCGTATCTCCAGTTTGTTTTACGCCTGCAGCTGTAAATATTTAAAAAATCAGGTTTTCGAGACAATCTTTTGATCCGTCGAATGTTAATGAGAGGAAAGTTGACTACTGTTTAAATATTAAGATAACGCTCCGTTTCACTTTAATTTGATAATTAAAACTTGTCATGTAGTATGTTATTTATAAAGGTAGGTATATGTTATATCAATTAATCTGGCGTTATACTACAGGTGAGTGTAGTCGTGAAACTTTAATACTATAAATGGTAATCGTCTACTAAAAAATGTGACACTGTCATCTTATTATTTGAAACATGTAATTGGAAAGTGTGGGAAGGAAACCTTTGGATATTGGCGGGTGCAGTTTGTGATTTTAAAATTAATAGAATTCGTAAAAATTAGTCAATTTGTATATTTCTAATTATTAACGTTCCGTCCGTTCTATCCGTGCAAGAACGGAGAAAGAACACAATTTCCTGCGGCTGGGTGGCCTATCGTAAGAGGTGACAAAACAACCCACAGCCAGGTGGTAGGGCATTTGCCTGACTGGATGCCTACCACCCCTGGTCTAAAGCATGTCGCCATAACAACCTTGAGTTGTGTTCCGGCATTAGTAACTAGGCTCCAGTCTCTCTTAAGAGAGCAGCAGCGCATTTGCAGCACCTTTGGTGTTGCAAATGTCCATAGGCGATGGAAACTGCTTTCCATCAAGTGGGCCGTCTGCCTGTCCGCTGACGTCCTGCAATAAAAAAGTCTTTTTCTTCTTAAATGAAATAAGCCAAATTGGAAAAGTTATTTACCACGTGACTTTGGCTGAATACGATAACCGTGTCTAACCAAAATTGAACAATGAACGAAATATTATTTTAGAACAAAAATACTATTTAATTTTTAAACAGAGTGTGATATTATAAACTAATACAATAAAGAAAACTTTACTTAGTTATATTGTATTCTGTCTATAATTCCACAAGACCATAAGTAAGGGGCGTAGCTACCGCCGTATCAGCCGTGTCAATGGTACTGGGGGCTCCAAGGCTACAAAGGCCCCGTAACAAAATATCCTAAAATGTTATCCACAATCTCTCGTAGATTAAAATTTTTAAGAATAACTAATGTCTCAACAGGAACTGCTATAAAACTTGTCATTATTGTCTATAGAGGTAGAAAATCTAGAAAAACTGAAGTCGTTTTCAACTATTATCCCCGCAAATTGGTAATGCGCTGGAACCTTGTCAAATTAACATTCACGTGACGTCATCCGCAACTCGATATGTACGCGTAGTCGCCGGCTTGTGATGCTAACAGTACTGAGTGTTCGACTACGGTTACGTCACCAAAATGGCGGCCAGGCGCAATTTGCGGGGATAATATGGATGGATGGATTTGATAACTAAGAAGTTTGCCGAAAAAAAGACCAGAAAAGTGTACTACTATCTTTGATTTGAATTGTTTGTCTAATTTAGCTTCTATGAGCATTAAGTAATAACTAATAATTAATATATAATTATTTCAATTTAAATCGAGCATTTTTTGTCCCTAAAAAAAATTACCCTTCTTTTGGGCCCCCAACACATTTTGATACAGAGCCCGTCTATTGCACGCTATACCACTGCTATAAGTAGAACACTGACCCTAGGTCATCGTCTTCTTTGGCTAAGGTGTCCAGTAGACTGGCTACGTTACTTCGCTGGCTTGCCATATTGATCCGTTGTCTATGGTATCGTTTTGACAGTTTGTATTAGTTTTGAAGCTCCATGGCCTGCGATCATATCAAAGTAAGATCAGAATTAAATCAATAATTTTCTAAAAATATTACCTAAACTATTGAAAATAAAAACACAATGTAAAATTATGAAAATTCGATATTAGCGACATCTAGCGAACGAGGTGAAACTAACCATTATGGCAACACTAAAATACTTGTTGAGATTGTCATTCTTACTCTTGTTCCATGGCATACTAAGGCCCTGGAGGTTAATGACCAACGGAACATTAATGATCTGTTAACATAATTTCACAATATATCAAAGCGGTTCTTCCCTAAAAAAATACGAGGATTTATTATCATAATAACATATTATAAATATGCTTTTCTTGGAAATACATCATATATTATACGGTTCTGAGTTTTTAATTAAAATAATCAACCGTAGCAAATTAGATGAATTTGTCATCATTCGGGTGAGGTTTCTTATTGTTGTTGAGAACGTAAATTATAATGGGCCTTCTGAGAACAGCTAGCCGATGGTAGCCATAAATTTGTTCACGATTATTAAGAAACTAATTTGTATTAGCTTATTTTTCATTATATATTAGTCGACTCTGCAGGTGATCAGCTTATCTTACCCGACAAAGGATCAGTATGTCAATCCAGCAAGGTAACATAGCCTGCCTTTTGGGCACCTTGTCCGTTAACGCTCACCACCTAGACTCAGCTTTCTGTAGAACCCGCAAGAGTTAACTTGAGACTTCGCTCGGATGACGTAAGCGCGAGACTGACTCGATTGTACGCATCGATGGCGAGAGCGGTAAGAAGGCGGGGGTCGGGAGGGGAGTGCACATTCTGCTCAGGTCTCAAGTTAACTCTTGCGGATAATAATCATATCGTTATGGGATTGTAAGTAGAATATTTGTCTCTTTGTTCATCTTATCCCAATCGTTTCAGGTCAGTATAATATCCGGCATAATATTCCTTGTATAACATCACTCTATTCTGGAATATATTTGCTGTTGTCACACCACAAATTATTACCTCATCCTTGTATGCAATTCATTCATCTTCTCCTTGGTCTACTTTTACCCTTGTATCCATCGATCTTCTAATTTAATGTGGGGGTTTAGATAATTGTGGTGCTCTGTTGGATAAGGTGACGCGCTACTGACGAGAGCCCATGGCTTAATCGCCACGGGAGCTAGGCTCCACTGCTAGAGGGGAGTACAAAATAAGACTACGTGTGTTGTACTCTAGATGTAATCGTTGCTTAATTAATTTAACATTAAATTAAGACTAACCGCAGTCTTAACTGCTACGTGAAAATATGTAAGCCAAAGGTTTTCTGTTTTGACAGATTTTGGTGCCTGTATGGATGACTCAGTGTTAACCTTGGCAGTAAGTTCCATAAACATGAGGCAACATTTAAGATTTTTTGTCACATGAATTTATCCCTACTTACCCTAATTTTCTTCCTCACAAGTTTATACTCACGATTGCAACTTTTAAAGACGAAACGTAGCCAGTCTTTTGGGCAACATAAGTAATAATAGTTACGTATTTTCGTTTAAATTTTGGCTTTTGGCACAGATGGACGCGTCAATTTTATTTATTGTAGATGAAAAATTAAGGTGTCAATTAACTAATCGACTAATCTATGCTTAAATTCATAAATAATTATTCGATACGATGTTAAATGGAGACAAGAATCTAAAAAGGTATGATTGAGGGTAAACCATTAGATTTACAATCAGCATTAACGGATAGTGTAATTGTGATTAATATTTTAAAATCACACCGGAACATGCAAGTATCGCAGCAGTCATTTATAGAGTAACGAAAAGATTAATTGTTGTTACACTAAAATCTATCGATTCACGTGTTCAGAGGGCTGGTGTATTCTTTGAGCAACGGATAGATATATAAATAGATAACACTTTATTGTACACCATTATAGAAAACAGAAAAATTTATAGCCTTAAAATATTCTAATTGTGCAAAATTGACTGTCTTATCCCTAAAAAGCGATCTCTTCCAGACAACCTGTTGTAGGAATAAAACATATTACATTGATCAAAGGTGGTATACATAAATATTAGAGGATATGCAGTGACTTATATATATTTTATTATATTTATATTACATATATAAATATATATACATATACATAAATATACGTAAAAATATTAAACATTACTATGTTGCAGGTAGTGCTTTTTTTGTCATGTTCTTACATATTGTTAGTGATTTAGCTTGTCTAACAGTAACAGGTAGTTGATTCCAGAGTCGAATAGCCTGAAATCTTTGATCAAAAACGATTATGTTGCCGGTTTCTGAGCACCTTACCTATAGAAGAAAATTAATAAGGCTCGGTAAATATTTTAAATATAAGCTTAAGAGACTTTAGCTAGAATATAAAATATGGGTCTACATTTTATTGTATAGAAAAAGATGTTAAGATCACCTTTTGTGTATAATTAAAATATTAGTAACCAATTTTTTCCCGCGGCTTCGCCTGCGTTAATGTTATCCAATACCAACTACAATTTTTTCTAATTGTTGTATCAAAATATTGAATTTTTAGTGCCCATACTTTTTCAGAAGATGATAAAAAAAAACCATAATTGTCAGTTATTAGCTTTTTTTCTGTTTTACCTATAAAAATACTTTGCAATGGCAGCTGGCATCGCTAACCTAAAACTACATCCTCGTATACAATTCTATTGGAAACTAGTATACGCCATATTATGTCGTAGGTGGGCAGCGTGGGAGTCCCTTGGGACGCCCCGCGGCGCGGCCGCCGCTCTGCCATTAACATGTTCATTTATAAATAACAAAGCAGACTTACTGATGTATAGATATGACATATCACTAATTACGCCTGTTAGTGGTCTAAGTCTATTATTTTTTTGGTTGAAGCAGGGGGAATACATTTCGTACAATCTCGGGCCCTTTGTGGGGGTCAGACCTTACGCGGCGAGATTAAGCGCCGTACGGCTTGTGAGGGACTCTGATAAAGGCGTCCTCAAATACACCACTAAACCTGAACCTGCCTCCTGCCCACGCTTGTGGTTGGAAGAATATGAGACTTAGAACGAAGTTACACCCAATATTCCTCCGCACAAGAAGGCTTGAGATTACCCCGGGAAGCAGAGTAAACTCACTTCACCAACAGAGGTTTAGTTCCACTATATCCCCAGATGCTAGTGGAACCTTGTGACGGAATTACGGGAGGAGATTTGGCGCATATGTGCGCCGGACTGACGTCGGTAACCGTGAGTCGCATGCGCACTTCTCTCCTTCTGGTCTAAGCCTAGTGACACACGGAACATACTGCGCGGGAAGTTTGGCGACCGAGGGATCGGTGCTAATCTGAAGTCAGCGCGAAATTTCCGCTGATGAGTCATAGGTATATTAAAAACATAACGAGCGTGTTTAGACGAACTTCCGTTCGGTTGGTTCCGTAGGTGTGACGCACTAAAGGATGATTTGTATTAGACCGTGCGGTTGCGAGCCGTGCACCGTACAACTGCAGGGCTTGGAAACCGGTAAAAAAGCAAACCAGTTTTTAGACTTTGTTTTTTAAAGTAAAAATAAAACAAAGAATGAAGATGAAAATCATTCAATTTTTAATGTATTAAATTCAGTAAGGTTTGGCAATTATAAATGAAATAAGGTATCGGGCAATTAATGTCTACCGCGACCACGCTTATTATCCCTGCAAATTGCTAATGCGCTGGTACCTTGTCAAATTAACATTCACGTGACATCATCAGGAACTCGAT
The DNA here is from genome assembly GCA_949752895.1 of Dendrolimus pini. NCBI lineage: Eukaryota > Metazoa > Arthropoda > Insecta > Lepidoptera > Lasiocampidae > Dendrolimus > Dendrolimus pini. The sequence continues at coordinate 6,749,241 of OX457147.1, read as the reverse complement.
GTGTACGCGTACTCGCCGGCCAGTGATGCTAACAGTACTGAGTGTTCGGCTACGGTTACGTCAGCAAAATGGCGGCCAGGCGCAATAGCAATCTGCGGGGATAATACACGTGTTGATTCTTTCATTAAAATTTTCAACCACTTTTCGCAACTTTGACTCTGTTTGGTTGATCCGTCTAATATAAACATTACTAATCCTTAAAATATATTAATTCCCTAGTTTTCTGCCAATGGATCTATTGAATGGTTGTAATCTAGATATAGAAACACATTTTACCTGTAAGTGTAACTGCAGTATTTCTATACTACTAGTAGCTAAATAAATAATAATAAAAATAATTCGCTTTTTATAAAAATTGGTATGTATACATATACTCTCGATGAACAGTGGGATGCTTTCTGTCCTGAAAAGTTACTTTTCCTGCGATATTAATTTGCAATATACACGAGGAAAGTCGCAACCAAAGCTCTGGGGATAATGTTTTAATAAATATTTGCTTAAAACAATTTTATGAGACAAACTTACTACTACTACTTACTTAGAATACAATAGAATATTCTTTATTGCACGCAAGAAAATAATAATACACATGAATTAATAATCTTATAACTAGTACAATCGGCGGTCTTATCGCTAACTGCGATTTCTTCCAGACAACCTTCTGGAGGTAATTTTACATTTATAATAATGGGTCGGTATTTAGTGCGCATATTTTAAAATATACTTACTTACTACTACTATTTACTACTACTACTTAGACTTAACATTATAACAGTATGAAAATGCAGTAACATAATTTACCCATTTATTATAAAGGAGAAATTGTGTTAATTATTAAAGTAAAAGCATACAAAATGAGACAACTACAAAGATTCTTTCGGGGAACCGATTACATACGTATATTTAATTTCGAAATGGTCATGATGAAATAAAAAAGTAAAAATTATTATTACTTATCTTAATTGATATGCAATTGGGTTAACTCTTAAATGTCACGTGTAAATTTGACCATTTCACATTAAACATGTAATTAATTCATAACTATTCTCTTAAGTAAAGAGTTTTGCAAGTGGACTTTCTTTGATATTTATGAGTTAAACCTCATGTCTAATATTTAATAATAATAGGCAGGCTAGCACACATATTGTATATTCCTAAATTAAGCAAATTACAGAACTGTAATATTGTTACAACTCAGGTCCCGACAAAAACAAAATCCACCAGCATATATGAAACAAAACACATTTTATTACCTGCCGGCATTTAAACAAATTGTCACTCTTTTATGATCGTCTTCTTTTGTTTACTTTGTGTTTAAATTTTTTTGTGGTTAGAAAAGCCCATTGTTTTATTGAATCTATATATACAGAGATACGGGTCATTGCATTTGTGCAGTATAAAACGATGACCTGATGGAGGGGGAGGCAGTCGAGCGAGAACCACGATCAAGGCGAGACTTGTGTACATTCGGTAATCTATTAGTGACGGACATTGCGCGTTTTATGGAATTACGACCTTCTGCATTACGTTTGGATTTGTTGTGTTCGGTTATATTTGTACCTGTGTTATACGTGTTTGTATAGTTCTCATAAACTCTATAGTAATTCTAACGGCATTTTTAATTCGAGTCCCGCTAAACTCGTAACAATATAAATAAAACCTTTGTCTTTCATGTATTTTATGTGTATATTCATGTATATTATGTATTTAAATAGAATATTAACTTTATTTATCTAAGGCCTGCTATAGGAGCGATAGTTATTATAAGGACACCTATTGAAAGGGACAACTTCAATTGCTGGCAAATTAAAAGAACGTTACGAAATTACACTGATTTTATTCTGTGCTAACACCGATGTATAATGGTCATTCACATCTACTGTCTACCTCAAATATGACCAGTGGCAGATTTGCCCAAGGCCCAGAAGGCCCGGGCCTAGGGCGGTCAATTGTGAAAAATTTCACTATTGATAACAAGAAATAACTCAAAATACGTAAATATTCTAAAGGCTCGTGCACATCATGGTGGGCCGCACTGCACCGCATCGTATAAAAATAATCTTCCTAAATAATTTTTGTACTTTTTATAATTAAAAAATATAGATAATGTAAATTCATTATGTACTCAATATGATAGGTGTTGAGAAAGAGGTGGCTGTAACTTACTACATGGCCTGGGGTCTACGGCGGCCAAGACTGCAAATCAGCCACTGAATATGACAGTATGACTGACACATCCCATAAAACGTAACTTGTAGCAATATCTTGTACTTGACGTTTAAAAGTGAAATTATAATTAAATCGCGATGTTTTTCTCTTTACTTACGTATTTTTCATGTAGTTTTTTTTTATTTACATGATATTTTAACGTTACGTACTAAGTGCACTGAGTTATAGTGTAAAATACGCCCTTAGTACGTAACTTAAACCTTGTCAGAAATTGTGTAGGTAATTATGCTATATACTAATTATTCGTTCTTTCCTTCCTTCCTTAAATTATTTGCGTTTATTATAAGATAACATCTAAATAAACATATACGCTATTTGCTATCTATACATACATATAATAAAATTATAGAGGTCGAATTTCTGTACAATGAAAAAATTTTGGGATGTAAGAAGTGAAATAAAATTAATTTAGATTTTTTTCAAATTTTTTGTTTCTCTGTTTGTCTGTCTGTTTGTACCGGCTAATCTCCGAAACGACTCGACCGATTTAAATGAAATTTTGTATGGTGGTAGCTTATATCCCTGGTCAACATATAGGATACTTTTGATCCCGAAAAATTAAAGAGTTCCAGTGGAATAAGTAAAAAGCTTTAATTACTTAGACAGCTTATAACAGACTGAAAGTAATTTCTCGGCAACGTAACATAATAGAAGTGGAGATTTTGACAGGGTGTGGTGTCGGTGAAAGAGTTTTATCTTATATACATAATATATAAAGCTGATAAGTTTGTTTCTTTGTTTGTTTGCTTGAACGCGCTAATCTCAGGAACTACTGGTCTGATTTAAAAAAAAATCTGTGTTAGATAGCCCATTTATCGAGGAAGGTTATAGGTTATATACCATCACGCTAAGACCAATAGGAGCGGAGCACCAATGAAGAATGTTTCAAAATCGCGGGGATTTTTTAACTTAGTTTTTTTTTAACTATACCACGCGAACAAAGTAGCGGGCAGAAGCTAGTTTATTATATGTACCTGCATATCTACCTTTGCATTTCAAGTAAATTTGATTTTCCCTGTCTATAATGCTTAAGTCTATGCAACATGGAGGACACCCCGGGATATCCGTCCGTGTAAGCGGTACAACAAACAATTATAAGGCTCAGTCTACATACGTGCAAGTTACAGCCTGTTCAAGTTTGCAGTCTTGTACTTGTAAATCAGAAACCGTGTTCCATTATTATATAGTGTAATAACTATTAACATTGAGATACTTGTTTATAATGTATGTGCCAAATATGGAATTTAATTTGTATTTGATAATTGAAGTATGACAAACTATCTGTTCAAACTTAAATGCATACGAATTCATGAAAGCTTCATGAATTTAATTATCTTCCTTAATCTTATGTTTTAATTTAAGATTTACTATATATCGTTCTAGATTGGGTAAGTTTCCAATTGGTCATTAGATGTCCTTATTATTAGTTCTTGGCAATTTTTAATATACGTATTAATTCTTAATTCTGATTTTCTGTTTATACAATTACGAAATAATTTTAAACATTTATAAATATGAAATTAAACTAGTCTCAAAAAAATTACTTGAAAGTCTAATCACAATTTTCTATACAAAAACACAAGAATGCTTATTTTTGTGGTGCCATAATAATATAGATATGTAGAATTGAAATAGTTTTTCAGACATTATTAACTGAACGATTGTCATTCATAGTATACACATGTCTTCCATCATTTCACTAATGATACCACTTTAGATATACACTTATATCTACAAAGCTGAGGAATAATTTTTGTATCGCAAATTCCCAAATAATAGACAAAAGTCAATTTGGTGTATCACTTTGTGAAATTGGCTTACGTCTAGATATAGTGGTATGTGTATGACATAGTATAAAGTTCCATTATATTTTGATACTTGTCAGATTCGTAATACTAATCTGCGAAAGCGGCCAATTTAGACCCTCCGTACTTTAAATTATATTTTTATGCAAGCCAAGTCCAAGTAAGGTATTGAAATATTATAAAACCTGCTCTACAAGCAACATCGATCTTCAAATTAACAAACTTGTGTAACTGGCTTTAACGATAATTTATGACACATGTCATACGACGCTTATCAAATTAAGAAACCGTAATTCGTATTAATAATATTAATATAAATTATTAATAATACCGTTACACAATTAGGTTAATTAATTAATATAGTGGCAGAACACAAGCCTGATGACTGTAGCGCACTATTACCTTATTAATACAATACGATTTTAAATTGCTTATTATCATTATTATCGATATTTATTATAGTATATTAGTTACCGGTTCAAAAGCGATATTAATTTATCGGTTTTTGATTAAGACAATGTTACCGGTTTTTTGTCGGTTATCATAATTTTGTCATAATATTTTATGTGATTTGTTAACCTACTTTGAAATTATAAACGTGAAAGTTTATTTGATTGGATGTTTGTTGTTTAATTATGAAACGCAAAATGTTATAATATATTAATTAATTCTAAGTTTGTATTTTAAAGTCGAATTAGACGGTTCATTTACGTCTTTCAATTCGGATGAATCAACCAAAGTGACATACATAAACATAAATAGAATCATTCGATGCCATCGAATAGCGTCGTATTCTTTCAGTTCTGTGATGAAGTTGAATCACAAAGTAAAGCTTCTAAATAAATTATAGAATTTATTTATAAGGTATAGTCTTAATGTTTCGTCTCCCTCTTTTTAGCTCTGTATTTTTTTTAAACCTTAGTCAAAAATTGAAAAACAGCACATTAAAATTATATATGAAAAGAGAAGAAGGATTTAATATTCTTTCAAAGTAATTGATGATCATTACAACCTATATTATGGGGGGGTGTAACAATACAGTATGTCTTTTTGTTACCAAATCAGACTATTCCGTTTCTGATTAGAGTTTTTTTTTTAAATTAATGTTTATCAAAGAGTGAAACTCATGTCTTTCCTGATACTTACAATGCGGTTGTCTTCAAGTCCTGTGTGAATCGGTATTTTCTAGGTAAGCGTGTTCATTCTTAGACCATATCTACGCAACACATTGGGCGAGATAACGGTCAAACAGGATACCAAAATCGGGTATTTTTCCTATTACCCGTACTAATACTCGAAGATTTGGTCATGCCTCCTTGAAAAATTCACCTGTGTAATGTAAAATCATACTACTGCAGTACTGACTTGTCCTATGCGCGTGCGCCGTTAGAAATGCTCGTTACAGTCCGCAACCAAAGTCACGCTCCTAATTATAGAAGCATTCCCAATCAATTACCGCCTATGCGCAACAAGACCTAAGCAACCACTTCATTTGTGTGTACGGCTAGCAGAAAAATTTGCGTATTTAAAATTTTTGTTAATTTTCAAACGTTTAGTAGACGTCTCACGTAAGCAAAATGCTGGCGTCTATCTTGTTAAAACATTAAGCGTAGCTATACAACGTGGTAACGCCACTAGGCTTTTGGGAACTGTCCCAAAAAGTGACAGTGGGTTTAGAACTTAATATTTTCAGTACAATTATGCCCTTTATTATTTAGTTTGGAATATAGTTTATTTTATTATTTATTTTGAAATTAATATTATATTTATTAGTTCTCGAAGTTCAAAATACACCCAGTAATTATCGTAAATATATTGTAAAACATTTTTTAAAAATTGTTAGGATTTTAATGATTTTCGCAACTGCTACGAGCAAATAAAGTAATTTGTAATCTATTAGAGTAATTTAAATTCTATTTTGTAATATAAAAAATAATATTAGCGATCACCATGTAAACAAAAGAATTTTTAAGAATTAATTAGACCGCGAAAATTAATTTAAATTCAAGACCATTTTGAGAAATGTACGCTAAGCGCTGTATATAAAATTAGTAATCATTTTTACTTTATATACTCATGGCGTCACCTATTTAAATTTTGGTTTACTTATTTAGAAATGAATATTGAAGTATTCGGTATAAAAATCTTTCGTTCATAACAGATCAAAAGTGAATTTGAAATCTGTATGTATATTTTTCTTCCAACATAAACTAATGACAAAAGGCGTTCGAGAGTATATGCGTATCGTATTTTTAGTGATATAGGTAGGCCAACACTTAGATACATACGCCAGACGTCTTATCTATAATTAATTACGCTCTCAATATTATGCCCATTTACACACCGCGAGTAAAACGCGAGAAATATTTATGGGACGGGTTCTCATGTTTTTTGCGTGTATAGGCGAATACGGCGGTTTCGGCATACGAGTGCTTCATTTCACACTTCAAAAAGATGAACGCGCGTATACGGGCGTATTCCGGCTTGTACGCTTGAACCAGTGTTAGCGAGTGGTATATATATGGGCGTGTGTTGAGGCGACTCTCTCAGCTCGCGCTTATGATGAGCTTGTAAGCGCATCAATGCTTGTATAAAACGCCAGTCTGGAAAAGCCCTTATTTTGTAGCGCCTATTTCGTCCACACTACTATATACTATTAGTACATATATTGTAAATTCATATTCACGTTTTTGACAAACAATAATCTAAACATAACTATTTAACGACCTATTAAATACAAGACAAGATTTCCAACAAAATGACAGTGTCAAAATATTAATTAACAGTGTCAAGCGTTCGAAATATAAACACTAAAAATCTCAGCTGCAATTATTCTGGCACACTGAACGTATTTAACTATTCGAACACTGTCAGTTGCTGGCAGGACGCCAAAATACTAATGTCCCATTCAATGGTGCTTTGTAAACGCACAGCTAAACGGTGTAAATGCTGCCATGCTGCTTCAGTCATATTTCTTCATACGTCATTTAATGTTGTGGCCCCAGAAAGAGATAGTAGTAACAATATTTCATAAAATCACGTTAATATGTTCTTAAAGTAAAATCTCTCGGAATTAAGCTTTTAATTTAAACGAACTCCTAGCTCATAGCACCCACATATCTATAATCATGGTTATATTGTTTGTATAGATGAAAGTTTGACGATAAATATCTTTTGAACGCTTAATTTAATCGCCAAAATATAAGGTACCATTTTTATAGAACAGTTCATTTCCTGCAAAAAATTGTATTGCGCATTTTATAATAGTCATTTATTGTCGAGTTATAAAGTTCATAAAAAAAAATGAAATTTCTTAAAAAAAAAATAGTGTCTTATAATAATCAAAGTTAAATCTTACATATCATTCAAATGGTGAGGTTTACGACAAAAAAATAGGATAACTTTTTGTAGATAATTAAATTTCATACAAAATTCTTGGAAAAAAATTTTCTGTACAATCAATTAATGATGAGATATGATTTTTTTTATATTGAACTGAGAAAAACATTTAACGGTAATTGTTGATATCGTTAGGAAACTTGGAGATTGCAGTTTTTGATGTATGATACTCACCAATCAACCTTAAGCAAGTAATCCGTTCGATAAGACATTTATGAGCAGAATTTTATACTATACTTTTTATTAATGACTTTTGATATTTAATTTTCATTTTAACAGGCATATTGTATTATCGTTCCTCGTCACTGCGTTTACGCGGATGATTTGTGGATTGCTGTTATTAAGATCACCCTACTACAGTTAGGTGGCCATTCGAACGATATCTTCAAACATTTACGCATAAGTAACTTTTAGGTAAACTTACTTATTCAACCACATTACCCGTATACAGTACAATATAAAAAAATCTTACTCTATAACATAAAAAGCTCTTTTGTATATATTTACATATTTAAAAAGTAGATAAACGATTTATTTCAAATTATTATAACAGTAAATTTTTAAATAATAAATTAGTATATAGTAGAATATATGTCCAAAAGTCACTATCTTATAGTCTGAGTTGCATGCATATTCATTAAAACACATTTTACATATCGAGGGCTTCATAACAAATGGGCGTACAGACAAAAGTGTAGTTTTACACAAGGGACAAAATTGTGAATAAAACAAAACTAGTTGATTTTATAAGGCTGAAATTAGGAATACCCTTCTATTTAGGTACTCTTGCATACTGGTAGGACTTTCTAAATTGTAACATGCATAGATTTTAGTCAACACCAAAAAATGGCATTTTTGCTTATACCCATTTGTTATAAAGCTCTCGATATATCACACAAATATACATACTACCAAAATAAAAAAGAGAACCATTTAAATGTAAACACACAAAAACATTAAAAGATCAAACCCTTTAACAAAACCGATAATAGTTTTCTATTTACAGAAAATTAATAGACCATAAACCCCACAACCATTTTTAAATAAAAGAAATAGCTCCACACAAAAAATTTAAACAAACACCATTCAAATTCCTGAAGAATTAAAAGCTCGCGTTTTTCGTGGCCACCGTTTAAGAAAGCGATTGAGTCTGATGAATGGCGTGTATACGACATTTCGTTTGATCGCAGATAAATACCGGTGAAGAGAATCCGGGAAGCCAGTTTAATGGCCCAACCATAACAGCTCTTTGTGAAATAGATTTATTTGAAATACCGTTTAGATATTAGAGATATTTTGTTGTCCCGATTGTAGAGGCAACAGAACTTCTCCATGGACTTGAGATACCTGGTTCTTTATTACCTACTTAATACATACTATAGATATATAGATAGATGACTTAATTTAACATTTATTGCGCATTAAAGAATATACAAATAAAACAAAATGAATCTTTTTACTTTAAAAAATGTTTATAAGATTTTATAAACAGTTACTTCGCTAAACTGCAACGGATTTCGTCGGCAATGTTCTCTTAATTATATCTTATAACTACTGTTTTATACACTCCTTTATATAATTATTACATGAATTAAGTTAAGTGATTATTTTACCCAATTTTAATATTATTTAACATCGATATCTAAACTATATCGGGTGTCTGAGAATGAGTGGACTACCTCGAACTGGATTGTGGCAGCATAAAATATTATAAAAATATGAAAAGCATAAAAATATTATAAAAACATAGATAAGTAGATAGTCAGCATCGGTTTTAGCGACCTTATCGCTGTAAAGTGGTTTCCAGACAATCCTATGATTGCTAGATTACTGAAAGTGGTACAGTTACATATACAAGCATGCCAAAAACATTAACAAAAATATACAGACTAGAATTTATCTACATCTACAATTATAACTAGGTATTAAAAAGTACCTAATACTGCGAAATCTGATTTTAACTTTAATGCAATATATAATATTAGTCACCTAAATATATATATATATATATATATATATATATATATATATATATATATATGGCATTTTAAATAAATATAAAATAAGGTATACTTTACAATAAATTCTAAAACATTAAAAAGTGCGGAAGCTTAAATTGTTGACATGTTCTCTAACTATAAGTTATAAAATATATTTTAATTTATAATTTAATAACATAAACATTTTCATTGTTTTGTTGATCATAAAATTATACGCGGTTACAATTTAGCAAATGATTTTATGAAGTTTTTATTATAGAAAATTATTTTATTATCCTCTCTAATTTTTTATGGCAATTTATTAACGAATATAATATTAAGTGTCATTTTGAATGTCTACACGATAAATGAACACAGCAGTTTAATCGTCTGTCGCATTTATCATGCCACATTAATATTGCAATATCTTCATGATTTTTATTTTAAAACGTTCAAAGAGAACTGTTTAAAACATCTTTGTGGTACTGTCGTATTTATGACGAGTACGGGAAGTTTTCTTCTTATATTTCATATATTCCTACTTCATAGGAAATCAAAAGCAACCCTTGAATATTACAGACACGTATAATGTGCTTTATATATTTTTGTTTTCTAAAGCTATTTAAATATTTCCGTGTTTAAACAAAAAAAAACAAGTTTAAAAGTAACTAAAAAATAATTAATGTTTTCTTCAACATTTTGAACTCGATGTCAAGTAAATCATAAAAGAACAATAACAATGTTCGCAAATATAGTAATTTTTGTCTTTTAATTCGTACCGACTTCAAGATGTTGTAGACAATATTTATCTTTTCTTTTTATTTAAGTGACGCCGGCTTTAATTTTTGTTAAAAAAAATATATTTTATATTTACTTTGGTGTTTATTTTGCGGAACGTTCCCAAAAGGCTGGCAGCGTTACCGTGTTGGACAGCTATGCAAATTTTTGGCTTTATTTTTCTCGTGCCCTTTAATATAGGTTAGCTTTTTGGGCACAAAAGAAGTCTACCAAGTGTTGGGGACGTATCGATAAAGTTTAAGAGTATTGAGACCCCATTGACCGAAGGTTTCGACTACAAACGCCTAAAATATATAACTATTTCCAAGTAGCTTCGTATTTATTCACTTTCCTTAGTTAGCAAAATAATGAGTAAAATAAAAGTCCATATGTTAATGCTAAATATCGTTTGGGCCCCGAAGAATGTCCGCCTCACTTGTACAGACAACAAAAACGTCAAGTATTACGGTACACGTTTAAAATATTGGAATGAATGACATACCACGCCTCGCACGATTAATGGTTGTGCGCGGACAAAAAGCAAACATGCTCATTAATACATCAACTGTCTTTTTAGCAGGCAACTGCAACATTAGGATGTTAGGTACCGTCAGCACAATATGTTCGCAATCAAATTTATTAATTAATTGAATTGATGGAACAAGTGGTGTTTGTCTAGTCTATCTTATCTTATTGAAATGACAAGGGTTTGAATCGTTGAATAAAGCATTTAGTGCTTTGGTAGATAATTATTGTGACTTCATTTGCATGTTATACTTGTATATACTGCGGCTGTTGCTATCCGCCGTGGTATCAGAAGTGGCAGTATATCATTTTTTTCCTTAAAATGGAAAAGCTGGAATCGTGTGGGAGACCATTTTAAAGCCGATAATATTGTCGCAATATATTTAAATGTTTTTTTACTTCTAAATGTTTTCTATCAGCTATCATGTTAAGTTTGTCCCGCTGTATGTAAAATTAAATTATAAATTAAACTACTTAGCTTAAAAAAATCTTCATAATAAAATAATAGGTAATAAATATGTATTACTATCTGTGCCCGCGACGTCGTCCGCGTTGAATAGTTTAAAAAATCTCACGATTTTGAAACATTTTTCATTACTGCTTCACTCCTATTGGTAGCGTGATATATAGCCTATAGCTTTCCTCGATAAATGGGCTATCCAACACTGAAAGATTTTTTAAAATCAGACCAGTAGTTTCTGAGATTAGCGTGTTTAAACAAACAAACAAACAAACTCTTCAGCTTTATATATTAGTATAAGATAAGCGTAAACTTGAAATGTTCCAGGGTGATTCGAATAATTTACGCCATCGCCTTGTGACCATGGATGAACCACGGGCGCACCATTTCGATCCTGAAAATAAAAGTCTTTAGTATTAAAATTAGGATAAATTAATATAATACGTCACTCGTAAGATCATACACCTCAACACAAATTAATTAATGTCACACACAAGAACTAAAATAACAGGCGTATTAAATTTTAAAAATTAAATTTAGAAATTAAGCTTTAAAAAAGGGTATGGAACTCGAGTCCGTAGAGTAGTTTTTATTTAATAAAAAAATTAGAGTCAAAGTATGTCTTGGGAACGACCATCCTCTCCATCCATTAAGAATTTCAAGTTGCACCTACCTTTGGCAAAGTTATGGCCTCAGTGTTTTGGGGTAGTGAAGGAATCCTTTTTATTGATTACATGCCAAAAGGCCAAATGATTATTGGGCCCTACTCTTCAAAATTAATTCCAAAAGGGTGTGAAGCGATTAAAGAAAAACGTGGAAAATAACTTTGAAAAATTTTCATACATTATTTTACTTCTCAATATAGTTCAACGTTTTATTACTTCCCAATATATATAAATGATTTCTAAAATGAATAAAAAATTGGTAAGTGCATCATAATCCATGCACAAGAAGAATCCACAAACGTCCACTTTTAGATTAAAAATTCAAATATTGTGCAGTTTCAGAAGCTATTTTAAAAAAGCCATAAAGCATGGCTATGGCATCCTGTATCATAGCATTCTTGTCAGTTAAATAGTAGATAATAAATAAGACAAACGCATGTTGTCGCTTAACACCGATGCACTTTCAATAATTTATCCTTTAAATTCTTTTTTAAACAACCATGCTCAACAATGGTTAACGTGTTTAAAAACGTTGTGATGCGCCATATTTCTTTCCTCGCTCGCCAAGTCACAACACGGCGTAATTCAGAAAACATCTGTAGTCAATATCTCTTAATACAATTAAGAAGGCAACGGGAACAGTCAGTCCATATAAGTATTTTTAAAGAGGGTAATTTAGATCTACTGTAGGGTTGTCACGCGTTTGTCTAATTAAATTATAGACTGAAATAACTAGTAATAGTGTAACTAACACGACTTTCTTTTATATATATATATATATATATGACTAGCTGTCCCGGCAGACGTCGTCTTGCCCGGAAAAGCTTCAATTGATATTTAAAAAATAAAAAATAGGGGTTGATCGTAGAGGGTTGAAAATTTAGCGTTGTATGAATTTTTTAATGCAGTATCATAAAAAAATATCTATAAATTAAAAAAAAATTAGGGGTGATTACCCTTAACATTTAGGGGGATGAAAAATAGATGTTTTGTCCGATTCTCAGACCTACCCAATATGCACACAAAATTTCATGAGTATCGGTCAAGCCGTTTCGGAGGAGTATGGTAACTAACTTTGTGACACGAGAATTTTATATATAAGAAGATTATATAATAATTAAAATCTCTGTGCTTTAAAAAAAATACCTTAATTTAACTTTAACAATTGTGTTTATATTATGCCTAAATATAGATGATACATTATAGAATAGCTGTATTTAAAAAAAAATGTTTGTATGTCTGAAAGTTTGACTCGAATAGGCTCGGAAAGCGCTCAACAGATTCAAGCAAAGATATCAGAGTCTAAACAAAATGTATATTCTAAATGTTCGTATCAGTACCGTTTCTATAATTTTTTCGAAGGGTTAAATTTAGACGATGTTTTGTTCCTCATGTATTATCCTTTCAATATTACAATAAAACTATTTTTTCACTAGATTAATATAATTTATATAATTTCCAATCTAGACCAAACAAGTTACAAACTATGTTAATGAATTTGGGATTGTTATCTATATGTATATTTCTGTTGTTCAAATAAATAAATAATTGAAGTACAAGAAGTAAAATAATCTGAGTTTTTGGCGGGAACTGAAAGGAGATGTGTGCTGTTCAGTTTTATTTTCTAAAAATATGTAAAATTAGTCCTTAATGGACAATAGTTGTAGGATGTTGATTGTTTTTGAGTAGTAATTATGTGTTTTTGTGAAAAATGTGATCTGTATAGTCATATGTGGCCTTTTGAGTTGTCACAAGAACTCCGTTGAATGGCACTAGCTGATTACCTACAGTTCAGCTGAGCTAATTGTAAACTAAGATCTGGCTTAAAGGCCTAGTTGCCAAGCCATAAACCTAAATAAAAATACATAAATAGTCTAACTTGTATTTTCGGCAACGCCTTATGCGTTGCCATCCAACATGGTATCGTGGCCTGCGTTTTGGAAACCTTTCCAATTGACGGTAATTTATACATTTTAATTCTAAGTTGTTTTATTTTAATGTGAATGCTTTTTAGGTTATCTTTTCAAAACTGAAATGAATGTCATTGTATCCTTATAAATTGATGTGACATATTCTGCTTCTGAAAAATCTAAGTGACAACCCTATTCCCTTTAATTAAGAAGTCGTTACACACGTGCGCCACAGCTTAATGCATTAAGAAATTGTAATATTAATGTCAAAAGATTTTAACATAAGTAACGTAATGTATTGGAGGAAATCGTCCAATAATTGCTGAAATGAGAATTTCGAAAGATTATTATTTCATGTGTTTTCAGAAAATGGAAACATATTTTTTTTAGGAACATTTTTTCCTTTAACCGCTGTGAGTTGTTATCTTCTGTTCAATTGTCTAATTCCCGGTTTCTGAGTTACTTTTAATTGTAGTTTATCTGTTTGTTAGCGCTATCGTACGATAGTTCAACGAAGTTCAACTTAACTGCCTGCCAGGGCTGCGGAGGATCTAGGTCATATACCCGTAGCCCTAGCACAAGGCGAAGGACGGAACACCCAGGGGTTTTAGTGGCTATCCCTAACCTGGGGAGTAGCAATAGCATGGCACCGGTTTTGACCGGGCATGCTAGTGCCACCCCCGATCTGGCGAATCCCACACTATTGTGGAGTCATTTTAATAGTTAACATTTGGCAATTCATCAAAATTCAACAACGTAACCTTGTAACGGCGGGCATAAAATAATATATTTTTTCGTTTTGTTAGAACTGCACAATTGCTTAACTTTTTTTAATTACGATTACATATTTATTGTAATAATGACCGATACAAGTAATTTTACGATTTGCTAACCTACAATATGTTTACAATACCTAAACAATTTCTGATCTAAAGAACTAAACGTCGTTACAATGTTGCTTCAGTTAACCCTTTTTCTTTTTGAACACTAGGGATGTTACTCTCAAAATCGAAAGCTGATAAGTAGAATCGAATGCAATGATTACTTGTGAAACTAGTTCAACTGAATAAATGCAATTTTTTTTGTTAAATTATGTATTTGTCTTATTTTGCTCCTTAAATTAATGAAAGAAAAAATAATAATGGGACAGGGACTCGCCTGATGATTTTTAAAATTCACATATGTTTCAAGTCCATATCAATTCATTCACTTTAATCGATGTTTTTAAGCAGATCACCTCACTATGAAGATAAAACTGACAGACGTCAAATGTTACCTATTAAAATGACTCTACAGTAGGTCGCGAATTATGCCCCCAGGCTTCTGCGCCTGTCGCGGCTTACTCATCAAACGGATTTCTCCTGGTTAAAAAAAAAGTTCATTTTAACTGATAGGCGTTATAATATGCAATATTAGGTGTATATCTATTTCATATCTTTTATTTGACGGTTTTGTTTGATGTAAATAAATATTAGATATTATTCCTTCTTAAATAGATCCATCTAGTGGCAATTACATAACTTTATGGAATCGATTGTTATTGAACACATAACTGGTAACCTCAGAAAACGGGCATAAGAACATAATGTCAAGTTAATATACTTTTCTATGTATGATTATTATAATAATTTATAAATATCACAATAACATTACGATCCAATCTAAAAAGATTAATAAGTAATTTACACATAATGTATTATATTAACTAGAAACATTTATCTGAGAGCGTGTCCATTAACGCTTTTCTTATTATGTCTCATTGAATATGTAAAGGTTTTGTTATATTATATTCTTATTGAATTGGTTATTATATTATGTATTACATTAGTCGCCGAAGCTCTTAATTTTTAGTTAATAATTATATATTTATTATTTCTGCGGTTTACGTATTATAATTTATGAACTTGTGTGAAAAGATTAAGTAGATAGAGAGATAACACTAAATTAAACAATTGCAAAAAAGCTATATTTACAATACTTTCAGGGCAATAGGCGGCCTTAAGGCTTGTATCAACATAATGCAAAATTATTTTATTGCGTATAAAATAAAGTAGTATTAAAGAAACGACTCATTTATCTCTCTTTTATAAAGATGTAAATATTTATAAAGTTTTTTTTCTTTGATAAAAATTAGAGGAGTACAATGATTTCATGTCAATAAATTATATCAAAATATCGCAGCATAAACTAAAGAAAGAAAAACTAAATTTGCAGAAATAGCGACGTAATTACATTCCTTATATATTTTTATACACCGAGCATATTTTGAGAATTTGTACGCCGCAATTTCAGCAAAAAGGTTTGCGCTCAGCATATGGCAGTGCCGGAATTTTATCCGACACAACGCTGATTTTCAGTGCAAACCTTCCTTTTGGCGTGGCGAAAACGACCCAATTTTGTTAATGAAATAATAAAAAATAATAATAATTAATAAAACTAATTCTACTTATGTAATACTTAATAATAATACTTTAAAACAAAGTTTTCAGCTTTATATATTAATATAAGTGTACGTTGCGAGATATCTTTGAATTTATTTTAGTACTATATTATAACTAATAATTGTATTCGAAGAACGCACTCAGAAAACACTACATTTCCTTAAATAATTATGCCTAATTCTTATATTATAGACTATTTAATATATACGAGTATGTATGTACATTTATGTATGTATTTAATTTATAAAGTAGTTTAAGTATGTGTATTTAATTTATAAATTATGTAGTTTAAGTATGTTTATTTATGATATTTGATATTTAATGATCTGCACCACCTACATCGCCAGATTAGATTAAATTATTCCTTAAATTAGGTTGCCTGGAAGAGATTGCTTTCAGCGATAAGGCCGCCTTTTGTTTCTACCATGACAATATTGTAATAGTGTATTTTGAAATTGTATATTTGGTGAGCAATGAACTGTTATCTATCCATCTATAATTATTATTTATAGCTGTTTTTGTAATAATAAAAATATGAATGTTAAAAAACTGCTACCAAAAGTCGCAAGTGTGAGAGCACTTAACTTTATTTCCGTCGTCAATGTCGTCGGTACACTTTGACGCTTACTAAACACGACATTAATATACTACCTCTTTTTCAAGTGCCACAATATTTTAGGTTTTTTGACGTTCTTTTTGTGGCCCATTAGCTATTAAGCTCTTTGGTGTTTCTGTTATTGATTGCTCGGAAACGACTGTTGCAAGCTAGCAAATAAGATTTAAATACGCGAGTGTGTGCGTCACTTTACATCTGTGTTAGTATTTTCTAAGTTTTCGCGACAATTTATTTGATTTTTGTTTCGACGTTTCGGCCACTTTTTAGTAGCCGTCATCACGGCTAACTGAAAAGTGGCCAAAACGGCAAAATAAATCTATCAAATAAATGCTGTGATTAAAATTGTCAAAACGTAACTTTATTTCAACAGATTATTTATTTAGATTATATCTACATATCCTTATTTCAGTTTTTTTTTCAAAATCAGGCTTGTGTAAGAAGAATGAGAGATTTGGAATGTTTGGCTAGGTTAACCCTTTGTTCTGCATCCCTAGAATGTAGTATGATGAGGCGTTAACAAAAAATATAATTGTTAATATATGGTCTATGAGTAAATAATACGTGTACCTTTGCTTTTATCTGTATTATACAATAACTGCTAATATAAAAATGTGAGACTGTTTTTTTGTTACTATGATGAAATTTGAATTAGAGGTCGATTCTAAATTCACGAGCAGTAAATTGTAATATTTGCGTATTTGACGTTCCACGTCACACGTCACGTCACGTTCGTTTGTCCAGAAGCTGACTGGCTGAAATTCGTTAGATTGTAAATCGACAGCTACATACGTAAAACATGTAAAATATTGAGCAAATAAAGAAATACAATTTAAAATATATAATCCTCAGTACATTTATTACGAGCTAATATGGTTTTTTAAAGACCACGGACCATAAAAATGGCCCAGTCTTTTGAAGGCTCGCGTGAGGACAAATTTAATGTAAATGTGGCGTGACACCGACCGGTGATTATCCCTGTCTACACCATACACTAATGCGTCCAATGACAAGCCCCGGCCAGTGCAGGACTATTGCGGGAAATGAGAACAAAAAGTACTAGGCTATTGGGGTGAACTGTTAGTGGTACTAGGAGTCTGGGAATATGGGGAGTATAGCGTCTGGCCGTCGCAATGTTCGGGGAACATGCCATAGAAGACAGGGGCAACATGGATGTGAGTGGCAAAGAGGTGTAGAGAGGTGGGCTGCAGGTTCACCGCAGCTACTTTTAACGTGATGCCATTTATCACTTCCACCCCTGGAGCTTGAGCTCTAACGATCTCCACTCCTTGCCGGCTGGCTAAGGCAAGCACGGAGGTGAAGGCCTTGCCTTCGCCCCCGGAGTCGGGTCCGAGGTATCGCTACTCACCTAAGGCTTCGCCTGCGAGTCCACAAAGTTGGTTCTTATTATTATCTTGTGATTCGCGGAAGAAGCTAAAATTCCTAATTTAATAGAAACAAAATTATCAGAATAATACTCACAGCATTTCAACACAAATTAAATAAAATACATTATTCTAAACGATATATTAAATATTCAATTTTCATATGAATTATATTCATGAATACATTTCATATCGAGGGCTCCATAACAAATGGGCGTACAGACAAAAGTGCAGTTTTACACAAGGGACAAAATTGTGAATAAAACTAAACTATAGTTGATTGTGAAAGGTTGAAATTTGGAATATCCTTCTTTTTAGGTACACTTGCATACTGGTAACACTTTCTAAATTGTAACATGCATAATTTTAGTCAATGACAAATAAAAAATGATTTGACATGGCATGTCAAATGAAGATATTTGTTTAAGTGTTTAAATGATTAAAAGCTATTAAATCGGCGTAAAGTGTTTTATATATGACTTCAAATAAAAAGTGGTTTGTATTAAATACTAAGATGTGAATTTATTGGTGTTTTAACGTACGTTCGTGTTGTTATGATCGTCCCGCATTTAGAGGAATATTAAGACAAGATTTATTTATTCTTTTATGAATGCAATGAAGATACAATTTTAAATGTTGTCTTTTACGGTTCCGTTACTCGTTTGGTACCGTTTATAAACAGCCGTTTCTCTTAAAAAAGCAAAAACAAAGTGAGGAAGGGTAAGTCGCCCGCGGTTTTGCTTGTGTAGATAAAAAAAATGAGTAATGAAAAAAGTTAAAAAATTGTATATTTTTCATCTTAAGGATAGAATTTCCAAGAAATGTTGATATGTGTACATTTATTTCCAATCAGAAACAGGTACATATAATTTCGTGCTTTTTAATTTGAATATGACGGATTTTCACACAAACTTCCGTCCGTCTTTTCACCCACTTCGGGGTTGAATTTCCAAAAACGCCTATACATGTGTATGTTTATTGGTAACCAGAAGCAGAATGCACATTTTCGTGCTTTTCTCTTTGAAAATGCAGATTGTATTATATAAACTTTCATACCGGTTTTCATCCCCCTATGAGATGAAAAAAGAAAATGATAAAAAAACCTTTCTTAGTTTCGCACCTACTGTACAGAAGAAACCCGCATACAAATTTTCACGGTCCGAGCCCCAGTAGTTTGACCTATGCGTTGATACGTCAATTAGTGATTTTAATAATAATATATATATATATATATATATATATATATATATATATATATATATAGATCGATACATCTTAATATATATAAATCTCCTGTCACGATGTTTGTCCGCGATGGACTCCTAAACTACTCAACCGATTTTAATCAAATTTGCATTCCGTGTGCAGTTTGATCCAACTTGAAAGATAGGATAGTTTTTATACCGTTGGAACCAGTAGGTGGCGCTGAGATCGGGTTCTAGAATCCTCTTAACAACGGGGAGCGATTTTGTTTTTGTGTGTTTGAGTGGGTCCCCGGATGGTTTAAATCCCCAATTGGAACCGGTAGGTGGCGCTGGGATCGGGTTCTACATTTTTATTTTTTCAAAGCAGGACAACGTCTGCTGGGGCCGCTAGTTATCTAATAATAATGATCTAGATGTAATACGAAAAATTTAATAGGTTAAATTCAAGGAGAGGTTAAATATCTATTCATGGCTTGTAACGTGACAGAGTCATGTTGGAATCATTTTTAGATTACAGCTTTCGGGGTCGGCTCGATCAGTGTGATACCTCGCTTTCACAGAATATTGGCGTGACAGCCTTGACCTAATCGTGTTTCGTGCATTGAGTGAGAGTTCAGATGACTCACTTCGCCTTCTCCATGTATCCCATTCCTCCTGACTGATCTCATCTTTCCATGAGCCAGGTAGGCAACCACTTTCCATGAGCTGGAACGGCTTTTTGTCTTCCTGATTCGCAATATAATAAAAGTACAAAGAACACCATAAACAAAAAACCAGTTTTAAACATGCATCCCGACTATCTTTGATTGCCCGAACTGTTAATTACTGGAGCATCACTTATCACAAAACGAAATTCCCGCGAACACGTGTTCATCAATCAATCAACGTTTAAAATACATTAATTAGTATTAAATGGTAATTAGCTGTTGATAATAATATAGGTTGCAGACCATTAAAACGGTTGATTCAAGTTCTTCATACCAAAATAAGCATTTTATGGGTTTATAATGAAAAAAAAACTGGTTAAGTGAGAGTAGGGTGTAGATTATCCCGCGATATTTTTACTTCAAATGTACCTTTGCACGGTTTATTTATTTAGCCAGTGTGAAGTAATGGTCTTACCATTGAAATTTTAAATTTATCTTCATGAAGATTCCAAACGAAAACTGCCGGACTTATGTTATAGACCCCATCATTTTGAATGAGGTCAAACAACAAATTACTTACTTATAAGTAACTAGCTGTGCACGCGACGCCGTCCGCGTGGAATTTGTTTTCAAAGCCCCCCCCCCCCGATCTTGAAACATTTTTCATTGCTGCTCCGCTCCTATTGGTTTTAGCGTGATGATATATAACCTATAGCCTTCCTTGATAAATGGGCTATCCAACAATCAAAGAATTTTTCAAATCAGACCAGTAGTTCCTGAGATTAGCGCGTTTAAACAAACAAACAAGCTGTTCAGCTTTATATATTAGTATAAGATGCGTACTCTAAAAGTCACATTTCATGTTAGTTCGCGTTTGTGTAAACTATCGCCGACTTGTCGCCACGATGCTACTACCGCACTACCACCACGTTGCTACCGCGCCGCCACCGTCCTATTCTGCAAATCTCTATTACTCGACAGCCAATATAGCAGCGTGGCGGTGGTGTCGTGTACACACGAGTTTAAGATTTTTAAACATTCTAAAGCGTCATATATAAAACATAGCCTTATGTTCTAGTTATATAGACCAAATGGACCGTAACAAAGACGGATGGACATGATGATTATTCGAAAATTACAAAAATGTTTACGGAATCCTGAAATTTTACAAACAGTGTATGCTAACTGCTGTTTAATATACTCAGATTTAGGCCTTCTAGCTACTAACGTAACTTATAATGATAATAAGAGTCTATAAAAGTTCCACTACGTATCTCGGACCTCCCAATTTTATAGGCAAACGGACAGTACCTGCCAAGCCTTCGACAAACGTGACGAAGCTTGGCAAGAATGATACATCCGTTAACTCGATGCGCAAGTTTCATTACGATATTTTCCTTCATCGTCGTCACGTAATAACTGTAGAGAACTGCCTAGAAAGTGAATACTTTGTGGACCCTGCATCATTTTTCTTTATGACAGAAGCGTGTTAACCACTAATCGAATACTACTTGGATGTTTAACTTAACTATATAACGTGAAAGAATGCAATATTTAGGTTCCAGTCTCCCTTAAGAGAGCAGCAGCGCATTTGTAGCACCTTTGATGTTGCAAATGTCCATAGGCGATGGTAACCGCTTTCCATCAAGTGGGCCATCTGCCTCTCTGCTGAACTCCTGCAATGAATAAAAATATTTGAAGAAATAGCAGCGTGCTTACATTGTTTCCATGTGATTAATAAAAACATGTTTTAAGACTTAATGTGCCACATTTCCAGCGAACACGGTTTATACTCGGCTTATTCCTGCGTCGGAATTATATTTGACACAATACTGATTTTCATTGCAAACCTTCTTTATAGGGTGATAACAAAACATTTTTGTTTTGTTAATCTAATTTAATTACTACTATAAATACTACTTGTCGTTAGAGTATGATATTAAAATTCATCTATAAACATCGATCAATAATTATGATCGATGTCTATAAACATTAGCCAAGTTTTGTTATGACTGACGTAGTAATTATAGTTAACTCGTAGAATAAGTCTGTAACAAATAATAATGTGAATTATTTGTAGATGAAATAATAAAATCAGGTGTATAAATATTTAAAAATTAAAAACTAAAAATAATCTAAGTTATAAATATTATAAGTTATTATAGACTGTGTAACAAATCGTATATAAATAATAAACATTTATATATTTTGTAGATATGTATATCTATGTAATATATAAAATTTCAGCTTATGTATCTTTATTTTTAAAATATAAGTAGTTCGTACTATATGTTACGTATAACACAATCGCCATTATCATCTTGATTCATTCCTGCGGTTGTCTGGAAGAGATCGCTTTTTAGCGATAAGACCGCCCTTTGTACATAGTATAATTTAAAGTCTTTAGGCTCATTCTTGTATTGAATGAATGAACGAGTGAATATGCTTTATTGTGTTTTAAAGATACAGTTAACAGAAATAAAAAAAATCAAATACAATAGGCAGTCTTATCGCTATTAGCGATTTCTTCCAGACAAACTTTGGATGGACAAAAAATTTTATACGAACATACGTATGTTGCATTATTCTCACTACCGAATCAGTATCTTATAAATATATACATATATGATTTAATATACATACATTAATAAAAATATAAGAATTATACTAATACGATATATGTAAACAACATATTATAAAATACACTTACATAAATGAATATAAAACTAGAAAAATATGTGAATAACTGTTGCATCCTTTATTTGAGCTATAATCCTTCGTCTATTGAAATTAGGCAGTGATTTATTGGTAGTATTGGTGTATAATAAAGTGTTATATATCTACTTAATGGGAATAATATAAAAATAAATAATTGATCTAGCTGTAATAACTGTGCATCAATTAACGTGTACTATTCTATAATAGTGACATATCACTTAGTGTACCAAAACCTAAAACTTCACGACCACTAATAAAAGATGGAACTAATGAGACATGATATTTATTGTCTATTCTTTATGAATTAGCGGTTGTAAAATCGTTTTTAAAGTTAATTAAAGGCTTAATTGATTTACTACCGGGTTATTGATACAACATTTGTTATTCAAATTACTGCACTAATGGACGGCGACATTCACAGCTGCATGAACATATTAAAAAGTTGATACAAGGTGTAGACTGACGCCTGTCTTACGTTTTTACCCTATACTTAACATTATATTATTTAAACTATTATTTTATGGAATAATTAAGACATATAATTGGTAATAGCTATATTGTATGCCTATAATCTTTTAAGACTATAAGTAGACCCAGTTGCATTGAAGTCGATTGATAGGAGAGCCAACAAGCTGATTTGCGATTATAGCCTTTTGGATGCTCGGTTTAAAGTCTTGAGCATCGCCGGAAGGTAGCAATGTTTTTTTTTTTCGATATATAATATCGTTCATGCGGCTTATACAAAGGCCTGGAATTGAGTTGAATTTTAGATGTGGGCTTATATGTATCCGGGTTTCACTTGTTCATTATTATCTTGCAAGTTATTCTAAAACCTTGAATACACTGACTGTGTACATACAAAGAGCGATGGCATATGTAAAAAATATATATAAAACTGCTTTATAACGAGCCTTTACTTGACGAGATGCGACGACTTTGACCTTTATGATTTGTTCAACGCAAGCGATGTCGTGGGCAGAGGCTAGTGTTTCATATAAAACAATCTAGGTTAAATAGAAACAATAAAAATATTTTGGAATCCAAATGCTTTCCAAATGACTGCTAGATAAACAAAACAAGAATATTAATATTGAAACAGATGCAAAACAAAATAACAAAGTAGCTAGATACGTCGATTTATTTAACCTTTAAATGGTGTTTAGGGAGATTTCATCAGAAGATAACATATTTGTAAATGTAATAAAGCTTCAATGATTTTAAGACCACCCACCTACAAATGTTTTAGGTAAATTTGTCATAGAAAGGAAATTGTAGATTAAATCAGTATGTATGCTAATGATATTAATAGCTATTGTAGACATTCTTAGTTTAATAAACTCCAAATAGAATGTTCCGATTAATCTTTTTAATGTTATTATAATATAGTATAATAAAATCCCAAGAAATATGCATACATTATCAATAGTTTGAGTTTTAGAATTAAGTAAAATACCACTTATTTGAGAAAGTGTAAAAGTTAATGTAGAATGCACCATGAAAGAGAGAATTACTAGTAATGACAATTGTAGTACCTACTTTAATAAGTTTCAAGCTAGTTAGATCCAATTTAATCGATAGAGGTCCAAATCAAGTAAAATCTGAAAGTCTATAAATAAAACATAATATGTTTGAAAATCATTTAGTGCCATTGATATTATAAACAAGACAGTTTGTGAGTTTTACTCGTAAAAACTAATTAACGCATTGTGATGAAACTTTACAGTAATATAGATTAGGTACATCAGAATAACAAATAGGCTATAAAGTTATAATTTATAAAGATTTTGTCTCGAGCGAAAGAAGTCGCGAGTATAGCTATTAATAACATAGATAATGTAAGTAGAGAATTAACAATTCATGTTCTTCCACAGATCCAAATGGAGAACCTCCAAAATTGAAATGCAATTTAAGAAAGCACAAGCCTAACAGAAAACCCCGCACACCATTCACCGCACAGCAACTTCGGGCACTGGAGAGCAAATTCGGTAGCAAACAGTACTTGAGCATTGCTGAGAGAGCAGAATTCTCGTCATCACTGGGCCTTTCGGAAACACAGGTAAATTGAATTTTATAGCTTCACCTGTATGTATGTGTTTTCACCTTTTCCCAATCATTAATATATTTTTTCCTTCTATATTCCTCTACTCGGGCATACGTCTTATGTCACACGACAAATAATTATGCCATCCTTCAGGGAATCCATCCACCCTTTTTTCGGTCTATCTTTACATTTGTACCTGTCACTCATCTAGTTTACCATTATTTTTGTCACATGACTTCCATCGTTCCTCATTACATGCCCATATAACCTTAGTCTTTTTCTATATGAAACCGAATCTTTCAACCTCATATTCACCCACTTTTAGACGTCTGATTAATTTGAAACTTTGCACACATAAGAACTGATGACAATACAGTCTTTTACAACTTTATCCTGGTGTCCTGATCAGGAGCATTAGATGATATTCCAAATTGATATACTCGTTAATGGCCGAACATGTAAATTTCGCAAAGCTTCACTTATTGCCAAAATGTCTAAGGCATCCTAAAAATAAAAAATGAAAACTTGGGGTATTTATCGGTTTTTAATTAACAATTGTGTTTGTATATAGAACATATCAATTGATTTGTGAAATAATTTAGTTATTAGATTCTTAATTTTTTCACATCAGTAATATCATACATAGTTTTATAATAAGATTAAAGAGATTAAATTAGATTTGATAACACTTTATTGTTCACCAAAATAAATAATTACAAAAACAAAATGCATAGTTACAATAGATCTTGGTAAAAACAATAGGCGGCCTTATCGCTGAAAGCGATCTCTTCCAGACAACCTAGCTTAAAATAAATTCTTAATAATATGGCGATGTAGGTGGAGCAGAAAAAATAGGAATGTACAACTTAAATGTACATAATTACACTAATTCATAAATTTAATACATACCTAAATTCAGACACATTTATAGTATATCAATATATACATTATGTACGAAATTACCTAAATAAATGCATTTATTGACATTATATATGACAAGCATTTTATATTAACTTATATTACAATAGATAAATAAGTAAATGTCTAATATGTTAGATATATTTATAGTTTCGGAAAGTGGGAAATGTTTTGGCCTCTGACAGTATTCATGTTATGTAATTTTCTATTTTGTGTGCTCTTTTTACTTTTGTTAAGTAACCAATCTTTGGTTAAGGTATTTCTATTGCATTATATTATTTTGGAGTTATGTATATAATAAAATTTGTTTTTACGGGTTGTCTGGAAGAGATCGCTTCTTAGCGATAAGACTGCCCATTGTGCACATTTGAAATATTTTTAGGCTATAAGTTATTCGGTGTATTCTGTAATGGTGTACAATAAAGTGTTATCTATTTATCTATCTAAAACTTGCCATGGGGCGCTTAGTAACATAAAAACAAATAAATACGATAAGGATATGTAGGATCGTTGTAATAGCCCAAGCTACTTTCTAATGTGTTTTAAATTGAAAGATAAAATATAAAATACACCTGCATACTGAGAATAAAGTTGACGAATGAAATACAGCATTAATAACAAGGCTTGTCAGGTGTATGATATGTGTAAATGTAAATTTAATCGAAAAGAACTAAATTTCTTAAGTAATGTTTAAGCTTTACAATTTCGATATTAGTCTAGAATATTTCATTCCATAGTTTAAAAATTAAGTGGACATTAAATAATTATATATTTTTTACTATTATTCTTTCTTAAGTTAGCTGTTTACTGTCCACATTGTACTGTC
Organism: Dendrolimus pini; assembly: GCA_949752895.1. Classification (NCBI taxonomy): domain Eukaryota; kingdom Metazoa; phylum Arthropoda; class Insecta; order Lepidoptera; family Lasiocampidae; genus Dendrolimus; species Dendrolimus pini. The sequence continues at coordinate 6,722,698 of OX457147.1, read as the reverse complement.
TTTCTTTTTATTTTACTTGTTTTTAATTTAATTATACCTAGACACAAGTTGCTAAAAGTGTCCTCTCAGTCAGGTTGCCAGGAAGAGATCGCTTTAAGCGATAAGGCCGCCTTTTGTTTTGCCTTTAATTATTGTAATTATTTATTCTGTAATTGTTTAATAAAGTGTTTTCTATTCTATTCTATATCCTTTACATAAATGCGATCTATATATCTAACTCATAAACTTATTCAACAGGTCAAAATCTGGTTTCAAAATCGCCGGGCGAAAGCAAAACGGATGCAAGAAGCGGAAATTGAGAAGCTTAAGATGGCCCAGTTCTCAAGACATCCTCACCATCTGTACCCGCACCCAGCATTACAACAATACTTCCCTCACGCCTTGATGTCTGGAGGGAGACCAATGCCACACATGGGCTTACCACCACATCTAACGATGGTTCAACCACCGGTGTCCGGCCCGTCGTCTCCACCACTTTAGTTGACTAAGCAAGCCTTTTTAGATAAATGGAGGGTTTAGATAAGAAGTGTAATTTTTCATACCGATTTTCAACATAAATAAGAAAACCTAAGCAAATAGTTAAAACTAGTTTTAACGGACTTTAGCGTGTTTAGTTTGATATTTCAGTTTTAATTCATTGTAACCACATTTCAAGAACCGATAACAGAATCACAATAACTCCGATAACAGAATCACTACAACGGCCGTGTTGGCAACACCAACAATTTTGATTTTATCACATAAATTTTCTCCTGTGCATAATTTCTTACATGTATTGGTGCTTTAATTAATTAATATTAAAACAACGTTGTAACGGTATTAAGCGCGGCAGTTAATTTGCTCTTATTATTCCGACGTTTCGGCCGCTTTTCAGAAGCCGTGACTTTTGCCCTGACATTTGAAAATGAACAAGTTGGCGGTACGCTACATTAAACTTTAACAATACTCATTGACACTTGACATCTTTGTCTTCCGTGATCACTGCTGCTGAAAAGCGGCCGAAACGTCGGCATAATAAAAGTCAATTACATTACCGCACTTCAAATCGTTAAAACGTTGCTTTATTATATATACTAGCTGCGCCCCGCTGTTTCACCGCGTGCTGATGGAAAATCTTTATATTTTGGATAATTCACAATATATCTTCATAAATTATATATAGCCTATGTGTTATTCTGATGTGTAAGCTATATTATTGTAAAGTTTCATCAAAATCCATTCAGTAGTTTTTGCGTGAAAGAGTAATAAACATTCGTACAAACTTTCACTAGTCGCGAAAAGTCTCTTAAGTGGTGCGATTTCTAACTTTCTTTACTAGTTGTGATCGGCCTATATCCCGATTGGGGTTACATTTATTTTCAAAAATACAATAATTTAATGTTATTAATTAGTTACTGTTGTAATATACTCTATGACAACATAATTCAATGTTTTAAAAAATTGAGAATTCAATTTCGAAACTTACTGAAATCCGTTAAAATATTATGTTAATTATATGTAACAGAGGCAAAACTTAAAAGTAAATTGAAAGAGATTCCTGTTATTTACTAAATGATGCCAATGATTATTAAGTTATGGCCGGTTTTTAATAAAACTATACCTAAGGAAGTATTATATAACATCAACAGACAAGTAAAACTGCTGCACGTCAAATGGTAATAGTAATCGTAGTGCCATTTGAACTAAGTTATATGTTATTTCAAAAACATGTTCTTTCTGTCTACCCTCCATTGCTTTGTAGATCAAAGTGAGATAATTAAAACCATAGTCAAACTTTTGTTTTTATTAATGACCTGGATACAAATCCTTTGGACAAATAATGATATATTTTAAAAATTGCTGCCATAGATATAATTTTATTACTAAGTTTTCAATGTTTAATAAATTTTAATTTCTTAAAAGAAACATTTAAAACCTACAATTGTATGAAATGAATATATATATTAATTTGTAAATATAGATAATATCATTAGTTAGTTGCACAATTAGGTATAGCATTTGTACTAATTTAAAAAAAAACTATTGTTTAAAATAAATTGATTTTAGTTATGTAAAGTTTACCCTATTTTACCAAATCTTGTTTATGTTTTGTTTAAGTACAAAATTATGAAGTTTTCGAAATGATATTTGGTTCAGAAGATATATTTTTGTATATATAAATAGTGAACTACAATTATTTTGTATATTGAAAATATCTACTTCCGTAGTTAAAATATATATCTTTCACAAAGAGTTACGGTTTTATTTTACCTTTTAGTGATTTTTAAACCTTAGTACATGAAGAGCCGCTTGCATAACGATCGCCTTTTAATAAAATTAATTAATCATACTAAACTGCCTAAATACGTTTTACACAAAACGTATTGACAATTCTATAAACATATTTAGCGGCAAATTTTGCGTTGTGCAAGACGCTAATTGTATTTAAGGGTGTTAAATATGTTTTGTGTTTCTTAAATAAATTTAAGCAACCTTATGCAAGTGGCCCTTAATCAATGTTTTGCAAAGGTGATATAGATATTACAAGAAATGTGTAAAAAAAGAAAATGTTTCAGTAAATGAAACGTTGTAATAGAGCAGTGGTATTATATGAAGGTTGAAGGCAGGTAACGTAAAGTTATTTTTAGGGTTTTGTAATGTTAATGACAAATACAACAGACGGTTTTCGCCTTAAGCGAGTCCTTCAATGTGCATGATCTGACAAGCTCCCAGACAATTTATTTGAAAGAAAGAAAATGAGAAAAGTCATTTATTTAGAACCGAAGAATATAACCGCGACTTCATCTACGCTTGACCTGAAAATGACGCGAAATTCCCGAAGCACAATTGCCACGGCATTTAAAAAAAAATATCTCGGCTAGGTGAGGGAGCAAGGTGGAATGCTCCTCTGTCTAAAGGAAACCTTCCAGTGAGGCTATTGTCATCTGTCGCAGGCCGAGGCCTATCTATTATATTATTGTAGGAAATTTGTTTATATTCTTTGTACATTTTGGGAATCATATGCGACCTCAATTATTGCACAGCGCCATCTATTATCTTGTAAGTGTTCCACTACAAATGAGAGCTATCGTTTTAGTGAAAACCCGAACAAGTACAAAATGCCCCCGGGAAAATTCCGGCGGGATTCCCGGGAAAGAAATATCCCACATTTTATTACATAAAATTTTCTATCGATCAGTGAAAAAATCAAATTGGTTTTTTTTTAAAATCTGGTCATTTTAAATCATTTCGAGAAAAAAAAACGTGGGATTCCTGGAATAAAAGTAGCGTAGATTTTAAGTTTAAAAATTTACTGTCGATCAGTAAAAACCGCATGGAAATCGGCCCAGTAGTTTTTACGTGAATCCCGAACAAACAGACAAGAAATTAAAAAATAATGCATCCTGTTTTGCATCGTTTATGTAAGTATAGTCTATTTCAGTTGTTTTTTTGGAGAGGAAGGAAGCAATCGAGATGAAGTAAGAGTGGCTTTTGGTTAGTAGATTGTTGGTTAACAACCAGCGCTGATTCGAAGTAAACTATCCTTCAGTTTCATGAACGGTAGTCACAACTAAAATATAACTTTTTAAGATACTATAACGGCCAGTGGGTTTTAAGCTGACCCGGATCTTCAAATGAGAGACTGGTTTAGATTGTAACTTTATAATCTCTTTCAGGGCACTTTATAAGAGTTGTATTCTGCTCGCAATACAATAATGAATTCTATTGTTTTAGGAGGCATTCCACGGTATAAAAACTTAAATAAATCGGAGGTTAGTCGTTACAGTACATAGAACACATCTTTTTCCAATTTTCTAAATTCAGTAATCCTGATAGATGTGGTAGTTTAGTGGTTAAGGCACTCACGTTCTTTCATTTAGGTTTCATGGAAGAGATCCGTTTGAGCGATTAAGCCGCCCATTGTATTGCCTAGAAAATATTGTAAATATGGGCTGTTTTTGTTATTGTATGTTTTGGTGTGCAATAAAGTGTTATCTACCTCTCTCTCCCTCCCTCTCTCTCCCTCTCTCTCTCCCTCCCTCTCTCTCTCTCTCTCTCTCTCTCTATATAGATAGAAAATGACTTTATAAAAAATTAAATTTTGCCAGAATGGCTACGGAACGTTAAAAATGAATGACGTAAATCACAGCTATCAATAAGACTTGTTATTGATTATAATATTATCCAGAACATTAATTAAGAAAAGAAAAATTGTCAGACTAAATGTCTTTGCTACCTGCATTTTATTTTGTACTTTAATATTTTTGGAATAAGAGTAAAATTTGTATACGTTGTTGTTTATCTTATCAAAATAACTAATAATAACAGATAATACGTTGTCAATTGAGTGTGGAGCACTAATTTAAATAATATCCATTAAAGTTAATTGTCTGATAGTAGGGGAGGTCAGGTCGTCCAGATATGCCTCGTGGTTACAGGGGGTATCGTTCATAAACACTTGATAGGTTATGTCTAATTTTATTACTGCCAGTTGCCATCGCATCACCCTGTCGGACCTAGGATCTTTGTTAGGACCCTTCTGTCAGCCACTAACAGCTTAGTCTATTAAAGTGGAGCGTGGCTGCGGAGAGAAAAACGTTAATATTACTATATTAACCAATAGGACTGGCTGTCTGTGCATTGACGAAATTTTTAAGCAATCCTCTTTGTTGGTCTTTCTCCGTTTCTCCGCATCGCAGGCTCGCTCCGTTTCAATGGACAAGCAGCCTTAGAGTTCAAGCCCAAATTATGGTTTATGGTTTAAGACATCTATTTCTCAAAAGAATTTGCAATTCACTTACAGAGAAATAACTAGTTTCACATTTACCCCTATTAACGCATCTGTCCATTCATTATTGTAATATTTAAAATGTTTTGTTTTCGAGTTAATTTAGTTAATTATTTATAATATGTGAGGGTAGTCTTGAGACAAAAGTAGACAAACTTAAATAATCGATATCGGGGAGCTTGGGATATTAAGGCCCGCTTGCATAACGATCGCCTTTAAATAAAATTAGTTAATCATATTAAACTGCCTAAATACGTTTTACACTAAACGTATTAACAGTTTTTTAAACATATTTAGTGGCAAAATTTTCGCTGTGCAAGACGCTATTGTATTTAAGGGTGTTAAATACTACGTTTGTGTTTCTTAAATAAATTTAAGCAACCTTATGCAAGCGGCCCTAAGGATAATGGGATGTACGGTGTAACGCAGATCGAGGATAATTGCAGTACAATCACCTACTGGAGACGAACCGGGCTTGGTTTGTGCTTTTCTAGAAACCATCAAAAAAGAAGTTTAAGTAAGATGTTTGCAAACATGCTGTAAATAGTTGGACTATTACAACGCAGCTCATTGGATGTTCTCCGAAATAATATTTTTTATCTCACACATAAGAAATAAACGCCGTTTACCTACATCGAAGTATTTGGCCCAAATACATTATCTTAATTACATTACGTAAAAAAATCATTAATTATTTTATATTGAAAAACATTATGTAATACTATCTGTACTGTAAAACATTTGTATAATTTAGAACTTGTAACGTCTTATTTTATCTATTGGAAGCAAAAAATAAATATTACCTATACTTAAACGCTCTGCTTAATGCCGTAATGCTTAAACTAACGGAATAATAAAGACACAATGCAGATGTAGCCAAGGTTTCAAATGTATTATTTGACATGCAAAATTGTTAGTGACGTTAAACCTTAACCGATGACTGGAGTGGTGGTGGTGGTAAACTACAATAATTGAATTTATCGTTAACGCGTTATTTTTAACGCTATAACCACGCTACAACACGAACATTAACGGAAATGAATCAGGTGCGTTAGAACAATATTTTTTGTTGTTTCGAGCGTCTTTTATCGTTTTTGATCATTTATTATTTAGGCCAGGTGTTAGGGTATGTGTCCGACTGGATGGCTATCATCCCTGGTCTAGAGTATGCCGTCGTAACAACCTTGATTTGTGTTCCGGCATTAGTGACCAGGTTTCAGTCGCCCTTAAGAGAGCAGCAGCGCATTTGTAGCACTTTTGGTGTTGCATTAATGATATTGTTACATACCCAGAAAGACCCCAAAGCTACATGTTCTAAAAACGAATTCTTTGAATTTACTTTGTGTTTAAACTTTAAAAACATCTATTGTTATCGTACTTATTTTATGGCTGTAATTAGTGTCAAACGACTTAATCCTTGTTTTTATTGCATTGCCAGATGTGTGGGTTAACGCGGCCCCTTTTATACACTTTAGTATAAACGATGCCTGAACGGAGGGGTGGGGGTAGTCATTCGACGACCACAATACGATTAAGACGTGTAGTACTTTCGATAAGCGACATAGTGACGGACTTTGCGCGTGTTAAATTGCACTGAATCGTGCAGTGTGAACCGGTTGTATCCAGTTTCATTTTGTACTTGTTTTATACGTGTTTGTACAGTTCTATTAAACTCTATAGTAATTCTAACGGCACTTATTTTAATTAGAGTCCTGTAGCTCGTAACAATATATATAATAACAGCCTATAAATTTCTCACTGCTGGGCTCGGACCTACCATTATAGCGGAACGGACAATATATCCGCCACGCTTGTCCAAGGCGGCTTGACACATCGGTCATTTCGACGTGCAGGTTGCATCACGATGTTGTCCTTCACCTTTAATAGCACGTGGTAATTGTAACAATATGCAAATTAGATCAGAAAACTGTTTAAGTTATCATGCGTTTTGGCCAGGATTGATCCCGAACCCTTGGAGTTCGGGACGCGTGCACTAGCCATTACGCTACCACTACTACGAATAACATTAATACATTTTTATAAATAATATAAACAAATGAACTAAACTAAAGACAACTTAACTTAGTTATATTGTATTATATCTCCCTCAAGACTATAAGTTCAATACTGAGCCTTGGTCACCGTCTTCTATTAGTAAGAACACCAGAAGGCTGAATATCTGTCCTTGCTGGATTATAGAAGAAAAAAATATTACCAACAGTTATATATCATCTGGTGTTTTATTGAAGCCTCCCATAGTAGCCATTTCAAGAAAAAATCCGTCAAAATTTGAGACTTAAGTTTGAAAATCATCGAAGAAAGGAGAGAAATAATGTTTGGGTATTTACTATGACACGACACTTTTTTCTGTAAAATTATCGAAGGCAAAGTGGAGGAACGTAGAAGAGGGAAGGGAAAATCTAGGACAGTTTGTTTAGTTAAGAGTTTGTCGACCAAATAAATATATTTTTTTTTTATTGCAGGAGTTCAGCAGACAGGCAGATGTCCCACTTGATGGAAAGCAGTTACCATCGTCTATAAACATTTGCAACACTAAAGGTGCTACAAATGCGCTGCTGCACTCTTAAGGGAGACTGGAAACTGGTCACTAATGCCGAAACACAACTCAAGGTTACTATGGCGACATACTTTAGACCAGGGGCGGTAGCCATCCAGTCGGGCAAATGCCCTACCACCTGGCTGTGGGTTGTTTTGTCGCCTCTTACGACAGGCCGCCCGGCCGCAGGAAATTGTATTCTTTCTCCGTTCCTGCACGGATAAAAAGATAGATGTCGTGTCACTCTAAGAAATGAAACAGGTGGCTCCACTAACAAGAGTTAAGCTCCTAAATATTATGGTGATGCTATATTTTGAGGAGTTTATTACAGCTTTTACGGTATGGCCTCTGATTAACTCTAATAGATTCAATAGTCTGCAAGTATATGACGAAACTACAATAATCAACACAATTAACCGCCTAGGTATTATTTTGAAGATTATATAAAAATTAAAGTTTAAATCCTTGTTCTTGTATTGTATGCTATTAATGTTTGTAAAGATAATTTTGACATAAAAATGTTAGCAATTAGTTTGATTAAAGAATAAATCATAAAATTCATAATTGCGAATTTATTAATTCAGGGATTACATACTATTTGTAATTTTTTTATTAGGAAATTGTACATAAAATAAACTGTTATGAGTTGGTTAAATTTTAATTAATACGTATAAAAGAAAAAGACATACAAACATTTTGATCTTAATAAACCGTAGGAACAATACACACAGCCAGATCTTTATTTTTTAACAGAGTATTTACAGATTGTTCAATTTATTGTAAAACACCCACTTAACAATGTTCGCAGGGTCTATTACGTATTCGACGTCGATAATATAAGCTTTTTAAAAAAGGTTTTCAAATACAAGCTTTTGAGATCCTAGATATCATGTAGCAGCAGTGTTAGCCAAGACAAGTAAAACGAACCCAAACACGACAGGTCTATCTTGTTTAGTACAGGAGTTCCTATGGACACCTTCCGACTCCATCATCAGATCAGCTCCATGGTACCATATTATTGCATTGTCACGCAATATACATATGCGTGTAAAATTTCAGCTCAATCGGAAATCGGGAAGTTTGTCGAATTTAACTTGCAAGATTCCACCCGCACTTACATACATACACAGGTACATCCATTGCAAGTTAAATGATAAGGGTATAATTTTTGCCATTTGTGTACGGAACGCTAAATTACATCTCATGCAAAACATATTCGTAAAGTTTCATATCTGAAAACAAATTTCCTCTACGTATCATTTAACAAGGAAACACTCATAGCGAGCGCAACGCATCATCTGAAAGTAATTAATCCAAAAACATTTCAACGTGCGCACAATTACTCCCTAATTAAAAATAACTTATTCATCAAACAATATCCAACGCCGAGCGGCTCTTTCTGTTAATTGCCTAAATTAATCACGTTAATGTTGCGTGCTTGTTAATTTTCAGGCCACAGGGGCTGGCTTTGTGCTCGAGATGGCTCGACTTTGCTCGAGATGACCTAAACTCAGGCACGCTCATTTAGTTCCAATGTGGCGTGCACAACTGTGATAGATCGGAGTATACGATTTGTCATTTTGCCAGCTCTTGCGAAGTCAAATGGGCGGAGCGATTTCGTTTTGTTATGTACCTACAGATATTTAGATCACACAGCGTGGTCATAGTTTAAATAGTCATATGGAAGTTGCGTGTAATGTCTGGTGTTTCGACGTGAGTATCACCTAGAATCAGATGAATGAATAAAATAAAGCCTATGTGAACAAAAGCGTCAAACGAGTGAAGTATTTGTTAAACTTGTATAGGTACCTAAAGTTATGTTGCCTACACGTGGTTTGCGTCTATGTGGTTAATAAAAATGTATCTACTGGATACTATTCCCCGTGTAATAAACTTTTTGTAATACATGTCGGCGCAAGCGGCTTCCTTTTCGAAAATCGGCCTTCTTTGGCTTCAATCTGACAAGTTAAGTCTTGGTGTACCTATTTTAATCGTACGTCAGCTTCTAGATTTACAATTTTATCTGATTTTATTGCTTTTGTAATACCATAATTACAATTGAATAATTTTTTCAACGTATCTTTGTTGCCCTAAATTTCGAACACGTATCCTACTAAGTCTGCTAAAGATTATCACTGTGGCCAAAAGCACGTACATAAATGTACCAAATTCATGATACTCGTCATAGCTATTAAGAAAGAACTAACAAACTTCCAAAAAAGATCCGAGTCTAATTATTGAGTTAAAGATACGTATGTTGTTATATATAGTCACTGAATGAATATGGCGAATTTTTTGTGAGTGTTTAAATATATCATTGACGTTAATTATTAACATCATTATGAATTATATCAATTTTTGCAATCTCTGTTATAGCAGTGATTGTTTTTTGGAATAACTTTCCAACGATTTAATCTTCTGTGGCTTGTACCACAAACAATAAAAATCCAACAATTACTCTATGTGACTACTGTTAATTTATTATATTTATCCTGTGACAGTACATTGAGATTATTACTCAAAGAAATGTTGGCAATTCTATAATTGCTTTTCTCTCATCCGTATCTTTCAATAACCAGGTCTATTAACGGTTTAAATAACTATATACTTATAGGATGGAATTTGATTGAATTAATATGCTCGTTGAAATCCATTGGTATTATTAAAATACACACAGCAAGTATACTGTACGTAAGTAAATGTCGCGTAAAGATTAGTGTGTTATTGAAGTAGAAATCAATTTAATCGTATAAAGCTTCAGAATCCTACATGTTTTATAAATGGTGCTAGAGACCATACTTCTCTCGATCCTGATTACTCTATACAATAAATCGACCCCAACAATTTATACTACGCTAACTCGAATTTTAGGTAAATTCGATTTTTATGCCAAGTTGCTTAAAATATGGTTTTTTATATGAAACAAAAAAATCGCACAGAAATATACAAAAATAACGAAGTTATAAATCTTATGCTACGCTAAGTAAATGTAGTTTTTGAAATCACTTGATCTAACTTACGCTAAGTGTTATTAGCGGAGTGTGCGCGGAAAGGGAACGCACTGCTTGTTCTATTACATCAGTCTAACGACACTTGTCGCTGTATTAGACGTGATTGCGCGGTTTTCAAAACTTTATCAGTAAATCATAATTGACAGCGTTATTATTACAATTTATTTAAAATATTGTTTGTGATATTGTAGTCTGTAAATTTTTATTGAGGAATTAAGTGCATATACGGCTAACTTGCACTAAATCAAAAAATATAAATAATTAAAGAAAAATAAATATGGCAAATTACAATGAATAAATTAAGTATATAATGTTACCAAATTTCAAATAAGTATCTTAATTAATATAAAAGTTATCACGTTTTTCCCTTTATAAGCCTCTACTGTAAAGTACACTTTTATGACTTACCGTAGTATAAATTGCTGGTGTCGAAATGTTAAATACATATTCTTTACGTAAAATTACGAAGAACGTTATTGACATCTAGCAGACAAGGTAAAACTTATCAACAAAGTAGCAATTGTAATTATATTCATAGATTTTTTCATGTCATTATTACACAACATACGTTTTTGACGGAAACTACAAGGGTGATATTTTGATGTGCAGTTTTATTTCCACAGTAATACGTTACTGGTTCTTCTCCTTCTTCAGTCAATCTCAGTCCACAGCTGGACGTAGGCCTCCCAAACGACGCGCCACATATCCCGGTCTCCCGTCTTCCTCATCCAGCCCCTGCCGACGATCTTGCGCAGGTCATTTAAAAAAAACAGACATCTATATAATTAATAAAGGTAATAAATATTATTAATGAATAAATAAAGCTAATAAATACTACTCAAGTTGGATAAAAGGTACTTAATAAAATAAATAGGAAATAACTAATTTAATAATGATGATTAACATCCTGCTTATTTCCACACCAGTGAAACTGGTAAAATGTACTGAAATATGTATTTCTAGGAACTGTATACAACTACATTTATGCAAGAATAAATATTTCATTTCATTTCATTTCGTCAGTCCACCTGGCTGGCGGGCGTCCTATGCTAAGTTTGCCGAGACGTGATCTCCACTCCAGGACTCGTTTTTCCCATCTGCCGTCGGTCCTGCGAAAGACGTGTCCGGCCCACTGACTGCCACTTCAACTTGCTAATTTTGCCAGCTATGTCGATTATCTTCGTTCTTTTACGGATGTCCTCATTTCTGATTTTATCTATAAGAGAAACACCTAACATAGCTCGCTCCACCCTTTAAGCAACTTTGAATGTGTGGACCATTCCCACTGTCAATGTTTAAGAATGAATAATAGATATACAATAATGAACTAGCTGGTAACTCGTTGGTTCGGATCTGGTGTTGCAATAGTCTATCGTCGACGGTAAATACTTTCCATTAATGTCGGGTTCCTATATCTTGCCGACCGTTCATTTGCCCTACTATAAGTTAATATTTGACATATATTCCATACAAGTAATGTCAAGATTCAACCGATGGTAGGCCGTGTGAATGGATAGTAAGATAAAGGACGGTCATAAATGGAACGTCTGTCTATTTGCGAGATTCACAATAAGAATGAAATATATAACGTAACTTTCAATTATTTTCTCGTTTTGCAGGTATAAGAATTGTTTAAAAAACCTTTAAAATCATGATCAAGCATACTGGCTAAATATACAAATCAAGCAAAGCCAAATTTAAGAAAATAATCGAGACGTCCTGTCACACATTCATCACGGGGTTTTTGGCGGTAACTGAAAGGGGACGTTGTGCTGTACAGTTTTATTTACTAAAAATGTGTAATTTTTTTCTAAAATGAACAATAGTTGTAGGATATTTATAGTTCTTGAGTAGTAAGTAATTGTGTGTTTTTGTGAAAAATGTGAACTGTAAAGTCAAATGTGGCCTTTCGAGTTTTTACAAGAACTCCGTTGAATGGCGTCGTTTGTAGCCTACAATACAACTGCTCTATTATACGAAGACTTATTCATCAGAATTGGCTGTATGGACTAAGATTCCTTTGCCTGCCTTTGTGGCGAATTCTACTACTACTTCATCACAATAATAAGTGATGCCATTCACTAACTAGAATTGCAATAAAAACATGGCCGCACTTTTATCATCTCAGACGCATTTCTCAATCACAAATAATTAATGAGCGACGTTATAATTTATTATACCTCCTATAATAATAATTATATTGTAACAATTATTGTTCCGTTAAGAGGACATTAAGATATGTTATCACGAGCCTAGCCTTTAGCATTAGTTATGTCTAGAATAGTGTTTATTTATCGATAAATAATTATTAAAATTTCAATATTAACATATATATGTCGGAGGGAAGATATAAATCTGAAAATTGTTGATTGGATTTATAACGCACAATATCATTTGTTTACATTTTAATTACTTCTAAAATTCTTAATTTAATTTAATTTGATTTGTTAAATGTTTTTATAACTTAAAGATCGTTCTAACCTAATAAAAGTTATGAATATTGTAATTTAATAAACGACCAATGAGAGCAGAGCATGTCTAGAGCGGGGTCAGCGCCCTCTATACTTTGAGTAATATCTACTTGGGTAGACTGAGGAGTTTTTGTGGCACATTTGGTTGGTGGCAACAGGTCGATTTGGACCATGGAGTATTTTAAAGAAAGTATTGAAGCTGGAAGTATGAGCGGGTGCCCTGAACCCGCTGCTCGGTCTAAACTATGTCAAAATGCTGTTCAAATCTAAATTAAAAGTGTATAAACCGTGGCTATTGTATTTTATGCTCGCATTTTATCCTGATGACGCCCACTATACCTGCAATAACTAAAGATGTCGTGAGAACGAGGCCGTTCTGCGACATATATATATATATATATATATATATATATATATATATATATATATATATATATATAGCAAATATAGTTACAAAAGCAGTATAATTATAATACTTGCGCACCAAAACCTGTAAAAATATACCAAATTGCAGTTAATATCATGGATTTCTAGTAGTTACAAGTATGTCGATTGATAAGTAAAAACAGTGAGTCTCTGAAATTAAATCACCTTAATCCTATATTTCTACAACTGACTAGGAGTGCCGCAACTGCCGCAAGGCATTCATTTCTCGCGTTTGATAGAAAAATAACTTGTTTATTATTAAAAAGGTTTTTAAATACATGATTTTGAGATCCTGGATATCATGTAGCAGCATAGTGCTAGCCAAGACAAGTAAAACGAGCCCAAACACGACGGGTCTATCTTGTTTAGTACAGGAGTTCCTATGGCCACCTTCCGATTCTATCATCAGATCAGCTCCATAATACCATGCAAAAACCCGTAATCATTCAACTAATGTTTTATAAAATTAATAAAAAATAAAAAGAAACATTATTAATACTTTTTGCAGACGTGATATAAAATGTATGTCTTCTTCTTTACATAGTATAAAAAACAACATAGTACAAAATAGTCTAATATCTAATAGTAATAGTAATAATCTAATAGTCGCTTTCCAAGTCTGTCTGAATGTCATCAGTGCATGAAGAATTAATGTTGTAAATTAAAAAAAAAAATTTTTATAATAAAATTCACTATCTAGCCACAGGACTCCTTAGTCCTTAGTATCTATGCAGAGATTTTTATAAAGCGATTTTCATTCCCAGAATTGTTCTTCAATGACATTAAGTACTAAATAGCTACAATTTCTACAATAAAGAAATGCCAAGTTGACACAAGTCAATGAGTGATACGTATTCGAGCTGAGTTGTTTATTGCTTCCTCTCGCACGTCAACCAGTGGCGCAGACACTCAGACACACAGACATGGACGCAAGCAGATAAACTTCCAACACTAGGGCTGTCACCATTACAAATATTGGACAATGCATGCTAAAATACGCAAGTTAAAAAAGTGAATCGTCCAAGTGCGTCACACCCCGGGGAGGTCTACGAGGAGTATGTGAGGCTCCTGGGAGCCGGCTGCATACACCTTCACCGAGAAAGGAGTTATGAGATGCCAGCCATCAGATTACCCATTAAACCTACCAGCGTCTCTTCGCGTTTTTGTAAGGTCCACGGGATCTGCCTAAGTACGGTAGTTTGTGATACCTCGACACAACCCGTTAATATGGGGTGTCGCTGGGACCAGAGCATCTTACGTCCTTAGGCGTGGTTCGCCTGGATTTTTCCTGACCAGCCCCGATACCACTACGTCAATGGGAGGAGGTGATCGTAGCGACGGCTCAAACCCCTTCCTTAAACCTACTACAACGGAGGTCTGCTCACTCATCCTCTTATATTTGAACACCGAACACAGCTCGCTATCATAACCTCTTAAGCGACTTTAGAATTGTAAATATTTTGTTACTGTTTTATCTGTATCCACGATACTGGTCCGCTGGAAAGATGAACGAACAAATCATGTGACCGGCAGGCCTGTCGCAAGATGCGAAATAACTACCCACAGCCAGGTGAGCTTTTGCACGTCACTCCTGGTTTAGAGTGTGTTGCCATGACAACCTTGAGTTGTGTTCCGGCATCAGTGAGCAGGTTTCAATCCGTCTTTCGAACCCGGCAGCACCTCTGGTCTTGCTGTAGTGGAATACTTACAAACCATTAGGTGGTGCTGTGCAATAATTGAAGCAACGCTCGCAAACCATTCCCAACACGTACAAAGAATATTGTTACGACTGCACCCATCAACACCGGTTGGCGCGGGGCGGTAGCCGCGGCGGGGGCGACGCCGCTCCTCGGCCGGTGTCACACAACACACGCTTACGAGCCTCTAACATCAACGCGCGCGCACCACATATAAATATATTAATTGTAATAAATCTAGGAATAAAATCATTATCAATATACGCGTTCATCATTCGTAATTCATCAAATACAGTCCACGACACAAACCGGAGTCTGAAAAGGCTCAGGCCTTTACAAATATAGACAAATTTCCAACTATAATAGCTGGGTTGGGCCTCAACCTGTGAGGCGATACAATAGCCTCGTCAGAAGATCTTCCTTTGAGAGATGAAACGCAGGAGCATTCCATCTGACCTCCACCTATAATGGTCATCATTCCTAAATTGCAAATATTGCACTGTAATTCATTAATAAAAACATGCTACAAACATGCTAATCTGAATTAGTCCTTCAGATTATTTTCTTTATTATATTATAGGTTACATACAGATACTTCAAATGTATTTGTTAGTTTATGTAGATGATGATATGCTTCAGTGTAAAATCAAGCAATTTGACAACCCTATCCATCTCATATTACATGAATGGAGCGCAATGAATGATGTCTCGGCACTAATCTTAATTAATAGCTGCTTGCTATCACTTATTTGCATACATGTTTTGATTCATAAATGTATTTTATATTGCTGTTTATGTTTAACAAGTCTGCGTACTAGTGTAAAGCACTGATAGCGTAAAGACAGTCATGCAACCATTTTGTGTAGGTAATAATTGTGTGTTTTCAAAGACATCTTATAATCCTTCTCGCTGTTCTTAATTTTTTTTTGATAACATATCAAAAAACAACTGCAATGTAATGCAATTATGAGCTATTCAAAAACATATTTTCAGGGCGCCACATTTAAAAGGCATAAAAAATCTTTTACTATTTTGTTGTACTCCTCTGTCAGTCTTTAGCACAACTATAATATTTTACTCGGAAACAATTAGCTATGTAATGTGTGGAATTTGGAAGAAAAATGTTGATTAAATTCAATGCAATACAAGTACATAGTAGTTTGAAATACAATAAAAAATGGTCAAAGCGTGTTAGACCACGTACATTGAAGAGTTCAGTAGAGGCGAGCGATGAATGCGTATTATTCTTACCATCATAATATATAACTACAGGTCTCTAAGAAAAAATGTAATAAAAAATACGCCACATTTAACCCCCAACCAACCAAAACCACTTAATCAATCTTGTTCAAACCAATTTTCATATAAAGTTTTTAGCGTCTACCAGTTCTACCAACACGATAAAGTCAGAATTTTCTATATCATGCTTTGAACGTTCTAAATTTAAAAATAATATTTCTAGTTACTTATATTTTGCGGGCTTCCCATAATAGGGGAACGGACAGTATACCCACCACGTTTGTCCAAGGCGGCTTGGCAGGTTTGACACATCGGTTGTCGTCCCTTATAATGGGAAACCCGAGCCCACCAATGGGACATTTATGATCTGTTATTATTTTATTTTTATTTGTGTATTTATTTATTTTCAAAAAATTTATTTTTTATTTTAAATATATAAAGTCATTTTTTTATAATAAAAAAATTGATAACGTTATTCTTTTATAAAAATACATCAAAATTAAAATACATATTCAATAAAAAAAATATCAAATCTTGCAGCTCACCGCCAGCGGAGCCTGGGGTCCAAATAACCGGTATTCCTAACCACCTACCAGCCCTAGCTCCAGAGACAGGAACCTCCTCACAATTCATGCCGTGTCCAAGAGTGTTGCCTTCTGTATCTGGCCCTTCACCCAGCTTCCCAGCGAAAGCCTCTCTAGATGACGATCGAGGCTTCTCGCTATAAGACCATTGACAGTGACAACTATCGGCACAATGCTCGTTGTCTCCAGACGCCTCATAGCGGTAATCTCGTGAGCAAGATTTACTTAAGTGAGGTGTGTAAGAATAAGCCTAAATGGCGCTCTGTCGTTCGTGCCTACCCCGCAAGGGACCTGGCGTAAAGTTATGTATGTATGTAAGATTTACTTAGTTTTAGTAGAGCGTGGCACGACTGTTTTTAAGAATTGGCTCCGGCGAGTACTGGTAATGAGGTACATATTTAGACCCGTGCGAATACCGCCAAGAGCACTGTATGAACTGTCTATGAATTAATCCATTTTAAGTGGCCTTATTATGTAATAAATATTGTCCATAATAGCGTTTCAATACTGCGACTGTTAAAAAAACTATTAAATTTTATATTGGACATTTAAAAAGCTTGACACGTCCAAACACGGTGATGTGTGTGCGGCCCCTTTGTGCTACCAGAACGACCCACCGACACCCGAGGGGTGTAGGGTCACAGTATTAGCGTTTAGGAATATGATTAAATTGATTAAAAAAGTGAATTTCATGTTTACAAGTATATACATACATACATCAAATCAAATCAAAATAATTTATTGCATAAAAACATGGTTATACAATACGTATTGTTGGTATATCCTGAGCACATGTTTTTTCTGGTTGGGTGTACAATGTTTTTTAAATCTTATATTATAAAGGTACATACTTATTGGTTTTAATTATTATCACTAATATTTTAATCTTAAAATTATGCCTATATAGCCCTAAATTTACAAATAAGAATGCTTTATATAATAGAACATCTTTGTATATATTAATATATCCAGCAAGACTAGAAAAATACAAAGCCCGCACTAGATTTTTATATCCAATGTGAACTGACTGTCAGGTTACTACGTTAGGTCCTTAATTTAATTAAATCATCACAGTTATACGAGCGCATCTTTTAATATATAATAAAGTGTATTTTTCTATTTATTTAAAAGGGTCTTTTATTTATATAAATATGTCATTCCATTGTATTTTATGTCTTAATACAATCAAATTATTACACCTTACTCTATTAACATTTGACAAGGCTATTAAAAATGATCATCTTAAGCGAAAATGTAAACAAAAATAAAATTTATTATATTTTTCTGTTTATAATAAGCTTAATTAGCTTTGTTACGTCACGTACATGGAATAATTTACTGTCCATGTACGTGACAAAACCTGTCAATAGAGAAAACAGACAAAACCTTCGGAAATGCATCCACGAACATGTTTAGGTTTTACATACATATTATCACATAGCAGTTAAGATTTGTGTATACATAATCTTCAGTTTAATAGCAAATTAATTAATTAGGTACATTGAGAGTACACCTCGTCGTATTATTAGGGAGGGAGGGGAGTATATACCCTCGCCAGCGGTTGAGTGTAGCTCCCGCAGCGATTGACCCATAGACTCTCACCTAGTGGTGTGTCACCCCATCCAACAGGGTATAACCACTCGTGACTAACGTACCACTCACTTAAGTTTACAACCACAAGCTTTTAAACATATGTATATATTATGTGTGTTTTTGTTGATGACGTTCTAAGTACAGTTCTGTCTTTCACAAGAACCTATGCATTTTTTTAACAAACGGTTAGCGATAACATTTAATTTAAAGTATAAATTAAACATATTGATTATAGAGCTATGTACCACCAAAAAAAACTGAAAATACAACTCAAGTAATACTATAACAATATTTTATATTTTTCATTTAATAAAAATTATATAATATAACTAAATTATAAACTAAACAATCTTAAAAATTAAACTACACTACAAAAAAAACTTAAAAATTAAATACTATTAGTTGTTATGGAGCTTAAAAAGTTATGTTATATTTCTCTTATTTTAAACATTATCGCTGAAAATGAGACCTTGCATTCAATAGGCAATAAGTAGGCAATCAAATCCACTAAGGAGGGTTAAACCGATATTGGGACCTCAAACAAACATAAAAAATGGATAGTAAAGTTTTACGAGCACCGATTTAGTGGTTTCGGTGAGCTATAGGAGTCGAGGTAAGAGTGGCTCACCGGTATGCCACGAAAGTGACCTTAAAATTACCATTTCAAAAAAGTAGTTTTATGGTTTTGTAGCCATTTAAAATACTACATTGAAGTTGTTCAATTGACTATGATTTCCTCTCATCTTTCAAAGAAATTTAAAACACGACTCTCTTTAGAGCGTTGAGTGAGATTTTGAACTAGTCAGACCATTGATCACTATCACTTTATTTTTAAACAACTTCACCTTGCAGAGAAACCTTAGCATGACTTTGTACCTCACTGAGTGAGTTTGAATAGATGGGCTTGGTCAGGCGATTTCTATTCTTTTCTTATTATGAAACTATGCAACCAAAAAGAATATGTTAAACCTGCTTTAAATATCAAATAACCAAGCAGACTGCAAATATCTTAAAGAATAAAGAACTTCACGTGCGTAATAAACAAATATGACTTTAGTTTCATTTATTTATGTTTATGGCTTGGCAGCTCGGCCTTTAACCCAGATATTAGATTACAATATAGTTTCTTCATTTTCTTAAGCCTATGTATAGCGCAGTTGGACTGTAGGTTATCAACTGACGCCATTCAACGGAGTTCTTGTGACAACTCGAAAGGCCACATTTGACTATACAGTTCACATTTCTCACAAATCACATAATTACTATTCAAAAACTATCAATATCCTACAACTTTTGTTCATTTTAGAGTAATTTTACACATTTTTAAAAAATAAAACTGCACAGCACAGCCTCTCCTTGCAGTTCCCGCCAAAAACTCTGAAAATTTTAATGGAGGCAAAATACACAGATAAAAATTAACAAAAGAACAGCAATGTTCCATATTTAAAAATAGTATATTATGGCCAGTTACAAACCTTATCAGCCACAATAAAAACTTTTTGGTAGAGATTCCAACAACAACATTACTTAATAATTTGGGGATTTAGAATGAAATCCCAGCTGTTTTCTCACAACCCAACTATATGAGTTTTTTTATAAAAGGATCTTATAAAATTTCTTTTAGGTCTGCAATACGTCGGTAACATATCTGGTATTGAAACGTCCATTGGCGACGGTAGCCGCTTACCAACAGGTGGGCCATCAGCCTATTTGCTGTGCTCCAGCTATAAAAAGAAATATAGTTACAAACGCGCTTCTTTTTCTCATTGCATGAGATCAGCAGACAGACAGACGGCCGGCATGATCTAAAGCGGTTACCATCGCCTATGGACATTTGTAATACACGTAGGTGCTACAAATGTCCTGTCGCTGTCTAAAGGGAGACTGGAACACAACTCAAGGTTGTTATGGCAGGATAATCTAGAATGGGGGTAGCCATTCAGTCAGGCAAATCGCCTACCTGGCTGTGGGTTGTTTTGTCGCCTCTTACGACAGGCCGCCCGGTCACAAGATTGTATTCTTTCTCTGTCCCTGCACGGATAAAAATTCTTCAAAAACTACTACAAGATTGGTTTTCACTTAACTCACTCAGTGAGTTTAGAATATATTAATTAGTTACCCGGAATCTAGTTTAAAATTAATAATATAATATTGTTGATATTAATTTATAATTAGTTTTATTTAAGTTAGTTTATTTTTAGTGAACTAATTGATCTTTTTTATGTTAGTAGACATTTAACTCAATATAATAATAATATATTTATTGACACCAAAACTACATATAAAACTCACAAATACAAAATATAGATCTTTCCTTAATAATTAAGTTATATCGTTAACCAACACCTAAACTAGGGCGAGACTGTTTTTTAGGTGTTAGTCTCTTCCAGTGTCTAAAAGAGAATGTTTAATGCCAAAGAAAATTGTAAAATTTAAATGTTATATTTTGTAAGAATAAGACTAAGACTTGCTTTCGTAACTAGCTAGATTTATTAACGTTTATTTATTACTAAACTTTTTTAAATTAACAGTATAAATTTTAATATCATCATAACTGCTTTCTTTTAACCAATCTATTAAAATTTCTTTACACTGATATTTGTTGAGGGGGTAAAGTGTAAGAATTTTATTAAGTTTGTTATATAGAGCGGGACCTAGATAACACTGAAACTTAGTTATGAAATTTGTTTTAAAGAGATTAAGTGGACAAACTTTGTCTTTACGTCGTGTATCTGTTTCGGTGCCGTAAACAAGTTTTTGGTGTTGAGAGAAAAGAGAAATTTAAATGTTACATTATTTACAAATATAATAATTCTCCCAAAAAACCTCAAGCATAAATTTCTCAAATACTTACCGAGTGAGTTTAAATGAGTGAGCTAGTGAGTCGGTTTCTATTATGTCTTTGAACTATCACGTTACTTTCCAATAAATTTACAAATTCGATCCGTAATGACCTCGTAATGAAAGTTATCGTCTCATGAATCTATTAAGTCTTTTATCATATTATCATGCGTATGGCATTCAAGTGAATGTGCCCACCCGTAGGAAAAAATAAGTTCTGTATGGCGATGCCGACCATACCAATTAACTGAGAAATATAACCGAAAATGCTTATCTGTGTTTTGTTTAAGGGGAGGTTTTGAAAAGGAAATTACTTTTTATCCGATTAAGGTAAAATCAAAAGGAAGGGATTTTTGCTCAAAAAATGCATTTACGAAGCCTGTATACACTGTTAAACGGTTAATAATTAAGCGACATACAACAGAATGTGCGGTAAAATCGGCACTCTCTCATAAGTACCTGTTTTACCGCATACTCCGTTATATAGCGCCATGCGTATCCTTTACGATATTTAATTTCCATAAAAAAATAAGAACCCCCCCACGGAGTTTTACATTACGAGAATAGATGGGCTGAATGATCAAACCTCCTTGGAAGCACTTCTGATCAATACAGTTGTTTTACTTTACAATCTAGTGAAACAGTTTGTTTCATTATCTATTGTACTATTTTCGCGCAAATGTGTTGAAAAACGTTGTATGACACAAGTAGGGAAGTTGGTTTTTACAAATTCGTGACTATGGGAAGCCCTCGACTTAGGTTTCGGACTTACATTCATCTAATCGTTTGTAAAAACCAACTTACAGCACTAGTAACATAAATAACTATAACAGTCTGTTTGTATTTATATATGTTGCTACCCTGTAGCGTTAACTAAAATCACATGGTATATGGTTGATGACCCACCTATTAGAAAATGGTTGTTAAGCCGACATGATCTAGACCAGCCCCTAGTTTACTATTACAATCTTGTTGGAATGGTTCATAACTAACGTCATAAAGGCACTTTAATGTTTTTTTGCATAGACTTGCTTGTATAGCCTTTTTATAGGCTTTTGCATACATTTTAAATATGATTAAAATTTCCAAACAAAAATTAGTAGGCATGTTCGTACGTAAACTACGAGCCTGCCAAATTCTGGAAATTTCTAAAAAGTACCTCGGTGTATTCGACAGTCCGCTCCCCTATTGTTGGTATTTGCTCTGGTACGGGTGTTACCGAATTCTGGCTCAAAGAAAGCCCGTTGTATATTACTCAAAGCACTAGGCATATAGATACACAACATGTGTCTCGTCCCTCCACCTGTCTGCATATAATGATATAGTACTTTTGTGATTTTTTCTAAACATGCCATAAAATTAATAATGCAACAACAAAACATTATGAAATCTTAATTACCCATTTAAACTAGCCATTTATTAAAACTTTTATTTTTAATGCAATTAACCCGTGGTCTCAAATTTCATGAGTATATTTATTTTTATTATAAGAAATCAAATTGGCGGAAATTTAATATGAGGTTTTCATTCGTTAAAGATTAGTGTAGACTAGACGCAAATATGCAAGTTAGTAAGCCCGCGTTGTGCGCGTGCGCATGATCGTCATCAAGATCGATTGCTTATTATTTTTCTGCAAATTCTGTGCTTTAAAAAAATATATTTATAAATAGGCGTATGAAGTTATATTCATATAAACTGATGCCTTATGATGTTTGGAGCTTTCGAAAACACTTTTTTTTTGTAAAAGCACATTTATTACCCGTCGGCATTTAAACTAATAACATTGGAACTAATGTAATTCTTTTATGATCGTGTTCTTTTGTTTACTTATTTATTGGAATTCGGCCTATTGTTGTATTGTAATCGTTTACAGCCATCTGCAACTGTAATCATTAGCCAGGTGTTACGGATTTTAAAGTATAAGCTGATTCTAGGAGATTCGGTTTACGTTTCCGGGCGGACATATTACATATGTGCAGTATAAAGCAATGGAATAAGGTGAGTATGTGTGTATGGTGTAATTAGAACGACGAATTTCATTAAAGTTAGGTTTCGAATTTTAAAGGTCAGGATTAGCGGCAAAAGTGTAATCCCACTATTCCAAACATTTATTTGGATACGAAGATTGATCTAGAATACTGGTTTAAAAAGATATTACCACTACAGTGCCTTTCAGATTTAAAATAGGCAGGTAGCTGTTAAGCATATCCGACAAATAAAACTCATGCAAATGTTTGGCTGGTAAGATTTTACTAATTCAGTTTGATATCATGTTGTATTATTTATATAAGTAATATTTTTAAACATTAATATATCTACCTCATTATGATAATTAGTGTACTAATTACACAACAAAGGAATTAAAATAATTGAGCATGTAAATACCTATATCAACTTCTTCGGCGCTAGTGATTTAATATAATTCATCAGTATTATCATTCGCATTGTAAACTAAATTATTGATTGTGATTATAACACTTTTAGTACACCACCAAAAATCGTATAGTAATTTTTCTTTATAAAATCTCCTTAGACACTAGGTTGCTTGAAAGAGATCGGTATAAGCGATAACTTCGCGCATTGTTCTAATGCAAATGTCAATTATCTAGATATAAATTAATGTTGAAAAATACAGAGTTTTCATTCATTTATTTATTATTCACATGTTTAAAGCAAAATGTATTATGTGTTATCTTGCCGAAACTAGGGTTTAAAAATATCATAAATAAAGCGTCACGGCTAGGTGGTTTCAATCATCTAGCGGACTATAGTGGTTTTGAACTGTACAACCTCAAATAAAAAAGTTTTATAAAAAGTTGTGTGCGTCAACTTTTTTTATTTTTATTGCATGAGTTCAGTAGACAGGCAGATGACCCACCTGATGGAAAAATGTCACCACCGCCTATGGACATTTGTGACATCAAAAAAACCGACTTCAAAAACTAAAAAACTAAAATGTATAAAATAACTTATTTCTAAAGCTATTATTATTAATATATATTATCTAAAACATCTTAAAGTCGGTGCTTAGTAATTTTCAAAATATAGTAATTTTTATGTTTTGCTTTGCACCGACTTCAAGATGTGTTAGATATTATATATTAATAATAATAGCTTTAGAAATAAGTTATTTTATACATTTTAGTTTTTTAGTTTTTGAAGTCGGTTTTTTTAAACGAAGTTTTTAAATTTTATTTGTTACTTTTTAGTGTCTAGCTATGTATGGGTGGACCTACAAATGGTGCCGCGCTTCTTAAAAAATATAGGTCCTAAGAACCCGGAACAAAAATTTTTTCGTAAAATGAAAACTACTGGGCCAAACTATGTCAATTTTTTAGGGGACCACATGGCAGCTATTCCGCGTCGAACAAAAAAGAATCACGTAAATCGAATCATAAATCTCAGAGTAATTAGTGTACATATGGAACGGAGTGAAAATTATTTTCATGAAAAATGTTCATAAAATGAAAACTACTGGGCCAAACTATGTCAAATTTTTAGAGAACCACGTGGCAGCTATTCTGCGTCGAAGAAAAAAGAATCACGTAAATCGGATCATAAATGACGGAGTAATCGGCGAACATATGGAACGGAGTGAAAATTATTTCCATGAAAAATGTCCATAAAATGAAAACTACTGGGCCAAACTATGTAAAATTTTTAGGGGACCAATTGGAAGCTATTCCGCGTCGAACAAAAAAAGAATCACGTAAATCGGATCATAAATGACGGAGTAATCGGCGAACATACATAAAAAAAAAGGAACAAAAAAAAAAAAAAAGATTCCGACGAATTGAGAACCTCCTCCTTTTTTCGAAGTCGGTTAAAAACACAAAAGAAACCAATGTGCTGTCGCACTCTAAAGGCAGACTGGATCCTGGTCACTAAAGCCGGAACACAACTCAAGGTTGTTATGGCGGCATACTCTAGATAGACCAGGGTTGGTACCCATCCTGGTGGCGTCTATGTAACTTAATAGTGATGGAAACTGGAAACCTTTCCATCTTTACATACATACATCACGCTTGTTTTCCATTGGGGTAGAAGTAGGCAGAGACGATGGATTTCCGTCTGCTGCGATCCTGACAAATACTTTTCACTTCATCAACTTACTTTAGCCTCTTCATCGCTTATTTAAAGTGCTCGTCACATGACCTTCCTTCAATATATTTTCAATCTGATCATGGTGAGCATGTCGCGGTCGACTAGCACCGACTCTATAATTCACATCGCTGTCATATACTTGTTTTGTGAATCTGCTTTCATTTTCTCTACATGCCCGAACCAACTTAACATTCCTTTTTCAACTCGTGTCACTACATCTTTCAATCCACAAAGTTCCCTAATCACACTGTTTCTTATCATATCACCCACATGAACCTTCACTCATACTGATTCGCTTATTTAATACTAGCTGATCTGTGCCCACTTCGATGGGCATCAGAAAAAAATAAAAAAGACAGTATTAATCACAATCAAATATACCCTATGTCAGTCAGGAATCATGTAGCTTTCCACTGGTGAAAGAATTTCCAAAATCGGTTTAGTAGATCCAGAGATTAACCCTCTACAACGTCACAAACTTACAAACTTACCTCTTTATAATACTAGTATAGACTAAATTCTCATAACACAGGCGGCACGATTCCAGTTCTAAAATCGGCTACCCTTAGCTGGATTCACTTTAAGAGCTCGGGTTCTGGTTTGCCTGTTTTGTTCGTAGTATCATATAGGTATAACCAATACAAAGAAAACATTATTGAAAAATAAAAAAATATTATTTTTAAAGAATGAATAAAAATCACATTGTTCATTTAATTTAATAATTCAATATATTTTATTCAATCTCCAACAAAATGTGATTTTTAAATTTTTTAATGGATTTTAAATATTTTTCCGAGCACCACCTTCGTTATGTCATCCCCTTAACATGGCACCCACCAAAATGTCACGACGTTTTATCCAATATAAACCTTTATCAACCAATCTACATATATATTTATTTTTATGTCTTTATTTAGCTTTTTTTCCGGTAGCCGTTAATAGTTTAAAGCCATTAATGTTAATTATATATGCGCTAGTTTATCTCGCATTAGTTTTATGAACTATAAACTTGATCCGGACACAATTTGTAAGCGAAATCTAACCGAACCAGTTTTTTACTTAATTTATGTTTATTTATTTATTGGTCATAGCACTTTGTTTAAACATTTCTGGGCGCTTACACCTTTCGCGTTAATACGATATGCTTGCTCCTAAAGACTTATGCATACATATTATTATCATACCTGACTCCCAAAGAGGTAGGCAGAGACGATGGATATCCACTTGCTACAATCTTGATATACAACTTTTGTTTCATTTTTGAAGTGATAACTTCTTATGGGAGGATAAACCGCTTCGTTACATAACGCGTTACGGCGCCAGTCTGGCTTCCCTTTCTGTCACGTATACGGCAATGGTAGGCAGGCTCCTCCTCTCTCATTCTAACCCACAGCGCTAGTTGTATTTCGTAGTAGTTCGCTAGTAAAATTCTAATACACATATTCAAGAATTGAAACTAAGAATAAAATATATTTTATAATCAATAAAATATTTTATTAATAAATAACCTTTCCTTACATTATCATATTAATATACATACAATTTAAGTAATAACCTAAGCTTTTCTCAAGTTAAACAATGAAAATAGTAAATTGTTCAACTTAGATTAGTTTAAGTTATCACTTTTGTCGGGCGTGGCGAGACGCACACGTTTGTTTATTTTTTATATATTTTTTATTGCATGAGTTTAGCAGACAGGAAACACCAAAGGGCGTTACAAATAAATGCGCTGCTGCTCTCTTAAGGGAAACTGGTACCTCGCCACCAATGCCGGAACACAACTCAAGGTTGTTATGGTGGCATACTGAAGACCAGGGGTGGTAGACAGACATCCAGACGGGAAAATACATTTACAGATTTGGCCTTTTTAGAATTTCATAAAATGATAGATAGATACATGGGATAATGTATTACTACATAATTAGCAAGGTTAACTTAGATTAATTAATTATTATAACAATTAATTATTAATATAAAATCTAACTACAGTTTCTTACAAATAGCAATATTAAATAAAACTTACTTAAAATTAAATATAATTACGAATATTTAAAGTCTAATTACAATGCTAATTAAAATCGTAGTATTAAAATAAATTATATATACAAATTAAAATATAACTAACACATACAACTATAAAAAAAAATCCTATAAATTAAACACTATAAACTACAGTCAATCCAGCAGTCGCTGGGTAGTGTGCCTAGAAGGCTGGCAGCATTACCTCGGTGAATACGTACTCTAATTCTTTGGACGAGGTAAGCTCCAGCCTTCCGGTCGCCTGTGGCCTCGACTAGGCGTTTTTTGATATTAGATACATAGATTTAAGTAGATACATGCCTATATACTGTTTTGGTATCACGTGTATATACGTGGTAAATATAGCATATAGTACCGCTGGGAAGGGCACATCATATATATGTTGGCTTGAAGTTGTGAAGGATTACGTATATATAAATGGTTCACTAAAGGATGCTGTAGAAAAAATAAGATAACAAACCCCAGCCTGGACGAACCCTCCGAATGCAACTGGAATTTTAGGGCATTTTACCCGTACACGATGAGTTACTTTGGATTAGTTACTTGTGTTAGTTTAATTAAAGTATATGTAGAGAAAAGTTGACTGTTAGGATTGTCGCAAGTGAATAATGCATCGTCTCTGCCTTCCCCCCCCCCCCCATGGGAAACAGGTGTGGTAATATGTATGCATGTATTTATATGAGTTTTCTTTTTTATTAAGAAATATTAGTACTTTTATAATATCATAACTGCTATAGTGTCGTATATTCATATTTATCCGTGCAGGAACGGAGAAAGAATACAATTTCCTGCGGCCGGGCGGCCTGTCGTAAGAGGCGACAAAACAACCCACAGCCAGGTGGTAGGGCATTAGCCCGACTGGATGGCTACCACTCCTGGTCTAAAGTATGTCGCCATAACAACCTTGAGTTGTGTTCCGCATTGGTGACCAGGTTCCAGTCTCCTTTAAGAGAGCAGCAGCGCATTTTTAGCACCTTTGATGTTGCAAATGTCCATAGGCGATGCTAACCGCTTTCCATCAGGTGGGCTGTCTGCCTGTCTGCTGAACTTATGCAATAAAAAAAATCCTTCATTAAAAGTATATTCTTTGTTCTGACGTTTCGGCCATTTTTCAGTCCGTAATCACGGAAGCCATGTATCTAAAGTGTCAATGAGTAATGTTAAAGTTGATATTGATACTTGACATCTTTCTCACCTATGATCAAAGCTAGAGAAAAGTGGCCTAAACGTCGGAATAGAATACCGCGTAAAAACCGTTAAAACGTAGTTTTTGACGTGTACCAGTCGCGATAGCTTAAGAAAATAAAATATGCAGTAAAACAAAAATATCTTTACATCTCAAAAATTAGTAATACCAATTTTTGTTAAAACTATTCGTTAGCTTTGCCACCTAGGATTTTTTCACAATTTTCAAGTTTCGAAAATTTCGAACTTTATATTTTTCTCATCGTGACAAATAAAAAGACATCAAAGAACACTTTCACAATTTTTCAAAATCTGAGTATACTTTTACGAAAATGTAGACTCAAAAAATCAACCTTTGCGATTTCAATATATCATAGTGCTTCATAGTAAATTTCATCCATACTACCAAGCACTATCTTTGAATAAAAAAAATCATTTAAATCAGTGATATTTTCTTATAATCTCTACATAGACACAGACAATAAATTCTACATAGATAACGGTGGCATAATTTTTACATTTTGCTATTTTATTGTACATTTTATCTTTAACGTTGTTTGCTAATTTAATTTATTTATGGATAGTTGAAAAATAAAGCGGTCTAACAAATTTATGTTGTAAATTTATTTGTTTTAGGAAGTTTTAGAAACAGAATTGTTTGAAAGACTATATTTGTGCATCAATCCGGCAAATCTGAACCTACTCTTAAATATTAATTAGGTACAGTATTCATTTTTCTTTTTCATATATGATGCATCTTAGTGATACAACATTAAAATTACAATCTAATCTAGGAAATAAGAATAATGAGTAATTTAAATCTGACCTAAAATAACTAAATATAACTTAAAGGTAAGAATGTGTCCAATAACACGTTTCTTATTGTCTTTATTAAGGAGAAGACACTTTGTTCATGTGTTCTTTGTTAGTGTTTAGCACATAGCACTACACTTTATTATTATAAGAGTATTATAACACTAACTCAAACGGTTTTGTCCTCTTGAGTCTTCTTAATAAATCTGTATTATTAAGGAGCTGGATGGCCTCGACATTTGCATGGTGATGAAGCCGTTTCTGATGGGCTTCAGCGTATTTTTTTATTACGTTAATGACGAGGTCCACTTTTAAATCTCGATGGAGGTCGTCTGATCTTATGTACCAAGGAGCATTAACCATGTCCTTGAGTACTTTATTTTGGAACCTTTGTATAATATTTAGATTGGTTGGCTTGGTGCAGCCCCATAGTTGTATACCATAGGTCCATACTGGCATTGGAATCTGTTTATATAGGAGTATCTTATTAGGTACTGACAAAGCAGAATATTTGCCGAGAAGCCAGTATCTAGTATAGATGAAACAACATCTAGTATAGATGAAAAGTTGAGCAGCATATTAAATCTAATGACATCTTTTGATGAAAGATTAAAGAAGCTCGAACATAACGTTAGAATATAATAAAAATGAAACCTTCAATAAGAATTTTTTCATGGACGCTAATGGACTCCTTCGACATCAAAATGAATTGCAGGTAGTCCTTAACACTGAAAATATCGACGTATGCTTGATATCCGAATCTCATTTCACAAGGGAATCTTACATTAAAATTAAAGGGTATAAATCATATTAGTCTTTGCACCCAGATAACACATCTAGAGGTGGTAGTACCATACTTATTAAAGAAAACATAAATCATGTTCAAGTACTTACGTATGAAGAGAGGGAAATACAAGCTATTGCTTTATATTGCTATGCTGTTAAAACCAAACGTTATCCAGTAATTATATCAGCCATATATTGCCCACCAAGATATGCATTAAAAGTCACTCAATATCAGAGCTTCCTCAAACAACTTGGTAACAGGTTTATCCTAGGTGGAGATTTTAATGCGAAAAATACATATTGGGGATCGAGACTTACAACCACAAAAGGACGAGAACTTTTGTGTGCAATGAGACAAAATCAATGCGATGTTATATCAACAGGTAAGCCTACTTATTGGCCAACAGATCCTAATAAAATTCCCGATCTTATAGACTTTTTCATATACAAGAAAATATCATCACGAGATTTTCTAAATATTGAAGAAGGCTACGATATGAGTTCAGATCACTCACCAATAATATTAACACTGAACGAGGATATAGTTTTCAAAGAAAGATACTTAACTCTAGTCAATAAAAATACGGACTGGGACAGCTTCAGGCAAGATTTAGATTCGTTTGTAAACTTGAAAACGTCATTAAAAATCCCCGAGGAATTAGATTTAGAAGCGAGAATATTGATAAAAAATATTCATAAATGTGCTTGGACAAACACGCGTGATATAAAAAGAAAGGTAAGGACTAATATTTATCCTAATGACATTCTAAAACTCATATATGAGAAAAGAAAACTTAGAAAAAAATGGCAACTAACAAGATATCCACCTGATAAAACTCTGCTAAACAACCTTACACAAAAAGTTAGTAGATAAATCCAAAAATGTAAAGATCAATCTATGTATTCTTACCTCAGCGAGCTAAGTAGTGACCGAAAAACAGATTACTCATTATGGAAAGCAACTAAATCATTAAAACAACCTGTTACACATGTTCCTCCAATCAAGGAAGAAAATGGCAACTGGGCAATTAATAATTGCCAAAAAGCAAATCGATTTGCACATCATCTGGAACAAATATTCCAACCTAATATAGCTGACGTTGAAGATCCAAATATTGTTGAATCAATATTACAAGAAGATAAAGAAATTAAGCTGGTTACTCCAAGTGAAGTTAAGAAAGAAATAAACAACCTAAAACTGAAAAAAAGTCCAGGATATGACCTTATAACTGCAGAAGTCCTCCGAAACTTGCCTAGAAAAGCGTTAGTAAAATTAACCACCATTATTAATGCTGCGTTTAGACTGAAATATGTCCCTGATGTTTGGAAAGTAGCAGAAGTCATAATGGTACCTAAACCTGGTAAACCAGTCCATGAAGCATCGTCATATAGACCGATTTCTCTTCTCCCTATTATTTCCAAACTATTTGACAAGTTGTTACTGCAACGTCTTAAACCAATCATAGAAGATAGAAAGCTAATTCCTGACTACCAGTTTGGGTTCAGGGAAAAACACTCTACCATAGATCAAGTTCATAGAATAACAAGTATTATAGAAAAAGCTTTAGAGGAAAAAAAGTGTGTTCTACAGTTTTCCTGGACGTAGCACAAGCTTTTGATAAAGTATGGCATGAAGGACTGAAACATAAACTAAAGAAAATGGTACCCATACAATCTTAGAGTCATACATTTCTGACAGAATGTTTCGAGTAAGACAAGAAGATTCTTATTCAAATCTTAAAGAAATCAAAGCTGGAGTACCACAAGGAAATGTTCTAGGCCCGGTCCTATACTTATTATACACATGTGATATTCCAGAACTGGAAAATAACACCACCGCTACCTTTGCAGATGACACTGCCATAATGGCCACAGGAGTCACACACGAGGAAGCTGTGGAAAAGGTACAAAATGCCGTGAGTGCAATATATAATTGGACCAAAAAATGGCGAATAAAACTTAATGAATCTAAGTCTATTTACATTGATTTTACAAACAAACAGCCTAACTATCATCCGGTATATATAAATGACCAAATTATACCATACGAAAATACAGCCAAATATTTGGGTATGACATTAGACGCTAAGCTTCGCTGGAAAGCCCATGTGAAAAAGAAACGTCCAGAGCTAGTTACGCTACAAAAAAATCATTTAATGAAAATTATTTTTATAAAGAAACTACCTGTACCGGCAGACGTCATCCTGCCCGAAAAAATAGGGGTTGATCGTAGAGGGTTGAAAATTTAGGTTTGTATGTATTTTTTAATGCTGTATCATAAAAAAAAACTAAAAATTAAAAAAAAAATTAGGGGTGGACTGCCCTTAACATTTAGGGGGATGAAAAATGGATATTGTCCGATTCACAGACCTACCCAATATGCACACAAAATTTCATGAGAATCAGTCAAGCCGTTTCAGAAGAGT
This sequence comes from Dendrolimus pini, assembly GCA_949752895.1. Taxonomy (NCBI): domain Eukaryota; kingdom Metazoa; phylum Arthropoda; class Insecta; order Lepidoptera; family Lasiocampidae; genus Dendrolimus; species Dendrolimus pini. Next base: position 6,690,157 of record OX457147.1, on the reverse strand, counting down.
TTAACTACAAAATCTGCGACACGAGAATTTTATATATTAGAAATGTTTACATGTCGTATATCTTATAAGTTATAATTATATCTTTATAATATTTAGTTAACTGTTTTTTTATGAATATAAAAAATAATAGCCAGAGATAAATAATATACTATATAATTTAATAAAAAAAAAGTTCTTATCTTCTTTCTTACTGTTTAATGAAATTGAACGTTCTAAACACTGTGTTTTATGCAAATATTTTAGTTTATGATGTCGATAAAATTCGACCAAGAGCATACATTATCAGTCCACGCATACGCAATGAAGGTGTCCATAGATATGACTAGTTATTTTTGTCATTTAGTGACAGAACCCTAATATTTTACATAAACGTAAAAAATGATACAACAGATCTTATTCAAAATATTTTTTTGTAAAAAGTCTTTTCGATTTCGCCAAGGATACATTGTTAATTCGACTTTAACAATAAACAAAAGAGTATATGTGTGTCAAATACATGGTTGTGTGTGTAATGTTTTTGTTTATTGATTTAATGAATTTTTTATGCATATTTTTTTTAATTATTAGCATTCTGCATTTATTCTCTATATAAACTACAAGTGTGCGAAAATTCATACTCCTCCGTCCGCGCAATTTTCATAAAAATGGGTACAAAGTTTTTTCTTCACGTATTAGTATAATGATATATATACGTGCATATGTATACGTATACGTGTACCTATATACATATTTAAACAAATGTCAATTTCATTAAGCCATTCCCGAAATATATTAATAATAAAATGCTACTACAATATAAACGATTTTTTTAAAGATGATATAAAATAGATATAATGACATTTTTCAGTACGTGAAATAGATCGATCCGCTCCGGATAGTATCTATTGCTATACCCTGCTAGGGTTATTGTGAACATGTAAAACTGTTTATAATTGTGCAATAAATGATTGAGTATTGAGTATTGAAATGCGGCCACTTTAGGTCTCGGCTCACTCGCCCAACGAGCTCGAGCGTCCTAATTTTGGGAGAATGCGTGCAATATTCCTGCCACACACATGCAGATTGGCCAGTTTCATCATTTATATACAATTTCCTGCGGCCGTGCGGCCTGTCGTAAGAGGCAACAAAGCTACCTACAGCCAGATGGTAAGGCTTTAGAGTATGCCGCCATAACAACCTTGAGTTGTGTTCCGGGATTAGTGACCAGGTTCTAGCCTCCCTTAAGATAGCAGCAGCGCATTTGTATCCTTTAGTGTTGCAAATGTTCGTAGGCGATGGTAACCGCTTTCCATCATGTGCCGTCTGCCTGTCTGTTGAACTCAATGTGCAGGTTTTTATCTTTTCATTAACATTTAATACATATTAACTTAATAATCAAATGTGTTAATTGTTTCAGACATACATGTACATTAAAATAGTAATATCTTCTCGTTACTTATGTAAATTTATTAAAAGCTGTATATATATTAATAACCGTATTTGAACTTTTTTGTCTCACATTCGGTATGTTGACAGCAAAACATATTTTGACTGCATATATTATGTAAATTAACAAATTCGTCAGGCAATTAAAAATTAATTTGATGGAAATTGTTATATACGACTGGAATTTTAAAGTAGCAATAGGTGTAATTATATGAAATTTATAGCAGAGCATTATGAAGAGCTCTAGGAGTTTAAAATATCAAATTATGCTAAGGTGCATAACAGTCAAAATGAAATACTCGTAAATCTATGAGAAGCGGCACGCGTGCGAGTTGGATTCATGCATGCATGCATGGTTCTGAGGTTCTACCGTAAAATACTATAATATAAGTACTATAGTATAATATAAGTACATATTGTGGCGACCGAGGGTAGAACTTTCTGGCAGCGTAAACCGGTCTCAAGACTTTTGGAAAAAGGTAGAAGATCCTGGAAGGAAAAAACAAGAACGGATATATTTTAGAAAGGGATAGACGATGAACGAAAGTTCGGGAAGGAAAAGAAAGAGATAGATAGATGTTAGAAAAGGATAGATGTTAAACGAAAGTTCTGGAACATGAGGTTCGGGAAGGAAAGAATAGAGATAGGTAGATGTTTAGAAAGGGACAGATAGTAAATAAACGAATAACAAAAAGAAGATCGAAATTATGGGTTCCAGAAAATTCTTCCGGGTATGCACCCGGAAGAATTTTTCCCGCTACTTATACAAGCAGCGTATGGCGCGCCTACCGGACAGTTTAGAATTGAGTTCAACCCAAGACAGCGAAGCGACAAGTGCGGTACGGAAGAGTTGGAAGAGAAGTTTAATAAAAGAAAGTGACGAGTTAAGTGGTGAATTTAGTGACAAGTTTAGTGGACAGTTAAGTGAAGGAGGAGTGTAGCGTAGTTCGAAAGACGAACCGGAAGCGAGCTACATGCGGTAATATCGGAGGTGAGCACTGCAGTAGCAAGAAGTGGTCTACGCAATATCGGCGACTGTTTTGTGAGTGAGACTTCTTATCGTCAGGATAGTGCATCGTTAGTTTTCAAAAACGACTCATTGACCTTCAGGTGATCAGAAGTCTGGAGCTTACCTCGTGCAACGGATCAGTATGGCGATCCAGCGATGAAATGTAGCCAGCCTTCTGGGCACCTTACCATAGAAGACGGTGATCTAGGGTCAGTATTCTACTTATAGTCTTGAGGGACTATAGGTAGAATACAATACAAATAAGTTAAGTTTTTTGTGTTATTGTATTATATTATTTATAAATGTCTTCATTGTACTGCTTATAATCTTACTATGTAAATACATAGTCTACTTTACTGAACATGATTTTGGGAGGAAAGTTGAAGAGTACAAAAAATGTATCAAATTCAAATGTGTTTATTCAAAACAAGTTTTACTGAAGGTAAAGGTTTTTTTTTGAAGGTCGTTATAAGTTTAAATTTATATTTACTTGCTATTCTATGTAAGTACATCGCTTTACAATATGTTATTGCTGTTAAAGAGAAGAAGCGGGAAGAGAAAGAAAGAAAATAATTTTAATGAGTAAGAAACTCCACGGCAACACTAAACGTGCTAAAAGATAGATAGATAGCACTTTATTGTACACCAATACAAACATAAAATATTAAAGACAGACAGGCACTTCACACTCATCCAGGCCTCCTGACAGTTTTTGAGAGGAACATATTTAGGTTTTATCGTATTCTTTATGTTTTATATCTTGATGAGCAGATTTCGTCACAGTCACACATATAGGCAGATGAACAGCCAAACTGATAGACATAAGGGTTTTGTAAGGATTCCATTATTACTAAAATGGTTTCGGAACCCTCAAAATGTAACATGATAATTATATCCTATTCAACGATGTATTTTACTTCTGACGTTTGCACGCCCATCAAGTTACACATTTTTGGCAGTAATTTTCACATGTCACTATTTTGATACTTCAATGTTCCAAGCGACGTAGTAGTGCGATTCTGTGAGTCATCTAATGCATAGACCATAAAGAATCGTTAGAATATCTAAATTTAGTCGCAACTAATTGTTAGGAAATGATAATGTTTTAATTAAAAGCAAAAAACAAGATCGCATTTATATTTGAAATGTCGTACTCTTTTGCTTTATTACTATTTTAATTATAACATATGAGATGTACGGCTTACTTATTATGCAACAGCAATTTTTATATTATTTTTAGCAAACGTGAAAGAGGACGTATGTCAGAATAGAAGAGTATGAAAGGAAAAAACATGTTGCAGAGCACTTTTAGAAAATGAAGCGTTGACGTTGACTAGTTTATATATATTTCAAATAGGAAGTTTTGTGAAAGACAATTCATTAATGTTCGATTAATATCCTGATAGTGTTAGTTCTAGAGTAAAATTTAGAGATCCCACCAGATTAGTAACACAAAACTGCAACGCCACGTTAAGACAAAAAATTGCCAAGTGATGATCATAAAAGTCTTTAATTCGATACCCATATCAATAAGAGAATTGCCAAAAAGAAAATTTAAATTAAAATTACATTCATGGCTGATGGAAAAGTGTTTTTATTACATTAGGGATTTTATTAAGTAAATGATTATACATTTATATTTTTAGCTCTGACATCTGATTTATTATATATTCTTGACATTCTTTAATCTCTGTATTATTAAATACAGAGATTAAAGAATGTCAAAAATATATATTAATATGATTAATATGTATTAATATAATTAATCAAAGTATGTTTATAAATTTAGTAATGTTATAACTTTTTTAATTGACATGTACTCAAAAATTTGTATGTCCATGTTTAGGTCAAATACAGTGAGACCATTCGACTTTGTTTTTTTTTCATAAACAATGCATCTTAGTGATACATCATTAAAATTACAATCTAAATGAGTAATTTAAATCTGACCTAAAATAACTAGATATAACTTAAACTAAGAATGTGTCCAATAACACGTTTCCTATTGTCTTTATTTAGGAGAAGACATTTTGTTCATCATGTGTTCTTTGTTAATGTTTAGCACATAGCACTGCACTTTATTATTATGAAAGTATTATAACACTAACTCAAAAGGTTTTGTCCTTTTGAGTCTTCTTAATAAATCTGTATTATCAAGGAGCTGGATGGCCTCGACATTTGCATGGTGATGAAGCCGTTTCTGATGGGCTTCAGCGTATTTTTTTATTACGTGAATGACGAGGTCCACTTTTAAGTCTCGATGGAGATCGTCTGATCTTATGTACCAAGGAGCATTAACCATGTCCTTGAGTAATTTATTTTGGAACCTTTGTATAATGGTTGATCGACTTTGTTAGCCATCTTTTGTACAATTATTACCTGTATTTCTACAAATAAAGATTCATTCATGCATTCTTGTGCCAATAAATAATTAGGAGAAAGAGAACAATATTTTAGCACACGATATGGGTGCACCAAACTGATAAAATTTATTGACTATGAACTTGATTTTTTGAAGTGGTTACTTCTTATAAGAGGGTAAACCGCTCTGTTACGTAACGCGTTACGGCACCAACTACGGTCTACGGATACTACGGTCTGGCTTCCCTTTCTCTCACGCATACGACAGCGGTAGGCAAGCTCATATATATACATATATGTACATATTCAAGACTTGTAACTAAGAATAAAATATATTTTATAATCAATAAATTTTATTAATAAATAACCTTTCCTTACATTATCATATTAATATCCATAAAATTTAAGCAATAACCGGAGCTTTTTTCAAGTTAAACAATTTCAATATTAAATAGTTCAACTTAGATTAGTTTAAGTCATCATTTCTATCGGGCGTCCCGAGGTGCGTGTTTTTTTTATTTGTTATAAATTAATAACTAATAATAATAATAATCGGCAGACAAACACACACATTGTATACCCCCAAATCTCTGGGGCCGATCCCAGACACCTAGACCATGGTAAATAACGGAGAAAATACGTTTCGAAATTTACTATACCGGGAATCAAACCCGGAACCTCTGGGTTGCAGTGAGGTAGGCCGTCAAAGGCTTAGCCCGCTTAACCACAGAGGCCGTCAAAAATATAAATATAATAAATTCGAATGTTAATGCTTTTTATTACGAATGAATCAATGATCGACATGTCGTGACATGATGTGACATTTTATAGTAAGCGACATTTGGACTTAAGTATATTTCTTTTTACAAAAGGTATTATATAATGTCACGAGTTGCAGGACTCGAATTAAAATGCCGTTGGAATTATTATAGAGTTTATTAGAACTATACAAACACGTATAACACAGGTACAAATATAACTGAACATAACCAATCCAAAAGTAAAGCACGATTCAATAACACGCGCAAAGTCCGTCATAAAAATACATTACCGAATGTACACAAGTTTTGCTCCGCTTGTGGTGATCGCTCGACTGCCTCATCTCTCAATTGGGGCATTGCTTTATACTGCACAGATGCAATATGTCTGCCCAGCCGCGCGGACCGAATATCTTGGAATCACTTTGTTTTTTTAAATCAGAGACACCTGACAGTGATCACAATACAACAATAGGCTGTAAGAGATTACAATACATAATGGGCTGTTTTTATCACAAATTTTAAACACAAAGTAAACAAGTGAAGTCCAAATGCCGAAAAGGTAATAAACTGTGTTCCTACAGGGCTGCAGGTGTGAATTTGTCTTTGTCGGCACCTTTGTCGTAACAATAATATTATATTGTTTTAAGATTTACGGTATTAGTTAGATTAGATACCGCTGAATGAAAACCTGAAAGTCTTAAAATAAAATAATAGTTTAAAAAGTTTTTATAGAGGGTTTAATCGATTCGAATATGTCACCCACGAACATCGACTTACACAAACTAGTACAACAAAAAATATGCTTAATTCTAAATGTCGCTTACGATAAAATGGCGGTAAGGCTCGATATGTAAAATAAACCGTTAGACACGGTATAACTTCGAGAGTTTAAAACAACGCAACTATAAATAATCCATGTTAGAACAAACGCACAGCCCTTTATCTATGCATAACAAAAATAACAGAGAAAAGTAATTAGTACAACGATAGTGTGAGCAGTAAATAATTTAATTATCAATATAATTGATACCAGTACTTATAATATGCCACGACAAAAACATATAATTATATCGAATTTCTTCGAACCAGCTGAGCGACGGATGCGAGTGAGACTGTATAGATATCAGAATCCTATAGAATTGTACAATTAAAAATATCATAAATGAATGAATGAAAACACTTTGTTGTTCACCTAAAATTAAAACTACGTTCTTAAAACTAAGTACAGTAAATGTTGAACAAAGGGCGGCCTTAAAGCAATCTCTTCCAGGCAACTCCCTTAACTAAGGAAAATATTAAGACAACAATGGCGGCGAAGACAATAACAAACATTCCAGAAAATAAATAATAACATACTTTATATAGGTACTATATAAAAATAAGATATGTCATACTATATATAGAATCAGCAGAATGTTTTAGACTTGCGAGGACCAAATATATTTAGTAACTGTGCGCAGCTCGTCGCACATAATTAATAAATATTGTTTGCACGCTGATGCGGTGGGCCTAGGATATCTAGGTCCATGTAGTGGTGGAAGTTAAAGCACTGTTAGGTGGTGACAACTTGTAATAAAATCACTTACATACGAAGGCGTCTGCCTTCGGCTACAATCCAATCGGAACAGGACATAAATGCAACTACAATGTTGCAAGTTTAAAAAAAATATATATGTTGGTGTTGCCAACAGTAACCATCAGTTTAAAAGATAATTTAGCTTGTCTGATGTTGAGTGGTAGTGAGTTCCTTAAACGGACATCATGTACCGTGAAAGAGGTATCAACGAAGGAAGAAGCGTGTACAGGTGTCATTAAGGAGAGGTTATTACTACAGCTCAAATAACGGGAATGAGAAAAATGTAGCAAATCGAAACGTTCCTTTAAATACGGAGGGGTACGAGGATCAATAAGGATATTGTACAAAAGAGAGAGTAAGTGAACATTCCGGCGAAGGCGAATAGGTAACCATTTAAGCTTCTTGCGATATTCGGAAACATAGTCATATTTGCGCAACCCAAATATAAACCGTATACAGACATTTTGAAGTCGATCGAGCTTGTTCAGTTGTTCTTGTGTTAAGTCGATATAACTGGCATCAGCATAATCAAGTATGGGTAATAACAGAGATTGAGCAAGAATTACTTTAGTAGCAGTAGGGAGGAAGTTTTTAAGTCTTCTAAGCGAAGCTGCCACGCAAAGATTCTTCGGCTGAGATTGGTCGAGTGAGGCCTCCAAGACAATCTCTCTCAATCTCTCTCAATGACAAACCCAAGATTTTTCAGTTTCACTTATATCGATTACCGCCTATCAAATTCAATCTAAGGAAGATTACACCAGTCTATCTTGGAGATTAGCCTGGAACTACCAACTACTATAACTTTTATTTAATGTATTATTATTATTCTCTATTAAGTCTTAGAAAACAATCTATTCAACAAGCTAAAACACTATACAAAATGTTGAGTTATCTTAATCTCTCGAACTAGGTATAATAACCTATACCTGTAATATGAATCAATCTGAGGTTCTTCAGGCCATTTTCCAGTAGATACGGTTTGCATATTTGTCATATTCATATGTTTGTGAATGTGCATATGCATATATGAAGAGGAGGCGACAAGAAATCAGAAGAAAACTTAATAAAATTAACTAACAAGAAATAATATAATTATATTATAATGTAGTATAAATTATATTACAATAAATTCTTAAAAAACGGGTGGTTACATACTATATTATTATTAACTTCTTACATATCAATGAAAAGAATCATTTTAATAATTATTTAAATAATAATTAATATGCTATTTGACTGTTTTTAGTTATGACATCATAGCTTGCCATTCTCATACAAAACGTAAGGCTTCGATTTTGTGTGATATGAGTGCTGCAGTTGACTTCACTGTCAACTAACTTTTTTAATATTCTATGTCCACTGTTGGATATAGAACTCTCCCAGTCAGGGTCACATATCCTGGACTTTCACCTTTCTCACTCAGCTCCTGGAGGCGACGATCAGGTTGTCGGTCCACCGGGCTGGAGGGCATCTGACGTAACATTTACGACGTAGACGTGACGTAGCATTATTTACGGTATTCAGTCCAAGACACGTTTGCTCCATCAGCCGTCGATTGTGCGACATACGTGACCCGCCCACTGGCATTTCAACTTGCTGATATTGCAACTATTTCAGTTGCCTTGGTTCTCTTACCTCACTTATATCCTCACTTCTGATTCTTTCCACAAATGAAACACCCAACATAGCTCACTGAGTAACATTTTTATAGTTCCACCTTCAGCGTCTTCGTCTCGGCGCCATATGCCATAATGATGACGCACTCCTTAAAGACTTTTGTCGTCAGCCCTTGCGGAATGGTCGACGAGAAGATTTTTTTTGTCAAGCATTATCGTGGACTTCGTCGCTTATCGTTTGTTACCCAAATAGCGTCTCAAACAAACACAAACTGTTCATACAAACTTAGCGACTTATGAAACTGCTGTTTTTGAAACAATTAAAAGACATGTCTTCTATTTGTTAGCTCTACAACAATCAGAGGTTATCACACATGCAGTCGACACAACAGTAATTGGACTGCGAAGAAATTCATGAACTCATACATTTTTTTTATAATGTCGGTTAGATAATGGGGTCGTGCTACCGCCTATCAGAGTCTGATATTATTTCCAGATTAATTTATTATTAACGAATTAAATGTAGTTACGCGTTCAGATTTTTTTAAATTCCAAAAATGATATCATCGTTATCATTGTCTCAATGCCCATTAATTGCGTTTATTTTTTAGGTTTCATAAAAAAAAAACCAGTATCTCTGTAGTTTGCCAACTGAAATATTTAAAGAAAAATATTGGCTTATGTTAACAATTCACTGTACATTTTTTTATCATTTAAAATGTGTATATAATGTAAAATGTATGTATAAAAATGACATTGTAGTTATTATAATTCTGGCCAGAACGCCTGACCTAATGTGCATACTGTTAGTATTACCACGCGTTAAGAACGGTGAAGGAAACATCGAGATGAAACCTGCATATCGAGATAACCGATGTATCAAGCCTGACAAGCTCCTTTGGGCAAGCGTGGCGGATACACAGTCCGCTCTATTAATACAGTTTTTGATGTATGTCAGAATAGAGGAGTATGGCAGGAAAAGACAAATTGTGTCGACCCCAAATAATAGGGAGAACGTAAATGAAAAGAGACAGCACATAGTATCTAACATGAGATAGGTCTGGGCCGTCTCACTGCCACACTAGCTCACGGCTGACCACAGAGACTATTAGACGCCTGACCTGAGGTGGAGCAACAGACAAAGCGGCGATGGTATACCATGGCATGCACTCGCAAGTCCTTTCGTGTTGTGACTCGGAATTCAATTGTACTAAGTAGTACGTAGTAGTAGTTTTCGAAAGTAACTAAACCGAATGTACTGTTCTTTTAATTTTTTTTATTGCAGGAGTTGAGCAGAAAGGCAGACAGCCCATTTGATGGAAAGCGGTTACCATAGGCTATGGACATTTGCAACACCAAAGATGCTACAAATGCGCTGCTGTTCTCTTAAGACAGTCTGGAACCTGATCACTAATGCTGAAACACAACTCAGGGTTATTATGGCGGCATACTCTAGAACAGGGCTGGTAGCCATCCAGTAGGGAAAATACCCTACCACCTAGCCGTGGGTTGTTTTGTCGCCTCTTACGACAGGCTGCCCGGCCGCAGGAAATTGTATTCTTTCTCCGTTGTACAAAAATTTTTGTTGTTTGAAAACTAAGTATGTACAGCCGCAGTATGAAAAGGCTCGTCATCTTAAAGTTGAATTTTTCTTGCACGAGTAGTGTATGAGTACCGCCAATATTTTAATAAATGTTGCGTTAATAAAATATAAAACATAAAACCTGAAAAAGGAAAATTACAATGTTGAAAATCTAGACACTGACATTAAAAACAGTTTTAATCATCAGAAAGAAAGAAAGAGGATATGACCACTTCGCTTATCATAAATATTAAAACCAATAAAAATATTTTACATTTCTAAACAATCTTTTTAGACAAGATAGAAAATCAAACAACTTTGATCTAAGTAATTTTAAACTTTATTGACAAATAGTTAAACATAATATTTTTTTGTGGAATAGTCTGTTCCAGGATTTAATTTGTAAAGGTAACATGTGCTTGCGGGATGTCAAATGAATGTTTTGAAATTTGGCAATCCTTTTCCTACCACGACTGTATATAATTTTCTCGGCTGTTAATTATTTGATTTCATTGTTTTTTTTTGAAGATAAAAGGAGTTTCTACCAGAATCTGTAAAAAAAATTTAAACTTAGTTAATTTTATGAATATTATGCACTTCTGTGGATTCTATGTCAAATATGACCCACTGATAACATAACGCAATAATTTTTAATTTTTATTGAAATTAAATCCGATAATTAACGTTTTTATTACAAACATTCGGAACGATAACTGTTTGTTTGTTATGTTGTCATCGCTTCTGTATTATTAGGGGTCCGTAGGTGTTTTGGAAAAAAATAAACCTCTATATTTTCATCATGTTTTTTCCATTTTTGTTTAATATCTTTAATGACAATTCTATTGAATAAATTGTGTAAAAGAATGTTTTTTTATATTGCAGAAGTTCGCAGACAGGCAGACGGACCACTTGACGGAAAGCGGTTACCATCGCCTGTGGAGACTTGCAACACCAAAGGTGATGCGTTGCTGCTTTCTTAAGGGAGACTGGAACCTGGTCACTAATGCCGGAACACAAATCAAGGTTGTTATGGCGACATACTTTAGAGCAGGGGTGGTAGCCATCCAGTCGGGCAAATGCCCTACCACCTGGCTGGGGTTGTTTTGTCGCCTCTTATGACAGGCCGCCCGGCATGAGGAAATTGTATTTTATCTCCGCTCCTGGCCGGACACGAATGTACTGAGGTTATTATAATTTTGTGTTTTGTTTATAAGAAGAACCCTTGATAGTTCATAGACCGCTACGTCCTTGCCTGGTTTGTTTTAAATTTTATATTCTGTTATTTTTTACGACCACAGATAAAATATGGTTACTTTTTAAAAGCTAGTTGATGGCTGTCGCGTTATCAGGGTCAAGATAATATTAATGTTTCAATTTTAAATATTTATTTGGAAATCAAATTTTACACAAAAAATTGTTTTGAAATTTCGCTTTGGTTCTAATTTAAATTCTTGATAGTAATTGAGATGTTAATAATTTGTATATTCCTGCAATAGTTTACATATGGGTGTGTCATACGGATCACTTAGTTTGTTGCGTGACTAATGAATGTCAGGTCAATTACCTTGCTTAGGGTTTTATCAAGTATCAAGTACTTATGTATCAAGCACTTTATAGTGCATTAAAACGTATCTACATACAAAACATCTTACTCGTATGTATGTTTCTGATGTATCGTATTTAAATAATCGTCACCTGTCTTGTTTGTTAACTTATGTAATTATATTTACATTTTATTATAGGCAGTTTCATGACCATAATCTATATATTATATTATAAAATTCTAAACCTGCCGTGTCTGTACATTGAAGCTTTAAAAAAAAAACAACTATAGTAGAATTATTTTCTCCGTGCAGTTAGGGTCATAAATAATCGGAGCAGTGAAGCGAGTATTTCGCTCTCTCTTCCACTCACGGGCCTTATGGGCAGGCATAGTGATACGCATTATTTTTGTCGATAAGCGTTATCGATACTGTATTTAGTTTTGTCATTTTGTGGGTTAGTGATATAAATGAAAGAAAAAAATAAATAAAACAACGTATTTATTAAAATAAGAATAATAATGATTTAAAATAAATTATTAATTAGGTATCTATGTATTAAAAAACTATAAGTACAAAAGTTTAGAATGTAACAAGTTATAAAAAAAATTATATAGTATTAATATATATATATATATATAATAATTATATATACTTATATCTAAGTTTAAAATTAACAGCAAAAAAGATAATAATGTTTTTTATAAGAATGATAATCTTTCTTTGATAATAATGAGTTTTTATCGTTAATGACGTTGCGCCCGCGCAACATGCTCACCGCTCTAGCCGGGCTGAGGCCGAGTTTGATTTATGACTCAAACTGCACGGAGAAAATAATTCTTGGAATAGACTATATAAACGATGAGAACACGATGCATTTTTTTAGATTTCTTGTCTGTTTGTTCGAGATTCACGTAAAAAATATTTAGCCGATTTCGATGCGGTTTTTGGTTATCGAAAACTTTGCGGTACTTTTTATACTGGGGATCTTGTGGAACTTTTTCTGGGTTTGATTTTAAATTGTTAGATTAAAAAATCGAAATCCAATGTGATTTTTATCTATCTATCAAGCCAAAATGGCTCTACATTCTGAGAGATGATACTGGTCTTGAATGACGTATGTAGTCCGTCCGTATGAAGTGGAAGTGAAATATTTTAAAAAACCCGGAACGCTAGGAAAGAGATGATGATTTAAAACTTCTGGCATCTAAAGCTACATTTTTATTCATCTGGGGAAAAGGGGGTAATAGTGCGCATAAGTACCTGTGTTCTTGTGCGCACCATTACAGTACACAGGTCAAAGCGTGGCTAATGTGATGCGAGAGCAAACAGTAACAAGTTTTACACATCTACTAGCAGGAAAAGAACGAAAAGTTGTTAGCTAATAAATGTAATGGTAAATACAATATTTGATTGTTTTATTGTTACAATTTTTAATTTATATCTTTGTTTGTTGTATTTAGAATCAATTAATTAATACATTAATACAAATTTCATTCGGTTTTTGTTTCATACGTAATCTGTATGAAAAATGGCGTCAATATGTTTTAATACCCATTATCGAATGACGGCACCCAAGAAAGTATTTGATTATTTACCACTTGTTAATGTGTTTTTACGTTTCGAGTCAAAGTAATGATAAGGTACTGCTGAATTAATGAACAGTTGTATTAGTTTGTTCGACTTGTTATATAAAATTATTATAGAATACATATAAAAGGCGAACAATATTCCCTGCTTCCCCTACATATATGTTAATATAGCATTAGAACGAAGTGGTTGATAACCCAGTGTTTGCTGCCAAAGCAGGAATAGTTTTTATCACTAATTAACAATATCGCAGATGCTATGCGATCGCGCAGGCGGTGTCAATCGTCGTCAATGGCAGCATTTGCCGTAACCCGTTCACTGCTGAGAGTGTATAAATGCCAAAAGTGGTATTTGGCTTGTATTTTTTTTATTTTTTTATTTGCAAGAATGTAGTGAAGATTGTAGATGCACAGTACATTCTATCACTTAGTGGTGTACAAAATGAATGAAATTTAAAATTAAATTAACATAAATATTCTAATTTAAAAAAAATTCAATTTTCGATAAAATATAAGCAATTAATGTCAAGAGAAATAACAAATAGATCACTAAGATTTTCCATATAGATAATAATAACAAGCGCTTTTTTAAGAAATGCATCATTCATTATGTTATGTGCTGAAAAATGGACAGTTAAGATTTCTTTTTGTCTCTCTGTTTTGTTTTTACTTACGGTAGATAGTATAATTCCAACTACTCAATATGTAGCAAATGATGTTGGTGTCGTATTAAGCGAAACTACTTATGTATAAAATTCATAATAATAAATTCTGTACAATACTCTGTATTTTTGTCGAAGTAAATAAAAATAAAAAAGCTTTAAATTGATCATAATTTGTACATTACCTTGGTTATGGACCTTTTTTTTTGTGAAGCTGGCATACAGATACATAACATACAGATAGCCTAGTTCATAGAAATTGGTTACTGCCGGCTGTTGCGTCTCGTTTCTTCGACCAATTTATTGATATATAATTTAGAACAATTAAAAACCATGGCAAATATATTAACGTGATGCTTTAAAGGTAATTAATATCGGTACTAGAGCTGCCGATAAGATTGGGCATTTCTCTAAATCATCAAAAATGTCCAATCTCATAAACGTTTATTATTTAATGTTGGTTAGAATACTGCAAATCACGATAACGATAAGGTTTCTGTATATATTATACTCTAAATTAAATTAGGAACAATGAAGAAATTAATAGAGAAGAGCAAGAGTACCACAAGTCGTCGTATTATTTTGTGTTCCTTCTATAGCGATTGAGCCATGGGTTCCCGCCAGTGGTGCGTCACTATATCCAACTGGATAACCATCATCGACGCACCACACAGCATATTTAAACCCCGACACCGGCTATAGACATCTACAATAATAGAGGCGAAGCACAGGCGTTGCCGGCCTTTAGGATGGGATAAGGATGTGAGATAGAATGATGAGACAAGAGGAATGAGATAGAGAGGATGGGATATGGGATTGGAATTAGAAGTGGACCATCGAAACACTCATTTATCACACGAAATATGACTAGTACGATGCTAACCGTTCCACACATCATACGCGTCGATCCAGCCTTAAGTCAAGCATGTCCAGCATGGTTACCATATACAAAATACATAGAGTATAGACATTAACCTATAAATATTTAAGTAATGCATTTAATAAAATAGTCTTTGTATAAAAAAAGGATATATTAATATATTAGTTTCGTAGGTATGTTTTAGTATTTATTATTTTAGTAACTACAAGGTTTGTCTTCCTAATAGATAAACAGATTATCAAGAAATTGAGTATAGATGTTTTAAAGTAAGTAGTAAGATAGTCATAAAATACAAAAATATCCCGCGTAAATATTTATAAATATAATATAGCGGGATATTTAAAAATGAATAGACACCTAGTACTTCAATTAATTAATTAAATAATATAAGCTTAATAAATTATGCTACAATAACTTTCAAAAAAGGAACATAAATTTATAAGGTCCACTGACGTTGACAGTGCAGCCAACCGTAAAATAAACAGTTACACTAAAATCATGTTTTTTAATCAAACATAAACACTCATTAAAGGGTTGAAAGCATTGCCTTAACGAGCTATCGCTACTGTGTGAGTGCTCGGACTGGTATGAGCAACTTTTTATTTTGATATCACGTCTATAGCCGTCCTTTTCTCACATTTGTAATTTTGATATAGCTGTCTCGTTCACAAAACGCAATTAACACTCCCGGCAAACGGTAGCCATGGAAGAAATTAGTTAAAAGAGAGTCTCATAGCCTTTTTCTTTACAGTATGGTTCTCATGTATAAGATGGTACATGATAATCTACAATATATATGTGATGGTGGCTGTCAAGAAAACCAACACTTTATGAATTAGCGATTCGCAGCGATGGTGTGCGTTTATTTTCGTAAATTTTAATATTAACACGGTACTATATTTAAAATAAAAAACACAGAGCGTCTTTATGGTGCGTCGTCTGTACATCGACTATTCGTTGTCTATTCTTCTCTTTCACAATATGGGCTCATTCAGAAACATCGTCTTACGTAGAACAAATCTTGCGTTCACATACATTATTCTCATATATAATCGAAAACATGGCTACAGTTCTTTTTTTTATTACTGTCTTTGAATAATAATAAATTCTTTTTCAATAAAATCTCTTTAAATTTTTATCTATTTCCACTAAAACTATTTTATTTCCAGAACCAAACCAAAACTTGCTGCTGTGTTTGCTGTCCTCATTAGTGTATTACAATAGTTTTGAAAATGTTATTTCCTTATAATAATAAACCAAAGGATTACAATTTAAAAATAACGCAGTTATTTGGTTACATTGATTATGACACCGAAATTTATAATTATAATCTGATTTTAGGGATGGTTATCATAGTTGAGGCGTGAAAAAATCTGATTCAAGCAAACGGAACGAGTTTATAGAACACTTTCAACTTAAAATAGTTCAAAGATTCATCATTATCAGCATCATTTTCGATTAAATAATGCTTTATGATTCCGCTAAACTTCCTTATAAAACACCAGACTTTCTCATTTATATGAAAGCATTCATTATGGGTCTATGATCTTGTGATAGCACAAATTACGATTAAAAAAACAAGTCGAAATAAGCCTGCGGGCAGATGTTACAATAATTGTAATTAATATTTTTACACAACAATAAGCGCTAAAATAACATCTTCTCATCTAATTTTTAGAAAAAAATGATATAAATTATTTGTTAGATTCATTCATATAATAAATTCACCTCTATTAAGACCTCTCAACGCGTCTAATTGAGGTATCGACCAAAAGGCTGGCTTACACCTAAAGCTAAAGGATTTATGATATTTTCTAAGTATAGTTTTATTTGTAATTACGTTTAGTTTACCAATATAGTTTTTTTTAATTAACCTTCTAAAAACTAAATAATTTTAATTACTTTTGAACTATATTGACTGCTTTTAATTGTATTTACTTATGACGTCCAAAGTGGGTACAATCACGAAAAATCTATGAAGCTGCGATATTCTGTAAGTTTTATAAAAAGTATCTGGAGTTCTGGACTATTGTCACGTACGTGATTGTACAGTGGCAGCATGGTGTAAAGGCTTGTGTCAACAGGCCACATGTAGCGGTGTACTTTTTGCTTCACCATTTTCAATTTATTATACCTCCGTTTTTGTATGCGCCAGATCATTAGTGATCGCGTTACTATGCTAAGGGTCAAATTGTTAAATTGCAGCAATATGTATCTGTTTTATGTATTACTACTCTTTTGCTATTCTAGAATCTTTTAGATGTGGCAAAGCCGTGCTGGAATCATTCTCTTGGTTACAATTTTTAGAGCCGACTTGATCGATGTGATACTACGCTATTATAGACTAAGTATTAATGTGAAACGGTTAGCTTGGAGCTGATTGTTGACCAACCTTCCACCCCTAATCCTATCCCTCTCATGTCGTCCCCTCTGTCTAATCCTAAAGAGTGGAAACTTTCGCTTCTGTTATTCCAAATTTCTATAGGCAACGGTAACCACTTTCCATCAGATGGGCAATCTGACTGTTTGCCAGCTTCGCAATAAGAAAAGAAACCAGACTGAATGAACTCTTTAACTAATTACTATGGAATAAGTCGTTGATTTACTTGTAATACTCTGTTCCTTACGACCGGTCATGCTATACGAGCCCCGATGTTGGACCACTGAAGTGATAGAGCTATAACGTTTCCACTCGGCAGCTGAGATGAGAATGCTGAAGTTCATGTGTAGTGTTACAAAATGATACTGTGAGAAATGGGTCTTTGGAAGTTACACCCGTAACTAAAAAATTGAGAGGAAGAAGACTCAGGTAGTATGGGCATATACCTAATGAAGAGGGATGAAAGTCACATGGTAAAAAGATAAGAGAACTAGACAAGAGAAGACTAGACAAGAGATTAAAGGATTGTGTAAAGGATGGCATGATTATTTGTAGTGTGAAATAGAATCTATACCCGAATAGAAAAGTATGAAAGGAAACATACAGTACCGACCTCAAATAGGGACAATGTGAAAGAAAAGAAAAAGAGTGTTCTTTGAAATTGAAAGTAACTTACGATTTTGAATTAAATATTAAGGTCTGCTTGTATAAGGTTGCTTAAATTTGTTTAAGAAACACAAAACGTATTTAACACCCTTAAATACAATTAGCGTCTTGCACAACGCAGGATTTGCCGCTAAATATGTTTAAAGAACTGTATAATACGTTTTGTGTAAAACGTATTTGGGCAGTTTAATATGATTAACTAATTTTAATTAAAGGCAATCATTATGCAAGCGACCCTAAGTCTACTTAATTTTCTATGTACAACGCTACACGTCATATTATCACTGTTTATGGAGAAGAAGCGGTAAGAAACTCCCCAGCAACACGTCTTTATACATCTCTTAGGGTATATTTAACAATCTTATACTAATATATAAAACTGAAGAGTTTGTTTGTTTGCTTGAACGCGCTAATCACAGGAACTACTGGTCTGATTTGAAAAATTATTCCAATATTAGAAAGTCTGTTAATCGATTAAGGCTTAATATATATAATCACGCTAAGACAAAACTGTTTTTAAACTATTCCACGCGGACAAAGTCACGGGCAGAAGCTAGTCACCAAATAAAACTTATTCCATAGAATAAAACAGAAGATAGAAAAATTAAAAATGACCGTCGCATGAATTAAACAGTTGAATTGTTTCAATTTTGAATTTAGTCAGTTTATAATTTATTCCATTGATAACTTATATGTTATGATTGAAAAATATTCCCTCAGGAGATAATTTTCGTACAAACAGGATTTTTGTAATTAATTACACTATTTAACCATGTTTAAGCGTCGTAGACAACTCAAACTACATCTAAAGTTAGTAATATCTAAGAAGTAGAAAAATCTTTTTATCTGTATATTTCACAATGGCATTCGAAGAATTAATCAACTAGATACTTTAGCAAATAATACACGATAAGAAAAAAATGACTTACTATTTATTCTATCAAGTAATTAAAACAGATGATATAATTGCCCAATCAAATAAATCAATTAAAGAAACAAATAGGTCAACAACGTATAATATTACTTGATGATTATTGTAAAATAATGAATTTACTATAAATTCAATCCAATCAAAGCAATCCGTAATTATAGAAAAATCATAATTACATTGATGAGTCGTATATAAAAAATCACGTAACTTACCGTTGGCAGCTAATCCGTGAATCTTTAATTACTAATTATAGTACTATATTAAATATGATTTAAATAGGGTTCCATGATTAAAAAAAGTATTGATAATCTTATACTAATATATAAAGCTGAACAGTTTGTTTGTTACTACTGGTCTGATTTAAAAAATTCTTTCAGTGTTGGATAGCCCATTTATCGAGGAAGGCTATAGGCTATATATTATCACGCTAAGACCAATAGGAGCGGAGCAGCAATGAAAAATGTTTCAAGAGCTTTGAAAACAAATTCCACTCGGACGGCGTCGCGAGCACAGCTAGTAGAATATAATAATGTACTACGACTTTGCAGAACACATCATTATTTACAAAAAGTGTCGCGACAGTATAGTTATGCCACAATAAATGTTCTTTTATTTTAAAATTCTAATTAAAATTTTAATTGAAATTCCGCCACTAGAAAAGGCTCTTTATTTGTATCTTGGTATTCATCCTTATCAAAATAAATTACTTCATATTCAACACTGCTTCAATACCTTTGTATAACTTAAAAGATTTCGAAAGATATCACGAGCTTAAAAATGTAAGTATTAGAACACGCGGCCGTGACGCTTTTACGTGACAGAAAAATCGTAAGTCTCCGTCTATACAAAAGTTTCACTTCAAAAAAGTAATTTTGTAAAATGATTACGGAATCTTCATTATAAGAATGTTGCATAACGGATGCGCGCTATCTAGTGGTGAAATTCCGAATGTAATTCATTGATTTTAACCTCATTTCCTTAATCTCCCACGCTCAACGCTACGCAACGCTTCTCTAGCATGTTTATTCCGCGTACAACATTAATCTGGGCGCCTACAGCGGTCGCCTTTGGAAAATCGCTAAGTGAAATTGACACGTCTCTAGATACACTGGTAATTATAAGGGATAGCATAAATTCTCATAATGTTGATACTTGTCATGTGCATCATATGAATCTGCGAAAACGATCTTTTTAGGCCGTCTGGAAGGAGCTTCCCGATGCAGTTTTCTCTCTATACTACGACATGGCTTTATAAAATTTCTTAGATGATACCAACGCTTGGATAATCCTTTGTTACAAGCGTCCATATAAATATTACCACCTTCCATCAAGTGAGCCGCTGCCTTGACAGTTGACATTTTTGATTGCAATTGTAATTTTCTGCTCAAGATATAAAACATTCTTTTGACCGTATAATCAGTGCCATAAATAGCCTTTTATGCGCCCTGATTATAACGTTTTTTTCTTGAAATTAATGTTTGGGTGAAAAAATGAATGCAAGTCGATTCCAGTTCGAAGAGGTTATATTTTTTAAGTGACATAAAATGACATTTAACGTTCCGTTCACAAAGTGTGTAACGCAGTAACATGGGGCCGGCCTTGGAAGCAGCAGGTTCCAACAGGATCAGCAGACATCACAACGCCTTTGGAGTCCAGGGACATCTCATCGCATTTGGATTCCGTTGTTACCACACCTTCTTTTGATTCCGTTGTCATTACACCATCTTTAGAGTCCATTGATGGTACTGGTAGTGGACAAATTTTCGAGAAAGCTCTTCGAGTTACTCCAGATGATGTATACAGATCAGCTACTCGAGACACACCGTCCAAGCCAGGGAGTATACGGATTATTCTTCCCAACTTCCATTTAAGAGGTGGCAAGTTGTCATCTTTTATAAGAGCGAGTTGGTGGAGTTTGACATCATCCTTATTGATCTTCCACTTCGTTCTAGTTTGTAGTTCCGAAACGTATTCCTTTGCCCATCTTTTCCAAAAGTCTTGTCTCATTTTCTCGATTATTTCGAACCGGGGCAGGCGATGATTTGGTGTAGTTGTCAAATCTGCAGCGGCTGGAGCGGTCAACGGTCGGTCGATGAGAAAATGGGCAGGAGTAAGAGGTAAGAGGTCACTAGGATCCGTAGATAGGGTTGAAAGAGGTCGAGAGTTAAGGATGGCCTCAATTTGTATCAAAACTGTAGCAAACTCCTCGTACGTGAGGTTAGCGCCACCTACTACACGTCTCAAGTGATGCTTACAGGATTTTATCCCGGCTTCCCATAATCCGCCAAAATGAGGTGAATAGGGGGGAATAAAACTAAATTTAATATGATTATCGGAAGTGTAGTTAAAAATATCATGACTATGATTTTTAAAAAATGAAGCTAATTCTCTTTCAGCGCCCACAAAGTTCTTTCCATTGTCGGAAATTATCTCTATCGGTTTACCACGACGAGATATGAATCGTTTTAACGCTAGCAAATAAGACGCTGATGAAAGACTAGTGACTAGTTCCAAGTGCACCGCCCGAGTAGTGAAACAAACGAATAAACAAATATATCCCTTTATAAGAGAAGCTCCCCTGCCTTGACGATTCAATATCATCACTGGTCCGGCATAGTCTGCTCCGCAACGCATAAATGGGAAACCAGGTTCTAGCCTTTTGGCGGGGAGATTTCCCATAATTGGTGAAGAAGTCTTTCCTATCATACGCATACACGTAACACATTCTCTGGGAATCTTTTTTGCTAAATTACGGCCTCCGATTGGCCACCAAGATTCACGCACAGTTGCTAGCAGAAGCTGGGCTCCGCCATGCATCAACTGCTTGTGTTCGAATAAAAATAGTAATTTAGTAAACCTATGCTTACTGCACAAAAGTATTGGATGCTTTTTGTTGTACTCAAAATGACTGGAATTATGTAAACGACCACCTACACGTATCACATTATTTTTATCTAGAAATATATTTAAACCGATTAGTCTTTTTGATTTTATTGCTAAACCTTTAACTAATGACTTATATTCATCAGGAAACGATTCTAACTGCGATTGACGTGCTAACATGTCAGTTGAAAAGGCCAATTCATCTACTGATAAAGGTCCGATCTTACGATTTTCTTTAGAAGTTCGTACGTTATACATAAATCTAAGCACATACGCCGCCGATCGACGCATTCGGTTGAAAGAGGAGAATCTATTAAAATCTATAATGTTAATTGTAGAATCTGATTTATTACACAGGAGACTTACACTAGCCTGTGGCTTTAGTTCTGGTAATTGATTAATTTCTAACGTAAAATAAGTTTTATAATTAATTTTATTATTTTGTAAGAATGCTGGACCATGCCACCACATTTTGTTATGTTTTAGTTCGTCCAAATTCATGCCTCTTGATACTATATCTGCGGGGTTATCCTCACTCCTTATGTGCAGCCAAGGTGCATCACCAGTTATTTCGTTAATCTGTGAGACACGATTTTGCACAAACGTTTTTAAACAATGAGGCGACATTCGAATCCAGCCCATAACAATCGTAGAGTCTGTCCAAAAGAATATCCTAGTAAATGTCATTCGTAAAGATTTAATTATTTTTTTGTATAAACGAGCTCCTAATACAGCTCCGCACAACTCGAGCCGCGGTATAGTACAAACTGTTTTAATAGGTGCTACTTTACTTTTAGCACATAATAGATGACTAGTAACATTCATAAGATCATTACTGTAAGAACGCACATACGCGCAGGCACCGTATGCATCCTGTGACGCGTCAGTAAAAATATGTAATTCATGTTCGTACGAGTATTCACTCATTATGTACCGAGGTATACGTATTTGATCTAAACAGGACATTGTTGTAATGAAATGGTTCCAGGCGCTTTCAATTTCCGTAGGAACCATGTCATCCCAATCCACTTTACTTAGCCATAATTTTTGTAAAAGCACTTTCGCTATTATTATTGTTGGAGATAATAAACCCAACGGATCATAAATTTGTGATATTACTGATATTATGTTACGTTTCGTGACAGCAGCTTTCGGATCTAACCTAGTAGTAAAATGCAACTCATCAGTATTTATTTGCCATCCGAGACCAAGAGTTTTATTCTGTGAATGTTCACCAATCGCGAGTTCTTTAGAATTGGTTATATTAGCATCACAATTGAACGTCCATTTACGCAAGGGAAAACACACTGCCTTTAACACCCGTGATGTTTATTCGCATATATCTGCCAAAAGACGAGAATTATTTTCACCTGTGATCAAATCATCGACAAAAAAGTCTTCCTTTATGACCTTGGCAATGATTTCATCATTGGTTTCCTCGGCAAGTTGCCGCAGACAACGCATACTGAGATAGGGAGCGGACGCGGTACCATATGTCACTGTGTTGAGTTCATATATACCTAACTCATCAGACGAATTTTCCCGCCACAATATAAGTTGTAACTTTCGCTGACTAGGTTGCACTAAAATTTGTCGATACATTTTCTCGACATCAGCGCAGGCTACATACTTATAATGTCTAAATCGAAGCAAAATTAAGAAAATATCATTTTGTAATGGCGGGCCTATATATTGTATATCGTTAAATGACTTATTTGTTGTAGTAATTGCACTTGCATCGAATACGACGCGTAGTTTGGTTGTAGAACTGTGTTCCCGAACAACGCCATGGTGAGGGAGGAAATAGAACGGTTTGTCATATTTATGTATGGGGGACATATGACCTAATGAAATGTATTCGCGCATGAATTGAACATACATGCTTTTATAAGATGGTAAACGATCTAACTTTCGTTCTAATGTTAAAAAACGCATCCTAGCACTTTCATAGGAATCGCCAAGAACATCAGCGGGTTCCTTTAGTGGAATTTGAACTAAGAACCTTCCATTTTCATCTCGTGTGGTAGTATTAATGAAGTGTTCTTCACATTTACGCTCTTCACTAGTAAGAATTGAATCTGTATATCCAATCTCCTCTAACTCCCAGAACTTTCGCAATTGAGTATCGATACTCAATGACTGGATAAAATGACAATGAGAGTTATTATAGTGAATATTTTTATTATTTATGGGTCCAGAAATCAACCAGCCTAACCTTGAACTCTGTAAATATGGTCCATTGGCAAGTGGAATTCGATTATTATCCAACAAATCCCAAAAAACGTCGGCACCTATCAGCAAATCGATTTCTGAAGGTATATAAAAAGTGGGATCAGCCAAAGGATGATTTTCTGGAATGTTAAATAATTTATAATCATAATAATTGGAAGGTAGATTGGATGTAATGTTTGACAAAACAAAACACTGTAAACGCATATTAAATTGATTATATTTTGAACGCATATTAACATTGCATAATTTATTTGTGTGTGAGACCGACTGTCCCACACCCAATATACGCATTGTGGACTGTATGATTGGAATATTCAAACGATTGCATAGTTTTTCTGATATGAAACTATTTTGGCTACCATTATCTAACAGCGCTCGGGCTGTATGATATCTGTTATTATTATCCATCACTTCAACAATTGCAGTGGACAACAATACTTGTGGTAATTGAATAAAATGTTTATTGTTTTTATCCATGTCCATTTGAGGGTTAAATGCACAAGAAACAATTGATACTGGTTTGCTTTCCACTGACTGGGAAAGGCAGATGTTTGAATCTGATAACACAGACTGAGGAGTATGAGATTTAAAATTATCTAAATGTATTAAACTATTATGTTTCTTCTGACACTGTTTACAAGGTCCATACTTACATTCACTTACAATATGTCCTGAACGCAAGCAATTTTTACACAACTGTTCTTTAATTTTTATAAAATTAATTCTGTCTTGAACAGATAAATTCAAAAACTTAATACATGTGAATAATGCATGGCTACCATTACACATGGGGCATAGTCTTGAAGGTTTTCCTAATTTATTACCAACATGATGTGATGGTGTGGATGTAGATGCATAACTGTAGCTTTGATGCGGCTGTGTATTTTCAATAGATGCCCGTTTAAAAGATTTTGTTGGCCTATTGTGACTACACTGAATCATGTCTAACATGTCTGCACGATTCCGCAAAAAATGTAACAAATCATTTAACTTAATCTTTTCTTTAATAGAACCTTTAAAATTCTCCCACTCACGCTCCGTAGAAGAATCAAGTTTAGAAACCATAATGTAAATAACCAAAGTATCCCATGAGTCAGTGGGTTCATTTAATGATTTTAGTGCCCTTAAGTTGCGTAGAACAATATCAATTAATTTTCTTATTTGAACCGATGATTCTTTATTCATAGATTGTGCAGTAAACAGAGCTTTAACATGGTTATGTGTTAATAAACGATTATTTTGAAATCTGCTTTCTAACAATTCCCAAGCATGAATGTAATTACCTGCTGTGAACTCTAGTGCGCTAATTACTTGCAGCGCTGAGCCACTTAGAGAAGATTTTAAATAGTGAAACTTTTGGATAGCATCTAAATCAGAACGTTTATGAATTATTGATATATATGAGTTTTTATACTCAAGCCAATGATCATATGAACCATCAAAGCAAGGGAGCTTAATATCTGGTAATTTTATAGGTAAAGATTCCACATTAATCTTGTTGGTGCAAGGTGAACTAATACTAGATTCATTTTTACTTGGATTAAGTAAACATTTTGCTATTGACATTATGTTGAAATACTGATCCTCAAAAGCCTCCCTATATTCTAAATTTCTTGTCAACTCACTATCATCTGACATTTTATCAATATTTTGTTGTATGTGGTTGAAAGAAGTTAGCAAGGCCGACGCAGATTCCATTCGTAGCTGGATTTCAGCTTGTTGCCTATCAGATAAAAGCACATTGTCAAATTTAGCGATGTATTTTTCAAATAATGTCAATCTACCTTTAATGAACCCCCTTTGCCTCTTAAACTCACTTATACTAGATGTATTTCCAGCATCACTATACTCATCGAGACTCATTTTAGCAAATTATGGAATGTATAACGTATAATACTTAAAAATAAAATGAAATAATAACGCGGCAATACAACAATGACTATAAAAAATTGTACCTACCGGCGACGCCGATATAGTTTACCTCAATTTAGACACAAATTTCAACCAAATTCGGGAAACGGGAATAACAGGAATGGATAACAGACCGTATTCTTGCGCTGGGATGATCCGGTCGAATGATCAGAATGATTATAACGTTTTTTTCTTGAAATTAATGTTTGGGTGAAAAAATGAATGCAAGTCGATTCCAGTTCGAAGAGGTTATATTTTTTAAGTGACATAAAATGACATTTAACGTTCCGTTCACAAAGTGTGTAACGCAGTAACACGCCCTATGCGAACTTCTATAACTGCGCCCTTGTCTTTTTTAGATATTATAGGAACCATATTATAGGTCTACCTTATATCATTCAAGGTAATAAACTTACGCACAAGGACCTTGGTGTTAGTGTACTAATTATCTAATATATTTGGAAGAAAAAACTATTTTTGTAAAGAACTAGAACACAAATACGCTTGTGCTCTGACAAAAAAATTTCGCGATGTTTGCTCTAATTTATCCGACGTTGATGATACTGGCTTTTAGGTACGTATGTGTTGGAATCGAGCACTAGGGGCGCAGCAGGAACTTATCAGGAGCCAACCGAAAAAAAATTAGTCCTGCTTGTTCTGGCCATTCTTGCGCCCCCCAGAGTCTACGCCCTATGTCTGGGCGTCGATGGTACCGCCCTATTTAAAGCACTGCGTGTACTACCACTATACTTCTTGGCTACCACCCACGGGTCCATGAGACCCTAATAATATATGTAGTTAGCTATTGAATGTTTGCTGCATTCTCGGGCATATGAAAAAGAAATAAAAAATATTTTAAATACGAAGAAAGCTAGATATTATATTCATTAGATATCATACTCGACGACCTTGCTAAATTTGAATTCCACTTTTCAGTATGAACAATATATGATGGGTACAACTCCTATATACCTTAGGAGTTTCAAATAATCATTTAACCCAGGCTTTTCCACATGACTACGATATGAGTAGGTGTTTTAAATTAGATGTTATAGCTTGTAAGTTTTGAGGGTAGCAGCAGGTTAGGGGCCATACACAAAGTACGTTAAACAAATTTCCGTACTTGTCCACTGCTAGTCACATTCATAAGACTCCTCCCTTCCAAGTGTGACGTCTGTGAGTGTGATCTCATACTTTGCACTTTTGCACAAAGAAATTATTAATTTGTGTATACTCATCTTCATTATTTAAAGACGGTGGTGCACCGTCAGTTTTAAAAATCTCTTAATACCTGCCAACAATTGGGTGGATGAGATCCCTTTTAGTGATAAGGCCGCCTGTAGTACTATCTTTTGTATTTTTCTTTTATCAATTTGGTGTAGAATGAAGAGTTACCTTATTTCTCCTTAACTAAATTAAAACAGCAATCCGTAATTAATCCGTAAAATATATATATTCGATTTTGAAATGTGACGGCACTAAATACGGGATGGGACTAGAAACCCCTCCCACGTCTTGTCATACTTCGTTGACTTATTCCGTCCGTCCGTAAATTTTTAGGCTTCATTAAGAACCTTAAAGAAGCCTGCACACTTAGAGTAAGTTTGTAGGCTTCTTTAAGGTTCAATATGATTAAGACCATAAAAGTGTATAGATGGAAGCTACGTGAACAAAAGAGTCAATAAAAGTGAAGCATTTTTTTTAAAACTTCTGCGCATAAATTTATGTTTGCCTACATTGTTTTTCTTTAGAGGATCATTTTTGTACATTAAACAGGATTTTTGCAATGAATTACACTATTTAATATTTAGACAACTTAAGCCACTTTATTACAGTAGAAATTGTTTTACCTATTAATCAGCTAAATCTAAAAACAATTTAACTAAAATTTGTCCAATTAGTAAGAAAAATCAAAGCATAGTATACACATGGTAAGCGATTGTGTGGGTAATAGTTTTACATCCACTATAAACTATTCCCCTTTAATATGTACTAATTCGACTAATTTGATGCGATTTAAGACTGAGTTCTAGCGCGATCGGGTTCTTATTTTAAAATCTGCTTCCTTTAGCCGGCTTCATTTTGAGGGTTCGGGTCTCGGTCTACCAGTGGCGTGGACTTCATAAAAATGGATTCCTCATAACCTACCTTTAAGAAATTAGCGGTTAAAAGCGTCATACATTGATTGGTGTTTACGCATTCTGTTCAAACATATTATTACAGTACATACATACATACATACATAACTTCACGCCAGGTCCCTTGCGGGGTAGGCACGAACAACAGAGCGCCATACAGGCTTATTCTTACACACCTCACTTGCTTCTTTGACATTCATAGCTCTTGTCATGCACGCTCGTCTGTTCTTAAGGCTCCTGACATCACCTTCTGCTAATACACGATCAATTTGATCATGGAAGGTGTGTCGTGGCCTTCCGCGACTTCTGCATCCATCCACTTTTGCATTGTATATCTGTTTAGTCATTCTTTCATCATACATTCTTTCCACATGCCCGAACCACCGGAGCATTCCTTTCCTTACCTTCACCCCGACACTCTCTTTCAGACCAACTCTCTTTCTTACTTCGGTATTACGAACGCGGTCCGCGAGCGTCACTCCGCAGATTTTGCGCAGTGCTCGCATCTCGACCGCGTTTACTCTACTTTCATGCTCTCTGTTCCATACCCAACTCTCGCTTCCATACGTGAGCGTAGGTACCAGCACCGCGTTGTGTATGGCAAGCTGGGCTTTCTGGCTGAGGTTCTTAGCGCCTAGAAGTTTACCTAAAGCTCCATTCACACTATTCCCCAAATTTACTCTTCTTTCTATGTCAGCGGTGTACCTTCCATCCCTGCTAAAAGCACATCCAAGATATACAAACTCATTCACTTGTTCCAGCATAACATCATCGACCATTATCCTTGCATTCGTTCTGGTTTCTTCTCTTTCAAACACCATAACCTTTGTTTTCTTCGAATTCAAATGTAAGCCTCTCGCCTGACAGTCATCTTTCATCATCGTGACTAGTGTTTGCAGTTCTGATGGCGATTCGGCTAAAAGCACGGCATCATCCGCATAAAGCAAAGTGCTAACAACTAGATCACCCATCCGCACCCCAACATCCATCAATCTTAATCTCTGGAGACAGTTGTCCAGATATAGGATGAACAGCAAAGCCGACAGCACGCAGCCCTGCCGGACGCCAATATTGACGTCAAACCAGGGCGACAGGCTGCCGTCCACCCGCACGCATGCCATACAGTCCTCGTAAGTGGACTGCACAGCACGCAGCAATTGGCCATTGATCCCATATCCGGGCAATATGTCCCAGAGGTCCTTCCGCACAACCCTGTCAAATGCTTTCTCTAGATCCACAAAACCGCAGAAAACCTTCCG
Source organism: Dendrolimus pini (assembly GCA_949752895.1). Classification (NCBI taxonomy): domain Eukaryota; kingdom Metazoa; phylum Arthropoda; class Insecta; order Lepidoptera; family Lasiocampidae; genus Dendrolimus; species Dendrolimus pini. Next base: position 6,660,755 of record OX457147.1, on the reverse strand, counting down.
GCCCATAGCCAGCTGCTTCTCCACGATATTGCGGAGCGAGAAAACTTGATCCATACATCCCCTTTCATTTCTGAAGCCCCCTTGTGCATCCCACAGTAATCCATCGGATACCACTCTCATTCTCCTTTCAATAATCTTCGCATACACTTTAGATGCTGTGCTGATCAAACTGATGGCCCTGTAGCTGGCGCACTCCATACGTGACCCCTTGCCTTTATACAAGGGCACGATGACAGCGCGCCTCCAGTCCTTGGGAACCTTTCCCGTCCTCCAGCACAAGTTGCATAAGGACAGGAAAGCGTCCCGGACGCAGGTTCCACCATATTTGTCATCTCAGCAGACACACTATCGATTCCTGCTGCCTTTCCATTTTTCAGACTTCTTATCGACCATTCGATCTCTTCCAAAGTGATCTCGGATGCTGACTCCTCGAAGTCGGTCACAGACTCAGTCGTTGTGCCAGCATCCGAGATATTATCATACATTTCTCTAAAATATTCACTCCATCGCGCTAAAACCTCTTGTGGGTTAGCAAGAATGTCCCCTGCTTTAGATTTTATTCTTTCCATTCTGGAAGCTGACGAACAACCTCGAGACTTCTTAACCTCTCTCCAAAAGAGTTTGGTATTCGCCTCGAAGTTCTTCGTCAGCTTCTCTTCTTCTTTCAATTTTATTCTTTCACGCTTCTCTTTCACTAAAGCTTTGGTTTCATTCTTGCAGAGGCGATAAATTTCTTTCTTCATCTCTTTCATACTGTCATTCTGATGCAAAGATGCAATATAATCCAGCCAGGCTTTTCTCTTTCTCTCTATGCTAGATTTAACATCTGCGTCCCACCATTCGTCACCTTTCGTTGTTATATGCCTCTTTGCGGATCCACATGCTTCTTTTGCGCTTTCCACTATACTTTCTTTCATACTATCCCAGTCATTATCCACATCTAAGTCGGAGAAGTCCGCCTTTGCAAGCCTTTCTTCGACTAGGCGCGCATACATACTCCTTATACTAACATCTTCCAATTTTTCACATTTTATTCTTTCAAGCTCCCCGAAATTGGTACGCTCTCGCCAGTGCCTCCACTTCTTGAAAAGGCCCACAAACCGGCTTATCACCAGGTAGTGGTCCGTTCCAAGAGTGGGGCCTCTGTAGGCTCTTGTATCCGTTATTGTGTTTCGGAGGCGACTATCTATTAAAATCAGATCAATCATACTTTTCTGTTCATTCATTCTCCATGTATACGTGTGAATATCCTTATGATGGAATAAGGTGTTCGACACAAGCAAGTTTCTTTCCATGCATACGTCTATGATTGGCTTACCAGCCTCGTTCGCTCTCTTGTCGCCATAGGGTCCAAGGACAGCCTCAAAGCCGTCTCGTTTGGTCCCCACCCAGCCATTAAGATCACCACACATAATTAGTCTTTCGTTCCCTTCAGCCAGATCCAGAATTTCTCTCACAGACTCCCAAAACTTCTCGAGTTCTTGGGGATCCGCTGAGCTTACGGGAGCATAAGCTGCGACCAGAAAAACTCGCGTGATCCCCAGCTTTAGACGGACCCAAAGAAGTCTCGGGTTCACCAGACAATAGTCTTTCACTCCAGACACAAAGCGGGATGAGAGTACGACGCCTACCCCCCCACTTGCACGCTCGTCCAGGTCCACGCCGGACCACAGAGCAAGCATGCCACCGGGGAGGTCATCAACGTGACACCCCTTCCGCTTTGTCTCTGTCAGACATAAGGCATCCAGGCTTCTCTCATTCATTATATCAATCATTTCGTCCATCTTATCTTTCATTCCACCTCTCACATTCCACGTGCCTATACGGCACTCTGCTCCTCTCGACCCGCCAGGTTTGGCGCTGCGTGAAGGGTGGCGGCCCTCTTCGCCGCATGCGCGAGAGTTCACACCGACGGGGGCGCATCGGTGAGCGTCGCCTGCGGGGGACGCCCTATCATGCACTGCACTCGGGTGAATCTCGGTCAGAATTGTGGCCCTCTGGGCCAGCGGGGATCGCGACGTGCACGCTTCTGACATGACCCCCAGTATTATTACAGTATCTCTACAAAATTAACTGGCAGTGTTTTTTATTCGTGCATATATTATTACTGTGTTATTATCTCTTATGCTCGGCGGATTTTCACGCGTATTGGATGAAATAGCAACTCATAAACCGATCGGGCACCAGCTTTTGTTCCAAATATGCGATATTATTGCAAAACTAAAAATAGACATATTTTCAACAGTATGTTTTTCCAACCGACTTACCCTTGCCTAATTTCCACCCCGCGCCATTGCGGTCTACCTATGTTGTTCGCCTGAGACTCCAATATAACAAAATTGATAAAGACATAAAAATTCTCGACTCCCACTTGACTGTCTCGGAAATAGCAACTTATCGGCTAATTATGTACCACATCGTGCAGCAATTGCGTGCAATAAAACCGATTGCGTTACCTCAACTCACCGGCCCCAACATACGACTATGTTCTAACTTTGTGACTGACAGTAATTAGTCGTTTTGTAAATATAATTACAATTTATTATTCGTTACAAACGATTAACTGTAGATAATAGAAAACTTATTGATATTTTTAATTTTTTTAGTATAATATAAATTACATACTATTGAATACAATGTAAGAAAACTTAACTTATTTGTATTGTATTCTACCCATAGTCCCTCAAGACTATATTTATATATACTATATATATACTATAGTATTTTTAATTATGTGAAACTTTGTTATTTGCTAGTTTTGTTTCTTATGTCCTTGCTCCATATGGAATAATGTTATTGTTAGTAATTCGACTTACTTATATCGTTATATAATAATGCCGTTAATGATTAATTTTTCATTAAACAACAATGATCTAGAAGAGGGAACTTCCCACCGCGGTTTTCCCTTTTCGCTACGACATGGGGTTCTTTAAAAAGGGCTTCTTAGAGCTGGGCAACGCGTTGGCGTCACTCCTGGTGTTGCAAACGTCCATAGGCGACGGTAACCACTTTCCATGAGGTGAGCCGTCTGCCTGTTTGACTGCTTCAGGCAATAAAAAACTCCTTGTGGCACTCGTGGATTGCCGCGGTAAAGCTATTGCATAGCATTTTTTATCAACTTATGCAATTATAATTATTTTTTATCTATGCAGTATTTTTTTTTACTTAGATATTAATTCAAGTTACACTTTTTGAGCGTCGTGACCGATAAGAAAACAAATCACCTATGTATACATATATACCTACATGTATACTTACGGGGCGGACATGCGGTGAGTGTGGCATTATAAAGATATGATAGATACCTATACACCTATATACTTTCTCACAAACAGCTGCTTACGTATTCGTCCGAATTCGGAGCAGCTCGTCTCGATTCGTGCGAGCTTCGTACAGTCGTACCACATGCATACACGTTATGCGAACGCTCGGCCGAGCTACATGGTCGGGGGAGTGGGGGGTGTTAGGTTTTATTTTCGTTACGGAATTCCTTGATTCGGTCGCCGCGCTCAAAGCCCGCGCTGAAAGCTATGCAATAGCTTAAAAAATACATTAGTGTGTATACATACTGTTACAAGTCGCGAGACTTGAATTAAAATGCCGTTAGAATTACTATAGAGTTTATTTGAACTATACAAACACGTATAACACAGGCCAATATAACCGAACACAAGAAGTCCAAACGTAATGCAGAAGGTTGTAATTCCATAAAACGCGTAAAGTCCGTCACTAATAAAATCCCGATTGTAGTATACACGTCTTGCTTCGCTCGTGGTTATTGCTCGACTGTCTCTTCCCTCCATCAGGGCATTGCTTTATACAGCACAGATGCAATATGTCCGTCCGGTCACGTGGACTGAATTTCCTAGAATCAGTTTGTACTTTAAATCCGTAACATCTGTCTAATGACTGCCATAAAAGATTACAATAAAACAATGGGCTGTTTTCTAACCACAAATTTTAAACACAAAGTAAACAAAAGAAGTCCAAATGCCGAAAGGAAATAAAATGTGTTTTTACAGGTATTTAGGAGTCATTTTTTTTGTTTTCGTCTAGGTCGTAACAATACGTTATCTCGTCATTGTTTAAAGTCACTTACAATGCTGCATCTCAAATAACGCATTAAACTCTTGTCTACATCTGCGTGACATTGTTACTAAAGTAACATTATCCCAGGTGTATCAGGAACGTCACAAATACCACAATACCAAACAAACCCTTTGCTAAGTCTGCGTTACAGTCACTACACCAATATTATACCAGATGGAGCAGGGACATTAGGAATAGACACAGACTTTTTACTCGCTGCTATGTTGACTGTCCATTTACCTTTTTGTTACTGTAACTATACTATTACATGAAATTTCACAGAAATCGGTTTTTATCAAATAACAAACGCTATAACATTTCACTTTCATATTTATTTGACTTAATATCTAAATATAGTTACTTATCTACTTTAATTTTCTCCTTTCTTAATATTTGTGAATAAATTGATATATTTAAATTCAAAAGTTTTTATTCAAAATAAGTTCCACTGGAGAATACTTTTTGATGGTCATACATATTAGTTAAAATTTAATATTACTTCCTATTCTATGTACACCGCTTCGCACGTGTTATTGCTGTTAAGGAGAAGCTGCAAGAAACTCCCCAGCGACACGTCTAGGTAGAAATTATTTTTCTTTATATTTCTTATTCTATATAAATCTCAAGTTTTTTTTTTGTAAGTTTTATACAGATGTATGTTACAGAATTACTTTTTTGAAGAATAGCAAACAGTATATGCGGAGTAAGACAAAGACAGTAGGAGGAAAGAAGAATATTATTGTTGTTATAATAATGACGAGACGTACCTACTAAAAGTTTGTACTGCAACAAATCTCAATAAATTCCTTACATGTTTAGAAAAAATTAAACGTTATACAGCAGATTGTATAAGAGGCTGCTATCTAAGTGGAATTTAATCATTTGAATATTCTTCATAATCATGTAATTGGAGCTGACTCCAATTACCTGGTCTTTGACTGACCAAAGATCTACAATTTGGCTGAGGTTTTGTTTTAATAATAATTTAAAACTTGAATATTCATGACTAGCAATGGACAAACACACAAATCATGCGAAGCCATACTTTTAAAAAAAAGAGAAAGAATGTATATTTCTCGAGAAACATAACCTTGTAAAAAATAAAACCTAGCAAAAAAGTTAAGCTGATAAATAAAGATCGGATTACGACACCTCGTTCAAAACAGACCTAAGTCGCATTTTGAAGCTTTTGTTTGGTTAATTGACTTAACAGGAATAGCAGGTGTAATCCCTTTAGTGAATGTATTGAAGCGTTGTATTTATCAATTGGTTGACAATACACTTATTTTTGAAAGTATTGTATTTATATTTAAATGTTTTGTATTATATTATGAGAGGCTCGAGGCAATGTTTGTTTTTTTTTATATTCTCTAAAGATATATAAATATCACTTTAAAATAAACAATAAGTGTAGGAAATCGATAGTTTTTTGAATATAACAAATGTGAATGGTGTATAATAAACGCACAGAGGTTGCTTAAATAAGTAATTATTTATTTAACTATCATGTATGACTAGCCGTCTCGGCAGACGTTGTACTGTCCTGAAAACATAAAAATCTAGAACCCGATTCTAGCGCCAAGTATTTTGTTTAGTTTGATGGATTACATTATTGAAGTTTTAGTAGGGATCCTTATTTTTTTATAAATCCCTGATATAGGTTATAGCCTTTGAAGAGGCTGTATGGACTAAATTCCTTGGCCTGTCATTGTAGCGATGTACCTACTACTACCACTACTTTCGCTCAAAAGAAGACTGTTAATAAAATTAATATTTGAATTAGTCGTAAACTTTCTGTATATTTTGTAGCGTTGCCATTTGGCATAGCATTGTGCTTGTGATTGGCGTATTGTGGCCACCCACCCGTGGCCGGTACGACCTGTCACTCAAACAAACATGGGTTTTACTTGTAAACAATGCGCTTCAATACTTTTGTCTACTTTTGACTATCAGGCAAAATGGCACAAGTGAGATATAACCAGTTTAGTTTTAACTTGTAAATTTTATTGAAAGTTGATGTAAACATATAGGCTTTTAAACCCGTTGCTTTTAAAGGCAAATATGGCACTTTACGTGTGTTTACTTTTTACGCTTTTTCAACATTCGTAGATAAAGCTGTCAACAAAAATAAAATCACCCAAATGAATGTTGGACTTGGCCTAACAAATACAGGGTTGCGTAAAGATAACATTCGCTGCCTTTGTTACTTGACAAAATTATCCCTTAAAAATGTCTAATTAAACCAGATATCACTATGGTCAGATTGGACAGTAATTTTTTATAGTCATTAACATTGAGAATAAAGATTAAAACAAATACTTGTTTTACATTACAATAGCAGTGCCCGCAGTTTCACTCCCGTGGTGATGGAAAACCGTTATATTTTGAATAATTCACACTATATCTTTATTAATTATACCCTATGTGTTATTCTGATTTGTAAGCTATATTACTAGAAAGTTTCATCAAAATCCATTCAGTAATTTTTGCGTGAAAGAGTAACAAACATACATCGATACATTCATTCATCTGAAGGAAGAAGAAAGAAGAAAGGAAGGAAGTGAAGGAACATTACCTCAGGCTCTAATAGTCTAGTCTAGAATAACATCTTCATTCCCTCCCATATTTACTTACATAGCTCTATACATTATTTCTATGTTTATTATTTATTTGTAGACACAAATAAATAATAAATTAATAGACATTAATTTATGTATATTTTTGTCTTATTTCCATGTCTATTTATACTTACCATCTCAAAATCTTATATATATATATACATTTTCATTCTATTTATATTGCAAAACCCACATGTCACACAATTTTCTCTAATCCATCCTAAAGGTTGTCTGGAAGAAATTGCTTTTAGTGATAAGACCGCCTATTGTCTTCTGTAGTTAAACTTCTTAAATTGTATCTGAATGTTATGCAATAAAGTATATTCTATTATATAAAGTATATTATATATTCTATTCTATTCCATCTATTTTTACAAACTTTCGCGTTTATAATATTTATGGAGATATAGAGATCACTTTCTATTTTTTGTCTATCTATCTAGTCCGTGTTAAGTATTCAGACCAATTATTTATTAGTTATTTGATTGATGATAGACAAATGAGTTGCAGCATCCTAAAAGTTCTTGTTTAAAATAATTAGTATCCTACAACTTTTGTTTATTTAAAACAAAATTATTCGTTTTTCAAACGATACACGGAAAAACATTAAGTTTTTGTGAAAAAGCCCTGTAACTAATTAACTTTTATATAAATATATAAAAGTTAATTTGTTACAGGGTAACCAAAGGGTTACCAAATGGTAAAATTTATTAGATTTGTTATTACATAAAATAATTATGTCTTTTTTAATCAATATTTACTATATTTCAGGTCATGAAGTATTTTATTCTATGCTATATATGTATATTTATCATTAGTAAATTTTATTTCTACACTCAATACATAGGTTGTATATTTGTTCTGAGCAAATGTAATTTTCCGTCAAAAGTATTAATTTTAATACTTACACCACTTTACCCGGCAATTACTTCACACTCCTACAATCACTGAAAATATCCAATAAAATTGGATTTTGCTCGCTTTGATGCACTTGAAAAGTTAACAATGACAAGTCAATCATTTTCACATTATAAGCATATACAATAGTAGTAGACCCCAGCATTCAACTAAGGACAAATTCCATCCTGAAAATGATGCATTTGTGAAAAAAACTTAAATTTTTACATTTAAATATTCGAGCAGGTGTTCTGTTAATTTTCGTAGTTTGGCACTTTTTGATTGATTGTGGGAACATATCTAGTTCAAGACATATTTCTGCTTGTTTCTTTTTTCGACAGTAAATTTGTCGATCTAGCCAGTGTCAAGTATCCATGAATATTCAAATTTTAGAATAATTTGAATGATGCCAAACGACAGAGCTCTTGAAGCAGCTCAAAAAGGCATATTTCACTAAATAGTTGAGATTTTTAACATAACCTCAGAGGAATTCGTTAATATCAAACAATATGGTACACATGTTATTCAATTTTAGCTATTATTATAATCTTTTTGAAAATAAAATTACACATCAAAAGGTTCTCTTTAATACATACATACATACATAACTTCACGCCAGGTCCCTTGCGGGGTAGGCACGAACAACAGAGCTCTATACAGGTTTATTCTTACACACCTCACTTGCTTCTTTGACATTCATAGTTCTTGTCATGCACGCTTGTCTGTTCTTAAGGCTCCTGACATCACCTTCTGTTAATACACGATCAATTTGATCATGGAAGGTGTGTCGTGGCCTTCCGCGACTTCTGCATCCATCCACTTTTGCATTGTATATCTGTTTAGTCATTCTTTCATCATACATTTATTTCTCTCTTTAAGTATCCATCAAAAACCCAATACACGTTGTTAAGCTATGTCATGGATATATTTACGCTAACAATAAGTCCAAACGACTGTATACCTAAGATCTGTTTCAAATAGGACGGTATGGGAGAAATTACACACAATACAATCATACATTGTAACGTGCGAGCGGGGGTACACACCAGTTTTTGTCTAAAAGCTTTTATTGACTTGTACAGCCGCACGTAATACCTCTCCGCAGGGTTGCCCCTATACGCACGACTAACGATGCACTGTCCCGACGACAAGGTGTCTCACTCTCACTAATACCGTCGCCGATATTGCGTAGACCACCTCCTGCTACTACAGTGCTCACCTCCGATATTACCGCGTGTAGCTCGCTTCTGGTTCTTCTCTCGAACTACGCTACACACCGCCTTCCTTAACTGTCCACTAAATTTGTTACTAAATTCACCACTTAACTCGTCACTGTCTTCTAATAAACTTCTCTTACAACTCTTCCGTGTCGCACTTGTTGTTTCGCCGTCTTGAACTGAACTCAACTCTAAAAAACTGCCCGGTATTACCTTACGCTGTTTATATACCCGAAAGAATTTTCTGGAACCCATAATTTCGTTATTCTGTTATTTACTATCTGTCTCTTTCTAAACATCTATCTCTGTGTTTTCCTTCCCAAACCTTCTATTCGAGAACTTTTGTTTGTACATCTATCCCTTTCTGACATATATCTATCTCTGACTTTTCCTTCCCGAACTTTCTATTCTAGAACTTTCGTTCATCGTCTATCCCTTTCTAAAATATATCCGTCCCTGTCTTTTCCTACCAGAATTTTCTATCTTTTTTTAAAAGTTCTTAAACTAACTAGATGGTTCAACAATCATTTGCCACACTATACATGTATAACTATGTATGTTTACAAAAAAGTTAACAACAGGAAACTCAGAAATGTTGTTAAGATAATTCAAAGGCATGAATGGACATTCTCAAACTCAACGATATCGTCTCTATAGACAATAATTGTCTCTTTTGAGATTATCAAATATTTCCTACGGTCAATGTTGCCTCTAAATTGGTACATTCTTTTGTCGATAGTTACCACCCACATTAAAACTGTTTGATCAAAGATTTTTATGTTTTGATAATTACAAAAAAAAGATAACATCTAAGGGCTATCAGTTTATCAAAATTCTTTGTATCCAAGTTTCAAATATTTAAAGATGGAGTAAGAATGCTATACTAGAACCAATGTCTGCAATGCTTTTTTGTTTCAATTTGTTTTATATTTTATTAACGAAGTAAAAAAATTAGGTATAATGCTGAAAACATGTTTCTATGTTTCTTAATAAAAGCTTAAAAAAATATATAGGTTTGAATTTTCTCTTTTTTAACAACTCTACGGACTCGAGTTTCGTACCCTTTTAACCGACTTCGAAAAAAGGAGGAGGTTCTCAATTCGTCGGGATCTTTATTTATTTTTTGTTGCTTTTTTTTATGTATGTTCGCCGATAACTCCGTGATTTATGATCCGATTTACGTGATTCTTTTTTTGTTCGACGCGGAATAGCTTCCAATTGGTCCCCTAAACATTTGACATAGTTTGGCCCCGTAGTTTTCATTTTACGAACATTTTTTTGTTCCCGGTTCTTGGGACCTATATTTTTTAAAAAGCGCGGCACCATTCGTAGGTCCACCCATACATAGCTAGACACTAAAAAGTTACAAATAAAATTTAAAAACTTCGTTTAAAAAAACCGACTTCAAAAACGAAAAAACTAAAATGTATAAAATAACTTATTTCTTAAGCTATTATTATTAATATATATTATCTAAAACATCTTGAAGTCGGTGCAAAGTAAAACATAAAAATTACTATATTTTGAAAATTACTAAGCACCGACTTTAAGATGTTTTAGATAATATATATTAATAAAAAAAACTTGAGAGGTGTCAAGGGACACCCGGATGGAACGAAGTTCCTTTCGATTATTTACAAAAAACCTGTATACACTCAACAAAAATAATCGTCGCGACACCACACTGTTCAATGCGAACTGTAATAGTAAATGAGTAAGTTTGAATCCTATTTACTTCAATATAAGAAACAATTTAAAAATCGAATCACATCTTGCAATTCGAGTCTTGAAACAAATTTAACTTTAAACCAGATTCGCGATATTGCTCCTTATTTTAATGATATTAAGACTCTATATGTCCGCAAATGCTATCTGTACGTCAGCAACCCATGACATTTAAAAATAATGTACTCCAAATTTAACTCTAACTGCGTGGGCATAAACTGCATTTCATCTTGGCAAGTTCAAAAAGTGTCGTACCAACTTTTTCGTAAGAATTTTTTCCGTCTAGCCCCCATTCGTACCGCGCGATAAGGAACTACGTTCCAATAATAGCTTAAGAATAAGTTATTTTATACATTTTAGTTTTTTCGTTTTTGAAGTCGGTTTTTTTGAACGAAGTTTTTAAATTTTATGTACAACTTAAGCTTATTAGTTATTTAATATCAAAGTAAATCGGATTTTACATACAAAGACATATGCGCAGACTGAAATGACCATGACCATAGTCAACCTTACCATTTATTTATGTAATGTTAATAATTATGTCAATAATTCTACTAATAATAAACCAAACCCGCTAGGGGGGCTTTGTAGCGAAGCCTTAGGTGAGCAACGACACCTCGTACCTAACTCCGGGGGCCCCCGCCTCCGTGCTTGCCTTAGTCAACCGGCACGGAGCTAAGACTCAAGCTCCAGGTGTGGAATTGATACATTTATCCCTGCCTAAGCCTAACGTTGGAAGTAGCTTTAGTGAACCTGCAGCCCGTCTCTCGACACACATATTACCCCTGCCTTCTGTGGCATTGCTTGGGGCGCATGCAGGGAGTGGCGAGTCACCTTCTGCCCATTTTTCCCGAACATAGTGACGGGCAGACGATAGTCCCATATTCCTAGACCCCTAGTACCACTAGCAATTCAACCCAATAGCCCGGTACTTTTTGTTCTCATTTCCCACAATAGTCCTACACTGGCCGGGGCTTGTCCTTTGGTGTATTATTATATGGTGTAGACAGGGATAATCGCCAGTCAGTGTCACGCCACATTTACATTAAATTTGTCAAGTGGCTACGTGTTGGTCTTCCCATGGCCCCACGCAAGCCCTCCAAATGTCCGGGCCATTTTTGTGGCCCGAGTTCTTGAAAGACTACTAATAATGTAAAACTACAATTTTTTGGAAAATATATTGAAATTGAATATAGGAGGGAGATTCGGTTGTTTCAAAACTCTACTGAATCCTAAATATAATACATTTATATCAGTTCTAGCTTAACAAGCTATCGTGTGGAAACATGATTTATTTATTAACGTTTGTACAACATTGTAAAATTGTAATCACAATACTACTTAATACTATTAGCTATTGTTATTAACGCATGATGGTTGATTACGTGATTATTGTAATTTATTTGCCATTATTCATTAATTCTTTTTTTTTTAAACTTCCTATAAGGCTGATAAGTTTCTCTACTATTTATTACATGCTAATTTCTGTTTTATTGCGTAGCTGGTAAAAAGGCAGACGCCGCTTTCTATTAGGTGGGTACGTAATAGTGAGTACTTACTGTCGCTTATTGATATACTAGGACTAGGATATACCCGCGACTTCGTCTACGCTTGACTTGAAATTCTCGCGGAATTCTCGGGACGCAAATACCACAGCATTTGAAAAAGAATGTAAGCTATTGTTCTAGTGGAAACTGTGTCGGTATACGCTAATTTTTACGCACCCGAACAACTAAAATTCGGTCCCAGAAAAATTCCCCCGAGATTCCTAGGATAAAAAGTAGCGCAGAGTTTAAGTCTAAGAATTAGCTGTTAATTACCGAAAACTGCATCGAAATCAACCCAGTACTTTGTACGTGAATCCCATTATTTTCTCCGTGCAGTTTGGGTCATAAATAATCGGAGCAGTGAAGCGAGTATTTCGCTCTCTCTTCCACTCACGGGCCTTATGGGCAGGCATAGAGATACGCATTATTGTTGTCGATAAGCGTTATCGATAGTGTATTTAGTTTTGTCATTTTGTGGGTTAGTGATATAAATGAAAGAAAAAAATAGATAAAACAACGTATTTATTAAAATAAGAATAATAATGATTTAAAATAAATTATTAATTAGGTATCTATGTATTAAAAAACTTTAAGTACAAAATTTTAGAATGTAACAAGTTATATTAAAAATAAATATAAATACTTATATCTAAGTTTAAAATTAACAGCAACAAAGATAATAATGATTTTAATAAGAATGATAATCTTTCTTTGATAAGAATGAGTTTTTATCGTTAATGGCGTTGCGCCCGCGCAACATGCCCACCGCCCTAACCGGGCTGAGGCCGAGTTTGATTTATGACCCAAACTGCACGGAGAAAATAATTCTACTATAGTATACGATTTCTCGCAAAACGTGTGATAAACTTTCTCAATTTAAATATCCCTTAAATATTTTAACAACTTATTATGTATCTACTTTTGGTGTCGGTATGTTGGTATGTCATTTACTCAAACAAAAACAATTACGTCAATTACGATGAGACATATATCGATAATTAGTGGGACAACGTGGGAGCAACCGTTACGCGTGAGTAAATTGGCCATGATTTCGATTTTTGTAGGTATATTTATTAAAAGGTTTCTTCTGACGTATGCCGAGGTTGCATTTTTTTTGCGATACGTACCTATGTTCATATACATTATAAAAAATAAAGTCAGGCTAGTGAACCGTGCTAGAAGCTAAATATTTATTTGTCTACCATCTAAGCCTCTACTGTAGGTTTAGATTTTTTACGTAGTTGTTATTGTAATTTTACATAATTACTCATAATATGGCACAGTTTTAATTTACACAAAATTATCTGATTGGGGTTTATAGATTGTTTTATGTAAAGATAGATAGATAAAAAGTCTTTATTAGTCACCAAACAAACTTTAAAAAACTACACAATAAATAAAAATATTAGAAAATAAGTGGACTTCACAAGACTTACTTGTGAAAAAAGAAAAACAGTTTTTTTTGGGACACATCGAGATCGGCGCAATGTAAAACAATATAAATACTTTATACAATACATTGCTAGCACTGAAAGAAATATAAGTATTATTAAAAATATTTTTTAATTAATTTAAAGCCTCCTTTTTTAAATCGGTTAATGAATGGCGGCTTGTAATTGGAAAAAAATGTTTGAATGAAACATTTATTATTCCACGTTAAACGTAATTTATTATATTGTCAGGTGAAGATATTGAGGGTGTGGTGATGATGGTGATGAGATGATGGTTGCGGCCGTTGAGCGGTGTACGGGTTAATGAAAGAGAAGTTGCGTCGTACACGTTTAATCACACACTCACTCTCATGTTTTACAATACAGTTCAGAAGGATTTTTTGTATGAAGGCAAACAGCAAGCAAGCGCGAGAACTAACGTTTTACACGAGCACTGATGTCGTGCGATCGCGTTGAAGACGTGAGTCGGACTGTGCCGAGATCTCCCGAAATGGACTTCGGTTCTCGACCGTTTCGCGGCAGTGAATTGCCGCGAAAAATTGGGCGCGCGCTTGTTATAAACGGCGCGATGTTTTGCTTGCCACAGATAAATATTGGTTCCGCGCTTGCATGCTTGTTTTTATGTTGGCACTAATGTCGCCACAATATTTTTAATATGCCGCTATTTAACTGTGCGACTACTCTCCTCTAGCAAGACTACATATACTTTGTATATATTTAGTTCCTATTTACAAGCAGATTGTTTCAACTTCAAACCTTGAAGCTGACAAGACATACAAGTCCTGCGAAGATAAAGAAGAACAGTGTGTGCAAAATGTTAAATATTGTTGAAAAGTCCTGCATTTAATTAGATTGTGGCCACACTTGCCTATTATTTATTAACTTGCAACTAAAGAATGTCATTTTACTCGTGTTACGGGACCACCTCGCTGACCACCTTGCTCGCTAAAAGTTATTGAATTCCACACACTGCAAACGTGTTATTAATTGAATTAAAATTGGGTTTTGATGAAATTATGAAGTTTTCCAATTGCTAAAATTCGCAAATTAAGGTAGATTAACCTTATAGATTACGGGCATTAATCTATTAAACGATCATATCGAAGAAAGCATTTAACCTTTCTGTTAAGATGAAGTTTGATGATAATGATGATTTATGATGAAGTATGAATGTTTAAAAAAAATTAGCAAGTTGAAGTGGCAGTGGGCCGTTCACGTCTGTCGCAGGACCGATGGAGCAGATGAGTCCTGGAGTGGAGACCGTCTCTCGGTAAACGTAGTGTCGGACGCCCTCCAGCCCGATGGACCAGGACCAGGACCGACGACCTGTGCAAGGTCGCCGGTAGACGCTGGATGAGGAAATCAGAGGACAGGGATAAGTGGCGCCGTCTTGGGGAGGCCTATGTCCAGCAGAAAAAAAATGGTGCTTTAACGTCCTAGTGCTTAAGTGCCCTGGTTAAGATATTTATACATGCATACATACATAACTTCACGCCAGGTCCCTTGCGGGGTAGGCACGACAACAGAACGCCATTCAGGCTTATTCTTACACACCTCACTTGCTTCTTTGACATTCATATTTAAAGGAACTTTTTAGTTTCCTCTATCAATCTCATTCCTGTAATTTACGCTCAAATGAAAATCTGCTAACGATACCTAAACACACTTCGTTCTTTGTAGGAAACTCTTTTGCCCTACAAGCTGTTCGCCTGTGGGACTCCCTCCCCTTGAAAATCAGACAAGCTACATCCATTGGTACATTCAAACACTTGATCACTGACCATTATTTGTCCATTAAATAAAATGAGTTGCAGTAAATGGAATTCTATTATTATTCGCATGTAAGTATACGTAATAGATATTATTTTAATCTATTAGTTATGTATGTCTTTATTAGTTTATTAATATAATTATTTTGTTTTTTCTTCAATTACCATTGAATTAGTTTCAATTTAGTTAAACCACCAAATATTATTTACTTTTTCTTGTAATATCTCCTTGGACACCGGTTGCCTGGAAGAGATCGCTATAAGCGATAAGACCGCCCATTGTTCTAATCGAAATGTGTTTATATTAAATATCTAGGTTAAGTTATGGTGAACAATAAGGAGTTTTCATTCATTCATTCACATTATGAACATGTTCGTAGATGCTCCAAAGGTTTTTCATTTCCTGTATTGATAGATTTTGGCAGGGAAAAATGGACTACTCAGATTTAACCTTGCTTATTATACAACAATAAATTATTCCATGTACATGACGTCCCAAAAAAACAATGGCATATTTAACAATACTTCACTAAAATATACTTAACTAAGAATATGAAATCATAAAGGTATACCGACCGACACTCTGGAATCATTTGTACACTAAATACACTTAACGAGTGATGTGACTCATAATCGGGTTTTATTATCGATAAAAATCCGGATCAAATGAAGTATTCAGCGCGGTGTAAAGTGCCAGCCGTGTTGACAGACGACGCAATCAATAAATCACTCGGCACAACAAAGAACTATTCAATGTGTGTTGATTGTCCCTCTTGGGAACGCTTTTTACTAACCGCCAGTGATGTCACCTTATCTATATCGATAGTAATTTGAATAACTTATCGAAACTAATCAAAAGTCAATCTTTATTTGCTCGAAACATGACAATAATTGTATTATACATATTTATTAACAACAAAAATATTTAACCAGATTTTAATTTTAATTCGTTATATATTTTGGTAAAGCTTTTTTAACATCGATTGAATTTAGATATTACGCAATGACAATTTTTAACCGATAGTAAGGCCAATGAAAGAAGAAAGGAAAATATTTTTTTAGGACAAGATACAAAAAGTGAAACATAATAATAATAAATCTAACAATAAATTGTGTTGTCCTAAAAAGGCTTTTGCTCCAGATTCAGCACTTCGATGCAGCGTAGCGAAAGCTCCCCCTGAAGGCAGCCGAACAATGCTGCTGAGTAGCGAGCTGCACCGAGCCTTGTCTACAACTACTTCTTAATCTACCGACAGGTAGGTAACACATTGAACATACTATACATTATTTAGATGCTTTTGATAAGAGAGTAGCTCTGTTAATTAACATTCTTTTAAACAGTTTTAAAAACAAATTCTTTATTTAGTTATTATTTACTAATTGGTGGCATTTTTTTGTATTATGTATTTACAAAGCCAATATTTTTTGTATTTAACATTGAAGTTTAGTAAGATATTAAAATAATTTTGAGGTTGTAAAAAACGAGGACCGTTACCGCTCGCGTTTACGACAACTATGTAGACTAGGTACGACCACGTCACTACCACACTTTTGCTATTGAGGAAACGTTGAGGAGGTGATATGGGAGAGTTCATAACGTTCTCATATACATAAAAAATTAGAGATTAGCATTGCTGTGGCGGCGTGATGGCAACGGGTTAGCGACATGTTAGTGGTGCACATATCGTTGGATGCCATCTACACGAGCGTGTTAGCACTCATCGTAGGGAGAAAAAGATTTAAAGAGTAACTTATAAATAATTAATGCAATTTCCTTGATCGACACTACGGTCTGCATCACTAACAAACAGTTTTTAAGTCTCATTGGTGGTCCGGCTTTGCTTTGATCGTTTTTGCCGAATCACGGCACGCGATTCAAATACGACGATGATATGCCTCTTGTATCGATACATCGATAATTTTATGACATATTTTTTTCTTACACCCTTAATTTCATAGCAATAAGGTTGTATTTTGGCTGATTTATATTTATTAAGGTTTGTTTGTCGATGTTTCTAGGAGATAAATCGGTGTCTATTAAACTGTTATTATACGTTCATTGATGGGAGGTTAATAAAATATTGTTGGGTCATTCACTTTCGGTTGGTGTGTGGCAATTTTAGTCATCATGAAATAATAAAGAATAAAAAAGGTATGATAGGATACTATGATTCTATATTAATTTGCAATTGTATATTTATTTGTAAGGCATTTAAATTGAGCGCGTGGCTTTCGTGAGTTAGTTACCGAGAATTTTTATTATTTCTTATTGCAGGAGTTCAGCAGACAGGCAGACGGCCCACTTGATGGAAAGCAGTTAGACCTTAGAACAGGGGTGGTAGCCATCCAGTCCGATAAATGCCCTGCCACCTTGCTGTGGGTTCTTTTGTAACCTCCTACGACAGGCCGCCCGGCCGCAGGAAATTGTATTCATTCTCCGTTCCTGCACGGACTTCTTATATAGCAATTATATATATATAATATAGCAAAAATGATCGGTTAATGCTCGGACTTTATGTGATATAATGTTATAGCATCACAAATTACAACTCATCGCTACATATGCGTGAAACGGTCAATAACTATAACACTATCCGAGATGAAGCAGTAACATAAATATTTTTAAAAAGAACTATAGCACCATTCCATGGATGGAAGTATGCTACTAGTAAGTTGATACGTAGTAAACTACGATTCAAATGACGTATATTTTTATTCTAAGCAACCCTTTGAGCAAGGAGGCTGGATTATTATTTAAGTTCATGACTAAAATATTTAAAAATAGAGTGAGTTAAAGTTAAGTTTAATGTTATACTTAAGCTAATTTAATATATTAAAATTTGCCATCACCTATGAGGCTGATATCGTCACTATTGACGAAAAGCCTCAATAAAAAATTATAAAAAAAATGACGTATATTGAGTCAACTGTAATATATCAAAAACAAGCGGCCCCGACAGACGTTAGCCTGCTTTGAAAAAATAAAAATCTAGGACCCGATCCCAGCGCCACCTACCCGTTCTATTTGCGATTCTAAACCATCCGGGAACCCACTCAGACACACAAGAACAAAATCACCAAAATCGCTCCAGGTGATTAGGAGGATTCTAGAACCCGATCTCAGCGCCACCTACCGGTTCCAACAGGATAAAAAGTATCCCATGTCCGTCTCCTGGTTCTATGCTACCTCCCAACCAAATTTCAGCCGAATAGGTACCTACAGCCGTTCTTGAGTTATAAATAGTGTAACTAACACGACTTTGTTTTATATATATGTAGGATGGTGGTTGCGTGGCAACGAGGGGTTGATGAATGGATTGTCAGACGAGCATTATTTTTTGAGTTTATTGTTTTAATTAATATACGAGTTTGAAGATTTATAAATCATTTATTTAGTATTCTACATATATAGACTTAAAAAAATAGGTTTGTCATTTAACTACTCCATGAATCATAGATCTAACACTAAAACAAAAAATTACAGACAATTTAGCTTTGATTGACGTTCTCCTGTAAAATTAGAATTTTGCAGTTGACTCATTATATATGGGAATTATCATAAGTAGTGCTTATCTATACACATTACATTAATAATATAATAAAAATATAACAGATGTTTCCGTGTGTGTTTTATATTTTCAATTCAATGTAAATAAGTATTACTTTTTTGTAATTATTAGTATTATTAGTCACGCACTAGAAACTTTAAAAGTCGTTAATAATATATTTTTATCTTGGAAGTTAGAAGAAATTAATTGATGTATTATTAGTCAGTAGTTCTCGTTTTAGAGAAATTTAAATAAATCGCCGAAGTGCGTGTCAGAGCAAATACAAAGAATTCTGTAGAGGCGACTAATGTACAATGTTTTTCGGAGTTTTTCCTCTTTGGATACCGGAGTCATAGAAGCGCGTTGACGAAAAATGTTCAGGATGAAAATTATTATACATTCATGTAACATGTTGCTTGAACTGGCCTGAGTATCTGAGATCTACCCCCAACTAGTGAGTTGTAAAATAGTGCGTGTATCTTACGCATAATAACTAAGTAACAAACTGGGGAGCGGCAATAGCATGGCACCAGCTCTCATTGGGCATGCTAGTGACATATCGGGGGTGGCCCGATATGGCTAAACCTTCACTAGGTCGCGAATTATCCCCCCAAGGTTCTACCCTTGTCGCGGCTTAGACCTCAAACGGATTTCAACTGGTAAAAAAAGATATTAATAGGTAAGTCATAGGAAAAGGCACATTGTAAATTTAACGCCAAATTTTTGTATTAACTATCGGGTCATATTTCCAGGCTATGAATTAAGCCCGTGTCATTGAAATGAGAAGCCTTGGTCACTAGCCACAACAATTTACACATATTTATTTAAGTATATTGCTGACATCATAATGGGTAGAGCACATTAGTCGGGCGAGCGCCCCGTGGCGTTAAAATTGCCGCACAATTGGTCTCCCGCGGTCAGAAATCACTAACGCATTCACTTTATTACACGAAATATTCAGTGGGGCAATTTGCGAGAATATTACCGCCAATTTTTGTGATAATTATGCCTAAAATACGAATATTTCAAGTATAATTGAAAGCATTAAACGTTAAATTCCGTAAGTAGCGTGTTTTCCAATTTGTATAATTAAGTGGCGAAAAACGTTTGTGTTGTATAAATATGTACAAAATAATGTAGTTTTATTAATTCCTGGAGTAAAACTGTTAGGCTGACAGCCTATCTGATGGAAAGTGGTTACTGTAGCGTATTGACATTTGGAAGACCAAAGGTGCTGCTGACCTCAAACACGGAAATTAATAATTATAATATCTTGAATGGATGACGTATACAGAATAAATAAATATTGAAATAATGTAGTCATTTAAGTATAAAAAACAACGAAGAAAAATATAGTATGTTTTTATAAAGTGAAACATTTAAATTCCACGAAAACTTGTAAGAACATCACCTTGTACCTCCACGTTTTGTGTGTGCGCATGCGTGTGCGTGTGTGTGTGTGAATGTGAATATTATAGGGTCTAAAGTAGCCACTTTCGCAGCTTCATATAACGAACATGACAAGTATCACATGGAACTATATCTTGACACGTGTCAATTTCACAAAGTGATTCTTCGAAGCTGATCGCTTTAGGCACTCTGTCTATCTAATGTCTTAGACCGATATTAGATAATCTATTTCTCTCTTTTAATATGAATAAAGCAACCAATGTCATTGTATCCTGTCAGCCCGGCGCCTTTCAACCAAATTAATTCAATTTCATTCGTATTTAAAACAATAATAAAAACATTTTCAACTAACAAAAGGTTATACAAACACGGTAACTAAACGAACAATTGAATGTTTTTCATCATTTTTCAATCCATATACATTCGCCGCCGCAAAGGCTGCAAATCGTAAAAATTCCATACATTCCCACTTACGAGGCACTTTGAACCAATATTCCAAAAAGGCCAAACTATTTGCACAAGCAAATGAAGCTGTAACAATAGACCCATTAACTATAACTCGTAACGTCATAACTGGTCTTCTATAATTTGCCAAAATCGACTTTATGATCTGTACACTGGTTTCGATTTGCCTTGATGATGTATTCAAGAAAAGTCCTTTGGAACGTATGTATCAATTTGCATATATCCATCTCTATGGTCTTGTGAGAGAACACTTATAATTTAGTATATTGTATATTCTACTTGTACTATTCATATGTTATAGAAAATAATATATGATGACGTAATAGCTTAGCGGTTAATGCAACCGCTTCTTATTCTATATCGTGAGTTTGAATCTTACGCAAAGAGTATTACTTATACAATTCTTCTGATTTAATGCATGTTGTTAATTATTAATTAATACAATCGATACATGAAACCAACCCATCGCTTTAGGATAAGCGTGGTGGATATAACCTCCGTGAAAATCGTTAGGAATAGTTATATCTAAGCCCTTGAAATGCCCCAGCTGAAAGACAATAAATCCAAAAATAGGCCTTGAAAGCTAAGCAGCAACGTTAGGCCAGGGCACCGTTAGCTCGAGCCCGTGGAATTAACACTACTGGTCTCCCCTTTCCCCGCAGGACACCCTGAGACCGTAGAAGCGTGTAGGAAACGGGCGCAGGTTAAGTTTAGTGGGTTGTCTGACTGCGAACTTCCCCGTGGCCTTCGCTCGGAGATCATGTAGGGATCCGGTTGTTCAGGAGTCCCACACTCCCCTTGGTGTCCTCCCCCACGCCCGTCATTAACTATATAAGAATAGGTGTCATTAGGTGATTACTAGTCGGTTCCTATGTCTTTTTATTCATTCACTTGCCTTACCATCGGTTGAATTTTAATATACATGGAGCTTATGCCAAATTTTAACCGATAGTAAGGTAAATGAACGATCGATAAGATATAGTAACGGGCCATGAATCGAACCACCGCCTTAAGGGCCACTTACACGGAGAGAGTTTATCGCACGTCTTGGGGCGAGTAATCGTATACTATTTTCGTAGACGATATTCTAAAAACAATAATCGGATTGACATGTTTATATACAACCAAAAAACAAAAACTCGCCTACGAGCATGTCATACGATAATTGTTAGGTAATTATCGTCAAGAGTTTTACTGACCTAAGATTTCTCGATTTGTCAAAACAAGAACTCGTATGACAATTTTTCAAGTTCATGCGAGTAACGTACAAATCAGTTTGAAACGATTTGAATGCGAAAATTGCCTTTCGAGGTCGGTTATTAGCACGGTATTTGTTTACACAGAGACGACAATATTCAATGACCAGGTGACTATTGCCCTTCCTCGTACGATATTGTATGTTCAGTTTACATGATTATATATTTTTTCTAGCTTTCGACAATTGTAACTTCGAAGCAAGACACTCTCATCATGTAAACGGCCCTTTACGTAAGTACTTACTCATACATGAATATTCATGAATTAATATTCTATTCTGTACAAAATATATACAAAGTGTTTATAACATAAATTATTCCCGTATAACTTTCAGGAGTTCGCAGCGGGGCCCATCTCGTTGAATGGCCGCCCAAAGTACTTAATAGGGCGATAATTGCGGGGCTATCATCGACCCTCCTTTTGGTGGGGGTTAGAGGGTGGGGGTTAAATATATATTGTGGTATATGATCGCGCATAGCTTCAAAATGTGCTTCATAATATACTTGCTGTTACCCGCGATTTCATTTGCAATTATTTTTTCCTTCTTGATGAAATACAAACGCAATTGTGAATTTGAAACATTTGAATTTTTATATCTCTAACTTGCGAAATTATGACTCACCGACTCAAGTTTAGATCGCCTTATATTCTATTAGACGGTTCATATGAGTCTTTCAAATTGAATGAATCAACCAGTGACTCATAGAAACATAAAATTGAATCATTCGACGGCATTGAATCCCTTGCAAATTTATTCAATTTGGTTGTTCCGTCCAATATCAGCATTAGATATTTTCTCTAGATTACAGTAAATAATCTTTCCAAATTTAGTTACTATTACTTATGAAAAGGCAACGGACCAACAGAAGTACTTTTGAATTCGCAGAATTTGCTCCGCCTTCGTGTAAAATATCATAAGCAACTTGCACATCGAGGTTATCAATATGTGAAATTCAGCAATCTTTTTGGGAAATGTGGCGTGTAACAGCTATTTTCCCTAAAAGTATGGAGGGTAGAGGTAAGGAGGACCATCTAGTATGGGGGATCAGTTGAAAAAATGTCGACCTGTAACGGCAAATTATGGATCGAAAACTCGTCAAAGTAGCGCTAGTGTAGGAAAAGGAAATGATATGAATTTAGCAGTTATAAACGAAGTGAAGTGTGCTGGGTTGAAAAATTTGAAAATTATAATTTGGAAAGTATTGAGATCGTATTGAGATTTATGTATATACATTTTTGATCAATTGAATTTTTGAAACCTATTTCACTAATTAAGATAACTAACTAAATTATCTGGAAATTCCACCATGAGGAGACATGCAATAGTTACATTTTCGTAAAATTTGCGGTGACAAAGAGGAAGTCTTTCTTTCCTTCTTTAATCTAGTATCCTACTCTAATTATTTGTTGCGCTATTTTTAAATACTTTCCACTTGCTATTATGGTGCCATCTTAATTTGCTGCCCTTCAGTGGACACTTAATATACTGAGATGGTTCTCCTTACCTCTACCCTCCATACCTAAAAGCAGGAGCCTATAGTTTAATAGTGAGACATTTAACAAAACAAAATATCAGTTTCAAATTCCTTCAAAAAGTCTATCGAATTCCATATAGAGCAATTATAGAGTAAAGAAAGTTACATTTTTCAACGTAAATAAAACCTTGTACAACGTTATGCTTGTTTATAAAAAAAAATACCAACCAGTTAACTCCATTTTGAAAATGGAATTTCAAAACAAAATGGTGCGTTCACCGCAAAACACCGTCTCGAAGCTTTCTCTTGTATTGTTAAAATTCATTAGAAACTTGTGCGGGGCGGAGATTGCTTAATTTTCTTTAATATTAACTTGTACAGACCCTTTTTAATTAATATCGACAAAATAGTCGAGGAGACCGCCAGTTATTTGCTGATAAAATAGGGTAGGGATGCGAACAGATTCTATCTATACAGCATCGATCTTATTCATATTGAGTTATAGTAAGTTTTTAAGATTCTTTACGAATCTTAGAGAAGCCTGCAAATTTTACTCTAACTCAAAATGAATAGGACCGCCTGTTTCTTTTTTTTATTGCTCGAGTTCAGCATACAAGCAGGTCCACCTGATGGAAAATGGTTACGATCGCTTTTGGACTTTTGCAACACCAAAGGCGTTATAAATGCGCTGTTACTCTCTTAAGGGAGACAGTTCCAGAATTTATTCACAAACAGTTAGTTATAGGTATTTTTTTATTTTTTGTTATATTGTTGTTTTCTTAGGGTATATTATTGTATAATTCTATTTTTTATTAATGTAATAGTTCAAAGTTACCCACATACTTGGGATCTTAGGACATATGAAATTTTGTAGGTGGGCACTGAAAACCAGTGCTGTGCCGGAAAATGTTTCGGCACAATAATAACATTACGAATGAAAGCAAGTTTCATTCAATAGAATACCAAATCATCTACTTTCAATGCTAAATGTTGTTGCTTGAATATATTAGTTAACTAGCTTCTGCCCGCGACTTCGTTCGCTTGGAATAGTTAAAAAATAAAAGAAATTTAAAAAAAGCCCCGAGATTTTGAAACATTCTTCATTGGTGCTTCGCTCCCATTGCTCTTAGCGTGATGGTTTATAGCTTATTTCATTCCTCAATAAAACGGGCCATCTAACACTGAAAAAAAATTTCAAATCAGACCAGTAGTTCCTAAGATTAGCGCGTTCAAGTAAACAAATAAAGAAACAAACTTATCAGCTTTATGTATTACATATATAAGATAAAACTCTCTCACCGGCACCACACTCTGTCAAAATCTCCGCTTCTATTATGTTACGTTGCAGAGAAATTACTTTCAGTCTGTTATAAGCTGTTTAAGTAATAAAATCTTTTTTAACTATTCCACGGGAACTCTTTAATTTTTCGAGATCAAAAGTATCCTATATGTTGACCAGGGATATAAGCTATTACCAAAACAAAATTGAGTGCTAGCCAAGACAAGTGAAACGATCCCAAACACGACGGGTCTATTTTGTTTAGTACAGGAGTTCCTATGGCCACCCTCCAACTCCATCATTTGATCAGCTCCATGGTAGCATATTATTGTATTGTCACGCGATATGCATATGTTAAAAAACATTCAGCTCTATTAGAAACCGGGAAGTTGGTCAAATTTAACCTGCAAGATTCCACCCGAACTCACATACATATATTACATAGGTACACCTATAGCAAGTTAGAAAAATGCTTGTAAAATGGCAGAATTTGGGTAGTATTAATTACTATACGTGTCTTTGTCACCTTTTAGAAAAGTAATAACTTTTTTTTAATAGTTCCACTCATAATGAGCCTCTTAATTGATGCATAATATTATAGATAGCGGCATAACATTATGTTATATAGAGAGATAGCACTTAAGATGTATTTATTCCATTTGACTGGAAAAAGCTTTTTATTTTAATTATTCAATTATTTATTTAAACTACCGGAAAACATGACTTGCGTCATATCATAATGTTATTCATGTATTATTTGTACGGTTCCGTGTCTATACATGGAAGATATTTAAAAACCATGGTTTGTAGGCTTTACGATTGATGTAATAAAAATGAAATTGCTAGCGTAGTTGCCACCGCGTCGCCGCCGCACCGCCACCGAACTCCTGTATAGTTCTCCTTGACGTATCCGTCAACGGCGACCTTGGTCAGGTCCGACTAGTCGAGCGCAGGTGGCTAGCGAAACCAAATTCGGTTTCAAAAGTTCTTCTGCAAAGAGCGCAATACAGCTGTCCTGATGAGTCGTACGTATAGTTGTAGAAGATTTTAGGGCGGTTCTTTTTGATAAGGCGTTGCTCGTCAGTTCTACGCTGTGGCGGTGGCGAAGAAATGCATTAAAATCAGTCCAGATTTTCAAAAATAAAAATCCCAGGAATTCTAAAAAAGTTTCAAATATCCAGGTAAGAAAATTATAAAATACATCTATATAGACCTAGTATTGTTCAAGAAAAATAATTATGACATCAATAGTAATATAATAAATATTTCTTTATTTTCTCCCCGAAATAAAGGATTAAATTAGGATTTATTTCTAGGATTAAATATTGACTGCAGTTTAAATTGGAAATCCCATTGTGAAAAGTTGTGTCTGAAAATTAATAGATGTTCTTATGCCTTACACATGCTATCGAAAACTGCTAGCAAAAGCACAGTAGTTACAGCCTACCATGGGTATGTTGCATCACTCCTTCGTTACGGTATTATATTCTGGGGTAATAGTAGTGAAAGAGTAACTGTATTCAAGGCACAAAAACGATGTATTAGAGCAATTTGTCGATTAAATAACAGGGAGAGCTGTAAACCATACTTTAAAAGTTTAAAAATATTGACAGTTACTTCGCTTTATATATACGAGATCATAATTTTCCTTCGATGCAATATAAATTTATTCAATACTTTTAAAAGCGAACGCCAAGCCCATAAAACAATATGTCCTAAGAGTCGAACAACTCTGCTTAGTAGTAGCGTGTTGTGTATGGCTCCTAGGCTCTATAGTCACCTGCCAAAATGCATAATTGACATTCGAAACACCAATAATTTTAAGTATAGATTAAAGACATTTCTAAATGACAAATCGTATTACAGTGTTAATGATTATTTTAATGATAGACTTTGATTTACTGAGGTAGTATACAATTTATTATTATATAGACTAATGGATAAATTTTAATTTTTTTCTGACATTTATTTATTTTAAAGAGTGACGAAATTTAAAGGTTTTTAAAGGTTATGGTTAATTTATTATTATTATGAATGATTTGTTTGTTTCTTTTATTGTGATTTGTTTTTATTAATGTATTAGTAATAACAGAACAAATGATAATTATAAATATAATATGTATAACATTTTGCACTCCCTCGAGGCAAAAACATGTGAAACGATGAAATAATCCTACCATCTTTTTTTATGTATCATGTTTTATGCAATAAATGATGATTTGATTTGATTTGATATAATAATGATAATTGGCAGACTAACAAAAAATAATTTGCATTAAAAAAAAATAACATTCATCGCTTCTTCTATAAATAAACTCCAAGGACCGCTTGCATAAAGTTGGTTAAATTTATTTAAGAAACACAAAACGTATTTAACACCCTTAAATACAATTAGCGTCTTGCACAACGCAAAATTTCCCGCTAAATATGTTTAAAGAACTGTAATAAGTTTTGTGTAAAATGTATTTAGGCAGTTTCATGATTAACTAATTTTATTTAAAGGCGATCGTTATACAAGCGGCCTTAAGTGTGCAAAATTTCATACTCCTCCATCCGCGCAACTTTCGTAAAATGGGGTACAAAATTTTGACTCCACGTATTATAAGCTACAGGCTCGAATTAAAATAAATGCCGTTGGAATTACTATAGAGTTTATTAGAACCGTACAAACACGTAAAAAAAACAAGTACAAATTGAAACTGGATGCAACCAGTTCACACTGCATGATTACATGCAATTTAACAAGCGCAACGTCCGTCACTATGTCGTTAATCGAAAGTACTACACGTCTTAATCGTATCGTAGTCGTCGATTGACCGCCTCACCCCTCCGTTCGGGCATTGTTTTATACTAAACTGTACAATAGAATAAAGGATCGCGTTCACTGAGTTAATCCCGCGCACCTGCTAGCTTCGACGGCCATAAAACAAGGATTAATTCGTTCGATACTAATTACAGCCAGAAAATAAGTACGATAACAATAGATGTTTTTAAAGTTTAAACACAAAGTGATTAAAATAATTCGTTTTTACAACATGCCAGATGTGTGGTCTGTGCCGGTATGTAACAATATATATTTAAAAAAAACAAAAGTTGAGCGAAGAAAGCCACATGTTAGGCTCTAGTGCGCTGATAAACTGCGATCCCTGTTATCACTCACGTATTTAAATTCTTTATCGCTACGTATACTACACAACACGCCTATTAGCATGTAAAACCGCATTAGCGACTGCTAATAACTCGAGAATCAGTAAAAAATAAATATTTATCGACACGCACGTCTGCCATCACTGTGTTATTAATTTCAAAATTGTTTTAAATAAGTATTACGTCGCTTGTTAGCCCGGGTCCAAAATGAACTCATTAAAACTATAAAAGCGGCGGTAATTAAGGCCGCACCGTCTCCCCTTTTTGTCCCCTTCCAGGGTATTACGCCCCTTTCCGGGCCAAAAGGGGGTTGGGCTTACTCCCCACATTCTCCCTTTTAGTAACAATGATTATAGTGTAACTAGAATAGTCATTGTATACTAAAAATGTATAGACATACAAAGTTCGTCGGCGTTAGTGTAGGACTTTGTACCTACATTTTTTTGGTGACATTGTTCTTTGCGTCATGATTGTTACATCGGTAGGTAATACATGTATTTAGGGTGAATTTTTCGAAAGAGCCAAATCCTAAAGTATAGATACGAAATTGCGAAAAACACTCAAAGGAGTTTCGGGGGCGATTTTAGCTAGGTGTCAAAGATCGGCCTAAGAGTGGTCTGTTGTATATTACCCATATCACAAGCGTAACTTGCTTAATTTGCGTATATACAATATCGTGGCGACCGAGGGTAGAACTTTCTGGCAGCGTAAGCCAGTCTCAAGACTTTTAGGAAAAGGTAGTAGATTCGGGAAGGAACAGACAAGGACAAATACATTTTAGAAAGGGATAGATAGTGAATAAAAGAATAACGAAAAGATGATTGAAATTATGGGTTCTAGAAGATTCTTGCGGGTATATTACCAGCGTAAGGCGCGCCTACCGAGTAGTTCTGTTCTAGATAGCGAAGCGCAAGTGCAATATGAAAGAGTTCAGAGAGAAGTTTAATAGAAGATAGTGACGAGTTTAGTGGTGAATTTAGTGAAAAGTTTAGTGGGCAGTTCAGTTAAGGAGGAGTGTAGCATAGTTTAAGGGAAGATCCAAAAGTGAGCTACACACGGTAAATTCAGAGGTGAGCACCGCAGTAGCAGGAGGTGGTCTACGCAATATCGGCGACAGTATTGTGGATGGGACATCTTATCGTCGGTACAGTGCGTCGTTAATTATGCGTGTAGGGGCAACCCTGCAGAAAAGAATCACGTACAGCTGTGTAAGTTTAGTAAAAAAACTAATGGTTCCTTCCAATCCTAAGTACGTACGCTCGCACGTAACAATATTATTATAAGCTCAAAGAAAAGCTCCGTATGGTTGCTTTAGTATTTTGTCTTTTCTAGTATTTCTAGGGCTTAGTGATCATGAGCCCCGGTTGGCGGTCTTTATTGCCGGCGACATTACAGTCCGGGACGCGCGGTAATTTTACACTAATAACTTGTTTAATTTTCACACATTTTCCGCTTTTATATGCTCATGTTTTATTATACATTAATTGTGTTTCTCATAAGTGCTAATGTTAACACAAATAATAATATAAGAGACCGTCTAAAATCTAAATAAATAAGATTAATAAACACACAATAGAAGGTGGAAATAAGATTGGGCTTTGTGTAACTCTGAGAAGCTTTTTGTGATCAATTGTTGTATTATATTACTATGTGATCAAGATAACTTGAAGCGCAGGGTTACCAACCCCCAAACTTATTAACCCCTAAAGTCAAAGATCTCTGACATCGCCACAATTAGGTAGGTACTTGAAAACGCCCCTAAAATAATAAACCTTTTACGTTTTGTTGTTTTAAAAATCTTAAAATAAATTACTGATAATTTTTGGGAATTGACATCCCTACGCGTCGTCAAGTCAACTTCAGTTGAATCACTTCCAATA
The DNA here is from genome assembly GCA_949752895.1 of Dendrolimus pini. Lineage (NCBI taxonomy): Eukaryota > Metazoa > Arthropoda > Insecta > Lepidoptera > Lasiocampidae > Dendrolimus > Dendrolimus pini. The sequence continues at coordinate 6,630,981 of OX457147.1, read as the reverse complement.
TAATTTTGAGAATGGATATTTTTTATTTAATAAATACACGTTAATTGTTTCCATACATACAGTATTTTTTATACCATGAGTTCAGACAGGCAGACGGTCCACCTTGTGGAAAGTGGTTACCATCGCCAATGGATATTTGCAACACCAAAGGTTTTAAAAATGCGCTGCTACTCTCATAAGGAAGTTTGGAACCTGGCCACTAATACCGGAACACAACTTCAGGTTGTTATGGCGGCATACTCTAAACCAAAGGTGGCAGCCATCACGGGCAAATGCCCTACCACCTGGCTGTGAGTTGTTTTGTCCCCTCTTACGACAGGTCGTTCGGCCGCAGGAAATTGTATTATTTCTCCGTTCCTGCACGGATAAAATAATAATTATATTTATGCAGGTATGTTGAAGATTTTAATATAAATACATATTCTTAGCAGAAATTCTTAGCTAGGTCAAGGAAAATAATTTATATTTAGCCTTCGAAACCTGTGTAATTATATATGATATCTTATTTTCCAACCATTCTAATACCAATATATTGTTACATACCGACAAAAATACGCGCACCTGGTCTATTGCTCCTCCCGCATTCGGAGTCCTTTTGTTTACTTTGTATTTAAAATTTGCAATTAGACAATAGCCAATTGCTATTGTTTTCGACTTTGTTGGCCGTTCGCAGGAATAATTAGTCCGGTGTGCAAATGACTGTTTCTCGGAAACGCCAGTGCACGTGGTCGATTTTATTGTACGTGTTTTATGGCCGTCATTAGTGTCGAACTAATCCTTGTTGTTATTGTATTGCGTCCAAGCTTGCCAGGTATGGATCGGCGCATTATAAAGCAATGGCCCAAGGTGGAGAGGGGCAGTCAAAGCGATAACACAAGCGAGGCAAGACGTGTGTACATAGTGACTTTGCGCGTGTTATTGAATTGTGCATTACATTGGGACTTATTGCGTCTAATTATATTTGTACCTATGCTATACGTGTTGTACGTATAGTTTTAATAAATTCTATAGTAATTTCAACGGCATTTTAATTCGAGTCCTGTAGCTCGTAACAATATTGTACCTTCTGATTAATCTCTACAACCACCAGCCTATATCATCTATTAATTGAGCCAAACACCAAAATTTTGTTGACTTTTAAGCTTAAAATAAACCTAATAATTTAAAAGCAAATTGTCTAAAACAAACAGTTAACAGTAAAAAGAATCGGGAGCCCCTAATAAGATAATCAGCCCATTACCGGGTCAATCGACGCGTCTGATTGGACAACGATAAAATTCGTTTTACACACAGGTCGAAAAGATAGAAAACTGGAATGTTTGTTTGTTCAATTCAACCAAGATTTTCTGAGCTTTCTGTTGATATCAAAAGTTATGGAAATAGAGCGTAATATGAACAAATTGAAGATTTCTACTATTATTCATAAAAATATATGCGAAGTAATACGGAAGTACCTTCTTTTAGAATAAATGAGTTAAGAAAAGTGTTAAGTGTACAAGAATTACAAAATACACAGGATCTAGATTTCTTCCACACAGACCCTGTAGTTTTTAAAGAAAATTATTGTGACATATCCCAATAACAACCCATACTTAACCCTTGTTTCATAATATGCAACTGTATATATGGACGAACAAAAGTATCTCATGACGATTTCCTAAGAGTTCCTTTATTGCCAAAATGATTATGGCATCTTACAAATTTACGTACTAAACTAATACAGAGTCTGTAATAGTTTTAAATAAAAACAACAAGAAAATATCTGTAGTTTATTAAAACTAATAAAGGGTGCACATACGAAGCTCACGAATTTACTCTTCTTTCTAGTCTAGTACACCTACCTATAACTACAGTATACTCTATTGTCTGAAAGAGAGTGTCGGGGTGAAGGTAAGGAAAGAAATGCTCCGGTGGTTTGGGCATGTGGAAAGAATGTATGATGAAAGAATGACTAAACAGATATACAATGCAAAAGTGGATAGATGCAGAAGTCGCGGAAGGCCACGACACACCTTCCGTGACCAAATTAATCGTGTACTAGCAGAAGGTGATGTCAGGAGCCTTAAGAACAGACGAGCGTGCATGACAAGAGCTATGAATGTCAAAGAAGCAAGTGTGAGAATAAACCTGAATGCCGCTGTTCTTCGTGCCTACACCGCAAGGGACCTGGCGTGAAGTTATGTATGTATGTACTCTAATGTTTTAGTACATTTGCCGAACTGAATGACTGTATATCTCAAATGTAAATCACTTTATCGCCGCGTTATTCAGAGTCGATTTCCGAAAATCAATCGGTGGTTGCATCAGATAACTCGTGATGTATGGCCGACCCGTTAACTCAGCCAAAACCGAGTGGCGGTTGTAACTACCAGTTTAAATGTAATCGGATAGATATTGAATTTGGTTCGGTAACATTTACAAGTTAATTTGGTATTGGTTTCGGACTTTAAGATGGTTTTGAAAATTACTTCATGAAGATGAATAGAAAGTTATTTACTTGGATTGATTCTGTTATTGATTTGATGGAGGCAGGAACTGAAAATTAGGCGCCAGTTCCTGACACAGTGTAATGCTGACTTATCAGCCTTATTGTCATCAATTTCGTGTACTGTTAGGATGGTGCTCCGAATTTATTAGCTGTAAGAGTATAATTAAAAATACGTCTGAACTATACAATGGTCAATAATTCTCTCTCCATATTATAGAAAATTAAATTGTTTTTATACAATATACAATTGCACCGGCAAGCAAATAGCTCGTATATTATAGTAACATAACAGTACGTACTATATACCTGTTTATAACTAAAAAAAATTGTATTTTATATGTGTCCATTTATTTGCTACAATAAATATTTTTCTTTCTTTCTTTTTGAGAGATTTTTCTATAAGTGTGGCAACTAAAATCCTTTAAGTTTAACCAAGAGAGATTACTACTAGTAATTGAAGATTGATGTTTTGGTGCCCGATTTCATTTTCATAAATATTGCTTAAAAGTGAACAGGTATTGTAGGATAATTATTGCTTTAGTGAATAATTCTTAACTATTTACAATACACCACCATCGTAGGTCGTTCCTGTAAGTCGCAGTCATTTTATCTCGGAAACTAATGCAAGTACACATTGCTGTAAACAAATCGCGAGATTAAAAAAGATTAAGAGTGCTATTATATATAGTGTATTATACATATCACATACATTACGTAACTAAGGACTGAAAACACTTAACACGCAAAATCTAGTGGGGTATTGAATATACGTATCATGGTATATATCGTTACCAATTACACTCGCCGAGTTAAAAAAATACTTTTGAAAAGTTCCCGAATCATAAATATATGGCACTGCAAGTCTTTATTGACTTGCTTTTTGGCGGTTTATGACTTAAATATAAATATAAATTACTGGGCGATTATCATTATTAAGCGGATGACAGATGTGCGAGCAAGTACACGTAAGGCTCGACGACTTTTATTGGCCGTGTGTCACGAGAAATATCTCTGGAGAAAAAGGACATCGAACCAAAAGTAAGCCGACTTGCTTGCACGTGTATTATCCGCGTTAGTATTCTTCTTACCAGGGCCGTCTTTACCCGGGCACAAGTCGATTGACTTCAAAAAAAAGAAATTAAAGAACATATTCATGGTTTTTCAAGGTCTAAGGACACCCAACACGACTATGTATATATGTACATAAAAAAATTGAAATGAATTAAATGTACTACACCATTGTGCCATATAGATTACATCTCACTGTTGAAAGAGATGGTGACTTCTCGGCCAAAAAATGTAATGACTTGAGATCTGGCTTAAGACAAGCGTTGCATTTTACTATTATAAAAGGAAAAACATCACATGAGAAAACACAAAACAAGAACACGAATATAATTTGTTTTACCACAATCAATTTATGTGAATTAATTTCAACTATTAATAATATGAAAATACTATTATTAATAGTTGAAAACTAGAACAAGGAATCTGGCGACCGAACCCCTTGACCTCATACGCTCAGAGGAGACCGATGCAGGGAGGTCGCGAACGCCTAAAGGCCGCAGAGGCTAACAGAAGCCACTCATAGCCAAATAAAACCCAAGATCCATAAAGCCATCGGACGCCACAGAATGACCAACCAAGCCGAGGATGCAGCCTAAGCGAAGCCCGCGAAAGCCATCAAAAGTCCCAGATTCTAACGTAATTACATGGAATTAAAAAAAGGTTAAAAATGCAAGCATAAAAAGTTTCTGAGACACTTCAAATTATTATTTTATTTTTAATTACGTGTAACATTACTACATTACATATCCCCATCGCTTATTCCTTAGTAATTTTATTTCTTCCTCCTTCCTCCTAACATTATGTTACAAGACCGGTCATTGAGAATTGCTGTGTAGGCACCAGCTATTAAGCCTTTAGCATCTTCAAGATCACGTCAGTGGAGGGTCGTTACCCTCCGAGTTGAAGCCATGGCAAGAAGTATTGTCTCCAACCAACTCCACCCAAAGGAACTGAAGACCTGACGACACTAGGCACTTTTGGGTTTTGTTTTTATGTTTGCTTATCGGCAAACTGGCAGACGGGTCCACTTGATGGCAAGTGGCTACTGTCGCCCATGGACATCTGCAACACTAAGGGAGCCGATGCGTTGCCTACCTCGTTGAGACATTAAATATCTGTTCACACCCTTTTCTGAAGAGTCCCTTATGGTAGCGTACTTGGAACAACGTGGGAGGAAGCTCATTCCACAGCTTGCTCACATATGGCATAAAGGAGTTAGCGTCACGTACAGTGGATAACTTCCAGTTGTCAATGAAGTATGGCTGAAGTCACAGTCGCCGAGCAGTTCGGTGGTAATATGGGGACGTATGTACCAAACCAAACAGTTCCTCAGAACACTTCCCATTGTACATGGATGGATGGAGATAAAGCACTGAACTCGAGTGACCGTCACGCTCAGATACAATGTTTTCTCTTCTGACGTGCAGTCCTACGACTGACAGTTTTTTACAATCCAAAATCTGATTCGATCAATCAACCAGCCTTACGCCAACAATAAATCATTTACAATCAATTAATTGCAAAACCCTTTACAAACATGGCACAAAACACACAGACAAAGGACCCTCACCTACTTACTGTTGACAACTAATCACAGATAAGACTGTACACGTGTACTATTAGACTATACCTCATTACATCCTATCACTGTTCAAAACTTATGTACTCAATATTTTCGAAGAAATATAATCCTAAACATTATTGCAGTAGAGTTGATTTTATATTAAATATTAATGGGGATTAAGACTGTGTGCAATTGGCAGTGTTAGTAGTAGTTTTAATACATAATCTGAGTATTAGCATCACAAAACCATGCATTCATCAGGCACATCACTACGACGTTGATCGTCGTTGTGATACGAGTTTGTTCTGAAATGAGTAATGTTTAGAGTTGTTATCACCAACTTTTAAATTCTCATTCATGTACTTTTATATGAACTAAAAACTAGAGATGTGCCGACTAGTCGTTAAGACTATGTGGCTTCTTATATAATTTGTAATCTATACTTTACTATAACACTCTATGAATACTTCGTAATCCATACACGAGACTTTCTTTTTGATATGATTAAATTTTAATAGAGCTCTTTCACTTTAATGAACAATAACAGTATTATCTTTAGACAAATATATTTTTTTACACAATAACACCACCCTGACTCGTACAAAAGCAAAAATCAAGAAATAATGCGAACAAACAAAACAGGTGCCAACACGCTCGCATGCATATGGTTCTTGCGACTTGTGCGCTTGTCCGCTATAAGTGAAGCGTCATGGAAATCCCCGAAATTGTGATCGGCTTGGCCAACTAGTTGGCCTCTTTACAACCGACTAATCAGCACTAGTCGATTGGCCGAGTACGGCCAAAGTCATAATTGGCACATCTCTACTAAAAAATCTTTCTGCGCGGGTGATCTTTCGTAGAAGAAGAATACTGGGAATAACAAACGTCCAATAGTAAAACTAACTCTATAAACTTCTTATATACCATATACCTAAATGTCGTCACAGTTTATTCTGATATCTACTTTTGACGATCAATTATTTAAATAAATTTAATTTTAAATAATTGAGTTTAATTGAAATTATGACTGATTTGTTTTAGTAATATAATATGTATTATACATGTATTAAATAATAATAAATCAAAAAACGATATATCTATCACTATATATGTATATATATATATATATATATATATATATATATATATATATATATATACACACACACACACACACACACACACACACACAGAATGTAGAAGTATTTATCTTATCTACCAACCTTTCCTTTTTTACTTTATTTTACTTTTAATTCTCTGTCATCAAAACTGCAGTTATGGGTACATAATGAATATATATCTATAAAATTTTATTAATAAATAGTTGATTCCCAAGGCATTGAAAAAAACACAATTTTTTTAACATTTCAAATTAATATTTTAATATGGATCACAAACAACTCTAGTAATATACTGATTGCAAATTGTCCCTTTGCGATAATAAACAAACTAATTATACTAAACTTCCCTTCAAAGTTCCCTTAACGTGACGTTTGAATATAACAATAGGACTATCACAAATTTATTTATTCTGTTATAAATATTCCTATGAACCCTAACTCGTTTGAATAAGAGTGATTTTATCCCATAAATACGGCAAATACAAAGTAGTCGAGAGTCTTCAATCAAAATGGCAAACAACAGATTTCCAATAAAGATAACTTTTAGTACAAAATCCTAAGCTTTATGTATTAAAAAAAAAAAATCATTATAATTTTCATATAAAAAGATTAAATCAAATTAACGGTTTCATACATTTAATTTTATTGTACGTTTTATGGTTTTTTTTTAAAGAGTAAACGTTTAATTAGAAAAACTTAATTTGAGTATACGGAGATAAACTTTATGATAACAAGTTAAAATTTCATTCAAACATTTAATTTTACGCAATAAACAAATTTAAATTCTTTTGTTGAATTTATTTTATATGAAATTTAATTATGACGACTAAAGTAAATTTAAAAATGACATATTATTGAGGTGCCTCTGCTCGACCTTGCAATATATTCGAGTGTAATCCCTATTAATATTACAAAAAGCGAATGTAACTCTGTCTGTCTCTCTGTCTGTTCTGGTTTCACGGAAAAAACTACTAGACCGATTTGGCTGAAACTCAGAGTATATATATATATATATATATATATATATATATATATATATATATATATATATACATACATATATATATATATATATATATATATATATATATATATATTAAATGCCGAGAATAAACATAGGATACTTTTTATTGTAATTTGACATTTTCATCATATTATTATTATTATTATTATTGCGTTATTTTAGTCATTTTGGACATTTCTCTCATTTGAGTCATCTTTGTCCTTTTTGTCCATTTGGTCCTATTTGTCCTTCTTGTCCTTTTTGCCTTTGTGTCCTATTTGTAATTTTGTCCTTCGTGTCATTTTTATCCTATTTGTAATTTTTGTCCGTTTTGTGCTTTCTGACCCGAGGGCGTCAATGTCGACCATTTTGGGAATCCCCCGCTTTACGAGTTCGAGAATTTCAATAAATAGTATACGCATGTTTATTGAGGGATTCATCTCGATTTTGCAAATTTACAAATTCGGCACGGTGATTTCTAGTTAGGTGAGTTTTAACTGAAATCGAGCCGTAGTAATACGAAACGAGAATCTCACATCGACAGACTTTGCATGCCTTTTGTTATTAACATCTTCTGCTTTATGATTTGGACTTTTCCTTATTTCTTCGCCTCCTACTTCCCTCATGACCTGCATATACTTAATCGTTTAATGATAACTCCTTTATAGTGTAGGCTGTCAGACTTTGGAATGCGCTGTCTCTTACTGTCAGAAAGATATTGATATAGATTATAAAAATAGATATAGATATATAAGAACTCACTCAGAAACTCTAATTTTCCTTAAATAATGATGTATAATTCTTATACTATTAAATAATAAAAATATATCTATATCTCATAAATATGTTTGCATGTATTTAATTTATAAAGTAATTTAAGTATGGGTCGTGTGTATTTACTATCTAATGCTCTGCACCACTTACATCGCGTGATAAGTTTAGAATATTCTTAAAGTTAGATTGCCTGGAAGAGTCCTGATTTACGGGACCGAGACATGAACGCTGACGGCAGGATTGGTCCACAAGTTCCAAGTCGCTCAACGGGCTATGGAGCGAGGTATGTTGGGTGTTTCTCTTATGGATACAATTAGGATATTCGTAAGAGAACCAAGGTAACCGACATGAGTCAAAATTAGCAAGTTGAAGTGGCAGTGGGCTGGTAACTTCTGCCGCAGGAGCGATGGCCGATGGAGCGACAACCTGTGCGAGGTTACCGGTAGGCGCTGGATGAGGAAATCAGAGGACAGGAATGAGTGGTGCCGTCTTGGGGAGGCCTACGTCCAGCAGTGGACTACCAATGATCGACGACGAGCCTGGAAGAGATTGCTTTGAGCGATAAGGCCGCCTATTGTTTATGACATGACAATATTGTAATCGTACATTTTTTTGTAATTGTTTATTTGGTGACTAAATATATTTATTATTTTTAACATTTTTATTTACTAGTACTGCTTCTCTATCTATTAATATAGCTGTTATTGGGTTGCATTTTTCTTATAATCTAAATTACTTAACGCTAATTTTACATATAATAGCGTTACTTGTTAACTTGTTTCTCTTTACTACGTCTCGGACTATTGAAGTTGCGAATTCTATGACACCCTCGAGCAGACTCTTGCCTATGAGTTCCCTTATATTCTCTCGCTTAATGACGACTCGTAGGGTGTTCTCCGCGTTGTGACGCTCCACGGCAAAGAGGGGGGACTCAAATACTGCATGTAAGGGGGTCTCTGGTACGCCGGTTTTTTTCCTTCTCTGCCAGACGAACAAGATTTGTCCAGCTTTATATATTTTATGTTGTTTTGTTCATCTTCTTTGTTTATGTTTTTATTTCTTTTAATCTTTTATTCGTGCATTATCTTTTTTATGCAACGTCTCTTTTTTATGGTATTTTCTTTTTTGTTTCTCTTTATTTATTACTTTATTCCCAATTTTACAAATGTCCTTAATTCTATTACAATTTTTCGTTTTTATGTGTTACATTTGCTTTGCCTTATTTACTATCTTATCTATATTATTACTAAAAAAAAATTATTGTTTTTTATATCTTTTTTGTTTTTACATTATATCGTATACACTTATCTATATATTTATAATGTAAACTTATTTATCTAGTTTTATTCCTATTTATTACCTTCTTAATTACTACTAAACAATATGCTATGAAATCTTCTACTTGGTGTTTAGACATCAGTTCTGGCATATTTTTATAACTGATTTTTTTTCTTAATTTGCATTCTAGGTCATGTCGCTCCAGAGAATATGAAGGACACCAGAACAGGATGTGAGGTACATCCTCAATCGCGTCGTCGTCGCAGATGCACGAAGGACTCTCTTTGCACCGGAACCGGTTCAGGTACTCCGAGAATCCCCCGTGCCCGGTAGTCCGGGTTAACAGACACACGATGGGTCCTCCTTCAATATCGGATATTACGTGTGTGAACCGTATCACGATAAGGAATGTTGTACTTTATACGATGTCAATTTCAGTACTCGGTTAATATATCTGAGCACTCTATATGTATTGAATTGAGTTTTATTTATTCAAAGCATTATAAGGCTCTATGCACCTATAGCTTCGGGTCTCGAGGCCTGCATATTAACATTCTTGCGTCGCGGCCGCGGATCGAACGCTGCGCGCTTCGGATGTCTCAATTCAAAAATACAGACTAATGCATATCGCAGAGTAATCTTTTTTAATGCATTTTACAAGCTTTTATTTAACTTGCAATGGATGTACGTATGTACCTAAGTTCGGGTGTAATCTTACAAGTTAAATTTGGCCAACTTCCCGGTTTCCGATTGAGCTGAAATTTTGCACGCATATGTATATCGCGTGACAATGCAATAAGTACCATGGAGCTGATCTGATGATGAAGTCGGAAGGTGGCCGTAGGAACTCCTGTATTAAACAAGATAGACCCGTCATATTTGGGCTCATTTTACTTGTCTTGGGTAGCACTCTGCTACTACATGATATCCAGGATCTCAAAAGCTTGTACTTAAAAACCTTTAAAAAAACGAGTTATTTATTATAATTGCGAAAATTACTTTATCTGTTACACTCACGGAAAAACTACTTGATAATTTTTTATATATATGTAGTTTCAATATCGATAATGGACAAGTTACTTTTTATTTCGGAAAATGGGATAGTTTGCGATTAAGTAAATCTTCCGGGGACGAATACGTACGTAACCTGTGTATATTCATATTATTATAATATATTCATGCGGTAGGTATACATATATCGCACCATTCGTAGAAAAAGGACGCAAGTGAAAAACATGAACTTTACAGGAACGTAAAAAAACTGTTTTGTGGAGAAATGGTAAATCATACATAAATGTGTTCTAAACGAGACTTCATAGACAAAATTAGTCTGCAGATACCTGTCTAATTGATTTAAAATAATATTGAGTAGCTTTCGAGATAATTTAAAATTAATGCGTTACGTCTTTAATCCCCGTCATGGTATTATGGCTTTTAAGAATAAGTAAAGTAACCACTTTGTTGCTACGGTATTCACACGGGTCACAGCATCGTAATTTTACTCACGTATTCTTGCCGACCAGATTAATTAATTAAGTAAACACATAATTGTGTTTACTTAAAAAAATTAAGATAAAAACTCAGTAGAAGAAATACGTAACTAGACTTGCGCGTTTATCTATTTAACAAATATCCTGACAAAAGTATGTAAGTTACTTTATGCACGTATATTTCAATTCGATGGCGTATAAGTAAACAAGTAAGTAATAATAAGCTTTTATTGATAGCGAAAATTTCATAAATGACATAGTATAAACAAAACTTACGTAATTTATACAGTGAATATAAAAAAAATCTTAGCATTTCGCTAAATTTGCGATATGTCCGTCATTTATTGGGATATTTTTTTCAAACTTGTTGAGCATATGTGTCATAATGTCCTTTATCGATCAGTGAAAAAAAATTTGAAGTAATTTCACTTGCGACTTTCTTCTACCAACGCTGCGATATATTTATTTTAGTTTAGTTATCAACATAGTATTCGATATAACATTAAACATAGTATTGGAAGCCTCTAGGGAACGCTATGGTTTATCATATATGGTTTTATCATTTATTTATATCTTATTAATCTACAAAATTGAATATAGATTATAAACCGTTTTGTTTTATCTTCACTAAACCGTTTCATAGCTTAACCCTATATTCTGATTATGCAAATACGGCATGAATTTGATGAATGAATATTTTTATTTACTATGATATTGATTTATAACCATAATTAAATTATAATATTATGTTGGTTTATATTTTTAGAAAGATAGATAAATTTCACTTTTTGTTCACCAAGTGGGTCATATGTATTAATACTAATTGACTAATTTAAAAAATATCTTAATAAGTTATATACCATGTTTTATTTTAATATGTAAGCTATAATAGCTGTAAAGTTTCGTTAAAATCCGTTCAGTAGTTTACACGTGAAAGACTAACAAACATACATCCTCACAATTTTTCTCGTTTATAATATTAAAATAATAATAGGATATTTATGAAGTACAAATTAAAGCAAACATAATATACAATTATCAATTCAATTCAATATTAAATTATATTAATGTGTGTAACATTAAAAACAAACACTTATAATTAATTAATTACAAGAAGTTGTTTATATTGTATTGTTTGTAGTAGGTAAGTATAAGAAATATCAACCCTGGTGGATATTATTTTGTACAGATTTTATTATATTGTGTTATATATATATATATATATATATATATATATATATATATATGTATATATATATATGTGTATATATATATATCATCAATTATTCTTCTTATTCTTTTAAAAAAGATACTCTAGTCATTTTTTATGGCTCATGATACAAGCTGCCTTTCATCTTGCCAGCAAGATGTCTTTCATGTGTTGGAATGGAAATGATTTTGTAGCACCTATATCGTTATAATTAAATACATACATACATAAATAAATAGTCAAAGTACAAACGTGAATTCTCTGTAACGTAAGCGTACTCTACGCCAGCTGGTAGTTCCGACACGAAACCCGCGATTTTTCCATTTTGTTTTATTCCCTCGGCCGATCGCAGCGCTAACCCTGTTGACAATAAGCCAGTATATTATCCCTCAGGGACTCGTTCCGCGGAAATATTCAAATTTATGACGTACGGAGGGGCACTGCCGCAGTACGGCTCTGCTATTGCCGCAGCGGCTATATAACCGCCATATCTGTAAACAGGACGTGTTTACAATGTACTAGAATTAGTCCTCTGATCAGTGCTGGTTTTAACATCACTTAGTCTTGTACTCTGGACACATGTGATGCCGATCATCACCGATGGCGAAAAATATAATAATGCTAGAGAAAGTAATGGCGAAAAGTCATGACCCTCAGGAATCAGTCATCTCAAATCATTTATTTGAGATGACTGATAGATGACAGGATAAAGGTGGACCCGTGCTCCTAATGCTGCGGTTATTAATAATATTATCCGTGCAGGAACGGAGAAGGGATACTAATTCCTGCGGCCGGGTGGCTTGTCGTAAGAGGCGACAAAACAACGTTGAATTGCGTTCCGACATTAGTGGCCAGGTACCAATCTCATCTAGGAGTCTGGCAGCACATTGGTAGCACTTTAAGGCCCGCTTGCATAACGATCGTCTTTAAATAAAATTAGTTAATTTTATTTAACTCTCTAAACGCGTTTAATAGTAAATGCATTTATGTTGTCTTGCATGAGGCACTCTCCCATGTCATTTAGTAAAATGTATTTATGCCATCAGTAAAACAGCCAGGTGTGTTCCGTTTCACCTTCACGTCACATTTTATCGAACAAACACACGAAATTTAGCTTTAATGTAAGTTATTTCCTGCGTAAAAAGGATTTTAGTTGGCCAATCTCAAATTGACATTTGAAATTTTGTTCGTTTGGTTAAGTTTACTTCGGAATTTTTGGCGGCAACCTGAAGAATGATCTTTTGCTGTGCGTTTTATTTCCGATTTTATGGGTATTTAGCATTGAGATAAATAAAGCAAATAAAATACGAGTGACGATCTGTAATTGACTTTTTAATAACTTACAATTTCATAAAGAATAATAAATATTAATTCGTGAAAAGATTTGTTGATATGTTCTATAATGCAGAATATATATGCTTTCCCATTTCACGTTTAGGGTCCTTTTTATAATCAAAGAATTGTAGACAAAGATCATAAGTTTGTCTTCGCTGCTTCCATTATACAGGCGTTCTAGCTCATCCCATATCTTTAGCGCTTTTATATCGCATAAATTGTTTTAGAATCTCATCCGTCACGTTTGTCGTCATCAGAGTTAAAACGGCACAGTCAATTTTTAGAAATTGTTGTAAATTTATTTCATATTTGGCTTTAGCATCTGCACCATCAGATGCTGCAGGCTCATCGGGCTTTTGAAGTTTTCCTTGCAAAATTTCTTCAGCGCCGGGTACTGCCCTGCACGCTGTCTCAATACGGTACTTATAATAGGCTTATAATTTTTACCATCTAGGTGCATTATTTTTACCTTAAAGCTTCTGCGATCGCCTTATCCATTGTGAACGTCAGATCGAGTATAATGCTAGAATATTGCATTTATTCTTTCCTAGTTAAAATATGTTTACTGGATCCAATTCCTTAACTTTATTACTCTACTACCATGTTAGTTTGTACGAATAATGGATATTTAGAATTGAGATAAATTATAATTAAAGCAAATACGAGTGACAATCTGTAATTGACTTTTTATAAGTGACAATTTCATAAAGAAATACGAGTGATAATGTTTAAACGCGTTTAAGGCGTTAAATAGCTATTTTTGGATGATTAACTTTGACAGTTCTGTAAACGTATTTACCGGTAAATTTTGCGTTATGCAGGACGCTTATCGTATTTAAGGGTGGTAAATGCGTTTAGTGATTCTTAAATAAAATTAAGGAACGTCATGCAAGCCGCCCTTAGGCCCGCTTGCACAACGATCGTCTTTAAATAAAATTAGTTAATTTTTTTTTACTCTCTAAACGCGTTTAATAGTAAATGCATTTACGTTGTCTTGCACGAGGCACTCTCCCATGTCATTTAGTAAAATGTATTTATGCCATCGGTAAAACAGCCAGATGTGTTTCAGTTCACGTGGCGGTACGTTAAATCGAACAAAAACACGAAATTTAGCTTAAATGTTAGTTATTTCCTGCGTGAAAAGGATTTTAGTTGGCCAATCTCAAATTGACATTTGAAATTTTGTTGCTTTGGTTAAGTGTATTTCGGAATTTTTAGCGGCAACCTGAAGAATGATCTTTTGCTGTGCCGTTTTATTTTCGATTTTATGGGTATTTAGCATTGAGATAAATAAAGCAAATAAAATGCGAGTCACGATCTGTAATTGACTTTTTAATAACTTAAAATTTCATAAAGAATATTGAATATTAATTTACGAAAAGATTTGTTGAAAATGTTCTTTAATGCAGAAGATATATGCTTTCCCATCTCACGTTCAGGGTCCATTTTATAATCAAAGAATTGTAAACAAAGATCATAAGTTTGTCTTCGCTGCTTCCATTATATAGGCGTTCTAGCTCATCCCATACTTCTTTGACGCTTTTATATCGCATAACTTGTTTTAGAATCTCATCCGTCATATTTGTCGTCATCAGAGATGAAACGGCAGTCAATTTTTAGAAATTGTTTTGAATTTATTTCATATTTGGCTTTAGCATCTGCACCATCAGATGCTGCAGGCTCATCGGGCTTTTTAAGTTTTCCTTGCAAAATTTCTTCAGCTCCGGGTAATGCCCTGCACGCTGTCTCAATACGATACCGCCAAGGCTCATAATTTTTACCATCTAGGTGCATTACTTTTACCTTGAAGCCTTTGCAATCGCCTTATCCATGGTGAACGTCAGGTCGAGTACAATGCTTAGAATATTGTATTTATTCTTTCCTAGTTAAAATATCTTTACTGGATCCAATTCCTTAACTTTATTACTCTGCTACCATGTTAGTTTGTACGAATAATGGGTATTTAAAATTAAGATAAATAATTAAAGCAAATAATATACGAGTGACAATCTGTAATTGACTTTTTATTAGTGACAATTTCATAAAGACATACTAGTGACAATGTTTAAACGCGTTTAAGGTGTTAAATAGCCATTTTTGGATGATTAACTTTGACAGTTCTGTAAACGTATTTACCGGTAAATTTAGCGTTGTGCAAGACGCTTATCGTATTTAAGGGTGGTAAATGCATTTAGTGTTTCTTAAATAAAATTAAGGAACGTTATGCAAGCCGCCCTTAGTGTTGCAAATGATTGTAGGCGACGGTAAACACTTTCCATCACAGTTGGACCGTCAGTTTGTCTGCTGTACTCCAACAATAAAAATAAATAATAATATTAACTATATTGTGTAAGGCATAAAAGTTTAAAATAAAATTTCATTTACTGTAAGTACCTAGTACTTAACAGCACACGTATTTTAAGGATAGGCATTTTAGCAAAAATCCTTATGCACATATTGTCATGTATTTTTTTTACAATTGAATATTTAGGTACCAAAAATCGCCTGGTATATCTCAAACATTTTTTGCATGTGACTTAAGGAAACAAACGGTAGTTACCAGAACATGATAAGTTTGAAGATGTGTAAAGAAGGTATCACACGTTATTGAACATTTAGCATCACAGCTGCAGTGGGACTACCACTCTATCATTTGGGTCACTAATGCTTTGAGCAAAGTTTGCTTTGACCACCCGCGGTGCTCAGATGCTTGGTTATGGACTAAAGGCATCTATGGATGCTCGACTTGAAGGCGATAGAACAAATTATAAAAATAAATAAGCTTTTTAAAAAGGTTTTTAAATACAAGCTTTTAAGATCCTGTATATCATGTAGCAGCAGAATGCTAGCTAAGACAAGTAAAACGAGCAGAAACACGACGGGTTTATCTTGTTTAATACAGGAGTTCCTATGGCCACCTTCTGACTCCATCACCAGATCAGCTCCATGGTACCATATTATTGCATTGTCAAGCGATATACATATGCTTGCAAAATTTCAGCTCAATCGGAAACCGGGAAGATGGTCAAATTTAACTTGCAAGATTCCACCCGAACTTACATACATACATACTACATACAAGCATAGTAGTAAAGTAAGTACATAGTACATAAGTAGGTACGTCCATTACAAGTTAAATAAAAGCTTGTAATAACAGCACGTTTTTACGGTGCCTATAACTTACTATTCATTGACTTGCCTTACCTTACCAACTTATGTCAAATTTTAACCGATAGTAAAGCAAATTAACGGGGCTTAAAAAGTATTTTGCTAAAGGTGCTGCTCGCTCCAACCTCTTAATCAATATTTTGTATAGTTTTTATCTTGCCAAGCACGTAACGAATTTACGGAGATATGTTGCAGAATAAAATTCTCGTACGTCATGTCATTATTATAACTATAATAATATTTTTCTTTACTTTTATTGTCTGTCTTGTAGAGTATACACTGTTTTGCTACAGCTCGATCAATTCTCCGAAAAGTGATTGTGTAACACATTTCTTTACACAATTTATTTTAAAAAATAATAATTTGAGTTTTCCAATATTTAGCTAGACGTGTTGCTGGGGAGTTTCTTGCTGCTTCTCTTATTAACAGCAATAACACGTTGTGAAGCGATGTATTAGGAAGTATTACATTTTAACTTATTTGTATTGACCTTCAAAAAGTGTTCTCCAGTGGAACTTATTTTGAATAAAAACTTATGAATTATAATTTGAATATATAAATCAATAAATGAATGTTTATTTTTATAAATGAAGGTATTAGTTGTGTACAAGATGGTATAAAAGACTAATGATTTCACCCTCTTCATTCAGCAAGCAGATGTAGAAATACGCATATAACAACGACTTCAAAATAAAGGTTTAATGGATGAAAACACCAAAAGTGATAATACATATTGCTTTTAGTTGTAAAGGTGCTTTTACACAAGTAACTAAAATTGCTTAATCTCGGTCAATTCTCGTCAACTACGACGTCACGACTATATCAAACTCTTGCTGTTGCTGAGATACTGTCACACAATACCATACAATATGAAATATGGAGCAACTTAAAAAATTAGACACCCTTTAGCGAAAACGGGGCATAGTTATACATACAAAAGATATATTAAGAAAATTGCCTAAAAATTTCCAGTGATTGGATATTCAGCAATCTATATGGCGACGTTGGGATATGTGGAATATCATCCGAGCGTTAAATCCCGGTTGCATTCGGAGCGTTCACTCCGACGCCCAGGGTCCGCTTTCCTACTTTTTCTATTCCACTTCGCGTGGTCTTCAGCATCCCCCGTTTTGGTACGCATGTCATACTTCGCGACGTCAAGCCAACATTTCTTAGGCTTTCCCCTTCGATCGGGACTTGGCGGAGGCGGCATGGCTAGACATTTGTTCCCCACATAATAAGCCGGTCTCCGTAAAACGTGGCCGTACCAGCGTAAGCGACACTCTTGCAGTTTGTCTGCTATGTCACGGACATGAAGACTGCCGCGGATGCGGGAGTTCCTGACCCGGTCTTTCCGCGTCACTCCACACATCTGTCGCAGCATATTCATCTCCGTGACACGCAGTTCTTGCTTGTGTTGCTCAACAGGCCACGCTTCACTGCCATACAAAAGGACAGGTCTAATGATGGGATATGTGGAATATATAGAACAATATTCCCGAAACAATTGCTGCATTTTACACATCTCTCTATTTTTTCTTTCATTGTAGTGGTCTTTGGTGGCGGTTATCATAGAAATAGTGCATAATGGGAGGTGAGGGCCAGGAGTACCATCATACAGGGTTTACCTAGGGCCCCTGTCTTTCCCATTTCATTAAGTTTTTCGACTTTGTGTACTCTACAAATTTTGTTATTCTTTTTATGGGAAGTAAATAAATAAATTATTATTATTAAAATTAATTGCTCCAGATTCATCCATTACTGCTGTCAAGCAATTATTGCTCAAAAAATTGCCCGTGTAAAAGCACCTGATGAGCAACAAAGAACACAATTTATACATAAAATTTTAAGTTTAAGTAAAATAATCGGTTATTTAACAGCGAGCTTTAAACTTATTGTCCAATAAATGTGTGATTGGGTGTGGTCACGCCACTTGGAGTGCTAATGAACCATTCCGTGGATATGACAAACAGTAGCTGAGCGCAAGCATTCACTTTCCACCAATGTCAACAAGAATGCATAGCTACAACTCGGAGTAATTAAGAGACATAATAGACAAAATTTCATCGTACGCAACACCTATACCTATTAAGTATTACTTATATAACTAATCGAAGTCTGTGATTTCAAAATAAATGCTAATAATTTGTTTTTAATGAAACAAAACCAACTTCAAACTGAAAAGCAAATAAATATTTTCTACACCTTCAAGTCAATGCCCTTTTAATTATGATTATTTTATTAACTTTTTGCTTTTTAGTTTGAAGATAAAATCATTTGTTCTATAATCCGTATCTTCAAATCTTTGCAACCGATCTTATTAAAACAATTTTTATTAATTTTTATTTAGCTGTTCTAAATTTCGAACTTTGAGAATTTTCTGTCTTAGTTCAAAACTTAACATGAAATACACTTTAAAAGCGAATATCTCCTCCTATCTTTTAACTTAAATTAAAAAACATTGAGCAAAATGATTATAATTTAATATTATATAAGTTTTCGCGACTTCTATACAAAAGGAAACGTTAGAATCACAAAAATCAAATAAATTACCGTGCTTAAAACCGTTAAAACGTAGTTTTACTTTCATTATTATTAAAATAGACTTGGCTTAGAGGTCTAGAAACCAAGCCATAAAATCTAAAAAAAAACAATTAACGATTTATATAGGTACGATTTGTATATGTTTATTATTTTTTGACCCTTTATTACATGTATGATCGCCATTTTTATATTTTTTTGTCGATATTTCATTACATGATTTCATAGAATACATCATCCTACCAAATTTAATTCAAATAGACATAATACGTACATGACGATTATTAAGTGATTTTTGAGAGCCTTCTTTTGCCAAAAATGGGCAAGGAATTCCAAAATAGCCTTGAAACATGTTAGGACTTTTGCCAAAAATCAAATTGGGTATTATTTTTATATTGTTTAGCGATATACCAACATTTCCTGCTGTGATAACAATAGAATTATATGCATTTTGGGTATTTTAGTGTATCTCAGTACAGTACGCTCGGTTACAACTCTATAATACGCCATAAATATGTTTCCAAAGCATAATTTACGTGATATTACAATAGGCGTCTGAAAACAAACTGAATCGCCGCTTTGCCGCATTGTCACAGTATAATATTATCTTCAGTATGAAAGTTTATATCGAGCCTACCATTTTATCCAGAGCAACATTTTTACGTAAATGTTTTTTGTTTGTCAAGTTATACTTTAAACTGTGAATTTGTTTTAAGACTTTCAATATTCGATTCTCTAAGGTCTAATCTAACAAATTGAGGGTTTCAGAACAAAATAATAGTTTAAAATATCATTTGCTGTAAAACATCTATTTAGGTACAAATTATGTCGCTTACGTTAGTGGAGATAAAGGCTCGAATTTTCACAGATAAGACAGAGAAGAGTTGACGTGATTTTGTAAGTAAAATCGTGTAAGTAAGTGTACTTTACCAAAAAACAAGGAACGATTCTTGAGGGTATTACAGAAAAGTTAGGACAACGAGAAAATTAAAAAAAAACCTTGGATGTCTTTAAAAAAAAGATAAAAACACACACTATATTTAAAAAATAGCCTTTAATATATTTCGACTTTGAAACATACGGTCTTATTCAAAGAGAGTCAGAGTAAGTTTGAACGCTTCTTTATGGTTCTCAAAGAAGCGTTCAAACTTACTCTAACTTTATGAATAAGACCGTTTGAATTCTGAAGATCTGTTGAGTTCACACAGCAGATTACATCTATTTACAAAATATTTAAGAAGGTGTTGATAAAATATGTAGGTAATTTTGTACTTATACTATTTAAAAAACACATAGTTTTTACGTCCTAGACGAGCGAATACATCGCAAGCATTAACTTTCGTATGCAATTATAATAATTATACATATATAATGACAATGAGTAAAAAACATTAAAAATATATATTTATATTTCAGTTATATGTGTGACATAGCGCATAGTATTTTTAATTTTGGTGTACAAATAAGTGTTTTCATTCATTTGTTTATTGTGTATTTACTTCACTTCTCTACCCAAACTATGCCTCACAATATCGAATAGCGATGTAGCCGAAGCGCAGTCGTCATAAATACCAATACATCGAACCGTAAATATAAAATACAAAGCGGTACACACGTATAAAATGAGCCTACATCTTTTAATGATATGTAGATTCCCTGCATTAGTTACATGACTATGTTCTCAGTGAAAACATCTCGCAAACCCCAGCCTCAGATCATTGTATTAACTCACGTGTACAGAGCTAGCCAAAAACAATCGCAACTCTTTAACATAAAGTCCAATTTCCAGTGAGATATTTATCTCATAGAAGCTTTTGCATAATGGTCCATTCCAACTCATTAAACAAGGCATTATTTAAACTACCAAAGATAGTATAATGTATTTTGAATCTAAATACCACTTCAAAGAGTAAAATTTCGAAGTTGTTCAATTAATGTTGTTAGGGCTTGTTGAGTTTGAACATGCAAGTTCGTGCATGAGTTTGGTCAACACAATTTGAACCGTATGTTACATAATCTTAAAGTAGATTACTATTAGAAGGTAGACGGAAATTGAGACATTAGAAATGTTCCAGCGACTATTACCGTGTTCTTTTAACAAATGCACGACGGGACGAAGTAAGATGTAACTTTGTTCTGGCGCGTGCATAAATAAAGCCCAGAGATGTATAAGCTATTTTAATATTGAAACCACAGGTGGGCGTGGGCCTCTCATATATCATCGACAACAATGATTAAATTATCTTTTTGGTTGACGTTAAGTAATTGTTTCTGTTGGTTTGAGCTTATAAACGGCGCGCCGGAGGTTGAGATATCATTTTTAATCGTCTATTACTCGCTCTTAGTTCCATTGTCTTGATATATTCATACTGATATAACTAAATAGGAATTGATGACATTGTTGTACGAGATTATCTTGGGAATGTCTTAATGGTTTTATTGAACTAATATTTTGTGTACAAATACAAATTAATTTTATTGTAAAATATGTCAAAAATTTCGGTTTGATACTTTACTCATTTAATATAATAGTATTTTGGTATGAGATTTCAAGGGTAAGGGATTAAAAAGTTGTAATTCATTGAGAAAATTAAACCTTTTTAACATTTTAAACAATGTACATTACAATCTAAACAAGAAAAAGATCTGAATACAATAAATGCAGGAAGAAATATGCTATTGTGTATTAAGTTTTATTTGCTGGCGTGGTTATCTCAAAAGATAAATTAATATTTATGCAAGTGTATCAGTACATACGGTCCTACATTTAATTAATTAGTGCAAAAACAATGCCTTGCCATTTAAAGAAAAAAACAAAAATAGATGGTGTGCAATCTAGAAGATACATTTTAATTAATGATAACATATGTATTATACCAAGATAAATAGAACTACATACATTTTAATTATCCGTATTAGTCACGAAAAGTTAAGAAAATACCAAAATAATTAGTTTCTTAAAATGTTAGAAACAGGAATATGTATAAAAGAGAGAACTGATTTAATTAAAAATAACTTTATATACCTTAATATTGAAATAAATATATCTAACTATATTGCCACCACCAGGTTCAATAACGTGTTGTGCAAAATAATTCTACCGTGCTGTAATGAAGTATGATAAGCAATTACTCGTATGTATGTCAAAATGGAGTTTGCCGAAAATCGTGTAAAGTGAACGTTAGAAGTATTAAAGCAATGGGTATAGCAATAAGTACTCTGGTCACAACTGGGACTAATGGCAAGACAATGATAATGAATTGACAATTTTAATTCAACACAAATTAAAAAAATGTAAATGGAGTTACATTTTTCTTAAAAATTTCAAGCATTACTGAACAATCGAAACATTACAATTAAACTGCTCAATGACCGATTAAAATCTACAAGATGGAGATACGATAATTGCACATAAGACAGTTGAAGCAATTATACTGAAACATACTACGTAATGTTGTATATTTACTTGTGCTATTAATCATGGCTCGCAGTGTAATCGACTCAGGGCTGCCATAATGATTGTGGTATTAATATTTGATAATTATAAGAAATGGAATTTCTTTTCAAATTTATATCGTTTAATAAAAACCTTTCATTATATTTGCAGTGCTAAAAATATACTTTTGAGAGAATTTTAATAGATGTGTGTCTGTGTTAAGGAATTTCCATTTAAAAATGTTTTAGAATTAAGGCACTTTCTGGTCAATTTAGTTTAAAATCGTGATTATTTAATATAAGTTTAGGTTTTATATGATTATGTACATTTGTACATACTGAAATCTTTAAAATTGTGTTTGCCCCTCTCAGTTGTAAATTGTAGAGTTGAAATTCTAAAAAATCTAAACTGTATTAACTTCGAAAATCATACGAAATCTGTAAACGAACCCTTAAGCCTCTTAAATTTAAAACTATGGAGGTAATTCAAACTTTTAAAAAGTTAATCTGTTGGAATTTCAAAATACTTTTCTACAAAAATTAACTGCATCAAAATCCGTCAGATACTTTTTGACAAATTATATGCAATATTTTTTATTTAATACTAGTGGCCCCGGCAGTCGTTGTCCTGCTCTGAAAAAATAAAAATCTTGGATCCAATCCATCTATCATCAATTTAAACCATCCGGGCACCCACTCAAACACACAAAAACAAAATCACTAAAATCGCTCCAGGTGATTAGGAGGATTCTAGAACCCGATCTCAGCGCCACCTCCCGGTTCCAACGGGATAAAAAGTATAATATCTTATGTCCGTCTCCTGGTTCCATGCTACCTCCCCACAAATTTTCAGCCAAATCGGTACAGCCGTTCTTGAGTTATAAATAGTGTAACTAACACGACTTTCTTTTATATATGTAGATTTTAGAAGCTCAATGCCAAAATCATTGATGACGGCGAACGAATGTACGCCATTCAAATTCTGTATGTCGACCAATGTAATGTGCTTGCTTGATTATTAATTCCTTGAAAAAGTTGTAATACGGCATTCGTGGCAAGTGGCAACCCTAATCTAGGTCAACGAGGCTGGCTCGGGTAATGAATCAAGACCGTAATTAACTAACTAATACACTTATCACGACGTTAAGTGTATAAATACTTCGAATTGGAGCGGAATTGAGATTTGATACGTAAGTGTTATGCGATTTAAATGGATGGTAGTATTTTTTTTCTTTGATATTAATTCAAGTATTTTCTTTGATATTAATTCAAGTTACAATTTTTGAGCGTGGTGACCGATAAGAAAACAAATCACCTATGTATACATATATAGATACCTATATACTTTCTCACAAACAGCTGCTTACGTATTCATCCTATTTCGGAGCAGCTCGTCGTCCATAATTTGCAGTACCTGACATACCTCAAATCGCTACGAGAGCTCGCGGCTCGCCGCACCCGCCTCAGGCCCCCGTCACTGCGCATTCAGTGTGGACGCACACATACACGTTAAGCGAACACTTGGCCGAGCTACATGGTAGGCAGAGTGGGAGGTGTTAGGTTTTTTTTGATTCGGACGCCGCGCTCAAAGCCCGCGATAAAAGCTATGTAATAGCTTAAAAAAATATTCATCATTCTTATAACAACTTGGTGCACGTAACAACACAACTTATGGTGGTAATTAATAGGGGTCGATTTTTAAACCTCGTCGACCCCGGGGGGTCGATATCGACCACTTTGGGAATCCCTGGTTTAGAGAAACATGACATCTATAAACAGATAGATACATGGATATAACAATTCTATAAAGATCCTGTTTTGGCTAAAATGGAAACAGAACCCTGAAAATGATTTCTTGACAAATTTCGTTGTGATAAACTTTTTCTGTTGTGTATAATCTTCTTAATACAGTCAGGTGCGACCGCGGTACGTCGTTATGTTGATTAAATTAATTCACCAGATCAATTAAATGGGAATAAATTAAGAGAAAGCCAAACAGAATTACTAATAAGGTTTAATCTATAGAATTAGTTGGCCCTTTAAACTCGTTTGCTTGGCGGAGTGAACGATTCAATTAAGCCAATACCAAGTCGAAGATTGTTATCGCCTCTATGCACAATCATTGTCCAATATACCTAGTTAAATACAGGTAGGTGAAAGGAAAGTGTATTTAGTTCTTTTGTTTTATTGTATTAAAGAAAAAATATGTAACAGGAATAAGACTAAGTTGGTATGGGCATATAATGAGGAGGGATGAAAGTCACGTGACAAAAACAATGTTAAACTACAAGATGGATGGGTACAAATGTAAAGGTAGACCAAAAAAAAGATGGGTTGATTGTGTGAAGGATGATATGATGATTTGTGGTGTAACAGAAGATGTATGTCAGAATAGAGGTGTGTGGAAGAAAAAGACATATTGTGCAGACCCCAATTAATTGGGATATAGTGAAAGAAAAGAGAGATTACTGGTATATAATTTTACAATAAGTACTCGTGTAGATTGCACCGCCGCACCCCCATGTTGAATTCTTTTTTTTAATTGTTATTTATTGATGAACAAAACAAATTACAACCATAGAAATTAAAATATTAAATTAGTAACTAAACAAATCTGGATTGCAATCCAAGACAGCTGCATACAGAAAAAATAACATTCAAGTAATCATGTGTGAACACTAATATGTGTATATACATATACACATACACACGCACTCCCACACACACACACCCACACACACACACACACACACGCACAGGCACGCACACGCACACGCACATACATAACACATTCTGTGAGTTTCTGTGTATTATGCGAATGTTGTCAGTTCCCATACAGCTGTTCCACCAGTGACAGCAGCTTTATTGCATATAAGTGCGTCTGCGTGGCAACAGCGACGCGATAGTGGTGCGATCACGGCTAGCCTACATAGTCTGGCAGCTCAGAGGCGGTGTCGTCTACACACGCGCTAGGGGTCTAGGCACGCGATGCATTGCAGTGCCGAAGCGATGTTGTAGGCACAGCCCGCCAGGCTACTTAGCGGAGAAGTGTATTTGTTCTACTACTACGTCTCTATAATGAAACAACGTTACGGCGCCGCAACGCATCTGATGTCTAAGCCCTAAGACCATTCCCGCACGATTAGAAACTAGTGAGAATACTCAGAAAACCGTTAAACGCTTGAGTACTACAATTTTGGTATTTGACTACCTGTGTTATAGAAGTGAATTAAGTCTTAGTCTTAGTTTATTATTATTCAAAAAATATAAATCTTTTTTTATTGCATGAGTTCAACAGATGGCCGGATGGAAAGCGATTAGCATAGCTTATTTATTTGTAACACCAAAGGTGCTATCAAAGTGCTGTCGCTCTCGAAAGGGCGCCTGGTCACTAAACCTGCAATTTATATGATACTTGCTCACAATTGGTAGCTTTTAAAGCAGTTTAAATTGGATGAGTTAAATATTCAATAGTAGTATTAAACAGCTAAATCATTCAAGTGGCGCAAATATGCAAATCTCTGTGAGAGAGACAGATAACACTTTGTAGCAGCGAAGGTAGTGATTAAATAATACTTCAGATGGCAAGGAGTAGTATTCACTATCGAGTGCTGATGTGAACTGAAATTAACTGATATATTTCGGAAAGGTTAACCTTAAGCAAATTTTAACAAGTCGTAGGTACTGCTAGTATAGTGTATGAGCGGGATGGATGATGTGCGAGTGAGATAGAGCAACTATTAATATTTGCGCATTGCGCGATCGCAATGAGTAGCACAGAGTATACTTTATATATACTGAAAATCAGTAGTTCGTTGTCCGCTGCGATGACTAGACGTATGCAGCTCCTATAACTGTATTGCACACCAAAATATACAATTACAAAAGCAGACCTTATTTAAAATATTATATATATATATATATATATATATATATATATATATATATATATATATATATATTGTGAGACTATATATTTGTGCCGATTGCTGTTGTCCTGGAGGTCATAAGATTCTACAATGATATACAAACCGACTAATTCACTCTTTGCCTTTTGCCTTACCCGTTGTCTTCGATGACCAAAGCTCACTATTCTACTTATAGTCTTAATAGATTATAGGCAGAATGAATGAAAGCTTTTTATGGTTTACCATACACTTGAACCTAGACAATTAATAGGGATTTACATTTGCATTAGAACAATGGACGTCCGTGCTTATAGCGATCTCTTCCAGGCAACCCGGTATTCAAGGAGATTTTAAAGACAAATAAAAAAATTCTTGGTGGTGTAAGTAAACTAAAATAAAACTAATATATTCATAATTATCAACTACCATTAATATAAAATTAATAAAAAAAACTACTTTACAGAATATAAGTTAAATGTTTGTGTTAGTTTAAAATTTTATGTTTACTTGATTATGTCTCTTAAATACAAATATTTTATATAGTAAAAGACTAAGACAAAAAGCCGAAGATCATTAAACGACTCCATATCAGAACTTTCCTGTACATTAGTGCATTGTTGTAACGAATGGGCATTAATCTCTCATGTACCATTACACAGACTCACCTAAAGTAATAATCATTTATAATACGCGAGACACGACATGTTAGACATCAAGTGAAATTCTGTGAGCGCACGTTTGCATTGTACGTAGATTATGACGGATATCGGAAGTTATTATTTCGCGTTTCCTCCGGTTCGTATTTCAAAAAAACGAGTGTGCGTCTCGGGATGCCCGACAGAAGTAATAACTTAAACTAATCTAAGTTGAACTATTTAATAATGAAATTGTTTGTACTTCCGTATGCGTGAGAGAAAGGGAAGCCAGACAGACTGGCGCCGTAACGCGTAACATAACGAAGAGGTTTACCCTCCCAAATAGAAGTTATCACTTCAAAAATAAGTTCTTATACTTAAACCAAGGCTTTAAGTAGTAACCAATACAATTATAAAAGTTTTATGGCCATATAACAACTGATGCGTTTAAAGATAAGTTTGCACTTGGTTTTAGCAATTTCTCATACTGTGTTCTATACAACAACGTTAGTAGAAAATGTAATTTACAATGTATAAATATCTAACTGAAGTATCCGTGCAGGAACGGAGAAAGAATACGATTTCCTGCGGCAGGGCGGCCTGTCGTAAGAGGCGACAAAACAACCCACAGCCAGGTGGTAGGGCATTTGCCCGAATGGATGGGTACCACCCCTGATCTAAAGTAGGTCGCCATAACAACCTTGACCTGTGTTCCAGCATTAGTCACTAGGTTCCAGTCTCCCTTAAGAGAGCAGCAGCGCATTTGTAGCACCTTGGGTGTTGCAAATGTCCATAGGCGATGGTTACCCTCTTTCTATCAAGTGGGCCGTCTGCCTGTCTGCTGAACTTCTGCAATAAAGTAAAAAAGTAACGCAAAAATTGCATTGTGGCATCTTACATTAAGCTACGGGGAAACTGAGTTTTTATTGGTCACTCAAATACAAAAACGTACACACCAAAACTTTTGAATAGCAATCTTATATTGAATATATTGTCGATTCCCTGGCGATACAGGCTAGTCCTAGTGCTGGAACCAACGTTATTGTCATCATTATACTTGTAAACTCTTAAAAATATATTGTAAAATTATTTTGTGTGTTTGTTTGCCGATTTTTTAAAAAATATACGTTAAGAAATTACAATGTGTCAATTAAGCACAATGGAAACAGTTCCTGATAAATACCTTGATTTTTCCGCGTCAATGTTATTAATGCGTTGATAGCGTTACCTCGCGTATTACCGACTTTACGCGGTTATCTGTGTCACTTTGACGCGTAACACCGTTACGCTAATGTCAGAGTGTAACACATATCGGTGACACATTGTTACTATAATATTATCATTCAAAAATCGTGTAATATGAGAAATCAGGTGTAGAGTAAAAATTACATGTCAGGTCGATAAATATTCCCGTAGGGGGCTTTATAGAAGGGGGTTGCAGGTGCCACTTTGCCCATCTCCTCCCGATAAGGTAGTAGGACTGGGGGGTCAGGAGACCTTCCTAGCGTGCCACACCCGGTGCCGTGGGGTGTCCTGGTCCCAGACACCCCACCTTATCGTCTTGGATCAAGGCATCACGACAGTCATATCTATCACGGTCATGTGGCGCTTTAATATGATGCGGAAAAACGCTGGAAGTTTTAGTGGGTAGTCGGTGCTTTGAACTTGTTCTATCATCACAAGCTCATCTTTCAAAATAATTATTTGATATTATAAATGCGAAAGTAACTGTTTGTCTTCTGTCTGTCTGTTCCGTTTTCACGGAAAAACTACTGCCCCGATTGGGCTTAAACTCAGTATATATTTATATTTGATGCCGAGGATAAACATAAGATACTTTTTATCCCGAAAAATGGGATAGTTTCCGGAATAAATATATATTGGCTCTCTGTATGTTATGCTTTTACGGAAAAACTACTGGACCGATCAGGCTGGAATTCGATATATATGTAACTAGAGATTACCCCGCAAATGCGCCGCGAGTCAACCTCTAGTTTAATATATTTAAGAAGTAATTTTCAAAATATGTGGTGACACACAAGCTGACGAATGTGATTAGCTGTGACAAGGACGGGGGAGAGGTCCAAAAATCATGAAATTCGTGTGACGTCATTTGTGGATGACGCCCCCCTATCATACCCTAGTCTGGCAACGCGTTGGATTAACCCCTGGTATTGCAAACATCCATAGGTGATCGCAACCACTATCCATGACATGGGCCATCTGCCTGTTTGCTAACTTCGCAACAAAACACAAGACTGACACGCACTTGTCTCATATTTTACACTCATACGACACTAGTCTAATAAGTCTGTAACCACACACTCACTCGTTCACTTGTACACACATTACACACACACATACATACACACCCATTCACACATCTATACATCTTCACATACATTACAAATATTAACACGAAAATTTCCAAATGTACAAACTTTAAAACAATTTTCTTTTTTTTTTAATTGTATAACAAACGAGTTGCCTGGAAGTGGGTGCTAACGACTGCAACACAGTATTATACAGTAGTTGTTTTGCGATACCAACATTGTTTCTGTACACTATGGTAATGGTTTCGAATAAATTATTTAATTTTATTTTGAACATATTATGTAATAATCTTTTTTAAAAAGGTTTTAAATTACAAGCTTTTGCGATCCTATCATATAGCAGCAGAGTGCTAGCCAAGACAAGTAAAACGAACCCAAACACGACAGGTCTATCTTGTTTAGTACAGGAGTTCCTATGGCCACCTTCCGACTCCATCATCAGATCAGCTCCATGGTACCATATTATTGCATTGTCGCGCGATATACATATGCTTGCAAAATTTCAGCTGAATCGGAAACTGGGAAGTTTGTCAAATTTTACTTGCAAGATTCCACCCGAACTTACATACATAGGTACATCCATTACAAGTTAAATAAAAGCTTGTAAAAAAAAACTTCAAGCAATACCCGATTTGAATACTTTTAGTTAATTAAGGTTATATTTAAATTACTTTTTAATCTTTTTAGATTAGATGGTAATATTAATAAGGTATTTCTTTCTAAATACCTTATTTATAGAAAAAAAGCAATACCCGAGGCCCTCGTAATTCAAAATCCCGTCGGGATTTCGATCCAAACCAATCAGAAAAAGTATATTGACATTTCACACGGGATTACATCGCATAACACTATAATTAAGCCACATCCAACACCCACACAAAAAAGATATTACAATAACTTTTTATAATGTGAGAACCTCAAATAATTTAAATCTGCCGCATTATTTTTTTTTTATTAATAAGGGTTGTTGTAATCCGCTGGATAATGGGCTAAATATTAATGAATAATAAATGATCGTTTCATGGCTGTTATTATTATTAATAATAAGTCATGAATAATTCATCACGGTGTGTGCCGGGATTTATATAGTTCATTAATATGTACGCTTTATTGGATTTTGTGCGTAAATTAAAATGTTGATGCATGTATCCAGACCTTATTTGAGACTATTGGCCAGTTTTTGGACTAACCTATTCCTAGAGTTTACGCTGATTTTGGAAGGATGTAACAGTTATACAGGAGAACTGTAATACATATCTAGCAACCTAATTTATATTAATATATGCCTAATTATGTCTCCACGATCAATGTTATAAATGTTAAACGTTCTCCTGAAATAAACGAGTATTATTCCAGCATTCGTTGGTGTCACCTGTCTCCCATTCCGATAGCCGTTGCAATTTGTTTTATTATTTCAGTTACACATTTATTAACGGCGAAAGGCTAGTAGCCTAACTTCTAATTGGCTACTAGCCTCTTTCGGTTACTATATAATAATAATCATTCTATCCGTGCAGGGACGGAGAAAGAATACAATTTCCTGCGGCCGGGCGACTTATTTTAAGAGGCGACAAAACAACTCACAGCCAAATGGCAAGGTATTAGCCCGACTGGATGGCTACCAGCCCTGATCTAAAGTGTGTCGCCATAACAACCTTGAGTTGTGTTCCGGCATTAGTAACCAGGTTCCAGTCTCCCTTAAGAGAGCAGTAGCGCATTTGTAGCACTTTTGGTGTTGCAAATGTCCATAGGCGAAGGTAACCGCTTTCCATCAGGTGGGCCGTCTGCCTGTCATCTGAACTCATGCAATAAAAAAAATAAGGTAATAAGTAACTGTAAAAACGTAATTTCGCTATTTCACTATACGATTGTAGCAGCATATAGCATATTTTTAGCCACTCATCGAGTAAATGCGGCAGCAATTAGAACATTGTAGGTATATAATTTATATTATTAGGTATATTTTTTTACGCTTGAAGTGTGTATATATATTTTAATCTTATTTACTGTATTAGTTTCAATACTTTAGTTGAATATATATTTGTTGTATGAAATTTCCAAAAAAAGCTAAAATATGTTATTCTATTACTTCCTAAACAATTTCTATATTAAATGGTTCAACTTAAATTAGTTCAAGTTCTTCTATCGGAAGTTCCGAAACTTTTTTTAATAGTTTCCTTTATGTGTTCTTTTCTTGTACTAAAATAATATAGTAAATACGTATCTTTCTCACACTGTCATCCAAAACAATTACAATGTAAATCAAAAAGTGGACAATCCAAACAATTTACTTTTGATTAAAAGTTAAGGGCGGCCGCACACATGACGGATCGTTTTATCCGGCTAAAGTTAATTTCCTCTCTCACACCAACAAATTCAATCGGGCGTTGGCACAATGGAGCATATTTGCTTATCTTTAATTGATTCACTCTAACCCCTGGTCGGGATAAGGATTAGCTCTATTCACGCTGACTTTTACAAGGGTAGCGCACCCTTAACGAGGGGTTTCATTGGCAATAAGCAGATACAGTGCATTTGTTCAGGGTGAAACAGTATTATGCCTACAAGATTTGTTCTCTATGACTCAATTTCGACAGATACGGGATTTGTTTTTTTTAAGGTGAAGCACATTGATTAATTGATTGAGATTATGTAAATGAGTAAATTTCTTTGAATGTGTTAAAATCTTTTTTATAAGTAAAATTATAACAAAAAAACTTGATTTAGGGTTTTTACTTGATTTCAACACATACCTATCGAGTATTATTTAATGGTCGTTTACTTGTACAATATTTTATTCAGGCCTTATCGACAAGAATAATGAATAGAATAGAAAATGTACAGGAATGACATCATAATTAGCGTAATGATATATCATTCCCATACATTTCCTATTTTATTAATTTAGCGCTAATGTCATTTGTTTACAGGGCCCTGGTTTACATGTTATCTGTTACATCACAAAGACTTATAAGAATTAATTAATAATTTAAAATAAGTACCTACACTAAGTAGCTGAATGTCTAAGGTACTCTTGTTTGATTTGGTTGACATGAGTCAGAGACTTGGCAGATAACAGACATGCCTAGATGGTTTAGGTTTATGAGAAGTTTAACAAGACAACAAAAAATATTACAACTTGTTGAATTATACATAGCATAGAAAACCCTCTGGCTTTTATATTGGTTATATGGGTATCTACGTCCGTGGCATTTAACAATTTTAACATTATACTTGGTTTAAAAAGTGCATTTTAAGTTTATTTTTAATATTTATTGATGTAATAATAATAATATCAGCCCATAAATGTCCCACTGCTGGGCTCGGGCCTCCCATCATAGGGGAAACGGACAGTATACCCGCCACGCCTGTCCAAGGCGGCTTGGCAGGTTTGACACATCGGTTATCTCGATGTGCAGGTTGCATCACGATGTTTTCCTTCACCGTTGTTAGCACGTGGTAATTGTAACAATATGCCCATTAGATCAGAAAACTGACTAAGAGGTGCATGCGTTCCGGTCAGGATCGCAACCCGCGCCCTATGATTTAGGGGCGCGTGCGCTAACCATTACGCTACCACGACTTTTTGATTATTGACTTAATGCTTTCCCTAAACTCAACAGGTAAGTCACTTAACAAGCGCGGAACTAAATAAACGTAAATAACGTGAAGTAAATAAGTGAAGGTTCTTTTTAACGCTCTTTATTTTAAATGATTTCCCTAACTGAAGATTTATGTGTGATTTGAGAAAATGTGATTACTTGTATGGAAGATATTATTATGTATGTAGGTAATGAAAGAAAATGTTAACCCCTCTGTTCAAATAATTCCATAATCTACAAACGAAAAGGCAATATCAAATATCATAAGCGGGCGCGTGTCGCGTATTATCGCACGTCCGTAATGCGATATGGCGCGATACGTTGCGATATCCGTGAATTACAACTGTTTATCGCCGCGTGCGGTTGGGGTCGCTAGTGGAGGGGTTCCCTAATGGTTTTATGGGATTTGTGAAATTGTTAGTATTATGACGTTTGGTTATTTTTCTTAATGTTGTTTTTAAGTTCTTGGCATACCTTATTGTTATTAAGAAAATAGCCTGAAATGAGATATTTTGTTACTTTATTAAAATCTATCTCTATTAAAATGTACATATTAAAGTAAATAAATAACCGTGATGTTCTTACGCCGGTGTCTGTGTCACAGCTCATGAAATACTACAGTTCGGAATATAAAAATTGCCTTGCATATAGGTAAGAGTCACGCCTGTCTGTAGAACTAGTTTAAAAGTTTATTATTTACTAGCTGACCCGGTAAACTTCGTACCGCCATATTTTCTGAATTCCTAAAAGACTTTGTTTCATGACACAAAAACAAAATCACCATAATCGGTCCAGGTGATATGGAGGATTCTAGAACCCGATCTCACCGCCACCTATCGGTTCTTTTTGGGAATCTCAACCATCCGGGAACCCACTTAAACACACAAAAACAAAATCTGCAAAATCGCTCCAGGTGACTAGGAGGATTGCAGAACCCGATCTCAGCGCCACCTACCGGTTCCAATTGTGAATCTAAACCATCCCGGGACCCACTCAAACACACTCACAAAATTTCATCAAAATCGGTAAAGTCGTTCTCAAGTTATGCGCTTACCAACACATTTTGCGATTCATTTTTATATATAAGAAGATGAGTGTGAACTATAAGTAGTTGTTGCATCTTTTTCCTGAGAAAATCCCCTTTTTTATTGCAGAAGAACAATGGACTGGTATACGGCGATGATGAAAAGTGGTTACCGTCGCCTATGGATATTAGCAATACCAGAGGTCCTACCAATGTGCTGCCGGCCTTGAAGGAAAATTGGAACCTGGCCACTGATGCCGGAACAGAACTCAACGTTGTTACGGCGGTATACTCCAGACCAGGGGTGGTAGCCATTCCGTCTGGCAAATGCCTTACCAACTGGCTGTGTTGTTTTGTCGCCTCTTACGACCGGCCGCCCAGCCGCAGGAATTAGTATTATCTTTCCATTCCTGCACGGAGCGAACTGTGACAAACAGGCTTAAACACCATAGACTAATATCATAGAACCACTTTTTATAATCGGAACCCAAAAATATTGAAGAATCGAAGTATATTTCAGAACTTCATTGGATATGTCACAATATAATGGCAGCGCGTTGAAATATCAATATACTGTCGAAAAAATCGCCAAAGCCAGTCAGCTAGACAGGTGATATGCAGTCGTGGAAATTGGAAAAATCCATGGAAATCCGCTGTCTGGCATCGGCACAATAGATTTTTTGGCTATATCCGTTTTTTGTGCATTGAAAAACTTGTCCTGTACTTTCGTTGTATTTATCCGTGAGTGTAAAATATTTTGCCAGTGATATTTTTACCAGACATCTAAGATTAATCGGTATTTAATAATATTAATTATATTATTATAATCCGTCACTGGTCATAAGACTTTAACAATAAGAACCTATAAGTCAAACAGGTATATTTACAGGTTGGTCACTAGAAAAGTTCAGAGAAACCAAGATATTTTATTTATAACTTTTTTATTCCACGAGTTCAGCAGACAGTTAGACGGCACATCTGATGCAAAGCAGTTACCATCGCCTATAGACATTTGTAACACCAAAAATGCGCTGCTGCTCTTTTAAGGGCTACTGGAACCTGGCCGCAACACAACTCAAGGTTGTTATAACGGCACACTTTAGACCAGGGATGGTAGCCATCCAGTCGGGCAAATACCCTCCCACCTGGCTGTGGGTTGTTTTATCGCCTCTTCCGACAGAGAATTGCTGTTTTCATTTAATAATTTTTGGGCAACGCATAAGCGTTGCCATACAACGTGGTAACGCGGCCAGCGTTTTGAGAACGTTCCCAACTGATGGTGATTTGGGACCTATTTATTATTTGTAGTTTTTATAATTTAAGTTGTATATATATTTTTAGTATAGGTAAATATAGCGTGTAAAATTTAATAATTTTGTAAAAACAATAAATGACTAGAATATTTTTTTTATTTTAAATTGCCAAATATGTCATGTCATATTAGGGAGGGAGGAGTCTTACGAATGTGACCAGCTGTGCTATGGACGGGGGAGGGATGAAAAAATCATGAAATTCGTGTGACGTAAATTGTGGCTGGCCCCTTATACAGTGAAACCTGGTTAATTGAGACATCAAGGGACCTGCGATGTGGTTTCACTTATAGAGGTATTCCACTTAACCAGTGTCTCAGATATCCAGGTATAAATAAATATCGGTCTCATTTACAGAGATTTCCATTAATAGAGGTCAGAATACAGGTTATTTCAGTTATAGAGGTGCGATTATTAAATAAAACAACGTGTTATGTAAAAATTATAAATGAGTTTTAATTAAAAAAAAAAAAGTAATCATACAAATGTAACAAACAAAAATATTCAAGCACGTTTACACGTATTACAAATATGGAATCAGAAATTATAAATTATAAAAATCTGTCATTTTAGTTTGTCTTTTGGAAGTATCAGCCATCAGATGTTCATTATCATCATAATCATCATCCAATAAACATCCGTATGATAGTAAAGCGAAACTAAAACTGGAGATCATTGAGGCTCAAAACTATTTACGTAGTTAGTGCGGAATTTGCGGGTAGAATAAGTAAGTAAACAAACAAAACAATGTTATTTCAGTTAAAGAGGTCTATGCATATAAAATTCACTCGCTGTCGCTGTTATAGAGGTAACTATGATAATAAATCGAAAGAACAGAGGTAATTTAATTGCAAAGTGTTGGAACCTCAGCATGAGTTCCAGTTATGGAGGTTTCTCACTTATCCAGGTCCCACTTCACCAAGTTTCACTGTAGTAATAATCTGTGACCTAAAAAATAATAGTTGAGACATCATCGTAGCAACATTGTTAATATGGCGCCTCGTTTTAGTGAAACAGCGGAAAAGGGCGGCTCGTAAATTGTCAGTGATCGCTTCAACGTTGACAGGAGTGGCGCAGGCGCCGAAATGCGCGTGCGGCTTGCTTTGATCTTTGTCACATGCCGGCTAAAAGATACTCTAAAGTAATGGCAGAAAAGAATATTAGTTTCATACTTTAGTCAAACTGTGCACTATATATAGTACAGGTCTAAAAATTAAGTAACTTACGTATCTAAAAAACGAAAACTGAATACGAACGTTTAGATTTTACGGTTATAAAATGCATCGAAACCTTCCATTATAACACATAAATTTGTTTTTTTAAACCTATGTGATCTGGAATAATTTAAGAATCTTAACCACCACAAGCGTTTTAATCCAATCAGGTGTCTAAAAATTATTGTGAAACTATCTGCGACTTCGTCCGCGTGGATGGACGTGGATTTTATTTCACGGAACCCTAATTTTAAAAGTAGCCTTAGTTACTCCTTGTAGCATTAACTATCTGCTAGTGAAACTCCTGTCAAAATCAGTCCAGCAGCTTCAGAGATGAGCAGGAACAAACACACAGACGAAAATGTTAATAATTCATATACCTACATTTTGTAATAAGCTGTTATTTTAACAGTACAAATAGACACTTTATTTATTTGCATAGATAAAGCCCTCGCATATAAATCATACCTAATAATTTTTTAATATGTTTTCTATGGTTTTTATTATTTGTCGTAAAATAGAAATGTATGAGTACAATCCACGTGAGATTAAAAGAGAGTAAAAAATATACATTTTCCGAGTACGTACGTACGTGGTTTTAAAAATCCCACCAAAACTAATTTGAATTTGTTGGTAAATTTTAGAAATCAGTGTCTATCACGTAAACAAACATAGTAAATTTTAAAATATAATAGTGTGAATACAAACTATACCTATAGATAACTTTTGCATTGCAAATTGCAATGGCTTATAGCAAATGATGAGCAAGTAGGTTATTTATTTTTTAAGAAACCAGACCATATCTACGATACTGTGTGTATAGACTAGACTTTACATAATGTTGTTACTTTAGTTAATTAAAAATAACACGAACAAAACATGCGGTGTAGTACAATAATTGATGTTTTTGCATCCCCTGCATAGAAATATCAAAAAAAAAGTTTATTAGTACTATTGAACAGACGTCAGGAATGTGTTCCGATCGTGTGGGTGTATCCTGCGACCATAATTTAAAGTGAAGACGGCGTGGTGTGGTCACCCCACGGTGTAAACCTGGAATTATCTCCTTACATCAGCGGGTGGCGGAAACAGGACATGACGATAGTAAGGCTGGATACATACATTTACATGAACTGTTCACATCAACACTGTTTACATAAACTGCGCTAAGTTATGAAACTACTATTCACAAAACGACTTTATCTACGTAAAATATCTAAGCTATGCAAGTCGGTTTTTGTGTGTCGGTAGTTAATAGTCCCACTCTTGGTCCAAAATTTGCTTTCCTTTCTTCCTTCCTTGGTCAAGCTTGCTTTCAACCCCCTGCCATAACCCTCAACCTTTATCCATTCACCTCTACACCCAATCAATAACCATCCCATCCAGTCACATATCTAAACACATTTTAATTACCTTCCATTCATCCACTTACCCAACCGACCTACGCAATATTCGTTTGCACTAGTAATATATTAGACTAGTAGCAAAATGTTTTTTTTTAGAAAGTACAAATAAAAAAAGACAAAAATAAAAGAAAATGAGAACTCTGCCCTGACCAACGGTGGAAAAGCCTGCATATAAAAAAAAAACTTAGACGGTTCGCTTTTTTGACAGAAAAATCGCAATCTACTGATAGTCGTACATCTTGTCAAGTTTGCACCACGTATCCTAGTCGTCTGCTGTTCTGATCCTCCAATGCTTGAGCCTCTACCTGCTCCCAATAACAGATATTCATTTCACCAGGCTAGAAGGTGACATGAACTACGTATAGCAAAAATCTTTATATATGTGAATTTGTTTCTATTATATAATATATATATATATATAATAATATTATATATTATAATATATATATTAGATTTGAACTGACCACTAAGCAGTTTTCAATCATTATGAAAATAATTTTATAACCGTCATTAGAAATCATTAATATTTAAAGTGTTTTACTTTTTAAAAACATGTGTAATATTAATTTAAAATTAACAATAGTGGTAAGATGTTGTTAGTGTTTGAGTAATAGCTATGTGTTTATGTGCGAACTATGTAATTAAATATGCCTTTCCGACTTATTAAAATAACTTTCTTAGTTGGTGTCAGTCAAAGACTTACAATTTGACAGAGCTACACTGAAAACTTAAGTCATCAGGCAAGGCTGTATCAACAAAGTTCTCTTATCTACCATTGTGGTGAATATTTGTAATGTAATAACAGCCCTTAAAATTCCCACAGCTGGGCTCGGGTCTCCCGCTTTAGAGGAACGGACAGTATGCCCACCATGTTTGTCCAAAGCTGGTTGGCAGGTTTGACACATCGGTTATCTCTATGTGGAGATTGGATCAGGATGTTTTTCTTCACGCTTATTAGCACGTGGTAATTGTAACAATATCCACATTAGGTCAGAAAACTGCCTATATCACATAGGCATGCGTTCCGGCCAAGATCTAACCCGCGCCCTTTGAATTTGGGCCCCGTGCGCTAGCCATTACGCTACCACGACTTATTATTAATCCTCATTTATATTTAAATACATTCTACACCCATCCTAAGATTCAGTTAGAGTGACAATAATTCAGTTGGTAGGCGGCACCGGTACGTGTCGTCACCCCACTAATGTCCATAAATATCTGTAATACAGGGGATGTTTACAAAGAATTATCTCTTCGCTATGGTTCATAAAGTTTAATTTATCGCTTACTCACACGCTAACTGTCCTAGCCTGCTTAAAAATATTACCTATATAAAAACTAGAAAATCAAAAATAGAAATTTTGGGTACTAGGCTTCTTTGGAAATAAGATTTATATAAATAACGTTAGGCAAATACTAATAATGAAAAAAAATAACTCTGTGGCGACCTTCTTATATGGATTGGATGACATATCTTTCTCTCGGTTTTTGACTTTTTATTGTACCTAAATAATTTTTAAGGCTCTAAATTGTCTTTTAAATAAACATTGTTTCAAGTGTTTAGTGAAATATAACTTTTTAATTTATATTAATGCTCTTGCTTCATCTGAGATGATAATGTTAGTGACTGTGGCCAAATGCATCAAGTATCGTTAAAAATACCGCCGTCGATGTGGCATCACAAATAAACCCTTTTTTTTTTTTTTTGGCCAGGGGAAATCCGCTTGAGGACTAGGACCGCGACAGGCGCAGAAGCTTGGGGGATGCTCGCGACCTTGGTGAGACAGTGTGGGATTCGCCAGATCGGGGGTGGCACTAGCGTGCCCGGTCAGAACCGGTGCCACGCTATTGCCACTCCCCAGTTAGGGATACCCACTAAAACCCCTGGATGTTTCGTCCTGCGCCTTATGCCAGGGCTACGGGAATAGGCTACCCGGCTCCGCATTCCCTGGCAGGCGTGGGCCCCGCTCACTGGGCCTCTTCCAATGCCGGGGGAGCTACTCCCCCGGCGACGTCTCGGTCTTTTCCGGGCGTGGGGCGGTCTGTAACGCGCCCCACGGGAAGAGAGATGAGCGCGCGCGGAACACTCGCGCTCTCATCTCGACGGCATGTGCGGGTGAGTGAGAACCTCTATACCCCTAGAGGCCCCACCCGCGCCGCCCGCTTACGGTGGCCGAATGTCTAAATCAGACCTCCGGCGTCGGCGCGTCCTCCTTTGTCGGGAGTGGAGCAAAGACGTGCGCTCACGCTCCCGTTCCGCCTCCTCCTTCGCAAACATGACGTGCTCGCAGAAGGAGGAGACGGCGTCCCATCCGGTGCGGCTCCCGACCATGGAGCGAACCACGGCCGGGAGCGAAAGGTCCAGTCCGGTGAAGGCGACGAGCTCTCGGCGCTGCTCCGTCCATGCAGGACATTCCTGTAGGGTATGCAGCGCCGTATCCTCGTCGCCTGTGTCGCAATGGTGGCACCCTGACGTGGCCTCGCGGCCAAGGCGACACAGGTACCTCCCGAAGCAGCCGTGCCCCGAGAGGACCTGCGTCAGTCGGAACGTCAGGGTGCCGTGGTTTCGTCCAATCCAGTTTTGCAGGACGGGCCTCACCGCCTCGATGGTGGCGGGGCCCGCGCTGGGGCGTCTAAGGCGGTCTTCCCAAACTCCCATGGCGACTTGGCGGAGCTCCGACCTGCACGCCTCGATTTCGCGAGGCGCGGGTCTGGTGCCCCTGGCCAGGGCTTCTTTGCGCCATACATACAGTGACGCCAGCACCCTGGCCTCCAAGTCCCATGGGATCACAAATAAACCCACCGCTACATCTGCTAACTAATACCACTAATACTAACATTAGCCCAGATAGATCAGAGACTTAAGACCTCACTTTTTTTACTTCGTAGCAGGGAGATAGGATAGACGCCTATTTGCTTAAAGATTTTATCCAATAGACTAGCTGTGCCCGCGACGTCATCCGCGTGGAATTTGTTTTCAGAACCCCCCCGATTTTGAAACATTCTTCATTGGTGCTCCGCTCCTATTAGTCTTAGCATGATCATATATAACCTATAACCTACCTCGATAAATGGTCAATCTAACACTGAAAGATTTTTTTAAATCAGACCACCAGTAGTTCCTGAGATTAGCGAGTTAAATCAAATATACAAACAAACTCTTCAGCTTTACACGTTAGTATAAGATAATATAATTATAATTGATGTTGGCAAGACGTGCGAAAAGGGGCCCAATTCTGCCATGTCGATATCTCGGCGTTGCGCAGATATCCAAAGTACAATTCCATTGCGATAGTGTAAAAAATTAGTATTCTATTAAATCCACAATATCTTCTCGATATCATCGCGGCGGAATAATAGTAAAAAAAAATGGTATTATCGATAGCAGGAATGGCGTTAGCTAAAATGAATATTGAGAAGCTACTAAAATTTTAAACATTTATTTCGTGATGTCATTGAATTAACAGAATATCAAAATCTAAACCTGCGATTAAGACGAAAGTATTCGTCCCTTATCAAGAGATAATGGCAGAATTGCGCCTCAGTAGGCAACTAAAACATATTTTCCAGTGCGTACTAAACATTTCGCTTCCACGTACCTCTACGTACCGCAGAGTTGTGGAATGCAGTACCAGAGTCCGTGTTTCCCGAAAAGTACAATCGGGGTATCTTCAAGTCTCGTGTGAATAGGTAGGTACTATCTAGGTAAGCGTGCTCCATCTTCGATCGCATCATCGTCCGGCATTGCACGTGATCGTGGTCAAACGAAAACCTATTAAATATAAAAAAATATAATAAAATAAAAAGAAACAAAGAAGTGTGTGGATGATAAATATTAACAGTCAACACATGGTTTATTAAACAGAGATAGTAATATAATAATTTTCTGTTACAGTTTACATTAGTTGTATTAATTACGTTTAATTAAACAAGAGCGGCTCTTTTGATCACAAATTGTTAGGGACATTTTTTACGTTAATTATAGTCCTCGAGAATGTTATTTTTATTTGTTTTATAACGTACAATAACGGTTTGAGGGAAAGTTAAACTAAATAAAAAGCTTCCTTGATTCTTTTTTAATAATCAATAGAAAACTGAAATAATTTTAAACATAGTTTAAGGATATTTATAATTGACAGATCATATTTTATTTTTAAATAGTTATTTAAATGACATATTTTAAATGACTAAGGTTTTATATATATACATACACCTCGTTAACGATAACTTGATGCGTAGGGTTACCAAATTCTAAAAATTAATATCACTTAATAGTATGTCTAATAAAAGGTTATAAATAGAAATTATAAATAATAGAAAGGTTAAAATTATTTCAAAACGTAATATATTCTTAACTATTGTTAGTTTTCTAGTAGTTGTCGTGATTTTAAGTGTTTTTGACTTTAGCTTATTTTTGATTGTTCGTAACCCTATGCGTCACTTTATCGTGAACGGAGAATATTTAACATATTATTTTTTACTGACCGGGATTATTGTGACATGTATGAAAAGAATGAATTGGGTTATGTATTATTAATAGATATTATTGTCTATGTTTTTGTTTTAATTGTGAGCTGTAATTATTGTGATATTAATAATGTGTAATAATCATTGATAACAATAGGCACAGTAATTTGTATGACGTACAGGCATAACATGTGATCTGATTTGATGATTTGTCTTTTTTAAGTACCATGTTGCATGCAATACAATATGTCGATTTGATTTGAAAAACACTTTGTATAAATTTCCAAGCTAAACAAGTACGAGTTAAGTATTATTATATACAACGTACCATTCTATGGCCGATCACAGACACCCAGACCATAGTCAATAAAGGTAAGTTCGGTTACGAAATTTAGTATGCCAAGAATCGACTCTAAGCTGCAGTAAGGTTAAACGTAGTGTTACATACTCTTTGGTAAGGTGGACTGCCAAAAATTTAGCCCATTCAACCATAGAGGTCGTCGATTTAAAAAAAACGACAAATACCAATGCTACACATATTATCTATACAGATAAATAAAATTGAAGTATCTGTTTGTAATGTCAAAATAACAGTTGTTTACTAAGTGCATATGAAAGTATATACGGTAGGTACGTATATAAAAAAAGTATTTAATTTTTTTCTTATCTGTCTGTCTGGATGTTCCGGCTAATCTCTGAAATGGCTGAACCGATTTTTAAGGGACTTCAAATGGCAGATAGTTGATGTTAAAAGTAGTAACTAAGGATATTTTTTAGGGTTCTGCAAAAATTATTCCACGTGGATGAATGCACATTTCATTTATCATGTGAAATTATGTGCTCTTGTGGTTGACCAGTGATTATTTTTAATTTTGAATATAATTGACATTTTGTCAGAGACTAGATTATACATACATGTAGTATGTATAATCAGTTATTATTGGTTGTTAACACTTTGGGGATAAACACTACTCTGTGCTACTCTTTGACCATAGATCCGTAGACTAAGATATTAGACATTGTTTTGAAAGACTTAGTTTTTGAGTGAAAGGATCTAAGGACATATTGGAAACAAATAAAATGTATTCACTTTAATATATTGTAATTTTAATTTTTGAGATATTTTTACGGTCCCATATAAAAATTAAATAAGATACTTTTTTTAAATGGACTGAGGAGTGATAAATAATAATTGGATTTATATACACATAATTTATTTAAATCAAGACAATATTTAAATACTAGCATATTACGATGTGTTGCATGTATAATATACATAGATAAAACTAATTTCTGCTTGTTAATTAAATAATATATCTAAAAGTAGAGCAATAAATTTGCACGTTTCTAAGTAATCACGCCCACAGGCTGAACTTAGCGTTGCACTACTATCGATAAACAAAGTTATCGACGTTTTATCGATACACAGAATCGGTAATAACCGCAACCGAGTACCGAGAGATCGTAAAACCGGTAAAACCGTCGACTTCTGACGACGCCGTCACGAAACACCGATTTTACTATCTGCTTGAGAAGTTTTGAGCAACAACAAAGATGCGAATATTAGTACGGTACTAGTGAATACATACGAGTTAACTGTTGGATAAAGAAAATTGGTTTTATGAATTATGTTTTAATATGCTTTAAGTAATGCTTTTGATTCGTTACGACGAGTGTTAAAACTGAAAAGTAGAATGTAATCTAAAGTTTAAAGAAAACTAAAGTAGATTTTTTTACGTTTAACACTTTTAACTATTTGTTGTATTTAATTTTTTTTTACTTTTTCTCCGTGCAGGAACGGAGTAAGAATACAATTTCCTGAGTTGGGGGGCCTGTCGTTAGAAGCAACAATACAACCCACAGCCAGACAGAGTATTGCCTCGACTGGATGGCGACCACCACTGGTCTAGTGTATACCGCCGTAACAACCTTGTGTTGTGTTCCGGCATTATTGACCAGTTGCAGTCTCCTCTAAAAAAGAGCAGCAGCGAATCTGTAGCACATTTGGTGTTGCAAATGTCCATAGACGATGGTAACCGCTATCCATCAAGTGGGCCGTCTGAAGGCCTGCTGAATTCCTGAAAAAAAATCTTGCTTTGAAAACAACGAAAATTCACCAACAAAAAGGCGCAAGATAAAGTATCATTTAATTTAAAAACTCCTAAACAGGGTCGATTTCTAAACTATATTTTCTATTATTACAACATTTGTATTTAAATACAACGTTATATTTTAAAGAAATATTAACCGATAATTAATAGATTTAATATAATCGAAAGAGCGCGCTTGAAATTATTTTACATTTTCTATGAAATAACGGAACTATCAGAAATGTTGATAATTCTAATTAATCTATGTCTTTAACGACCACGGGCCATAAGAATGGCCCAGACATTTGGAGGGCTTGCGCGGGGCCATGGAATGGCCAACACGTAGAGGCCCCTTGACAAATTTAATGTAAATGTGCCGTGACACTGACTGGCGATTATCCCTCTCTACACCATATAAAAATGCACCCACGGACAAGCCGCGGCCAGTGTAGGACTATTGTGGGAAATGAGGACTAAAAGTACCGGGCTATTTGGGTGAACTACTAGTGGTACTAGGGCTCTG
This sequence comes from Dendrolimus pini, assembly GCA_949752895.1. NCBI lineage: Eukaryota > Metazoa > Arthropoda > Insecta > Lepidoptera > Lasiocampidae > Dendrolimus > Dendrolimus pini. Next base: position 6,585,994 of record OX457147.1, on the reverse strand, counting down.
GTAATATATATATATAATATCGACTATGGCGTATGCCCGTCACAATGTTCAGGGAACATGGGAAAATGGGCAGACGGTGACTCGCCACTCCCTGCATGGGCCCCAAAAATTTTATTTGATAATTCTAATTAATTATTAAGAAGAAAAATCTTCTTAAGACGCCTTTTCAATACCAGAAACTACGCTCTGTCAGCTCTGCAATATAATTGCGAAATTTTATAATAACTAAAACGCTTTTATACTCAATTGTACAAGGCGGAGTTAAAGACTTGGCTCGTTTTACAGCATTTCACGGTAAAACATTAATTGAAATAAATAAAAATTAAACATTATGTATTACTTGGCTTTTTAGTAACCTATATAAGTGAAATGAGCATACTTGATTTATATCTTTGTTAAAAACAGTCCAGGAAATCTTGCAGCCAAAAGAAGGAGAATAGGTTAGTAAGTAGATACACAGTTACGTTTTATCGTGCCATTTAATTATTTGTCGTTTAAAAATATTAATTATACAATAACCTTCCTCGATAAATGAGCTATCTAACACTGAAAGAATTTTTCAAATCTGACCAGTAGTTCCTGAGATTAGCCCTTTCAAGTAAACAAACAAACAAACAAACTCTTCAGCTTTATATACTATACTAGGGCCAAAGAGACGAGATACAAAAGGTCATTCACCTAAAAACTACTGTGGAGATGACAATCTATTATCTATCTCTTTCCATCTCGTGTATTTGTCGTAATTTGTCTGTCTTTGTCGTAAGATCAAGACGGGTTCGCCAACATTCGGGCGCCATTTTATAGTAAGAATTACTCTGTTTTTAGTTCATTCCGTTTCGGAACGCGCTCGTGGTGATTCTTGTTATTTGTAGAAGTTTTGTTATTTTTCGTTGTTTATTTAATTATTGTTAGATTGTTGTTGTTGAATATTGTTTGTTGTTATTAAGAGTGGTTAATGATGGAACCACAACCAAGTACTTCGAGAGATAAATCAACAGATTTTAGTTCTCCAGAAAAGAAACGCCCAAAGGTATGTACAGGAAATATTTTACCATTGCATTGATATTTGGATTTTAGCTGATAGATATTAAATACAGTATACTTTAAAGTTATTTAAAAAACAACAACTGTAATAATAAAACTTTTTTAATTTATTAAAAATGCACGTGAATAAAGTATATCATTTTAATTTAATTTTCAATTTCAGGTGACTAGTTTTACGGTAAATGAAAAAAATATGGTTATTAACACCTATAAATATGTTAAAGAAACTGGGCCTAAGGATACCCCTACAAAAAAGAGATGGCGCAGAAAACAGCTAGTATTTTAGGTATCGGCGTTGCATCAATATATAGAATCCTCAAGGACTATAAAGAACACGGCGAAATTTCTCCTCCTGTCACCACCAAACTTAGACCAACGTTTAGTGACAAAATCGATGATTTTACTAAATCAGCCATACGCAAAAAAGTACATGCTTTCTTTATTAAAGGCGAACTACCTACAGTGGAAAAAGTACTTTCAGATATTAATGAAGACGATACACTACCAAATTTCAAAAGGACTACTTTCCAAAAAATATTAAAACATTTAAAGTTTAAGTATATCAAGAGGCAAAGAAATAATGCACTGATTGATAGAGATGATATTGTATTGTGGCGACGAAAATATTTACATAAAATAAAGAAGTACAGAGAGGAGAATCGACGTATTTTTTATATGGATGAAACATGGGTGAACGCAGGTTAGTAATTTTAAGTTTTAAAAAAAAATACACTTGAGCGCACAGAGTTTCTATCTTCAGTAGGGGAGGGGGGGGGGGTTTATTATCCTTTAACGCATAATCAAAACTAAGTATTTCTGCCTGAAAGATTGTGTAAGATTATTATTTGTAGTATTGCCTATGTTTTATTGTATCCTGTATGTTATTTTCAGGTCACACTGTTAATAAAACCTGGGTTGACACCGAAATAAAATCAAAACGGCGAGCGTTTTTAGAAGGTCTTAGTACAGGTGCGAAGAATCCTACCTCAAAGGGCCGGCGACTAATCGTAGTGCACATTGGAAACGAGGATGGTTTTGTGGAAGACGGTAGCTGGGTGTTTGAATCCAAAGGCACCGGTGATTATCACGAATCAATGGATGCTGCACATTTTGAAAACTGGTTTGAGAAGATAGTTAGGCGAGAATGCAGTTGTCGTCATGGATAACGCGCCTTACCACTCTAGGCGACAGGAAAAAACACCCAGCTCAACATGGTTGAAGGCTAACATTCAGCAGTGGCTTCGTAACAAAAATATCAGTTTCGATGAAAAGGAACTAAAAATACAATTATTAAATAGAGTAAAAATGGTGAAGAACCAATATCAATTATATGTCGTAGACGAATTGGCAAAGAAATATGGCGTCGAAGTACTAAGACTCCCTCCCTATCATTGTGAATTAAACCCAATTGAGTTGATTTGGGCTGATGTAAAGGGGCACGTAGCTAGAAACAATACTACGTTTCAATTTGCAAAAGTAAAGGCACTATTAAGTGAGGGTATGGCGAAAGTCACGCCTGATCGGTGGAAGAAATGCGTGGAGCACGTTCATAAAGAAGAAGAGAAGTTTTTCAAACTTGATTTTATTGTAGATGACGTGATGGATAAATTTATTATACATGTTACAGATTCTGATTCTACAGACTCAGAACAATCGGCGTCAGACTGAATAAACAATGATTTCTTTAAACAAATGTTTCACTTTTATCCTCATTTCCATAAACATTATTATTATTCTCATTTCAACTCAATTTCTTTATATTAATTGTTACCTTTTTAGAATAACATATTAATAAATAAATTGTCTACTAAAATATATAATACAACTTTCAAAAAGTTACGCACCCCTGTATTTTCTAATGACCTTGCATTGGTTTTGTTTACATTTGGTATCGCTTCTCGTTGGCCCTAGTATAGTATAGATAATAAACCTATAATTATCCTAATACTCCTAATAGGTACTCTGTATTTATCTCATTCTCTCGTAGGCTACTTTTCACAAGTTTCACTTCTTTACCGAATTGCGCATTCAATTTTTTTAATTAAGTAGAAACGTGCCATCCAAACTATAGATAAGGACTTAATTCAAAAGTTGACCCTGATGAGAAGTGGTTATCGTCGCCTATGGACGTTTGCAACACCAGGGGTGTCGCCAACGCCTCTAAGAAATTTTATAACGCCCTTCTTAAAGAACCCCATATCGTAGTGCAAAGGGGAAACCACGGCGGGAAGTTCCCTCCAGATCATAATATAATATATGTATATAATACAATCAAGTAAGCTTGATTTCATTTGAAATATCCCGATGGTTGTAGGGTTGGATTGTAGGCCTTTCTCAGTAATTATCTTTTTTACATGCTTTTATTTAACTTGCAATGGATGTACCTGTGTATGTATGTAAGTTCGGGTGGAATCTTGCAAATTAAATTTGACGAACTTCCGGTTTCCGATAGAACTGAAATTTTGCACGCATATGTATATCGCGTGACAATGCAATAATATGGTACCATGGAGCTGATCTGATGATGGAGTCGGAAGGTGGCCACAGGAACTCCTGTACTAAACAAGATAGACCCGTCGCGTTTGGGCTCGTTTTACTTGCCTTGACTAGCACTCTGCTGCTACATGATATCCAGGATCTCAAAAGCTTGTAAAGCTTGTGTTAAAAACCTTTTTAAAAAACAAGTTTATAATATTATTAAGTACATTAATGGCCGGTCCTTTATTTTAACATTCAGTCACTTGCCCTACCGGCGGTTGAATTTTGACGTTACTCGTATTTAACCATATCTCAAATCCTAACCAATAGTAAGGCAAATGAATGGTTGATAACATATAGAATAATATTAGATTTTAAGATTAATAATAATTGACAACAAATAAAGATAGCTACTTAGTATTATGTATGAGATATATTATGTGTTCTACAAACATAGATAGTATAATGCTATGTATCTTATTAACAGAAATGGAATTTTTGATAGCATCGCGTGACTTGAATCAACTGTATTTCAATTAAGATATGATAAAAAATGTAAAAGGCCTAATTTAAAATTTTATCAGTTTTATAAACAAAGTGAATAAGCACTTCGCGACATATTATCGCTCTTCAAAGAAGAAGCGGCGGTCAAACGTCTTAATCCACATATCAAGCGGCTTTAGAGTCCCCATCGCGTTTTGGAAAATGTTATTTTAAAGCATTCTATTTATTCCTTCCACACCTTCCTTTGTTATGGAACGATTTATTTTTATTAGATTTCCTCCACACATTTTACACCCTTAATTTGTGCTCTTCTAATAATCTTGCCTTAAAAATCCTGCACACGTTTCTACATTCTACACCGATGCTTCGCTGTGCGGGCTGTCCGGCTGTGGAATTCATAGACACGCCTACATAGTGGATAAACTGCAAGATAGTTGCCTACGTCTGTACGGCCACCGTTTACGGAAACTGGCTAGTTACGTGAGGAACAAATATATAGTCATGCCGCCTCCGCCAGGTCCCAGTGGAAGGGGTAGGCCCAAGACATGCTGACTTAATATCGTAGATTATGACATGCCTACCAAAGATCTCCCAATTAGGAATGCTGAAGACATTTGTTTATTATTTAATGCTGAACAAAAGTTATTAGTCATGGTAACACCAGCCCACCTCTTGTTCAAACTTCTGTACAGATACATACATATTTCCTTCTCTTTTTGTTTACTGGTATGTGTATTTATCTATCTCTGTCCCTCCCAATTATGACTTACTTCATGATGATGCCGCCATTGTGTCGTCGGAATCAGATCTTCCAACGAGGCTATTGTTGTTCCTCGCAGGCCTAGGCCCATCTATTATTGTTGGTAATTTGTATATATTCCTTGTAAGATTCGGGAATCGTTTGCAAGTTCAATTATTGCACCGAGCTATCTGTATAATAATGTGTAATATAAGTGTTCAAATACAGGCTGTATGTCTGTTAGGCAGTTTCGCAATAAAAGACAAATAACTACACTCGTCATCCGTACGGATCTTGTTGCTATGCGTATAAAAACTCACAGTTAGCTGTTCTTTATAATACCTTATATAAGATCCAGTGGTCATAATATTTATATGAAGCTAAGTAAGAGATGGCTCGTTGATTAATTCTAATTACAATACAATAAAGATATAACAATAATAATAATAAATAATCCCGCAGGGGGGCTTTGTGGCGAAGCCTTAGGTGAGTGGCGACACCTCGTACCTGACTCCGGGGGCCAAGACAAGGCCCCCGCCTCCGTGCTTGCCTTAGCCAGCCGGCACGGAGTGGAGATCGCTAGAGCTAAGACTCAAGCTCCAGGGGTGGAAGTGATAAATGGCCTAATGTCGGAAATAGCTTCGGTGAACCTGCAGCCCACCTCTCTACACCCCTTAGCCACTCATACCCATGTTGCCCCTGCCTTTTATGGCATTTTTTGGGGCCCATGCAGGGAGTGGCGAGTCACCGTCTGCCCATTTTTCCATGTTCCCCGAACATTGCGACGGGCAGACGCCATAGTCCCCATATTCCCAGACCGCTAGTACCACTAATAGTTCACCCCAATAGCCCGGTACTTTTTGTCTTGATTTCCCACAATAGTCCTACACTGGCCGGGGCTTGTCCTTGGGTGCATTATTATATGGTGTAGACAGGGATAATCGCCGGTCAGTGTCACGCCACATATTTACATTAAATTTGTCATGGGGCCTCTACGTGTTGGCCTCCCCATGGCCCCACGCAAGCCCTCCAAAAGTCCGGGCTATTTTTATGGCCCGTGGTCTTGAAATACATATATGTATAATAATAATACATGTAGAATAGTCAGGAAATTCTTGCAGATAGATGGAAACGAAATTGCCCCACATAATAACATACCGTCAACTCAACTCTAATTTTCCCCACTACACGCTGCATTCACTTGGTTTAGGCCCGTGGATGTGGTTCAAACTAGCCAAAGTGCTAAGAAAAAATTACCTTTACAAAAATAATAATAATTCTTTATTTACTCTCACACTAACAATAATTAAATTAGTAACAATTTTTGTTATAAACTGAAATGGTGAGAGCCAGTAAAAGTCAGTGTCAGTAAAAGGAATAAACCTGTGTGACTGATCACCAGCCTCTTTCTCCCCAGAAAAACCAGCTAAGCATATTGTGCAATATTGTGTATTGAGTGTTATTATGTATGACTGGGTGAGTATGTTATCGTGTATAATAGATGTAGAATAATAATAAGTGTTAATGAAATAAGAGTTACATATAAATTAGACCAGCCTACATAAGATAATGAGATACTACTAAATTTTAAAATGTAATAATGTGTATATAATATAGTTATAGCAGATTTTAATGTATTAAATTAAATAACAAATAAGTAGTAATGTTAGGAAACTATATTTAGGTAACTAAGACTAACAATGCTTCAGTGGAGTTATAATTTAAAAGCCACTCAGTCAGTGTTTTCTTACATTTAGCTTTAGTTAAGGAGTAAATATCAATTTGCTTATTGATTTTGTATATAATATAGTTATAGCAGATTTTAATGTATTAAATTAAATAACAAATAAGTAGTAATGTTAGGAAACTATATTTAGGTAACTAAGACTAACAATGCTTCAGTGGAGTTATAATTTAAAAGCCACTCAGTCAGTGTTTTCTTACATTTAGCTTTAGTTAAGGAGTAAATATCAATTTGCTTATTGATTTTGTTGTATAAATAAGTGCCTAAAAAGTAAAAAAATCTGCAACAAAAGGCTGTCGTAACAGTGTTTTGTTTGCAAGGGATGTGAATTCTTTTAGTAAGAGAACTAGAAGATATAAATGGAGTAATGAGATGTTGTTTTAAAACTATTTGTTTATTAAAAAGTTGCCGAACTGTCAGCACTTTCCAGCGATCATAAAGGTCTTTGGTGGAATAGTAAAAAGGGAGAGACAAACTCACTTTAAGTATCGCCCGTTGCGCACGTTCCAATTTTAACATTGCCGTTTTAGCAGCTCCTCCCCAGGACGTGATACAATAGCTCACAATGGATTGACATAAAGCATAATATAATAATTTTATTACATTAAAATCGGCCACTTTATCAAGGGTTTTAAATATATAAATTAATTTGCGTAATTTGAGTGTAAGTGAGTTAATATGTGAATGGAAACTAAGCTTTTGATCAATAATTATACCTAAATATTTAATATCTTTAGTTGTTTGCAAGATAGGACAAGAATTACAGGTACTATATGAGAGACAAGAGTGGGCTATGGTTTTCATAGTTTCTGGTTCTGGTTGATCCTGACTTCTGAGAGCAAAAGTGACATACTTGGTTTTATCTGTATTAAGCGTTAATATATTCGAATGGAGCCAACTCATAACTTTGTTAAGACCAACCTGTGCGCTTTGGAATGCTTCTACCCACGTATCAGCAGAAAAAAGGAGTACTGTATCGTCAGCATACGTAATTATATTTCCGTTTACTAGTTCCATATCACAGAGACTGTTTATATAAGTAAGAAAGAAGGTAGGACCAAGTATACTGCCCTTCGGGACACCAAAAGTAATAACATCTTCTTTACTTATATAATCACCAACTCGTACGCAATGTGTTCTGTTTTGGAGGTAATCAGTAAAAAGTTGTAACTGTAGATCTCTTATTCCTAACGCTTCAAGTTTCTGAATGAGTAGCGAGGTCGAAACAGTATCAAACGCCTTAGCTAGATCGAGGAATATGGCTATAACTTTCTGTTTCTTGTCAAGTTTAGTTGTTATATAATTTGTTAAAGTTTCAACTGCCGCATCTGTAGATTTACCAGATCGGAAACCAAATTCATGGGTTGATATTAAATTATTTGACTCTAAATATTTAGTTAATCTATTGTTAAGTAAACGCTCTAAGATCTTTGATAAAGCCGGTAAAATAGATATAGGCCTATAATTGCCGACGTGGCTTTTATCGCCAGATTTATAGACTGGTATGATTACAGGCTTTTTGAATAAGTCAGGAAAAATACCACTAGAAAACGATAAATTGCAGATATGAGTGATTGATGGAAGTAAAATATCTTTATACATTTTTAAAAAATTGTTTGAAATACAGTCAAGACCAACAGAGCAAATTGACTTAGAGTTTACAATTATAGTATCAATTTCTGATTTAGTTGTGGGTAAGAGAACAAAAGATTTAAGAACAGATGTAGTGGGAGACTGACAAGGGGAGGGAGTATTTTTCGAAATAATTATCTGTGCTAAATCAGAGCCAATCTTAGAAAAGTAGGAGATAATTTTGTTTATGGAATCATTAGGGTTTGCAAATGATAAGAGTTGTGTAGATGATTCACGTGGTTTTTTCATATGTGTAATATTTTTTATTGTATCCCATAGAAGTTTGCTGTTATTTTTAGCCTTAAGAAGTGCCGTTATATCTAATCTGTTAAAATTTACGGACCGAATCTTATAAGTTACCTTTTTGAAATTATCATGTTGAATTTAAATTTTTAAATGTTATTGCTATTATAAATAAAAGTTTTTTGTACGCTAAAAAGATTTTAAGCGGATTAATTTGATTTTATTTATTCAAATGTGTCATAAAAAGTTGAAGTTATCTATGTTTTTGTTTATTACTAGAGTACAGCAGACAGGCCGACAGGCCAATTATGATGGAAAGTGGTAACCGTCGCCTATGAGCATTTGCTTGCAGCACTAAAGATGCCAGGTGGTAGGGCAATTGCCCGACTGGATGGCTACCACGCCTGGTTTAAAGTATATCGCCATAACAACCTTGAATTGTGTTCTGGCATTAGTGACCAGGTTCCAGTCTCCCTTAAGAGAGCGGCAGCGCATTTGTACCACCTTTGGTGTTGCAAATGTCCATAGGCGATGGTAACCGCTCTCCATCAAGTGGGCAGTCTGCGTGTCTCCTGAACTCCTGCAATAAAAATATTAAAAACAGGGGTGTTCAGCCATTCAGAAATTGTGCAACCGGCACGCATATACTCCTACTTTTTGAAGTCGCTAAAAAAGTACTCAACACGTCATTTTCTATGAAAGCAGTTTTAAATTTTACCAGTTTAATTTGTTCTGGAATTTGCTCTTACATAATTCAAAATTTAGAAAAAAACACGCTCTATATTCACTTTTAATTACATACATGACCATAGTAAAAGCAATACATACGGACAATTCTAGAACAGAGACTATACCACAAATAAATAAATAAAAGATTACTAAATTCACCTGAACATGCTGAACTACCGAGACATCGTTCCACGGGATACGTAGTCGAAAATTCTCAAACCGAATCCAGGTGGAATACTCTAAAAGGGAAATAGGGATCGAACTATTCAAAGTGTAAAGTCATTACCTAATAAATTTCCTTATCAGCATTGGAAACCGTTTACCTACTGTCATAACAAGTTGACAATAAACACTATAATGTATTCTAAGGGGTAGTACAGATGCATGATAAAATACGTGACCGAGTTCTGACACCTCTGCTTAATTGGAATTTATGTCTGTCTTCGCAACGCCTTTTGTGTAGACCGCGTTACCACTGGTTTTAGTCATATTCTCGAATACGATTTAAAAGCGAATTAGAAATGAAATTCGAGGAACTGTTTAAAATGGTGCCTTCGTCTTCTTTTTATCACCGCACCGCACGCCATCGGCTCGGCTTTCATCCCCACTTACTAGAGCCGCTTCGCTCTTGTACCAAAGGTTCTGTAGAACGTTTCTCTTGCGCACTGTGAGTATTTGGAATGAGCTCCAATCCGTGGTTTTCCTACAGCGCTACAATATGGGGTTTTTTAAAAAGGGTGTCGTAAAATTTCTTCGAGGCCGGCAGCGCATTGGTCACACCTCTGGTGTTGCAAACGTCTATAGGCGACGGTAACCGCTTTCCATCAGGTGGGCCGTCTGCTTGTTTGCTGTACTCCAGATATAAAAAACATAGAGTTTTATGCATGATAAACACTTTTCATTAAAAAATACAGCCTATAGCGTCTCACTGCTGGGCTTAAACTTCTATTTTTACTGGTTATGTATTGACAGTATTCACTGATTAACTCAAAACTAGTAAGGAAAGGGTATAAATTGCACGAGAGATATTTAATTAATATACATACTAAATTTGCACCATTACATGTTGAAGGAAATTTTTTTATGTGACTAATTGACTTTTTTGTTGGTGTTGCGAACATACACACCACGCTTGTCCAAAGCAGTCGTGTGTAGTATTGTGACACATGGTTTATCTTAATGTGCAGATTTGATTCTCTTCACCTTCAGCATATAGTAATTGTTACAATTTGCTCATTAAGTCAGAAAACTGCTTACGTGATGCACGCGTTTCAGCCAGCGTTCAGATCTACGTCATTTTTGTAACGCGAGCTTAAAACTGGAGACCGTTAACTTCTAAGCTATCACGGCTTCTTTTCATTATATCTTCTTTATTGATAACAACAAGCAATATTTCACAGACACAATAATTATAACAATCTCTTTATAGTCTGTTTGCTTCATAATGTTAAAACCCGATGATTGAGATCTTCACGTTTAACTCTAATATTTTAATTTTATAATTTACTAGCTGTCCCGGCAGACGTCGATATGCCGACAGCAGCGCCACCTACCGGGTCCAATTGTGAATCAACTCAGAAATCTTCTCTGGCTCATGCACAACAACTTTGCTAAAGATCATCACATGATCAAATGTATAGTTTACGATTCTATAAAAGACATACAACCATTCATTTTTATGTATATAAAAAAAAGAAGAAGATGATGATAATTATTTACGAAATTCCATAAATCAAATATTAATATGTAATTCAAAAATTATTACCATTGCATATCGTAAACCGGTATTATGAGCAGCGTTGATGAGTTTTCTCACATAAAAGACCACAGAACATTTATAGTAGGGGTAAAATATTCGATATAGGGCTTTTATTATGCACACAAATTTAGGCTTGGTTTCGTTTCGGATAGCTTCCGAACGGTTTCCGGAGTAGATTACAAAATGCTTTATATGTGTACCCAGGCTTATCTTAATTTCTTAATTAAGGGACCATCGCGCGCATAATTAAGCACCTTTAGGTCAATTGTTTTTTTTAAAGCATTATTTTATATTTACGATTTTATATTTGAAGAGCAACTATTTATGAAATCCGGTAAAGATTGCATCCATCGATGTATATTTCAAAGAGTTCAGATTTCCGTTGCTTCGTTCTATAACGGCTATATAACTATAGTAGTATTTAGATTACGACTATATTCTGATTTTTTATTGCCTGGACTAAAATGACAGCTGTGATTGCAAGCTTGGAGCAGAGGGTAGAAGTATGGCTGATTTATACGTGAGTTGTGTGAATTGAATTAACAACTCACCACTGTGAGTTAAATCCTATAAAGTTACCTACGGAAAAATAATACAATTTCCTGCGGCCGAGCGGCCTGTCGTAAGAGGCGACAAAACAACCCACAGCCAGGTGGTAGGGTATTTGCCCGATTGGTTGGCTCCCACCCCTGGTCTGTAGTATGCCACCATAACAACCTTGAGTTGTGTTTCGGTATGAGTGACCAGGTTCCAGTCTTCCTTAAAAGAGCAGCAGCGCAATTGTAGCACCTCTCGTGTTGCAGATGTCAAGTGGGCCGTCTCGCTGCTGAACTCCTGCAATAAAATTAAATAAAAGTTTCTATAGAAATACCATAGGATTCAACTCACAGCAGTGAGTTAAATTAACGACTCACACAACTCACTTATGAAAAAGCCATACTACAACACTCTGCTCCAAGCTTGCAACATAAAAAAGTCGATCGCGGCTATCATTTCCGGTTTTTTGTTCAGAGAACCTATACATATTCCTGCTTTTAATCCGTTTGGATCTAGCAGTGTCTGGGAAATATGAGTGTGACATACATATATCAAACGAACAGATGAAGAGTCGGATGCCCTTGCCTCTCCCCCCACCTCACTACGCCACTGACGCACGCGCATCGCTAATAAGCCGCAAATTGGTAGTGTTGTTTTTATTGCCAGACACCACCGCACAAACGAGTACATGTAATTCAGCTTAAATCTACTTCCTATTCTATGTTTGATACATCGGTCTCGATATGTAGATTTGGTTTGGATGTTTTGCATCAACGACAGCACTTGGCAATTGTTAAAATATGCACATGGTTAAAACTACATTCTAACGGTTTTAAGCGTAGGATGTTATTTGATTTTCTTTATTCTTGATGTCTTGATGGAAAGTGGTTACCTTCGCCTATGGACATTTGCAAACACCAAACGCTACAAATGCGCTTCTGCTCTCTTAAGGAAGACCTGGTCACTAAAGCCGGAACACAAATCAAGGTTGTTATGACGGGATACTCTAGACCAGGGGTGGTAGCCATGCAGTCGGGAAAATACCCTACCACCTGGCTGTGGGTTGTTTTGTCGCCTTTTACGACAACCCGCCTGGCTGCAGGAAATTATATTCTTTCTCCGTTCCTGCACGGATAAAACAAAACATAGGTCAGAAAATTGCCTATGAGATGCAATTCTAGCTAGGATTTCAACCCGCGTCATGTAAGATTGAAATACTTTAACCACTGAGCTACCGCGGCTTTTGGCTTTGAAACCCTAAAATAAAGACAAATCCCAAAACACAGGCCATTAACTAAAAACATAAGCAGGTGAATCCTAACGCATAACCTAGTCATATTTATTAAAATTTCGTTGCTTACTTTAATGTTCTTTGTAAATTAATTAGTATGGTGTAACTTAAGCTGATAATGAGTGGATAGCAAAATAAAATTTTAATGCCTTTGTATTTTTCCCAACGAATAAATAAAAGTTAACAACTAATGCTTTTTGGGCGTGTAATAAAAGCTGTTTTAAATGTCGTGACTTCTAAGAAATTGATTCTGACATAACTCCAGCCGAATATTAGGCTTCTTAATATATATTTGGCACAAATTAAATAGACAGCCGTTCAGTCTTTAGTATGTATGATTTATCTATCTATCTATATATCTATCTATTCTCATTCTTTGCAACACCTTTTATTTTATTTTTGATAACGCAGGGGGAATATTTTTTCTTGGGACACCCACCTCGGGACTGGGGGAAGGCTTTAACACCGAGGGATGTGTGGGACTGCTGATCCGCCGGATGCCTACCGGCCAATTGGAGATACGGGGGTGGTCGGCCGTCAGACTACCCATTAAACCTAACCTGCGCCGCTCTCCTATGCGCTTTTATAGGGTGCCACAGGAACTAAACCATAGGCATTACATCTGTGGCACCCCTACGCTTGGCTCTCACTTAGGGCACCCCTGGGGAAGGGTACCGACTTCCCCAACATGGAGGGGGGGGGAAGTCCACGGGGTCACCACCTACAATGACCTACATAGCCATTTTGGTTAAGACTTTCGTTCAAGTTAGGTTCCCTGGAATAGATAGCTTTAAGCGAGAAGACCGACTTCCATTTTTACCAAGAAATAAGAAAGAAAAAGATTTATTTAGAACTATAATGTCAAACCACTTAAACTATTTACATAAAAACATACATACATACATAACTTCACGCCAGGTCCCTTGCGGGGTAGGCACGAACAACAGAGCGCCATACAGGCTTATTCATACACACCTCACTTGCTTCTTTTACATTCAGAGCTCTTGTCATGCACGCTCGTCTGTTCTTAAGGCTCCTGACATCACCTTCTGCTAATACACGATCAATTTGATCATGGAAGGTGTGTCGTGGCCTTCCGCGACTTCTGCATCCATCCACTTTTACATTGTATATCTGTTTAGTCATTCTTTCATCATACATTCTTTCCACATGCCCGAACCACCGGAGCATTCCTTTCCTTACCTTCACCCCGACACTCTCTTTCAGACCAACTCTCTTTCTTACTTCGGTATTACGAACGCGGTCCGCGAGCGTCACTCCGCAGATTTTGCGCAGTGCTCGCATCTCGACTGCGTTTACTCTACTTTAATGCTCTCTGTTCCATACCCAACTCTCGCTTCCATACGTGAGCGTAGGTACCAGCACCGCGTTGTGTATGGCAAGCTGGGCCTTCTGGCTGAGGCTGAGGCGCCTAGAAGCTTACCTAACGCTCCATTCACACAATTCCCGAACAAATTAAATATAAACAATTGGTAAATATAGTCCTAAATTGGTCCTAGCTCAGCAAAGTTGCCGGTTGAGATAACCAGCGTTGATCTTCCGCTAAGGCCATTAGTAACATACATAGAAGACATATATCGACTTCGTATCTGTGTTTATATACATACATAATACATATAGACAAAGATACGAAGTGAACATACAACAATTTAAATAGAAATAGAAAGAAAAAATATACTATAACAACATTAACTAAATATTAAAAAACTAAGGGCCGCTTGAATAACAATCACCTTTAAATAAAATTAGTTAATCGTATTAAACTACCTAAAAACGTTTTACACAAAAAGTATTGACGGTTCTTTAAACAAATTTAGCGGCAATTTTTGCGTTGTGCAAGACGCTAATTATATTTAAGGGTGTTAAATGCGTTTTGTGTTTCTTAAATAAATTTAAGCAACCTTATGCAAACGGCCCTAAATATATATTGCTTATATAAATTGAAATAGTTACTTCTAAAATTTATAGATAATAAAATTATCTATAAAATTTAAAAAGAGCGATAGAAAAGAAATTGCTTACTTCGACTACAAGAAAGTATTTTAATAATGCGGTTATTTAATTGTATATTTTGGTGAGAAATAGTGTTATCTATCTTTCTAGTAGATTGCTATAAGATTATAACCCCACGGCGTTTCATACCTTTGACAGGAGTTCAAACCATGACAGGAAAGCAGTTTTTGTTAATAGTGCAATTACAAAAATAACTCCTGGACGCTCCCTGTAACGTAATCATTGTGATTACTGTGCTAGAAAATTAACACAAAACAGGAAAAGTATGAAAGTATTGCAACATTGATATCACCAGACCAACCTTAAAGTAACAGTTAAATAAGTAGGTACTATTATAATTATTTTTATTAATTAATATTAAACAGTTCGCATTAAAAATGTCACCTTGTGTTCTTCGAAAATGTAAATACTCGCAGCAGATGTATATTTAAAGTTGTTTCGAGTGAAAGTGGCTTGGGTTGTACGATGCAAAGGTGGGCGAGAGTCTGTCACTATGACTCCTAAAGGCTAAGGTGAAAAGCTAAATTGACTGAAGACCTATTAAAATCACCTAATTCTGTGAATTGGTCTGAAGAGGGCAGCAACCATTTTGTATTAATTACTAGCTGTCCCGGCAGAAGTCATCCTGTCCGGACAGCTAGTTTAATATAAATAAATAAAAATATTTTATACAAAAAATACTTTATCACAGAACTTAATAAATAAATTGGTACAGTTATATACTCTACGGCAGTGTTTTCAAACTTGTGGGTCGCGACCCCTGTGGGTGTCGCAGTGCCTTGCTCGGGGGGTCGCCGGCAAAAGGGAAAAGGAAATTTAAAAGGATATTTATATCTCGTACTTGGGTACTTTCTACGCTCAGTAGCTTTTTGTAGAGTACCTATAGGTTCTAATAATGAATATAGGTGACAATATAGAGAAAAACATAAACGTAGTCTTGTAAATTAGGATCTTTTTGTCTGTCCATATCCCAAGGGGGTCGCCAAAATTTTTCAACCTGTAAAGGGGTCGCGTATTCAAAAAGATTGAAAAGCACTGCTCTACGGGGAATACAATTGAAGAACGCTAAAAATACAATACAATCTCACGTTATTTCTTATGCAAAATGGATTCTTCTTTTTATAACGTAAACCGTTCCTTTGTCAAGCAAACGATCCATTTCGTTTGAATAGAAACTCCCCGAGCAATAAAATCTTATACGCCTACGTTTACTATGCAAAAATCGTTGAAACGAAACGAGTGGAGAATCAGGAACCTTATTCTGGATAGTAAACTGGAATAAAATCCATACAGTCGCCCAACAGGCTGCTTCAGGATTACTTAGACGGTCTATGTGGTTGAGCGAGCTAAGCCTTTGCTGGCCTACCTCACTGCAACGCAGAGCCTCCGGGCTCGATTCCTGGTATAGTAAATTTCGGAAACATATTTTCTCCGTTATCTACTATGGTCTATTTTTTTTTATTGCAGGAATTCAGTAGACAGGCAGACGGCCCACTTTATGGAAAGCGGTTACCATCGCCCATGGACATTTGCAACACCAAGTGTGCTACAAATGCGCTGCTGCTCTCTTAAGGGAGACTGGAACCTGCTCACTAATGCCGGAACACAACTCAAGGTTGTTATGGCGACATTCTTTAGACCAGGGGTGGTAGCCATCCATTCGGGCAAATGCCGTACCACCTGGCTGTGGGTTGCTTTGTCGCCTCTTACGACAAGCCACCCGGCCGCAGGACATTGTATTCTTTCGCCGTTCCTGCACGGATAGAATAACATGCATGGTCTGGGTGTTTGGGATCGGCCCCAGAGTAGTCCCTTGTATGTTACCCATAACACAATCGTAACTTGCTTAATTTAGGGATATACGATATGTATGTTGGTTTGCTGATTATTATTATTCACATATTATTCACTTTTCAATATATTACCTATAATGCACATCTTTAGTATTAGTTAATATTTAATTCATTGCAATTTGGACGTTTTGATATATCTTTAGATCTATATATATATACAAAGTGGATATTTTCAACGGGGAAGTAAGGGGACGTATCTTAACCGTTGCAGCTACATGAAAAAGGTCTTCAAAAACTATCCATAATTTTTCGTAAAATTTTCATTCCCCTTCACAGATTTTCAAAGAAAATGCTCTTAATGCTAGAAAGACAATGGCCATTTTACACTAAAAAAGTTTTTGATGTCAATCGATCCTGCTTTTGGTACTGACCAAAAACTTCCATGGGACCAATCCAGGTTGGAGTACTAAAAGTTAGAAATCTCGAAAAAAAAACCATACAATTGGAATCAAAATATTACACCAAAAAATATGTTAATCACTCACTCCTGTTTCCAATTCTGATCGAAAACTTCCATAAGACCAACCGGCGTTGAAGTATGAAAAAAGTCAGAAATCGCAAAAATCTTTTCCCTTACATCTTTTAAGAAGTCCAACCTACCCTTTTCATTTATCAAATATTTTTGTTGACTGAATAAAAAGATAAGATGGAAAAAAGATTTGTTTGTTGTTTATCAGGAGGAAAATAAAAAACAAAAAAATATACAAATAAAGAAAAAAAAAATTGAAGATATAGCGACGTACTTACATTGCTGACATGTAACTTAAAAAGTTTCAGAATGTGTACGCCGCAATTTCAGCAAACCAGGTTATGCACTCAGCTTATTGTTGTGCCAAAATAGTATCCGAAACAACGCTGATTTCAGTGTAAAACCTTTTGGCGTAATACTAAAACGACCCGAAGATTTTATGAATTTAATTTAAAAACTATTCAATTTGTAAATCTATACTAATATATAAAGCTGAAGAGTTTGGTTGTTTGTTTGCTTGAACGCGCTAATCTATAGGAAGTAGTGGTCTGATTTGAAAAATTATTTCATTGTTAGATAGCCCATTTATCGTGGAAGGCTATATAGGCATCACGTTGAGACCATTGGAGCGGAGCACCAATGAAGAACGTTTCAAATTGGGGGTTTTTTTAACTTACTTTCTTTTAACTATTCTACGCGGACGAAGTCGCGCGAGAAGCTAGTAATAATATATAGGTACCTACATAGAATAAACAGTATAAATATTTTGTTAACTTTATGTTTTAAAAAACGTGTGCGTCGCGGGACGCCCAACAGAAGTGATAACTTGAACTAATCTAAGATATAGATAGTTTTAGGTTATATGCTCATTGTCAACAGTATAAGTCTATCGCACACTAAACACTGAGCAGAGAGAGGGGGAAACGTCTGTCCGAAATACGGCTAGCGCTGTGGGTTAGAGTGAGAAAGGAGAGGAAAGGGAAGCCAGACAGACAGCCTGGCGCCGCAACGCGTTACTTAACGAAGCGGTTTACCCTCCCATAAGCAGTTATCACTTGAATAAAAAATATAACTCATGCTTGTCTATATTGTAACATGCTTGTATGTATATTGCCCATAACAATGTGTATCGATTCATGTAATCGAATATGATCTAAATAAAGTAAACAAAACTCGTTGAGGTTTAATTCTTTTCTTCCTACGACTCAACCTGTAATACAGAATAGGCGCCTCCAATAACAGTAGCAGTATAAAAGAGTTGATTTTCGATTTGGCACGGGTGGTGGGCGATGGGGGTGAAATCAGGGTGGTAATTGCAGATCGCTCCGATAGCAGTCGCCCGGGAAATCGCGCGCGCCATGCAAATTCAACGACAGGACGAATAGAATCCTGTATACAGGATTATATGTACCTATTTGAATACATTAAAGCACGTATATAAAAATAAAACCTTAAAATATGTATGTTATTTCCTACGGCCGGGCGACCTGTCGTAAGAGGGGACAAAACAACCCATAGCCAGTTCGTATCTGGATGGCTACCGCCCTTAGTCACAACCTTGAATTGTGTTCCGGCATCAGTGGCCAGGTTCCAGTATCCTTTAAGAGAGTAGCAGCGCATTTGTTACACCTTTGGTGTCACTTTGGTGTCCATAGGCGATGGTAACCGCTTTCCATCAAGTGGGCCGTCCGCCTGCCTGCTGAACTCATACAATAAAAAAGCACCAAAAAGACACCTAATACACATGCTTCAATCAAACTTAACTGAAAATAAATCTGAACTCCACTACATTCATACACGTATGTAATTCTTTTTATTGAAGTTATACTTCTTTAGGCGCGATGAGAGTAAATTTTTACGATGCGCGCGCACACCGTCACACGAAAAAGCTACACTATGAAGTTAGCTATAGTCAACCGACACCATGAAGTTAGCTATAGTCAATATTTTAGTTTTTCAGGATGGCCGAGTGTAGTATGGTGGTTGCGTAGCAACGAGTTGTTGATAGATGGATTGTGAATTTGTGAGACGAGCATTGTAATATTTGTTTACTTTATTGTGTTTTAATTAATATACGAGTTTGATGATTTATAAATCATTTATTTAGTATCCTACATATATATATATTAAAGTGTTCAGCAAAATCAAAGGATTTATTTTAATTCTAATTCCAGTGAATTTCTAAAAAAAGTAAGTAATTATATCGCTTTTTCTAATACTTGGGTGTGATTGTGGTATTTATTTTTCTAAGTTATTTAGAGTTAACCTCAGTTTTTGATTGTATTTTTCAATACGATTCAATACAATTCAATACCAATTTAAAGAAGTATAACTTCTAACGCGTGTACATAAGTACCTACACGCACACTTTTTTTATGAAAGTGTGCGATTCTGGCTACAACGCCTTTTGAGGCAATTGTCAATCACTCCATATATTCAATTCAAATTAAGTGTTGCCCCAGCTAGGGCAGGTCATGATATTTTCTTTCATTCTTCTTTACGTCACTAGTAGACTTCCGTAAAATGCAGCCGTACAAACGTAAACAACTCAAACATCTAATAAATATTTCTACAAAACAAGAGACAAAAATAATTTTGTTTTCAAACGTAATACCGTTCGTAAAATATCCAGCATAATGTTATTGACTTATGCCGCCATTAACGACACCCCTTTATACTGTCACACCATTGTGGATATACTGTAAGCACAAAGATCGTTTCGTAAAAGCAAGAATAAC
This sequence comes from Dendrolimus pini, assembly GCA_949752895.1. Taxonomy (NCBI): domain Eukaryota; kingdom Metazoa; phylum Arthropoda; class Insecta; order Lepidoptera; family Lasiocampidae; genus Dendrolimus; species Dendrolimus pini. The sequence goes on along the minus strand of OX457147.1, from coordinate 6,566,200 downwards.
TGTTTATTTCTGTGAAATCTTATGTTAATAACTTGTTTCATAATTTCTTGTGTTTCTTTTCGATTAAAAATCTAATGTAAAATATCATGTTTAGGGTTCTGTAAGATAGATAGATAACACTTTATTGTACACCATTACAGAAAACACAGATGAACTTATAGCCTAAAAATATTCTAAATGTGCACAATGGGCGGTCTTATCGCCAAGAAGCGATCTCTTCCAGACAACCCCTGGCAGGAATAAAACAGATTATATTGGTCAAAGGTGGTGTACATAAATATTAGAGGATATGCATTTACTTACATATATTTTATTCATTTAGTATGTAAAATATTATATAAGTAAGAATTATACTTAATAGACATATATAAATACACCTATTGATATTACATACATAAATATATATACATATACATAAATATACGTAAAAATATAAAACATCACTATGTTGCAGGTAGTGCTTTTTTGTCATGTTCTTAAACATTGTTAGTGATTTAGCTATAAGTGTGATATACCTGTAAGTGTAGTATACCACAACTTTTTTCTTTAAAAAAATACGATATATGTACATCTAGATACAGTATTTTGGCTTTTTCCATCCATCCATACACATTTATGCATAATGTTTGCCAAAAAGGCGATCATTTATATGCCGCTACATAATGCTGTACTGATTTAAAAAACTTGAGAGGAGTCAAGGGACACCCGGATGGAACGAAGTTAGTTATAATGCGAGTCTTTATTGTTATTATTGTCTGTATAAAATCTCTACTTACCTAACTCCATTAGGAATATCCGGAACTTGTGCAGAAACACTGTCAGGATTCATTATTGTTATTATTTTTTATTAATTATTATGTACAAAAAACCTGTATACACTCAACAAAAATAATCGTCGCGACACCACAATGTTCAATGAGAAATAGAAAGACGAAACGAAACGAAACTGGCTTGCTTTCTATGAGAGAGAGAGAGAGGAAGAGACAGACAGAGAAACACGCGCACGCCGCACGGCTTATAACTATAGCAAAAAGTGTCGTTATAACTTTTGGTCATAATATTTTCCGTCTAGCCCCCTTTCGCAACGCGCAAAGGAACTTCGTTCCAAAAATGTTTATAATCATATCATTAATGCGATTATGAATTTTACTTAAGTTAACCTACATTTATAAATTGATCTTCATACTGAAAGTAATACATTTTCCAGTCTACTGTTACTACCAGAGGTGTCAGAGCTGACCGGGATCTTGATCTGCAATGAGACTGACTGAATGAATGAATGTGAGACTGGTTTAGGATATAAGTTTATAGTCGCAATCGTGACACTTTTACATGAGACGTGTTCTGCTCGCAGGCCAATACAATAATGTCTTCTCTGGTTTTGGGAGGCATTCCTCGAATTAAATTTAAAAAAAAAAATATGTTATGACGACTAAGGAGGTTAGTCGTTACTACACAGGCGTACGGGTTGAAAGCCACGGGACAAAAATTATATTCAACTAGAATATTCATAGATACAAATGTAAAGATATATATATACCAAAAATAAGATTGATGGATGTGCATCCTTCACACCATCCATCGGTCTCTTTTTTTGGTCTATCTGATGACTTGTGGTGTGACAGAGGATGTATGCCAGAATGCACGAGTATGGAAGCAAAAGACATGTGCCGGCTCCAAAAAATTAGGATGTGAAAAAAAAGAGAGATAGACTAATGGGACATATTAAGCAGTTTTATTTAAATGGCCGATGTATTTGCTTGTAAAGACGTAAAATTGTATCCTACCTCTATCTTTGTACTCATAGATCCAAGATAAAATTCCGAACACATTCAAGGTGGTGAATTTAAAAAATACATTCTTTTAGTTAATATCTAATTATTACTCGACTGTCAAAAAATATCTCAAACCATGAACTACTTCATCATAATCACATCTATAAAGATCACAAATAGCGGCGGATATAACCGACATCGGTTAGATAGAAGTTTTTGAATGTTATACAATGGCAAACGAAAGGGTTTGGCAAACTAACCATACTTCAATAAACCATGATATTATAATAAAAAATAACGTTATTTCCACCGTTTCCCAAACACATCGAATCTCCGTTACAGAGTTGAGATCTAATCAGAATAATTTAGCTATATATATGCTGAACATTATATTATTTACTTTGAAATACATTCGAAGGGATCAGATGTGAAATCCGATGAATAATTCAGCTATGATATAGCCATATTTACATTTCGTTTGTTTTAATATATCGAAGGAAAATATTTTTGACCGCCTGGTATATAATAACAATAACAGTCTATAACGTACTACTGCTGGGCTCTGTCCTTCCCATTTTCGGAGAGCTGATGTAAATTTTCCATTACCTAAGAGGCTGATATCGTCACTAGTGACGAAGTCTCAATAAATCTATCCGTGCAGGAACGGAGAAAGAATACAATTTCCTGCGGCCGGGCGGCCTGTGATAAGAGGCGACAAAAGAACCCACAGCCAGGTGGTAGGGCATTTGCCCGAATGGATGGCTACCACCCCTGGTCTAAAGTATGCGGCCATAGCAACCTTGAGTTGTATTCCGGCTTTGGTGACCAGGTTCCAGTCTCCCTTAAGAGAGCAGCGCATTTGTAGCACCTTTGGTGTTGCAAATGTCCATAGGCGATGGTAACCGCAAGGGGGCCGTCTGCCTGTCTGCTGAACTCCAGCAATAAAAACAAAAAAGAGAGCGGAAAGTATACCCGGGTCTCATCGCATAGAGATACCGATTAAAAAGTTATGTAATTATGAATAAGGAATACACTGAACTACCTGCACCCGTGACGTCGTCTGCGTGGTATTTGTTTTCAAAATCTCCCGATTTTAAAACATTATTCATTGGTGCTGCGCTCCTATAAGTTTTAGCGTGATGATATATAGCCTTATAGCCTTCCTCGATAAATGGGCTATCTAACACTGGAAGAATTTTTCAAATCAGACCAGTAGTTCCTGATATTAGCGCGTTCAATCAAACGAACTCTTCAGCTTTATATATTAGTAATAAGATATTGCTAGTTCTATCATGTTCTGTTAAAAGAGGTTCATGTTCTATTGTCCATACCTTTTTCAAAATCTGAATTAATATGTGGACAGTTCATGTAAGAAGTTATTAGGTATAATAGACAAGTTTATAAATTTTAAGTCTATTTGAAATGTGACCGTATGGCTGACACATCCATAAAATATTTAAAAATATTTAAATATTTATTAAAATATTTATTATTTAATCCTGTATTATATTATGTTGCTTTACACATAATAATAATGTATAATTATAATATTAATATGTGTTATTGTTTATCTATTTTAGGTATATATATTGCGTAATATTTATGTATCCTATTTATACACGGAGGTATTTAATGTGCACATCACAGTCATACATTTACTATAAAACCCATAGCCCGTTTTGTCTAGAAGAGATCGCTCTAAAGCGATAAGACCGCCCATTGTCACTGCCTTTATTTACTATTTATTGTGACTATTGACGTATGTAAATTGATTTATTGTAAATATGGTGATCAATGAAGCGTTTTCTATTCTATTCTATTAGACAATAATTTCTTATAGATTGAAATACGATGTGGATTAAAAATGGGATGGACTGTAGGTGCTTATTTTATTTTGATTTGGAAGAGCGTTGTGTGCGACTAACTTAAATACCCTAACTACATTCTTGCCGAACATTGTGTTGTTACGCCCAGTAATGATATATTGCCCACTTCCTGCGGGACTACTTCCGGTCACGCCCCATGGCGGATTTTGTAAATATTGCAGTAAAATTTAATTTACTGCTTCAGATTGTTATCGAGTACTATGTGTTTTGTTTCTATTAAATAATTTTAACATAAAATATTATTGTTTAAAGCATTTTTTAAAAGGATATAGTATGGCTGTGTATAGCTTGAAACGACATATAAATAAATAAATAGCAAAAAACCTCTGAGAAACTGCAATTTTTTATGGCATGAGTTCAACAGACAGGCAGACGATACTATAAATAGTAACTATAAAAATGAAAAATAAAATAAAATACAACAACATATTTTTAATAAATATGTTGTTGTATCTATTTTTTTTTTTAATAAGAATAATAATGATTTACAATAAATTATTAATTAGGTATCTATGTAAAAAAAACTATAAGTACAAATGTTTAGAATGTAACAAGTTATATAAAAAATAAATATAAATACTTATATCTAAGTTTAAAATTAACAGCCAAAAAGATAATAACGATTTTTATAAGATTGATAATCTTTCATTGATAAGAATGAGTTTATATCGATAATGGCGTTGCGCCCGCGCAACACGCTCACCGCCTTAGCCGGGCTGAGGCCGAGCTTGATTTATGACCCAAACTGCACGGACAAAATAATTCTACTATAGATAGATTCGTTTCAGCCGTCTCACTACCACACCGGCTCACCACAGGGACTATTAGGCGCCTGAGCTGAAGTGGAGCGACAGACAAAGCGGCAATGGTATACCATGGCATGCATTCGCAAGTCCCTTCGTGTTGTCACGCGGAATTCAATTGTACTTTCGCTTAATAAACGTATTAAGCGACAGTTTTCGAAAGTAACTGAACATAGTGTACTGTTGTTTTTATTTTTTTTATTACAGGGATTGAGCAGACAGGCAGACGGCCCACCTGATGGAAAGCGGTTACCGTCGCTTATGGACATTTGTAACACCACAGGTGCTACAAATTCGCTGCTGCTCTCTCAAGGAGTACTGGAACCTGGCCACTAATACCGGAACATAACTCAAGGTTGTTATAGCGGCATACTCTAGACCAGGGGTTGTAGCCATCCAGACGAGCAAATACTGGTTGTGGGTAAGTTTTCTGTAATTTTGTACAATGAAGTGTAAGTAGTAAGTATCTATCTATAACGGCCTCTGTGGTTGAGCGGGCTAAGCCTTTGCCGGTCTACCTCACTGCAAAGCAGAGGCTCCGGGTTCGATTCCTGGTGTAGTAAATTTCGGAAACGTATTTTCTCCGTTATATACTATGGTCTGGGTGTCAGAGTAGTCCGTTGTATATTACCCATAACACAAGCGTAACTTGCTCAATTTGGGGATATACAGTATGTGTTTGTCTACCGATTATTATTATTATTATTATCTTGTCAGTTTCATTGCTATAAACAAAAACAGCGAATGCACGTCGCCATTATAGAATCTATCCTATCATTACGGGTAACCGACACGCACTTAGTCGATTGATTCGCTATTGACCGAATAAACGACCAAAAATGTAAAAACTTTAATCTCAAAGATACAGGTAAAAAACTGTTGTAAAAAGGTTTTTAAATACAAGCTTTTGAGATTTTGGACATCATGTAGCAGCAGAGTGCTAGCCAAGACAAGTGAAACGAGCCCAAACACGACGGTCTATCTAGTTTAGTACAGGAGTTCCTATGGCCACCTTCCGACTCCATCATCAGATCAGCTCCATATTATTGCAATGTCACGCGATATACATATACGTGCAAAATTACAGCTCAATCGGAAACCGGGAAGTTGGTCAAATTTAACTTGCAAGATTCCACCCGAAATTACATACATACATACAACCATTTCAAGTTAATAGAAAGCTTGTAAAATACTACTCAATTTAAGGACCCCATCAAAAGAAATATAAAACAATGATACCCGATACATTGTATTGTTGTAACAAAAAGTGACGGTTCACATTCAAAAGTTTACGTTAGATGCGAGGGCGGCGCTAAATCTCATATTTTATTTTAAGTCGCGAGCAAATATTTGAGATGCGATTAAGCACCACTGCGGGCATTGATTGATGGTAACATTGTATGAAACGCACAGAGTAGGTCGTGAATTCAGAGACTAGTTAATTATAATATCTCTTCTGTAAAATCTCTATTCTCTATATAAATATTATAAACGCGAAAGTTTGTAAGAATGGATGTATAGATGTACGGATGCGTGGGTATTTGTTTGTTACTGTTTCAAGCAAAAACTACTGAATGGATTTGAATGAAAATATAGCTTACACATCAGAATAACATATAGGCTATAATTTATACTGTTATAGCGTCAATTATCCAAAGTATAACGATTTTCCATCACCACGCGGCTGAAACCGCGGGCACATACAGTATATCATATTTTTAACAGGGTATAATTCTTTTCCGGACATTCCACCGCGTAGGGAGTGGCAGTAGACGTGTGTCGGACTCGCCAGTTATTTTACCCAAATACCCACTAAAACAGTAACACCGGGGGTGTTACTTTTTTCGCCTTATTTTAGTGTCGCGAGTATAGTCTTACCATTCCGCTTTCCCAAAGGCCTTGTCCGCTGCCGGGGGGAAGCGGAACCAGCATCTGCATTGTAGTCATCTGCACGTTACATGGATGATGGTAGGTGGCTCCATGAGACATGAGACAGTAGATAAGGCTCAGGCGCATGCTCATGACGCTCTACGGCGCAAGTGAGTCCTCCTTTGGCGGGAGTGATGCAAGGAATTCCTCCTACTCCTTGGTAAGCATGATCCATCCGCTAAAGGAGGAGATGGCGTCCACTCGAATATGCTTCCGATCATAGATCTAACCATTCTCGGGATCCAAAATTTATAGCATATATGTAGTTTTTAAGCATGTTATGTAATATCGGAACAAAAATTGTCTGCTTTAAATAAAAGATTGCACTTAAATTTAAACCTCAACTATGGTGTAACCAAGAACCCGTATCCTTGGCAACCTTCTTGTCCTTAACATAGCAGACAAATTAAACGAGAGCCGCATATGCCAGTACTTTCACGTTTTACAGTCATGTCTTGTACAAATATGCAAAGCCAAATTTTATTACCAAAGATTTGTATGATAAAAAATATTTTCAATTTCTCTAGATTATATCATTAATCTGTTCGGATAGACAGCTGAGTAAAACCAATCCCTACTTTGTCCTAAAACAATTAAACATAATAATCCGATTGTAAACATAACGGTACATGAGTATGGGAATTATCGTTTTACATTCTAAAGGAACACATTAAGTGATCAGTTGATCACATGTAGATACGTATCTATAATTGTAAAGATTGATTTAGGGCATGTCCTGTATATCGACCATACGCACCGAGCTTCAGGTCTTGTTTTATAATACACGACAGAGGCCTAGCGGGAATCTTCATTTCTCGCGATAAGATTTTTTGCTTCCTAATGGAGTTTAGACGAATTTTGGCTTTAACAGCATTTTAACAGCCTTTGTAGTTATATCTGTTGATAGTACGATATACGAACATACGGCTGATACCAAGCTTTTGAAGTGCCTGGAATATGACCGACGGCTCCATACCCACTTTGTGCAAGGCGATCACTGCAATCCTATTTTCTTTAACACCCCATTCCATATTAATTAATTTACTAATGAACACGAAAAAATGTGTAAAATGGCGCAAAATCGAAAGAGGTTTTTAAAATAATAAACGTGTTCCAAATTCAAAATAATTAAAAAGTTGAAAAAAAAGAAAAGTTTTAATGTAACAGTATTTATGGCCAGACTAGTTATATATAACCTGACCGTAACGTCTAGAACGAGAACTATTTTTTTTGCCTTCTGGCAATATTCTATTTTATCTGTAGTCAAGGGAGTTTTTGGCGGGAACTGAAAGGAGACGTTGTGCTGTGCAGTTTTATTTTCTAAAAATGTGTATAATTACTCTAAAATGAACAATAGTTGCAGGATATTGATAGTTTTTGAGTAGAAATTATGTGTTTTTGTGAGAAATGTGAACTGTATAGTCAGATGTGATCTTTCGAGTTTTCACAAGAACTCCATTGAATGGCGTCGGTTGTAGCCTGCAATACAACTGCGCTACTATACGAAGACCTATTAATTAACATGTTTCCGACTGAAAGACTTTGATTCTATGGTCATGAATAAATTATAAAAAAAAACTGTAGTCAAGGTCAGTGAATCATAAACAAAGCGAATTTATCAATGTTATAGAGTTTTTTGTAGGAACTGAAAGGGGACGCTGTGCTGTGCGTTTTTATTTTATAAAAATGTGTAAACTAACTCTAAAATAAGCAATAATTGTAGGATATTGATAGGTTTTGAGTAGTAATTATTGTTTCTGCGAGAAATGTGAACTGTATAGTCAAAAGTGTCTTTCGAGTTTTCACAACTGCGCTACTATACGAAGACTTATACTTCAGAACTGGCAAAATTTTCAGATCCCTTTTACCTGCCTTTGTGGTAAATTCTATTCTACTTCTTATCCATGCTAGTTAATTTTTTACTAAGACCCAAGTCTAAAATCCGCTAAGGAATAACTAAATACGCATCTTGGTATGTGTTATACCAAGTTTCGCGTGAGCAGTGATTTTTAAATTTTACTATAGATGTTTGTCTAGTAGAAACTGAAGCATAAATCTTTTTCATATAATTCGACAATATGTACCAAAGAACAGCCGACGTGTGGGTTTTTAATGGTTGCTTTAGCTTCTTTTAAACAAATAATTATTCTGGTAGCTATCAAAAGGTGTTAAAGCTCATGCTTACAAAATTATATTAGTCATTATTACTAAAGTAAACATCATAGGGTGTGTTGACAAAATGAGTACGTCGTAACTAAAGCAACTTGATACTTGTACGACGTTTGATGTCGTACTAAAAGCACTCTAGAAAATACCGAAATTACTCTTGACCTATTGGAGTTGCTAGACTTTAGACAAATTTGCCAAAGTGGCGCCCCTATTATTTGCAACTTCTTTGCCAATCTATACTTCTCTAGAGATATATTTTTGTCCCATCTGTTGCAGGACCATTGGCCGATGGAGCCTGGCGACAAGTCCTGGAGTGGAGACCGCGTCCACCGACGACTTGAAACATGGCGCAAGTAGGCACTGGATAAGGAAAGGGAAGGACCAGGTTATGTGTTGCAAACTTGGGGAGACCGTCCGTACAACATAGGACTAGGTTTCCCAAACGTATTGTAATAAAAAGCATCTTACTATATTTTAGGCATTTGTATAATATATTATAGCAAAAAAAACTTCGTTTAAAAAAACCGACTTCAAAAACTAAAAAGTATATATACTAACTTATTTTTAAAGCTATAATTAAATATAATATCTTATTTTTATATATATATTATCTTACGGGATAAGGGACTACACAACAAATCTATAAAGAAACTCAAACATTCATACAGCGACTCAACTATAAAATAACCAATTGACTTATGAATTATGAAACATTAGCTTCACTGACCTATCGTCTATTATAAATCATAATTAAATAAAAATATGCAAATATATTGTAATTTAATTATAATGGCTTTGATTCGTGCTGTTACTTAGTTAAAATAGTAATATTTCATAGAAAAAATAAGTACATTTTTTATTGGATTGGACTGAGTAATATTAAATTATGTCATATGGTCTTGATTTGTGACCTGAGACCTGCTCACCTGTAGCCATTAATGTTATTTATAACACTTACATGGCTTTTATTGTTCGCTGTCGTACCGTCTTAGTCAAAATAGGTTAAACTAGCCATATTTATTTGAAAATACTTCGATAAATATATTCTACGAAATTATAATTTTCATGTCGCTAATCGGGTTACATATTATATGAGTGGCAATGTACATCTATCAGTTGTCAATGTCACTCAGACAACTACGGGCGCTTGTGTGTAATTTTGTATTATATTGTTACGAATTTACGGGACTGGAATTAAAATGCCGTTAGAATTATTATAGAGTTTATTAGAACTATACAAACACGTATCACACAGGTACAAATATAGCCGATGACAACAAATCTAAACGTAAAGCAGAAGGTCGTAATTCAATAAAACGCGCACAGTCCGTCACTATTAGATTCCCGAATGTACACACAACACGCCCGTATCGTAGTCGTAGCTCAACTGAGCTCCCTCTCAATCAGGCCGTCGTTTTATACTTCACAAATGCAAATGTGTCCGCCCGGCAACGTTGACACAATTAGCTTGTAATCCGCAACATTTGGCTAATTATGCAGCCTGCAAGCGGCCGTAAACGAGTACAATAGAACAATAGGTTGTTCTTCACAATAACTTAGAAACGTATGCCAATAAATAAGTAAACAAAGGAAGACGATCATAAAAGGATTACAATTAGTTCAAATACCGACAGGTAACAAAATGTGCTTTTAGAGACCTGTACGTGGAATTTCTCTCGTCGAGGTCTAAGTTGTAACAATATAATATCATAGAGAATCGAGTGCATAACTACTATACTTAGATTTTCAATTACCTGAACTAAAATGACAGCTGCGATCGCCCTTTTGTTTTAATTTATAAGTAAGTTGTCTGAGTTGCATGTATAGAAATTTTATAGGATTCAACACACAGTGGTGAGTTGTTGCAAGATTAGAATAATAAAGAACGTCTATTGCAACTGTAATTTTAGTCCAGGTGACTAAAAATCAGAGTATATAGCTTTTGAGAGGAGAATCACTTTGGTTGATACATCAATATTGAGAGAAATAACCGGTTCAATATCTTACTTGTAGTTACTCTTCGTTGACTACCTTACCATCGGTTTTTGACATTACAAATATGGAGCTTATGTTAAATTTTAACAGATAGTAAGGCAAACGAACACGCGGTGAGATATAGGAACCGGGGATTAATTGTAAGACTATATATGATTCAAATCACATATATAGAGACAACTATAATAATGGCAGAAATGTAATAAATCTAGTAACTAAAATAGTTGTAAAAACACAAGCTTTTAAAAATCATAGTTCAAGTACAAAAACTAAATAATTATAAACAATTAATATTTGACACGCTCTCTTGTAAAATTAGTAAAATTTGGACTTGGTAGAGCCATGTTGGAGTCATTATCTCGATTACTTAGAGCTCTTAAGGCAGGCTTGATGAGTGTGATAACACACTTTCACAGAATATCGGCATTAAACGATTAGCCTTAAAAGCGTATTTCGTACAATAAGTGAGAGTCCCGACGACACACTTCCCCGTCTCCTTTTTTCGATAAAGCAGGGGGAATTCGTATCTATCTGGGTTATTCGAGAGAAAGGCTAAATGCAGCGAGAAGCACCGCAGCAGACGTGTGTGGGACTCTGAGCTAGTCGTTACCAAATACACCACTGAGGCTAAACCTGCGCCTCATTTTTGCCTTTTGTGTGGACGCCACACAGTGAACATCCAAGGTGACTTCCCCTCCACTTACCCCAATCCCTATTTCATTTCCTTATCCATTTCTATCCCCTTTATACTATTGCCGTATCCCAGGGGTCTCAAATGGTCGATCGCGATACATCCTTTTCGAGTAAATCTCGAGAAAAAAAAACCGTCCACATATATACATAAATGCGCCACGACACACACTAGCTACCTAGATGAAAATTCTGCATCACACTGCATACATACTTGCAGATCAAACTCGATCTCATTCTCTCGCAGGCAGTCCTATAGATTTATGTGTTTATCTTCTTTTAGTGTAAATTGTTACTATCTATGTAAACGTGCTCCATCTTCGTGCATCGTCCGGCATTGGACGTGATCGTGATCAAACGCAAACCTATTTATTATATAAAAAAGTGTCGCCTTTTCGTTTCATCGAGTTTAAAATTACGATTCTAAAGACGTTTCACTTCAATAATTAAATGAACAATTTATTGTACAACCACCCTTAAGTGTTTGAATAAAGATTAGTCTTCACCCTTTCATTTTTAATCAAATCAATAAAGTAGATAACGTTCAGATAATGTTAATGTAAGTAGATTCCACTTTCCTGTTTATGATAGTATAATTCCTTAAACTGGGTCATAAAGAGTACTAAATGTCTACTTATAATTATCTTTTCGCACTGATAAAGTGTTATTTCCAATTCAAAGTTTGCCATTTGATACAAATGTTGCTAATTACGTATATTACTTATCATATATCAGCTAGGACTTTCCAAGTATCTTCGCTGTGGAGTGTCTTCAGTGAAATAATAAATAATAAAAATAGCTCGCAGGTGGGTGTGCTTGCCTTAATCATGGCCGGCATTGATGGGAGATCGCTAGAGCTAAGACTCAAGCTCCAGGGATGGAAGTGATTGTAGTATGTAAGCATTTGTATTGTTTATTGTAAGGGGGGCCAGGGCGCAATAATTAATTATTTGCACACCTACAATAAATGTAGAATATAAAGCTTTCATTTTGTTAAACACGATAATAAAGACATCATTTACATGGGGACAATGTAGTTTTAATACTACTACCACCTCAGACTACGAGCAGCCCCCGCTCATACCACAGATAGATGGCCTAACATCTGAAGAAGTTTCGGGGAATCTGCAGCCCACCTCTTGACACCTCTTAGCCAGTCATACCCATGTTCCCCTCCCCGATCTTGTACGGCATTTTAGGGGCCCATGGTAGGAATGGCGAGTATGCCTATTTTTTCCATGTTCTCTGAGCATTGCGACGAGCAGACGCCATTGTCCCCATTCTCTCAGATAGTTCCATTAGCAGTTATTAGCAGTTTATCCTAACAGCCCGCCTAACTAACCTTTTATTCGCATTTCCTACAATAGTCCTACATTGACCGGGGCTTGTCCTTGGATGCATTTCTATATTATGATGTAGATAGGGATAACTGCCGGCCAGTGTCACGCCACACTTACATTTTTGTCAAGGGGCCTCTACGTGTTGGCCTTCCCATGGCGCCACGCAAGCCTTCCAAAAGTCCTGGCCATTTTTATGGCTCATGGTCTTCCAGGACATACATTATTAGAAGAGAAACGCACACATTGTTTATCTCCAAGTAGAGCAAGTGATGTTTCTGCTATGGGGACTATAAAGGCACCACTCTAGGGCCGATCCCAGACACCCACAACATAGTAAAGTCACCTCTTGGGAGAGTGCTTTTACCTTTAGATAGATAACTCGAGCGCCACCTATTGCACATTAATGCTAGCTCAGAAACCTACACGTGCTAGTAATACCTATACAAAGTTTGAACAGACGGACGGTCTGATCTAAAAGATATATATGAGGCAAAGATAAAAGTATTTTTTTTGTGAAGAATGCCACGAACCCCTGAGAAGTAAAAAAATCTTTTGTGTCACATGATTTAGAAGATTTTTTATAAAGCTATGTATTAATAAATAAATAACTAAAGTAATAAAACTGTAGACATAGATGATCAAACATTGCTGACTTTTCCCAAGCACACGTCAATAGACAAAGGTGTTCAAATATTTACTTGGTTTCGGCAAAATGAAAGGCTAGCTAATCGAACGAAACCGCTGCTAAAGTGTTAAGTTACAATGCATCTATTGAAATAGTATGGAAGCGACGTTAATTATTTTCACATTATTTTGCTGAATTTTATTTTTTAAGATTCAATTCAAGTGTATCAAAAATAAAATTTAAATGTATTGATATTTTATTCAAAACTTATTTTATTATACTTATTTTCATTTCGTAAAAAATGTGTGTTGTTGTTCCCCAAAAGTTGGGGGCATATTGAACTATAGGGTGAAAATTCTGAAGAAAATGATGTATTAGAATTTAAAGAATATTTTTATAAATTACTTTCTACAAGATCCGTTCATTAGATTTTGAGATATATTTTCGAATATATACTTTGTGGTTTCCAAATTAATCTATATACATGTACGTATAAATGAATCGCAGAAATGTATGTACGCGCATAACTTAAGAACGACTACCTATATGTACCTGCTTTAATCTCTTGCCACTTTACACTGAACTAATCAAGCAATAGTCACGATAAATAAAATATATCTCAGTTCACAGAATCTTCCGCAGTTAACAATTGCGGCAGCGCGGCGAGATGAAAGAGGTCGGTGGCGCTAAAGGCACTGAGAAGACTCCCACAACGCACCGGGTATAAATATACTACTTCGGAATTCATTGATTTTGGTTTTAAAGTCGTAAAATATTTTTTTTCTTAAACCTGAAAAAATATTGACTTCTTTATTCGTGCACATTATAATACATGAACTGATTTTAATCAGATTTAGTTTACATGTATATACTTTAGATATCACAAATGAACCCAATGTAATAGTTACCATACGCAATGGAACTGATACATCTGTGAATATAATATACCTCTTAGCTTCAATTATCTGGGAACTTGAAATTTTCGAAACGAATTTTAAAAATAATTATATCTAAATCAATACCTAAATTTTTTCTGTTAATGTATAATTTATTTTAAAAGATACCAATTTATTTCTTGATAGGAAAAAAAAATCTCTTGTACAATTTTAAATAAGATTAAAGCATAAAGAAAACAAAGACGCGAATAATAGCTCATCAATATCTCACTTCTGGACTCGGAACTCCCAATTTTTAGGGAAACAGATATATACCCAGATTGTTCTAGATAGTTGGGCGGTTTTAACACATCAACTATCTCGATGTGCATGATTCATCAGCACGTGTTCCTTCACTGTCAGCACGTGTATTTGTAAAAACATGCAAATTAGTTCAATAAACTTCCTAATAACATGCATTTTCCGATTCAGGATTCGACCCAGCGTTATTTGAATTTGGGACGTGTGTTAATTACTAAACTACCAGTGCTTTTTCATAAGGATAGTGATACATAAATCTGAACGAGAGTTTGATTGTAATTTTGTATATTTGTTCGCTATTCCTAGGCAGAAACATGAACATGCGTTAAACTTGATTCACAACTACTTTAGAGAACTAATGTGAACATAAAATACTTTTATCTCCGAATATGTATGTAATAATTTTTAATTAAACTACTTTTTAAATGAAATTTACTCAACTAACAAAAAATAAATCAGAAGTTACTCAATAAAGATATGGTAGAATGGTATATAATTAAAGATTGCCGTGCCCAATTTTTGTGGTTTCCGGGAAAGTTAATCGATTATTTTCTTTTCATTGATTTATTTATCTAACACCTTACGTATTCACCCAACGATTTATCACTTCGGAAATAAATTGCAATTAATTCATTAATGTTTTTTTTTTCTCTTTTTGGTCTTTGATATGAACAAATCGTCCTATGAAAATGAATAGATAGATGTACAATACTTTATTGCTCACCAAAATAACAGTTACAATATTTTAGGCAAAACAATAGGCGGCCTTATCGCTTACAGTGATCTCTTCCAGGCAACATAACTTACAGGAAGGGTATTCTTCGCTGGCGATGTAGATGGTGTATATAATACATACTGCAATAAAATTATATCTACACATGTAAGATATATATAAATACATACATGTACATGAAATATTTTTTTACTGATTGCAAAAAAGTAGGAGGTTCTTCATTTGTCATGTAAATATTTTTTATGTATGTTTAGCCACGACTTTTTTGTGTCAGAACCTATTTCGAGAATTCTTTTTAAGTTGAATTCAGGGTAGCTTCGAAGGGGTCCCATGTACATTTAATTGCTGTTGAACTTTGGGTGTAATGAACATATTATTATTACAAAATTAAATCTTACTGATTCCTTACTGAATGTTACCACCGTTACTATGAGGTTACCATCGTTTTCAAAGTAACTTTACTTACATATTAACATATATGAAGTCGTATGTTCGTCATCAGCAGATACACTATTATTATATTGCGCTAGAAGTAGAGATATTACTGAAGTAGTCAAGCTATACTCGAGTGGAGTCTATAAAAACCCCAATTTATTGACACAGTGAAGAGGCGGCGCCTTGTGTTGTTTACCCACTACCACTACTTTATAAGAATCATGGGAACAAGGGAATTGATAGAGGCATAATTATTTTCACATGTTTATACATAATGCCAGGTGGTAGGGCATTTGCCCGACTGGATGGCTACCACCCCCAGTCTAAAGTATGTCGCCATAACAACCGTGAGTTGTGTTCCGGCATCAGTGACCAGGTTCCAGTCCCTCTTAAGAGAGCAGCAGCGCATTTGTAGCACCTTTGGTTTTGCAAATGTCCATAGGCGATGGTAACCGCTTTTTTATTAAATGGGCCGTCTGCCTCTCTGCTGAACTCCTGCAATAAAAAATACATAATAATAATAATAACAGGTCATAAACGACCCATAACTGAGCTCGGGTGTGCCATTGTTATATTGGAACGGCCAGTATACCCGCCCCGCTTGTCCAAGGCGGATTGACGGGTATGACACATCGGTTATTTCGTTATGTTGATGTCATAACGATGTTTTCTTTCACATTTTGCCCTTGGTATTGATGGCAATATGCATATCAGGTCAGAAAATTACTTTAAGGGGCATGCTTTCCGGCCAGGATTCGAACCCACGCCACCCACTACCATGGCTTTTTTGTGTCAGATGCTTAGTGATAGTCGAACGAAGATAACATGGGCGTGATGGTTTTCACAGTTGACCAGCCCTCTCCATGTCTTTGCCACCTGGATCTCGCCCCTTTTTGTCCTTCTTCTGCAACTAAGATACAAGCCGGCCACGTTACATATAGTTAGATTTCCACATTACTACTTTGTCTAGACACTGTCCGCACTGATACCTTTCTTTCATTGCTGGAGAACAACTGACAGTATGACGGCTCACCCGATGGAATGTGGTACTCCTATGAAAATTTGCGCAGCGCATACATTAGAGGTACTGTTAATATGCTGCCGGGTCTGTAGATTAACTAATACCGAAACACAACTCAGCATCGTTATAGCGGCATTCTCTAGACCAGGGGTCATAGTCGTCCAGATGGGCCCAAATGCCCTACTACCTGGGTATGGGTAGTTTTCTCGCCGCTTACGACAGGCCGCCCAGCTGCAGAAATTACTTAAGAAAGTAAGAAAGAAGAAAGGAGAAAGATCTCCTTTCTTGTAGTTATACCTTTGAGACATCAGAAGCCTTAGGTGAAGTTCTCTGTTTCAAGTTGTTGGAAGTCTACGAGGCAAGTATTTCAACGGTAAATGGATAAACAGATGACTTTTACTGATACGATTAGGTACTATTGCTTCCGCAAGCGAATTACCTGATCTGATATGAATTAACATTAAGTTTAATGGGTCTCATAAACATTTTAAAACATATCAAAATATTAACACGCCTGCTACGCTGTTGGTGACCAGGAACAAAACGGTTATCTATATTAATAATTGCCTTTAACGAGTAGAAGTTCCACCTGGTCGAAGTAACTCCGTTAACATCTGCAACCTACCTACCTATTGATTTCATAGACACGTTTACCAACTTAGAATGGCGTGTAGCAAAATAGGCCAACCTCCTCTCAGTTCAAACATCGCTAAAGATTCTGTAGAGATGAATCTAAATTCTGTAAAGATGGGACGAACGTTTACTATATTTTGCGTTTGGTTATGAAACCTTAAAAATAATTTACATCTCAAAAACTACACAAGCAATTTTGTTCAAATTATTTTAATATTAAATAGAAAGACGGAGTCTCGGACTCTCAAAGTGAAGCCGACTAAAGAATGCCGATCGCGGCTGAGTGCATTACGCCCTCTGTGGTTGAGCGGGCTAAGGCTTTGCCGGCCTACCTCACTGCAACGCAGAGGCTCCAGGTTCGATTCCTAGTATAGTAAATTTCGGAAACGTATTTTCTACGTTATTTACTATGGTCTGGGTGTCTGGGATGGGCCCCAGTGTTAGTGCGTTGTATTACCCATAACACAAGCGTAACTTGCTTAATTTGGGGTTATACAATATGTGTGTTTGTCTGCCGATTATTATTTATTATTATTACGAGAACTAAGTATAAAATCGAATAAAATTAAATGAATTAGCACTAATTAAGGTAGGGAGATGTAGGAAATAGTTTCCAATAATTGAGAGAGAAACACTTTATTGGACACCGTCTATACAATTACAAAAACAGACCATATTTACAATGATTATTAGTCTATTGAAATTTTTCGAAAAAAGTGTTTTCACTACTTTTTCCAAGTTGGCGGCCGGGGGACAAGGGTGACGACCCCACAAACTTGAGGTTAAGCTTCTATTGACCCCACACATGTCCCAAAAATAAAATTGCATCCTCTAAAAATGCAATATTCAGTCCTTAAATTGTAAGATTTCAATGGATTAAATATTTTCTAGGCAATACAATAGGCGGCCTTATCGCTCAAAACGATATCTTTACTTATATGAAAGAGATTTGAACCGGGTGTATATAGGTGGTGCAGGAAAAAAGCAAAAGATACATGAAAGCTCTAATTTAAAAAATAAATATACAAATACATACATATATACATAGTCATATATATATATATATATATATATATATATATATATATATATATATATATATATATATATATATATATATATGCTTAATGTTTTGATATTTTATACGTTTATTTCGTCTGACATAGTGATTATGTTCGGTAAGTTTCGTCAAGTCTTCTCGTCGACCATCCCGCAATGCTTGAAGACAAAAGTCTTCGAGTTGTGCGTCCTCTCCTTCCTGACTTGCGGGACCGAGACATAGACACTGACGGCAGGATTAGTCCACAAGTACCAAGTCGCTCAACGGGCTATGGAGCGAGCTATGTTGGGTGTTTCTCTTATGGATAAAATAAGAAATGAGGATATCCGTAAGAGAACCAAGGTAACCGACATAGCGCAAAATTAGCAAGTTGAAGCGGCGTTCAGCGGTCACGTCTGCCGCAGGACCGATGACTGATGGAGTAAACGAGTCTTGGAGTGGAGACCGCGTCTCGGTAAACGTAGTGTCGGACGCCCTCCAGCCCGATAGACCGAAGACCTGTGAAAGGTCGCTGGTAGGCGCTGGTTCAGGAAATCGGAGAACAGGGATGAGTGGCGCCGTCTTGGTGAGGCCTACGTCCAGCAGTGAACTGCGAATGGCTGACGACGACGAGTGATTATGTTGTGAATCTTTAAACTTTTTGCCTGATTCATTTTCTAAATATCGTTTTATAATGTTTATAGTTTGCTATAAGCAAACAACGATGATTTATGCATTAAACTATGAGCGCTTCAGACTGCACCTATCACTTAAAAACTTATCTTTCCACTCCTCAGCGGATATTTCTAAAACACTCACTTACTGCACACAGGAAAAAGAAAAAAGCTTTTAAAATGTAACACTTCATTATCCTAATAACACATTTCAAGTAGGTGCGGTTTTGTACAAAATGTATTTACTCGAGTTTTTTTTATAAATTTATCATTTTGCTTTGTATTGTATACTGTTCACCTTTAATTTATAAAACTAACAAAGTCTCATAATAATAATGTGAATATGTATGTACCTAAGTGTAATTTTTTATTTTTCCTTTAGGGTTTCTTTTTTAGTAGAAAGTTTTAATTTTTTCCACGTATATGGTAGGTATCCAATAACAATGAAATTTAGTATTATCAAAATCGGTTCGGAAACAAAAAAGTTATGCCAATTGAAATGAATTTTTTAAAGTGTTAATAACAATGTCAATTGCTAGGTTATGAAATTGTACAGTACTTTATTGTAAAATGATTTCGATTTTAAAATTGTTTCACTGCAATAAAATAAACTTCACACAAGAGTAAAGATACATGACAATACCCTGTGCTATTTGCACGTCGTCTCTTTGACAAACATAACTTTTCCCCTACGAAATTAATTGTATGAACTTATTACAAGGAGTCAAGGTTTAAATTCGCTCAGTGATGATTGTAAATCTTGAGTGGCATGCAAAAGTGGCAGCAGCGCGAGTTTTCCGGACGAAATTGGAAAAATATAGCCATTTATAGGACGGCAGTGAGGCGGCGCTCGGGGCTCGCCAATTTGAATATAGATTAGAAAATGTGACGACGTATACTCTAATATGTTTTTTCTAGAGATGGGACAAGGCCACATTTATCGATATGTTTAAGAGCCAATTATACAATCTACATTTCTACACACCATACTTTATCGTACATACTAGTAATATAAAAGTGAAAGTTTGAATGGATACTTCTTGCACAATCACGCCAAAACGGCATTACGACTTTAGCTGAAATTTGGTACACAGATAGATTATAGTCTGAAATAGCACATAGACTTCTTTTTACTCCGGAAAAAGCTACGATTTCCATGGGATAACATTAATAAAGTTAATTTTTTATATAAAGTTTATTTTGTAAAATAAACTAAAGTTAGCAGATCTATAAACAAAATGATAAATTCACATAAATAAACTTGCAAATTAAGCCCCCTATTGAAATTTAAGAAAAAGCTAAGTTACTTAACGATCCAAACAAAATCTTAGTATCCGAAATGAGTATTATATAATTCCTTAAAGCTGTAGCTTCTTTATTTACTGCACTCTATTACTGCAAGATTTATGAATTGTCTTCATTTTTGAAATCCTAAAATAATATTTGTTGATGCTTACAATGTAGAATCCGTTTATAAATTACATCGAAGGGAAGTGACAAGTACGTCATACTAAGCGGACGTCATACAAAGCACAAAACATAAATACATACTTAAAAAATTATTATTATACAATGGATGCATTTTATTCCAGGCAACATTAACCATAAGCATTGCATATAACACTGTTATTTTTGTAGAAGAGTGCTTTTGATTAGAATCAAGAAAAGATTCTTTCCAAATTTGCTACCAGTATCACTGTAATCGGACATAATTTTTAAACATATGTCATAATAAGTGACATTCACTATAGTTATTATATCCGACATTTTTCTAAAGAATTCTACATGACAACCAAATTAAGCTGTGTAATTACTTCATATTGAGCGGTTGGTCAACATAGTCGGAGTCAAAATAAACGGACTCTACTGTATATATCTAGTATTCATATTCTATATAGCTCTTGCTATTGCTATACACGTATTAATAGTGTTGTATATACATAATATTTTTCTCTTTATTTATTCTTGTTATATGTACTGTGTAATATTTATATATCCTGTCATACACTTTCGATTTCTTTCACACAATCCACAGCCCAGGTTGTCTGGAAGAGGTTGCTCTAAAGCGATAAGACCGCCCTTTGTTCCTGCCTTGACATGAAATTACTGGTAACTTACTAGATGTGTATGTGGTAAACAATAATTAATAATTTTAATATTTCTTAAGTTTTCACGACTTGTATACATAATAAAACTACGTTTTAACTGGTTTAAGCGCGGTAATTTATTCGATTTTTGTAATTTCCATGATCCGGCCACTTTTTTAGTGGAAAATTAGATTAGACTCTCATAAAGTAAATAATAACCATAAACAAAATTAAAACTAAATAACTAAATGAACATGTTGGCGGTAGGCTAAATAAAACTTTAATAATACTCGTTGACACTTGACAACTTTGTCTTCCGTGATCACAGCCACTGAATAGAGGCCGAAACGTCGGATTGTCGGAATGAGAAAAATCAAATAAATTAACGCGCTTAAAACCGTTAAACGTAGTTTTATTAAATCAAGATTTTTTTATCTATCTATTTATATCTATTTGTCGATGTTTACTTTTGTTCATCGACAGTTGAAACGTGTTTCTTACCCATCTCTAAGCCAGTACGTGCACAGTGGGTAGGTAGGGGGGTGTGGGTAATGGATTTCCTTTTCCCGCCCACTCGGGGCTCACGTTATGCTATTTTTGCGCACATACAATAAAACACCTGGATTGGGACTATTTATAGGGTAAATACGTTCTATAGGGGTTTATTATAGGGGTATTTATTGGAACGAATGTACGCTGCCCTTACATGTAAATATTACAAGAATCAAATGAGCTTTTGAATGGTTATTACACCAATTGAAATTTTAAAAACTATTTACTCTGTCTAATCGTTTATTTTACTTCTGACAGATCAATCAATTAGTAATAACCTAAAGAGTTACCAATTTAATCAATCGTTAATGTTATAAAATTCGAAAAATCCCGTGTACGTATACATCAAAGCTATTTTAAAAAAACCAACTGGAATAGACTATATAAACGATAAAAAACACGATGTATTTATTTATTTGTTTATTGTCTGTTTGTTCGGGTTTCACAAAAAACTACTAGGCCGATTTCGATACGGTCTTCGTTAATTTAATTTTTACATTTTGGACAGCTAATTTTTAGACTTAAGTTCTGCACTACTTTTTATTCTGGAAATCCGGCGGGAATATATCTGGGAAGGATTAAAAAAACGAATTTCAATCTGATTTTTTACTGATCGTTAGCAAATTGAATGTAGTCAAATGGGTGCAATTTTTTATCCCAGGAATCCTGGAGAAATTTTACAAGGAACAGTTTGTATTTGTTCGGGTGCATAAAAATTAGTTTTTTCCAGCACAGTTTATTATTTTTTAAATGCTGTGGTACTTTGTGTCCTAGGAATCTCGCCGGAATTTCAAGTCAAACATGGACAAAGTCGCGGAAATATCGTAGTTTTATTTAAAAATCAAGTTTCTTTAGTTTTTAGTAGTTTATTAAACTTATCCTTCTAGGAACGGAGAAAATACAATTTACTGCAGCCGGGCTGCCTGTCGTAAGAGGCGACAAAACAACCCACGGCCAGGTGGTAGGGTATTTGCCCTTCAGGATGACTACCACCCCTGCTCTAGAGTATGCCACCATAACAACCTTGAGTTGAGTTACGATATTCCAGCATCCCCTTAGAGAGCGGCAGCACATTGGTAGCACTTTTGGTGTTACAAACGTTCAAAGGCGATGGTAACCACTTTCCGTCAGGTAGGTCTGCCTGTCTGCTGTACTCATACAATAAATTTTGAAAAACCTGTATTATTTGCTTATAATTTTTTTAGGACAGTTAAGAATTACGTGATAAAAGCCATAAAACTCTATGTTTATCTATGGTTAAACGTAAACAAGTCTTACAGGGATGAGAGCAAATCCCATCCTTATCCCGTCTGTTACGTGGTTATACCATCTGACATATGTGGGAATAAATCGTTATTATGTCTAACAAACATGGCTACTTCGAGAATGAATAGTGTTGACGACAGAATGCTTTGTATGGACGGCTCACTCGGTGTTGCATGTAAAATTAAATATAAATAAGAAATAATATAAATATATAATTTAAATACTTAAATGCATATATTTAATTAACTTAGATATAATGTAAAATATTTCTGTATTTACCTGTGTGTCTTTTTTTAAAATAAATATATGCCAATTGGTTGCCTTAGAGAGTAATGGAATGCGCGAATTTCACTCGGGATTGAATCGAGGCAGTTGCCCGCGACCACCGACCGTGCTTATACGTGTTCTGCATTTCGTTTTCTCTAAAGCAATCAAAGGCTAACTTTCAAACCCTTAAAACCTTGTTTAATTTTCTCCTTCGCACAATTGGACGTTATATCCGTAACAAATAGTGATGGTAATGTTAGTAATTTCTGTTTTATAAAAGATAGTATTGTTTTTAGATTTTGCCTAACAGCCCTCTTGGTTTAAATTAAGCCAATACTTCGCGGTTAAGTAAATAATGCAAAGGCAACCTGCCCATTCTGCCATCGAGAGTCTCGTATCTTTATTTTGTATGTGAGGACATTTGTTACAGATCCAAGATGGCGCCGGGCGGACAGGGGGCCCCTTGTTTGGACAACGCAAAACTCGTTACTGGCACAGATATAGAGATAATACTAGATCATATAACTAGAAGTGCCCCAAGATTAGATTTTTTTAATAATATATATAAATTACACTGATACTCGTGGTGGAATTTGTTGATGTCTCATATGGTGGGCTTCATCCGGGATAATGTTACACATAGGCCGTGCCACATAGATGTGGCGATGGGCGTAATGTGTTAATTGGGATAACAGATAACGTATGTACATACATACACTATTGTAGCTTTTCAATAATGGAGTTCTTTTTAACATTTTAAATAAGATGCATTCGGCCACAGTAAATATAACTAGTTTTATAATTTTTAAAGATTTTTGAACAACCACATTAAAGTTATTCACAGGATAAAGATACATATTGTTACGAGCTACAGGACTCGAATTAAAATGCCGTTGGAATTACTATAGAATTTATTAGAACTATACAAACACTTATAATACAGGTAAAAATATAACTGGACGCAACCAGTACAAACTGCACGATTCAATAACATACATACACATACACACACACGTAACATATAACACATAACATACACACGTCTTGCTAGTATCATAATCGTCGCTTGACTAGTTCACCCCTCCCTTCGGGCATTCCTTTTATTTTGTACCAATACAGTATACCTCGATGCAAAACAATAACAATAAGAATTACTTCGACACACCTGCCTAATGACGGCCATAAAACAAGTACAATAACAATAGAATGTTTTCCTTAATTACAAACTATAAACATAACATAACATAACATAACATAATTCTTTATTTCCTCTTTAAGTACACAAAGTAAACAAAAGAAGTCAAACAAATACAACCTTGAAGTTTTCAAGTCACGAGTGAATAGGTGTCTTCTAGGTAAGCGTGCTCCATCCTAGACTGCGTCATCACTCAAGGTGACATCAGGTGAGACAGGGGTCAAACGCAAACCTATACTTCTATAAAAGCAAGTCCAAATGCGGGAAAGGTAATAAACCGGGTTTATGGCAGGCAGATGTGCATTTACTTTTTGTCGGCAAGTAACAATATCAGCATGTCATATCGTCAACATAGAATACTATACAAGGAAAAATTAATGATGCCAGTTCTAGGAATAAAATCGATGAAAAGTTTCAATTTTGAATTCAATCAGGTTAGAATTTATTCGACTGATAAATTTTATTTGATGATTGAAAATCAGCCCTAAAAATAAATGTTAGAGGTACGCCTTAGTCATATGTTATATCTTAAGGATGATTAATACCCTTAAGTTATATAACTAACTAAACACTAATATTATATAGTAATTTAGTTATAGTTAATGTTAGTATTTAAGTTAATTTGCGAAACATCTTTATGATAGGTGGTTTCTTGCAAATAAAGCTATTGAATTGAATTAAATGTGCATATACAAGCAATATAAGAAACCTTGTAATATAAATATAAAGTTTAAAGAAAATAAACATAAACCACAAAAAACTTATGATCAGAAGAGACATGAAAATAAATCGTCAAAACTCTGAAAATTATGACGGTTGTAGAAAAGTAAAAAAAACTACAATTTATACCTTTTTATTAAGGTATTGATATAATGTTATATATCCTTCACACAATCCATCCAACTCTTATTTGGGTATACCTTTACACATTTGTACCCATCCATCTTATTGTTTAATTTTTTTTATTACTCATTACATGCCCATACCACCTTTATCTTCTTCCTCTCAATTTCAAATCATAATTGATCACATCTAGTATTCTCAACATCAATGCTAGCAAACCTTCGGTTCCTAAAAATAAGACATCCAGCTTGGAAGACGGTCATATTTATTTTATTTATTTATTTATGATTATTTGCATGCACCGCGCTGGATGTGACAATACAGGCGCTATTGTCTTCAGAAATAATAACGAGATATGGCGCTACGGAGCTTTCATATTTTTATTTTTTACACCAACACGAATAATGGTCGTTTGTGGCTTTGGACACAATCGATTGCACTTGTGACGTTTTCCCACAGCATTCAATATTGTATTTGAGAGTCGATTTTCTTATATTTTGAAAAAGAAAGCAAATATTGTAGAAGACGAAACAGAAGCTGATGTTAGACGGATAAATTAAATTAAAGAATTTATTGGTCTCCACTTATAAGCTAAACAAGTACAATATACAACAGTGCTTAATATAACACTAGCTGAACCGTGCCCACTTCACTGGGCATCAGAAAAAACTAATAATCACAATCAAATATACCGTATGTCACTCAGGAATAATGTAGCTTTCCACTAGTGAAATAATTTTCAAAATGGGTTTAGTAGATCCAGAGATTACCCCCTACAACGTCACAAGCTCACAAACTTTACTTACCTCTTTATAATATTAGTATAGATTATGCTACAATAATACTCCCCTTACTAGTTTTTTAAACTGTGTTACGGCGTATATAGAAATTTATTTCGAACTACCTTCGAAATAATTAGAAGTACCTACACAAAAAATGAGTTCGTTAAATTGTTAAATAAATATAAACGAGTGGTCGCCTAGTGGTTGAAATTCGACCATAATTAATTTAAATTATAAGTTTCAACATTATTAAGGTTCTGTTGTTAAAGACTTCTATAATTACAGATTTCACCAAGGCTACAATTTGACTTTAACAAGAAACAAAAGAGTATAAATGAGTATATGTGTGTGTCAAATACATGGTAGTGTGTGTTATGATATTTTTATTGATCTAATTTTTTTATACATTTTTTTTAAATATTGGCATTCAGCACTCCTTCTCCGTCCGTCCGCGCAATTTTCGTAAAACGAGGTAGGTACTGCAAAGATTTTGCTTCACGTATTATAATATATAGATATACATACATATGTTATTTATATTGCATAAACACATTTATGTTCTGTATTGTTGATAACAATAGTTAGAAATTTTGTATGTCACATATAGTGAAATACGAAATCAAATTGAATCAATTTGGTTGAAACCAACAGCATTAAAAGTATACGCTGGTATTCAATGCCACAAATGATTGAAGTTTATTTACATGAACCCCTTTAGTTACTTCATCCAAACTAAAAACAAACAAGTGAACCATCTAAATTCAGCTTAATGGCAGGTTATACTATATGTTACGTATACCACCATCGCCATTATCATCTCAGTTGATTCCTAGGGTTGTCTGGAAGAGATCACTTTCAGCGATAAGACCGCCCTTTGAACATAACTGGATATAATATTAATCTTTAAGATATTAAGATCATGTTTGTATTGGTATATAATAAAGTGTTATCTATCTACCTATTTATCTATGTATAGTAATTACGGCCGTTTTCAATAAGCTATCTATCCGTCATTTAAGTTACTAAAGATAAACAAATCTATCCTTTTGTCCTTACTTGCTTTTCAATAACCTATCCACGGATAGCATTTCCTATCGAAAACAGCTATCTACCGAACGGAGGACGGATAGCTTACTAGAGATAGGAACGGCCATATGTTTCACGCTTACGTGCGTTTCAATATACGTTTCAAGTTACTCTCCGATAGGCGAAGCTATCTCTGGTAACGCCATTCGCCTATCTGTCAAAATCGGCCAGTAGGTAACTTGACTTTTTGAAAATAAATAGTAATTTCTATTTAATAATGTAATACTTTAGCGGCGAGAATAGTGATATGGAATTGTTTCAAATGATAATTGATTGTGATGAAGACAGTGATAGTGAGACCGATAGCACAAGGTTACAGAAGAAGTATAAACCACGTGTGAATTATATGACTAAATTATATGATTACGAATGTACGTGTACAAATTTTCATGTTTGTATTGGTATATAATAAAGTGTTATCTATCTACCTATTTATCTATGTATAGTAAACCCGTGTAATTTTGGATTAAGGTAAAGAATGGATAGTAAGATAATACAACCCTTTTTACCCCTAAAGTTTTAAAAACCCCGTGGTTCTATATTAGCTATACAATGCATACGATTCCCTACAGATGTTGCCGCAGTAATAAATACTGTTAAAATACCTGCGGGCGGCGTAATTAGCCAGCACAGAGGCGGGATTTGGAAATATGTCCACAGTAACACCATAAATCCAATTATAAGTGAATTGATGCCATTAATAACCTTTAGAGGTATTTATAAAAGATATTTCTTTAAAACCATTTCCTTTAATAGAATGGTTATTAAGTTGGATCAATTAAAACTGATTGAGGATAGAGTTGTCGTGTTTAAAATCAATACCAATGTACAAATGTTAGTGATTTTGTTCGTGTTGTTACGAGTTACAGGACTCAAATTAAAATGCCGTTGGAATTTCTATAGCATTTATTAGAACTATACAAACACGTATAACACCGATACAATTAATATAACTGAACACAACAAGTGCAAACGTAATGCGCGATTCATTAACACGCGCAAAGTCCGCCACTATATAGATTATCGAATGTACACACGTATTGTCTCGCTTGGGGTTATCGCTTGACTGCTCATCCCTCTCTTGGGGCATTGTTTTATACTATACAAATAAAGTATGTCTGCTTGACCGCGTGGACTGAATTTCCAAGATTCACACTTGGCTAATGACTACCTATTAGATTACAATGGGCTATTTTTCTAATTACAAAATTTCTAATTAACATAAAGATTACAAAGTAATCTTTATGGTAGTCATTAGCCAGATGTGATTCTTAAAAAATTCAGTCCACGCGGTCGAGCAGACATATTATATTTATACAGTATAAAACAATGCCCCAACGGAGGTGTGACTCAGTCAAGCGATAACCACTAGCGAAGCAAGACGTGTGTACTACATTCGGTAATCTATTTAGTGACGGACTTTGCAGGTGTCATTATATTTGTACCTGTATTATACGTGTTTGTATAGTTCTATTATAGTAACTCTAACGGCATTTTAATTCGAGTCCTGCAACACGTAACAATATTTTGAAGAAAGGTCAGATAAAAAGTAGTTTAAATAAGCGTTCTATGTATGAATAGATTAATAAAAGTTGATGAAGCGAAAAGTATAGGAGACAGAAGTTAAATATTTATTTGTTGTGAAGTCGGTTTTGCTGTTAGAAAAAAAAAACTCAATATCTCTAAAGGGTCTTTATATTATTTCCAGCATTATACCTAATTTTAGAGGTATTATCACATATTTTTTGCATTTTTTGTTAATAATCAGGCAGGTAATGAATTGTCAGCCACCAAGACTTGTCACCAATAAATACAGGCTACTGGTTAATTGAAACATTATAAAGGTGATCTTATCAGCGCCGATCAAAGGGACCGCTGCAGAAAGTCCCCGGCGTATGTTTTGGGAATTGGTCTTGAGAATTTTTTACACCGTTGTTTTTTAAACTTTACGATTTAGGAAGCTTCATTGGGTTCTTAGAATCATTTTAATTGTGTGTTTGGTACGTTTGTGAAATCTATTAATAAGTTATTGTTTTTTATGTCGGAGCAAATGGATGTTTGGTGGAGATAATAGAAAATATTAAAGGAAACAGAGTAGGTATCTAAAGTTTGGAGAATAAGATTTATTTATTTTTAATGCAGGAGTTCAGCAGACAGGCAGATGGCCCACTTGATGGACAGCGGTTACCATCGCCTACGGACATTTGCAACACCGAAGGTGCTGCAAATGCGCTGCTGCTCTCTTACGGGAGACTGGAACCTGGTCACTAATGCGGGAACACAACTCAAGGTTTTTATGGCGACATACTTTAGACCAGGGGTGGTAGCCATCAATTTTGTTTTTAATTAAATTTTCATTTTTAAGTAGTTAGAACGAAGACTTTTAACATAGGTGTAATAGGCATTTTATGAAATAAATAGTCCATGTTTATGGTCCGACTCGTACATGGTCACATCTTTTATAATTTTAAAAGACGTCGTTGATAAGAAAACATGATGTTTATAGAGGGTTTTTTTATACGTCACTCGATTTAACAACAAACTTACTTAAGCATCCAATTCACTTGACTTTGGTTTGGTTTAGCTTGTCTTCCATATACACCCTATATAGCATTACACTCACTCACAATAACGACAACTATTATCTAAGTAATAAAAAGTACCTTTTGCGGAACTACTGAAATTTCTAAGTACTTCCTTTATCAACGAGATGTTTCAATATCGCAAAATATGAATGAAATAAGTAGAAGAATGCAACAAAATTACAGGTGCAGGAAAAATAACAGACTTCTCTCTATTTAACGACAACTTTGTATAATGCCATAAAATGCACAGTCCCGTCGTTTCGTTACATAGAGTTGACACTATATCTTAATTTTTTTTAAGATATGTTATGCACATATATCTCCTAAAACCTAATTTACTAGATGGAGCTACGGGTAATTTTTCTCTCGTTTTTGATGTTTCATTATAAAGTTTTTTTTTATATTATTGAATAATTCTAGACTTGCAATTTTGTACTGATTTGGACTTAAAATTGTTATAACCATTAAATTTATTAAAAATAATAATAATTAAAATGTGAAAAGCGAATACCAAGACCTGCAATATCATCTAATTGAGACGGGTATAAAAGGTTTTCGGAATTAGATACGTCTGTAGTTCGTAGTGCACCTACTATATAATACCACCCACTACAATGCGAGCTTTCACAGTTAACAAGGCATTAACCTATCTTAATATAACAAATAAAGATCACAAACAAAAGCACTGAACACACTAACAAGCCACCGTGCAAAATACGCGCCAACTTACTTATGCAATCGACACAGTGCTTATCCCAAACATTAAGTACCACGAACTGGTATAATAAACCGCAAATTGATCTTGTTTCTGTTCGGATATCCAAGATTCGTTGAACTCTATAATCGTAGAATGAACATAGAGTGGTAGATCAAGTTATGTTGGTTTTGGATTATAGTGTGTTCGAGATAGTACGACGCGCGCGGCGGCGCGAAGAAAACCGCAACATATATTCTAATAGGCTATTAACATATAATACCACTGATTGGACGGATGCAGAGCGGCAGATGTGACATCGTATGCAGTCTCCAGGGCTGCAGAACATTCACCGATTTTAATGTAATTTATAAGATATTTTATCGTCTTATTGTAAGTATAAATTTGGCCATGTACTATATTTAGACCAACCATAAAATTTATTCTATTTATAAAAACAATAAAAAAATTACGAACACTAAAAACACTGATATTTGAAAACAAAATAAAGCCATGAAATTAGATTAGCTAGTTTTAAAACAAGTCCGCGAATGTTGCCTGTTCTAAATTCTGATGTGAAAAGACCAAAGTTTCACACCCCTGACAACGCGATGGCGCGCGATACGGTAGCAAATAGCGCTACTTTCTCGCAATTCACGTTGCCTCACACTAGTCAGTTTGTGTATAAAGCAATAATTGCTTTAAATAAAATACTTGAATCTTTACAAAACAAAACCAACCTTATTTAAGACGATAATAAAGTTTGATTTCCTTTATGAAAATGCAATCATTTGGGACATTCTGGAATAAAGACAATTTAGAATCTGAATATCTACTATTTTAATTTAGAATAACCTTTATATAATTCTGTTGTATTCTTAAAGCAACTTTGTAACGAGGACGAAAAGTTGAATTTAGAATGTTGCTTCGAACATAACATACAAGAAACTTATACTGAAGTCTGTACTGTAATTTGACACTTAACTTTCAGGAATAAGATGAAATATATGTTAGCAGAAGTTTCACATAGAACATAACGTAATTGAATGGATTTATGCATGAAGAGTATCACATAAATTGCATTGTAGGTGCACCTCCATGCACCACGCTTTAGTAGAAAACTAAATAGGGGGCAATATAGTATGGAAAGAACTTTTTTATAATTATTACACTGTAATATAAATTGTTCATGATTACTTATTTGACTTGAATTGGATAAAGTTGTTTTTTTTATAATGCAAATACAATCAAAATTATTTCTATCGTGATATTTAAAAAATTAGATAATAAGATTTTTTATGTTTGTAAAATATTACAATTTATTGTATAATGTTTCCGCATAGGTATTAGAGCAATATTGTCCAATAGATAAAACAATTTCATTAAAATTGAAGTATGGTGTAATTTAGTTCGGTTTTACCGAAGTTATGATGACGAATTGGTACATATATAGGAAACACCTGTTTCTCTTTTTTCACCATATCTGAACTTATTAGTGCGTCACATTTTCAATATTACCCTGCAATATAGAAATAACCTCCTTTTTACAGACTTAAAATATCGGGGAATATTTGTAAAGTTATTTCAGCGAATATTTGAGTATATAGGTAGATTATTGAACTGTAAGTAAAGAGTTGATATAAAAATATTTTATTAAAGAAAAGCCGTTTCCTCGCTTAGTGCCGTAAAATCCACGTCGTGTGGGACTGAAATAATAGGCTCGTACACTGGGAGGTATTGAGACATCAGCGGGTATTAACTGCCTCGTGATACCCCCTCGCTTCCATTCTGTACCTCCTATGGCCTCTTCATTCCTCACTTTGGCTTGTTAGTGAACTCGTCTTTACTAGTGATGTGCTTTACAGTATTTTTATGGTCTCTTCATCAGTTATCTTCAACTACGCCACTTGTAGTGGTGGCGTGTTGGTGAGGGGGCTTCGAGTAAGACTCTTTGCCCCAGCTGCAGCTCGGAGGGCCTCTACCCTCCGGTAACTGTATATGAAAAGTCGAGATCTTTTTTTCATTGATGCCGTGATTCTTCATATTATAATCGTATTATAAACTAGCTTCTGCCCGGGACTTCGTCCGTGTGATGTAGTTTTTTAACTATCCCACGGGAACTCTTTAATTTTTCGGCATCAAAAGTAAGTATACTATATGTTGACCAGGGATAAAGGTACTAGTACCACCATACAAAATTTCATTTAAATCGGTCCAGTCGTTTCGGAGATTAGCCGATACAAACAGACAGACAAGCAGATAAACAAAGAAACATATTTTTTTTAAATGTGTGCGTGTTCTAGTTTACACACGTAAGAAGTGAAACTTCTTTATGACCTTATTTTTTGAAAAATTATCTACCACGGTCGATTCAACCAAGGAAGGGCAAGGAAAAGATGGAGCGTAACAGAAAAATGTGACGGTTTGATATTTCCTACGTCAAACACTGTTTTTTTTCTAGTGAAAATTATTAAGAGAAATACATGTCTGAAATATCCATTAAAGCTGATTTACATTGATCCAGTTACTAATTCGAAGGAAGCCAGTGCTGGCTTGATACTAGCATCGTGTAAAATGGCTACTGCCCTTATTTAAACTCAATAACTGGATAAATATAAATCAGCCTTTATTGTGTTTATTACGTTTATATCAATTAAATAATACAAACACCGTGAAATTTGTAGGCAAAATAATAATATCTCATTTGTTTTATTGCATAAGCTCAGCAGACAGGCAGACGGCCCACTTTGTGGTAAGCGTTACCATCGCGTATAGACATTTGCAATACCAAAGGCGTTACAAATACGCTGCTGCCCTCTTAAGGGAGACTGGAACACAACTCAAGGTTGTTATGGCGGCTTACCATAGACCAGGGGTGGTAACCATACAGGCGGGCAAATACCCTACCACCTGGCTGTGGTTATTTGGTTGCCTTTTACGACAGGCCGCCCGGCCGCAAGAAATTGTATTCTTTCTCCATTTCTGCACAGAATACTACTTAGTACTAATTTTTGACCAATAGTAGGGTAAATCAATGAATACCAGGCCCTGCTATTCTGGGGACAGGGAGTCTGTAATACCCTTCACCTTGTTTATTAATATATGGAGTAGCCTTATTATATGTCAGCACCAATGATTCCGTGTATATGAAGAATTTGCGGGTTTTTTAGGTATTTTTTTAGTATATTTATTATGTTCGATTCTATTTCTCATATGCTAGTGGCCATCCGTGGTTGAAATTCGACCATAATAAATTATTTAAATTATAAGTTTGAACAGTATTAAGGTTCTGTTACTTCTATAATCGCAGATTTCACCAAGGCTACACTGTTAATGTGACTTAAACAATATACAAAAGGGTATATATGCGTGTGTGTGTTGTCAAATATATGGTAGTGTATATAATGTTGTTTTTATTGATTTAATGTATTTTTATACACTATATATGTACAACTTATATATATTATTATTAGTTATAAATATATAATTATATATTTATAACTAATACTACACACACTAATACAACTCTTAACTACAAATAATAGATAGGTCCCAAATCACCGTCAGCTGGGAACGTTCCCAAAACGCTGGCCGCGTTACCACGTTGTATGGCAACGCTTATGCGTTGCCCAAAATATAGACCAGCGTTTTGGTTTCGTGAGACATCTATCAACCGTTTTGATAGGTCTCGATAAAGGCGATGGGCTTCTGGACCCCATGGCCCGAGAGTTTCGACACCAAAAGCCGCAAATATGTATCCACTACCAATGGATGCATATTTGCGGCGTTTTAGGTCCTCTTATCGGGCGGCAGCTGCACCAGTTACCACAGCCGTATCGGGAATATGGGACGCTGCCAAAGTGTCCACGCACGTTGCTTCCCAAACTATTGGTCGTCCCATCTTCCATGGCACCAAAGACATCCCGTCCGGTCTCTTGCCATCGTCGCGACACAGTCCATTTGGCTCTAAAATGGCTGGGGTCCCGGTGGTGACAAGAGCCCGGCGGATAATGTCATTTAGTGCAGCATGGCGTGGTATTCTCCCGGCACTTCTGACGCACGACAAGCCATGGTGACCATACTATTAAAAAAAATATAAGCATTCTGCACTCTTTCTCTATATAAATAATGGTGCGAAATTTCATACTCGAGTACAAAGTTTTTGCTATTTTTTGCTTCACGTATTAATATATATATAGAATACTAGCTGTACCCGGCAGACGATGTGCTGTCTTTAAAAATAAAAATCTAGAACCCTTTTCCAGCGTCATCTATCGGGACCAAATGTTAATCTAAACTATTCTCAAATCCACTTGAACAAACAAAAAAATTCACCAGTATCAGGCCCAGCGTTTAGGAGGAGTATCGCGTCGCCACCTACTGGGTCCAATCGTTTATTTAAACCATTCCAGAACAAACTTCAACACATACAACAACAAAAAGAACACCTAAATTCTGGTACCCGATTGCAGCGCCATCTATCTGGTTCAAATTAAAATCTAAATCATCCCAGTAGAAAACTATAAAAATACTAATATCGCTATTAAAAAATAGGGGTTGATCGTAGAGGGTTGAAAATTTAGCGTTGTATGTATTTTTTAATGCTGTATCATAAAAAATAAAAATAAAAAAATATCTAAAAATAAAAAATAAACAATTTTGGGGGATGAAAATATATGTTTTCCGATTCTCAGACCTACCCAATATGCACACAAAATTTCATGAGAATCGGTCAAGCCATTTCGGAGGAGTAGGGGAACGAACATTATGACACGAGAACTTTATATATAAGATATATAGATAGTCAAAATTGCGAAGTCCGTCAGTGGGGGAACTCCATACACATACATTCTCATTATTTCCGTATTTGAATAGTTAAGACGACAACAAATCAGTCAATTAAGCTAAGACACCATTGAATTTTGTCTTCGAAAAGTAGTTGGCGTTAAGTTCCGTTTAAAAAGTTTCATGTAGCAGCAGAAAACGACAAGAACGAAGAAGAAGAAACAAGAAAAACGAGCCCAAACGCGATGGGTCTATTTCGTTTAGTGAAAGAGTTCTTATGGCCACCTTCCGACTCCATCATCAGACCAGCTCCATGGTACCATATTATTGCATTGTCACGTGATATAAACATGCGTGCAAAATTTCAGCTCAATTGGAAAGCGGGAAATTAGTCAAATTTAACTTGCAAGATTCCACTCGAACTTACATACACACATAGGTACTAAATTGCAAGTTAAATAAAAACTTGTAAAAAGGAAGACAAAAGTGATAACTTAAACAAATCTAACGTTAGACCCTTCTCACGGGAAGGGAAAAAAGGGAAGCCAAACTGGCGCCGTAACGCGTTACGTAACGAAGTGGTTTACCCGAAGTTATCATTTTAATGATTAATTTAACCTACGGCACGTCTGTCTAAGGCGTGTTGGCGGGTTTGACATATCGGTTATCTCATGAGCTGGTATCATCACCATATTTTCCATCACCACCAGAATCTGGTGTGGTGTAATGATATCAATATGCAAGTTAGATCAGAAATTTGCCTAAGTG
Organism: Dendrolimus pini; assembly: GCA_949752895.1. Taxonomy (NCBI): domain Eukaryota; kingdom Metazoa; phylum Arthropoda; class Insecta; order Lepidoptera; family Lasiocampidae; genus Dendrolimus; species Dendrolimus pini. The sequence goes on along the minus strand of OX457147.1, from coordinate 6,530,347 downwards.
GTGCATGCTTTTCGGCCAGGATTCGAACCCGCGTCCTTTGAGTTGGGACGCATGCTCTGACCACTAAACTCCAACGCCTTGGGGGGTTAATATTTATCTTGAGTTAGTGTGAATAACGCTAGTGTTATTTAAATGTAAATTTTGACGACTCAATTTAAGTGAGACGGCTTAATTATTCGAAAGTCGTTAAAGAGAACTAAAAGCCACTAATCGCCCTGTTTCCGCCATCGGCATAACGTAATTATCTCTTTCTTTTATTTATCTACCCGCAAGTTTTTTTTCAAAAACGATTCATTTGGTTCAACGCTTTTTAAATGTGTATAGGATAAATTGGTAGATTAAGAAAGGTTTACATGACGCCCGCATGATCCATAAATCCTAATCCTACATATAATAATAAACGCGAATGTGAGTTTGTATGTGACGCTTTCACGCGTTAATTACACCAGAGATTGTCACGAATTGCTTACACGTTATAATAGGTTCAGAAAATGAATATTTCTTTTCGTTATACAGTCGCAGAATGAAAATGTACGTCACCTTAAAGTTAACTTATACTTATATGCACGAGTACAAAAAACATAACTGCCACTGCCTATTGGACATGTATAGATTTTTGTCTGTTTTAAATTGCTGGTTGATTTATAAATTATATGTCACTAAAAGGAACGTTGCTAGTGTTAGGGTACTGTAATTAGTTGAGGGGTTAGATATTTCAAAACTTGTATGTGTCCAAAATAACATGATATTTATAAAATCTGTGAAACTGAAAAGGAGCTAATGCTGATACAATACAATACAATAATTTTTATTGTATACCAACATTATATCGAAAAATCCACAAAAAACTTACTTTTTTTAATTGCATGACATCAGCAGACAGTTAGACGGACCACCTGATGGAAAAAGTTACCATCACTGGTCATTTACAACATCAAAGGTGCAACCAATGCGCCACCACTCTCTCAAGGGACCCTGAAACTCGGCCACTAATGCCGTACCTGAGTAAGGTGTTATGTACTTGAGATAAATTTATTTAATTAATTTCGTACATGTATAATATGTATACCACCTTCGAAATATTCAATTTGTCTTATTCCTGCCTCGGGGTGTTTTTAAGAGATCACTTTATGGCGATAAGACCGCCCATTGCGCACACTTAGAATATTTTTAGTCGATAAGTATAATATAAGTCGTGGTAGGGTAATGGCTAGCGCACGCGTCCTAACCTTAAAGGTCGCGGGTTCGATCCTGGCCGGAACGCATGCACCACTTGGGCTGTTGTTCTGACCTTATGTGCATATTGTTACAATTACCACGTGCTAACAACGGTGAAGAAAAAAAACCTTGATGCAACCTGCACATCGAGATAGCCGACGTGTCAAACCTGCCAAGCCGCCTTGGACATGCGTGGCGGGTTATACTGTCTATTCCCCCTACAATGGGAGGCCCGAGCCCGGCAGTGGGATAGTTATGGGCTGTTGTTATATATAAATTTCTGTAATGGTGTACTATAAAGGGCTCATCAAGTCAAGGTTAGGTTACCTTACCTTACCTTGAACTTATTAATTCTATTTATTGTCGTCATGTAAACCAACCCCGTAGTATGCACTTTGTGAATACAGAAGCACTAATAGCATCGGTAGCACGTCTTAAAATAGTCATCCGTTAAACACGCGAGAGACGGGTGTCCGCGGTACTTAACTTAATTATAACTTTATTTCTCTTAATGGTTTTTGAATGGATATATAGAAATTTTGATCAGAAAAAGAAAGTTTTTATTTATTGCATGGGTTCAGCAAACAGGCAGACGGCGCGCCTGTTGGAAAGCGGTTACCAACGCCTATGGACATTTGCAACATCAAAGGTGCTACAAATGTGCTGCTACTCTCTAAAGAGAGACTGGAGCCTGGCCACCAATGCTGGAACACAACTCAAGGCCGTTGTGGCAGCATACTCTAGACCAGGTGTGGTAGCCTTTCCGGCGGAAAATAGCCCTACCACCTGGCTGTATGTTGATGTCGCCTCTTACGACAGGCCGCCCCGCAGTACGAAATTGTAGTCTTTCTCCGTTTTTTTATTTGGCGGTAGTGCATTGGTATCTATCACCTTTAGTGTTATAATGTCCATGGGCGATAGTGACCGCTTTCCATCAAGTAGGCCGTCATCCTGTCTGCTGAACTCATGTATCCATATTTCATTTCACTTTTTGCAGCCATCAAAAATAGTTTGTGCAACTTTGATTATACTGTGAAGAGTTGGAGAAATGGGGATACAAAAGCGTGTTAATAATTAGGCGGAATCCTAGTTCAGGCAGCAAAAATTCAAAGTTCTAAGACTTGAGGACAATTAGATTATTTCTGACAACTTTGAATAGAAGCATCAGATCTAGTAAATCTCTATTTAAGTGATTACAAAGATAGCAATTTGAAATGTCTAAGAGTTTGGGAATACAGTTAGAAACGGTTTCCTACCGATGTTGCTCAAGAAAAAAGTTTTACAAATTTTTTTGAGCGGCCTCGATACTAATCAAGTTCGTAGCATAATGCACCCTCCAAACTACGCTACAATACTCTAGGTGACTTCTATGTAACGAATGATAAAGAGAAATTTTAGTACTCGGTTTTCGAAATTCTTTTGAAAATCAGCGTTGTGTCGGATATAATTCCGGTACAGCAATATGTCGAGTGCAAACCTTGTTTGCTGAAAATGCGGCGTGCAAATAAAATATCCGTACTAATTTGTAACCCCCCACGGTGCGCTTCCTATTCGAAAATCGGCTTCCTTTACTCAGCTTCACTCTGATCTCGGGGCTCGGTCTACCTATTTGTTTGTCTGAGAACAACATTCCAAAAAGAAAAAGTGATATTCTCGTCTGCCACATTAACAGTAAAAGCGTCAAACAGACAACTTTCGACTTTTTATCTTTATAGCGACACAAAACTCATCAGCTCATCAAATAGTCGTTAAAACACCAATAAATATTGTCACTTCAGTTTGTAAAAAAAACATTTAACATACAAACCACACGGGCGATGTGACAAGACGGGTAAGTGACGTTTGACATGAATGTGCCAAGTGACAGAAAGTGATCAGTGATAATTTCGTTTTCTACTCTACAAAATTTTAAATAGGGGAGGCCAAGCGGGGATTTTGGGATTTACTCGAACGTGGCAGAATAACATACGAGTAAGTGGAGAAACCTTGCACCCTATTATGTAACCCCGTCATATATGAACCCTTCATACAGGGTGGGGGTATTTTTTTCAAAAAAAAATTCAAATCGTCAAATTTCTCCACATAATTGTCAGGTTGTGTCAGCATGACAAGGACATCAAGCTGAACCGTCTGTATATTAATCTGACGCGCTCAAGTACTTCAATGTTACGTTTTATTTTTGTATTTTCAAAAATCGGCCAAGACTTTTGGTCGCGTCCAAATCGTCAGTCTTCAGTTCCTTTAGGGTTTACTTAACATCCCTTTTGAATATCTGACGCGTTTGAGTATTTCTGTGCGACTCTTTTTTTGAAAACCTATACACTGTTGTAATTCTAATAGTATCATAGTCAGTAACATAATCAACCACCATTAATATAATCATAATATGTACCTATATGTAGTCATAAGAACTACAAATGGCTTGTAACTAAAACTACAAAAAAAAATGTATGCCTATCAAGGCAAAACCTTTAACTTTTATCACTTAGTATAATGATATAACATCTGCAAAAATATCCATGTTTCAAACAAATAAATTACTTTGACTTTGACTTTGAAAGGAAGAGAAGCGACGCGAAAAAGTCCCCAGCAGCATATGTATAATAATTATGTACAACAAACATGCATTCATTCGTCGTCTTTTTTAAATGTATTTTGAACTAATACAAGTTTTAATACAGTAATTTGTTGAAATAATCACTAAATGAGTTGCTGAATAAAATAATCACTAAATGAATCGCATTATTCCCGTTCAGTGCGGTTGTCTATAAAATCTTTCGTCGTAGGTATCGTTGGGTAGACCTTTAGACTTTCTTGTCCCGGTCGTGGTTCGCATTTTGGTCGGGAGCCCTCTCGGATGGGACTCCGTCTCATTCTGCGAGCGAGTCATACTTGCCAAGGAGGAGGTGGTTGAATAGATAGGATAGATAAGTGTACATTTAAGCTTATATTTAAGTAGGTATATATAGTAAAAATGTATAAACATTAAGATAAATAACCAAGTAAGTAAGTAGCAATTAAAAAATGAGTAAATATAAGTTTAAGAAAGAAGGATGTATATAAGTGGGTAAGGACCCATATAATAAAAGTAAAAAAGTAATAAAAAGATAAAAAAAGAAAATAATAAAAAGAAAAAAGGGAAAGAAGTATATAAAAATAAATATATATAATATATATAAAAAAACTAAATATAAAGAGAGATGGATAACCTTGTCCGTCCGGTAGAAGGTAATTACCTATAAAAAAGGAGGCGAAGCGGGAGCGTAAGCGTTCGACCTGGTTTCTATTTTAGCTAAAGTGGCTACGGAACTCTAAAATCAATACCAATTAACAATTCTTATAATTATTATCTCAATCTCAAAATTAAAATAGCCCAAAGGCTATATTTCTTCTTTTTTCGACCAAACTGTATAAAGAAAGAACCAATTTGCAATTTGCCAAAACCAATCACAATAATTTTTATTTTTTAATTATAACCTGACAACTTCAAAACGAGTGTTCCGACGGCGACGAGAAAAGAAAAAGTTACAAAATTATTCATTCGGTTCTAAATACGGAATGGTTTTAAAATCATCATTATTATGGTTACATAAGGCTCAAATTGATATATTAATGGAAATTTATAGTAGATAATAAATTTGTTATTATCAATAAAATTATTTGTCAGGTAACAATAGCAGCCTACCATGTGGTTCCGCCTACCTAATAAATATGAGAACAATAAAAATCAAACATTATTTTTTTCGTAACAACTTAATTATGTTTCTCATAAGAGATTGTCTTTCGATAGGACGGCCTGCTACTAAAGTTCATCAGTATCATAATTTTACCTTTTTTATCTTATAAAATATAACTAGAGTTACGCAGGGTAGTAATTATGTTATGTTTCTGAATTCCGTAAAAGCTGAAGAGGTTATGTATCAATTTTCGACGGAATACTCCCATGCTCACCCTTCTTTATATTCAAATTCAAAAGTTTTTATTCAATATAAGTTCCACTGGAGAACACTTTTTGAAGGTCCATACATGTAGGTTAGAATTTAATTTTACTTCCTAGGCTATGTACATCGCTTTGCAACGTGTTATTGCTGTTAAGGAGAAAAAGCGGCAAGAAACTTCCCAGCAACACGTCTAGCTAAAAATTGTTTTGCTTTATATTTTTCTCTTGTTCTATTTATATCTCAAGTTCTTTTTTTATAAGTTTTATACAGAAGTATGTTGCAGAATGACTTTGAAGAATTAATGGAGTTGTAGCAAACAGTGCATATTCAATAAGACAGAGACACAATAAAAGTGACGAAAAATATTACTATTGTTATAATAAAGACATGGCGTCCTACATTTTGGATTTTAGGATGGTGGTTGATAGATGGATTGTGAGATATATATATATATATATATATATATATATATATATATATTAAAATGTACAGCAAAATCAAAGGATTTGTTTTAATTCTAATTCCAGTGATTGTGAGTGAGTGATTGTGGTATTTATTTTTCTAAGTCATTTAAAGTTAACCTCAGTTTTTTATTGTATTTTTCAATACGGTCGGTTAAATAAATAAAACTCCTACTAAGCGGCTTTGTTTATTTAACCAATTTAAAGAAGTATAACTTCTAACGCGTATACATAAGTACACACACACTTTTTTTTATTTGTTTTGCTGCAACATATATCCATAAATTCCTTACAAGCTTGGCAAGATAATTTATACATAATATTTAAAAGGAATAGAGTTTTATGTATTGTGTCCAGTGTCCACCAAGTACTTCTCGTTACCTCCAGGAACGCTTCGAATTGTTGTACGTGCCCCTCGACTAAATACAGAAGTTTTCTTAATTTAGAATAAAGAATTATTTATAATGGGTAGAATAAATAAATAAAAAACAACTCTTTTACGTTTTTCTCACTCTTAACAAAATGTAAGATATTTTTATCCCGGAAATTTTCCCCGGGGCAATTTGTAGTTGTTTCGGTACATAAAAATTAGCTTATTTCGACACAGTTTTCACTAAAACGATATCTTACATCCTTTTTTAAATGCTGTGGTAATTTGTGTTTCGGGTATCCATCGGGAATGTCATGTCAAGCGTGGACGAAGTCACAACATACCTTTGTACCATTATATAAATCTTTTCAAAATCTTCTTCATTCAATAAATATTTTTTTGAATAAAGGGTTCAGTTCCTCAACACTTGCTTATCAAGTCAATCCCAAATCACTAAGAAGGAAACATAAAAAAAAAAAATATTAAGCATAAGAAATAAGATAATTATTATTTTCAATACCAGCGTTTGTTACCTTTAATAACGCTATTCCAAAAGATTAAACTTAAATAAAACCATACAATTTTCGAAATTGAGTTGTCATATCCTCGCAGGCTAATTGAGTTCGTTTTTATGCGCCCGCGCAGATCAACGTTCCAGATAGTGAGATCTTTATACTACACCGCTTTTAATGTTTATTTTGAAAAGGGTTTTTTGGGTATTACATTAGAAATAACTTCATTCATTTTTTAAATATAATTATGGGCACGGTTTTATCTGAATGGTAATGCGGTAATTTTTTCAATGAATGCTTTTTATGAGTGAAACATTTTTTTATTTTCGCATCATAAGTAGGTATATTACTCATATTTGAACGTAAGCTATCGAGATTTAAGTAAATAACAAGTTAACATCAGTACTACCCCACATGACGATAACCTCGTGAAGATAGAAAAAGAAAAACTAAGTAAATACAAGGTATATACATACTTGATATACCTATTGTTACATACGACAAATAAATGCGCACCTGGTTTATTACCCCTCTCGCAATCGGAGTTCTTTTGTTTATTTCGTGGTTAAAATTTGCAATTAGACAATAGCCTATTGTTATTGTTTTCGACTTTGTTGGCCGTTCGCAGGAATAATTAACCAGGTATGCAGATTACGGTTTCTCGGAAACCCCAGTCCACGCGGTCGATTTTTGTATTGTATAGTTAGTATAAAATAATGCCCGGACGGAGGGGTGGGGCAGTCAAGCGAAGATTACAATATGAGCAAGACGGACATTTCGATGAGCGATATAGTGACGGACTTTGCGCGTGTTATTGAATCGTGCAGTTTGTACTAGTAGTGTCTAGTTATATTTGTACCTATGTTATACGTGTTTGTATAGTTCTAATAAATTATATAGTAATTCCAACGGCATTTCAATTCGAGTCCTACGTAACTCATAACACTATTATTTCATGTATGTATAAGATACTGATTCGGTAGTGAGAATAACGTAAATCAAATTATCAAATTTTTTCTCCATCAAAAGGTTGCCTGGAAGAAATCGCTAATAGCGATAAGACCGCCTATTTTATTGTAAAATTTTATTTTTGTTAACTGTATATTTTAAAATACAATAAAGCATATTCATTCATTCATTCATTCATACCTAGATTCTGTTTTTTGTTACCGCCATGTGGCGTCTGGTGTCAACGGTCATTGTGCCGATAGTTGTGACCGTCAACGCTGTATAGCAAAGAGCTTCGACCGTCAGCTAGAGAGGCTCCCGCTAGGAAGCTATGTGAAGGGCCATATACAAACGACAGCACTCTTGGGGACGGCACGAATTGTGAGGAGGTTCCTGTCTCCTGATCTCTAACCACCGGTAGTTTGGACTACTTCTACAAGATTTTGTATACTTTTATTAAATAAATATCGATGTATTTTTATAGAAGAATAATATTGTCTATTTTTTATATAAAAAATGTCTTAATGTATTTTAAAACAAATTGTAAATAAATAAATACGGCATAAGTTATTTCATAAAAGAAGAATGATGGAATCGTTATCTTGCTTACAGCTTTGGGCCGGCTCGATCTCGATCGATATGATACCACGTTCTCACAAAATATCGACGTGAAACGGTTACCTTTAAGCTACTACCCCATCTTCTCTATTCCATTTTATTGAAATAAAATAGTCATGAAGGAACATGGGTACAATTTTTAAAAACCTATATTGCCATATGTCATGCGCCTATGACGGGCCGCACACACGCAGTATAATTGTTCGTTTGCGGACAGTATTGCATTGCTTGGTGTACGGCATATTAAATTGTTCAATATTATTGCAATTTAGTATTGACAATAACATTGTTTGTGTGTCTATAGTAATATAGATATTGAAAGTCCAGGTCCCGGTCGAAAAGGAAAGCCAAGAAATGCTGACTTGACATTGTATAGTTTCACATTTAGGGATACCGAAGGCAGCGCTAAGCGGAGAAGGAAAAGTAGGAAAGCGGACCCTGGGCGACAGAGCGAACGCTCCGAACACAACCGGTATTTAACGCCCGGATAATGATGAATATCTGAGAAAAATAACATGTGGCGCTATCTAGTTGTGTGGGTTTTTAGAATTACGTGTTTATTGGGCTCTTCTCTTTCCGGTATTCTTCTCCCATCCCTAAATGTAATGCCAGAACTAGCAATTGCTCTTATAGTAAAAAATAAGCCTTTATTTATAAAATTCTATCTCACAGTTAAATAAATCGAAGATAACAACTCTGAATGTCTAATTTATAAAGAAATAATAAATTGAAGATAATATCCTATAATAACCTTAAACACCTCGACAAAATCTGATGCAAAAACGCTCCTTTGTCAAAAAGGTTTCTCAGAAATAAAAAAATAAAAAATAAGTCTTCCATAAACCATATTTCACACTAATTATAAAAATGTCTTAAATTAAATCAATTATACAGACGTGAAGATGCTTGTCGGTGAACTAATCGGGACCTGGACGATGAAACAGCGTAAGTCAATTTTAAATATAATTGAGAACCGAGCGTTTAGCTTGACTTGCCCACATTTCGAATTTTATTAAATAAACAATATCCAAGGCTTAACTGATTTTCAACAAATGTAGGGAGGAACCCTTATAAAATGTTAACGTCTGACCGTTCGCGTGTCAGTTTGTCCAGCTGCCCATTTGTCACAAACATTTGCTCCAAAAACTACAAGGCCTATATTAATGCAATTTAGCAAATGAGAATTATATATAGCCAAGATAAATTACACGCGGGCCCCACCATACTTGTAACTGAGATTATACTTATGTATTTGCATTACAGACATGTGAGTATAATTCGTTACTTCATAAAAAATCCGCAAAATAGTGTTCCTAACCTTTCTTTACCCTATTCAAAGTTGGTTAGACAACATAAGAGACTTTAAGAACACAAACACAATAAATTAGTAATTATCTATATTTAAATATATGTTATACTGATAGTTTTACAACCAGGCAAGTGATCCTGAAGTAAATTTGTAAGGAAGTTAAAAATTATGACCAAAATTTAACTTCTGTATTTAGTAACACATCTTTTTTTTCCAAGCTTAGAAAATAACCATACTCAATTCGATTATCAAAGTACACATATAGCAAATTTCGTGAAAATCAATTCATATCCAAAGTCATGAAGTGGCAAAAAATTCATATACAAACACGTTACGATAACATCCACTCAAATATAATAAATAATACATATATATTAAAATACATTGTCCTAATTTTAATATTTCACAAGAATAATAATAAAGTCTAAAAATATAAAGTACTCATACATACTCTAAATTAAATATTTATAGGTTAGGTCAATTTGGATCAGCGGTGACCAAAGCGTCCTTAAGGGCAAATAACAATAAATAATGTCGCACGGCAGGTGAAGAAAGGCCCTTTTGTTAGATCACGATACAAAAAACCTCACTTTATGTCTTGTGAAGTTGGTCAGTGTTATCTTTTAACAAAATATAGACCTCTATCGACTTTACCATGAAATAGTTCACTGTATGAACGATATAGAGATGATATTACCTTAAAGATAATTTTGTATTATTACTACATAGTAATAATACGAAATTATTACCTAATTATTGTATAATTCTCGTCTTTTTTACTTAGCTTTGAAGTACAATGTAGACTTAAATTTTAGTTTTTATCAATGTATATATATTTTTATTTTTAAATTGATAACTTTTTTGATGTCTGAATAAGTAAATTAATATCTGTCTCAATGTCAAAATAGGTTACAGGTTCGAGACAGACAAGAAAATTTTAATGAAACTGCCAAATTTATATGTAGGTAATATAAGTTATTGTTATTATTGGCGTAATAATGATTGACAGTAATGATTTTTAATAATAGTTACTATATATATAATAAATTCTAAGTGTATCAATAACTGTAAAATGCTTACAGCTATTGATACACTTAGAATTTATTATTTTTCAGTTTTACATATCGGACAATCTTTGCCGTATTGAAGATACATTTTCTTATCCATATTTAAAAAAATGGTAAAAACAATACAATAATTCACAGCTGGTATTATCAGCTCAATATAACTCCACTGGGTCAGGTATAAAAGATTTTTTACCGATTTTTTTGGTAGCCACGTCGAGTCGAGATCGTTAAGTGAAAAAGGACCCGTTTCGGCTTCTTTGTGGGCGAAAATTTTTAAATTCAGACGGTAGCACTCGATATACACCATAATATTATCGGACTAATTAATCGATGTGTTTTTCACAAGCGAATTTTAATTGAGACGAAGGTTGCCGGATGTGTTTGTTTGTTTATTAACTATATAAAATGGTTAGCACACCGGCCTGCAAACTGAACAATGACTTGTGGCGTTCCGCCTTTATTAGTTATTTTTACATGCTTTATAGATACCTGTCTGCGACAGGTCTTATAATGATATTTTAAGACTGGCAACATTGCTATCAGCTATTCATTCTATTCTGTCGCACGCGACACAGACGCTAACTACCAAGTTGAATATTATTGTAACTATTATAAATGTACCACTTGTATCAGGGTGACTTGAAGAATAGTAAAGCCTGATCAAGAATACTCAGTGTTTTTTATTCATCGCCCTTACACTCCGAAACCACACACGAACCGCGGGCGACAAATCGCTAAAGACGTATGGTGCCGAGACGTCGACACTAATAGTGGGTTTGGTGCACAAATTGAAGATCGAGCGGGCTATGGAGTGAGCTATGGATATCCTTTGGTAGGTATTTGATTCTCCGAGGATACCGACATAGCTCGGAACATTAGCAGATTGTTAATGTATTCGTCCAATTTGAAAACCTGCCCATAAAACTTCAAGTTAAAATTTTGTTGCGATTCATTTTGTCACTTGTCAGTTGAAGTTTTTCCACTTGTACGTTGCGATTCGTTTTTCCACTTGTCCGTTGCGATTCTTTTTTCCACTTATCCGCTGCCATTCGTTTTTCCACTTGTCCGTTGCGATTCATTTTTCCACTTGTCCGTTGAAATTTCACTTCTAAGATGTGTCCCAGCACACGTTTTTTTCACAAGCGAATTTTAATTGAGGTGGGTGTTTGTTTGTTTATTAACTATATAAAATGGTTAGCACACCGGCCTGCATATTGAACAAGCCTGATTTGCTCGAATGCATTTCGTTTAATCATTGTTTGTTCAGTTTGTATAAGTGGTAAGCTTTACTAGAATCAATACTTAGACCGTTGGTTGGTTGAACGGGCTACTTCACTGGAACGCCCTATGCGTTCGATTCCTAGCACGGTAAATTTCCTAAACGAACTTTCTGTTATTTACCGTGATCTGGGTGTCTAGGATCGGCTCCAGAGTAGTCTGTTGCATATTACCCGTAACACAATCGTAACACATGTAAGATTTATTCTACTTATAAAAACAAACAACAAAAGAAAGAAAGAAAATATTTATTTCTAAAAATGCGACACTTTAACAATGATTTATAATAATTCGTGCTTGCCTTAACCAGCCGGCACGGAGTGGAGATCGCTAGAGCTAAGACTCAAGCTTCATTGGTGGAAGTGATAAAAGGTATCACGTCAGAAGTAGCTTCGGTGAACTTGCAGCCCACCTCTCTACACCCCTTAGCCACTCACACCCATGTTCCCCTGTCTTTTATGGCATTTTTTGGGGCCCATGCAGGGAGTGGCGAGTCACCGTCTGCCCATTTTTCCATGTTCCCTGAACATTGCGTCGGGCATACGTCCCCATATTCCCAGAGCCCTAGTACCACTAACAGTTCACCCCAATAGCCCGGTACTTTCTCTTCTCATTTCCCACAATAGTCCTACACTGGCCGGGGCTTGTCCTTGGGTGCATTATTGTATGGTGTAGACAGGGACAATCGCCGGTCAGTGTCACGCCACATTTAGTTTAAATTTGTCAAGGGGCCTCTACGTGTTGGCCTCCCCATGGCCCCACGCAAGCCTTCCAAAAGTCCGGGCCATTTTTATGGCCCGTGGTCTTGAAAGACATACACATAATAACATTGAAATTGTGTGCCGCAATTCGCGAAATGAGGTTGACACTCAGTTTTTTTGCTGTGCCGGAACAGTCCGACACAGCACTAATTTTCAGTGCCGACCTCCTTAATTACAAAGTCATGTGACCCACGGTAAGAGCAAGTTAAATAAAATTAAATTATAATCAACATATAAAAAAAACTAAAAATAAGTACCTCAAAGTTAAAGTAACCTAAATAGAGCACTTATTATATACACATGTTACATATGAAACATGTGGTAAACAAAAGTACAATGATCAAATCAAATTCAGGCCAAATAACATAATATTTTGACATTTGATGTTGCAGGTAAATAAGTCACAAATACTTTTTAACTTTATAATTTATTAATTTGTATAGTAATTATATATTATATTTGTAGATCTGTAGATCTATGCATGCAATAAATATATAAATATTTTGGAACTAATTAGTTTTTATTATATGTGGGGTCTTCTTTTTGCAACTTAAGTAGGTTTCTCTTATAATGAAATTTGAAAGAATGTATTGTTTTCAGGTCTCTTATGGAGGAATATCATCCTAGCATTTAGTAGCAGCATATTTGAAACATCCTCTAAATGCTCAAAGAACTTAAGTCATTTTATTTGTCGAAAATAAAAGACTACTTTTGGTCGACAGCAGTGTTATATATCGCGACATTGTTTGAACGTGGTCTGAACACACGTCAGCTCATTGTTTATAGTATGGGACCATTGAATTGGTAGCCGATGTTATTGAATTCTTAAAATTATTGAAATGTTTTTCTGAGGGTATCGTTAGCGCCAGTTATTTTAATGCACAAATTATAATAGAAGAACTACCTGCGCTGTCACATAAATGTAAAATACTATGTAATATATATTGTTACGAGTTGCAGGACTCGAATTAAAATGCCGTTGGAATTTATTAGAACTATACAAACACGTTAACACAGGTATAAATATAACTGGATGCAACCAGTACAAACGTGATGCACGATTCAATAACACACGCAAGGTCCGTCACTATATCGCTTATCGAATGTGTTGCAGAGTTTTAATAAAACAAGCTTGCACAACGAAATAACTTATATTTAATTTTATAGAAAGATTATTTCAATTAGTAAGCACTTTTCGATAAGACGAGAGGACGCAGAGAGAGCGGTGTTGCCAACACTTAGAAAACATAAAATACAATTTCACACACATTTATAAAAGGCGCGAATTTGAACATTTCAACACTTCCACTAAATTTAAGCCTTTTATAACTTAAAGTAAATTTATAACAGAGATATCAATAATTGAACAATGAAATTAGGTTTCTATACTCACAACAAAAGTATCTAAGGTTTTACATTCATACCAAGTCTAGTTCTGAAATTACAAAATTTTAACTAGTGGTTTTGTAAATATATCGGCTAATTGATTTTCAGTGTTCACATATTGTATATCTATTAAATTTAATGAATATTTCTCTCTGATAAAGTTAAATTTTATATCTATGTGTTTACATCTTTTATGATATTCTGAATTTTTTATAAGACAAATAGTACTTTGATTATCAATATTGAGACATATATAGTCCTGTTGATATTCACCAATATCTGTCATTAACTGTTTGATCCATAGTGCTTCTTTGGTAGCACAGCAAGCAGCCATAAATTCTGCTTCTGTTGTTGATAAGGCGACAGTTGACTGGCGTTGACTGCTCCATGTCAAGGCAGCTCCATTCTTCATAAATACATATCCTGTTGTAGAACGTCTGGTCTCTGAATCATTTGCATAGTCCGCATCACTGAAACCTTGTATAATGCTAGGTTGGTCAGATCTGTAACATAAACCAAGATGTTTTGTTTCTTTTAAATATTTTAAAATTCTTTTGACAGCATTCCAATGTGTATGGTTGTAACAGTTGAGGAATCGGCTGACCATACTGACTGCAAACATGATATCAGGCCGAGTAACTATTGCTGCAAACATAAGAGAGCCAATGGCTTCCCTGTATGGGATTTCTTTGTTCGCCAAACATGAACTCTTCTCCAAAGTTACATGAGGATCAGCAGGTATACTGTTTGGATGAGCTTCATTCATGTTGAATTTATTCAATAATTCTTCAATATACTTAGTCTGATGAATAAAAATATAATTATTGTTTTGTTCAATTTGCATTCCTACAAAGTTTATTGGCTTAAATGTTTTTATATCAAATATATTCTTTAACTCATTTAAAAATTCATTTATTATTTTGATGTCTTTTGATAATAATAGTCCATCATCAACATAGAGTAATAAGTACAATTTACATCCTCTGATGCATCCCACATAGACACATTTGTCAGCATGACTATTTTGGAAGCCAAACTTTTTCAAAATAGAATCAAACTTGGCATTCCAGCATCTTGAAGCTTGTTTGAGGCCATATATTGATTTTCTTAATTTACAAACTTTATTTTGTTGAACCTCAAGGCCCTCTGGTGGTGTCATGTATATGTCTTCTTGTAGGTCACCATGTAGGAAAGCAGTTTTGATGTCAAACTGCATCATTTGTAAATTATGTTGAGCTGCAACTGATAACAATATTCGTATTGAATCATACCTTACAGTTGGTGAGAATGTTTCAGTGTAGTCTATACCATTTCTTTGTGCAAACCCTTTAGCACATAGTCTGGATTTGTATCGGAGTCCGGATGGTTCTTCCTTTATTTTAAAGACCCATTTACAGCCGATGATTTTGATATCTGATGGTTTCTCGACTAGTTCCCATGTTCCATTCTGTTCATGTGCCTGAAGTTCTTCATTTATAGATTGTATCCATGAGTCAGAGTCTAAAGATGTAATAGCCTCTTTGTATGTCTGTGGAGTATTATAGATATAATCATTAGCGCTATTGCATAAGAAAGTATTAACATTATGTTTTTTGACTTTGTCCCTTGGACGCAATGACTTTTTTAATATTTGCGAATGCTCTATCGGTTCTTCAGGTAAATATTCAGATTCATCGGAAACTGTTGTTTCAGTTTGTTCTGTTATTGTTTGTACAGATGAGTCATCACTGTCTTCATCTGTTATGTAATTATAATTTTCTGTGTTTTCAAGTGACATTGGAACTATATTTTTCTTTACAGAGCTTTCTAGAAAAACTACATCTCTACTTTTAGTGATGAATTTCGATATGGGATCAAACAACCTGTATCCTTTTGTATTTTCACAATATCCTAAAAATATCATTTTACGTGATTTTGAATCCCATTTTCTTAATTTTTCTTTAGGAATGTGCATCATTACCTCACTTCCGAAGACTCTCATGTGGCTGATGTCAGGTTTCTTACCAGACCACTTTTCTTGAGGTGTTGCATAGTCCAGAGCTCTCGTTGGTGTCCGATTTGTAATATATGCTGCAGTCATAGTTGCCTCTGCCCACATATTTTTCTGCAAATTAGCATTTATTAACATACACCTAGCTTTTTCTACTAATGTTCTATTCATTCGCTCGGCTAAGCCATTTTGTTGTGGTGTGTAAGGAGTTGATGTTTGATGCTTGATTCCTGATAATTTTAAAAAATCCTTAAAATTTTTATTTGTATATTCTGTTCCATTGTCTGTACGCAAAATTTTTATTTTACAGTTTAATTGATTTTCTACAAGATTTTTGAATTCTTTGAATTTGTTTAAACATTCTGATTTGGAGTTCAAAATGTATACAAACACTTTTCTAGAATAGTCATCGATAAAAGTGAGAAAATACCTTGCTCCTCCCAGTGATTTTGTCTCCATCGGACCACACAAATCTGAATGAATGGTTTCTAGCAATGAACGGGCTCTGGAACCTTCATTATTGAATGGTTGTCTCGTCTGCTTACCTTCAAGACAGGAGACACAGATCATGTCATTGTTGCACGGAGATATTTTCACGCCTTGAACATGACTTTCCAATTTCTTTAAGTCGCTGAAATTCAGATGTCCCATGCGCTGATGCCACAAGTAGAAATCATTGTTTTTATGTTCTGAAATGTATGCTTGACCTGTACATAGGTTAAGCCTGTACATATTGTTAACAAGTTTAGCTGAGGCCACTTTTTCTGAATTTTTATTGAAAATATTACAACCTTTGTTGTCAAATTCCACTTTACATTGATTTTTAATCATTTGACTAACAGATAGTAAATTTGTAGATAACTCTGGTATATATAGAACATCATTTACCTGTATGGTGCTTGTAATGCCATTTGGTTGTATGATATTTAAATTTACCTTACCACAACTTGCTACTTTCAAAACTTTGTTGTTGGCAACCTTGATATTGTCAATTGGGGGCATTTTTTCATCATAAATCCAATCCTTGTTCATTGTCATATGCATAGATGCTCCTGAGTCGATATACCATGAAGAATCATTGTTAAATGATGCTGAAAATACTGCAACATAACTTGAATCATTTTGTTTCTTTGTATTTCTACAATCTTTACCTAAATGGCCATATTTATTACAAGAAAAGCATCGTGGGCCTTTACCGGAGAATTTCTTGTTTGTATTTCTCTTAAACTTTGATTTGTTAACATAGAAGACAGATGTCTCAGGATTTTTAATTTCCTGTAGAAGCTTTGTTTTTATTAGGTCCGCAGTTATTGCTATGCCAGAGCTTTCTAATGCCATTATCATGGGCTTATACTGGTCTGGGAGTCCGGCTAGCAACAATGTACCTAGCCACTCTTCATCAACTTTAAATCCTATGTTTCTTAATTTGTGAGCGGTTGAAATTATTTTATTGACATATTCTTCTACATTCTGACAAGTATCGAGTGTAGTTGTAATCAGATCTTTCAATAAGCCAACTCTGCGAGTAAGACCGGAGTCATCAAAAGCTTTACAAAGATTTTGCCATACCTCTTTTGCCGTTGTGGCTTCTTGAACGTGAATATAGTTCACTGGATCCACTAGCAGTATGATTTTTGACCTTGCCTTTGTGTCACGCTTGGTGTCGACCGAGTCGCTTTTGCCTTCCACGCAGTCCCACAATTCTTCATGTTGGAGATATGTTTTCACCGCAAATCTCCAGCTTGCGAAGTTATCACGCCCGGTTAGCCTTTCAATTAAAGCTAAATTGCTGTTTGAGGACATTTTCTTCGTTTTTGGTGAAGGTCAAATGACGGACAATCTACGACGCGTGGTAGTTTGACTTTTAGATTCGCGATTTCTTTATATGTGCAAGCTTGTACGCGCACCGTATGCTGGGCCCATAACCTTTGTTGCAGAGTTTTAATAAAACAAGCTTGCACAACGAAATAACTTATATTTAATTTTATAGAAAGATTATTTCAATTAGTAAGCACTTTTCGATAAGACGAGAGGACGCAGAGAGAGCGGTGTTGCCAACACTTAGAAAACATAAAATACAATTTCACACACATTTATAAAAGGCGCGAATTTGAACATTTCAACAGAATGTACACACGTCTTGCTCGTATCGTAATCGTCACTTTACTGCAATCTCTGCATTGGGCCATAATCTATTAAAACAGATACAGTACTTACTGTATCTGTTTTAATAGATTGTAGATTAGCAATCAACTGACTTGCAAAATTGTATTTTTTTGTTTCTTACATTATTGTGTTTGTCTGTTTGTTGCGGTTTTACTTAAAAACTACTGTGCCAATTAGATGCAATTTTCGCTGATCGATAGCATATTCCCGGACTTAAAATCTGCCGTATTTTATATCCCAAAAATCTAACGGGAATTTTCTTGAAAGAGGTTTACAGTGGCCAGATCGAAAAAAAAAAATATCGATGCGACATTTTCACTGATCGATAAAATCTTTAGTAAAACCATTTTAGTTGTGTGTGTGTTTTTAATAACATTACTTATCCCGACTTTTTACGGGAATTTCAGGGATTAATGTATTTTCATACTAATAACTCGTGCTGAAACCTGCTGAAAATAACATTTAATTTTATATTTAGCAAAACAGCTGTACCTAATCCATAAATAATAATAATAATAAAAAAATCCATAAATAATACATGTACAGTGTGTGTGTTTATGTGCTGTTTATTTATTTATTTTTACCCCAAGCTACGCATTTGTTATGGGTAATAAATGTACAACGGACCACTTTGGAGCCGATCAGACACCCAAACCACAGTAAATAAGGGAAAGTTTGTTTACTAAATTACCATGCCAGGCTGACTTAGTCCGCTTACCCACAAAGGCCGTCAATTAGCACAAAGCTAACCTTTCCACGCCAATATCATGTGAGAGTGTGGTATCACATCGATCAAACCAATCCTAAGAATTGAAACCATGATTATGATCCCAGCGGAACTCTACAACGTCAAAAAAAATGGAATGTCACGCACTTGCCAATTTTTTACTAAACTAATAAAACTAACTAAAACTGTAACTCCGCTGGCGTAGCGTCCCAAAATGAGTCTTGGCCTCCGAAACGAGAGCACGCCACTGTCCTCTGTCCTGCGCAGTGTCTTACCAGTTGTGGGCTGGTAGTGCGGTCAGGTCAGCTTCCACTCTGTCCCTCTAGCGATCCATGTGTGCTTTCTTCACTCCCCGAACCTCCCCATCCGTTCTGCATCTGTTCGACCGAGCCAGCGGAGACTTTGAGATTTTATCTCCCCGACTCTCCCCATGAGGTCTTCTATTTCGAAGTTGGTTCGGACTCTCCAGCTGCCATCTTCTCTCGTAACGTAAACGTAAAACCAATATAATTTCTACAATTATTTTTCAACGGCATGAATATTAAGTATAATGAGTAAGGTAAAAATGGCTGTCGAACCGTCGTCACATACTCATAAGTATTGAACATTGTAAGCACACATTCTTCGGGTGTGGCTAATCGTTTACTACCAATAATAAATTAATAAGAAAAAATAAATATGGACCCCTCACATCGTCCCGCGCATTCTTCACCTCCATTTCACCTTTTTACAAACGTTTTTGTAATTCCGAGGGAGCATAATAAAACTAGAATTAATAATGTCAATGATATTTATGGAGAGAACATTTTTAGTGACAATCGTTTATCATGCTTTGTCAATGACTTCATAATATTAATAATATTACATTCAGAAATATATTCACGGAGGTAGAATTCTTTTCAAATATGGCTTTTAACGGCCTAGGCTTTCTTAGTCAAGTGGCAAAAGTGGAACTCATTTCCATTCATCTATATGGCAATGTAGATAGGTATATCACTGATCAGTCTACTCTATCAGCGCGTTCCATTAGTAGCTCACAACGCCTAAAATGCTCCGTCTGCCGTTCCACCTGGCGACCGCAGTCGTTGTGGTCGTGGCGAAAACGTCACTAATGACGTCATAATTTTCGATCGCACAACGCTCACAACGACCCATGTCAAGAGGTAGGTCGAATAACCGTTCCACTTGGGTTTACGTTTGTAACGCCGGCAAGCGAGTGGAAGGTTAATATCGCAGTAGTAAACGTGGTCGTTGTGAGTGAAACGTAGATTATATTGGACGATATGAAATCAAAATGTATTCTATAATAAGTCATAACACAATGGTATACTAAAAAACTATCTTCTGATATTGTTTTCTTTAATTATAATGAAGGAATTTATGCACCACCTCCATCGCCAGATTAGTATAGAATATCCTATAACTTAGGTTGCCTAGAAGAGTACACTCGAAGCGATAAGGCCGCCTATTGTTCTGCTTAAAATCACTGTAATTAATTTGTTGTTTGTTATTTTGGTGAGCAATAAAGTGTTATACCTATCTATTTAAAAAAAGCCTTAGAAAAATAAATAATAACAACAATCTATACATATAATAAAATTGTAGAGGTCAAATTTCAGTACAATGAAAAAAAATATGATAAAAACCGAGTCAGGGGGATGTAAGAAGTGAAATAGAACTAATTTAGATTTTTTACAAATTTTTTGTTTTTCTTTTTGTCTGTCTGTTTGTACCGGCTAATCTCCGAAACGACTGGACCGATTTACATGAAATTTTGTTTGGTGATAGCTTATATCCCTGCTCATATAGGATACTTTTGATCCCGAAAAATTAAAGCGTTCCCGTAGGATAATTAAAAACCTTTAATTTCTTAAACAGCTTATAACAGACTGGATGTAATTTCTCTGCAACGTAACATAATAGAAGTAGAGATTTTGACAGGCTGTGGTGTCGGTGAGAGAGTTTTATCTTATATATATTAATATATAAAGCTGATAAGTTTGTTTCTTTGTTTGTTTGCTTGAACGCGCTAATCTCAGGAACTACTGGTCTGATTTGATTTTTTTTCTGTATTAGAGGTATTTCCTATAACCTTCCTCGATAAATGGGCTATATTTATCGAGGAAGGTTATAGGCTATATACCATCACGCTAAGAGCAATAGGAGCGGAGCACCAATTAATAAATGTGTGTTTAAGTGGGTTCCCGGATGGTTTAGATTTGCAATTAGAACCGGTAGGTGGCGCTGAGATCTGGTTCTAGAATCCTCCTAATCACCGGGAGCGATTCTGGTGATTTTGTTTTTGTGTCTTTGAGTGTGTTCCCTGATGGTTTAGATTCGCAATTACAACCTGTAGGTGGCGCTGAGATCTGGTTCTAGAATCCTCCTAATCACCTGGACCGATTATGATGATTTTGTTTTTGTGTTATGAAACTATTTATAATAATAATAATAGCTTTAGAAATAAGTTATTTTATACTTTTTAGTTTTTGAAATCATTTAAAGAATGTTTTTTTTTATTTTATTTGTTACTTTTTAGTGTCTAGCTATGAATGGGTAGAACTACGAAAGGTGCCGCGCTCCTTAAAATATAGGTCCCAAGAAACGGGAACAAAAAAATATTCGTAAAATGAAAACTTGCCCAAACTATGTTAAATTTTTAGGGGACAAAATGACAACTATTCCGCGTCGAACAAAAAAGAATCACGTAAATCGGTTCATAAATCTCAGAGTAAACGGTGTAAATATGGAACGGAATGGAAATCTTTTCATAAAAAATGTTCCTAAAATGAAAACTACTTTCCCAAACTATGTCAAATTTTTAGGGGACCAATTGTAAGCTATTTCGCGTCGAACAAAAAAGAACACGTAAATCGGATCATAAATCTCGGAGTAATTGGTGAACATACATAAAAAAAAAGATCCCGACGAATTGAGAATCTCCTTTTTTTGAAGTCGGTTAGAAATGAATGTTTGTGTGTATGTCGTTTATTGGATCGTAAATTATACATCCGATTTTGATGAAATTTTGTGTGCGTGTGTGTTTGAGTGGGTCCCGGGATGGTTTACAGCCACAATTGGAACCCGTAGATGGCGCTGTGATCGGGTTCTAGAATCCTCCTAATCACCTGGACCGATTTTGGTGATTTTGTTTTTGTGTCATGGAACAAAGTCTTTTAAGAATTCAAAAAATAGGCGGTACGAAGTTCGCTGGGTCAGCTAGTATAATATATAACAATGTATAATCACTTTTTCGTATCAACAGTTTCGGCAGTAGGTTTCTGTTCTTTAGCTTTCATGTGAGCCAAGTAAATCGTCCAAATAAAACTAGCGGCACTAACAAACACTATTCTATTCTTCTCTGAGACAAAATAGAAGTTGATAGTTTGCGCCGTCGGCCAGAATACCACACCAATTTTATACGTCGGCCAGAATTTTTCTCTCACTTCGTTCACGCAGGCTTTGAACGGTTTCATCTCTAACAAACTCATGCCGAAGAAGAAATACGCCATTGCTAGAGGTGAGTAGGATATTTGTTCGATAGCAGCTCTGGTTATAGCTGTGGCTAGATTCTTTCTTTTAAAGAATCGGCTGGTGTATTTCATCCAGCCGTAGAAGACTGGGGCCATGAAAAATGTTCCGAATATTCCGAAGCGGGCTGCTCTAGACCAGTCCGCGTTTTCTATCGTGGTACCATGCTCTATGTACTCCTGTGTGATGCTGCAGGTTGGCCAGATAATGGCGTAGGAAACCATACCCCGGATTAAGGGGAATTGGATGGGCAGGTTCCACATTTTTGTAAATATACCACTCATTATGATTTGTTAAGGAAATTCTTATTATATTAATGTACTCTGTGTTTCAGTTGCTTCTATTAAGATGACTTTGACGTTTTTGACAGAAAGCTTATAGTAGAAGATCTGAACCTATATCGACCTTCACCGAGCTGGTAATAGTATATAACAGTAAAAATGGGTTTGCTAAAAAAATCCTGGACAGAATATTCTTAATTAATTTTTTTTAATTATTTTTATTAAATGTTGCATAGTCAACATAGTAAGAAAATTTTATCCTGACTAAAAGTATAAAACATATAGAATGGGCATACGTTGGGTTGTCTATATTATGTCGATGCCAGTTACTTTGACTTGATTGTGTAGTATATCCTTTTATATTAACACTAGCTGTACCCGGCAGACGTTGTCCTGCCTTTAAAAAATATAAAATCTAGAACCCGATTCCAGCGTCATCTACCGGGACCAAATGTTAATATAAATTGTAAACTATTCTCAAATCCACTTGAACAAACAAAAAAAACAAAATCAGGCCCAGCGTATAGGAGGAGTATCGCGGCGCCACCTACTGAGTCCAATCGTTTATTTAAACCATTCCGGGACAAACTTCAACACATACAACAACAAAAAGAACACCTAAATTCGGGTACCCGATTGCAGCGCCATCTACCTGGTTCAAATTAAAATCTAAATCATCCCAGTAGAAAATTATAAAAATACTAACATCGCTATTAAAAAATAGGGGATGATCGTAGAGGGTTGAAAATTTAGGGTGGTATGTATTTTTTAATGCTATATCATAAAAAAATAAAAAAACATCTAAAAAAAATAATTAGGGATGGACTATCCTTAACATTTAGGGGGATGAAAAATAGATGTTGTCCGATTCTCAGGCTTACCTAATATGCACACAAAATTTCATGAGAATCGGTCTAGCCGTTTCGGAGGAGTATGGTAACTAACACTGTGACACGAGAATTTTATATATAAGATAAGCGCTGTTTTATTGCGAACACGTTGTTATTGGGTTGTGTGCCAAAAATTCGCTCCTAATAAAGGTTTATGAATTTTAAAGATTTAAATTTCAACGCGTGTGAAAATGAGTGACAGAGAGATCCGTGGTAAGGTTTGGCTAAAAGGTCTCTGTTACCAGATCATAAAATAGTTTTACAAGTATGCAACAACAAAACAATAAAATGACTTGATCCCGTTAATCTCTGTTGGAAATCTGAACATAATTATTATTACCGGTACACGGAACATGACATGTAATTACCCATTTAGTAATCTTAATCGACAATCGATCGCCCACCCACGGCGCCTTCGAGAACAATAGGATAATTTTATCATTAGCCTTCAGTATAGTTAATGTCATCGTTACATCGTACGTATGTTTGTTTAATATTTTTTGAAGTTAAACTTCTATATAGACGGGGTCTTACGATTTTTCGCTCATGAAAAAGCGACACGGCCGCGTGTTCTAATACTTACATTTTTAAACTCGTGATATCTTTCGAATGGTCTGTCCGAATTGAATCAGGGGCACATATTCAAATTGGACAAGCACATTAACAATCTGCCCGTAAAAAATCAAGTTAAAATTTTGTTGCGATTCATTTTGTCACTTGTGAAGATTTTCCACTTGTCCGTTACGATTCGTTTTTGTTGTTATTATAACATGTAAGAGAAATAATAGGAATCATAGGCGCCGGGAAACATGATGCACTTCCACAGTAGTGATAGTAAATGAACAATACTAGCAATGATGTTTCATGTACTACGTACTAGAGGCGTCCGTAACTACTTAGTTTATTTGAACAATCTTGGTTCATGGACAAGAACTCGCTTAGCCGTATTTCTGTAATTAGATTAAATAATGATACTAATAATGCACATACACAAAATTCTAAAATACATATTTAAGAATTGTAACTAAGAATACAATATATTTTGTAATCAATAATAGATTTTATTAATAAATAAGCTTTTCTTACATTATCATATTAATATACATAAAATTTAAGTAATGACCTAAGCTTTTCTTAAGTTTTGAAGTAATTATTCATTTCAATATTAACCCTAGACTACCAATCATATTTTACACTTTATTATCAAAAGAAATGTTTTACTCTCATAGGACATTTTTTGAGAGCACAATCATCAGTCTTACATAAAAACAACAAAAATGATAAAATATTCATTTTTTAAACTTAATTATAATAAAATAAGAATTAATCTACTATAAAAAATTTAAAACATATTAATTTGGCACAGTTAACACATATTTCAATCTTATTTTCCCTCCAGATGTTTTTTTCGCAAAGACTAATCATGAGTCATTCCGACTCTGAGATGCATCGTATTTACAAAATGGCGGCACTTAACTACATAACGCTGTCACTCTCGTAAAGGTCTAACCCGGGACTGAGCTAGTTTAAAGAATCACGACGATCCATGCTTTCGTTAGAGAACGATAACGAGAAATATTTTCGGTGCGAGTCAAAATGACTCAGATTTGTACTCTAGGGTTAAACATTCCAACCTAGATTAGTTTAAGTTGTCACGTCTGTCGGGCGTCCACCGACGCAAACGTTTGTTTTTTTGAAAATTAACTCTTCTAAAGTTACGCTCATAAACAAACGTAAATTAAATCAGTGGACAATAGTTTAGTATTATCTAAAAACGATTAAAAAAATTAATAAAAGAAGCCAAATGTATAGCTAGTTTAATAAACTATTTGTCTATTATTTAGCTCGGGTGGTTCGGTTCGGAGATTCTTTTTATGATACGGCGCGATGATTCGGCAGAATTGACGCGCGGGCGATCACGGCACACGACTAGTTCACAAATTAGTCACTTGTTTGGTATTTTGTGTTTCTTGTATTATGATTTTGTATTTATTTGTTTTTCACTGATATGATTGAGTTATCCGCGTAGGAAAACATGCATATTACGTGGAGTAACGCACAATAATATTATCCTCATGTTTATACAATAACATTAATAATTTTTATAGATGTAGTATTATAATCTATTCTACTTCTTTGTTCAATAATGGCTTGGCACAGTTTGTGCATTCAGCTATCATCTATTCGTAATGAAAGTAGGAAATCAAAAGTGAATTATTCGTGTATTTTCTGTATCGTGGTATATAACGCCATCTAAAATTACTATCACAAAATAAAGTAAAAGTACAGTGCCATCTATTGTACGTAATAAGAACGCGATGCTAGCATCTAAATCCAAAAGCTCAATACTTCAAATAGATATGCTATTTGATGATAGATGTCACTGGAACCTTAAATCAGTTAATAATTTGAACAACATGATTAAAGACAAGGCAAGGGAAATATTTATATTATTCAATAATAAATTTACTAAATCATTGCCCAATTAAAGTTTTTCATGAAACATTAAACACGTAGTGATGAAAACGTTTTAAATCATACAATATTAGATAGCGTCATAACTCAAAGTCATTCTATTATCGCCTTTTCAAGTTATATTATTCGAAACCTAACTCACCAAAGTTAGCCCCTCAATTTTTTTTTCTATTTTTGACTTTTTTTCTATTAATTCGTTTTTTCTTTGTTTGTTCTTAATTGTTCGCTGTTAATAATTTTTTTCTCCATTTATTTATTAAACAAATAATTAAAAATCCGAAACCTTAACATTCTAGAATATTCTAGATCATATCCGTCAAAAACTTAATATCTTAATAAGCTGGTTAATTTGTATATTTAAATAGAATATAAGAATTATAATTTAATGTAATTAATAACTTTTTACAGGCGTTACATTTAGGAAATTAGGTAAAATCACTTCTAGCGACATCTAGAGAACACCTTAAAATTAGCTATGAAGCCAGCACTTTAAAATACTGGGATTGCTGTTCTATTCTAATAAAATAATAAACATTAACGTCACTTTATGTTTAGTTCTATTTTAATCGCTAGATGACACAATCATCACTGTATAATAATCTTACGCCCGTAACAAGGACGTGTTTGGAAACGTTTAAATAATAACTAGATGGCGCCTCATGTTGTTCTTTTTCCACTGCAACGTTTTACCACTTAAACCCATATTCATAAGTCATATTAAAATTTGTTTTGTTAATACATTAAATTTAATGTTTGTTACGTTATATATAGCATGTATATTTTACGATTTCACAACTATTTATGTATTTAGATTTTATATAGAAATTATTAGGTATAATATTTACGTTTTTTCTTTTTAACTGATGGCTGCAATGCTGTTTATGCATTGATTTTGCCAATGTCGTCTGAATAGAAAAGCCAGGTGAAAACAATATTTACGTTATTTATGTTAGACGTATGTAAGGCGAGTGACATGTGTGATTTATGACAATATTATGTAGTAATGAAATGATCAAATGAGGTTGTAATTAATGAAAAGGTTCTGTTCATCGCAGATAATATTTTTAAATATTTTTTTGTAACTATGGAAGAAGATCCTTCCATATTAAAATTTTCCTTTTTTGACAATAATTAAGAGCAGTAGTAGGTTAGCGGTTAATACATTCGCCTCCGGCTCATCAAAGGTAGCCCCTCAAATTTTTTGTTTTCTATTTTTGACTTTTTTCTATTAATACGTTTGTTCATTGTTGGTTCTCCATTTATTCATTTATTTATTTTTTATTAAAAATATACCTACAAGTTAGCAATTGTTAATATTTTTCCGTCAATAATGACTCGTAAATATTTATTTTTGATTGTTCGTGCATAAAATACGTTTGTTCTCTTTCGAAATTACTCATTTTTTGTTTAATTGACTATTTTAATTAGTCTGATATATGTATGCAAATTATGTGTACTGCGCATGCGTCAACTATAATACGCTTAAAGTTTCAACGCGGTTTTAATCGTGAAAAAAACAACAATTATAAATCCTGAAGGAGCAATGAATTGGTATACAGTTTAATTAAAAAATACATAAATAAAATACATAAAAAACCCACCAAAACAACCCACGTTGTTTTCTCGCCTTTTACGACAGGCCGCCCGACCGCAGGAAATTGTATTCTTTCTCCGTTCCTGCACGGATAAATTGTATATTAAAATAATGATAATTATTGTATATTTCCAAATAAATAAATACCAAATCAGTAATAGACTGGAAAGAACCTTGAAACATATTGATCGTCAGCCATTTTAAATGTGTAATAATTTTCACACGCCTTTTAACCCAACGTGTAAATAATGTTAAGAGGTGTTTTAATACACGTACCTACATACAAAAAATTCAAGAATGTGCCAAAAAACTTCGTTGAAAACTTTAAAGGTTTAAAACGTCATGTTTGGCTATAAAGTAGCGATTTTATGACTTACTTGAGCCCCTTTCATTTCTCAAGTGGTGACAAAATATAAGTACTTTTAATATTTTCTTCAGTTTTCGCGACTAGTATACCTACATATTAATAAAACTACGTTTTAACTTGATTAATAAATTAAAATATATAATATTTTCTTAAGTTTTTGCGACGTGTATATATAATAAAACTACGTTTTAACGGTTTTAAGCGCGATAATTTATTTGATTTTGGTATATCCGACGTTTCGGCCGTTTGTCAGTGGCCGTGGCCATGGTCAACGTCGGATAAACCAAAATCAAATAAATTACCGCGCTTAAAACCGTTAAAATGTATATTATAACTTATAGTTAGAGAACGTCAAAGAATAGCAACCCGTCCTTTTTTAATGTTTTAGTATTTATTGTAAAGTATACCTTATTTATGTTTATTTAAAATGCAATGTGTAATATTAGAGAAAGTTTCTATTAATTTAACTTTAATAAAATTGTAATTTACTTGATTTTTATTATTCCGAGATTTCGGCCACTTTCCAGCAGCCGTGATCACGGAAGACAAAGATGTCAATTGTTAAAAAGTATTGTCAAAGTTTTATTAAGCCTAATGCCAACTTGTTCATTTAATTATTTAGTTTTTATTTTGTTTATGGTTATTATTTACTCTATGGGAGCTTAATTTAATTTACCACCGCTTCGCAACATGTGCCTTGAAGAGAAGCAGCGTCGCAAGAAACTCTTCAGCAAACATGCCATAGGGGCGACCATTAGTGTGTGTGACGCGGGTTCCAGGATTTAGGTAAAATTATTTTTGTGTTCAAGCGGGTCCCAGGGTTGTTTAGCTTCACGATTGGACTCGGTAGGTGGCGCCGCTAAATTTCTCCTAAATGGTGGGACCAATTTTTATGACATTCTGTGGTGTTTGTTCAAGTGGATTCAAAAATGTTTTAGAATAGTTTAGATTAACAATTGGCCCCTGTAGATGGCGTTGTAATTGGGTTCTAGATTTTTATTTTTTAAGGGCAGAACAACGTTTGCCGGGTACAGCGAGTAATTTATAAAATAGATCATAATAAGCGACATGTCACTATAAGCGAGGTCACTATATCCCACTGTGTTATAAAAAACATGAAAAGCAAACTAATCTGTGTAATTTACTTTATATTAAGCGGGTGGTCAACATAGGCGGAGTCATTATAAACGGATTCTTTTGTATAGAACGTGGGAGTTAGGTCAATTTACCATCTTACTTCGCAGACAAAGATCTAGCGCAGGGTTGGCCTGGATGACTTCTGGCGCTGTGAGCAATGGCCGCGGGCGAGACCCAGAGGAGAGTCCGCCCGCATTTAAGGCCGTCGGATAAGGAAGCGGAGTTGTTCTGCATTCCCCACTCTGGCATCGCGGGGTCCAATGCGCTCTGCGGTGGCACTGGACGGGGCATCTCCCTACAACTCGGAAGAAGCCATTGCTAATTTCCGGGGCCCTGACTATAGGCGAAAGGTAGAAACACGTATAGTTTTAGCGGGTCTATCGTTGTGGTAGCCTACCTCCACCAGAGTAGAACCAGACCGGCGAGTCTCGACACGACTTGACCGTGAACCCCCATACAGTTAGAAGTCTGTAAGTGGATTTCTCCAAAAACGGAAATGTGTGCTGGGACACATATTAGAAGTGAAACTTCAACGGACAAGTGGAAAAACGAATCGCAACGGACAAGTGGAAAACGAATCGCAACGGACAAGTGGAAAAACGAATCGCAACGGACAAGTGGAAAAACGAATCGCAACGGACAAGTCGAAAATCTTCAACTGAAAAGTGACAAAATGAATCGCAACAAAATTTTAACTTGAAGTGTTACGGGCAGATTGTTAATGTACTTGTCCAATTTAAAATCCTGCCCGTACTAACATGTATACGACACACGATCGACTCATAGTCAAATATTTTACTCGTTTTCTCCTATGTCATAAGCTAGTTGAATGTATGAACACTGTGAAGTCATATCTGAACAAAATAAACGAAGGCGCACCCACCAGACAGTACATAGAAAGAAAATTAAATAGAGAAGTATATTGCAGATACCCGATAAACACGAAGAATACTACTGACTGCAGCTCTGCTATGCATTTTGAAAACCTAGCAATTGACATTGCTGTATAAATTGAATGTTTGTGAATGTATTGCATTACATTACTAGCGACACACTATGATCCCCGTTTTGACATTCGACGCTTATCAAATTCCTAAAAATTAAAAAAAACGTGTAGAGGTGCAAATTGCTG
Organism: Dendrolimus pini; assembly: GCA_949752895.1. Lineage (NCBI taxonomy): Eukaryota > Metazoa > Arthropoda > Insecta > Lepidoptera > Lasiocampidae > Dendrolimus > Dendrolimus pini. The sequence goes on along the minus strand of OX457147.1, from coordinate 6,500,188 downwards.
CTCATTATGATCAATAATAATCTGCGATTTGTCATAATAAAACTACGTTTTAACGGTCTTAAGCGCGGTAATTTATTTGATATTGGTTTATCCGACGTTTCGGCCGCTTTTCAGTGGCCGTGGTCACGGACGACAGAGATGACATTTGTCTAACGTGTATTTTTAAAGTTTTATTTAGTCTACCGCCAACTTGTTCATTTTAATTATTTACTTTTATCAATCAATCAGTCTTTATTTGCAGAAACATAGGTACATGAATAGGTGTTACATAATATAAAGTTTCCAGTATGTTTTGTCATTTACATGACGTGCAAATACACTCGCATAACCCTAAACTAATGTTTACAAATTAATTTAATTAAATATACATGTCAAAAAAATAAAAATGAATTGTTAAACATTTTAAAAACAAAATTTAAATTAGTGAAAATATTAAACTTAAAAATGTCAATATTATTATCTTATTTTATTGTGTTGTCATTAATATATTCGTCTACGCTATAGTATAATCTATTAAGTAAAAAAGTTGTCATATAGGGTTTGAACCGATTCAATGGTAGCCCGCTAATATTGGTGGGTAATTTATTAAAATTTATTGCCATACAATATGCGTTTTTCTTAAACAATGATAATCTAATCGATGGGAAACATAGTTTTTCTTTATGTCTGATTGATTGATTAGTTTTAATTTGTTTATGGATATTATTTACTTTATGGGAGCCTAATCTAATTTACCACCGCTTCACAACATGTTGTGGCTTGAAGAGAAGAAGCGGCGTAAGAAACTCTTCAGCAAACATGCCTAGTTCAAAAAAAAAAAAAAATGGGTGGAAGGAAAAAATAAAAGTAATTATCAGTCGAGTTGGTTTGTGTTCCCTTGCACGCAGAAAGAGCTCACAGTGTCTTGAGGTCTGGCAGTTGGTTTTTGCTGGGTTTGGGTCTTAATAGTTTTGATGATCGGATCCCAAACAGGTGGTACCTGACAACCATCTTCTCTATTGAAATTTGGGTGTTTTTTTATTTCAATAGCCTCACGCATCATTCTTGGTATGAAACGATTCTATTTCGCGAGGATTTGTGGGTTATCGAATCTGATGTAATGGTTGGGTTTATCCAGCGTGTGTTCACTGATCGCAGACTTCGTAGACCTTGTGTGTTTCATGTCAGCAATGTATTCTTTTACCCGTGTTTTTATGCTCCTCTTTGTTTGCACAATGTAAATATGTTTTGATTGAAGCTCGCCTGAGGATGTGACCAATTCTGTTATTATGTATATAAGTCGCGAAAACTTAAGAAAATATTATGCGATATGTCATCAAATTTATCTATTGTATGACAGATGTCACTCGCACTTCATTATATTTTATCGATCAAAAAATGGATATATTGTAAGTCGCTATTGTAATCTGTCTAAACGGCAATAATACAATCTATACTACTACTGTTACTAACAACACACAAACACCATAGCATTTTTTTTTGGATAACACTTGCTTGGTCTATGGAAATACACAGCTAAGCTCTGACTACGTTTATATAAAAAAGTGTTCTTCAGTGGAACTTATTTTGAATAAAAACTTTGAATTTGAATTTAAAAAAACATAAATATTCGTCTCCCTGAATTTGCATAGTCTGTCATTAACTAGTAAATTTTACGTAGAAATATTTCGTCAAATCTCCACATGTATGCGTTTAATACAGTCTACAAGCTTTCTTCTTCTTTTTAAATTTAAATCTGTTTAAATACTACAAAACTGTCATGTTACGCGAAATTCGCGTAGATTTTAAATATTGACATATGGCCGGCTTCTATATCTTACTATTCATTCCTTTGCTTTACAAGTGATAAAAATTTGATATTACTTATTTATATGGAGCTTAGAAGGGTAGGCAGAGACGATGGATCTTCACTTACTACGATCTTGACATCTATACCTTCGTTTAATTTTAGTTAGTTAATCTCCCCATACATACACATCTATTAAAAATAGTTTTTACCTGGCAATTCTTTTTTTATTGCGTGACTCCAGCAGACAGGCAGACGGCCCACTTGATGGAAAGCGGTTACCATCGCCTATGGACATTTGTAACACCAAAGGCGCTACCAATGTGCTACCACTCTCTAAAAGGAGATTAGAATCTGACTATTAATTCCGGAACACAGCTCAAGGCTGGTATGACGGCAAACTTTAGACCTGGGGTGATGGTCATTCAAACGAGCAAGTACCCTACCACCTGACTGTGGGTTGTTTTGTCGACTTTTACGATAGGCCACTCGGCCGCAGGAAATTGTATTCTTTCTCCGTTCCTGCGCGGATAGAATTTTTCATTAGAATTTTTTCATTCTTCGGAACATCTGCGAGTTGATGGTTGAGTAAACCACAGTCTACTATCCCAAGTTCGGTTAGCAAGTTTAACATACTTAGGCTGGTGTGCACCGACTTTTAACCGATGGTTAAAATAAATTATTCGCTAAAAATTAAAGCATAAACAGTGATTATTTTATTTTAACCGCCGGTTAAATGTCGGTGCACACCAGCATAAAGGTGGTACCGGCATGTCAAATTTTAACCAGTAATAATGCAAATGAACGATTAGTAAGTAATATACAGTATTCGCTCCTATTTTCTTATCCACGGTATCTCTATATAATACTCCCTCCATGAAGGGTATAATGCATATAAGTATTATATTACGGAGTCCCCCTGTATTTGAGCTGTAATTGATTTCAAATGAATTTACATTGTCATAAATCATTCGATTATGTCATTGGCCTGAAGAATAAAAGATGTTTTCTGTTAATACTTATATCATCTCACGCCTATCATCTTAGAGTCGAATCTCAATGTTAGCCTTACTTATGTTTGGCTTACTTACTAGAAATCTCGTGTGTATACAAAAATATAGTAAGTAGGTAGTGTAAATTAATTCATCAATCTTCCAATTTAATACTTTTTCAAACACATTTCCTTTGTTTTTTTTAGAGTTATAAAAACTAGCCTAAGCCTACTTCTTATAATATCAGCTGTGAAAGCCCTGTCAAAATCGGTCCAGCCGTTGCAGAGATTAGCCGGAATATCCAGACAGAGAGAAAGAAAAAGAAAATAATTTTTTGATATAACGTATTTATATGTTATGTATGAAATATATGTATGTATGATGAAATAATGACTAAACAGATATACAATGCAAAAGTGGATGGATGCAGAAGTCGCGGGAGGCCACGACACACCTTCCATGATCAAATTGATCGTGTATTAGCAGAAGGTGATGTCAGGAGCCTTAAGAACAGACGAGCGTGCATGACAAGTGCTATGAATGTCAAAGAAGCAAGTGAGGTGTGTAAGAATAGGCCTGTATGGCGCTCTGTTGTTTGTGCCTACCCCGCAAGGGACCTGGCGTGAAGTGATGTATGTATGTATGTATGTACTAATTTATATGTATGTTTACTTTCAATCAATCTATCAATCAATATCTTTAGTTGCAAGAATGTAGTTTATACAGGTGTTACACAATTGTAGATGCACAGTACATTCTACCACATAGTGGTGTACAAAACGAATGAAATCAAATTTAAAATTAAATTAACATAAATATTCTAATTAAAAAAAGTCAATTTTCCTTAAAATACAAGTAATTAATGTCAAGAGAACTTAGTTTCATCTAAGTCGTGGTAGCGTAATGGTTAGCGCATGCGCCCTAATCTCAAAGGGCACGGGTTCGATTACGGTATCTCGGAAACTTTAGTCCACGCGGTCGATTGTTGTATTGTACAGAGTTTAGTACAAAACGATGCCAGAACGGGGGGGGGGCAGCCAAGCGATGATTACGGTACGAGAAAGACGTGTGTAGTACATTTGATAAGCGATATAGTGACAGACTTTGCGCGAGTTATTGAATCGTGCAGTTTGTACTGGTTGTGCCCAGTTATATTTGTACCTGTGTTATACGTGTTTGTATAGTTCTAATAAATTCTATAGTAATTCCAACGGCATTTTAATTCGAGTATAGTATAGCATTTAGTAAAAATCTGTTATTTTGAAATTACAAACAAACTATTTTATTTATCTGTAGGTATAGATTGCAATATAACATTTCATTAAATAAATGCAATCATTAATATTAATACGAACAGTTGAAAAATTGGCGCCTCTCATACAATATTCTAAAATTGTATTTTTCAAGCGCAGCGGGATGCCAACCATACAGGGTCACCATTTGAAAAAACTTCGACCAAGAATAGTTCCGTAGTGGTAAATATGTCTATTGTTGTTTTATATTACACTCGCTGTGCCCGCGACGTCGTCCGCGTGGAATTTGTTTTCCAATCCCCCCAAGTTTGAAACATTCTTCATTAGTGCTCCGCTTCTATTGGTCTTAGCGTGCTAATAATTATATAGCCTATAGCCTTCCTCGATAAATGGGCTATCTATAACACTGAAACAATTTTTCAAATCAGACCAGTAGTTCCTGAGATTAGCGCGTTCAATCAAACAAACAAACTCTTCTGCTTTGTATTCTTTGTATATAAAATTCTCGAGTCACAATTTTAGTTACCTCTTCTAAAATGGTTTGACCGATTCTCATGAAATTTTGTGTGCATATTGGTTAGGTCTGAGAATCGGACAACATCTATTTTTCATCCCCCTAAATGTTAAGGGTAGTCCACTCCAATTATTTTTTAGATATTTTTTTTAATTTGTTTTGTATGTTAATTATATATATTTGTGTTTTGTTTGAAAATATTGTATATCTCAAGGTGTTTCTTCATCTGGGTTAGTGTTGATTCAGGCCGTTTCACGCAGATATGGCGATGAGTTTAATGCGTTATTTGATGATGCGACATTTTTAATGACGTTAAATTTGCCAATGCGCCACAATTCCAAGTAACACCACTCACGACCTCTAATAGTACCTATTGGGTTCTTTAAGGTCTACATAACGAAACAATTTCGGGGTCTTCTGGAAGGCAAGGCCAAAATTGCCTCTATAAAGCTCGGTGTGCTAAACCGGTCAAGTCAGGCCGCATATGGAGTACTGCTCACATCCATGGGCCGGGGCATCCGCTTACCAGACAGACCCTCTTGACTCCCTCCAGAGTCGCGCCGATCGTTCGTTGACGATCCCATATTAACAGGCGGTTTAGAACCGCTTAGCTTTCAGAGAGACTTTGCGTCCCTCGGCGTATTCTATCGCCTGCATAACGGGGAGTGTTCCGAGGAATTGTTTGATCTGGTGCCAACGCCTCACTTCTACAACCGCACAGCTCGCCAATGACGGGATGTTCACCCCCATTTCTTAGAACACGCTCAACTACGCAACGATTCTCTAGAACATTTACATCAGGCAATAAAAAATGTTAACAAATAACATACATATGTATGTACATAAATATAGCTATGCAGTAACGATGTAATTTTTAGACGCTTTCGGCCACAGCCTAACTCCCTTATTCACATTGACTTAGAGTAAGTTTGTAGGCTTCTTTAAAAACTTTAATGAAGTACACTAAAGCAGATGAAGCCAACTATAAATGGAACAAAATCAATTTCTTTTTTTATTTAAAGATGGCGCAAAAGCTCCTTATTCAATTCAATCAGTCCAGGCCAGGTTTCGACATTTAAATTAAATAAGTGTTTTACATAGTTAGGTAGGTAAATAAAAACTACTTTTTTATTGTGAAACTAGTAAACAGGTTTACCTATAGCCGCTTCCTATATCTTACTATTCATTAACTTGCCTCACCATCGGTTGAATTTTGACATTACTTGTATAGAGCTTGTGTCAAATTTTAACCGATAGTAAGGCAAATGGATGATTGCTGCTAAGCATGTAATATAGAATGTGTTTCTGTGAAATTTCATCGACATAGAAGAAAATAAGAAAAAAAGAAATTAACATAATTACAAATACATGAAAAAAGATGGTCATGAAGATTTTAAAACGGTTTGAGTGTTGCCAAAATGGCTCCAAAACTCTAATATCATCTCGATCAAATCCTGCGTCTGTGAGTGGCCATTAAATATTATAAGCTTACGGCCTTACTTATAATAATCTTGTTGAGAAACGATAAATCATCTCTTAAATAAGAGAATCAGAATCAGACTCTAATCAATGAATATCTTCTTTTTCACTTATAAACATGTATTACTTGTTGATCACCTAAGAGGAGCACAGATAAACGAAATTTGAATGATTAACGTGGGATGTACTCAAAATATTCGACTAAAGAGGAGTTTATGGGTGAGATTGTCATTAATCAGTTGCTGAGCAGTTTGTTTAAATTTAAAAAAACGATTATAAGTAACGCACATAGATATTAAAGCTAGAGTCACTAAAGTTTGTATTTGAAATTTTAAATTGACTGTAAAGTTTATCGGTGTTCATTTTTTGTAAAGTATATCTTCTACTCTACAAAGTAAAAAAACATAGTCTCGGTTTATTGTTACGTAACAGATGTTAGGAAGAATAAGTTTCGGTGGTAACATTGTATCAAGGATCGTATTACAGGCCGGAAGATTGGTTCTTAGGAGACGTGATTAAAAAAATTAGAGGCAATAAAACGGTTTTGTGATTTCAGTTTTTATGTTATTATTAACTAGCTGCGCCCGCAGTTTCACCCGCGTGGTGATAGAAAATCGTTATATTTTGGATAATTCAAAATATAATTATATCTTTATAGGTTATAGCCTATGTGTTAATCTGATGTGTAAGCTATATTACTGTAAAGTTTCATCAAAATCCATACAGTAGTAGTAACAATCGTACATCCATACATACATTCTTACAAACTTTCGCCTTTATAATAATTTAACAGCATCAGCACAGGCTTTAACAACATTAACAGCCTTTGCAGTTCTAACAGCACGCGGCCGCCCCGATCTTTTCTGGTCTTCGACAGACGAAGTGTTGTTGTATCTATTGATAGTACGATATACGAACATACGGCTGATACCAAACTTTTGAAGTGTCTGGAATATGACCGACGGCTCCATACCCACTTTGTGCAAGGCGTTCACTGCAATCCTATTTTCTTTAACACCCCATTCCATATTGTAATTTGATAATGAACACGAAAAAACATGTGAAATGGCGCAAAATCGAAAGAAGTTTTTAAAATAATATACGTGTTCCAAATTCAAAATAATTAAAAAGTTGAAAAAAGAAAAGTTTTTCTGTAACTGTATAATTTATGGCCAGACTAGTTACATAAAATGTATCAAGCAAATTTTTGTTTCAATTTGAAGCGTCACTTGCGACAGTTCTGGAACTCACATTAATACAACTGCCTGCCACTCAAACACAAAACCTCTTTTAAAATCATGGTTTTTAATTATTTATGGTCCTCTCAGGTATAATACTGCTGCTTATTCTGTATGTATTATGATATGTTTATATAATATAGTATAATAAAGATTTTTATTTACTTGTTTCATATATTTTGAATGTTTTATATTATTTATTGTCTACACCGCCTCTGTCATTTTTTTATATTGTTTAGGGGGTTGCCTAGAAAAGATCGCTTTAAGCGACAAGGACGCCCTTTGTTAAACATTTATTGTCTCTAGTTTTTAAGAACGCAGTTTTAATTTTGGTGAACAATAAAGTGTTTTTATTCATTAATCCATTCGTACATATATAATATTCTCCGGCAAGATTTTTTTTATTATAACTCTACGGACTCGAGTTCTGTACCCATTTTTCTAATTTAATTTCTAGATTTAAATTTTAGAATATAACACGCTTATTCGTTATTATGGTTCTTGTGTGATACATTGATTGATTGATTTTTGTGTTGAGGTGTATGTATCTTACGAATAACTTATTATATTAATTTATTGTAATTTTAATACTAAACTTATACTAATGTAGAGTGTACATCTCTGTTACATGCTGGTGTTGTGAGGAAGTGCATGTGCAGTGTGGGCCTTATGTGTATACTTATATATATTATCCTATCTAGTGCCATGTGTGTTGTTTTTTCCTTTCTGGGCCTGGGTTATTATTTTTTAGGCTCTTTGTGTGTCTTGGTTTGTTTGTGAAGTGTGCTTGTAATGCAATGCGGTGGTAGTGCGCGTTGGTTTGAGTATGTGTATGTTTTGTTGTTAGTTGTGTGTTTGTGACTTTGTGTGGTGTTATAATATATTGTTTAAATGTTGTAACAAAAAAAATTCAGTTGCTGTTAATGATGATGATGGTTTAGGAGAGGGATTATTGGTCCCCCATTAGGCGTTGGATCACTGTCTTACTCTCATGCGTATCGCCATTTTTATATTGTAATCCCTGATCTCATCGGCTGTGGCTTTCTCCGCTTTGAGGACGAAGGTGGCGGTAGCGTCCTCTTCGCACACGGCTGTGTAGTAAATACATTTAAGTACTAGTGTGCTGCGAAATTGCCACGACCGCATGAGGAATGCTCTTGTACAGGTTCATCTTGTTGGATTTGGACCTCACGATCACCACTGTCTCGAAGGTAAGACCCTGGGCCTCGGGTATCGTTTGAACGTGCGTGAATCGTGAATCGTGAACATGACCCTTCGCCCTTACCACAGCCTAGTATTATTGGGCTCTCTTCCTATAACTGCGTGTGAGTTGGATAAAGAGTATTGGCAAGTCTTGTGGGTATGCGCCCTCGCGAATACCGTTTGAGTTCCAGGGAACGAGCTTGATTTTTGGAGAGTATATGCTTGAGTATACGTCACTCATGGCATATGCTACGTCTAGTGGATTTCGATGTGTCTCCGACACGATTGTGACTTTGGCTTGCGAATTTTTTTAACACTCGATGTCACCTGTACAAAAGCTTTCACTGTCCATAGTTTGTCACGCAATTCGCACTTGGCCAACATTTTAGTACAATTTATAAATTTATTTTGTGACCCTACATTCTTATAGAAACAATAAATAATTTTCATGGAAAATATAATTTCGACTCTGTTACACATATAATAAGGGTCTTTATAATGATTTATGAAATCACCTTTAATATAACAAACACGTCGGCTTATTACCTTCAGACGTTGACAAACAAACGTAAACAAATTCTTTCTCACTATGAACTTGAAACTTCAAATAAATAAATTGATTGAGATCGGTAAACAATCTTAGATTCACACCCGATAACGCATATGACGGCCTCTGGTTTTGCGGGCTTGGGTTTGCCGGTCATGTTCACTGATACGCAAATTCTCCAGGTTCGCTTCCTGGAATGGTAAATTTCGTAACGAGTTTTCGGTTTTTTACTATGCTCTGGGTGTCTGGGATTAGCGCCAAAGTGATCGGTTGTAACCCATAACATAAGCGTAATTTGCTTCAGGGGTCCTCTAGCATCTAGGGAGCGGAGGATTCACCCCCCTGCTGATGAAGTGAGGCTGTCCTGCTTCCTGGATCATTCTCAAGCACTGATGCGAAGGATCAGCGTGGGCGTATAAAATACGTTACGACCTATTCTCATACCTACCAAATATACAAAAAAAAATCATTAAAATCGGTAAAGCAGTTTCGGAGGAGTTCGACCTCAAAAACCGTGACACGAGATTTTTATATATTAGATAGATAGATAGATAACACTTTATTGCTCACCAAAAAAAAAAACAAAGTGCATAATTACAACACTTCTTGGCCAAACAACAGGCGGTCTTATCGCTAAAAGGGATCTCTTCCAGGCAACCTAGCTTAAAAGAAATTCTTAACTAATCTGGCGATGTAGGTGGAGCAGAAAAAGATAGGACTGTACAATTAGGTTAGTGGTGTAAGTGTTAAACTCCTAGTTCACTACAACGCAGAGGTCCTGGGTGCGATTCATATTATGATAAATTTCGTGAATGAACTTTATGTTATTGTTGTCTGCTGAACTGTAAGCTAAGGATGTATACCATTCACGAAAAATTAATTTGAAATTCCCGTTTTAACCTATAGACTTGTCATTGAAATCCGTTGAGACGTTCCGGGGACTAAAATTATACCTGTTCAAAATGTTTTGATTCACAATCAGACGAAAGCTTTGAAAAAAATATTTTTTTACTAGGATTCGTTACTATAAATTGTAAAATAAAGTAAATTTCGTAATATTGAAATCGCAAACAGACACTTTATTTTATTTATTAGTACTCATTAATAAACAACAAAAAAAATACTACAACTTGTCTACTAAAAAAATGACACAGAAACATTAATTTCCAATATATCAAAGTAATAAAGTCATTAGGACAAAGGGCGTCTCTACAAGCAAATGAAATCATCCGCTTTATTTACACTGTTGTAAACACACCTTGGGGGGAACAAGACGACAATCCACCCCAGAGCGAGTTAGAAAGAGAGGTCAAATATCCCGTAACCCCGCCCCTAACACATGCCTTCGTGGATTGGCTTTGGGCCACAATCTAAAAACCATCAGAGACCATCAGTCTTCCATCGCATGCCTTTTACACCACAAGTTAATTAACGTAACCCTAAAATTAGTCACATGTGAGTAATGAAGTGAAGTGATATATAGTAAAAAAGTGTCATGAATTCATACGAGCAAAATAACGAGGTGTCAACATCTTTCAACAACAATACAATTAAACATAATTACAATGACATATATTACGTTGATGATTGTAATGAAAAGAAAATAGATTCTAATGTTTATAATATAGACGATAAAGTGAACTATAGAGTCAAAATTGAAGACGGTGCTAATCAAAGTCTCACTACACCATTTTCTGTAAAAGACATTTTGAATACTAACCAAACGAATTATTACGAAAGAAACGATTTTTGGAAATGCAATGAAAGAGAACGAAGGATTCATGATTACGAATATCAAGGCCAGTATTGTTCAGACTATCTCGGACAAGTGTATCCAAATATACCAGTGCATACAAACATAGACCCTTATTGGAATCCAGATGTATATCACGATCATAAGATTGATGAGTTTTATAATTATAATCAGTATTGTCATAATCTATATCACCAAAATTACGAGCAGTATCCAGAAGTTCAATCGCATCATATACCTATAGAAGTGCCTTTAAAAGTTGACGATGATAGGCAAGTTGCTCAAACCGTAGACAATATGGAAATGGCAGTACATAAAAGGAGTATAATTGAAAAAGCTTGCCCACCTTATACAGTAGCTGATGTAGAGAAGAGTCCTCCGTTGTCTAGGAAAACTACCAGTAAGTATCTATTTAATTAATTTACCCCAATTTATTACTTATTAAAATATTAATTTTACAAGCCATTTGCAATACAACAGACCCACTATAATTAATGTTTAAAAACAAATCTAATAGAATCTAATTTGACAATTTAAAAACATTAATAAGCCATTAAAGTGGGGTATGAATCATCATACCCCACCATCCAGATACATCAGTATCTGGACTCAATATTCTACTTATAGTATTAGAGACTACAGAGTGTGGTCTAAAGTTATAATAATTAATTAAGATTAATTACAGTAAGCTGTCTTCTTTGTATTATGTTATAAAAATGTAGTATATCTAATTATATTAGCTATTAAATGTTAGACGTTAAACTCTTTATTTAATCAAAAAATTGTATAGATATTTATATATTGCGTATAGTATGGTAGTCTCTTTTGAGCCTTGAAATTTTTTTTCTACAGCAAGTCTAAAATATTATAATTGTAATCAATTCATTTCCTGTTTGTTGATGGAGTTATTTACATTTGTTTACAGAGACACCGACCAATGACGGGAAACCTGACAAAAAAGACAAGAACATAAAGAGAAAACCGCGAATCCTATTCTCACAAAACCAAGTCCACGCTCTGGAGCTGCGATTTCGAAACCAACGGTACCTGACAGCTCCTGAAAGAGAACAACTCGCTGTAACCCTTAATCTCTCACCTACCCAAGTAAAAATATGGTTCCAAAACCGTAGGTATAAAAGTAAAAGGATAAAATCACCCGAAGTCTCCACTTCTACTGACGCGAAACCTAGTCGAAATATAAGTGGTAGAAGATTGTATAAACCTGAAACTAAAGACGTGCCTGTCCAAAGTTATGAAGGTTTCAAATCTGCTAAAACGTCTGAAGTCGAAAAGTTATTTAATGGAAATCCAGAAAATTTTACGTCTACCGTTTATTTTGAAGATAGTCCCTCATTTGAGAATAATGATAAGTTTTATGACAAGACAATTGACATAGAAGATAACGTAGGTTCAACAAGTATACAAGGCTTATACAATGAGAACTATGCAAATGATCAAACTAAGGAAGTGTATGATCCTGAATTAAAAAAATATTTCCCTATGAATTATGTTTGTTGATGTTTAAAGTAATAGTAATAATGAATTGGGCAAGTGATTGTCAGTCCGTGCACAATTAACGGTCCCGTAGAGATGACAAAAGTGTCAACTTTTGTCACAGATGACAAAAGTGTCAACTTTTGTCACAGATGATAAAAGTGTCAACTTTTGATACAGATGACGAAAATAGTTACCTGCTCGACATTTGACCACAAATTTAATATTCAATATTCGTCGAAAGTATTTGAGAAGCTCTACAACCTCAAAACTTTCATTTACAAAATTCTTTTAAAAATGCCTTTACTCGGTTTGTATAGGTAAATACTTAGATATCGAGTATCAAGTTTGCACAATTTTTTTATAATGTTTTAAACTAAAATCAACCAAAAATGCAGTTATCGAGACTGGTTTTTGACCGACGCCATACAACAGAGTTTTTATGGCAAATTGAAAAGCCTCAATTTCATGAAATAATTATAATTTATTTTACAGTAATATCATTTTTATATAAAAACAATCAGTGACGAGCGGCTATTGTTCATTTCAAACAAAAATAAATGTGTATAGTTCAAAAGATGTATAATTAAATATCGTTATTCGAGTTTCCAATAATCCTGGATTTATAAAAGCTTTTAAAAGACTTTGACAAATGAAGAATCATTTTTGCTTTTTTGCGATATAAAAGCATCATAAGTAAAATTTCAATTTAATATAACCTACATTTCATAAAGATCTATACCAGTCCAAGAAAGTAAAAACGGAACAAACAAACGTGTCAAAGTGCCTTCATTTCATTTACCTTATAAAATTCTACTCGTAAAAAAATATATCTAATTCTATACATACAGTAATAATAAATATAAAAGTGAACTGTTGTTTTTTTTACAATCTTGGTTTGAGTTTTATATATCTATGATATAGTTTGTTATAGATATCGTTATGATTTATTATCAATGATTGTCTGACTATTGGTAACTAATTTTCAAAATTAAAGGTGATTTACAAAATGCCAAAATTAGACTGATTTCCCAAAGAGTATTAAAATTAGTATAAAATTTTTATATTTTAGTTAAATCCTATACTTAAGTGCACCTTTGTGCAATAGTACCTAAGACTTACAGCTGTTTGCCAAATTGTAAAGTTTTAAATAAATACTGTTTTGTAAATAAATAAAAGAATAAAATTATTTCTCTTCCTTTTTAAATTCCCCCCTCCTCTTTTCAATGTTTACATGTTCATTTAGAATGCAGATCTTCTTCTTCTTCAGCTAATCTCAGTCAATTGCTGGACGTAGGCCTCCCAAAGTACGTGCCACATAACCCGGTCTCCTGTCTTCCTCATCCAGCCCCTGCCGGTGATCTTGCTCAGGTCGACAGTCCACCAAAGGAATGCACATAGGAAGATCAAACTATAAACCAGTTAAAACTTATATGTTTTTAATGTAAACCGTGGTAGCTTAGTGGTTAAATTACAGGCTTCTCAAACTCGAAGGGCGTAGGTTCGAATCCTGGCAACTTTGTAACCTAATGTACATATTATTACAATTACCACGTGCAAACGGTGAGAGAATTCATGGTGATGAAACTTACAAATGGATATAACCCATGTATCAAACCCGCAATCTACGTTGAATAAGCGTGGGTACACTGTCTGTTTCCCCTATAAAATAGAAGAGCCGAGCCCAACAGTAGGACCTTTGTGTGCTGCTAATAATATAATCTATATTATTATTTCTTTGAAGCCCACGGGCCATAAAATAGCCCGGGATTTTGGAGGGCTTGCGTGGAGCCATGGGAAGGCCAACACGTAGAAGGCCCCTTGACTTTAATGTAAATGTGGCGTGACACTGACCGGCGATTATCACTGTCTACACCATATAAAAATGCACCCAAGGACTAGCCCCGGCCAGTATAGGACTATTGTGGGAAATGAGAACAGAAACTACCAGGCTATTGGGGTGAACTGTTAGTGGTACTAGGGGTCTGGGAATATGGGGACTATGGCGTCTGCCGGACTCAATATTCGGGGAACATGGAGAAATGAGCAAACGGTGACTCGCCATTCCCTGCATGGACTCTAAAAAATGCCTTAGGAGACAGAGGCAACATGGGTGTGAGTGTCTAAGGGGAGCCTAATGAATATTATTAATATTATCAATTATACTATCAAGATTTATCAAAACGGTTGGTAGATGTCTCACGTGACCAAAACTTTGGCCTGTATTTTGGGCAACGCTTAATCGTTGCCCTACAGTGTGGTGACGCGGCCACCGTTTTGGTCTCGTGAGACATCTATCAATCGTTACGAACTTGGTCTAGACTAGACCATAGTCGTATACAGTCGTCGTTATATCTTGCAGGAACGGAGTAAGAATACAATTTCCTGCGACCGGACGGCCTGTCGTAAGAGGCGACCAAACAACCCACAGGTAGGGCATTTGCCCGACTGGATGGCTACCACCCCTAGTCTATAGTATGCCGCCATAACAAACTTGAGTTATGTTCCGGCATTAGTGACCAGGTTCCGGTCTACCTTAAGAGAGCATCAGCGCATTTGTAGCACCTTTGGTGTTGCAAATGTCCATAGGCGACGGTAACCGCTTTCCATCAAATGGGCCGTCTGTCTGACTGTTGAACTCCTGCAATAAAAAAATAAAAATAAAATATGTTATCTACATATATTTTTTTATATTTTCATGGAGTATACGTAGAATACACAATAGAAATTATTATAGTAGATTTTTTCGTAACTGTATTACTTTAGCATTTATACAGCTACATTTGTGTATCTGTATCAATAAATAAAATTAAAGGGTCTGAAATTTCAAAATAATTAAGTGGAAAATGTATTAGTAATATTAAAATCTAATTATAGAACACCATTATGAAAATGTTGTCTGCCACACTAAAAGTCTCAAACAGATTTAACGGATTTCAATAAAAATATCACTTAGGATTTATAACAGGATATTTATATTATGAATAGTAGGTAATATTTAGTATAAGTATACTTAAATATGAATTTTATATTGTTACAACCTAGGCGCCGAAAATTCCACGCACAGATTTGTAGAAACACATTTTATTACCTTTCGGCATGTAAACTAATTGTAATTATTTTATGATCGTCTTCTTTTGTTTACTTATTTATTGGCATACGTTTCGCTCATTAGCATCATTAGCCAGGTGTTCAAGCTGATTCTAGGAAATTCGTTCCACGTCGCCGGGCGGGCTCATTGCATTTGTGCAGCATAAAACGATGGCCTGATCGAGGGAGGGGGGCAGTCGATCGAGAACCACGATCAAAGTGAGACGTGTTTACTACAATCGGGAATCTAATAGTGACGGACTTTGCATGTTTTATTGAATTACAAACTTCTGCATTACGTTTGGACTTGTTGTGTTCGGTTATATTTGTACCTGTGTTATGCGTGTTTATATAGTTCTAATGTACTGTATAGCATTTCCATAAAGTGTGGCAATGTAGCCAGCCTTCTGGGCACGCTTCCCTCTGGCAGCGATTTGTTACATTCTTTATATTAATTAATTTATTTATAATTTAGTTTATTTTTAAGCATTTAGTTAAAAAAAAATTTTGAACATTAAATAAAGACCACGTATTTTTCGGAATACTTTCAAATACAGTAATATAGGTACACTCTATAGTCATTCTAACGGCATTTCAATTTGAGTCCCGCAACTCGTAACAATATTTTGTTTACTACTTAGATATATCGCAGTATATAGATAGCATTCAGATCTAATTTAAATTATTCAATAGTCTATAACACTAAACGACATTACAATGCAATAAATCAATTAATGATACTTAAAATTAAAAAGTGGGTAGTTTGTCCACGAAGTAACAATAGCTCCGTAAACAAAATTAAGTTTAAAAATCTATTAACCATTTAAATAATTGTGAAATAGTGTATATTTTATCCTGATTATTTAATTATCGCGGTAAAAGTGTTATTTCGATCTAAAACAACGAACTGCATATTTTTGACGAACTGCAAACAGTGACAATCAACAATGTATTCCCAATGTTATAAAAATCTTAAATAACTCGTAAGTTCTAACCGAAATAGAGTGCAGATTTATGAAATCATCTCATTTCAAGCAGTGAACGAGATATTGGGGTGTCTGTGAAATAAAAACTGTACAATAATTGGCAAACAGTTCGGTATTCCTCGACATTTATAAGTTTAATTATTTGTGAATCATATTAATAATAATTCGGACGAAAACTACACTTGGCAGTTGAAATGATGAATTGCATGGCTTGTAACAACAACATACGTTCTTCAGAAGAGCTTAAATGTGTGTCATGTAAGGATTATTACCACTACAAATGTCTCAATATTTCTATGTCCCATTACAAGGCAAATGTACAAGAATTAAAACGTGCATGGAAGTGTCACTCGTGTAATCAAGTTACTTTACGTCGAAGAGACGACAACACCCCTGTGCGCAAACAATTTACAATGCCGTCGGTTGATATTTCTGATATGTCATGTGACGAGATACAAAGTGAAAACGCTAGTTGTAGAGATAGCCTTGCACCTCAAGTAAAAGTTAATGACCACCATAACTTCAGCACTCAACTGACAGGCTCTCATAGTAATAGTATAACTTTTGACCAATTCAGCGTACTTCTTGACTCCAAACTTTCTAAAATGAGAACAGCCATACGGGATGATATTAACCATGCTATCAACACCTTGAAGGCAGAGTTTACTGAAACGACTGATCATCTAGCAGCAGTTCAAATGGATTTGAAACATGATTTAGCGCTAACTACCAAAAAAATTAAACAACTGGAAACTGGAAAATCTACTTTAGATACAGAAATACATAAATTGAATAATCGTATCAGCATACTAGAAAAAAACTCCAGGAGTTGCAATATCGAAATTCAGTCAGTACCAGAAAAGACGAATGAAAACCTACTAACTTTAATACGAAATATTTTCAATGAACTTAAAGTTGTAATTACTGAAACCGATATAAGCTCAGTAAAGCGTGTCGCCAAGATGAATAAAGCCTCAGATCGTCCTCGCAGTATCCTTGTCACCTTGCCCTCTGAAAGATTTAGAGATAATGTTCTGTCAGCCTATAAAAGATATAATAAAGAAAATAAAACTAGTCAACTGAGCTCTGTTCACCTTGGCATCACTGGCGAGAGCCGTCAAATATATATAGTCGAGCATCTATCTCCTGATGTTAAGCAAATTCATGCTTCAGCAAGAGGCAAAGCCAAGGACTTGGGATACAGATACGTATGGGTAAAATATGGTCGCGTTTATATGCGAAAGGATGACAGTTCACCAGCTGTTCATGTAAAATCATTAAGTACCCTCGAAAAATTAAACTAATACTGTAGCATATTTTACATTACTTCTCTCATTTATTATTATTGTTTGTTAATAACTATTATGCTTGTAATCTGACATCATTATTCTTGATTTTTATGGAAATTTATTATCAAATTGTAAATAGAATTAGAACAAAGTTAACAGAAATTTACTTAAACTCCTTAACTTGTAATTATGATGCTGTTTGTCTTACTGAAACAAATCTGAACTCTAGCATTTTTGACTCGGAGTTATTCGATGTTCATTATAATGTTTTTCGTAGAGACCGTCATACAACTAAAATTGCTAAACGAGATGGAGGTGGTGTGTTGATTGCTATCAGCAATACTTTCAATGTAATACGACAATCGAGTTGGGAATCTGCAGTTGAAGATTTATGGATAACTGTATTACCATCTAACGCCGCTCATAGTAAATTCCATATTTGTGTCTGTTACTTGCCACCAGATTTATCGCGTGTTTACATAAGCCAATTTTATGAAAACCTGCATAAAATAGTTTCACAGTGTGAAGCTAACGACACATTTTTGATAGTGGGAGATTTTAATACACCTAATATTGCTTGGTCCTCTACACCTAACACTTATTATATGACACCTAACATATCGTGTGACATTAAAGCGAATTTTTTAATAGAAAGCATAAACCTCTGTAATCTTTATCAATTTAACCATTTACTTAATGCTAATAACCGGCTCTTAGACCTTGTGCTATGTACCTCAGAATATATTCGTGTGTTTGCTGCAGATCCTATTTCCCGGGTTGATTCACATCATCCGGCATTTAAGATTAAAATTGAAAAACTAGTTGCTATTAAGAATATAGAAACGAGTAAAGCAAAACGTTATAACTTCCGTAAATGCGATTACTCTAAATTAAAAATAGATCTTAAAAATACTGATTGGACCAATTTATTCAATGTATCAGACATTAATATTTGTGTGGCCTCTTTTTATAAAATTGTAAACGACCTTATTGCAAAATACACACCATATATAAGCAACACTGATAAAAAATATCCTTCATGGTACACACCAACATTGAAAAAATGCTTAAAAGAAAAGAATAAATACCATAATCGTTTTAAAAAATACAGCAATCCTCGAGACTATGATACATTTACTTTTTTACGTACCAGATGCAAACTACTCACAAAAAATGCCTATTCTGCATACATCTCTTCTACCGAGTCCTCTTTAAATACAAATATAAAAGCTTTCTGGAACTTTATACACAATAAAAAATCAAGTGTTAGTATACCACAAACCATGACCCTTGCCAGAGAATCGTCTTCTGACATTCAGAAAATCTGTGAACTTTTTTCAAAACACTTTAGCTCTGTCTTTGAGGAACCAGCATTTATTAATGACACCAGTGAGACCTCGGCAGATCCAATTTATTGCAACTATGGTCTTTCGAATATTAAACTTATTGAAACTTCGGTACTAACTAAATTGAAGAAACTAGATTGCCGTAAGGGTCCTGGGCCTGACAAAATACCTCCACTATTTTATCTTAGGTGTGCTGACGAAATTTGCGGTCCTTTAACTATGTTATTTAATAAATCACTTGAGCTCGGAGTCTTCCCATCGATGTGGAAAATCGCCAACATAGTCCCTATACATAAATCTGGCAATAAATCCAACTGTGAAAATTACCGACCCATTAGTATTTTATCATGTGTTTCCAAAATTTTCGAATCCGTAGTTTATGATTATATATATAACCAGGTCAAACCATTCATCTCTAATAGACAACATGGCTTCGTAAAAAACAGATCAACAGTTACTAATTTATTAGAATACAAAAATTATCTTTGTGAAGTTTTTGCTAAAGGTGGACAAGTCGACGCCATTTACACTGATTTTAAGAAAGCATTTGATAAGGTCAATCATGTCATACTTTTCAAAAAACTGACTTATTTCGGTATCCACGGTGATCTTTTAAGATGGGTACAATCCTATTTATGCAATAGAAGCCATTTTGTTTTGGTTGCGTTAAAAGGTCTAAGTTCCTTGCCAGTTATTGTAAAATCTGGGGTGCCACAAGGATCGCATCTTGGGCCGCTATTCTTCATTGTTTTTATAAATGATTTAATAAACAACTTGTCTAGCCCTAGTCTTCTTTACGCGGATGATCTAAAACTGTATCGGGTCATCAACAATACTTCTGATTGCTTGGAACTCCAACGTGACCTACATGTTATAAAGGAGTGGTGTCAATGTAATCAGATGTATCTTAACATAGAAAAATGCTTCGTAATTACTTTCACAAATAAACGGTATCCAAAGACATACAACTATAAAATTAATGGGAACACACTTGAAAGGAAATATGTTGCTAAGGATTTGGGTGTACTCTTTGACCAAAAATTGACTTTTCGTGATCATTACTCGTACATAGCAAACAAAGGCCTTCAATTGCTTGGGTTTATAACTAGGTGTACAAAAGAATTTAAGAAACCTCAGAGCTATCTAACACTTTACTATAGTTTGGTTCGAAGTATTATGGAGTATGCTTGTGTTATCTGGTCACCCTGTTATTCAGTACACTCTAAAACTCTCGAAAACCTTCAAAGAAAATGTCTTAGGATTTTAAGTTATAAAAGTGGTCTTGGACGCAGTCTAACAAGCTACTCTGAACGACTCGTAAAATTTAAAGTTACTCCTTTACACGTTCGTCGCACACAACATGACCTAGTCTATTTGCATAAATTACTGCATGGTAAATTGGATTCGTCTTATTTATTAAATATCTTGTCCCTTAACACGAAATGTAATAAACGTGTACATAACAAAACATTTATCTTGGAAGTTTGTAAAAACAACACATCATACTACAATCCGTTGACAAGAATGTGTCGTGTCTACAACGAACTCTCTTTAAAAAACAAAAATTTAGATATATTTAACGCAAAACCTTTAGCTTTTAAAAAAATATAATTTCTACGCTGAAAGATCACACCTCTTCACTTGTTTGGTAATTTGTTTAATGTTTTCTTTTTCTTAATATTACCTTATAATGTATGACTAAAAATAATGTCCTAGCTTTAATTATTTATTAAATCACTATTACTGACATTATTCACATAATTTTGTTTGCGAAAATATAATTTTAACATGTATGTGTCAGCACGCTTGGATCTCAATCTAGATGTAATAATTTACAAACTATATTATATAAATGAATTACTGATTGTTATCTGTTGTGTTGTCCAAATAAATAAATAAATAAATATTCAAACAACATTTATGTGAAAGTTATGAAAAGCCTCATAAAACACAGAAGAGCTTTCTCGTTTCATATTTTTTCTGTTCAATTTGTAGAGACGTGGTTTATCTGAAATTGCTACCATCTCACCGTAAGTGAGGGTTGGATTGAATAGACGAGCGTTCAAAACGCCGACTGTTTGCAACCTCAGATTTTACAGCTCTTTTACAAGACTTTCTGAGCAGTTTTATTTGTCTAAATTTCGGTTCTGTATGTGCATAATAATTATAGTAGATATTCTATATTTATTCTTTACGTCTACAGCGGCTAAGAATGAACCTACGAAAATGAAAACAATCCCGCTTTTGTATTTTTACATTTTATTAACCCACAGCCTGCTATTAGGGTATTATTGTATATTTTACATTGGTACATTTTAATACTGATGCCCATTAAATTTAACTAAGTATTGTGTGAGCACACAAAATGCTTATGATAAGAGCTTATCATAAGCATTTTTACATTGTATATATTAAACAGTCTAAACATATTAATAAAATACAGTATGTGAACACCAAACCTTGCCACATAGCATTATTTTTTAAATGGTGCTAAATACAGAACAAGTGTAAAGTGTGTTTTAAACACAATATGGTTATAGTGGTAGTAGTATGGTATTTATATTTGTACCTATGTTATACGTGTTTGTATAGTTCTAATCAATTCTATAGTAATTCCAACGGCATTTTAATTCGAGTCCTGTAGCTCGTAACAATATGTTATGTAATTATCGACCAATACCGCGCACTAAACTGCCCGTCTGCTTACACCCAACCCCGACGTAGCCGATGTATAGGCGCCGGCGCCATGTGAATAAGATATTGATCCCTGTAACACGTGTCCTTGCGTATGGGGATTGTCCGGGACCTGTCCTATGGGAACATACAGCACCTGCGCTTAAAAGTTAAAAGGTTTTAGTGTACAGTTTTATGAGGAAAGCGTGCGCTATTAAAAGTTTTTTGTAGCATTAACATTAACTAAATCATAAAAAAATCATATATTGAGAACGTGGATTTAATTGCTAATTTACTTAGATTTTATTGAGGTTTAACACGTCGTAAAATTTATTTTCAGTAAAGGGGATACTGCGAAACATGTTTTTATGGCTCTAAAGATATTTTTACAAAAAAGGAACTTTTTTGCATTTGCCTGTATAGGTCACGAGGATTTTGCTCATAAACCACTGCATCAATATAATAAAAATTCTAATATCGCGGCATAAGAAAGAAAAAAAAATATTTGCAAAAATAGCGACGTAATTACATTCCTTATATATTTTTATACATCGAGCATATTTTGAGAATTTGTACGGCGCATTTTCAGTAAACAAGGTTTGCACTCAGCATGTTGCTGTGCCGGAATTATATCCGACACAACGCTAATTTTCAGTGCAAACCTTCCTTTTGGCATAAGACCAAAACGACCCGACGACGATTTTGTTAATAAAATAATAATAATAATAAATAAAACTCCGGAGTGGAGATCGCTAGAGCTAAGACTCAAGCCCCAGGGGTGGAAGTGATAAATGGCCTAACGTCAGAAGTAGCTTCGGTGAACCTGCAGCCCACCTCTCTACACCCCTTAGCCACTCATACCCATGTTGCCCCTGTCTTTTATGGCATTTTTTGGGGCCCATGCAGGGAGTGGCGAGTCACCGCCTGCCCATTTTTCCATGTTCCCCGAACATTGCGATGGGCAGACGCCATAGTCCCCATATTCCCAGAACCCCAGTACCACTAGCAGTTCACCCCAATAGCCCGGTGCTTTTTGTCCTCATTTTCCACAATAGTCGTACACTGGCCGGGGCTTGTACTTGGGTGCATCATTATATGGTGTAGACAGGGATAATCGCCGGTCAGTGTCACGGCACATTTACATTAAATTTGTCCAAGGGCCTCTACGTGTTGGCCTTTCCATGGCCCCGCGCAAGCCCTTCAAAAGTCCGGGCCATTTTTATGGGCCCGTGGTCGTCAAAGACATACAATATAGTAAAACTCGTTCTATAATTCCTTAGTAGTATCATTAGTATAATAATATTCGTAGACCGGCGGTCAGCGGAAGACGCATATATGTACCGAGTAGGGGGACGGGAGGGGTAGTGATGTACGGCGCACGTGGGTGTTTGATGTATTAATATTGGTGGGCTTTTAAGGTTATCGGTGCGCGGAAGGTGATCTGGCCCATAACACCGGGGCCAGGCCGCGCACCCGTACTCAAGTACAATAATCTTGGCGTTGCGCAGATATTCAAAGAAAGATTCTATTGCGATTGTTAAAAATTTGTATTCTACATCCACAATATCTTCTCAATAACGTCGCGGCGGAATAATATTAAAAAAAAATGGAATTGAAAGTGAAAATTAAAAAGTTACCAAAATTTTAAACATTTTTCGTGAGTTACCGCTTATTAATATGTATAGAGTAGCGTGCCGTGGGATAACTAAATTAGATTCGATATTTTAACCTTGTCTCTGTAAGGATTATGGGAAAAACATATCAGAGGTTTTTTTAAAGAATTAAATTTCCTACAAAAATATGTCTATCGGAAATATGAAAATAAATGTAAAACTTTTATGGGGTAAATACGAAAAAAGTTCCGGGTGCAATTTAATTAGGAAAATAAAAAATCATTGCGCATCGTTATAGTTGACTGAGTTGCGCCATAAGGAGGATTTTTTATGCAGTAAAGTAACTTTCGACTTGATAAGAAAAATACATTTTTTGGACCACGCTTATTATGTGTATATTTTATTTAAAAAATACGATCAAAATAACATTAGTTCATTTCTCCAACACTAAAATATTGTATCACTTTGTTTCTTTCTTTTAAAACCTTATATAGGAAGAGAACGATATAAGCAAAAAAGCTACCCATTGTTCAAAAGCAATTATGTATTCATATTGTCTACATTGAAGTTTTTTTTGTAAACAATAAAGAGTTCATTCATCCAAATCACCTTTAATTATCATTATTATATTAATTATCAATCGACAAGCAGATTACAAAAATAGGAATTATGGAGCGGTTGACAACACAAAGATATTCAAAACATAGAGACAAAGGCCATTTTTCAAGGTTTACCCGCTTCTATATTATTATGTGGTAATAAAAATATAATAGGGTAGATATTGCTCGCGGCTTCGCTCACATTAAAAATAAATACGGGATAATAAGTAACTTGTGTGCTATTACAGGCTATAATCTATCTATGTGCTAAATTCCATCCAAATCCGTTCAGCTGTTCCGGCGTGATTGAGCAACAAACATCCATCCAAATTTTTGTTTTTTTTTATTGGTCTGCAAAATTGAATGTAGATTATAATCATTTGTTCAATCTTCATGAAACCGTTTCATTAAACTATATTATGTTTATGCAAACACGGCATGCCTAATATAATTGGTTATCTACGCCTATTGATGTATGATTTTACAGTGGTAAAACAGATTATAATAAAGCTAGTAAATGTAAAGGAAAGTTAGAGTTAAGAAGAGGATTGAGCTGATACCTTGATGGCCCCGCAATACATAACAAAGCGTTGAGTCGTTTTTTAATAGACATTTATTATAGCAGTAATATAATAAATTATATTGTAATCCTAGTTTACCTTGCTGGTGTACTCCATTACTAAGCGCTGCGGGCGCAGTGCGTGCGCTCGTTAGCTTTTATTTGGACGCCGCGGACTCCCGTTCCACGGCTCATGTACACTGAAGAACAGAAAAATGTATCATCGAAAAATGGATAGTATTTTTTAACTTTTAATTTATTTCTGAACTTACTAGGAACTAAGCGAGGGTTGGAATAATATTTTGCAGAGCAGTTTTATTTCCAAAAATGTATAAATTTTATTTTTATTGCAGGAGTTCAGCAGACTGGCAGACGACCCACTTGATGGGAAGCAGTTACCATCGCTTATGGACACCTGCAACACTAAAGGTGCTACAAATGCGCTGCTGATCTCTTAAGGGAGACTGGGACCTGGTCACTAATGCCGGAACACAACACAAGGTTATTATGGCCACATGCTTTAGACCAGGGGTGGTAGCCATCCAGTCGAGCCAATGCCCTACCACCTGGCTGTGGGTTGTTTTGTCGACTCAACGACAGGCCGCCCGGCCACGGTAAATTGTATTCTTTCTCCGTACCTGCACGGATAAAATTATTTAGAACAAAGAAGAGTGACAGTGTTTATTATTAATTTTTATGCAACTATCGCGTCTTTGTGTGAATATTCTCAACTATTTAGTGAAATGTGACCTTTCGAGTTGCCGTAAGTCCTCTCAGAGCAAGGATTCTTCGGACGACACCAGTATCGGTTAGGCTGGAACAATTGTCAGGTGAGTGACACCATTGTGAAACTGGCGACAAGGACAAGGTACCTCGTTTAGGCCGAACAGCGTCAAAAACTCGTCACCGTAAAAGGATGTAACCTGTCGCTCCGGGCCATGGACTGGCTTGGCTTGAAATGTGACTTGTATACGTCTTAATTATGGAAGAATACGCTATACTGGGTTGCCTGGAAGAGATCGTTATAAGCGATAAGACCCATTGCTCTTATGCAAATGTATGCATATCAAATGTCTAGATTTAAGTTTATAGTGAACAATAAAGAGGTTTCATTCATTCGTTCATTATGTAAACGCAAATTGTTGTCAAAAACAAGAAACCAATTTAAATACAAATAAACTCCCTTTAACATTTATACATCTTTTTCTTATATATACGTCTTAAATTTTGTTTCGTGTGCCCACTTTTTGTGTCTCGCACTGTACGCAGCGATCTTTCACAGCGTTATCAAAGTTCAATACATGTGCACAGTTTAATGTTCTCATTCTGTTTTATTCAATTAATTGCCACCGACCCATGGCCGAGGGGTGATCAACAAAATGAAATCATTGCTGGTACCGACTTGTTAGTATTAGACGTGCTATTACTCATACCTTTTATAAATATACTGCCAGAGCATCAAGCAGGAAAGGAAAGTGACGAGGGACGTGGGCAGTGCTAATACTCTACTTTATGGCGTTAATTATATAGAGAAAAATAACACTTTATTGCACATCAAAATATACAAAACAGACCATATATGCAATATTTTCTAGGCAATACAATAGGCGGCTTTGTCGATCAAAGCGATCCCTTCCAAGCAACCTAAATCTAAGAAAGAAACAGACGATGTAGGTGGTGCACGAAAAAGGCAATAGATACATAAATACTCAAACTAATTTAATAAATAAATATACAAATACATACATGGTCATAAATATACACATATACAATAATATATTTCAATTATACATGTATAGAATAATCTTATTCAACCCAATGTTCGTTGGAATGATTATTTTCTTCCTACTATATTGCATTTTGCACCCTATATTTCAAAAGAATTCATTTTCTGAAACCTATGTATAGCTCAGATGAGCTGTAGGTTATCAACTGAAGCCACTCATCGGAGTTCTTGTGACAACTCGAAAGGCCACATTTCACTATACAGTTCACATTTCTCCCAAAAACACATAATTACTACTCAAAAACTATCAATATCCTACAACTATTAGTCATTTTAGAGTAATTTTACACATCTTTAGAAAATAAAACTGCACAGCACAACATCACCTTTCAGTTCCAAAACTCCTATTTCAAAAGAAATCCCGATAGATAAATAAATAACATAATTATATTTAAACCTCGATAAACATATAACACCTTAAAGATACGAAATTTTCGAAGCCAAAGTTGCAGGAAGAGCTCGAGTGATATATAGATGTGGTTTTATTAGTCATGCGTAGTTATGACGAATGTTCTGAGAAATATTTTAGTTTTATGGCCATTTAGTGTTTGATTATGGTTAATAAGAATTTGATTTGTAATCTATGGTTATATATGATTCTAATTTTGAATACATGTTTTTATATGTGTTCTATTATTGGCATTATTTTTTTTTTATCATGGTATAGGTTTCGCGTTTGATAGCAAGCTCACCAGGGGTCCAATTCTACTATTTCCATATCATGGTGTTGCGAATATATTCAAAGTACGATTTCATTGCAATAGTGTCAAAAAATCTTATTCTACTAAATTCATATTATCTTCTCGATATCGTCACGGCGGAAAGTAGTAGAAAGATATTGATATTACCATTAGCAGACATAGCGTTGGCCGAAATTAATATTGAAATTATTGAAATATTAAACATATATTTCGCGAGTTTTCTCTTGTATTTTTTTTGTCACGGGCCCGCGATTGATATTAACAGAATACCGGAATCAGGCACACCTACGATTCAGACGATAGTGTCCGACGATTTTGATTTTGGTTTCTATAAATAGGGGAACACAGTTACACACATCTGTTAAATTAAATTATTGCACTAGACGTGCGCAAAAGAAAGGTGGATGTTGTATGTGGTGTGTGTCGGTGTAATCTTCTAGATTTCTATCTGGTGTTATTTGATAGCATTCTGTCTGGTGTTATCTTCTAGGATTCTATCGTATTTTCTTCGTCTGACTAATAAATAGGTTATATTATGTACTTTTTGAAATCATAAATAACACCAATCATCATTTGAGCTTTGCGTTTTATATAGCATTTAAAATATTTCACTTAAAATGGTGCCATGTTGTAATCTACATCTAAAGCCGCAGGTCAAACTTGCACCCACCAACGGGATTTGTGCTCCCAAAATGTAAGATAACAGTTAAAAAAATATTAAAAAACTAAGCCATATGAAAGTGTTCTTATCTGGTAACCTTCATGACGGGGTCACGTCAAACGTTAGCTCTAGGGTTGCCACCTTCGTTTTTCAAAATCTATATTGTTACGAGCTACACAGGACTCGAATTAAAATGCCGTTGGAATTATTATAGAGTTTATTAGAACTGTACAAACACATATAAAACAGGCACAAATATGACTGGACACAGCCAGTAAAATTGATGGAGCGATGTTTTACCTACTTTATACTAGGCAAGGACGGAACAGTATTGTTACAAACCGACAAAGAACGCACACCAGGGTGTCGTAAAACGCAGTTTATTGCCTTTCCTGCATTCGGAGTTCTTTTATTTACTTCGTGTTTAAAATTTAAAAACATCATATTGTTATCGTACTTATTTTATGGCTAATCCAAACGTAATGCAGAAGGTTGTAGTTCAATAAAACGCGCGAAGTCCGTCACTAATAGATTACCTAAGAGTGGTACACACGTTCGCTATGATCGTGGTTCTCGCTCGACTGCCTACCCTCTCCATCAGGCCGACATGCTGCACAAATGCAATATCCCGGCAACGTGGACCGAATTTCCTAGAATCAGCTTGTACTTTAAAATCCGTAACTCCTGGCTAATGATGCTAATGAGCGAGTACAATAGACTTTTCCTCACAATAACTTACAAACGTATGTTAATAAATAAGTGAACAAAAGAAGACGACATAAAAGGATTACGATTAGCTCAAATGCCGACGGGTAATAAAATGTGTTTTTACAGATTTGTACGTAGAATTTGTCTTTGTCGGGCCTAGGTTGTAACAATATATTGCACGCATTAAAAGACCCTTCACAAATGTTTTATAATATTTTGTAGGAATAGTACAATTTTTGAAAATAAATACGTGACAATCAAAATAACTTTTGAATCTGACAACCCTAGCTTGAGGGTACCGTAAAAAATGTTAGCAGGCTACAAGACTTTGGGACATGCACAGTATAGAACCCGTCGAGCTTGGCGCCAACCTGCCAATAAATTACATGGGTTTTTGGCGGTTGGCAAATAGAACGATGACAGAACCGCCCCTGAACGCCCACGCAACTTTCATTTGATAGAAAAAAGTTTCAAGTGGTTAAATAGCCTTTTTTATTTAGCTTTATTGAACGCTCGAGGTAAGTGGTGAAGTTAGATTAGTTGTTAAAGTCCTCGTGTCTTAAATTCGAGCGAAGCAGCTTCGAATCTTGACTCGATAAATCATTAAGCAGTTTTTCTGATCTAATATTGTGCATATTTACCACGAGGTAACGGGAAGGAAAACATCGTGATATATAACCAGTAGCACATCGAGATGACCGATGGATGTTTATGGAGTGTAATTAATATTATTTATTATTATACGTTAATTATATCATATTGTGTGGAAAGAATATATGATGAAAGAATGACTAAACAGATATACAATGCAAAAGTGGATGGATGCAGAAGTCGCGGAAGGCCACGACACAACTTCCATGATCAAGTTGATCGTGTATTAGCAGAAAGTACAGACGAGCGTGCATGACAAGAGATATGAATGTCAAAGAAGCAAGTGAGGTGTGTAATAATAAGCCTATATGGCACTCTGTTGTTCGTGCCTACCCCGCAAGGGACCTGGCGTGAAGTTATGTATGTATGTATGTAAGAATATTATGCTGGGGCTTCATATGCGTTGGTGTTAACGATTTAGGTATCTTATTGAAAACCCAAAAAAATAATATCATTAACGCATACGTTATCTGTCAATATTTAAGGTCATTAAAGCTAAGATGTTTTTGTCGTTGCATTAAAGAAAGAAAAATATTTATTGTCGCAAAATAATCCACAAAAAACAGTTAATACACTTGTTTTTACATATAAACAATATGACAATATAATATGTTACGTTATGCTGTGGCAGGGGCTGACACTGATTTTCAGTACCAGCCACCTACCACCTGTCCAGTACGATTCGACCTAAACAAATAAGTTACTGTATATCATCATCAAAAATGTCGCATCTAAAATAAAGCATTAAACCCATCGCCATACAGCGTGATACCGGCCTGTCTGTTACATTTTAATGTCATTTAATAAATTAAATAATTTTAAAAAACCAAAATCCCGACTGCAAATATACAATTCAAAAATAATGCACTAAAAACTTTTTTTTTTCAAACACCTATCTAAGCACACTTTGGTTTTTAAGACAAATATAATGCGATACCTTAACTGTCGAAACCCACCAAGCCATTTGGAAGATACGAGATAATAAAGAAACTAATAAACATACAAGATACGCATGAAAAACAAAAGCCTGCCTAAAACCCTAAACCATCTTTGACTAGCTTCAGGTTTCTATATTTTTATAGTGTAGTAGGTATAAGTTCGCGCTTGACCATGATTTCGTATGATGCTAGGTGGAGATAATTATGATCTAGGCTGGAGTACGCTTACCTAGAAGGTAAGGTACAGGGGGACTTGAATATCCAGGTTATAGGTATCGGAAAAAATTGACTCTAGCATTGAGTTTCCTCTCTTTTGCGCTGAGCATAAGGAAGGCGGACGCAAAGTGCTTTGTTCGTATAGAATAGAATAGACTATAGACGGTATGTCTACCAAATACCGGTACGCATGCCAATATATGTCATCAACATTTTTCTAATCATTAAAATATAGATGGTCTAAGATTTTAGCCCAATGTGCATATTTTTACTATCATCGCATTCTGCTCAAAAAAATAAATATCGTAAGTAAACTAGTACAGAAGTATTACCAATGTGTGAAAACCGTAAATCTATCTTAAACTAGTAGAGCGATTATAACCGTCCGACCCCAATGAACCGTCTATAAGCTGATGTAAAACATTGTAATGGACCATAGCTAACCAAACCACCCAAAAACGTGGGGTCAAAATGTTTAAAATATTTTTTTGAATGGCGTTGCGCAAAAAGTAAGGTCAGCGCAGCCAGCTGGGCTTGGCCGGATACATATTTGTCACTTGTCAATGACATATTGTTATTGCAAACACACGGACGCACAAGACGGTTGGCGCCGTTGGTAAAAAAATAGCGCAATTTCATGGCAGATTTCATAAGACTCCAGAAGCAAAAATATCTTTGAGCCAAATCAGGAACATAACATGCTTCATGCGTCATAAAATGAGGATATCAAAACAAATAATTTGAATAGGTGCCTATAATATGCCTGCTCACAATTAAGTCTTCTGACTCTCCAGGTGATCAGAAGGCTGGTGCCTACCTCGGGCAACGGATCTGTATGGCGATCCAGCAATAAAAGTAGCTAGCCTTCTGGGCACCTTACTCATAAGTTTTCTTTTATTGTATTAGATTAATTATGATATTGTAAACAAAATAAAGTTCTCAAATTAAGTCTCCAGGTACTTTATTGAAGGTCATGAGTCTAATAATATAGCACAAATACGAGCAATGCCTTATTATTGGACTCGACACATATAACGACAGTACTCCGTACATACATATACGGACTATAATGTTCTCACCTTTGGGATGGCTCGTCAAAATATCAATCAAGATTGAGCGAAGAGCCAAGAAGCAAGATAGGCAATGGCCACTACTCGGTGACAAAAATCATCCTCGAACCTCGACGCAGCGCTGCCGGCATATTGGTTTTCCATCGAATACATTTTAGAGAGTTTGCATTGGACTTTTTCAATTTTATCCCGCCGTTCTCCTTCCATCACCGGATAATCAGACGCACTGCCATTTCTCTATTCTTTCACCATATCCCAATCCTTCCACACTCCTCTATTCTGACAAACATCTTCTGTCACACCACAAATCAACATATAATCCTTCACACAATCCATCCATATTTTTTTTTGGTCTACCTTTACATCTTTAGCCATCCATCTTGTAGTTTAACAGACGTGTAGCACCGGTATATCGTGGACATACTACCTATACCAAAAAAGCGCTTCGCGCCCGCCTTCTTTATGCTAACCACGAAGGAGTTACTGTTTGGAATTCACTGCCAGAGTCTGTTTTCGCGATACCTACAACCTGGGCGTCTTCAAGTCCCATGTCATGTGCCATGTTAGACCATATCTATGCTCGAGATCGGGCGAGATAATAGTCAAACGTAAATCCATAATGTAATTTAAGAAAAACAGTCGTACCTAAGTATTAAGGCTGTTTTACATTAGTCCAGATACTGACTTCAAACGGCGCCAGTGCAGACGCCGAGAACTAACTTCTGCCGTTTGCATGAAGTCAGTTGACTAAATTTCGAGAAACCTACCTACGTTCTTCAAGTGAGCAGGAAAAAAATAATCCTCGAAAACGGCAGAATTTGATGCGATGAAATTAATTGTTGAGAAAACTTCCCTGTCTACTGTTGGAAGAATTCACGAAAATGTTAGAAGAAGTATATATAAAAAACGACTTTTAGTAACAAGATGGATAGACGGTAAAATTGAAACTGGTGGTTCTGCTTTGTTGGGAAACAATTGTGATTTGAAGATCCTGCAAATCGCAATTGTTTTAACAATAAAGCAGAATCTCACATTTAAGCTGCTTGGATTTTTTATACGACGCGACGTCACCCTACAAAACAAAACTTTGTCGTTTCCACGTGGCCAGTAACGCAGGAGCGGGTGCCGGGGGGAGAGAACTAACTTTAAAATATTAAATCGGGAACATTGAAGTCAGCACTAACCTGATAGCGCCGTGCTGACTTCTTAACAATTTCACGATGCCAGTACGAAGCCAGCATTAGCTTTAAAGTCAAACTCAAAGTTTATTTATTAAACAGGAGTATTTACATATCAGTGCATGCATGGTGGTACAAAAGTAAAGGTGTGTGTCATGTTTACAATACAATAATAAATATAATTAAATGTCCTACAAACAATGTCAATAATTGAAAAAGAATTACTTTACTACTACAATTATTATTTTATTAGTATATTAATACCACATTAATATATAAGTATTTAAAAAAAGGTATTATTTAAAAATTCCAGTAATTCATAACAGTATTTATTTTACTTAATAAAAATGTTCTTAATTTTTGTTTATGTATGTCATAATAAAATTACGTTCTTACGGTTTTAAGCGCGGTAATTTATTTGATTTTTGTTATTCCGACGTTTCGGCCACCTTTCAGTGGCCGTGATCACGAAAGACATAGATGTCAAGTGTCAACGAGTATTGTTAACGTTTTATTTAGCCTACCGCCAACTTGTTCATTTTATTTATTTAGTTTTAATTTTGTTTATAGTTATTTTTTACTCTATGGGAGCCTAATCTAATTGACCAACGCTTCGCAACATGTTATGGCTTGAAGATAAGAAGCGGTGCAAGAAACTCTTCAGCAAACATGCCTAGCTCTAATAATTTTATATATGTAATACTAGCGACCCAGACAGACGTGGTCCTGCTCTGAAAAAATAAAAATCTAGGACCCGATCCGAGCGCCACCTATCGGTTCCAACGGGATAAAAAGTAACATATGTCCTTTTTCTGATTCTAAGCTACCTCCCCACCAATTTTGAGCCAAATCGGTACAGCCGTTCTTGAGTTATAAATAGTGTAACTAACACGACTTTCTTTTATATATATAGATTAAAATGGGTGGAAGGAAGGAATTTTAAGAAAATTTAAAAAAATATGTATGACATGCTTTAAATCTCTCCAGTCTTTAGGTAACTTATTGTAAATGATTGGAGCCATCCTTCCTTGGAATTTGCAGTCAATGGAAATCAGCTTTAATGCTGATATTACAAGAATAAACTATTATTCACTATCTATGCTTTTCCAAAGCCAATAAGTCATACAAGCCTATCAAATATTTCACTTTCCCCCCAAACAACGGAACGTATTAGAGAGTAAATCGGTGTATAATAAAACAGAGGGCGATTATCGTATCAGTTTCAGAGCAGTGGGATGCCGGTCAATCGCATCGCCTCTACCATGTGGTTTGTGTCAAGGCCGTCAAATAAGGGAGGATTTTAATGAAACCCGTCTTATCGCTCTATGAGTTCATAATGTAATTTTATATTTTTACTTCTTTCCTATCTATTATATACATAATTACTTGACCTGATTGACTGGCATATCAACGCATGCAAATGAACAAAATTTCAACATTAGAAAATTCAACACCTGTAGGAGTGAAAAAGGGGCATGAAAGTTTGTATGAAGATCTGTAATTTTCAAAGAAAAAAGAGGAAATCTTACAAACCTGCTTCAATGTGCTCGTGTAGTGAGTGTAGGAGTTCAAAAAGGTGTAAAATATTTGCTCAAAATATTACTATTGTAAAACACATCTTTAAATATTAATTCATTGTGGACTGTAAATATTTTATAATTAAAGAAAACTACACGCGCGTAATAAATACAATGACGATTTTAATAATAATGGAGGGAAAAAACAGATAGAAAACAATAGAACATCTATGTTCTAAATTAAAAAAAATTAGTATATTTGGTGGCCAGTACTATGCCACACCAAATAAATAAAAACTCTGTTGGAGATTCCAACTATTCTTAAACTACGCAAGCAGTAATTGTAGCGAGTCATTAGCACTGAGATATCGTAATGCGTTACTTGTAGATGCTGTATCAAGCCTGTGATAGAAAAACGTCATAATATTTATACTCATATTAAACGGATCAATCACATTTCTAATTTTATAATGACTGTAACCACCCCATAAATCACAAAATTAAAAGTATTAAAGATAACTTATTTTCTATTTTTAAATAAAAAATTAAAAATCATAAACAAAGATAGCGTATTAAAACGTTATATGCCTATCATCATAAATAGTTCAGTAAAGAAATAATTTTCGCATCACCGTATATAATCGATATGAATAATTGACAGACTTAGACTTAATTAGCTCTTGAAAGAGAAATAATGAACATATTTACTTATTTGTTTATATTTTGTGAACCCTTAACCTCTTTTTTATACCTTCATAACGGTAGGTAGGAGGAGATGGAAAAAATGTCTTTGGTCTAAACTTTACACGTATGCACATTATTTTATTTATTTATTAATCTATTTTTAATTAAACTGTATACCAATTAATTGCTTCATAATTTATAATTGTTTTTTTTTCACGATTAAAACCGCGTTAAAAGTTTAAGCGTATAGTTGTCGCATGCGCAGTACACATATTTTGCATACATATTATATCAGACTAATTAAAATAGTTAATTAAACAAAAAATGAGTAATTTCGAAAGAGAATAAACGTATTTTATGCACGAACAATCGAAAATAAATATTAACGCGTCCTTATTAACGGAAAAGTATTAAAAATTGCAATAGGGGGCTAACTTGAAGGTATATTTTTATTTTTTTTTAAAATAAATAAATGAAGAACAAACGATGAACAAACGAATTAATAGAAAAATAATTGAAAATAGAAAAAAAATGAATATAGAAAAAAAATTTGAGGGGGCTAACTTTGGTGAGCTGCGCAAAGGTTTGATAATTTCAACGTCCTGACATCTGTTGGTGATTAGTCAGTAATATGTCCTTAAGTTCCTACATCGAAGAAGGATTTTAATATTTAAAATTATTTATGAAGATCATTTCATTCAATAGGGAGACTGGTTAAATGCAAAATTTTGTAAACTATTTTATTGAGACGAATTATAATCCAAAAATATATAAAAATTCACCTAAGCAAATATAAATTGTCATTTTCAACCTTATAGTCTACCTATAGTCTCCGAAGGCTAGCCGGTTATTATTGTAGTAAGTTATATTGGATTTTCTTTGATTAAAAAAAAATAGCGATAAACTTCTAAGTAAACTGGAAAAGGGAAAATATTTTAGTTCTAAAAAATTGGATGATATTACTTTTGTATATCTTAACACTGCCATCTACTGTTGAATAGCTGAACTATAACAATTAATTCTTAACTACAACCTAATATAGCTAACCGACAATTATGATCATTATTTATGATAATAGATGTCACAACTTTAACACGCTTTCGACGTAAATAGTACACAGTACTATTTACATCACAAGCGTATTTCTATATTTTCTTTTTTCGAAAATGTGTAATTTGTTGAGGATATAAGATGTGTTTGTTAACATTACTGTAAAATATACACTAAACAAGTTGAACTCCATTTGAATCTCATAATAAAACTACAAACAATAACCATAATTCCATCTAATTTGAGTAAATATCTACCAAATATTCTCTAAAGCAGATGAAGTTTTGAGCCATAAGTTGGGATGTGGCTTAAAAAAGCCTTATATTTTTCTATTACAAAATGAAAAACATGAGCCCAAATAGGATCCGGTAGACGAAAATCTTAAAAATAAGGTAATAAACACATATAACATAAATTAAGTTATTGATTACTATAATCGATATATTATAAAGTGAATGAATTCAACAATCAATAATATAAAAACACTTAAACTTGATTAATTCCAAAAAACTACAATATTAAAAAAATATCACCAGAATAAAAATCAATCTCATCTTTTTAGGATCTGGGCCCAACATTGTATGAAAGCGGATCAGTCTCCTTTAAACCCACTCAACCAAGAAAAACTGTTTGGAACAAACTCGGAAATGCATTAACGCGATCCTTTCAACGTACTCATTTATTTCAAAATCTTTGATTTCATTTAAGGCAATTATGATCTCTTTGTTTTAGAGTTCCGCCCATATTAAGAGATTCTTTTGTACTTTGTTTACCGAAACACCGGTTTTTCGTATGATAACAATCGATATCTTTGATCGTTAATGAATCGGTAAAATCAATGGATGTTGTTAATGTTGTTATTAAAAGTACGTAATTGACTGTTTAAAGTTAATTATGATTGAAGAACGTTTTAATTTGGTTTATCTATTTTAACTAACTAACCACTATGGCAATAATACTACTAACTACATAATACCAAAATTAATTAATCAATTGTTCACTACACTAAGGGAATCTTTCGAACATAATCTTTTCCGCGATATGCTGGTCGCGG
Source organism: Dendrolimus pini (assembly GCA_949752895.1). NCBI lineage: Eukaryota > Metazoa > Arthropoda > Insecta > Lepidoptera > Lasiocampidae > Dendrolimus > Dendrolimus pini. The sequence continues at coordinate 6,463,560 of OX457147.1, read as the reverse complement.
AGAGTGTGATTCGGGCGCTATAACCAGCAGGGTTAGTATGATGGATGCATTCCACCAGTTTAAAGGGACAATGTCATCTGGGCCACACCCTGAGGGGTTGGTTGAAGGGATTCACTTGTCGGGTTTTGATGTGTTGCTTCAGTTAGCTGAACAAAGAGACAGTGTCATCCGGGCCAGACTCGTTGCGGGTTGGTTGGGGGGATACACTCGAGATGAGAGCGCGACTGTTCCGCGCGCGCTCACCTCTCCTCCCGTGGGGCGAGTTACAAACCGCCCCACGCCAAAGAGAGCATGACGATGCCGGGGGATGAGTCCCCCGGCAACCCGATCTGGCGAATCCCACACTAGGTCGCGAATTATTCCCCCAAGGTTCTGTCCTTGTCGCGGCTTAGTCCTCAATCGGATTTTCTCTGGTCAAAAAAAAGGGGATACACTCGTTTCGTCCAGATGTGTTGGTACGATTGACGGATTGAGAACGAATATAAAAAACATACTGACAAATTAAGAAGCTCCTCCTTTTTGAAGTCGGTTAAAGAGTCGTTTTTTTCTGTTTTAACAAAAACAAAACGACTTCAATCTAAAAAGCGAAATATAAATATTTTCTACAACATCTTGAAGTCGATGCGAAATCTTATATATAAAAATGAATCGCAAAATGTGTTGGTAAGCGCATAACTTGAGAAAGACTTTACCGATTTTGATGAAATTTTGTGTGTGTGTTTGAGTGGGTTCCCGGATGGTTTAGATTCGCAATTAGAACCGGTAGGTGGCGCTGAGATCGGGTTCTAGAATCCTCCTAATCACCGGGAGCGATTTTGGTGATTTTGTTTTTGTGAGTATGAGTGGGTTCCCGGATGGTTTAGATTCGCAATTAGAACCGGTAGGTGGCGCTGAGATCGGGTTCTAGAATCCTCCTAATCACCGGGAGCGACTTTGGTGATTTGTTTTTGTGTGTTTGAGTGGGTTCCCGGATGGTTTAGATTCGCAATTAGAACCGGTAGGTGGCGTTGAGATAGGATTCTAGAATCCTCTTAATCACCGAGAGCGATTTTGGTGATTTTGTTTATGTGTCATGAAAAAAAGTCTTTTAGGGATTCCGAAAATATGGCGGTACGAAGTTCGCCGGGTCAGCTAGTACAACATAAAAACTACTATTATACCTTTTGCAAATTTGTTTGTTTACTTGGCAACGACTTCAAGATATTATAGAAAATTTTAATTTTTGCCTTTTTAGTACGAAGCCAGTTATGTTTTTGTTTAAAAAAAATTTGGAAAGGTCGTTACTTCCGACGTCATTAAAATTGTCCCTCCGCCGTAAATAGTCGTATCTTGGACTATCCTTTAGCGACATAGACCGATGCACAACAAAGAGACAAAACGATTTCATAAGATCTCCGTTTTTGTCAATGTAGCTACGTAGTTTTAAAAATTAGTAAGAAACCCACGGAAAAATTACATAGAGTAATAAATACCGTGTCATAAATATGAAAGATTTGAAATCGGTTTATTATTATTGTTGGATGATGTATGTTTAAGTTAACCATAAGTGGATATCGGATGCGATCAAGTGTTCCGATCATAGAGACATGAAGATTTAGAACTCATAATAATTATCTGAAATCGTCTGAGTACAAGGCGTTCATGAGAACTTGGTAGTGGCGAATAAAGCCTGATTTACATTGATCTAGCTCAGTTGCTAGAGCTTTAAAAAATATATCCCGATATATTTTTCCCGATTCCCGAATAATGAAGTCAGCACTGACTTGGCTGGTGTGCACCAACATATAACCGATGGATAAAATAAAATAATCGCTGTTTAAGCAGTTTGATCGATTAAATTATTTTCATCACCCGTTGAATAACTGTCGGTGCACACCAGCCTTAGTAGCGCTGTGCCGATTGCAAATCAATTTAAGTACACGGTGCCATTATGGAGTCAGCACTGGCTTCCCTCGAACTTGAAGTCAGTAGCGACAGCTACTATTGACAAATAGTACCTAGATATTTATCTTTTAAGCCTGTTGTTCTGTTCTGTTTGTGAATTGATTGAATCAGAGAGAAAAATCAAGTCGTCAATAAAATATCTTGTAATAAATTCGTATCAATCTAAATATATATGTAATGGTAATTCAGGAAAAGAAAAAAATTGGAAACACTCTCAAAAGTTTTTGATAGGTGCCAAAATGGCACTTGTAATATATGAGCCCTTAATACTAATATTAAGAGTGTCCGCATCGCACTTTTCGATTTTCCATAAGAATAACACAGGAAAAAATGTTTCTTTTCTTCTGATTTGTATATCTAATGAACTGTACTGTAAAGGTCTTGAAATATTTTTAGAGAGAATTGAACGCTCTACAAAAAAGGTATGAATTAATATATTGATAAGTAAACTCGGTCAAAAGTTATTCCAGCTTAAAGTCAAATTCACTATCAATTAAGCTGTTTTCTCAAAAAAATCCTAAATTTATTACTTTAAGCAGCTAAATACGAACTAAAATTTCATTTTTGAGTTTCGAAAGTATTTTGACATTACAAACAGACACTTCAATTTTATTTATCCATATAGATAACGAATGTATTGTACCTACGGGTTGTTTATTTCCCTCAACGACTCTGTTTTTTTTAAAATATTAAATAGGTTTGCGTTTGACCACGACCACGTCCAGTGCCGGATGATGATGCGGTCGAAGATGGAGCACGCTTACCTAGATACTATTATAGAGGTACATTCACACGAGACTTGAAGATACCCGGATTGTACTTTTCGGGAAACACGGTCTCTGGTAGTGCATTCCACAATTCTGCCGCACGTAGAAGGAACGTGGAGGCGTAACATGGTGACAACAGGTAAAAGATGCCTTGCGCGTAGTAATTAAGTTTTTGATGGGATCATGAAGGGTTTTTTATTACGCAAGTTCAGCAGACAGGCAAAAGGCGCTTGATGACAAGCGTTTACTATCGGCTACGGACACTTACAACACCAAAGGTGCTTCAAATGTGCTACTTCTCTGTAAAGGGAAAGTGGAACTTGGCCACTAAAGCCGGGACACAAATTGTGTTCTGGCATTAGTGGCCAGGTTCAGTACTGCTACTATAGTACCATAATGAAACCTGCTCATCGAGATAACCAGTGTCAAACCTGCCAAGCCGCCTTAGACAAGCGTGGCAGGTATAGTGTCCGTTCCCCAATAGTGGGAGGCCCGAGCCCAGCAGTGGGAAGTTTATGGACTGTTTTTATATCTTATATGCCAATATAATGGCAATTGCCATGTCTGAATGTTTATTAAGTCTACGTACGTTTTAAGTGGTTTCCCGAAGTGGCGGTAAGTGGCGTGTGTTTGCGTTTGGGCCGACCCATATCGTATTAATATCGGTTTAATATCGATTATCAATCAGCCAAAATAGCCACCACTTTTAGTATATTACTCATTAAGTGGCAAGATTTAAATGGAATTATTTGTTCTAACGAACTCATAATAAGTGGGATAAATGGGATGAAATAAAACAGGAGGAATGGGGTAGCAGAAATGGAATACGGATTATAGGTATACTAGCGGTCCCAGCACGTACCTTGAAGAAAATTTAGAACCAGTTTATGAGGAACATAGGCTATATATAATTTAATTGAAATAAAGACTATGTTACTCAGGTATAATGTAGCATTCTAATGGTGAAAGGTGAATTTTTAAAATCCGTCCAGTAGTTTTTAGTTTATTCGTTACAAAGATACAAAAACACAAATCTTTCCTCTTTATAATATTCTTTGTATTATAGATATAGACTAGCTGTGATCGCAACTTCATCCATTCCATTATTTTTTCGCGGAACCCTAAAAACAAAAAGTAATCTAAGTAACTTCTTGTAACATCGTCATCTGCCAGTGACAGTCCCGTCAAAATAGGTCGAGCCGTTTCAGAGATTAACTCGAACATCCAGATAGACAGACAGATATAAATTCTACAAGATGCATTTTCGGAATCTCCTGGTCGGAATTTCCCCCTGACATTTTTCCCATTTTTGGGCCCCCAATGCCGGAACACTATGGAAGGTTGTTATGGCGGCATATTGTAAACCATTGTTAAAATTTGTCATCCAGTCTGGCAAATTCCTAATCACCTGGCTAAAATACCACACACCTATAAAAAATCTTATAATAGGTAATAAACATTATTTAAAGTTGTATAACATAATATTTTAAGAATAAGATGGTTTTTTAAATTAAATGTAGGTAGCCATGTTAAAATAATTTTATTAAAATGCAACAGCTGCAAATTAAACATGTATTTTCGTATTTTTAACAGGCTTAGAAATAAATTGTTTTTTAATACAAGCTTTTGAGATCCTGGATGTCATGTGGCAGCAAAGTGCTAGCCAAGACAAGTACAAGGAGCCCAAACACGACGGGTCTATCGTATAGTATAGTAGTAGTAGTTCCTATGGCCACCTTCTGACTCCATCATCACATCAGCTCCATGGTACCTACCATGTTATTGCATTGTCACGCGATATACATATTCGTGCAAAATTTCAGCTAAATCGGAAACCGGGAAGATAGTCAAATTTAACTTTCAACATTCCACACGAGCTTACATACATAGTACATCCATTGCAAATTAAGTAAAAGCTTTTGAAAAGCAGAAGGTTTTCAATTCTTCGTGGAGGTACATGTTATTCGTTTAAATATTGCAAGTTTTAAAGACAGCCAGTGTCATTGAAGGTAGGTCGTCGTCAGCCAGTTGCAGTCCACTGCTGGACGTAGGCCTCCCCAAGACGGTGCCACTCATACCTATCCACTGTCTTCCTCATCCAGCGCCTGCCGGCGACCTTGCTTAGGTCGTCGGTCCATCGGGCTAGAGGGCGTTCGACACTACGTTTACCGAGACGCGGTCTCCACTCCAGGACTGGTTTGTTTGTTTGAAGGTAGGTAGGAAGGAAATACTTATTAAATTGGAGATAGTTATAAAATTAGATTAATTACTAGAGATGTTCAATAAAAGGTTATAATGAGTATGATGCGATTATCTTTTATTAAAAGTTACTTAATTTTACGTAGTCACCTTTTAGATGTATACACTTTGTATATATTTTTCCTAAAGCTAAAAAAATCGTGTACTGCGGCGACTACTGCGTCATCATCTTCAAATTTATGGCCCCTGAGATGTTCCTTTCACCGCGGAAATCGGCATAAATCACTAGGAACTAGGTCTGGTGAATATGGAGGATGTTCCGTCAGATGGCAGCCATCGCAACTCTGGTCTTGGTGCGGGGGTGTTATCTTGGTGAAACAAAACAACTATAGCGACTTTGCCACGCTGTTGCTTGTGTATTTCCTCACGCAACTTTGTTATTTGTCGGACGTACAAAGTCCCCGTACTAGTGGCTCCATGATTAAGGTATTCGATAATTACCACCCCTTGGCTATTCCAGAAAAAACAACCCATGAACTTACCGACGGATGGAATCTCCTTAAATCTCTTCGGAGTTGGAGACGACGGTCTCTTCCAAGACATGAACTATTTTTCGTTTCCGGGTCGTAATTGTGAAGCCATGTTTCGTCCATAGTTATGAATCGAGCCAAAAATCGGTCAAGATCTTGAACCCAACCCAATAGCTTTGTGAAATTCTCAGTCTCGTTAGTTTCTGCGCGTCAGGAAGCATTCTGGGCACCCAGCGCGCTGTCACTTTTTTCATACCCAAATGGTTATGTATAATATTATTAGATATATTATATCCCTATAGACATGTTCATTTCTTCTGCTATAAAACAAGCAGTAACACGTCGATCCACCAAGACAATGTTTTTAACTTTTTTAATCATTTGTTCAGTCACTATCGCTGTAGGGTGTCCCGTGTGGGGGTCGTCGTTAATGAAATTTCATCCTCGCTTCAAGCGAGCTCTCAGCACGCCAACGCGCAACCGTAGAATATGAAGGAGCATGGACCCTTAATGTTGATCTCGAGTCATGATTTATCAGTTCCGTAGTAAAGAAATTCGATCAATGATATTTTATTTTTTATTTTATTTTTTTATTGCAGGAGTTCAGCTGATAGACAGACGGCCCACTTGATGGAAAGTGGTTACCATTGCCTGTGGACATTTGCAACACCAAAGCTGCTATAAATGCGCTGCTGCTCTCTTGAGGGAGACTGGAACCTGTTGACTAATGCCGGAACAGAACCCAAGGTTGTTGGCGACTTACTTTAGACCAGGGGTGGTAGCAATCCAGTCAGGCAAATGCCCTACCACCTGGCCCCTATTACCGCGCAAACTTCAATTTTATCCATTTTTAATAACACCTTCCGACACTACGCAGGCAAATGACTTCTATTTTTAAAAATGAAAGAGAATTTAATACTTTTTTTAAATTATTACCTATATCTAATGTTTGGGCTATGCCTGCCTGTATATTTTTTCTTTCCAAGGAGAATGTATCACATTACCACTATTTATTGAACATCCCTCGTATATAAAATTTTTAGAATAAAGAAGATTATTAGCCATAAGTAGTGACCACCAATAGGTATTTAATAGGAAATTACTATGTCCCATTGACATCTACTATCGATCTTGAAATAAAAGGTAGGGTCATCCTATAACTAAATAAACCTATTTCTAAAAACATTTTTCTTTAAATACATTCAAAAACATAATTGTTACTATAGTTTGCCAAATTTTACTTTTCAGCTTTCCAACAAAATGTCATAAAAAATTAAGAGATCAAAAAGTTACAAATTCAAAACATTCTTTAAAAATATCAAATGTCAAAACCTTTGTTCGAAATTCAAAGTTCCGAAGAAAATTAAAGTCCAGGAAAATTAATGTTGACACTTTCAAATGTCGAATACTTTTATTGGTCACCTTTAAGCGTTGGTGCCACCTTATTGGTTTAGATGACTTCTTGAGGGGAGAAAGGGACGGAGAAGGTGACTTACGAGTTAAGGTGTAAGTACGAAAGGGACGGATAGACACTTGTCGGATACTTATCGGTAGAGTATATTCGAGGTTAGGAAGTCGGCAGTTACGGAGTTTGCAGCGAATAAAGTACAGTCGCGTGGTATTGGCTATTTTCCAAAACAAATGCAGGTTTATGAATTTCGAATAAAGATTTTAAATTGATTGATTGTGCAACGTTATTACGTTATTATATTTGTTTTTATTTTTATACTAAATGCAATTTTAGGTTATGTGGTCATTACGGATTTTCATGTGGTTTTTCTCTCGTTAATTTCGGATTTATATCCTGTAATTTTAATTTCATTTTCACGTTTAAAATATCTGTGCTGTGTGTAAGAATTTATCAATATAGCTATACTTAATCTATGTCATTGGTAGTTCATACATACAATGTTTCATGAAGATCAGCTCATTTTCGAAGCAGTCAAGAGCTTACGGAGTTCTTGAAGAATTAAGAAAATTTTATAGTGTAGATAGATATTGCACTAGGGACGCTGACATATTTTTTACAGAATAATAGTTAAAAAGTAGAAAAAACATTAAAAATGTAAATTAACAAGTAAGCTTAATAAATTTAGGTATTTTAATTGTAATAAAATATTTAGGATATTGACAAATAACTATAAATATGTCAAAAACGCATATACTTAGGTTACCTAAGAGATATACAATGTGTGTGTTTGTGTACCCTAATAATTACGATAAAACAATAACAAAAAATGTTAAATAACTAATAACTTTAACATTATTTGTTATTACTCTATCCAATCCAACAACTTTTGAAAAAAAAGAATATTATATTTTGCCTAAATAACAATCCGAAAGATATAGATAATAACAAACAGCGCGATCAAATCGCATCAAGTAAACATCTTCAAGAAAAACTCAACGATCCCCACTACTTATGCTACTTCGCGAGCTTTTTTAAAAAACGACCGCCCTCTCTTCTACCTGTCTCTCTTCCTCTCCTCACAATGTAAAGGAAATGTCAACTGCTGTCTCGCTCTAAGGCTTAACACGTCAAAGGCGGGCAATCTATCACAAAAGTTTATTCGTATGAGAATCGCTTCTGCGGTGAGGCGAGATTAAGCGGTCGAGCGCGTTCGATTCATGTGTTCTTAATTCAAAATTTAAAAAAAATGGATTCAAAATTAAAACAGTTCCAGGAGACATTGACTTTAAATGATAGTGAGAAGACATTAACAACACCTTTTTCGATAAACGATATTTTAACAAAGGAGAACGAATCGAAGTGCGAATTTGAAAACGGTTTTTGCTCTGATTTTGGCGGGAAGATGAGTTTTCTAAGAAAAGATGGTTGTTATAGCAAAGATGGATGTACGAAGGAACTGGACAAGGGACTAAAGTACTACGATGATTGTAGCGGTTACAGAGACTTTGGTGAAGACGGTGTTTTGGATATGTCAAGGAAAAACAGTTATCCGGTCACAGAACTTTCAGGTGCGTTCTAAATCTATTATATACATATAAACATTCCATCATTTTTTTTACTTTTTAATGGAACTTTTTCATTTGTATTATATCTGTATTGTAAGATAGGTTAGATTAATTATTTTTACTCTCTGTACGTTACTTAATATTACATCCACCTATTGTTTATGTTTCATATAATTACCTTAATATGCCATTTTCATTCAATTCCATCTTATTAATATACCTGTCAGGTACGTATTATGTAATTTACACGTACCCTCGTTTGCATAAATTACGGGTTTGTTTCCAAAAGAAATCTCATTTTTCGGGACAAAACTATCCTAGATTTGGGTACGTTATTGAAAGTATAAATTTGCAAAATTTCATGACAACAGGTAATTTTAAAAAAATCACGTAAATCGGATCATAAATTACGGAGTAATCGGCGAACATACATAAAAACAAGCAACAAAAAAAAAAGATCCCGACAAATTGAGAATCTCCTCCTTTTTTCGAAGTCGGTTAATAATATGTTAATGTAAATTTACATAGGAATATCATGTATAAACGTAGGTATTGAATGTGCTTATGCAAAAATAATAAAGATCTCAAGTATGAAATATGACTTTTTTGTTTGACCCCAAAACTTTATTACGTTACATCAGGGACCTGGGATAGTGAGTAATAAGACGCACAGCTTTCACTTGATGCCTATTATCTTGAACATTTACGAATACAGTAAAACCTTGATATATATAACAAGAAATTTGTTACACTGAGGTTTATTATATATCTAGAGGTTAAATTGGTCTAAGATTTGTTTTAGCAAGGTAAAGGAAACTTAAAAGAATAAATAAAACACGTTGCAATGAACGTGTTTCAATGTTTATCTATTTACCTTACAACACTAAACATTGATCTTCTTAATATATATATAAATTACGTGTCACGTTGTTTGTCCGCGATGGTCTCCTAAACTACTTAACCGATTTTAATCAAATTTGCACACCGTGTGCAGTTTGATCCAACTTGAAAGATAGGATAGCTTACATCTTAATTTATAGTTATTTGGTTAAGCGATACGAAGTTCGCCGGGTCAGCTAGTTTATTATAAAAGTTTAAATTCCTAGATTTTCTTCCGGTACACGAATATGTTGGAACCTATCAAAACATGATTTCTTGTTGGATGTATTGATAGAATACTTTATTCAAGGGTTGTAGGTTGACAAAAATCACTAAGCAGACGTCAATTATACTGTTTATACTTTCTGATCTATATAAGGTTTGAAATGATTGCAAATTCGTTATAAAGCAGTTTCCAAAAATGTATTCGTACCTAATTTGAAGGTATATTTTGTATTAACTGTTACGGCCAGTTCTATGGAATTTCTAAGAATTTGTTAAATCGGCATAATCGTTATAATGAGATTCATTATAATTAAGATTCAGTATATTTGACACTGACTTCAAACAGTATCCGTGTAAACCCATATTTAAAATAAGAAAAACAGAAATCGATAATGTTCTAAAATTCAAATTAGTCACCCCCACACTATAAGGACAATACGAGCGTAATGGCGCGTCTACACAGTGGTACCGCGGCGCGACGTCTCCACTTAATGCTAAGTGACGACTTCGCACGATTACACTAAATCTCTCATTAATATAAGTGATGACGCTTAACAAAAAGTTATTGAGGCATTCAATTTAGTAATTACTAGGTCTGTGGTCGGGACACGTGTCTCAACTGTGCTTTTATGTAAATTGGTTGCGTAATGATTGCTATGAGCTATTTAGTTAATGATGGGTTAGTTTTTGGAAGAAGTCATTCTATTGCACTCAGAGTTGGGTAATGATCTATTAATTTTTAAACAGTGACAAATGATATGAATAATAAAAACCTAAACTAAAAACAAACACATATAAATTAAAAATTATGATTGTTTTTATAGTAACAGTCTTTTAATCTCAGATTATGGTTTGTAAACTTTAAATTTAATATTTTTTACCCTATATTCTGGACTGATATGGTATACGATAATATCTCAAAAACTAACCAAAGGAACTTTTTCAAATGATTTTCTTTAAAAATATATTTGAAGCTCTACTGTCTCAATATTAATATTCAGTTATATACCAATTGCAGCAACCTCTAATCTTTTACCTTACTTTATCAATCAATATCTTTATTTGCAAGAATGTAGTTTACAGAGTTCTTAAACAATTGTAGGTGTATCTACAATCACATTCTACTATATAGTGGTGTATGAAATAACTTAAATACTACAATTAAACTTACATTAATATTCTAATTCACCGACAAATTAGCTGAATTTTATTAATAAATTATAAAATAAGATATTTATATGTCAAAAATTAACAAACTGCGGAGTGACGCTCGCGGACCGCGTTCGTAATACCGAAGTAAGAAAGAGCGTTGGTCTGAAAGAGAGTGTCGGGGTGAAGGTAAGGAAAGGAATGCTCCGGTGATTCGGGCATGTGGAAAGATTGTATGATGAAAGAATGACTAAACAGATATACAATGCAAAAGTGGATGGATGTAGAAGTCGCGGAAGGCCACGACACACCTTCCATGATCAAATTAATCGTGTACTAGCAGAAGGTGATGTCAGGAGCCTTAAGAACAGACGAGCGTCCATGACAAGAGCTATGAATGTCAAAGAAGCAAGTGAGGTGTATAAGAATAAGCCTGAATGGCGCTCTGTTGTTCGTGCCTACCCCGCAATCCCTTGCGGGACCTGGCGTGAAGTTGTGTACCTATGTAAAAATTAACATTTAAATTACTAAGCTTTCGCATATAAATAAGAAAGACAAGCCCTTTTTTGAGAAATTCATCTACAGTATAGATACACTCTTTGATGAACCACTTTTTAAGATCCCAATGAATTTTCTTGTACATTTATAATTCAAAGAGTTATAAATAAGAGGAGCCATAAAAATACAGTTACTTCTGAAAAATCCAGAGAAGGAACATGCATCTTTAATTTTACTTGTGTCACAATTATTTTTATTTTTTCGTAATTTTACTATGGCTTTATGTAATAGCATATAGATTACATATTTAAAAAAAAATGTACATATATAAATAACTTTTCAATACAAAAACAATTAAATACAATAAATAAAAATAAAAAGCCTTATTATTTGATCCATAACGAACATTTCATACAATAATATTTTTAAATGTCCGAATGTTTTTTAATTTGTCAATTTATTATTATTTTTTATGAATTATTGTATTTTTGGACCCCCCGTCCAGGTAACGCCCTCCTCCAGTGGCGCCCAGAGCTCTCTGTCTGCGGCCATTGCGAGCCACCTTTTGCCTTGGACGGCACGGATGTCGTCGTCCCAACGCTTGAGCGGGCACCCCGCACGACATTTGTCAGACGTGCGGCCGCGCCATTCTGTGACTATCTTTGACCATCTCTGGTCCGAGTATCGCACAAAGTGTCTAGCCCACTTGAGCTTTCTGACATTACATATAGGATACTTAAATTTAGTTTTGTTTCTTATATCAATTTTTTTTAGTCTATCATTTAGTTTTATATTCACTGCGCTTCGTTCCATTTCTCTTTGACAAACATAATTTTTTTTTGGAGTTTCTATTTGTAAGAGCCCATGTCTAACATCAATATGTTAAGGGTGGTAAAATGATTGTGTCCACTATCTTCTTCTTTAGCTAAGTAGATATGTTTGAAAAAAAAATCACTTACGGACTAAAATGATATCTGATTGTGCATAAAGGCCGGTCTTATCGCTAAAAAGGGATCTCTACCAGACAACTTCAGGAATAACCAAAATTTTGTCTATGTAGTCCCAGTGACAATCAAAAAGACGCACCTAATTACATGTTTCAAAATCGCCACGGAACCCTAAAAAGAACAAGACATAAAACATTATTATTATAATTCAATTACTTTAAGGTCATAATTTGAATCATTACATCATTAGTGAACTTTTGACAATGACACACGCGAAAATACAGTTAGGAACTATTCTGTGACTTTGTGTCGCGACTGTACGATGACTTAGCGACTAATGACCGACGACAATTTGCGTAATGGATCTATTGTGGATGAGCCATTATTCGCGGTTGGCGTGACGCCTTAACCAATTTAATTGATGTCTTGTGCATTGATTATAAAGGTACAGTTACATAAATTATACCGCGATTAAGTGAATTTTTAACCGACTTTAAAAAGGAGGTTCTCAGTTCGAATATGTATTTTGTATGTTGGTATGACAGATTTTCATTCTTTTTTTAAACGAATGAATATACTACTGATGTGGCCCCATTGCCACCAAGTCAGAATCTTATGAGTTGACCTCAAGGAAATAGAGAGCAACCCTTGTAGAAGAGTGATAAGCGCCTACACTATTCGAAATGCAAACTTCTATACGGGTGCCAGTAATACATTTCTACAGGCGCTTAATATATTATTTCTTAAGCTATTCAAATACCTGTTTGCGCAACTAAAAAGTAGAAAATATTTATTTTCTACAACATCTCGAGTATAGTACTTTGCAATTTTGTTGTTTTTGTAAAAAAAATATGGTTTTGGATTTCTCTCAATATGTTCGTGATGATATAATAAGCCGGACTAAAATAAGCAGATATATCAGTTATTTTCCCCAGAAATTAGGTATTAGGATTATAATCGGCAGAAAGACACAACTGTAGATATATCCCCAAGCTAAGCAAGTTACGCCTAATTTATGGTAATATACAACTACGTAATAAATAAAGAAAAAATCGTTTACGAAATATACCATGCCGGGAATCGAATTCGGGAGCTCTGCGTTCCAGTGCACTAGGCCGGCAAGGGTTTGCTCCCACTTAACCGAAGAGGCAAAACAACTGCTTTTTACTAAATACACATGAAAGTATACGGCGCTCATATCAAACAATCAATTTTTACAATTTTTATCTGTCTGTCTGGATGTCCCGGCTAAACTTAAAAGCGGCTGGACCGAGTTCACTGGCAGGAGTAACTTAGGCTACTTTTTTTTAAGGTTCTGCAAAAAAAAAACCACGCGGACCAAGTCGCCGGCACAGCTAGATATAAATAAATATTACACATATACGCCTATAGACGGAAGATCAAAACTACGACCTTATAAGAGTTCCGTATTTACAAAAAACATTTTACTATTGTTGCAGATGACTACGATTCCCGGTCTTCGACAACCGGTTCACCCATACGCCGTACAAATTCCTCGCCCAGCTCAGATATAAGCTACAAGCCATTCAGCTTACACTACGAACCACGCAAATGTTCGACACCACCCCCAAACGACACACGACTGAATTATCCAATCAACGAATATGCACCAAACACAGGTAGAAAGAAACGATCCAGAGCAGCATTCTCTCACGCACAAGTGTATGAATTGGAGCGAAGATTCAGCCAACAGCGGTATCTATCCGGACCAGAAAGAGCAGACCTCGCAGTCAGTCTGAAACTAACAGAAACACAGGTCAAGATATGGTTCCAAAATCGTAGATATAAGACCAAAAGAAAGCAACTGCAGATGCAAGAGAACGGAATGTTAGCTGCTGCAGCAGCTGCTGCCAATCATGCTAGGAAAGTTGCGGTAAAGGTTTTAGTTAATAATAATGGGCAACCAGGTATACCTGATCTCAAATACCAAACTCCTTTAATAGGAAAGAGTCTAAATCCACTGTTTAACGGACCAAATCTGTTAGACGGTTCGCCTATTTTGAAACACTTTGCTGGCGTGTACGGTGTTGACTTTGCAAAAAATCCAGAATATAAAGCCTTGCTCCAAGAGTCATATAACCAAGCAGTATTGCAATCATTATATGGTCCACATTTAGGTGTAAATTACCCCAACTTTCCCCTTTCGTATATGTATTACCCTGGCCACCCAGCATTTGGTATTCCCGCTCCTTGTGACCTAGAAAGAAATCAAGACAGAGTAGATACCAAAATGGATTTTGGTCAACATTCTGAGAAAGGAAAAGAAAAAACCGTTGATAAAAAACCAATGGATGTTAATGAAAATAGTAATGAAAGCATGGCTAGTAATATTGAAATTGAAAATTGAATTTAACTAGATTTGCAATAATTCAAACTGTTGTATATTTTATAGAGGTTTTTAGGGGATTCGAGGTACATTTCAATGAACTAGATGACGCTGAAAAATGTAATCAGCCTACTCTTGTATCTAAGGAATATTGCCTGGTTTTAAACATCAATAATTTCGATTTGCTAGTTTTCTTTATGTTTTACGTGGTAAGTATGCCAGTATCATGCACATATGTAGGTGAAAAATCTGCTTAAGTTTTGTATCTAAGATTATAAAATATTTTTCGTTGTTTAGAACTTCTTCCCCTATAGGGGTAGGTAGACAAGACGGGTCTCCGTTTATTATGTCACTTTTTCCCTGACATTTGTTTACAATGCTTGCGATTTGGTGATAATAAATAGGCCATCGTCTACTAACACCAACTCTACTATTCACACTATTTGCATACACATCTTTATCAGTCTTCTTGCAACCATTCACTCTGAAATTTTTGTTAACTACTAACTATTTTAAACCATTGCAAGACCTATGAAGGAATTTAAATGAGAGTAAAAACTATTACAAAACAACGTTATTTACTTTAATGAAATGTTCCTCGGATGCCCTTACGTACAAATTACTCGTAAATAAGACACAGCTGAAATTAATGTTAAAGATTGCTGTTTTGTAGATGTTTTTAGTTTGAATCTCAAATAGTGTTCCGATTTGACCAAATTGGCTATTGAACACTAAAAAGTACCAAAGTGTTATCGAAACCAAAGCAAGACGAATAGTTAGTAAAAATGTTAAAATTTTAGATGTTAAGATCGTTGTTTTTGTACTTGATGAATTTATTACACACTGCATTGACATCCGCTTTACAAATTTTGTTATGGATGGTAAAGGTAAGGAGTTTTACTAGAAGGATTACTATGTCATCACAAAAATATGCGTCAAACCATTAAATTAGAGCCGCTACGGTAGCTAAAAGGTAAAATTTTTAGAAAGCGTTTCTAACAGTAAAATCACAATAAAGTATCTATTACAAAAAAAATCAGAACATTTTTTTTTTAAATAATAAATAATATCTCAGCACACTGGACTTAGGCGCCTATAAGCCCCGTATGTTACGTCCGGCGTGATGCTGTACGTGACAGACGAATGTTTATTATGAAAATACATTGCAGTGGTCTGTATCAAACGCCTGACGTAAATGGACGCTGCGTACAGCGTATGTTCCCAATATCAGACGTCTGAAAAAAGTACTAAGTATAATGCATTTTCATAATAAGCATTTGTCGGTCGCGTAAAGCATCACGCCGTACGTAGCCTACGGCTTTAGTCTATAACTGCCAAGCTATAGACGTTTTGATACTGCTCATCGCCTGGGCACTTTTTCAGTTAGACTTCGTAATTTCTACCATATTTAATTTATTAAGCAGGCATTTATGATGTTAAAAAATTTGCTCATTTTCCATCCTGTTATGATTCAATGACAAATTCATCAAGTAATACAAAAACAATTTTTGTTGTAAATAAATTTTAAGGAAGTTGAACTGTATGTTTGTTCGTAGTTACATAAATACACATATTTGTATATAGTACAAAATTAGCACCTAAGCTTAATAGAGGTGTAATAAATTTTATTCAATATTATTCTGTGTTTTCTTTAATTGCATGAGTTTACGCAAGCGGTTACCATCGCCTATGGACATTTGTAACACCAATGTGCTGCCGCTCTCTAAAGGGACTTTGGAAGTGGGCCACTAATACCGGAACCACATCTCAAGGTTGTTATGGCGGCATACTCTAGACTAGGGGTGGTAGCCCCCTAAACGGGCAAATACCTTACCACCTGTGTTTTGTTGTTTTTAACTTTATTCCATTATTTTTAAGGTTCCGTAGCCTAATGACGAAAACGGTAGATGGTTTTCACCTCAACGGAACTACTGCGTAGTACATTGACTGCCAAATACTTGCCCAATTTCGGCTTACAAAATGCATCAAAACGAAAATACTATATCTCTAAAATTTATTCAAAACAATATGATGAGACGTGGTTACCGTCGCCTATGAATTCAATTCTTTATCTGCGTTAGTGTTATAGATAAAGGCCGTTTCACGAATATTTAGAGTAATGCGTTATTTAAGATGCCACATTCTTAATGACGTTACATATTGACATATAACGTAGGTTTATAATGTACATATATACCGTACCGTGGCTATGCGTTAATGGCGTTATTTTTAACGCTTTAAATAAGACACATTCCGCTACAGCCTAAATGTAAAACACTAACGCAGATGAAGCCCCATTTTGAAGATATCGTTTAAATTGTTTAGAATTTTCTACTACATTATTTATGAGTTATAGGAGGCCGGGGCTACCTCACTCTGCATAGGAATTATATGAGACAAATAAAAAATAATGTGGGAATACAGGGCAAATCAACTCATGTTATGGGTTCAATAATATAATAAACTACCTGATTATTTTTATATATAACTTTCATAACAAGGGGAAGTGCTATGAGATAAACATTAACATAGAACACATGAACAAAGTATCTTCTCATGAATAGTGACAATAAGAACGCGTTATTGGACACATTCATAGTATAAGTTGTAATTAGTTATTTTAGGTCAGGTTTGAATAACTCCAAGTTTTAATCTTATTTCCTAAATTAGATTGTAATTTTAATATTGTATCTCTAAGATAATGCCTGTCATTTATGAAAAAAAATCGGCTTAGGGACTGGTTAGTCAAGCACACCTTTTATAGATAGCTATGTACAAATCCAAGTTATCAATTGATCCATCAAAATTACTTAATTAATTAATACTAGAATTGAAGTGTAACATTGCTACGAATAAATGATTTTTGATACAAATTTTAAAACCGAATCCACCCTTTTTTATTGCTGTAACACAGCAGATAGGCTGACGGCCCAGCTATAATAGAAATTGGTCACCGTCGCCTACGGACATTAGTAATACCAGAGGTCCTGCCAACGTGCTGCCGGCCTTGAAGGAGAAACTGGAACCTGGCCACTGTTTCCAGTACACAACTCAAAATTGTTATGACGGCATACTCTAGACTAGGGGTGGTAGCTAGGCAGTGGGGCAAATATTTTTCCACCTGGCTGTGGGTTGCTATGTCACCTATTACGACAGGCCGCCCGCACGCAGGAATTAGTGTTTTTTTCCGTTCCTGCATCTATTGACTTAAATAAATAATCACTAAAGTACGTAATAAAGATTTATCGAGATCTGGATAAGCCTGCACCAGATGACGTTGAAAATAATTTTTCAAGCTCCAGCTCCATGTTATATATCGCCGGACACCCTTCTTAATGAATTGTGGTGTTAGTGCACTTTTTCATAACGCCGTATAAACTACATACACCTCTTTGTCAAATTTCATCCATAGAGATCCCGTAAATATTAAGACAACTGTTATAGATATGTAACGATAGATGGATGGATATGACGAAATTATAAAGATTCCGCTTTTTACAATATCCCACCCCCTGTAAAGAATATAAAAAGTTTTCATGGATTCAGGCTCAAACTGAAAAAGTTCTTATATGACCATCAAGTGCGCCAGGCCGATCTTATTCATAATACCAGTGCTATATGATGGTGCGCATGTGGAGGGTGTGCCTGATACATCGTGACTGAGCTATACTATATGTCGTGTGCTGAATTATTTAAGTTGTTTTGTATCGGTCTTTTTAAATTTTATAGATAATAGGTACCTATGTCAATTTATGTAAGTAATAAGTATTTAGTCCTTTAATATTTAGTTAACGTTATTATGGTTTGTTTGTTTTTTTTGTTGTTGTTTGTACGTGTATGTCACTAATGGCCCTAGCGGAACATCAGCGCTGGTTATATTAATCGGCAGTTTTGTTGACCAAAGGCCAATTTAGGACTACATTTATTATTGTTTTTATTTTAATAGTTTAAATTAGTTTTACTGTAGTTCTAAATAAATATTTTTCTTCTTCTTCTTTTTTCTTCTTCAAAATGGCTACAGAACTCTAAAACATCGTAAATACAAACTCGTAAACCCATTTATTCATAATTAGCGCCCCGGTGCTGTTTCAACCGCGCTCTGTTCCGCTCCCGTCGTATAAAGCGTCATGTTATAGCCTTTGACACTCTCTGTTCACGTAGCTTTGCAACAGTAAAAGAATTTTTAAAATCGGTTTAGAAGATCTAGAGATTACCCCTACAACGTCACAAACTTTACCTCTCTACAATATTAGCATACATACATTATGTTACACGTCCGGATTGTATTATTAAGAATTTTACAATTATTAAGGTGTTATAAATTTGCATATTCTATGATTTCCTGCAAGCTGTAGAGGCGTGCTCGACTAACCACATCTTAAGTCAGCAAGTGAATATATTTAAACTACCGAAAAGTTTGTTATTTTCGGGTAGTTTTTTATATAGGTACCTTTGGAATCATAACAACATAAATTCAAAGAGAATTTTATTGGCAACTCAAGTTAAATGTCCCATTCGCAAGAGTCGTTGAGCAGAGAGCCGAAAGTGGGCGTCACAAGTCACTCAACCTCGCTCGAATCTTAGGAAATTCTTCAACCGGAAGTCGTAGCTTGGTATTTTCATAATGCCCGCTTTTGCCGCTTGCCTCGAGGCACTGTACGAACTCTATTCATATGGTAATAGGGCGATATTAAGTTGTTAAGGGAAGATTTTTATAAGATAACTCTTAGTCATTTCTTGTATATATACCAATAAATAAAACTAAAGTATCAGTCTGTGATTTAAAACTTAATGGTGATATTTAAATGAAAACTAATATTAACATGCCTTATTATAAATAACGATTTTTAGGGTTCCGTAATAATTTCTCTACTCTTCATAGTGGATTTTTGGAACATCGGCGTGAAACTGTGAGTCTTAGCCAGCTAATTGTGTATCGTGCGGAGAATGACAGTTCCGATGGCACACTTCCCTCTTCTGTCCCCCTATTC
The DNA here is from genome assembly GCA_949752895.1 of Dendrolimus pini. NCBI lineage: Eukaryota > Metazoa > Arthropoda > Insecta > Lepidoptera > Lasiocampidae > Dendrolimus > Dendrolimus pini. The sequence continues at coordinate 6,444,108 of OX457147.1, read as the reverse complement.
CTCCTATCTGATCCCTCTATCTCATCCCCCTATTCCTTGTTTAAAGGCTGGTATGGCGTTGGCTACAGCCTTGGTGTTGCAAACCACTTTGCATTGCTGTCCGCCTGTCTGTTTTCACTACGCAATAAGAAAACATTTACTCTTACTTAAAAAATCTGTCAAAACCATAACTTTAGTTTGTAATAATTTATATATTAGTCTATTCTTATTTTCTCTTATTAATTTAGCTGCTTACACACATTCCACGTTGTGCTGTTTTTACTTTTTATTTATTTCTTTTTTATTTCATTATATAACTAGGCATAAGTTGTTAAAAGTATCCTCTATGTCAGGTTGCCTGGAAGAGATCGCTTTAAGCGATAAGGCCGCCTTTTATTTTGCTGCAAAATTATTGTAAATATTCGTTTTGTAATTTTTTATTTTGGTGAACAATAAAGTGTTTTCTATCTGTCTTTTTTACTCATTTTTATACTTTGGAATGAAGTGAAGTGAAATGACTTGTCATAAAGTTGATATGAAATATTCCTTTAACTAAAAAGCAATCAGCATTCTTATATATTTTTAAACTTATCTAATTAAACCTTTGTTGTTGCAAATGTCCGCTAAAAATAAATACAAAATATCGAATTTCTAATAGTAAATGTTTTCTTAAAATCGCTGCGGAACACTAAAAACTAAAATTTATTTCACTAAACAAACTGTTATATGTTTTACTTACTTTTTTTATTTTCGCGTTTATACTGCAAGCTCGGCACATGCTGAGATAACTTGAGCACTCACGTTTACCGGCCATTGGAGTACCATCGAAGACACAACTTCTGATTGTAATTGAAGTCTGTGAACTCTACCGTTGAACTTTTCTAACTGCATTTTATTTACAACAATAGCACACGACAGTCAGTCCAATGAGACACTTTTTATTTTGTACGAATGTATACATAGATGATGTAGAATCTCCAACAAATAGTTTTTATTTATTTGGTGCGGCATAGTACTGGCCACCAAATATACTAAATGTTTGAATTTAGAACGTAGGTGTTCTGTTCTTTTTTATGTATATTTTCTCCCTATTATTATTAATCTTAGTCATTATATCACGCACGTGCAGTTTTTTTTATAATTAAAATATATACAGTACACAAGAAATTAATATTTGAATAAGTGTTTAATATATTCTTTTTGGTCCTTCGAGCCGGATATGAACCAGCGACCTATAGATGTACGTCCAACCACAGCGTCATAACTTTGTACTAGTAAAAGGAGTCGAATGGCGACAATGCGCCGTTCTCTGAAGGGGGTGACTGGCAGTGCCGTAAATTGCCTTTTATGGGCCCTATGCGAGCTTCTATAACTGCGCCCTTGTTTTTTTAGATATAATAGGTACCCTAGCTAGAGCAATGCTATGTATAAGCCTAACTTTATTTCATTCAGGGTGACAAAATAACGTACAAGGACCTCGGTGTTGGTGGACAAATTATCTAATATTTTGGAAGAAAAATCTATTTTTTTAAGAACTAGAACACAAATTTTTGATTATACTGGTATGTAGGTACGTATATGTTGGAATCGAGCATTAAGGGCGCAGCGGGAACTTACCAGGAGCAAACCAAAAATAATAGTTCTGCCTGGTCTGGCCATTCTTGCGCCCCCCAGAGTCTACGCCCTGTGCCTGGGCACCGGTGGCACCGCCCTATGCCACCACGGCCACTAATGCCGGAACACACCTCAAGGTTGTTATTGCGGCATGCTCTAGACCAGGGGTGGAAGACATCCAGACGGGCAAACACGCTATCACCTGGTTGTGGGTTGTTTTGTTGCCTCTTACGACAGGCCGGCCGGCCGCAGGAATTAGTATTCTTTCTCTTCCTGCACGAATAAAATTTATTGCAAGAAACACGTCACCCGTTTTTTTATATTCTGTGTGGTATCCTGATATCATAAACGTAAATAATCTATAAAAAAAATATGGCTCCTTCACGTTCTAAACTATAATTAAACCAAATTCTGTCATGGTGATATTGTAAGGAAATCCAAGAAACAATAGTCGACAATTAACTGCTTGTCGAAGTTAGCCGGTAAACATTGCATTAACCGCTCATCCTCTCAATGCAATGACTAGTGACGTGTTACGTTTTTATCGATAAGTATAAAACAAATTATTTATTTAGAAGACTTTGATGTGTGCTGCATAGTGAAAGTTTTCCATCGTTGCTAATAGTGATTAGTTACTTATAATTTTGTTTTTAATTATTTGTACCAGTGAAACGTTGTACGAGACCTAAAGTTTAAATTATGTAAAGATAGTTATCATGATTGATGATAATATGGTCTGGAGTGTATAGGATGTAAAAGTTTTAACAAAGTCACTTAATGTTTTTTCCAATTATTTTTATATATAATATTCTTACAATTTGACATCGTAAAGAAGTTAGAACGCCTTAATGTTATCAGGCTACAAAAGAACTCGAAGTCAATTAACTTAAATTACTTAAACTCTAACATATTGCGCTACATACAATGGAGAAACCTTTGTCAGCATATTATTATGCTCATAGTCTGTGCGGAAAGATATCCGTAATAAGATTTAAGTGTGTTTCTGTGCTTAATGACCATATTTTTTACGTTGACAACACTGCTACGTCTTTATAATGCGCAAATATTATATATACAGCGACTATAGTAGAATTATTTTGTCCGTGCAGTTTGAGTCATAAATAATCGGAGTATTTCGCTCTCTCTTCTACTCACGGGCCTTATGGGCGGGCATAGTGATTGCGCATTATTGTTGTCGATAAGCGTTATCGATAGTGTATTTGGTTTTGTCATTTTGTGGGTTAGTGATAAAAATGAAAGAAAAAAATAGACAAAACAATGTATGTATTAAAATAAGAATAATAATGATTTAAAATAAATTATTAATTAGGTATCTATGTATTAAAAAACTACAAGTACAAAAGTTAAGAATGTAACAAGTTATATTAAAAATAAATATAAATATTTATATCTAAGTTTAAATTTAACAGCAAAGATGATAATAATTATTTTTATAAGAATGATAATCTTTCTTTAATAAGAATGAGTTTTTATCGATAATGGCGTTGCGCCCGCACAACATGCTCACCGCCCTAACCGGGCTGAAGCTGAGTTTGATTTATGACCGAAACTGCACGCATAAAATAATTCTACTATAGGTTAAAATATAACGTGATCAAATTCCGTTTTAATAATTAATTCAATGATAAGTTTTTTTTCTAGTTCCATTTTACGGCACGACGGTTCTCGTTCCCCATATGTTCGTAACCGAGATTTCACGGCATTCCCTATCGATATCGATATCGACTAGTCCCAACCTCGGACAATCTACAAAACCCTTTACTGCATTAGCATGAGCACTGCGTCTCGTGTTACACGCACGTGCGAGTTGGAACGCCGGAAATGTCGTCAGGTAAACAAACACCACCGTCGATAGTTGCTGCACATCACTATTGCTGTACTGTCATTATTCACTTGCATTAAATTATATAGTGAAGAACTCCTTTTACATATCGGACACTAGAGCTTTCCACATAATTTGTTTGGTATAAAGTTTATATAGTTATCGCTTAGAAACTTATTATCAGAATAAAAAGTATTCTAATTTAAATTTGTGTAAAACAGTTTAGAAGAAAAGACAAAAGTTAAAAAAAAATTACAATCAAGTAAAAATATCGTAATTTAATTTAGTGATACGACCACTTGTTTTTTATAGTTATGTATTACTGTTCGAAGAAAATTAATAATATAATATATATTTACATCAAAATATACTCGAATCATAAACTAATACAATGAAGAGAACTTAACCTAATTAAACATAATTAATTATCGCCTATTAGTGAGTAACAATATAATATAATTATTACATTAAAATGGAACTACTACATACATATTTAAAAATAAAAAATAGATACCAAGTCACTGTCAAAGGGGAGTGTGACCAAAAGGCTGGCCTGTATTTTGGACAACGCATTATTATAAAGCATTGCCATATAACTTGGAAATGCGGCCAGCATTTTGGGAACGCTCCCCACCGACAGCGACCTGGAATTAATTTTTTATTTGTAAATATGTATATAGTCTTCTTTTTAATATTGTAAGTGTGTAAATACTTGTATATGTAGTGAATATATAATTATAAACCACATAACATGCGGGCGCAATGCGATGGCCAGGAGAAGGCAAAGGGACGTGGAAGAAGAAGCAAGGGAAGAGTGACTTACCTAGCCACCAGTCCGCCGCCCCACTGCAATCCCCCGGGGGTTCACACAATTACTAGAATTTGCTTAGGAGAATTAAGTTATTAAACTCTGGTAGTACATATAAGTACAAAAACAATATTAAATATATACATATGCAGGGTTTTTTTTGTGAAGGCACGTGGGGGCACGCAGTGCCCTTAAAAGAAATTTCGAAAATATTAAAAAAATTGCCATAAAAACTGAAAAAATTTGAAAAACATACAAAAATTTTTAGACTTACAACTTTCGAGAATTAGCGTGCCCCCAAAAAATAAATGTTAAAGAGGCATGTACGATCAATGACATGAGACGACAAATGAAAAGGTCCCTCGGACGTAACTGTTGTAGTATGTAGTACTTACATAGAAACCTAATTTATATGTATATATATTATAACCTTCTGTGAAAATGTTTCTAATTGATGATGAAAACCGTTTAAAAATCCTTTACGTGGTTTAGACAGAGTTAGCGAATATACAGGCAAACAGACGCGGAAAGCAACTTCCTTTTATACTATGTAAAGAAGATAACGTCAAAAACCTTGTAGACTGTACTTACGATACCTTACAGACAGTAGTAGATATTATATAGCATCATGTGAACCGCATGGAGTGCAGATCCATGCCAAATGTGCGGGCAAACTCGTCGAATAAACAATTCGTTGGGAATCATCGCAATTGCAACAGATTGCAATGATAATTACGATCAGCTCGTTAATGCTTTAATGGATGCGGATTCATTTTATTGACTGCGAACTTTTGGTGCTTGAGATCCTTAACTTTTTTTTTGTTGCATGAGCTCAGCAGACAGGCAGACGGCCCACCGGATGGAGTTAGCATCATGCACATTTGTAATACTAAAAGTGCTACAACGCGCTACTGCTCTCTAAAGGGAGACTAGAGACTGGAGCCTGGCCACTAATGTCGGAACACAACTCAAGATTGTTATGGCGGCTTACTCTAGACTAGACCAAGGGTGGTCATCCAGTCGGGCAAAAGCCCTACCACCTGGCTGTGGGTTGTTTTATCGCCTTCAAACAAGTCTACCGGCCGCCAGGAAATTGTATTCTTTCTCCGTTCCTGCACTGATTAAAACTTACAACGCATATATTAATTTTATTCTTCCATCTGTTCTTCCAGCTGTTAATATGTTGGTTTGTCTCAACAGTAAAGCTAGTAAAACTACCATTTAAAATTTCAACAACCCTTTCTCAGCAAAAAAGCAAATTAGTAAAAATTCGCCACGCCACTTAACTAATACCCAAAACACATTTAAAAGTAGTCGCGACATAGAAAAAACTGAACCACTTTTATGCAACTGTAACGCGAAACGGAGCACTACTATTGGAAAGAAGATTCGAAACGATTTATTCGTATATTCATTCGAATTTTTCATCGTTGAGAATTGTAGCGAACATGGCGGGAGCGGTAACACGACGGCACAAACCCACAAGGTAATTTTTAGCACTAAGGTATCAGGTACCTGTTACTCCAGCCGGCGGTGGTGGGAATAGGAACAAGGGGAACACAATCAATATTTAATAATTAAATTATTTAAATGTAGAGAGGCTTTGCGTGCTCTTTTACTCACGCAAAGTTTAGTAAATTAGCTTTAACATATTATCCAGAAGTATTAAATTAAAATATTAATAATGAAATCTCTTAAATAACTCACACAAATAAACACTAAAGTCACAAATTATTATACTATATTAGTATAATAAAAATAATTCTTATATTATTTTATTAAAATCGCAACTAGTACCTTTAATTAAAACTACGTTTTAACGGTTATGCATTTATTTGTTTTTTTTTATTCCGAACTTTCGGCCTCTTTTCAGGAGCTGTTATCACGGAAAACAAAGATGTCAAATGTTGAGTAATGTTATAGTTATTATTTAGCCTACTCCCAAGATGTCCATTATAATTATTTATTTTTTGTTTATGGTTATTATTTATTCTATGGGAGCATAATTTATTCTTATGTCAAAGTTACCATTGTAAAAGACGTCACTAATTTTTACATTATTCACAACTCACACAAAACTCGAATAAACTCCATTCTCACACTTGCGAATCTGTCCCACTATCGCACACATTGGTAGCGCTCGTCCAATTCGTCTAGACAGGCGTCGGCCCCCGGCCACACCCGACTTGTCGCGGCGGTCACTTCACAGTACTAATGGGACTCGAGTAGAGCTCCCTTCTTGGTGGTCTTCTTGATTTCATCATTTTTTGCCAGTGAAAGGATAGAGTGACATTTAAATAATTTCCTTCTTATATTTCCTTCTGAACTTCCTGGTTATTATTAAGTATATTTTTAATTAACAATCTCTCTCTTCTTTCACTTTTCCCCAATTATTTGGGATCGGCATAATGTGTTTTTTTTTTGTTTTTTTTTGTTTTGAGGTGAGGGAAAATGCTTAACCGATTTACGCACTCTCTGGGCCGTCACTAGGAAACGGCACGCATCCATCGGGGGCGATAACGCTAGCAATAGTATGCCTTGTTTGCGCTCCGTCCGCGATGGCGTGATACAGAGGAGTGTGGAAGACTCAGAGCGATGCCGCACGGGCGAGCAACCTCAATACCCACTAACAACCCCCTCCTCCCTGTCGACCCTGCGCTTTTGTTTGTGATGGAAAGTCTGAGATGCAGAACATAGTTACTCAACAGTCGATCCAGCGCAATAAAGTGCCTGGAGTGTGCCCTGGGAGAACACACCCCACTTCGAAACGGGGGCAGGTGAATCCCTTGCTTTACCTAGTAGCTAAGGGCCCCCCGTACCGGAACCTAACTCAGGGAGGGAAGTAATGCGCGTACCTGCCTCTCCGGGTGCCAGCTGAAGGCCGGCGACCTCGAGAAGAGACCGTAGCACGCGCTGAAGGACTTCACTCCCTATCCCTTTCTGCGGCCTCTTTGAGACATTACTGCCTCGCAAAAAGTAACCGCAGCTTCCCAGTGGTCGTCGCTCTGCAACATGGCCGTTACCAAGTCGCCAAGCGATCCGACGGCTCCTACGTGCGCCTCGAGATCGAAACGCTGCGGCGTCCATGCAGCGCACTCGACCAGCGTGTGAAACGCCGTGTCGGGTGCGCCGCACTGGCGGCAGTCCGGAGAAGGCAAGCAGCCCCCAATGCGAAACAGATACTGGTCGAAACAACCGTGTCCGGTCAGTATCTGTGTCGTCCTGAAGGTCAGGGTTCCGCTGGTGCGGGTGACCCATTTCTCCAGCTGAACCACAATTTCCACGTATGACAACATAATATGACAACCACACAAATAATATCAGTCTTAAATATCCTATTGTTATGCTTGGGCCTCCCAATATTCACAGGATTGGATAATATACCCGTCACGCTTATCCAACGCGAATTGTCGGGTTTCGAGATGTGCAGGGTTTATTTCAATTATAATAATATGTAAGTATGTTATATCACAAGTCTGTCCAAGTAGTGCATAGTCTCTAGTCAGGATTTGAACCTACGTCATTGAAACAAGACGCAGGTAATGTAACCACTAAGCCACTCGTATAATAATCATATTAAGTCATCAAATAGCTGGTCTATTTGAAAGATGTTTGATCGCCTACAATTAACTACGAGTATCGTATTACAAACGAATCACGCAAACAACGTAATTGCCCAAAAGACACAATTTCATGGAAAAATATTGACTAGCGTTACCAATCCATTATAAATGTTTAGATTTTAGAATAACCGGGTAACATCATTATGAGGTGGAAACGTAATGAAGAAAGCGTTTAGATACTCTTTGAAAATAAGTAGTTCATTGTACTAGGTATACTCTGTTAATTATAGGAAAACTATCCTGACATCTGTCAATAAAATTATTTTATACAGTAGCATGTAAGTCAGATACTCTATGAAAATAAGTAGTTTATGTAGTCGGTATCCTCTGTTAATTATAGGAAAACTATCCTGACATCTGTCAATAAAATTATTTTATACAGTAGCATGTAAGACAGATACTCTACGAAAATAAGAAGTTCATTGTACTAAGTATACTCTGTTAATTATAGGAAAACTATCCTGATATCTGTCAATACAATTATTTTATACAGTAGCATGTAAGACAGATACTCTACGAAAATAAGTAGTTTATGTACTAAGTATACTCTGTTAATTATAGGAAAACTATTCTGACATAACAAAAAAATTATTTAATATAGTAGCATTAGTGGCCAAATTCCAGTCTCCCTTTTGAGCCTGGCAGTACATTGGTAGCACTTTTAGTTTTGCAGATGTCGATACCCGACTATAACCACTTTCCATCAGTCTGTCTACCGTACCTACTCCCACAATACAAAAAGAAATTAAGTCGTACAGTTTTATCAGTGCAAGATCGGAAAAAATACAAGAAATCACCCCACAGCCAGCTGGCAGAGAATCTGTCCGTCTGGATGGCTACCACCCTTGGTCTAGAGTATGCCACCATAACAATTTTGAGTTCCGGTATTTAGTGGTCAGGTTCCAGCCTCTGTTTAGAGACCGGCAGCACATTGGTAAAGTATATAGTATAGTATAAAGTAGAGAGTAAGAAAATAATGTTTGGATCACAAAATTGTATTTTGGACATATTTGTTAAATAAATTAAATAAATTGGCAACAAAAAAATAAAATATGAAAACATAAAAAAACCATAAGAAAGTAATTACCTGACAAGCGTGTGCGTCAGGAGAAGGAGAAAAAAAAGCACATTGGTAGCACCTTTGGTGTTACAAATATTCATAGGCGATGGTAACCGCTTTCCATCAGATAGGCCGTCTGCCTGTCTGCTGAAGTCATGCATTAAAAAAATCTAACTATAACATTGTATTGCGAGAGCACAGATAATTACATTTGAGTTCCTCATTAACCCGTATGCACTACATACACTTCCACTAACTAACATCAAATTATCTACGTTCTCCTTTACGAACATTAAAAAAACACATAATTATGGATATAAAACCTCTTCCCTCGTAAAAACGGCCAGATAAAAAGGTCGTGAAGACACTTCCTTTCTCTAATACCCCCATAAAATACTACCAGCCAGTACATTAACACTATTTTTATTTTTTTTCTCAATTTCATTGAACGCACCGTCCTCAATGGCTCATTTATATTTTAAAAACTACGAAAATAACGTTATATTGTTTACATTTAATTTTTAGTGTTAAGGCGTAAAGCTGTGTGCTGAAATTTCTAATCTGAAGACATATTTGATGGGCAATAAAGGTCATTATGGCGTATCAAGATTGACGGTGATGTTCTGGATGATGTATGGTGTAAACGATGCGCATGACAAGCGATTGACGTCTTTAACGTAGTTCTAATTAATTTATTGGCGCTTTTAAAACGGAAGCGTAGTGGCATGGAGACGATAATGTTCAAGGAAGAATTTAAATCTAGTTCTTTGTGTGCTTACAGTATATTCTATATTCCCACTACGAGAGTTGAGAAAGTCCAAATGTTTTGGTATTTGATAATATTGTTGGTGCAATTTTTTTATCGCATCTACTTTAAAACGTGTTTTGGATATTATAATTATTAAGGTTGGCATGCGTAGATATTTAACGGACGGTTAAAATAAAGTAATCACTGTTTAGCCATATAGTTTTAGCGAATATTTAACTTTGACCGTCGGTTAAACGTCTATGCCTTAGTAGTGTAGCGATTTTTTAATAATAATATTTTGATTGATATTTATTATAAGACAACAAAGGGTTATGTATTTACTGGTTTTAACGTTGATGTCATACACGGAAACCTAGTAAGTGCAATTACTTTACTTATAATTTTATTTTATTTACAATCGAGAGAGGAGGAGACCACGATTAGCTGCTGTCACGATTAGCTAATTTTGATTTATTTTCAAATTGCCGATGCATTTTTAATACTTCTTTGTTGTTTAAAATCTATTACAAAAATGCACATAAATAGAAATAGATACATTTATTCGATTTACTCCACAAAGTGTTGGCGGGGGCCAATACTTTGCGGAGTAAAAAAAATCGATCTTTTACATAGAAGAAAAAAACATTGAAAAAAAATATTTGAAATAAAATAAAATAAAAAATATATAATAACCAGCCAGTATTCCGAAAAGAGATTGCCTTAATTCGACTTCGATTAGTATTCGATTTAGTAGCATTGTGCCAATTTTGTCGGTGTGTGTATTACATGTATATTTCTAAAGTTTTAATAAATCTCCACGGGATTCGTAGTTCGCCAGAGAAGCAGGCGGCAATATTTACAGGTCGCATCCGGGCTAGGCTATTACTTAATAGCCGCTCCGCTTCGGGCGCGTCGCACTCTGCTCATGCTCACTAATGCCCTGCCACTGGTGTTCAAAGTTCAACAAAGTGAAATACTTTTTAGCCTAGCGACATGCGGATCATTCGGCAACGGAAAGATCGGCGCTTATTTGAACTGAGCGAAAATTGAGTTGATGTGTCATAAAAAAATTATAAAAACATTGTGAGCGTAATTAGCCGAACTTACTGCGAGAAGTGTGTCGCTCGATACTTAGGGCCGCTTGCATAACGTTCCTTAAATTAAATTAAGAAACACAAAACGCGTTTAACACCCTTAAATACAATTAGCGTCTTGTACAACGCAAAATTTGATGCTAAATATATTTAAAGAACTATCAATACGTTTCGTGTAAAACTTATTTAGGCAGTTAAATATGATTAACTAATTTTATTTAAAGGCGATCGTTATGCAAGCGGCCCTTAGACTACAACACCAAATCGAGATTTGTGATGTAACAAATGTCGAATCTTTCACGTGTTTAAAAATAGACTATTTAGTTAATTTTAGTTAGGTTTAAAGAATTTTATTTCCCATAAGAAGATGTAGTTCACTTACAATGAGATTAAAAATAATTAGTAAGTATTACAATATAATAATTGTTAACACTAATGTGCTCCTATGCAGTCTTTGATATAATTATGTTGCGGCTTATTATTTTATATTTATTTTAATAAAACGTTTTTTAGTTTCATTAAAAAAAAGTTTATATTTTTACATTTTTGTAGGTCGTCTGGCGATTTATTAAATAACTGCACACCTTCAAACATAATGTTTTTTCCCGTAATTTGTTCGTGGTACACTTAATTGAAACTGCTTTTTCTTCCGGATATTATTTTTATATGTTAGTAGTAAAGTATAGCTTGGAGCGTATATTTTTATTACTTATCTTTTTTATTAGTATGCAGGTATTATATATGTATATTTGAGAAATATTTAATAGGTTAGTTTTAGAGTATGTTTAGCTGGAGTAATCTAGATGGTATAACGTTTTGTCAATTTTATTTTGCGTACCTAATCTGTAATAGTTTTAAGTTTGTTTTAACTAACATGTAAAATGTCTGTTACAATGAGTAAGTTTATAGACTAGACCTCATTTGCGACACGACATGACTCATCATAGTTATTATGATACTGAACGATTATAATTAGTAAGGAAAGCGTCTCATAGCTAATTACATTTACTTCAAAAGACGATATTGAATTTGCAAGAGAGCATTAATTAATTGGTTTGACATATAATATGCTACAAATTATTCTCGGTATTACTGACACATCCCATTGAACGTAAGTTGTAGCAATATTTTATACTTTACAATATGAATTAGATACATATTTTAATTATATAGAAATAAATGAATGCTTCGTACTGTTTAAAAGTTATTACACTTAAAATTACCATTTGTTTCTCTTTATTCACATAATTTTCACGTAACATTTAATATGTATAAGAAGGGTATTGAGATCAGTGCAAAATATGCATGTGTTAGGATCGTATTTATTATTGTTAAGTAACCATATGACGGAAGTAGTCAATAACCGGATAGAATATTCATTAATGTAGTAATCGGAAGTCGTATAACCGGATGTCAACGTAGGTGCATTTATTATCAAGCCAACGGATATCTAAAATGGAGTAACCGTAATTTGGAAGTTATACGGATGGCGGAAGTTGGTGTTACGACGGAGGTGAAGTGGCGCCAAAGTATTACAGGATGGTGTCGCCGCAGACGCGCTACGAGGATCTTATAAATACTCTGTGTTCGGGTAGAGGAGGGCTAGTCTTCAACTAGTCTACACCTAGACTGCAAACGATATTCAGCTAGTCTACAACGATAGTCTACGTTCATCGGTTGAACAGAGCGAAGGCTCTGTTGGGCAAGAGGCCCATAGTATATTGTGGTCGATAACTACTGTTCGTAATGGCAGCATTCTTTAAGGGCAGATTGATGCTCGACACCTGACAAGCGTGGAGACAACTCTTGGAGTTGTCTTAATATTTCTGTGTATTATTGTGCTGTATTAATATTGTAATAATTCTAGTGTAATAAACTTTTGATTATAATGTTTCAGACATTATTATTCTTTCTCCTAACACATGCATACTTAGATAATCTGTAAAAATCATATTTATCGATTTAACTATATATTGATGTACCAAGTTCTCTGTGAAATGACAATAAGTTCAGTTTGAATATTTTTGTTTATTTTGATTATTATAAAGTTCGTATAACTATAAACATTTTTATGCAATCGATTATTATTAAAACTCAGAAATCATTGTCAATCGCTCGATATCAACACATGATATGAAGAACGTCACATCTCTAGACTTACCGAATCGATGTCTTTGTCATGTGTTGTCACCACAGAAATATCTAGATATTATTTCTGTGGATGTCACCCATATCGTCGTGTTTGAAAGAAATTATAGCTGAAATGAATTGATAAAACGTAAACTCTCTTTTCACTTAGTGTGATGAATAAGAGGTCGTTCATTGGGACAATTTGCCGTGAGTCCCATACTACTTTACTGTTTAGCCCTAACCTGTTGGGTATATATAGAACATTTTATCCTCCGAGTTATTTAAGCCTGCCTCTCGGAGCGGAGAAATATTAACCAATAGGACTGGATAAAATACGTCAATAGACAGGCAGCCAATCTGATTGTTTAGTATTTCTCCGTTTCTCTACTTCGCAGCCTTGCTCCGCTTCAATGGACAAGCAGCTTAATAATCTATTCTCTTTAACAGTAGGTAAACTGCATTATCTTTTCGTTGCTTCATCTCACACCAATACAAGATATATCAAGGAATTAAGCCTGTAAAATAGTTTTAATGGGGCTATCTGGAAAAGAATTCTATTAATTTTATAAAAAGTCATAAAGTTTGAGAGCCTCTGTTCCTTGCACGGCTGGGACAACGCGGATTTTTTTCCAAAAGAACTGTAACGCGATACTAAAATTGATTTAAAATAAACATAACAGGGCGCCGGGTCGTCAACTATGTATTCAAAGGGTTTATAATATCAGACGCTTGATGAAGGGACTAATGGTTTAAATTAGAATTAAGAAAGTAGGACGCAAGTATTTTTTCCTTGCTTGAGTTCAGCAGACAGGCAGACGGCCAACCTGATGGAAAGCGGGTACCTATGCCCATGGACATTTGCAACACCAAAGGTGCTACAAATGCGCTGCTGCTCTCTTAAAGCAGACTGGAACCTGGTCACTAATGCTGGAACACAACTCAAGGTTGTTATGGCAACATACTTTACACCAAAGGTGATAGCCATCTAGTTGGGCAAATGCCCTACCACCTGTCTGTGGCTTTCTCTTAAAGCAAAACTGGAACCTGGCCTGAACTATATCACATATCGTCCAAAGATTTATTTTCTTTTTGACGTTTGCACAGCCATCAAGTTGCAAATTTTAAATATTAAATTTGACATGTCACATTGTCATACTTCATTATAAGCGTGGACGAAGTATATAAGTATACGGGCATATTCTAGTCTTATATAAAAATAATCATTAATTATGGGGTTTAGGCATTTAAACAGATAACACTCAGTGGGTACATTGTGATTTTAAAATATTATGACATTCTTTTCAGGACATTTAATTCTATTCATAACTAGCTGACCCGGCAAACTTCGTACCTCCTCAGAATCTATAAATAAAAAACGTCGATTTCTGAACGACGGGACTGACATCAAACGTTTGACATTCAAAATTAAAAAAAACTTCACTTTTAAATTTAATTACATTACTGAACGACTTTTAAATTTAATTGATTTCTAAACGACGGGACGAACATCAAATGTTTGACAGGTAGGTAGAAACTATTTTTAAGGGAAAGCGAAATTGTTGTTTTAACTATATTCCAAGCATTTTTTTTATATTTACTCACCTTTTAAACCTTCCCTGGACATCTACAAATAATTCTAAACCAAAATTAGTCAAATCAGTCCAGCCGTTCTCGAGTTTTAGCGAGTCTAAGGAAGAACAATTGATTTATATATATATAGATTAATGTAATTTTTGTATGCCATACTGGCTAAACAGGATGCACGTTAACTTTTGCACCATCATGCATATTCTGATATGTGAACACTTAGATTTACTATATAAATTATTATCTTTGTCTTCATTTTTTAGGAGAAATGTAAACAGATAAAAGCACATTAAAGTGTTGAATTGCAAACCAGATTGAGGGGCCTTGGGTACACTTTGCCCTGTTTACATGATGGATTATTGTAAGCACACAGATTTGCCTGCTATTCACAACAAACAATCACTTGACTCCGTTTTAGCTTTTAAGAGGGGCTGCTTTCAGCCGTGAAATTTCGCCTATATTCTCCATATCTGGTTACGTTTTATGGAATCATCGGCAAATAATATTAGGGGCCCAATTCTGCTGTTACTGTCTCGTCAAAATCGCCGGGCACTATCGTAGTTTTTTCAATCGTAGTTTGGCCTGATTGCGGTATTCTGTTCATTCCAACGGCGAGTCCGTGGAACGCTTGTTGTTAAAATTTTTGTTAGATTTCAATATTCATTTTGGCTAGAGCTAATTCTACTAATGGTAATACCGATTTTTCTACTGTTATTCGGCCGCGACGATATCGAGACGATATTGTATAATTAGTATAATACGAGTTTTTGACACTATCGCGATGGAATCGGAATCGAGCAGTTCGCCCTCCCTGTCCTGATCTACGGAGCCGAGACGAGACCACTGACGACAGGATTGGTCCACAATCACAAGTCACCACAAATTACAAGTCGCTCAAAGGGCTGTGTGTGGAGCGAGCTATGTTTTTTTATATATTATTATTCGCCTTCTCCTGACGCACACGCTAGTCAGGGTATTTGTAGCATATTTTATGTTATTTACATCATATATTATACTATTAAGTTTACATAAGTCTATTACTATCTTTATCTCATCTCTCTTTATCATCTCTTTATTATTTATCTTTTGTTTTAAAGACAGTGGTACTATTTGGTAACACCTCTTACACACTACTACAAGCGAGCTATGTTGGGTATTTCGCTTATGGATAGAACTAGAAATTAGGAAATCCGTAAGAGAACTGAACTGAAAAACTGAAGAGAAAGAACTGGGCTATCGAAACAATCACTCATTGTACGAAACACGATTCACTCTAGGCTAACAGTTTCACATCGATGTTCCATCAAGCTGGTCCTAAAAGCTGTAAAGTACAGATATACTTATAGTCTCCTCACGCTTAGAGTCCTTAAGAAAAAATCAATGAACTAACTATTACTCCCAGTGATTTGTCCAATTTCATCAGTAAGACGCTGGGGTACTATTTACTATTTTAACTAAGCGAACTTTAATCATTACTGCTAGTTTCAATTTACAAAGTCTTGGGTCATAACGATGCAAAACTTTTAAAACAATCGTGGGCGTAAAGCCCGTGAAAAAGGTGCAAATCCTGCGTTATAAAGAAACTTCAAATTAAACATTAAAATAACGTAATTTACGCCGCTCAAGACTGATCTAGCAACTGTATAAAATACAAATTCTCATACCTCTATATATCGATATCATATACATAGCTTATCACTCTCTTTACATTCTACTTCTCCGACAAAACTTTACAGAGAGTCATTACAAGTACATAAGAAATGGTATTCTTCAACGATTAGCACTTAAGTAAACTCTTTAACGGCTTGTACTCCGGACTGCTCACTGGAGTCTTTGTCAATTAACATAACCTCTTAAGACATCTTACTTTTCATGGAAGACTCAACTTTATGACTTGGGTATAAGGACGGATATAGTGCAAAGGACATTTTGAAGGATACATAAGACTGCATTGAGATGGTCAGGCTCCCACGATGTATGACTGTATGTAGAGTTCTATAGGCAATAGATAGATCGCCAATTTTTATCAAGTGCTTTAACATTTTTTATTGCCGGAGGCTGGCAAACAGACAGACGACAGACAGTTGCTTATAAACGTTTACAACACCAAGGTCTTTGCCCATGAGTCATGAATGAGAGCGAAACAATGGTCGCGTTGCCATTGCGACGTATTTGGTAGTGAACTGAATGCTTAGTGTTATGGGAAATCCTAGTAAAAAAGACCGTCATTTCCTTAGAATTAGTTCGCATTGAAACAGACTTTTGTTACCAATAACACGACCGTAACTTGCTTAGATTCGGAATAAACACTGTATGTGGCTGGCGATATGTTTTAATGAATATAGTAGTAATGTATAAAAATAATAACATTCGAAGTTCTGTCTTTTTTTTTAAGTTTATAAATCAACATTACTATCTAAACCAAACCATCAAACAGTGAACAAACTAACACAGTACAATTTGAAGATGTTCACGATTTTTATAAATCGACTAGCGGGTCTAGCAGACGTTGTCATGCCCTTATAGATAAAATTTAGAACTCAATTGTAGTGCCACCTACCGGGTCAAGTTGTTATCTAAACTATACCGGGACCCACTAGAACACACACAAAAAAATCATCAAAATCTATCAAAGCGTTTAGGAGTTCCGAGATATATATTTTATACATTTTCACCCATGCACGTACGAAGAAATAATACAATTTCATGCGGCCGGGCGGCCTAAGGCGAGAAAACAGTCCACAGCCAGATGTGACGGTATTTGCCCGACTGGATGACTCTCATCCCTGATCTAGAATATGCCGCCCTAAGAACCTTGAGTTGTGTTCCGGTATTAGTAGTAAGGTTCGAGCTTCCCTTTAGAGAGCGGCAGCACATTGGTAGGATCTTTGGTATTACAAGTAACCGCTTTCCATCAGGTGGGCCATCTGTCACCAGAGAATTTTCAGAACTATTAATTATATTTTTTATTGAAAATAGTTCTGACAATTCTTAACTCTGCCTAATACATGTCAGACTGTGTCAGACAGTGATGTGGTTTTAAGGGTCCACGTGATGACCCCCAGTGGTCCTTATCGTAGCTGTTTAGATAAATCAATGTAATAATGTACAGATAATTGCACCAGTAGTTAATAGTATTACTTATTCACTCGAGTTACTCGTATTGTTGAGTGCTTTACAAATTACTTTCGAATCTGTATGCTATTTTTTCCATATAGATTTAGAGTTTTATACAAACGATTAAAGTGGTAGGTAGTTTTATTTTTACAAGCTTTTATTTAATTTGTAATGGATGTACGTATGGATGTGTGTAAGTATTTATATATGTAAGTATGTAAGTTCGGGTGGAATCTTGCAAGTTAAATTTGACCAACTTCCCGGTTTCCGATTGAGATAAAATTTTGCACACAAATGTACTAGACAAGATAGACCCGTCGTGTTTGAGTTCGTTTTACTTGTCTTGGTTAGCACTCTGCTGCGACATGATATCCAGAATTTTAAAAGCTTGCATTTAAAAACCTTTTTAAAAAGCTTATTTAAATATGATCTAGGGGGGAAATCATGTTCAATACTGGTTATTAAAATAAAAATACTCGGGCTGGTGCGCATAGACTTTTTTTAATGCATGGGATCATCAGCCAGGCAGACACAGCCTTAAAATTATCTAGACCGATGTTAAACGGTTAATTCCTGCCTTTCAATTTGAATAAATCAACCAAAGTGAACCAAATAATAAAAAACTTGAATCATTCAATGTCATTGAATACTGTCGAGTTATTTTCAATTAAATTGATCCATTTTTTTTTGATTCCATTGATAGTGTGTTACTTGTATTATATTTCAGGAAAACTTTAAAACAAGTGCTTTGGCGCATCCTAAGCCTCTGAGATCTCAATGTATGTGTCGTTTGCTGAACTGGAGTACTTTACAATAATATTTCATACATGCTATAGAAATACTAAACAATACTGTTGGAATCTCCAATATTTTTTATTATTAATTTGGTATCGCATGGTACTGGCCACCAAACATACATAATGTTTAAATTTAGAATGAAGATATTCTTTTGTTTTTATCTGTTTTTCCCCCGTTATTCATTATATTATAGTTAGTCATTAGATTACGCACGTACAGTTTTTTTTTATAATTAAAATAAATACAGTCACAACTAATTAATACTTAAAGAAGTGTTTAACAAATACTATAGCATTAAAAGACCCTGTAATAGAGATTGATTTGAAGAGCAATTTAGAATTAATAAGTGGTTGTGCTTTTTAAATGGATAATCAATACGTAAGGTGAATTCGACGGGTGCAAAGTAAAAAGAGATATTTGCAAAATAGCTACTTTACAGGAAAGCGAATAGATGGTTGTATTAACTTCGTAGTATTTGAAAGAACATACATAGCTGGCTTTTTTTACGTACGAAAATTTATTGAAATAATGTGATATATGCAAAACATATAATGTCATATTGTAAAGAATTGTTTTATTAAAACGATTGTACAATAAACTAAAAATCATCATTTTGTAGATAACTTTATTAACTTTGCACCCGTCGAATTATTCAATTAAACATAAATATAATAAATAATAAAATAAATGTTATAAATTAAACTAACTTCAATACTCAAAATTAACTTACAAATATAAGGTCAGCTGATAACCTGGAAGAGATAGCGCCTGTTGTTTTGCCAAGAAATATTGTATTATTTTTTTGTAATCGTTTATTTTGGTGACCACTGAAGTATACTAACCTAATCTAATCTAAATAAGTATATATAGTAAAATATTAATAAATCTAATAAATATTAATAAAATCCGTACAACCCCACTAAGCCAGTATCGTATGACTGTGTACCTAGAAAGCTGGTAGAATTATCTCTATGCATGCAAGAGCTAATTTAAGTCATTTTTGATTCAGTAACTAGCTATAATTAAGCACTACATTTGGAAAAATATATTGTTACTTTCGATACTTAAAATTATTTTAAGTAATAAACTAGGTAGGCTGAGCAGAAAGTCTGTCCAGTCCAGCAATCACATTTTTAAGGCCTTCCGATACAAACCAATCCCTGTATCTTTATTATACAAATAATAATCATTTATTTCAATGACTTTACAGGACTAAAATTATTAGTAATAACAGATTAAGAATAAGTTAATATACATTGAATAATAATTATATAAGTCACGTGTGGTTGACTGGAAGAGATCGCTTTTTATCGATAAGACCGCCCTTTGTGCACAATTAGGATTCTTTAAGAACTTTAAAGAAACTTACAAACTTACTCTAACTCAATATAAATAAGAAGATTTATACGTATAATATATTATTGTATTGGTGTACAATAAAGAGTTATCTATCTATCTTAATTTAAATACATATTTATCTTCATATAGATCATCAATTAGATACCTAGCCTGGAAATATGCAGAATTTGGGTATTTTTCTGACTTAATATTCATATAATTGTTTGTGATGAAATCTGCGAGATAACCGATGTGTGAAACCTGCCAACCCACCCTAGACAATTATGGCGAGAACATCGGCCCTTAAATATCTGGAGAACCCGAGCCAGCAAATAACAAGTATTTAGTAACTCACACATGTGCGTGTATAGTAGTAGTGTATTTAATAACCCACACATAGTACGTGGTAGTACTTTTGAATTGCGCAACTAATGCCCAATGTTCTGTTTGTAATAGATTCAGAATTGGCATGAGTGCTTGATCGATTTGTCTAGACTTTAAAACGGTTCTAGTGTTTAGGCCGTGGTTACGATGATTTATAGTCTTCACTTATGAAATTGTTTTTGGGATTACGTGCTTTAATCCATTTCCAAGCTGATATACAGTCGACTCACGATAATTTGACATTCAAGGGACCAAAGGAAAATTTCAAATTACCAAGATTTCAAAATAACAGGAGCTTAAAATCAAGAGGGAGAGAGGAAAACTCAAATAAACAGGAGTTTGATCAAAATTCGTGGTTTAAATCATGTCTGTAATTGTTTAGTAATGTTCTTTTTGAAAAGAAGTCCGTAACTTTCTGTTGAGTACGCGACTTCAGTCTATCACTGTCCAATGAATTTTGGATGGTGGTGAGGGCTGAAAGGAAATCGTCACTTGTGTCGTTTCTCAGGGCGTAGAAGCGTAATGTTAGCGCTTCAAATGATAGAAAATAAGGAGGCGCGGACATCGAATTATTATATGTTGGCGGGCAAGACTATTGCTTCAACTTCAAATTACCGAGGCGAGCAATCAATATTGATTTGTTTAAATTTATTGAGTAGTTTTCTTGAAAAATACTCAATAAATTTAATAAAATCAACTTAAATTTTTGCCCTAGTCCCTTGGGACCGGGGCAAAAGTTTCAAACTATCGACAGATCCAAATTATTGAGAGTCGACTGTACTTATAAATACAAAAGTTACTACTGTTTGTTGCCTTTTCGTGTTTAAATTGGTTTTACTTAGTTCAGAGAGTAATAAAAAAGCCGGATGAAGCTAATAATATATTAAATGTTAAAGCCAGTTTGCTTAATAGGTTGATTCTCCTCTCTTAACGGCTTTAGAAATTAATTGTTTCTTATGAATTATAGCATACGCATAAGTACTGTCTTTTCTTCGAGATAAATTAGTTAAGAATAAAACTTTTTGAATTATAGTTACATGTTTACTTACAGTAAATGTGTATGTATCAAGACATTCATGAATGTAGATGAAGCAGAAGATGTATGTAAAGATCGTAGCAAGTGAAAATCCATCGTCTCCGCCTACCCCTATGAGAAATAGGCGTGATATGGATGTATTATTTAAAAAAAGTTAATTTAAAACATTTTCTATTTTTATATGTAGTATGTCTTTTTCAAGTCGACTAAGGATAGATTTTTCCAATGATGTTAAATCTCCCATGTATAAACTACTCCTTGAAATGTTTTGTCATTGGTTTGTTAAATAAATTAAATACAAACTTATCTATGGACTGCATTATATCCTGACTGACTTCAGTTAGGATAAGTGAAATATTTCAACTGTTTTATTCGCCCATCAATAATTTTTACTATTTTCATGTTGTATTTTATGCCGTGAATAACTTTTATCAGGTGATAGTGGTGCAACAGTCGTAGTGTGTTGTAGAATACTCAAATGATATTTAATAAACAAACCAGGTAAGATTACATGTATGTAGTACCATCCTCAGGGTATGCATATGTGGTATGTATTGAGTTATTTAAAAAAAACAACAAGTACGTATGTATTATAAAGTATTATTCTATGTCTACCTGGTACGAGCCAAGTTACAAAGAGCGTGTATTATGAGATTATGAACCACTAAAAGACCCACTTAAGATGTAAACAGACTTACAAGACGTAGGAGATTGCTACCAATGGGTTATACCACTTGGATCGAGCTTACTGGGTGTTATAGTGATGTACAAAGATATGTATCGATATCGATGTCTTCTTTACGGTAGAAACGATACTAAAATGTTGAAACTCTTAAGCTAATATTAGACGGTTTATTTCTGTTTTTCAGTTTGGAAGAATCAACCTAATTGATCAGTATAAACATAAACTAGAATCATCAAAATATTTCATTGAATAACGTCGAATCCTTTCAGTTGAATTGTCAAATATTAGCATTATGCTGTCTGACTTATTGTTTTACATTTCGCTATCTCGAGAACTAGGTATTATAACAAGAGATATGAAATGTGTTTCCAGATAATACAGGTACCTCATGTGTGGGAGTCCGACTCACTTACGGCAATTTATTTTAATTTTTACACGTCAAGCTCTTTCTCTGCAATAATCATCGGGGACTCGATATCGATTTAATGTCATAATATCGTAGATGACATTCAAATATAAAAAAACAACATAGGAAAACAGTTTTATTCAAGGAAACTCTTCATCAGGAGGCTGGTTCATACATAACGATTGAGGGAGAGAGGTTCCGCATGCGACGCCCGGACGCCAACGCCAGTGCGGCCTGCAGAGATATAGATATGCGCAAAATCTCCTCCCGTGATTCCATCACAGGGGTCACCTGCATTTGGGGACGTAGTAGATGAACATAGGTGTAACTAAGTTCGAAACGTCATTTTCTTCCAACTCAAACGCGGGTACATGGGTAGCAGGTTCAGGTTTAGTGGAGTAGTTGAGAACGTCTGTATGAGAGTACCACACAAGCCGTGCGACGCCTAATCTCCCCGCGTAAGGTCTAACCCCCACAAAGGGCCCGCTATTGTACTAAATGTATTACCCCTGTGTCGTCAAAAGAAAATGAAATTAGCATTGCCATCCAGCGTGGTAATACTGCGTACACACCTACTTCTGGCATTGATCTGGTACATTATCTGTAGTTATATTATAGACATCCTACTATTTATTAATATTTACTTTAAATATATTTCAACTTTCTTTTATTTGGATAGCTATTATATTTTATATCGTAGGTTACACATGGTACACCTACGTATATGTCAAAGACTTTTGCCAGCTTTCAGAAAAATAATTATACTGTTTATCTCCTATGACATTAAATATTAAAACTATTATATAAACTCGTAACTTTCATTAATATATTGAAGAGTGTGCTATGATATTATTGTTGTGATGTAAGGTTCTTGAATAAATATAACTTATATCTTAAACTGGTTTTTTATTTTCACTTTTTGTAAGTATCTTTTTTGTCGTACAAAAATGGTCTCTTCCTAACTCAATTCAAAAACGGTGTCTCCTTTCATTTTTGAATTCCCACCAATGAGAGCGACTTTTATACACGTCTCTCATTGGTTGGTCAAATCCTTACGTCCTAGCTAACATAGGTATATTGAGTAACAAAATAGAATATTATGTAGTTGATAAATTAAATTAATAAATAAGGAAATTGAAATAGATATTTATATGTAATTTGTTTTATAACTAGAAATTATGATTTAAACATGAATGGAAAACATACCGTCGAATAAAATAATGTTGTTGCTGTGTATTTTATACGATAGCACTTGTCAAACGTAAAATCGTTGACCGGCTATTGTTTACGAATAAGAATTAGTTTAAAATACAAGTTTTATTTATTACAAAAGCTTCCAATAGAAATAAATTGAAATACTATAAATGTAAGCAAATAATTGAGTTGAAAGCCTGAGCGTGTGGTAACCAGGATCGTGGTACATTTCAAGCAAATATAATATAAAATTATCTTATACTAAACGTGGTAAGTGCATCCACTACAATATAACATACATATATAACTTAAAATCCTTTTATCGATAAACAGGTTACATCACTTTTAAGTTCAACCTGTCAAAAGGAGTGTACGTGTACTTGACTTACAACTTACAAGTATAGTGAATAGCACTTCACCTCAAACTGTATATTTATGTTACTTTATCTACGTGACATTGCACAGAAGCACTGGTGGCGAAATATGTACTCCAGCGGGTATCGATAAAAAACTCAAGCGGGTTTTTTGTATGCAACATCACTTATCTATTTTATTATTTATTCTTTACTTCGCAAAGTTTTCGGAACTCCTCATTGTGAGACCATTATAGCTTGTATTTCATCATTTATAATCTTAAGTCAGTATTTCCCTTTACTACTTGATTATTAAAAAAAGTAATGATAACATAATGTCTACTTGTGTTGTTTCAATGACGTGGATTTGAGTCCTGGCTAGAGAAAATACACACTGCTTTACGTTTGTTTTTTATTATTGGAATACATCAGATAGACCAGTGTTTTTCAACGTGTGGGTCGCAACCCCCTAGGGGGTCGCGAAGCCTTTTTAGGGGGGTCGCGAAGCTTCTATAGCGGAGTCACAAAAGGTTGGGAAACTACTGGAGTAAAGTCTGCAATATCCGTAGATTCAGCAAATTGTAAGGACACAAAAGTACTTTCTTTTATTTTTCTATGACTTGATCACGAACATCAGTCGCCATATCGCTTATCCTGCGTTGAATATCGCCAGACAGAAGTATACTTTTGAGTTTTTCGACCTCTTGTTTGCCAAACAAAATCTCCGCCATATCTAAAGTCGCTGGTAAAATCAAACTTTCGGCAAGACGGCAATAGTATTAGCATTTTCTGCTTTAGATACACAAAGAGCTAATCGATAGCAACGCTTTCTCATTTAAGTGGGGAGGGGCGGGGCGGCCGGCATCGGACGTGGTCGTACGTATGCGCGTAAATTGCGTTATTTATTGGCGACGCATTCGATGTAAAAAATGTGTTTTACGTACTTAATTATGTATTTAGTCGAACCTTTATTATGAAAATGAATAAATATGTTAGAGTGAATATTTGTCACAAAATAAAATACTTACATGAAAAAATAGCAACGGGTAGGGGGTCGCGAAATATTTCTTCACACTAAAGGGGTAGTGTGATGAAAAAGGTTGAAAAACACTGAGATAGACTAACGTTCCACTTGAAGGAAGTTGTTCACATCGCCTATGGATATTTGCATTTGCACTACCTATGTACTGCTCGAAAATAGTATTCATTAGTTTAAGTAGGTAAAACTTGTTTTAAAAAACAAAACCTCAACTGAGAACTCGTTGCAAATCCTTAAGGCGCGGAACGACTGATAACCGTCCGAGGGTAATGGATCATAGAAGTAAGAATGAACCTCTAGCTGATGGCGAGCGGAGCGGTGATAAAAATAAGACGAAAGCGCCATTATACTTAACACTTTCTCGGATATGGGCGGCTTAACTATTATTTCTCATCTAATGTATCAATTATTGTAACAATTTGCTCATGCTGTCAATGAAAGAAAACATCGTAATGAAACCAATTCACTCTAGTACAAGCTTACAACAAACTACATTATTACAAATTTGACGGCCACTGTGGTTGAGAGGGCTAAGCATTTGCCGGCATACCTCACTGCAACTCCGAAGCTCCGGCTTTGATTCCTGGTATGGTAAAGTTCGGAAACGAATTTTCTCCGTTATTTACTATGGTCTGGGAGTCTGTAATCGGCCCCAGAGTAGTCTGTTATATATTACTCGTAACACAAGCGTAACTTGCTTAATTTGGTGATATACAATATGTGTGTTTGTCTGCCGATTATCTATGTATTTCTCTGCAGACCATAGCCAATAAAATGGCCCGGACTTTTGGAGAACTTGCGAGGGCCATGGGAAAGCCAACACGTAGAGGCCCCTTGAAACATTTAATCTAAATGTGGCGTGACACTCACCGCTATTGTCCCTGTCTATATCATATAAAAATGCACCCAAGGACAAGCCCCGGTGAGTGTAGTACTATTGTAGGAAATGAGAACAAAATGTACCGGGCTATTAGGATGAACTACTAGTTGAATTACAGATCAGGGACTATGGGACCAATGGCGTCTGCCCGTCGCAATGTTTAAAGAATATGGAAAAAATGGACGGTTACTCGCTACTCACTGCATGTAGTGCCAAGATTGGCGAGGAGCAACATGAGTGATTGGCGTGGCAACATGGGTTTATTTATTATTATTCACATGTATATTTATTCATATTCTTTTTTATGTTTTTTTAGTACATATATATATATATATATATATATATATATATATATATATATATATATATATATATATATATATAGAAAATAAACATATATTAAAAATATATAAAAAGATGACGTCCGTCGGCAGCGGGGCCTAGGACCCAAGCTACTGGTGGTTAAGGCTCCAGAGACAGGAACTTCCTCACAATGCGTGCCGTGCTCATGAGAACCGCCTTCTGTATCTGGCCCTTCACCCATTTACCGAGTGAGAGCCTCTCTAGATGTTGGTCGAGGCTCTTCGCTACTAAACCATTAACGGACACTTATTATTATTATTAATAATAATAATAACAGCCTATAGATAACACTGTTGAACTTGGGCGTGCTCATTTTGCAGGGGAACGGACAATATAGCCATCATACTTGTCCAATGCGGATCATTGTGTTTAACATATTAGTTACCTCTATGTGCAGGTTACATCACAATGTTTTTCCTCTTCTTTAACAATATGCACGTTATATCAAAAACTGCTTAACTGTGGCAGGCTTCCCGGCCGTAATTCGAACTCGGTCACTTGAAACAGCAGTTTGCGACGCAACAGCATTAACCATTCAGCTAGTGGTAACTTAGTGCTGGTACAGTAGCAGTATGAAAGTGTTGTTTTCAAATTGATTTATTTAACGTTCCGCGAGCACATGTTATCTTTTCATACTGTCACAGAACAGACTGTTCCACAGAAAATTATGTTTAACCATTTGACAATAAAGCTTAAAATTACTTATCAAAGTTGTTTGATTTTCCATTTTGTCTGAAAAGATTATTTACACATGCAAAACCTTTTTATTGGTTTTAATATTTATACAAAGCGTAGTGATTATATCCTCTTTGTTTCTTATTGTTGTACAATAGATTGCGTGAGGCTTGTACTACTGCAATGTAAGTAACATATAAATAAATTGTTTACAAAAAGAAACATTTTCAGCACTTTGGCTTCAGGCAGTCGTAAAAGTGTGTAATTGGCATGGAGTTGTTTGGAGTAAGATGGTACAGAGGTGTGCGTCGCCATTAACCCGAATAATACGAGTGTGGGTCTAAATGCGGCTCTAATAGACCACTTGAGTTTCGCTTGCCCAATTCAACGGTACTTCTTTAATGTACTGGTCTGCACGAAAGGGTTTTTCAAGGTGGGCAATATTTTTTTTTTGTATGGCTAAATTTCAAAATAACAAATGTCCATATATATACCACTAGACTAGAGACTTCCCATTTTAGGGGAATAGACGATATAACTAAACCCCTAACAGTTACCCTGCAGGAGAACGCGTTTCGCTTGTCAGTAACATTACTGCCCAATTTTATTTATTACTGCCCAATTTTATTTATTACTGCCCAATTTTTTTTTCATTACGAGGTTTCATCTTCTAACAAACAATTGTTACTCAAGTTGATAAAAATACACTCTTTATATGTATGTAAAATGTTACATTTTCGTGAAGAAAAATAACTTGTCACTCGTCTTATTCTTATTTGGTAACTATGCAATTATTGACTATAGTTCAGGCCTAAATACTTATTTTTATATTGGCAGACGGCCCACCTGATGAAAAACGATTATCGTTGCCTACGGATATTTGTAAAACCAAAGGTGTTACCAATGTGCTCCGCTCTTTAAAGGGAGACTGGAACCTGGTCACTAATGCCGGAAAACAACTCAAGGTTGTTATGGCGGCATACTCTAGACCAGAGAGGATAGTTATCCAGTCGGGTAAATTGTCTACCACCTGGCTGTGGATTGTTTTGTTGCCTCTTACTACAGGCGGCCCGGATAAACTGATAAACGGATCCCATAGTTTACATAGTCTAGTCATAACTGGGATAATATGATACGAATGGAGCTACTTGTAAGTTGTAACTATGTCTGTAAAATAATTCATGACATTGAAACTACGTTTCAATTATGCTTAATAGTAGTGGAAACTTAAAAAATACTATTATGACGTTCTATAACTTATTATTGTATATTGCCATTATATTTTTACCTATATAATATCAGCCCATAAATGTCCCACTGCTGGGCTCGAGCCTCCCATTATAGGGGGAACGGACAGCATACCCGCCACGTTTGTCCAAGGTGGCTTGGCAGATTGACACATCGGTTATCTCGATGTGCAGGTTGCATCACGATGTTTTCCTTCACCATTGTTAGCACGTGGTAATAGTAACAATATGCACATTAGATCCGAAAACAGTGGTGCATGCGTTCCAGCCCGTGTCGAACCCGCGCCCTCTGATTTTGGGGCGCGTGTGCTAGCCATTACGCTACCACGACGTTTTTTTACCTATATTATCAAAATAAATTACATTAACTTTGAAAATAGATTTAGTATAGTCTCATAGTCCTTGTTTAGCGAGCAGAATTTGCCAATAAATATTGAACATAACATCTCTCCACGATTGTACATTAGCGATTCTTTTGGCAACGGCTGGTGCTTCGGCTGTGCTCTCATGAGTTTTTCCAATGCACTTACAATGTCGTTATCGTAAATCATCCTGAAGCCAGAGTTGAGGTCCATTTGGCTGTTTGGCCCCGACTTGTGCGCGAATCGATCAATTACAGCCAGGAATATGCATGATTTATTATGGATAATGTAATTTTATTACGTAATCTCTATGATAATTTAAAATTGCAAAATCGTTAGAGTATAGTCCCATCGCCGAGCCGTATATTCATCATTAGCAATAATACACCTTTATGCTTATGGGGCAATTTTCGATTATGTAGGTACTATAGTAGAATTATTTTGTCCGTGCAGTTTGAGTCATAAATAATCGGAGTATTTCGCTCTCTCTTCCACTCACGGGCCTTATGGGCGGGCATAGTGATTGCGCATTATTGTTGTCGATAAGCGTTATCGATAGTGTATTTGGTTTTGTCGTTTTGTGGGTTAGTGATAAAAATGAAAGAAAAAAATAGATAAAACAATGTATGTATTAAAATAAGAATAATAATGATTTCAAATTAATTATTAATTAGGTATCTATGTATTAAAAACTATAAGTACAAAAGTTAAGAATGTAACAAGTTATATTAAAAATAAATATTTATATCTAAGTTTAAAATTAACAGAAAAAAAGATAATAATGATTTTTATAAGAATGATAATCTTTCTTTGATAAGAATGAGTTTTTATCGATAATGGCGTTGCGCCCGCGCAACATGCTCACCGCCCTAACCGGGCTGAGGCCGAGTTTGATTTATGACCCAAACTGCACGCACAAAATAATTCTACTATAGTCTACATAATCAAAGGGGGCAACGGGTAAGCGTTACCATCCATCGTAGCAACAAACGGCGGTTTGGGACTTATTTGCTATTTATTATATTACATTAGATAACACTTTATTGCTCACCAAAATAAACAATTACAAAAACAATGATTTATATATTTTTTATTAGGTTCTTTTTTAATGTGGATGTAATTTTTATACTATACTGTTCTACGTCCTATCTATTGTAACACTACATATGATATTAAAACACAGAGATAACTTTGTACTCCGTTTTACGAAAATATAGAAGTATATAGTATTTGACAACAGAACTTTAATAATGTTCAAACTTATAATTTAAATTAATTATGGTCTAATTCCGACCACTAGACGACCACTACTGTATTATAAATGCGAAATTTTTGGATGGATATTTGTTGCTCAATCACTCCAGAATGGCCGAATGAAATTTGGCAAAGAGATGGATTATAGTCTGGAATTGCACATGGGCTACTTTTTATCCGGAAAAATTTACGGTTCTCATGGGATAACATTAACGGGCAAAAGGTCCTTTGTGTTGTGTTAGTATTGTAAATATATACAATACTAACACAATACAAAATATCGTAATTAAGCCTTTTAAGAAAAACAAAGTACAAAAAACAAGAATGAAACACCTTTTGGCGGCGAAAAACACTATACAAAATGTTAAGTAGTCTCTGACTCTCAAACTAGGTATAATTAATAAACCTGTAATATGAGACAATCAGAGATTCCTCACGCCAATTGCCAGTGTTAAAGTTAATGATGTGCATGTAGTGTGTATGTGGTCATATTCATGTATATAATATACATTAGTTTGTGTGTGTGTGTGTGTCTGTAGAGAAGGAAATGAGAAGACGGTAGGATGAAAGTTTCAAAATTTTATGTTGATTAATTTACAAGCATTTCAGTGGCATCATAGTTAAGCGAGAGTAAAAATGTATAGACCTTGTTCTTTACTTTATATTTGGTGAGTGGATAAATTTCTAAATCTTTATTGATTTTGATATGAAGTTTAAAAAATAAAAATTAGTATTGGTTTTATTAACCCTATTTTATGTTACTTTTACTAACAACTATGAATCCCTTATAATGATTTGAAGTAAATGATTAGTATTATTATCCAGATATTAACTTAACAGTTAATAAAATAACTAAAATTAAACTTAATAGTTCCTCAGAATAGATGCTACATACGTAGACAGACTGACAGACGGAAGGACGTGACGATTGTCGTAAGAATTCTGTTATTGCTACCCTAAAAATTGTACAAGTTTTACGTACTTAAACCAGATTAATTCTTAAGAAATATATGTATATAGTTTGATGGGTAATTACTTAGTCCTTCGACCTAACAAGTTAGAATCTAAGCATACGTATGACAAAGCGTGTGAATTGCTTGTCGCTGACCGGTGGCTGTGATGGATGGCCTTTTTGCGCCGAGCCTAATGTCTATAGTCGTATTTTTAATTAGACGACATCAACTGACGTTTACTGTGTTGTCAGTTTTTGATGAAATAAAAATAGTGTTTGTTGTAGCAAAGTGAATGATTGAAAAAACTCTTGAATGAATGAAATTGCCTCGATTGTCTAGTGAATAGTTAATGTGCCGAACTGACGATATCGGGTACGGGGTTCGAATTATAGTCGTGTTTTGTACACATACCAACGAGTTTTCGACGACTATGTTCCTATAATATCTACCTATACTAAATACCGAATGTTTTAAACATTAAGGAAAACATTGCGAGGAAACTTGTAAGACTGTCCTATTTTCAATAGATCATATAGTTGAAACTATAGATGTATACAATATAACAATTATAGGTAGGTAATGAAAATAAAAAACATAGCTTATTACATAATTTATTTTTATTCATCATCAGATAAAAAATCGTCACTATCGCTTTCGGTGACATTAATTATAAATCTGTCTGAAACATTGTCGATCATGTGGTCGAGACCATGCATTTTGTCTTCTTCTTTAATTATATGAGACACGCAGCTACTCCATTTTTCAGGTGTGATATGTTGAAGTCCTTCTTCAAAAAGTTTTTTTACTTCTGTCATTTTGAAGGTTTTGTTATTTCTTGCAACATATTCTTTAGCTTGCGCCCATACCAACTCAATGGGATTGAGCTCACAGTGGTATGGGGCCAGACGTAAAACAATTATCCCATGCTGCGCTGCCATCTCGTCCACAACATACTTATCGCAATGTTCTTGTTTGTGCTGCCGTACAATGTCTATAAGAGTAGCTTTAACCATTGTTGCTTCGAATAAAATATTTTTGTTCGTTAGCCACTCTTGTATTCTAGGTTTAGTCCAAGACATTTTAGGCAGCGATTCTAGTTTCCTGGAATGGTAGGGGCATTATCCATCACTACTACGGAATTTGGTTTTAGTTTTGGCAAGACCCCCCTAAACCACTTCTCAAAGGAATCGGCATTCATCTCTTGATGATAATCTTCTTTATTTTTTTTGGATTCAAATATTAATAAGCTGTCTTCTACAAATCCTTCTTCCCCGCCTATATGGCCGATAATTAATCGTTTGCCCTTTCCTGAAGGCTGTTTTAAGCCAGTGGTCAAGCCATCTAGGAAGGCCTGGCGGGACGATAACACTGTCTGGTCAATCCATGTCTTCTTTGGTGCATGACCTTCAAGATAGTGAAAAATATCAATTAATTATTGAAAGTACAATTTAATGTAAAGAAAACAGAAAATTTTTATTACCTTCGTTGATCCAGGTTTCATCTTGGTAATAAATATACCTTCCTTCCCTTCGATACTCTTTAATTTTTCGAAGGTAACGCTGGCGCCATAAAATAATGTCCTGTCTGTCAATTAAAATGCTTTGTCTTGATTTTGTGACATATTTGAAATTTAAATGTTTCATAACATTTCTTAATGTACTCCAAGAAAAATTGGGTAAGTCTGGGTCTTCATTGACAACCTTAAGAATCTGTAAAGTAATAAAAAAAGTTTTTGAGTAAGGAAGTCTACGCAATCTAATACTTTGGTTTTACAAAGAACATTATGGTGGACACAGAATATAATGCAGTAGAATGAATAAAGTTTAAGTTACCTTTATAATGGTGGGTGACTCATTTGCATAAAAAAATGATGTACTTTTCGCCTTATAGCGGCAAAAGTAAAATCGTCTAATTTATCTTTAAAACTGTGTTTCGGTCCACGTTTCTCGGGAGACTTAAATTGTTCATTTTCTTTGTATTCTTTTAACACACTGTAAACTAAGGTCACACCAATTCCCAAAATGTCAGCTGTTTTCGAAACACATTCTTCTTTTCGGGAGCCTCAATGGTAATAGTGAAGCAGCTTTCTCCTCAAATACGTGTTTGTAGACGTTTTGTATCATAAGTTTTTCGGTAACGCTTAAAGCAATCCGTGGTCTCTTCTTTCTTGGAGACAAGCTTTGGCTTGACGTGCTTGGTTTAGGATCCATATCGTTTGTACGAAACAATATAGCAACAAATAAACACAACAATTACAACAAACACAACGTAACTTAAAACTTAACAAAAACAATAACTAAACAACGTGAGCGCAGAAAAAACATTCGTGCTATCAGACCAGAGGTTAGAAGCCGAATTACAAATAAAATGGCGACCGACGCGCGCGGCGATGATCGGTGTTGGCACTAGTCGCCGCGCCGCGCTTTGTAATAAGCCGTCAAAAAACTGATACATACTACAAGTAACTTATATCAGAGCACTTTTTACAATTTTATTGTAAAATAGAAATAATATTCTTTTATAGTTTGAAATGATTAACTATTCACACTAATTGCTCATTCATCTGATTGAACAAGAACTGAACGCAACACTATTACTTTAAATATGGCAACATTATTTTACAAAGTGACATTAGTTACTGTCAGTTGGCTTCGTCTAATTAAAAATACGGCTATAAGTTCGCGTGTTACACTTTTGCCCAAGATAGAACTTCTGTGGTCACGTATGCTGAGTGCTCTGGGCCTGCCCAGATGCCACGTCGTACTCCTAAATACGACAAATAAAAAGCTGAGCTTGTGCCAACCAATCACATCTCAGTTCTTAACTATCAGAGATACAGGCTGAGCCAGTTTATTAAATTTTAAAATGGATTTTTATCAACAATACGATTGTAACTATCAGTGGTGTGGACTACGTACAACTCGATTCCCTATAGCCTACTTCTAAGAGTGTAGGGAAGCGACCAAAACGTCGAAAGCGCCATGCATTCATTGGCGTTTACGCATTCTGTTCAAACATATTATGACTGGTGTCTCTACAAATTAACTAGCGACCAAAAGGTCGTATGCGCCATGAATTTATTGATGCTTATGTTTTTTTTAATCGTGCCTAAATTATCATTGTATTACTATCTCTTCGCGCTTGGCGGCTTTCCATACGTATTGCATAAATAGCAACTCATAACCCGATCGGCACCGGCTTTTGTTGCAAAATATGCGGTAAACTTGCAAAATTAAAAATATAAATTGAAATGATAAAGTACATTGCTTGTTAGACGTTTTTATTTAGAAGTGTAAGTTTTATATACAAAAATAAACCAGTATGTTGTGGTTCGCCATTAATTTTCGTTTTTATTTGTTTATTGTGTTGTTGATCACGGATTTTACTCGGTTTTTGGTTCATTGCAGTAAGTTTTATTAGCCAAATGCTGCTCCACGGACTACTTGCTTATCTGTATACCGATAGTGGGGCCTTACTTTCTACAACAGCGGTGTACTCGGTGCTTGTTTTGTTTTTTTAACCGGCCTAGCCTTGTAATAACATGTAATCTGTGCAATAAAACGTCACTGTCATTAGGGGTTGACAGCAGTGTTAGAAGTGACTTACCGCCGACCCCCTCGCCCCTCTTAGATTGAACACGGACGTTAACACACTGCATAAAAGTTTAAGATTGATATTTAAAATAATAAGAACCTAACTTTCTGTATAATATTAAAATAAATATAATATTGATTTATAATCAAAAGTGTTTCAACTAAAACATCACAATAATACTACCCTAGGCGAATTTCCATCCCGCACCACTGCTACTTATGTACATAAGCGTAAAAGATTTATGATATCGAATGTCATTATATTCTCGGCGTCAGTGCAGGATCTGGTAACTAAATTATTTTCATCTTCAAAATTATTACATGTTACATATGTAACATGTAATATATATAATTATTACGTGTTACATATGTAATGTCCAATTTTGGACAAATTGGACAAAAAAAAGTGTGTGTATGTGCAATTCACACAAGGCAGAAGTGAAACCAGAAAAGTAGCATACCACCATATCAGGAGTATTAGAATAATTATAAGGTTTATTATTTTTATAATATTTTTACCAAGCTCAAAAGTTATTTTATATTTAATGCGAAATATTACATTTCATATATTACATACTTAAGTTATATTATAACACATATTATTCAGAGTCCATGTTTTCACTTTGAACAAATAACACGAGAGACTTATGATAAATAAAATAGGAAACAAATGTTCTATAGTTGTGTCTTGAAGTGTCTTATCAGATACTACATTATGTTAAATTTTTAATTATGAATAATCGGTATAATATATAGCAATAAAATTAAAATATTAGATCTATCCCAAATAAAAAATCAGCCTATATATGAAAAGTGCTTCACCAATAGCCAATTGATAATAAGCGGTCCGGTCAGGTGTGAGGGGTCAAATCGAGCGCAAGGTAAGGGAGGGTAAGCGGGAGGGTAAACAGGGTAAAGCGAGCTATAGGGTACGCGCCGGCTTCGCGGCAGGGGACGACAATCGTCTCCTAATGAGTCGAGCTCTAATAATAATTATCTACCTACACTTTCTGTTCGACGACTTTGCTACTGTTCTTTGTTCTAGGGTTGTCAATACACAATTTTAACTTTCGATACCTATTTTCGAACCAGACTCATACGTCAATCGGTGAAATATTCTTTGTCAGGAACTCGAATGGATGGTAGAGTGAATTAATATACTTTACTGCGTGGGAAAAAAATAGTTAACAGAAATAAAATTTTAAAATACAATACGGTTGTATCGATATCAGCAATTTCTCCTATGCAACTTTTGGATGGACAAGAAGTTCGGAAAGAACACTGGACATATGTAGTGTATGAAACATATCAGCCAAGTTGCCGAAAAGCATTTAATAAAAAATAGCACACCTCGCAAAGCTACTTCAAAAGGATCTTGCTGTAATCAGTTTTTAAATAAAGTGTTTTTCACGCTGTACGTTTATAAATTAGAGAAAACTATTTCTCACGCCTCCTATTTATTTATCTATATTATAATACATGAAGCAAAAACTTAATACTACTTTTTACAAAAATTACAAGGACGGAGGAATATGAAATTTTGAGCACTTATAGTTTATAAAAAGAAGTAGTGTAGAATGCTAATATTTTTTAAAATTATGCATAAAAATATATTAAAATAATAATAAAAATATTACAGTGTGTGTAATGTATTCACACACACATACATGCATTTAAACTCTTTTGTTAATTGTTAAAGTCAAATTAATAGCTTAGTCTTGGCGAAATCTGTGATTATAGAAGTGTAGTCTTTGACACTAATTATTATGGTCGAATTTTGAGTACATTACCTAATTTTCGTAAAAATGGGTACAAATTTTTTGCAGTATTGGTGATTAAAAAGTTTTATCGAACTAGATCAATATGTATTTTCATGTTTTTCGGTCCGCTGAACTATCTTAAGCCAATTTATAGCCCATAGGCCCTCGAAATGTTTAAGCCCTGAAAAAACCCCTAAAAATTGTTAATAATTACGAAAAATGACAGTTATTATGATAGAAAAAAAAACTTCGTTTAAAAAACCAACTTCAAAAACTAAAAAACTCAAATGTATAAAATAACTTATTTCTAAAGCTATTATTATTAATATATATTATCTAAAACATCTTAAAGTCAGTGGTTAGTAATTTTCAAAATATAGTTATTTTTATTTTTTACTTTGCACCGACTTCAAGATGTTTTAGATAATATTATATATTAATAATAATAGCTTTAGAAATAAGTTATTTTACACATTTTAGTTTTTTAGTTTTTGAAGTAGATTTTTTGAAACGAAGTTTTTTTATTTATTTGTTACTTTTTAGTGTCTAGCTATGTATGGGTGGACTTACGAATGGTGCACTGCTTCTTAAAAAATGTAGGTTCCAAGAAACGACAACAAAAAAATGATCGTAAAATGAAAACTACTGGGCCAAACTATGTCAAATTTTTAGGGGACCACATGGCAGCTATTCCGCGTCGAAAAATAAGAATCACGTAAATCGAATCATAAATCTCAGAGTAATCGATGTACATATGGAACGAAAAGGAATTTTTTTTCATAAAAATGTTCATAAAATGAAAACTACTGGGCCAAACTATGTCAAATTTTTAGGGGACCAATTCGAAGCTATTCCGCGTCGAACAAAAAAAGAATCACGTAAATGGGATCATAAATCTCGGAGTAATCGGCGAACATACATAAAAAAGCAACAAAAAAAAGATCCCGACGAATATCCTTTTTTCGAAGTCGGTTAAAAAATTAAAAAGATGAAAAAACGATCTAGATTTAACGAATCGAATTACATAAAAAAATGTAATTTAAGAGAATTTATTTTAAGACTATTTTATTATTATTTATTATATTTTTAGCAATTGTCAAGTTATTTTTTGTAGAGGGCTTACGGACCAAATGGGATTGAGATCAAAATCAACGGATCAAAATAAATAAAAATCATACTTGATCTCGTTCCATAAAACTTGTTTAATCACCGAAACTGCAATTTCTTGGCATTTTTTACGTTTTTTGCAATTTCCTCAAAATTTTGCATCAAAACAGATGGGTCTATTCAAAAGTACGTATTTATGGGCCAGTGTATAACCCTAATTATTTATGCAAATAGGATTTATTAATTGTTAATTATATTTTTTTGTTTCTCCGTGACAGCCCTGCTCTCCAATAATAGGAAATTTGTTTTCCGGTTCGGTAGCGCGCTCCAATTACGGGATTAACGAATTATTTCCACTTTTTTCCCCGATCGGCTACATCCACCCTCCCCTGCCCTCTTCCCCTCCACTTTTCACTCCTTCGTAATTCCTTCGGGCGGTTTCCGCCTATTGAATCTCTTTTGATTAACCATCTTTTCCGTTTCACACAAATTGGCTGAACTCCGGCACGTTTGAGGGTAATCGGCGTTTATTGAACGTTTTCTTACTTACGAACTTTATAGAGTGTCAGAGTTTTATGTTCGCTTAGTAATAAAACGTAGGGAATTTGCTCTGTCAGTAGATGTTATAATTCTAATAATAACCTAGTTTCGACCTCTTACGATTGGCTCGATCCGTGGGATACCCTGTTGTCGAAAAATATAGTCGTTAAACGGGTAGACTTTTTTTTATGGTAACGCAGAGGAATGTCTTTGCACATCATACCCGGGCCTTAAGGATGATGGCCTTAAAATGCAGTGCAGAAGCATGCATCGAGCGTGTATGGGATTCTTAGCGACCGGTCTATGCACGCAATCTTTGCGCGGCTAATTTGATAAACCCGGAAGCAGGATGAAGAGTGTGACATTGTGTGACAAGAGATGGGTCCTAACTTCCGTGACATTACATTTCAAAATCTAATATATATCAGGTAATTACAAAGCTGCTGTTATAATTTTACTATTTCTTAATGTAAAACTGGTTAATATGTAATGAAACACTAGGGAGGGAGTAGTCTCACAAAAAAGCATAAAACTTGTGTGACGTAATTTGTAGATGGGCTGTTATTGTTATTAATTTATATTATCGTTTACTTAATTTACCACGACAGGAATCGAACGCTAGCCTCCGCGTTCCAGTGAGCTAGGCCGTCAAAGATTTAGCCCAATCAAACACAGAGGTTGTCCAACTATCTTCCATGTTATTTTTAAACATTAACAAGCATATATGTACCTCCCATATGTTCAACCACGAACACGTCCGTCAATCAATATCAATCAATACAATAAACATAAAAATACGGTTAATGCACTAAACTAAATGATCCTTTCACGTGTCATAACACGGTAAATTAAATATTTTGACCGTTCAACGCGTAACCACGTTTGTTTTTGACGTGAGATGAGTTTAAGTTAAACTATTAAACAAAAAACGACTGACTTAAATCTGAAGTACGACGTATGGAAAGAATAGCTTAAATTGTTAATCAGTTTCACAGTCGTGTCTAATGAACTAAATGATGAAGAGAATTAATAAAAAATCAATGCGTGAGAAGCGCCGGCACGACACCGCGCCATGCCGTACTGAATCAGCTATTATACAGTGATAAGTATTGAAATCTCCAACCCGATGGATCGACGACCCATGCAAGGTTGCAAGTAGGCGCTGGATGAGGAAGTCAGAGGACAAGGATGAGTGGCGCTGACTTGGGAAGGCCTACGTCCAGCAGTAAGACTGCGCATGGCTGACGTCAACGCAGTATTGAAATCTAATTGAGCCACGATACCTTAGTGGTCAGTGTTAACACACTTGCGTCTCAAAACTCAAAGGACGTTCGAATCCCGGATGATTTCAATATACTACTTCAGCAGTTTTAAGATCTAATGTGCACATTGTTACAATTACCACGTGCTGATGGTAAAGGAACACATCGCGATGAAACCTGCATGCACATCGAGATAACAAATGTATCAAATCTGCCAATCCACCCAGAACAAGCGTGGCGGGTATATAAAGACATTATTTATAAAAATAAATAATAATTGTATGTCCCACGGGCCGTAAGAATAACCCGGACTTTTGGTGGGCTTGCGTGGTGCCATGGGAAGGCCAGCACTTTTAGGCCCCTTGACAAATTTAAACTAAATGTGGCACGATACTGACCGGCGATTATCTCTGTCTAAACCATATACATAATGCACCCAAGGACAAACCCCAGCCAGTGTAGGACTCTTGTAGGAAATGAGAACAAAAAGTACCGGGCTAATCGGGTGAACTGCTAGTGGTACTAGGGGTCTGGTAATATGGAGACTGCGTCTGCCCGTCACAATGTTCGGGGAACATGATAAAATGGGCAGACGGTGACTCGCCACTCCCTGCATGGGCACCTAAAATGCCATAGAAGACAGAGGCAACATGGATGTCAGTGGCTAAGGGGTGTAGAGAGGTGGGCTGCAGGTTCACCGAAGCTACTTCTGACTCCATGCCATTTATTACTTCCACTCCTGGAGCTTGAGTCTTAGCTCTAACTATCTCCTATTATTATTATTATATGTATTGAAATTCTATGTGCCTGGTAAAGGCGGTGTTGATAGACCGAGACTATGATCAAATTAAAAATATTTTGAAAAAAGGTCACACGTAAGAAGCACATTCAATAAACGTGTATGTATGTATGAAGAGATTAATGAAAGTTTATAAAGCGAAAAGTATTTCTCAAGATCGAAGCAGGAGGAGATTCATCTTCCCTGCCTATCCCAACGGGAAACAGGCGTGACAATACGTATGTATGAAATTCTCTTTCTACTACAATATCATTATTGTAATAAATCAAAAAATAGCGCATCGTACAAAACCAATGCATCTCTTTTTTCCATATACTCGGGTAGAAAAATGTTTTAAAACAATAAATAGTTGGTTGCCAGTACCAAGGCATCAAAGTCACATGGTTTATACCACGTCAGTAGGAATGAGTTTTAATTGCTCACCAACAGTCACTCGCACAACGTGAGCAGGGGATTAAATTAGATATAAGAATAACAAATAATTGAACGTTTTTGCGGCTCTGATACAATGGAAAGACCGTTTAAGATTTTTCTTGAAAATTTGGAAAGGTGAAAATAGGTAAAAACTGTTTTTATTATGTCATGAGTTTACCAGAAGGCCTTGATGGAATGCGGTTACTATCGCCGACTATGAACATTTGTTACGCCCAAAGTGTTGCAACTACCTAGAGAGACTGAAACCTGGCCGCTAATACCGAAACCCAACACAAGATTGTTATGGCAGCATATTCTAGACCAGGGATACCCAAAGTGGTCGATATCGACTCCTTGACGTCGAAATCGGTTTCCCAGGGGTCGACATAAACGAAAACTGATTTTGGAAGTCGACGAGGTCTAAAAATCTACATCTATTAATTACAAGTTCTGATTTGAAACTTTCAAGATATAGGTATTGTATAAGAGTGTTTTTTTTTTCAAAAATAATTACCTTCTTTAGTATTTTTATGTAGTTTGTAATAAAAATTATTAATTACACATGATATTTACTGAATCTATTTATTTTGGTAAATTTTGATGAGAAAATAATGACGAGTTTACTCAAGATTTTTAAAGTAATTTGGCTGTGGGGTCTGGAGTATCAGTTCATTTTGGAAAAGGGGTCTCTTTCCCAAAATAGTTTGGGAATTCCTGTTCCAGACCAGGAATGGTAGCCGTCCATACGGGCAAATGCTGCAAATGAACTTTGGCTATGGGTTGTTTTGTCTCCTCTTATGACAGGCCGCCCAGCCGCAGTTAATTGTATTCCCTTTTTCGTTCTTGCACGAATAAAATTTATCAACATTTTGTATAGTGTTTAAGCCTGTAGAATGCGATGTGGTTGTATTTTGCGAATGTTTTCTTAAAAAGCTTAACAATAATATTATGTATTTGTATTAACAAATGCCTCTATACTTTTTTTATTTGTTTTATAGAATTATGTTTATAGTATTTGTTATTAAAAAAAGAAGTAGAATATAAAAGACGGGACGAAATGTGTGGTGGAACTTAGGTGTGGCGGCATCGTTTGGTGTTTAGGCTGAGTTTGACCCCCCCTTGCGTTTGGGACTCCAGACTGAATTTTGATAATTTTCCTAATTTCATGCACTTTGTATACCAGAAGCAACATTACTTCGTCATTATTAGACACATTATAATAATGCTTGTTTCTTATTTTTACATTCCAAAGATTAAAATTTATACTCACTACAAAAAATTTGGCCACAATTTTTTTTTAACAAATACTTCCCGAATCTGGAAAACCCGTGAAACACCCTACACTACAAAACTACATGACTCTTTAGTTTCCTCCAAAAACTTCAGCAAGAACGCAAAATTAGCGAGATAAGAACATGAACGGGTACTTATTGTCACCGTCAAAAATGGAGGCAAATTTTTTTCTGTTTACGGTAAAAATCCTAACAATATTACTACCTATCTGTCTTACAGCTAGGTTTTAGCCTAGGTACTCGTTCTTAGAGGAAACGGACAGTATACTCACAACGCTTTTCTAAGGTGGATTAGTAGGTTTCACACATAGGAATCTCAATGTTCGTATTATTTATATATTTCATTTGTTTGTTTCTTCTTAGAATACTGGAATTTACGCGGATGAAGGCAGGTTGAAGTCCTAGTAAAAATATGTATTAAAAATACTCGAAATTTTCCAGCACTAACACAGCAGACTCTCATAATAAATCGCAACCAAAATTATATGTATATTAAAACAAACAGACACCGGTTATTAACATTTTTAATTGCATACGTACGTAATTACTTTCTGCCGCAATGCTGGTATAAAATAAACGTAGTCAGTCGTTTTTATTGTTGATGTGAGACAATAAAAAATCTTTAGTGACACACATACTTGTTGGATAAATAAACATTTTGTCCACATGTGTTGGGTATGACGATTATGATTTTTGTGAGTTTCGAACGACTTTGGAAACGATGGTTGGGAATGCGTCATTGGATTTTCATAAATCGAATTTTGAAAAGGAGTCTGGCTGGTTAATGACTAATTGTTTTTGTTTCATTCGCCATCATCGCAGGATAGAGAACTGAGCCCATACAGCTTTGTCTCTGTGTACTCTATTTCCTATCCTAAGTTTTAAATATCAGCTAAGCCAAATAGTGAGTAGGGCATTGACCTCCGCTAAAAGGGAAAGTCCTTATGAAAATAAAAAGGTTATATTTCTTCCGCACATCTTTCACAAAAAATGTAATTAGTTAAGAACCTTCAATTTATTACAACTATTGTTAATTTTTAAGTAAGTAATATTAATTCAAATCCATGTATTTATATAAACTTATTTCTTGGCTTTCTCTTATTATACCTAAAACTTATGGTAATAACACATTTTGAATTTGTATTTATTGATATATATAATATTTAATTATATATATATATATATATATATATGTATATCAATATATAATACTTAAAATAAGAAAACTTTTTTTTTGGCGGCGGTTACTGCATATACTCTACGACGGTCTACAGCCTACGGTCTACGAGTAGGTATATAGTGGCTACCAACACGGTTTTATTATAAGAACTTAACTATAGTGGAATTATTCATTAATCAACCTATAACTATGTAAAATGAGTGCGTGTGTGTGTGCCCCTAGTGTTATAGTCGGTTGGGTAAT
Organism: Dendrolimus pini; assembly: GCA_949752895.1. NCBI lineage: Eukaryota > Metazoa > Arthropoda > Insecta > Lepidoptera > Lasiocampidae > Dendrolimus > Dendrolimus pini. Next base: position 6,401,348 of record OX457147.1, on the reverse strand, counting down.
ATGCATTCTGTGTCGCTGTATTTTGTTGATAAATAAATAAAATTGTAAATTGATAAAGGTATTTTGAAACAGAATTCTTAAACAAAATTACGTTTTAAAATACCATTTACAACAAAAAATATAATTAGGTCCAAATGTCGCTTACGGCAAAATGACGGTAAAAGCCCGGTTTGTTATAGACCAACTCTTTGTTTAAATGTGACGTTGAAAGGAATATTTAACCCAATCCATTCTATATCCTATTCCAAAAAGTAATGCTTACAAGCAACACTATGTGATGAAACAATAGTATAGTATGTGTTTTTTCCACAATAAGACCATTTGGATTCTGATCAGGATATTTGATTTTTCAAAAATCTAATTGTACCACTTTAGTTTTTATCAAAATTACCACTTTAGTTTTTATCAAAATTAACCCCAGAATTCCTTTAAGATTTTATTACTATCTTATAGTTCCTGAATATGGCTATAGAGGCCTACTTGAAATATTTATTCTTTACTAAAGCTCCCGAAAGACGTTGTCCTGTCCTGAAAAAATATCCGATCCCAGCGCCACCTACCGGTTTCAATTGTGAATCTAAACCATCCATCACCAACCAACATTCATTCATTTTTATATAGATAAGTAGAATAATGTAGATGTATCAGCTACAATAATATGTACTCACGGTTAATTATACAGGCGCTCTCAAAATACTACATAGATACCGAGTACCGTAAACCACCCCTACTCGGTACTGTCTAAACCCTTCACACGTGGTTTTGACTTATTAGGGTAAAACATACCACCCTTTCAATCTCAAAAACGCCCATTAACAAACCTGCCCTTTCAATAGGGCTGTCAACAATCCGTGATATATCAACCTTTCTTATTCATAGATAACTAAAGTTCTCCTTGGGTTGACGGGTCGATATAATACATAATATCGAATCGTATATAATGTATATGTAACAATACGGGAAGAAAGCATATACCATAGAAATAAGTATATAAATTGTAAGCAACTTTGAGACGTCCAGTCTTTTAAGCGCATAAATTACATTTCGCGGGTAGGCATAGATTAAAAACCACAGACGCCTGATGCCTGAAATTATGATGATGATTAAAGCAAAAATATAGGCGAGAGGGGGTGGAATTTTGCGATTGTTGCTTTGAAAAAATGAAAGAATTTAAGATCCGGGGTTAGGGGAAAGTGTCTAATTTTCCGGGATAAAAAGTAAGGGCGTTGTCAGCTGATGGCCCAGAGAAGGTGGCATTCAATTTGTCATATGGAAGATGCTTAAAGTTTAAGTTTTGGATACACTCAGGGAGAGCACATAAAGCTTTACACTGGTAGTGCGATTCTTACGTGTACGGCAATTGTTATAAGAACGGTATCGTATATCGTATCGTATCGGTATCTTGTCAGGAATCGAATAATCTGATTTTGAAAAAAAAAAATAACACGTATTATAACACCAGTAGATAGAGTAGATAGAAGAAGTAATTTCTGTTAAGGAATGTCAAATGGCACCATATACAGTAGTCATTTTTTATTTGTTAGTACGTATAATATCTATATAACTATCTTATATATAAAATTCTCGTGTCACAATGTTAGTTACCAAACTCCTCCGAAACGGCTTGACCGATTCTCATGAAATTTTGTATGCATATTGGGTAGGTCTGAGAATCGGCCAACATTTATTTTTCATCCCCCTAAATGTTAAGGGTAGTCCACCGCTAAATATATTTTTTGAATTTTTTGATAATTTTTTTCACATTTTTTTTATGATACAGAATTAAAAAATACATACAAACCTAAATTTTCAAGCCTCTACGATCAACCCCTATTTTTTAATAGCGATATTAGTATTTTTATAATTTTCTACTGGGATGATTTAGATTTTAATTTGAACCAGGTAGATGGCGCTGCAATCGGGTACTAGAAATTAGGTGTTCTTTTTGTTGTTGTATGTGTTGAAGTTTGTCCCGGAATGGTTTAAATAAGCGATTGGACCCAGTAGGTGGCGCCGCTATACTCCTCCTACACGCTGGGCCTGATTTTGATGAAATTTTTTGTTTGTTCAAGTGGATTTGAGAATAGTTTAGAATTTAGATTAACATTTGGTCCCGGTAGATGACGCTGGAATCGGGTTCTAGATTTTTATTTTTTAAAGGCAGGACAACGTTTGCCGGGTACAGCTAGTAATATTATAAAATTCTAAACATTCCGTATCTGTCTGTACATTGAAGCTATTAAAAAAAAACAACTGGAATAAACTACATAAACGACGGAGAACACGATGCAATTTTTATTTTTATTTCTTGTCTGTAAGTTGGTTTATCTGTTTGTTCAAGATTCACTTTTTTTTTATTGCAGCAGTTCAGCAGACAGGCAGACGGCCCATTTGGTGGAAAGCGGTTACCATCGCCTATGGACATTTGCAACATCAAAGGCATTGCTGCTCTCTTAAAGGACACTGGAACCTGGTCACTAATGCCGGAACACAACTCAAGGTTGTTTTATGGTGACATACTTTAGACCAGGGGTGGTAGCTATCCAGTCGTGCAAGTGCCCTACCACCTGGCTGTGGGTTGTTTTGTCGCCTCATACGACAGGCCGCCCGGCCGCAGGAAATTGTATTCTTTCTCCGTTCCTGCACGGATACAACTACTGAACCGATTTCGATGCGGTTTTCACTAATCGATAGCAAATTTTATGCAATAAAATGGGAGATATTTTTATCCCGGGAATCCCTCGGTAATTTTCAAGGGAGCGGTTCGTTGTAGTTCGGGTGCATAAAAATTAGCTTATTCCGACCCAGTTTTCATTAAAAATAGCTTTTTTATCCTTCCTTTCATCACATCATTTTTTAAAAATTGTGTCCGGCTGGAATTTCAGGTCTGAGGTCAGGATTCTGATTCTCTTACTTAAGAGATGACTAATCGTTTCTTAACGAGATTATTATAAGTAAGGCCGTAATTGTCTAGATTTAAGTGAATAGTGTTCTACATCCACTAATGTAAGGGATGACAACCCTACTCGAACAGGGCCGCGTTACGTAAACATTGTCTTTTTTCAGCGACAAAAAAACGTTTAAAATAAAATTAATAGAACTAGCCACGTGTGTACATGTTCTTGGAAACTCGTTAATTATGTGTTGTAAACTAATAAAACGCAATATAACTTGTTAGTAATAATGTTTTTTGTATGTAAACTTTATATTTTTGACTATTTTCGAATACTGATCCAATCGCAAGTTAACGTATCCAATATATCATGGATCAAATCCAAAGTTTTCAATAGGAGCTTGCAGATTTATGTCTAGCCCTGCACTATTATTTTCAGAAATATGTATAAATTTGAAGTGAAACTTCTATACAGATGAAACGCAACGTACAAGTGGCAAAACGAATCGCAACCAAATTTTTACTTTAAGTTTTACGGGCAGGTTTTTGAATTGGACTAGTACAATCTTGCCGTAAAACTTCAAATTAAAATTTTGTTGCGATTCGTTTTTCCACCTGTCCGTTGTAGATTCACTTCTACTATGTGTCCCAGCACACATTTAGATTTTTTGTTGCAAAAGAATTATACCACTGATTGTTTTTAAGCAAAGAATTTATTTATTTATTTGAAACTTTAAATAGTCTTAATTTGAATTGAGAGTAATGTTATTGATTCTACTAGACCCTAAAATAGTTTGCACTGTATATTATGTTTATTGTATATATTTTATTTTTGTGTGTAATTATATGTCTGAAAGGAAAATCTTGTCTGTGTAAACAAATCAAAGATTTAAAATTTGGGCGAAGCGAGGTCTTGACAAGTAGAGTAATGAATATCTGATGATGATAATAAATGATGACCTGGCAAATTATTTCTTTATATATAAATTAATACATTTATGTTATATTATTTATCAAAATATTACAAATAATTTTAATTTGTTTCTAAGTAACGTTAAGTATTAAAACTACGCCTTAACGGTTTCAAGCGAGGTATTTTATTATTTAACCTACCCCAAAACTTGTGCACTTTAATTATACATTAAAATTACTCATAGAAACTTCACGTTTTTGTTTTTCGTGATTACGGATACTAAAAAGTGGCCGAAACGTCGGAATAAAAATTAAATAAAATCCAACGCTTAAAATTGTTAAAACATCGCTTTATGAGGGGTACCTACCTACTTGTCGCGAAAACTAAGAAAATGTGTGTTTCCGGTTTCTACCCACTTTTTCTACCCAAAATCTATTCCGTTTTCAACCTACAAAAATAAATATAATATTTTTTTCCGTCTTCTACCCAAAAAGCTTTCCGTTTTCAACCCATTACTAATTTTCATTGTTTTGAAGTACGGTCAGAAACATTATTGCTTTTAAATATTTATTAATTGCAAGATAAACACCGCACAATATTAAAATGTTTAAATCTACTCAATATTAGTTCACGAACGACTTCTTAGCTGCAAGTGTGTATGACGTCACTGGATAATAATAACCTTACACGCAAATGAAAAAAGAAGTTTTTTTCAAAATTATTTCACGTGAAACTAAAACCAGAGCCTGTTACTTTCACTTTTGCCAAGCGATATATAAAAAAGGCAAACAGTTCAATATGACCAAAAAAAGGCATTTTAAAAAACATGTATGTATGTATTTTTGATGCTTGCCTTATGTTTAATACCGAAAGAAATGGTGGAGGATGCTTTTCTCTATATTATGGAATAGAGTCCCACGCATTAAGATGCAGTGAGATTTAATGATTATATTGTCAAAACATATAGATAGATAGATAGATAGATAGATAACACTTCATTGCACACCAAAACATAGAATTACAGAAACAGACCATATTTACAATATTTTCAAGGCAATACAACAGGCGGCCTTATCGCTCAAAGCGATCTCTTCCAGGCAACCTAAATGAGAAAAATTTGAATCAGGCGAAATAGGTGGTGCAGAAAAATGGCAATAGAAACATAAATATACATAACTAATATAATACATACATACATATATATATATATATATATATATACACGAATAAATACATACATACATACACAATTATATATACAATAATACACAAGTTATTATAATAAAAGTATTAGCATGATTATATTCTGTTAATCAGACAGCTATTTGTGGACAAATAGTGTTTTCTGAGCAAATTTCTAAATATTGGTAAAGATTTGGCCTCTCGGACAGTAAGAGGCAGCATATTCCAAAGTTTGACAGCCTGCACCGCATATATATATGTTTGGCGGAAAATATCCCCTATAATTATGGTCTTCATGCGGATGTCGACACAAAACAACTAACGCTCTTGAAAGCTAGCATGTGACTGTAAACCGCGTAGTGGCAAAGAAAAAGTCACTAAACATGCTTCAGTTCCTTTTAAATATTATGCTAAAAAATTAATAATGACTTTTACTTTTAATAATGACGCTAAAAAATAAAATACACTTTTCAAAGGAAAAGATATTGTAATAATATTTTCTTAAGTTTTCGCGACTTCTACACATAATAAAACTACGTTTTAACGGTTTTAAGCGCGGTAATTTATTTGATTTAGGTTTATCCGACGTTTCGACGAACTAGGCATGTTTGCTGAAGAGTTTCTTGCGCCGCTTCTTCTCTTCAAGCCACAACATGTTGAGAAGCGGTGGTAAATTAGATTAGGCTTCCATAGAGTAAATAATATCCATAAAGAAAATTTAAAACTAAATAATTAAAATGAACAAGTTGGCGGTAGGCTGAATAAAAACTTTGACAATACACGTTTGACAAATGTCATCTTTGTCTTCCGTGACCACGGCCACTGAAAAGCGGCCGAAACGTCGGATAAACCTAAATCAGATAAATTACCGCGCTTAAAACCGTTAAAACGTAGTTTTATTATAGATATTGTAATATCAAGGAATCGAAAAACATGGTATGTTAGAGAGAGACAATAAATAGAATCTGCGCTTAATGACTTGGCTTGTGGCAAAAAATTTATAGGCCACTGTTAGGAAACATAGCTCGTTTATATATTAAATTTAAAAAAAGCTATTACATAATTTATGTCAATACTTCATGCTTTTAACGTCGATTATTAGTATTACCCAATCTATCCAATTATTCAAAATTTACTTAACTTTTAGTTATATTTTCAATATTATGATTCCAAAAGCAATAAATGCGTCCAGTGTATTGAACAATAGTTACAAACGTTTTCTTTATTAAACTAATTTATAGTTCCTCAAAGTCTATTTGATATTTTACTCTGTGTTATTTGATATTTTGACGAGGTTGTGAATTTTTAAAATGTTATGTACCAAACGTTAATTATGTGATCTATGTAATAATGTTTTATAATCTAAATGTGAGTTTTAGTTGTTTGTAAAGTATGTATAAGAATCTTTTTAACTTTATTATTTTTTAAATAAATATTTTTAATCGAATTAACTTTTTCTGTTGCCTGTACTCAATTCAGTGGGTAGAAACCGGAATGGAATTTTTTAATGGGTTGAAAACGGAATTATTATTATTATTTTAGGCTTGTGGGTAGAAAAAGTGGGTAGAAAACGGAAACACCCAAGAAAATACTATACTATTCAGTAGATTAGATAAATCTTATATAATGAATTTCAGATGCCTGAATAGTATCGTCTGTGTAGAAGTAAAACTAAGCGTGACAAGGAGTGGGAGGGATTCTAAATTTCATGACGTCGCATTTCATATATTATATCGTAATAATATATTTAAGATTTCCCACCACATAATTACGGAGACCGGCTAATTATGTGGGGAACAAACCGCCAGGTCCCGGTCGTAGGAGAAGGCCCAAGAAAAGGTTTGACGATGTGAAGGATAACATGCGTACCAATGTTCTCAAAACGGAGGATGCTGAAGACCGTGCGAAGTGGAGTAGAAAAAGTAGGAAAGCGGACCCTGGGCGTCGGAGTGAACGCTCCGAACGCAACCGGAATTTAACCCTCGGATGATGATGATAATGAATACATTTAAGATTTAAAACACGTTTGAAGTATTAACGAAAAATTTCAAAACATTGGTAACTTATGATGATTGAGCATAGCATTTAAATTTATTAAATATAATGTATTCTATCTCATTCTCTCGCAGGCTTAGTCCTATAGATTTATGTGTTAATCTCTTTTTAATGTCGCTTTTTCGTTTCGCCGAGTTTTAAATCACAACGATTCTAAAGAAGTTTCACTTCAAAAGCTATTATTCACTTTAGACCAATATTATAATACATTTAATGAAAACAATACTGCAAAGCAAAATATCATCCAGCAAGTTCATGCCAAAAACTCAAAAAAATCTTTTATATTTAATTTAAAATTAATAATGTCAAAGAATAAAATTAGCAAAGCATATTTTACATTGGCACATAATATAAAAAAGTAATCGGCGAATTCATCAATCACGCTCCGAACAACTTGTTAATGGTCAGTTGAACAAAACCATAGTTTACAAAACGGCAGATCCATTCACTTGTTTGTGGACCGCATTTACATTTCAGTAGCATAAACTTTTGATATGTTTCCCCCTACCTGTTTACTAAGGTCGGAAGTACATGTGGTGCGTTTACATCGGTCGAGTTGAATTGAATTTCGAAAGACCAGTTAAGTATTATGTTACGTTACATTACGATGCCTATATGCTATATTTTCATCCGTGCAGGAACGAAGAACGGCAGCCTGTCGTAAGAGGCGACCAGGTGGTAGAGTATTTGCCCAACTAGATGGCTACCACCCCTGGTCTAGAGTATGCCGCCGTAACAACCTTGAGTTATGTTCCAGCATTAGTTACCAGGCTCCAGTCTCCCTTAAGAGAGTAGCAGCGCATTTGTAGCACCTTTGGTGTTGCAAATGACCATAGGCGATGGTAACCGCTTTCCATCAAGTGGGCCGTCTGCCTGTCTGTTAACCTCATGCAATAAAAAATAAAATACAAAGATTATTAATTTCTGTTAATAGTCTTTTTCTTTCTTTTTTCATCCCCTGGTTTATATTATGCCCACTTTCACGGCAGCAAGCAGAAAACTGAAAATAAGTGTGTGTACGAGTGTGTATGCCTTATACGATATTATGTATGTTGGGTTTACATACACGCGCTGCCCATTTCCCTCGCTACTTTCCTGTTTGCTGCCATAAAAGTGGACATAATGTAAAACGAGGTATGAAGTGGAAATATTTCTATATAATATAGTTTTAAGAGCTAAATTAGTGACAAGCGTAATTATACATCGAGATTACAATAACTTGTGTTATTTTGTACTCGCCTCCTTAGCGGTTGAGCACTACTAATGACCGGTTCATATATCTTACTAACCGTTCATTTGCCTTACTATCAGTTTAATTTGACATAAGTTCCTTGCATGAACTGTCCAATTGTACTGATGGTAACTCATGCGAACGAAATAGTAAGATATAGGAACCGGCCATCAGTCACTATCTTTTAGGAGTAGGCTACTCAGAAGAATAGCAACATTATTAAAGCTAGAATAGCATCTAAAGGCAATATTCATTTACATTTAACGATTATTAAGTTGAAATTATTTTATAAACCGTTAACCCGTGTAATAATAAATACGCAGGTTCGATCCTGGCCAGAACGCATGCACCACTTAGTCAGTTTTCTGTGCCAACAATGGTGATGGAAAACATCGTGATGCAACCTACACTTTGAGATAATCGATCTGGCAAACCTGCCAAGCCGCCTTGGACAAGCGTGGCGGGTATACTGTCCGCTCCCCTATAATTGGAGGCCCGAGCCCAACAGTGGGACATTTATGGACTGTTATTATTATTAATAATAATTAATAACTATCTAAACTATTATTATTATATTTTTTCAGATTTATTAGTTTGGTCACATAGACAACTATACAGCTTGCAACTAAACTCGTTCCACTACTAAGCCTCGTTCAGACAAGCCAACGCAACCTTTCAAAGAGACGAGCGGGTTGTCTATGGGCGGTTTTATTTTTAATCAGCCGCGCGCACACGTGCGGTTCGGAATGTTTTGAACACGGCTAATTCTGTCCAACAAGCTTTGTGGTCTCCAATGCTAATTGACTTTTAAACGGCCCCCCTAAGTATCTATAGTGTGTAAACGATTTTTGAACGTGATTGAGTCATTTCCGCTCTGTGTTAGGATTATGATTTTTGGCTTTTATTTTTTTTTCAAAGGCTTGTCTTGCGTTTGTGTTATTTTTGTCGATAATTGATTGAAGATAATTCAAATTGTGCGTTAACAAAAAAGGTGGATTTGATTATTCATTTCTTTCTCTCAACCGGGTAGCAATATCAGTACTCAAAAAAACAACATACAAAATAAAGTAATATAGCAATAAGACATTTACATACATAAAAATGTAGACGTAAATATGTTTGATTAAACGAAAGGGTAAAACAAAAATGATTCAATATTATTGTTTAGTTTTATTCGTAATAAAACTACGTTTTGACAGTTTTATATTTATTTGATTTTTATTATTCCGACATTTCGGGAAATTTTCAGTAGCCGTGATCATGGAAGACTAAGATGTCAAGTGTCAATCAGTATTAGATAGATAGATAGATAACACTTTATTGCTCACCAAATACACAATTTCAAAATATACAATTACAATATTGTTATGGTAGAAACAAAAGGCGGCCTTATCGCTGAAAGCAATCTCTTCCAGGCAACCTAACTTAAGGAATAATTTAATCTAATCTGGCGATGTAGGTGGTGCAGATCATTAAATATCAAATATCATAAATAAACATACTTAAACTAAATAATTTATAAATACACACATACATATATATTAAATAGTCTATAATATAAGAATTAGGCATAATTATTTAAGGAAACTAAACTTGATAAAGATTTAAACTGTATTACAAACTACGATTCTACACAAAAAACTACCCACCGCGGCGTCCCTCAAGGAAGCATATTGGGCCCTTTATTATTTCTGTTATATGTAAACGACATGCCTCTCGCCACTAAACATAACAGTATTTTATTTGCAGACGATACAACAATAGTTATAAAATGTTCTACTATCTATGACTACGAAAATGATGTTATGACATGTTTATCTGATATTATTAATTGGCTCAACTCTAATAAACTAACTATCAATTTATCCAAAACAAAAATTATTCAATTTAAAACAAAACAAAGTAAATTAAATAATTTAAACATTAACTATAATAATATAAACATAGAACAGGTTAATTGCACAAAATTCCTGGGAATTCAAATTGACGCTCATTTATCATGGAAACAACATATTGACATGATTTGTAGTAAAATTAATAGTTTTGTTTTCGCTATTAAAAAAATTAGAACGTGTACATCCTTGCAAACTGTGTTGATGGCTTATCATGCTCATGTTTTCTCATTAATCCACTACGGAATCATAATATGGGGAAACTCCCCTGATATTGCAAGGGTTTTTCTCGCCCAAAAGAAATGCCTTCGTGCCGTATTTGGAATGAAATGGGCAGAATCGTGCAAGCCGGTTTTTAAATCTCACAATCTCCTTACTGTGGCTAGTATCTATATCTATATACTTGAAATCGCTAAGTATATCCAATTCAATGGGTCTTTGTTTGAAGAATTTAATAATGTTAACGCGAGACTTGTGACGCAAGTAAAATTAAAGATGCCTGTGCCTTCTCTGGATCTCTTCAGAAGGAACTGTATTTACATGGCTCCTCTTATTTATAACTCTTTGCCAAATAATATTATAAACGCACCCCCAAGAAAATTCACTGTAGTCTTAAAAAAGTGGCTGATCAAGGAGTGTTTCTATACTGTAGATGAATTTCTTAAAAAAAGTGCTTGTCGTTATTATCTATACGGAAAAGCTTAGTGATCTATTTGTAATTATTTCTCTTGACATTAATTACTTGTATTTTATGGAAAATTGACTTTTTTTAATTAGAATATTTATGTTAATTTAATTTTAAATTTGATTTCATTCGTTTTGTACACCACTATGTGGTAGAATGTACTGTGCATCTACAATTGTGTAACACCTGTATAAACTACATTCTTGCAAATAAAGATATTGATTGATTGATTGATTTTTAACATTAAAAAAAAAGAAAAAAAAAAGAAAAGTAGTGTTAAAGTTTTATTTACCTACCGGCAACTTGTTCGTTTTAATTATGTTCCTTGTTAATATTTACTCTATGGGAGCCTAATCTAATTTACCACCACTTCGAAAGAGACTCTTCAGCAACATGCCTAACTCTAATAATTTAATATAATACTAGGATATGCTCGATACTTCATACACGCTTGACTTGAAATTCCCGTGGCTTCCCAGGGACACAAAGTACCAGAATATTTAAAAAAATAATGTAATCTATGTGAAAACTGTGCCGGAATAAGCTAATTTTTAGGCACCCAACCACTTTAAACCGCCCCCGGCAAAATTCCCGAGGGATTCCCGGCATAAAATATATATAATATAATATACATTTTATTAGGTACACTAAAGCTATCGATCAGTGCAAAAACCACATTGGAATTCGATTTTTTTTCAATCTGGTCTTTTAAATAATTCCCCGAAAATTCCCGTGAGATTTTCAGGATAAAAAGTAACGCAGATTTCAAGTCTAAGAATTTGCTGTCGCTCAGCGAAAACCGCGTCGAAATCGGCCCAGTAGTTTTTAAGCGAATCCCGAACATACAAACAAACCGATAAATAGACAAGAAATTAAAAAAGGCATCGTGTTCTCCGTCGTTTATAATAGTTTATTCCAATGGGGATTTTTAAATAATTTCAATGTACAGACACAGCATATTGATAATTTTATGATATTATTGATTAAAATAGGTGGGAGGTAAAATTAAAAAATACCGCGCTTGAAACCGTTAAAATGTAATTTTGTTATGTGTACGAGTCATGAAAACTTAAGAAAATAGTTTTATTCGTTTAAAGCAGTAATTTACATATATCTGTAATATTTCTATACCTTACATACATACATACATAACTTCACGCCAGGTCCCTTGCGGGGTAGGCACGAACAACAGAGCGCCATACAGGCTTATTCTTACACACCTCACTTGCTTGTTTGACATTCATAGCTCTTGTCATGCACGCTCGTCTATTCTTAAGGCTCCTGACATCACCTTCTGCTAATACACGATCAATTTGATCATGGAAGATGTGTCGTGGCCTTTCGCGACTTTTGCATCAATCCACTTTTGCATTGTATATCTGTTTAGTCATTCTTTCATCATACATTCTTTCCACATGCCCGAACCACCGGAGCATTCCTTTCCTTCATTCACTATATATATTCTATACCTTATTTATATTATATTAATTTTTGCACATCACAGTCATACAATCATGCAATCCGTACCTGAGTTGTCTGAACGTAATCGCTCAAAAGCTGTAAGATTATTTTAAGAATAACTATATAAAAAGAATAAAATAAAATTGTCTGACTTTAATTTCAAAATAAACTTTAAAATTGTGATAATTGTTATTCATCAATAACGTTATAATATGATGTCTAGTCATAAATTAAAGGTTTTAAAATCTATATTTGTCAATCTGACAGAAATTTTTCTCAAAGCGGTAATCTAATTAAACAAGAATTTTATCATTTAGATATTTTTCTGGGTTCTGAAGATATGAATATTAGTCCTGTATGGACCAAGTCACAGGTACAGTTAGTCAAGTAACAAAACAATAAAATATTATTTGAGTTGAGTTAAGTTTTCAGACGGATGTATGGAAAACGCGTTCTCATTTACGAATTAGCAACACTTTGAAACATAACAACTAAACAATGTCGTAATTAAGAACAAACGGGCCTATTTAAATTCTCAAAGACAAGCTTTCTTTTATTCTAAACTTGAAAAGAGTTTAAAAGAACGCGAATTTTGTTAATCACCACACTTTTGTTCTTTGAATGACGCTTATAAAATACGAATTGTTTTTATCTTCGCAGTTTGAATAAGTTGCGTGTTGTCGTATTTTTAGATTGGTTGCGTCGCAGCGAACGCGCGGCTTTCACACTAATGACTTAGCACTTTTTAGAGGCATATTGAATTATTGATGCAACATGTAATTATTTCAATGAAAAGTTATTTTCACTTAAAGCTAGAAATCTATGTATGCTATTCTATATCTATACTAATATTATAAATGCGAAAGTATGGATGGATCTATGTTACATAATCACACAAACGGATCACGGATCTGGATGAAATTTGGCATAGAGATAGATATTATATTCTGGAAAAATGTACAGTCCCCGTGGGATAACATAAACGCGCGCGACCCCGTGGTATCGGCCCCCAGGCAACAGGTGGCCCCCGCGTCCGCGCCACCGGTGGCGCCCGTCCCGCGCGCCCGCCACGTCGCCTCGAATGTGGCGCCGTCGCCGGCGCCCGTGGCGCGCGCCCGCCACGTCGCCCCGTACGTCGCGCCACCGCCGGCGCCCGAGGCCCCCGCCCCCGCCCCCGCCCCCGCCCCCGTTCCCGAGGGGGGGGCGTGGTCCACGGTCGTAGGGCGGAAAAAGGGTAAGGGGGCGAGGGCAAACGGGCCCCCTCCCCCCCCCAGGCGCAAGCTGCTGCCCCACCGACGGGGTGGAGGCAGCAACCGCGGAAGCAGGCCGCGAGGCCTGCCGTCGTTCTCCACGAGCCGAAGTCGGCCGCAGTCATCATCAGACTGCTGCCGGCAGCGGCCGCGAAGGGTCTCGGCTATCGCGAGGTCTTCGCAAAGGCCTCGACGGTGGTCGACATCACCGCCATGGGCCTCCGCGAGGGGCTGAAAGTGGTGCGGACCGCCAGGGACGCGCGCCTCCTCGAGTTCCAGCCGGGACCCGAGAGCGCGGCCAAGGCGGACCGCGTCGCCGAAGCCCTACGCGGGGCCCTAGAAGGGATGGCTGAGGTCGTCCGCCCCGTAAAGCGTGCGGAGCTTTACGTCTCAGGGCTGGACGACTCAGTCACGGTCGATGGGCTTCGGGACGCGATCGCGCGCGCAGGCAACTGCCGGCGCGACGACGTGCTCACGAAGCACATCGGTGCAGGACCGGGCGGATTGGGCGCATCATACGTGTTGTGCCCCGTCGCTGCTGCCAAGACCATCGTCGGGTTGGGCTACCTTCTGGTATCTTCACCTCGGCGAAGGTCGAGGCACTGGAAGCCAGACCAATACGTTGTTACAGATGTTTCAACGTCGGCCATGGCACCCAAACCTGTCCGGACACGTGCCCGGATCGGACTAACTTGTGCCTCCGCTGCGGTAAAAGCGGACACAAGATGCCGGATTGCACGGCACGGAAACCCCACTGCGCGGCGTGCGCGCCGGGGGGACTGAACGCGGCCCACCCCACGTTGGCGAGGTTCTGCCAACCTCCCTACGTGAGGGGCCAATTCGTCCACTCGCGGGCGAGACCACGCATCGGCAAATCGGGAGTACAGGCAATGGACACCTCCAATGTCTAGTACGCCCGTAACAACGTTTTTCCAAGCTAATGTAAACCACTCCCCCACCGCTCAGGACTTGTGCCTTTTTTTATTTTTTTTTATTGCAGGAGTTCAGCAGACAGGCAGACGGCCCACTTGATGGAAAGCGGTTACCATCGCCTATGGAAATTTGCAACACCAAAGGTGCTACAAATGCGCTGCTGCTCTCTTAAGGGAGACTGGAACCTGGTCACCAATGCCGGAACACAACTCAAGGTTGTTATGGCGACATACTTTAGACCAGGGGTGGTAGCCATCCAGTCGGGCAAATGCCCTACCACCGGGCTGTGGGTTGTTTTGTCGCCTCTTACGACAGGCCGCCCGGCCGCAGGAAATTGTATTCTTTCTCCGTTCCTGCACGGATAAACGCCTGCAGGCGATGGCGGAGTGGCAAGCGAATTTAGCCGTAATAAGCGAACCTTATTACGTTCCTCCTTCCGGGAATTGGGTGCGCGACCTCGATGACATGGTAGCGGTGGTGGCCAGAGCCGGGTCCGGCACACCGCTTACATGTCTCGAAAGAGGAAAGGGCTATGCTGTGGCGGAGAGCGGGAGTATCGTCGTCATAGGCGTTTACTTCTCGCGCAACCGCCCCCTGGCAGAGTTCGAGCTTCACTTGGACGCCGTCGGGGCTGCCGTACGCAGACTGTCGCCCAAAACGATCTTCGTGATGGGCGACTTTAATGCAAAGCACCTCTCCTGGGGAAACGTATCTACGGACCCTAGGGGTCGGGCGGTCGAGGATTGGGCTCTTCAAGCCGGCCTTACCATACTGAACCAGGGGTCGGTCCAGACCTGCGTGCGCGCGCGGGGTGGATCGATCATCGACCTGTCATTCGCCACTCATGCGGCCGCCCGCAGAGTGACCGGATGGAGGGTGCTGGAGGAGGTGGAGTCGCTCTCTGATCATCGGTATATCAGATTTGAGCTCACGACCCCCTCCTCCGGTCCGAGCCCTGTTCACCGTCGCCCCCCTCTCCTCCCGCGTTGGGCCCTTACCAAGCTCGATCCGGAGCAGGCCGAGGAGCTGGCACTCTCGGAAAGCTGGGCCTACCCAGCCGACTTCGCGAATCTGGATACGCCGGCAGAGCACATGCGCAAAACCCTGACGAGGGTTTGCGACGCTGCGATGCCACGCGTCTCCAAGCGGCAGCCTCCGTGCAAGCAATCGGTCCACTGGTGGACCGAGGAGCTGGGCGAGATGCGAAAGGCAGTTCGCATCATCAGCCACAGGCTCAAACGCTGCAGGGCGCGCCGTCCTCCGGACTTCGTCGCGGAAAATGGACTCGTGGGCGAGTTTAGGGAGGCCAGAAAGGCCCTTTCGATTGCAATATTGCGATCGAAAGCCCGGGCTCGGGCCGAGCTCCTCGAGACGCTCGATCGGGACCCTTGGGGGCGCCCGTACCGTGGGGCCCGCAACAAGTTGCGGCCTTGCACATCCACGGTCACGGAAACGCTCGAACCCGAGGTGCTCCGGTCGGTTATCGATGGGCTCTTCCCGGATCCGGGGATCTTCACTCCCCCCAGTATGGGTCCACCCATTCCCGACACCCCCACGGACGAGGAGCCTCACTCCATCTCCGAGGGGGAGCTAGACGTCGCCCTGGACCGGCTCCGGGGCAGGAAGACGGCACCGGGACCCGACGGGGTTCCAGGTCGACTCCTCTTCCTGGCTGCGAAACACCTACGCAGCCAGCTGCGGGACCTCTTCGAAGCCTGTATTCGCGCAGGTAGGTTTCCGTCGCAATGGAAAGAGGGGCGTTTGTGCCTAATTCCCAAGGGAGGTCGTCCTCCCAACGATCCGTCCGCCTTCAGGCCCATAGTGCTGCTGAACGAGGTCGCTAAGGTCTTCGAGAAGATCTTGGCGGAGCGGCTTGTGAAGCATCTAGACGCTGTGGAGCCGGGGCTATCAGATACGCAGTTCGGGTTTCGGCGGAGGCGCTCCACGATGGACGCCTTCGAGACGCTGCGAACGTTGACGGACGAAGCCGTCCAAGCGAAGGACGTCGTTCTTGCAGTGTCGCTAGACATAGCGAACGCCTTTAACAGCCTCCCT
This sequence comes from Dendrolimus pini, assembly GCA_949752895.1. Lineage (NCBI taxonomy): Eukaryota > Metazoa > Arthropoda > Insecta > Lepidoptera > Lasiocampidae > Dendrolimus > Dendrolimus pini. The sequence goes on along the minus strand of OX457147.1, from coordinate 6,384,798 downwards.
CATGAGACGATCAGGGAAGGGCTCCGCGCGCACGGAGTCCCCCCGTACCTCACGAGGCTGTTGGGCGAGTACCTGCGAGATCGGCACATCCTTTGGGAGGGCGGTGAGTCCGCCAACCACGTGTTAGATCGGCGACGTGTCGCGTGCGGCGTTCCACAGGGGTCGGTCCTCGGGCCGATCCTTTGGAACGTAGGCTATGACTGGATCCTTAGGGTGACGGTCCGGCCCGGGGTAGGGCTGATCTGCTTTGCGGACGACACCCTACTCACGGCACGCGCTGCGTCCTTTGCGGAATCCGTGGACGTTGCCAACGACGGGTTGGCGATCGTCGTAGATCGAATAGCTAGGCTGGGCTTGAAGGTCTCCCCCGCGAAAACGGAGGCCGTCATGTTCCATAGGAAATTCCGGAATCCTCCCCCGGACTTGTCCGTTACAGTTCAGGGGGTGGCGATTAGAGTAGGGCCCAAGATGAAATATCTTGGGCTAGTTCTAGACGGGAAATGGCTGTTCAAAGCGCACTTTGAGCAGCTAGTTCCCAAACTTGTGAATTCCGCGGGCGCACTCTCCAGGCTTCTTCCTAACGTGGGGGGGCCGGGGGGTGCGACGCGGAAGCTTTATTCCGGCATCCTGAGGAGTATGGCGCTCTACGGTGCGCCCGTCTGGTCCGATTCGCTTCACCGCCACAACCGAACCCTGCTGCACCGCGCGCAGCGGGTTCTGGCCGTGAGGACCATACGGGGGTATACGCACAGTGTCGTGGTCGGCGGCGACCGTCTTGGCAGGCGAGCTGCCCTGGCATCTCCAGGCAGACGTCCTGTCCAGAGTTCGTCGCGCCCGGCAGGATGCCCTAGCTAGAGGACTGACCTTCTGTCAAGTCGAATTAGAGACGGTCAGGAAACGGGAAACCGCTTGCTGCCTCGTCGAATGGTCTCGTGACCTCGAACACCCTGTGGCCGGCGGCTGTACGGTGGATGCAATCAGGCCGCAGCTGGAGAGATGGGTGACCCGCACCAGCGGAACCCTGACCTTCAGGACGACTCAGATACTGACCGGACACGGTTGTTTCGATCAGTATCTGTTTCCCATTGTGGGCTGCTTGCCTTCCCCGGACTGCCGCCAATGCGGCGCACCCGATACGGCGTTCCACACGCTTGTTGAGTGCGCTGCATGGACGCCTCAGCGTTTCGAGCTCGAGACACACGTAGGAGCCGTCCGATCGCTTGGCGACTTGGTAACGGCCATGTTGCACAGCGACGACCGCTGGGAGTCTGCGGTTACTTTCTGTGAGGCAGTAATGTCTCTCAAAGAGGCCGCAGAAAGGGACAGGGAGCGAAGTCCTGCAGCGCGTGCTAATGTCTCCACCCGAGGTCGCCGGCCTTCAGCTGGCACCCGGAGAGGCAGGTACGCGCATTACTTCCCTCCCTGAGTTAGGTTCCGGTACGAGGGGCCCCTTGCTACTAGGCAACGCAAGGGATACCATCTGCCCCCGTTTCGAAGTGGGGTGTGTTCTCCCAGGGCACACTCCAGGCACTTTTTTGCGCTGGATCGACTGTTGCGTAACTATGTTCTATATCTCAGTCTTTCCTTCACAACAAAAGCGCAGGGTCGCTCGCCCGTGCGGCATCGCTCTGAGTCTTCCACACTCCTCAGTGTCAAGTCATCGCGGACGAAGCGCAAACAAAGCATACTATTGCTAGCGTTATCGCCCCCGGTGGAAACGGCGCGGTTTTTCCTAGTGACGGCCCTGAGAGTGCGTAAATCGGTTAGCATTTTCCCTCGCCTCAAAAAAAAAAAAAAAAAACACGCGCGAAGCCGCGGGTAAAAGCTAATAGTTTATATATCTTATTATCCATTCTTTTGCCTTAACACGGGTTAAAATAATTCACATAAACTGCATATAAGTAATCTCAATTTTGTACTTCCGCGTCATTAATCAGTGTGGCAAAACGGACGATGAAAGTGGTCAAGTAGGCATCGCAAGTATATATCTATATATGTACATACAACACTCATCATATCCTTGCTGCTTCTTTAGGTTTCTGTCGTTATCAGTTTTTAGTGATGGAGTCAAAGGAAGGGCAGTACGAGCATGATTATATGTTTACATACTGCTTTCAGAACCACTTGTCGCAGAGCGCTTGTAGATTTAACAACTCGTTAACAGCGTTCTATTACTATAACCTGATATAAATTATGCTACATGGCAGTGATCATTCTATTCTGTATAATATGATTATTCAAAGCTCCGATTCTGCAATTGTTTCAACCTCTATCATTGTCCACAATCGACAAAGACAGTTTGTAAACACTCTTTGCCCGCGATATTGCCATAGAAGTATTTTCAAAATTACTTTCGGCAGCTTGAGCAGCGGATGAATAGGTACAAAGTCTTTATTTGTAAGGCGTCAGCGGATGAATATAAAGTCTCTACTACTAAGGCAGAATTTACGGAAGTTATCATTAGTTAAACAAACAAACGTCTTTTTAACCAACGTCGAAAAAAGGAGGAGGTTCTCAATTCGTCGGGATCTTTGTTTTTTTTTTGTTGCTTTTTTTTATGTATGTTCGCCGATTACTCCGTGATTTATGATCCGATTTACGTGATTCTTTTTTGTTCGACGCGGAATAGCTTCTAATTGGTCCCCTAATAATTTTGCCCAGTAGTTTTCATTTTATGAACATTTTTCATGGAAATAATTTTCACTCCGTTCCATATGTACACCGATTACTCTGATATTTATGATTCGATTTACGTGATTCTTTTTTTGTTCGACGCGGAATAGCTGCCATGTGGTTCCCTAAAAATTTGACATAGTTTGGCCCAGTAGTTTTCATTTTACGAACATTTTTTTGTTTCCGGTTCGTGGGACCTATATTTTTTAAGAAGCGCGGCACCATTCGTAGGTCCACCCATACATAGCTAGACACTAAAAGTAACAAATAAAAAATAAAACTTCGTTTAAAAAAACCGACTTCAAAAACTAAAATGTATAAAATAACTTATTAAAGTCGGTGCTTAGTAATTTTCAAAATATAGTAATTTTTATGTTTTGCTTTGCACCGACTTCAAGATGTTTTAGATAATATATATTAATAATAATAGCTTTAGAAATAAGTTATTTTATACATTTTAGTTTTTTAGTTTTTGAAGTCGGTTTTTTTAAACGAAGTTTTTATTTTCATAAAAATAAATTAAAATACCCTACCACATACAATGCATCATCCGGAGTTATATCAAAAGCGGTTCGAATAATTGTAACAAGTGTTTGAATTGCTGTTCTTCGCACAGACGGACAGACAAGGAGACGAACAAAGGCTTCAACGTTTCCGGCGATGTCGTTGTGGGATTGTTTGTCTAACAGAACGCATTTACTGCGCCCGCGCACCGTCTTACACCTAATACTAAGAACATTGAGTTACGCTTAGCAGTACACAGATTATGTTTGGTACAGAGAATTATTAATTACTGCTCACTTATTTAGTGCAGTATCGTGGTTGACTTATATTTCGCACCGTTGGTAGAAGAAAGTCGCAAGTGAAATTACGTCAAAAAATTTTTTTTCACTATTCGATAAAGGACATTATGATACATATGCTCAACAAGTTTGAAAAAAATATCCCAATAAATGACGGAGATATCGCATATTTAGCGAAATGCTAAGTTTTTTTTTTAATATTCACTGTATAAATTATGTAAGTTTTGTTCATACTAGGTCATTTCTGAAATTTTCGCTGTCAATAAAAGCTTATATTACTTACTTACATACTTATACGCCATAGAATTGAAATACACGTGCATAAACTAACTTACATACTTTTGTCACGATATTAGTTAAATAGATAAACTCGCAAGTCTAGTTACGTATTTCTTCTACTGAGTTTGTATCTTATTTTTATTAAGTAAACACAATTATGTGTTTACTTAATTAATTAATCTGGTCGGCAAGAATACGTGAGTAAAATTACGATGCTGTGACCCGTGTGAATACCGTAGCAACAAAGTCGTTACTTTACTTATTCTTAAAAGCCATAATACCATGACGGGGATAAAAGACGTAACGCGTTAATTTTAAATTATCTCGAAAGCTATTCAATATTATTTTAAATCAAATAGACAGGTATCTGCAGATTAATTTTCTCTATGAAGTCTCCTAAAAACACATTTATCTATGATTTACCATTTCTCCACAAAACAGTTTTTTTACGTTCCTGTAAAGTTTATGTTTTTCACTTGCGTCCTTTTTCTACGAATGGTGCGATTTACTTTCTATTTCGTTTACGTTATTGCTGACATATTCCATAGAACGTAACTTTTAGCAATATCTTATACTCGATCTATGAAGTAGACACAAATTTTAATTATACAGAAATAAATTAATACTTATTTTTGTTTATAAGTGACATTATAATTAAATTAACGATGCTTTCTTTATTTACGTTATTTTTATTATTATTGCAGGAGTTCAGCTAACAGGCAGACGGCCCACTTGATGGAAAGCGATTACCATCGCATATGGACATTTGCAACACTAAAGGTGCTACAAATGCGCTGCTCGCTTAAGGGAGACTGGAACCTAGTCACTAATGCCGGAACACAATAGAACGTTATTATGGCGGGATACTCTAGACCAGGGGTGGTCGCCATCCAGTCGGACAAATGCCCTACCACCTGGCTGTGGGTTGTTTTGACGCCTGTTACGACAGGCCGCCCGGCCGCAGGAAATTGTATTCTTTCCCCGTTCCTGCACGGATAAATTATATCCGGTTAATTTTATGTTACATTTTATTATTCATCTGAAGTTTTGAAATTAGGCACTGAGCGCATTGATTAATCAAATTTAAGCTCATAAACAGATATCAACAGTATCAAAGAGGTAAAGAACGTATGGGCTTAGTTAGTGTTGCATATGTCTATAGGCCACTTTCCATTAAAATCGGCTTACCATTTTGCTTAGCTCAAACATAAATTCACATACCTAAATTGTTTTAGCAGACGTGTCTACGTATTACTTGACCATCTACTAATGTAATTCTGTTTCTAGTAAATTATTTTTTTAAGTAAAATAATATTGTCTTCATTTAATTAAAACAAACCTTTTCTAGTCTGTGTACACTTGGCCTCCACGTACCCGACTTCTCCACCCCAAATGGCATATACATATATGTGACCCTTGATACACAAGGGTCACATATTTGTGGCGTTTCATTTTCAATTAATACTTATGCGTTGTCTCTGTATTACGAAACTAATCTGTATTCATAACAATCAAAGCACTGGCAACCATCCAACTCGAATGGCGGTTAAAGACAAATGAGCCCACGTTTGATCAATTGTTGTCCACTAACTCAGCTCCTGGCAATTAGTTACAATTACTGCTTACACCTTTGTTCCACCTGCGCCGCATATGTGTTAAGTAATGCATCGTAAATGGTGGAAGTATAGTTTGGGAAATAGAGGCAAATTACAATGATTATTTATAAATAGGAATGATTTGTATTTTTGTATGTTTGTAACTAATAATTTGAAAAATTAAAGAACTGATTTCAAATAATATTTCACCATCAGACTGCTGCATAATCCTTGAGTCCTATATTTATTACTAGAAAAAATTAGGGAGCCTTGCTAAAACTTCAATAATGTAACCTTAGTAAAAAAAAATAAGCCGTCAACCAACCGTACGTAGCCGGGACGGGCCGCTAGCTTATTCATAAAATGAGTCTAATGGGTGTCAGTCTACGAACACCTAGAGCGTGTACCTCTTGTAGCTCACAACGTTAAAAATGCTTCTTCAGTCGTTCCACAGAGCGACCACGGTCGTTACAATCGCCGCAAAAAGTCACTAATGTGAAAAAAACGCTTGTCGACCCATGCCAAAAGGTGGGTCGAATAATACGTTCCACTTGAGCTTACGATTGTAACGCCCGTAAGCAAGAACAAGCAAGAACGGGAAAAATCGAAGTAGTGAGCGTGGTCGTTGTGAGGATTTTGTGAAACCTAGCTTACGTAGCCTAGGTGATTCCATAGAGGTGACCGATATAAACTTTCTTTTCAATATATAAAGGCACTCTAAAAAAGTATTTAATCTCAAATACCTCTTTTTTGATAAGGGTGGAGGAAACAAAAGGCGGCTTTATCGCTAAAAGCGATCTCGTCCAGACAACCTGAATAAATATGTTAAAGCATTATCTCACTTTTTACGTAGGAATGACAAAATTAGTTTCGCCAGAGTACCTACCTATAATTTTCTAAGTTTAACTTTATGAAATTGGATTGCAACATTGTGAGTGAGTGTCAGAATGTGTTGTTTGAGTCTTTTAGAGCAGGCTGATGTCTTACAAAATGACATCCAATAACTTTTGAGAATGTTCCTGTCTTTAGACATAATGGACGTTATCGTACGATAAATAACTATTTAATACATAAATATTTTAAAAAATTTATGAAATTTTCACATAATTTCATTTACACATTTTCTTATTTTCATGAGATAAACAGACAAATTACATCAATTAAAATTAGTATTAATTTTTAGAATCAGGACTGTTGGAATCTCCACCAAAAAGCTTTTATTCTGGCTAATAAAGTTTGTTACTGGCCAAAACATACTATTTTTTAACTCCATAGTTAAAAAAATGTTGACTTAAAACTTGCCCGTAAAACTACGGGCAAGTTTTCAAATTGGACAAGTACATTAACAATCTGCCCGTAAAACTTCAAGTTAAAATTTTGTTGTGATTCATTTTATCACTTGTCAGTTGACGATTTTCCACTTATCCGTTGCGATTCGTTTTCCACTTGTACGTTGTGATTAGTTTTTCCAGTTGTCCGTTGCGATTAGTTTTTCCACTTATCCGTTGCTATTCGTTTTTCTACTTGTCCGTTGCGATTCGTTTTTCCACTTGTCCGTTGAAGTTTCACTTCTAATATGTGTCCCAGCACACATTTCGATTTTTCACAGGTTTACTGCTAATTATGGTTTGGTTAGGTTAGGTACATTTTAATGGTGTATGTAATACGCTACACATGCACCGACCATTTTTTACGTCAACACTTTTGTCGTTCGTTGTCGTTCACTTTTGTTATGACTTTCGAAAAACTGAACCGTTGGCAAAGTTTTCTTGTTGTTATTTTTGTTTCCTTAACAAACTCTATTTATTTATTAATATTTTTTTTACACATACCACAAATAGCCAGTGATGCCTTGTCACATGGAGAGCAGAGGTATAGTTCGATACAAACTTAAGTTTGCCTCCATTAATAGCGGCTCGGAACATCGCACTTTCCGATGCGCAGAATGCAATTTTAGGTATTAGAGGGACGAGGTCGTCTGAGGACGCGGTATATCCTCGCTCGCTCTCTCGCTCGCTCTCTCGCTCGCTTTCTCGTTCACGAGACTTCCCCGGCGCTAGGCTCACCAGAGCTGCCAATTTAGCGCTTTGGGAGCTAGATATAGCGCTTTTTAGGGCAATCCAGCTCCCAATTTTATTAAACAACTTCCAGCGCAAAATCTTGCGCTTTTTATAATATGAAAATGTATAATTAATTTTATAATAACTATATATGAATATCTATACTAATATTATAAAGAGAAAAGATTAAATTGTTTGTTTGCATTGAAGAGGCTCCAAAACTACTAAACCGATTTGAAAAATTCTTTCACTTTACAACATTATGTTTACAAAAAAACAGGGATCCTTACTAAAACTCCAATAACGTAACCCAAGGTGTAAAAAATACCTAAAATCGCGTGCACTGCGAAAACTATTGATGATAGAATGAAATAATGTACTACGACTTTGCAGAACACATCATTATCTACAAAAAGTGTCGCGACAGTATATGTCTAACTATTATAGTTATGCCACAATAAGTGTTCTTTTATTTTAAAAATTTAATTAAAATGCCACCGCTAGAAAAGGCTCTTACTTATATCTTGGCATTAATCCTTATCAAAATAAATTACTTCATATTCAAGACTGCTTCAATACCTTCATATAACTTTTTGAATTATTTAATTCGGACATTCCATTCAAAAGATATCACGAGTTTATAAATGTAAGTATTAAGACCACGTGATTGTGACACCTTTTCGTGAGCGAAACATCGTAAGACCCCCTCTATATAGAAGTTTCACTTCAAAAACCTATTTATATTTTATATAAATAAAACAGATCTACCTACCAGGGTGTGACCCACCGATTGTATTCTTTTTAGACAATAAAAATTATACTTTTTTGTTCTTGACCCTTTCAGGCATACACCCATCCGAAAAGACCATCGACGTAACTCGAGTCCAAAGCATCAATCTAATTGCAGACGTCGTTTTGAAATAAATTATATATTTTTATTTAATTTTAAATATAAATAAAAGAGGAATTGGCGCAATGATAGCTTTCGGTGCTAATGTGCAGAGCACATGACGTAAAATGAAATAAAATTTGGGATTGCGGTAACTTTTAACTAACAATTACGTATATATTTGCATTATAACTCTTTTGTATGTCACTGAACTCCTCCTAAACAGCTGGACCGACTGTAATAGAAATTATTTGCGCGGGTCACAGGATGGTTTGGATTTATAATTAAATAAAAAATAAAAATAAATCAATATAAGAGAACGTCTGTCCTCCCGCTAATTTAGCTACCTCTCAATAAATTGTTACGGCCAACAAAGACCAATTCACACCTTCAGTTTATTACCTTTGGATTATATTACACTTTGATTTCTTTTGTTTACTTTGTGTTTAAAATTTGTAATTAGAAAAATTCAGTCCACGCTGTCGAGTAGACATATTGTATTTGCACAGTATAAAGAAATGCCCCAAACGGAGCGATGAGGAGTCGAGCGATAACCAGCCGCGAGGCAAGACTTGTGTACATTCGATAATCTATTTAGTGACGGACTTTGTGCGTGTTATTGAATCGTGCATTACATTTGGACTGACTGTGTTCAGTTATATTTGTACCTGTGTTATACGTTTTTGTATAGTTCTAATAAAGTCTATAGTAATTCTAACGGCATTTTAATTCGAGTCCTGCAACTCGTAACAAATTTTTGATGTAATACATCCCAACTCCTAAGTTTATGATGTTGCAGATTCATCTATGTATTAACATGAACTATTTTTACTCTAACCTCGTTCTGGAATATTTAATGAACATGAAGTTTTAACGAGAAGTGAACATAAACTGTGCTCTATGCCACTGGCAGCCCGCATTTCCGGTACGTTGACTACGATGCCAAATTACCAGCTTTTTTCTATTATCTTTTTAATTTGATTTTATTATTAATTTAAAAAATTGAAATTCATTTGTATGATGAAAGAATGACTAAACAGATATACAATGCAAAAGTGGATGGATGCAGAAGTCGCGGAAGGCCATGACACACCTTCCATGATCAAATTGATCGTGTACTAGCAGAAGGTAATGTCAGGAGCCTTAAGAACAGACGAGCGTGCATGACAAGAGCTATGAATGTCAAAGAAGCAAGTGATGTGTGTAAGAATAAGCCTAAATGGCACTCTGTTGTTCGTGCCTACCCCGCAAGGGACCTGGCGTGAAGTTATGTATGTATGTATGTAAAAAAAATTGATGGAAAATAATCTTGACTAAAAACAATTATTATTTACCGCAACATTAAAAATAGATTCTTAAAAAGCATAACAGAAGGCAGCTTTATTGCTTAGCGATTTCGCCTAGTAGGCTCTCTTTTTCAGTGTCTACCTATACAGCCCACAGATAATATTCTAGTTCGATAATTATGGACTGCATACAGCAATAGTCTGGTAGGTGTTGCAATTGTCTATAGGCGATAGCACCAGTCTCGTGCATCTGGTTTCTTAGTTAATCTGTTGTGTTGAGAAATAAATAAAGTTTTTTTATTTATTTCTCAATTTATGTTTCTTTATTTCGCCAGGTGGTAGGGCCCCACTGGATGGCTACCACCCCAGGTTTAAGGTATGTCGCCATAACGACCTTGAGTTGTGTTCCTGGATTAGTGACCAGGTTCCAGTCTCTCTTAAGAGAGCAGCAGCGCATTAAGTATCACCTTTCTTGTTGCAAATGTCCAGAGGCGATGGTAACTGCTTTCCATCAAGTGGGCCGTCTGCCTGTCTGCTGAACTCCTGCTATAAAAAAATAAAAATCTCATTGACTTATAGAATCGGCATAGTAAAAATTATTGGCAGATAACCACATCTATTGTATATCCTTAAATTAAGTAAGTTACGCCTGTGTTACGGGTAATATAGAACGGACTCTGGGGCCGATCCCAGACACCCGGACCATAGTAAATAACGGAGAAAATTCGTCTCTTAAATTTACCATACCAGGAATTGAATCCGCAGCCTCTGCAGTGCGGTAAGCCAGCAAAGGCTTGGCCTGCTCAATCACAGACGAAGTCAAAAAAGCTAAAAGTAGAGATATAAGGAAATACCTAGAGACGAAATTAGAATATACCCGTCTATGTCCAAATGTGACTAAGGGCCGCCTGCATAACGTTGCTTACATTTATTTAAGAAACACTAAACGCATTTAGTACCCTTTAATACAATTAGCGTCTTGCACAACGTAAAATATGTCGCTAATGTTTAAAGAACTGTCAATACGTTTTGTGTAAAAAGTATTTAGGCAGTTTAATATTATTAACAAATTTTATTTAAAGGCGATCGTTATGCAAGTGGCCCTTAGAGTAATAAAAAATGAATTATCATATCAATCAACTATCATTAACAATCTCGCATCTCAAATAACGCATTAAATCCTTGTCTACATCTGCGTAACACAGTTAATAACATTAACACTATCTCAGGTGTAGTACATGCATGAAAGAGAACCAGAACACACCTATTCTTTACAATTCACTGCCTTCTTCTAAAGAAAAATACTACATATACATAATTGTGACGCAATAAAGGCAGTTCTTGGATAAAGTTTTAAAGAGTTCGTGGAAGGCCACCCAAAGCGGCCGCATCTGACAAACAAACAGACGAACAGCAGAAGCGGTAGCGACCGCGGCACACGGCAATTACACACCAATTATCGGGTGCACTTCCATATAATACTGTATAAAAGGGTTACGGGTGTAGCGAGCCTTATTTCTTTATTGTCGAAACCAAAACGCTGGCCTGTATTTTGGGCAACGCTTGCCATACAACAGAACGTTCCCCACTGAGGGACCTATTTACTATTTGTAATTTTTATCTTTCGTAAATTAAGCAGTACATATATATATATATATATATATATATATATATATATATATATAGATAGATAGATAGATAGATATTAGGCAACCCCCTAAAGTAAGGAAATATTAAAACAACAGTGGCGGTGAAGACAATAAATAATATGTGAAACATTACAAGAATAACTTGGAACGTGGAAGAAGAATAAAGAGATTAATAATTTTTTTGTCAGTAAGTCGGGATAGATAACCCATCTATTACCGACACACAAGACAGAGTGTTTCTAGTCTTATTATTTTCTATCTTTTTATACAATATTAGAGACAACACAGTGGTGAGTTTTTACTTTATTTTCTTTTCTCTTTTTGATTTCTTCTTTTCTTTTCAAAATCTTAAGTTTTTCTTAGGTACTAGTTTACAATGTTTTATATACTTATTTCACTTTAGTCTATGTTACATTCTACCCTTATTTCTAATATTTTCTCATTTCTTAGTAGTTACAAGGATAGATGGGATATGAAGGATGAGATGGGTGGGGTAGGATAGAAAAATGGGCCATCGTAACTCTAACTTAGCTCAAGGCTAACGGTTTCAGACCGATATACCGATACCGAGATACCGATGACCGCTCTCACAGAGCGTGGTATCACTTCGATCAAGCCCGCCCAAAGACCAATAAGCAAGATTGATAATGTTTCCATGGCTCTACCACGTACAAACCATAGCGAAAAGAATTTTTCTATTTAAGGTTGTTTTAGGATTTCGTAGGCATATGACAAAACAAAAGCCGTGGAAGATTAATGGTTAGCGCACTCGTAACTTAATGTCAAGAAAACCTCTTAGTTAGTTTTCAGTTCTAATGTGTATATTACAATTACCACGTGCTGATGGTGAAGGAAAACGTCGTGATGCAATTTGCACATCGAGATGATCCATACGTAAAGGAAAATAATATTTACGTCTTACCCGCTAAGCGCCTTGGACAAACATGACATTTATATCGTCCAGAGCCTAGCAATGGGGCGACCAAGGGCTGACATAATAAAAATAGGATAGATTCTTCGCCTCTACTGAACCTTTCAATGTGCGCAGTCCGACACGCACTAGCGCAAGTGTTTCAATTTCACGCCCAAAAGTTTTAAACATACATACATACATACATACATAACTTCACGCCAGGTCCCTTGCGGGGTAGGCACGAACAACAGAGCGCCATACAGGCTTATTCTTACACACCTCGCTTGCTTCTTTGACATTCATAGCTCTTGTCATGCACGCTCGTCTGTTCTTAAGGCTCCTGAGTTTTTAGGGGGTTTTTAAATACCAAAGACCTCCACAACCGTGAGGTGTACAATCTCAGAGAATATTTTCTCAAAGTAGGCGAGACAGCGGGTATGCATTACGATGTAGTGTCAGTAGACAAAGGGTTCACCCCGCTATCCTTATCAAAACAGAACTGGCAGAGACCGTTGGTAATGAGTGCTTCTGATCGTATAGACGTATGGAAGAGCAAGGAGCTGCATGGCAGGTTCTATCAGGCTTTAACAGAGCCTGATGTGGACCTACTAGCCTCGGTGAACTGGCTACGTTTCGGTGACCTATTTGGGGAAACCGAAGGGTTTGTCTGTGCAATTATGGACGAGGTTAAGTTTAAGTTTAGTTAGTTTTAAAGTAGTTTAAGTTTTAAACATATAAAATAATAAATTTGTGCAAGTTAATCACCTTTTCACAAACTATTTATAGAACGATAGCCACATCGACTGCTAATAAAAACGTTCGGATACAACTCTGTATTGCTTCGAAAGCGACGTAAAACTGTGATATTTCCACAAACAAAAATATATGGACGATCTATTTGTATTGATGAATTTATCTATGTTTATAGTTTCGTGTTAATCGATTCGACATAGAATTGTTTACTTGATAAAACGCAGACTCAATAAAATCTCATTTAACTGTTAGAATGGGCGGGTTATTTATTTAAGTGGTGTTATTGCCTACCACCCGTGGTTATCCGCTGCCAGAGACCACACATAAAATTTGACCTCAGCCATTACCTGTTTATCGTGGTGTAAGTACATTTTATTTAGATTTAATTGCGGTGTAGAGCTAATAAAAAAGCTGTGTAGAGCATTCAGTCAAGTAGGGCTATTGTAATACGTTAAAATACTTTAAAATTATAAGATTAATGTTTGTTTCTCTGTAAACAAAGACATATTATACTTATAATATTATAAAATGTGATTTAGTTTAATATAAAAACATACATACATAACTTCACGCCAGGTCCCTTGCGGGGTAGGCACGAACAACATAATAATATAATATTGAAAACAATTAAATTAATTCCAAAGTATGTAAGTAATCATTATAAATAATATTATTTATATATGACGGCCTCTGTGGTTGAGCGGGCTAAGCCTTTGCCGGCCTACCTCGCTGCAACCCAGAGGCTCCGGGTTCGATTCTCGGTATAGTAAATTTCGAAACGTATTTTCTCCGTTATTTACCATGGTCTGGGTGTCTGGGATCGGCCCCAGAGTGGTCCGTTGTATATTACCCATAAAACAAGCGTAACTTGCTCAATTTGGGGATATACAATGTGTGTGTTTGTCTGCCGATTATTATTATTATTCACATATATATTTAATATCCAAATCTTTTACATTTTTTTTATAAATAGCTTATAAAATATATATACATTTATTTATAAAAAAAATATAAAAAACTGATCTTCGCCGGCAGTGGGGCCTCGGGTCCAGACTACCGGTGGTTAAGGCTCCAGACACAGGAATCTCCTCACAATACGGGCCGTGTCCAACAAAGCTGCCTTCTGCATCCGACCCTTCAACCAGATACCAAGCGAGAGCCTTTCAAGGTGGCGGTCAAGGCTCTTCGCTATTAATCCATTCACTGACACCACTATCGGTACTATGATTGTAGAGTCCAGGTTCCACATGGCGGTAACCTCGTGAGCTAGATCAATATACTTTATTTGTTTATCTTTCTCGGCATTCACGAGGTTACCATCATGGGGGATCGCGACATCTACAATTAAAGCACGTCTCGCAGACCGATCAACTATGACAATGTCAGGCTTATTGGCAACAATAGTCCTGTCTGTGATAATTGATCGGTCCCAGTAGAGCAGATATTGACCATTGTCAAGAACTGGCTCGGGCTTGTATTGGTAATAAGGTACCTCCGACGAGACAAGTCCGTATTTAAGAGCAAGTTGTTGGTGGATGATCCTGGCTACTAGGTTGTGCCTGTGCAAGTACTCGCTGTTAGCAAGACGAGAACAACCAGAAGTGACATGTCTGAGAGACTCACCAGGGCGGTGACACGCCCGACATATGTCAAGCGTGCCGTCCTTCAGAATGTACTTCCGGTAGTTGTTCGTCTTGATAACCTCGTCCATAATTGCACAGACAAACCCTTCGGTTTCCCCAAATAGGTCACCGAAACGTAGCCAGTTCACCGAGGCTAGTAGGTCCACATCAGGCTCTGTTAAAGCCTGATAGAACCTGCCATGCAGCTCCTTGCTCTTCCATACGTCTATACGATCAGAAGCACTCATTACCAACGGTCTCTGCCAGTTCTGTTTTGATAAGGATAGCGGGGTGAACCCTTTGTCTACTGACACTACATCGTAATGCATACCCGCTGTCTCGCCTACTTTGAGAAAATATTCTCTGAGATTGTACACCTCACGGTTGTGGAGGTCTTTGGTATTTAAAAACCCCCTACCTCCACACTTCCGCGGGATGTACAGTCTCATCACAGACGAACGCGGGTGGTGCATCCGATGTGTTGTCAGTAGACAACGAACCCGTCTATCCAGGGCGTCTAATTCAGTTTGAGTCCATCTTAGTATGCCAAAGGAGTATGCTAATGCTGGTATGACCCAAGCGTTGAAGGCTCGAACCTTATTTCCACCTGAGAGAAGGCTCGTTAAGACCTTTCTCAGGCGGGAAAAGAAACGATTCTTCATCGCCTGCTTCACATCAGCATCAGGAATACCCAACGACTCTGACATACCAAGATACTTGTAGGTTTCACCTTCAGAGAGAGTCTTGAGGGATATATTTTCAGATAGTTGTAAATTTTCTGAATTTACAACTCTCCCTCGTTGTACATGCATGACGGCACACTTATCTGCACCGAATTCCATACTAATGGAGTTGCTAAAGCTTTCAGTAATCTTTAGCAATTGCAAAAGATCTGGCTTTTTCGATGCAAATAGTTTCACGTCATCCATGTACATAAGGTGTGATATAATCTCACCCCCTCTCCGAAGTTGAAAGCCTAACTTTGACTCCCTAAGTAGAGTACTTAGTGGATTCAAAGCTAGACAAAACCACAGTGGACTCAGACTGTCACCCTGGAAAATGCCCCGCTTGATCCTTATCGGGTCGTGCAAAACAGAAAGATTCCCTCTGTCCCCTGGATGCCTAAGGACCGTGGTCCACTGCCCCATACATGAACTGAGGAAAGCACGGAGAGTTGCATTTACTTTATACAGCTCTAGGACTTTCTCCAGCCATGTATGGGGCACCGAATCATAGGCTTTTTTGTAGTCAATCCAGGCTACAGACAGATTTTTTCTGTTTCGCCGTACCTGATGACTAATGGTCATATCGATGAGGAGGAGCTCCTTAGTACCACGGGACCCATCCTTACATCCGTTTTGAGTATTGGCCAAAATGTTATTATTTGTCAAATGTTTCATTAATTTAGTTCTCAAAACAGATGTAAGTAGCTTGTATATAGTTGGTAAACAAGTGATGGGTCTATAGTTTTTTGCCTCCGTGGTACTGCCTGACTTATGGAGCAGATGAGTGACTCCAGTAGTCATAAAGGAAGGAAGCGAACCCATGTTTATAGCTTCCTGGAATTGAACGGCCAAACAAGCATGCGAACTCTTGAACCATTTAATCCAAAAGTTGTGCAATCCGTCTGGTCCAGGACTTTTCCAGTTTTGAGCCACACGAATTACACAACTAATGTCAATTGGTTCAAGAGCCAACGGTTCCATTTCTGGAATCATTTCACAAGCCTGTTCGACCACCCTAGTCCAGTTGCCTTCTCTGTGGGTGACAGGCACCGACCATATATTACTCCAGAACGCTGTCATAGAGTCGATATCTGGCCAGTTACCATCATCCACAGAAACAGATGACTGCTCCCATCCTCTATACACTCGTTTTTGGTCTCTTTGGAAAAAGCGGTTTAGATTATAACGATCTGCTCGTTTTTTATACCGATGTAATCGATTGGCCCACGCACTAATTTTTTGTTTATAAAAGTCGATGCGTTCTGTAACTCGAGGTAAATAGTCACTGGGGTTGATGTCAGTCCCAGTGAAAGCGCGATTTACAAAACGCATGACTTTTGGCCTGGTGTTTCCGTTCCTAAAACAAAGTAATTTGGCTATGAGGGTCCTGGCCTTACCAATACGACATTCGATTCTCTTCTGCCAGGCAGGCCGTCCATCACTAGGCCGTGACCTCTGTTCCAAATTTGGGAATTTGGTACCAGAGACACGACATGCAGCAACAGCGCCACAGTATAGAATCGAATGTGTCTCGGTAAGATCTTTACTGGCTCTAAAATATGGAGCCAGTAAGGAATCCAAGACCCCCATGAGCAACAAATTACGTTTGTGAGTGGGTAACCGTGGTAGACGTGGTCTACTTAATATAGGCATCTCCTTATAATCTTCAATCGCTTCCTCCAAAGCCCTCCTCATAAGCTCATTATCCTGGCTACTTACGCTACCAACCGTAGTATCGTCCATTTCCATCGGCGACAACGCCGTCACCCTAGATGTTATATTTGGGTGTTGTGGGGAACTCGGAGTCTCGCTGATTCTACGGGTGGTTCGTATTTATTATTATTATTATTATTATTATTATACATGTATGTCTTTCAAGACCACGGGCCATAAAAATGGCCCGGATTTTTGGAGGGCTTGCGTGGGGCCATGGGGAGGCCAACACGTAGAGGCCCCTTGACAAATTTAATGTAAATATGTGGCGTGACACTGACCGGCGATTATCCCTGTCTACACCATATAATAATGCACCCAAGGACAAGCCCCGGCCAGTGTAGGACTATTGTGGGAAATCAAGACAAAAAGTACCGGGCTATTGGGGTGAACTATTAGTGGTACTAGCGGTCTGGGAATATGGGGACTATGGCGTCTGCCCGTCGCAATGTTCGGGGAACATGGAAAAATGGGCAGACGGTGACTCGCCACTCCCTACATGGGCCCCAAAAAATGCCATAAAAGGCAGGGGCAACATGGGTATGAGTGGCTAAGGGGTGTAGAGAGGTGGGCTGCAGGTTCACCGAAGCTACTTCCGACATTAGGCCATTTATCACTTCCACCCCTGGAGCTTGAGTCTTAGCTCTAGCGATCTCCACTCCGTGCCGGCTGGCCAAGGCAAGCACGGAGGCGGGGGCCTTGTCTTGGCCCCCGGAGTCAGGTACGAGGTGTCGCCACTCACCTAAGGCTTCGCCACAAAGCCCCCCTGCGGGATTATTATTATTATTATTATTTCACATGTATATTTATTCATATTCTTTTTTATGTTTTTTTAATACATATAAATATAAAAATTAAACATATATTAAAAAAATATAAAAAGATAATGTCCATCGGCAGCGGGGCCTAGGGTCCAAGCTACTGGTGGTTAAGGCTCCAGAGACAGGAACTTCCTCACAATGCGTGCCGTGCTCAGGAGAACCGCCTTCTGTATCTGGCCCTTCACCCATTTACCGAGTGAGAGCCTCTCTAGATGTCGGTCGAGGCTCTTCGCTACTAAACCATTAACGGACACCACTATCGGTACGATGATCGTTGGCTCCATATGCCACATGTCTTTAATCTCGTGCGCGAGGTCTAGGTATTTTGTTAATTTATCAGTTTCAGCGTTTACGAGATTACAGTCATGTGGAATACTTATATCAACGAGCAGCGTACGTCTCGCAGATCGATCTATTATCACAATGTCAGGCTTATTGGCAACAATAGTCCTGTCTGTAATAATAGATCGATCCCAGTAGAGCGTGATATGACCCTTTTCAAGAACTGGCTCAGGGGTATATTTATAATACGGTACCTCAGTCGCTATCAGACCGTATCGAAGAGCAAGTTGCTGGTGGATGATCCTGGCTACTAGGTTGTGCCTGTGCAAGTACTCGGAGTTAGCAAGACGAGAACAGCAGGAGATAATATGCCTGATGGATTCGCCCGGCCGGTGGCACGCCCGGCATATGTCGAGCGTGCCGTCTTTCAAGATGTACTTCCTGTAGTTCTTCGTCTTGATAACCTCGTCCATAATTGCACAGACAAACCCTTCGGTTTCCCCAAAGAGGTCACCGAAACGTAGCCAGTTCACCGACGCCGGAAGGTCTATATCGGGCCCATATAGTGCTCTATGAAACCTTCCGTGCAGCTCCTTGCTCTTCCATACGTCCATTCGCTCGGAGGTACTCAATACCGGAGGCCTGAGCCAGTTCTGTTTTGCAAGAGAGAGCGGGGTGAATCCTTTATCTACCGACAACATATCTCGATGTATACTTTTGTTGGTTTTTAGAAAATACTCTCGGACATTGTACACCTCACGGTTGTGTAAGTCTTTAGCATTTAATTTATTATTATTATTATTATTATTATAAAACTTCAACACATTTTGATTCCTTACGCCATCTATCGAAACATTGTATGGAATTATGGTTTAATTTATGTATTCTAATTATTAGATGGCGCTAACATAAATTGAGTTTTTTAGTTTCTACTCAATAATAGATAGCGCCTAAAAATTCTTGTTTTTTCCAAAGTTGAACTATTTTTACATACTATATAAGGCAATTGCCTTTTATATTTTGAAATACATTTTATATTTAATTTAAATCGTTTTTAATCATTTAAAAGATGAATTATTACAATCATTATTAAAGTATTGAATTTATTGTTGTGATGAACGGAACGTCGAAAAGTTAGAAATTGAAAAATGACGTTTGTTGACAGTTGTGCTTTGTTATCGTGCAGATTATTTTCTACAATCTTTACAAGGAATAAATTCTCGTGTATCAGTGCAGTTAGATTTCATATGGATATTAGAGATGAAGCGAAGTCAACCATGGAGATCGTCAATATACCACGCATTGTTTCCACTTACCGACATGCACTGCACACCTTCGATGACAAGTTCAAGAACGAACTTGCAACTAATTTAAACAAGTTAAAAACTATAATGGACGGATTAAGGGCTGATGATTTGGGCTTCGACAAAACGCTAAATAATCCTGATACCTGGAAAAAGCCTAACAAAGCCCCTTGTACATATATAGAAGTCTTCCAAAACAGTCAAATCAATATGAGTATTTTTGTGTTGAAACCAGGTTTTAAGATGCCTTTGCACGATCATCCTCATATGCACGGATTATTAAAGGTAGTCGCAGGTGCCGTGAAGATTAGAAGTTTCTCCGAGTATCCTTTAAAGGAGGCGGTTAATGAGATAGACTTCGCGGTGCGGGCGAAACACGAGGCTGCGCGGATAGCTCAAGGTATTCACAAACGTAGAAGATTGTTCGCGAAAGTGTCTAATGATCGTGTATGTAGTGAAAACTCTGCAACTTGTATGTTATCTCCCACTATTTCCAATTACCACGAAATAGAGGCTTTGGAGCTACCTGCCGCTTTTTTCGACATTCTCTCGCCGCCTTATGACACACTCATCGAAGGTATCGGCCCAAGGAGATGTCGTTATTACACCGTAGCAAATGACATAAGCACCAATTTAGTTGAATTACAAGAAACTGAAGTGCCAAGTTGTTTCTATTGTGATCAAGCACCATACTTAGGACCAATGCTTGCTTAGGTACAAATTGGTTTAGTCTTAGGTAGCCATTTTAATTCAATCAATTATTATAAAGTTTATCACAAAATTATTATACTTATAAGTCTATTCCAACATTATTAGAAGATAATATAGTTAATAGTTGTCCCAAAAACAAATTCACATAGAAAATAAAATATTAATACTATTTACTTATCTCGAGTATTTTACACATTCATAAAGCATTCTAAGTATTATGTATAATGCCTTAAGAAACCTGCTTTATAGATGTCTGTAGAGAGATACAACACTATTTTATTAATAATGTAGTAGGAAAACTGAGGATATTTTATGGTTAATACCCCTGAACAATATTCATGCATACACAGAGTGGCAGCACATTAGTAGCACCTTTGGTGGTACAAATGCCCATAGGCGATGGTGACAGCTTTCCATCAGGTGGGCTGCCTGCCTGTCTGCTGAATTCATGCAAAAAATAAACAATACTCAAATTGATTATCATATAAACTGAAAATTCACTCAACCCTCTAATGAATCAAGTCTAAAAGTATATTTTTTAATTTGAATAGGTACCTTTAGTGTTGGTTGACACATCAGTATTGTTCTAGAATTGATTAGAAAACTGATATTTCTCTCAAATTTACACCAATAAATCCACTTTTATTATTAAACTCACACATATATTGCAAACAGATAGCTACTGTTTAAAGTTTCATAGTTTATAATATGTTATCCCCGCAAATTTCTATTGCACCTGGCCGCCATTTTGGTGACATAACCGTAGCTGAACACTCAGTACCGCTAGGATCACTGGCCGGTGAGTATGCATACATATTGAGTTGGGGATGATGTCACGTGAATGTAAATTTGACAAGGTTCCAGCGCATTAGCAATTTGCAGGGGTAATACTGCGACATACCGAGCCTTAACCACCATTTTATCATAAGCAACATCTAGACCTAACTATATTTTTGTCTGCAAAAGGTATTTTAACCTATTATTTTGTTTATGACTTTCAATTTTAGTTGGATTAAACCCTACTGAATCAAAAATGGAGTCTTAAATCAAAATAATAGTTTAAAATTCTTTTGCCACTGGAAATATACTTAGGTCCAATATGTCGCTTACGATAAAATGGTGGTAAAAGCTCGATACAATCCTTAAAAAAATCTATCCATATTAAAGTGATGTTACGGTTTACACCAGCATATAGAAGTAGAAAGTTGTAGTAATGTAAATAATATAAAGTCAAAATTAGTATAAAAATGTTAATTGGGGACTATTTAATCATGATAGTGGAAGTAATTTTGTGCCTTCTATTGTATTTACTAAAGAAATCATAACAATGTACCTTATAATATGTAAGCTGCATAATTATTGAGGAACTTATTATTAAATTTTTTTTTAAAAGTGAATCATAAGAAATGGTATAAAGTATTTTATAATGTGTTTAGTTGTTGAGAGGAGATTCTGTAGTACTCTCCAATGTTGAGAGAAGTGTAACAAAGTAGTGGGATATCCACTAAAACTAGTATTTATTACTCCAATATTTCTTGGTGTGACAAATATTGGCCTGACCAATCGGACCTTGGTAGTATGGAGTCTAAAGACAAGGATTACAATCTCCATGGTAAAGCAATACTTTTCCAAAGGCATCAAATTAGGGCTGCCACTTTAGAACTATTGCAAATGACTCTGCACCCTTTAATGGGTCTCCTCCATCTCATAGTGGTTAAAGATGGAGTGAATAGGTATTAGACTGAAATTTTGCACATTATTATTCTCTGGTTGATTTTTGATATATATTGATATATGAATTATGAAACATTAGACTTTTAGCACCATATAGAATTGTCCTCATTGTATCCTCGATGAACAAGTTAACTACTGTATTAAATCTAATGTAGCCAGTTGCCACTGGGATATCTGAATTCTAATCTAAATGTAGTATATATTTTCTTTGATTTGATGTACAAAATTGAATAAAAAACTACATGAATTTTCGGCGAATAATATGGTTTATTAATTGGAAAAACTTCATGGTATCACCTAATTAACTGTAAAAGTCTAAATAAAAAATAGATATCTGGGGGTATTAATAATGGCCACTTACACAGAATCACATTAAAATTATTTGCAGTGGCAAAATGGTCTTCTGTAGATTTGCCTAAGTTACTCATATAATATGCAGCACAATCATACATCACTTAAAGTCTTAAAGTAATGTAACATTAACACCAATTTACTTAAGTTACCATTAAGTGTAAATGTTTATCTTTAAAAGTAATCTATTAACCCATTACTTGCATACCATTGTTAAATCAAACAGAGGTCCTTTTTGTAGCTTGTAACTTATTACAAATTACCCCTTCACCTCTGTGAAGGGTAATTTTTGACAGTTTATTAATTGAATATTTCTGAGTTGGGTAAGTTATATGTTTTATGGGTAGTAATATAATAAAACTGTAGAGGTCGAATTTCTGTGCAAATAAAAAAATGTTAAAAACCGAGTCAGGGGGATGTAAGAAGTGAAATAGAACTAATTTATATCTT
Organism: Dendrolimus pini; assembly: GCA_949752895.1. Taxonomy (NCBI): domain Eukaryota; kingdom Metazoa; phylum Arthropoda; class Insecta; order Lepidoptera; family Lasiocampidae; genus Dendrolimus; species Dendrolimus pini. The sequence goes on along the minus strand of OX457147.1, from coordinate 6,362,185 downwards.
TTTTCAATTTTTTTTTGTTTCTCTGAACAGGCTAATCTTCAAAACGAAATGAAATTATGTATGATGGTAGCTTATATCCCTGATCAACATATAGGATGCTTTTGATCCCGAAAAGTTAGAGTTCCCGTGGGATAGTTAAAAAAAAAGTTTCCACGCGGACGAAGTTGCGGGCAGAAGACAATTGGGGCCGATCCCAGACACTCAGTTTAATCTGTAATAAGTCCAATTTAATAATATAGCTATTTTCGTACTTTGAATTTCCGAACGTGTATTCATTGTACCACATCCTGGGTATATTAGCTGATATATTAATAAGCCCACAGCTGGGTTCGGGCCTCGCTATTTTAAATTGACAATTTACTACCCTAATTAAATTGGGTATCTGTTCTGATTTAGGGATCCTTACACTGAATCATGTACTAAGGGTTTTGATTACAATTATCGGTGCTGACGGTATAAAAAACCTCATAATGAAACTTGAACATTGAATGGGTTACAATGATTGTTTAAAGATGGATAATATATTAATGTACCTATTCTCAAAATAATATTTAGTATTACAATATATTTATAACAACGAATAATCTTACAAATTTTATTGTTATCATAATTCTTATCTAGATAATTAATATTTTCTTACTGGAAAAAACAAAACGTAACTATCGAAATTTAAAATAAATCTAATTTGCTCTAATGACATGATACTTACTCCCTTCCCCCACTTCTGTATGGGGCGAAACTACGTTCAATTGGGCGGACTGCTTGCCAGTTTGCCTGAACCGCAATAAAAAAATTACTAATTAAAGCGATTAATTATAAGTGCTTATAGAAATATGACCAATCAAAATTGTAAACATTCCAAAGTGTTATTTCTCTTTTCATTAACATCTAAAATGTATTTTTAATGTTTGATCTCTAAACGTTTATTACTGAGTTAACAAATACACTCACCGCGAATAAAAGCGGTTGGGTACAACTTTTTTCTATCGTACTGTAACTTTCTTTAGAGTTTAGATGATAATTTTGATTCATCACAAATACGATTTTTGCAAACACTGTTTCATGAGGTTTAACTCAAGGAACATCTAAAGTAAGTTTTTAAAGTCGATTTAAAAAAAATATCTAAATAAAATTTTATTCAAAAATATATTTCGTAAGAATAAACAAAGTATAGAAATAAGATAAGTAGCAAATGGTGAACATTTTGAAAAAGGAAGCCGGTAATGAATTTTTGTACTACACACTACAGTAATATGCAAAATAATGACGTTTTTTTAATTGCAAACTAATTTGCGTCATGACGTCAGAGTATATATATCGAGGTTGCCAAGACAAGCGCCTTTACTGGGTGTTGTTGTAGTTGACAAAATGTCAATGTCTTTATGTATTGTGACGCCAGCGTCAATGAAAGCGCGCTGAAATGGCGGTGTATCAATGCCTTGAATCTGTTTGCAATTTATTAACAAGAATTATTGTAGAAACGGACAAAGAAGACAACTTCATGCGGCCGGGCGGCCTGTTGTAAGAGGTGACAAAACAACCCACAGCTAAGTGGTAGGATATTTGCCCGTCTGGATGACTGCCACCCTGGTCTAGAGTATGCCACCACAACTACCTTGAGTTGTATTCTGGCATTAGTGATCAGGTTCCAGTCTCTCTTTAAAATGCGGCAGCACCGCAGCACATTGTTAGCACATTTGGTGCTATAAATGTCCATAGATGATGGTAACCGCTTTCCATCAGGTGGGCCATCTGCCTGTCTGCTGAACTCTTGCTATAAAAAATATCTTTATTATTTACAACTTGCACTAATGTAAATAATGGATTGTATCTAGGTATGAGTTCGGTTTTCCTTATCAAAATTTTCTCATTTCGTCACTGAAGCCTTAAAACATATACAAATGCCTCACAAGTTAATTGTATTTCTAGTTTTAAATATGTAAGTGAGAACCTATTATGTTTACTATGTATATTTAAAATCTAAATTATGAAATGTTTATGTTGTATTTATTGTAAGTATCAATATAGGATTAAGTTTCGTTTTCCACATTAGTATTGTTCTTTTGTTAATAAAATATTTAATTTGTTAAAATCAGTTTATTTTATTTATCTTAACTAGGTGGTAGGGCAGAACGGGCAGATAACCGTCTGGTTGCCTGCCACCCCTGGTCTAAAGTATGCCGCTATACAGTGCCGTAAATAGGGCAGCGCCATCGGTGCCCAAGCACAAGCGTAGACTCTGGGGTCGCAAGAATGGCCAAACCAGCCAGACTATTATTTGTTCGGTTTGCTCCTGATAAGTTCCCGATGCGCTCTTAGTGCTCGATTCCAACACATACATTACATGCCAGTATCATCAAAACGTCTGTTAAATTAGACAAAACATCGTGCTCATTTTTTTTCAGCCCACGAGTATTTGTGTTCTAGTTTATTAAAAAAATAGATTTTATGATTGTTATTCTTCCAAAACATTAGATAATTTGTCCACCAACACCAAGATCCTTGTGCGTTATTTTATCACCCTGAATGAAACAAAGTAGGCCTATACATAGCATTGCTCTAGCTAGGGTACCTATCTATAATATATAATATCTAAAAAAAAACAGGTGCAGGCTCGCCGCATAGGACGCATAAAAGGTTATTTACGGCACTGCCGCTATAAACCTTGAGTTGAAATCTGGCATCAGTGAACAGGGGCCCAATTCTGCTATTGTGAATATCTTGGCGTTGCGAAGATATTGATTATTGCGATAGAAAAAATTAATTCACAATATCGTCGAGGCGAGAATCATAGAAAAAAAGGTAGCAATAGCCGAAATTAATAATGATATGTTAAACATTTCGCGAATTTTCGCTTACAAATATTTATAAATTATAAAGATAGTGGTGTGTTGTGGGCATGGCATTGGGATTAACAGAATACCGGAATCAGGAAAACCTAAGATTGAGAAGCTAGTATCGGTTGATTATGAAGAGATAGTAATAGCAGAATTGTCCCGGTTCAGTTGCGTCTTTAAGGCAGGCAGCACGCTAACACCATGTGTAAAATCTTATTTCAAATCAAATAGGACTGTATGACTGACATCCCTAAAACATAACTTGTAGCGTTAAGGTAAACTTTCCTACAAAATAAATATCAATTCAATTATTATTTAATAATAATCTTATATTTAGAATTACGACGTTTATTTCTCTATTTAAATAATTTCTCCCATAAATAGAAATTTCCTGTTTGAAATAATCTATTGTTGCAAATTTCCATAGACGACACTTTCCATGAAGTGGGTTTTCTAGGGTACCTAGTTCATATATTGCGTGCTAATAGGCTCAAAGCCGAAGCATGCCGAAGACTGCGTGAAGTGGAGAAACGAACGCAACCGCGATTTAAGAGCCTGTATACTACTAATTCAAATCGGTGTTTCACATAGTTTACCCCCGCGCAACCAATGTTTACTTCGATGGGACAGCGCCAATTTAAGGCGTGCGTGCGTGTGGTAAAATATTGTATATCACCGAACATACGCTACATAACATAAATAGGTGTATACGTAGCTAACGAACATTGCACGGCACCGATATCACACTATTCATGCGGCTGAGAACAAGAGGAAGCGAGACAAAACATGATAAAGTGAGAGAAGTTCACGTGGATAATAGGTATTGAAAATTCGAAACGAGGTACTAAACATGTTTGGCCTAGTGGTTTTCTAATACTAAGGTAGTGAGGAGGTTGAAGACTCGATCCAGCACACAGGTGGTTTTCTTTTTCTCTTTTTGTAACTAATTTTGATACGTTAAACTTTATTCTAATGATATTAGTTTTTAGATGTAAATGTTATAAAAATCATTTCATTGTATTATGGAACAACAATGAATTCATATTATCCCTATTGATATTATAAATGCGAAAGTAACTGTCTGTCTGTTTGTTCCGTTTTCACGGAAAAACTACTGGACCGATTTGGCTGAAATTCATTTGATATATATTTTCGATGCTGAGAATGAACATAGGATGCTTTTATCCCGAAATATGGAATAGTTTCCGGGATAAAAATATATTTGTCTTTTTTTGTTTGTTATCCTTTTACGGAAAAACTACCGAACCGATTTAGTTAAAATTCGGTATAATGGATTTATGTAATCAACATTATGGGTTATCCCAAAAAATGGGGTAGGTTTTTTGTGATTTTCCATTTTGGTCATTGCAGCCATTTCAGTCATTTCAACCATTTGGGCCATTTCAGTCATTTAGCCATTTCGGTCATTTGAGCGATTTGGGCCATTTCGGTCATTTGGGCCATTTGGTCATTTCGGCCATTTCAGCCATTTCAGCCATTTCGGTCATTTCAGCCATTTAGGCCATTTCAGTCATTTTGGCCATTTAGGCCATTTCGGTCATTTCGGCCATTTCAGCCATTTCGGTCATTTCAGCCATTTAGGCCATTTCAACCATTTGGGCCATTTCAGCCATTTGGGCCATTTTGGTCATTTCGGCCATTAGGGCCATTTCAGCCATTTCGGCCATTTCAGCCATTTGGGCCATTTCAGTCATTTTGGCCATTTAGGCCATTTGGGCCATTTCGGCCATTTTGGTCATTTCGGCCATTTGGGCCATTTCAGCCATTTCGGTCATTTCAGTCATTTTGGCCATTTCGGCCATTTTGGTCATTTCGGCCATTTCAGCCATTTCGGCCATTTTGGTTATTTCAGCCATTTCGGCCATTTGGGGCATTTCAGTCATTTTGGCCATTTGGGCCATTTCAGTAATTTCACCCATTTGGGCCATTTCGGTCATTTGGGCCATTTGAACCATTTCGGCCATTTTAGCCATTTCAGTCAATTCAGCTATATCGGCCATTTGGGCAGTTTCAACCATTTCATTCATTTCAGCCATTTTGGTCATTAGGGCCATTTCAGTAATTTCGTCCATTTCGGTCATTTGGGCCATTTTGGTCATTTGGGCCATTTGGGCCATTTCAGCCATTTCGGTCATTTCAGCCATTTGGGCCATTTCAGTCATTTTGGCCATTTAGGCCATTTCGGCCATTTGGGCCATTTCGGTCAATTCAGCCATTTGGGCCATTTAGGCCATTTCGGTCATTTCGGCCATTTGGGCCTTTTAGGCCATTTAGGCCATTTTAGTCATTTCGGCCATTTGGGCCATTTCAGCCATTTCGGTCATTTCAGCCATTTGGGCCTTTTCAGTCATTTTGGCCATTTAGGCCATTTCGGTAATTTCGGCCATTTCAGCCATTTCAGTCATTTCAACCATTTGGGCCATTTCAGCCATTTAGGCCATTTCGGCCATTTTGGTCATTTCGGCCATTTTGGTCATTTCGGCCATTTCAGCCATTTCAGCTATTTCAGTCATTTCGCCCATTTGGGCCATTTCAGTAATTTCACCCATTTGGGCCATTTCAGTCATTTCAGTCATTTCAGCCATTTCAGCTATTTCAGTCATTTCGGCCATTTGGGCCATATCAGCCATTTCGGTCATTTGGGCCATTTTGGTCATTAGGGCCATTTCGGTCATTTCAGCCATTTGGGCCATTTCAGTCATTTTGGCCATTTAGGCCATTGCAGTAGTTTTGGCCATTTAGGCCATTTCAGTCATTTCAACCATTTGGGCCATTTCAGCCATTTCCGCCATTTTGGTCATTTCGGCCATTTCAGCCACTTCGGTCATTTCAGCCATTTCAGTCATTTTGGCCATTTAGGCCATTTCGGTCATTTCGGCCATTTGGGCCTTTTAGGCCATTTAGGCCATTTCAGCCATTTCAGTCATTTCAACCATTTGGGCCATTTCAGCCATTTTGGTCATTTCGGCCATTTGGGCCATTTCAGCCACTTCGGTCATTTCAGCCATTTCAGTCATTTTGGCCATTTAGGCCATTTCAGCCATTTCGGCCATTTTGGTCATTTCGGCCATTTCAGCCATTTCAGCTATTTCAGCCATTTGGGCCATTTCCGTCATTTTGGCCATTTAGGCCATTTCGGTCATTTCGGCCATTTGGGCCTTTTAGGCCATTTCGGCCATTTTAGTCATTTCGGCCATTTCGGTCATTTGGGCCATTTAAACCATTTCGGCCATTTCAGCCATTTCAGTCGATTCAGCTATTTCGGCCATTTGGGCAATTTCAGCCATTTCATTTATTTCAGCCATTTCGGTCATAAGGGCCATTTCAGCCATTTCAGTCATTTCAGCCATTTCGGCCATTTCAGCCATTTCAGTCGTTTCGGTCAATTCGACCATTTGTGTCATTCAGCCGTTTGATCATTTAGGCCCGTTCGGCCAAATATATTTTCATATTGGAAACTATCTCATTTTTCGGGATGAAAAGTAGTTCTTGGCCACCCTCGATATTAAAATAACATAATTATGTACCCAGTTTCATCCAAATCGGTTCAATAGTCTGTCCATAAAAGGATAACAAACAGAAAGACAAATATGCTTTTGGATTTTTTTTCGCGGAACCCTAAAAACGTAGCCTAAGGTACTTCTTATAACATCAGCTATCTGCCATTTAAAATTACGTCAAAATCGATCCAGCTGTGTCCGAGATTATCCGGAACATCCAGACACACAGACAGACTGACAAAAATTCTATAAATAGCATTTTCGGAATCTCCTGGTCCGATTTTTTTAAAATTTATTTTGAGATTTCAAACAGGCACTTCACTTTGCGTTTTTGGAATCTCCTGGTCCAATTTTTTAGTTTTTATTTTGACATTACAAACAAACCATTTGTTTATCTGTATAGATAAGAACTTTAAAATAAATTATAATAGATAAAAGATAAAACATAAAAAAATTAGACAGAAAAATGAAATGAGCACTCGAACCATGAACTCTAATCGTACGTGTACTAGTATCAACTCACTCTACCACAATAACATTGGAGAAAGTATTGAAAGTTTTGTAATATTTATAACTCTACTTATCCACGTGTCAACGTAATTTTCTATGAAGAATCATAGATGGCGCTTTCGAATTTTAATGTTACCGGTAAGATTGATTTAAATACGTTTTATTGTCAATAGTATAAAAGTCCAGATGAAATGAAATATAAAAATTTAGAAAAGTATTTTTATTGCATTTTATAAAATTATTTAGGAAGAGAAAAAGAGCATTTTATCAACTTTCATATCAAAATAAAAAAATCTTCTAGATCAAGTGAAACTAGTAGGGTTCGAACCCACACAGCTAGTGATTTAGACCAGACCTCTACCGTATACGCCAAACAAGTATAGCGCGACTGCTTCAAAATTCTTGTTATTATTGCTCCTTCGTTTATTTAAAATTATTTTTCAATGGCGGTCGCGGAGCAGAGCATCGCGTGCAGTTTAGACGAAAGCCTCGGGCGTTATGATAAATTCCATACATTGGGGTCATTGGGACCGGCAGGCGGGATTTTTGCAGTCATTTTTAATAAAATAATTAATTACTTCCAAATTAAGTTAAGTAACCCAATAAAAGATCTATAATTGAATTTGTTATAATATAATATGTTACTGTTATTTATTTTAGCGATGTACGATTAACAGTAATAACAATAACCAAGATTGAATAACTCGTTTAGAGGTTACTTTGCAATTATTTTCTATCGAGAAAATTTATCGTAAATGCGTTCTGAGTACAAAGTTTACGTCAGAAATATGATTAAGATTGACATATATTTTTTTCACCGCAATAAAGTGTGTATAACTACTGTAAAAATGGTTGAGAAAATGATCTAAAAACGCATTCTGTCAGTTATCACCTTGTTAACGCTCGGATTATACATTACCTCGTTGCGGTATTTAAGACCTCTCTTTCTTTGTTTAAAAACTTTTCTATTGGTTTTCGACTAGGCGTCTAAAGTATTTTATCTTTTATTTACAGTTTATTATCGAATCCATAACATGATAACGTTATCCATTGATTTGACGAATGTTGATAAAATGAGTAACATATAAACAACGCAAATGCACTTCAATGAATCCCTTAGTCCTTATTTTATATCATAGATATTTATATTATATCGAAATAAATTTCTCATTTCACTAGTATTTATTGTTAATTTGCCTTTTTTAAAAATCCGATAAAGGACTACACATCGAGGGGAAAATAATAATTAATAATCGCCATGTTTAGGTGGTAACAGTTTCCCCGAATACTGTGCCCTCCCTAGTCGGGATACCCACCAATTGCCCTCGGTATTCCTTCCTTCGCCTTAAGGGCATCGGGTTAACGTTCTGACCACTGCGGGTCCTGGCTGTTCTGTACTTCCCCACTTAACTTTATGATCATTCTTAATTATTGTCAGATACGCAAATTCAACAACCACCCTGTTTTATTGCAACAATCTTGTTTAGTACCCTAGGTTCCTGTACCTATAGAACAGCGATTCCCAACCTTTTCTAAATTGAGGCCCAATTAGAATGAAGTAAACATATCAACACTCTCCACTTCGTAACAGTTACTTTAAGATTTAACTAGCGTTTTAAAGCGGCTAGTTACGCATTAGACACCTTACAAGAGACTGTTTTTCTAAGTTTAAAAGTAACATATCATACGTCGGTTCTTAAACTCTACCCTTGCAAAGAATTACCTCGATGTGTGTGAAAAAAGGCCCATTTGCATTTTGTGTTGACTAAAGTATATAATTCATTTATGTATTTAAAGGCTTTTTTGAGAATTAAAGCGCCATGGCATTTGCATATGAACGTGCTACCGGTCTCACGAAGGCTTCAAGCACACACTGGGGTTGCGGTGGTACTATCGGGAATCTTCGATTTAGACCATGATGTATAAACGTATAAATTCAATTCAAGTGCAAAACATAAAAGTTTAGTATTAGCGTTTTATAATAAACACTACATATTCAGGATGCTACATGGCACAACATTATAATAATCAGGATAAAAATGCAGGGTACTTTAATTAATAACAAAATATACTCATGGTAAATATTTTTTATTGAATCATAACATAGCATAAACTAAATGATACAATCACACGTCAACAATTGCACACTATGGTTATTAAAACAATCACTACAAGGAAATATTAGCTGTCTTTTAGATACTTTTGTCAAGGTAATAGACTAGTTTTAAAATTATACATCATCGCATTAAAATCTAACATAACATTACATCAAATGATGGATAACATAGACACTACAAGAAATAAACTTAAAGAATTTGTCAATTGAGTTACTAGACTGTGTTCAATGTCATTAAATCAATTCCAATCTGCATGCATAAGTTTAATTTATGTAATTTACTCAACAACAATTTTCGTTTTAATGTTTAAAGTATATAATAACAAGCGCCTAAAATTAAGACAATAGTGATTCAGTAACTTGCATCATAAATTTTCATTGAATAAAACACTTCGCAATTTACCTCAGAGACGAAACGCCTAACTTTAATAACAATTAATTTATTATCATGTTTATTACAAATAAATTCAAAATTATATAACGTTGCTTCAATTAACGTGAAAGATTATTTTGCATCATGCTTCAATTGACGTAAAAAATAAATGTAAGATGAATTCAAACAGAAAGAATTGCCAAATTGTTATAACCTAAATTTAGATTCAAACAGCTCAAACTTAATTATTGTAACTGTTTTTTGCCATGAATAGATTCGAATGCTAATTTAATATTGACACATAATATTTTAAACGTATCTTTTTTTAAACAATATCTTATTATGCTGTACCTACGTAACATCAAAACAAACATCATCATATTTTTATCATGTAAACACGCTAACATACAAATGATAAGATTTACTTTTAAGAAAAATGCAAAATACTTTAAAATGTGTTATCTATATAATGGAGCGTATTGTTCTAATTTGAGACAATAATATTGAGCTTCATTGAAAACCTTAGCAAAACTTTGGGAAACGTTGCTTCTCCATAAAACATTTTTACGGGATTTGACTTTTAGTTTTTATAAGAAAGCCAATGCTGGAGCAACAAATCACTGAGCAATTGACGGCTTTTTATATAAAACCAAGTACTGCATAGCCTTCTGCAGTTAATACGGGGAGGCCATTAAAGATGCCAATTCTAATAATTCGATACTAAGAAAAGCTTGTGCTTGCTTGAAATATAATTTAGTTGTACGTAATCTGAGTTTCTTTAAATACAGTGACTAATGATATCAGACGGATCAACCAAAATAATTCAATTTGGTTGAAGGGCACACAGCTGAAAGGACCCGACGGCATTCAATGACATTGAATGATTCAAGATTATGTTTATATGTTTTTCGGTTGATACATCCAAATTGAAAGATAGAAATGAACCGGTCTTATAAGTACTTAATCGAGTAATTCAATCATAAAATTATTTAAACCCAAATTACCGCACACAGAGCTTAAAGGACGATTAACATAGAGAGACAAAATCTGGTATTCCGATTATAATGAAGAAATTGACAATGTTTTATTTGTTTCACAAACTGATCGTATTAATAATAAAATAGTTAAAGTAAAAAATGTACCAGAGAGGTTTCATTAATACGAGTACAGCACGTTTTAAGAAAACACAATCACAAATTAAGTATCGTAATTCATTCTTTATTAATCTGCGTTAGATTTAATGGCTCCTTGTGTTTACTATCAGGCCTTTTTTTGTCGCTTTTTCGTTCTTCTTCGCACGCTAATTCTCGAAGTTGTAAGTCTATAATTTTTTGTTTGTAACTCCACTCCACAAAATCATTTTTTTAAGGTACCAAAACTTTAATAATACTAGTTGACACTTGACATCTTTGTCTTCCGTGATCACGGCCACTGAAAAGTGGCCGAAACGTCGGAATAACAAAAATAAAAAAAAATTCCGTGCTTAAAAACGTAGTTTTATTATGTATACAAGTCGCGAAATCTTAAGATAAATATTAAAGTTACCAAAATTGATTTTTTTATTTTTCAGTTTTTATGGACTTTTTATTATATTTTCGAAATTTCCTTTAAGAGCACTGCGTGCCCCCACAAAAGGCCCTGATTACAATATTAATATAGTATCTAAAGTGAATTACAGATCGACCGACCTTCATAAATTTTAATTGAACATTATACTACTCTGAGTGACGCACAGTATTATAAGTAATGTCAAGAACTATTATTAACATAAATTACGTAAATCGCCAATCCTATAAAATGCGTCTGAAATTGGATAACAACATTCCATTGTTATCACAAAATAGTAGATATTACCTATCCCATATATCCACTGACAGCCATGGAAATTGACCGCCATGAAAATTACTTAGGCGTTATATAGGCATATAAATAAATTAAATAGGCGTAAAGTGGCAGATAAACGGACCCTACACTTCTGAAAACTGTTCTTTTAAAATGGTAAGCTGTTCTTTTACTGCATGAAACTAAACAGGGTCATTCTTTAACAGTCTTTTATGAAACTGCGCTCCCCTTGAAAGTCAGCATTTCAACAGTTGAGACATCTATATTTAATCATCCAAATTTTTATGGATCAATTGTTATATCATAGTAAAATTCCTATTTTGCCATCGGTTACGTTTCGTATAAATTATAACCAAGAATTTTCACAAAAATGTTTTATTTTTTGATAATATTTTTAAGGAGCTTATTTTCCAAAAAATGCCCCACGCTCCAGGGGTAATTTCTATACGAAACATCTCATCGGATATATTAACTCTCGCGAAATACTAAACCACACAAAACGCTCTACTACGCATGTGTATGTTAATTTTAAGACTGTTGTTTATCATTCGTGTGGGATAAAAGTTAGAAGTCATGAAAAGAATAACAAGTAAAATAACTAAAAACATTCTTTCTTCAATTATTTAATAGTAGGTTCACAAATAATTATGCGGTCAAGATCCATAGCTGTCAGTGTACTATTCAATCATTTTCTTACAATCTAAGTATTTTATCCGCTTTAATCTCAAATCATGTGTTTATTTACTTACTTTTCTAACATTTTTCACATTCCTATTAAAGTTTTCTCAGATTCTAATAAATATATTTTGTGTACTTGTATGATGATTTTTCTGATCACATTCATTACAAAACCAAGGCGGGTATTATAGACAATGTTAGGGTTAATTTACTTCAAACATTGAAAAAGAAATCATATTTTTTTAAAGATAAAATTAACAGTATTCGAAAATAATCTCGTATGTATTATTCAAAATTAATTATTAAAAGTAAATAATTGGTCCGTTGGCTAAAGTATGAATAAGATGTTAGTAAAAAATATTTTATTTCAAAAGTAATTTTACCTATTTTGTATGGTCCATACATGCATTTGACTAGATCAGCATAATTTAAATTGGATGAAATTAACTCTCCTGTTACATAAGCTACTTAACATTTTAATTAAATTTAATGTAAGAGAAGAAATCCGTAGTTTCTCAAGAAAGCTACAAACGAGTTGATGGCCAAGATAATGCAGCGTATTGTACTCATTTCGCATTAAGAGTCATAATTTCCTTAACTAACAAGAACTGTCACGAAACAAGAAATTAATGCTTTTAATAAAGACCACACTCACTTTCCCACAAGTATTGACATGTTGTAGACAAAACATAGTTTTTTTTTTAAAGTTTAATGTTAATTTTGCCAACTATTAGTGCGTCACACTCTAGGGACCTTACTTATAATCGTTTCTTAAATTTAAAGAAACTGCTCAGCAACTGATTAATGAAAATCTGACCCATAAACTCCTCTTTAGTCGAATATTTTGGGTACAACCTACGTTAATGATTCAAATTTCGTTTATCTGTGTTCCTCTTAGATAAACAACAGGTAACACACATTTATAAGTGAAAAAAAGAGATATTCATTGATTAGGGACTGATTCTGATTCTTTTACTTAAGAGATGCTAATCGTTTCTTAACGAGATTATTATAAGTAAGGCCGTAGTTGCATTGCACAGAATTTTATAAAAACTTATGCACAGCGCAGAAAATTTTTCAGTAAAATTAGTAGGGAGCAAAATTTATTTATTTGTTATATTTAAGCCATTTATGGCTAATATTAATTATGATTCATAAAAAATAAGTAAAATAACCTTTTTAGGGTTAAATAATATTACATGTCTAAATAAGGCAGTGTTGATGTATTAAAAAATACGCATGCAATATTCTAATATTATCATTTTATTATATTGTATATTATATTTTATAGAATAATCATAATTCGTGTACAATATTTTTATGAGCAGCTTTTCCGATTTGTTGTTGGTTAAAATGTCCAAATAGGAAAATGTTTTGAATCAAGATGGCGAGCATTACTAGCTAACGGGGGTGAGGGGTTTCACAAAGGATCTACGCAATTGGCCGCCATGTTGAGCGTTTTCGATAATTTTTTATATGTTTGATATGTAAATTTGAATACCCAGATGTAACAATATATCCCATACAAATACCTTATTATTTTTGAAAATATCGCTTTTAAAAAAACCTATCATCAGTCAAGAAGTACTTTATGTGTATTATTGTAATCGTATGTATAATATTACACACATACGTATGTACAGTCGTGGTATGAAAACGTTCGTCAGTTTCAAATGGATTCATTTGATGTTCCTCGAGCACGTGTTACCTTTTCAAGCCAAGTCACAGAACAGACTGTTCCACAGAAAATTATGTTTAACTATTTGAGAATAAAGTTTAAAATTATTTACTTAGATCAAAGTTGTTTGATTTTCTATGTTATCTAAGAAGATTGTTTAAACATGAACCAATAAAACCTTTTTATTGGTTTTAATATTTATGTTAAGCATAGTAATTAATCTTCTTTATTTCTTATTGTTAATCTCATCGTGTCTTTATCAACATTGCAAGTACTTTATAAACGTAACATTTATTAACATTTTAGCTGTATTGTTTCTTGTACCCGGGCAAGCTAAAGTCGTAAATGAGGAACATTTTCATTCCGCCACTGTACAGTATTTAAGATATTTATTAATTGTAAACATTTACATGTGATGTGAATGATAAGGATTCTGGAAACTTTATGAAATACCCGTCCATGTACCTATGTTTTTGAAAATAAAGATTAATTGGTTGATTGATATAATGTTTATTAAACATTCGCATGAACTGAAAATATGATTCATAAGGATTATGATCAAGGATTTAAAATTCCGAACGACTATATAAAAAAGCAGTATCTAAGATTACGTGTAAGACGTGTATATTATAATAATTATTATTGATAAAATATGAAACAATTTAAATGAGCAGATTTATTTTTGAGATTTTATTATTTTAGTCACTTTGGACATATAGCACCCATATATAAATGAGCGAATTTCACAAATATTATATATTATTATAATATAAAATTAAAAAGATTTAATATATAATTTTTTTAATTGTTCTACCATACGTACGAATATAAAATTGAAATTTCAACCAATAAGGACTAGTAAGGCGTTGTACTGACAATACAATTAACTATGTGAATAAATTTAAATAATTTTGTAAATATTTTTTATATTTTTAGTGTAATAATTAAAACCCACTACTTTCTTAAAATTCGGAAAATAATTTAGTCTAATTTGATACTAGCTTAATTTGATTTTCATACTTAATTGCGTTAACTAATAAATACTAGAGTCGGGTTCATTATAGTAGATAAAGACTAAAAAAAGCGCAGAAAATTTAAAAATATCTGTATGGCAACACTCCATGTTACCATAGATTATTTATACAATAGGTAAAATCTCGTCGCAAATATGTTTACGTATTTGTTTGTTTGTATGATTCTGTTTATATATATATATATATATATATATATATATATATAGTGTAAACTCGATGTAACGTCATCGTCGTCGTGATGTGATGTCGTCGATTTAACGACAAACTCACTTAAGCGTCGAAATCACTTTGGTTGGTTTAGCTTGTCTTCCATACAATAATACACTCTACTCTACTCAACAATTATGTATAAAAAGCATCTTTTAAGTTGGCAAAATTAGGTAAAACTGCACAGCTGTGTACTTCCTTTACCACCAAGATGTCTCAATATCGCAAGATATGAGTAAAATAAGTAAAAAATATAACAAAAATAACATACTTCTCTCCGCTTAACGACAACTCTCTATAATGCCATAAATGTCGTTATATAGAGTTTACACTGTATTTTTTTTTCTGGTATTTTTGTGATTTTACCGAGCTTCTTCAGCCTCGACTCACATTAGCCAGACACTAATAAGTTTATTTTAGTGTTAAAAATATTAGTTTTATAATATATCAAACCCTGTTATATCATAAAAAGCCAATAATAAATCATTTTCTTGAGGTGATTCAGTTGCTTGAGATATTATTTAACACAATTAAGTAAAGTTTATTACTTGCAACGGCTTCTTTAACTTGTTCAAATTTTAATTAAAATCAATTCAGTAACAAAACAGTGCCTTTTACTCTAATGATACATGGATATAGAACATTTTCATAAACAAGTTTAAGGTAACTGTGGACGGTCTCCTACACCTCCGGCTAAATCGAAAACTGCTTGCGCGACCTCTGCCGCCAATTTATCTGCATTCTAAAACGGATTAAAAAAATCATGTTAATTGCATAGGGAGGAAATTTATAGGAATCAAATAAATTTGGGGTACGAATAAAATTTTGTTTCCAGGATATAAAAATTCGACCCAAACATTGAAATAGTCATGTTAGAAAGAGAGAAAAAAATTATTTGTAGAAATAGCGACGTACTTACATTGCTGACCTGTATCTTGAAAATAGAAACATATTTTAAGAATTAGTACACCACATTTTGTGAAAACAGGGTTTGCACTCAGCTTATTGCTGTGTCGACATAGTATCCGGCACAACTCAGATTTTCAGTGTAAACCTTCCTCTTGGCGTAAAACTAAAACCCGAATATTTTATGAATTTAATATAAAAACTATTTAATTTTTAAATAATAATATGAAATGTTACTAATTGCACAATAAATTTGTGAAATTTCCAAAACTCAATTTAGACTCTCTTCAAATTAAACTTTATTTGAGAGGGCATCTCCTTGGTTACATCCACAATTAGTATCCACAGTAGGTGGCGCTACAATCGGGACTTGGTTTTTTTGTTTTTCAGAGAAATTCAACTTCGTACATAAAATTCTAATGTTAGTGTGTATGTCACTGAACTCTTAAATCCCTGGACCAAACTTGATGATTTTTTTTACCCCGGATGGTTTAAATTTACAATTTGATCTGGCAGGTGGTGCTGCAGGACAACGTTTGCTGGGCCCGCTAGTATGATGTATAATTCTTCTGGAGTGTGTGTCATTAAACTCCTCCAAAACCGTTGGACCGTTTTCGATGAAATTATTATGTGTGTTTGGTTCCGGGGGTGGTTACATCCACAATAAGTGGCGCTGGAATTTGGTTCCAGGATTTTGATGTTTTTTGACAGTATAAACGAGTCCCTGGATTATTTAAATTCACAATTTGGATCCGGTAGGTGGCACTTGAGTCGGGCTTTACGATTTTGATGAAATTTTTTATATACAATATTCCTGTTTTCTTACGCAATAAGGAATTCATTTCAAACATACCTCTTGCGTATCGGCTTCCGAGTATACCCTGACGACGTCCTCGGTGCCCGAAGGCCGTACGAAGGACCTCCCACTCTTATACTTGGAGACGAGCTCGTCGATCTTCGTCTGCAGACCCTCGGGGGAAGTGCACTGGCGTTCCGCGTCCGCAGTTGAGATCGCGTTGCGGTCCTTAGGAAATGAAACAACACTCAACTCGACTACGACAAAAAATAACGATAATTATCAAAATCCCAATCTGAGTTATAGAAACTAATTAAGTCAATAAATAACTTGATCAGGAGAATATTTCTTTTGGTTGTGTTGTAGTCGAGTAAAAAAGTAGCCTATGTCACTCGGAGCATAATCTCTTTTATATCTATCTATCTATAATATTGTGGCAACCGAGAGCAGAACTTTCTGGGAGCGTAAGCCGGCCTCAAGACTTTTAGAAAAAGGTCGAAGATTCTGGAAGGAAAGCACAAGGACGGATATATTTTAGAAAGGGATAGACGATGAGCGAATGTTCTAGAATTGAAAGTTCGGGAAGGAAAAGAAAGAGATAGATAGATGTTAGAAAGGGATAGATGTATAAACGAAAGTTCTCGAATAGAAGGTTCGGGAAGGAAAAGACAGAGATAGATGTTTAGAAAGGGACAGATAGTTAATAAAAGAATAACTAAATTATGGGTTCTAGAAGATTCTTCCGGGTATATAAGCATCGTAGGGCGCGCCTACCGAGTTTTTAGAGTTGAGTTCAGTTAAAGAAGGCGAAGCGGCAAGTGCGATACGGAAGAGTTGGAAGAGAAGTTTAATAAAAGTCAGTGACGAGTTAAGTGGTCAATTTAGTGACAAGTTTAGTGGACAGTTAAACGAAGGTGTGTAGCGTAGTTCGAGAGAGGAACCAATTTTTAGGACGGAGGAGAGCAATTTTTTAACCAAGACCTACAAACACTAATAAAACACTCTGTATATACGCGAGCCATAGCCCAAAACCGGTTCGTCACGAGTCGGGCAAACAACATGTACGGCAAGCGCACAACTGAATATATAGTTCCGCGCTTGTTAAATGACTTACCTGATGAGTTTAGGGAAAGCATTACATTAATAAATATCAAATATAAACTTAAAACACACTATTTAAACGAAACATAATGTTATAATTGTCAAATGCTACGGACGTAGACACCCATAGCATTAATATAAACCTCAGAGGTTTTCTATGCTATGCATAAAACCAACTAGATGTAATCATTTTGTTGTTTTGATGAGTAAATTTAAAAAAAAACCAGAAGCGAGCTACACGCGATAATATCGGCGGTGAGCACTGCAGCAGCAGGAGGTGGTGACGGTATTGTGAGCGAAACACCTTATCGTCGGGACTGTGCATCCGTCAGTCGTGCGTGTAGAGGTATTACGTGCGGCTGTACAAGTCAATAAAAGCTTTTAGATAAAAACTGGTGTTTTCTTCCAATCCTAAGTGTGTACCCCCGCACGCACGTAACAATATTATAAAATTCTAAATATGCCGTGAGATTAAAGTTATTAAAAAACAACAACTGGAATAGATTATATAAACGATAGAGAACACGACGCAATATTTTTTAGATTGCTGGTTTTTTTGTTTGGGATTCACCGAAAAACTACAGGACCGATTTCGATGCGGTTTACGCTGATCGACAGCTAATTCTTACACTCAAATTTCGCGCTACTTTTTAGTGAGTATTGGTGAGTTTTCTTATATCTTTTTGACAATTTTTCATTGAATTAGAAATTTTTCATAAAACAACTACATAGTCGTAATAAAAAGTATCTAACTATATAACTTAAACTAATCTAAGTTGAACTATTTATTATAGAAATTATTTAACTTGAGAAAGCTTAGGTTATTACTTAAATTTTATGTATATTAATATGATAATGTAAGGAAAGGTTATTTATTAATAAAATCTTTTATTGATTATAAAATATATTTTATTCTTAGTAACAATTTTTGAATATGTACATTAGCAGAAATACGGCTAGCGCTGTGGGTTAGAGTGAGAGAGGAGGAGCCTGCCGTATGCGTGAGAGAAGGGGAACCAGACACACTGGCGCCGTAACGCGTTACATAACGAATCAGTTTACTCTCCCATAAGAAAATAGATAGATAACACTTTATTGTACACCATCACAGAAAACTTACGAACTATTATTAATAAAATAAATAAATCTAATTGTGTACAAAGGGCGGTCTATCGCTAAAAAGCGGTCTCTTCCAGACAACCCATGGCAATAATATTGCTTATTAGGAGTGGCGATGGTGGTGTACATAATTATTGTACGATTACTTACATTTTAATAATAAATAGAGATAGAAATAATAAATAAACAACAGACATCTATATAAGTAATAAAAGTAATAAATATTATTAATTAATAAATAAATACGACTCAATTGGATAAAAGGTATTTAATAAAATAAATAACAAACCAATTAAATAATGACGATTATGCTACTTGCCTACTTGCACACCAGTGACTGAACCGTGTATTTCTAAGAATAACATCTGTATACAACTACATTTATGCAAGAATAAATATTTCATTCGTTCATATATAACTATAATATATATACAAATATACAAGAAGTTGTCAATACGGTACATGACAATTTTTGAGAAATAGGTTTATTTTGAGCCTTATGTTCTATTTTAGCCAAATTATTAATTATTTCAGTAAAAAAACAACATGCACATATTTAATTTAGCAATTATATAAATATTTTGACATTTCGTCACAAAAACGCGTCCAGCTGTTATGGCGTCTCGCATGACGTCACAGCGTGCGAAACAACTGTTTCGTTGAAGTGTTATCTGAGAAGTCATTGACAACTTCTTGTGTTTTGCACACTATGACGTCACGCGCTCTGATCGGCGTTCATTGTCACGTGGCTAATGGCTGCAATATAACAATTTCATTTCTCAAAAATATAAACGAATACAAGTTAATTTAATTAAAACGATTTATTTTCGTCATGTTTAGATCGTAAGATACGATATAAATTAAAATCAGCCTATATTTTTCATTCTGTCAAGTACCTACTGTATTCAAAAATTACCTGTACAGTGACTTTGAGCTGTCTACAAGGCAGGTCGGCGTAAGCGCTCATCCACTGTTGGACGTTGTGGCCGCGGGCGCAGAGCACCGTCTCCACCAGGAACAGGTCCGAGATCGCATCGCCGACCGTCTCGTTCGTCATGTCGATCAAGTTCAGCAGCAGCTGGGCTGCTTTACGTTGCTCGGGTTCACTAAAAACAAAAACATAATTATACAGTCAAACCTGAATAACTGGGAACTGGGTAAGCGAAAAACTCTATTATTCATTTATTGTTTGTTTGATTATGGAATTTGTTACACTGTTCGCCATGTTGCGCACGTATTATAATGGCGTCGAGGTTATTCTTATTTTTGCATAAAACTCGAAATATTGTGATTTTCGTATTATTTCGATACACTGTGCCCATAACCCGAAGAGTAGTGGGCAAAAATAAGCACGAGGCATATGATTATAATGGATTTATTCGTATTTTATGAAATACAAATAAATCCATTATAATCATATGCCTCGTGCTTATTTTTGCCCATCACTCTTCATTTATTTATTTATTAACAATCGACTCTGTTTAATATGAATGTTGCCAATTAGAAGATACGCGCACGCTTTACAGTATATTTGTGCAAAACAAAGACCGCAATAAACAGTTTGCTTATGTTAAGCCTTATATAAATGTAGTATATTTAATATAATAAAATAAAATAATGCCTGCTGAATTATCCCCTATATAGTATAAGTACATTAATTAAAATAATATATAATAAATACCCAGATATTCATATTATATATATTTATAACTAGCTTCTGCCCGCGACTTCGTCCGCGTGGTGCGGTTTTTAACTATCCCACGGGAACTCTTTAATTTTTCCGGATCAAAGTATCCTATATGTTGACCAGGGATATAAGCTACCACCATACAAAATTTAATGTAAATCGCACCAGTCGTTTCGGAGATTAGCCTGACAAACAGGCATACAAAAAATTTGAAAAAAATCTAAATTAGTTCTATTTCACTTCTTACATCCCCCAGACTCGGTTTTTAGCATATTTTTTCATTGTACAGAAATTGGAACTCTACAATTTTATTATATGTATAGATATTCGTATATATAATTCACTAATACTTAAGTGTAATACCTAATACCTCTGTGTATATAATAAGTGACAGTCATTTTGCACGCGTTAGCCTCTTCAAGTGAGATTGATACTTGTTGATTCCTATATAAGCGACCAGTTGTGTGCCATTTTTTGAAGACTTCGTACAGATTAACGACGCCGTGACTACCGCCGGAGAATTCACCCAAGAAGAAATATTCCACACGAATCGAAACGACAGAGAAAATGAAGCCATCCAATCACACATTTCGGATAGAGAGGTCGAGAAAATTCCAACAAAACGAGAGGCTTTAAAGGCATTGGAGACGCTTTACAAATTTTATGAATTTGCGGCGGTTGATCAAACCATACACAAAATTTAGAAACAGAATCGCAAAATAAATTAACAGATTTTTTCAAGTGAATGTTATTACAATATTATTCAGATTAAACGTTTATGGTCCGCTATTATTATAATAAATATTTAACACCCATACATATCACGTGTTTTGTTTCTAATTGCGTCACCTTTGCCGTATTTTTATAGACCTCTATAAGTGAGACAAAAACTCGGGTTAGTGAGAAACCTCTATAATAGAAAAAGAGATCGCCGTCCCTTGAGCTCTCACTTATCCAGGTTTAACTGTACTATAATCGGCGAAAATTTTATCGTATAATTTTTTATCCGTGCAGAAACGGAGAAAGAATACAATTTCCTGCGGCCGGGCGGCCTGTCGTATATGGCGACAAAACAACCAACAGCCATGTGGTAGGGAATTTGCCTGATGCCTACCACCCCTGGTTTAGAGTATGCTGACATAACAACTTCGAGTTGTGTTTCGGCATCATAGGCCAGGTTCCAGTTTCTCCTTCAACAGCGACAATGACCACTTTCAATCACAGTTGGACCCTATGCCTATCTAAAAACATATGAATTATGACCTTGACCTACAGACAAAATAGAATATTGCTACAAGGCAAAAAATTAGTTCTCATTCAAGACATTATGGTCAGGTTATATGTGATGTATGTACATCAATTCAAGTGTGTCTGATCTAATAATCTATACATATAACAAAATTGTAGAGGTCAAATTTCTTTACAATGAAAAAAAATGCTAAAAACCAAGTCAGGGGAATGTAAGAAGTGAAATAGAACTAATTTAGATTTTTTTCAATTTTTTTTGTTTCTCTGTTTATCTGTTTGTACCGGCTAATCTCCGAAACGACTAGACCGATTTACATGAAATTTTATATGGTGATAGCTTATATCCCTGGTCTTTTGATCCCGAAAAATTAAAGAGTTCCCGTGGGATAGTCAAAAAAAGCTTCAATTACTTAAACAGCTTATAACAAACAGACTGAAAGTAATTTCTCTGCAATGTAGCATAATAGAAGCGGAGATTTTGACAGGGTGTGGTGTCGTTGAGAGAATTTTATTAAAGCTTGATAAGTTTGTTTCTTTGTTTGTTTGCTTGAACGCGCTAATCTCAGGAACTACTGGTCTGATTTGATTTGACTTTCTGATTTTTTCAGTGTTAGATATTATTGAGGAAGGTTATAGGCTATAAACCATCACGCCAAGAGCAATAGTAGCGGAGCACCAATGAAGAATGTTTCAAAATGGCGGGGTTTTTTTTAACTTACTACTTTTTAAACTATTCCCTGCGGACCAAGTCGCGGGCAGAAGCCAGTGTCTAATAATAAACACACTTACCCTTCTTCGGCAACCTTGCTTATGGTGTTCTTGGCCGCATTGCTGTAGACGACGGTGCCATGTCCGTTCGCCTCGAAGTAAACGCCGATGTCGTAGGACAAGGCGGCGTGGTGTAAATGCTTCACGCCTGTCTTCACGCACGTCACTGGGATCTTCTGCAATGTACAATTTTTATATATGAAATTCTTCTGTTTGTATGTCACTGAACTCCTAAACTCCTCCATTTAACATAAAATGTCATCGTCAATGATAAGTTTTTTTCTGTGCAAGAACGGAGAAAGAATACAATTTCCTGCGGCCGGGCGGCTTGTCGTAAGAGGCGACAAAACATACCACTGCCAGGTGGTAGGGTATTTTTGTCCGACTGGATGGCTACCACAAAGTATGTCGCCATAACAACCTCGACTTGTGTCTCGTCATTAGTAACCAGGTTCCAGTCGCCCTTAAGAGTGCAGCAGCGCATTTGTAACACTTGTGGTGTTGCAAATGTCCATAGGCGATGATAACCGCTTTCCATCAAGTGGGCCGTCTGCCTGTCTGCTGAACTCCTGCAATAAAATAAAATAAATAAAAAATAAATTTAAACATAAAATGTCACTGTCAATGATAAGTTTTTTTGGCCTTAACAAATAGATTTGTCACTTACCAGATCCTCAGTGATGTATTTGGTGGAAGCACCGTTCGCATAAGCGGTCTGGACCAGACCTAATTTGAGAGCAGGCGCTTCGCAGGCCTTCAGCAGCTCGGTGACGTAGCTCGCGAGCAACGTGGCTATGCGATCCCCGTCCAGAAGGTTCATCTTATTACTGAAATATTGATAAAACCAACTGTTATCAGACACTTTGTTTACTCCCCGTTATAATACTGCCGGCGTAACTTGGCGAACGTGAACATAGGCTCTGCGAACTTTAGAGCATGTACACCGAAAACGGAGGCCATCATGTTCCATAGGAAATTCCGGAATCCCCCCCCCCCCGGACCTGTCCGTTACAGTTCAGGGGGTGGCAGTCAGAGTAGGGCATAAATCGGTCAGCATTTTCCCTCGCCTCAAAAAAAAATAAAAAAAAATGTACACTCGTGAAGAAAATACAGTGACCAACTAGTACAAAGCAATGAAAATATACAGGGATTAAGGGCGACCAATTGTATTCACTGACGAGTCCTATATCCATCACACGAGTGTACATGCTCTAAAGTTCGCAGAGCCTATGTTCACATTCGCCAAGTTACGCCGGCCGTACTATAACGCTAACATGACTTTATATCATGTGATAAAATCCTGAGTAAAGGCCGATTTACATTGATTAATGAATAAATTAAACTTTATTTATTTTCTCCCACAAAAATTTTCAAGTGATATAGGACTTGTTGTGTGAGACTGGTGCCCATTGTAGATCTGTGCAGATCTGTATTACAGGTCACCAGTGCTCCACTCCATGGCGAAAAACAAACTACATACCACTTATAAGATAACCTATGAATGAGTGTGCGTGCGTGCGTGCGTGCGTACGTGCGTGCGTGCGTGTAATAGTTCTAATGCAGATAAGACATGTATAAATAGACGTATTAAATTGTTATACTTATCATAATTCAGTGACTTTAACCATTTAGTCAGTATTTTTTTACAAGTACCATTTAGTAGGGGATATATAGACAGCGAACGATTTATTTTGATGTAAAGATACGCGCCTAGAAAATAATAAAATCTTTGAACAAGAGATAAATGACAAACTACTAGTTAAATTGCAAACTGTGTCTTTCCAACGTTCATTAATAATGACATCGGAATTGAATAAAATCTCGAAATGCTTTTTAAGGATTGATTGCAAAATAAAAATCCGTCTAACAGTTAAATTAAATTGATCCAAACGCTGCCTTCAAATGCTAAGGAAGCCTGTGCTGACTTTATACTAGCATCGTGTAAATTGAGGTTAAGTCAGTACAAGGTTATCACGTCAGTGTTGACTTCTTTCTACAAAATTTATATGCGAACGGATCCACGGGCAAAAGCTATTAGTAGAATATGTCTTTTCTCAGAATATAAAATATCATGGAAGTTGAAAACTGCAGCATATCTAATCTATTGGACAGTTTGCGAAAGAGGCGATAAAACAACCCACAGTCAGGTGGTAGGGTATCTGCCCATCCGGATGGCTATCATCCCTGGTCTAGAGTATGCCGCCATAGCAACAGGAGTTGTATTCAGGCATTAATAGCCAGGTACCAGTCTCCCTTTAGAGTAGAGAGTGGCAGCATATTGTTAGTACCTTTGGTGTTACAAATGTCCATAGGCGATGGTGGCCGCTTTCCATCAGGTGGGCCGTCTGCCTGTCTGCTAAACTCTGCAATAAAATAAAAGTCTATAAAAAAAATAAGTTTAATAAAATAATTGCAACCCACATGCAATAATGTATTTTTTTTTAAATCAGTTTTATTCAGTATTGTACTTACTCATTATCCAGATAATAGTAAACAAGGCGATCGCCATCGCCGTCTAATGAGGCCACCCTCTGGAAGGGTACATGCTCCACTCCAACTGGTGGCTTCTGGGAGACCTTCACGAAGTCAGCACCACACTAAAAAAAATATATAATTGAAACAATCATCACAACAAACAGAATGCTCGAAGAGTAAACTTTTGATGTGTAATTTACTTATTAAACTGATTTAAAAAAAATACACTTATTATTTCAGATCCGGCTCGAAGGACCAATGTTTAAGATGCTACTTAATATTGCTTAGATATTCAATTTACGAAACTGAGTGGATAAAAGTTAAGATTATAAATTAATACGCCTTATAACATCCGCTGATGCATACTAGGCATGGCTATGCATGCAAATTTTTAAAAATCATAAAACAGTCAACATTTTGTTTATTATTACAAAACAAGGTATTAATTTATTTAAGCAGAGATTATAGTTGTAGGACATTAAACTTCTAAACACCTGTTTGAATAAATATTTTTCTTTCTTTCTTTTAATCTTGATTTGACCTACACTAATGTAATATCAATTTTAGAGACTACGGATATTTGATCATTAGTGGCATCGTTTTTATGTGAAAGTTACAGACTTGAGGCTTAGGTTACTTTTACTTTCAAACCGACCAGCACGCAAGTTAAAGCATTAATGGCCACAGTAAATATGTGATGGTCGCTGTAACCAAAATCGCTTAAGAACTAGTACTCACATTCAAATTCAACTTTCCCCCATTCCCACCCAAATTGTACAAATTCAGATCCAGCTCTCCGTCCAAACTTTTCTTGATGATATTCAGTTTCTTCCCCCCAACGCCGTTGGCGCCGTCTATGTATAACGTGGTGTTGTACTCTCCAAACACTGGCAACTTTTGACGTAAATTTTTGAATGCACCCACGATTTTCTCATAATATCCTAAAAAATACACAATTTAAAAGGTTTGGTTCCTTAGTTGAAAACAAAAATATTGATTTCAAAATCAAATGTTTAACTAATATTAAAAGACTCATTTTTTTTGCATTTCAATTTGGATGAAACTTTTCAATTCAATTTATTTTCCAAAATTTTACATTTATACAATATTAGTAGTATTATTCACATAATGTACGTCTTTGAAGACCACGGGCCATAATGGCCCGTAATTTTGGAGGGATTGCGTAGGGCCATGGGAAGGTTTATAGATTTGAGATCTTCAAAGAAAATGTCTTAGGATTTTAAGTTATAAAAGTAGTCTTGGACGCAGTCTAACAAGCTACTCTGAACGACTCGTAAAATTTAAAGTTACTCCTTTACACGTTCGTCGCACACAATATGACCTCGTCTATTTGCACAAATTACTGCATGGTAAATTGGATTCGTCTCATTTATTAAGTATCTTCTCCCTTAACACGAAATGTAATAAACGTGTACATAACAAAACATTCATCTTGGAAGTTTGTTAAAACAACACATCATACTACAATCCGTCGACAAGAATGTGTCGTGTCTACAACGAACTCTCTTTAAAAAACAAAAAAATAGATATATTTAATGCAAAACATTTAAAGCTTTATAATTTCTATCTAGATCACACCTCTTCACTTGTTTAATGCTATCTTTTTCATAATATATTACGTTATAATGTGTCACTAAAAGTAATGTCCTAGCTTTAATTATTTATTGAATCACTATTACTGACATTATTCACATAATTTTGTTTGCGAAAATATAATTTTAACATGGATGTGTCAGCACGCTTGGATCTCAATCTAGATGTAATAATTTACAAACTATATTATATAAATGAATTACTGATTGTTATCTGTTGTGTTGTCCATATAAATAAATATAAACTTACCTTCCTCGGTAGGCGTGCCGTAGGTGTTATCGTTGCGACACTTGACACAGTAATGCAACATCGGAGTGGTCACGATCCCGAATTCTTTGGGGGTGCCCTTCAAAGCTATTACCCCGTGAACGGCAGCAGCCGCTAGGCGTGGGCTAGTGTACCTGAAAAAATATAGTATTCGGTTTAAATTACATACATACATAACTTCACGCCAGGTCATTATTCTTACACACCTCACTTGCCTCTTTGACATTCATAGCTCTTGTCGTGCACGCTCGTCTGTTCTTAAGGCTCCTGACATCACCTTCTGCTAGTACACGATCAATTTGATCATGGAAGGTCTGTCGTGGCCTCCCGCGACTTCTGCATCCATCCACTTTTGCATTGTATACCTGTTTAGTCATTCTTTCATCATACATTCTTTCCACATGCCCGGTTTAAATTAATAATTATTATTAACAAAACATAACATGACAAGAGCTATGAATGTCAAAGAAGCAAGTGAGGTGT
Organism: Dendrolimus pini; assembly: GCA_949752895.1. Classification (NCBI taxonomy): domain Eukaryota; kingdom Metazoa; phylum Arthropoda; class Insecta; order Lepidoptera; family Lasiocampidae; genus Dendrolimus; species Dendrolimus pini. The sequence goes on along the minus strand of OX457147.1, from coordinate 6,334,925 downwards.
GTAAGAATAAGCCCGAATGGTGCTGGGTTGTTCGTCCCTGGGACCTGGCGTGAAGTTATAAAAAAAACATAGATAGATAGATAGATAGATAATACTTTATTGTACACCATTACAGAAAACTTACGTACTAGTATTAATCTAATTGGGTACAAAGGGCGGTCTTATCGCTAAAAAGCGATCTCTTCCAGACAACCCGTGGCAAGAATATTTTGATTGGTAGTGGCGATGGTGGTATACATAATTATTGTACGATTACTTATATTTTAATAATAAATATACTATATATACAAATATACACATAAGTTATATACATATACAAGATATTGTGATAATATGCAACTATTTAAACATAATAAACATATAAATATATGCAATATAATATCTATTAAAACATAACAGACTTAAAATTATAAAGCAATAAATAAATATTTTTGACAACTTTTTGGAATTGTTTTTTTTACGACTTCAAGATGTGGAAACTTTTTAGTTTGAAGTAGTTTGGTTTTTGTTCAAAAATATATTTTCTTCTTTTTAGTTGCAGAAATGCCTTAATAGCTTTAGAAGTAATATATTAAGCGCCTGTAGAAATTGTATTACTAACGCGCGTATACAAATTTGCCTTTCGAAGAGTGCAGGCATTCGGCGCTCTTGAACAAGGGTTGCTCTCAATATGGGATCCGCTCATTAGATACTGACATGGTTACAATGGGACCGCCTCAGAAAAATGCTCTTACGACGAAAAAAAATTGAAAGTCTGAGAAATCGCGCAACTTAGTCTAATTGAGAACCTCGTCCTTCTGGAAATCATTTAAAAACTACTTTTACCGGTTTAATTTCGACGTTTCGGGCACTTTTTACTAGCCGTGAACAAGGAAGATAAAGATGTCAAGTGATTACGGCTACCGAAATGTGGTCAAAACGTCGAAATAAACATCAAAAAATTGCTGCGCTTAAAACCGTCAAAAAGTAATTTAAAATATGTGTGAAAACTTAAGAAAATACTATTATAAATTCTGTTAATTTATATTGCCATAAAACATGGTAATGCGCCAGGGAGATTGCAAACTCTATTTAGGTCGCCCTTAAGAAGATTATTTAACAATTTTTTCAAGACATATTTTGTAATTTAATACTAACACAACACAATATAACACAAAAATGTTTTGTCACTTTTTTGCGTCATTTGAAATTTTAACTCCTCTTCTTAACGCATTTGCAAAATGTTTCGAGCGTCCCTCGATATCGAGTCAATGAAATAATCAAAATAAAACGAAATGCAATATATTTCACCTTGTGTCCATTCCGATGAAAACGCTCGCCTTGAGGGACATGTCAGCATTGACCTGTTTGATAACTTGCTCGGTTGTTGATTCTAAGTCATTGTCACTGAAACACGATACAATTTGATCATTGGGGTTCTTCAGGTATTTTGAAAAACCGAACTGTTAAAAAATCGTCAAGTCAATTCATATGGCTTTTTACGTCAAAGTACTTTTTTTGGGCAACTACTGGATCACTATGGATTAAATTACCCGCTACATAATGCTGTAGGGACTTAGAACAAAATATCTCAACTGAGGGTTGAAATTTTGGTATACATTGTGACGTGGTGTGCAGTAAGCTACATCTAGAAAATATATAATTATGCAATGCAAAACAGGCAGATGGCCCACTTGGTGGAAAGCGTTTACCATCGCCTATGGACATTTGCAACTCCAAAGGTGCTACATATGCGCTGCTGCTCTCGTAAAGGAGACTGGAACCTGGCCACTAATGCCGGAACACAACTCAAGGTTGTTATGGCGACATACTTTAGCCCAGGAGTGGAAGCCATCCATAATTTGAAATTGAGCTTAAAACATACTTTAAACGAAAATTGGTTTGAACTTGCGATTAAATTGCTTTATGGTGGTGTCATAGCCTAGGGGCAAAGCCTTCATGTGAAATGTCAAGCACTTGTCAGATTTGTATGGTAAAGTACAAATTTTAATCTCAAGGAGTCTTTTTTCTAACGGTGTAGGTACTGCAATTTAATGCTTCTGAATGACAAAATATTGAGCAAGGATGATGTTACTAAAAAAAAGTTATCACCTGACATTAGCCAGCCTAGTGGCGATCTCCTCCCAACTCTGTTCGAGCATCTCGCCATCAGGGTCGATCAGCTTCACCCCATTGTCAGGTTCCAAATTGTGGGAGGCAGTGATCATGATACCGATAGTGCGACCTGCAATTTTTTTTGTCATATCATCCGTTGACGGCCTCAGTTAGTGTTAGTCATCTAGTGTGGTATTCGTCTAGTGGTGTAGTAGTAGTGTCTCGCCTAGTTCACTAGACATGGGTAACACTACGCTATGTCACGCAAGTGCGTTCGTTAGCTCAGTTTACTGCATAGCTAGCGCAGATTAGGGGACATCATGCAGGGACACATGAGCGTGGGGAACATGGGAGGAGGGTGGTTTTAGTGGAGTATTAAGTAGTCGAGTCTCCACACAAGCCGGCGATTTGACTCTGCTTCTCATTCGTGGTCTCACCTCTCGCCGCTTTGGTCTAATCCCTAGTAAAGGACCGGGTAGTGTGCGAAATGCATTTATCTTGATGTGCAGGTTGCATCACGATGTTTTCCTTCACCGTTGTTAGCACGTGGTAATTATTACAATATGCACATTAGATCAGAAAACTGTCTAAGTGGTGCGCGATCCGGCCAGGATCGAACCCGCGCCTTTTGGGCCTGGGACGCGTACGCTAGCCACCACGCTACGCTACCACGACTTCTTCAACCCAAGACATTATTAATTGAATTTTTTCCACTGCGCAAATGTGTTATTACGCTGTCTCTGCTGCTATTATAGTCTGTGCTAATACAATGCCTACGTTACTGTCTCACCTGGGGCCCAATTCTTCTATTTCAATATTTTGGCGTTACGAAGATATTCAAAAGAATTCAGAGAACGATTCCATTGCGAGTGTGAAAAATTAGTATTTTACTATTTAAACCCCAAAATCTTCTCAATAACGTAAACAGCGGAATAATAGTTGAAAATTGGTATTACCATTAGCAGAAAAGTCGTTAGCCGAAATGAATATTGAAAAACGAACGTAATGTAAAAAAAAATCGAAATGTGTGCTGGGACACATATTAGAAGTGAAACTTCAACGGACAAGTGGAAAAACGAATCGCAACGGACAAGTGGAAAAACGAATAGCAACGGATAAGTGGCAAAACGAATCGCAACGGACAAGTGGAAAAAAGAATGGCAACGGATAAGTGGAAAAACGAATCGCAACGGACAAGTGGAAAAACGAATCGCAACGTACAAGTGGAAAACGAATCGCAACGGACAAGTGGAAAATCTTCAACTGACAAGTGATAAAATGAATCGCAACAAAATTTTGACTTGAAGTTTTACGGGCAGGTTTTCAAATTGGACATACATTAACAATCTGCCCGTAAAACTTCAAGTGAAATTTTTTTTGCGATTCATTTTATCACTTGTCAGTTGAAGATTTTCCACTTGTCCGTTGCGATTCGTTTTCCACTTGTACGTTGCGATTCGTTTTTCCACTTGTCCGTTGCGATTCGTTTTTCCACTTATCCGTTGCCATTCTTTTTTCCACTTGTCCGTTGCGATTCATTTTGCCACTTATCCGTTGCTATTCGTTTTTCCACTTGTCCGTTGCGATTCGTCTTTCCACTTGTCCGTTGAAGTTTCACTTCTAATATGTGTCCCAGCACACATTTCGATTTTTCGCAGGTTTACTGCAAATTATGATTTGGTTAGGTTAAGTACATTTTAATGGTGTATGTAATACGCTACCCACGCACCGACCATTTTTTACGTCAACACTTTTGTCGTTCGTTGTCGTTCACTTTTGTTATGACTTTCGAAAAACTGAACAGTTGGCAAAGTTTTCTCGTTGTTATTTTTGTTTCCTCAACGAACTCTATTTATTTATTTATATTTTTTTTACACATACCACAAATAGAGGCAGTGATGCCTTGTCACGTGGAGAGCAGAGCTATAGTTCGATGCAAACTTAAGTTTGCGTCCATTAATAGCGGCTCAGAACATCGCACTTTCCGATGCGCAGAACGCAATTTTAGGTATTAGAGGGATGAGGTAGTTTGAGGACGCGGTATATCCTCGCTCGCTCTCTCGCTAGCTTTCTCGTTTACGAGACTTCCCCGGCGCTCGGCTCACCAGAGCTGCCAATTTAGCGCTTTAGGAGCTAGATATAGCGCTTTTTAGGACAATCCAGCTCCCAATTTTATTAAACAACTTCCAGCGCAAAATCTTGCGCTTTTTATAATATACAAATATGTAATTAATTTTATAATAAATATATATGAATATCTATACTAATATTATAAAGAGAAAAGATTAAATTCTTTGTTTGCATTGAAGAGGCTTCAAAACTACTTAACCGATTTGAAAAATTCTTTCACTGTTGGCAAGCTTCACAATCCCCGGGTTTTTTTTACTTGTTAATTTGTTTCCTTATTGGAACATCCCACTTTCCGATGCGCAGAATGCGATTTTAGGTATTAGAGGGACGAGGTCGTCGGAGAACGAGGTATATCCTCGCTCGCTTTCTCGTTTGCGGGACTTCCCCGGCGCTTGGCTCGGCTCACCAAGTCTGCCACTTTAGCGCTTTCGAAGCTAGATATAGCTCTTTTTAGGGCAACCCAGCTCCCAATTTTATTAAGCAACTTCCAGCGCAAAATCTTACGCTTTTTATAATATGCAAATATCTAATTTATTTTATAATAAATATATTTATGAATATCTAGACTAATATTATAAAGAGGAAAGATAAGATTGGTTTTTGCTTGCATGAAGAGGCTCCGAAATTACTGAACCGATTTGAAAAATTCTTTCACTGTTGGCAAGCTACGCTATCCCCGGGTGACATAGGGTATATTATATTTACAAAAAAATTAGGGATCATTACTAAAACTCCAATAATGTAGTCCAAGGTATAAAAAAATACCTAAAATCGCGTGCGCTGCGAAAACTATTGATGATAAAATAACAAATAAAATAAATTACTGAACCGATTTGAAAAATTCTTTCACTGTTGGCAAGCTACGCTATCCCCGGGTGACATAGGGTATATTATATTTACAAAAAAATTAGGGATCATTACTAAAACTCCAATAATTTAATCCAAGGTATAAAAAAATACCTAAAATCGCGTGCGCTGCGAAAACTATTGATGATAAAATAAAATAATGTACTACGACTTTGTAGAACACATCATTATTTACAAAAAGTATCGCGACAACATATATCTAACTATTATAGTTATGCCACAATAAGCGTTTTTTTATTATAAAAAATTAATTAAAATGCCGCCGCTAGAAAAGGCTTTTTATTTGTATCTTGATATTAATCCTTATCAAAATAAATTACTTCATATTCAAGACTGCTTCAATACCTTTATATAACTTTTTGAATTATTCAATTCGGACATTCCATTCGAAAGATATCACGAGTTTAAAAATGTAAGAATTAGTGACGGTGATCACGTGACTGTGACATCTTTTCGTGAGCCAAAACTCCATAAGACCCCCTCTATATAGAAGTTTCACTTCAAAAGTTTCACTTCAAAAATTTCGCGAGTCTGTGCATATAAATATTTCTAAAGATAAGAGTGACTTGCCACGGTTACGCCATTGGAGTTAACAAAAAACTGAAATTAGGCAAACCTACGATTGAAACGATAGTGTCCGGAGATTTTGACAAGATAGTAATAGCAGATTGGCCCCCGCACTAAGCTTCTTACTTGCAATAATATGTAGCAGCGAAGGTAGTGATTAAATAATACTTCAGATGGCAGAAAGTAGTATTTATTCACTGTCGAGTGCTGATGTGAACTGATTTATTTTGGAAACAGTAACCTTAAGTACAGATACAGTACAATGTATAGCACAGTGTATGAGCGGCACGGATGATGAGCGGCACGGATGATGTGCGACCGAGATAGAGCAACTATTAATATGTGCGCTCCTGCACTGTCACTGCAATGCGATAGTCAGTCAGTGTTACCAGATTGGGGGGATTTCCTGCAAATTCGGGGAGGTTTTTGACGTCGGGGGGGAGATTTGGGGTAAAGATTCTTTGGGGGGACATTCGGGGGGAAATATTTTGTTGTCAGAAATTTTTGGCGATATTTTAAGTATTAATAATTCATCTACAAACACAATTATCATCACTACAATTATTATATCTAAGTTATAATACGGTATTATTACTTTATCTTAGAATTATACTCTACTAGTAAATCATACTTCAATTGAATAGTTCATTTTAATAATTCAATTCATTCGTTCGTTCATTTACATCATTAATTTTATTTATTATGCCGTCTCTACTCTTATGCGTCGTATCTTATAAGCTACTTTCCGTTAGACTCACAACGACTACGATCACAACCGCGGTTTTTCCCGTTCCACTTATTTGCTGGCGTCACAATCGTACACTCAAGTGGAACGGTTATTTAACCCACCTATTGACACGGGTCGTTGTTACCAACCCCCCCCCCCCCCCCCCGCCCCGTGAGCGAAAATGATAACGTCACTAGTGACGTTTTCGCTACGACGGTAGTTTTGCTTTTTTATTTCTCCTTTAAAATAAGTAAAAACTGTTTTTGGGGATTTTTTTGTCAAAAAGCTTATATTTGGGGTTTTTGACAAAAATTTGGGGGTTAATTGACATGATCATCTGGCAACACTGTAGTCAGTAGTGGTCAGTAGTTCGTTGTCCGCTGCGATGACTAGACGTATGCAGCTCCCTATACTTGTCTAGCCGCTTTACTGCGCTGCATGTGATACTGCAATGTCTGTGCTACTCTAAGCTGCCTGCCAGCTTTATATACATATAGTGTAGTCTGTCTGCGTTCCTGCACTAACAGCTAACACAGTCTGTGGATAGCACTCGCTTTACAACTCATACGTGAATGTACATTATGCTGGGCAATTTTGAGTTAACTCAAAGCGCTGGCGGAGTGAACTTAGCTTCAGTTACTAAATTGAAACAAATAATATTACTGTGTTACCAAAATCTATAGTTTACTAGAACAGCGAGATCTCAAGTTTATTGCACAGTATATATATATATTAAATAAATTTTATATGAAAAGTTTTTCGAGTAGTCCTAGGAAGATCAACTTGTGTTAACATCTCCCGGTTGCTGCTGGGTTTGTCTGTTTGACTTATTTGCATACACTTACTATAATGGAGCTATATTTAAAAAAATACCCTTACCATTTTTAACTCGCGACCGAATGACAGCAAGTAATCCCATGCGATAGACAACATGTTCGAGTAGACTGGCCCTGAAACGAACCAAAATCATTTTGCATAGTAAGTATGGGAAAGTTTTGGAAATAAGAAAAAATGACTATTATGGAATCTCCAAGAAAAATAACTAAAATTCATTTTAGCAAATACGAGAATCTTATAATACACAACTAAACCTTTTTTGCTTTACATTGAAAAAAAAGATTTTTTTGCATTTTAATATTAATCAAATTACCTAGTCGCCACTATCTATCCCAGCGTAATCCCATCAAATACCACGAAAGGATTCCATTTATCTGCTCGAATCGAACTTAATTTGCTTGTGATAAGGATAAAAATCCATATATCCCATATTGTTTTGTGAGATGGTTTATCTAGAACTTTCGACACGGATTAGTTAACAACTTCGAATAAAACTAAATAATTAAACATGTCGAGAAGAAAAAATCAAACATACAAACATCCCGACACATTTTTTTGTCGTTTTGCTTTTATTATAGGCAAACTGGCAAACGGGTCCACTTGATGGCAAGTGGCTACCATCGCCCTAAGGGAGCCGATGCCTATTGAGGTTGCTCTGCTAGCGTTATCGCTCCCGATGGATGCGTGCCGTTTCCTAGTCACGGCCCAGAGAGTACGTAAATCGGTCAGCATTTTCCCTCGCCTCAAAAAAAAAAAGGGAGCCGATGCATTGCCTACCCCGTTGAGACTTGCATTATTTGTTCACGCCCTTTTCGAAGAGTCCCATATTGTAGCGATCTAGGAAAACCGCGGAAGGGCATTTATTCCATAGCTTGATCACGTATGACCTAGAGTAGCGAGCGTCACGATGATTTTTATTTCGACGTTTCGGCCACACGAAATAGAAATCAATTGCCGCGTTTAAAACCTGATACGGAGGTAGCTACGCCCCTGCCCATAAGTTTTCATCAAAATCACCCCCGAAACGCAATTATATTAAATATCTGTGCTAAAACTTTGCTACTATTATCCAACCAGTATCTCATAAAGGTTATGCAGAGACTATGGATCTCAACTTGCAACGAGGAATACCTTCGCATTTACTATAATTAGTCACTCAGAGCTGTAAATGTACAATATTATAAAATTCTAAACATGCTGTATCTGTACATTGACACGAACTGTCCAATATGGACTTGCCACATTGAATCAATCTGGTTCAAAATTGGAAAACAGAAAGGAAACGACATTCAATCATTCAATTTTATGTTTACATGAATCAATTCGGTTGCTTAATCCAAATTGAAAGACAGAAATGAACAATTCTAATGTCTGCTTACACACATACCTACACATAATGTAAGTACGAAACAGTAGTTTAATTATGCGCATGTGTGTGTTGCGTAAAAGTAAACCTTTTTTTACTGAATAGTATTATTTTATGTAATACCTGTTTTCTAGGTTCGACTTTACTTAAAGATAACTGCAAAATTTCTGACTGAATTTTCTCAGGCACCTTAATTGATTATACAACACTTCGTGTTACTCATACAATGAATAAATAATTCATTTATTAGAATGTCCTACGCAGTTATAATCTACATTATAATTAGCACTGCAACATTTGCATAATGGGTTTCAATTAATGACTAAAACAAAACGTTTACGTCTCAACTGTAAGAAGGATTAATACGATGATTTGTTGTGTGAATTGCCAGAATAAAAAAAATACCGAAAGCTTGGTAGTCCGCGCACAACGCAGAGTTCCGTAGAGTTGACTTTTTCGTCATTTGGCTACTATTAGAAAACATTTTATTTAAAATACCCTATACCCAGTATATTGTTACGACCAAACGCCGACAAAGGAAAAATTCATACCGGCTTCTGTAGAAACACATTTTATTACCTTCTCGCATTTGGACTTCTTTTGTTTACTTTGTGTTTAAAATTTGTAATTATAAAAACAGGCCATTGTGTATTGTAATGTTTATGATGATCATAAACCGGTGTGATTTTTAGAAACTATCGAGTATTGTGTCGGGACATATTGTATAGTTTAGTATAAAACAATGCCCGAACGGAGAGGTGAGGCAGTCAAGCGACGATTACGATACGAGCAAGATGTGTACATTCGATAAGCTATATAGTGACGCACTTTGCGCGTGTTATTGAATCGTGCATCACGTTTGCACTGGTTGTATATATTTGTACCTGTGTTATACGTGTTTGTATAGTTCTAATAAATTCTACAGTAATTCCAACGGCATTTTAATTCCAGTCCCGTAACTCGTAACAATATGAAACTTGAGTGTACGTAAATGTCGAAACTTTTTGGGCCGTGCAAAGCAAAATGTTAGAGAGCTGATCAAGGACGAATTTGGCCGACTGTACATACGGGACGGACAAACGTGATGATTGTATAGGGTTCCATTTCGACAAAATAACTAAGGAATACTAAAATAGCCAAAAAGCCGTAATATTACACTTATTATCACAACACATGAAAATATACAATTTGACTTTCTCGGAATTACGCTAATATGCTAAAACAGGAAGTGTCTATTTGCATTTATATAGGGTGCGGCCCGTATTCGGCGTTCGACGCTTTTGCGCGTGTATCGTATATCAAATCTATAGAACGCACATTCGTACGTATTCTACGTTATTAACGCTAGTAATAATAGTCAGTCCTGGGCTTGGGCCATTTTAGTGGAAAAACGAGATGATGACATGTAGCGCCATCTAATATTGTAGATGAGTTTTATAGAATTTACTATGCTTTTAATGGATGATTGTCATTTTTTTTAACTATGAAGAAATTATAAATAATCGAATACAATAAAAGAAAACTTATTTGTATTGTATTCTACCCATAGTCCCTCAAGCAAGACTATAAGTAGAATATTGAGCCTATATCACCGTCTTCTACGGGTAAGGTGCCCAGAAGGCTGGCTACGTTACCTCGTTGGATCGCCATACTGATCCGTTGCCCGAGGTAGAAGGACCCGACGGTCCAAGCTTCTCGACAGCAAACGGCAAAAACATATAATTCTTACTGAGGATTGCATATTTGCGCCGCTTGAGTGACTCAGCTGTTTCCGCCGCCGAACCGGCTGATCTAGACGTGTTAGATAAGTTGGATGCGGCCAACGTGTCTACGCAGGTCTCACCCCACACCAAAGGCTTGCCACGCTGCCAGGGAATTAAAGTCATTCCGTCAGGAATACCGTTCGGCTCCAATAAAGCTAACAACTTAGCGATGGCAAGCGCCCTCCGTAAGACATCATTTAAGGCCGCGTGGCGTGACCATTTGCCGGCACTGCGGCGGCAAGAAAGACCGTGGTATCCTGGATTGATTGCCTCTGTTGCACAGACGCATGTGTGTGGCGCACATATGCGTGAACCCAAACGCAGATTTATAGCCAAAGATCGATTGATTGTCATTGTATATAAGTATGTATGTAAGTATGTAAAAATAAGCTTATTTTGCATAAATGAAAATTATTTCGATAAAATTTTATTTAAATCGTAGTTAAGTCATTAGATGATTAATATAAATATTTTCTACTGTAATATCTAATTTCAGATGTGGCTTAAATTCTCTTAGATATTTAAACTTCATTAAATTGTGTATGTAATTCATTGCAAAAATCTTATACTGTACGAAAATGACCTTCTTAGGAAAATAATGTACATGTATTGTTTTATATTAAGATTTATAATAATTTTACACATAATAACAAAACATGTAATTTTTATGTGTTCACTAGGCGAAACATGTAGTATGTATCTAATTTTTAACATCTCGCGTTTTCATATTTCCTGCAAATAAAAGAATTTGATTTTTTTATTACTAAACTGGTAACATAACCTATAGAAATTTGCAACACTATGAGTGATGTCAATGGATTGCCAGTCTTTCGGATGGGATGCTATAGGGGATATCAACGATGATGTAAAGGCCTGTATCTCTGCAGCTGAGACCAAGTGGTTTGAGGTGATATCTAGCCATGACGCTTTTGCCAGGACCCAGTCAAAGGGGAAGGCCTAAGAAATGCATGCTTGACATTGTAAAGGATGACATGTGTATCAATGGTCGACCGCCCAAAGTGGAGTAGAAAAAGTAGGAAAGTGGACCAAGAACTGAGATTTAACACTTGGATAATGATGATCTATAAGAAGGATAACTGGTCTGCAGTGAAGTATAGTCTACCTTTGAAAGTATGCTCAGCTTTTTGGCAGCCAGATGTACTACACTTTCAATATAGGACCTGAAGTTGAAAGTGGATAATAAAAACAAGTGGCTAGAGCAAAGAGACAAAATGAATCTTGATATTCTGAATTAAAACATCCTTTAGATTAACATTGCTGTCCCTGTCTAGTTTTCAATAATAAATCTTAAATAAATAATATTGGTATCAAATTATCCAAATATAAACCAAGTGTTTAGATAACAAACAATATTAAAGTTCAGTGGTCTGAGTGCTTGGCAAACATCCAGGAATCATATTTTGAATGGTATGCACTGATCAAAGTGTATTTTTATTAATATGGACATGTATGTTGGTTCAACCTGCTTCATGTGTTATTTGGGAAAGATGTTTTCAATCAGATTTTATGAAGTATATTTCAAAATAAATCCCCAGTGCAGGAAGACTTAAAATAAAATGCATTAAAATAAGTAGATAATGTACTTAACAAGTTCTAGTAGTATTTTTCAATATATTAAACATATTAGGATTTCATATGAATAGGTATTTACTATGTAAATAAGCTATTCTCTGATACTTCATAACTTAATATTATAATTGTATTTGATAAATAAATATTAAAAAAGAACTAATCAAATATACTTATAGACACAATAAATTTAATGTAAATAATTTCATCTTGAAGAGAGAGGAAACAAATTCACAAACAATCATTTAAACTGAGACACTTTCACATTCATCTATCAATTATGAATGTAATACATTTTCAGTTTTTGAATTTAATACTTTCAATATGTTTTGTATAGGTATATAATTATGTAATATAAAATATTTAAAAATTACAAAATGTCTTATTATACAAAGTTTTCTTCATAAATACTAAAATGTATTTATAATTAAGTAGGTCAGTTCTGGGACCCCCTGGATTGAAACATATGTGATACCAAACATGGATACTATAATTTAAAAGTTAACAACATTATACATTATAACAAACATGATATTATTAATTACTATCAAGGTCTTTTTGATAATTATAATAGTATAATTACAATAGCATGCAAGCAGTTGTTTTGCCTATTTTGTCTGCAATTTTCATCATGTCACATTGTTTTGTTTAATAAAGTATGTGCAGTCATTGACCATAATCACGGCAGTTGTGTCGGCGACTTCCCGTTATGAATTTGTAATAAAACAATCAGATAGTATGACTCACAAACTATTCAACTATGATAGATTTTTAAGGGAGATTGCTGACGTGACATTCTGGCCATAGTATCAAAGTAAGGTGACGGTAATATTATGTATTTAATGTTAGTAAACGACCTTAATAATGTACTAATAAGGCATGTAGTAACAACAATATTTCTCAACTTACTTTGTACGGAATCCGGCTGTGCCGTATTGTATGAAAACTTCACTCGTCTTCGGATGCATTTCTCTGGCGAACGCGTACACGACTCGAAGGCTACTTGGTGGCATTCTGTTCCGCGAAATTTATTTATAAGGCCGCAAGTCGTAGAAGTAACAATCACTTGGAATCAACGAACAAGATTTCTACATTCCCGCTTTGATACGAGTTTTCAATAATGTTGACGTCTCAAACTGACAATTTACTTCTAAACTAACCGATCATTTTAAAAAGTTGATAAAAATCATCGCTATGGCAACGAACTCTTCGACACACCGTACATATTTGTTTTGACATTTTATCATCTGAAATGGACAGGGTTTTAATATTTTATTAGATAGCTGTCAAAATGTTTTATATTTAGTTCTGCTATTGAGCAATAGATGGCAGGATTCGGTTTCAGAATATAGCACAAATTTTATAGATGGCACTATTTTCAAACAGTACTACTATTAACGAAAAGATGGCAGTAGTACTGTATCTAATAATTAATAAATTATTGTTTTAATTGAATATTAATATTTATGATATTATATTTTCGCATTTATTTAGATACTTAATTTTTGTTACAGAAATACAAAAATCTACCATTGTGTACTGGCATACCCTAGAAAACCGATCTTATGTCGAAGTTTGGATCATCTTACAAAATAAAATAATTTCTAGAAGACCGAATGTACATATGAATAAATATATATGACAATATTTACCCAACCATAAGATTTTTATATTAACCACTTATACTTATGTTTTTTGTTTAAGTATTTTAGGATAGGTAAACCAATCGATAGTCCCTAGCTACCTAAATAGGCACCGTAAGTTATCATTGTTAAATCGGGAAACAAATGTATATTTGTACCTACACTATACGTATTATGAATAATTGACAAAATAATTATTCATTAATGATCGTTACTGAACTCGAAATGCTTTAGTATATTAATTAATTTGTCCTGTCGTGATGGTCGACGTCCGCGACATTTGAAGACAGCAATTAGTACAAGTAATTAGGCAATTAATTAAAAGCGTTAGATAACATGACCTCTTTGCTATTGCAACATCGCGGCATCGGTCGGTTTAATTCGCATGATATTTCTCTCGTGTACATAACATGGAAAACGATTTGACAAAACTTTTGCAAGTAATCTTTTATTCGGCTCTCCTTACTAGGTATAATTGTTGGTATAAAATTACGTGTTACTCATTTACTGTCTGGCAACGACATTGTCGCTATGTACGACGCGACGAGCGGCAAAAATTTAGTAAGTCAGTGCCGTAAATAGCCTTTTATGCGCCCTATGAAAGCTTCTATAACTGCGCCATTGTTTTTTTAAGATATTATAGGTACCTAGCTAGAGCAATCCTATGTATAGGCCTACTTTATTTCCTTTAAGGTGATAAAATAACGCACAAATGGTGGACCAATTATCTTATAATTTGGAAGAAAAATCTATTTTTTTAAGAACTAGTACACAAACACACTCGTGCGCTGCCAAAAAAATGAGCGCGATGTTTTGTCTAATTTAACAGATGTTTTTGATTATATTGGCATGTAGTGTTGGAATCGATCACTACGGGCGCAGCGGGAACTTATGAAGAGCAAACCAAAAATAATAGTGCTGCCTGGTCTGGCCATTCTTGCGTCCCCCAGAGTCTAAGCCCTGTGCCTGGGCACCGGTGGCAACGCCCTATTTACGGCACTGATTAAGTAATGTTTAAAGCCTGCCACGAATCGTTGCGCTCGGTGCAGCGCCAACCTTCATCGCGTCTCTGGTCACGTGGCTCGTCGCGTCGTCCATCGCTGAGCTCAAGATCGTGGTCGGGCCGCAAGCCTTTGTCCACCCATCTCATTACGAACACAACGGTATCGGGATCGATTATCCTGTTCGCTTCGACTATTAACTAGGTTTGGGTGTCTACGATCAGCGTCCCTCCAGAGTTGTTTGTTGTATGTATATTTCGTACTAGCTGTTGTATTCTTTATTGGTGCTCCACTCTATTGATCTTAGCGTGATGATATATAATATAACATGAGCACATTTTCCTTAGCCTTAAAATATAGGTTCATTGTATACGTTGTCTAATGTCTGCTAATTATTTAAAAAATATAGATAATATATACCTACCTACCCCCTCTTTTATCTAATCTATAATATTATAAAATTCTAAACATGCCGTGTCCGTACATGAAAAAATACAACTGGAAAATACTATATAAACGATGGAGAAAACGATGCAATTTGTTAGAAATCTTGTCTGTTTGTCCTTTTGCCTGTTTGTTCGGGATTCATGTAAAAACTACTGGGCCGATTTCAATGCGGTTTTCGCTGATCAATAGCTAATTATTAAACTTAAACTAGTGCTACTTTTTATCTTGGATTTTTTCTGGAAATTAGTTAAAATGACCAGATTAAAAAAAAAACGTATTCCAATGTAATTTTTTTACTGACCAATAGCAACGATAATGTAATGTAACGTGTGATTTTTGTATCCCAGGAATCCCACGGGAATTTTCTCGGAAGCGGTTTGTAGTTGTCCGGATTGGTATAAATTAACTTATTACGACTAAGTTTTCACGAAAGTGATGGCTTATATTATTTTTCAAATACCGCGGGAATTTCAATTCAAGCGTAGATAAAGTCGCGGACACATCCTAGTAAATATAGTGGCATTGCCTTTGTTGTATAAGTAAATAATTTGTATACTTCTTTATATAAGATAATAATTGTATGGGGCAGTCTGGAGGAGATCGCCTACCTATGGCTAGAAGACTACCCATTGTACTTTAAGATATGTAATAAAGTTATTCATTCATTCAAATTTTTTGGGATATAGGTAAAATAATTAAAATCTAACGATTAAATATCCTTCTAAAACAGCAACTTTAATTCTAACTTCGCGTTGAAAATTATGCCTAATTGCCATAGATAAGGGTTAACCCACGTCAATTACATAGTTTGTAAAGATCGTGTTGATTTTGCGTTGATTAAGTGTAATTATGAACAATGTTGGACAATTGTATGTCGTTTTACTGTACAAAAAACAATAGAGTTATCTTTTTAATGATTGTTGATAGCCAGGCGTGTATTATGTTCTTTTCAGGTATGACATATGCGTTCTTGGTTCTCAAAATCCGGGAGAGGAAAAAATTAATATCACTTTTCCTAACTTTTATTTTATTTTGGCATTTAATCGTACGGATTCGAAAATATCTGGCCTGGGACTAATAAATTTCAAAAACTCTTTGCAGTCCATTGTCGAACGTTGTGACTTTTGCCTTGACATGTTCGTCATTTAAGCGGTTTCTATCCTTATTCCATATATCGAATACTATACTAAAAACACGCTCGCAGGCAGCATTTGATACAAGTATAGACAAAACGAATGAAACTAGGTACTTTCTTCCACATTCGCTGCTGTTCGTGGTTGTGATTTTCGCTGTTCTAAACCATTTCGTTTGTGGGGATTGTTGGCAACACCAACATAAGATAATATTATTTTTAAACTTGCAACACTGTCGTTGCTTTTTGTTTCTCGAGTTTTTGGCGGGAACTGAAAGGAGACGTTGAGCTGTGCAGTTTTATTTTCTAAAAATGTGTATAATTACTCTAAAATGAACAATAGTTGCAGGATATTGATAGTGTTTGAGCAGAAATTATGTGTTTTTGTGAGAAATGTGAACTGTATAGTCAGATGTGATCTTTCGAGTTTTCACAAGAACTCCATTGAATGGCGTCGATTGTAGCCTGGAATACAACTGCGCTACTATACGAAGACCTATTAATTAACATGTTTCCGACTGAAAGACTTTGATTCTATGGTCATGAATAAATTTAAAAAAAAAATTGTTTCTGCTTGCATTCTGGTTGTAGCCGAGTGCACACGTATTTGTTTTGTACATACATACATACATACATAACTTCACGCCAGGTTCCTTGCGGGGTAGGCACGAACAACAGAGTGCCATTTAGGCTTATTCTTACACACCTCACTTGCTTCTTTGACATTAATAGATCTTGTCATGCACGCTCGTTTGTTCTTAAGCCTCCTGACATCACCTTCTGCTAGTACACGATCAATTTGATCATGGAAGGTGTGTCGTAGCCTTCCGCGACTTTTGCATCCATCCTGCATTTTATATCTGTTTAGTCATTCTTCCATCATTCATTCTTTCCACATGCCCGAAACACCGGAGCATTCCTTTCCTTACTTTCACCCCGACTATTTGTTTTGTAAGCGTGATTATAAGTTTCCACCACTAACAATGTTTAACTTTTATACCCACAACGACTAGAGTATTGCCCACAACAGCAGTGTAAAATAAATATTATATGTGCAGTGAACTGCGCATAGACATTGTATCATTATTATCTAGAAACTTGATATTCTGAAAGGGTGCTATTTATTGTAAAGTCCACCCAGGAATCAGGATATTTTATTTTTCAGGGCTCAATTGCGGGAGAATTCCTGAATTTCGGGAGATATTAAAACGATTTAAGTATTATTACTGTTAGTTTAGGTTAGGTTACTTCGGAAGAATCTGTCCCAAATTTTGGGATATAATTAATAAACGATAGCCATCTCTTGCATCGTTTTGGGTAACTTAGACTAGTGTAATTGACTAACACATAATTAAAACTACGTCCTTCGTCGATTACGGCTATTGAAAAGCGGACGAAACATCTACAGGAAAATCAAATAAAATGCTCCGCTTGAAACGGATAAAAGGAACCTTTAATTATTGGTTAAAAATTTCGATTTCATTATCATATTGTATTAATCATTAATATATTCGTTTACGCTATAGTATAAAGCGTTGCCACAACTGCGACATATTTGTTTGTAGCGCCAAACAAAATGCGACCGCAGCGCCAGAAACAGAACTTAGTTTATCTAAAGGAGTTAACTACAATAATTAAGAGAGCTATCTCTCAACGCATCTGTGACGTGTTGCCTGCAAATAAATCAACATGCGCAAATGCAACTCAAGCGCATCAACGCGCTATTAATGATCAACGCATGCTTAAGGTATCGTCGGCAACTTAATAATAGCACTATCTGAACCGATTTCGGACACAGCGATCGCTCTGGGTGCATGACATCGTTTTTTTGGAAGTTTATTACACCTTTTTCAAGAGAATCCATATTGTAGAACTGTGAGATAACCTAGGCTAGGATCGAATTTCTAACTGTACAAGAGAAACGTTCTTGAACACACCCCAATATTGGCCCGATCCTATATCTTATATAATTATATATAACAACAGCACATAACTGTCCCACTGCTGAACTCGGGCCTCCCACGGTAGGGGAATGGACGGTGTACCCGCCACGCTTGTCCAAGGCAGCTTGGCATGTTTGACACATCGGTTATCTCGATGTGCAAGTTGCATCACGATGTTTTCCTTCACTGTTGTTAGCACGTGGTAATTGTAACAATATGCACATTAGAACAGAAAAATGCCTAAGTGGTGCATGCGTCCCGGCCAGGACGGAACCCGCGACCTTTGACTTTAGGGCTAGCCATTACGCTACCACGACTGTGTCCTATATCTTACCAACTGTTTATTGTCTTACTATCGGTTAAAATTTGACACAAGCTATATGGACAAGAAATGTCAAAATTCATCCCATGATTTCTGTATACAAAACAACATAAAAATAAGTAAATGAAATAACAATTTTTTTTACAAAGTGTACCTACTGGTTTTTGTAAAATTGTAATAGTATAAAAGATAAATATATTAAGACAGATTGTGTCAGATCGAATAAACTGACACCCTTTTATTTTCCAAAAAAAATCAAAAGAAAAATAAGTAACAAAAATAATAAAACGTAATAAATATCTTTTGCCCTAACCTAAGGCAGAGGATAAGCGAACATATAGGAATCGGCCATTTACAGACGGCAGAAAATGCATCGATGCTAAGTCTTCGATACATCGCGTCACAAATGCTATTGCTATTAAACTTCTTGTTGCCTTGACACAATGCGTGAAAGTTGGGGTAATTCCATCAATCATGGTTAAATATTAAAATCTGAAAGACGAGAAATCTTAAAAATAAGGTTACAAATAAAAGACATTCATTAAAATAATTAATTTTGTGCATAAATTTCAACAATTAATAATATGAACTAAGGTATATGACACGATTAATTCATTCAAAAAAGCTAAAGCTATTGCAATAAAAAAATAAGAACATAATAAAAAAATCTTAAAATTAATCATTTTTGACAATTTCGGCCTAAGAATATATAATATGCACACCACTGGCAGGGGAGTGTTTCCAACAGGCTGGCTACATTACCATGCTGTGTGGTAAAGCTTGTTTGTCGTACAAAATGTGAACCAGCCTTCTTTCTGATCACGGGTAGTGTCTAAGAGATTCATACTTTTCTTGAAGAAACTTTTCAAGCCTTTATTGTACTGACTTTTGCAATCCGTACTCTTAAAAGCGCAGTAGTTTGCGTAGACAGTAAGACAGACAAGTGATCAGTCTTCGTTATCACGATTTCCAGTAAGTGCTGAACATTGAACTCGGATTCATTAGGCACCGAGACAGCAATTGGGATTGTTCACTTTTTTTCAATCTAGCTTTTACAAAAACCATTTCGAAGAATAGCCTAATAATTTCTATCTAGTTAAAATTCCAAAAAAACGTACGTTCTTCTTGTATTTTGTAAGAAATGTGTTTGACCTTTATTTGACCTTACTAAATCCAATCAGGTGGGCCGTCTGCCTGTTTGCCTGCTTCAGGTGAAAAAAAATCTAGCTGTACATTATTTGATTTAAGTTCTGTAACATGAATTTTTCCCTAAAGATCACTTTAATTTTTTTTTACGATAACTATAGAAAATAATAATGGTTGAACACGAAAAATTATAAGCCTAGCGACAAAAAACACTAAAATGATCACGATACGTGATGAGTAATGACAGTGACATTTAAATAGTGGCACAGATTACTATGATTATATATAGATAAAACTTACTTTTATTATTTTTGTTTTCTAGGCAAAGAAATCAATGTAAACTTGCCCCTTATGACGGCATCGAAGAAATAATTTTGAAATCGAATTATAAAAAAAATAACGCAAAAAATACAAAAATATTCAAATTAGTATCTTAAAATACCGTATTTTACGTAATAAAAATATAAAATCAGAGGGTCATTTTTGTGAACAATCCCCATTGTGAGTTAGACTTTGTTTAATTACTTTTAGTTTTTAACCCTTAATAAAACCGGCCAAGGGCGTATCGGACCACACACGTTGAAGGATCCGTCGAAGCGATAATTGCCTGTAGAAATTTGAGATTGCCATCGATCAAGTGCTTGAATTATTAATAATAAGCAATATAAGGGATATAAAGGCATTTATTTAATTAAATTTATGTTACACTATTAGACGAGAGATGAGAGAACAAAATAATGATAAAAACGATGTCAAAAATATTTAAATGCAAAGAAAATTATTAATAATAGTATTCTTTGATGTTCATGAAGCCCACCTATGAATACCCTAAAATGTTATACTTTTTTTAATTAAACAAAATTTAATAATTTATTTTTTATATTAATAGAAATAAATAAAACGAAATTATCTGTTTCTAATATTAAAATAACAGCTTTTTACTAAATGCATATTATGAAAGTATACGGTACTTATATTAATAAATTAATTTTTAACATTCTTATCTGTCCGTCTGGATGTACCGGGTAAACTCTGAAACGGCTGAACCGATTTTGACGGGACTTTCACTGACAGATAGCTGATGTTATAAGGAGTACCTTGGCTACTTTTTTAAGGTCCCACAAAAAAACTTCCATACGTACGAAGTCGCGGGCACAGCACACCTATACAATTTAAACGTTCAGTGAAAAATTATCGAACTGATGTTGCAAACCGATTAAATATGCGTTGCGTGGTTTAGAAGAAGTAACGAGATATACGGACAGACGTGGAAAGCGACTATTTTATAGTATCTTATACTAATACCTATATAAAGCTGAAGAGTTTGTTTGCTTGAACGCGCTAATCTCAGGAACTACTGATACTGATTCGAAAAAATATTTCAGTGTTAGATAGCCCATTAATCGAGGAAAGCTATAGGCTATATATCATCTCGCTAAAACCAATAGGAGCGGAGCACCACTGAAGAGTGTTTCAAAATCGAGTGGGTTTTTAAGTTACTTTTTGTTTTTACTATTCCACGCGGACAAAGTCGCTGGCAGAAGCTAGTGTAAAGATATAAGGTATTATAATAAAATAATTAAACCAAGTCAACCTTATCGAAATGAAATTAAATAAAGAGCAAATACAGATTATCCACGCACACGAAATCGAAATAAAACTATCCATATTTCAAAACGATTCTATTAATGGCGAAATTGCTGGCTTAAATGACTAAATAACTTAATGCTTTCTGATCATACCAAATTATACTGACCTCTGACTCTCTATTAAAACTTCTATAGTGAGTAGAACACGCAAATTGACAGAATCTACAAACGGTTCATACGACGTTTTATATACGTTTTATGAAATAAGATTATGGATAATAATAATCATTAATTTCGAATCATAGAATTCATATGTTTGTTAGTCCAATTACAAAGAATACTAAAAAAACTAGTGTTTGGAGTCATATTCTAGCTTTGCATTTGATAGCATAACAGTTGAATACGGGCACGTCAAACTTCTCAGCCAGAACTTTTTCAGGGTGTTGTAAGAGTTTGGCCAAATCTTGCAGAGGAATGAGGCAACTCTTTTTTTAACGATTAGATACATAATAATCTGTCTACTCGTGCCTGATTATGTTCATATTTGTTTTTATTTATAATTTTTCTTGTAAATACACAAGAAATTTATCTATCTTGAGTTGTTTATATTTTATGTCATTACATTTTGTAAATAAGCATATAATCTACCAGATTTTGTATCTCTATGACCAACTATGGACAGCTGGCAAATGCAGAAGTCTATATAATCAACTCTTAAAAAGTTATAAAATAACCTTTACCACTGTATCGTTAAAAAAACCTAATACACATTCTTGATGCTTTCTATTTTTTTATAGTTATCTCTCTTTCTAAACAAACTCAATACAAACGTTTGAATTAGGACCGTCTGATAGTTGTTTCTTTATCTTATGGGACCCTACAGTACTTTTTTGAGGAGTGTGCTCTATATCCTGTACCGCTGGCAACGTATATGCTAAATTTCGTGATAATCGATTGTGTAGTTAAGACGTGAAAGCATAACACACAAGCAAACACTCAAATTCGCATTTGTAATATTAAAGCCTTTGACTATGTAAAAGATTAAAGCTCAAAGCTCATAAAAAGAAGCTGAATTCACTTTCTCGAATAAATTGAATCAGAATATGGCGTGTACTCCTTCTGAATTTTTTAAAATGCTTGCTGAATCATTTTTAATAGTAACCCTCGATATCGAATGCAGTAATATCGTCTTTAGCAGTTAATACATAAAGCTCATATTTGCTAAGACAACTACATATTGTGATGTTTTATCCATAGTAGTTTCAGGGGTCCATCTAGACTGGTTTTATTTGTAGAATCGTTTCCCATTAACTCTGCCTATTACTGCAATGATATTACTAACAATTTGGTTGGGTATCAGTGAAAATACATCTATACTTTATCCTCTAATATTGTGTCTTATATTTTCTTTTACTTTTACCTGCGGCTTCTCTAGCGTTAATGTTTTTGTATACAGAGGAGGACCGGCCGTTGTGAGTCCCACTTTAACTTTGAAGAAATTGCCATCTAGCGAAGATGGAACAAACCATGAGAGCAACACATTAAAATTCCATTTTCATTGTCGTCGCCATGACGATGTATGAATGAATGAATGAAAACACTTTATTGTTCACCAAAATTAAAACTACGTTCTTAAGAACTAGATACAATAAATGTTGATCAAAGGGCGGCCTTATCGCTTAAAGCAATCTCTTCCAGGCAACCCCCTAAACTAAGGAAAATTTTAATATGACAAACATGACACTGGCGGTGTAGACAATATATAAAACATTCGTAATATATGAAATAAGTAAATAAAAATCTATGTATGTATTTGTTAGTGAATTGCAAAAGTAGCGGAAAAAAAGACGGATCCATTTTTTGCTAAATCGGCGTATTTAGGGCTATTTTTTTAAAATATCGAACTATGACAGATTGGAATGTACTAAACAATAGTATATAATAAAAAGTAAGTGTGTACATTTCTCGGCTGTAGATAATAATTTGATTTCAATTATTTTGGATTTCTTAGGTGTCCAGCCTAGAATTTCGAATCGATAACCCAACATCCCGGGGTGGGCACTAGACGATACTGGAATGGGCACGACCCACCCGGTCCCTGTTCTACATACGCTTGTCTATCTCTTAGGAACAGTACTTGTTTCTGGATAAAAAGTACCCTACGTTATACATAACGTGTATGCAAAATTTCATGATGATCTGTTGCGCAGTTAAGGCGTGAATACGTCACACACATGTGTGTGTGTTGTGTATGTTGTGTTGTTGTTGTTGTGTATGTTAACTAATATTATTAATACGAATATGTATTCGCATTAATAATATTAGTTAACATATTGTGTGTTGTATGTAATTAAATATGTCGTATTAAATAAATATGTCGATTATTATGCAATAAAATTTAACAACTGGTATTTTTCTATAAGAATACTGGTAATGCTAGCGAAACTTTTTGTTGCCATGACGACGTGTTTAATTTGTGTATTTCATGGGCGACACCAAGAACAGACGCGAGTGTACGGCCTTTTTTTGATTATATCCGTTTATCCCATGATAACGAAGTCATGTAACGGAATAAAAAGTATCCTAAGCATTGACAGGGCATGTAAGTTAACTCCGTGTCAAGTTTTATTTAAATTGGTTCAGTGATTTGTGCGGTGATACTCTTACAGGCAGACAAAATGTTAGACATTTTGCATTTTCGAAATCTGGTAGTGTTAGCTCGCCTGATTTTTATTATTTTCTAATTCATTGTATAAACTAGATACCAACAGATTTATTATATTACTAGCTTCTGCGTAAGAAATCAATTGAATTTCTAAAAACATATTATACCATCAGGCATGTACACATAACATGTGAAGGTATACTATACAAAAGCACATTCAAATACTTCATTAAAGAAAATATCTTTTTTATGATTCAATTGGAACGTGATTTTTCCAACCCATTCCCACTTTCCTTTCTTGAATTGATGTATGTGTTTTGGATTAAGCTAAGTGTGTTAATAGAACATCTATCATCCGCGGTGGTAGGCAGTGCTCAGTGCACGTGTGGTCTGTGTGTTGCCAGGAGTCGCAATTTGTCGGAACATCCCTAACTTTATTAATAACATATTTGCAAGAAACTATTCACATCGCGTCTATGTAAACAAAAATAAATCTTAAATCTAAATATGAGTCCTGGTTCCGAAATGAGAATATTTCACTCCTTCCTGTTCAGCGCTGTCTCCTGCCAGTCATCGGCATGAAAAGTCCCTCCAGCGATATCTGGGCCTACCAACTGGTCGCCGTCCGGCTTGTCAGCCCAGATAGGCTCTTTTCAACGCGCGATCCTCTCCCATTCTATGAAGGTGGCCAAGCCAGCTCAAGCGATGTGCTTTGCTCTCGCCTATTATATTGGGCTCATCCACCAGTTCTTCGATTACGGCATTTTTAAGGATCCGCCAGTTGCCATCGCTTCCCCGTGTCGGAACAAGAATCTTTCTTAGGATCTGTATTTCAGTCACCAACAGCATGTTCTCCTCCTTCAGTGTTAGGGTCCAAGCCTCACATCCGTACATCAATATTGCACGTTTGACAGTTTTATATATACGTATCTTGGCTTTTACCATTACAATATTGTAATCGTACATTTTTGTAATAGTTTATTTGGTACGCTATAAAATATTATCTATTTAAATAATCATAATATTTTATATGCATATTAAAATGACTTATACAATTTCGTAAAACAAAAAAAAAATAGTTCTTATGTAGGTCTCAAATTGTTGTCCGTTGGAAACGTTACTACGTAATATTGATCGCATTTCAAGGCTGGATGGCAACTCTTTGGCGTTGGAATTTTTAATTCTTATAAGAGTATGATTAATGTTTTCCAGAAACCAAACGGACAGACGGTCCATACAATGGGAAGTAGTTATTGCCTGCCATGGACATCTGCAACATCCAGACAGCCGAATTGCCATCAGGCTACTGATTATACTATACAAATAATGCCATTTTAAACCTGGTAACATCAGCGTGGCGCAACAATTAGTGCAGCGTCCGTAGTGCTTTATGGGGAATGCGCATCGGTAATAAATTAGATTATGTTTTGCCTGTATATATGTACCAAGTTTTATACGAAGCGGTTGTTTATTTCTAAATTAAGATGTTGCTTTAAGTGGTACAGTGTATCTGTATTCTATGGGAACGTAGAAACTGTTACTCTAATCATCGTACTCAGAGTGAAATAATGGTCACTTAAACTTAAACAGTCTTCTTCATATTGAGGTAGAATAAGTTTGAAGGCTTCATTAAGAACCATAACGAAGCCTTCAAATTTACTATAACGCAATATAAATAAGACCGTTTTGTATAAGACTTAATTTCCAGTCGAGTATGCAATTAACAAACTGCAAAATAAAAATTAAAAATCGACTAAAAGCGAATCGGTTTACATAAGCACAGGGTGTCACAGTGTCAGTAACGACAAGCTTCTATTGTTTTTTTTTCATTTTGCTATCAAGTCGTAAAATGTCTTTAACCATAAGCAACCTCTTCAAATTTTGTTGCAATTTTTTTGAGTTTGTGTGAGTGTTTTGTGTGTTTACTGAAGCTGTCCAACAAGCAGACCACCTTGGCTTACGTACAGAGTTCAGAAACATTCGGCTTTTATTCGAAGTGGTGTTGTCGCTTTCGAATAAAGGGACAACAACATACGATGTTGATAAATCGCATCATATTGGCTACACTGAATGCGCAAGCAATCTCTGCTATTCCGACGATCACTATCGTTCCGGTTGCCCCTCGCTCCAACTCCCGGCACGGATCTTGCGTTCCAGGAGTTATACCAGATCTCCCCATCGATTTCACTCGAAATCATTCCACTCGTACAGTCGTCGATCCCATACTTAATACATGATTCAGAATTGTTTAACCTTCGGAGAGAATTTTCATAACCTACCGTATATAAATACAGTGGGGGGGTGTGTTTTCAGGAGCAATTATTAATTGGTGTAACAACCCCGTTTTTAATACCGCACTGCTTACGTTCGGCGGAATATTAACCCTCCTTCAGCTACTCAACCCTAGAACGTTTTGTAAAATATTGTTACGTGCTGTGGGCACCGGGATTGGAAGGAAACACCGATCTAAAAGAACTTGCTTTTATTTAGGCCAATTGAAGTACTCGTATAACTCACACTGAACTGTCAGTCCGATACGTTGTCCAAGACGACAGTCACGAATCTATATATAACACAAACCAGCTCGTTGGCTTCTTTATTCTTATCCGCTGTACATCGCTTAACTCTAACGCATGACTCCATGCAATGCTTCCATGACGACAAGTCTTCTTGAGGATGGCCACTCCAGCGATCCGTTACAATATTTATTCCATTTAGATACTACACTAAGGAACTTCTTGACAAGGTTTTACCTCTAACACGGGATCAATTAAAAAAGGGCATATTATAACAAAAATCGGAGATGACAACGTCCGTAGTATTGGAACTAACCATAGGCGACAGTAATCGCTTTCCATCAATGGCCGGTTCCTATATCTTACCGATCATTCATTTGTCTTACTATCGCTTAAAATTTAACATAAGCTCCGTGCAAATAATGTCAGAATTCAACCGATCGTAGAGATACTGAATGAATAGCAAGATATAGGTATCGGCCACAAGTAAACGCCTGCTTGTTTACCTGCCTTTGGCAGTAAGATGTAACATAAAAATAAAATCATAAATACCTATGGGATTTATAAAATATAATTAAACTGGATCGAGATTTATGTTTATATTTTTGCATTCAGTCTTTACGATCGAGCCATAAAACTAATTAACCAATTATGATATTACGGTCAATCAATAAAACAAAATAATTTAAAAAGTAATTAATCTTATTTTTATTGCTTTATATATAAGTACAATTTATAGAGATTTTGTTTTTTGTATACATATTTAACCAAATCACCTCGCCATTTTTTTGTTCAACAACTTTGAAATCGCTACCTGAGTATGTCTTTATATTTATATCTCATTAATATTCAAAATAATAAAACCCTTTTTAAAACTTAATTAATATACCATTTAACACATCCGTTTGGAATTCAAAACGTATTTTCAAAAGAGATTCTCAAAGTTTCCGAGAGACCACTTTACTCATTAAATAAAATGTAAATGTTATAACTATAGTGACATAATATTTACTATATTGGATTTAGTACTTGCAGAGTGCTCATGTGCATATTGTTAAAAAGGTATAAAAATGAGTATACTTTGACATCGAGGTAGAAGGTAGTATAAATCCCCAAATCGGCTTTTATGTACAAAAGTAGCAAATATACTATCCTCGCATCAAAAGAGGCAGTTTGGCGAGTTGTAATTTTTTAATAATAATAATAAAACTCTATATTTATTTCTCAACACCACAGATTAACTAAGAAACCTGGTGTGTGAGACTGGTGCCCGAAAAAGATTTATAAGAAACCTGTATGGCAGGTCACCAGTACTCCACTCCACATTATCTATAACAACAACTCAAATGAGATAATTATTTCAAAGATAACACTTTGTGAGGAATGTCGGCGGTAAGACGGCCCACTTGATAGAAAGCGGTTACCATCACCTATAGACATTTGCAACACGAAAGGTGCTACAAATGCGCTGCTGCTCTCTTAAGGAAGACTGGAACCTGGCCACTAATGCCGGGACTCAACTCAAGGTTGTTATGACGACATACTTTAGACCAGGGGTGGTAGCCATCCAGTCGGGCAAATACCCTACCACCTGGCAAATTAATCTTAATTAGTAATCAACATTATAATTGTAACATTATCAAAAAAGTTGAGTTGTACATTAGCGTAGACTCCACAGCTGCATAAATTTGAGGTGTTTACACTACCTTGTAGTACATATTTTGGAGAAATATTTTAGACCAACAAATATTAGCGGACAAAGCCATAGTAAAAAGACAACTCACTATGTTAATTAATTATGAATTACTATGCTTATATATTGGATACGTTTGGCGTACCCCAAACAAGTTTGAGTATCGCTGTTTTTAATAATGGCAATAAACTTAAAAACAGACTAAACATAATAAAATTAGTACAAATCCGTCTATAACGCTTTGATTTTGGGTGCTTAGCAGTTATTCTATTAGGACCACCTTTCTGCCTCTCTGGGGAGTCATAAATGAATAAAAACAGGTACAGTCGTACCGCGTTATTTGGAATTTTTTTAACTGACATTATTATTAAATTAATATTATTTTTTTCAACTGAATATTTATTTATATATTAATTATAAATACATTATAATTATAAACTACTGAAGTAAAAAATGTTTAATTTATATTCTATTCTACTTATAATCCCTTCAGACTTATAGTAGAATACTGAGGCTAGGTCATCGAAGTCAATAGATAATATTCCTAGAAGGCTGGCTACGTTACCTCACTGGATCTCCATACAGATCCGTGGTCCGAGGTAGGAACCAGCCCTCTGATCTACCGAAGAGTCAATTACTTAGTGTACTTTTCACATGAAACAAAAAATGGGCAAGCGACTTATTTAATGAAAAGTCGTAAGCGTTGCATAAGGATATTTACAACATAAGATAATTACTACATCTCTATAAAATACCTCAAATCAAAGTGCCAAGGAGATAAATCTCAGCTGGGAGTATATTCGCAAAGTAAAATAATGGCTTGTTTAATTCATTCATTCATTCACCGCGCATCTGTATTCTTTCTAATGTTTCTGATCTAATCTGACTTTTCTGATTTTTCAATATGCAATAACAGTGATAACGTTAATACTTAACCTTGAGTTATCCATATTCATAGTAGTCAATAAGTGATTTCATTATAAAATGGTCATTGTTACTATCTTGCTTCGAGAAGAATAGCATGGTTGTAACACCTTTGGTGTAGCAACAGTTTGTAAAGACACATATTATCATATAAACAAAATTGTAAAATGGCAGAAGGTGATGTCAGAGGAGCCTTAAGAACAGACGAGCGTGCATGACAAGAGCTATGAATGTCAAAGAAGCAAGTGAGGTGTATAAGAATAAGCCTGAATGGCGCTCTGTTGTTCGTGCCTACCCCGCAAGGGACCTGGCGTATGTATGTAAAATGGCATGGATGTTTTTTTCCAACCAAAAATCTTGAAAATAATAAACGAAAACTTTGTTAAGATAATTAATCTTAACTTTATTAGAAAGAATTTACTCTACATAAAAATAATTAAAAAGATTGTCTAATTTCTTCCAAAATAATTCATTTTGGGCATGTTAAAATTCAATATAACTCAGTTCGACGGAAAACTCAAAATTTATATTTACATACGATATATATTAACACCCCTTTAGTTTTTATCCCTTATTTCAATGAAATAGAGTTTAAAATTAATTTAATTTCCACGTTATTTTTTTGGTCGACCGCGTTGTAAAGTATTGGGCGTAGATATAGTAATGAGAGGAGCGTTTTTGAGTGCTGGAAGAGATACATAGAATCGAGTCAATCGATAAATTAAATCTTATTATGACATTATGTAATTATATAAAACTAGCGGTTGCCGTTACGTTAGAACGTTATTTTTTTTATTGAATTCCTTTTTATTTTTAGATTTTAATTAATAAAAAGTGTTCAAAATGCGTGGAATATTTAAAATCGCATAGCGCAACGCTATTGGATGGATGGAAACGTAACGTAATTTTTAATTTTGACATTCAGATTCGTTGGGGAATGTTTCTTGATTCAAAAAAATGACTAGCTTCTGCCCGCGACTTCGTCCGAGTGGTGAGGTTTTTACTATCCCATGGGAACTCTTTAATTTTTCGGGATCAAAAGTATCCTATATTGACCAAGGGTATAAGCTTCAGTTTATCCGGTACAAACAGACAGGCAAACAAAGAAACAAACAATTTAAAAAATCGAAATTAGTTCTATTTCGCTTCTTATATCCCCTGACTCGGTTTTTAGCATTTTTTTTTCATTATACAGAAATTCAACCTTTACAATTTTATTATATGTATAGATAATTAAAATATACCTTAATAAGAATTTAAGCAAACACACCTATTTACACATTGTATTTAAATCGCCTTTGACGATTTAAAAACAATACAAAAACCGCTCCCGCTTCGCAGCTCGCTCGCCGATACACCCTACCACTTGCCGGCGGGCGGCAAGATAAAAGTCGGCGGTGCTTTTGAGCTGGTTGTATTGCTGCGCAATTAGGGCTGAGCAGTAATGAGAGGAGCGACACAGTCGCCACTAATCGGCCGGAATGCCTCTAGCTGAGCCCACACAAAACCGGGAGCTGAACCTTCGTATTGTATTCGAAATTATTATTTTAGGTGTTATGGGAATTCATAAATTGATACCAGAGAAAGGTTATTTAATTTATAGCATTGATACAAGCCGAAACTAAGCTAGGTACTGAGCGGCCGAAATGCATCTGTGCCTTTAGTTAACAGTTCATACAAAAACGAGAGCACACATTCGTACTGTATTTAAAATTATTATTTTGTATGTAATGGTAATTATGTCATACCTTTTATATGTTATGTAATTTAGAAAATTCATACACATTGAATGCTAATGCGGTTAGCGGTGAGTACCTACAGTTGTATAAAAAAGCTACGCTAGCCACTAACCAGTCAGAATACCTCTAGCTCTGAGGCTAGACAAATCAGTGAAGGTGAATCTTCATATTATATTCGAAATACACAATGTGTGCCGCGTTGAAATACGGCGGCGGCGGCGTGCTGGAGATTTTCAGGCGGCGGCGGCATGGCGTTACTATTTCACGCTTTTTTATGTTACTGTATTTAATCCATCTATCAGTTGTTAGCCAATCACAGCCCATTGCAAGCCGTAGGCCTCCCCAACTACGTTTACCGAGACGCGGCCTCCACTAGAGGACTCATCTGCTCCATCGGCCATCGGTCCTGCGACAGACGTGACCGGCCCACTGCCAGTTGCTAAATTTGTGAGCTAGTGTGTCGGTTGCCTAGGTTCTCTTACGGATAACCTCATTTCTAATTCTATCCATAAGAAAAACCCAACATAGCTCGTTTAGCAACTTGGAATTTGTGGACCAGTCCTGCTGTCAGTGTCCACGTCTCGGCCCCTTAAATAAGGACGGTCGTCTATGCTTACTTCGACAAATAGTCACTCACTCACAAGACTCGG
Source organism: Dendrolimus pini (assembly GCA_949752895.1). Taxonomy (NCBI): domain Eukaryota; kingdom Metazoa; phylum Arthropoda; class Insecta; order Lepidoptera; family Lasiocampidae; genus Dendrolimus; species Dendrolimus pini. Next base: position 6,303,574 of record OX457147.1, on the reverse strand, counting down.
GCGCCTAAAAATGTGAGCTGCAAATGGAGAATAAATAGGCAGAAGGTGATGTCAGGAGCCTTAAGAACAGACGAGCGTGCATGACAAGAGCAAAGAGAAAGGCCTTCAGCTTTTAGGATAAGGTCTAGCCACATTCCAGTTAACAAGTTTTAGCACATGATAGGGTAAAGTTCTACCCCTTTCTGTAAGCACTGTAATAAAATATATGTTGTGCACATTGTTCTGGAACCAACCAATAAGAAGGACATTATTGCCAGACTCATCATTGCATAGTGGAGGAATAAATATAATTATAAGCAAACCTTTGAGTAAGGAGGCTGTGTTATTATTTTAGTTCATAGCTAAAATATTTAAAAATAAATTTAGTTGTAGTTAAGTATATAAGCATACATAATATATAAAAAATGTAAATTTGCCATCACCTTTTTTATCCGTGCAGGAACGGAGAAAGAATTCAATTTCCTGCGGCCGGGCGGCCTCTCGTAAGAGACGACGAAACAAGCCACAGTCAGGTGTTAGGGCATTTGCCCGACTGGATGGCTACCACCCCTGGTCTGGAGTATGTCGCCATAACAACTTTGAGTTGTGTTCCGGCATTAGTGACCAGATTCCAGTCTCCCTTAAGAGAGCACCAGCGAATTTGTTGTAATGTCCATAGGCGATGGTAACCGCTTTCCATCAACTGGGCTGTCTGCCTGTCTGCTGAATTCCTGCAATAACCTACCTACGAGGCTGATGTCGTCACTGGTACTAGTCTTAATAAAAAAATTAATGAAAAAAGCCCTCAGCCACTCAAATCTGTGTTGGTCTTTATTGTTTTTACGCTTTTCAACAGCTCAACGTATTACAAAAAAAAAATTTAGGTCTTGAAAAAGGTAATTTGCATTAAATTTTCTTGTATATTTTATGTAGGTACACTACAGATTCAGAAAATATTATAAACATGCAAACGAAGTGGTGATTATATAATAATGGACCGCACACATCATAGATTTTACCTTACAAGCCTTTTCAACATTAAATACATTTTTAATGACTTACTGCGTTCATAACCAACTAATCAATCAAACTATATCGTATCGACAATTTCAACCGATAGCTTACATTGCTTGTTATTCTAGTACAGACATCAAATGCTACTAAATGTAACCAGTATTGGATTCCATACCAACAATAGTGTATGAAATGAGTAATAGAATGTTAAAGCTGGGTTTGAGAAGACAGGACTTTTGTTGTCCACAAAATGAGACGTAATGTGACATCCGTTGATGACAGATGACCAATGTACAGCAAATTTATTTTTGCTATTGATTATACTATTATCAAATCATTTTAAGCCTTATCCTCTTCGTATTATGAACCTCAATAATATATTTAAATAGTTAATTCTGCTGTAAATTTACCAAGTTACATTTGGATCTTAGAAAATTAATATCAATCTATTTTGGATCTTATTGTTTTTAGAACAAGGCTCTACAGAGTATTTCATGTGTAAATTTTCTCTTGGTTATAGAAAAGGGGTACAAAGGAGCTTAAATACAGAGGCGCTAAAAGGTGGTCCTGATTAATATATTTATTTGAAATGTTGACTTTGTGATAAAGAGCTTTAGAGAAATATTTTTGGGATTTAGTATTGCAATGTGAAAATTAGCATTCGTCCTTTACGTTTAGGTATACTTTATTAGTATAAGTAGGTAGATGCAAAAAGTAGCAGTTTTTTTAGAAACGGTTAGCGATTTTTAGGAATTTCTGTCGTCGTCAAATGTCGTCGCATCTGTCCGCTTCTACGGAAGCCATAGTTATATTTTTCAAATCAAATAATGTATTGCATAGAAAGATGGTAACCAAATAAGTATTGCCATTTTCATAGGGATCACATGTTTTATGCCGGTTCGGCGGACAGATCTATATAGCCAAAATTCAACAACAAAATATACTATCCACAAGAGTTAACTTGAGACCTGAGCGGAATGCGCGCTCCCTCCCCTCCCGACACTCGCCTTCTTACCGCTCTCGCCATCCCGACTCCCGCCTTCTTATCACTCTCGCTATCGACGCGTCAGTAGCTCTACGTCATCCGAGCGAAGTCTGAAGTTAACTCTTGGGGGTTGTTTGTAACTATAACTATAACCCCCTCCCCTCCACGACAATTCGCACCCTGTTAAAAATATTAAGATTTATAATACCTTAAATAAATTGACAGGGACAAACAGACATTTTATCTCGAATATCATTTTGCCAGCAACAGTATTTATTATATATCACGGTAAAACTATCTCATTTTCTGTGGAAAAACCTTCCCTACGCAGGTCCCTGTATATTTCTAGGGCCATGCAGAATGTACAAAGGAACAGAGAATGCAAGCAAAGTCACTTTCACCTTTAAATGTTATTCCCTCTTATTTAGAAATGTCCTAAAACGTCCCAATAGAGTCGTTCCGAGTCTATCTATCATTGGGACATGGGACATGAATAGTGACACTAAATAACGCCGAGTATCAGTCATGGATAATTAAACGGAGCATAATGATATTGTCACATTGGGGCGACAATGATTTCTGCCAGTAATTTGTTTACTTGTATAAATTTTTTGTACTAACGACTAATATTTTTTTTATCGCCTTCTCCGCCAATTATATGTCAAAATATAAATTTTTCTTTTTCTTTTCTTTTAATAACTAGGGATAAATAGGGGGGGAGGGATCTTTTTATTTTCTTTTCTTTATTCTTTATTGTACACAAAATAGTTACAAATAAGAGTACAAAATAATGGTGATGTACAAAGGCGAGCTTAACCCTTAATTTGCTTCCAGCAAAGCTATGGTGAGTCTAGCGAGAGTGGGAAGACAAGAGGCAGGGTTGTGTACATGAAATTTGTTACATAAAAATGCTTATTGAAAATAAATATTACATTACAAACTACATACATACCCGAGAGTTGTGACCGGAAAAGAATAGGCAACCTAACATTTGCATGTTCTATGGGCTTATTTCATACTTTCGATTGGTATAGAATTTGTTTAATAAACAAACCGGTGAAATGTTAAAAAAAATAATTATTTATTTATTAATTAATCATATACTGGACTGAATTTTTTTAGGCAACCCATATGCAATATATTTATTGACACCTTTAATTATATATAAAATAGGTTTCATCAAATTAGCACTCGCTGAAGGTCGTTGTATAGCGGGATCTTAGCCTATAGCATTTATATTGAAGAATTTTCCTTTCAAGTGACATAAAGAAACAAAGAAATAATATAACATATAAATTTAAATTTTGAAAAATAATACATGCATTCTATAAAGTTTCAATATATGTATTGTTTGAAAAAATATCTACAATGTGTTTTTTTTAAATGCACAAAATCTGAAAATATTTCAATTCTTATGACAGTATAATATTTTGATATAGCCTTATATTGATATGTCGACTACAATGAAGTATGTACTTTATACTGACTAGAAATTTGAATCTTTGGTCACCATACAAAAAACATCTGCGTACTCCCAACAATAGGAATGATTAGCTGTGTGCCGCCACTCGTCATCATTGTCAACCGACTGAAGTTGACGAGAGGTGATGAACAATTTGTTGTATTCTACCGAAATGGTAACTTCTTTATAGTGGTGACCACGAAAAAAATGATTTTAAATATGTTTTGGGGCGTGTTTATTTGATCACTGGAGAGACTCGTTCGTAATTTCATTGTGTGGTCTTATCCCGCCGCCGTTACATGATGCCTCCTACTATGGCAGCAATCAGGAAAGTGGCTAGGGAATTTTGCAGTGTGATTATCAAATGTTCTAATAAGGAGCGTATATATCGAGTATATACATATATCGAGGCTGTTATGGAAAAACATTCCAAACGCTATATTATAAAACCAGGATATGCCCGCGACTTCGTCTTTTTTTTATAGCCTGAAGCAGGCAAACAGGCAGACGACCCACCTGATGGAAAGTGTTTACCGTCGCCTATGGACGTTTGCAACACCAGGGGTGTCGCCAACGCGTTGCCGACCTCTAAGAAATTCTATAACGCCCTTCTTAAAGAACCCCATGTCATAGCGTTGTAGTGAGGCGTTGGCACCAGATCAAACAGTTCCTCGGAACACTCCCCGTTATGCAGGCGGTAAAATATGCAGAGGGACGCAGTCTCTCCAAAGGCTAAGTTGAGGTCTACGCTTGAATTGAAAATGCCGCGGGATTCCCGGGACACAAAATACCTCAGCATTAGAAAAAGAATGTAATCTGTCGTTTTAGTGAAAACTGTGTAGGAATAAGCAAATTTTTACGCACCCGATCAACTTCAAACTGCTTCCGGGAAAGTTCTTGCGTCGTTTCCGGGATAAAAAATCACACATTTTATTAAATTAAATTTGCTATCGATCAGTAAAAAACTCACATTGGAATTCGACTTTTTTAAATCTACCCGTTTTAAATAATTCCCAGAAAAAATTCCGGGGTATTCCCAGGATAAAAAGTTGCGCAAAGCTAAGTCTAAGAATTAGTTGTAGATCAGTGAAAACCGCATAGAAATCGGCCGAGTAGTTTTTACGTGAATCCCGAACAAACACAACACGACAAACACAAGAAATTCTTTATATTCTTCAATTCTCCATCGTTTATATAGTAGTATTGTTGATTAAATGTTTGTGTGATTCCGTAGCAAAATAATGCAAAAAGTGGACATTTTGTACCTCTACGTAACCTGTCATTATTCGTGGATTGCGATGCTCTTATCAGATTTCTTATATTTCATAAAGTGTAGAAAAATTTAAATAAAATTAATTCAAACTGAACAGTTCAAACTCATTACGAATCCATGATACGGCGTTCACAATGTCTAATTTGCTTATATGAAATGCATTATCCATAAAGCCAGTAGCAGCACATGCCGACATTCAGCAAAATTGCATTGAATTACTCCCCAAGTGTTCCAGCTCACAGGATTGATTGCTAGCTTTGCTATTTCAATACACTTTAGACATTTCAAACAATTTCTATATATTGTTACGAACCTCGAGACTAGTATTAAAATTACGTTAGAATTACTACCTATAGAGTTTATTAGAACTATACAAACACGTATAACACAGGTACAAATATAACTGAACACAACAAGTCCAAGTGTATTGCAGAAGATTGTAATTCAATAACACGCGCAAAGTCCGTCACTTAATAGATTCCCTATTGTAGTACACCCGTCTTGGTTCGCTCGTGGCTCTCGCCCGACTGCCTCCCCCTCCATCAGGTCATCGTTTTATACTGCGCAACTGCATTGTCCCGGTATCTAAGTCGACTTAATCCGACACAACTGGCTAATCACTGCCATAAAAGATTTCAACAATGGGATGTTTTCTAATCACAAATTTTAAACACCAAGTAAACAAATGAAGACGACCATAAAAGAATTTAAATGTTATTAGTTCAAATGCCGACGGGTAATAAATGTGCTTTGTTTCAAATATGCAGGTGGATTTTGTTTTGTCGGGACCAGAGTTGTAATAATATAGATAGGCGTACATTGCAGATTAAGTCTGAACACAAAACGAATTTCATAATATAACTAGCTCTACCCGGAAGACGTTGTCCTGCCTTTAAAAAATAAAAATCTAGAACCCGATTCCAGTGCCAGCTACCGGGACCGAATATTTATGTAAACTATTCTTAAATCCACTTGAACAAACAAAAAATTTCAACAAAATCAGGCTCACCGTTTAGGAGGAGTATCGTGGCGCCACCTACTGGGCCCAGTCGTTAATTTAAACCATTCCGGGACAAACTTGAACACATACAACAACAAAAAACACCTAAAGTCTGGTACCCGATTGCTGCGCCACCTACCTGGTTCAAATTAAAATCTAAATCATCCCAGTAGAAAATTATTAAAATACTAAATACTACTCATCATCATCCTAGCGTTAAATCCCGGTTGCGTTCGGAGCTTTCACTCCGACGCCCAGGGTTCGCTTTCCTACTTTATCTACTCCACTTCGTGCGGTCTTGAGCATCCCCCGTTTTGAGACCATTGGCACGCATGTCATCCTTCACGACGTCAAGCCAACATTTCTTGGGCCTTCCCCTTCGACCGGGACTTGGCGGAGGCGGCATGGCTAGACATTTGTTCCCCACATAATTAGCCGGTCTCCGTAAAACGTGGCCGTACCAGCGTAAGCGACACTCTTGCAGTTTGTCTGCTATGTCACGGACATGAAGACTGCCACGGATGCGGGAGTTCCTGACACGGTCTTTCCGCGTCACTCCACACATCCAACGCAGCATATTCATCTCCGTGACACGCAGTTCTTGCTTGTGTCGCTCAAGTACAGGCCACGCTTCACTGCCATACAAAAAGACAGGTCTAATGATATATTTATAGACATGTACTTTTAATTGGGGTCACAAATGACACCTGTCACCTAAAACTAACCATAAATGATGTGGCGAGTTATGATTTTAAATGTAGCGGCTGCCGCCCGATCTACACAACCCATATAGGGAAACCAGGAATGGATAGTGGTATGTGGGAAGGAGTAAAGATGAAGGATACTAGGATGAGGAGAAGGGGGGACACCACTCTCACGGAGCAAAGGGAAAGTAACAGCGGCCGCGTCGAGGATCTTGGGATCGCGTACCCTTGTGCACTGTAAAATACCGGACAGGCATTTTACAGGCGGCCCCCTCTGAGGGTAAAATACTAAATACTACTATCGCTGTAAAAAAATAGTGGTTAGTGGTAGAAGGGAAACAATTTTGGGTTGTATGTATTTTTAATGCTGAATGATAAAAAAAAACAAAATACAAAAAATATTTAGGACCTACCCGATATGCACACAAAATTTGATACAAATCGGTTCAACCGTTTTGGAGGAGTTTGGAAACAAACACCGCGACACGAGAATTTTATATATTAACAATAATGCGTGTGATTGTAATTCGAACACACATACCTATTGTAACGCCCGGTTAACATAGGGGTAGACAGAGACGATGGTTTATGATTTTGATATACATCTTTTCCTTCATCTAACCCTACAGCTCGGCAGACTGACGATCTGCGAAAGGTCACCAGTAGACGCTGGATGAAGAAAGTGTAGGACCGGAATATGAGGCACAGACTTGGGAAGGTCAAAGTTCAGCAGTAGACTCCGATTGGCTGACGATAGAGCGACGTAATTTTTTTTTTAAGAAACTTCTTTATATCTTCTTTTTCGTTTTATCGAGTATTAAATCATAGCGATATGATTTAATACTCGATAAAACGAAAAAGCAACACTAAAACGAGAGAAACACATAAATCTATAGGACTAAGCCTGCGAGCGAATGAGATACAAGTGTAACATTGTGCAGCACAGATTGGTTAGAGTCAATAAGAGCGTTAATTAAACATAGGTCCAATTTGGACCGAAATAAAACTGATAATATATTTTTTAGACTAAAAAAGTGAAAAATTTGAACTGACAGTTAAGGAGATTATTTTGAATATATTCTTTCGAGTAAAAATAATTAAATCGGTCTACAATCGACGGAGAAATCGCGTAATAAACATACAAGAAAAACCATTTGAATTGCGAAACTACTCCTTTTGGAAGTCGGTTAAAAACATCGATTTACCAGCAGATTACAGTGCAATAAATGATAAATATAAGAAATATTTTTTTTGATAATTCCAAGCAACGGAAGGAACGGAAGCGACCATACCTTTTAGGGGTGTATTAGGCGTAATTTGACAGCACCCGGTCCCCTACTCCCAAATCGATCTAATTTCATAGCATGTTATTAAGACACCTCCGTGTTTGCACGATGTGTGGCCAGTAATCGACCGACATGACAAATATTGCGGTCGTAATTTCGTGGCTTAGGGTGTGGCGGTGGAGAAAAGTTATCATAATTTCGGAAATATCCTGGTTTAGCAAATTACCTTTTAAGGTTTCACTCTTTGGCTCCAGGAGACGACAAAAAAGGAATGGTATTAAATTGAAAGTAAAATTTTATCAAGAGCTGACTTTTTAACAGAATTTTAAAAGGAATCCTCCTGAATTCGACTACACTTTTAGTTACAGGAATTCCCCGTCAATTGTGAACCGATTTTCTTTATTTTGAGTCTGAGATGGTCTGTAACCCTCAAATCTTTAAGACTCATACAACTTGTTTTTTTCTAAAGCTATTCAAGTAGATATTAGTATTTAAATATCTAAAAAATAGAAAAAAAAAACAATTCCGACTTCGAACAACATTCTACAATATCTTGAAGTTGGTGCGAAGTAAAGATAACAATTATCTACTATATTTTGCAAATTTAATTTTATGTTTTACTTTGCACCGATTTCAAGATGTTATAGAAAATATTTATTTTTCGCTTTTTAGTTGCTTTTGAAGTTACGCAAATACTTGAATAGCTTTAGAAAAAAAAATGAAACACGTTGTACTTAATTGAGGGTTGCTCTCGATATCCCTGGGATCCAACAATCAGATCCTGACTTGGTGACAATGGGACGACCTCATGACTATATTCATTCGAATAAATTAAAAATTGAATTTCGATCTGTAATTGACGGAAAAATCGCGTCACAAATATACAAAAAAAAAACATTCAGTAGAATTAAGAACCTTTTACACTCGGTTAGCAAAAAAAGACATAATTATTAAATTAACTGAATGTAATGATAATTACTCAATTATCTATATATTAATTAATACGTGAAGCAAAAACTTTGTACCCCTTTCTACCAAACTATTCGACTATGATAATTATAATTTCACACACTTATAGTTTACGTAGAGAAGAAGCGACGAATGATATTTTTTTTTTAATTATCCATAAAATATACATTAAATCAATAAAAAAACTTTACACACACTACCATGTATTTGACACACACACGCATATATCTTTTGTTTATTGATCAAGTCAAATCAAAAGTGTAGCCTTGGCGAAATCTGTGATTATAGAAGTATGGTCTTTGACATTAATTATTATGGTCGAATTTCGACCACGGGCGACCACTACTTTTATTTAATAAGCGTAAAAACACAAAAAGTGTAACTTGCTTAACTTAAATATATAAAAGAATGTCGTTAGTTACACTATTTATAACTCAAGAACGGCTGTACCGATTTGGCTGAAAATTGGTGGGGAGGTAGCTTAGAACCAGGACACGGACATAGGTTACTTTTTATCCCATTGGAACCGGTAGATAGCGCTGAGATCGGGTTCTAAAATCCTCCTAATCACCTGGACTGATTTTAATGATTTTGTTTTTGTATGTTTGAGTAGGTCCCCAGATGGTTTAAATTCATAATTAGAAACGGTAGGTGGCGCTGGGATCGGGTCCTAGATAATTATTTTTTCAAAGCAAGGCAACGTCTACCGGGGCTGCTAGTAAAACATTAAAATGCTCTCAGTCCGTACATTATTAATACCTATTCAATGAGTAAACGAACTTGAAAGTATAAAACATAAATAGGAATTCCAATTCGTGATATAGTAAGGGGTCATTATGACACGTCTCAATTTAGTTTCCACACATAAATTGTAATAAGCAGTGACCGCCAATGCGGGTGGGCCGTGGATTATAGAATCGAGAACGAATTAACTAACGTTACTTGTGAGATGATTGTTTGTGATCTTAAACTAGACCGTAATAAGATAAAGAGATATATATACATACAACACGTTTTAGGAGATATTTTTTTTAATAAAAGAGAAATATTGTATGTCTACAATGCGACACACAAAACAACAAAACACAATGATAAAAATATATTTAAAAAAAAGTGCGTCTCGGGACGTCTGACAGAAGTGATAACTTAATCTAAGTTGTACAATTTAATATTGAAATTGTTTAACTTGAGAAAAGCTTAGGTCATTACTTTAATTTTATGTTAATATGATAATGTAAGGAAAAGCTATTTAATAATAAAATCTTTTATTGACTACAAAATATATATTTTATTCTCAGTTACAATTCTTGAATATGTACGTATTTCTTCTAATGTACATTAGAAGAAATACGGCTAGCGCTGTGGGTCAGAGTGAGAGAGGAGGAGCCTGCCTACCGCTGCCGTATGCGTGAGAGAAAGGGAAGCTAGATAGACTGGCGCCTTAACGCGCTACGTAACGAAGTGGTTTGTTTACACTCCCATAAGAAGTTATCATTTCAAAAGAAAATTGTGTGCGAAACGTCATTGGCACTCAGTATTTGCTGTGCCGAAACATAGTCCGACACAGAACTGATTTTCAGTGCCCACCACATAAATCATAAATCACATATATCATGTGAACTAGGTTCTGTCCGCGACTCTGTCTGGGTCGAATACCAAGTTTAAAAAAAAGTAAAAAAAATATCCCAATTTCGAAGCATTCTTCATTGGTAATCCGCTCCTATTGGTCTTAACGTGATGATATAGCCTTCCTCGATAAATGGGATATCTTAATATCTAACACTGAAAGAATTTTTCACATCAGACCAGTAGTTCCTGAGATTAGCAAGTTCAATAACAAACAAACTTTTCAGCTTTATATATTAGTATAAAATGAAGGAATAAAAACAACACAGAAAATAGTGATTTTATTTTGTGTTTTTATCCCGGGAATCCCGCGGGAATTGTCACGAGAGCAGTTTGTTCTTATTCAGGTGCATAACAATTACCTTATTCCGACACAGTTATCACTAAAATGATACCTTACATTCTTTTTTAAATGCTGCTATATTTGTCCCAGGAATCCCGCGGGATTTCAAGTCATATATAGACGAAGTCACGAACATATTCTAGTATAGTATAAAAGTAATAGAGTGACAATCGTATGTTTGTGAGGTTTAAATTGCACATAAACACTTGTAATTATTATAGTACAAAGGCGTTAGAGCGGACAAGAAAATGGCGGATACAATTAAAAAGGTAAATACGGTACTTAGCCGGTTATTATTGGAAAGGATATAGCCTGGAACGGCGATGTTATTATAATGGTATTTCCTTAGATATTGAATAAAGAAAGAAATAAAACCGTGGTAGGTTAGTGGTTAGCACACGCGAATCCAAGACTCAAAGGGTGCGGGTTCAAATACTGACCTAACAACAAAACTTATACACATACTCACACACCAACGCGCACTACCACTGCATTGCATTACACGCACACTTCACAAACAAATCAAGACACACAATAAACTAAAAATTATAATCCAGACACAGAAAGGACACACATGGCACTAGATAGGATAATATATATACCTAGGTATAGACATAGGGCACACACTACACATGCACTTCCTCACAACACCAGCATTTAACAGATACACTCTATACGTACATTAGTATAAGTTGAGTATTAAAATTAGAAAAAATTAATATAAGTTATTCGCAAGATACATCACAACACAAAAATCACTTAATTAATGTCACAAACAATAACCAAAAGAACCAATAAGCGTGTATAAACTCTAAAAATTAAATCTAGAAATTAAGTTGTAAAAAGGGTACGGAACTAGAGTCCGTAGAGTTGTAAAAAAAAAATACTGACCGGTAAGCAGACACCAAATAGACAGTTTTCTGACCTAATGTGCATATTGTTACAATTATCACGCTAACGTCGAAGGAAAACCTGATAAAACCTGTAAATCGAGATAATTGATGTGTCAAATCCCTCTTGGACAAGCGTGGTGGGGATACTGTCTTTTCAGCAATATACGGGAGGCCCAAGTCCAGCCGTGGAACGCTTATGGGCTATTATTATTTTAGAGAATTTATTCAAAACCATTGACAGGAGTGTACACTGTACAGAAAACAATATGGTTTCGATAACAATTGCTGTAGTATAATACTGTGCTGCAGTTGTTATCGTACACTTTCTAACTACTCGATTTTATCATACATTTTAAAGATTTTCTTAAAGTTTATACATTCACAATTACTTCTTTTTATGCATTTGCAATGTATAGATAAGTGTCTATGAAAGTGTGTGTGTGTGTGTGTGTGCATTTGTGTATCTATGTATATGGTGAGTGTGTGTATATTTATGTGGCGTGTGTTGAGTACATGTGAATGCGTCACTGTGTACATAGAGACTTTACTATTTTTGAAGGCCTTTGTGGCTGAGTGGGCTAGGCCTATCTCATTGCAGCTCAGAGGCTTCGGGATCGATCTCTGGAATAGTAAATTTTGTTATGTACTTTCTGATACTTAATAATATAGTCTGAATGTCTGTGGTAGTTGTCTAGTAGTGTTATCCACAAAAAGTGTAACTTGCTTAAATATACATATAAAACATAGGTATATGTTTGTCTGCCAATTATTATTGAAAAGGAATCTATATTCTTTTGAATTTTCGGTAGCAATATTGATAAAAACAGGACCTTTGTTCAAACCTCTTGATCATAAACCAGTCTTTTTATGTATGTTACATCCATATTTTCCAAAATTACTGGGTCTATATACATACAATTTGGGAGAAAATTGTAGGGTCGTCATCACCCTTCAAGTTCCCGCAAAACCCCAAAATACAAAAGTAAATTAACATAATCGAAATCAATAAAACGAATGCAATAGAATTGAAAATTAGCCAATAATTATAATCCGGAAATCGAATAGACCAATAGCATCGCCAGAAATGTACAATATGGCGTCGATTCCGGTACGCCGTTTATGGGAACCATCAATTTTAATAACACGGATTAAATTGTTAAACAACGGTTACAAATGCTTTTTGTTGTTGTTTGCTTTTTGTCTATTAGGTATTTACTTAATTTAATCGTTCATTACACAGGACTGCGAAATTTAATTTTTATTTTCCCCTTAAATTTATATTACTTTTTTTTATTGCCTAAAGCAGACAGAGGCAGACAGCCCACCTGATGGAAAGTAGATACCGTCGCCTATCGGCGTTTGCAACACAATGGGTTTTCGCCAACGCGTTGCAAACCTCTAAGAAATTTTATAACACCCTCCTGAAAGAACCCTTTGTCATATCGCAAAGGGAAAACCGCGACGGGAACTTCCCTCCAGATCATTATTGTGCGAGGAATAAATGTTCTAGAGAAGGATTTTATCTAGGCTAAGATCCCGCTATACAACGACCTTCACCGAGTGCTAATTTGATGAAACCTATTTTATATTTAATTAAAGGTGTCAATAAATACATTGCAAATGGGTTGCCTAAAAAAATTCAGTCCAGTATATGAAATTAATAATTTAAAAAAAAAAATCATTTCACCGGTTTGTTTATTAAACAAATTCTATACCAATCGAAAGTATGAAGCCCATAGAATATGCAAATGTTAGGTTGCCCATTCTTTTCCGGTCACAACTCTCGCTGTTTGATCTTGAACATGAAAAGGATTACACCTGGCTACACAAGAGTTGTGACCGGAAAAGAATAGGCAACCTAACATTTGCATATTCTATGGACTACATACTTTCGATTGGTATAGAATTTGTTTAATAAACAAACCGGAGAAATATTAAAAATAAAATTAAATTATTAATTAATCATATACTGGACTGAAATTTTTTAGGCAACCCATATGCAATATATTTATTGACACATTAAATTAAATATAAAATAGGTTTCATCAAATAAGCATCTCGGTGAAGGTCGTTGTATAGCGGGATCCTATACTAATCCTGGTGATAACGGCTAAAGAAACCTGGTTTTTATCTGCGATACACAAAAGACCCTAAGGCACTTCCCCCCCTGAAATTTCAGAAGTTTTCACCTTAATTTATTGTTATTAGTAATTAAGTTATCTTCGTTTGGATGCTATTTATTTTATTTTTTAATTGAGATTTTGATATATTATAATATTTTAATTAATTGTATAAATAATTTTATACTGTCATAAATGTCATGTCTATTTATACTTACCATCTCAAAATCTTATATATGTATATACTTTTTCATTCTATTTATATTGCAAAACGCACATGTTACACAATTTTTCTCTAATCCATCCTAAGGTTGTCTGGAATAAATTGCTTTTAGTGATAAGACAGCTTATTGTCTTCTGTACTTAAACTTCATAAATTGTATCTGAATATTATGCAATAAAGTATATTCTATTCTAATTGTACGAGTTAAATCAGCAGGCCAATCTGGCAAAAACAAAATATAAGAACTATAACACCTTTATAAACCATATTTTATGCAAGTAAATAAATATGAAATTTGAACTTGATACAGCATAATGCTGAGTACCCGTCTCATTGCTGTGAATGACGTGTACACTTTTTTAACTAGTTTTTTGAATATAAAGTACATATGTTTTTGTGTTTTACATATACCTAAATCGTGCTAGTTTAATATTTTTAGTTTAATGTGCATTCATTTTCCACATTAAATATTTTGTGTGTAGATTCGTTGAAAAAGCTTTAGGCATTAGCTGTATAAGTAGGTAACAGAAACACACAAACAAATGTAAAAATACACAATCATGACGAAAATGAGAACATTAAAAATATATAAAACAGTCTAAATAAGCCATTAAAACCCCGTAAAACTCGGTAACATGGCGGAATAATTCGAAAAGCCGTTATTACTACCGGCGTTTCGGGCACGTTGTTTACTTTTGTAACTACACGCTCCGTGGTTTTTAGGGGGAAGCGAAGTGGAAAAAGCAATCTAATATGACAACGAGGAATTATTTTTTAAGCTAATTTCACCAAGGCACTGACTCTCGTTGTTATGTACTATACTATACTATACTATAACTTCACGCCAGGTCCCTTGCGGGGTAGGCACGAACAACAGAGCGCCATACAGGCTTAATCTTACACACCTCACTTGCTTCTTTAACAATCATAGCTCTTGTCATGCACGCTCGTCTGTTCTTAAGGCTCCTGACATCACGTTCTGCTAATACATGATCAATTTGATCATGAAAGGTGTGTCGTGGCCTTCCGCGACTTCTGCATCCATCCATTTTTGCATTGTATATCTGTTTAGTCATTCTTTCATCATACATTCTTTCCACATGCCCGAACCACCGGAGCATTCCTTTCCTTACCTTCACCCCGACGCTCTCTTTCAGACCAACTCTCTTTCTTACTTCGGTATTACGAACGCGGTCCGCGAGCGTCACTCCGCAGATTTTGCGGAGTTCTCGCATCTCGACCGCGTTTACTCTACTTTCATGCTCTCTATTCCATACCCAACTCTCGCTTCCATCACTTGAGCGTAGATACCAGAACCGCGTTGTTATGTACTTGTTTCTATAGTCTAGGGCTTTTCTTTATCCAGGGGAATCCCCTAAAAAACACATGTTGGATTTGCCACGTCAGATTGGCACTAGCACCCCGCAGAAGTGCTTTTTTCATTGCTGAAGCACAGCAGGCAGGCTGACGACCCAGTTGTCATGGAAAGAGGTTACCGTCGCCTATGAATATTTGCAACACTAAAAGTGCTACCAATGTGCAGTCGGACTTGAAGATGGGACTGGAACCTGTCTATTAACACCGGAGTTCAATTCAAAGTTGTTATCGCGGCAAGCCCTAGATCAAGAGTGGTAGCCATCCCGACGGGCAAATACCCTGGCTGTAGGTTGTTTTGTTGCATCTTAGGATAGGCTGCCTTGCCACAGGAACTAGCATTCTTTCTCCGTTCCTGCATGGATAGAATTTCGGAAATTACGAACAATTACGGAAAATATAAAACTAGAATTGTATTGTTGAATGACACTAATTACCTGATGTATAGCGATATGTCTAAACACGTTGGCCGCATCCCATTTACTAATCCAATTTCGCGGCACACTGGTAAATGTATTTACTACACAACCATGTGCGAAGAGGACGCTACCGCCACTATCGTCCTCAAAGCGAAGAAAGCCACAGCCGATGAGATCAGGGATTACAACATAAAAATGGCGATACGCATGGGAAACAAGGCGGTGGTCCAACATCTAATGGAGGGCCAATAAGTCCTCTCCTAAACCATCCATCATCAGTAATACCAACTGAAAATTTTTCAAAAATAATTCCCAGCCAACACATTGTCAACAGTTAAATCAGTTTGGCGTTGGAAAGAGCTGAATTACTTAAAAAGCGCAAATATATAATTCTCGATGAAAATGATTTATTTGTGCCGTTTGCTGTTGGGATTGTTTGACCAAGAGGTCCTAAGGTCATGAGTCTCTACAAAGAGCTGTCAAACAGCGAAGAAGGAATTTATGTAGCAAACCAACAAGGTAACCAATCCATCTGGAAGCCTTACCTATTGACTTCGATGGCCTATATACTTAGGCTCAGTATTCTACTTAGTCTTAAGTGATTATACATTTATAATGAGGGATGAAAGTCATAAGACGAAAAATGTTAAACTGAAAAATTGATGGATACAAATGTAAAGGCTGACCGAAAAGAAATGGAAGGAGTGTGTGAAGGAAGACATGATGATTTGTGGTGTGACAGAGGACATATGTAAGAAATCAGAATTAGGAGAAGGTGCATGAAAGATAACAGTCTCAAAGGATTTTAGGAAAATGCAATATAACTTGTTTGTGTTAATCTACACTAATCTTATAAAGAGGAAAGATTTGTATTTTTGTAAAGAATAATTTCAAAAATTGGACCGATTTAAAAAAATCCCCTTAGAATGCTACATTATCTCTGAGTAACATAGGCTATATTAATTTCTAGAAAAAAAATAGGAAACCCTACTAAAACTACTAAATGTCCACCCGTGCGAATCCGGGACGAGCCGCTATTTTTAATATTTTAGTTCAATAAATATGTTAGTTAGTAAAATAGGTTCTTATTGTATCTGTCTAGAAGTTATATTAATACATGAAGCAAATCTGTGTACCGCTTTTTACGAAAATTCCGCGGACGGAAGAGTATGAAATTTCGCACACTTATAGTTTATATAGAGGAGTGCACAATGCTAATATTTTTTTAAATTATACATAAAAAATAAATCAATAAAAAAACATTCCCATACTACCATGTACTTGACACACACACGCATATATACTCTTTTGTTAACCGACTTCGAAAAAAGGAGGAGGTTCTCAATTCGTCGGGATCTTTTTTTTTCCTTTTTTTTATGTATGTTCGCCGATAACTCCGTGATTTATGATTAGATTTACGTGATTCTTTTTTGTTCGACGCGGAATAGCTTCCAATTGGTCCCCTAAAAATTTTACATAGTTTGACCCAGTAGTTTTCATTTTATGAACATTTTTCATGGAAATAATTTTCACTCCGTTCCATATGTACACCGATTACTCTGAGATTTATGATTCGATTTACGTGATTCTTTTTTAGTTCGACGCGGAATAGCTGCCATGTGGTCCCCTAAAAATTTGACATAGTTTGGCTCAGTAGTTTTCATTTTACGAACATTTTTTTGTTCCCGGTTCTTGGGACCTATATTTTTTAAGAAGCGCGGCACCATTCGTAGGTCCACCCATACATAGCTAGACACTAAAAAGTAACAAATAAAATTTAAAAACTTCGTTTAAAAAAACCGACTTCAAAAACGAAAAAACTAAAATGTATAAAATAACTTATTTCTTAAGCTATTATTATTAATATATATTATCTAAAAAATCTTGAAGTCGGTGCAAAGTAAAACATAAAAATTACTATATATTGAAAATTACTAAGCACCAACTTTAAGATGTTTTAGATAATATATATTAATAATAATAGCTTAAGAAATAAGTTATTTTATACATTTTAGTTTTTTCGTTTTTGAAGTCGGTTTTTTTTATTGTTCAAGTCAAATTAACAGTGTAGCCGTGGCGAAATCTGTGATTATAGAAGTATAGTCTTTGACAACAGAACCATAATAATGTTCAAATTAATAATTTAAATTAATTACGGTCGAATTTCGACCACTGAGCGACCACTAGTTTTCATAATTATGCCTAAATAAATTAAAACAAATTTTCATCCCAAAAAATTTATAATTTTCGCAGCAGGAAATTGAAGTAAAATTCTGCTAGCAGCAGGAATCCACAGTACTATTGATTGAGATCACTGGGAGATCAGACATAACTTATTTTCAGTTGCCTTTCTTACCTGGTACCTGCCAAGGTGCCACAAGGAGAGCCCCACAAGCACGCCGGTATTAAAAGAGCATGAGACGCTACTGAGAACCTAAGTTTTCATCTATGTGAAAATAAGTTATGTCTGATCGCCCAGGGATGTCAATCTACTAGAAGAAAAATTACAATTCAAGTCTGTCGAATTCAAATACATTTTATACATAGCACATTTCCGATTCGAAATAGAATTATATTTATAATGGCCTGGCAACATTATAAACTGCCTGTATTGCACGTTCGAAAGGACAAACTGTCGTTCCAACAAAGAACACAAGATCTCCTTTAAATTATATGTATGTGACAGTTTATGCAATAAATAATATTCTATTCTATTCTATTCTATTCCGACTTACCTTAAATATAACCGGTTTAGTCTAAATGTTGATTCTTATCTTACAATGATAATCAAATTGAATTAGAGTAAATTTATTTTACTGTAATTTTTCAAAGTGCGACGTGTTCACTTTAAAAGCGAAAAGGCCGCGCAATAAACTTATTAGCAGCAAATCTTTATGACTACTTAAATAAGTAATTAAAAGTTTCATGGTGAGATCTTTTAGTCGGTTAATGTAATTAGCGCTTCAATTAAGCTAATTATAATACATATTTTATTCATTATACATAAATATGAACGTAATAAGATATTTTTAATTTTAGCGGCAATTTTTAGTGTGATGTTTTGCTGTGCATTTTTTTACAGAAAAAGTTTAGTATTGTGTAAAAGATAACAGTAGTTTTAGGGATTACTATTCATTAATGTAAATGAATGAATGAATGAAAACTCTTATTGATCTAGAGTACCTAGACCATTTAATATAAATATATTTCTATTAGAATAACGGACGGCTTTATCGCTTATACCGAACTCTTCCAGGCAACCCGGTTTCTAAGAAGACATTAAAAGAAGAAAAATGTTGGTTTAACTAAATTATATTATACTTGATATATATAAAATTCAACCTTCCTGAAATGACGTAAGTTTCCACATTTTTTTGAAAGTGTCTGTGAAAAGTTATGGCCCACAGGAAGTTTCTAGCAACTGTATACATACATACATAATATCACGCCTGTTTCCCATGGGGGGTAGGCAGAGACTATGGATCTCCACTTGCGACGATCCTGACAAACAACTTTCGCTTCACCTACTTTCATTAACCTCTTCATACATGCATATTTATGTGAAATATTTTTTACCTGACCTTTCTTTAACAATTCTGATATTTGGTCATGGTGTGTTTGTCTCGGTCTACCGGCAACAACTCTTCCATTCACAATACTGTCATACACCTGTCAGTCTACTTTTATCCATTCTCTCTACATGTCCAAACCACCTTACCATTGATTTTTTAACTCTTGTTATTACATCTTCTTTCAATCCACAACGATCCCGTATCACACTGTTTCTTATCATATCATTCAAGCTTGAATGATAGAAACTGTATACCTTTGTTTATAACAATATCATACATAACATGTAAAAACTAGCCTTGCTTCATTGACGTAAGTTAGCATGGTTTTTTTTCACCTTTAATACCTGTTACCTATAAAACGGCTCCCCTTTCAGATTAGCGAGTAGGTATCTATTCCTTTTCTGATCCTAAAAATTTCATCTTTCCTAATATCAAGTCGGGGGTAACTGGGATCTAGGTCTATAAGTTAAATGTTAAATGTGTCTTTCTAGAATTAATTTAAAATATTGGTAAGTACAAACTCACTCATACAAAAATAATAACTGTTACCTAATATTATGTAAATCTATTATTATTTTAGTATACATATTTCTCACGTTATTAATTGTATTTTTCAATTCATACATTAAAGTGGATATAAGGCAAATAATATTAATATAATAAAATATGTTTTGGCCTCAGTTTTCCATTTTAAAAGACTTCTTCAGTAGGTAGGTTGTACCTACCTATCTAGTTTTGATTTTATGATGGATAAGAAAAATATTGATTCTTTCATAGCTGTAAATTGTTCAATTGTAATGTATTTTAGGAATCGGTAATGATTTTAGGAAAAAGAAAACCCTTTTAAAATATTTTATACGGTCCGTCTATTAGCATGAGTCTCTTTTTTGAGGGAAATCTTCTAGATCTATATGTATTTTGAACTATGACGGAACGGAGAAAGAATAGAAAAAAACAGAAAATGAAAAAAAAATATTTCTCCCTTTCTTTGTTGGATACGGAGAAAAAATTAAAAAGAAAAATGAGAAACGAAAAAATTTTTTTGTAGTAAAATCGTCAAAATACCCATAAATATAGAGGTGTATAAAAGTAATAGCGGTGACCCTCGACTAGCTAAATCTTCAAAAATTATAAGGATGTTGCGTAATGACTTTCATATTTAAAACAATAGGTGGCGAAAAATTCGCTTTCAAAGTGGTAAGAACTCCATCGTCGTCCCTATAAGGTTTAATATAGGAACAAGAGGAAAATTATGAGCATATTTAAAATTTTACAGCTTCAAAAAGGCAAAGAAAATGAATTGATTATTATTATATATACACTATTTTTAAGACATGAAATTAATTTATTTTTTAATAAATATACCTTGCCAAACAACGATAACACTAGGGGCTTGCCACTTTTACGGAACCCTTCATAATTCATAGTCTGCCACTCATTTGCCACATTTTTTATAATACCTATTGCATAAGTAAAATGTAATGACGTTTGCATAATACCATGGAAAAAATACCATAATACCTAATGCCGACATAAAAAACCCAAAATGAATGATTAAAAACTCGCTTACTTTTTATCCTAGACTAGTCATGTTAAAATGTATATAAACTTCTTTTCGGAAGTTTTATTAAAAATCATTGACATTCGACAAGTAATATTACTCGTAATTAACGTTTGAGCGGTAATTATAATTTAGGCAGTTGGTAGGTAGCTTAATGATGAAAGTTTTAAACTAACTTACTTTCACGTAGAAATTTACCACCAAACTCCCAAAGGAAAAACCTGTATATAACTATAACTTATATTTTTGTAATTATACAATAAAATATAAATTAAAAGCTATTAAACTCAGCTCGTCAGTCGTCATTTTAGCCGAAGACATTTTCCTACCAGTCCAAACATGGGAAACAAAACATGCGGTACATGTTTATTTCTCATCAATAATCAGTTTATAATTCCAATAGCAACTCGGCATGGACAAGAACAATTAAACGATGAAGTATGAATGAAGGAAAGTGGTAATTTCTTCAGTGACAAACGTCGGCCTTATCGACGCTGAATAATGGATCCAGTAGTTAGACTCGCGTCTTCATCCCGGTAATTAAACGACAACCGCCCCCCCCCCTCGTCCCACGCATCTAACCCCCGTGACTCCCTGCCGCAGCTAAATTAATCACACCACGAATCTGGCCCCCCGATCCAGGACCGGATTAAGGAGTTTTATTGGAGCGTCGAATGTGACAGTCTGACGCGCCTAGCGCTCTCTCCCGGACCAATCCCCGCTCACCAATAATAAAATAAACCGTTCTGATTGGCTGCCGGTTAACTAGTCACGCCCCATATCACCGCCCGCGCCAGGGCTGCCACACGTCACGTCAGTTGACCGAGGAGCGTCGACCTGTCAGCCGTATCCCGCGTTCGCTCAGTGTCTTGTGAGATAAACATAAACCAGCGGAACGTTTCGTTATTCTTGTGACTGTTGTGTGATGGATCTGTGAATTGAACAATGGAGGAGGAGTCCATGTCCGGACACAGCTGTTCTGAAGACGATATAAGTGTCGGGCGACCGTCGCCGGCGCCGTCGCGGTCGCCTTCGCCCCAAGACTATTTCAGGCCTCTTAAGCGATTGAAGATGGCCTCGGAGCCAGTGGAAGAGAGACGAGGCGAAGGCGTCAAAAGTTTTTCAATTCTGGACATTCTATCTCACAGTCCGCGTACACCGCCGCGTATAGTTCGTCCGTGGGACGCGTCAGGGTTTGAAAGATTGCAGCGGTTGCAGAGACTTGCCGGTGCAGCTTTACTGGACGGAGAGAGATGGAGGCTTGCGGCTCTAGGTCTGCTGAGGCCGAGAGAAATGGCTCCAGCTGAATGCTGCGATTCAGCTTCAGAAAGGTCATCTTCTGCGTCGGATTGCTGTTCGGAGCCACGAAGAGCACCACAACAAGGATCGAATGCTCCTCACACACCTCTGGATGCTCTTTTCCACATGACGAGCAAAACCTTCGAGGCGAACAATGCTGACAATGGAGGTAAGTTATTTAGCAAGCAAAAATTTTGTTTCTTAGCAACGTAAACGTTAAAGAAGCAGTATGTTTATATAGTGCATACATTTTGTAATTTATGTTTAGACAGTTCTCCGACAAAAGTGATTAATTACAGCCATTAAACGGACGAATATCTTTTATTATCTATGTTAATACTATGCAAAAACTAATTATCAAACGCAAACTGCACTTTGTTACTATTATTATTTTAAGAGAAAGATTAAGATTTTTATCAAGCTGGACTTGTGTTTTGTGAAAGAAATTATTTCTTCTGTATTTTTTTTAGAAGTTATGATACAACAATATATAATTAATTATTTAAAACAACTGCCATTTATGGTTCAAAAGCATAATAATTACCATTAATCCAATGATAAATTATGTCTTACAGTATCTTTCTCTTGGTGTATAAAATAAAGATTAGTTTTGCATACTGCACTTTTGAATAATTAACAGACAGAAAGAAATAACATTTTGGTAATGGCGGATTTTGGTTTTTCTACATTTTATAGAGCCGAATAGTGAAATAATAGCGAGGAATGTAAGCACGGAGTTTTTGAATTAGGCCTAACGCCTAATAGCTGTTACGGTAAGCGCACCCACGCTTCGTTATTAATTCTTTTTCCAATTACGGGCCTGTTTTTTTTTATTATTTTTCAAAATTTAGTATAAAATTTTAAGGCAAATGGAAGACGGTCACCTCTGCTCAGTAGTCTACTTATAGTCTTCTAGGATTAAAGGTTATACTGTTATTTAGTTTGTGTTACTGCCTAGAAGAAATTAAATGGAAGTTCTGTCTTATGCGAAATAAACTTATGTACCTAATTTAATATGAGTAAAAAATATTGTTTTTTTTCATTACAATAACATTCTTTCAAAGTAAAATATTATAAACTCATACAATAAAGAAACTTTAACTTAGTTATATTGTATTTTACATATTATTTCTTAAGACTATAAGAATACTGAGCCTAGGTAAGGTCCCAGAGAGCTGGGCACGTTACCTTGCTGGATAACCATACTGATCTATTGTCAAAGGTAGGTAGGTACCAGCTCTCTGATCAACCGATGAGAACGTAACTCGTTTTGATAGATCTTTGTATAGGCTCATGGCCTCAGGACCCTACTATACAAGCGTCTGAATAGCAAACGGCAAAAATAAAAAGGTAACTCTCACTGAGGGTTAGATAAAACTTTTTGTATTTTACAAAACATGTACTTCTAATCATATTTATGGTCGAGAAAATAATAAAATTTAATACAGCATTTAAAAACACTGAGTATTAATTCAGTGTCAGTAAAACAATTATTTTATGATTTCAATGAAAGAATACGTTAATACCGCCGTCATACATATTTTTGAATTTTTGAACGTATGCCAGTAATTAAGGACTGAACCAGAAATATTGTATATATGGGATTTTTTATCTAAACGTGGGTGATAATAGCAACTCATAAACGTTCAACTATTGGGTTCATTTTTCCCAATTTAGTGGGAACAAACAGTCGGTATACCGTCCACGGTAAATTGGATGGATGCATTGAATTCATTATATAGCTATAGATCTAGTAATTATAATAATGTTTCGTATTTTTACAAAGGGTCTCTCGCATATACATGTGATTTAGGAGATGGGCATTGAAAATCATTGCTGTGTCGGACTATGTTTCGGCACAGGAATATACTGAGTGCTAACGTCATTTCTGAACCTTAAAATTTTAAATTTACTTATCTTGTATATGTCGTCTTTAGAAATAAATATATTTTTTCTTGCTTTTTATTGGCGGGTTGTATACACGGATAAACTTGATCTGCAGGTTTCTTCACATTTTCTTTTATTGTCAGAACATAGTAACTCGGTATCTATAGGTTAACAAGTTAGAAAAATTTCATTAATAATGCCTGCTTCATTCATTTTTTATTTAAGCAACTATTCATTGATGCACTATATATAGTGTGGTCAAACTTACCTGGAAGGTGCTAAGGCTGAAAAACAAGTTTTTAGTTAGGTTTATTTTCGGTTTTAAATGTCTACTAATTTATTTACCTTGTGTTAAATCTAAAATGACTGAGATGTTATCTAGCTGTTCTTATTTGAAATAAAGTTAATTATTTACAAAAATATACAATAAATCAGTCGATTTTGTAGTCACGACGAATGAGGGCATTTTTAACTAGTTTCCAAAAGGAAGATTAATAGATAGTCGCCTCTGAAACACAATAATGGATACAAGAGCCTACAGAGGCCCCACTCTTGGAACGGACCACTACCTGGTGATAAGCCGGTTTGTGGGCCTTTTCAAGAAGTGGAGGCACTGGCGAGAGCGTACCAATTTCGGGGAGCTTGAAAGAATAAAATGTGAAAAATTGGAAGATGTTAGTATAAGGAGTATGTATGCGCGCCTAGTCGAAGAAAGGCTTGCAAAAGCGGACTTCTCCGACTTAGATGTGAATAATGACTGGGATAGTATGAAAGAAAGTATAGTGGAAAGCGCAAAAGAAGCATGTGGATGCGCAAAGAGGCATATAACAACGAAAGGTGACGAATGGTGGGACGCGGATGTTAAATCTAGCGTAGAGAGAAAGAGAAAAGCCTGGCTGGATTATATTGCATCTTTGCATCAGAATGACAGCATGAAAGAGATGAAGAAAGAAATGTATCGCCTCTGCAAGAATGAAACCAAAGCTTTAGTGAAAGAGAAGCGTGAAAGAATAAAATTGAAAGTAGAAGAGAAGCTGACGGAGAACTTCGAGGCAAATACCAAACTCTTTTGGAGAGAGGTTAAGAAGTCTCGGGGATGTTCGTCAGCTTCCAGAATGGAAAGAATTAAATCTAAAGGAGGGGACATTCTTGCTAACCCACAAGAGGTTTTAGCGCGATGGAGTGAATATTTTAGAGAAATGTATGATAATATCCCGGATGCTGGCACCACGACTGAGTCTGTGACTGACTTCGAGGAGTCAGCATCCGAGATCACTTTGGAAGAGATCGAATGGTCGATAAGAAGTCTGAAAAATGGAAAGGCAGCAGGAATCGATAGTGTGTCTGCTGAGATGATCAAATATGTTGGCACCTGCGTCCGGGACGCTTTCCTGTCCTTATGCAACTTGTGCTGGAGGACGGGAAAGGTTCCCAACGACTGGAGGCGCGCTGTCATCGTGCCCTTGTATAAAGGCAAGGGGTCACGTATGGAGTGCGCCAGCTACAGGGCCATCAGTTTGATCAGCACAGCATCTAAAGTGTATGCGAAAATTGTTGAAAGGAGAATGAGAGTGGTATCCGATGGATTACTGTGGGATGCACAAGGAGGCTTCAGAAATGGAAGGGGATGTATGGATCAAGTTTTCTCGCTCCGCAATATCGTGGAGAAGCAGCTGGCTATGGGCCGGAAGGTTTTCTGCGGTTTTGTGGATCTAGAGAAAGCATTTGACAGGGTTGTACGGAAGGACCTCTGGGACATATTGCCCGGATATGGGATTGATGGCCACTTGCTGCGTGCTGTACAGTCCACTTACGAGGACTGTATGGCATGCGTGCGGGTGAACGGCAGCTTGTCGCCCTGGTTTGACGTCAATATTGGCGTCCGGCAGGGCTGCGTGCTGTCGGCTTTGCTGTTCATCCTATATCTGGACAATTGTCTCCAGAGATTAAGATTGATGGATGTTGGGGTGCGGATGGGTGATCTAGTTGTTAGCAGCTTGCTTTATGCGGATGATGCCGTGCTTTTAGCCGAATCGCCATCAGAACTGCAAACACTAGTCACAATGATGAAAGATGACTGTCAGGCGAGAGGCTTACGTTTGAATGCGAAGAAAACAAAGGTGATGGTGTTTGAAAGAGAAACAACCAGAACGAATGCAAGGATAATGGTCGATGATGTTATGCTGGAACAAGTGAATGAGTTTGTATATCTCGGATGTGCTTTTAGCAGGGATGGAAGGTACACCGCTGATATAGAAAGAAGAGTGAATTTGGGGAATAGTGTGAATGGAGCGTTAGGTAAACTTCTAGGCGCTAAGAACCTCAGCCAGAAGGCCCAGCTTGCCATACACAACGCGGTGCTGGTACCTACGCTCACGTATGGAAGCGAGAGTTGGGTATGGAATAGAGAGCACGAAAGTAGAGTAAACGCGGTCGAGATGCGAGCACTGCGCAAAATCTGCGGAGTGACGCTCGCGGACCGCGTTCGTAATACCGAAGTAAGAAAGAGAGTTGGTCTGAAAGAGAGTGTCGGGGTGAAGGTAAGGAAAGGAATGCTCCGGTGGTTCGGGCATGTGGAAAGAATGTATGATGAAAGAATGACTAAACAGATATACAATGCAAAAGTGGATGGATGCAGAAGTCGCGGAAGGCCACGACACACCTTCCATGATCAAATTGATCATGTACTAGCAGAAGGTGATGTCAGGAGCCTTAAGAACAGACGAGCGTGCATGACAAGAACTATGAATGTCAAAGAAGCAAGTGAGGTGTGTAAGAATAAGCCTAAATGGCGCTCTGTTGTTCGTGCCTACCCCGCAAGAGACCTGGCGTGAAGTTATGTATGTATGTATGTAAGATTACGAACCTCTTAATTCGACTGTATTTTTCTTTGTATGTTTGTTACGTGAGTTCTCCGTCAATTGTGGACAGATTTTTAAAATATTTTTTTTAATCGAACAAGTATACCTACTCCTAAGGAACACCTTAGGAGTAGGTATATCACGAAATCAGGATCTGATCAGTGGATTTCAGGAAAATTGAGTGCAACCCTTCAATATTATATTTCTTACGCGATTTCTCCGTCATTTCTAAAGCCTATTCAAGTGTTTGCGTTACTAAAAAGTTGAAAATATTTTGTTTTGAACAAAAAATAAAACCGACTTCAAAGTTAAGTAAAAATTAAAATATAAATATTTTCTATAACATCTTAAAGTCATTGCCAAGAAAATCATATATTTTTTAAATTCATAATTCATAAATAATTCATAAAGGGCTTTGTGGCTTAAGCGACCATGATGCCCTGGTAAGAACACTTTTGTAATCTGAAATTAAACAATATAATCACTGATTTTTTTCTTATATGGAACTAGCTTCTACCCGCGACTTCGTTCGCGTGGAATAGTTTAAAAAAAGTAAGTTAAAAAAAACCCGCGATTTTGAAACATTTTTCATTGGTGCTCCAATCCTATTGCTCTTAGCGTGATGGTATATATAGCCTATAAGCTTCCTCGATACATGGGCAGTGTTAGATAATGAAAAAAATCAATTCTGACCATTAGTTCCTGAGATTAATGCGTTCAAGCAAATAAACAAAGAAAAAAACTTATCAGCTTTATATATATAAGATAAAACTCTCTCACCGACACCACACCCTGTCAAAATATCCGCTTTTATTATGTTATGTTGCAGAGAAATTACTTTCAGTCTGTTATAAGCTGTTTAAGTAATTAAAGCTTTTTAATTATCCCACGGGAACTCTTTAATTTTTCGGAATCAAAAGTATCCTATATGTTGACCAGGGATATAAGCTACCACCATACAAAATTTCATGTAAAT
This sequence comes from Dendrolimus pini, assembly GCA_949752895.1. Taxonomy (NCBI): domain Eukaryota; kingdom Metazoa; phylum Arthropoda; class Insecta; order Lepidoptera; family Lasiocampidae; genus Dendrolimus; species Dendrolimus pini. The sequence continues at coordinate 6,275,748 of OX457147.1, read as the reverse complement.
CGGTCCAGTCGTTTCGGAGATTAGCTGGTACAAACAGACAGACAAACAGAGAAACAAAAAATTTGAAAAAAATCTAAATTAGTTATATTTCACTATTATACACTATTTCTTACATTACGGTTTTTAGCAATTTTTTTCATGGTACAGAAATTTGACCTCTACAATTTTATTATATGTATAGACAAAATAGAAGTTTATATAGAACTCTGACGTCATCCGAGGATGAGTCCGGTAGAATATTATTAATTTCACCTACTAGGCCTAAATTGACACCACAACTTTGTCTAAAAGTTTTATTCTGGACACGTTCCATCAATATATCTAATATATGCAATCAATATATGCAAATCATCGATAGTGTTCAAAGTTTCACATCCTGGGGAATCAATTCTACGAATTAAGTATTTATTGCATGGAATGTGGCCAGATCTGACTCTTAAAGCTGTTATTAGTTCCTTTCTAGTCAAAGTTGTGTTGCCAATACAAGGAGAATCCAATGGCTGTGGCTGGTGCGTGCGGCACCATATTCCTTTTTCTAAGCTCCTTACATTATATGCATTTGCAACATACCTCGTAAGTTTTATGTTTTACTTGGCACCAACTTCAAGATGCTATAGACTTTTTTTGAAGTGAAACTTCTTAAAATCGTTGTAATTTGAAATTCGATGAAACGAAAAAGCGACATTAAAAAGAGATAAACACATAAATCTATAGTACTAAGCCTGTGAGAGAGTGACAATGAATATATTATATTTTTTATTAAACACTATGCTCATATGTATAGATTTGGAAAGGTTTTGAAGTTTCGTTGACACTTCGAATTTCGTGTTTTTAAGCTTAAATATATTGTAACGATATAATATATGAAATGTGACGTCACGAGATTTAGAATCCCTCCCACCCGTTGTCACACTTTGTTTCACTTCTACTGCGTGTGAACTGCACAGAAAAAAAAAATTTTTACTTACTTATGAAATTGGTTTTATTTTTGGTTAAAAATATTATTAGTTCGGTTTTGAATCGTTATATCTCAGAAACGGTGGCTCGTAGGAAAAAAGTATTCATACATTTTTATAGATCATTTTACGATCTACAATTTTTGTTGACGTATTTTTATGATAAAACTTACCGTTTTGCTGAAAATTGCGAATAAACGCATTTTTTGACATTTGACTTCGAGTAAAAAAAAATCCATACACGGGAATGATGGGGAATTTAATTGTTTTATTTATAATTATCATTTTAACAATTTTACTGATTTTCAGCTTGTTGTGATTTTATGCACCTTCACTCTCATTTTTTGGTCTAAATTGACCGGACTATATAATGACTTTATAAATAAGATTTTATAAACATAAGTTACGATAGAGAAATCTTTGTTACAGAAAATTTCAATTTGAGGGTCTCTATGTAAGACTGGATTAAGCCTTTGCAAGTGTGACTCATAGAGCTCATAGGCTCCGGGTTAGATTCCTGGTATGGTAAATTTGGGGTATTTCCAAACTTGCTTAGCTTGGCGATATACAATATTTATTTCTAATTTTCGAATGATTAAAACAATAAGTGCGTAAACACGATTCGTTTCCTGGAAAACATGTTTGATGGTGACCATTTACGTTTTATAACCATAAATGCAATCTATACAACTAATTGGTCAATTACAATAAGCTTCGAATGCGCCTACGCACGCTTTATGCCCAAAATCAATGTTTTATAGCTCGGTCTATTTAACGTGATGTTGCAAATCAATGGAATAAATTTTAGTTATCATATTATCTTATATTAAGTTCATCTGTGTTTTCTGTAATGGTGTACAATAAAGTGTTATCTATCTATCTTTAAAATAACATGTTTTACTACCCATATCATTGGTGAAAATTGACATTAGATACTTGTATGGTGTTCAAGTCGAATATTAACCTGTAGAAGGTAAATGAATGAATAGTAGAGGGAAGTAAAGACAATTGTAATTTATTTATTATTATCCCCGCAAATTGATAATGCGCTGCAACCTTGTCAAATTAACATTCACGTGACGTCATCTGCAACTCGATATGTACGCGTACTCGCCGGCCAGTGATGCTAACAGTACTGAGTGTTTGGCTACGGTTACGTCACCAAAATGGCGGCCAGGCGCAATAACAATTTGCGGGGAGAGTAAACATGAGTGTTCACATAATTATCAGAGTAGATATGCATGATGGTATAAAAGTTAAGGTGCGTCATGTTTGGCTAATTAGGCATAGAAAAATTACATTAATTATAAATAGAATTAAATATCTATCCTTAAACTTTGCCAGGTGTTAGGGTCTTTGCCCGCCTGGATGGCTACGACCTCTGGTTTAGAGTATTAACATCCTTGAGATGTGTTCCGGCATTAGCAGTCAGGTTCAGACTCACTTTAGTGAGAAGCAGCACATTGGTAATACCTTTGTGTTACAAATGCCCGTAGGCGGTGATAGCCGCTTTCCATCAGGTGGCCCATCTACCTCTCTGCAGAACTCATGTAATAAAAGAAAACTACAATTAATATTTTATTCATATATTAACACCAGATTTATATATAAAATTAAAAATTATCATAATATATTATTTAAGAAGTCTAGTGTTTCATAATAGCATTGAATTATTAAAGATGGCCTTAATTTTTGTTTATATATGTCATGCTTTAAATCTCTCCACTAAAGGTAGGTTAGTTAACTTCTGATAAATATTTTATTGGAGCCATAGAAAATATACTATTGTTCATAAGTAACCAAATGTGTACAGAAAACAAATAGTGCTCTTAAAAACTACTCAAAACATAAATATTAATGAAACCCATTTCCGTTGAGTGTATTTTTAAGCACTATCTTAATTTTATCATAACTTTTTACTTCATAGTTTCAAAATTAGAGAGGAAATATAAAATATAAAGTGAGTACGTAACACTAGTAGTACGATTTTTTAAAATCTGAGGTATCATTCTTTAAGCCTCCAGCAACTTATATCACTCTTAGACCATTAATTTACTTATAAACAGAGCCTATGTAAATAAAAACGTTAAATGAAGTGAAGCAATTTTTTACAAACTTTCGTACGTAAATAAACTGAGTAGCGCGTCTGTGTACTCGCAACGCACTGTTGTGCGACCAGCATCCTATTCCAATATCGGCAGCCTTCTGCCGACCACATTTTTAGAGCCCGAGACTCCTTCTTTCTATTGATTTTCTAAGTATACATTGAAAAATGTTTCAACAGACTGACTGGGAGTTTCTTGCCGCTTCTTCTCCTTTAAACAGCGATAACACGCTTCGCAGCGGTGTACATAGAATAGGAAGTAGATCTAAATTTTGACTTATATCTATGATCTTCAAAAAAGGATCTCAAGTGGAACTTGTTTTAAATCAACACTTTTGAATATGAATTTGACGGATGGGCGATTTTATTAAGGTTGCGATTTTGCGAAAATGGCTACTGAACCCTAAAAACCCTCAATAACAGACCCCTGGTAAAGAAATAATTCGTGGACGCAACTAAATATTCCAAACAGAGGGAGTGTGGGACAAAATTATGATTCGTTACTTCAAAATTACAGAGCGGCGGCCTAATTGAAAGATCGCAGTCCGATCGGCGCTCGCGCCGGCATTTTTACTCTCTTATTAACTTTTTGAGTCATTTTTGGTTCCTCAAGGTGTTGGAAAACTACTCGTAACTTATGTTGGAAATCTGTTTATATCCAATTTAATATTAACTTTATATATATTTTTTATTGCATGAGTTCAGCAGACAGGCAGACGGCCCACTTGATAGAAATCGGTTACCATCGCCTATGGACATTTGCAACACCAAAGGTGATACAAATGCGCTGCTGCTCTCTTAAGGCAGACCAGAACCGGATCGCTAATGCCAGAACATAAATCAAGGTTGTTATGGCGGCATACTCTAGGCCAGGGGTGGTAGCCATCCAGTCGGGCAAATACCCTACCGCCTGGTTGTGGTTATATCATTACAATTAAGAAAACTTAATTAGTTACTATCTATTACGTTTATTATATCCTACGTTATCTCTATAAGTAGAATAGCTTCTGAGTCATATTTTAACAACACATAAATATGAAAAAAAAACTCATTTCTAAATTTTTTGATACTTAAAAAATGTATACTTTGACTGATTAAATTACAATAAAAAACGACATAAAAACAATGAAGTCCATTTAACATAGTTATAGCAAGCTGCAACAAAAATTGTTTCTCTGAGAATGTCGTAACTTGCAAGTCACATACTTCAAACCAACAGAACCCAGCCCCCTGCAATACATTTTAAATGCGTTTTAAATTAACGCTCATTCACTCATAACGAACCATATTTATCCCAAATTAACCACTTAATACTGTAACAGACAAATCAATGAGCTTTTAAAGACCCCAAATGTTACACAGCCATTGAAAAAGTCCTTTTAAAAAAAGTTTAGTAAAGTCATTTACACGACTGCCAATTTTTTTTTGTATCCATTGTAGCTGGCACAAAAGAAGACACATCAATGTCTTTAAGAAAAAATGTTCTTAATTCGAATAAACGTCAAATAGTTGCCAGTTGCCAGGTGGGTTACTTCACAAGTTATTGTTTTTCCAAGTATTTTCATAAATAGATCAGTGGTATGTGATAAATTAAAAAATACAATAATTAATATTTAAACTACTACTATATATATATATATATATATATATATATATATGTTATTACCTAAAACCAAAGTATTATAGTTTAGAGTTAATATTTATATGTAGATTGAAATTCGTTGTTCCACGATAACTTCTAAATACTAAAATGATTTAAATATCAAAAATATAGTTATAATTCTTCTATTAATCCAAATTATCTGGAATGTGTATCATAATAGAAGACCAAAACCAGGAGTTAATTTAAAAAACATCACCACTGTCAAATTGGACTTTAGATTAAAGATCTCTCTTTGAACAGGTCACGAGCATGTAATATAAGTAAAACTTTATTGTCTAACTAATTGTTCATTGTTCCTAGATGCATTGTTTTTCTCTTTTTTGTATCCATGTTCCACTTAGTAATGAAGATTTAAGTTAAATTTTAACTAAGTGTTAAATTGTTCCAAATTTAAGCCTATACTCGACGTTTAATTTCTTTATTTCAAGAATATTTTCTTAAGTTTTCGCGACTTTTATACATAATAAAACTACGTTTTAACAGTTTTCAGCGCGGTAATTTATTTGAATTGAAATTTCTTAAAAAAGTGTCGCAATAACAGTATTATACCGGTATGTGTAAATTTCTTTATTTCAATTTAGATGAATAATAAGAAACAAAGAAAAAATATTTGATGATATAGCAACGAACTCAACCAAAGAGATCCGTATTAACATAAACACGTTTAATTCAATGTCATAAAAGGAGGTCGTATCCTTTCAGTTCTGCGCCTTTCAACTAAATCGATTCAATTTGGTCGATACGTCCAATGTCGACATTATACGCACTATATAAAACCGCACAATACTAATAGATAAATTACGGTATTCTTGTACAATTTTCATACGATGGCAACACCGCCAAATAAAACGCGGGGCGCGGTTAAACATGGCGTATACAGACCTCCATATGTTACGAGATTAACTTGTAAAAGCAATGGTCATTTGTCATCGGAAGCTGAGCTCGGTTGATTGAGGAAGTCATTTCTTGTGTTATGAACGGAAATAGTATTTTTTACATCCCCATCGCGGCGGGATATTAGGAAATATATCTATATCATTAAGTTGCGTTAGAAGTGTGTTAATAATTATATGCTTATATGGAAACGCGTTAAGGAATAAACGGTTTACCCGGTTTCTTTTTATTCACTGTGAAGGAAATTGCATGGAAGTAACGTTTCTTTAAAAAGTAGGTAGTACTTCATATCACAGTGTACGTAAATAAATATCTACTAAAACCTTACTCTATACTACCTTAATTTATGAAAGAGTCCCTGTATACCGCAAGCAAGCTAATATACAAATTTTATATATCTTCATACATTTATAAACCCCGATGAAGTCTTCTTTGGACATTAAAAAATAGTTGCCCCGTTAACGCATAGAAAATAAATACCTATTTATATTAAAATACATGCTGGCTACTTTAGAGAAAAATAATGTTTTTGTCACCTCTTTACTACTTTATAAATCACAAGCTATAAGTCGTAATTAAATACTCACATCTCTATATAGAATCTACCAGTTCTGCTTCATCAATTAAAACGCACAAAATGCACTCAAGTCTTCCCACCAAAAGATCTTATCATTAGTCCTTAATATATCTTAATACGTCCCAAAAAAAGGCAATCAAAGAATCACTAGTGTCGACACAGAGTTGCCTTTCGGAATTATTATATTTTATTATCCCACAAATTATACTCGAATACAACCTCCTGTGGGGTCCGCAAAGGTGTCAGAGCCGACACGTTTATATTACCCCTATTATGAAAAAAAAACGGAGGCAGAAAGGCGGGTGCGCCTTTAATAGACCGGCCATACACAATCCCTTTGTAAGCTAATATAGGCAGCTTTGCTTAAATAAAGATGATCATTTATTGATAATAATTCCTTGCGAATTGTTGCGAACTACCTATAAAGACCAGCTTTCAGGTCGTTAATAAAAACGTTCGAAATCCCTGTAAATATATTTAAAATAGGAACATTGGAAACTAACTTGATGACAAATTTATAAAAAAAAGGTTATGTATTTTATGCTTTTAATTACGTCTTTTTGTATTTAGAAAATAATTGTAATGATAATTTTCTTTTATAAATAACTATGTTCAAATTAATGTAAGTATTTTAGAAGATGAGTAGTAGTAGTAGAAGGGTTTGCCACAAGGGCAAGCAAAGGAGTCTTTAGTCCACACAGCCAATTCTGATGTACAAGTCTTCGTAAAGTAGCGCAGTTGTATTGTAGGCTACAACCGACGCCATTCAACAGAGTTCTTGTGAAAACTGTAAAGACCACTTTGCACTATACAGTTCAGATTTCTAAAAAAAAACACATAATTAGTACTCAAAAACTATCAATATCCTCAAATATTGTTCTTTTTAGATTGATTTTACGTATTTTTAGAAAATAAAACTGCGCAGCACAACAACCTCTTCCAGTTCCCGCGCAAAACTCTCTTTTAGAAAATATGACTTCGTTACTCGTTAGTCTAATTTGGAGGCTTACTTTTAAATATGACGTTGCAAAGTTTGTGGATTGATCCAATCTCATGTATACCATCCTCAGTTAAATTAAAGGTTTTGGCCGAGAATCAAACAACGGAATTTTTGATTCAACTCAAGAAATCACTAATTAAACAGTTAGGATCTCGCAACTGCTTTTTACTTGTAACAAAATTGGTATGATCTTTAAATAAAACCTGAAAGCGTATCACTAACTTTATAACGTCCCGCTAAAAATTTTGTAAATAGGCTATAATTTTAATCTACAGTGCATACGCACCTTAAAAAGCTGGCCACACACAGGCTTTTATACGAATAATGCAAGTTTCAAGTCGAAATCGCTGACTAATTGATTGTGAATGGGGAGCTTTATTAAATTTACCCAATAGGGTGCTCGCCGTTTTAGAATTAAATTTGTTGGGAAAATTAATTGTTGAAATAAATCTCGGGTGGCTTTGTGTTGCACTCGTCTGAATTTCGAACGAATAATGTCTTTTTTGGCTTGTAATTATCTGATACTCTTGTATTGTCTAGGTTTATGTTTTAGTTTAAAAATAGTTAATAAAATGTTTTAGGTTGTTTAAATTTTTTGGCGGAGTAAGTGAACTTGAAGGCACTTGCTATTTAAGTAGCTTTATTTTTAACAAATACATTATTTGTTAAAAATAAATAATTGTTCGGAGTTTTTGGTGGAAACAGAAAGTGGACGTTATGCTATGCAGTTTTATTTCCTAATAATGTGTAAAATTACTCTAAATAGAACAATAGTTGTAGGATATCGATAGTTTTTAAGTAGTATTTCTTTGTTATAGTGAAATATGAGTTGTAGTATAGTCCAATGTGGCCTTATCGAGTTTTCACGAGAACTCCGAGTGGCATCAGTTGTAGCCTACAATACAACTGCGCTACTATACGAAGACTTATACATCAGAATTGGCTGTATGGATTAAGACTCCTTTGACTGCCTTTGTGCCGAATTCTACTACTACTACTAATAAATAATCGTTCTAGGAAGGTATTTATTTTCAAACAATACCTTATTATATACTTGTGTATAAAATGTCGAATGTTTAATAACATGTTCCTGTACGAAGTGGCAGAAAACTCTTTTGTATGGCTTCATTTTAAAAACTTAGGTTAAGATTTTCGCTTGAAGATTAGTTTAAAACATATAACATGAGTATATGACTTATCACATACACTCTTACACAGCTCGTGCAGAGTTTAAAGAAAGAAACAAAAGTATAAGAAAATAATTGTTTTGGTTAAATTATTCATAATTAGAGATATTGAATGAATTAATTAATATGCTTTATTGTGTTTTAAAGATACAGTTAACAGAAAGAGAAATAACATTTTACAATACAATAGGCAGTCTTATCGCTATTAGCGATTTCTTCCAGACAACCTTTGGATGGACAAAAAAAAAATAAGAGCCGAGGTATATTGCATTATTCTCACTACCTAATCAGTATCTTATAAATACATACATGATATAATATACATACATTAATAAAAATATTATACTAATACGATATATGTAAATAAAATATTATAAAATACATTTACATAAATAAATATAAAACTAGAAAAATATGATAATAACTGCTGCATCCTTAATTTGAGCTATTCGAGCTCTAATAATCCTTCACAAGTCTATTGAAACTAGGCAGTGATCTTCTAGCATTTTTAAAATGAATAAATGAGAGGGCAGTTAAATCGACTGAGATAAAAGTGACTCATATTTTTACCTAAACTTTTTTACGAGTGTATCTACTGACGTCATATGTAGGTACAAGTACAACATGGAGTCAAATAGCCTATTAATTATTATTTGAAAAGTAATTAAAACTATTTACATATATCATGATCATGACATTCCAAAAGTTAGATCGTTAGATATTATTTTAACGCCTGTTGTTTTATATGTAAAAATATTAGGATTTATTGTAATATGTGTCCGCATGTATATGTATGTATGGTGTAAAATTTATTGCTGGACATGTCTAAAGGCGTTGATTGCCTAAAATAATATAATGAACATATTTATATAATACATTACAACCGTTTTTTTAAATATATAAATTATATCATTAATGCTTACACTTGTTGTTTATAATAACAATAAAATAGCCAATTTATGACAAAGTATAGTTAACCTTGGATAAACATCTTTTCAAAAGAGTTGGTTTAATTAACGAGAAACTTTGCAATATATACTTAATTATTATTCATGTTTCATAAGCTTAAGGCAGTGTTACGTTGGAAACGCTGTAGGCTGCGTACGACGTGACGCTGTACGCGACCGAGGAGTACTTATTATATAAATACACCACTGTAGTGGTCTCTCTCAGGCGCCAGACATGGTGCACATGCGCTGGACACTGTTTGCTTCCATACTTCAGGCTGCAAACGAACATAATTAGTCTTATTTTAATTGGAAAAATACATCAATCATTACTATTATTGGACTTTATGACATATTTGAATAATATTATTCTGTTTTTGTCATTACTGGTTCACTATTTTCTTATTATATTTTAAATTATGTTATGTCTATAATCACCTAGATTTGCAATATTTAGTAGGCAATTTATCATAATAATTGCAAGCCCATGGATAATGGCATACTGAAATAAACATAATCTAACACCTGTTTATCAATGTACCATCTCATAGGTTAATAAATTTAATTTAAGTTAAATAAAACATTCAAGGCCATGCCAAATAAATACGTTACATTCAATAAGAAAATTGCTTGTCGAAACAGTGGTAAAGAGAACATGCAGGATCAATAGTAAAATATTTTTAACTACTTATTAGACGCCGAAGTTTGATATTTTGTATAAGCGTACTTATTATTAGTCAAATAATTAATAATTACTACTGCCGACAGAGCGCACCCCCCTGACCCGACCGCCGGAGCACATCTACTCTCCGCACCTTGCATACCGCCGACGCCCATAGCTCGCAGAATTAGCAGCTAGGCGTCGAACGGTACGCGGGATATAAGAGCGGCATTAGAGGCAAAAATTGATAAATTATCATTACAATTCTCTTTGACGACTTACCAGTCTCTCTCTCGACTCTCTCGCACAATTTGTCATTTTCATTACGTACTTCTTTATGTACCTATATTCAAAGTTATATAAATAGTTCAATATTAGTCATACAGTTCAATTAATCATAACGAGTTTCATTTCCAAAAAAGAAGCAACTGCCAACAATGACTACCACCACTACAACTCTTTTACAGTCAACTTTTACACACACTTTAAACTAAATTATAGCTAAAACAACTAAAATATATCCTGTATATTAATAATTGTACCTATAGCTTAATTTACAAACGAAGAAAATACAAATAATATAATGAGTCCCATATAACGGTGAATTGAGAACGTTGCCAAAACGCTGGTCGAGTTACAGCTCGTTCACACATAGTCTCCGTGTATACGGTACCCGTTTTAACGGATACGACAAAAAATATGCTTTGTTCACAGATAGGCACCGTATAACGTTCAACGTATCCGTCATTACTGGATACGATGTTCACGAGCAAATCCGAGCGTATCCGATAAAACGGACCATTAAAATGGAGACCATGTGTGAACGAGCTGTTAGCATGTTATAAGGCAAGTGTTGCCCAAAATATAGACACCTTTTGGCAACCATGATATTTCAAAGATAAGATATAAGATGTTATTTTGAGTCTGGTTATTTACATGTAAATATAACGTTAGAAAAATATTGTATGTAACATGTGTCCACCACTCCTTAATAAATTCCTACGGTATACAAATTGAAAATTTACACAAGTGGATAACTAAAAATTCCGTTAAGGTAAAAGGAAACATTGTTTACACGTGTTTAACAATAATTAACATAATATTTCTTACTTTACTAAAATGAAAACATTAGCAATATTTCAAAATAATATCGCTACGATATTATTTTGAAATATTGTTAATGTTTTCAAATTAACACTTAGTAAAAATAAATTATGGCGCAATAATTATTCAAAGTTCACAATGCAACATTGTTTAATATATATTTAATTTGAGTACATAAAATTATTACACGACACAAAGTAGATACATAAATTCTGAGAATTTTAATATACAACATTATTAATATTCTTTACCGTAAATATTAACATAATATATTGTAGAATATTTTAATCGTTGAATCAGTAATTGTTTTTAATATTTGTTTTCGGAACAAAGATTTTTTAAACTTTAAGCAAGATAAAGGAAATAATTTATTATGCGTTAAATATAATATCATGAATTTATGTTCTAGTAAAATTAAATATACCTGAGTAGGTGTCTGTCTGTGTACAGTAGGAGGTAAACTATTTACAATATAATAGTATTGCTCTATCTTGTATATACAATTCTCGTGTCGCAATGTTCGTTCCCATACTCCTCCGAAACGGCATGACCGATTCTCATGAAATTTTGTGTTTAATTTTTAGATAAAAAAATATTTTTATTTTATGACGATGTATTCATTAAAAAATACACACGACCCTAAATTTTCAACTCTCTACGGCCAACCCCTTTTTTATAGTATATATAGTATAATAGCGATATTAGTATTTTTATAATTTTCTAGTAGGATGATTTATATTTTAATTTGAACCAGGTAGATGGCGCTGCAATCGGGTACCAGAATTTAGGTGTTCTTTTTGTTGTTGTATGTGTTGAAGTTTGTCCCGGAATGGTTTAAACGATTGGACCCAGTAGGTGGCGCCGCGATACTCCTCCTAAACGCTGGGCCTGATTTTGATTAATTTTTTTGTTTGTTCAAGTGGATTTGAGAATAGTTTAGATTAATATTTGGTCCCGGTAGATGGCGCTGGAATCGGGTTCTAGATTTGTATTTATTAAAGGCAGGACAACGTCTGCCGGGTACAGCTAGTATATATATAACATATAGCCTCAAATGACGTTAAGTTTTTAGTTTTAACACTGGCTGAAAAGTATGCGACACTTTATTTGTTACCACATGCTGACGATAGTGACGGTGAAGAAAACATCGTGCACATTAAAAGCAATTTGAAAAAAAGTGTGTGTGTAATTATGTACATGCGTTAGAAGTTATACTTCTTTGGCGAAACAAGATATAAATCTTTTCAAAAATTTTATTTTTCGCCTTATTCTACGTTTTTAGAAAAAACGACACTAACAATAGAAAAAATAAAATGTTGACTATAGCTAACTTCAGGGTGTCAGTTTTTCGTGACGGTAAAAAAATTTCATTTTCAATTTTTCATCATTTTTCGCTAACGCGCCAAAAGAAGTATAACTTCAAAAACAACTGGAATAGACTACCTATATAAAAGATAGAGAACACGAGGTTTTTTTTTGTAGATTTCTTGTCTGTTTATCGGTTTGTCTCTTAGTCTGTTTGTTTGGGATTCACGTAAAAACTACTGGGCCCGTTTTGATGCGGTTTTCGCTAATCGACAGCTAATTCTTAGACTTAAACGCTGCGCTACTTTTTATCCTAGGAACCCCGCGGAATTTTCTCTGGGAATGATTTAAAATGGCTGGATTCAAAAAATCGAATTAATGTGATTTTTTTACTGACCGATAGTAAATTTAATATAATAAAATGTCACATTTTCATCCCGGGAATCCCGCGGCAATTTTTCCGAAAGCGGGGTTTTTAGTTGTACGGGTGCGTAAAAATTAGCTTATTCCGATACAGTTTTCACTAAAACGACAGCTTACATTTTTTTTCAAATACTGAGGCATTTTGTGTCCCTGGAATTGCAATTTAATCGTAAACGCAGTTGCGGGCATATCCTAGTCTTAGATAAATACCTCAGTCATTAAGAAACATGTTTATGATTTTCAAAGATCTGACTTATAATTTGATAACTTCACGCGACATGCCATCCAACGTGGAAATGCGGCCAGCATTTTGGGCACTCTGCCCGCCGACAGCGACCTGGAGTCTATTTTTTACTTATAGATTTTTTTTTGTAAGTCTAGTTATATTTATATTTTAGTTTAATTTTAGTTGATATTAATTTATTATTAGTTTTATTTAAGTTAGTTTATTGTTAAATTGAGTAGGTAATTCACACGACTATGTATGTGGGTACTGAAACTTATTTCAACCCTAAGTTAGAGACATGAATGTATTGCGAAAACCTTCCTGTCAATTTTTCGAGAATAGAAGAATGCAAATACTAGATTTTTGAAAAAAATGACGTGGATTCATGGAAGAACGGTCATGACGTTCTTCGTCAGGTTACTTAGGGTGCTCTTACACAAGCAACTAAAATTGCTCAATCCAGGTCAATTCTGGTCAACCATGACGTTACGACTACATCAAGCAACTTAGGGCCATGGCTGTATGTAGCAAGCTGTCGCTGAGACACGGCCACGCCATGCAATATGGAGCAACTTCAAAAACTAGTTACCTCCCGCCCTTGCCACCGCTTGTTCCTCTCGCGAAAACGAGACCTAGTTATACGTACAAACGAGATAGAAAGAAAATTGCCCATAAAAATCCAAACCGATTGGATATTCGACAACTCATATTATTCAACTCAACTCAATTACAATCAATATTCCTGAAGCAATTGCTTTATTTTATTACAATTGCTCCAGATTGATCCATTACTGGTGCCAAATAATTACTTTAAAAAAATCCCGTGTAAGAGCACCTTAATAGTGTCAGGACCCTGGACGCAAAAACAGACGATGATGATAATGGTGGCAACTTAGAGACACCAAGTCCTAATACAATTAAATTTAAAGCTATATATAAAAGAAAGTCGTGTTAGTTACACTATTTAGAACTCAAGAACGGCTGTACCGATGTGGTTGATAATTGGTGGGGCTAAGAACCAGGAGACGGACATAGGATAACCCGTTGGAACTGGTAGGTGGCGCTGAGATCGGGTTCTAGAATCCTCCTAATCACCTGGACCGATTTTGATGGTTTTGTTTTTGTGTGTTTGAGTGGATCCCCGGATGGTTTAAATCCATAATTGGAACCGTTAGGTAGCGCTGGGATCGGGTCCTAGAATTTTATTTTTTCAGAGCAGGACAGCGTCTGCCGGGGCCGCTGGTAATAAATAAATCAATTAAAATTTTAACATAACAAATAAAATTAAGGCATTAAACCCACTTCTAAAATTATTTCCCCTTGATATTGATTTTAGATAAGCTAATCGATATCCGAATCAATCTACTGGTTTTTACCCTAATTTTTAATTTACCCTACTTTAAATTCTATTTTTAAAATAGGGGTTTGTAAGTTTAAGGTCAGGTGTTCTTACCTTTTTTTAATTGGCACTACGATGGGAACAAAAGGTGTTCTGTTTTTTGTACTATGTTTAATTTAGTTAGGTATTATCGAAGTGGGTGGGGCCAGTTTATCTGATTGCATGGGTACCTACTATATACAATTATATAGTGTGTCAAGAAGTTTGTATTACATTAACTTACTGAGCTCACGAGTCCAGTGTGTATGTCAATAAATTATCAGGAACTAGAAAATGAGTTGGTATGGAATTTACTTTTGCAGTTGGATAGTGTTCTGTGTGTGAGAATATCTATAAATTATTTATATACGTGCTAAAGCAGTTCTGGAATAATTATATTGATGGCAGCTCTTGTAATACTCGCAACAACTCAGAAGGGTTTAAGGTAATAAAAGTAGAACAACTGGTCACTATACTTATAATCAGAGACCCTTACCGCTTAAATACATTTCATATGCTGAATTGACACACTCAATAGACATTTTTAGAAAACCTCGCCAACCCTTCAACAACTTTACAGTATAAGAAATTTTGCAAATTGCCACAACCAATAGCGGATTGAAGTCATTGCTAACTATTTTAACTAAAAAGGTTATGAATGATAAGAATTTGTTACATTATCCTTTGGAAATTTTAGATAATATTTTATATAAGATTAGCTGTCCCAGCAGATGTCGTCCTGCCCGGAAAAGCTTCAGTCGATATGCCGACAGCAGCGCCACCTACCGGGGCCAATTATAAACCAACTCAGAAACCTTCTTTGGCTCATACACAACAACTTTGCTAAAGATCATCACGTGATCAAATGTATAGTTTACGATTCTATAAAGGATATACAGACAAACATTCATTTTTATATATAAAGTTCTACATGTATTCAAATAAACCGAGCACAGTAAAAAGATCTCACTTCTGTCAACATTAATATAAAATATCTTGAATACCGTCTATATACAATTCAGAGATTTGAATATTTTCTTAAGTTTTTGCGATTTGTATACATAATAAAACTACGTTTAACGGTTTTGAGCGCGGTAATTTATTTGATTTTTGGTGTTCCGACGTTTCGGCCACTTTTCAGTGGCCGTGTTCACGGCAGACAATTATGTCAAGTGTCAACGTGTATTGTTAAATTTGTATTTAGTCTACCGCCAACTTCTTCATTTTAATTATTTATTTTTAATTTTGTTAGTGGTTATTATTTGCTCTATGGGAGCCCAATTTGATTTACCACCGCTTCCCAACATGTTTTGGCTAGAAGAGAAAAAGCGGCGCAAGAAACTCTTCAGCAAACATGCCTAGCTCTAATAATTTTATGTAATATTAAAATGGTTGGAAGGATAAATAATTACTATTCCTTCTACACATTTTAATTTACAATACATACACTTTTGTGCTCAATTCTTTCATTTTTCACCCTCGCAACCTAGTTAGTTTTTACATACATTTTGGAGAGGATTTTTTCCAAAGTGGCTTCTTAACCAAATTACTACCATATAAATACAAACCTGATTCAAAGACTTATACATCATACTTATTAAAATTTCAAGTGACAATTTCCTTCCAACGTTGTTTGGACCAGTTTTATTCATTCTTACAATTGTAGCTGAGAACATATAAACAAGTATTCATTACATTTTATTATTTTCATCGATCCATGATTTATTATCTTTGCACTTTAACTTGACCATTCATAACATGTATTTAAGTACATAGACATTGCACCAGATTAAATAACTCTACATGCATTGAATATAGATACATATCTGTTTCTTATCGATATTTTCTATCTAATTAATACTTCAAATTGAATGTACTGGACCACCATAGTTGAAAACAGAAGCCACATATAAATCATTACGTATCAGTCGACTTTACTATTTATATATTATGAGAAACTTAATTAATTGAGGTAGAGGCAGCTGGAAATGTTAAAACGTATGTTACTTAGCTACTTATAGAAGATTGTTGAAACTTTCGGTGTTTTCGGAACGTTTGATCGGCGGTTCCTTAGTCTGGTGTGCACCGACATTTAACCGGTGGTTAAAATAAAATAACCGTTAAAAATGTATGCATAAACAGTGATTATTTTATTTTAACCGTCGGTTAAATGTTGGTGCACACCAGCCTTAGTTGTAGATACGCATGAATAAATTTAAGAATATCAGCCAAGCTCTTGTCAGTCTCTGTACAATTAAAGAATCTGAAAGCATCGTAGACTATTTTTTTGTCATTTGGCTAAAAACTATACATATATGTATAATAACAGCCCATAAATGTCCCAGTGCTGGGTGAGCCTTCCATTATAAGGAAACGGACAGTATACCCGCCCCACAATTGTCTAATTCGGTTTGGCAGGTTTGACACATCGGTTACATCGATGTGCAGGTTGCATCACAATGTTTTCCTTCACCGTTGTTAGGACTTTTGCACAGCAATTGTAACAATATGTACATTGGGTCAGAAAACTGCCTAAGTAGTGCATGCATTCCGGCCAGGATTGAATTCGCGTTCTTTGAGTTTGGGACGCGTGCGCTAGCCATTACGCTACCACGACACGACATTATTTAATCCAAAATACCTCAAATATCAAAATCTGATACTTGACGAATCTCGTTTCTTATATTATATTATTAATCTCAACATTATCATTATCTCAGACACAGACCTAGTGAATCGCAATTGAAATTCTTGACTAGAACGTAGTGAATAAAAATTGAAATTCTTATAACAGATATAGTTTATAATTTACAACAAAAAAATATTCAGGTACAAGTGTCCCTTACGATAAACTAGTGGTAACGGCTTGATATCTATCTTTCTATATATATATATTTGACAAAAAAATTGATCCTTATTTTGACACTGAAACCAACAGTTTCGGTGTAATTTATAAAATTCGATCAAATTTTTGAACAATTGAACTTTGATCTTGAATAACTTTTGAACGCGTGGACAAATCAAAAAATATTATCAGACCTTTTTTGTAGAGCGTTAAATTTTCTATAAAGATTGGAACAGTGATTTATCAGTCAACCAGTCGTTTGAACGGTACAAAAATCAGAAGCAAAATTTTTTTTCCTGTGTTATTCTTATGGGAATTAACAAAATGCGATGAGGACAATCTTAATATTAAAATTAAGGGCTCATCTTTTCACAGAAATTTTTTTACACCCAAAAGAAACTTTTGAGCCTGTTTGGAAAAATATATATTTTTGGATCATCCTAATATATATTATATAATTCTTCTGTACATGTGTTGACAGTGAACTCCTCCTAAACGGCTGGACCGTTTTGACTGAATTTTTTGTGTTTCTTCAAGTGGATTCGAAGATGGTTTAGATTAACAATTGGACCCTGTAGATGGCGCTGCAATCGGGTTCTAAATTATATTTCTTCAGGGCAGGACAACGTCTGCCGGGACAGCTAGTAATACACTATATATATTTTTAACAAAAATGGAAAACACGATACATTTTTTTTTGATGTCTTGTCTATTTGTTCGGGATTCACAAAAAGAGTACTGGCCAATTTCACTGCTGTTTTCATTGGTTGACGGCAAATTCCTAGACTAGACTTGCGCTACTTTTTATCCTAGGATATCTTAAACTGGAAGATTGCTGGTTACGAATGTAAAGGTAGACCAAAATGAGATGAATGGATTGTGTCAAGCATGACATGGTGGTAGATGTCATAGAGGGCATATGTCAGAATAGACGAAAATGGAAAGACAAGAGATAGCGTGCCGACCTCAAATAATTGGGTGAAGGTAAAAGAAAGAGATGGAGGTGCATAATAATTTTATAAGACTTCCCTGTTTGTCATTTAGCTAAAGATCCCTAAAAGGGACCTTCATCTCTTATTCCTTTATGTCCCAGAACTTTCCACGAGTTACTTATTCAATAATGCAACGATGTGTAATCAAAAGCATTTTTTGCCAATGAGGTCTTCAATTATTAAAATTTCGAATCATTCTTGAGATAGTCACGACGGCCATTATTAAACACCGAAATTATAATAAACAATCTTTTAACAAAGGACAAAGTATAAAGATATCCATCCAGAACCCATGGGTGTTCGTCAGAAAGGAGTTTCGATCCTTTGTTCACAATTTAATGTATCGAATCGCGAATATCGATTCTTATTGCCCTTTTATTCACTTTCTGGAGAATAAAGATGATTATTAAAGTATAATGTTTGTGGTAAGGCATTATTACCACACATTACAAATACCTTTCCCTTTTTACACGACTTCCAAAATGTGGAGTATTCATTTAACAACATACTGCGAATCGGTGCTAAATTACATTAGACTCACATAGAGTGAATAATAACTATAAACACAAAATTAAAATTAAATACTTAAAAAGAAGTTGTTCATCACAACTACTGAAAAGTGGCTGAAATGTCGGAATAAAAAGTTAAATAAATGCCGCACTTAAAACCGTTAAAACGTAGTTTTAATAATGTGTCGATCACAAAAACTTAAGAAAAATAGTATGTGAAGTATTATTTTATATATACGCGTATTTTATATATCTGCTTGTTTGTATATATCTACCATATAACATTGTACGTTGTAATATCAAATGAGATACCGATTTCTCACTTGATATTACAATAATAAGTTTTAAGTGGGTCGCCTTTTAGTATGCGACGCGTCTTGCGTCGATACTTTGGGGGCATCCTATCTTTCAGCCACTAGCGTTTCTGCTGGTACAGCTGCTGCACAACTGGAGGCCCTAAAATGCCGCAAATTATTTCTTTCTTTTTACCCGTGCAGGAACGGAGAAAGAATACAATTTCCTGCAGCCGGGTGGCTTGTCGTAAGAGGCGACAAAACAACCCACAGCCAGGTGGTAGGGCATTTACCCGACTGTATGGCTACCACCCCTCGTCTAAAGTATGTCGCCAAAACAACTGAGTTGTGTTCCGGCATTATTGAACAGGTTCCAGTCTCCCTTAAGAGAGCAGCAGCGCATTTGTATCACATTTAGTGTTGCAAATGTCCACAGGCGATTGTAATCGCTTTCCATCAAGTGGACCGTCTGCTTGTCTGCTGAACTCATGCCATAAAAAATGGGCACATTTCCAACTGACAGTGGTCTGGCACTAGATTTGTATATAGTTATATAGTATATAGTTAGTTTTTATTTAATTGAAAAATTATAAAAATTTTGTTATTTATTTTATGATTTATCTAATATATAAAAATGAATGTTTGTCTGTATGTCCTTTATAGAATCGTAAAGTATACATTTGATCATGTGATGATCTTTAGCAAAGTTGTTGTGCATGAGTCAAAGAAGGTTTCTGAGTTGGTTCACAATTGAACCCGGTAGGTGGCGCTGCTGTCGGCAAATCGATTGAAGCTTTTCCGGGCAGGATAACGTCTGCCGGGACAGCTAGTAAGTTATAAATTATTTTTTTGTAAATTTAAATAATAAATTGGTAATCATGTTTTTTACATGTGAGAAATACTATCAACAACAACAATATAACAAATTATTGTGTCACATATTTTTGTGATATACATTAACATAATAAGTAAAAGTAACAATAACTAATAATTTTGAATAACATATTCTTTCATCACCTGTTACTTATAGAGTAAAAATTAATCGTTTTTAACGTATACATTGTGTCATAAATCATCACCTGTACTTATAATACTAGGATATGCTCGCAATTCCGCCCACGCTTAAGTTGAAATTCCCGCGGGATCCCCGGGACACAAAGTATCGCAGAATTTAAAAAATAATGTAAGATATCGTTTTAGTAAAACTTGTGTCAGAATAAGCAAATTTTTATACATCCGAACAACTACAAACTGTTCCTGGGAAAATTCCTGCAAGATTTCCAGGATAAAAATATAGGCAGATTTTAAGTCTAACAACTTGCTGACGATCAACGAAAACCGCACGGAAACTGACCAAATAGTTTTACTGGAATCCCGAAAAAACAGACAAACCGACAACAGACGAGAAATCTAAAAACAAATTGCATCATGTAATAATATAATAATAACATCGATACATACTAGTAGTGTATTCCAGTTGTTTTATTTAAACAGCTTCAATGTACAAACAAACGCGGCATTTTTAGAATTTTATTACATTATAGAATAGAGAATTGTTTTTGCTCATATTAATTAATATAAAACATATTAAAAACGTAAATACAACACCACGTAAAGTATAAATTAATATTAATTTAAATTTTTTCACTGCTTCAAAATTTAATACTCTTTACACACATCATAATTCCTTTATGCTAGAATAAAATAATAATTATAACAAATAAAACATTTTTGTTGTTGGCAATGAGACAGTAATGAGTTCTGTCACTGTAAAAAATATAGTTTCTAGTCACCTGGATTTCATATTAAATCATTCGGACATTTTTATTATTAAACAAAAATTACTTTCGTATAACTAAAATTTTTCAATGCATAAAGGAAGTGTAACAGAAATGTTTTATATTTTAAACTTACCACAGATAACATACATAAATGTATAAGACCAGTGTTACAACCCTCATGCGCGAAGTACAATTTTATTTGTAGTTTCTTTCACATGTTCTTTGCTGTTATTTTTCCAACAGAATATAGAGATAACAAAACATTTTATTTTCTATACTAATATACTAATTATTTATTCAATATTATCCCTCCTAATATTATAAATGTGAATGTAAGTTTGTTTGTTACGCTTTCACGCGAAAACTACTCAAGCGATCATGAAACTTTGTACACATATTCTTGGAGGTATTAGAAGTATCATAGGATACTTTTTATGAAAAAAAAATCCACGCGGACGAAGTCGCGGGCAGAAGCTATTATACCTACTATAAAGGAGGTAAAATTTGTGAGTTTGTGACGTTGTAGGGGGTAATATCTGGATCTACTAAACTGATTTTGAAAATTCTTTCACCAATGGAAAGCTACATTATTCCTGAGTGACATAGGGTATATTTGATTGTGATTAATAATAAGTATTTTTATTTTTTTCTGATGTCCAGCAAAGTGGGCACGGGGTAGCTATAGTAGAATTATTTTCTCCGTGCAGTTTGGGTCATAAATCAAACTCGCTCAGCCCGGCTAGGGCGGTGAGCATGTTGCGCGGGCGCAACGCCATTAACGATAAAAACTCATTCTTATCAAAGAAAGATTATCATTCTTATAAAAATCATTATTATTTTTTTTTGCTGTTAATTTTAAATTTAGATATAAATATTTATTTTTAATATAACTTGTTACATTCTAAACTTTTGTACTTATAGTTTTTTAATACATAGATACCTAATTAATAATTTATTTTAAATCATTATTATTCTTATTTTAATAAATACGTTGTTTTATCTATTTTTTTCTTTCATTTATATCACTAACCCACAAAATGATAAAACTAAATACACTACCGATAACGTTTATCGACAACAATAATGCGTATCACTATGCCTGCCCATAAGGCCCGTGAGTGGAAGAGAGAGCGAAATACTCGCTTCACAGCTCCGATTATTTATGACCCAAACTTCACGGAGAAAATAATTCTACTATAGTTAAATTATAAAATAGTACAATTAAGTAAACGTAGGTATATTGTGTTCTACCTATAATCCCTAATAAGTAGAGTAAGGTTCCCAGAAGGCTGGCTAAATTACCTCCCTGGATCGTCATACTGATCTGTTGTCCGAGGTAGGAATCAGCCTTATCCATAGGATTACCCGAAGAGGCAATGAGTCGTTTTGGCAGATCTTAGTAGAGGTTCATGGCCTCCAGATCTCACAGGCCAAGCGTTTCAACAGCTAACGGCAGTATATATAATTCTCAGCCAGGGTTGCATATGTCTGCCGCTTGAGTGATTCAGTTGTTCATAACAAAATAATATTATGGGGCAAATCAAATTTGGCTGAAAATTTTAAGAATTCACGACATACACATAAAATAAACAATTTACAGTAGTCACATTAAACAGTAAAATTAGGACCAATGGGCGGCCTTATCGCACTAGAGCGATCTCTTCGAGACAACCCGGGCTATGGATTTTATGAACAGAAGATTCGCAAGTGTATGATGGTGGTGTGCAAATTAAATACGTATATAAATATCACACAATACATATACCTAAAATGAATTTTAAAAAATAGAGGATAAACAATACTTATAATAATATATAAGTATACATCATTGTAAGAGAGACGTTTTGTTCTACAAGCAGGCAAAATAAAAAATTTCAAGAATGTTTATAATATTGGTTAAAAGTGGATAATAGTTGTAAGATATTGTACACAGAATACATGGCAAGAACTCTTTCGCTCGACGTCAGATCTCCAATTTAGCTGACACTATTATTTTACTGATTCTGATCAAAAATCATTTTTCGACTGCTCAAAATGTAACTGTTACAGATTTATCATCTTAAGAATATTAGTCTATTTAATGATAAAAAAATATAATTCTCCATTACGATATCGCATATGGCGGCCATTTTAATATGTTTTCATTTTCACAGTTAGTAAAGGCAATCTATTAGTTATTAGCACTGATCCGATACAGTTGATAACGCGTGATAAGGCAACATAAACACGAACTACTTAATTGAATTATGTTTACAGTTTTGCATTGGTTTAGGGATGTCAGTAATATTTATAAATGTTTTTTTGCAGAGCAAATACTTCACTTAAATTTTGCTTGAAAATGTGTCTGTGTCTTGGGATGTCTCTCATTGATAAATGCTGTGATTCTATATTTTATTGTCCATTATTTTACACTCTTACTGGTTAAACTTCAAGGTAAAATAATTGATAGTAAGATATACCAACCCGATGTGAAAGACCTAAAGGCTATTTGAAAATGACCGCATTATCTATACGAGGCTTCAAACCCTACACTGACGTAGTTGGTCGGTCTTTTATTGAATACAGTTTTGGAATTGCACCAGAAAGACCATGTCTGGGTAACCGTAGTGTAGGTCGACTCTCCGGCCTTCTTTCCAGTAAACAGGCAACCTAACCAAGGTGGCCGATGTATGATGGATGAGGAAAACAAAGGAGCAAGATATATGACAGAAACTTGAAGCAACATACGTCGAACACTAGAAATCGATTGGCTGAAGATGACGTTGTAATGTGCAGCTAAACTATTCAACTTGCCATCCTTCACTCGTTTCAATATTTGGATGATAAAGCTTCCTAACTTAAGCCATCCTTGCAAAGTGGAAACCACTTTTGCCTGCATGTTCTCTATACGTACGGCAGTGTTGTACAATGCCCTGTGAGGATCGATTATTCCTGAAAAATACTTAGGTCTTCAAGTCCCGTGTATAGTATTTAGATATGTTTATGTATACGTTCTCTATCCTCCATTGAGTCACTATTTAACATCAAGCGTGGTCCTGATCAAACGCCAAATTATTCGTTATAATAAAAACATTGATTTTATTGTTTCTTACAATTCGAATGCTCTTTATTGTCGACAGTTATAGGGGTCCAAACAATTGAAAACATATTAATTACAATTAGACTATTTCGTCGATAAATATGTGACTAAGATTGTTATATCTACTCCATTGAGATAACTGATCTAAGACCTACTCATAAGGTGTGCAAATTTTTGTCACATTTAAATACTTACACAGTACGTCGAAGTGTTCTTCCAATAGATTCTTAATTCGAAAAATTTAAATTCAATTAGTGATATCCTTCAGGCCCAATTATGCATCCCTACACAAGCGTACAGCGAAGCGTGTCGCTCTGTTTAGATTCGGTTTGACAGGACGACGCTGATTGGCTGACGCGTATTTAGAACAATGGCGGACATGAACATGAGTGCTGGGAGTCGTATCGCAAAAACGATAAACAAAACGATAACAGGCTTATGGTAATGTAAACATTTCCTTGTATGTAGATACTTTATAAGGTGTGTAAACGGGTCCGCTTATGTAGTAGACGGGGCCAGTAATGTAGTTGTGAAAACTATATAGAAAAGTTAAACATAAAAAATAATGTAACAAATGTTTACTTAAACTTTAACTTACTCTCTACTACCTTGGATGTCAATTGATTTTCAAAACGGTTAAGTACTTTACTTATAGGTAGCTTAGAAATCGGATACATTTTATCCCAAAACATGTCAGTGCCCTAGAGTAACAGAATCAAATGCCAAATAATGATCTTAAAGGAAAACTGCAAATACAATTTAAATATAGCTATACTTAAAAGTTATATCTTATTAGTATCTAGTAAGTATATTTTATAACTTCCTAACTCTATTTTATGTTACCTTCGGCCAATCTCACTCTAATAATTTTATAGCTGTAATTCAACATTTTATATCAACAAGGTTTTATATTAAGTTTCCATGTGTTTAACATAAATGTTATCAATCTACATTGAAATATTGTTATTAATAAAATATATTTGTATAGTTTAACTTTATTTTTTATACATACGAATAATTCACAAAGTAAAATAGGCACTGAAATTTAAATAAGCGTTTATAGAAAAATATAAAGTTGAATAACTTTGAGAAACAAATTAGCTTGTACATAAATATTTTGCGTAATGTCCCAACACTACAGCGCAAAGTTTAACTGACTTCAGCACAGCAGCACAGTAAAATAGTGTGTTCTCCTATAAGCTCATGTTTAGGCTCTCTAAATCTATATGTAGCCTTTTGGTATGAAATAAAGAAACGTGTGTTTGAGCATTTCAGTCGTAGTTTAATATTTTATAAAAAAATTATAAATGCGGACAAAATCGCGGGTAATAACTAGTTAGCACCTAAGTATAATATAATGGAAATTATGTTTGAGCATTTGTAAGTCTTTGTTTATATTTTATACTAGCTTTTGCCCGCGACTTCGTCCGCGTAGAAAGTTTTTTAACTATCCCACGGGAACTCTGTAATTTTTCGGGATCAAAAGTATCCTATATTTTTACCAGGAATATAAGTTACCATACCACACCATACAAAATTTCATTTAAATTTTGTACAGAAAAACAGAGAAACAAAAAAATTGAAAAATCTAAATTAGTTCTATTTCACTTCTTACATCCTCCTGACTCGGTTTTCAGCATTTTTTTTCATTGTACAGAAAGTCGACCTCTACAATTTTATTATATGTATAGATTTACCTACAATTGTTGTTTACCAACTATGTAGATTCTAATCACGAAGAGTATGCACCGGCTGGCTGTCTTCATATGGATATTGTTACAATTATTAAGTGCTGATTTTAAAAGAATCAGGGTAGTCCAAGAGTCTTCTATGTATAAACCAGTTTACTCCCAGTACAAAACTACACACAATCTTTTCTTGGATTTTGATAGTCAAATCAAAAGAAATATGTTTTGGCGTCATACTGCCTCCTTGGTTATGTATGAATGACTTCGCTATGAAAACAGAATTGTAAGAATTCAAAAAGCTTATAAAATAATTATTTAAATAAAAATTAAAAATATTTCTATAAAGATTTTTGAAAGTAAAATGATTTAAACAAGCACACTATCAGAAACCCAATTATTATATATTGTAATAATTAAGCCATAATAACAGCCTACTGTTGTATATTTTTAAACCAAGTTATTCACAATACCATGGAGGAGCCGTGCAGTGGCAGTTCCAATAAAGAGTCGATTTGCTCAGTGCCACACAGCCGTACCTAATAATAGGCTATTGTTGTACTAGCTAATCCAGAGTTGACTAATACGTTAGACGTATTTAAGCATAAACACTATTAGGGAACCTATAGACTACAGTCAAAAGAATATGGAGATTGAAGAAATATGTGTATGATAAGTTTTTGTATCGAGGACTTCCTTAAACTCTAAGAAGAAGGGAGGGTTCTTCGCCATCCAAAAGAAGAATAAACTTTTGAATAAAGAATGCGCAAATCAAAACGCTTTTGCCAGTGTCGTCCTTATAATATTTATGGTTGGAACAGGATATAGAGAAAATCAATTTTTTTTTCGGAACAAAAAACTTAATAAACTAATATAAAATAAATAATTTAATTACATCATAACAAATCCTAGTGGTGTGTGAGGCTTTCGGGAGAAAAACGGAACGCTATCGACTGGTGGCGAGTTGAATATTACTTCCTCTTGATCCTTCTTCTACGTCCCTTTGCCTTCTCCCTACCATCGCATCACGCTCGCAGTATGAGTGTAAATAATGCGAGTTGATGTCGATTTTGGACAACTCTACCATACAAATTTTGAAAATACGTGTTTACATAAAGAAACAAGAAATAATTGTTTTAGGACAAATACACTCTTAAACAAACTGAGAAAAATAAAGTGAAGGGCACAAAATTAATCCTAAACTTGAACCCAGACTGGGACAAGCAGGTAGAGTCGCGGAAGATAATACACCACAAATAATATAAAATTTATTTATATAATGATGATGTCATGAAAAGCTTGAATGAATGAAATAATTAAAGAAGACGACGCGAAAGGTGTTTGCCAAGAACATGGCAAGTGCAGATCCATTGTGTCTGCTTAGCATTATGGGAAATGAGCGTGATATGATAGTACCACTACTAACATTTATTTATTCATTATACAGATACGATAAAAAATCTAAACTAACTTAAAAATAAGATTAAATACAAAAATAAACTAAGTAATAAATAGTAAGACAATCCTATAAATACCTACCTTGAAAATAAAAATAAAAAACCACTACTTGATAAGTCAATATAGTTATTTTATTAACTTAAATAATGACTTCGCAGGGTTTTTGAGTTCAGACTTTTCGTATAATCTGGAAGTAAATCTATGGGTACTTCTACTAAACTATAATCTATATTAATATCACAAATACGAAACTTTAGATGGATGTTTGTTGCACAATCACGTTAAAACAGCTGAACGGATTTGGATGGAATTTGGCACAGAGATTATAGTTTAGATTTGCACGTAGGCTACTTCTAATCCCGATAAAATGTACATTTCCTGTAGGATATCTCTGTCTATAAACTTTCCATTATCGCGAAAGAAGCTACAGGCTAAGGCTGGATTATAACAAATCTCATTCAATGCTCAGTCAAACTGTAAATCTTTCAGTGACGCTAAAAAGTAAATCGAGTTACTTTTCAAATTTACTACCGGCGCATAAAATTGTTTTCCTTATATTTTAGACAAAATAAAACGTAGTTAATTAAGGCATTTTAATTGCTCTTTAAAACAACACTTTAAGGTGTCTGGATGCGTTAACGCTCGTAAGAGCCGGTATATGTGCAACCCCCGCAATAGTAATCAGGGGGCAAATAATAGTGTTGCTTTAATTAAACATGGCGATGTCGGCCATTTGGCTCGAACCAATGTGAGTTTTGTTAGCCCGGAATGTTTATGCGCTATAAATAGTGGTGGAGTGGATTGAAAAACTAACTGCAGTGCTAATATTAGTATTCTAGAACAATACAGAAGCGCAGAGAGACGCTTGAAATGAACATTCGTCTAGATAAGGTTTAAAACATTTATTTCTCAAAAGAATTTACAATTCACTTACAGAGAAATAACTAGTTAAATTTAATTAACATTAACCCCTATTAGCGCATCTGTCCATTTATTATTGTAATATTTAAAAATATTTTGTTTCCGAGTGAATTTGGTAAATTATTTATAATAGTAAGGGTAGTCTTGAGAGAAAAGTCGGAGCAAAGCATGTTGTTCATTAAGGCAACGGGCTTATTAAAACGCGTGAAGCGATTTGAAAGTAAGGTTACGTGTTTTTGTCAGTCGGTCTGTCTGTTAGTTACTAAATAGCTTTACAATAACAAATGGTGCAGTGCAAACAGATGGATAGATTTATTTTAGGTTGGATAAGTACCTTTCACATTAGAATAATAATTTAGTCAAGTAGAGAGTAGTCCTTTAGAATGTGGTTTTTCAATAGTTTTTTGAACAGTAAGAATGATTTTACTTCTTTAATGTTTTTCGGTAGATTATTGTAAAGTACAGCGCCTTCATGAGTTATATTCTTTTTTCCGTAGTTTGTTCTGGGTATATTGATTAAAATGTTATTTGCTTGCCTAGTTCGTAGTTTTGCAGTAGAATGATCTTTATTTTTAGTAAATAATATTTGTGTGTGTATGTCTTTGTGTAGAATTTTTCTTATTAAAATACATGTGTTGTATATGTAAGTTTGCTTTATATTTAATAAATTTGTTTCTTTATAGATTTTAATTGTAGGAGTAAGATAGGTATATTGGAAAAGTATTTTTATTATTCTATTTTGTGCTATTTGAGATAGAAATGTATTTGGAAATTCACGAGACAGGGTGCTCTAGGACTTTTCGAAATTTCGTTTTTATCAATTACCATCTGTCCCCGGGTTTAAAAGATTCTTTAAGTTGATCAAATTGAAAAGCTTTAATATCTTCATTAAAATATTGGATAGGTACCTGTGAAAAAATCCCGTGCGTGGCTTGTGAGGAGTTAACGGATAAACAGACAGACCAACAGACAGTCGCGGAAAGCGAGTTTATTATATATTATGTAATAAAGATAAAGAAGATATTTATAAAATCAATAAAAAGGACCATAAACTTATTTAGAAGCAGTAATCCAAAAGCTCCCTTCTTTTACATATATAAATGGCCTTACTTTCAAGCGCAATGTAACATTGTGCTTAATCCACATAAAATATATCTATTCGATGAAGGAATTTAAAAAAATACAGTAGCAATTGGCCATAAGTTTTACCTATGGTAATGGCATCATAACGTCGAAAACAACTTTAAATCAATTAATTATAATAATGTTCAGTTTAATACGTTTATTGACACCGTTTTTCTACATCGGCCACCTGTTGAACACTAATTTAACATAACCCATGCAAACTTTACACGAGAACTCCAATGTAGTATAAGTATACGTGTAGAACGTTTCCAAATTAGTTCCGATATCGACCACCGGCGGTGAAGCCAGCAAGGCTCTGGCCAAACCGGTTGGCAAAGGACAGGGCTGTCTCTAGTAGAGTAGGGATGATCTTTAAATCCTTACATGTCTAATTGTCTAACATATGGCCATATGTGAAGCGACCTCGCACAATGCAATCTTAAAAACTTATATATACGTAACATTTTATTGCACACCAAGTAATACAATTACAAAAAAAACATATTTACAACTTCATCCACGCTTGACTTAAAATTCATGCAGGATTCCCCGAATACATACTACCTTGTTTAAAAAAGTATGTAAGCTATGGTTTTAGTGGAAATTGTGTAAAATAAGCTAATTTTTATGGATATGAGCAACTTCAAATCGCTCACGGGAAATTCTCGGGTATTCCCGGGATAATAATATTACACATTTTATTACATAAAATATGCTAACGATCAGTGAAAAATCTGCATTAGAGAATTCGTTTTTTTTTCAATTTGGCCATTTTAAATCACTCCCAGAAAAAATACCGCGGGATTCCCAGGATACAAAAAACGGCGCAGTAGTTTTTACGTGAATCCCGAACAAACAGACAAGAAATCTAAAATAATTGCATCGTATTCTTCGTAGTTTGTAACTAACTATATTATAGTCCATTTATCCTTATTATCATTTATATATATATATTCCAGTTGTCTTTTTTTAATAGCTTTCGTAGTTACCTGTTACGGAACCCACCTTATTGGTTGTGGAACAGGGAACTATCCTGTTCCACTACCAATAAGGTAGGTAGGACATGGTCAGAAAGATGCATTTCTTGAAGAGATCATTATGAAAGAAATTGTGAGAAAACCAGCACATCAGTGACGGTTGTCACAGATCTCTACGCTTTCCCAAGGTGACACCCGCCACGTTTCTCGTTTGGCGGTTGCTAATCCAACTTGGAAAGGCGTGACGGGTGTACATCTTGATAGGCTGATATTATTTAACTTAATTGTCAACCCTAAATGAGATTATGGGATTTATAATTATGATCGACGAAACTTGAACGCCAGTCAGTCTGATGATTCCGAAGAAATTAAGATATTTCTCACACAGACTTTTTGCATAGGTAACGAAAGTTTTCATGGTTATGTAGCCATTTTG
Source organism: Dendrolimus pini (assembly GCA_949752895.1). NCBI lineage: Eukaryota > Metazoa > Arthropoda > Insecta > Lepidoptera > Lasiocampidae > Dendrolimus > Dendrolimus pini. The sequence continues at coordinate 6,245,222 of OX457147.1, read as the reverse complement.
CCAACAAATGGAACCATTTCGCAGGGGAATAGACATATATTAAAGATTTTTCAATACTCAGATAAATCTTTTAATAAATTGGAAACACCACCAGTAAGAACCAAGCGTTCCGCTTCATGTTTTCTGGTGTGCGCTGCCGAAGAGTGGAATAATTTGCCGGAGTCGATTTCGAAGTCTTCAAGTCACGAGTGAATCTTCTAGGTAAGCGTGCTCCATTCTAGACTGCGTCATCACTCAACATCAGGGTGAGGCAGTGGTCAAACGCAAACCTATAAATCTAATAAAAAATAGAAAAAAGAAATAGCAGAATTGGGCCCCTAGAGGACGTCCAACGCTGCGTTTACTGAAACGTGGTCTCCATTCCAGGACAAGTCTGCTCCATCGCCTGTCAGTCCTGCGACAGACGTCATTGGCCCACTACTACTTCAGCTTACTAGTTTTGGAAGACACTTCTGATACCTTAGTTCGCTTACGGATATCTTCTTTCTGCTTATACTTTATAAATTTACTTATAAGAGAAACACCCAACATAGCTCACTCAGATGAGGACTGCAGGTGACCAGGATATGTGGCGCAAACTTGTGGAGGCCTACATTCAGCAGTGCATATTTGTTGGCTGAAGAAGAAGATAAAGAAAATTAGCCTTTATCAATAACAAATATTCGAATATCCGTAAAGGAACGGAGAAAGAATACAATTTCCTGCGGCCGGGCGGCCTGTCCTAAGAGGCGACAAAACAACCCACAGCCAGGTGGTAGGGCATTTGCCCGACTGGATGGCGACCACCCCTGGTCTAAAGTATGTCACTATAACAACCTTGAGTTGTGTTCCGGCACTGGTGACCAGGTTCCAGTCTCTTAAAGGAGCATCCGCACATTTGTAGCATCTTTAGTGTTGCAAATGTCCATAGGCGATGGTAACCGCTTTCCAACAAGTGGACCGCCTGCCTGTCTGCTGAACGCCTGCAATAAAAAAAAACAATTAAGACAGTAAATTCGAAACATAATGCGTAGAAATGAGTATGACTCCGACATAAACGTACCTACATTAGTCCATACGTAAGTGGCGGTTGTATTAAGCGATTCTAATTCATAATTATCGTGCGCAGGCGCATCAAAACGTGGAACAACAATGAGAGCATCGATCGATGAGATAACGTCCACCGCGGGCGTTGATGAAATGGCTCAATCGACCCACTCGCTACGGGCGTTTTGTTTCACTGATATCTTCATTTTTAAATACATTTTTTAAAATTATTTGCAAGATAAAACTACGTTTTAACGATTTTAAGCGCGTTAATTTATTTGATTTTGGTTATTCCGACGTTTCGGCCGCTTTTCAGTGGCCGTGGTCACGGACGCCAAAGATGTCATTTGTCCAACGAGTATTGTTAAAGTTTTATTTTATTTAGTCTACCGCCAACTTGTTCATTTTAATTATTTAGTTTTGTTTATGGATATTATTTATATTATTATGTACCTATACAAGTCGCGAAAACTTAATAAAATATTATTATTTTATTTGGGTCGTTCAGTTGGTCAGATGACACAATATTTAATTTTGTTACTATAAATTCTAAAATTATTCGTACTAAAAGAGCTGGCGCTAAAATACCATACCATCGTCGTAGTTTCAAAATTTTGTTACATGCCGTCAAAGAAACAAGCACACCTGCCTGTTGTAAAACGCAGTTTATTACCTTTCCTGCATTCGGAGTTCTTTTGTTTACTTCATGTTTAAAATTTGCAATTAAGAAAACATCCTATTGTTATCATACTTGTTTTATGGCCGTCATTAGTGTCGAATTAATCCTTATTGTTATTGCATTGCGTCGAAGCTTGCCAGGTGTGCGGATTAACTCAGTGAACGCGGTCCTCTTGTTGTATTGTACAGTTTAGTATAAAACATTGCCCGAACGGAGGGGTGGAGAAGTCAAGCGAGGATTACGATACGAGTAAGACGTACATTCGATTAGCTTTATAGTGACGGACTTTGCGCGTGTTATTGAATCGTTTAGTTTGTACTGGCTGTGTCCAGTCATATTTGTACCTGTTTTATACGTGTTTGTACAGTTCTAATAAACTCTATAGTAATTCTAACGGCATTTTAATACGAGCCCTATGTAGCTCGTAACAATATTATAAAAAAATATTTTCAGTAACTTATACGCCATAACATAAAAGGATCAAATAGCCCATTAATTATGAATGACTCGTGCCTGGGAGGACTTTACACCGGCTCCTGCGCGATCCAGTGAGAGAGACTAGCAAAGGCTTATCCCATTCAACCACGGCGGCCATAGTGATTGTCAGTCCTAAGATTATTCTTGCATGCTTTAACAACGTGTTGCGAATTATTTAATCTGTTTATAAAACAAGTCTGCGCCCACTAACCGGAAATCTTAGTACTTAAATCTTCCAAATAATAAACGGCCGATTACTGTATTTAACAATATTATGGCGTAGCTAAAAAACACAATTTGTTAAGTTTCAAATTTCACCTTCGTTTCAAAGATAAAATGCGAATCGCAAGAGAAAATACTCGTCTGGTGTAATTTTTCTCGTGCTAAGAAAAACAGAACGTAAGATGCAATAAATCAAGTATTTAATTTTGTTTTTGGATACCGACAAGATGTCGATTAATCTATTTGTGAAACTTCGTTTACCTACACTTTATTATGAAGATGTATTGAGTGAACAGCAAAGTGCTAGGTATAGTCAAGGTGGGGAAGTCCGTCAGTGGGGGAACTCTGAATATCTCACGTTATTTGCGTGTTTAAATAGCTAGGATGACAACAAATCGTTGAGTAAAGTCAAGACTATGATCGAATTGTAGATGACATTGAATTTTGTTTAAAAAAAGCAGAAAATGTGAGGTGTACGAACTTACCCCACTGACGGACTTGTCCACCTTGACTATACCTATAGGTAATTATTGTCTAGACTTTTTACAAACCAGTTCCAGCGATACAGTATTCGAGTTTGCCCTAATGCCATTTTTTTTACTATGATTGACTCATCATCATCCGATCGTTAAATCCCGGTTGCGTTCACTCTGGCACCCAGGGTCCGCTTTTCTACGTTTTCTACTTCACTTTGCGCGGCCTTCAGCATCCCCCGTTTTGAGACCATTGGAACGCATGTCATCTTTCACAACGTCAAGTCAACATTTCTTAGGCCTTCCCCTTCGACCGGAACCTAGAAGAGGCGGCATGGCTAGACATTTGTTCCCCACATAATTAGCCGGTCTCTGTAAAACGTGGCCGCGCCAGCGTAAGCGACACTCTTGCAGTTTGTCTGTTATGTCACGGACATGAAGACTGCCGCGAATGCAGGAGTTCCTGACACGGTCTTTCCCCGTCACTCCATACATCCATCGCAGCATATTCAACTGTGTGACACGCAGTTCTTGCTTGTGTTGCTTAAGTACAGGCCACGCTTCACTTCCATACAAAAGGACAGATCTAATAATAGATTTATAGACCTGTCCGCAATTTTCATAAAAAGGGTACAAAATTTTTGCTTCACGTATTTATATAATGATATTAGCCTGACATATATAGCCTGTGAAGCATTCGACTAATAACTGTGAAACGTTTATTACATTACAAAACGTTGCAATCAATATACTATAAGATTAAATTGTCATTGTAAATTCTAAAATTTCCAATGAAATCCGCCAAGCCGTTTTGGGAGCGTATTCAAATTCAAATGTTTGTATACAAAATGAGTTTCACTGGAGAATATTTTTTGACCATCATACATGTACATTAAAATTTTAATGTACTTCCTATTCTATTCTATGTACACCGTTTCGCAATGTGTCATCGCTGTGTAAAGAACATGCGGCTAGAAAATGCCCAGCAACACGTCTAGCTAAAAACTATTTTTTTCATAATTATTATTTATCTCAGTCTCTTTATTTTAGATACATTTTTCGGGACCAGCTTTCATAACAATCTAGGTATATGTTTGTATACAAAATAATTGGTAATTACGTAATTACTACCGTAATTCTAAAAATTAACATCTATGAAAAATTGAATGAACCGAGAAAGAATACAATTTCCTGCGGCTGGGTGGCCGGTGTCATAAGAGGCGACCAAACAGCCATCCCTGGACTCATGTATGTCACCATAACATTCTCGACTTGTGTTCCATGATTAGTGACCAGTTTCCAGTCTCCCTTAAGAGAGCAGCAGCGCTTTCTAGCACCTTTGGTGTTATAAATGTCCATAGGCGATGGTAATCGGTTTCCATGAAGTGGACCGTGAAAACCTGGAATTTAAAAAAATCACTTCAATTCTATTTATTGTTATAGGTATACATTAAAGACTACTTATTAAATAAAATGTATAAATACTCATCTGACTGACCTTATATCTGACCTTCTTTAATATATCCTCGATCACTGACAATAATCCCATCCCACCTTCACACATACCGTCGCTCTATCAAAAGCTCCGAAAGATAACTTTGCCAATGTAATTTTGCAAACAGCACATGCGAATTCCAATCTTATCTCTGTTGTAATAAGGTGAGAATGAATGTAAAAATAAATTGGTGAAGGAGATGAGAGAAGCCATATCGAATGCGTACATAATCGGACTTAATGTCAACACTTCACGGATGGCTGTGTGATTCTGTAAGGACAATGCAACTGTGATCGCTTTGTTGTTTAGAAAAAAGTTACACGCTTGCTCATTCGGTTTCTAGGTGGAACATGGCATTTTAAACTTTTCATGGCGTTTAACGCATCTTTCTTTGGCTAAACGTTGTTTGGAGAGACCGCTTTGAAATTGTTTCAACGTAATACTTGTATTAGACGGGTCAATAAATTTAATCAATTTTATTGAAAGAACAGAACTGAAGGGACACGGCCATATTCAATGACATTGAATGATTCAAGTTCGTGTCTTTGTAAGATTACCTTGATTGATTCATCCAAATTGAAATATAGAAATGAATCGTTTAATATCGGATTTAGTTAACTCTATTTAATTATTTATTTTATAAGGAAAATTATCATTACATTAACATTGTTATTATTCCAAAGGCTCTATAGCAACGTTAATAAAAACGGCATCTCTAACTATAGAGTTTATATAATATAGAAACTATTGAGTTTATATGGAAGACATTTGGCAGGAAGGTGTATTTATTATACATAGGTATCGTTACGAAACGTCGTCGTCAGCCAGTTGCAGTCCACTTCTGGACGTAGGCCCCTCCAAGTCGGCGCCACTCATCCCTGTTCTCGGACTTCCTCGTCCAGCGCCTACCGGCGACCTTGCACGGGTCGTCGGTCCATCGGGCTGGAGGGCGTGCGACACTACATTTACCAAGACGCGGTCTTCACTCCAGGACTCGTGTGCTCCATTGACCTTCGGTCCTGCGGCAGACGTGATCGGCCGACTACCACTTCCACTTGCTAATTTTGCGAGCTAAGTCGGTTACCTTAGTTCTCTTACGGATTCCATAGACTTGGAAGTGGTGGACCAATCCTGCCTTCAGTGTCCATATCTCGGCCCCATAGATCATAATTAAATTGCAAAAATTAAAAAAAAATTACATGAACTCTAGTTACATCCTCCAGGGCGTTTTATTTCAGTGCATAGACGCGTGGTGCTGTTAGACAGGCGATCTAGAATCAGAATGATATTTCTTATTTAAACTGCTAGGTGGTGAGACATTTACTTCCAAAGTTGTCTCCTCTGCACTAACTTTTGAGCTATAAACTACCCTCAGACAGTGACAAAGCAACTAGGGGAGAAATGATTATGTTAAAGCTTTTTGCATTATATAATAATCACAATAGCCCATCCCATAGTATCCTACTGCTGGGCTTGCGCTCATTCTTTAGGAGGAACGAACAATATACCCGCCACCCTTGGCCAAGACAGATTGGCGGGTTTCATCACGATGTTTTTCTTCACCGACAGCACGTGCTTATAGTAAAAATATGGACATTATGTAAGAATTTGAGTTTCGAGAGCGTAACTAATCCTTCACAGATTCAGCCCATCTTATAATTCCATACAACGCACAAACGGCATGCGCAGCAGGAATATCCCTAAAATCAATTCGGATCACAACCTTCACCCCTACCGCCACACAATACAATCTGACATGCACTTCACAAAACCTCAATACAGTCCGAAAAGGTATCTCGCGACCTTACAACAAAGCCTTACTAATTGCCTAGCGCGGATCTCGCGGTGAAATTAATCAATCGAGTTGCGCGGGAGTGTACCTGCCTAATATAAACGTCGTAGTGTCGGCGCGCTTTGAAGTCCGCCCGGCCTCCAATTAGCGCGCGCGCCGCCGCCTTTGGTGTCCGCCGCCCGCTTTGTGCCGGCCGCGGTCGGACCTCTCGTTCCTTCGGACACCTCTCTTTGTCAGCCCTCCCCCGACACAACCTCCGCGCCATTTGTGCCTTGCGCTTGCGCATCACCCTTTTAACGTGTGTTGCGAACACAGTGATAATTAAAAGCTCTTAAGGTGATGTGTCACTGCCGATATTTATACTAAATTGTGTTTATCAACGTATTAAGGTGGAGCTTCAGCTGCATTAGTGTTAAAGCTTTAGGCTGTTTAACCCAGATATGGCGATGGGTTTAACGCGTTACTTAAAATGCGACACTGTTAATAACGTTAAATATTGACGGATAACGTATATAGGGTATAATACACTAATGTGCCTTGGCGTTAGCGGCGTTTTTCGTTAACGCTTTAAATAAGATGCACTCGGTTACAGCCTAAATATTTAACACTAACCCAGATGAAGCGCCATCATTAAAAAAGTACTATAAAGAAGAAGAAGTTTGCAAAATCAATGAAGGATACGTTTCTACTTTTTTGTGTTTAGTTAACACTCAGATGTTAGATTATGTATAGACATTAATAAAATTGTAGAGGTCAAATTTCTGTACAATGAAAAAATAGGTTAAAAACTGCGTCAGGGGGATGTAAGAAGTGAAATAGAACTAATTTCGATTTTTTTTCAAATTTTTTGTTTCTCTGTTTGTCTGTTTGTACGGACTATTCTCCGATACAACTGGACCGATTTCAATGAAATTTTGTATGGTGGTAGCTTATATCCCTGGTCAAGATATAGGATACTTGTGATCCCGAAAAATTAAAGAGTTCCCGTGGGATCGTCGCGGGCAGAAGCTAGTTTAATTTTAAAAACGTATTTTTACTTTATGTATATTGTTGATATCCCAGTTATATAAAGACGATATAGACATTATTCTCTTTAAAAATACTCATTACGTATTTGGATACGATTTTAATGCGTATTCGACTGCTGCGTTACGTTCTGCCACAAGAACGTATAGATAGGTACTGAATTGGGATTGTTCACTTTTTTTCAATCTAGCTATTTGAAAAACCATTTCGAGGAATAGTGTCCCTAATAATTTCTGTCTAGTTAAAATTCCAAAAAACGTACAATCTTCTTGTATTTTGTAAGAAATGCGTTTGACCTTTATTTGACCTTACTAAATCCAATCAGGTGGGCCGTCTGCCTGTTTGCCTGCTTCAGTTGTAAAAAAAATCTAGCTGTACATTATTTGATTTAAGTTCTGTAACATGGATTTTCCCTAAAGACCACTTTAAAAAAATTAACGATAACTATAAAAAATAATAATGGTTGAACACGAAAAATTATAAACTTAGCGACAAAATAGTGTTTTTTGATGATCACGATATACGTATCGTAATGAGTAATGACAATGACAATTAAATAGTAGCACAGATTACTATGATTATATATAGATAAAACTTACTTTTATCATTTTTGTTTTCTAGGCAAAGAAATCAATGTAAATTTGTCCCTTATGACGTCATCGGAGAAATAATTTGAAACCGAATTATAAAAAAACTAATGCTTAAAATACAAAAATATTCAAATTAGTATCTTAAAATACCGTATTTTACGTAATAAAAATATAAAATTAGAGGGTATTTTTTTGTGAACAATCCCCATTGTTAATGTAAACCTACGCTTACTAGATGTTTTGCCATTTTGTAATGGATTATATTACGTTTTTAACGGAGACATTTGTTTCTTCAATGCATCTGCCACATCTGGGATTGAAATAATGTTCGTGTCAAATATTGTCTCATGCAGATATATCTAAGTGTATAAAGCGTATAAGTCGTGAGCAAAAGGTTTGTTGATGATCACCCCTCCTGCTTTCTACGACTGGGACCAGGGCTTGTCTAAGTAGTACTAAGAACTAGACCACCGCGGTCGCGGCAGTAAGAAGCAGTAGGGGTTATCATCGGCAAACCTTCTGCGCACTACTTATATACCCGTAACTTATTTTATAGTTTCTGCTTTATTAAATACATATTTAAATGTGTAAATCACTACATTAATGAGCATTTTTTTAAGCTACATTTTTAAGTTGGTTTTAGTTTACACTTTGTTTCCATTGTTGTCTTATGCTAATATATAAAGCTGAAGAGTTTGTTTGCTTGAACGCGCTAATCTAAGGAACTACTGGTCTGATTTGAACAATTCTTTCAATGTTAGATAGCCCATTTATCGAGAAACGCTATATATCATCCCGCTAAGACCAATAGGAGCGGAGCAGCAATGAAGAATGTTTCAAAATTGGGGTTTTTATTAACTTACTTTTTTACCGTTCCAGACGCTAGTAATAAATAAAGATGGGCTTATGGTATTACTCTTAGTGCGAGATATAGATTTCGATAAGGTTGGCGAACATTTAAAAGTGAGTTAACACCATAGCTTAACAACGGCAGCCCATTGAAGATGGTTTTATGCCATAGTTTGAACGCGCTCGCCTCATAACCGGCCTAAGACGTGACCGCGGGCCTCTTTGATACATCCTTTTTTCTCTCACCATTTACAAGTTTTTTCTTTAATTTATTTCTGTGTTATGGGTTACAATATCGGTCGGAAGGCGGCTACCGAACGATCCAAATGCCTCTTACAACAGTTTTATTTATGCAAAAGTGATATCGGAGTTGTAATTTATTGAGACCAGGGTGGCCTTGCTGTTATTATCATGTTATTAATATATTTACCATATGTGTTATGTGATTGATTACTTGCCTTAATACAATCTATTACGTGAAGAGAAAAGTGTGAAATATTTTGGTACTACTTTTTAGGATTCCGTTTCCCACCTATTACCACGCCTTACCAAAGATGAAAGTTTTCCGAATTTTTATCTACCAATTATAAAGTTTATTTTGAATATGTTCGCGTAATAGCTCGACAGAATTTAATGGAAATGAGAGTGCCGACAACTTAATTAAAAAAGCTTAAATAAATATTATAGTATATACCTTATTTATTATATTATTTAAATTTGAATTACAAATTCAGAGTAAAATTAACAACAGAGAATTCAATTTTTACATAATCGTTTTGGCATATTGTCAATCAAATTGTTATCGGTAGATATACCTAATTAGATTATGAGATAAAAAAACAAAATAAAATCACCGCTAGCACATCGCGATGACGTGAATCGTCGGAATGTAATGCGGCCATATTTATTGTAAATATAGTCAGCAGCAAATTCGTTAGTAGTCGGTACCTATATCTTATCTGCCGTTTATTTGCCTTATTATTGGTTAAAATTTGACATAAGCTTGACAAGTGATGTCAAAATGCAACCGATACTAAAGCAAGTGAATGAATATCATGATATAGGAACCGGCCATGCTTAAGATCAATTAATGTGTCTATGAGTTTGGGCGGCCACTCCCATCTGCGGCACTCGTGACGCCATTGTGCCGCACCGCTCACCGCAGCCAAATTAGCTTTGGAGGGGATTCCCATTAACGTCGACACACAGCCGGTTTCTATATTCTATTCATTCATTCGCTTGCCATTAAGCCTGGTTTACGTCTGCATTTATTAAGTAGTTAACTTACGAATAAGTCCTAATCATCTTTAGGATAAACATCTACTTAATCGACAACGTACTAAGTAGTTAATTAGAAAATAACTATCAAAATCATTTTTTTTATAGGATGAGTTCAGCAAACAGGTGACGGCCCACCTGATGGAAAGCGGTTATCATCGCCCATTGACATTTGTAATATCAAACGTGCTACCATTGTACTGCCGCTCTCGAAAAGGAGATTGGAACCTGGCTATTGATGCCGGAACACAACTCAAGGTTGTTATGGCGACTTACTGTAGAGCAGGTTCGTAGACCAGACCTTGTCACTCAAAATTTAATAATATCCCTATTCTACAGCGAGGTATATATTAAAAGTCGAAGCACTTACTTATAAATTAAATAATAGGTATCGGTATGAAAGTATATTTATACAATTTTGCAAAACATCTTTTAACAAGATTATTTTTTAATATATTTAAAAGAAAATATTTTTACATTAAATTAAACTTAAATCTAAATATAATACACATTATGTAAAGAAAATTATAAACCATTTCATAAAAAAATACAAATAGGTTCCAAATAGTAATTCATTGAAAACGTTCCCAAAACACATTTGCTAAACTTTCCATTACGTTCATTAATTTCTTTTAGTTATATACTTTTAATACCTTCTTTTTTCAGTAATAATTACAAGCTAATACTTCTTTTTTATAATGTGTTCTTCCCATAAATATACGTAATTATTAAAATGAATGACAATAAACAGGGTAAATGGTTTGAAGTAAGTACATAATTTATATTACTTACGTTTTATTGCTATGTGAATGTTATGAGCTTTGTATAAAGTGAGTGCTAGCGAAAGGTGAAATAATTAATTAACCCTTGTCATAAAATATATGATAGAATGAGGTAGCAATCTCTTTCAATCTAAATAACCCGTAAGATGTGTTGAACTTTTACTAGTAATAAATTTACGACTGTCTTTATAAATCACAATAATGTCTGTTCTTCTGTCCATTTTGATCCGCGTCACTTTCTAATAACAACGTATACTAATTAATATCAGCCTAATGAATCTTGTATAAATATCTACCAATATAATTAATACCTCTGTGATATCAAAATACATGCCACCATGTATGAGGAAATAACAATTGCCATTTTTAGAATGTTTGCCTCTTACTTTGTCTGAAAGTATCTATCTTTATATTCTTTAAGATACTGTAATGTATGTAATACTGTAACGATGTGTATCTGTATATGTGTGTAATTTAATTTTAGATTCTACTTTAGTTTTTTAGCTCTGATTTAATTCCAGTACTACCATATTTTAAATATTAATTATTAGCAACAGAATGTATCTATCAATTAAAAGCTTACGTATTAGTAAAATAAATCTAAAAATGAAGTGTATTCTAAAAATAAAACGATATAATTTGGTGTAAATTAGAACTTTATTTTTCTAAATTTGAAGTAGACAGTGTTAAAAACGTTGTGCCAATAAAAAAATTAAAAATACCCTCTACCCCAAAAAGACAGAGAAGGTGGCGGTTTATATTTTTAATAAATAATAATAACAGCCCATAAAAATCCCACAGCTAGGCTCTGGGCCGCCCACTATAGGGGATTTATATTTAATTAAAATAAATTCTATTCTAATTAGCTTTAAAGAATAATAACTATATATATATATATATATATAAATTAATTATGTATACATCTATTGCCGTTTCCAGTCTAATTTATTCCTGCTTTTAACGTAAGTAAGACCGTCCTTTGTACACAAATAGAATAGTAGGTACTACTAGTCTTAAAGTGTTCTGTAATGGTGTGCAATAAAGACTTATCTATCCATCTATCAAATTATGTAAGTAACAATATACTCCTATACACCCTTATGAAGGAGTATAAGCGTGACGGTAAAGAATTTCGTTGTTTCCTGAATCGACACGGGCGGTATTGGAGACGCGCATCCTCTTTGTAGAACGCCGCGGCTATTAAAGTGCGATTAAACTCGACGCCCGCCGACTGCCGCGAGGCGAGACTCGCCGGCTCCCACTTTCGATTTTACAACTGTCTGTACCCGAAGTCACAGTGTAAGGAGAATAGTAGAACAACACCGGATGAAACGCAACGTTATGCCGAAAATAGACTCTGTCTCATATTTTCGGACCATAGACCCGCAGATGCGGCGCTACGGTCGCGCAGTGGAATGTTAGGAACATAAAATAATTTTATAAGGTTGCCAATTTAATAGTATTAGCAAATTTAATAATAATATGATGTAACATTTAAATTAAAACACTTGATATTTTCTTAAGTTTACGCGAATAGTAAACATAATTAATAAAACTACGTTTTAACGGTTTTAGACGCGGCAATATATTTGATTTCTATTATTCCAATGTTTTCAATTTGACATGAAACACACAAGGTCTACGAAATCTTCAATCAGTGAACACACGCTGAATAAACCCAAACACTACATCAGATTAAATAAAGTAAATCGTTTCGTGTGTTTGGGATCCGGTCATCAAAACTATAAACACCCAAACCCAGCAAAAACCAACTGCCAGACCTCAAGATAGTACGAGCTCTTTTTGAGTACACAGTAATACAAACCAACTTGATTGTCAATTTCTTTTATTTTACCTCCCACTATTTTAATATTATATAAAATTATTAGAGCAAGGCATGTTCCTGAAGAGTTTCTTGCGCCGTTTCTTCTCTTCAAGCCACAATATGTTACGAAATTAGATTAGGCTATCATAGAGTAAACAATAATCATAAACAAATGAAAAAAATGAAAGCTAAATAATTATAATGGTAGGCTAAATAAATCTTTAACAATATTCATTCACACTTGACATCTTTGTCCTCCGTGATCACGGCTACTGAAAAGTGGTCGAAACGTCGCAATAATAAAAATGAAATAAACTACCTCGCTGAAAACCGTTAAAACGTAGTATCATTATTATTAAGACTTGAACACATTTGTAAGAAAAATATCATTTAAAACGCATCCATTCCACTAAGTTCATTTTATTCTCGCGACACTTTTTAGAGCATTTTTAGAGCGCTCCATCCAATGAATTTGCTACAGGACTCGCTACTCTCGCTACACTATTATAGATATAGTTACGTCACTGCATATAACCCAGACTTGATCAAGTAACAGTAGTAGCAAAGTGGTACGAGCTAGTTTGCATGCTAGCAGTGAAGTCATTACAAAACTTATCCACTGTTCAACTCTGTGGCTCATCCGATACCCGACGCGTGTGTCCGTTCCTAATTAATATGATATAATAATGAAAATGAATGTAACTGGATGCCACGAGATGACGGCAATTGGTACACCATTTTGGGAATATTCTTCGACTTTGGGAACTTTTAAGTTATCGAGTGATTAAGCAGTTAATTGCTTTATGGGGAATAGACAAGTGGGTTTTTGTTTTGTTTTTTGTAATAGCAGAAGTATTTAGTAACGTAATGTATATTTTAAATATTATAATGTGAGTCTACTATGAATGTCAAAGAAGCAAGTGAGGTGTGTAAGAATAAGCCTAAATGGCGCTCTGTTGTTCGTGCCTACCCCGCAAGGGACCTGGCGTGAAGTTATGTATGTATGTATGTATGTGAGTCCAATAACCCGCCTCCAGTTGGGAGTTGAAGCTCATTCAAGGTAATGACAGTATCCGCGGCACATTAAGATGGACTTATCTGAGAGCTCGAACTGTAAACAAGCAAATACAGTAACAAGTGTTAATATCTATGCAGGAAATTATCTTCGCTCGCGACATCCAATGAGCCCCTTTAGGTCATGTACTCATCAACGAGCTGTAACCATTATCGCGTGGATATAGTAGTGAGTACTCGTGAAATTATCTTCACTCGCGACGTCCAACGAGCCTCTTTAGGCTATGTACTCATCAACAAGCTGTAACCATTATCGCGTGGATATAGTAGTGAGTACTCGTGAAATTATCTTCACTCGCGACGTCCAACGAGCCTCTTTAGGCTATGTACTCATCAACGAGCTGTAACCATTATCGCGTGGATATAGTAGTGAGTACTCGTGAAATTATCTTCACTCGCGACGTCCAACGAGCCTCTTTAGGCTATGTACTCATCAACAAGCTGTAACCATTATCGCGTGGATATAGTAGTGAGTACTCGTGAAATTATCTTCACTCGCGACGTCCAACGAGCCTCTTTAGGCTATGTACTCATCAACGAGCTGTAACCATTATCGCGTGGATATAGTAGTGAGTACTCGTGAAATTATCTTCACTCGCGACGTCCAACGAGCCTCTTTAGGCTATGTACTCATCAACGAGCTGTAACCATTATCGCGTGGATATAGTAGTGAGTACTCGTGAAATTATCTTCACTCGCGACGTCCAACGAGCCTCTTTAGGCTATGTACTCATCAACGAGCTGTAACCATTATCGCGTGGATATAGTAGTGAGTACTCGTGAAATTATCTTCACTCGCGACGTCCAACGAGCCTCTTTAGGCTATGTACTCATCAACGAGCTGTAACCATTATCGCGTGGATATAGTAGTGAGTACTCGTGAAATTATCTTCACTCGCGACGTCCAACGAGCCTCTTTAGGCTATGTACTCATCAAAGAGCTGTAACCATAATCGCGTGGATACAGTACTCGTGAAATTATCTTCACTCGCGACGTCCAACGAGCCTTTTAGGCTATGTACTCATCAACGAGATGTAACCATTATCGCGTGGATATAGTAGTGAGTACTCGTGAAATTATCTTCACTCGCGACGTCCAACGAGCCTCTTTAGGCTATGTACTCATCAACGAGCTGTAACCATTATCGCGTGGATATAGTAGTGAGTACTCGTGAAATTATCTTCACTCGCGACGTCCAACGAGCCTCTTTAGGCTATGTACTCATCAACGAGCTGTAACCATTATCGCGTGGATATAGTAGTGAGTACTCGTGAAATTATCTTCACTCGCGACGTCCAACGAGCCTCTTTAGGCTATGTACTCATCAAAGAGCTGTAACCATAATCGCGTGGATACAGTACTCGTGAAATTATCTTCACTCGCGACGTCCAACGAGCCTCTTTAGGCTATGTACTCATCAAAGAGCTGTAACCATAATCGCATGGATACAGTAGTGAGTTCTCGTGAAATTATCTTCACTCGCGACGTCCAACGAGCCTCTTTAGGCTATGTACTCATCAACGAGCTGTAACCATAATAGAGTGAATACAGTAGGGCGTACTCTTTAAAAAGGTAATAAATAAAAAGAACAGTGACTTCTTGAAAATGTCTTCGTGTAAAATTGAATAGCTTTCACATTACCATCTAGTAGACGATTATCACTCCTACTACACTTCATACATGCCACAAGCAAACAAAAAAGAAACAAGTAAAACTGCAAAAATAGCGAAATCTAATTATCTTGATAAAAACCAGATTTTATCAATATTTCCTTCTTGACGTTGTAAGTAGATAAACTATAATTCATGCCACGCCAATATAGCAATACTAAAGAAAAGCAGATTTCTAATAAATAAAACAGTAAACTAGTTACTGAGTAAACATATTACTGTAGAAATAAATATTTTTGATATAATTATTGGTTGTAGATGCTTTTGTTATATCGGCGCGATGTTAATGCATGAATGAGGATTTAGAGCCAGTGCACATGTCATAATATATGATTTACTATCAATGAGTTAACTGATTAAGCGCGGATATAATTTGATACTATACTAACTAATACTAGCTGTCCCGGCAGACGTCGTTCTGCCTGGAAAAGCTTCAATTGATATGCCGACAGCAGCGCTTCCTACAGGGTCCAATTGTGAACCATCTCAAAAACCTTCTCTGGCTCATGTACAACAACTTTGTTAAAAATCATTAGATAATCGAATGTATAGTTTACGATTATAAATATAAAGAAGACAATTATAAAGAGGGTAAAGTTTGTGAGTTTTTGACGTTGTAGGGGGTAATCTCTGGATCTACTAAACTGATTTTGATAAGTCTTTCACCAGTGGAAACCTACATTATTCCTGAGCGACTTAGGGTATATTTGATTGTGATTAATAATTTTCTAATGCCCAGCGAAGTGGGCACGGGTCAGTTAGTTTCAAATAAACTTAAGTTTTAACCACTGAACACGGCATGGATCTTGAGAAGTCAGAATAATAGGGTTCGATCTGCGCACTGAGCCAACTGGCTCACTACTACCTTAGCGTTAAAGAAACGAATGCCTAATTGTGCAGTATTGGACGGCCTCTGTGGTTGAGCGGGTTAAGCCTTTGCCGGCCTACCTCACTGCAACGCAGAGGCTCAATGTTCGATTTCTGGTATGGTAAATTTCGGAAACAAATTTTCACCGTTATTCACAATGGTTTGCATGTCTAGGAACGGCCCCAGAGTAATGCGTTGTGTATAATTTTTTAATTTTTTTATTGCAGGAGTTCAGCAGACAGGCAGACGGCCCACTTGATGGAAAGCGGTTACCATCGCCTATGGACATTTGCAACACCAAAGCTGCTACAAATGCGCTGCTGCTCTCTTAAGGGAGACTGGAACCTGGTCACTAATGCCGGAACACAACTCAAAGTTGTTATGGCGACATACTTTAGACCAGGGGTGGTAGCCATCCAGTCGGACAAATGCCCTACCACCGGGCTGTGGGTTGTTTTGTCGCCTCTTACGACAGGCCGCCCGGCCGCAGGAAATTGTATTCTTTCTCCGTTCCTGCACGGATAAAATATAACCCGTAATACAATCCTAACTTAGTAAATTTGGGGATAGACAACAAGGGTGTTTGTCTGTCGATTATTTATGTATAGTGCTATTTGTATGTCATTAGAGCACGTACCCCTACTACGTGACCCATTCAGGAGGTAGTGTGTCTTCAGAATAACACACTTGGTTACAGGGGCCGGTGATTACACGCATGTTTAGCCTAGTGGTTACCTGCCACTTACTTTCTCATTACTATAGTATATAGTAGTGATTCGATTCCCAGAGAGTTGGTTCTATGTTTTTGCACTTTACCAACAACTTTTTATATGGTTAAACTTTACTAAAACAATGTTATTGTAATTTGGATCAACAATCCCTATTTAATATCCCGTCGCTACATCTTCGTGAAGCGGTCACTAACTATAACATTGTCCCAGATGAAGCAATAAGATGAATGAAGGGACACATCGCTAATCACTGGTATGATTCCTCGCTGATTATCAAGAATATTACGACGAACATACGGGTCAATCGTGCGATTTTGTAAAAACACTTTGTCGGCTGCGAGTGCATTGGACAACGTAATTAAATTTCCATAAAAAAGGATTAACTATATGTTAATATCCGACATCCTGTCTGTCGGCCATTTTTCCATGTCATTTAATTAAGATTATACAATATTCACTAAAATTATGATAATAAATTACCAATCAATAATCCGAGACGCGTCACAAATTGGTCGGCATATTAATTTAGCGACATTAACATAAATACTCGTACATATTTTATAGGGCTGTCTGTCACTTATGAAAAAGACACTTTTTAACGCAGTATAGAGAATAAATGTAATTAATTACACTACCCATTTAGTATATGCAAAATGGTGGTTTCGGGAAAAACGCGCTAAACATATTTTTAGATATCTAATTTTTATGATTTATGTAATTTCAGTATAATTGTATTTCATTTTTTTCTTGTAATGAACTATTTGAGACAATTTTTTATTTTTATTATATAAATTTTATTTTTGGTGACAACTTGATTGATAAATTGTTTTTGTTGATTGATTGATGTATTAATGTTGTGTTTTATATTTAAGAATATTAATTATTATATGTTTCCCAAACAAATTAAATAGATAAACAACATGTCTGTGTTATTATAACTTTTTAGTGTATATAGTGTATACATAATGCTTTAGGAAAATGGTGAAAACATACATTAATAGGGGTGGCTACCATACATCACGGTGAAGATTGAATTCTTCAAGGTGCATTTTTTTTATGGCAGGAGTTCAGGAGACAGGCAGACGGCCCAATTGTTAAGACATACTTTCTAGTAAAATTAGAGTTTTGAAATATTGGTTATTTTCTATTAAACGCATTATTGTGGCAGCTACGTGATAATAGTAAGAAGTAGGTAAACATTCGTCGACTGTAAAGAATATTTCATTGGTCATACAGACATGTGTATGATTGGCAATTTATTTTCTATGAAAACGACTCTATACTATCAAAAAGTGAAAGCCAGATATAGTGACAGCCCTATAAACTTTTTTAGCTCCCGCGCTTGATGGCAAAGGTGCGCCGCTCTTATTATTATTTTAAAACCTTTATTTATGGTATTGCGCCTGATTAAATTAGCAAATGTTAGGAAGTTTAATAAAAACTTGACATGTCAGAAAGTTATTCATATTTTAATATTAAAATTTATGTTTGTCTTTTACGCGTTCATACACCGTTCACTCAATTGAATTGAAAATTTGTGAAAAAATAATTAGACAATATAAGTAAGTAAGAAAATACAGAAATAATATTCTTTGTGCTCTGTATGTGTAATTTTAGTTGCCAACTGAAAATTTTCAAATAATATTACAGTCTCTACGATCATTTATAATCAGAATATATCTAATGGAAAGATCATTATCAACAGTTCTTCTAAATGAAACCAAATAAAAGTCAAGTCTATACTAAGCTTTCAAAATCACATTCATAACCATTAGGTCCGTTTTAATAGTACTGATAATGATCCCTGAGCTAAGTAGACACTATATATGTATATTGTAGTATATGTGTATGTATTAATATGTACATTTTTATTTAATTACCTACGGTTGTCTGGAAGAATTCGCTTTTTAGCGATGAAGCTGATTTTTTTCTCTTTTGTTACAGGTATGTTTTGGTGAACAATAGAGAGGTATCCGTATATCAAATCTTCAATGGCTCTTATTTTGAGTACTAACAAGCCAAGTGCGTCAATACTCAATACAAGCCCACTAGACTACGAAGGTCTTACTATTGTAATTGTTGTGAAAACAAACCTTATATAGTTGTTTTTCACTCTTGCTAGAAGGTTTATGACAGAATAGCATCAACGTTACAATAAGTAAGTAGTACGTGTGTCCTAGTGAACTTGTACAAATAATAAAACTACGTTTTAACGGTTTTAAGCTCGGTAATTTATTTGATTTTTATTATTCCGACAACTTTGCAGTGGCCTTGATCACGGAAGACAGAGATGTCAAGTGTCAATGAGTACCTATTGTTAATGTTTTATTTGGCCTCCTGCCAACTTTTAATTTTTTATGGTTATTATTTACTCAATGGGAGCCTAATGTAATTTATTTCAATTACCGCGCTTAAAACCGTCAAAACATATTCTTACATAGTCGCGAAAACTTAAGGAAATAATAGTTGAATAAATAAATCCAGAAATTGCAAAAACATTACATTAACAATGTGCAATACAAAAACACGTGATATTTATGAAATTCTATTATACTTTTTAATTTAGTGTCTAACCTGAAATATAGGTTCTATTATAACACGGTGCGGCCAATTTAACGGTATACCCACAAAGATGAAAGAAGCCGCGCTAATATGCGCCTAAGGCCAGGACTACATTAGTTGCGCTAAATCTCCAATCAAAATAATGCAGTATGAAACATCACGTACTGGAAAAAAAGCTTAATGCTAAGCTAATTCTCATTGGCCGCGATTTTACAATAATTCGTCACTTTTTAATGAGTTGAAAATTCACATATAAATCATTCATTACATTCAATACAATAAGTATTTAACAGTTATTTACAACATATGATTAATCATAAAGATTATGCTAATAATACTAAACAGTATATACATTTTTATCTTAGTTTTGTATATGTGGAGAGTGGAACTCTTTACCGTCATCTGTTTTTCCTGAAGAATACAATCTAGGTGTCTTGAAGGCTCGCGTGAACACGTATCTTCTAGGTAAGCGTGCTCCAACTTAGACTGCATTTCCGCCTGGCAACAGGCGCAATGTCAGTCAAACGCGAACCTATACATTATAAAAAAAATACCATGGACAATGGTAACCATTTACTATGGCAAAATGGCTGAAAAGTCAGAGTTTAAATAATTAATATAAACGTGCTTTCTAAAGATGAATCTTAAGAAAATATACACGAGATAACTTTAGAAGAATCATTATTAAATTTCTCATAAAACAATTAAGAAATAATAAATACTTGGCACCAGTATATTGTAGATCTATTGTATTACTGACATATTACACCCATAAATAATCTTGGATACGTATGGTGGTGAATATACTGTCTATTTCCCTGAAGTGGCGTAGCCAAATTTCAGAAGTAGGACGTCTATGGGGTAAAACGTAGTTTAAATTTGAAAGATTGCTGACATAATTAGGATAATGCATTTTTAAAATGCACGTACAATGTATTCTCAGCTTAACATATTAAGCGCCCATTACATTATTGCTAGTTAAACGATAATTTCGGCCGCCACGGGCGTTATACTGAGGAAGTTGTAAGTATAATATTTTATCTAGTACCTACCCACTACTAATCATTATGATTTAATGAATCTTTGACATGTCTACCATCATTATCATCATCTAAGTCTTAAACCTCAGTTGCGTTTGGACCCCAGACTTCATCTGGGACCAGCTTTGATATATTTTTATTTTCTTCTTCAGCGGTGTTAGGCACCTTTGTTGTGAGTACACTGACACGCATATCATCTCTTACGTTGTCAAGCCAATCTTCTTCTTCTACTAAACTTACGGTTTTATTCATATTGAGTTAGAGTAAGTTTGTAGGCTTTTTTAAGGTTCATAAAGAGGTTCACAAACTTAGTCTAACTCAATATGAATAAGTTGGTAGTATATAACTTGTTTCCATGAAACGTCGCCGTACTAGTGTAAGTCATTATTGTAGTTTGTTTCTCTGTGTCACGAACGTGAAAGCTGCTTCGGATGCGGGAGTACATGACGGGCTCTGTTTTTGTGATTCAAAACATTCATTGAAGCATATTCAACTACGTGTCACGCTGCTCCTGCTTATGTCACTTAGCACAGGCTTTTTTACTTCACATACAGAAGGAGAAGGACAATGTGATGGATTCGACACTTTTACTGTTTTCTTTTGACAATACAGTCTTCTTAAGGCTGGTTGGCTACAGGCTGGGCCTGAACAAAGTTGAATATATTTGTTATAGTTATAACAGGACAGTCTAACGTGACACCTTTTGGAAAGATCCTATCGTTGCCTGTGGAACACAGATGATATTAACGTGTTGTATTTTTAAGGAACGTAAAGACGCGTTTTTTTTTAATAAAAACATTCCATAATATGTTATACATATAGCGTCCTCTAATTCTCAAGAATATGTGCATCGCAACTATTATTAAAATGTAAAACTTAAAAATAGTTTTAACAAAAAATATTTTGAATAAGTTCGGTTAATTTTTTTGGGATAGGTACGAGGTATGATTATTATGGATTACTAGGATATGCCCGCAATTTTGTCCACGCTTGACTTGAAATTCCCGCGGGATTCCCGGTACACAAACTTCCGCAGTATTTAAAAAAAAGAATGTATGCTATACTAGATTTAGCTAGTTCGTTTTAGTGAAAACTGTGTCGGAATTAGCCAATTTTTAGGAACCCGAATAATAGCAAACCGCTCCCGAGAAAGGTCCCGCGGGATTCCCGAGATATATCACACATTTTATTACATAAAATTTGCTATTAATATACTGATTAAAGACTGGCTTGGGGTGCGTGGGGGACAGCCGACACAAGCCAACCTCCGCACCCTGCTCAATCCTCTATATTGTCCCTATCCGCGCCCTCTGCCGCCCGTCTTCGTCATTTATTTAAAAAATATATATTATTTACACATGCGAATTTGCAAAAAACAAAAATACAACTATTCCCCTTTTCTATGTATGGCTAACATAAAGTTTCGTAGCGAAATGACGATCACATTCCGATATTCTTTTATTTGTACAGAATTTCCCATTATTTGGATTGACACGCACTTGGTCGATGTTTATCATAACTGTTTCACCAACTCGGGTTTAATCTACTTATATTGGGAATCCCACAACACAAAACTACATCATCCAATATAAAAATTAAACATAGTAGTTCCGGTTGCCTTCAAATTTTCTTAACGTCCTCGGTCTACGCTCTTATAAGGTTTTTTATGTAATTAAATAAAATAATTGGCATGTTATGACATGGATGGTTAGAAAGTAGATAAGATTTAAGCTTTGTCTACACTCAAGTTAACGCGATGATAAGACTTATTATGCTATAGTTTGTTCGAAGCTTTTTTTAAAGGTTTTTAAATACAAACTTTTGAGATCCTGGATATCATGTAACAGCAGAGTGCTCAAGACAAGTAAAACGAGCCCAAACACGACGGGGCTATCTTGTTTAGTACAGAAGTTCTTATGGCCACCTTCCGACTCCATCATCAAAGCAGCTCCATGGTATCATATTATTGCATTTTCACGCGATATACTTACACGTGCAAAATTTCAGCTCAATTGGAAACCGGGAAGTTGGTCAAAAACTTGCAAGATTCCACCCGAACTTACATACATACTTAAATACATATATACATAGGTACATCCATTGCAAGTTAAATAAAAATTTGTAATAAAAAGGACGCAAAAAGGCTGCCGCGGAAGCTGTCATGGACGTGTTTGGAAGAAGGGAAAATCTATATAAAAATCTGCGTTATATGTGCAAGTATAGTTCAAAAGAAGTCGCAGAAGCTTCTGGTTAAATCAATATTTGAATGACCCTCAACTTCCCGTAATTTAAGATTATATTCCGAGCCAGATCTCCATCAATAGCTATCGCTTCATGTTCGCTTAGCATTGGTATCTAGGCTATAGCTTTATAGCCATCGCATGGCACACAAATGACTTTTAATGTGTTAATTACGGTGATTTTGACGGCTTGTTTGGTGTTGACTTAATTGGAAGATAATAGCTAGGCTATGTAATTTGCAATCCTATATAGAAAAACTTGTAAAACATACTCAATTAGAGGCTTTCACAAGTTGTTAAAAATTAAATTTTTACAAAGTTAATTAGCTTATACTAGACAGGTTTACGAATGTGTCCTTAACTTTAGTAACAATTGGACATGTGACACATTTCCCAATACATTCTGAAACAAATTAAGTACCTACATAATAAAGACCGAATATTAAACTATCGTTAATTTATATTATCAACAAATTAATTTAATTATGATACGGACGATGAAGATAAACATCTTTACATGGAAATATTGACATATGAAAAATCAATCAAATCACCTTGGATAAGAGTGGTGGATTTACCGTCCATTCTCCTGGGCCCCTATTTTACCATTACAATATCGTCACAATGGTCAAAATTGACTGACGTCATAATGATTGCTTTTGTATGAAAAATAGCCATTATGTCCAAGGCGGATTGGCGAGTTTCACATATCGATTTATAAGTTTCTTCACGTTTTCCTTTTCTTCAGATATTGTTAATATCTATTTAAATGAATGCATAAAAACAAAATGGAAATCACTTTATTTCAACAAAGCACGTGTGCTAGATACGTTTAAGTTTATTGTCCTTCGGGGCCCAGGAACTTACAATCCACTAATTTCAAGTTGACTTCAATAAATAATATTAAGAAGAGGCCCCGTACGTACTTACGGTAATTTAGAGTAAAAAGTCGATACAAGCCTATTAAATATTTAATCTCGAGAAGTAGTTATTTTGAGGTATTAATAGTTATACATCAATTAAATTTCAATTTCCTCCACATCCGCTTGCGACCTGTCTAATTTGCAACTCGTACCGTAACGTAGAGTGTACGCCAATTACGTCGTTAGCTGGCCCTAATGACTCGCCTTGAGGCACTCGATCATGGTCTCGCCGATCATTATAGACAGTATTAGAGATCTAGTATACATACTTATCCACTTGAATTGGTAAATCGATGTTATCAGCACCGTCTTAAGCGTATTGAACGCCGGTGTGCGAAGTCACAATCAGTTTATGCAATCAAAAATATGTAGCATTTAGTTTTTAAGGAACCCTAATTATGTGGCAAAAATCATTACTTCATATCGACTCATCTGTTTGTCAATGTATGTCACCGTCTGTCATTGTATGTCACAGTCATTAGTGTCACAAAACTTAGGTTTATATGATGGAAGACAGGAAGATATAGCCTATGTATAAGGCGCTACATAATGCTTAGGTGTAGTTTTTTTATTGCACGAGTTCAGCGGACCGGCAGACGGACCACCTGATCGAAAGTGTTTGATAAGATATGAATGGCTACTTAGCCGGGGCAAACCCTGATTCTCTATTAGACCTGGTGCCGCCTCGCAATCCTAGTGAACCAAGCAGAAAAAATGAACGCTTACCGTCACTGGAACTGTGTAAGGAATTATGCAGGATTTCGGCCGGATTCTCGAGTCCTGGTATTACACATACACTACACAGATGTCCGGGACACAGTTGGCACACTAGGGAGCGGTTTTAGGGCACAACGCAGTAGTTTTCCGACGGTTTTGGACTATTTATCGGCGAGCGTGGCGTCGCGACGATATTTAGACAGCCATTGAAAGATTCGGCTCGGCCAATGAGGTGCATGTGTATGCGCGGCGCCCTCTGGTAAAAACCGGCCGAATGAAGGTGGAAGAGGAAATGTTCCCGGGAAAGGGATGCTTTCCGGGAATGTGACGGGATGTCGTAACAGCTTTTATCGTCGCCTATGGACATTCGTAACACCAAAGGTGCTACCAATGTGCTTCCGCTCTCTAAAGGGAGACTGGAACCTGGCCACTAATGCCGGGACACAAGTCAAGGTGGTTATAGCGGCATACTCTAGACCAGGGGTGGTAGCCATCCAGACGGGCTGCCAAATACATTACCACCTGACTGTGGCGGGGTTGTTTTGTCGCCTCTTACGACAGACCGGCCGGCCACAGGAAATTGTATTATTTCTCCATTCCTACACGGATAAAGTAGTTAGTCAGATCTTGAAAAATCATGAATATTATGTCTTTTTATTGGAGACAATCGGTTTCCGCCCAGGTGCAACGTACCTCTTGTACGCGGGTAAAGACAGTCCTGAATATTGTCTGTATTATCGGCTCTGTCATCTCAAAATTAAATAACAGATACCTGTTCGGATTTTTTTTTGGATATTTCTTGAACTTAAACTGTTACTTGCCTTTTGGTCTATTTAAATTTTATAAATGTTGGATATTAATAGATATCAACTATATAAAAAATAGCAAAACAATCCATAAGTCAAAAAAGGTTTTTTAAGACTCCATTACTCACTCCCTTTATTGCGAGTTAAATGGCCACAAGTGACCGATTTTTTATCACCTGAAGGAGGCAAATTGACAGACGGCCAACCTGATAGAAAACGGTTACTGACGTCTATGGACGTTTGCAACACCAGGGGTATCGCTAACGCGTTGCCGACCTCTAAGAAATTTTACAACAGCCTTCTTAAAAAGCCTTATGTCATAGCGCAAAAGGAAAACCTTAGTATCTTTACTACGTTAAATAACAAAATTTTATTCGTGGTTTGTTTTGTCTAGTAACATCACTCCATTACTTTAATTTTATATTTATAAGCAAGTATAATAAATTCTTCTACTTAATTAAATATTTGTACTTAATAATAAAGAAAGAAAGAAAAGCGTCATAATTAATAATGAATTAAGATAGATAGATAGTTAGATAAAACTTTATTGCTCACCAAATATACAATTTCAAAAATACACAATTACAATATTGGCATTGTGGAAACAAGAGGCGGCCTTATCGCTGAAAGCAATCTCTTCCAGGCAACCTAACTTAAGGAATAACTTAATCTAATCTGGCGATGTAGGTGGTGCAGATTATTAAATATCAAATATCATAAATAAACATACTTGAACTACATAATTATTGTAGTTTAAGTATGTTTATTATGAATTAATTAATGTATTCATTGAAATATTGTTTCAACTAATACATTCATGCAACATTGTTAAATAAATAATAAACACATATTAAACAATCCGTAATCACATACAATTTACAAGATTACAGTTAAGTTATTAAATACAAGTAAGTCACAGGTCACAAGGTGCAAACTTAAATCAATTACAAATAATATGGTTGTTACAATGTTGCTTTTTATGATTACAATGTATCAAAAGTTAATTATTTTATGGTTTTTAGGATACCGTAGTTATGTTAGCAAAAAACCCTAAGAACGCTTTCAGACTAGAATATTTTTGTACGTATACCATCGTTTTGACAAAGAGACTTCCACCCGCGTCTTAAAAAGAAAGCCGAATGCGCGTATATGGGCTTATTCCGGCGTGTACACTCGAACCCCTGAAAGATGAAACTGAAGATTAAAAAACTGTTTTCATTGTACATGGAAAAACTTGGGCAAGCCACTTCCGTTAGCTATGGGTATTTGTTATCCAAGAAAACTCAGGAATTGGGAATGAAAAATTATTATATTGGGTATTACAGACAGAGCACTTATTCACATAGTTCCAAATAAAGATTGTCAACCAAATTTCAACATATTTTATTTATCTCGCCGTTACTGGCGAGCTAAAGGAATAATTGTGTAAAGTGTATGTTAGAGAGTTCTTATACTCATCGGAAAGGATTCAGCAAATGCAAGCCAGCTTTATTGGGTTGACACGCGTCGAGCCAGCCGACGAGATCGATACTATTAACACCCTTATGTCCTAGGCGTAAAGCTCTTTTTGGCTTGTAAGTATCCGATCTTTCTTAATTACGTTTTATTTAAGTCAGATGACGAGATATTTGTTCGCAGTATTGTCCATTATATATTCCTCTTTAAGTTTTGAACTAGGAAGTGAACATTGTAAACAATCAAGATGGTAGTGTTTACAAATACTGTTAACAAATATTGGTTAGAATAATATCCTTTGATTAGTTTTGAAATATGGTTTACTTTCGATTAAACGCTTTTTTGATACTTATTTCAAATTCATTTTATTGCGATCATACGTACGATGCACGTACAATGCATCATACATGCATGTACATGCATGCAATGATGCAAGTACATAGGTACGATGTGAAGGTCTAGCAATAAGTCGTTAGTACATCTATCTTCTGTCGGTAGCAGTGTGCAATATTGTATACTTATATAAATATTTTAATCTACCTTACACTTATTTCCGTAATCGGATAACAAAAGAGTAGAATTTCTTCAACTTTATGGATCCCTTCAAAGTTTTTAGACAGCCACACACTTGCCCAGTTTTTTTCAACAGCACAGTCGGCGAACGCAGTTTGTAATTATTGTAATCTAATGATTACAAGTAGATTGTGGATCAGAGAAGTCAAGCAAGTCAAAACAATTATAAATAATATGTTTTATAATTGTACTTCTAGAGTTCTAGAGTGTATCGGTAGTTTTTTTTAATATGAATCACGCTTTATATTACGTGTCATAATCGTAGCCCCTTGCAATAACGAATCTCAAATTAAATGTATTATTTTTCTCATCGAATTCTGAATTTGTATGGATAAAATTTAGAAACAAACACAAATAAATACTTTGCATGTCGCTACATTTTTTTATTGTCCAATATCCATGCTTCCATTCATATACATTAGAAACACATTTGACTTCAGCACAGAAACCTCATGGGTTTATTCGTGCCACACAAAATATTGTTATATCAAAAATAGGAGCAGAGGCGAGTAATTATTATCATCATTTTAGTGTTTAGTTCTGATTTGATAATAAAAACGGGGCTATCATCATTCTAGTATATGGTTCTCTTTTAGTCCCAGGTCTGCACATGTGAGCATGATGATCCGCTTTGGGAATCAATATACAATTTTTTCAGATTATATTTCATCGCTTTATGGTTATTTTTGTTCTTATGGTATAGCGAAATAAAGAAAAAAGTAAGAAAATATTTATTTCCAAATGCGATACACAAAATAATATAATAGAAAACTTTACCAAAATACTTAGGTATCTGTACCTCGGACAATGCGTTGCCATTCAGCAGGGTAAAATGGCCAGTCTTTTAGGCACGTATCCGACTAACGGTCTGCCACTAGATTTGAGAGTTTAGTTTTAAATTGTTTGTATTTGTCTACGACAAAGTGTTGCGGTGAAATAAAAACCAATCTTTAAGCGGCAACACTGAAAGGTTGCGCAATTTACATTCTTTAGACTGTTAACATCAAAAAGGTTCACGCAAATTGTATTTATAAGAGTGGCAATACTATTATAATAAAGTCTGTTTGAATACGCATCGGTGTAGACATTTTCTCCAAACCCAAAATCCACATATATCTATTTAATCGCTAAACGAAGCTTCCGAATAATTGAAGCAATCAGTATATATAATTTTATTTTGTTTAATATACTTCCTAATTATTATAAAAATGATGAAATCAAAACAAGCACTTCAATCTAACTACTCGTATTGTTAACGTACCATTAGCCGACTCAGAGTGCAACAGATACTTATATAAACCAACGATAAAGGTAATATTGTAAAGGATTTACGACGAAAACACATGCGACAACTAAATAACGACTCACAATTACACGGTACATAATAATTGGATAAAGAGGCAGTTTTAACCTTACAAGCCGATCTGGCGATCGGCCGAAGGCTTTGACCTCGGAACACTGCATTAATATTCCCTCAAAAGAGCCGGCGATTAATTGATTAATCCTAATTTTGTGTGTCGTGAAATGATAATCGTGATTCATCATGTGGGTTAGTGTTGCAAGCAGGACTGGAAAGGGATCTACATAGGGAGAGTGTTATCAGAACCATTTAGCTGGATAGTTGTTTTACTTTTCTTTATTACGCCGGCTTCTACAGTTCAGCAGGCTAAGCCTTTGCCGGCCAACCTCACTACAATCTAGAAGCTCCAGGATCAATTCCCAGCATGGTAAATTTTGTTTGATTGATTGGCCCCAGAGTGGTCCGTTGTATATTGATTATAACTCCAGCGTAACTTGCTTAGATTAGAGATATACAAACATGTGTTTGTCTGCCGATTTATTTGGTACTTACTTTTGTATTATATACTGAAAATCAGCAGACAATCATCTGATTAAAAGCAGGGACCTTCGCTCAAACTTGAAGAAATTTACTAGATTATTTTTAAAGAAACCAATGTTGTAGCACTGTGGGGAAATCTAGCCAATGGAGCTTATTCCAAATTCCTAAAATACGCCTCAGAAACGTTCATGAGAATCTTTGGAAGGAAAAGAACGTACTGTTAACCACTAAGCCGATGATGATCGATGCTTTGTTGAACGATGGCATAAAATAAAATAAACAATATAATAATAAAAAATAAAATAAAATAACTATGAACATCTTCAGAACTCTTCCCATTATAATAATATGTATATCGATGACACTCTTTTACCTGAGTTAAAATATTTTAAAAAACATTTTCGATATATATATACACACATGTAGAAATGTATGTACGCGAAAACTTGAGAACTACTTTATCAATTCTGATGAATTTTTTGTGTGTTTGAGTGGTGTCCCCAGATGGTTTAGATTCACAATTGAAATCGGTAGGTGACGCTAGGAACGGGTTCTAGTTTTTACTTTTACAGGACAGGATAGCGTCTGCCTTTAATATTTTCGTAATAATAATATTAAATAACTATTAGTGCGCACTGCCGAAGAATAGAATAATTTGCCGGATTCTGTTTTTCCTGATAAATACAATCTAAGAGTCTTCAAGTCACGACTGAATAAGTAAGTATCTTCTAGGCAAGTGTGCTCTATCCTAGACTGCGTCATCACTGAACATCAGGAGAGACAACCGTCAAACGCAAACCTATACAATTGTAAAAATAATATTCTTAAACAGTTTTTTTTCAATTTTTCCAGTCACAACAATTATACCATAAATTATAATAAACACCACACAAAGTTACAAACACACAACTAACAACAAAACTTATACCTACACATTCTCAAACCAATGCGCACTACCACCGCATTGCATTAAACGCACACTTCACAAACAAACCAAGACACACAAAGAGCCTAAAAGCCTAGTTAATAACCCAGGCACAGAAAGGAAAAAACAACACACATGGCACTAGATAGGATAATATATATAGATACAAGGCATACACTGCCCATGCACTTCCTCACAACACCAGTATGTAACAGATACACTCTTCATTAGTATAAGTTTAGTATTAAAATTATAATAAATTAATATAATAAGTTACTCGTAAGGTACACCACAACACAAAGTAAAGGGTACGGAACTCGAGTCCGTAGAGTTTTTAAAAAAAATCAGTTTCTACATCAAAACGAAGAAACAATCGGAAATCATAAGGTACTATTCAAATACACATGGAATATTGTATTTCTTCATTTCGTTAATACGGGACATGTAAGAAAATTCTTTGAGCACAATTAGTGTGCACATACGCGTAATGAAGGCAGAACTTCACCTGTGCAGTAATGAGATACAATATGATACGTCCCGACATCCTCCGATCTCAAACGGTCCAACATGAAAGAGACAGCGATTTATTTTTTTCTTAATGATTTTATGGTCTGGTAACACAAACTTTTAAGTCAGCGCATGCAGTATGTGCAGCGGTTCTCTAGAACGTTTTATCCTCATACAATAGCTGATTGGAGGGGACTACCGCTGACATTTCGCTCTGCTCTCTACGACAACAGTGTTGTAAAATTTCTTCGAGGCAATTACAAACCTTTCCCGGGAAAATTTCCGAGGGATTCCCGGGATAAAAAAATATCACACATTATTGCATAAATTTTTCTATTGAACAGTGCAAAAATCACATTGGAATTCGATTCTTTGTAATCTGGCCATTTTAAAACATTCCCAAAAATATCCCGCGGGATTCCCAGGATAAGAAGTAAGCTATATAACTGTAAAGTTTCATCAAAATCCATACATACATTCTTACAAACTTTCGCATTTATAACATTTATAGGATAAAAAAAACATAATTAAGTACATTATAATTCATAACTCAAGACATTGTCTGGGCAATGTTAACTAAATTAGCCTTACTTTTCAGATTATTACCTACCACACAGAAAGCTGTTTATAGACTTAATTTATTTGCCGCCTTCGTAATAAATCGCCTTTGAACCATACTGAGTATAATATGAGCTATGGCTGCATTGTAAACGCGTAAGAACGAGCTTTTAAGCATGTATGCAATTAAAAATAACTTGTCTCTTTAAGTAGGTAACTTATGGCATTATTTCACGCTTTTTAGCCAACTTGATTACTGCACATTCTAAAGGCTAATTACTTTGAAATATAATTATGATTAACAATGAATATTTACGACTATGGATGGTTTGTCGTATTACTGCTTGAGTAAAAGTACTTGCAATTACAATAAAGCACTTAATTTAATGGTTCATTATGTTTACTCCTTGTTTACATTATGTTCACTAACACGCAGCAAGCAGGACAGTGACGAGGAATTGGTTCTGTCTAAGTCGATTCTTCACTACAGGAAGATCAGGACTTTGTGGCAGTGAATAATTGCACTCTTCCACCGAGATCGGTTTTGAGCACGGTGGACAAATTTATTAATATGTCCAGCTGGTCAGCAATCTACCGAGTTGGAGATCTACCGCGGGGTCTCTTGCCTTCAACTTACACAGTAACCATAAGTCTTTCTATATTATCTGGGTTCTTTCCGGTTATGTGGTCAAATTACTTCAGCATACTGCTGATAACATCTGGTGATATATCTCGCCGTTTTTGCACACCGCTGTCGAATGGAATAATTTGCCGGAGTTTGTGTTACCCGATTCCATATAAACTTATGGTCTTCACAGGTAGCATCTTAGAAAACTACCCTCTAATCACGCACGATTCGTTTCAAATAGTCGCAAGAAAAGGCTTAGTTGAATGTGCCTTTTTAAACTGCAGCAAAAACACTGTCATTTAATGTCCAGAAATTACACTACTTATATTATACCAGTTGTTTTACTATAACTTTTTTTTATTGCACGAGTTCAGCAGACAGGACGGCCCGCCTAATATAGTAAGCGCTTACCATCTCCTATGGACATTTGCAACACCAAAGGCATAACAAGTGCGCTGCTGCTCTCTTTAGGGAGTCTGAAACCTGGCCACTAACGCCGGAATACAACTCGAGGTTGTTATGGCGGCATACTCTAGACCAGGTACCCATCTAGATGGCCAAATATCCTATAACCTGGCTGTGGTATATTTGGTCGCCTCATACGACAGGCCTCCCGGTCGCAGGATATTGTTTTCTTTCTCCGTTCCTGTACTGAACTGTAGAAATTCCGGATTGGCAGTGGTCGCATGTGTGAATTATAAATAATGAGCACTATAAAATATATAAAGGCATTTAATAAGTTTAATGGTACACAATTAAAGACAGACATGACGGGACAAAAGAATACATGAGAAAGACGTGGTGTCAAAAATATTCAAATATAACTTGACATCTGAGGTGCCAGTGCCAAGATACAAATCTCATTTTAACAGAAACACTCCGTCCCTGCAGAGCAAACCCCTTTAAAATCCCTCTTCAAACACTAATCCATGATTTACTAACCTTTAACACACATTAACAGAAATTTGAAGCTTAACCCACATTTGCTAAACTTTCATAACAACCACCCCACGAGATGTGGGAGTCGAATTACCAATTACACAAACAACAAAGACGCTGCACAATCATTAACCTCCGTTTACTCACATCCTTATTATAAGCATCCCTAATTGTACAGATATATCTCAATTAACATAACCGTTTCTTCTTCATGAGGATTCGAAGTTATTTTAGCAAAACGTAATCCTTGTAATATCGTTTAAATATGTATTTATTCTTTATTTTAAAAATATCATTTTTTTAATAAAAAAATTAAAAATAATATAAATTATACTGACGGCCTCTGTGGTTACTGTGAGTTTAAAAGACGAAATTTGAAGTATAAACGAAAAAAACTTCAAAACATTTCCAACTCTTATCTGTTTGGGCATAGTGTTTCAATGGTTATATATAATGTATTCTGACTCATTCTCTTGCAGGCTTAGTTAGTATAGATTTATGTTTATCTCTTTTTAGTGTCGCTTTTTCGTTTCATCGAATTTCAAAACACAACTCACTTAAAAAAACCTAGATGCCTGGTTGAGAATCACCATACCAAATATATTATAAGGGCAGCGCATAACATTCTCTTGCTGGGCAGTTTTCTTTGTTAGGAGGCATCGGCTATTGCCCGTTACACCTAAAAAATAGAGATTAGAATGCGTATACACTACCTGTCACAAAAGCTAAAAGCGGATTGGCAGGTCTGACATTGATTATCTCGATGTGCAGGTTTCATCACGATGATTTCTTTGACATTAAGTTACATGATAATTGAAACAATATGCACATTAAGTCCAAAAACTACCCTACCTACCACGACTTTACGAAACTTTAAAAATCGGGCTGTCTGTTTAGCAATATTATTTTGTATTCAAATAAATCTATTATACTACAACAGAGGTTAACAAAAAGTCAAAATTCATAAAAACTGTTCCGAATGTAGGTAGTTGTGCAATGTGTGGTCTATGGCCCTTTTGCATTGTCTCGTAAAATAAACATTATTTTGACAGCCGACCTCCGTGTCCCCGTAAATGTGCGATTTCCGGCGATTCTTTCAAGTTATTGCTCGATATTTATTGCTTACTGTCTAAACTGTCTTGTTAGGTAAAGTGGAATAAGTTTGTCAATAATTTAACATGTTTTACACAAATATAATTAAGGCTTGTAACAACGCCAACGTCTTTGGGGATTGTTCGGGCGATAGCGGGAAATCCATAGACGTGATCGTGTTTCAAATGCATTGTGATATTATTGTGAATAATCTGTGGAAGTGGATAAAATTAGAAATGAGGATATCCGTCAGAGAACCAAGGTAACCGACATAGCTCGCAAAATTAGCAAGTTGAAGTGGCATTGGGCTGGTCACATCTGCCGCAGGACCGATGGCCGTTGGAGCAGACGAGTGCTGGAGTGGAGACCGCGTCTCGGTAGACGTAGTGTCGGACGCCTTCCAGCTAGATGGACCGATGACCTGTACAAGGTCGCCGGTAGGACAGGGATGAGTGGAGCCGTCGTGGGGAAGTCTACGTCCAGCAATGAACTGCATAAGTAATATTTGAAAATATATATAAAACCAAATTATTTATATCTCTTTTATAAAGATTTAGATATGTATCTATTCTGTTTCGATAAAAATTGAAGGAGTAAAACATTCATGTCAATAATTTGTACGTGATTTGGTGTTTTTTTTTGTTATCTTAATAACTGTGACTTAATAACGGCGACTAGGTGCAAAATAAATCTTTTAAATAAAAAAAAATGTGTCTTTGGGACATAAAAAGTAAGTTTTCACCAATATTCGTGATTTTTTAGTAAAAGATAAAAATAAAAAACCAAAAACTTGAGTTTTTGAATTTTTCACATATATTTTGAGGCTATGTGAAAAAAGTGTAAATACAAAAGTTGTAGATCTTTTTATTACCTACAACTTTGCAATTTAACTTTTTTCCATAGGACTTCTAGTTTTGCCGGAAATCAAGATAAACCGTTTTTACCCTTAAAAACTCACCGCCTTCCACTTCTCGACCTCAGATCGCCCGTAAATTATATTTTTCCTTTAATTTTGTTATATTCTCTTCCTTTTCCAATGGGTTTCATCCTACTATTATTTTTTTCTAAAATTATCGACCCTGGTCTATAAATTTAGCAAAATGAATTCAAAAAAAATGAAAAGAGCCCGTACATTTATTACGAAATTTACCAAGTTAATAAACTTAACAAGAAATCATTATTAGTTCTAAATTAATGTCGGTGTTACATTAAAAAGCTTAAGCTACATTCACACTTTCATTCGATGTACAAGCAAAAATACGATATTTCATTTAAATGTATAAATATACAATACTTACAAATGTAGAGCGAAATAAATAAGGCTATTTTTTCTATGGTTAAAAACAAGCCAGGTTTCTTATAAATCAACCGGCTCCCATTACGAATAGGCAAAGATCAATGGCACACATGCGCAGGCGCTTCAAAGGCTTATCTAAACGCCCACTTAGCGATATTTCCATAATATTTGAACACAACCGTCTGTTTAGCGTTGGCACACATCGGTTGCCTGTCAAAATATTTGGCGTCGCGAGCGCTACCAAAAAACTGTGTACATAATATATCAAAGGATGCGAATGATTATTAGTATGTTGCGACTATAAACATTGGGATGGATGGTTAACATTTTATTGCTTGCTGCAATGAACTATTGCATTAAATTTAGTAAACGCGCGTCATTATGAACTATGAAGGGTTCCGATCAGGAGATAAACATCCTAAAAAAGCATTTAACGTGCTGTTGTGTGTTATGTGTATTAAAGATATGTCTATTTCATATATAAAACATCTGATGGGTGGAATCTTGCTAGTTAAATTTGACCAACTTCCCGGTTTCCGATTGGGCTGAAATTTTGCACACATATGTATATCGCGTGAAAATGCAATAATATGGTACCATGGAGCTTATCTGATGGAGTCGAAAGGTGCCCATAGGAACTCCT
This sequence comes from Dendrolimus pini, assembly GCA_949752895.1. Lineage (NCBI taxonomy): Eukaryota > Metazoa > Arthropoda > Insecta > Lepidoptera > Lasiocampidae > Dendrolimus > Dendrolimus pini. Next base: position 6,209,619 of record OX457147.1, on the reverse strand, counting down.
GTACTAAACAAGATAGCCCCGTCGTGTTTGGGCTCTTTTTACTTGTCTTGGCTAACACTCTGCTACATGATATCCAGGACCTCAAAAGCTTGTATTTAAAAACCTTTTAAAAAAATCTTATTTCTATTCTTCTTAATAAAATGTAAAATTATGACGATAACATACGGGCTTCCGCTTTCCGCTACATAGCTTCTCGGAATACGCCAGCCTTAGCTATACTATGAGATTTTTCCACAATCTATGTTAAGTAGCCTTAAAACGGCCACTTGTAAGATCATACATAAACCTGATATGCGTCTAAGATATTGTTACATGCCGACAAAAGCCAATGCACACCTGCCTGCCATAACCCTGGTCTATTACCTTTCCCGCATTTGGACTTCTTTTGTTTACTTTGTGTTTAAAATTTGTGATTAAGAAAAACATTCTATTGTTATTGTACTTGTTTTATGGCCATCATTAGGCAGGTGTGTCGAACTAATTCTTGTTGTTAGTGTTTTGCGTCGAGGCATATTGTATTTGGACCAAATTAAAGGGAATGCCCGAAGGGAGGGGTGAGGCAGTCTAACGAGAACCACGATCAAAGACGGACTTTGCGCGTGTTATTGAATCGTGCAATTTGTACTGGTTGTATCCAGATATATTTGTACTTGTTTTATACGTGTTTTTACAGTTCTAATAAATTCTATAGTAATTCCAACGGCATTTTAATTCGAGTCTCACGCTCGTAACAATATACTGGTAGACGCAAAATATGGCCTCGGGTTCTATATCACTTGGCAGTTTGAAGATTAGTAATAAGATTCTGCAAATGCGGCCATTTTAACCCCATTAAAGTGGATGTTACAAAAAATGACAGACTTTCACTCAGTTACGATAAAATACAAATTATTATTATTATAAAAAACGTTGTTGTCGAGTGGTTTCTTTCTTTTGATATAAAAAGGGCATGTTGAATGATGTTAACGATTGAGATGTATCAGTTCCTGTCCTAATTTGCTTTTGATGATACATACGTGTGCTCTTCAGTTTTCAAATTCAAATCTGTATTTGCCAAAATGTAAGGTAACAATGAGATTCTCGTTCTATCATTTTCAGGGTGTGCAAATTTAATATTACTAAAGGTCGCCCATGGTCGAAATTTGACCATAATAATTAATGTCAATGACTTTACTTATATAATCACAGATTTCGCCAAGGCTACACTGTTACTTTGACTTGAACAATAAACAAAAGAGTATATATGCGTGTGTATGTGTCAAATACAAATAATAAATGGTAGTGTGTGTAATTTTTTTTATTGATTTAATGTAATTTTTATGCATAATTTAAAAAAAAATTAGCGTACGCCCGTTCTTCTATACTATGTGTGTGCGAAATATCATACTCCTCCGTCCGCACAATTTTCGCAAAATGGGGTACAAAGTTTTTACTTCACGTATTAATATAAACATTTAAACTAACACTATTTAACACATTTAGACACACTTAATTTCATTGCCATAAATAATAATAATTAAAATAGCAATAAAACATCATAATTTGAGCATATGCAAAAAACAATAACTATTTAAAAAAATTAACACACAATTTTATAAAATTAATCCCATAAAGTCAAATTAGTTTATACGGATAAAGTCAAAAATATAAATATGATTTATACTAAATTCTAATTTTAAAATCTGATAATTTATAGTATCGGTTTAGTTGGTTTATACAAAATACCAATATAAATACCTAATAATTACAGTCCATAATTGTCCCCCTTCTGGGCTCGGATATACCAATGTCTTAGGGGAATAGACATTAGGTATACCTGCTACACTTGTCTAAGGCTTGGCGAGTTTGACACATGGGCTACCTCGAGGTGTAGGTGTGGTGTACTATCAAAGCTCTTTGTAACTTTTAGAAAGATACAACATTGACATGTTTGGAAATAATTTATAAGTAATTTAAAATTATTATTCAAACTGCAAATTTTAATGAAATAAAACTAATAACTCTTGGTTCGTCGTTATATTACGTCAGTAGGTTTCAACACATGTTTTCCCTCATTGTCTTGATTGTGGTAATTGTAATAATCTGCACATAGGTTAGAATACTACCTAAATGACGCATCCTTTTCTTGTCGCGTCCTTGGAATCAGTGAGTTAACCACCAAGCTGCACGGCTTTAGTTGTTTATTTATTTATATATTTAGGTTTATGGCTTGGCAGCTAGGACTTTAAGCCAGATCTTAGTTTACAACATAGTTTCTTCATTTTCTTAATCCTATGTGTAGCACAGCTGAACTGTAGGTAATCAGCTAGTGCCATTCAACGGAGTTCTTGTGACAACTGAAAGGCCTCATTTGACTATACGGTTCACATTTCTCACAAAACACATAATTACTACTCAAAATTATCAATATCCTACAACTACTGTTCATTTTAGAGTAATTTTACACATTTTTAGAAAATAAAACTGCACAGCACAACATCTCCTTTCAGTTCCCGCCAAAAACTCCGATTTAGCGATAAAGAAATGGCGGCCATAGATACTTAATTATCATCAAAGTATTATATATAAGTACCTATATAATCATTTACAAAATACCGTTATTTTCCGACTACTTACAAAAATCCTGGTAATCCACTTAATTTAAACTTTACCACACCGCTAATTAAGACTAGGAACGAGTAATCAAATCTTTAATTAATTGCAACGGTCCCGATTCGCTAATGGTGCAGCTTCTTCTGCGATTATGTTAAAGACTTACGGTCTTAGTTATTTATTATTATTATAATTAACTTACTCTAACTCATTATGAATAAGACCGCTAGACTGTGGCCGAATGGGTCTTATTTAAAGCATTAAAATATTGCTGTTAACAAATTCTCGCATTAGTGAAAATAACATCATTGACTTCACTTCTCTAATAATGCATTAAACCCATTGCCATATCTACTTGAAACAGTCTGTATCTGTAATCATCGTAGATGAAGCCGCACTATAAAAGCTCATTCATTAACCGTCAAACTGCATAATCATTCTATTTTTGAAAATCATCGAATTCGAAATTACAAATTTAGATGTCGAATCACCGTATCGCTTTGTTCTTTTACTCCAGCCAGTGTTCTAGTTCATTCGCTAATTAAGATTTTCATATGCGGCCGTCCTTTTTTTGTCTGTGTGTGTTTGTTTTGAGTTCACCATCAATTTATTTTCCAGTTTTAAATTAAGTACCGTAGCTTGCTGTCTCCTCTTTCATAGTGATGAGATAATTTTGCGTCTCTGTCTGGCTTTAGTTTGTTTTGTGCGTGACGCGCCACGCCCTCGCGCGGTCGCTTTGACCGGTAGCGGTGCGACTCGTTATCTCTTTTTTTGTCTGGCGGTGTGTGTCCAGCCTAATATTTGAGTTGGGAAAAGTTGTTTTGTTATGTGGGAGGTGCATTCGTTATATTGTGTTTATTGGGTGACATCTAATATTTATCTGTGGGGTACGTCTTTGATAAGTTCTAGCAATATTATCTTAGTAATATATTTTTTTAAAGTCGTGGCAGTGTGTGGCAGTAGCTAGCGCACGCGTCCCAATTTCATAGGGCGCGTCGAATCTTGACCGGAACGTATGCACCACATAAGTAGTTTTTTGACCTATGTACATTGCGACAATCACCACGTGCTAACAATGATTGAAAGCAAGCAATATGATGAAACCTACACATCGAGATAACGATTGTCAATCCTGCCAAGCCGCTCTCCCTTCCCCTATAATGGGACACCCGAGCCCAGCAGTGGGACGTTAATGGGCTGTTATTAATTTTTTTTTGTTCATAAATAAATTTTACACTAAATTTTAATCATTTAACTCTCATACTTTATTATACGTAGGTATTACAGCGAAAATAGTATTGCTTGGTAAATCCGCTTAAAAGATTGCTGAAAGGATGCTGGAAATTTAATTTAAAAAAACTTCGTTTAAAAAACCGACTTCAAAAACTAAAAAGTATAAAATAACTTATTTCTAAAGCTAATTTTAATTATAATATCTTATGTTCAATATATGTTATCTTAAATATCTTATGTATGTGTTTATATAGAGAAGAAGCGACGAATGCTATTTTTTTAAATATGATATAAAAATACATTAAATGAATAGAACAAATATTACACACACTACCATGTATTTGACACGCACACACTCGCTTATATACGCTTTTATTTATTGTTCAAGTCAAACTAACAGTGTAGCCTTGGCATACTATACTTCTATAATCTGTGATTATAGAAGTATAGTATGGCATTAATTATTATTGTCGAATTTCGACTACGGCCTAGTATATTTAAAAAAAACAACATATGCAAAGCTGCATTAGTAAAAAATCCGTAGTTTTTTCATAAATCAAAACCCAATTTTGTTATAATTAACCGGATTTATTGGGATAGTAAATATTCTAATTCACGTAAAGAGAATGTCGCGTGTCGCCGCAAGTATCAGTCGTCCGATCGCGCGACTTAACCGTGCGCTCTCACGACACGGGCCTACAAATCACTGGAATTACGGACCGGCTCATTAAAGGTTATATTTTAGTGGAAAGCTTTTGAAACCAGGACAAATTCATCATAAATATGACGTGGATATGCTGTATAGAGACATAACATTATGAAGCGTGGGCGGACTATGCTTGTTTTATTGCTGCATTACAGCAGACAGGCAGACGGCCCACCTGATGGAAAGTGGTTTCCGTCGCCTATGTACATTTGCGACATCAGGTGTTACATCCATGTTAAATCCAAGATATCTTTTTTGATAAATCCCATAGCATAGCGCTGTGGGAAACCTACTTTTTTGATGCCTGAGATCAGCAGACAGGCAAACGGATCACCTGATGGCAAGCGGTTACCATCGCCTATGGCAATTGTAACACCGAAGGTGCTGCCGCTCTTTAAAGGTAGATTGGAACCTGCGCACTAATGCCGGAATACGACTCAAAGTTGTTACGACGGCATACTCTAGACTAGGGGCGGTAGGCATCCAAACGGGCAAATACCCTACCAACTACCATCTGGCTGTGAGTTATATTATAACCTCTTACGACAATCCGCCCGGCCGCAGGAAATTGTATTCATTCTCTGTTCCTGCACGAATAAACTCTCCTCTCTAACCCCAGCTGGAAGTTCATTTCAAACCCCACCACGCGCAAGAGAAATCTTCTAGAGACTCATTACGTACATGAAGCGGCTCAACGAAGTAGCGATGATAGCGCAGAAAGAACACGGCATTCTATGGTTAAGTCGGCTGTCGGCTTCTATGGGTTCAAAGTAACATAACAGGCCGATTTTGTAATTTTTATCTGTAAATCTGTCTGTTAAATACATCTTGAATTGACTCCGATTCGACTAACAGATTCTGACGACAATTTTAGTAATACCTATAAGAATTCTAGATAGGGCTAGAACAGCAATACTTTCTTAAATCGACGGCCTCTGTGGTTGAGCAGGAAAAGCCTTTGACGGCTTACCTCACTGCAACGCAGAAGCTCCGGGTTCGATTCCTGATACCTATGGTAAATTTCGGAAACGAATTTTCTCCGTTATTTACTATCTGGTATCGGCCCCAGAGTAGTACGTTAATTGGAGATGTACATTATGTGTGTTTGGCTGCCGAATATTGATTATTTATTTAAATCCTTTAGGCATGAATGTGAAGTCCAAATCCAAATAGAAGGAACTAACTAACTCTGTTGGCTCAGCGACTCACAATGTGTCTTGGCCTCTGTAACGAGAACACGCCACCTGTTTCTGTTCTGTGCAGTTTCTTGCCAGTTAAGGATTTGAAGCTTACACAGGTCAGCCTCCAATCTGTCCAAATAGAAGGATTAATTCTAATTCACTTTCAAATTTTAGTATTACAAGTCCGATATTAGATTACTTATCTCATTTGTGTTTTAAACTGGATGAATCAACCAAATCGTTGCATCCTTCAGTTCTCTGCCTTTCAAACAAACTAAGATAATGTGGTTGATCTCTCTAATGTCAACATTACAGCTTAGATTTATACGACATCATTTCTTATTAAAAAATCAATGTTAATATAGCTAAAAAGATAATGCAACGAGTAATAAATTTGACAATTAAAATCGTGACATTTTACAGTAGAAATATGGGAAATACAGTCATTAATTTCCGCGTGCACTTATTACGTATCTACATTCAATCATTCTCTATCGCTTATTCCATCTGTTTCAATATAATAATGTTCTGTACACGTGATGGGCAATAATCGTAGGGTTGGTACTTTTTTATTGCAAGGCTGGCACACAGACAGACGGCCCAGCTCATGTAACCTATAGACATTTTCAACACTAGGGGCAAAGCCAACGTGTTGCTAACTTGTACGATCGGATAAGATACAGTTTAATACAATGGTCCGGAGATAGAGTTGCATTGTGTTCCTGCAAGCGCGTCCAATATGGAGTTAAGAGAAGGGATATATTTCGCAAAAGGAGGCGGTGGTAAGAGAAAGGGAGGATTCAGCACCCGTGGCTTCGATCCGACGCTAAAAAAGGAACTATCACCATTCCTTCCCGGCCTAATAGCCTCCTTGAACGAAAAGATCCGGGATTCTTATCGTTCAAATAGCGGTCGAGAGATGGCGCTGCGTGAGGATTTCCGCACGCGCGTGTAATTGTTATCAAAGTGACGTAAGGAACACTTGGATTATTAAATTGTAAATACGAATGTGTTTATTCATAATTTTTTATTCCAGTGTAGATATAGCTTAGAAGAACTGTTATTACAAAATACTACTGTATACTGCTTACCGGCCAAACCTCAACAATCTTCAAAACAGTTACCGTGTCAACGGTCAAAAATATTTCAAATTGGAGAAAAACTATTATAAAAACGTGTGCGTCTCGGGACGCCCGACATAAGTGATAACCTAGCCTGCCTACCGCTACCGTATGCGTGAGGGGAACAGTTCCGGACGGGCATCCATGCGAGGCAGTCGCTAATGCCTGTGCTCTTCTCGAATTTTGCAGATTTTCGCGCTTTTTCTTTCCGAAAAGGCGATAAATTGCGAATATAGTTGTGTAGTGTCAGTGTACAGTGTTAGTTCGTTCGATTCCGGCGCGAATCGCAGTTTATTGGCTTGGGTGAGTCGATTTACTCTCTGCTTGCTTTTCGCGCGCTTCAGCGCATATTGCGTAATATTAACGGTTATTTCGTACACTAAGTACGCCGTCGCGTGTCACTGGTTTCGCGCAGGGAACGGGCATCCAGTAATGGATGCCCAGGATCCTAAACCACCCCCTGGGCTTTCGGGTGCGCCTTGCAAGAGAGGCCACCTGGAGGCCAAGGACGGCTGGCAAGCGGCCGAGATCGGTGAGACGCGGAGGAAGAAGGTCCCGGCTACTTCAATCGCTCGGCGCAGCAAATCTGCCGCCGGGCCACGTCCAGGCTGCCAGGCTGCTGCCGTTATCACGGCGGCACCCGAGGCACCTGTCTCGCTAGGCAGGGCGGCGTCCGTGGTGGACCTCACCGCGGATGCCCCCGACAGTAGGCATAACGTTATGGGGCCCCCGGAAGGTCCCGTGACGCGCAGGCCCCCATCCAGCCGTGCGGCACGTAACAGTGCGGCACACCTGGATATAGGTAGGAGCACGCTGCTCGGGTCACACTCGGCTGTTTGCCTGGCCGTGAGTGACGCGAGCACCATAGATGTGAGTGCCTTCGGGACGCCGTCGACCTCTGCATGGGCATCACCTGTGCAGGGGGGCGGCGGGTACGAAGATGGCTTTCGCACGCCACTGTCAGGTAGCATTCCAGAGTCTCTGGATAGTGCGCTTGACGGTGTCGTTCGCGCCTTCGACTATTCCCGCCCTGTTTCGCCTGCCTGTGGACAAATCGCCTACACGGCGGCCGGAACAGCGGCGGCGGGGGGCGGTCGCCCCACGACGACGGTGGCCTATAGCGCGCAGGCCTCACCTGCGCCAATGCCACTGGCTTGCGACCTATCGGTTCGCAACGTCGGGGACGGCCGTCCCACGACCCCGGTTGTCGCGCGAGCTTCACTCGCGCTATCGACCGAGGTCGCGAATAGGGAATTTGTAGGCGCGGCAGCGGCGACCCCTTCGTCTTCCTTCCCTACTGGGATGGGAGTCGCTGTCGCGACGTCGGTGCCTGCGTGTGCAACGGTTGCGGCGGCGACGGCGACGGCGGCGGCGTCCACGTCCTCGTCTTCGGCGGCTGCAACTTCGTCCGCGTTCGCGTCCACAGGTTCGTCGTCTTCGGCGGTGGGTCCAGTGATGCGAGCTTCGTCTTCGGGGACGTTTGTGCCCCCTGTTTCGTGTGCTCCGGTATTTGCGGCCGGATCGAGGTCACGGTTCTGGGACCGGTCCCAGAGCAGCGGCGCCGATTCGGCCCCTACGTCGGGTGCGTCCACCCCAGCGCGCGCGCGCTCGCCTTTGCGCCCCACGTGGGGCGCAACCGAATCGGCCGCGTCGGTCCTCGCGGGTGCGGAGGCCTTCCTCCGCACAGAGGGGGGGGAAAAGGGGCGCAAGGCGCGCAAGGCAACCAACGCCAAATTGGTCGCGGCTAGCCAGTGCGCCGCCCTCGTAGGGGACATCACTGCCCTCGGCCCCGGGGAGCTGCGTCTCGCGGCGAGCGCCCAGGTGGCCGAAATCCTCCAGATCGCCCAGACGTCGGGCAATCTGAAGGGGGGCTACGTGCGTCGGCTGAAGGATGCCGCGAACAGAGTGTCGGACATTGTCGACACTCTGGTCACGCGGGATCCGGATGCCGAGGCATGGAAGCTCGGCAACGAGAATGCGCGTTTGCGCATGGAAGTAAGCTCCTTGCGGGAGGAAAATCTCTCCTACCGTAAGGAGTTTGAAGAAATGCGCAAGGCCCTTAAGGCCTCTGCTACGGCCGTGGAGCCGGCGCCCGCCGTCGTGGCGGCGCCGCCCCCCGTGCCCATCAAGCGGAAGGCACGGGCAGTCGCGGTGGAGGTGGCGGCGATTTCGGAATCGCCCGCCGCGCCCGTCGCGACTAAAAAATCGCGTCCGACCCCCGCCGCGGTGGCGGGGTCGGAACCGGTTCCCGCCAGAGGGGCGGAGCCGGCCGCGGCGCCCGCCGAAGGCGCGGCGCCGCCGTCCGTCCCACTCGGGCGCGGCAGCGCTGAGCACGATGCGCTCGTGCGCGTCGTGCTCGATGCCGTAGCGCCACTCTTGGACGCAAGGTTCGCCGCCATAGAGGGCAGGCTGGGACCCGCGCCGATCCTCCGTCCACCGCTTGCGGCCGACCGAGGCAAGGTGCCGGCACCCAGACCGGCTCCTCGTGCGTCCTTGCCGAAGGCCACCGGGGGGCCTAAACCGGCCTCGGCTGCCGCTGCAGTCCGTCGGGGTCTGGGGGAAGCAAGTACCCCGGTCCCGATGGAAGTGGTGGCGGCCCCGGCCGCCGGGGTGGCAGACTCCCCACTGCCACCGACCCCCCCCCGCGAGGAAAAAACACAGGGGGGGCGTGAAGCGGACGCTCCGAAAGCGGAGAAAGGCGGCCCGCGCCGCCGCCGCTGCCTCGGCGGCCTTCGCTTCGGCGCCCGCCCCAATAATTTCGGCCTCTGGGCGACAAATGGCCCCCGCGTCCGCGCCATCAGTGGCGCCCGTCCCGCGCGCCCGTCGTGCCACCCCGTGTGTGGCACCGTCGCCGGCGCCCGTGGCGTGCGCCCTCCGCGTCGCCCCGTACGTCGCGCCGCCGCCGGCGCCCGTGGCCCCCGCCCCCGCCCCCGTTCCCGAGGGGGGGGCGTGGTCCACGGTCGTAGGGCGGAAAAAGGGTAAGGGGGCGAGGGCAAATGAGCCCCCTCCCCCCCCCCAGGCGCAAGCTGCTGCCCCACCGACGGGGTGGAGGCAGCAACCGCGGAAGCAGGCCGCGAGGCCTGCCGTCGTTCTCCGCGAGCCGAAGTCGGCCGCAGTCATTATTAGACTGCTGCCGGCAGCGGCCGCGAAGGGTGTCGGCTATCGCGAGGTCTTCGCAAAGGCCTCGACGGTGGTCGACATCACCGCCATGGGCCTCCGCGAGGGGCTGAAGGTGGTGCGGACCGCCAGGGACGCGCGTCTCCTCGAGTTCCAGCCGGGACCCGAGAGCGCGGCCAAGGCGGACCGCGTCGCCGAAGCCCTGCGCGGGGCCCTAGAAGGGATGGCTGAGGTCGTCCGCCCCGTAAAGCGTGGGGAGCTTTACGTCTCAGGGCTGGACGACTCAGTCACGGTCGATGGGCTTCGTGACGCGATCGCGCGCGCAGGCAACTGCCGGCGCGACGACGTGCTCACGAAGCACATCGGTGCAGGACCGGGCGGATTGGGCGCATCGTACGTGCTGTGCCCCGTCGCTGCTGCCAAGACCATCGTCGGGTTGGGCTACCTTCTGGTCGGCTTCACCTCGGCGAAGGTCGAAGCACTGGAAGCCAGACCGATACGTTGTTACAGATGTTTCAACGTCGGTCATGGCACCCAAACTTGTCCGGACACGTGCCCGGACCGGACTAACTTGTGTCTCCGCTGCGGTAAAAGCGGACACAAGATGCCGGACTGCACGGCACGGAAACCCCACTGCGCGGCGTGCGCGGCGGGGGGACTGAACGCGGCCCACCCCACGTTGGCGAGGTTCTGCCAACCTCCCTATGTGAGGGGCCAATTCGTCCACTCGCGGGCGAGACCACGTACCGGCAAATCGGGAGTACAGACAATGGACACCTCCAATGCCTAGTACACCCGTAACGACGTTCTTTCAAGCTAACGTAAACCACTCCCCCACCGCTCAGGACTTGTGCCTGCAGGCGATGGCGGAGTGGCAAGCGAATTTAGCCGTAATAAGTGAACCTTATTACGTCCCTCCTTCAGGGAACTGGGTGGGCGATCTCGATGACATGGTAGCGGTGGTGGCCAGAGCCGGGTCCGGCACACCGCTTACATGTCTCGAAAGAGGAAAGGGCTATGCTGTGGCGGAGAGCGGGAGTAACGTCGTCATAGGCGTCTACTTTTCGCGCAACCGCCCCCTGGCGGAGTTCGAGCTTCACTTGGACGCCGTCGGGGCTGCCGTACGCAGACTGTCGCCCAAAACGATCTTCGTGATGGGCGACTTTAATGCAAAGCACCTCTCCTGGGGAAACGTATTCACGGACGCTAGGGGTCGGGCGGTCGAGGATTGGGCTCTTCAAGCCGGCCTGACCATACTGAACCAGGGGTCGGTCCAGACCTGCGTGCGCGCTCGGGGTGGATCGATCATCGACCTGTCATTCGTCACTCATGCGGCCGCCCGCAGAGTGACCGGATGGAGGGTGCTGGAGGAGGTGGAGTCGCTCTCTGATCATCGGTACATCAGATTTGAGCTCACGACCCCCTCCTCCGGTCCGAGCCCTGTTCACCGTCGCCCCCCTCTCCTCCCGCGTTGGGCCCTTACCAAGCTCGATCCGGAGCAGGCCGAGGAGCGGGCACTCTCGGAAAGCTGGGCCTACCCAGCCGACTTCGCGAATCTGGATACGCAGGCAGAGCACATGCGCAAGACCCTGACGAGGGTTTGCGACGCTGCGATGCCACGCGTCTCCAAGCGGCAGCCTTCGTGCAAGCAATCGGTCCATTGGTGGACCGAGGAGCTGGGCGAGATGCGAAAGGCAGTTCGCATCATCAGCCACAGGCTCAAACGCTGCAGGGCGCGCCGTCCTCCGGACTTCGTCGCGGAAAATGGACTCGTGGGCGAGTTTAGAGAGGCCAGAAAGGCCCTTTCGATTGCAATATTGCGATCGAAAGCCCGGGCTCGGGCCGAGCTCCTCGAGACGCTCGATCGGGACCCTTGGGGGCGCCCGTACCGTGGGGCCCGCAACAAGTTGCGGCCTTGCACATCCACGGTCACGGAAACGCTCGAACCCGAGGTGCTCCGGTCGGTTATCGATGGGCTCTTCCCGGAACCGGGGATCTTCACTCCCCCCAGTATGGGTCCACCCATTCCCGACACCCCCACGGACGAGGAGCCTCACTCCATCTCCGAGGGGGAGCTAGACGTCGCCCTGGACCAGCTCCGGGGCAGGAAGACGGCACCGGGACCCGACGGGGTTCCAGGTCGACTCCTCTTCCTGGCTGCAAAACACCTACGCAGCCAGCTGCGGGACCTCTTCGAAGCCTGTATTCGCGCAGGTAGGTTCCCGTCGCAATGGAAAGAGGGGCGTTTGTGCCTAATTCCCAAGGGAGGTCGGCCTCCCAACGATCCGTCCGCCTACAGGCCCATAGTGCTGCTGAACGAGGTCGCCAAGGTCTTCGAGAAGATCTTGGCGGAGCGGCTTGTGAAGCATCTAGACACTGTGGAGCCGGGGCTATCAGATACGCAGTTCGGGTTTCGGCGGAGGCGCTCCACGATGGACGCCTTCGAGACGCTGCGAACGTTGACGGACGAAGCCGTCCAAGCGAAGGACGTCGTTCTTGCAGTGTCGCTAGACATAGCGAACGCCTTTAACAGCCTCCCTCATGAGACGATCAGGGAGGGGCTCCGCGCGCACGGAGTCCCCCCGTACCTCACGAGGCTGTTGGGCGAGTACCTGCGAGATCGGCACATCCTTTGGGAGGGCGGTGAGTCCGCCAACCACGTGTTAGGTCGGCGACGTGTCGCGTGCGGCGTTCCACAGGGATCGGTCCTCGGGCCTATCCTTTGGAACGTAGGCTATGACTGGATCCTTCGGGTGACGGTCCGGCCCGGAGTAGGGCTGATCTGCTTTGCGGACGACACCCTACTCACGGCACGCGCCGCGTCTTTTGCGGAATCCGTGGACGTTGCCAACGACGGGTTGGCGATCGTCGTAGATCGAATAGCTAGGCTGGGCTTGAGGGTCTCCCCCGCGAAAACGGAGGCCGTCATGTTCCATAGGAAATTCCGGAATCCTCCCCCGGACTTGTCCGTTACAGTTCAGGGGGTGGCGATCAGAGTAGGGCCCACGATGAAATATCTTGGGCTAGTTCTGGACGGGAAATGGCTGTTCAAAGCGCACTTTGAGCAGCTAGTTCCCAAACTTCTGAATTCCGCGGGCGCACTCTCCAGGCTTCTTCCTAACGTGGGGGGGCCGGGGGGTGCGACGCGGAAGCTTTATTCCGGCATCCTGAGGAGTATGGCACTCTACGGTGCGCCCGTCTGGTCCGATGCGCTTCACCGCCACAACCGAACCCTGCTGCACCGCGCGCAGCGGGTTCTGGCCGTGAGGACCATACGGGGGTACCGCACAGTGTCGTGGTCGGCGGCGACTCTCTTGGCAGGCGAGCTGCCCTGGCCTCTCCAGGCAGACGTCCTGTCCAGAGTTCGTCGAGCCCAGCAGGATGCCCTAGCTAGAGGACTGACCTTCTGTCAAGTCGAATTAGAGACGGTCAGGAAGCGGGAAACCGCCTCCTGCCTCGTCGCCTGGTCTCGTGACCTCGAACACCCTGTGGCCGGCGGCTATACGGTGGATGCAATCAGGCCGCAGCTGGAGAGATGGGTGACCCGCACCAGCGGAACCCTGACCTTCAGGACGACTCAGATACTGACCGGACACGGTTGTTTCGACCAGTATCTGTTTCGCATTGTGGGCTGCTTGCCTTCCCCGGACTGCCGCCAATGCGGCGCACCCGATACGGCGTTACACACGCTTGTTGAGTGCGCTGCATGGACGCCTCAGCGTTTCGAGCTCGAGACACACGTAGGAGCCGTCCGATCGCTTGGCGACTTGGTAACGGCCATGTTGCACAGCGACGACCGCTGGGAGTCTGCGGTCTCTTTCTGTGAGGCGGTTATGTCTCTAAAAGAGGCCGCAGAAAGGGATAGGGAGCGAAGTCCTGCAGCGCGTGCTAATGTCTCCACCCGAGGTCGCCGGCCTTCAGCTAGCACCCGGAGAGGCAGGTACGCGCATTACTTCCCTCCCTGAGTTAGGTTCCGGTACGAGGGGCCCCTTGCTACTAGGCAACGCAAGGGATTCAGCCCCCGTTTCGAAGTGGGGTGTGTTCTCCCAGGGCACACTCCAGGCACTTTATTGCGCTGGATCGACTGTTGCGTAACTATGTTCTATATCTCAGTCTTTCCTTCACAACAAAGCGCAGGGTCGACGGGAGGAGAGGTTTTTTAGTGGGTATTGAGGTTGCTCGCCCGTGCGGCATCGCTCGGAGTCTCCACACTCCTCAGAGTCAAGCCATCGCGGACGAAGCGCAAACAAAGCATACTATTGCTAGCGTTATCGCCCCCGATGGATGCGCGCCGTTTCCTAGTGACGGCCCTGAGAGTGCGTAAATCGGTCAGCATTTTTCCTCGCCTCAAACAAAAAAAAAAAAAAAAAATGCGTGAGGGGAAGGGAAGCCAGTCAGACTGGCGCCGTCACGCGTTATGTGACGAAGTGGTTTACCCTCCCATAAGAAGTTATCACTTCAAAAAGCTTAAAATACGAAAATATTCATACTAGAATCTTATAGCCTAATATCCTATTTTAAGTAAAGTGAGAGTAACTTTTATTTTTTAATATTACAATAAAAAATTAAATAACAAATAACTAAAAAAGGAGCACAGAAACATTATGTATTATTATAAATGTCATAAAAAAACACCTAACAAATTAATGCACTATAAAAAACTCTGTGCTAATATTGATCCAGCTATCGGTCTAACTTTTAAACAAATAATAAAATTAACGGTCACAATAAAACTTCTAAATCGAATGAAAATAAATATAACTACTCCCTTACAGAAGTTGTTAATGAAAATCTCCACCCAAATCCAACTCAAAGGCAATCATGCGCGTTTTATTTTCTGTTAAGAAAACATGTCTATTGTTGTGTGTAAATATAAAGTTATTTCGCTAGCGTATTGTATTTAGTCGCGCCACCGCGCCGACACAATCGCGGTATTGTGCGGCGTGAAAGGGCCAGAATGGGATTGAAAGTTGTTATTCTGTCATTTTCCAAGCCACTGCATGGACATATTGCGTCTTTTTAGTGCCCCGCCTGTTTGTAAAAGGAATGAGGGAGCGCTGACGGCCCTATTCTGTTGTTCGTGTTTCTAGTTCAATGCCTTTGGAAACTTATCACCTGACTCAGAGAGTCCATTAAAATTAATGAGAATTAAAATTCTACTCTGAATATTGTTTTATGATATTATCTGCCGGTAATCAGTAGAACAAAATTATGGTTTGCCAATCACACGTGCTCAAAGTGGGTTTGATTGTTTTTACAAATCGGTAATCTCGATCAACAATACGTTTTCTTACGATGTTTTCCATTATCGTTTGCACGAGGTAATTATAATATGATTATCAAAGGCCAGACATACAATTCTCTGATACTAAATAACTTCCACTTAACAATAATTAAGAATCATCTCAGAATGGAGTCGGCTAAAGAAAGCCGATTTTCGACTACGAACGAAACCAATCGCGCCGCAATGCGTTATGAGAACTTCATATTAAACAATCGAATTAGTAAGGATAAAGGTGCAATAGTTTCCAGTTCTTACATTACTATTAACCACATGGACGCAAACCAGGTGTATAGTACATAAATTTACACAAGCAAAATTTAAATTTATTGTTTAATTTTATTTGACACTTTTGTTCACGTAAACTCCGTCTATACTTTTATTAGTTTGAGTTACCAGCTAAAAATAAACATATAAGTTCGCATTATCGGTTCAAAATATCTAAGTTGGAACCCAACTTCTTCCTATATCAATACGTAGTACGTATATATATGGCGCGTTCCTCTGGAAGCTCACAACGCTCAAAGTGCTCCTTCAGCCGTTTCACATAGTGACCACCGTTTTTATGGTCGCCGCGAAAACGTCACTAAAGACGTGATAATTTTTGCTCACGCAGTACTCACAACGACCCACGTCAAGAGGTGGGTCGAAGTGGGTGTTGATCATAGAACATTAATTCTCCCTATCGAGAAGTTGACAAAGGTGCGATTTTGAAATCAACCAATTATATTTGTTAGTAATCACATCATCACCCCATAATCCGTTCCACTTGAGTTTATGATTGTAGTGTCTGCAAACAAGTGGAACGTTAAAAATCGCGGTTGTGACTACCAAGAGGAACGTAGCCATGACGTTTCAACATATAATTCACAATCATAAAGCGATCTCATCTGTCATTTGCGAGGGGCTCGTAACAATGTTGTTAACATGCGAGAAACAATACGAGACACTTGTCGCAATCCAGTCAATCAGAAGTGATCTCGTCGGCCACGGCCGAGTGTGTGAGGGAGCAAAGTACCGGTTTATTTAACGCACATTTTCACAACTTGTATGTGTAAACGGGACGGGGATATAGTAAAATTAAAACTAAAATAAATTTAAAATTTCTTAGTACTTACTCGCATACTGATATCAGATAATTCGAAAAGTGAGGACGATTTTTAAAATATGTGCCAAAATACTTTAAAGTGCCAAAAAACGAATTAATAATAACAGTGGTTGACAATTTTCAGCTTCATAATCTTTTTCTAAAATATTAAATATCAATAATTTAAACATGCTTTATTTTATCCTAGCAGCTCTAATCTTTGAGGTTTTTTATTTTTTTACATTTGACGAGTAGATTCATATTTTTCAATAGCTTTACTTCTCACATCTGTTATTTCTCTATCGATAATTACTTAATAAATATTATTAATGTGTGTACCATATTTAAAATGAGGAATATGTATAGATTTCAATTAGAAACCATGTTCTTTATATTGCCAGATGACAGATAGAACAGGATAAAAAAACAGAAAACCTGAAAAGTAGGGACTTTTGAGTTGTTTTATACATTATAATGCATATATATTATTTTGCTATAAAAAATATTAGAGTAAATCATCAGCTTCCCACTTTCCGTCATAAAGTTTAATACAAAATAGAAAGTGGTCGTTTAGATCACAACAAAGATTATGACTTGAAATATAGATTCAAAATTTCACTTATCTGTGTCCATTGCTGATGAGAACACGGCAGAGATGAATATCTCAGCAAGTTTATTTTAAGTGAAATATGCTATAGGGCTTTCCAAGAGTCATCGTCCATTTGCCAATTTATATCTCTTTTTAGAATAACTATGAACCCACGAAGCATGGGTGGATGCTGCTTGGCATGGGTTTAATAATTAAAATCCTCTTCTAGTCACAATTCTTAATTACTTTATTAACGAGCGATACGATACGATTAGCAGTCGTCCATTTCTCGGCGCGTCCATAGAGAGAGAGAAAGTATAGACAAACATATCATAGTGTTGCGACTGTGATACAGATGCTACAGATGACAATAGAGTAGTTCTCATTGAACTGGGACTTTTCTATCATCTTACAAAATGCCGAAACCTTCTAGATTTTGTACGAGAATAACAAGTTATGATATCATAACTTAAACCAATCAAATAGCGTATTAATTATTTATGGTTTAAGCACTTATTACAATTACTTGAGTTTTTAATATATAATACATATAGCTATACCTGGCAGATATTGAGTTGCTCTTAAAAAATAAAAATCTAATAACTTGATTGTAGAGCCTTATAACGGGGCCAATTGTAAATCTACACCATCCCGGCACAAATCAAACACACCCAAAAATCATGTCACGTCATCAAAATCCTGGAACCGATTACAGCGCCTTTTATCGGGACCAATTGTTAATCTAAACTATTCTCGAATCCACTTGAACAAACACAGAAACAATCATTCAAAATCGGTCCCTTAGGAGAAGTTTAGCGGCGCCACCTATCAGCTGCAATCATGAAACTAAACCATATCAATATTACCTACATAATTGTAAACAAAATCCATAATCCGCTTGTATAAGACCCAAAAATTTCAGAACACTGAATCCTAGCAGTGGGATGATTATAGGTTGATATTATATTACCTTATATTAGTATTGTTACAGTTTTAGACTATAATTATGCTGTATACTCCTGGCAACCCTGCCTGAGTCGCCTCAAACGGATCTTTGGCACATTTCCACTAAGATCGCAGCTCGACTCTGTTTAATTAGCGTTCATATGTGTCTTTTTAGGCGTCTTTATGATTGCCCACCACCATTTATACTTTGACGTCGCGCTCTCTGAATACACTAAAACGGATAAAACAATGTTATTTACAAGCTATCGTAAGTACACTACTTCTTCTTCTTTGCATTTGTTAGTTGACACATCTTACCTATGTATCTATAACTAGTGTAATAGTTAATGTCAAAGATTAACTTGTATAATAAATATACGCGTAGATTTGGCCAAGGCTACACTGTTAATTTGACTTGAACAATAAACAAAAGAGTATATACGCGTGTGTGTCAAATACATGATAGTGTGTGTAATGTTTTTTTATTGATTTAATGTATTTTTATGCATAATTTTAAATAATAAAATAAAGTGTGCGTCTCGGGACGGCTGACAGAAGTGATAACTTACAAGTGATAACTTACACCAATCTAAGTTGAACTATTTAATATTGAAATTGTTTAACTTGAGAAAAGCTTAGGTTATTAGTTAAATTTCATGTATATAGCGCGTGGGTTAGAGTGAGAGAGGAGGAGCCTGCCTACCTCTGCCGTATGCGTGAGAGAAAGGGAAGCCAAACAGACTGGTGCCGTAACGCGTTACGTAACGAATCTGCGTACCCTCCCATAAGAAGATATCACTTCAAATATTAGCATTCGTCGCTTCTTCTCTACATATAAGTGTGGGAAATTTGATACTCTTCCGTCCGCGCAATTTTCGTAAAAAGGGATACGTAGTTTTTGCTTCAGATATTAATATATAAATATAATAAATATGAAAATGGTTTAAAAAAAATTATGGCCCTAATTCGAACCAGTAGATTCTGAAAATGCAACTTTTAGAATGTTTGCCTATCTGGTCTGTATGTCTGGTTATTAGAACATCAGATGAAACTAACTGAATGGATTTATATAAAACTCGGCACAGAGGTAACTCATATCCCAGATCATTACTTAGGATAGTTTTTATCCCGATTAATGACTTTGTTTCTAATATACGAAAATCTATAATACAAGAAATCTGTTGGAGATGTCAAGTTTCTACATACATTTTTTTTAATTTAAAAATAAGAAAAAATTATGAGGGTTTAATACGGACCAGCGTATTCCAAAAGTAAAAAATAAAAAAGGAAAAGAGAAAGAATACAATTTACTGTAGCCGGGCGGACTGTCGTGAGAGGCGATAAATCAACCCACAGCCAGATAGGGTATTTGCCCGTCTGGATGGCTGGCTACCACACCTGGTCTAAAGTATGCCGGCATAACAACCTTCAGTTGTGTTCTGGCTTAAGAGAGCAGCAGCGCATTTGTAGCACCTTTGGTGTTGCAAATGTCATGTCTATAGGCGATGGTAACCACTTGCCATCAGGTTGGCCGTCTGCCTGTCTGCTGACCTCATGCAAAAAGAATCTTTAAAACATTTGTCTGTTTTTTGTTAAAGCATCACGCTAAATAAGTAATAAACGGATTTTAATGAAAATCGATAGAGATCTAGCTTATATAGGTATATATCCCGTAGCCCAGTAGTGGAACATTTACAGACTGATGTTATTATATATTATTGATCACAGCGCCACCTTGCTCGGTGTCAGAACACATTAAGATATTTCACAAGTAGTTTTTGCTGTATTCATTAAAATACAAAAGAGTCACATTTTAATTAAACTCAGTCGTCTTAAGAATTAATCGCTCTTTAAGCTCTCTATGTGCGACAATAAATATATAAATGACCATTAATGTGTGAACGTGAATAGAGTAATCGTTAACAAGTTGAATATATTAATTAAAGATTAAAATAATAACTTTGGATTAACGTTGAGACGGTACAGGTGTTTTCTTTGACTGTTTTTAAACGACGTAAAATTAATAGAAAGTTGTCTTCTAATATATTTTATCATAAATTGAGTGTTTATTACTTACTAACGTGTCTCTCGATACCGTTTACGTAGGTCTTGACGCTATCTCATCAGGGCACTATGTCATCGGGGCGCTATCTATTTTTTAAATAAAATCCGATAGAGAACCATCAGCCGCGCGAGGCGTAATTCGCGGCCGGTGTGTTGGATTCGCCTCGTGGGGGTAACATTAGCCTCCTCGCAAGGATGCTATTCTCATGTTACGGTTTAGGCTACTAGAAAGAACCTTGTCGTCAAACGTCCCCTCTAGCCTATAATAGGGATGTCAAGGAAAATTAGATATTTACTACGGAATATGGATCTTAAGATTGCACGAGTAAAGCCAAGGGACAAGCTTTAACTGGTAACATAAAGGTAAAACTTTATAAATATACATTAATATAATTTATTAACAATTCACATAAACACAAAAACACACAAGAATTAATGATAATTTTATCTTTCTGTTTAATTAGCAACTAGCGCGTTTTTTATAGTACCACCATGACTGCCAGTGTTAGGTGTGAAGGAAACCAAGATATTACGACATAGCGATATTAGATAAAGAAATAAAATAAAAAATCTTGTTCAGATGTGTAGATAATAACCACCTGTAAACATTACGAATATATGATATATGTTATTGTTAGTGGAAAGGAAATAAATAAAAAACTTGAGAGGTGTCAAGGGACACCCGGATGGAACGAAGTTCCATATTTATTATTTACAAAAAACCTGTATACACTCAACAAAATAGTAAATGAGTAAGTTTGAATCCTGTTTACTTCAATATAAGAAACAATTTAAATTTAAAAATTTAAAAATCGAATCACATCCTGCAATTCGACTCTTGAAACAAATTTAACTTTAAACCAGATTCGCGATATTGCTCCTTATTTTAATGACATTAAGACTCTATATGTCCGCAAATGCTATCTGTACGTCAGCAACCCATGACATTTAAATAATAATGTACTCCAAATTAAACTCTAACTGCGTGGGCATAAAGGGTTATGCAACTGCATTTTATCTTGGCAAGCTCAAAAACTGTCGTGACAACTTTTTTCGTAAGAATTTTTTCCGTCTAGCCCTCATTCGTACCGCGCGATAAGGAACTACGTTCCAATAAATTATAATTTTATCATTTATACTTAAGAATAATAAAAAGCAAACTGGGAAACAATAAAATGTATAAATTTTATCTTTACAAAGAAAACACATATTAAACAAGTGAGCAATATTAATGTAGATGTCACAATTTTATATTATATACTAGCGGATTTAGTAGACGTTGTCTTGCTCTGAAAAAATAAAATTTAGAACCCAATTGCAGCACCATGTACCGTATGCAATTGTAAATCTAAATCATCTAGAGACCCACTCAAGTACACAAAACATTTCTTTAAAGTTCTGGAACTTGATTCCAGCGCTACCTACAGGGTCCAATTGTAAATCTAAACTATCCGGGGACCTGCTTAAACACGCACAACAAATTTCATCCAAATCAGTCCAGGGGTTTAGGAGTTCAGTGTCATAGACACGAACACAAGAATTTTATTTATAAAACATATGTATTTAAAGTATTTAGACATAACTAGCTGACCCGGCAAACTTCGTACCGCCTCAGAATCAATAAATAAGTATGTTGATTTCTGAACGACGGGACGAACATCAAACATTTGACATTCAAAAGCAAATAATGAAAAAAAAAACTTCAACTTTAAATTTAATTTGATTTCTGAACGACTTTTAAATTTAATTGATTTCCAAATGACGGGACGAACATCAAATGTTTGACAGGTAGGGATAGCTTTTCAGGGAAAGCGAATGTTGTTTTTACTATATTCCTAGCATATTTTTCATATATACTCATATTTTCATATTACCTTTCAAACCTTCCTTGGACTTACACACATAATTCAAAACCAAAATTAGCCAAATCAGTCCAGCCGTTCTCGAGCTTTAGTGAGACTAACGAATATATATAAATATTAAAAATTAGCCGTCAGGAGATATGAGTAATGTTGATTTTAATATAAGTAGGTTTTGGGATTCTGGTAGGGAAAATATCATACAATACGACAGAGTTTAAGGGACAGTTATAATTAAAGACCTTTCTTTCTGCTTTCTTGTATACCTTTCGTCTCTAAGAATATATCGCGTGACCAATCCCACTCAATGTCATCGCGTCGTTCCATTTTCAAATGAATATAGACGCACCTGTAAGATCTTCCGCCTCGAGATTGCGCCCCGCCGGGATTGTGATCGATCCCAATCTTGATTTGAAGCTCATAATTGTCATAGTTTACTTTTTAGGGCAAAGGGTTTTTGTCACTCGGAAGTTGGTGTCCTGCTGTTTCTATTATGTCTTTGAACGCTTTTACTTGCATTTACTACCTGAATTTTATATACGAGTAATACTACCTATTCCCGACACTTCGTTCGAGCGAGACTTGGACTTTATATCTTCTGAATTCTGCAAAATATCGACAGACAAAAATTCTAAAAACGGTCATATCTATATAAACGGACATTGTACAGAAATAATAGATTTGACTTACGGCATTTATTTTGAAATTACAGACAAATGTTTGTAATTCCAGTCTCAAAAGAAGAAGAAAAGCGAAAAATTTAACAAATGTTGCTGTACTCGCGGTTTCACCCGCGAGGTGATGGAAAATATTTATATTTTGGATAATTCACACTATATCTTTATTAATCATAGCCTATGTGTTATTTTGATGTGTAAGCTATATTACTGTAAAGTTCCATCAAAATCCATTCCGTAGTAGTAGTTTTTGCGTGAAAGAGTAACAAACATAAATCCATACATCCATTCTTACCAACTTTCGCATTTATAATATTTATTATATTATAGATAAATGATAGATAGATTAATGATATTTTGTAACATATAATTTTATTTAATAAAACTACGTTTTAACGGTTTTAAGCGCGGTAATTTATTTGATTTTGGTGTTTACAAGCTCGATTGTGAATGTGGATTATCATACATTGGGCAAACAAAGAGGAGCATAAAAACACGGGTAAAAGAACACATTGCTGACATGAAACACGCAAGGTCTACGAAGTCTGCGATCAGTGAACACACGCTGGATAAACCCAACCATTACATCAAATTCGATAACCCACAAATCCTCGCGAAAGAGAATTGTTTCATACCAAGAATGATGCGTGAGGCTATTGAAATCAAAAAATACCCAAAATTCAATAGGGAAGATGGTTGGCAGGTACCACCTGTTTGGGATCCGATCATCATAACTATTAAGACCCAAACCCAGCAAAAACCAACTGCCAGACCTCAAGACACTGTGAGCTCTTTCTGCGTGCAACGAAACACAAACCAACTTGACTGATAATTTCTTTTATTTTTCCTTCCACCCATTTTAATATTATATAAAAAATTTAGAACTGGGCATGTTAGCTGAAGAGTTTCTTGCGCCGCTTCTTCTCTTCAAGCCACAACATGTTGTGAAGCGGTGGTAAATTAGATTAGGCTCCCATAGAGTAAATAATATCCATAAACAAAATTAAAACTAAATAATTAATATGAACAAGTTGGCGGTAGGCTGAATTAAAACTTTGACAATACACGTTAGACAAATGTCATCTTTGTCTTCTGTGACCACGGCCACTGAAAAGCGGCCGAAACGTCGGATAAACCAAAATCAAATAATTACCGCGCTTAAAACCGTTAAAACCTAGTTTTATTATGTGTACAAGTCGCGAAAACTTAAGAAAATATTACATAATTTTATTGTAATATTTTATAAATATTATTTAATGTAAGTGTATTAGTATAATTATTATGACATGTATTTGGACATTGCACGCCTAATAAGGCAAAATGTATTGAAACAACGCATACTCTAACATCTTGTGTACATACATTTTGGCAATAAATGATTCATTCATTCATTCATAGAGATGTGGTACGTGTTTAGTAATGCATAGCACTGCTTATAATTAACAACCTTAGTAGTTTTAACGTGAATTAAATTAAATATAAATTCAATTATTTAAACTATTGAAAGCCTTAAAAATGATTTCAATATGACTTAAAGATTTTAATTTAAAAAGTATTGTAAATTCAAACATATTTAACGTGGCCTTTCCAATTGTTGTTAGACCCCTATAAATGTGGATTGTTATTCAAATAATCACCATAGTGTGTTTTCCCTCCACTCTTTCTAATTTATTCACTCAATCTCGCTTTTCTTCAATGTAATCAAAATTTGCTCTTCTCATGTGCGCGTATCGAATATACACAACGTCAGAATTAATCCGATAAAGTTCAGTTAACAAAGTGAAATTTGTCTAGCGCGCTTTCAATCTTTGAGTTACCAGATGTAATAGTTAAATATGTAAATTCGTTTTGGACGCTTTTTTATTGTTTCGTAGTCAAATAGCGAAAACAGTGGACATATTAACCTCTACAAACATAAACACACACTTGACCAATTTTCAAATTTGAACATGAAGAGCCTATGAAACTGCTCATTCTGGTACGTCCCTATTTTACGGAGACCGGCTAATTATATTAGGCTTAATATTTTATCCGTGCAGGAACGGAAAGAGAATTTTAATTCCTGCGGCCGGGCAGCCTGTCGTAAGAGGCGATTAAACAACCCACAGCCAGGTGGTAGGGCATTTGCCCGACTGGCTACCACCCCTGATCTAGAATATGCAGTCATAACAACTTTGAGTTGTGTTCCGGCATCAGTGGCCAGGGTCCATTTGTTTCTTCAAGGCCGGCAGCACATTGGCAGCAGTTCTTGTATTGCTAATGTCCATAGGTGATAGTAACCACTTTCCATCACAGTTGGGCTGTGAGCCTGTCTGCTGTGCTTCAGCAATAAATATTAGGAACAAATGTTAGGCCATGCTGTCTCCGCCAGGTCCCGGTAGAAGAGAAAAGCCCAAGAAACTTTTACACTCCCCCTTTCCCATTTTTCCTACCCCATCTTTTCTATCCTTCCCCTTTATTCCATCCTAAATACTGGTAATGCGTTTGCATCACCCGTTGCAAACGTTTAAGGGCGACAGTAACCACTCTCTTAGAAATAGGCCTTCTGCCTACTTGCCAGCTTCGCATTAAAAAATGCATCTTATGACGCTTCGACAATAATAGTAAAGAGATATTTGTAAAAAGTATAGAGTTATCAAAAATCAAAGTTTTTCGTATGGAATTTTGAATACTACCCTGCAGAGAAAGAAAATGTTATTTAAAGCTCAAATAATTAAGGGGATAATACACGAACCTTGATAATTTTGGCTTTTGATTTTATACCTATACACACGTAGGTAGTTTGAGTGAATGACAATAAATATTAGAGATCAGGCGATCAATGGTTTGGCCAAATACCGAACATTCGGCTACCGAATGATGGGCGTAAGATACGTGCAATTCGCTTGTAGCAGGTTAGCACTGAAGCAATAATTTGCGAAGTATTTTCTTACGAATAATATAACTAGTTTTTTTTTTGTTTTAAGCGCAATTATAAGTGATTTTTACATGATTCTGACATTCTAAAACTGGTCAAAACGTAATAATAAACTAAAAGTTAATTAAAATCGCATTTAACATTGTTAAAACGTAGTTTATCTATCATTTTTTTGATGACAATAGAGACAATTTTGAGCAATATGTGCGTTTTTCTTCTTACAATTTGGTATTCAGTATTCGTCCGAATACCGATAGCGACCGAATATTCGTGGCATCTCTAATAAATATCCTCATAATTTCCAGTCCTCCTAACAAGTCTCCAAAAATTCTAAAATGACAGGAAAGTTCCTAACTAGCAACACTAGATAGGTGTCACGAGCTTATTGTACCAAGGGGGGTAGTCAGTTGTGAACGCTGTCAACGAAAGGGCGTTTTCCATTTCACGCTCCGTTCACCACTGATGACACCGCATTCCGGGGAGTAAATGGCTCGACAAATGAAGAAGGGCGCAGTCGCGGACACGCCTTGCCGCGTCATAACTGTCAGTGGAGGGCAACTTAGCCCCCGTTCTCGAGCTAAAAAGCTTTTGTACTGACAAATTGATTCGATTAAACAGCGTTGCCCTATCTTATACACTTGTAGCGACTGCCATGACTCTCAGGGTTGGTTAATGGTCAATTAACGTTAAAAGGCAGCGATTATAATGCTCTTTTATTATTTAAGTTATTCGGTCAATTGATAACAATGTAAAAATCTGCCAATTGAGTGCCAATTCACACACAATGATAACTTTTGTAGGAGAGACTACTGTCTAATATTTTGTAATTTCATCGAAATTTCCCGATATCTCAAAACCTATTCAACAGATCTTGTTCAAATCACTTTTCGCTTAAAGTATCGTTTAACTCTAGCATTATAATGTTTTTCAGAATTTTCCACTTCATACGTAGTTTTGAAAAGTTATAAAATTAAAATTCAGAGAAATTTAATAGTTTCAGAAAAAAAGATTAGAATACCTCTCTAAATTTTAAGAAACATTATTACAATTTCTTAAAACTTATTTAGAGATATACACATGTCTGTGTATGTGTATGTGTATGTATTCCTATATGTGGCTGGCATCTTTTCACTTTCATTATTTATCCTGCACATATTCCAATCAAATATACCCATTAAGGCGTTTATGAGAAAAATATCTGTAAAATACATAGACAGACAGAAGGAAAATCGGATGACACAAGCATGACGACTGCTTAAGGGTACCATTTTTGCCAAAATGACCACAAAACCCTAAAAATATTAATAAAAGGTGAAATAATATCAGAAACAAATAATCATACAAGCAAAATTAAGTCATCACTATCTAAAATCAAATGTAAAAACCAGTAGCGAATTAAAATTACATTGTAAATGGCTATCAATAAAATTACAGCAATATTGTTGTCTATTATAAAAACTCGAATCAAGTATTCCAACGAAAACCCCATTTAATTAGTAGGCTTATAGCACATGTATTACATTCGTTGCTATCGGTTCGCATTTGATGTTGCCAGGTTGCCCATATTCAAACTTGCAACAAAACTTTTGTTTTAGTCAGAACCAAATCAGATTGAACTTTTACAGCAAAGTACTTGTCCGTATCATGTAATTACTGATTTAAATATTTTACAGTGTTACCAACCTTGATTGCCTTGATTTATTAAACTAATATAGCCATAATAAAAAGCATCTGGCCCTTGCACATCGACATTTTCTACATATCAAACTTGCTAATCCATGTAGGTTTTCTTTATGTTCTATAAGCTAAGAGACAGATTATAAAAAAAAATATCAATGCATTTATAACAATAATATGACTATAAAACTGTTTTCATCTATATATTAATACTTGAAGCAAAAACTTTGTACCCCTTTTGACGAAAATTGTGCGAACAGAGGAGTATGAAATTTTGCACACTTATAGTTTATATAGAGAACGAAGAATGCTAATATTTTTTTTGAAATTATGCATAAAAATACATTAAATCAATAAAAACAAATTACACACACTACCATGTATTTGACACACACACGCATATATACTCTTTAGTTTATTGTCAAAGTGAAATTAACATTGTAGCCTTGGCGAAATGTGTGATTATAGAAGTATAGTCTTTAACAACAGAACCTTAATAATGTTTAAACTTATAATTTAAATTAATTATTATGGTCGTCGAATTAAGACCACGAGCGACCACTAGTTTTAATCAAAAGTCCAGGTAGCTTATAGAAGTTTATTCCATTTTTAACATTGGTTTAGCATTACTTTATATTTTATACCAAACTTCATTTTTATAACACATATATAGTATCTAGTTATTTTTGTTGATTAAAATCATTATTTTTCAAAAAAAGACACTGATTTTTTTTAAATATTATTTAATTAAGCACAATATAGTCAACAACAACAAATAGTCAATTATCAGGATATTCGAAACATTATCGATTAATTTCCTGACTGGCAACCCTATCAGGTGTTTCTTGTGTCAGCCATCACGACGCGCTTATGACAACTGTCAGCCACCTTGCGCTCGCAACGTAGGACCGGTTGTCATTAAAAAAAGCATTCTCATTGTCCACCTGAGAGGCTATTAGGTCCACAGCGCGTGCTTCTGTTTAAAGTGCAAGATAATGGTGGCGTGAATTTACGAATACTCCTAATAGGTACTCTCGGAAAATTTTGTGATACAATTTTCTTAGATTGTCATGTACATGGATGGATGAAAATATAGAAATGTCAATGTCAAATAAAAAAAAATATTTTTGACATGTTTAGATCGTAATCTACGATATATATTAAAATCTGCCTATATTTTTCATCATGTCAACTACCGCATTGTCCTTTAAAACTTACTCTTTAAGCTCCTAAACGTACATAACTAGATAGCGCCATGGTAGAAAAATATTTTTTTCACTTTAATAAAGTGAAAAAAATATGTTTATTTTATTTTTTCAAATGTCGACTAATTGCTTTTAAAATAATGTTTTAATATTTTTTTTATTGCATGAGTTCAGCAGACAGCCAGATGGCACTGATGGGAAGTAGTTTACCATCGCCTATGGACATTAATAACACCAAAAAAGACGAACCTGGCCACTAATGCCGGAATACAACTCAATATTGTTATGGCGCGTACCCTAGACCAAGGTTGTTATCCAGACGGGCAAATATCCTACCACCTGGCTGTGGGTTGTCTTATCGCCTCTTATGACGGGCCTCCCGATCGCAAGACATTGTATTATCTCTCCGTTCCTGCCCGAACAGGGATAAATAATAAAATGCCAAAAAAACCGACTTTAAAAAAGGAGGAGGTTCTCAACCGTCGTGGTAATATATTTTTTTAATAGAATAAATAGTTGACAGTAAATCGACTTATATATTTTTTGTTATATTCCAAAA
Source organism: Dendrolimus pini (assembly GCA_949752895.1). Taxonomy (NCBI): domain Eukaryota; kingdom Metazoa; phylum Arthropoda; class Insecta; order Lepidoptera; family Lasiocampidae; genus Dendrolimus; species Dendrolimus pini. The sequence continues at coordinate 6,180,809 of OX457147.1, read as the reverse complement.
AGTCGAGATCGCCTATGTTTTTAATGAACGTAGCGAATTAGACTTCATATTTTTAGCCAGTCCAATAGCGTATTGATCATCGTTTAAACGGTTATTGCAATTATTATTATTCAATTATTAATATTTCAAAATATGATGATAAGGTGTTTTAACGTTTAGAAGTTTAAGGTAATTTATATGAGCGTTGTTTTAGTATTTATTGTCGAATATGTCAGCTACCCAGTTAATAGTTCATATTTGCACTTTGTGATGCTAATAAAATTTATAACCGCGTTGCAGAATATTATGTCCAAAGAAGAAACAGCACAAAAACTTCAAGGACACAAACTTTTATTCATTTGCATATAATAAAAGAGTGCTAATAATAGCAACTATAGTTATTATACAATTAGGTACGTGATCTTTTTGCTTTGCGGCATAATGCATTTTTTTTACAAAAAAAATTGTAATTCATTATTTTTAATCGTGCTTGAAATGTTGACTTCACGAAATTCTATGGAAATTGAATTTATTGAACGCACTGAACGGATCGTAATAAATGATATATTATTAAGAATTATTATTCTTTATTATAATAATTCATTCAACTCCATATTTCACCGAAACTACAAACTAATTTTTTTTTTCGCCAGATAAAACAATATTAAAATGAAAAATATTATTTAAAAAATACTTATTTTATTGTCAAACTAGGATATCCCAGCGACTTCTTCTACGCTTGACTTAAAAATCCCGCTGGATTCTCGGAACACAATAGCTAGGCATTTGAAAAAGAATGTAAGTAAGTAATAAGCTAATTTCTACGCACCCGAACAACTTCAAACAAAAATTCAAAAATATCACATACTTTAGTGCGCGAAATTTGCTATCGATCTGTGAAACTTCTATTCGGTTTAAAAAACAATTTCAATCTGATCATTTTATTCCCATAAAATTCCCGCGGGATCACCGGGATAAAACGTAGAGCAGATTTTAAGTCTAAGTTTGTCTAAACAGACAAGCAATCTAAAAAAAATTGCATCGTTTTCTCCATCGTTTCTATAATCTATACCAGTTGTTTTTTTAAATATCTTCAATTTACAGAAACAGCATGTTTAGAATTTTATATTATTATGCACTACAAATGTAGTCATATAAGTAGTCTAATAAGTGTAAGTCAGTGAAATCACTGACTTACACTTATTAGACTATATTTGCAAAAAAATCATATTAAGGCTGTCAATAAAATAATATGACAATAAATTACGACAATAGCGACAAAAGTTGTTAAGGTAACTAACTAAACTCGTATTACAACATTACGTTTAAAATATTACACATTTTTGTCATATTTAAATAATATAATCATATATATCTCAAAATAACAAGAAGCCAGGTCAAGTGGTACACTTGATATGATGTGTCAAAATATTTTTATAATGCTATTAAGTACAAATGGAAATATATTTGTTTATTTAGTCGTTACACAAAACACATGGCAATAATTGATTAAATGATAAATTTGACAATAAATTCTTAAACAATCTACATGTAACATTACGTGTGTTACAATACCGTAATTTTCAAGCCATTATAAAAATAATTACTGTTTCAACGAAAATTAATTAGCTATTTCACTCGTAGTGTTATGATGTCATAACGTATTTACTAGACTCTCTAAACAAAACATATGTACTGCAAGATTTTGTGAGTGAGGTATGAGCGTAGGTTGGTAGGTATTAAAACTACATTGTAATACATCGACTTGTGATATCTTTATATTTTTTGTATTTCATTTGTTCGATAGACAGGCAGATGGCCTACCTTGTGAAAAGCGGTTACAGCAGCTTTGCTCTTACAAATGCCCATAGGCAATGGTAACCAATTTCCACCAGGTGCGCTCATGCAATAAAGAGATCCACAGTATAGATACCTATTGAGTAAAATGATAATACTGTCTGTCTGCTGTCAAACTTTGGAATGCGCTGCCTCTTACTGTCAGAGAGGTCAAAACATCACCTACATTTAAGAACGCACTCAGAAAACACTACTTTTTCTTCAATAATTATGCCTAATTCTTATACTAAATATATTTGTATGTATTTAATTTATAAAATATGTAGTTTAAAATGTTTGTTTATGATATACCTAATAATCTGCACCACCTACATCGCCAGATTAGATTAAACTATTCTTTAAGTTAGGTTGCCTGGAAGATATTGCTTTAATCGGTAAGGCCGCCCATTGTTTCTACCATGACAATATTGTAATTGTGTAATTTTTAAATTGTATATTTGGTGACCAATAAAGTGTTATCTATCTATAATACCTATCTATACCAAACGGTGTAATACAAATAAAGATTTATGTTGAAAAGATTGCCGTTAGAAAACAGCACGTACACCGAATGCTTAGACAAATAGCATCAATTTATAGACGGAATCGTTTACCCGAAGCAGTGGGAAACAATCGGTGTGGTGTCGGCCGACAATTTAAACGTCGCCGCCGATTCAGATTTATTCCCGCGATCAGATTTATTGCACCACCGCTGAGCGCATCGCCTTACTAAATTGTATGGGGATCATCTATCTATATTTAATCTGTTTCAACTTTTTTTCATTGCGACCTCGAGACCGTTGCCAAAACCAGGATCACAGAGGTTACTATTTTTGATTATTGTATGTCTTCCAAGAGCACGGGACATAAAAAGTTCAGGAGATTTGGAGGGCTTGCGTGGAGCCATGGGAACGCCACTACGTAGAGGCCCGTTGACAAAAATGTAAGTGTGGCGTGACACTGACCGGCGATTATCCCTGTCTACGCCATATAATAATGTACCCAAGGACAAGCCCCTGCCAGTGTAGGACTATTGTGGGAAATGAGGACAAAAAGTGCCGGGCTATTGGGGTGAACTACTAGTGGTACTAGGGGTCTGGGAATATGGGGACTATGGCCTCTGCCCGCCGCAATGTTCGGGGAACGTGGAAAAATCGGCAGGCGATGACTCTCTGCATGGGCCCCAAAAAATGCCATAAAAGACAGGGGCAACATGGATGTGAGTGGCTAAAGAGTGTAGAGAGGTGGGCTGCAGGTTACCGAAGCTACTTCTGACGTGATGCCATTTATCACTTCCACCGCTGGAGCTTGAGTCTTAGCTATAGCGATCTCCACTCCGTGCCGACTGGCTAAGGCAAGCACGGAGGCGGGGGCCTTGCCTTGCCTTGCCAATATTATTATTATTAATATAATACAGAAAATAAATTACGATATAAAAAAATACAAATAATTCAAATTGTCGTCCGCTGTAACGTTCCGAAAAAGTTGGTTACATTTCCACGTTGGATGGCTTGGTTAATGCCTCACCCCAAATATAGGCTATCCTTGTTGATCACGAGAGACTTACCAAACGTATCGATAAACCAACTAACTTCGGGTCTCTATAGCCCTAGGAACTCTAGGCTAGAATATCAGCACTGAATGCCACGAATATGTACCAATTGCTCTTGTTCTTCCCCATGTACCTATATGTGTATATATTTGTATATTTATTCCTTAAATTCGTTTGAGTATTTATATATCTATTGCCTTTTTCCTGCACCCCCTACATCGCCTGATTGAAATTTGTTTGACTTAGGTTGCCTGGAAGAGATATAGCTTAGGAGCCAGTGATCGGCTACCTGTATGTATTTGACCAGACCTGAGGTTTTGTACATTGAAGCACCTATACCTACCATGCATGGTACGGGGACTCACTAAGCTCTAAGTGGTGGACGCGACGAGCGCTGAGGTAAGACAGTATCGATTTTCGACGAATTTTAAATCCATTTGAACAGGGCTGCCGTTTTGATATTTGAAAATATAGGCTTATTATTATCGGAAAATAAGAATGGCAGACCATTATCGCGCGGATCTGGTAAGTTGATAAAAATTCTTTCTTGAACATGTTCAGATCAATTTACTTCTATTTTACAATTTATGTTTTATTTTTGCAGAATTCGATTCAATGGATGACGAAGACGAGTCACCTAACGATAAACATGACTCCGATGATGAAGACGAATGAAGATTTATTTATTTATATTGTAATGCATGCATGAAATTTTTGTTTAACTTATCTAGCACTTAGGTAATTATTGTCTTGACGAAATGGCAATATTTTTTATCAGCATTATACCATATTATTTATGATTCTTCAAAAAAAAAATAACTTCTATATTATCTAACTAATGAAGTCTAGCATATAGAATATATAAAAAAACATTAATTTCTGTAAATACAGTGATAAAGTAAATCGCACGTAAATTAAATTGATGTAAAACAGCGAACGGAAAACATTATACATCTGACTGGGTAGTAGCTAAGATTTTATTATTTATTGATGTGTATACGCAAAGTAGACTTTTGCCGCGATTAATATACGTTTTTAAGACTATAATAAACAAAATATATCAATGGCAGATCTGGTCCATTACTATCAATTTTTTTTAAATATTCAAAATTTTCTGCCATAGGTAAATCCGCGCGATAATGGTCTGCCATTCTTATTTTCCGATAATAAGCTTATATTTTCAAATATCAAAACGGCAGCCCTGGTCAAATGGATTTAAAATTCGTCAAAAATCGATACTGTCTTACCTTAGCGCTCGTCGCGTCCACCACTTAGAGCTTAGTGAGTTCCCGTAGCATGCATGGTAGGTATAGGTGCTTCAATGTACAAAACCTCAGGTCTGGTCAAATACATACAGGTAGCCGATCACTGGCTCTTAAACTAATAGCTTTTAGCAATAAAGCCGCCTATTGTATTGCCTAGAAAATATTGTATATATGGTCTGTTTTTGTTATTGTATATTTGGGTGTACAATAAAGTGTTATCTCTCTCTATCTATCTATCAAAGTCTCTCCCTCTTGTTTCTTAATAAAAAAATGTAGTATAAAATATAAAGCGTGTAAAAAAAAACTTTACGCATCCGTAAAACATCGTTATAATAACCAATAACGTAAGATATATTATACAAGTTATTAATCTGTTAATTTATTAATGTAATCAATCGTTAATAATACTAATGTAACGTTCGATGAAATATTTAATATTTAGCTAGTTCGAGTTATTTAGAGGTTTTGTTTATTTTACTTTTATCTTGATAATTTTTGATACATGTTTACACTTACCTACATTGCAGATGCCTGCTCCATATCGAGATATATAATAAGTAACACATTCCTTTACGTTTTTTTTTCACCTTATCCCAATATTTTTTGGTTGGTACTGTAAGTTTTTGGCCTTCTGTATGCTTCTATCTATACTATATAATATTATAAATGGAAAAGTTTAAGTGGATCTTGTTTACGCAATCACGCCAGAACTTCTCATCGGATCTGTATAAAATTTAGCACAGAGATAGATCATGAATGAATGAATGAAAACTCTTTATTGTTCACCATAGCTTAAACCTAGATATTTAATGTAAATACATTTCCATTAGAACAATGGGCTGCCTTATCGCTTATAGCGATCTCTTCCAGGTAACCCGGTGTCCAAGGAGACATTAGAAGAAATATTAAATGATATTTGGTGGTTTAACTCAATGAAAACTAATTCAATCTTAATTAAAGAAAAAAACACATAATAACAATAATAAAGTAATATAAATATACATAATTAAATAAATTACAATAATATAAATTACATATACTTCATGCGAACAATAATACAATTCCATTTAAGGTAACAAATTTTATTTCATGGACAAATAATTGTCAATGATCAAGTGTTTGAATGTAGTAGAAATGGATGTTGCTAGTGTGGTATATCAAAAAATATAGTTTTTTCCCCGTAGAAATGTATGACTCGCGTGGGATAATATTAACGCGACCGAAGCCGCCAGCAGAAGTTAGTTTATCATACAAACATTACAAACATAAAAAAGTTTCTAAAATGTTGTCAACACAAGGCAACAACACTTCGCAAACCAATTTGCAAGACCGTGACACTATGTATATTGGATTTGAGTCACGTAGCTTACTGATCGAGGGATCCCTTTAGCAAACAAATGTCCTATCCCGGATCAAAGCGACGATTTAAACGGATCCCGGACAACCTGCCACTATCCCCGATTACTAGATTCGAGAGCCACCCTCAATCTGTTACAATATTAGTTGCCAAATTATAAATCTTGACGAATCTCTGTTGCATTTTTAATGTTACAAGTTAATAATAAATATAAATAATTGAAGACTGTATATTTTATGTGCTATTATCGTAATTAATTAATCGACCAAGAGTGTATCCATCAGTCGACACACAAGAAAGACTCCATAGAGCTGATAGATACGAAAATACACCAATTTAATTCGGAAACTGCTAAATAGTCAATTAAAATAGCCATTACTTAGAATTGTTTCCAAAAAAAATTGCCAGTAATTGGGTATTTGATATATTTTACATAAATTATAAATTTACATACATAATAATATATAATTTCAAATTTTACATTATAGAAATAATTTTAACTACTGTTACAAAAATTGACTCGTAATTATGACGCCATAAAAATTTAAGGAGACTGTGACATATTATATGATGATAAAGAGTATATCAATATTATTATTATACATATTTTTTTACAATTTACAGAAATAGTACGATGACTTTATAAACTAATACAATAAAAGAAAACATAACTTATTTATATTGTATTCTACCCATAATCCCTTAAGCCTATAAGTGGAATACTAAGCCTAGATCGCCGTCTTTATGGGTAAGGTTGGCTAGGTTTCCTCGATGAATCGCCACACTGATTCATTCATATATATAAAGTGTTATCTATCTATATATTTACGTCAGTCACCCCTAATTTTTATTTTGTCTGCCATAACACTACGCTACTGTAAAACTATTAAGATGTTGTCTTCTATATATACAGCTGTTAGCTAACAGCAGTATATAGAACATAACATCTTAATAAAACGAAGTTTTAACGGGTAATTTATTTGATTTTTTTATTATTCCGACGTTTCGGCCACTGAAGACAAAGTTGTCAAGTGTCAATGAGTATTGTTAAAGTTTTATTTACCCTACCGCCAACTTGTTCACCTTGTCAACGTCGGAATAATAAAATATTAAATAAATCAGCTCTCAAAGCCGTTAAAACGTAGTTTAATTATGTATATAAGTCACGAAAACTGAAGAAAATATTACACAACATCTTGCTAAATTTCATTTATAAACATGTTATATATTTAGTAATTTATGAAATACTTGTAACGTAGTACATAGACAGACCCTACGATTCAGTTTTTTAGGCTTTCAAATCCTAAGAACGGAACCCCTCATTATTTCCGTCATTCTCATAATTTCCTAAAGAAAAGGGAATGTAAAGTGCTGCCAAAAACTCAATCATTAAGATTCCTGAAAATGTCAATTTATTTATCCATTTAGATAAAAACCACCGCACTTGTCCCAGGACCACACAGATGCAAATCTCAGCAGAGACTAACAAATAGACACTCGTAATTCAGTCATCATAGCACATGCAACCTATTGAAACCACCCAAGAAGCTGTTGAGACAACTTCGAGTATGTGACATAGTAATTTGTCGTAGCAAAACTTTTTTGTCCGAGATACCATAAAAAATTGACACAAACAAACCATTGGGTCAGAATATTATCGTATCATCGAACAGCAATGTGGTTTGGTATGCCATAACTGTATTTTTTAAGTTTTCCGAAATACATATCTAATTTTAAGGGTATTATAAGCTAGTACACTGTCAAAAATTATAAATAATCAAATACAACAAAAGAAAACTTATTTGTATCGTATTCTACCCATAGTCCTTCAAGATTATAAGTAGGGTGGGAGCGATCTAGGGAGCCTAGATCACCGTCTTCTATGGGTAAGGTACCCAGAAGGCTAGCTTCGTTCCCTCGCTGGATCGCCACACTGATCCGTTGCCCGAGGTAAGCACCAGCCTTCTAATCATGTGAAGAGTCAATGAGTCGTTTTGATAAATTTTGGTGGAGGCTCATAGCCTCAGGATCCCACGGTCCCATTTTTATTCATCGTCATACGCATATGCAGTTCCAATAAAAATAAAAAATTTAGTCGTATATGTAATAATATTTAAAGATAATTGTAAAATAAACTGTAAATTTAAAGATTTTGAATATTTTAATATAAAGCCCGACGTTTTTTCTTTTTCTTCTTCTTTTGATATACTCAAAGGGCTTAAGCGAAATCCACGTGTCAGATGCTTAGGTGAAATTACAGGTGTTGGACTGACGATTTCTCTTAAAAAAAATGCTATATAAGACTATTGTTCATTTTGAGTTTTTTTTTAAATAAAACTCTTTCTTCTCTTCTCTTTCTTTCGTTTAATTTCCTTTCAATATTGTGTGCCACCAAAACAATTAATAGCTATATTGATCTTAGAAGCTGTATTGATGGCAGTTTCATCGTATACCTCATTTATATATAAGCTAAATAGGTATATGTTTAAGGAGAGTATATGTCCATTCACGTGGTAGAGCGGTTCTGGAATCATTATCTCCATTATAGATAGCTAGATTGGCATGTGTGTGTGTGCAGACACACGCAGTAGAAGTGAAACAAAGTGTGACGAGGGGTGGGAGGGATTCTAAATTTCGTGACGTCACATTTAATATATTATATCGAGCCGGCTCGATAGGCGTGATACCCTGATACCACGGAAAGACGGAATACCGGCGTCAAAGGGTTGGCGTGTTTCGTACGATGAGTGGGAGTTCCGATGGCCCACTCCCCCCTTCCTGTATCCCGTCTTCCCTATCTCATACCCCTGTTCTATTGGCCTATCCTATCCCCTGTATCCCAATCCTCTCATGACTGGCAACGCGTTGACTTCAACCCTGCTGTTGCAAACGTCTATAGGCGACGGTAACCGCTTTCCAAATAGATGGACTGTCTGCCTATTTTTTTATTGCATGAGTTCAGTAGGCAGATAGGCAGCCCGCCTAATGGAAACCGTTTACCATCGCCTATGGAAATTTGTAACAACACCAAAGGTCAATGTGCTGCCGCTCTGTAAAACCATCCAGATGGGCAAATACCCTAAGCACCTGGCTGTGGGTTTTTTTGTCGCTTTTCACGACAGGCCACCCGGCCGCAGGAAATTGTATTCTTTCTTCGTTCCTGCACGGAAAAAAAAGAAGTTTATTATCCTCGCAAATTGCTATTGCGCCTGGCTGCCATTTTGGTGACGTAACCGTAGCCGAACACTCAGTACTGTTAGCATCACTGGCCGGCGATTACGCGTACATATCGAGTTGCAGATGACGTCACGCGAATGTTAATTTCACAAGGTTCCAGCGCATTAGCAATTTGCGGGGATAATAATATTCACTACTTGACACTAGTTAGATACGCAAATCGTGTAAAGCCATATAAAAAAGAAGAATGATATAGATTTTAAAATTAATTACGACAATTCAACTACACATATCTGTGGTTTCAGCGTGTATGCGATCCCGCCAATATATCTGTCACTGGGGTGTTTTGACGTAGCTTTTACTCTCGAACATATGGCAGTAATTTGTGTAAACCGTAGACTTACTTTTTTTTTTATTGCCATCAACCGCCGAAACGTTTGTGACACTTTTGTAACGTGTCACTTCATTACAAGTCTCGTAAAACTATTAAGAGAGAATTTTATTTACAGTAATTGACTTGTCACGAATAAATTCTGTCGGACTCGGTTGTAATTTGCGGCAATAAATACTGTTAGGATTTTTTTTGGGTATTCGAATAAAATGTGTAGATTAATAAATTCTTTGGCACTCAATTAAGTGTTTTTTGTGAAATTGATGTCACTTTAAAGGTTTTTTGTTTTATAAACTATTGTGTTTTTATTTTATTATCAAGGTTTTTACGTGATGATATTGTTCAATTATTTATATCACCAGTTAAAAATTAACTTTAATAACCTCCTAAATACGTAAGAATAGGAGGCGCCAAGTTTTATTCATCTCTTTTTTTAACATTTTATTATTTAAAACATATTTTTAGTGTAAATCAGTAAACTATTCACAATCTGTAATTTATGATCTTTGGGTTTGAAAATTAGAGTGATTTGATATTAGTAGTACTATATTCGAGAAAGTAAGATATATAAAAACAAAATGTGTGTGTGCAGTTCAAATGCAGTAGAAGTGAAACAAAGTGTGACAAGGGGTGGGAGGGACTCTACATTTCGTGACGTCACATTTCATATATTGTATCGTTATAATATATTTAAGCTTTAAAACACGAAATTTGAAGTTTTAACGAAAAACTTCAAAACATTTCCAACCCTATTGGTATAGTGTTTAAATTATTAAATATAATATGTTCTATCTCATTCTCTCGCAAACTTTTTCAGTCCTATAGATTTATTTCTTTTTAGTGTCACTTTTTCGTTTCACCGAGTTTCATATCACAACGATTTAAAAAAAGTTTAACTTCAAAAAATCCAGCAAATTATCACATAGTAATGTGTCACCTCATGTTTAAAAATATTTAAAAATCATCTATAAATCCATAGATAATAAACATTATGTAAGTCTCTATGTCCGTAAGCAAAAGGTTGGATGCAAGGTTGCAAGTCCAAATTAAAGTAAATAATTAATTACAATATTGCATATTTCTTTGTATACTTAATATTTCACATTTTTAATATACATTATAAATGTAAATATATTTTTTTTATACATAATACAATTCTATATTCATAAAAAGTAATACAGTGTTATTACTTTTTATGAATAAAGACTAAAATGCGCCGACAGCGGGGCTTGAGGCACAAGCTACCGGTAACTTAAGCACGGATTGTTGATAATATAGTTAAGAATTTGTAGAGTACAGAAATTATTGCCAGCTTACATTAAACTAATACACATTTAAAACAACACGTCATTGAGAGAACCCATACGTTGAAATAAATCACTCACTTTACATTCACATACAAATACATCAAGACGAACATCTGACAACCCAAAACACTAGTTCAGCATCATTATTCAACTGCCGAGTCATAATTAAAGTGACATTCCCCCAAAAATTACAACCGCACTGATCCGCTCCTCACTATTAAAAGATCATCTCTCACGGAGTCTATAAATATTCTTATTCACAGTCAAATAAAGAGTCGAGAAGCCGACAAATCTTCCCCGCGTCCCACAGCAATATGTCTTTATTCCCTCTAATAACAATTTAGGCAATTATGTGACAAAAGGAAGTGTTTTCGTCTAACGCATTTCTCTTCGATGTGCGGGGCGAACGATCTCCCTTGGGGCAACCGGGGCATCCCAGCCCACATTATTGCCTCGCAGTGATTTATACGCAATCGTCCAGCTACCAGTTTTTCGGCATAATTTTATTTGTGTTTTTATTAGTCACATAAAACGATTAAATACGCGCCGTTTTAAACATTTGGACTTTGCCGACACGTTTGAAAGGATAAATGCTACTTATTTTTGCTATAACTTACTAATTCTAAAGGAGACGAATACGCTTTCATAATGTCGAGTCCCGGGTTGTAAAAAGATGAGAATGATTTTAAATTTTTTATTTTATTTGGTTGATACATTTTATAATTGTAGTGGGTTAGTTATTTTGAATGGATTAATCGTATAATGTATTTTCATATTATTTATTCACTTATCGATTGTGGTAATCGATAACATATTTTATTTGTGACCTTATTTTTAAGATTGTAATTGAAAAATCTAACGCCTTTTTTAAGTCAAATTTCAACCATTACATTTCTTTGGCCCAAAAGTCCCTGTCTCCTTTATTATTAAAATGCATGTAGTCTTATTATTTGTTACGTATAGCTGTATCACTAATACTACCACCAATAACACCAAAGGTGCTACAAATGCGCTGCTTTTGTCTTAGGGGAGACTAGAACCTAGCCACTAATGCCGAAACACAATTCAAGGTTGTTATGGCGACATACTCTAGACCAGGGGTGGTAGCCATCCAGACAGGCAAATACCCCACCACCTGGCTGTGGGTAGGACGCAGGAAATTGTATTCTTTACCTTTTCGTTCTTAGACGGGTAAAAGTTAAGTTTATTTTTACAACGAGAAAGACCATAAAAATAGTTTGAGTAGCCCATAAATAAAATAACTAAACCTTTTGTGAGAAACAATAATAAAAAAATTCAATACCGCGTGTAAATAGATCCAGTTTTTCATCACGACGAAATTGAAAATTTATTGACTGTGAACACATCGATTTTCCGGCACATAAGCCCAACAAACAATATGTTTTCCACGTCGCAAAGCAGAGGGGAACACTTGGAAGTGTATGTATCGTAGTGTTGCCATTATTATCGTTTTATAGATTTTGACACTAATACCTGTGGAAATGACGTTGTAAATTTGTAAGCAAAATTGTATAAAAATCAATTGCTTTTTATTTATCTGGGTAAAATTCCAAAACGGCTTGACCGATTTTAATACAATTTTGTGTGTGTTTGATTGGGTCCAAGGATGGCTTATATTTTCCAATTGGGTAATTGGGTTGGTAGGTAGCACTGAAGTCGAACGAAGTCGACGAATCAGGTAGGTGACGCTTCAATCGGGTTCTAGATTATTTACTTCTATGAGCACTCTTTTATGTGAAGGAGCCAATATTTACAACAAACTAGGTACCTAATGAGGTAAAGCAGTGTAAAGTTATTTTCTATAAAAAAAACTAAAAATTATATTTTAAAAACTAATACGACCTTATTCCTATTGACTTAGAGTAAGCTTGATTCTTCTTTAAGAACCATAAAGAAGCTTTCTAACTTACTGTAACTCAATTGAAATCTATATGTAACCAAAACCTTCTGAAATGTATTTTTTTTCATCGTTCACTTAGTTCCTACTTTTATATGTCAACTCGCTTTTAGATTACCTATAGGATTTATGTTTTAATGTAGATTGTAGTATCTTATATAAATGAACTGTAATGTTGTTTAGGGAATAAAGTTCTTTTAAACCCAAGAAGTGGTTTCTAAATGTCTACGGTAGTTATATAGCAACCCTGTAACACCATGGGTGTCGCTTAAGTCGGCCTATTATTGTTAAACACGATTTATGTCCCACAGAGTCGACCCGTTGTGGAAACATTAAAAAAGACGTACATTTATCTTGGATTATGTTGTTTTTATTATTGTTATTACCCTATTTAATACTATCTTATTACCCACAAAAAGAAGCTTGGAGCAATTTCGAGCTTTGCTGTTATTTATTGAAATTATGTTTATTTTTTACATACATACATAACTTCACACCAGGTCCCTTGCGGGGTAGGCACGAACAACAGAGCGCCATTCAGGCTTATTCTTACACACCTCACTTGCTTCTTTAAGATTCGTAGCTCTTGTCATGCACGCGCACGTCTGTTCTTAAGGCTCCTGACATCACCTTCTGCTAGTACATGATCAATATGATTCTGGAAGGTGTTTCCTGACCTTCCGCGACTTCTGCATCCATCCACTTTTGCATTTTATATCTGTTTACTCATTCTTTCATCATACATTCTTTCCACATGCCCGAACCACCGGAGCATTCCTTTCCTTACCTTCACCCCGACACTCTCTTTCAGACCAATCTCTTTCTTACTTCGGTATTACGAACGCGATCCGCGAGCGTCACTCCGCAGATTATTTTTTATAGTTATTAATTAGTAATATCTAGTTAAACGCTTTAATTATTCTAATTTATAATCAAAAACGTCTTACTTTAAAATACTTTTACATCAAACTTATTTTCTTTGACAGTTGCTTTATTTTCTAACTTTCTATTTCACATTGCTAATTAATAGCCGGTTCCTATATTTCACCAACCATTCAATGCCTTACTATCGGTTAAAATTTGACATAATCTCCATACAAGTTATGTCAAAAATAATGACTTGTAAGATGAAAGAACCGGATAAGATAAAGCGTGTCTATCAAATTGTGTTCTTAAAAAATATAAGATTATTTTATAGTCGCTTGATATTAATTGGTAGTTGGGTGTAAACTATCTATACGTGAATCAAAAACTTTGTACCCATTTTTACCAAAATTTCGCGGACGGAGGAGTATGAAATTATGCACACCTTTAATTTATATAGGGAAGCAGCGACGAATGCTATTTTTTTTTTAATTATGCATATAAAATACATTAAATCAATACACAAAAACATTGCACAAACTAACATGTATGACACACACACGCATATATTATACCTATTCTTTTGTTTATTGTTCAAGTCAAATTAACAATGTAGCCTTGGCGATATCGGTGATTATAGAAGTATAGTCTTTGACATTAATTATTATGGTCTTTGGAATTTGGAATTTGGAACTAGGGTGACCACTAGTATCTTTAAATATGTAAAACAACAATTACTATAAAACAGTGGAACTTGGTTAAGTGGATTTGGATAAGTGAGAAACCTCCATAACTGGAACTCATGCTGAGGTCCCAATACTTTAGCATTGAATTACCCCTGTTAGTGGGACGAAGCAAACCTCTATATCTGGCATTCGTTCTTTCGATTTATTATCATAGTTACCTCTATAACTGCGACAGCGAGTGAATTTTATATGCATAGACCTCTGTAACTGAAATAACATTGTTTTGTTTGTTTATTTACTTATTCTTATTCTACCCGCAAATTCCGAACTTAATAACTACGTAAGTAATTTTGAGCCTCAACGACCTCCAGTTTTAGTTTCGCTTTACTATCATACTGATGTTTATTTGAAAAATGTCTAATATTTTTGTTTATTACATTTGTATGATTACCTTGTTTAATTAAACCTCATAAATGAGTTTATTATGTAAACATTATAAGTAATGTTTACATAACACGTTATTTTATTTAATAATCGCACCTCTATAACTTAAATAACCTGTATTTTGAACGCTATTAATGGAACCGTCTGTAAATGAGACCGATATTTATTTATACCTGGATATCTGAGACACTGGGTAAGTGGAATACCTCTATGAGTGAAACCACATTGCAGGTCCCTTGATGTCTCAATTAACCAGATTTCACTGTATATAGTTTTTTTTACCTCCAACTTATGTGACTTAAAATGCCAATACCGAAGCTATGCAAATTACGAGTATAATAAGCATCACATTAGTAATAAATCCCAAATTAACACATTCACCGCTACAGTCAAAAGCGAATCAAGGCGGCCGAACAAAAAGCAATAAATACATACAATAAAAGGAGGGCAATAAAACTCAAGTGGCCGCCTTAAGGGGATTCAAATGGTTTGTTTTGACTGCTTACCCTTGAAGAGGTATTAAAAAAGTTATCACGTAACTTCAAAGTCGGCTCGCTTCACTTGAAGTATGAAACCGCGTCGCGAGTGTTGTTGCTCTTTAACATCGGTAAGCTTTTTAACCTGTAACAACCCACTTACTAAAGTCACTGTAAGTCAAAGGCAATGTGGTTTTGATAAGCTTCTGTATAAACAAGCTGACAAATGCTAATGTACTTACTTCAATTTTAGCGTCAAATTGGGACAGCCGAAGGTGATGGTGCCAACGAAACAACTTTTCGATGGTATTTACTGATCGATAATTTACAAAAAGAAATCTATAGTTATCTTAAGTGAAGTATTTAAAAACATATTTGTTATTTTTTAAATACTTCATTGTATTTACCGTTTATTTTTTTACTCGTGCAGGAACGGAGAAAGTATACAATTTACTGCGGCCGGGCGGCCTGTCGTAAGAGGCGACAAAACAACCCACAGCCAGGGTATTTGCCCAATTGGATTGCTACCACCCCTGGTCTAGAGTGTGTCGTCATAACAACCTTGATTTGTGTTCCGGCATTAGTGACCAGGTTCCAGTCTTCCTTAAGAGAGCAGCATTTGTAGCACCTTTAGTGTTGCAAATGTCCATAGGTGATGGTAACCGCTTTCCATCAAGTGGGCCGTCTGCCTGTCTGCTGATCTCATGCAATAAAAAAATATACAATAAAATTAATGTATCTGAAAAATGACAGCGTCTATGGAATTCCCGTTATCGCCCGAAAAATCAGTACAGAAATTTCCTTAAGGAAGTTGGATAACAAGCCTTAAATAATCGAATTAATACGGACATATTATGAAATCATTTTCAGTGGATATCTTACTATTATTAAGACAGGCGCAAAGCACGTGTATACTACAGAAGTTTATTATTATAACAAGTATATATACAAAATAAAGACAAATATAAAGACTTCTGAACGCATTACTGTAGTATCACAGATTTAAATATTTACATATTCTAAGCATTTGCACGTCATGTGAATGAGAAATCGTACTGGAAACTTAATTATATTATGAAATGCATGTACCATGTTTTTGAAAATAGAGATTGATTCCTACTAATATTATAAACGCGAAAGTTTGTAAGGATGTATGTATGTTTGTTACTCTTTCACGGAAAAACTACTGAATGGATTTTGATGAAACTTTACAATAATATAGCTTACAAATACGAATAATACATAGGCTATAATTTATAAAGATATAGTGTGACCTAGCTAAAATATTACGATTTCCCATCAAAACATGGATTAGGCCGAAGGGCGCACCTAGCTAGTTCTCTCATAAATTTACAAGGTGCCAATTACTTTTTAACAATATTATAATGTCATATAATTGTTATACGATACCAACAGAAATTATTATGCGATATATGCTATTTTACAAGTCACTTGTTAATTAATTTCCGAATATGATAACAAGACCAGGGTCTCAAGTTTTTTTTTAAGTCATAATAAAATGAGTGGATTCTCAAAAAGTAGCGCAACTTTTTATTCCCATTGCTAACATCAAACAATTCAAACATAAACACGGATTAAAAACTAGTACATGACCAAAAAAGACTTTAAATAATACTCAGCGGTGCAATTTGACGTGAAGATTTTTATCTTAACGATGTACATTTGCTTGAAGCGTACGGATTATTATAGTCTATATCCTATGTTTATGTCTATTTATTGTACATTACAGTGTGGCCTCTAAGCCTCTAGGAGAGTCTAACTAAATGATCATTTTCAAAACTAATTTTCCACAGTTATATAATATAATAATAACAACTAATATCCCGCAGGGGGCTTTGTGGCGAAGTCTTAGTCCGGGGGCCAAGGCAAGGCCCCCGCCTCCGTGGTTGCCTTCGCCAGCCGGCACGGAGTGGAGATCGCTAGAGCTAAGACTCGAGCTCCTGGGGTGAAAGTGATAAATGGCATCACGTCAGAAGTAGCTTCGGTGAACCTGCAGCCCACCTCTCTACACCCCTTAGCCACTCACACCCATGTTGCCCTGTCTTTTATGGCATTTTTTGGGGCCCATTCTGGGAGTGGCAAATCACCGTCTGCCCATTTTTCCATGTTCCCCGAACATTGCAACGGGCAGACGCCATGGTCCCCATATTCCCAGACCCCTAGTACCACTAGCAGTTCACCCCAATAGCCTAGTTCTTTTTGTCCTCATTTCCCACAATAGTCCTACACTGGCCGGGGCTTGTCCTTGGGTGCATTAGTATATAGTGTAGACAGGGATAATCGCCGGTCAGTGTCACGCGATATTTACATTAAATTTGTCAAAGGGCCTCTACGTGTTGGCCTTTCCATGGCCCCGCGCAAGCCCTCCAAATGTCCGGGCCATTTTTATGGCCCGTGGTCGTCAAAGACATACAGCTAATAAATGTCCCACAGCTGGACTCGGGTCTCCCATTATAGGGGAACGGACAGTATACCCGCCACGCTTGTCTAAGGCGGCTTCGTAGGTTTGACACATCGGTTATCTTGCTGTGCAGGTTGCATCACGATATTTCCTTCACCGCTATTAGCACGTGGTAATTGTAACAGTATGCCCATTAGTTCAGAAAACTGCCTTAGTGGTGCATGCGTTCCAGCCAGGATCGAACCTGCGCCCTTCGAATTAGAGGCACGTGCGCTAGCCATTACGCTACCACGACTACTAGACTTCAACAGTCAGACAAATTCAAATTCAAAATAAGTTCCACTGGGGAACACTATTTAAAAGTCATAGATGTCAGTCAAAATGTAAATCTACTTCCTATTCTATGTACACCGCTTCGCAATGAGTTATCGTTGTTCAAAGGAAAAGAAGCGGCAGGAAGCTCCCCAGCAACACATCTAGCTAAAACAAATTATTAAATTTATAAATCTACTATGACCTTTATTACCTATCCAACGTGGACGAAGTTGTGGGTGATTCACAAACTAGTAAACAATAACTAACTAGGAACTAATAAACAATAATCAAATATGACTTTCTTGACTAACCGCAGGACAATCAGCTCTTGTTTTACAAGAGTAGAGTGACTTGCGGCGCCATCTAGTTATTAAGGATTCAAGACCTTCTCAGAATCATATTTTATACTGGAAGATTGTCATTCTTACGTCCCTGCCCGATTTAAGATAATGTTAGTATGAGTGACTGTGGCCAGATGCGTCTTGTTTAAAGCGTATCAACTCAGCAGTCAGTGTTTAACGTCATTACCAATTAATTACAATGTCGCATCACAAATATCACATCAAACTCACCGCAACATTTTTTTTTATTTTTTTTTTATTGCAGTAGTACAGCAGACAGGCAGACGGCCTACTTGATGGCAAGCGGTTACCATCGCCTATGGACATTTGCAACACCAAAGGTGCCACAAATGCGCTGCTGCTCTTAAGGGAGACTGGAACCTGGTCACTAATGCCGGAATACAACTCAAGGTTGTTATGGAAGCATACTCAAGACCAGGGGTGGTAGCCACCCAGTCGGGCAAATACCCTACCACCTGGCTGTGGGTTGTGTTGTTGCCTCTTACGACAGGCCGCCCGGCCGCAGGAAATTGTATTCTTTCTCCGTTCCTGCACGGATGATGAACATTTGCGTGAAACGATCAGTAAGAATAACATTATCCCAGATAGTGCAGTAACACTATTATTCTTCAATGCATGAATAAACAGATAATTTAACCACAATTAACATAAGTACCTTCCAAACAAAGGTTTAATAATGTCCACACTTTTAAAGTTGAACAAAAAATGCAGTCTTAAACTTCAATAAAATCGTGAATCATAAACATTTGTGATCAAACGTTGGCATGTAAATTATGATCCTGGAACCGTTTTAAGATCTTGAATTTTACACATAGCGCGGTGAATCACACCAATTCAAAATTGCTTGTAATCATGCAAAAACACGAGCCACTCGTTTCAACTTATTCACACTTAAAACAAAAACATCCACAACTAAAATAAACAATATAACACATATTAATTGTGTTAATTGTTACGAGTTACCCAGGATTTGAATTAAAATGCTGTTGGAATTACTATAGAATTTATTACAACTATACAAACACGTATAACATAGTTACAAATATAACTAGACACTAGAAAGAAAGAAAGAAGAAAGAAAGAAAAATATTTATTTTCAATATCGACACACAACACAGAACAATACTAAGATATTAAATTACACAGATAAAGAAATTATATGCCGCATACTGAAAATGAGGTTGGCACTCAGCATTTTGCCGTGCCGAGCCTAGGCCCGACACAGCGCTGATTTTCAGTGCCCATGCACCTCCTCAATCACACATATGGCATGCGACCCGTATCAAACATTAAATATAATTATTAAACAACGGTTATGTTATGACAAGAACTATGAATGTCAAAGAAGCAAGTGAGGTGTGTAAGAATAAGCCTAAATGGCGCTCTGTTTCGTGCCTACTCCGCAAGGGACCTGGTGTGAAGTTATGTATGTATGTATTAAACAACATGACATAACAGAAATGACAAAAATAACAGCTCCAAACCCTAATAATTTTAAGCTACCCAATGTAACAAGAAATGCAACCAGACTTGTATTCCATTTTGACTGAAATTTTGAAAGTTCCTTTATAAGGTAAGAACAAATACTTGACTTTGTGCAAGTGCAACACTACTAGTACAAACTGCACGATTCAATAACACGCGCAAAATTCACTATGTCGCTCATCGAATGTACGTCTTACTCGTATCGTAATCCTCGTTGGACTGCCCCACCCCTCCGTTCGGGCATTGTTTTATAGTAAACTGTACAATACCCAATCGACTGCGTGGGCTAGGTTCTTCCAAGAAAATGTAATTTGCACATCTGGTTAATTATTCCTGCAGGCGGCCAACAAAGTCGAAAACAATAACAATAGGTTATAGTCTAATTGCAAATTTTAAACATAAAGTAAACAAAGGAATTCCAAGTGCGGGAAGGGTAATAAACCAGGTGCGCATTTCTTTGTCGGTATGTATATATAATAATAACTAAATAAACCCGCAGGGGGGCTTTGTGGCGAAGCCTTAGGTGAGTGGCGACACCTCGTACCTGACTCCGGGGGCCAAGACAAGGCCCCCGCCTCCGTGCTTGCCTTAGCCAGCCGGCACGGAGTGGAGATCGTTAGAGCTAAGACTCAAGCTCCAGGGGTGGAAGTGATAAATGGCCTAATGTCGGAAGTAGCTTCGGTGAACCTGCAGCCCACCTCTCTACACCCCTTAGCCACTCATACCCATGTTGCCCCTGCTTTTTATGGCATTTCATGGGGCCCATGCAGGGAGTGGCGAGTCACCGTCTGCCCATTTTTCCATGTTCCCTGAACATTGCGAAGGGCAGACGCCATAGTCCCCATATTCCCAGACCGCTAGTACCACTAACAGTTCACCCCAATAGCCCGGTACTTTTTGTCTTCATTTCCCACATAGTCCTACACTGGCCGGGGCTTGTCCTTGGGTGCATTATTGTATGGTGTAGACAGGGATAATCGCCGGTCAGTGTCACACCACATATTTACATTAAATTTGTCAAGGGTTGGCCTCCCCATGGCCCCACGCAAGCCCTCGGTCTTGAAAGACATACAAATAATAATGTGTTATTGTCTATTTTATTTTTCTTAATTATATGTATTGTGTAATATATATGTATCCTATTAATTACATGTATTTAATTTGCAGCCCGGGTTGTCTGGAAGAGATCGCTCTAAAGCGATAAGGCTGCCCTTTGTTCCTGCCTTGACACGAAATTACTGTAAATGATTTACTTTGTATATATGGTGAACAATAAAATATTTTCTATCAATTACTTTACAAATACTGATTGATATAAGAAGTTTTAATATATTAAAAAAGACGTCTTTGCTTAATTATCACATCCTAAGTCCAATTCTCAGGTCAATGTCGAAGGACGAAGCAGAATTTTGAGTAAATACATAATTCGTTGTTTATTGATTAAATTAAAATAACCTGTATGTACCACATTCAAAATTGAAACAATTTAACTGTTTCATTCATGCACTGCCGTTTTTAATTTTTCCATGTTACACAACATGGTTATTCTGTAGAATAATTTTTATATGGTGATTAAAAATTCGACCCTTAAACTAATCAATTCCCTCAGGTTAAGTTTGTATAAACATCGGTCGTTACACTGTCACGGGCGTTGCACTAACTGCCGCGATACGCAACGCGTGCAACGCTCTCAGAATGCGCTTTTTGTTCGTCTATGCGCCTATTTTTTTTTTTATTTCGCTTCAGATGTTGCAATTAGAATGCTACAGTTTTGAACGCTTACCGCCCGATTAGTAGGCGCCTTTGATTTATGACTGACAACTGACAAGCGATGGTTAATTTTAATACTTTGATGACACCGCTAATGAATAAAAACTTTATTTCCTTCTTACGAATGTAATTTAATTTAATTTAATTATTTTTGTACGTATAGATTTGTATTACATTTTGCGATCACTACTCTCTTAAGGGAGACTAGAACCTGGTCACTAATGCACGAACACAACTCGAGGTTGTTATGGCGGCATACTTTAGACCAGGGGTAGTAGCCATCCAGTCGGGCAAATGATTGGGAAATACTGAAATAAAACAGACATAACCATCAAAATGAAAGTCGGACTCGCACAGAGCGCGGTAATGTGGTAATAATTAAGATAGTTTTAATGCACTTAATACCTACTTTTAATTAGTTATATCATACGCTATATCTCAATCAAATATCAGTATTAACAGTGCGTAATAACGTTGGAGCATAATTACGACACCGACGCTTTCAAGACAATGTCGTTAAATTTATGCCATACTAATTGCCACTAATGAGACATTGTGGCATTCTGGCGTAGGCCCAAACGTCCTCAATGTGCTTTATGTTAAACATTTAATTAATTGAAATTATATAGCGTTTAGTATGAACGGTACTGTACGTAGGGTGTGGTGTATTGAGTAAACTGTTGGAAGGTTTTAAGTGTTTTATATATATGGCCTAATTTTCACATAATAATGGTATAATTTTTATTATTATTATAATGGTATAAGTGCTAAAATATAATTTTATCCGTGCAGGAACGGAAAAAGATTTCAATTTCCTGCGGCCGGGCGGCCTGTCGTAAGAGGCGACAAAACAATACACAGCCAGGTTGTAGGGCTTTTGCCCGACTGGATGGCTACCACCCCCGGTCTAAAGTATGTCGCCATAACAACCTTGAGTTGTATTCCGACATTAGTGACCAGGTTCCACTCTCCCTTAAGAGAGCAGCAGCGCATTTGTGGCACCTTTGGTGTTGCAAATGTCCATAGGCGATGGCAACCGCTGTCTATCAAGTGGGCCATTTGCCTGTCTGCTGAACTTCTGTAATAAAAAATATAAATTTGAAAAACTGACTCCTTTAGGCCCCTGGTGGTTTAAAAAAAACTAGATTCATAAGCTGCCAACTAGCTGAGAAACGTCTTAATAGAAACAGAAATAACCTGACCACATTCTCACGGATAGTTCACACTATTCAACATTCGGGTGCAACCACACCACGTAGGTCCTCCTGGTTTTACGCCCCGTTGATTCGCTATGAAAAAAATAACTTACAGTTTTTACAATGGCTTTGGAATTACATCTTGGTGTTTTGGTTTTATTTTGTACGATATCGGCCTGGTGCTTACTGCTGCTCGGTTGGGCGCCTTTTTAAGTTCTGGGAAATAGTGGTCAGCCTGATAGAAATGTCTATGAGAATATATTTTTTTGCATTCGTCATGAAACTGAAATTACTTTGAGACATACTAGTCACGTCCCTGAAGTTAATTCAATTTTGACGAATTGTAATTATAAAGACAAAATCTTAATTTAATAGTATGATATCATGCCGTTTTGGAAGGACAAAGGACCAGGAATGATCCAGTAATTAACATATCTTTACAAAAGACACTAATTTCTATTCTTCTCTTTTTTTTAAATTTATTGCATGAGTTCACCAGACAGGCTTGATGGCAAGCAGTTACCATCGCCTATGGACATTTGCAATCCTGTCGCTCTCTAAAGGGAGACTGGAACCTGGTCACTAATGCCGTGACACATCTCAAGGTTTTTATTGCGGCATACTTTCGACGCCACAAGATTTTTATTTCTTGATTTTTGATATATAAAACACCACTAAACTTTAATAAAAAATCTTATTTTTGGTATATATTATTTCTAACAACAAATTAATAATAAAAAAAACACAGAATGCTATGTGTTCAATTATGATGAACATATAAACAATTAGGATATGATTTGAAACTCCCGCGGGATTCCCAAGATACAAAGTACCGCAGTATTTTAAAAAGAATGTAAGCTATCGAAAACTGCATCGGAATAAGCTTATTTTTATGCCCCCGAACAACTATAAACCGCTCCCGGGAAAGTATTAACGGGATAAATATACAACACATTTTCTTATACAAAATTTGCTATCGAATCCTTTACTCTGCAGGCTGTAAGGTTGTGGAATGCATTAACAATGAGCATCAGAGGTGCAAAATCACTTACATCTGTTAATAAACTCCTCAAAGATCACTAGCTAAATTTGTAAACAGTAATTTATGTAACTCTATGTACCTACATATATTTGTATACAAATATGTAGGTATGTGTATTTTTTACTTACTATTAATATATGTATATATAATTGTATATATTTTAAAATATGCGCACTGAATACCGACCCATTATTAGAAATGTAATATTATCTCCAGAAAGTTGTCTGGAAGAAATCGCTGTTAGCGATAAGACCGCCGATTGTACTAGTTATAAGATTGTTAATTCATGTGTAATATTATTTTCTTGTGTGCAATAAAGAATAATCTATTCTATTAAATTCTATCGATCAGTGAAAAAGTCACATTGAAATTCGGTTTTTTTATCTGGTCATCCCTACTAATATTCCAAATGTGAATGTAAGTTTGTTTGTTACGCTTTCACGCGAAAACTACTCAACCGATCATCATGAAACTTTGTACACATATTCTTGGAGGTATTAGAAGTAACATAGGATACTTTTATGAAAAAAAAATCCACGCGGACGAAGTCGCGGGATATAACAGGATAAAATGTAGCGCAGATTGTAAATCTAGGAATTAACTGTTGATCAGAAAAAAGGAATCGTAAATTGCACAGTCGTTTTACCTGAATATCGAACAAACAGGTAAACCGATAGATTATAAATAAAATAATACCTATTTAACTTGAAATTCCGAGAATATCGATCAACAACCGCAAACACCAAATTGTCCTGATTTGTTTCGATTCGATTACTATGTTCGCTCGTTTGTCAAATTGACAGTTACTTTTTTACAACAAGTATAGACCTATTGCTATTGTAAAATGCGTTTATTAGCGTTGCATTTATTAAATGAAAATTCTTACATTCTCCTATATTCATTCAGCACAAATGTAATGGGTACAAACTATTTAGGCTATGAAATCAATTTTAGTGTAAATATGCTTGAAGACAAAAGTGCTCGATCAAGTACGGTCATGACATACGGTGCTGAGATATAGAAACTAACGGCAAGGCTGGTGTACAAATTTAAAAGCGCTCAATGGGCTATAGAGCTACTTACCTTAAGTGTTTATCTTATACTAATATATAAAGCTGAAGAATTTGTTTGTTTGCTTGAACGCGCTAATCTCAGGAACTACTGGTCTGATTAGAAAAAATATTTCAGTGTTAGATAGTTCATTTATCGATGAAGGCTTTAGGCTTTATACCGCCACGCTAAGGCCAATAAAAGCGAAGCGTGAAAGCAATATTAGCGAAGCACTAATGAACAATGTTTCAAAATCGGGGGTTATTTTAATTAACTTTTTTTTACTTTTCCACGCGGACGAACTCGCAGGGAGAAGTTAGTCTTACATATTCGTAAGAAAATTAAGGTAATCTATACAGCTCGCAAAATTAAGTTGAAGTGTCTGTGGGGTCAAACCGACGGGCAATGAAGCAAACGTGACCTGAAGTTCTGGAGACCGCGTCTCCAGTCCAGTTAATTGACTTGCGTAATGTAGCCGGTAGGATCTGGATAAGAAAGGCGCTGTTCAGTTAATAAGACTAGATAAAGTCATCCAAGGCACATTCCAAATAGGGCTTAATAAATTTAGTTTTCAGATTTTTTTTATATATCTAAACTATGTAGAAACAATAATTTACTTTAAAACATGACATCGAAAAATATTCAAATATGACCCAATGATGTTACTAATAGCCTGTATGTAAATAATTCAAGTAACAAAGGTTTCGCAGAGCTTTTGTCTAAACAAACCCAGACCAATTATAATACGCTTCAAACAAAAAAACACACTTAACCGGATACTTATCCCTAATTAAGAAGCTAAAACAGAGTGTATGTCACGGTCCATTATCCCGCGGTGCGACAAAGGACAGCGCCTAAGGGCACTTTCATAACGAAACACTACATAGTTTATAAACGACTAAAGCCGTTATTAGACGGATCAATTCTGACTGTCAGTTTGGATGAAGCAACCAAAGTGATCCGTGAACTTAAAATCGAATCTTTCAACGTCATTGAATGTCGTCGTGTCCTTTCAGTTCCGCGTCTTTCAACCAAATTTAATCAATGTGGTTGATCAATATTTCTGTCGGCATTAGCATGTACGTGCTTTGCTTAATTGATAAAATTTGTGATGTTACGAGATTTACAATCCCTACTACCCGTTGTCACACTTTGTTTCACTTCTACTGCTTGTCAACTGTACATACACAATTATTTTTAAGCTATTTTTTTAAGGTTTATTTATGTTTACTAAAATTGTAGAATGAGTTGCGGGAATGCGACGTTTAAATTGGGTTAAATAAATTCCTTGAGAATGAGGTATTTTTTTTCTAAACGAGATATAATAATATGAGAAAAAATCATTACCATTTATTATTTTTAAGATTTTGTCTCACAGAACATTTCATATTTATAAGAAATGTTTTTGACAGCAAATTTTAAAATATAGATTCATTTATATTATTCCAAAACAAAAAACAGAAAGTTAACTGGTAAGAAGTTGCTGGTTGAAAAAATTTCATGGTTTTCGATCAGTGTTAGAGATTATTAGATTCAATTATAAATAAATTACAGAGATTTGTCTCGTTCACCCTGGCTGCACGTCGTATATAAGAGGAAAATAAGCTTTTTTTAAAAGGTTTTTAGATACAAGCTTTTGAGATCCTGGATAACATGTAGCAGCCGAGTGCTACGCAAAACAATTAAAACGAGCCCAAACACGACGGGTCTATCTTGTTTAGTACAGGAGTTCCTATGGCCACATTCCAACTCCATCATCAGATCAGCTCCATGGTACCATATTATTGCATTGTCACGCGATATACATATGCATGCAAAATTTCAGCTCAATCAGAAACCGGAAAGTTGGTCAACTTGTAAGATTCCATCCGAATTTACTTAGATACATCGATTGCAAGTTAAATAAAAGCTTTTAATGAGCAGTTATGTTCAAGAAAATAATTGCGACCCCATATATCTGTAGCATTATTAGACATATTTATGTTCTAGCTATCTGTAACTAATCACTGTCAAATGTTCAAAAAAAACCGGCGCAATTCGTTGACGACAATATGTCGCGCCCTAACCAAAGCGAACACGCGCACAAATAGTCCGTGAAAAGAAACCACCCGTTAACTCGGAACGATATTTTTGAGATCATACGTGTTTTTATGGCCATTAAGCTTTTATTTTTAACATATTAATCACATGTCAGAACGTCAGAATGTTGTCACCGAAATCATAATTCACGGTTATCCATCCATATATTCCATACGATTAGTTTAGATACAGTTTGTGCTCATGCTTGTACAAATGTAAGAAAATCTCATTTTTTATTGCTGGTAAATATGCAGACGACGAGCTCATGGAAAGTGGTTACCGTCGCCTATTGGCGTTTGCAACATCAATAGAGAAGCCAATACGCTGTCAGACTTTAGGATGGGACAAGGATTAGACAGGAGGGATGGTATAGAGGGGATGGGGTATGTAGACGCAGGAACAGAGGATATACAGGTAAATGTTAGCTAAATTTACCTGTCTTTTAAGATAAATAAATTTCTGACAGATATTATTATGGGTTTGAGACGAACGATATAGATCCCATAGGTTGACAGCACGTTCGTTTTAGCCATGGTGTTGCAAACGTCTATAGGCGACGGTAATCACTTTACATCAGGTCGGTCACCAGCTTATTTATTTATTTTATTGCAGAAGTTCAACAGAGAGGCAGACGGCCCACTTGATGGAAAACGGTTACCATCGCCTATGGACATTTGCTACACCAAAGCTGCCACAAATGCGCTGCTGCTCTCTTAACGGAGACTGGAACCTGGTCACTAATGCCGGAACACAACTCAAGGTTGTTATGGCGACATACTCTAGACCAGGGGTGGTAGCCATCCAGTTGGGCAAATGTCCTGCCACCTGGATGTGGGTTGTTTTGAGGCCTCTTACAACAGGCCCCTCGGCCGCAAGAAATTATTATATTTCTCCGTTCCTGGACGGATATCTTACTTGCTAGCTTTGTAATAAAAAAAACTAATTCTTCTTTACTTACCTTGAGTGAAAACATATTAAAAAATGGGTGTCGTGTCGTATAAATAAGTAAAACAACCGGCCCATAATAGAAGAGCTTGGAGGAGACTCAACCGTCAAGAACACAGCTCTTAAATAATAGATAGGTTGAGACCATATATGTCAAATACGCATTCAGTAGAAAATAGATTTATAAAACCTCATAAAGATAAAAAAAATAACAATTAACAGCATTATTTACATCATAAAATAAAATTAGAAAAGAACAAAGATTTTTATCGTACGAAACAATAATTTACATACCATTTGTTTCTTTTGATGTGTTGTTTTCGGTAGTCAAAACCGGTAATTACGTCTAGTTCACGTAATTACTTCACAGAATCATTTTGCATACTAAACAGGCTAGGGTATCAAGTAATCCATCTATTAATTATACGATTATAAGATGGCAAAAAAGCCTAAGTGAGATTCAGCCAAATTTGTGTTAATTTATGGTATTATTCTTAATTTAATTTTGGTTAAGTTATAACCTTGTTTATGTCTAAGCAGCTCAGCTGTGCAATTTAAAAACTTAGCATCTGACATTGGTTTTTATCCGACTTCCAAAAAGTAAAAGGAAAAAAGGAGTGGGTTCTCAATTAGATTTTTTTATGTTTATTACGCGATTTCACCGTCAGTTTTGGACCGATTTTCAATTTTTTTATTATTCGAAAGAGTATACCACTGAGGTTATCCCATTGTCACGAAGTAAGGATCTGATCAGTCGATCCTAGTGTTTAATTTATTTTCTAAAACTATTCAATTATTTACGTAACAAAAAGTGAAAATAAATTTATCTTAAACAAAAATCGAAACTCACTTCAAAAGTAACAATCAGGGTGTAGAGCTTAAAAAAATATTTCAAGCAAAATTAATATGAATAAGATCAGTTAAGTGGTTTTTGAAATGGTATATTTGTAATCAAATCATCCTTTAAGGTTCCTAAGTGAATTTATGACAACAGTGATAGAAACGCAAGTTTGTTAACTCTATTAGGACCTTTATTGTTCGTGGGCAGAGAAGAACTGTTTATACAAAAACTTTTGTGTGTCTAGATTCATGTATTTCATTCTTGTATATACATATATATATAATTATAGTAGGTACAACAAATGTAGGCGCTAAGAACCTCAGCCAGAAGGCCCAGCTTGCCATACACAACGCGGTGCCGGTACCTACGCTCACGTATGGAAGCGAGAGTTGGGTATGGAACAGAGAGCATGAAAGTAGAGTAAACGCGGTCGAGATACGAGCACTGCGTAAAATTTGCGGAGTGACGCTCGTGGACCGCGTTTGTAATACCGAAGTAAGAAAGAGAGTTGGTCTGAAAGAGAGTGTCGGGGTGACGGTAAGGAAGGGAATGCTCCGGTGGTTCGGGCATGTGGAAAGAATGTATGATGGAAGAATGACTAAACAGATATACAATGCAAAAGTGGATGGATGCGGAAGTCGCGGAAGGCCACGACACCTTCCATGATCAAATTGATCGTGTGCTAGCAGAAGGTGATGTCAAGAGCCTTAAGAACAGACAGCGTGCATGACAAGAGCTATGAATGTCAAAGAAGCAAGTGAGGTGTGTAAGAATAAGCCTAAATGGCGCTCTGTTGTTCGTGCCTACCCCTCAAGGGACCTGGCGTGAAGTTATGTATGTATGTACAACAAATGTAGGAAATAAAATATTGGACACTGGCTAAATCAACAAACTATGTGAAGCAATGTTTGAAAAAGAAGTTTAACATAAACAATGAAATTTTAGGCAACAGTTAAATTAAGCCAAAAAGGCTTAATTTATGAATTAAATTACGCTGAAGATTATCGCACAGACAGACATCCCCAATATGGCGATCTGTAGATAGATAGTCTTAGATCATATAAACGTCGTTATATCTCAATGTAAATAGTTTAAGTAAATTTCATTAAATGATCATCACACGAGTACCAAAAGTAAGTAGTAAAGTACAATATTAAAGGAATATGAAACTAAAACCGTAACGATTAATCAGAAATCGCTGCTAAACAACATCAATCTGTACATAAAACGTGCATATCGATCAAGCTTGTGGTTTCGTGACTAGAGTTGGGAGTAAAGTTTATTGGTTATTATCGAATGCCGATCGTTAATCGAATCAAAAAAGCCAAACTTGGATTAATTTTATAATTAATAAAGTGATTAAAAATAAAGTGAATATTATTTTTAGTCTTTATAATTTTACATACAGCACTAATCCGCTCTAATATAAGAGAGGTAATAAAAATACATAAAGGTTACTTTAAAATTTCACTTTCCTAGTAAGAATCAAAGACATTAAATTAACAAGTCTTTATCTTCACTGTTAAATAAATCTTATAATATATAAAGCTGAAAAGTTTGTTTGTTTGATTGAACACAATAATCTCAGGAAGTACTGGTCTGATTTGAAAAATACTTTCATTGTTAGATAGCCCATTTATCGAGGCAGGCTATAGGCTTCATCACGCTAAGACCAATAGGAGCGGAGCACCAATGAAGAATGTTTCAAAGCGGGGGTTTTTAAAACAAATTCCAGGCGGACGATGTCGCGGGCACAACTAGTAAACAATATTAAATAACACTATCATAATATGTAAGGCAAGTACTAAATGTGTATAAATTATCGATAATTGATTGATTGTTTGCATGTCGGCATCGCTACTTTTTCTCTTATTTAGTGATCCGATTTGCTATTATAATAGTTGTTTATAACCAATGCAAATATAGCAGTTTAGTGAAAAAAGTAGTAACTAAATGAATTGCAAGCAAAACTACAAGATTTAAAACGTTTGCTTCGCTTAAAACAATCTTTTAGACGGAACTAAAGGCTGAGGTTTGCCCTATACGCTGCAACATGGAGTTATTTAAGTAGAGAAACATTAAATTTCTTAGACGCCGGCAGCGCGTTAGCAACGCGCCGCACCTTCCATCAAGTGGTCGTCTGCCAGTTTGCCTGTTTCAGGCAAGAAATATAATTCATTTAGCTATTCGAATACGTATCCGAATAAATTTAACTACGAGTTGAACATCTCTAAACGTATTTCAATCGACTACGAAGGTCAATCCACTTAACACTCGGAAACTATTCGATCGTTACAATGTTATCGATTACTCGTAATAGTTATACGTGCGTCAAGCTATTCCAGGCATGCAATGTACGTAGCATTCCGTGATTGTGATATTCTACGCGCCACTAAGTTTACGCTAGTGCAGTAAGGAATTTGTCTCACTGCTAGTGGAACGCGGCGGAAGTCAAGTTTATTACCTACATATTTTTAATTGCTATTAAATTTGTTTTTAAACGTAATTTTTGAAAAGTAAGACGATACTAAAAAAATTAAAATACACTCTTTTGTTCATGTATACATTGTTTTAGAATTTAATATAAAATGTGGATATCTGAATTATATTGTTCTATATAAAGTAGAATTATAAATAATATCCTGTAATTTAATTTTTTTAAGTGTAAATAACGACAATATTCTTTTATACATAAAAATGAATGTTTGTCTGTATGTCCTTTAGAATCGTAGACTATACATTTGATCATGTGATAATTTTTAGCAAAGTTGTTGTGCATGAGCCAAAGAAGGCTTCCGAGTTGGTTCACAATTGGACCCGGTAGGTGGAACTGCTGTCGGCATATCGATTCCAGCTTTTCCGGGCAAGACGACGTCTGTCGGGACAACTAGTTTTATAATAAAAACACAAACTATCTATAATCAAAGTGTTATTTCACACTTCACACATCGAATTAGCATTGCCATTCAGCAGCATAACAAGTTATCATAATCACAAATTAAAAAGCCCGATTTGACAGTTCTCATTACAACATATTTAGGGATTGAAACCTCCAAATTGTTAACCAAGTTAACTGATTATCACGAGAAATCGATTCAAAATTATAGGACTTTGTAATCATTTCATTTATTTTACGTAAATTACTCTTGTGGCACACAAATTCCTCACAAAATTGACATGGAGCGCGAAAGTTTTGTCGCATATAGCCTTTCGCGTACCGCATGCATTTATAACACACTACAATTAATCTATTGATTTTTTATGATTTCACTCGTATAATATATATTTATTCAATCGTTTTTGTTTTCAATACATATAGTGGTATTGTTTTAGTATATATTTTTTTTAAATTTATTCATGACCATAGAATCAAAGTCGGAAACATGTTAATTAATAGGTCTTCGTATAGTAGCGCAGTTGTATTGCAGGCTACAACCGACGCCATTCAATGGAGTTCTTGTGAAAACTCGAAAGATCACATCTGACATATGCGGTCAGAAGAGTTAGGCAGTTCACTGACGAAGAGACTGCTAGACTAGTTTATTTTAGTTATTTTCATAGTGTCATGTCCTATGGTATTTTACTTTGGGGCAACGCTGCTGACTTGGAGACTATATTTGTTTTACAAAAAAGAGCCGTAAGGTCAATTTACAACCTCGGCCCTCGGGTGTCTCTTAGGGAACGCTTTAAGGAAATCGGTATTATGACGGTCGCCTGCCAATATATTTTCAATAATATAATTTATATTCGTAATAATTTGAGTGCCTACAAGCGGCATAAGGATGTTCACGATTTCAACACCAGGCATTGTAATAAACTGATATTGCCATCTTTTAGATTACAAAAAGTATTGTCTTCTTTCTTGGGGGTTGGTATACGCTTCTTCAATAAGATTCCGAGTGAAATGTTAGATCTGCCCTTCACTAAATTCAAATTTAAAATAAAAAGTATCTTGCTTAAAAAGGGATACTACACTATTGAAGAATATTTAAATGACAAAACTTCATTTACATAACAGCTCGCTCCAACCTCTTATACTGTGTTTTGTACGAGTATAACGTTTTTATCTTGCCGTACTTGTAAGGAATATATGGAGATATGTTGCAAAAAAAAAAATACGTTACGTCTTTATATTTATAACTATAATTATTTTCTATCCTTTTATTGCGCTTTTGTCTTATTGAATATGCACTGTTTGCTACAACTCCATTAATTCTTCAAAAGTTATTCTGTAACATAATTCTGTATAAAATCTTTTTAAAAAAAAGTACTTAAATATAAAAAATAGAACAACAAATATAAAGAAAAATTTTTTTTAGCTAGACGTGTTGC
This sequence comes from Dendrolimus pini, assembly GCA_949752895.1. NCBI lineage: Eukaryota > Metazoa > Arthropoda > Insecta > Lepidoptera > Lasiocampidae > Dendrolimus > Dendrolimus pini. The sequence continues at coordinate 6,147,718 of OX457147.1, read as the reverse complement.
TGGGGAGTTTCTTGCCGCTTCTTCTCCTTAACAGCAATAACACGTTGCGAAGCGGTGTACATAGACAAGGAAGTAAAATAAAATTTTAACCTATATGTATGACCTTCAAAAAGTGTTCTCCAGTGGAACTTATTTTGAATAAAAACTTTTGAATTTGAATTTTGAATTTGAATTTGAATTTGACTATACAGTTCACATTTCTCACAAAAATACATAATTTCTACTCAAAAACTATCAATATCCTGCAACTATTGTTCATTTTAGAGTAATTATACACATTTTTAGAAAATAAAACTGCACAGCACAACGTCTTCTTTCAGTTCCCGCCAAAAACTCGTTTTAGTATAAATACATGAATGATGCAAGGTTTTAGAATAAATATGTATATAATTTCTTTTCTGAATCGAATTGAGTTTTAATGAACTGCAACAACCCTTTGGTAACAACACTAAAATTAAAAATAAAACGCCATAGAAAATAACTGTTTTTGGGACTTCTTCATAAATTTATATGACATAATAGAATTAATTTTAAAAAATATTATTCGTTATTTGGAGGAAAATAATGATTGAAATATGTTTTATAACATTATGTAATGCACCAGTAAAAAAATGTTGTATATTATCAACGAAATAAATTATTTGTTATTGGCTTTCAGTTTTGTTGATTTTCTTCAAAGTTACATTAAAAGATATTCTTAAGTGTCAAACCGGGCTTTTTATTTTGTGATTATTATAGTTAGCCACAAAGTTACGCTTCCATCTGCAACAAACTACTACATCACTAGTACATGATTATTAAATGGTTAATAAATATTGCATTCCCAAATATGATAATAATTGGTGGCGTATGAAGATTATTATTATAAAAACATCGTTTAACAGCTATAGTTCCGATGGTCCACTTTCCCCCAATATTTAGACTTCCCTATCGTATCGTGTATTCAAATTACTCGTCCTATCCCCTCTATCCCATTTCACCCTGTCTGATCGCTAAATGTATCAATACCATCTTCTTTGTCTCATCCTAAAGACTGTCAACGCATGTTTCTCCCCTGGAATTGCAAACGAATTCTATGGTACTATCCATTAGGTAGGCCGTCTGCCTGTTTGCCAGCTTCGCCATATTAATAGTAAAAGAGTGTGTCATTCGATCTATTAATTCCGCTTATGATGAGACCAAATCCTTAGGGTCAGACCGTTGCCCCTCACATTCAGGACCCTACGTGATGTTATTGGGGAATTAATTAAGTACGTTCTACACCCGTGACGTGATAAAACGACAATTTTAAAGGAAGTCCCAATTCTCCACAGCTTTGATGGCATTATAAAATAAGGCAAGATACCTCCGAAAAATGGTACCGCGTTAATAAATAGAAAACTAGCTACAATAATCACAACTCTCTACTACGGTTTTTCCAATAACTACTGGGTTTATACGAATGAAATTTTTCAGGAAGATGTATTTCGATTGCCGCTATATAACGCTGTAGTAAAATTGCAAAAAATAAATCGGGGGTGGGTACCACATAAGTACCTACTTATGTAAGATATTCAAATAGAAAAGTAAAAGTACATAGTAAACAGGCTTCAAAAATCTTATCACTGTTGTCTGATGATTCTTAAAAACTCGTGTAGATAAATTAGCATCGAGAGGTTTTTGCATGTGTACTGTCAGCAGATAAATAAATAAACTAATACTTTTTATATATTTTTTATAGGTAGGTACATAATATGAAAATAATAATATTAAACGATATTAAAATTATAAATAATAATAATATATAATTAATATGAAATAATAATAATAATAATATAATCAATATGAAAAATAGTTTTAAATACTAAGTTTCAAGTTTAGAAGTCCTGTAAATATACAAATATTTCTACTACAAACGCAAAAACGTCTTGAAGCTAATTTAACTGCTAATCTTGAGATTTCTTACATTTAACAATAATTAATATCATACAACTATTGTTTATTTTTAAACAAATGTACATTTTTAAATAAATGAAACAAATACTTTGAATTTAGACGATGTTATATCTAAAGCTTTATAGGTCTAATGACTATGGAGCCTAAATTTACCATACCGTTGCAAATCGCCTTTTTTATCATACACCTTAACGATGCATTTCGTTTCATCAATTTTTTGGCACTTCGCCTGTTTTATACAAACCTAATTGAGGTCCGAATTCGCTAAGGATGCGATTAAGCCATGATTAATACGAGTGACGCGCCGTTTCTCCGTCGGTCATCGTAAATTTTTATAAATTACAAATAATATCCTTCTGTCGTTCGCGATTAATATAATTGAACGTGACGGTGACCGAATGACGCGGGATGAATACGCTGCGATATATCTTGGTGGGATCATAAAGAGGCCGCTCCTATCACTTGCTAAGGTAGAAAATTGAAGGGCATTCATTAACAACATTGGTATGAATGGTTATTTTATTGTAAAATATTGCACTAGGAGCTTTATTTTTAAGTGTCAGGTATTAATTTTAGAATTAGCATTCACGAAGAGCAACATAGCATGCGTATATATATAAATTACACGTAAATACAAATACACAAATAACACTTTGTTCTTTTGTTTTGTGTACAGGAGTAAAAAATGTTAAGTAGAATATAGCAACTGTGAGTTCACGGATATCACAAAATAGGGATGCAGACAGGTTAAAAATAAATTCTAAAAACATATCATATGAAAATGAATTCATTTAAAAACTAATGGAATCTTACAGATTACTTATTGAAAGGCATGAGTCTACCACCGTATCCAATGCAACATATCTTTACTTCATAATTATTATTATTCGTCTGTTTTTAAATGCAGTTTATACTAATACAAGGGTTATCAAAGTAATTTTTGTAAATAATTACTGAAAGAGCTTCCTAGCGATCGCATTATTCCCATTCGGTGCGGTCGTTTAGAAAAATTTTAGTTGTATAAATAATCTTTCTCGTACAAACGTTGAGTAATATAAAAGAACAGGAATTAAAATAATATTTTATCGTCTAATTTTAAAAATATCATTATAGAAATTGATTTATTTATTTAAGGGTCGCCGACAGTTTATTGTATCATCTTACATGAAATAGTAATAAATTTATTTTAATTGTACTTATGACATCAAAAGTAGTAAATGTTCGCACAAAATTTAAGAGGCTGCGGTATTTTGCAAGTTTATAAAAAGTATCTGAGTTGATTAAATTATCCGCAGACTTATAACAATTAAAATTTTGAAGTATCTATTTAAATGCAATATTATTATTCTAAAACGTGAAAATTGTTATATACTCAACGCCAACTAAATTCATAAACCGTGTTAATACATATTTATAAAAGAAGACCTTGTAAATTCCAAAGAGTTGAACGCATAGCTGTTTTGGTTAACAACAAAGATTTTAAACCTTTTAATGGGATATTTTATTAATTTCTGCGGTCAACCGCATACTCTCACAAATGGCGGTGCGATCTCGTATATTCACCTTGGAGGTCGAGATCCATCGCATTTCTTTTAATAAACCACAAACAATCGCTGTAATGTCTTGGTCAGTAAGTACATAAATACCTATAACAATCAAGTGCAAATTATTTTTGTATATTGTCTCAAACTAAGCATAATTTAACTACAAATGGAAACGAGGTGGGCAGTGGCTATTATTCAAAGATATAGGTATTCTAAAGGCGTGACAAAAAAGCACTGCCTGCGACATAGTGATGTTTGATATTTTTACGTATTTCATGTATATATTTATGTATGTAATATTCATAGGTGTATTTATACATGTCTATTAAGTATAATTCTTACTTATATAATATTTTACATACTTATATGTTTATTAATAATCAAAATATAATGTAAATAATTGCATATCCTATAATATTTATATCTACCACCTTTGACAAATATAATGTTTTATTCCTGCCACGGGTTGTCTGGAATAGGTCGCTTCTTAGCGATAAGACCGCATTGTGCACTTTTAGAATACTTTAAGGCTATAAGTTTTTCTGAGTTTTAATGGTGTACAATAAAGTGTTCTCTCTCTCTCTCTAAATGCATGTAAAATAAGATCAATCAAGTGAGATGTTTTTAATCATATTACAAAACTAAAACGTCGCAACCTCACATTTTTTTTACGAGAGTAAATTCTTATGACGTCATAAATATGTGGAAGTAAAAGGATTCAAATAGAATCGTTAATGTTTAAACAGTAATTCAAATTATTTCTCTCATGATTATATTAAAATAAAAGATAATAGAATGATATTTTTAATATAATAATTTATATTTGTATTATAACATGTGTCCGCATCCCTATTGTGATTGACCCATAGCAATAAAATTTATCAGCGACCAAATAGATTGGAGTGGAGACGCCTAATAAGAAAAAACATTCAGACCTTGGAAAACAAGTAAATAAACTTGCTTGATTCCAGGCACGACGAAAAACATACCCGTCCTCCTATTATCATAACTTACAACTATGGTAGCGTTTGACCTATCAGAAGCTAGATCGCACATTCTTAGCTAAAATAGAATATATAAGCTACAAACGTACATACAAGTACAGGACCGGCCTTAATTAGAGCCGTATATGGTGGCCGCTATAACCGAAATCGGTTAAGAGAGTATTTTTAATTTAACTAAAGGAATGTTTTTTATTACTTTGAGTATTCACGGATAAATCGCAATTAGCGCAAAAGTAATAAGCAAATCATAAAGAACATCATATAAACAGCACTACTTAAATGCATAATGATAAAACAACGATATTTTAATTGCTTTTTGTTAATGATCAGCGCAAGTGAGTGCTATGTTAAAATTGTAACAAAATAAAAGAGTTAATTTCAAAAAATAATTGTAAGTCTAACGCAATTTGCAAGCATGGAAAATGGGCAGATAACATTTGAAAATAGACCGGATGTAGTGATAGAGCCATTGTTGTTTTGTATATAATATTACTCCATTTCCGTTATGATTATTACCAGCCAGCAATAAAATTAAAATTGACTTTTTATAGAACGTTCGGAAATCGTACTTTTTACCGCGAAACTAATATTCGATTATCATCGCGATGTTATTCCATTACAAAGTAACCATTGATTGTTTTTTACTAATTACAAAAATACTTTTACGAACACAACCCGTATGTGATTGTGTGCTCGTTAAATTGTAACGATACTTGGGTGTGTTTTTTATTGTATGTTTTATGGGCGACGAGTTACATTTTAGCGCTGCGGGCGCTTTATTGCACTGTCATAGAATGAATGACACACGTTTTAGTGCCTGATAACGACTCGAAAATGCGTCGCTGCTATCTATATGCCACTACAATAGACCTACTTTTCACTCTTTTATTTTATTAAATCCCAATTTGGACGCGGCACCTCGTAAAGGCTTGTTCGCTTCCTGATATAAAACTTTTTTTTTCACTTTATAGATTAGGAGATATTATTCACCTTGAACTTTTTACATACACAATTGAAACTTCTTGTGTGACAAACAACACCTTTTATGAAGTTGTATACTTAATAACTGCAACGAACAGAAAGTTATCAAGGAATTTTAAAGGATTTATTAAAGTGAAGAGAATATTAAGAAACATATTATAATATATCACATTTTTTTGCTATTTCGCTAATTCATTTTTTGTCTGAGAATTATATAAAATACCTATTACCGAATTTCATGAAAAATCTGTTCATACCCAAAACCGAAATGAAACAGAATAAAAACAACTTATAATAGATTCCAAATTTTATTATGCAGAAATTGATTTTCAATGAATATGTTTCTAAATTATTTTAAAACAACTTAAGACCTCTATCCGCGCAGGAATGGAGAAATAATACAATTCCCTGGGCCGAGTGGCCTGTCGTAAGAGGCGACAAAACAACACACAGCCAGGTGTAGGGTATTTGCCCGTCTGGATGGCTACCACCCCTGGAATGCCGTCATAACAACTTTGAGTTGTCTTCCTTTAGAGAACGATAGCACATTCGTAACACCTTTGATGCTACGAATGTCCGTAAGTGGTGATAGCCGCTATACACTAGATGGTCTGTCTGCCTGTCTGCTGAACTCATACAATAAAAAAACACACTATCTTATTTGATTCATTCATGTCACTTTTTAAAAGCCAGATTCAGTTAAATTTTAGGTTTTTTAACGCCAAATGGAGTTCTTGTGACATTTAAAAAAACACATTAAAAATTGCTGTAAAAGTATTAATACAATTGTACGGTCATTACTTTTAAAACATAAGTTTTTTAAAATAAACTATCACCCTTCAAGACCCCGCCAAACGTGATGTTGTAATACTGAATGCATTAATATATATGGCGTAAAAGACATGGAGTTTCTGTGAATAATCGACTAACAAGTTTCGGAATTTAAAAAACGTGTTTCGTTTTCTAATCACACCAATTTGACACTTTGTTAAATCCTTGATATATCCACTTTGTCTAATAGTTTAAACGCCGTATCTAATATGAAAATGTTTACTTGTTCCAGACGGTCAGTCGAACCACCTTAACCTGTTCAACTCACGGCCACAACCGAAGAAGAAAAGAAAATCAAGAACCGCATTCACAAATCATCAAATTTTCGAATTGGAGAAACGATTTCTGTATCAAAAATACCTATCACCAGCAGACAGGGATGAAATAGCCAGTTCTTTGGGCCTTTCAAACGCACAAGTCATCACATGGTTCCAGAACAGACGAGCCAAGTTGAAAAGGGATATGGAGGAGCTAAAAAAAGACGTGGAAAGTGCAAAAGTGCTTTCAGCTCACAAGAGTTTTCTAGAGAACGTGACTGATTTGGGTATTTTGAAGAAGAAAGCCATGAGCATAGGCGCGAGCGAGGAGGCTGCGACTAACCTAGTGGTCAACGCGTCCAAATGAAACGAGGCGAGGCGCCCGATCGACTACTGCGATCGGAGTGCTCTCGATTACTAAACGGACATTTGATGAGAATCGATTTGTCAGTGCATCGGATCTTATTGATATACCAGTGACAATCGACTAAACGAACTCATAAGTAACATTAAAAGGCCTATTCACTATCTTGCGGAGCTCGAGAGGCAGTCTGCTCGGTGTTGCAGGCTGCAACAACATTCACAGCCCTGCATTACGCGGTGGACTGCCATGCAGGATAGAGAATGGACCCCCTTAGATGTTTTATCTTCACTAAATTAAAAGTAACTTCACTATTTAATTATTTTTTGTAAATAGAAGCATAGGGATAATTTTTTTTGTAGTTTATTTAGTAATGTACAAAATACAGTTATTGAAGATGCTTCGTTCTAAATAAATGTGATAGTTGGTTTTATTTAAGTACTTAATTTTCATAAAGAGTATTTTTTAAATTATTTATTGAGGCATGAGCTATGCGACTGATAATTTGGAAAAAAATAATCTGAAACTAAATTGATCTCAATGATACTTTAATTATCATTACATGCATTTAATTATCATTATTGTTACAATTTCTTGATAAATATAAAATAAACAATATAATTAAAAATAGAAACATATAGGTAATTTTTTTTAATACATATAAATTGTATGACAAACAATGACCTGAAAAATAGGGCTAATTTACCTATAGTTGGCGAAAAGATAGGTAGTTATAAACCATCAAAATATGGTTGTTTGATGTTTTTCAATCTGATAAACAACACGATAAGTAAATGTTTTTTTATCCAATCTTTGTGGCAATTCTTGTCTTGATTTTAGGTTTAGCCCTATTTTTCCAAATATGATAAGTTGATAACATACAATGGACAAAACCTCATACACTCTATTTACGACTCTCATATTATGTGAATCTAAAACTTAAAAAAAATCACCTTAAAGTAAGTTTTACTTATAAAACAGTTCGAATTTGTAATAGAAAACTTACATTTTTGTTATTTAAAAGCATTGTTATTTGTATGGAAATGTTTACTATTTAGGTAGGTAATGTTTGCTTAAGTAACCTGATTAAGTTATTTCATTCGACTTGCAACAGTTGGTCTAATTTCAACTATCCAATAAATAAATTTCTTCGTTTTTAATGTATAAATTAAACCTACATAAATATTTAAAAGAAATTTATATTTGGTAATCAAAAATGGCTGCCAGGCAGAATATTTACCACATAAGTGCAATACCTTGAAAGCAAATAAATCAGTTGCATAGCTCAAATAACATGTACATAATGGTATAATGTATAGATAGATATTCTTACTTAACTTTCATGAAGAGTACATAGTTTAATAATTACAAAATAATCGAGTTTTACATGTAAAATTAGTAATTACATGTAGAATTAGTAATTACATTTTACCAACTAATGATTGATCAGTTAGTAAAATGTAATTAATATTTCTGGAATATTTGAAATGAAATAATAGATAACTGGCAATATAACGTAGAAATGAATGTTAGTACAATTATGATAATGATCGAAAACTATTTGCAAATTTTAGATTGTATATATAGGAATAATTTTGATTTGAAAAGGGTATCACTTTGTTTATTAATTAATCTATGGAATTCATTATTTGGTTTTTTGTTCAGTTGGTACCTACTTATCTCTGGTTGGTATTCAATGCAGTGAATTACAGATAACATTATCTTCTTTTTGAGTAATAGCTAATCATTTTTATATATCCAAGTATAATGGGCGTATATAGCCATATATTCGCGAAAATCTCCGAATCAACTGTGACTTCGCGAAGATTTGTGAATACACTATGAGCCAAGATTTATTGCATCGTATAGCACTTTGCTGAAACCATGCATGCATGCATGCAACCATCGAAATGGGAATTTACCTTTAAATGAAGATATACTAAACACACACATGAACGACATGAAACAAAAAGACAACTGTAATGAAATTTAAATCATAAAATAAAATGCCTGCTATGTAAATATTTATTAATATACCTATATATTAATAAACTAAAATACTTCGACTAAACAGTATATTCTTGATAAGCAGGTATGTAGAGAATTTATGAGTAATAAAATCTATGGGTATTAAAATATCGATAAAATTATAAACGATTTTTGAAGTATCGGTTATCTCACTCTAACGTCACAGAAGCTGTTTACAAGATGCGATTTCCTTTGTGACCAGTGAGCCGAGATTTAGCAGGATCTAAAGATGTTAAAAGCATTGATCGTATAATTTATGCCTTGGTCAGACTTAGCGGATTTTAAGATTTAAGCTCGCACTTAGTTTGAACTTTAAGAACAGTTAACTTTTATTGTTGAGCATCTAACTGAAATAATATTGATACCTGTAATCTTTATGGTCGAATGAAAATAAACAGTTACCACTGACACCTTTAAAATTCCTTTAAAAATTAAAAAGTTTTAACTATAAGAACTAGAAAAATATGCTTCTGTGAAAAATTTAGTTTTATTTTCTATTATACTACTACTCATATACTGATTTATCTGCAATAATCTTATAGTAGTAGTATCTGTAATAATGTATTTTATATATATTTTATATTGCATGAGTTCAGCAGACAGGCAGACGGGCCACTTGATGGAAAGTGGTTACCATCGCCTATGGACATTTGCAACACCAAAGGTGCTACAAACGCGTTGCTGCTCTCGGAACCTGGCCACTAATGCTGGAACCAAATCAAGATTGTTATGGCGACATATTCTAGACCAAGGATGGTAGCCATCCAGTCGGGCAAATACCCTACCACCTGGCAAAATATATAGGGATAATGTTTTGTTTTTGACAGTTTCACGCAGTGTAGCGATGGATTTAATGATATGTAGACTAATGTGGGTGAGTTATTTTCAACGCCATAAACAAGACGCTTATCGTCACACGTACAATTTCGACAATTGAGATTACAGGTATCGATATTATAATTGTTTTAAATAATAAATTATTGGTTGAAAGTTTTAGTAGTGTTCCTCTATTATCAAAAATACAAGAGAATAATGATTATAATAATATAGTGTCCCCTTTTTAAGAACAGTCCAAATGTCGAATTTAGCGAGCATTATTAGAACTATATTTTTAGAGTTCCATGGGCTTTTTTTGCAAAAACAGGACCCTAATATAATCTCCAAGTCTCAAAATGTAGCAAAGCAGTGAAAGTTGTGTCCCCATAACTAACTTTTAAAAAATAGAGCAAACAAAGAAATAAAGGTCATAGAGCTTTAAAATACCTTCAACGAAAGTTGTATTCTTTTTCCAAGGATATAGATAACCCGTAGAATAATAAATGTATATAAAGTATGACTTCACTGCAACGTACAGAATAAATGAGAATGAAACACGAAAGATTAATCTTAATAGAAGACAAGTAGATACACAGGGGACATGTTACAAGGAATGAGTACACATGTTACAATCAATTCTAATATTTTTTACATACAAAAGAACTGGCGTTAAAATAATATCTTAACTATCAAGACAGAAATAATTTTAATTACTCTTCTAACTAATGCGCTATTAGAATCCTTTTATTTGTACCTACTCATGATGTATTAATATTATTTACATGGCTGCGCCGTTCATAAAGTTTGTAAAGAGTATAGTCAAGGTGGGAAAGTCCGTCAGTGGGGTAAGTTCGTACACCTCTCGTTTTTTACCTTTTTTAAATGTAATTTAATGTCAACTACAATTTGAAGTGAGAATTAAATGGTGTCTTAGCTTAGCTTTACTGACCGATTTGTTCATGTCAGTCAGTCATGTCAGTCACCATGACTATTCAAATACAGAAATAAAGAGCGATGTATGAAGTTCCCCCACTGACAAACTTTCCCACCTTGACTATATCTCAGTTGATTTGACTGTGCACTCTGCTCATTAACGGTCTTATTCATATTGAATTGAGTAAGTATGTAGGCTTCTTTGAGAACATAAACAAGTCTACAAACTTTAACTCAATATGAATAAGACCGTAAGTATGTTGGCAACATAGATTTCTAACCATCGTTTACCTATCGACATACCTTAATCACTTGCTATTTTAAAAATTAGCTCAAACAGCATTGATTTAAAGTCTAATGGTATGTAGACAGTAACTCTATTAAATATTATAGTTCCCGGCACATATGTTGAGCGGTCCGCGGAATAGGAGAGATCGCTTTGCTCATTGAGCCTAGCCAATGTGATGCGATGCGATTTACCGGCGGCATATGGATAACATTACGTTTTTGTGTCTTTACTCGAAAGGCAATGAAAAAGAAGGCAATTTCACTTGTGCATAGGCTAAGGTAACCGCTCATCATTCGTGCCGGCAACTATATATAATTTCTTCATCCACTTAGTTATTCAACTCTCTGGAGTATGTATGATTGGAAATGGTTGGAAAATAATTCTTATCAGCTAGTAAGTAATGTTATAATTAAATTTTATCAGCACAAAGCAGTTACAGTAAATTACACCTTCAAGTGTTTAAAATTGGTCACGGTCTAAACATTACTCATGTTATTAAAATCAATTACAAGAACTGATATATTCGTTTTTCATTTAATGGAAAATTTATGTAATATTTAAGTCGATTTAGTAATTAAAAATTCGACTAAAAGTATATAAGCTAATATGCAATAAAGGGTTTCGTAAAGGCGAGTATTGTCCGCCATTTTCATCATTGGCTATACAAACTGAATTTTCTTTCACCTTCCAATTATTTGCTTTAAATATGTCTTTTCCTTCCATAATCCTCTATTCTGACATACGTCTTCTGTCACACCACAAACCACCATATCATCCTTCACACAATCCATCCAACTCTTTTTTGGTTTAACTTAACATTTATGTCCATCAATCTTGCAGTTTAACATTCTTTTTGTCACGTCACTTTGCCAGGTGTCAGGGTATTTCCCGGGCTGGATGGCTACCATACCTGGTCTAGAGTATGCCGCTGTAACAACCTTGAGTTGTATTCCGGCATTAGTGACCAGGTTCCAGTCTCTCTTAAGAGAGCAGTAGCGCATTTGTAGTAACTTTGGTATTGCAAATGTCCATAGGCGATGGTAACCGCTTTTCATTAAGTGGGCCGTCTGCCTGTCTGCTGAACTTCTGCAATAAAAAATAAATAAAAATCCCTCCTCATTACATTCCTATACCACCTCAATCTTCTTCCTCTTACTTTTTTCAGTCACGTGTGCAAATTTCAAAGATCTCTCCTTATGTACTACTCATTTATCACCTTATACCTTCTTGAAAAGTGAAGCCTTCTTTAGGTACATTGGACACATTGGGATGGGGCTAAAGCACTGAACTCGCGTGACCGTGACGCTCAGATACAAAGTTTACACTTCTCATGTGCAGTCCCACGACTGACACTTTTTTATTTCTGATGTACAAGAGACAGGGTGACGTTTCACTTGATGGGGAGTTGTTACCTTCACCTATAGACATTTGCAGCATCGAAGGTGCAACTAATGGGCTGCCGGCCTCGAAAGCGGGCGGGCTAGTACCTAGCCATTAATTCCGGAACACAACTCAAGGTTGTTCTAGCATAATCTAGCCCAGATGGCTAAAACAGCCGCTTTCGATGGCCTCTCGCCTATAATGAACGTGACAAGTATCAAAATAAAGTAGAAATTGATGCTGTGTCCACACATATCTAGACACGTTTCGATTTCACTAAGCGATTCTCCAAAGTAGGCGTTTTAGGCGCTCAGGGGTGATAACTTTTTCCGATCGAACACGGATTATAACTTAAATTTAATGCTTAGTTTCTTTTTATCTCGGAAATCATAATTGAAAATTATTTCTAATCTACTATTCTTGTTCCTATGTTGTAATCAGTTTATATTATGTATGTAGTATAATGTACATCTTTAAATAAATTTTAAGCACGATACTGTGTTTATTACTTGTGAATATTTATTGTAAATAAACAATTTTATGTGTTCTAAGCATTTTATTTTCATTTCCCTCTTTACACATAATAACATCGAAATAGAATATCTAGAACAGGTTTGGCTAACGGAGTAGGCACTCAAATTATTCATAAACTTTTTACATGACAATGCTAACACAAATTTCAATGTCATTGTACCACAACATTGTCGATAACTTGACGCGCTGGGTTACCAAATTCTAAAAATTAACATCACTTAATATAATGTTATAAAATAGTTTATAAATAGAGATTATTACAAAACATAAATTATTCTTAATTTCTGTTGAAATTTTCTAGTAATTATCACGATTTTAGGTATTTTTGACTCTAACTTTGGGTGTTAATATTTTTGATAGCTGGCAACCCTGCGCATCAAGTTACTGTAAACGAGTAATAATTGAGTTTTGTCATTTATGAGCTTAAAGCATGAAAAATAAAACCAATAAAAAATTAGTCCGGAAGTTCTAGTTTTGCATTATTTCTAAGTTTCAATTAAAGCATTTAAGGCAACACACACAAGCCTTTTTACAAATTGTATAAATTCTTTATGGTGATTTGGAGTTGCCATACTGGTATTTTTAAATTTGCCGCGCTTTTTGAGTCTCTACTTTCCCTAGCCAAATTCTAGTATTATTATATGTAATAAGATTGCTCGGACATACTTTCTTTGCTTGAATTAGTAGAAAAAAAACAACAACAACATTAAAGTGATACACCAACATGAAGAATGACGTTGAATTAAAGGAGAAAAAATATATTTTTTCTATTCTGTAAATTATCTAGGATATTTTGGAAAATAAAATATCAGTCTAGCAAAGACTGATATTTTTTTTAATTTGCCGTAGATTTTCAGTCTTCACTTTTAATAGCCAGACTCTAGTGACAATTAGGTTAATGACACATGTCACAATAAATTCTAAAATTGTTTTCATGTGAAACAGCGTGCACTACTACCCCATACCTACTTCTAGGTATATTTATAAATTATTCTTATTATCAGCTAGCATTTGCCCGCAACTTTGTGCACGTTGGACAGGTTACAAATTTTACAGTTATTTTGCTATATATAAAATCAAGGGTTATTTTCATCCCAATCCTGGAAATTCCCATAAAAACTCGATAAAAGTAATGTTACTAAAGGCTTATCGCATACACAACTAAGTATAATTGTCTTACTTAAGGTGTTATCGATCAGTGAAAATTTTGCATCGGATTGAAGTTTTTGTTTAACCTGGCCACTCCTCTCACAAGAAAATTCTCATAGGACTCTCAGGACATAAAGATTTTAAGTCCGGAAATTTTCTATCGATCAGTGTAAACCGCATCGAAATCAGCCTAGTAGTTTTTACGTGAATTCCGAATGAACAAAAAATCTAAAAACTAAAATACTACACTCTTATAATATTATACATAGGTATAGAAGTCATGGGCGATAAGACCGCCGATTGTACTTGTATTTAATGTTTTTCATTTTATGTAGCATTTTGTACAATAAAGTATATTCTATTCTATTCCATAGAATACATCTTTCTGCCAAATACCCTTATATAGTCTTCATGTTGTCTGTGTAATCACAGGTATAGTCCTCAAAAACTGCTTGGTCTAAAAGGAGACGGGGCTGCTGAGCCCAAGAAATGTAATAAGTTGAGATATGGCTTAAAAGCGTTATATTTTTCTATTACAAAATGGAAAACATCAGCCCTAAATTCTATCTGGAAGACGAGAAATCTTAAAAATAAGGTCACAAATAAGATATGTTATCGATTACCATTATCAATGTATGTGTATGACTTTTAAGAATTAATAATGTGAAATCACTTACACAGCACGATTAATTTATTCAAAATAACTAAACGCTATAAATTATTTTTAAAAACCAACATAATAAAAATAACTTAAAATCACACTCATCTTTTACAATCTTAGCACAAGAATGTATGAAAACGTATTCGTCTCCTTTAACAGGAAGGTGTATTCTACCGCCGCAACATACAGGAGTATGTAGTGAAACCCTGAAGATAATGTCTATATAATACGTGCAGCAAAAACTTTGTACCACTTTTCACGAAAATTGCGCGGATTTAGGAGTTTGAAATTTCGTACACTTATAGTCTATATAGAGAAGAAGCGCCGAATGCTATATTTTTTTTTAAATTATGCATAAAAAATATCTTAAATCAATAAAAAAAAAACATTACACATATTACCATGTATTTGACACACACACGTATATATACTCTTTTGTTTATTGTTCAAGTCAAATCAACAGTGTAGCCTTGGCAAAATCTGTGATTATAGAAGTATAGTTTTTGACATTAATTATTATTTATGGTCGAATTTCGACCACGGTCGACCACTAGTAATTATTGATGGCTGCAATCAAAGAGTACATTGAAGTGGCAATGCATATACTTGAGGGATGAAAAAGGTTTTATCTGCGAATATGTAGTGTAAAATATCCTTACTCTAATTTTTAAAAATTATGACAATATAATGTCGTGATGACTTGTGTTATTCAAATCAATAAATGCAAATATATTCGCCTTCAAAAAACAATATATCCTTCTACAATTTGTTGGTAAGAATAAATACTCGATGTTACGATTTATCAAAAAAACAACTTTAATTTTGATATTTTTGAGTCAAACTTCAAAAAATTCCGTTTGAGTTTAAAATATATCACCCACTAATTCAAACACAAATAATAGTCGGTTTTTTTCCTATTTTTTTACATTCCAATTAATTTATGTTCTTTTAGCTTTCGCAATCTAAATAAGTATGTACTCTTAATACGTATATGTCCCTAAGACCTTTAGTCTTATTATTTTGTCTATACATACTTTTATATTACAGTCTAGGTTTACACTATTTTAATTTAAAGCTCTCTATCCTCAACTTTGTAATTAATTTGTTGTGTGTACTAATAAATGAAAAAAATCCTCCTACTAACTTTAGAACTATAAAGTAGCAAATTCTGAAAAAACGAGGTAGTAGATCTTAAAAATTCTTTTAAACATATTCGTTCAAACAAGTTTCATAGATTTTTTCAAGCATGACCATTCTTTTTAGGGTTACGTAACCAAATGACAAAACTCAAACCATTTTTTTCACCACCTCTACAGAACCTTTCACTGTGTGTGAACTTATGATCATTTTTATTAGTTGCTGCCAGAGATTGGCTAATGAAAGTCGAGACTAAAATACCGTGACAAATTAAATAGTATTTAATATGGCAACATCAAATTGCCATTGAGTACTTATACAATACATAAAAAATATTGTTTTTCTTTTAATTCTTCTGTTGCTTTGTCTCGAAAACTTATTTACTTATATTTATTTTTATTTTCCGCTCGTTTTCAGTTTCTACTTCGTTAGCCAAACACTACCTAAAAATATATATTTATTAATATTGGCATAAAAACAAGTTATCTAATCAAAACAAATCCAAGTAAAGCGTTCTCATCATAATCACAAGACACTGTGTTGTGTGAAATCGATTGTACGTGATTATATCGATAGTTGTAACTTTAGTATCGATATGTAATCGGTTTGTTTGGTTTACGGAACGACGCGCTATTCGCGTTAGCGTCGCGTGCCGAAAGCCATTGGCAAGTTAAGCCTAGAACACATTTGAACAAGATGGACGACCGAGGCTTGATTTTTTTTAAACTGAAAATTACGGAGAGGACTTAGGTAACTGCCTTAAAATAAAATAGTCCATAGGGTAGCTGTAACATAACCATTTAGAAATTATCCTAAAAAGTATGTATATTAGCCTAAACGACGCTAAAAAACGCTATTTTAACCGACTTGAAAAAAAGGAGGTTCTCAATTCGTCGTGTAAATATGTAGGTATATTTTTATAGATGTTCAGTCTTAATTTTTTGTTTCTTAAACGACCTTTAATTATTCTTTTTGTGTTGGATTCAGTGCAACCTAAGAATAGTTTCATATTTCATTGTAATTAGCTTAAAAGTGAAAATAAAAGAAAATTGCAAAAAAGACATCAACTTCAAGAGGTAAAAAATATTTAATATTTTCTACTTTTTAGTTACTCTTGAAGACGGTATCTTTTTCGTTAGATTTTTTTGAGGACCTACCAACTTTTTCTACTAGATACACTTTAGGATTTAGTTTAGTACTCTCATCATTCTAATGTTGAACAAGCAGATACACTAAGGAAGCTGATGAAGTGTTTTATTCTACATTATAGATCTGCATCTGTAAGATATAAGACTTTTTATAATCGTCTATTTTCCAGACAGCGTGCTCCATCTTCAATCTATGTATTAATATAATGCGAAGCTACACTATGTTAAAAACCGAAAACATTTGCACTCTTTTTCCACATAAATTAACCGGCGCGATGTTTGTCCCATTTTAAAATCTTATTTAAATAAGTATTTTTGCTAGAACTGATTGATAACCTGACTCATCCGCTTGATGTTAAACGATGTTGATAGGTACATCACACTTAAATCACAACCACAACATGACTAGCAAAATTCCAACAATCATTCGCAAATATACTTAGTCTATTTTAGGTTAGCATTAAAATCCTTTTTAAACTTTTAGAGCTTACATATAAATCTTTAACTTCGTATCCATTAATTATTCTAGCTTACTGCGTCATCTGGGATAATTTTATAGTTATATACCGTTTCGATATTATTCTTTATTATGAATAACGTTAAATATTGACAGATAACATATATATACAGTAATAATGCAGCTGTTTGATAACGGTGTTATTTTGAACACTATAAATAAGACGCATTTGGCGACAAAAATCATAGCTTTATCCCAGAAGAATCCCGAACATTATAGAAAATAAATATTGCTGATTTCGGTTATAACGACGATGAAGGAACAGCAATACGAATAGCAACGAAATGCGCTTGCTTATTGGCTAATGTCTTCATAGGTAATAATACTGATTCTCAAATTTAATTTTATCCTCCTGAACATTAAAAAAATGTATACTAGCCATCTTCTGTGGATGTAAACAAAAGATGAGAAAAGTTTATGATTCTATGAATAAACATTTGTGTATGTGTTTATTGACTCGATTCTTGTGTGTCTTTTATTCTAAGTTGTGTGTAGACTTGGTGCAATATCTGCAAGGATTTTTTAGGAACTTGTTCTGCAAACTGGTCGCTATAGTAAAATTATTTTCTCAAAAAGTATACTCTATATTTAAGGGACTGAAGTGTTACTTCGCTATAACCTAAAAGTCATTACAACCGAGATCGTAATAAGTGAAATTGACTAAACATAAGATAAAATAAATTAAACTACATATACATAAGATTGAAAAACTTTATAACTTGTAAATTAAAAAAATAACAGCACGAGTGTACGCCACGCTTAGAAGCACCATTGTCAAATTACACCGAGACGTTCCAAACTCAAATTGTTAAAACTGTACGAGCATTTGTTACGGACAAAAGTTTGTTATAAACGTTAATTGGTCGCCCACTAACAAAATCGCCAATATAAAAAGACCCCCGGTTTCCAGACTCGTCCAAATCATCACAGGTCAACGAAAATCGGTAAATAAGTTATCACGGATGAACTTTTCGGTCACATTTAAATTTAATTCTTGGTTGTTAATACTTTAACTACGTGATTTTTGTACAAGCGTTATAAATGATGAACCGTAAACAATCATATAATTGCTTTTACAAGTATTGGTTTTTGTATACGATGTTTATAAATCGACAATTATTTATGTTTTACTCGAAGGTGCATAATTTTAATTATTTTCATTTGGTTTCTTAATCGAAAATAACGTGTTGGAAAATTTTCTAACATGTTATGGACTGGCTTGAGCTTCGCAAGCTAATTCACTACTTGGTGTTTTGTTGAGAACTTATAACAATACTAGCGTGCCCGACGGAAAATAAAATTAAATCTGGAGCCCGATTCCAGTGCTATCTACCGGATCCAATTTTGAATCTAAACCATCCCGGAACCCACTCAATTACACACAAAACATGTCATCATAATCGTGGAACCCGAAGCTAACACCACCTACCGGATTCAATTGTGAATCTAAACCATTCCGGGACCCAGACGACCATACGCAAAAAATCATCTAAATTAGTTGAAGCATTTAGGAGTATTTCAGTAACATGCACACGAACAGGAGAAATAAATAGTCTATCTATAATATTATACAATTCTTAGCCGTGTCTGTACATTTAAGCTATTAAAAAAAACAACTGGAATAGACTACATCAATGCTTTTCAATCTTTTTGAATACGCGACCCCTTTACAGGTTGAAAAATTTTGAAATCCCCTGGGGTAATAGACAGACAAAAAGTTAGTAATTTAAAAGACTATGTTTATATTTTGGTACGCATATTCATTATACCCATACTCATAAAAAACTGCTGAGCATAGAAAGCACCTAAGTTCGAGTTATAAATTTAAATAGCCGTTAAATAGCAACACCAAAGGTGCTACAAATGCGCTACTGCTCTCTCAAGGGAGACTAGACCCTGGTCACTAATGCCGGAACACAAGTCAAGTTTGTTATGGCGACATACTTTAGACCAGGGGTGGTAGCCATCCAGTCGGGCAAATGCCCTACCACCTGGAATATCCTTTTTTAATAATACATAAAATATACATTAAATCAATAATTTAGTTTATTGTTAAAGTCAAATTAATAGAGTAGCCTTGACGAAATCTGTGATTATAGAAGTATAGTCTTTGACAATAGAACCTTAATAATGTTCAAACTTATAATTTACTTAATCATTATGGTCGAATATCGACCACAGGCGACCACTAGTA
Organism: Dendrolimus pini; assembly: GCA_949752895.1. NCBI lineage: Eukaryota > Metazoa > Arthropoda > Insecta > Lepidoptera > Lasiocampidae > Dendrolimus > Dendrolimus pini. Next base: position 6,128,019 of record OX457147.1, on the reverse strand, counting down.
AACATTAATGTATACTATAATAAATCTATACAGGGGTTGAATTTAATACAAATTCAACCCCATGGATGAACAGCCTATTTCGGACCAGCTGATTCCAAAAATATTATTTCTAGATATTTTTTTATATATAAGAGCGTCACTTGAAAAATACTAATCGACTTTAAATGAAACTTGCCACAGAGCTAGCTTATATCCTGGATCAACACTTGGGCCCTCGCCCACGGTGACTTTTTGCAACGATGCAGTAGCGATGCCGTCGCGTGTCCGCATCGATGCAGTCGCGAAGTCGCCAGCTGTGTGCCCTCGCCCACGGTGACTTTTTGCAGCGATGCAGTAGCGATGCCGTCGCGTGTCCGCATCGATGCAGTCGCGAAGTCGCCAGCTGTGTGCACTCGCCCACGGGGTCGCGATGCTGTCGCGCTTCTGTAATTCAGTAACATCACAAAAATACCTGCGATTGCTACAATTGCAAGACGGACTTCGTTGAGTCACGTTGTCTTTGGTGCTGCTTTTACGTAAGCACCTGAGGCGTGAGCAACGAAAGCGCGTTGGCATCGCTACTGTAGCGCGTTGCAAATACGACTAATACACATTAGTAGCAATGCTGTCGCGCCATTAGCGAACGCGCGACAGCATCGCTATCGAAGTCGCCGTGGGCGAGGGCCCTCAGGATACTGTTTATCCTGATAAATGACATAGTTTCCGAAGGATTGACGAATATAGTGTTTGTTGTGCCACCGCTGCATACCACTAACAAATATGTCATGTTACAGTTATTTAGTAGCATAGTTGGTCTTGTCATGTTTCTTTTTACAGTTAATAATTAATTTTGTTATGTACCCTCTTATTTCTAAACTATACAATCGGCTATTTCCTTAATTGAATAATACATACATACATAACTTCACGCCAGGTCCCTTGCGGGGTTGGCACGAACAACAGAGCGCCATTCAGGCTTATTCTTACACACTTCACTTTCCTCTTTGACATTCATAGCTCTTGTCATGCACACACGTCTGTTCTTAAGGCTCCGGACATCACCTTCTGCTAATACATGATCAATTTGATCATGGAAGGTGTGTCGTGGCCTTCCGCGACTTCTGCATCCATCCACTTTTGCATTGTATATCTGTTTAGTCATTCTTTCATCATACATTCTTTCCACATGCCCGAACCACCGGAGCATTGAATAATATTATATTTTTATAGATTATGTGATTAGCGCCTGATTTATATAGAATAAGTAGTTATCTATAATTTAACATAATCTTATGTATTGATGTTTATCTCTAATGTGTGATAATTGTGCACAGTTTATGATTCAAAATCTCAATTTTATATAGACGATATTCTCTACATTTTATTTTCATGTTGGCAGACGCGAGATATTTATACTGTGTTCGGTTTATTTTATTACATGTAAAACTTTAAGGGCCGCTTGAATAAGTTTGCTTAAATTTATTTAAGAAACACAAAACATATTAAACACCCTTAAATACAATTAGCGTCTTGCACAACGAAAAATTTGCCGCTAAATATGTTTAAAGAGCTGTCAATACGTTTTGTTTAAAACGTATTTAGGCACTTTAATATAATTCACTATTTTTATTTAAAGGCGATCGTTATGCAAGAGGCCCTAAGTATAATATTTTATGCAATCGTCGTCGTCGTCGTCTTCAGCCATTCACAGTCCACTGCTGGACGTAGGCCTCCCCAAGACGGCGCCACTCATACCCATCCACTGTCTTCCTCATCCAGCGCTTACCGGCAACCTTGCGTAGGTCGTCGGTCCATCGGGCTGGAGGGCGTCTGACACTACGTTTACCGAGACGCGGTCTCCACTCCAGGACTCGTCTGCTCCAACGGACATCGGTCCTGTGGCAGACGTGACCGGCCCACTGCCACTTCAACTTGCAAATTTTGCGAGCTATGTCGGTTACTTTGGTTCTCTTACGGATATCCTCATTTCTAATTTTATCCATAAGAGAAACACCCAGCATAGCTCGCTCCATGGCCCGTTGAGTGACTTGGAACTTGTGGACCAATCCTGCCGTCAGTGTCCACGTCTCGGCCCCGTAGGTCAGGACGGGGAGGACGCATCCCCCATTTTATGCAATATGTCATATAAAATAATATCTAAAATTTCCAAACAATGTATTCAATTCTTGTCATGCATAACCCTCTAATTAAAATAGTATATCAATGACTTCAATCCGCTATTGGTTGTGCCAATATGCTAAGTTTCTTATACTGTTAAATTGTTGGAGGGATGGCGAGGTGTTCTAAAAATACTTATCGAGTGTTCAAAGTCAGTGTATTCAATGTGTTAAAACCGTACGGTTCTCTGATCATAAAGTATTGTGACCAGTTGCTGTTGTTTTATTGCTATAAACCCTTTTGAGTTGTTGCAAATATTACAGTCATCATGGCAACGTGAGTGAATAAGATTGATGTACAATAAAGAATTATCACTTATCCATTTATTTTTTGAAACCTTTCATGTAACGTGTAAATAAAATTACATGAAGGAACTAAACTGCAAAATAATACAAAAGCATTCATGTTATCCGTTAAAAGCAATTATGCTATCAAACTCCTATATCCTGTTAATTGTACAGTAATAACAGTGTATTAATTAGCAATTAATAAAGAAGCAAATTATTAATAAGTATATTCTCTTTCTTGTAGTGCTATTGAACGCAATAATAACACCTATCCAAACATATAATCATTATGATGATATACATGCTAGCTTACATTTGTTTATCTCGTTTTATTGTACAGCTGTCAGACCCAATGAGAAGTGGTTATCATCACCTACAGGCGGTTGCAACAACAAGGGAGAAGCGAACGCGTTGCCAGCTTTAGGATGGCATAAAGAAGAGGGGACAAGGAGAAGAGAAAGAGGGATCAGACAAGAAAATTGAGATGGAAGTCATGGGATATGGAAATGGGAAAGTGGGCCATGGGAACTCACTCGATTTTATTCTTGAGGACCTCTGAAGTTGACTGAGCTAAGCCTTTGCCAGCCTGACTCACTACAACACACAAGTCCCGCATTCGATTCCATGCTTGATAAATTTTGTAATTCCGGTTGTTTGCTATGACCTGGATGTCTGGGATCGGCCCCAGAGTGATCTATTTATATTATAGCTTGAGAATATACAACGGCTAAGGTGCTTCTCTGTCGATTATTATTTTTAAAGTTTATCTGTTTTATATGTACTTATACAATTATCAAATAACTTTATATGTCATTGAAGACCAAGAGACATAAGGACGACCTGGATTTTTAAAAGCTTGTGTAGGGCATTGGGTCAACAAGATAGCCTTTTCGATAATATCATCTATAAATATTGAAGAAACGCATCGCCTAAAATTAGATTTTAATAAAAATGTCGGACATTAAAACAGGAATATTATTTTAAAACTTGTATATTTCATTTGAATATCTTTTAAGGTTCACAAAATACAAAATCCAAGTCCTGTGCCACCGCAGTGACGGCCCCAGCTTGTCTATACATATAAATAAAATTGGAGTGTCTGTTTGTAATATTGAAATAACCGCTTTTTACTACATGCATATGAATATATGTACGGTACATACACCAAAATAACATTTTTTACAATTTTAGTCTGTCTATCTGTCTGTTTGTTCCGGCTAATCTCTGAAATGGCTGGTCCGATTTTGACGGGACTTTTATTGGCAGGTAGCTGATGTAATAAGGAGTAACTTAGGCTACTTTTATTTTAGAAAAATTCTTTTATTTTGGAATTATGACGATTTTCAATCACCACCACGCGGGGCGCAGCTAGTATGTAATATAATTTCTGCCGACAGAAACACCAAGAAAACATTAATTTATAAGCACTATACAATGAACAATTAATTGAGTTATTTAAACACAAATATTCAATGTAAACCAATAACAATATGGCCCAGAGCTGTTAATTCACGTAATTGATACGGTGCAATGTAATTAAAACTGGCAAAAAGAGCCGCTACACACTTGATATTTTCATAATAATATTATAGTAAGTATCTTCTTTGCGTTGGACGTTGGATATTAAAAAATAAGGTAAAGTAAAAGGTACTCAAGAATGATAATATCTGTTCTTTGCTATAAATAAAGCTCTGAACGGGAGATTTTGTCGGGAACTGAAAGGAGAAGTTGTGCTGTGCAGTTTTATTTTCTAAAAATGTGTAAAATTACTCTAAAATAAACAATAATTGTAAGATTTTGAAAGTTTTTGAGTAGTACGTAAACATAAGCAATCCTGTTTTTTTTTTTAGCGTCTTTCTTATGTTCCTTTTTTCCGAATTTAAAAATTATGTAATTAACATTCGCACTTTTAATGACTTTTTCCGAAAGTTTTAATAAGAAATAAAAAAAACGTATTTCAGTATCTTTGCAAAATCATTGCTGAATGAAGTAAAATAGGCAGTCAAATCTACTGAGATACTTTTTATTAGTTTACAAAACGTCGTAAACTCATACATTTTCTATAAGGTTACGTTTGTAAGTTTGGTAGTACAAATTATGCCGTCGAAAGTTTTTAAATACCTAAACTCTAAAATAATAAAAATGTGAATAACGGCAATGTTTTGTATATGATATAATGTCAAATCATAATAACATTGACGTTATCTCTAATCGGGGCAGAGATATTATTTTCTTTTTGTTTTCTGTTTGTTTTTTGGGATAGTAAACACGTCTTACGTTTCTATACTTTAGGTTAAGTCGTAATAATATATAATATAATAATATATAAGCCCATAAATGTCCCACTGCTGGGCTCGGGCCTCCCATTATAGGGGGAACGGACAGTATACCCGCCACGCTTGTCCAAGGCGGCTTGGCAGGTTTGACACATCGGTTATCTCGATGTGCAGGTTGCATCACGATGTTTTCCTTCGCCATTGTTAGCACGTGGTAATTGTAACAATATGCACATTAGATCAGACAACTGACTAAGAGGTGCATGCGTTCCGGTCAGGATCGAACCCGCGCCCTTCGATTTAGGGGCGCGTGCGCTGACCATTACGCTACCACGACTAAGGCAGACTAAATAGAAGTAAATTTTTGTTTATTATTTTTATTTATTGTTTGCCGCGACTAGGTACACCTGTTGTCAGTCTAGCCAAAAAGCTTGCTAAATTGACAATATTGCCAAAAGTATAAAGTGTGCGCATACACCAAATTTCGCGGGCGTTATTTATAAAGAATTTTTGAAAGAAGCCAAAAACTACAGCTTTCGGTATCCTTTGTGAGTATAATGCTATAATTTCGAGGTAGACGCGTGATGTTGGGGTGTAATGTTTCTTTATAGAATGTGACCAATTTAAAAGTGCCTCCGGGGCTTGGACCGCACCTCCGACACTCATCGTGTGGCAAAACTCGGAGGGGTCAACATAAATTGGTACCATTATAAAACAGTTGTTGATTTGGTATGGAACAATAAGAAATTTTTAATAATTATAGTGCACAATCATTGTTGCGTTATTATGTTGCATTTGTTTTTAGAAACGCAATGAAAGTTGGGGTGAGGTGTTGTACTTTGTGGCGTAGTGTGTAATTAGCTGTTTGGTTTCTATTTTATTGGAAAATGTTTCATGTTTAGTATTCATAAACATTTGTAAGCGTCGTTTAAGTTGTTTACGATTATAACAAGTAAATAAAATAAGAAGATAAATTCAAATAAAGATAACCTCATCCATCGATTTCGATGACAGGCTTATATTTATTCTACGTACATAATAGTCTTAAGGGATTATAGGTATAATATAATATAAGTTCAGTTTCCTTTATTGTATTAATTTGAAATTTAATTTAATACAGAAGATAAATTGAGGTATATTCCTTCCAACGTGGTTGAATGTTTGTTCAATTATTTTATTGTGGTTTAACTTAAATTTTGATAGATTTGGTCTGAAATTATTTTTTAAGGGACATCGTTGAAATTACATCATTGAGATACAAGTTATTTATTTTGAAAATAAAACTAAATACTAAGCAATAGCTCCCAAAATTAAAATGGTTAATATGTCTTCCCTTCGCCTCCTAGGCGTGCCAATCTTCGACGAGGCCCTACAGGGTTTCGTCGAAGAAAATTTTCAAAATTTTCTTATACTTCAGATCGTTTATTCAAAATTAATACACACATGGAATTCACTATCATCCGGTACTGCCTTTTCGTGCCTAAATTTACGTATGCCCTCCGGTGCTGTCAACTTTTTAAGGAAACTCTGCTTTTAACTACGCTGGATAGCACCGTGAGGGATACCCTCATATCCATATTAAATTTGGACATGGACGACCGAACGTGGTCACAATGCTCATTACCGATAAGGCTAGGTGGCCTAGGCGTCCGCAAAATTTCCAGTGTTGCTCTACCGGCTTTTTTGTCATCGGTTCATAGTACAAGTGATTTAGTATTATTTTTTTTAGAAAAAAGCAATTTAGATTATGAAATTCCATATCTGACCGATGCCAAACGAGCCTGGACAATGGCATGCCTTAACTCTACCCTGCCCACTGTTCCGACTTCGACAGCGAGCTTGGGACGAGCCTCCTGCAAACGTGTTCCAGTTCGACAGAGCGAGCTCGCCTTTTGGCCGTTGCTACTTGGGAGTCGGGACAATGGCTGCAGGCACACCCATCCTTCAATACAGGCACAATCTTAGATCAGGCTACTTTTCGTTTAGCTGCGAGCCTTCGCTTGGCCCATGTTGTGTACCCCATCGTGGCCAGTGTGGGAGTATTGTGGACCCGTTTGGACACCACGGATTAGCATGTTTATATAGTGTTGGTTGAAGATCTCGCCATGCCAGCCTCAATGACATCATCCGCCGGGCTCTTGTCAGCGTCGGCGTACAGGCCGTATTAGAACCGAATAGCTTGGTACTCGACGATGGCAAGATGGGACGGCCGCTTGTGTGAGACGCGACATGTGTAGACACTCTAGCACCGTCACATCTTCCAAAGACTGAGTTAGAGGCTGGGAATGCTGCTTTAAAAGCTGAAGGGCTCAAACGGCGCAAATATGGAACCTTAGTAAGTGGTTACATATTTGTGCCGTTTGGAGTTCAAACATTAGGTCCGTGGGGTCCATCGGCAAAGAGTTTCTTCAAAGAGATTTGTAAGAAACTCTTTGATGCCACCCGTGATCAAAAGGCTGGCTCATATTTCGCCCAACAAATAAGCACCGCCATACAGCGCGGCAATGCAGCCAGCCTCTGGCCACGCTCCCATTTGGCAGCGATTTGTTACACAGTCCATAATCGCTTGTATTTTATGACTTACTTTATGTTAGATTACAATAAGTAATGGGTAAAAAATAATAAGTTTATAAAGGACAAGGTTTCTACTTTGTATTAGTTTATAACTAAATACTTAAAGATAAAATAAATTATTAATTAATTAATATTATATATGTAGCAAATCGCTGCCAGAGGGAAGCGTGCCCAGAAGGCTGGCTGCATTGCCACGCTGTATGCCAATGCTGATTCGTTGCGCGAAGTCCTTACGGACCAGCCCCCTGATCATGGGTATCAAAGAGTTGTTTACAAATTTCTTTGAAGATATCCTTTGCCGATAAACAAATGGCACAAATATGTAATTCCTTCCTATGGTTCCATATTTGCGCCGTTTGAGATCTTCAGCTGTTGAAGTAGCGGTGCCAGCTCCTGACTTCGTCACCGGAAGATGTGATGCGGCCAGAGTGTCAATGTCGCATGTCGCGTCCCACACAAGCGGCCTTCCCATTTTGCAAAGAATAAGTGACATTCCATCCGGCCTCTTGATATCGTCGCGCACTAAGCCACTTGGCTCTAGGATGGCAGGTATGCCGACGCTGACAAGAGCTCGGCGGATAATGTCATTGAGGCTGCCACGGCGAGATCTTCGGCCAAACAAAAAAAAAGTTATTTGTTTGATAAAATACAAATAATTTTTTTTTTATATTATATAAAGATATTAGTAAAATTAGGCTTTTATATTTAGTTTGATCATAATCTAGTCAAACTAACTTCTTTAATTAGACATTTGAAAAATCAGTCCATATTGTTTTTTCACTTTTCTTATTAGAGTCTACGCCGAAGAGTCCCACAGACGCGGCGCTAAAATCACCGTACTTAACCCTGCCAGAGTAATTATTTGCTAATCTGTAAATACTGCATAATTAATACGAAATGTTCCATAATTAAAGCTGTAAATTTATTACCTGGCTACTTTACGAACAAAATTCTATCAAATAGAGGAGCTGTCACTTTTAATTCCTTTATTTTCTGTGTGTCTTCTTTTCTGGGGCCGACTCTAGATATTATTTAATGACACAGATGAACTTTTTTTTATTTAAGAAAATTCAAGATCTCTATCAAAATACGGAATCGAAGTTCAGACATACGAAACCAAATGTTTCAGATTACTTATAGTAAATAGTAATACAACACAAAAAGTTCTGTCAAAAGGTTAGAAATATCGTAAAGTATGAATATATTACATTAATTTTCGCACATACACGCAAGTCTATCACGGCCAAAACCATGGCATATAAATAAATGACCAATTTAAAATAATAGTTTCGGTAATGAAAACGTCATGTTAATTATAATTAAAGCGCAGTTTTAATTAATTTGAACGGCACGCGCCGCCCAAATTGTTGACAGTTGTGTGCTGTTTAGAGTTACCAGGTATCCCGATTTTGTTGAAGTTCCGGTATTTAAGGATTTTCTGATGTTCCGTCAAATATTTTTAAAGTGCTTCTACAGTATAAGTAATGTTTTGATAGATTTTTGTGTACTTGCAATTTAAACCGATTAAAAAATATTTAGCCATACCTATTATTATCTAAATTGAGACGATTTAATTAGAAACAACTTTCAAATTTATTGTAATAATACATAATTTTAATTTAACTTAAATTATTCTCTTTGTACAAATTTAACCTGTAAAGGAAGATTCATAATTGGTTTATATCTTCTTTTCACCTTTTCTCAGTTATTTGGGGTGGGTACAATATGTTCCTTTCCATACTCCTCTATTTTGACATATGTTCTCCGTCACACTACAAATCATCATATCGTCCTTCACACAATCCATCCACCTTCATGTTTTATCTTTTTTTCATGTATTTAACAAGAGAACAAAATGATTACAACTTGTTGAATTATACATAGCATAGAAAATCTCTGGTGTTTATATTAGTGCTATGGGTATCTACGTCCGCAGAATTTAACAATTTTAACATTATGTTTGGTTTAAAAAGTGCATTTTAAGTTTATATTTAATATTACTACATAATATATTATATATTATAATCTACCTTTAAGTACATTTGTATATATTGTTGAATAGTCTACCAATCATTTTGTCACGTGACTTTCATCAGTTTGGTTGCTGATGTAAAATATATCGACTTTTAATGTATTGTGAAACCTATAGATTATAAATCAATATGTAAATAAAAATATTTTTGACTCAAAACAATTAAAATCTATTGTTAAATTGAACATAATTAATAATAACTATAAAGATTTCTGAAGCTGTGAAAACGCTGATTTTATATAAGTATTTAAAACGTGACTAAGTATTATCAATTGTTTGTTATATACTGTTCATAGCATCACGGGCTCGTGATATATAGCCTGGATATCTATTACATATGTACTCTGTACCTACCTTAGACACACGGAGAGAATGTAAACCCTAGTAGGTATACTTTTCCTGATAAATGTAAAAATATGCACAGAATAACAGATAATTTAATTTGTTTAAATTAATTTCTGATTGTTTTACATTTAGTCTCGATATTTAACAACTAGAAACTGGCAACACAAGTAGATACTGGCTGTTATTTTTTGTTTTTGTTCATCATTCAAACCACACCCACACTTTTGACTATGACACAAACTAATACTGCTTAGCGTTTTTAATTATCTAATTATTTCACAGATTGGTATGAAGAGGGAGCTAGTTCTTATTTTGAATGAGAAGGGAAGTGCTATGTTTAAACATGATGTCGTCCTTCTTACTCATGTATGACATATTTTTTTTTGGATTATAGGTAGGTGAAAGTTACACATTAGGTGATATCAATGTTAAATGGTCTCACTTATTTGACTTTTTTGTATTACTGAAGCACAGCCGACAGGCTGACGGCCCAACTGTGATGGAAAGAGGTTACCATCACCTATGGACGTTAGTAATACCAGAGGTGCTGCCGATGTGCTGCCGGCCTTGAAGGAGAAACTGTAACCTGGCCACTGATATCGGAACATAACTCAAAATTGTTATGGCGGTATACTCTAGACCAGGGGTGGTAGCCAACCAATCGCGCAAATGTCCTACCATCTGGCTGTGGGCTGTTTTGTCGCCCCTTACGACAGGCTGCCAAGCAGTGTTACCAGATGGGGGGGATTCCCTGCAAATTCGGGGGGTTTTTTAACGTCGGGGGGGAGATTTGGGGGTAAAGATTCTTTGGGGGGACATTCGGGGGGAAATATTTTGTTGTCAGAAATTATTGGCGATGTTTCAAGTATTAATAATTCATCTACAAACACAATTATCATCACTACAATTATTATATCTAAGTTATAATACGGTATTATTACTTTATCTTAGAATTATACTCTACTAGTAAATCATACTTCAATTGAATATTTCATTTTAATAATTCAATTCATTCGTTCGTTCATTTACTTCATTAATTTTATTTATTATGCCGTCTCTACTCGTAGGCGTCGTATCTTATAGGCTACTTTCCGTTAGACTCACAACGACTACGTTCACAACCGCGGTTTTTCCCGTTCCACTTATTAGCTGGCGTCACAATCGTAAACTCAAGTGGAACGGTTATTTAACCCACCTATTGACACGGGTCGTTGTTACCACCCCCCCCCCCCCCCGTGAGCGAAAATGATGACGTCATTAGTGACGTTTTCGCTACGACGGTAGTTTTGCTTTTTTATTTCTCCTTTAAAATAAGTAAAAACTGTTTTGGGGGTTTTTTTTCTCAAAAAGCTTATATTTGGGGGTTTTTGACAAAAATTTGGGGGTTAATTGACAAGGTCATCTGGCAACACTGCTGCCAAGCCCCAGAAATTAGTATTCTTTTCCATTCCTGCACGGAGAGAACTGACTTAAAAACAAGAAACACATCACAACAGTTAAGATTTTCCACAAAGACACAAAATTTTGATTCATAAACAATCAAAATCCTACGAATATTGTCAATTATAACAATAACGTCTTTGAACAATAAAACTGCATACCAAAACGTGACCCTTCAAGTTCTCACCAAAACAGCTCCAATACCTAAATTGACAACGAAATGTTAAAAAGCACACAGATAAAATATAAAGTAACGAAGATAAGTGCCCACATAACCTCATCAGTTTTATCATTATCAATCTTAGTGCTTTACCGATACTTTCACAAATACTCAAATAAATTCTAACTCTCCACTTACAGACTATAATAACTAGAATTAAGGCAATAAAATCCATTATGCAGCATATTGGTGCTAATAAAAATTACTCCCGTACATCACTACATGACCCTCCATTTGAGCGCAATAGCTTTTTTCTCACACATGCCCGAGGCAAAGGAATTGACCCAAATATCCAGCCTTCGTGCTGTGACGAATTAACGAGTGAATTCGTGTAAATGATAAATCGTTTCGCACGTTTGCTTCCCTGTTATATTATTGGCAACACTCGCCTTGCCGCAATAGATATTAATGATGTTCAAAATTTAAACTGTATTAAGTTTTCTTTCTGTATGTATATTCAGCCAGTATCAAATGCTTACATATTTTTATTATGCAAGACCGCAAAAAGCCTTTTCTATTAAAAATTTATGTATCATAATTATATTTCGACAGTATTCCTACTCCCGAATAGTTGTAGGGTAAATGTTATTGATGGCAACCCTTCAGTTGGTAGTTAACCTTATATTCTTTTTATATATTTTTTTATGATAAATAGGTTGGCGTTTGACCACGATCACGCCTAATACGAGACTATGATGTGGTCGATGATGGAGCAAGCTTACCTAGAAAACACCTATTCACACGAGACTTCAACTTTAGGGAAACACAGAAACATTCGCAAAATGTAAAAAGCCTCTTCTATTAGATTTTATGTATTATAATTATAATCATATTATTTATAATGCAGCGGCGTAGCGTTGGGTGACGGCCGCCCGGGGCAGAAGACAATTTTGCCGCCGTTTTATTTAGGTATTTCAATTTAATGCATACTATAACTATACTAATATTATAACGAAGTAAAGTTTTGTGACGTTGTAGGGGGTAATCTCTGAATCTACTGAAGAGTTTTTGAAATTTTTTTTGCTTTTGTGTTGCCAGCAGTCGCTACAAAATATCATTCAAAGAAAGGAGATTCCCTGATTCGTCACAGAATACGTAATAAAAAAATCCGTGCTCTTTTCAATCGGTCGAATTTGTAGTTGCGATAAAAATATGAAATGGTTCAAATATTTATATAATTTATTGTGAAATTTTGCCGCCTCCTGAAAAGTGCCGCCCCAACTACGCTACGCCACTATTATATTCCTTATCTTCTTTTATTTATTTTATTATAAAAAGTATTAATTATTACTTTAATATTACGTAGTTGAAAAAGATTTCAACACAAATAAATGGCCCAGTTTTAATTTGCTGAACCCTAAAACGTCGAGCAAAACGGATCAACTATACAATAGCCGTTGGAAGTGAAGTGAAATCGCAACAATGGCCGATAATGAAGTGGTTTTGTCATATTTTAATGCGTTACAAGGCTTGTGTGGGCAAATTATAACACAATTATGTGATAAACGAACATTAACTATAAGATCAGTGCATACTAAAGATGCGTTACATTGAATAAGAAGATTGACTTCTGAAGCATTGATACATATGGAACGTGCAGGATCTATACATAATATACTCATTATCATCTTCATATTTTCTCCGAGCGTCAAAAATTATGACATCGAAAGCATGTATATTCGCGGCGTATGACGTATGATGTACGCCGCACACAGCGTATCTATGCGCACCACGTCAAGTATCTCTGAGAGGGACTACTATAATCCATTAATATAATAAGCATTTGTTGTCGCATACAGCGTTACGCCATATGCAGCCTACAGCATTTATACCACGCCAGCGCCCTATAGCCGTCTCCTTTATCCTATTAACAGTTCGTTTGCCTTGAATTTCTACCAATGAGAAGATAATATTATATGTGACGAACGTTCACAAACAGACAGATCCTAAAATCTATTATGCAAGAGACAATGTCGTTTATTTACTTTGTTGAACATTGTCATACCACCTACGTAATTAGTAATTACGTAGGTGGTATATAATTACTAATTACATACCATTCGAGTAGGTAATTTTACTCATATTGCATAATGGGTATGTCTTCACGGAAATTTCTGATATAGAAATTTCAGACTCATTCATAAATTATTAGGTTCCTCTATTTATTTTAATGGTAAATAGGTTTGTGTTTGACCACGATCACGTCAAAATATTAGATGATGATGATTAGATCGAAGATGGAGCATATTTACCTAGAAAACATACATTCACACGAGGCTTCCAAGACTATCGGATTATACTTTTCGGGAAACACGGACTCTGGTAGTGCATTGCACAAATCTGCCGTTGGTAGAAGGATCCGTGCAGGAAGGAAGAAAGAATACAATTACCTGTGGCCGGGCGGCCTGTCGTAAGAGGTGACAAAGCAACCCACAGCTAGGTGGTAAGGTATTTCCTGTCTGGATGGCTACCACATCTGGTCTTAGTATGCCGCCATAACAACCTTGACTAGTGTTCCGGCATTAGTCGCCAGGTTCCAGTTCCGGCCAGGCATTGGTGCGAGGCAGTCGCAGATGCCCTGTTCTCCTGGATTTTGCAGTTTTTGTCGCGCCTTTTCTTTCCAAAAAGGCGATAAATTGCGAATATAGTTGTGTAGTGTCAGTGTACAGTGATATCTAGCTCGATTCCGGCGCGAATCGCAGTTTTTTGGCTCGGGTGAGTGTTTTACTCTCTTCGCTTGCTTTCGCGCGCTTTAGCGCATATTGCGCAACATTTAACGGTTTATTTTGTACATTAAGTACACCCGCGCGCGTCGCTGGTTTCGCACAGGGAACGGGCATCCAGCAATGGATGCCCAGGACCCAAAACCACCCCCTGGGCTTTCAGGTGCGCCTTGCAAGAGAGGCCACCTGGAGGCCAAGGACGGTTGGCAGGCTGCGGAGATCGGCGAGACGCGTAGGAAGAAGGTCCCGTCAGCATCGTTCGCCCGGCGCAGCAAATCTGCCGCCGGGCCACGTCCAGGCTGCCCGGCTGCTGCCGTTATCACGGCGGCACCTGAGGCGCCTGTCTTGTTAGGCAGGGCGGCGTCCGTGGTGGACCTCACCGTGGATGCCCCCGCTCGTAGGACTAACGTTATGGGGCCACCGGAAGGTCCCGTGACGCGTAGGCCCCCATCCAGCCGTGCGGCAAGTAGGGCCGCACACCTGGATATAGCTAGGAGCTCGTCGCTCGGGTCGCACTCGGCTATCTACCTGGCCGTGAGCGACGCGAGCGACATAGACGTAGGTGCCTTCGGGACGCCGTCGACCTCTGCATGGGCCTCACCTGTGCAGGGGAGCGGCGGGCACGAAGGCGGCTTTCGTACGCCGCTGTCAGGTAGCACTCCAGAGTCTCTGGATAGTGCGCTTGACGGTGCCGTTCGCGCGTTCGACTATTCCCGCCCTGCTTCGCCTGCCTGTGGACAAATCGTCTACACGGCGGCCGGAACAGCGACGGTGGGGGGTGGTCGCCCCACGACGACGGTGGCCTATAGCGCGCAGGCCTCACCTGCGCCTCTGCCACTGGCTTGCGACCTAGCGGTTCGCAACGTCGGGGACGGCCGTCCCACGACCCCGGTCGTCGCGCGAGCTTCACTCGCGCTATCGACCGAGGTCGCGAATAGGGAGTTTGTAGGCGCGGCAGCGGCGACCCCTTCGTCTTCCTTCCCTACTGGGATGGGAGTCGCTGTCGCGAAGTCGGTGCCTGCGTGTGCAACGGTTGCGGCGGTGACGGCGACGGCGGCGGCGTCCACGTCCTCGTCTTCGGCGGCTGCAACTTCGTCCGCGTTCGCGTCCACAGGTTCGTCGTCTTCGGCGGTGGATCCAGTGATGCGAGCTTCGTCTTCGGGGACGTTTGTGCCCCCTGTTTCGTGTGCTCCGGTATTTGCGGCCGGATCGAGGTCACGGTTCTGGGACCGGTCCCGGAGCAGCGACGCCGATTCGACCCCTACGTCGGGTGCGTCCACCCCAGCGCGCGCGCGCTCGCCTTTGCGCCCCGCGTGGGGCGCAACCGAATCGACCGCGTCGGCCGCGTCGGTTCTCGCGGGTGCGGAGGCCTTCCTCCGCACTGAGGGGGGGGAAAAGGGGCGCAAGGCGCGCAAGGCAACCAACGCCAAATTGGCCGCGGCTAGCCAGTGCGCCGCCCTCGTAGAAGACATCACGGCCCTCGGCCCCGGGGAACTGCGCCTAGCGGCGAGCGCCCAGGTCGCCGAGATCCTTCAGATCGCCCAGACGTCGGGCAATCTGAAGGGTGGCTACGTGCGTCGGCTGAAGGATGCCGCGAACAGAGTGTCGGACATTGTCGACACGCTGGTCACGCGGAATCCGGAAACCGAGGCGTGGAAGCTCGGCAACGAGAATGTGCGTTTGCGCATGGAAGTAAACTCTTTGCGGGAGGAAAATCTCTCCTATCGCAAAGAGTTTGAAGAAATGCGCAAGGCCCTTAAGGCCTCCGCTCCGGCCGTGGAGCCGGCGCCTGCCGTCGTGGCGGCGCCGCCCCCCGTGCCTGTCAAGCGGAAGGCACGGGCGGTCGCGGTGGAGGTGGCGGCGATTTCGGAATCGCCCGCCGCGCCCGTCGCGACTAAAAAATCGCGTCCGACCCCCGCCGCGGTGGCGGGGTCGATACCGGTTCCCGCCGACGGGGCGGAGCCGGCCGCGGCGCCCGCCGACGGGGCGGCGCCGCCGTCCGTCCCACTCGGGCGCGGCGGCGTTGAGTACGATGCGTTCGTGCGCGTCGTGCTCGATGCCGTGGCGCCACTTATCAACGCGAGGTTCGCCGCCATAGAGGACAGGCTGGGCCCCGCGCCGACCCTCCGTCCACCACTTGCGGCCGACGGAGGCAAGGCGCCGGTGCCCAGGCCGACTCCCCGCGCGTCCGTCGCGAAGCCCACCGGAGGGCCCAAACCGGCCACGGCTGCCGCTGCAGTCCGCCGGGGTCTGGGGGAAGCAAGTACCCCGGTCCCGATGGAGGTAGTGGCGGCCCCGGCCGCCGGGGTGGCAGACTCCCCACTGCCACCGACCCCCCCCGCGAGGAAAAAACACAGGGGGGGCGTGAAACGAACGCTCCGAAAGCGGAGAAAGGCGGCCCGCGCCGCCGCCGCTGCCTCGGCGGCCTTCGCTTCGGCGCCCGCCCCAATAATTTCGGCCTCTGGGCGACAAATGGCCCCCGCGTCCGCGCCATCAGTGGCGCCCGTCCCGCGCGCCCGTCGTGCCACCCCGTGTGTGGCACCGTCGCCGGCGCCCGTGGCGTGCGCCCGCCGCGTCGCCCCGTACGTCGCGCCGCCGCCGGCGCCCGTGGCCCCCGCCCCCGCCCCCGTTCCCGAGGGGGGGGCGTGGTCCACGGTCGTAGGGCGGAAAAAGGGTAAGGGGGCGAGGGCAAATGAGCCCCCTCCCCCCCCCCAGGCGCAAGCTGCTGCCCCACCGACGGGGTGGAGGCAGCAACCGCGGAAGCAGGCCGCGAGGCCTGCCGTCGTTCTCCGCGAGCCGAAGTCGGCCGCAGTCATTATTAGACTGCTGCCGGCAGCGGCCGCGAAGGGTGTCGGCTATCGCGAGGTCTTCGCAAAGGCCTCGACGGTGGTCGACATCACCGCCATGGGCCTCCGCGAGGGGCTGAAGGTGGTGCGGACCGCCAGGGACGCGCGTCTCCTCGAGTTCCAGCCGGGACCCGAGAGCGCGGCCAAGGCGGACCGCGTCGCCGAAGCCCTGCGCGGGGCCCTAGAAGGGATGGCTGAGGTCGTCCGCCCCGTAAAGCGTGGGGAGCTTTACGTCTCAGGGCTGGACGACTCAGTCACGGTCGATGGGCTTCGTGACGCGATCGCGCGCGCAGGTAACTGCCGGCGCGACGACGTGCTCACGAAGCACATCGGTGCAGGACCGGGCGGATTGGGCGCATCATACGTGCTGTGCCCCGTCGCTGCCGCCAAGACCATCGTCGGGTTGGGCTACCTGCTGGTCGGCTTCACCTCGGCGAAGGTCGAAGCACTGGAAGCCAGACCGATACGTTGTTACAGATGTTTCAACGTCGGTCATGGCACCCAAACTTGTCCGGACACGTGCCCGGACCGGACTAACTTGTGTCTCCGCTGCGGTAAAAGCGGACACAAGATGCCGGACTGCACGGCACGGAAACCCCACTGCGCGGCGTGCGCGGCGGGGGGACTGAACGCGGCCCACCCCACGTTGGCGAGGTTCTGCCAACCTCCCTACGTGAGGGGCCAATTCGTCCACTCGCGGGCGAGACCACGTACCGGCAAATCGGGAGTACAGACAATGGACACCTCCAATGCCTAGTACACCCGTAACGACGTTCTTTCAAGCTAACGTAAACCACTCCCCCACCGCTCAGGACTTGTGCCTGCAGGCGATGGCGGAGTGGCAAGCGAATTTAGCCGTAATAAGTGAACCTTATTACGTCCCTCCTTCAGGGAACTGGGTGGGCGATCTCGATGACATGGTAGCGGTGGTGGCCAGAGCCGGGTCCGGCACACCGCTTACATGTCTCGAAAGAGGAAAGGGCTATGCTGTGGCGGAGAGCGGGAGCATCGTCGTCATAGGCGTTTACTTCTCGCCCAACCGCCCCCTGGCGGAGTTCGAGCTTCACTTGGACGCCATCGGGGCTGCCGTACGCAGACTGTCGCCTAAAACGATTTTCGTGATGGGCGACTTTAATGCAAAGCACCTTTCCTGGGGAAACGTTTTCACGAACCCTAGGGGTCGGGCGGTCAAGGATTGGGCTCTTCAAGCCGGCCTGACCATACTGAACCAGGGGTCGGTCCAGACCTGCGTGCGCGCGCGGGGTGGATCGATCATCGACCTGTCATTCGCCACTCATGCGGCCGTCCGCAGAGTGACCGGATGGAGGGTGCTGGAGGAGGTGGAGTCGCTCTCTGATCATCGGTACATCAGATTTGAGCTCACGACCCCCTCCTCCGGTCCGAGCCCTGTTCACCGTCGCCCCCCTCTCCTCCCGCGTTGGGCCCTTACCAAGCTCGAGCCGGAGCAGGCCGAGGAGCGGGCACTCTCGGAAAGCTGGGCCTACCCAGCCGACTTCGCGAATCTGGATACGCAGGCAGAGCACATGCGCAAGACCCTGACGAGGGTTTGCGACGCTGCGATGCCACGCGTCTCCAAGCGGCAGCCTCCGTGCAAGCAATCGGTCCACTGGTGGACCGAGGAGCTGGGCGAGATGCGAAAGGCAGTTCGCATCATCAGCCACAGGCTCAAACGCTGCAGGGCGCGCCGTCCTCCGGACTTCGTCGCGGAAAATGGACTCGTGGGCGAGTTTAGAGAGGCCAGAAAGGCCCTTTCGATTGCAATATTGCGATCGAAAGCCCGGGCTCGGGCCGAGCTCCTCGAGACGCTCGATCGGGACCCTTGGGGGCGCCCGTACCGTGGGGCCCGCAACAAGTTGCGGCCTTGCACATCCACGGTCACGGAAACGCTCGAACCCGAGGTGCTCCGGTCGGTTATCGATGGGCTCTTCCCGGATCCGGGGAACTTCACTCCCCCCAGTATGGGTCCACCCATTCCCGACACCCCCACGGACGAGGAGCCTCACTCCATCTCCGAGGGGGAGCTAGACGTCGCCCTGGACCGGCTCCGGGGCAGGAAGACGGCACCGGGACCCGACGGGGTTCCAGGTCGACTCCTCTTCCTGGCTGCAAAACACCTACGCAGCCAGCTGCGGGACCTCTTCGAAGCCTGTATTCGCGCAGGTAGGTTCCCGTCGCAATGGAAAGAGGGTCGTTTGTGCCTACTTCCAAAGGGAGGTCGGCCTCCCAACGATCCGTCCGCCTACAGGCCCATAGTGCTGCTGAACGAGGTCGCCAAGGTCTTCGAGAAGATCTTGGCGGAGCGGCTTGTGAAGCATCTAGACACTGTGGAGCCGGGGCTATCAGATACGCAGTTCGGGTTTCGGCGGAGGCGCTCCACGATGGACGCCTTCGAGACGCTGCGAACGTTGACGGACGAAGCCGTCCAAGCAAAGGACGTCGTTCTTGCAGTGTCGCTAGACATAGCGAACGCCTTTAACAGCCTCCCTCATGAGACGATCAGGGAAGGGCTCCGCGCGCACGGAGTCCCCCCGTACCTCACGAGGCTGTTGGGCGAATACCTGCGAGATCGGCACATCCTTTGGGAGGGTGGTGAGTCCGCCAACCACGTGCTAGGTCGGCGACGTGTCGCGTGCGGCGTTCCACAGGGATCGGTCCTCGGGCCTATCCTTTGGAACGTAGGCTATGACTGGATCCTTCGGGTGACGGTCCGGCCCGGAGTAGGGCTGATCTGCTTTGCGGACGACACCCTACTCACGGCACGCGCCGCGTCTTTTGCGGAATCCGTGGACGTCGCCAACGACGGGTTGGCGATCGTCGTAGATCGAATAGCTAGGCTGGGCTTGAAGGTCTCCCCCGCGAAAACGGAGGCCGTCATGTTCCATAGGAAATTCCGGAATCCACCCCCGGACTTGTCCGTTACAGTTCAGGGGGTGGCGATCAGAGTAGGGCCCACGATGAAATATCTTGGGCTAGTTTTAGACGGGAAATGGCTGTTCAAAGCGCACTTTGAGCAGCTAGTTCCCAAACTTGTGAATTCCGCGGGCGCACTCTCCAGGCTTCTTCCTAACGTGGGGGGGCCGGGGGGTGCGACGCGGAAGCTTTATTCCGGCATCCTGAGGAGTATGGCACTCTACGGTGCGCCCGTCTGGTCCGATGCGCTTCACCGCCACAACCGAACCCTGCTGCACCGCGCGCAGCGGGTTCTGGCCGTGAGGACCATACGGGGGTACCGCACAGTGTCGTGGTTGGCGGCGACCGTCTTGGCAGGCGAGCTGCCCTGGCCTCTCCAGGCAGACGTCCTGTCCAGAGTTCGTCGCGCCCAGCAGGATGCCCTAGCTAGAGGACTGACCTTCTGTCAAGTCGAATTAGAGACGGTCAGGAAGCGGGAAACTCATTCCTGCCTCGTCGCCTGGTCTCGTGACCTCGAACACCCTGTGGCCGGCGGCTATACGGTGGATGCAATCAGGCCGCAGCTGGAGAGATGGGTGACCCGCACCAGCGGAACCCTGACCTTCAGGACGACTCAGATACTGACCGGACACGGTTGTTTCGACCAGTATCTGTTTCGCATTGTGGGCTGCTTGCCTTCCCCGGACTGCCGCCAATGCGGCGCACCCGATACGGCGTTACACACGCTTGTTGAGTGCGCTGCATGGACGCCTCAGCGTTTCGAGCTCGAGACACACGTAGGAGCCGTCCGATCGCTTGGCGACTTGGTAACGGCCATGTTGCACAGCGACGACCGCTGGGAGTCTGCGGTTTCTTTCTGTGAGGCTGTAATGTCTCTAAAAGAGGCCGCAGAAAGGGATAGGGAGCGAAGCCCTTCAGCGCGTGCCGCTAATGTCACCCGAGGCCGCCGGCCTTCAGCTGGCACTCGACGAGGCAGGTACGCGCATTACTTCCCTCCCTGAGTTAGGTTCCGGTACGAGGGGCCCCTTGCTACTAGGCAACGCAAGGGATTCAGCCCCCGTTTCGAAGTGGGGTGTGTTCTCCCAGGGCACACTCCAGGCACTTTATTGCGCTGGATCGACTGTTGCGTAACTATGTTCTATATCTCAGTCTTTCCTTCACAACAAAGCGCAGGGTCGACGGGAGGAGAGGTTTTTTAGTGGGTATTGAGGTTGTTCGCTCGTGTAACATCGCTCGGAGTCGCCACACTCCTCTGTGTAATCCATCGCGGGCGGAGCGCAAATAAAGCATACTATTGCTAGCGTTATCGCCCCCGATGGATGCGTGCCGTTTCCTAGTGACGGCCCAGAGAGTGCGTAAATCGGTTAGCATTTTCCCTCGCCTCAAAAAAAAAAAAAAAAAAAAAAAATTAGTCGCCAGGTTCCAGTTTCCCTATAAAGAGCGACAGCACATTATTTTTAATTAAATTAATTTTAAACGTTTTTTTCATAGCCTTCATCCTTTTGATATTAACTGAACAAATTTAATTTCAACTGATAGTTTTTAACGTGGAGAATACGCATTGATAGGCTAGCCTACTTTTGTTCTGTTCATGGCTGCCTGGCAAGCAAGCATGAACTGTTAAGTCAATATAGGTACTACACCGTTATAGTTCAGTATAAATAAGACGTAAACAAATATCCAACCGCTTGTAATTACTTTTGAGTCGGCTTAATGATACGGAATGATCTTTTTGTGGATCGAGTGGGCTAAAGATCTGTCCAACGGTCACATGTCATACCTCCGTCGACGGATACCTAACGAGCCAAAATCCGGGGACAATCAAACGCACCGACTGTTTTGTCGCCCTGTCTTATTTGTACGAGCTCGCCAAGCCGAGACAGGGTGAGGAACACGTGCTTCCTGGATAGGGTTGGCAGTTTCACATTATTATCTACAGTACAGTCATCTAATATCGCGCTCGCCTGCGCGGCGTAAAGCTGTTGCAGTTACTGTAACTAAAATCAAGTTGTGGTAGCGTAATGGCTAGCGCACGCGTCCCACATACTAACAACGGTGAAAGAAAAGACCGTGATGAAACCTGCAGATCGAGATAACCGAGATGTCAATCCTGCCAAGCCGCCTTGGATAAGAGTGGCGGGCATGTTGTCCGTTCCCCTAAGGAGGGAGGCCTAAACCTAGCAATGGGAGGTTTATGGGCTGTAACTATACTGTAACCAAAAATTATACTGTGCAAGTGGCACGCGGCGCGCTCGCAACGAGTCTACAAAGCGAACATCAACGTGGTCGTAATACACATTACGTTACTATACCCACTAGGTTACAGTAAGGGCTCGCAGATGAGTACGCGGTTTTTTTTAAATTGTAATATAGGTTCGCGTTTGACCACAATCTCGCCCTATGTGGAGCGAAGATGTGGTCTAGGATGGAACACGCTTAGCTAGAAGGTACCTATTCAAATGGGACTTTAAGACACCCAGGTTGGAAGTATCGGGAAAGACAGTCTCCGGCAATGAGTTCCACTCCTTTGCGATGATGATGAAGCCAGATGCAAAGCGCTTCGTTCTTACAAGTGAAATATCCACCATATATCGGTGCCGCCGGTGCGTCTGGTTATCCGACGATGTAAGGGAGATGGTGGGATCAGATCGAAGAGCTCAATGCACCCTCCAAAGTTAATCCGATAGAAAACGCTTTATAAGCCTTTGCCCACTTTGTTCACTGGAATGCAGAGGTCCCGAATTCGGTTCCCGGCTCAGTTAATTTCGTAAATGATTTACTATGATCTGGGTGTGTGGGACCAAATGTATTTTACTTTCCATTGTATTTTACTAAACATCGCAAGTGTGACTTGCTTAGCTTCGGAACACGTAGTAGGTATGTTGTCTGCTGATGAATAAAAAATCTAAGCCCCTTATAGTCGGCAAAAAAACAGCACAGTCTTATTATAGAGAGTTTATTAGGAGATTAATTATTTTAACTTGCGGATTTAACAATACGTCTAATTATCTATAGTTATCTTTATGTAAAGTTGGTTGATTTGTATTTAAATTTATGTTTAATGTTTCATTTTTTACTATTGTATAATTACATATTTTTAAGTTCGGTTTATTTATAGTATCGTTTTATTTCTAGTAGTTGATAAATTCGTTTATATTTATATTAATATTTAATCTGTAGTGTATAATGTGTGTGATTTAATTATATTTTAAAGCGGTTAAGTTAATTCCAATTAATTTGGAAAAAAAATTAACGTAGTCCCTATATTCAAAAACGTCATGACGTATCTAGTCCAAACTTATTTAGTTCTTTGAATTATTTAAGATTTTCCACTAGACTTGAAATGCGCTGCTTTGTTGTTGACCAGCCCTAATAATCCCTCTCTGAGGGACCTTGTCGCATTAAGTACACGTCATAAATAGTTTCCATATCAATTGATACCTGGGATCAGTAATAATGAGCCATAGTTCCTCAGAGACGAACGACTCTGTCTGTCAAGCCAAAGATTTGTTCTGCAAACGTAATCTAACTACAAAACACAGGAATTTAGACCCTGTTATTTAATAGTTAAAGTTTGAAGGAAGTAAAATTGTACGTTTGTAATTTGTTAAGCCGCTAATAACATTATTCGGATCTATTTAACGTTCGCTTTTGACATAGGATTAGTGCAGCGGCTTTTTTGTAACGCTTCAAATAAAGGTTTGATAAAATTACCTTATAAACAATTTATAGGCAAATTGGTGATTAAATGCAAAAATGTCGTTTAATTTTATGACCTCTTAATGTAAGACTGGAAGCACTTTGGGTGTAATTACAATTTTTCAAAAGCAATTTTCAAGTTGTCAGCTAACATAAAATATGTCGGTGTTTCTTTTAATGTAGGTAATTCTTGTTTTTTTTTAAATATGACTGTATTTGAATGTACCCTACATTCTAAACTACTGCAAACAAGCAGCCTATTTAAAAAAATACTTTAGTTTTAAAGTTTTAGAATAATTTTCAAGCAAGTAGTTAATAGAAGCCATCATGTTTATAACATTTTCGAAATAGAAAAGTGTTTATTAGAACTTTTAATTGCAATTTTAGGTATAATTATATACTCTGAATTTTAATTAGCTGGACTAAAATGACAGCTACAATCGACCATTTTAATCTGATAACCTGATCTAGCCGTTTCTGGTAAAGGGGATGCGACCAACTTATTTACTGACTGATTTAAGTGTAATGATTGCCGGCAGGGGCTGGAATGAGAAACACAGAAGACCAGTATATGTGGCGCAAACTCGAGAAGACCTACGTGCAAAATTGGACAGAGACTAGCCAGTCTTCAGCCGAAGAAGAATAAGTAAATTAGAGATGCCAGGAAAATTCGGTTTCTATTCGGCATTCGGCTGAATACTATGTACCTAGTATTCTGTCAAATACCGAATACTAAGGCTGGTGTGCACCGACATTTAACCGGTGGTTAATTAAATGTCGGTGCACACCAGCATAAGTCGTGCAAAAACGCACATATTAGGTAGGTACTCATAAATGTATAAATATCAGTCTTAAATAATTAAACTACGTTTTAACTAGAGATGCCGGGAATATTCAGCTAAGCTAGCCATGACGCCAGGTCCCGGTAGAAGGGGCAGAAAATAAATGCTGGCTTGACGTTGTGAAGGATGCCATGTGTACGAATGGTCTCAAAACGAGGGATGCTGAAGACCGCGCAAAGTGGAATAGAAAAAGTAGGTAAACGGACCCTGGGTATGGAAGTAAACGCTCCGTACGCAACTGGGATTTAACGCTCGGGTGATGATGATGCGAAGAATATTCGGCTGAGTAGTGTTCAGCTGAATACCGAATAGTTAAAAAGTGAGCCGAACACAGATTAGTTAGAGAAGTGGAGAGAAGCCATGAGAAGAAATGACATTTATAAAAACAAGTACAGATTGGTGACGCCATCTGTGTCTCAAAAGTGTCTTACGAGTTACGTTTATTACTGACCAATTATCACTGCTTATGCCGCTATTAGACAAATCAACTAAATTGACTCAATTTAATTGAAAAGCACAGAATAGAAAAGACAAATTGGTATTCAATGACATTGAATGTCTCAAGTCGATGTTTGTATTTGGTTGATTCAACCAAATAGAAAGACAAATAAACCGTTTAATAACGGCTTAAGCATTCTTTTCCATGATAAAACTATCTAAATTTAATTAGAAGTAAACAGAAAATAATAATAATTCATTTACATAATGAGTACTAAACATAAAAACAAATAAGTAATTATATTTCTGCTAATTTCTAAACTTATTATTCATTTTGTAAGTACAGTTACATTTATAGTATATTTTAATATCAGTCATGTTTATTTTGAATAGTTAATTTTATATATTTCAAAATTATTTTTACGCGATTACAAAAATTATTTTATTTATTTATTTTTAACTGTACCTACAAGAATTTATTTTACACAATTTACCTATTCTAATAATATACCTTTATTTATTAAACATAAAAAATACAAATAGTAAATAGGTCCTAAATCACCGTCAGTTGGGAACGTTCCCAAAACGCTGGCCGCATTAGGTCTTGATAAAAGCGATTGGCTTCTGGATCCCATGGCCGAGAGTTTCGACACCAAAAGCCGCAAATATGTATCCACTCCTAACGGATGCATATTTGCGGCGTTTTAGCCTCTTGTCGCGCGGCAGCTGCACCAGCTACCACAGCCGTATCGGTAAGATATGACGCTGTCAAAGTGTCAACGCACGTTGCGTCCCAAACTAATGGTCGTCCCATCTTCCATGGGACCAAAAATTATTAAATTCCTAAAGTATATTAATAATAAAATATGAAATCTTAGCACACGAAGGAAGCTATCATGTGCAAACCACAGTCTCGTCGTATTTAATCACATGAAATCTTATCAAAGCGGCTTGAATTTTTAATGGCCCATAAATCGAATTATTACGTGTACTGCGTTGTATCATCTTTTTACGATTTGTATTTGTCTTGTAATAACAAAGTTCAAAGACTTATTAAGTAAACACGTTGGATTATGATATTTGAAATTAATTATAATGATACTGTGCGGCTGGTTGAAGCTTCCCGTGATAAAGATATAAATCACATCTTTTCTTTTATGTTGTCCTGGTACCTCTGGTACATTGAGTTTGAATTAGAAATTTAAAAAATCCTTTTCTTTAGATTGCGCATTATAAAAATATATTATTTTTATTAAAAACGGAAACTTTTTTTGTTGCACGAGTTCAGCAGACAGGCAGACGGCCCACCTGATGGAAAGCGAAATTACCTATGGACTTGTGTAACACCAAAGGTGCTACCAATGTATTACCGATATCTAAAGGCAAACTGAAATCTAGCTACTGATACCGGAATACAACTCAAGGTTGTTATGGCGACATACTCTACACCGGGGGTGGTACCCATCCAGACGGGTAAATACCACCTAGCTTTGGGTTTCTTTGTCGCCTCTTACGACAGGCAGCCCGGTCGCAGGAAATTGTATTCTTTCTCAGTCTCTCTGGATAAGACGGATAACCGTATGAATTTATCATATGCGTCTGTCTATTCTATCCGTCGTCCGTATTTGTATGACAGTTATTTTTCTCGGAAACAGCTGGTGTATAACAACTATGTAAGTTATATGCCGCTACCATGAGAAAGAAAAAAGATTAGGGGTGAGCGCCAGTGAGTGTGCAATGTACATAGTGGTTTTGAGAGTTCTTTTTTGTGCAGGATCTAGCTGACTAACCGCAGATGGCTGTTTCAGCGGTACCGGGCTTGGTTGGCTTCCCTGCTCCGTGGTAGCTGAGCCATTCAGCCCGGAAGCAGCGCGCTCGAGGACACACCGCCTGTGAGGTTCAACCTCGGCTCAACCGCTCCGGGTGGTATGACTATCGATTAAGCCTTGAGAGGCTAGATGAGCTAAGCCAAAAGGCTGAAGTGCTATAATGGGAACTCATTATCGACTTCGCCGGCGGAGCCGATCCTAGGTCTTTACTACCGCTTCGCAACGTTTTATAGCTGGCCGAGAAGAAGCGGCGGCATATCTAGCAACACGCCTAAGCTAGTCTTGTGTGGCTAGTTGTGTCTGTAATGATTGATGAAATAAATCATATTTAAACATAAAATAATAATCCACTGGCAATGACTGGCATCTATAATCATAACTGATTATCAAGACAAGTAAAACACGACCCAAACACGACGGCTCACCTTCTGACTCCATCATCAGATCTGCTCCGTGGTACCATATTATTGCATTGTCACACGATACACATATGTGTGCAAAATTTTAGCTCAATCGGATATCGGGAAGTTGGTCAAATTTAACTTGCAAGATTCCAACCGAACTACATACATACATAGGTACATCAATTGCAAGTTAAATAAAAGCTTGTAATGACAGCAGCCTGTCCAGTCTCCACTGTCTCACTGGTACTTCTTTATATATTCAATGTACTCTTTGCTGGTACTGTTCAGTCAATGACATAACCGCTAAACTCGACGCCAATCGATATCCGATCAATTGCGTGTGACAAATAACAACAAAAAGTCGTGGAAAATATCTTTGTGATGAAAAACTGTATACAGTTGTTATTGAGATATTGGAGATTGCTTGGTTAATGGTTGGATTATACTTTTTATATTAAAATGCGTCTAAATTAAATCGTTATAAGAAATTTCCCAATGTCTTTACTACTGTCATGGCCATTTGTTTGATAGAAAAAAATATATTTTGCGTTCATATGCAGTTGTTAAAAATTCGCTCAAATGCGTGACGGTTCATGAACTATAAAAGACTCCGGGGAGGCGACAAAAACATTTAATTAACAACAAAAACAATTCGACTTCAAGATATTGTAGAAAATAATTTCTATAATAAATTTCTATTTTTTGCTCTTTAACCGACTTCCGGAAGGAGGAGGTTCGCAACTTGTTAGTTTGAAGTCGGTTTTATTGTTGGTAAATTCAAAAAATATTTTTCTCTTTTTAGTAGCGCAAGCACTTGAATAGTTTTAGAAATAATATATTAAGCGCCTGTAGAAATTGTACTACTGGCAGGCGTATACAAGGTTACTATCTCACTCGTCGGTGTTGACCCTCGTCAACAAGGGTTGTTCTCAATTTCCCTACGATCCACTCATCAAATTCTGACTTAGTAACAGTACCGTAAATAGCCTTTTATGCGCCCTATGCGAGCTTCTATAACTGCGCCCTTGTTTTTTTAGATATTATAGATACCCTAGCTAGAGCAATAGGCCTACTTCATTTCATTCAGGGTGATAGAACACCGCACAAGGATCTTGCTGACCAAATAACTAATATTTTGGAAGAAAAATCTATTTCTTCAAAGAATTAGAACACAAATACGCCCGTACGCTCGCAAAAAATGAGCGCCATGTTTTGTCTAATTTAACAGACGTTTTTGATGTTACGGGTATTTAGGTACGTATGTGTTAGAATCGAGCACTAGGGGCGCAGCAAGAACCTATCAGGAGCAAACCGACAAAATAATAGTCCGGCCTGGTCTGACCATTCTTGCACCACCAAGAATCTACGCCCTGTGCCTGGGCACCGGTGGCACCGCTATTTACAGCACTGCTTAGTAACCATGGAATCACCTCGGATGTTATACCCTTACGAATAAAGATTCTCTGCTTTTCAAATTAATTGAAAATTTTATATAATTTTTTTAGCATTCGAATCTCTAATCTCCCATCTGCGCCTTTAAATTCCATTAAATATTAATATAAACATAAAACACAAACAATTATATAACAGGGCGGTGGTTTTATGAGCGGATTGATCCTAATTATGTCGAAATAGGCGTTAATAGGACACCCTAATGGTCATTTTTATGACTCAAACCCACCGCCAAAGAGTCTTCCGTCGTGTTTATAGACCCGTTTTTTCATCTATCTAAAATATTGAGTCAACAAGTGAAATAAGAGAATTGAATCTGTCAATTTGAGCCTTCGAGTTTCGGATGCCGCGTTGTGTAACCGTGTGTTCGTGTTTGCCTTTGTTAAGATTAACAAGTTGTGTTAGAGAAAGATTTGGAATAACTCATCTAATTTATCCGTTTATATTTTATCCGTGCAGGCACGCAGAAAGAATACAATTTCCTGCTGCCGGGCGGCCTGTCGTAAGAGGCGACAAAACAATCCACAGCCAGATAGTAGGGCATTTGCCTGACTGGACGGCTACCACCCCTGGTCTAATGTATGTCGCCATAACAACCTTGAGTTGTTTTCCGGCATAAGGGATCAGATTCCAATATCCGTTAAGAGAGCAGCAGCGCATTTGTAGCACCTTTGGTGTTGCAAATGTCTATAGGCGATGGTAACCGCTTTCCACTAAGTGGGCCGTCTGCCTGCCTGTCTCTTGCCATAAAAAAAAAATCAATACCTGTGTTAATACTAGGAAGGAAGGTTCTCCGTAAGATTCTGAGTCCAACAAAGAAGGCAGATGGTAGCTGGAGGGTTCGAACCAGTCTCGAAATTGAGAATCTCGTGGCCGAACCCAACGTAATAGGAGATTTAAAAAAAATCGGCAGACAAACACACATATTGTATATACACAAATTAACCAAGTTACGCTTGTGTTATGGGTAATATACAACGGACTACTCTGGGGCCAAACCCAGACACCCAGACCATAGCAAATAACGGAAAAAATACGTTTCCGTAATTTACTATACCAGGAATCGAACCCGAAGCCTCTGCGTTGCAGTGAGGTAGGCCGGCAAAGGCTTAGCCCGCTCAACCACAGAGGCCGTCAAGGTATAAAAGGTCGCCGTCTTCGCTGGCTCGGTCACGTAGAACGGATGGGAGAGGATTGCAGCGCGAGGAAATTATATTAAGCTGTTCCAAAGCTGGAAAAACAGAGTGGAATCTGACCTGTCGGAGCTTCGAACCGATAATTGGCAACAAACTGCACAGGACAGGGACAAACGACATGTTCTCTTTTCGAGGGCAAGACCCACTTTAGATTGCTCAGCCAACGGAATAAACTAAACTAGCCTTTTTTTCTAAGTTTTCACAACTAGATATCATAATTAAAAGAATAATGTAAGTGAAAGCGAAACAAACATATATGTATACCTACTAGGATTTGCCCGCGATTTCGTCTACGCTCGACTTGAAATTCCCGGGACACAAAGTATCGCACCATTTAAAAAAATAATGTAAGCTATCGTTTTAGTGGAAACTGTGTCGGAATGAGCTAACTTTTATGCATGCGAAAAACTTCAAACCGCTTCCGGGAAAATTCACACGGAATTCCCGGAATAAAACATATCACAAATTTATTACATTACATTTGCTATCGATCAGTAAAAAAATCACATTGAAATTCTATTTCGACTTTTTGCGGCAATAGAGAGCTTTAAGAAGGCTGAAAAAAGGTGTATGACAGCAGTATTGATGGCAGAGTTGGTGTCTGTAACCGTCGGCATGCTTACTATTACTTCAAATTGAAATATATGTATGTAAAATTAATATAAATACCTGGATGAAGCAAAAGTGACTTGATTTGCCCCTATGGGAAATAGGCGTGATAATATGTATTTATGTAATATGTATGAATACCTAGTTTTGGTGCTAACACTCACGGTGTGTCCAAAAGAATAGGCACATTGCACCATAATTTATAGCAAGCACAAACCGCTGCTATAACGCCATAATAGCCATCCAGACACCTTAGCGTGTCAGAAAGTGACGGACGTATACGGGAGAACGAGACGGAAAGACCAGAAGCGCCGCTCCACGTCAAAATACGTGCTCCACTCGTTTTATTACTTTGCTGTGATGTGACCCCTCAATGGGAATCTCGATATCGATAGTCTGTATTTTTTTTAATTATCATTGTCCAATGTTATAACGTCAAACCACAAACAATTAGTACACATTAACAGAAAACAATTTAAGTGGTTATTATTTAATGTACTTACTTTATTATATAAGTAGATAAAAACGTGGTTAATTGTATTATTTAGAATAGGTAACACTTTATTGTTCACCAAAACAAACAATTACAAAAACAAAAGACATAAAATGCATGCATTGACGGCTTTTGTGGTTGAGCTAAACCTTTAACGGCCTACCTCACTGCAACGCAGAGGCTCCGGGTTCGATTCCCGCCACTCTGTACCATAGCTTTAAAGGAAATTCTTAACTAATTTAGATGGAGCAGAAAAAAGATGAGAATGTGCAATTTAAATAAAATTTATTATATATTCGAAGTAGTTTTTAAAAGGTAATGGGGGTTTGGATAACCTGTTGCAATAAGATCTTGTATTGTACATACTGCTTTACGTGCAAAAAAATAAATCATATATTCTCTAAATTATAGGTAGAATACGGCGCCATTCATATATTTATTGAATATGTGATAGATATGAATTAGTTTTTTCATTCGTCTTTTATTTTCTTAATTTGGTTTACTTGAGACACAATCATATTACTCTTATTTATTACACTTGTTTGATGAGACAAATTAGATTTTAGACATTAGCTGTCAATTATTTAGACTTCACAGCTTTTAATTTTACAGAATCTTTTCAAATGAAACTTTCTGAATATGTATTAAAAATATGAATAGTGGAATAGTAATAAAAATTAAAAGTATCGACATTCAGCCATCTCTCGGACTCTCCCATCACTGAGGGCGGCACGGCGGCGGACATCAAAGGAGGCCACCTCTTTGATGTGGCCGCCGGCGCGCGCCTCCAAACGCCGTAAGCGACAAATCCATACGTCATTCTCCTGTCATTATAACGCCTTACAATCGCGGTTGGAATGTGGAATTACTTACAAGACAATATAAATTGACAAGGCGGTTTAATAGCGATTACTTGCTTTGAGTAACAGTTGAGCTCATGACGAGATATGCTTGGTGTCACTTTTGATTACGCGATGTGGCTAATGGATTTTTATTGGGATTTGGTCATGTTGACAGCATCGAAGGTTTTGTTGTAATATCTGATTGGGCAAGATATTTTATGGTTGACTTCGCTTCAGTAGATGACGCTTAACGAGAAGAAAAAGTTTAAGCGTTTTTTGATGTTTAAAAGAGTAGTAGGATATTGATCGCAAGTCTGAATTAATTTCTTAATTTACATATATGTATTATAATTAATTTATCTTCAATATTATTAACTAGTACAATAAAGTTTTTTTCATGCCCACTAATGAAAACTTAACCATAGGTAATGTTAATTTATATATACTTACAAGTTAAGTTACATTACAAATTTGCAATCTACCTATAATTCCTTAAAATTATAAGAAACAAAGATTATATTTCCTGTATTGTTGTATTTATTCTATTTTTAAGTAAAAACTAGGTAATATGTACATGGAAACTAAAACTAACGTAAAAAATATAATTCAGAACTAAAAATAAACTAAGTTATAAATCCTACAAATCATATTAATTAAAGACTGTGTTATAAATCGCTACCAGATGGAAGCGTGCCCAGAAGGCTGGTTGCATTGCCGCGCTGCCTAATCGTTGGGCGAAATATGAGCCAGCCTTCTAATCACGAGTAGCGTCAAAGAATTTCCTACAAATTTCTTTGAAGAAACTTATATACATTATCTTCCTGTAATTAATTATACAATGAAGCAAAATGTTGATACATTCTGATACCTGCCTGCCTTTTTTTAGCCAAGGTAAATCCGTTTGAGGACCATAAGCCGCGACAAGGGCAGAACCTTGGGGGGATATAGTTCGCGACACGTGTGCCGGATTCGCCAGGTCGGGATGGCACTAGCATGCCCAGTCAGAACTGGTGCCATGCTATTGCCACTCGCCGGTTAGATACCCCCTAAAACACCCGGGTGTTCCGTTCTGCGCTTTCTGCTAGGGCTACGGGTATGTGTCGTAGCCTCTTCGCAACCCTGGCAGGCGCTGCGTCCACTGCCGGGGGACTTTCGCTGTCGGAGGACTTTCATATCTGCCTACCTCTCGTAAGAGGCGACAACAAAACCCACATGAGGTAGTCTGGGTATTTGTCCGTCTGGGTAGCCACCACCTTTGGTCTAGACTTCTAGAATATACCACCGTAACGAGCTTGAGTTCCGGTATAAGTGCCCAAGTTGGTAGAACATAATTTGATGTTGCAAATGTCCACAGGCGATGGTAAGCAGCATATATAGCAGCTCTCTCAAGCCGTTTATACTATGAATGAATGAATGAAAACTCTTTATTGTTCACCATAACTTAAACCTAAATATTTAATATAAACACATTTCAATTAGAACAATAGGCGGCCTTAACACTTATAGCGATCTCTTCCAGGCAACCCAGTGTCCAAGGAAATATTACAAGAAAAATTAAATAATATTTGGTGGTTTAACTAAATTGAAACTAATTCAATCGTAATTGAAGAAAAAACAAAATAAATACAATAATAAACTGATAAAGACATAATTACATAATTAAATAGATTAAAATAATATAAATTACATACATGCGAATAATAATAGAATTCCATTTACTGCAACAAATTTCATTTAATGGACAAATAATGGTCAGTGATCAAGTGTTTAAATGTACTAATGGATGTAGCTTGTCTGATTTTCAAGGGGAGGGAGGCGAACAGCCTGTACGGCAAAAGAGTTTCCTACAAAGGACGAAGTGGGTTTGGGTATCGTTAGCAGAAGATTTTCATCGTTATCGACTATCGTGTTGATTTTCGCCGTTTATGCTATCTTCTGTATAACGTTTAAATTTTGCGTAACATGTGAGGAATCAATGGAGATATGTCGCACCATAAATTTTTAGTATGTCGTTATTGCGACGGTAATAATATTTTTGTTCGTTACAACTCCATTAATTCTGTGAGAAGTAATTTTATAACAACTTCGGTTGTGTATTTAAAAATGAGCCTAAGATTGATAAATAATTATTTAAAAAATGTTCTTTAGCTAGACGTGTTGCTGGGGAGTTTCTTGCCGCTTCTTCTCCTTTAAACAGCGATATCACGTTGCGAAGCGGTGTACATGGAAGGAAGTATTTTTAAATGTTGACTTTTTGACTTATATGACAAAGTGTTCTCCAGTGGAACTTATTTTAATGAGAAACTTCGGAATTTAACTTTGAACCACTTTCCAAAAAATGGTCCGATATCCTGTCCTCAGTATTACAGCAATAAAAAAGTACTGTAGAATTTAGTTGTCTTTAAGAGATATATTTTACTAGGCGATTACCATTCCTAGTTTCATATATTTTACATGGTAATGCTAAGAATGAAAATAAACTAAAACCCACCATCAAGACAAGAAGAAACAACACAAGACTACAAGAAACAAGGATATAATCAAGGAGATCTTAACTTGCACCTTTCCCAAACTTAATCTAACAATACTTAGATTTAATAACGGATGGAAAAAAAGAGAAAATTACAGGTCTCTTGCAACAGGGCATTGTAGTAGATAATTTGGGCAACCCTTTAGCATTTGGCATTCGTATTCATGCAACACTGGGTTTTTTGTTTCATTTCATATAGCGTAAGAAAGTAATGATTAGGTAGTATATGTATCATGGAGATCATTGCGCTTTCATAGTACTTCTGAAATTAATACTACAATTGCTAGGTTACCTACATCTTTTATTTTACACTAGCTGTATCCGCGACTTCATCCGCTTGTAATTTTTCCCTGAACTCAGAAAATAAGGAGCCTAAGTAACTCCTTATAACATCAAGTATCTGCCAGTGAAAGGCCCGTCAAAATCGTTTCAGCCATTTCGGAGATTAGCCGGAATATACAGACAGATTTTTTTTTGTATAAGTACCGTATATAGGTACTTTTATGTATTTAGTAGAAAGCTGTTATTTTGACATAAAAACAGACACCGAAATTTTATTTATCTGTATAGATTAATAAAGCATTAAATACGTTGGTCGCATCCTATTTCCATAATACACCATATCCGCCGGTACGGCTACGGAAATAACTAAATCACACAATTGGCGCTAATGTATAATGCTTAGGCCGTGGGTATCTGAGGCCATGAGCCTCTACAAAGAGCTATTACAAAAACTCTTCGGGTGATCATGGAGCTGGTACCTACCTCGACCAATCTAGCGAGCTAATGTACCCAGCCTTCTTCAGCCTTATCCACAGAAGACGGTGACCTAGCCGCAGTATTCTATTTACAGTCTTAAGGGATTATACAGAATACAACATAAGTAAGTTAAGCGTTCTTTATTGTATTAGTTTATAATATTTTAGTTAAACAAATTGTTTAATATTATTTAATAGTTATTTAATGCGTAAAAAAGAATTGTAATTCGAAATAATAATAATAATAAAAACATTATATTTTACAATTATAATTCATTCTTATGAATTAAATAATTAATTTATTACCAATAATGAACTGTAACAACAGCGATTAATTTTATGCGACAATCTTTATCCCCCTTTAGTACTTTTAAACTATGTTATGGCAGATTATTTAAGTTCATGTCCTATGGTATACTTAATTATAAAAATATGTTTGAAATCAGCTGAAAATTTTGTTACATTTTAAGTGAAAAGTCATTTCTGCAAGAGACAAAGATAAACTAATATGACTAAAATATTATATACGGAAGGTTAAAGTATTTGAAATAGATAGATAACACTTTTTTACTCACCAAAGTAAAAGACACAGTAGACTAGTTACAATATTTTAAAGTAGAACAATAGACGGCCTTATTGCTTAAAGCGATTTGTTCCAGGCAACCTAACTTAGAGGATATCCTTAAGTAATCTAATGTTTAAATAATCCTATACGAGGCATATTACTGTTACGAGTTGCAGGACTCGAATTCAAATGCCTTTAGAATTACTATAGAGTTTATTAGATCTATACAAACACGTATAACACAAGTACAAATATAACTGAACACAACCAGTCCAAACGTAATTCACGATGCAATAACAAGCGCAAAGTACGTCACTAAATAGATTACCGAATGTACACAAGTCTTACTTCGCTTGTGGTTATCGCTAGACTGCCTCATCTCTCAATTGGGGCATTGCTTTTACTGTACAAATGTAATATATCTGCTCAGCCTCGTGGACCGAATTTCCTAGAATCACACCTGGCTAATGACTACCGTAAAAGATTCCAATACACAATGGGCTGTTTTTCTAATCAAAACTAAACACAAAGTAAACAAAAGAAGTCCAAATGCAGAAAAGGTAATATAATGTGTTTCTACAGGGCTGCATGTGTGAATTTGTCCTTTGTCGGCATCTAGGTCGTAACATTACGTAATTCTTGCGCATCGCCTTATCTAAATTCATTAACAAATACTTTACTAAAAGGATTCGTCGATAAAACATTTGATAAACCTTAAAGAAAAAACGCAAATCTACATACAAATGCATTTATAAACGGTTCGCGAAAAAAATTAAATCATAATAAAATAATAATGATTAATTACATTGTTAAGATTTATGTGAAACAGTCTCGAGGCCGGAGCGGACTAACAAGAAGTTGTTTTTAGTATTCTAATAAAATTAATAATGAAAATTATACTTATCTCATCAATCACTGTAAACATAAAACAGACGTAGGTACTCGTAAGCCGCTCCGATCAAAGCGGGCAGCGTATTATTAAATAAATTCAACAGATAACCGTGAATAATTAAGTAACAAAAGTACATTTTTCCAACCATCCGTCAACCTTTATCAACGAGAAAATCGTCTAGTTCACACTATAGAAAGGACGGCTAAGAATAGGTAAGTGCTGCTAATACGATTTCGGTGAAACAAGAAAGCCGAATTGAGATAATTTTATGATATCGTCGGCGTCAGTGCAGGACTTTGTAATTATATTTTTAGGTGACAATATTTTTTTCGTCATGATGTAATTTTAAGGTTTTATAGCAATTAAACTCAATATTTAACGGAGCACTATATTCGCAGGTTTTGAGAATCGACAGTTGAGTGAACGAACAATAGTGATGTGACAACATGCAACTATATGACTAAAAACTAGTGCTGTGACAGCTGTTTAAATTTAACTATTTTAACATGTCAAAATTGTGATATATCTGTATATCAAACCAAGGGAAAGTGTTGTTTTAATTTGAACAAAATGTAATACTATACATACATTAATTAAACATCAAATTGCGCCAGTCATTTGACCGTGCCTCATTTGAACGCAATCAGTGTTTACCCATTGACTGATAGAATAATTTCCATCATTTCCATATTGCATAAAATGAAATGAGGTTTGATAAATGTGTAGAAAATAGAACATTTTGTTCAAAAATAACCCTCTCAGTTGGTTTGCCCTTTGATAATCCTTCATTGATTGAAATTGATTCTTACAACTTACACTATGATTTGGTATAAAAACACAGGTTGTGTTTATTTTTCAAAATCAGCTGATTCGATTGGGTGAGTACGCTGGCTTAGCTACCAACATATATACAATGGGGAAGGATCGCGCGTGTGAAAAGAGACAGAAGAGAAGAGAGAAAGAAACAACAGGACTGGACTATATAAACGATAGAGAAGACGATGCATTTTTTTTAGATTTCTTGTCTGTTTGTTCGGAATTCACATAAAAACTATTGGGCCGATTTCGATGCGGTTTTTCGGATGCCGGATTTTTCAAAATTTGTTAGCATTTTCGGCTAAACAAAACCAATATTCGGCTAGTACTAAGTATTTTCGGCGTTTTCACATCTCTTTAGCCTGTATGCAACAAATACCAATGTAACGGTCAAATTAATCAAACCAAGTCCTTAATTATGGCATATTTTATAATGTTTTGAGGGAACGACACCGTTTTGACAGAGGTGTAAAGATAAATGATTGTTAATTACCGAATGGTCAGTTCAGGGCGGGGCTTTGAATCCGCATCGATTTTGTCCATCTGTTGAAGTTTTTGTTAATTTACAACGGTTTTCGTAATCACAAGTGGTAGATCCATAATGGAATCATTGTGTTGATTATAGGCTCTCAGGGCTGGCTCTATCGGTGTGATACCCCGCTCTTAGTTAACATCGGCGTGAAACGGTAAGCCTTGAGCTGAAAATTCCTTTGACTTACTTACCCCTTTCTTCCCATCCAATCTTTCCTTTTTTTGGCCAGGGGAAATTGAGGACTTAGGCGCAACAGGCACAGATGCCTGGGGTGATGCTCGCGACCCGTGTGAGTGTGGGTTTCGCCAGATCGGGGTTGGCACTAGCGTGCCCAGTCAAAACTGGTCCACGCTATTGCCACTCCCCAGTTAGGGATACCCACTAAAATCCCTGGGTGTTCCGTCCTGCGCTTTATGCCAGGGCTACGGTGCAGCGGGATTCCCGACTCCGCGTGCCCTGGCAGGCGTGGGTCTCACTAAGCCTCTTGCAATGCCAGCGGACTACGCCCCCGGACATAACTAGGTCTTTTCCGTGCATGTAGCGGTCTATAACGCGCCCCACGGGATGAGATATGAGCACGAGCGGAACACTCGCGCTCTCATATCCAATCTTTCCTATCCCAACCTCTTCATCCAATCGCATATTGCAGAGAACTATAAATAGAAATAAAGATCTTGTAGACAAGCGTAGCTCCTAGTTTATCTCTAAGCTTGGCACGTATAGTGTGGCCGTAGCCTTATCGTTATTCGTAGGATACTATGGAAGAAGCTAGGAATAGCTATCCCCAGCACAAAGCGTAGCTTTGAAAACCTAATACTGCATGACTAGATTACCTAATACTGCATTATGCCTGGATGAGACCGCTTTAAGCGATAAATCCGCCTGCTGTATTGCCTAGAAAATATTATAAATATGATTTTTTTGTAATTGTATATTTTGGTGTGAAATAAAGGGTTATCTATCTAACTTATTTTTTAGAACAAAAATTGAAGGTAATGATATTTTTTTAAATAATTTTTTACTAATTTTTATACTGAGTTACGAAATTTCAAGAAGTGATAACAATCTCAGAGAAATATAAGGTATAGGTAGCTGCTTTATTAGTTGTTGTTTTGATAGAAGAATAAACTGCTACAACAGTCTACGCTAGTATGGCCTCGATTAATGGAGACCAGCAAAATATGTGGGGAACAAATGCCTATCCATACATCACCATCATCTGGCCGCGCTTTATGTTGTAGGTCCAAGAAATACTGGCTAGACGTCAAGAAGGGTGATTTTTTATAGTTTACTAGCTGTCCCGACAGACGTCATCCTGTCCGGAAAAGCTTCAATCGGTATGCCGACAGCAGCGCCACCCACCGGATCCAATTTTGAACCAACTCAGAAACCTTCTTTGGCTCATGCACAACAACTTTGCTAAAGATCATCACATGTTCAAATGTATAGTTTACGATTCTACAAAGGACATAGAGACAAATATTCATTTTTATATATAAGACTTTCCAATATCGACTGTGGCACAGAAGCCTCATGGATTTATTCGTGACACAGAGAGTCGTGTAAAGAACATAAAAGATATGTAACACTTTTGACAAAATATTTTACCAATATTATTGTTACATCAAAAATAGGAGGAAAGACAAGGAATTTTATCATTCTTTAAATGTCCTGATTTGATCATAATAAGTGGAATTATCATCATGCTAGTATAAGTATGGTTTCAATTTAGTCCTAGATCTGCACATGTAAGTTCGATGGCCGCTTTGGGAGTTAATATATAATCTTTTCAGATTATATTTGGTCGATTTGTGTTTTTACATATTTAAGACATGCCGAATAACGTGAAAAGTAAATAAGAATAAGCTTTTAAAAAAAGGGTTTTTTAATACAAGCTTTTGAGATCCTAGATATCTGCAGCAGAGTGCTAGCCAAGACAAGTAAAACGAGCTTAAACACGACGGGTCTATCTTGTTTAGTACAGGAGTTCCTATGGCCACCTTCCGAGTCCATCATCAGATCAGCTCCATGGTACCATATTATTGCATTGTCACGCGATATACATATTGCAAAATTTCAGCTCAATCGGAAACCGGGAACTTGGTCAAATTTAACTTGCAAGATTCCACCCGACCTCACATACATCCTACTTACTTACATACATGGGTACATCCATTGCAAGTTAATTAAAAGCTTGTAAAAAATAGGAAAACGGACCCCGGGCTCCAAAGTCGTCTTCGCTCTGAACGCAAACGAGGAGGAACTCTAAGATGAAAAAATGAAACCCGCAGTTAAAGCAGTTTCAAAATAGAATGACAATAAATAATGCTTGCATTATCACCTGACGTCCTGAAAAATGCCATTCCACCGATGTCTTTAATTTTAATGTTTACGATTAATAAAAGAGCAGGTGAGTCTGACGATGTCACACCTTAAAATGTAAAGTGGTTCATGTAATAACTTAATTGCCATGAACAATTTATCATTGTAGGCGCACCATAGGAGATTAGCGAAACTATATTGCCGTGAGAATGTGGAACATATAAATACAACGCTAACAGCCGGCTTCTTTATAAACATGGTTATCTTTACTTTGCGTCTATCTGTACAATGGGGAGTGTTCTGAGGTATTCTTTAGAAGACTCCCCATGCAAATTTTGCAATCCCTTTTATGCAAAATTATCTAGAGGTTGTCTGGAAGAAATCGCTATTAACGATAAGACCGCCATTTGTACTAAATAGTTGAAATATTGTTAATTCTGATGTGTACTGCTTTCTTGTGTGCAATAAAGAATATTTTATTCTATTCTACTCTATTGAGAATATTTTATTCTATTCTACTCAACAGATTAGAATTTTATTCTATTCTAACAATATTTCAATTTCTTAATGTTTGTGGATTGAGTGGGTATTGCTAATTAGTTGATTTCAACTCATTAAATACTATTTGTATGCCTGAAAGAGCAAAAACATGTGAAACAAAATAACATTATTGTCAACCAATGTTTTTACTAACCATGTTTTTACGCAAATAAATGATTTGATTTGATTCCAGACAACCTCTAGATCATTTTGCATATCTAATAGTGGGTGCGCATAGTTATCCCGGGAATTTTCGCGGGAGCCGTTTTTTTGTTATTCGCGTGCATTAAAACCTACAGTTTTCACCAAATCGATAGCTTACATTTCTTTTTATATGCTGTGGTACTTTGTGTCCCGGGAATCCCGCGGCAATTCCAAGTCAAGCGTGGACGAAGTTACGGGCATTTCCTAGTTATAAATAAAGAAAGAAAACATTTATTTGAAGAAATAACGACATAATTACATCCCTTATACATTATTATACACAGAGCATATTTCGAGAATTTGTAGGCCGCATTTTCAGCAAACAAGGTTTGCCTGAATGCAATATTGCTGTGCCGGAATTATATCCTACACAACGCTGATGTTCAGCGCAATTCTTCCTTTTGACGTAAAACCAAAACAACCCATTTTTGTTAATTAATTAAATAATAATTAATAAAACTAATGGAGAGTTTTTGGCGGGAACTGAAAGGGGATGTTGTGCTGTGCAGTTTTATTTTATAAAAATGTGTAAAATTACTCTAAAATGAACAATAGTTGTGGGATATGGATAGTTTTTGAGTAGTAATTACGTGTTTTTGTAAGAAATGTGAACTGTATAGTCAAATGTGGCCTTTCGAGTTGTCACAAGAACTCCGTTGAATGGCTTCACTTGATAACCTACAGCTCAGCTGAGCTATACATAGGCTTAAGAAAATTAAGAATCTATATTGTAATCTAAGATCTGGCTTAAAGGCCTAGTTGCCAAGCCGTAAATGCATTAAAAAAAAGCATAAGGCAACAAATGACATTTTACTTCATAACCTACAAAACAAATAAATATAATATAAATAGAAAAAAGAAACTCACCATGGTTCAAAATAATTATATAATTATCACTTGACTACATTTCTCTAATGAAGAAACCAGTTTCATATTAATCACAAACTTAACGTCTTAATTCAATAATTAACAGTTTAGAAGCATTAAATCAAATTATCTATGATTTAAATTTGCAGGAGAAAAGCTAACTACCCATTATGTTTAATACGACCATTGTATTAAGACCTGCGCTACTGGAACATCACACTCCCTTTTACCATTAAAACAAGGTAAGGTGAGAGGTGAGGTAGCTCAAGTTATGACAGTTGATAGGAATTGCTGAATCACTGTACCTACCCATCTAGATGTTTTAAAGTGGTACCTTTAATGGTTTCCCACGATCGCGAAACAGATAACGCATTTGTAACTATTTGAAATGAAGTTGTGACGGTTTGTTATGGTATTGTTACGAGTTACGCAGGACTCGAATTAAAATGCCGTTGGAACTACTATAGAATTTATTAGAACTGTACAAACACGTA
Organism: Dendrolimus pini; assembly: GCA_949752895.1. Lineage (NCBI taxonomy): Eukaryota > Metazoa > Arthropoda > Insecta > Lepidoptera > Lasiocampidae > Dendrolimus > Dendrolimus pini. The sequence goes on along the minus strand of OX457147.1, from coordinate 6,085,864 downwards.
TAAAATAGGTACATATAACTGGACACAGCCAGTACAAACTGCACGGTTCAATAACACGCGCAAAGTTCGTTACTATATCACTTGTCGAATCTACGTCTTGCTCGTATCGTAATACTCGCTTGACTGCCACACCCCTCCGTTCGGGCATTGTTTTATACTAACTATACAGTACAAAAAATCGACCGCGTGCACTGGGGTTAACGAGAAACAGTAACTTGCACACCTGGCTAATTATTCCTGCGAACGGCCAACAAAGGCGAAAACAATAACAATAGGCTACGTCTAATTGCAAATTTTAAATACGAAGTAAACAATAGAACTCCGAATGCGGGAGAGGCAATAAACCAGGTGCGCGTTTCTTTGTCGGTATGTAACAGTATTGAAAAAATACGCTATTTGGGATGGATAAACACTGCGTAGTGGTTAGACGTACCCATCATTGCTGATAACCGGTTTCTATATCTCCTACATATTATGTGTGGACCGTATAAGGAACCCTAAAATAAGTAGCCTATATTACTCCTTATTATCACCAACTATCTGCCAATGAAAGACCCGTCAAAGTCGATCCAGCCGTTTCTAAGATTAGCCGGAACATCCAGACAGACAAAAATTCTAAAAATTGTATTTTCTAAATCTTCGGCTACGAAATATCCCCCATGATTTTTTTCACATTTTTATTTTGACATTACAAACAGACTTTATTTATCTATAGGTATAGATTACCAAAAAAATTACATAATTGATATGGCAATGGCCCACCGCCCACCTGATGCAAAGCGGTTACCATCGCCTATGGACATTTGTAACACCAAAAGTTTTACTAATGCGCTGGTGCTCTCTTAAGGGGGGACACTGGAACCTGGCCACTAATGCCGGATCACAACTCAAGGTTTTTATGGCGGCATACTCTAGACAAAGTCAAAACTCAAGTCGGTGCAAAGTAAAACATAAAGACGACTATATTTTGCACATTTGTTGTTATTTTTTTGTTTTACTTGGTACCGACTTTAATATATTGTAGAAAAAGGCTGTTAAATATTTATTTTTTGCTTTTTATTTTGAAGTCGATTTTGCTCTTATAAAAAAATTTATATAGGTACAACCCGCAAGAGTTAACTAGAGACTTCGCTCGGATGACGTAAGCGCGAGTTACTGACGCGTCGATGGCGAGAGCGGTAAGAAGGCAGGGGTCGGGAGGGGAGCGCGCATTCCGCTCAGGTCTCAAGTTAACTCTTGCGAATAATATAACCAATACGTTAAACGCGCCAATTCGCCTTGGACGTTGCCCTAAAATAGAGAGGAAAGCCCAACAGTGGGACATTTCAGCGCAGATATTAATTTATTTACAAATCGGGTTACATTTCTAACAAATGGGACAAGTTTATATCATCTAGATATTGCAGTAGGTACAACGGGCCAAATTTAAAATGTCATGTGCCCCATTAAAATGTTGCATCTTATGATTATATTTGATTTGGTAGTATAATCCCATGCCGATCGGCTCACGAGGCGGTCTCCCATTTTATAAACAATACGTCAGTGACGTAAGCTTCATTAGCCGCACAGATTTATAGGTAGTGATGGGATGCGATCGGATGCTCGGTAGATCGATATCGATTAGGGAAATACTTTTAATTTGCTTATAAAAATATTTAAAAATTAAACTTATTCTTAGGTATAATATCTATCTTTAACACCCTTGTTTAAATAATTATTTCTGGTTTATCTTGTGTTTTATAAATATTCGTAAATAAGTATTAATCTCACGGATATATATATAGGTATCTAAATATAGATGCAGATAATAATTATTAATAATTTATAATTTAACAAGTAATACTATTATTCTATATAGCAGTTTCTTAAGTTTTTGCGACTAGAACACATTATTAAAACTGCTTTTTTAGAAATTGCGTTAATGATTAAAACTGCATTTAGAGCGGCATTTTATTGAATTTTTAAAAAATGCAGTGCTTAAAACCACCAAAACATAATTTTAGGTTATTATTCAATATTACAAGAGAAAACAAATATATTTCTATCACTTATCGTGCCTACCCCGCAAGGGACCTGGCGTGAAGTTATGTATGTATGTACTTATTATTTGGTATCAACAACGCTATGGCTAGAGGGCTGGACACAGAGCAACCGACAAGGCCACAAACGCAAATCCAAAACAATAAATACACAAAATAACGAGATGTATTTTTACATATACCTACTACAAATTTATAATACTAACAGAATTTTAAATTAAGCTTAGGTACACCTGAAACAATAAAGGGAAACAAAAGAATAACGGTCTTATTCATATTGAGTTAGAGTAAGTTTGTAGGCTTCTTTTCGGTCCTTAAAGAAGATTACAAACTTACTCTAACTTAATATGAATAAGACCGTATGTAGTTTATTTACATCGAAATATAAATTAAATATAAACTAGTACAAAAAGGAAACTTAACTTATATTGTTTTCTACCTATAATAATAACCTATAAAATAATGAAAAGAATAGTCAAATTAATATTGATAATTTCAATTTTCAAAAAACCAACCAAAATAGTATTTATTATAGAAAACAAATTTTTATCGATACTGCATCAACACTATCCGCCATTCGAATCTTGAATCAACCCGTTCATTCGGATTACTACTACAAACACATTTACGCCTTCCATCTCTTTCTTACCCGTTTGGAATGTTCCCTTTCTCCCTCCCACCTCCACAAGTGCTCCCTTTGCGGTGTACCGTCGGCGCCTTTTGATGTCCAAGTCCCGCCCACTCCCGCCGCGCCCCTCCATAGTTAATTCGTCACATTTTAATGACTATCGTTTTAATTAAAATCTGAAAGATCACCCCACTACGATTACTGGGATCAGTAGCCTTCTTGAATTAAGTTTGATAATAGGATTGGTTATTATGAAAATCTCTTTGAAAAATTTAAATAGTCTTTGAGCACGTTCAATGTCAATTAGGTACGGAAAAGATTTCATAGGAATGAAAACGCGGTATATAAAGTAACAACGTAACTCTGAAAGCTTGGTGGTGCCACAGGTTTTATACTAAATATATAGTAACGGATAATTTTAAATTTTTATCCGTACAGGAACAGAGAAAGAATACAATTTCCTGCGGCCGGGCGGCCTGTCATAAGAGTAGACAAAACAACCCACAGCCAGGTGGGAGGGCATTTGCCCAACTGGATGGCTACCACCCCTGGTCTAAAGTATGTCGCCATAACAACCTTGAGTTGTGTTCCGGCATTAGTGACCAGGTTCCAGTCTTAAGAGAGCAGCAGCGCATTTGTAGCACCTTTGATGTTGTAAATGTCCATAGGCGATGGTAACCGCTTTCCATCGAGTGGGCCGTATGCCTGTCTGCTGAACTCCTGAAAAAAAAAATTTTTTTTTAATGTATCTTATTAAAAATCAATTTCAATTTAGGACTCGTTACTTTGAAAGCGGTTACCATCGCCTATGAACATTTGCAACACCAAAACTGGTACAAATGCGCTGCTACTTTCTTAAGGGAGACTGGAAACTGGTCATTAATGCCGGAACACAATACAAGGTTGTTATGGCGGCACACTCTAAACCAGGGGTGGTAGCCATCCAGTCGAGCAAATGCTTTACCACCTGGCTGTGGGTTGTTTTTAGGCCCAACCGTTAGGAAACTGTTTAAAGAAGAAAAGTTACTTCAACTCTTAGACCATTAATAGTAAGACAGAGTCTAGGACTCTTAAAGTGAAGCCGGCTAAAGGATGCCGACCTTAAAATAGAATGCTGATCACGCCGAAGTGAGTTACGAGAACTCAGTATTACATACATACATACATATTGTCACGCCTGTTTCCCATTGGGGTAGGCAGAGACAATGGATCTCCACTTGTTACGATCTTGACAAACAGTTTTCGCTTCATCAACTTTCATTAATCTTCTCATACATACACGCTTATTTAAACTACTTTTTATCTGAACTCAGTATTAAATCCAATTAAATTAAAAGAAATAATACAGAAGCGGGCGGGGGAGGGTGTCGACGAAGTGTAAATTACGTGACGTCACATTTCAAAATCTAATATATTTAAGTTTATACTTCGTGAAGCAAAAACTTTGTGCCCCTTTTTACGAGAATTGCGCGGACGGAGGAGTATGAAATTTCGCACACTTAGAGTTTACATAGGGAAGAAACGACGATTGCTAATAAAAAAATAATAATTATGCATTAAAAATACATTTAAATCAATAAAAAAAGATCATAATAATTAATGTCTAATTATTATGTCTAATTTCACACACTAGCATGTATTTGACACACACACGCATATATACTCTTTTGTTTTTTGGTGCATGGGCGAAATCTGTGATTATAGAATATACCTGTGTCTTTGACATTAATTATTATGGTCAAATTTCGACCACTGGGGACCACTAGTTGAAAAACTGCAACATATTTCCAACACTATTTATGTGAGCATAGTGTTTAAATTACTAAAAAATTATTCAAACGGAAATAAAAGTCATTACCTACGGAACTGCAGTTTTAATTTAATTATTTATTTACTTCTTTAAATAAAATTGCAAAATATGTGCCGTCACACTCCCTAGTGTGACGTCACATATTAGCTAGGAGTCTCACGGATGTGACCAGCCGTGACACGGAACGGGAAGGGGTCAAAATCATGAAATTCGTGTGACGTAATGGGGATTGTTCACAAAAAATTACCCTCTGATTTTATATTTTTATTACGTAAAATAGGGTATTTTAAGATACTAATTTGAATATTTTTGTATTTTAAGCGTTAGTTTTTCTATAATTCGATTTTAAAGATTTCTCTGATGACGTCATAGGGCACAAGTTTACATTAATTTCTTTGCCTAGAAAACAAAAATAATAAAAGCAAGTTTTATCTATATCTAATCATAGTAATCTGTGCTACTTATTTAAATATTACTGTCATTACTCATTACGTATCGTGATCATTCATCGTGTTCAACCATGATTATTTTATATAGTTATCGTTAAATTTTTTAAAGTGGTCTTTAGGGAAAATCCATGTAACATAACTTAAATCAAATAATGTACAGCTACAATTTTTTTTACACCTGAAGCAGGCAAACAGGCAGACGGCCCACCTGATTGGATTTAGTAAGGTCAAATAAAGGTCAAACACATTTCTTACAAAATACAAGAAGATCGTACGTTTTTTGGAATTTTAACTAGACAGAAATGATTAGGGACACTATTCCTCGAAATGGTTTTTGAAATAGCTAAATTGAAAAAAAGTGAACAATCCCCATTTGTGGATGACCCCTAAATGTGAAATAGTCTCCAATGGATACATTACTATTATGTATATTAGGAGGACCGAAAAGTAATGCCGTTTTCTTGCATTAAATTCAAATACACTGTAAACTCCATGTAACGTCACTCGATTTAACGACAAACTTCCTTAAGCGTCGAAATCACTTGGCTCTGGTTGGTTTTGCTTGTCTTACATACAATGATACACTCTATATAAAATTACGCCCTCTCTCAATAACGACAACAATTAAGTCATAAAAATTACCTTTTAAGTTGCCAAAATTAGTAAGAACTGCGCAGCTGTGTACGTTTATCGCTTTATTATTCTAGCCTGTAATAAACTCGACTATCGGCATCATGCATACCGAAATTTCTAAGAAATTCTGAAATTCTTAAGTACTTCCTACATCAGCAAGATACCTCCTCCATATCGCAAAATATGAATAAAATAAGTAAAACAAAAATAATAAAATAACTGGTGCAGCAAAAAATAACATAATGTGAAAGAATACATGTATAAAGAAAACGGCACCTATGCAACTACATTAAGTGATTTACCTGTAACTCTTAACAAAGCCGCTAATTAACCGAAAACTATAACATTCCACAGAACAATGCCGAGGAAAATTTCCTTCACAAGCACTAAATACCGTAACGCAAAAAGGGTGAAAGTACAAATATTCAATTACCAAACACATTGTTATTTTGAGTCCTAGGAATCCTACCGCATTGTGCCTTTGCCTATATTCCTGCAAGATGCGTTCAGAGTTACATAATTACATACCGCGAGTTCAAAGGGACCGCCAGCGCGAGCGGCGTCTTTGAAATCTAATAAACGAGTCGTTCCAACACATACTAAATTAGTTCTTATATTTTGTACACTAAGATTGATTTTTGTAAAACTTGTGGGTAGTTTTCTTAACACCTTAGCATAGTAAAAGGGTCATATCAGTTAGAGATTTTGCCACGGATATGTCAAAAAGAGGTTTTATTATGGCTGTAAATGAGGAACGCAAGGGGAGGTCCGAATTAGGTCATTCCGTGTCTATAGTATTGGTTCGAATTTCGAATATGTAAGGGTTAGTATGATGATCGGTTATGATTTTTGAAAAAAGAACGTATCTTTTGTTCTTTATATATTTGGTGCGAAAGTATGTGAATATTTTTTTACATTATGACTTTTATCGTAAGATCCAACCAAATTGGTTCAATTTTATGTTCAAAAGCAATGCTAAAAAAATGATTTAAAATACTTTTAAATAATTTCTTGAAATTAACTATAACTTGAAAGAATAAATATTATGACCGTTGACCACTTTATTAATTATTGATATAGATAAGAGTCTTCATAGGTAGATAGATAAGAGTATTTCCCATGTTTTTATTTTTTTAATGCATGGGTTCAGCAGACAGCAGGCGGCCCACCTGCTATAGAAATTTGCAAACATCAAAAGTGCTGAAAATGCGCTGCTGATATCTTAAGGGAGTTTGGAACCTGGCCACTAATGCTGGAACACAACTCAAGTTGTAGCTGTATAGTCTAGACCAGGAATACTAGCAATATAGAAGAGAAAATTCCCTGCCACCTGACTGTGTGTTGTTTTATCGTCTCTTACGACAAATAAAAAAAAAAGAAATTTTATTCTTTCTCCGTTTTTGCAAGGATAAAATATTATAGGTAACACATCGGACAAATCCGAGGCCGGTGTCAATGACTTCCAGACCAGAGTAATAAACGGAAAATTCGTAAACATCATCGAATCCAACTCGCGGCTTCCGATTCATAGTAAATCATATAAACCAATATGTCATTGATACATGTAAAGACATACAAATTTAAATTTGTAATAGATAGATAACTCTTTATTAAACACCAAAGCATAGAAAAACAGAAGTAAAACATTATAAAATATTGTACAATGGGCGGCCTTATCGCTTAAAAGCGATCTCTTCCTGGCAACCCTTGGCAGAGATTAATTAACTTCTAATGGTGACGGTGATGCAATTTACAAATGATGATAAATATACATTGTAAGAATTAATAAATAAAAACAGCTTATTGTTTACCATAAAGTAAAGCTACGTTTTTAAAAGTGGAACCAATATAGTTTGAACTCCATTCAAATGTACCTATTATATGTTAGGTTGGGGAAAAAGTTTTTTCGCATTTTATATAAAAATTCAAAAGGTTTTTTTATAAAGTTTATTTACATTTGAGTAAAGTATGTAGGTGCCATTTTGTTGGATAACTTTTTGCTATCTTGTAGGTGGGGACGTGATCCCATTGCTATAAAAATTTTGAGGCTTCTGATCAAAAAACTGCGACAAGTGGTTTTGGCAGTCCTCTCGTGATGTTAACCTGACACTGCCTAAGGAATTCTACAGAGACCGAAACAGGTGAAAATCTGAAGGTGCAAGGTCAGGACTATACGGCGGATGCATTAACACCTCCCAGCCAAACTCTCGTAATTTTTTCTGAGTGGCTAAAGATGTGTGAGGTCTAGCGTTATCATGGTGAAAAACCACACCCCTTCTGTTGATTAATTCCGACCGCTTTCTCTCAACTTGTTGCTTTAATCTCATCAGTTATTTGCAGTACAGTTTAGAATCGATGGTCCTGCCTGGCGGTAATAGCTCATAATGAATAATCCCCTTCCAATCCCACCATACACACAGCATCACCTTGTTGCGAGTTAACCCGGGTTTCGTCACAGTCTGTGAAGCCTGACCGGCCTTTGACCATGATCTTTTTCGCACGTTCTTGTCGTACGTGATCCACTTTTCATCACCAGTTATCAGCTTCTTCAGAAATGGTTCGGTTTCATTACGTCGTAATAAAGAATCACAAATGAGTGCACGGTTCATTAGGTTTCTTTCAGTGAGTTCATGAGGCACCCAAATATCGAGCTTTTTTGTGTACCCAACTTTTTTCAAATGCGTCAAAACCGTTTTGTGGTCAATTCCCAGTTCTCCAGCTACATCGTAACTACTAATATGCCGATCTTGCTCCACTTTTTCAAAAATGGCATCAATTTTGTCCGTAACAGGGCAACCAGAGCGACGTGCATCTTTGATATCAAAATTTCCAGATTGAAAACGCTTAAACCTAATTTGCGCTACTCTCACAGATACGGCATTAGGTCCATAAACATCACAATTTTTTTTCGCGGCTTGTGTTGCACTTTTACCTTTTTTGTAGTAAAATTTTAAAATGTATCGAATTTCTTCATTAGATTCACTCATTTTAACAAAAAGAAAAACAAATGAAAAACACAAATTTTCCTAATTTGAATTTGGAATTGTCTTCTTTAAAATTAAAACTTTTTAATGATACCAAAACCACCCAGATACAAATGGTATAGCCAAAGAGATCTTATTACAAGTTCATACATACTATATGCGAAAAGACTTTTTCCCCAACCTATTATTATAACGTAATGACATAGAGTAAGTAGGTATGTACAAATCACAAGGGAACTTATTAAACAAGTTAGCAAAGAGTATATTGAATATATCAACTTAGAAACAATCATAATGAATGACAGTGGGCGTTAACTTTAAAAGCGATTACTTATCTATTTATTTAAATAATTAAGCCAATTATATTATTATTTGTTTTAATAACGAAGTATCGCGTGCCGGTGCATCGTAAATACTACGTAAAATACGTGTTTATTTTTATCTTCGTTTTAAAAAGACCCTTGTGTCACATCCGTCCACTGACAACTGGTTAAATGTTGCCAGTTGATGTCTAAATATTGTAATTTACGTAGGTGCAATATTTTTTTCATTGTGGAGGTATAACCAAACTTTTTTTTATTAAATACTAAACTTTATTATATATATTATTATTTATTCTATGGTAGCCTAATCTAAACACCACCGCTTCACAACATGTTGTGGCTTGAAGAGAAGAAGCGGCGCAAGAAACTCTTCAGCAAACATGCCTAGCTCTAATAATTTTATATAATACTAGCTTCTGCCCGCTACTTCGTCCGCGTGGTGCGGTTTTTTAACTATCCCACGGGAACTTTTTAATTTTACGGGATCAAAAGTATCCTATATGTTGACCAGGGATATAAGCTATCACCGTACAAAGTTTCATTTAAATCGGTCCAGTCGTTTCGGAGATTAGCCGGTACAATCAGACAGACAAACGGAGAAACAAAAAAATTGAATTTTGAATTGAAAAAAATCTAAATTAGTTCTATTTCACTTCTTACAACCCCTGACTTGGTTTTTAGCAAAAAAAAATATCGTACAGAAATTTGACCTCTACAATTTTATTATATTTACTAGCTGTAGGTACCCGGCAGACGTTGTCCTGCCTTTAAAAAATAAAAACCTAGCACCCGATTCCAGCGTCATCTACCGGGACCAAATGTTAATCTAAACTATTCTCAGATCCACTTGAACAAACAAAAAATTTCATTAAAATCAGGCCCAGCGTTTAGGAGGAGTATCGCGGCGCCACCTACTGGGTCCAATCGTTTATTTAAACCATTCCGGGACAAACTTCAACACATACAACAACAAAAAGAACACCTAAATTCTGGTACCCGATTGCAGCGCCATCCACCTGGTTCAAATTAAAATCTAAATCATCCCTGTAGAAAATTATAAAAATACTAATATCGCTATTAAAAAATAGGCGTTGATCGTAGAGGGTTGAAAATTTAGGGTTGTAGGTATGTATTTTTTAATGCTGTATCATAAAAAAATACAAAAAACTTTTTTATCTAAAAATTAAAAAAAATATTTAGGGGTGGACTACCCTTAAAATTTAGGGGGATGAAAAATAGATGTTGGCCGATTCTCAGACCTACCCAATATGCACACAAAATTTCATGAGAATCGGTCAAGCCGTTTCGGAGGAGTATGGTAACTAACACTGTGACACGAGAATTTTATATATAAGATTAAATGGGTGGGAGGTAAAATAAAAAGAAATTGACAATCAAGTTGGTTTGTGTTCCGGTGCACGCAGAAGGAGCTCACAGTGTCTTGAGGTCTGGCAGTTGGTTTTTGCTGGGTTTGGGTCTTAGTAGTTTTGATGATCGGATCCCAAACAGGCAGTACTTGCCAATTATCTTCTCTATTGAAATTTGTGTGTTTTTTTATTTCAATAGCCTGACGCATCATTCCAGGTATGAAACTATTCTCTTTTGCGAGGATTTATGGGTTATCGAATCTGATGTAGTGGTTGGGTATATCCAACGTGTGTTCACTGATAAAGAAAGCAAACGGCTATTTGTCAAATTCGACACACACAAAATGTATTAAGTTAGTGAAACTAAACAATTTTAAAATTAAAGGCCACCAATAAATAAATGAGGTTTTTGATATTTTACATATAAGAATTTTCATGAAGTGAACGCTATTCCCCTGCTGCCCCTGCAGGAAAGCTTAAGATGAAGTTCCTATTTTAATCCCCTGTTTCATTAAAATGTTGAAATTGTTCTAAAATTGCCAAAAGTATATTATATCTATAACCCCTTAAGACCACGAGTAGAATATCGGTTATGTATGCACTGTCTCTGTGTCATTTTTGACATAATTATGAATTAAGTTTTTAGACATTTCAGCTTTCAGATCTGGCAACCGCATATGAGAAATAGCTTTGACATTTTAAGGGGATACCAAATTTGTCCGAGTTTGCAGCATTACCGTCATAGAGGTACATATAATTTTATATACATTTACACAACCTAAAGGAGTTATTTGTGAAATATTTTTTTTAAGAACAAAGACATAATCTTCATTATAAATACTTCGATAAGAACAATCATCATCCGGGTCGGCCGGATCCAAGTATTAATCTAAATCATCCCGGGACCCACTCAAACACAAACATTTCATCTAAATCCTGGAACCCGATGCCGGCGCCACTTTTTGTATGAAAATACATGAATCTCGGATATTCCCGTAAAAGCTCGAGATAATGTTACTAAAGGCATACACAACAACAAATGTTTTACTAAAGATTTTATCCATCAGTGAAATTTTCACATCGGAATTCTTTTCGACCTGGCTACTTTAAACCAAGAAAGTTCCTGCAGGGTTCTCGGGATATAAAGTACCGCACATTTTAAGTCAAGAAATTGGCTATCGATCAGCGAAAACCACATTGAAGTCAGCCCAGTAGTTTTCACGTGAATCCCGAACAAACAGACAAGAAATCTAAAATAAATGCATCGTATTCTCCATCGGTTAAATAGTCTATTCCAGATGTTTTTTTTAAATAGCTTTGATGTACAGTCCCGGCATGTTTATAATTTTATAATATTATAGATGTCTGCCGATTTATTTGTGAAAACAAAATTAGGTTTAAAATAAAAAAGTGCGCTTTAATTACTTTTTGCGCTTTATTTAATTGTTAATGCTAACTAAAAAAATGAAAATACGGATTATTTATACTTCCAAATTAGGTACCGTATAGATAATAGATGATTTTTTAAAGAACCTTTGCGAGCGAATCTATACACGCCTTTAAGCATCGTTAGGCCACCTCACACGAAGCAGTCATTACGCTCAGAGCCGGCTCGAGCGTGATTGAGATGAAATTATTAACACAGGTAAACGGCACACGGTAAATAGCTGCTATCTTGGCATAACATACACCTTTTTCGCTTGACGAGAACCGCATGTTATTCTCACGACTCTCATGTACTTACTGTAATAAGGTGGACTTGTAAGTAAGGCAGTCAATAAAAAAAAAAGACAGTTACAATGCTGTAACGTATACATGTATAAGAATATGTAATAAATACTACTTGCACAAATAGAATAGATAGATGCACGCTGTATAAAAATGATATAAGAAATTAAATAAACATAAAAAATATATTTAAAAAAAAATCATTTAATATTATTGTACACATCACTACTTTTGAAGTCTTAAGGTCATTTAAAAAGTAATATTAAAAAATCATCGAATCGATTTCGATTTAATTCCATTTAAACAGAATTTTACATAGGTAAAGTACCTATTAACACGAAAAAACAATTATTTCTACATACTACATATTAGTACAGATGTAGTTAGATATTTAAAAGGTTTCTGATTACGCATGGTTCGTGAATCTAACCAGCGCACCGTGAAGTAATAACGAATATCAAAGTCTGAGAATAATAATAAGTAGCAGGAGACAAGTAGTCCTACATATCTATTTAAATTTTCAACCTTAGTTAAATTGTAGGTCTTTGGCTGACACTAAAAATAGGGCACCCTTCAAAGTGAGAGGATGAAGCAGCGTCTTTTGTCTTTAATTATTCTAAACCTGTCATAGCCCGAGGATGAGAAGATAGAAAGATAATTTCCCCAGGTCTCATTTATGGACCACCATGAGCACCGAAGTCTCACTCCGGGTGGCCTAAAGAAGTACTGTCCGACCAGATACAATCACCGCAATGATGTATTATTATTACAGCCGTCCAACATGGGGGCCATTCTGATCGGGGAAAAGTTTACAGTCTCTATGGTATACGGTTTTCGGCGAACGTGGTAAGTGATATGCGGCAGTGCATTTTTATTTAAAAAATGCACTCTAATAAATAAAAAAGTTAAGATTCGATTGACTTCCTTACATTCTCTACTACAACAAACCTCTTCAATCATCACATAAAATTACATCACCGTCATCACCAATCAACAATCACACGTTACAATCATAGCACGACATTCACCTTTCGCACGGTTTTGGCTAACGGCCAATTCTATTGTCTGATAGCTTCATAATGTCCGAAGAACGGTCACGTCTTAGCTTCACGGCGATGTAATAGGTGTTGCCAGGTGACTCTTCTGTATTCTGGAATCAATATATTAATGATATGCTTAAAATTGCTTTTCACTCCACTTTGTGAATATAGCCAACTAGTGATTTTTGATTTTCGAATACAGACTCAAAACTACTAAATTTAAGTTACAATACTACTTCTTATTCTTTTTCAAAAATGGCTTCGTACAATGTTGGGTCTCGGCAGGGTCGACTATTCAAGACCGATCTTTAAGGAAATAGATATCAGATGAAAGATAGACACATGTATGCTTCCAACATATCTGTGAAATGAAAAGCGTCGCTGTGTTCGCTCCGATGTTGCCAATCTATGAATTTTGAATATATCACCTTAATCTAAGACAATTAATTATACCTACGTTATATAATGCTTGGGCTCCGTCTGGAATATTATAGTTACAGACTGTGGCTAAATGCGTCTTATTAAAAACCTTTAAAAAAATAACTCCGTTGAAGAACAAAACCAACTTTTAGAACTGGCAGCCCTAGTAGGTACATATAAAATTTCACATGGCGGCAGTACTTTCATTTTTTTCCCATTTCACAGATAAGGCAGGCTACAACAAGATGTCTCTCCCCAGGGACACAATTCTGGACGTGGTTGGCGCTCTGTTCCCTTCAAGGGCTGAGCACATGCCTCCTGCAATGGCCCCGCCAGAGGCGGAGCCCAGCGCGGATAGAGACCCAGTGCCCACCGTGGACCGGGTAGAGCTGGGGGTGGCTATGCTACGGCTAAAGGCCAAGAACGCCGCCCCCGGCCTTGACGGCATTCCAGGGCGTGCGTGGGTTTTGTCCTACGACGCCCTCGAGCCCCGACTGATGAGGCTTTTCAGCGCATGTTTGGAACAGGGCCAGTTCCCGCAACGGTGGAAGACCGGAAAGCTGGTCCTGCTGCGTAAGGAGGGGCGCCCTGCGGACTCACCGTCCGCCTACCGGCCCATTGTGTTGCTGGACGAGGTCGGCAAGCTCTTCGAGCGTATCATCGTCGACCGCCTCGTCCAGCACTTATCGACGACGGGGCCGGACTTGGCAGACAACCAGTTCGGATTCCGTACGGGGCGCTCCACAATCGACGCTATCATGCGCCTGAGAAGCCTGGCGGAGGAAGCAGTTTCCCGGGGCGAGGTTTTATTGGCGGTGTCTCTCGACATCGCCAACGCCTTTAATTCCTTGCCCTGGCCTTGCATCATGGAGGCACTCCGGTATTTTGGGGTGCCTCCCTACCTCCGCCGAATAGTCGGGGACTACTTAAGTGAACGAGCCGTCATTTACCCGGTCCACGAGGGATGGAATCGGCGAGCCATGGTGTGCGGTGTTCCACAGGGGTCGGTTCTCGGTCCCCTCCTGTGGAACATCGCATACGATTGGACGTTACGCAGCAGGGTCCTCCCCGGCGTCAGCATCATATGCTACGCAGATGACACATTGATCGCAGCACGAGGGAGGACCCACAGGCAGGCGTGTCTTCTAGGCACGGCTGGGGTGTCCTTAGTAGTAGGCAGGATCCGGCGTCTTGGACTGGAGGTGGCGCTTCAGAAGACCGAGGCCGTGTTTTTCCACGGTCCTCGGAAACGCCCACCTCCAGACACCGCTATCATCGTAGGAGGCATCCGCATCGGCATCGGGGAGACCATGAAATACCTGGGATTGGTCCTCGATGGCCGGTGGGATTTTTCGGCACATTTCCGGCAGCTGCTCCCCAGACTCAAGGGGGCAGCGGGTGCGCTGTCGCGCTTGCTCCCCAACCTCGGGGGGCCGAACGCCACGTGCCGAAAACTCTTCGAAGGCATCGTACGGTCGATGGCCCTCTACGGGGCCCCAGTATGGGCAGACCGCCTGACGGCCAAAACCGCTCCGCTGTTGCGTCAGGTTCAGCGTATAATGGCCGTCAGGGCGATAAGAGGATACCGTACGGTGTCCTTCGAAGCGGCCTCGCTACTCGCCGGATCCCTCCCATGGGACTTGGAGGCCAGGGTGCTGGCGTCACTGTATGTATGGCGCAAAGAAGCCCTGGCCAGGGGCACCAGACCCGCGCCTCGCGAAATCGAGGCGTGCAGGTCGGAGCTCCGCCAAGTCGCCATGGGAGTTTGGGAAGACCGCCTTAGACGCCCCAGCGCGGGCCCCGCCACCATCGAGGCGGTGAGGCCCGTCCTGCAAAACTGGATTGGACGAAACCACGGCACCCTGACGTTCCGACTGACGCAGGTCCTCTCGGGGCACGGCTGCTTCGGGAGGTACCTGTGTCGCCTTGGCCGCGAGGCCACGTCAGGGTGCCACCATTGCGACACAGGCGACGAGGATACGGCGCTGCATACCCTACAGGAATGTCCTGCATGGACGGAGCAGCGCCGAGAGCTCGTCGCCTTCACCGGACTGGACCTTTCGCTCCCGGCCGTGGTTCGCACCATGGTCGGGAGCCGCACCGGATGGGACGCCGTCTCCTCCTTCTGCGAGCACGTCATGTTTGCGAAGGAGGAGGCGGAACGGGAGCGTGAGCGCACGTCTTTGCTCCGCTCCCGACAAAGGAGGACGCGCCGACGCCGGAGGTCTGATTTAGACCTTCGGCCACCGTAAGCGGGCGGCGCGGGTGGGGCCTCTAGGGGTATAGAGGTTCTCACTCACCCGCACATGCCGTCGAGATGAGAGCGCGAGTGTTCCGCGCGCGCTCATCTCTCTTCCCGTGGGGCGCGTTACAGACCGCCCCACGCCCGGAAAAGACCGAGACGTCGCCGGGGGAGTAGCTCCCCCGGCATTGGAAGAGGCCCAGTGAGCGGGGCCCACGCCTGCCAGGGAATGCGGAGCCGGGTAGCCTATTCCCGTAGCCCTGGCATAAGGCGCAGGACGGAACACCCAGGGGTTTTAGTGGGTATCCCTAACTGGGGAGTGGCAATAGCGTGGCACCGGTTCTGACCGGGCACGCTAGTGCCACCCCCGATCTGGCGAATCCCACACTGTCTCACCAAGGTCGCGAGCATCCCCCAGGCTTCTGCGCCTGTCGCGGTCCTAGTCCTCAAGCGGATTTCCCCTGGCAAAAAAAAAAAAAAAAAAAAAAAAAAAAAAAAAAAAAAAAAAAAAAAAAAAAAAAAAAAAAGGCTACAACAAGATCCTTCACAAACTGCAGGCCTTTGACAGATGCGGAACGAAACTTATTAAAACATTATATTTTTAATTTATTTAGTCTAAGAATTTTTTTTCAAATAATAAAGCATCAAAAGACAAAAGAACAATAGACCTGTGGGCCCTGTGGCGCCATCTAGTCTTAGAACTCTTAGAATTAGATTTTTTTACTGGGTAGTATTCGTTTATAATATTTTTAGTCTCCGCTAGTAAGTCAACTAATTTTACAGAATTGTATATTTTTTACATAGCAATACTTTCGTCGCTAAAAAGAAATCGAAATTTAAATTAAACTTTTGACTGGTATTACTAGAAGCAATGCAATAAATCACAGTAGACATGTTTGTTTGACGCACGGTTTATATAAAATTGATTGAAGAAAATTGCAAACGATATTATTTTTTAACACTTTCAATTGCTTCGCTTATTGTCATTTCATTAATTCAGGAATACTCATTCGATTTTTAAACTTGCTTATAACCTAGAAGTTGAATACCTACTAAAAACAGTAATTTTTTGGCGGGAACACCAACCTATAGTTTTATTTTCAAACAATATTTGTTTGTGAAAAGTGAGAAATGGTTGTAAGATAGTAATTGTTTTTAACGAAGTATTGTGTACAAAAAAAATATCAACTTTTCAGTGAAATGTACCTAACTACTCAAGCTGACAAGAGCGCCATTCTATTAAGCGCATCTGTCTACAACCACATTTTTTTGTACTCATACTAGAAAACTCATTTTTGACTACAAATTCATAATAAGGCACTTGATTTAAAGAAATTCAAAGATATAGATATAGATAGGACTGTAGAATAAACATAGTCGCGGACAATGATTCGCTCAGGGATTCGCCCTAAAACTCCCATTTTGGAGTCAGTTTAAATAAGTATTACAATTTGTCTGAGGCTTTTATTATTTTTAATTTGGAAAAATCATGATTAGGTACTTGACACTGTCCAAATCCACAAACCGTGCAAAGTTATTTTAAAAAGTAAAACGGTTTAGAAAGGTTGTAAGCAAATAGTTCAGTCGTTTGCTCTATGACACAAAGATTTATACGATTAATACGATTTCACTATTAAATTATTATTACTGAAATTACAATAAAATATACATTAGGTGCACACGAGAAAGCAATAATATTTCAAACAAGCAAAAACAGCGAGGTTGAAATAATTTTTTTAAATGTCCGATAATAATACGCTAACATAATGCCGCGGTGAAAGTTTACAAAAGTGTTTAAGCAGCTCAGGAAATGAGATCAGTCATCATTTCATCAGCTAATAAATTGAGTTTTCGGATATCATAATTAACATATATTTACACCGTTACGATAATTGTGCATAGACAATAAATTGGCCAAGTAGTTGTTGGACTACGCACATTGAAGGGTTTCGTAGGGCAACAGATAAACGGGTAGGTACCTTTTTTGTCGTTTGCCTACGAAACTCTAATAAAACCTTTAATTAAAATTTCCCCATATCTCAACAATTATTGAAAGTATATTTTAAGTTATACCTCTTTGATTTTACTTAACATTTTCCACTTCAGAGTTCAAAAAGGCAGTATTATCATCAATACATCTCTATCTCATACAAAATCAAGGAGGCTGGGATATTTGGTACCTAGGATGATAAAAAGTATCCCAGTTGATTTGACTGTCAAATAAGTACCTAATAAGTTATCTATTTATATTCTTAAATTAAAAAAATCATTAAAAAACACAACTAATTATAATTTTTCAAAAGCTACCAAAAGCCTTGAGATATTCTTTGTTTTTCGTGTATACTTCGAGCCCGGGAACAATGACTATGACTTACAATGATTTAATCGTTTTAATTTAGCGTGTAAGAACTAAATACTAATAATAAATAAATTGTACGTAGATAATTAAAGGTAGGAAGGGACCTAGAGTCTGTAGATAGTAGTAGAAATAAATAATAATAAAAAACTAAGACATACAAAAAAAACCAGACGCCATTGACATCGACTTTAAATGGTTGTTTACATTAAAATCGTGCCGGAACCCTAGTGTGTTTAAAGCTCTTATAAATCGTGATAATATTCTTTGAAAGGACTGTGTGTTTCGACGGTTTCGAGTTCGAATTGTATTTGTGGGGCCC
The DNA here is from genome assembly GCA_949752895.1 of Dendrolimus pini. Lineage (NCBI taxonomy): Eukaryota > Metazoa > Arthropoda > Insecta > Lepidoptera > Lasiocampidae > Dendrolimus > Dendrolimus pini. Next base: position 6,067,523 of record OX457147.1, on the reverse strand, counting down.
AGTTAATAAATTACAATCGAGACCTCACATAGAGGGCCCTAAATACGTGGGCAATAACGTGGTAGGCCCCGCCCCGAGCGAGATAGCGATATTTCTATTTCACTTCCGCGGTTTTAAGGTCTACGGGTTGTTGATTTGATTATTTTTTTAGATTAATTAATAAATATAGAACCCTTATTTTGTTTTGTTGAAAGAGAGGATACAGTTTGATGACCCACTAGATGAAAATTGGTAACCGTCGCTTATTAACATTTGCAACATCAAAGATACTGCCTTGAAAAAGCACTAGCACTACGAAAAGTAGAGTTCCATAGCCGGAACCCAACTGGATGACGTTATGGCGAACATAACATCATTCAGTTTATTCAGATATTTAAGTCAGGGTTGGTAGCCGTCCAGAGGGAACTTAAATGCTCTATCTACCACCTGGCTGTGGGTTGTTTTGTCGCCTCCTCATACGATAAAACGCCCAGTCCTTAGAACTAATATTCTTTCCCCATTGCTGCACAGATAATATTCTTATACAATCGTCTGTTTCACTATACATCATAGCAATTCTTCTTATATAGTAGGTAGGTACCTATTATACTAGGTTGGGTCTATATCTACAGTCAACATTTCCAGTAAAAGTCAAATACTGTTACGAAATAGTTAAACAAAAAAAAAACGAGATTTTTTTTTCCTCGAGTAGGTAGACCAGCTTAATGCTGAAAAGTGGTTACTATCCCCTGTGGACATTTGTAACACCAGAGGTGTTGCAAATGTATGTGTTGTGTGGGGAGATAACTAATCGTTTTCAATGTTTCAAGAATTTTCCACGGCATACCTACTTCAAAAGTTAAAAGGGGGGCTCCTCTAGAGAAATTCTGGAGTAGGTATTTCAGAGGATAGAGTATAAAATCTACTTTCTAAATTTGGTTTGCAAAAGAATTGTTTGTATTTTTGTACAGGTATTATTGTGGTTATAATAAAAAAAAAATAATATTAAAAAAGGCTTTTAATATTAAAAAAAAACATAATATCAACGTCCCAAACGTTAGTTTTATTTTCCCATTATAGAATTTTCAATGACGGCAGTTTCTAGATCTCTACGATACGGTTAAATGAAAGCAACTGTTGGGGAAATCGGTGTTAGTAATAAAAAATGTTTGCGTTGGGTTCCAAATCACCATAAATTTGAAACTTCATACCTTATACTGTTTTTTATCTTTTCTTAGGTACCTCGTAGCAAACCTGATAATAACTGGTTACCATCACCCATTGGGCATCTTGAACAATTAAGGAAACGATATGTTGTCTAACTCCGTTGAAACTTAAAATATCTATTACGCCCTTTTTGAAAAGCCCATTTTATAGGGCTTCGGGAAACCTACAGTTGCAAAGATAGTTCAAGAATACGACTACGATTATATCAGTATCTAAAGACATCTAGTAATTACAATTTAAAACTATGCTGATGCAGTTTAGCTACTTGGTAGTAGATGGCGCTATTGTTTGAACAATCACTGTCATATACGGGTGATGATGCTGACAGAATTATTACATACCAAATTGTCAGTTTTTTGGCGGGAACTGAAAGATGTGCTGTGCAGTTTTATTTTCTAAAAATGTATAAAATTACTCTGAACTGAACAGTAGTTGTAGGATATCGATAGTTTTTGAGTAGTAATTATGTATTTTGTGAGAAATGTGAACTATTTGACTATATGTCAAATGTGGCCTTTGAGTTGTCACGATAACTCCTTTTATTTAAAATAAACTAAGACCTGGCTTAAAGGCCTAGCTGCCAAGCCATGAACCTAAGTAAAATAAAAACCAACTTGTCAAAAAGATAAAGAAAAGAAACGTCGAAACGGTATTGATATTGTGTATATGTGTATTCTTATTTTCTAATTAATTACAGTTTTACTTATACAAGTAAAAATGAATAATCAACTAATTGAGAAAGTGATCAAGACACATTACAAGACATGTCCGCCAATGAGTTACGATAACCCATTAATTGATAGAGAAGTTGCAAGTGCTCTGTCGAAAAGTTTTGTGAAGATTTTGAATTTATCAAACCAAAGAAATTTAAATAGCAATTTAAGAAGCTCAGTACTAGGCAGTATAAGAAAAATTTGCAAATCTCAGCCAGAAAAGCATTTGAAAATTAATGAAAACTTAACGAAATTACTAATAGATTTCTATATTAAAATTATTGAAGATTCTTTGATGACAGATTCGGCCGATAAAAATCTGGATAAGTTTTTAATGAGGAACGTAAAAGACCTAAATACGTGTTCTAAATATGAATATTCAGTGAATCCTGAAATAGTACAGTCATTACTCAATATAAGTGAAGGTAATATAGTGGAATTAATATCTGGAAATGTGCTACACTTAGGGGATACGAACAAACATTTAATACTATTAAAAAGCTTATGGAACAATAATTCAACAGACTCAATAAATTTAGATGATATATCAATAAAAATTAAATCGGAAATAGAACACACACTTTTAGAAACTTGCCATAGAATATTAATTGATAAGGATTTGAATTTTGAAGACTTATTTGACATAGACTTGACCAATTTGGTTAAAAAATGTGCCAAATCATCCCATTGTTTTCAAATATGCTGTAATATTTTTAACTGTTTGTTAATAGAAACTAATTTTAGTTTTAGAATTCAAAATTTTATCCCAATATTTATTATTAAAGTCCAATCATATTCTTTCAAAACAATATCAGTTTTATATCCAAATCACCTAGGCCATATTGTTTTGTTGATGGATATTAATATAAATTCATTGCCAGATTCTATAAAAAATGATTATGTTCAAAAAGTTGTAACTTTACTTAAAGATCTAAAAATAGAATCAGAAAATGATGTGATTATGTTATTATCACATTTTCCACATTGGTTTAGTGTTTATTTGTGAAGACATACAACCTCTTGTCGTTGCTTAGCAACTACTTGTTTAGAAGACTAACTTCTATCTTCTATTACCAAATTAATATTTTTCTCTTTGTAAAATTATTCTACTAACAATAAAACAACTGCACGTTTAAAAAGATTCATTTATTGTATTAATTTCACATGGTAGCAGAGCGAGAGAAAAAAAATCGAAAAATGTTTTAAATTATAAAACAAAATACCAAATCTAGTTAAAATGTCAGTTGTAAAAGTGGAATGTTTGGGAAAAGAAAACTATGATACGTGGTATATCCATGCAAAAGCATATCTAATTAAAAATAAACTATGGAAATATGTAAAAGAAATCCCAAAAGCAAGCTCGACACAAGATGAGATTGAAAATGATGAAATGGCGAAATCGGAGCTGCTGTTGCTTATTGCACCTTCAGAGCTAAAACAGGTCAAAAACTGTAAGTACACCAGAGATGTATGGATGACTCTCGAATCAATATATGCAAGTAAGGGTCCCGCCAGAAAGGCTACCCTACTGAAACAATTAATATTAGCAAAATTGGAAGAAGGAAGTGATGTTCGTGAGCATATGAAGAAGATTATGGATATAGTAGATAAACTAAAAGATATGGATATTACTATCAATAGTGATCTACTGTCAATTATGATACTATACAGCCTGTCTTCAGAATATGAAAATTTTCGAACTGCAATCGAATCTCAAGACTGCCAGATCCTGAAAAGCTTAAAATAAAAATTATTGAAGAGAGTGATGCACGTCGGCGTGATACTCCTAGTACGAGTACATTGAATGGAACTGAAGAATGTTTACACAATTTTTGCAAAATCTGTAAAAAGAAAGGTCATGATGCCTCAAAGTGCTGGTCAAAGAATAAAAAAGCAGGTAAGACTAATAATAAGCCTAAAAACAGCACCAATAAAGCTAATAAAATTGAAACGCACTTACACAGTTCCAATCTTGTAAATGAAAAAGCGCAAAAGTATTGGATATTAGATAGTGGATGTACATCACATATGACTTTTTCGGATAAGCCCTTTACTAATATGAAAAGTATTTCAAAAACACTTAATCTTGCCTCTAAAGATAAAACTGCTGAAATTAAAGGGTCAGGGCATGCTGAAATAGAAATTGAAGATAGAAAATTTGGGATAACTGGTGCACTTTACGTACCAAGCTTATGTGCTAATCTTCTATCTGTTGGAAAAATAACAGATAAAGGACATAGTGTCCTATTCACTAAGAAGAAAGCAATCATTAAAAATCACAAGCTAAAGGTACTAATGCAAGCGGTAAGAGAAGACGGTGGTCTATATTATCTTCATACCAATAATAACAGTGTTGACAGACAAAGAGCCAATGCTGCGGAAAGTAGTAATGATGAACCAGAGAAGAATAAATCGGCTGATATCAAAGAATGGCATTCTAAAATGGGACATATGAACGAGAGAGACTTGAAGCTTGCTCTAAAGAATGAAAGCCTTATTGGACTAGACTTTGATAAAAACAGTTCTTTAGGAGAATGTGAAATTTGCATAGAAGGAAAGCTAAGTAGAGTTCCTAGCAAGCCAAGTTCTCAGAATGTGGCACGTACGACTCAACGTCTTGAGATTGTGCACAGTGACGTCTGTGGACCATTTAGACAACCATCTCTCAATGGCAATAAGTATATGGTAACTTTTGTTGATGACTACAGTAGATACTGCCGAGTATACTTTATTAAAAACAAAAATGAAGTATTAAAAAAATTCATTGACTACAAAGCAGAAGTAGAGAACTTCACAGAAAATAAAATCAAATGTATCCAAAGCGATAATGGTACTGAATACCGAAATTTGAAGTTCGACACATTTCTAAAAGAAAATGGCATAGCAAGAAGACTAACTGCTCCATACACTCCACATCAGAACGGAATAGCTGAAAGGAAAAATAGAACCTTAATAGAAAAAGCAAGATGCATGATGTTGGAATCAAAAGCACCACTGTGTTTATGGGCAGAGGCAGTCTATACTGCAAACTATTTGTCAAATCGAAGTGTCAATCAGAGCATTGAAAACAAAACACCTTTTCAGAGATGGGTAGGTAGGAAACCCTGCGTAAATCACTTGTATGTTTTTGGTGCTAAGACATTTATTCTAAAGAAAAGGAAAAATGGGCACAAATTTACTTCAAAGGCAATTCCTGGTATGTTCACCGGTTACTCTGAAGTCTCAAAAGCTTTTAGGATATACATTCCATCAAAGAAACAAATCTTTGTATCTAAAGATGTTCGTATTCTGAAGAAAATGTTTTACAGAGACAATGAAAATGTGACTTCCATTCCTTTTGAAGAATACAATACTGATAAACAGTCAAATGAGGCTGAAAATAAAGAGCAAGAAATAGAAATTCATTTCGATAATGTAAACGAAAACATCAGTAGACAGCAAGCACAACAAGACAATGCAATTGTAAGCTCTACTGAGGCTGAAAATAGCGATCTATTTCATGACACAGAAATTGAGGATAATGATGAAAGTCTTAATGATCCAAACGATACACGTGAAGAGGATATGAATGTCGAGGCAACTTCAAATGTTCCAGAAGAATGAAGGACATACAATCTTCGTGATAGATCACAGATTGATTTGCCCAAAATTTTTGAAGATTATGTCATGGCAGTCATGGATGTGGATAATGAGACAGAACCTCAAACGTTTAAAGATGCCATGAATAGTAAAGATAAGTCCAAATGGTTGGAGGCAATGCAGAATGAAATAAACTCATTGCATGAAATGCAAACTTGGGAAGTTATTGACTTACCCAAAAATCGTACACCACTACCATGCAAGTGGGTCTACAAAATTAAAAGAAATCCAGATGGTACCATAGAGCGCTTTAAAGCGAGGTTAGTTGTAAAAGGATTTTCACAAAAACCAGGCATTGATTATCATAAGACTTTTAGTCCAGTAGTCCGTACTATTAGAGCTGTTTTAGGAATAGCGGCTCAGGAAGACCTGGTACTTCAACAGTTCGATGTATCGACTGCGTTTCTAAATGGTGTTGTGAAAGAGGAAATCTTTATGAAGCAACCAGAGGGATTCAATGATGGTAGTAATATAGTTTGTAAGCTTAAACGAAGTCTGTATGGACTAAAGCAAGCTCCTCTCTGCTGGAATGCATGCATAACAGAGTACCTCTTAAATTCTAGATTCAAACAAAGCACAAAAGATCCTTGTCTCTATATTCGTGAGCAAGTTCTGATTGCGCTTTACGTAGATGACGGTTTAGTGGCCTCAACTAATGAAAATGCTGGAAGAAAATTCATTGAAGAAATAAAAACGAGATTTAAAATAACTACAAAACCCGCTTCCTATTTTCTTGGACTAGAAATAAATAAAATCAAAGATGGTAGTATTACCTTAAACCAAAAATCCTATACAAAAAGGATACTTGAAAAATTAAGAATGGCTAACTGCAAATCCGCTCCAACGCCGGCTATAAAAGTTGGCAAAGATGAAGATATAGAAAACGAAAATGTAGATTCGTTTTTCCCTTATCATCAAGCTGTGGGAGCCCTAGCATATTTAATGGTGGCTACAAGGCCAGATATAAGTTACGCTGTGAGTGTTGTATCAAGAAATCTAGAAAGTCCTACCAAGCATGACGTAAAGAGAGTTAAGCGAATTTTCAGGTACCTTCAGGGTACTTTAGACAAAGGACTTGTCTTCGCAAAAAGCCAGGACAAGAGACTGATAGGTTTCAGTGACGCTGATTACGGTGGCGACACAATGACGGGTCACTCGACGTCCGGGATGATTTTCCTATTCTCTGGCCCTATCATGTGGAAAAGTCAGAAACAGCCAACAGTAGCTATTTCATCAACGGAAGCAGAACTTATAGTACTATTATATTATTATATAACCTTGACAGAAACCGCAAGAGAAGCGTTATGGCTAAAAGAGCTTCTGGAGGAATTGACAGAGATAACGACTTTGAATAGCAAAACGACAATTTATGTCGATAATGAGTCTGCTATTAAGTTGTCTCAGAACCCACCTTATGAATTCCACAGAAGAACAAAACATATCAGGCAAAAACATTTCTTCATTAGAGAATGCGTACAAAATGGAGACATTGCTATTAAACAAGTCTCTACAGAAATGCAGTTAGCAGACATGTTTACTAAGTCATTGTTTGGACCAAGACTGAACATGCTAAGCAACAGAATTGGACTTCGAGATTTGTCCAAGTTCTAAAAAGTGGCGTGGATGTGAAGACATACAACCTCTTGTCGTTGCTTAGCAACTACTTGTTTAGAAGACTAACTTCTATCTTCTGTCTATAATACCAAATTAATATTTTTCTCTTTGTAAAATTATTCTACTAACAATAAAACAACTGCACGTTTAAAAAGATTCGTTTATTGTATTAATTTCACATTATTTAAGTTCAAAATAAAATAAATTACTTAAATGAAGTTTTATTTAAGAAAATACACCAAACAAAAAAAACAAATACTGCACTTAGTGCCGATTATTCAATCATCAGATAGACAATCAGATAGGGTTTACTCCACAGATAATATAAAATCGATTTTTTCAATTGTCAGTTTAGCTTCATCCGATGAATAACTGGACTTCCTAAGGAATAATTATATCTGCCGCTTTAGATAATTGTTATTCAATGGACAATTTCTAAACAAAACTATTGACTTTAGCAGTTGTTTCTAGATTTTATATAATTATGAATATTCAATAGGACATTATTATGAATATTTTAATAGTATTGATAGATTTGGCAATTCAATAAGAAACTCGTTAAACGAAGAAGGTGAGATGAAAAGAAAACTTTTAAATTAATTCATCAATCCCTTTGAGAAGTAAATTAAATTTGTAAGATCCACATCAGATCATTTCACTAGCTAGATCAAAAAAAAAACCAGTGTTGATTCCTGACTTTCAAGAGTTTGTGCAATATTTACTCCCTATGATCATAGATAAAATCAAACACAAAAGTGAAAGAGGCACATGAAATAATTCCCCAATTTCTCGCCATAGACTTGTCTGCCTTAATTAAATTCCTAAAATAAAAATCACTTGCCAAAATCGTGCTAAAAATACCCAATCTGGAAACCCTGACTGACATTGTCTCATTTTTGTCAAATTTGAAGATTGATGTGTATGGAAATGTCTCTCCTGCTCTAACGTGTTTAATCAATGTATTTGTTTCACCTACCTGAAGTTAGCATTGTCCCCACCAATCAAATGATTGCCATACAATCAATATTAGTCAGTTAAATATCAATTGAAAAATCCTTTGCCATCTATTTTGGATGTATAAACAGTTTGATAACTTTATTCCTTAGGCAATTATTAAAAAAAATATCTGAACATTGAAACATCGGCTCTTAATCTCAAACTTTACAATTAAAGAAATAGTAAAAAAAAATATTACCTAGTGATAGTAACTAAAACAAAATTTTAAGCATTTTAAGTAAGATTTCTTTTTAACCGACTTCGAAAAAAGGAGGAGGTTCTCAATTCGTCGGGATCTTCCATACATAGCTAGACACTAAAAAGTAACAAATGAAAAATAAAACTTCGTTTAAAAAAACCGACTTCAAAAACTAAAATGTATAAAATAACTTATTTCTAAAGCTATTATTATTAATATATATTATCTAAAACATCTTGAAGTCGGTGCAAAGTAATAAAACATAAAAATTACTATATTTTGAAAATTACTAAGCACCGACTTTAAGATGTCTTAGATAATATATATTAATAATAATAGCTTTAGAAATAAGTTATTTTATACATTTTAGTTTTTGAAGTCGGTTTTTTTAAACGAAGTTTTATTTTTAGTGTCATGAACTGTCAGGTTTTTGGTCCCGCCACGTAAAAAGAATGCTGAGCGGTAGTGGAGGGGATGAGTCTGCGCAGGTTTACAGTCGTATCCTAAAGTATCACCCTGTCTCGCCCCCTTCATACCAACAATTTGATCAATAAAACGCTCACTGCGCAGGTTCAGAGCCAGCGCTCTTTTTACGTGGCGTGAACTATACTACTAAAACACTCAAAACTTAGTTTTAACTTTGTTATGGTTGTAGAAAACTGAAAAAAAATGCTAAACAAAATTTGAATTAAAATAAAAGATAATTAACAGAAAAAAGTTTGTACATCGATTAATATTACGATTATGATTATTCTTAATGATGCTTAATTCTCTATTTTCTCAAGTTCGTTTGATAAATAAAAATGTATGTGATAAATTAATTTATAATAAAGAGGCGGCTGACCGGGCAGAAGCCTAATTAGGCCATAATTGCAGGTCCTCTAATATATTTTATCTCTCAAATACAAAATAAATTCTATAAGGGCAATCATTCATATATGCTCATTATTTATGACACTGATGAAAAAATAAATCAATTGTATATAAAAGATTTTTTTTTTAATTTAAGGTAAACAAATGCAACATGAAAGTTTGAATATTTTGAATTAGAAATAAACATATGAAATGGTCTTCTCTATTAACTACAACATTAATGGTAAAAATAAATCACCAGAATTAAGAAAAAAATTATAAGGTCCTCAAAAAAAAGTATGAAACATTTTTATTTGTAATCAATTAACGAATCACTTCTCTAATATAATTTTCCAAATTCAAAACTTTACTGTTCTCATTATGAGAATAGTTTACAGTTAAATATATATTGGCACCAAAAACTGCTCTCAATACATCTAAATAAAAAATGTCACAGCTGTGAGACAGTTTTATTTCTATCATATTACCCAGGTAACCTTTAAATTTAGTATTTAATACATGATAGTTGCTATTGCAATCATAAGCAACCCTACTCAATGTGTTCCAATTAGGAAATAAGTTGTTGCATGAACAACAATGAAACAGGTTCGGCTTTACCTGAAAAAAGAAAAGATATCATAAATTACGAGTCGTGCACCACAAGTGTAATGGTTCTCTTTTTGATGCGAAGTTAGTAAGCAGGGAGATAGCCCACCTAATGGAAAATGACACTGTCGCCTATAGACAATTGCAACAGCAGTAGCGAAGCAATGCATTGCTAGCTTTATTATGGGATAAAGGGCTCAGACAGAGAGAATGGGATAGAGGAATGGAGTAGGGAAGGTGTGATGGGTAGGGGGAAGCGAAATATAATAATAATAATAATCGGCAGACAAAGACACATATTGTATATCCCCAAATTAAGCAAATTACGCTTGTTTTATGGTTAATATACAACATACTACTCTACTCTGGGGCCGATCCCAGACCATAGTAAATAACGGAGAAAATACGTTTCCGAAATTTACTATACCAGGAATATTTGGACTTTATCAAAACAAAACTATTCCACATTTCCAAAACTACTCGAAATAGCCTCATCATACTTCTGTCTAGTTGAGAAGCTTCACTACGAGAGCTAAAGTCTATTTCAAATAGGAAGGCATGGCTGACATCCATGAAACAATGCGTAGCAATATCGTAAACTTTGCTACAAAATATATATAAATAAGAGTATTTTTATCTTAATTATATAAGTAATTAACGCTCCTAGGCTACAAATATGTATAGGCAATGGTAGCCACTTCATATGAGGTTGGCTGTCTGTATGTTTGCCAGCTACGCAATAAATAAGTATCTCATATACTGTACTGTACCATAATTTAAGCAGACTTTATAAATACCTCTCGGAATAAATGGTCCTCAGATTCCTCTGTAAATATCACGAAACTGGTAAAGAAACTCTTCTTATGTTCTAAAGTCATACAATGAGTAGATTCCTTTCCGCATGGAAATAATACACCACACGCCAAACAGAGGCACTTCTTATTCTTTTTGTCTAACTCTATTTCCTTCCACATCATAAAATTACTTTTTGCTATTAAATATTCTTTGTTCATCCAAAATACTTCTATATCTGACAGATAGACGAGACTTTCTACTTTTTTCATAAATGGCATTATTTCAAAATCTTCCTCTAGTATTGGCTGAATGGAAGGTTCATTTGTGAGCCTTAGTTTTAAGTGACTATTATGAATAGAACCCTTCACATGAGATTCAAAGACCGACATATGAACAGACAAAAACTTAGCACATAAAACACAAAAACCTTTTACGCCTCTTGCTGTTAATTTTATATAGTGTTTTCTACCATATCTCGCCAATTTAGCTCTTAGTTTGCCATAATCTTTTATTTCTTCATCACTGGTATTACCTTCAAGTTGTGAAAAGATTTTAGAAGTATCCATATGATGTTTTAGATAATTATCATCATGTTCTTCTGTCTTAATGTGGTTAAGTAAATCATTGTTTAGAATTAGTTGCATACAATCAAAGCATTGGAATAGTTTTTCATTGATCTGTAATATATTAAAGTATATATTTTAATAAAAGTTGATAGTCTACATAAATAAAAATAATAATTTCAAGTTATCTATTATTAATATGTGAAGCAAAAACTTTGTACCCCTTTTTACTAAAATTGTGCGGATGGAGGAGTATGCAATTTTGCACACTTATAGTTCATAAAGAGAATAAGGGAATGCTAATTTTTTTTTAAATTATTCATAAAAATTTATTAACTCAATAAAAAAACATTACACACCATGTATTTGACATACACACACACACACACACACACACACACGCATATATACCCTTTTGTTTATTTAACAATTTAAATAAAAGAGTATGACAGATGAGGTGAATCATGAAATTAGGATTCTAGATATCCTACTTGGTTATTGCACTTTAGAAAATTTTTGTAACTTACTTGGCGATAGAGAAAATTTTCATTTTTAACATATGTTTTAATCAATCGAATAATATGATCACGTTCTGAAATATGCTTATCAATGCAATCAACTATCATATTGCAAAGCAAACATTTACGCTTAATAATTCCATGCCATTCCCATTTTCTTAACACTTTGACCATACCATAATTATTTTTCACTACAACATATTCATTTTTATATTCCACATACAGTTTACATGTTGGAATTTTAGTTAATTTACTGTTAGAAATATGTCTGTCTTGACTTATATGTCTTGATATTTTTGATCTTTTTTCAATATGGTTGCAGAAGATACAATAATAATATATTCGGATCTGAAACAGATTAATAAATTAAGTAGGTGTTTTATAAACATGATATTAATCCTTATCCATAAATACCTTATTCATCACAAGTATTTAATTTAAAACAAAATTACCATTCACATAATTCAATTTCAATGAATATTTAGGAGATATCGCTTGAGGATGGCAAGTGTGGCGAAGACGGAGTACTTGGCTTGAAACATTACGTATCCCACGTCCGTGCGCATAGGTGAAGATACGGCCGAGCGCACGGACCAGTTTAAGTACCTGGGATCTGTACTCAGCGGGTCTGGGGACATCGACCATGACGTCAAGGCCCGAATATCAGCAGCTTGTGCCAAGTGGTGTGAGGTGACAGGTGTCATTTGCGACCCCAAAATGCCGGTTATGTTAAAAGGACAGGTCTACAAATCCATTATTAGACCTGTTCTTTTATATGGCAGTGAAGCGTGGCTTGTACTTGAGCGACACAAGCTGGAGCTGCACGGAAATTTTATTTATTTATTATTAAAAGTATCCAACAGTATATCCACAATTTGAAGGCTTAACAATACATACAATAAATCTTAACCAAAACTGGATACTTATAATCTAGAAAAAAGAACAGAAGAGAATGAATATGCTTCGGTGGATGTGTGGAGTCACGCGAAAGAATCGCGTCAGGAACTCCCGCATCCGCGGCAGCCTTCACATCCATAACATAGCAGACAAACTGCAGGAGAGTCGCTTACGCTGGTATGGCCACGTTTTACGGAAACCGGCTAATTACGTGGGGAACAAATGTCTAGCCATGACGCCTCCGCCAGGTCCCGGTCGAAGGAGTAGGCCCAAGAAATACTGGCTTGACATCCTGGGCGTCGAAGTGATCACTCCGAACGCAACCGGGTTTTAACGCTCGAATGATGATGATTTAGGAGATATCGCAGTTTTAAAATAACATTGCAGCAAAATAATGATCAAGTACTGTGTGCGCCTTTATGATGTGCAAGGCCAGCGGGCAGTCATTACGAGTCGACAATATTTTCACCTCCTACATAAACAAAGTCACGGGTTAAGTTAGTGTTAGTCGCGGGCAGAAGCCAGTGACACATACACACATAACCAATATAAAATAAGTTATAAATAAATTAATATAAACTATGTAACACATTGTTGCCACATGGAAGTGTACCCACAAAGCTGGCTTGTATGGTAGCAGTCTAAGTCAGGTCAATTATTTGACAGTGAAATGTGAATTTGTTACAATAGCGATGCGCAAACTAAATCACCAATGAGATCAATGATTTATAAATCTTTTTCCTTAAAAGATTTAAATCACTCTTTTAAATCTTTGGTTTCGAATGATATCATTTATTCAGTTGACCGGTTTTAAGCTTTACAGTAACAACAGAGAGTTTAATTTACTGTGTATCATCATTTTATTTCTTAGAGTGCGCATGTTATCTCTTTTCAATTCACAATATCCTGTATCTATTGTCTCATACTACATCTAAGTATCTGATTTGTTAGTTTTCATCATTCCATGTGACTAAAATCTATCTTAACGTAATAAGTTAAAGATGTATTTTCCAAACCAAAGATTTAAAGAGTGATTTTGAATTTTGAATGATTATACATCTTTTAAATCAATCACTCCTGAGTTACACATCTTTATGTTACAATCAACACATGCCAATGGTGAATGTAAACATAGTGAGGAAACATGCACATTATTAAATACAATTATACATCATAAAAATAATATATTTTTCATGCCCAAACCCAACAGTGGACTGTTATTATTTCATACATCAAACTTCATTGTGTAATGTATTATAGACTGCATCAAACTTTAAAGTAATTTCAAATTACTACAACAGACTGGGAAAATCATCTACATATCATAGTATACATTGTAGACTATAAGTTTGGTGTTGACAATAACTTATTTTATATTCATTTGCCAACATATATTTCGCTTCTATAGCCTTAAAAAACTTAAGTAAGTATACAGAAATAAAAACTATGTTCTCACCAAAAAGTTGTTACAGGAAAAAACTTGTTCAATTATTATTAAAAATACAATTGTATTTCATATTACCTGATAAATGCCGTCCTCTTTGTATTCATCCAGGGGCACTGCATGAAACTTACAGTCGTCGTGATAACTGTTTTCAATATGTCTATCCAAGTCTTCTCTGTGCATGGTCATTCTACAAACAAGACAGTGAAAATCTGCTTCACCGCACAGTATGAAATTCTCATAATATTTCTTCATGATTGTTTAAGTATTTAATTATGTTTTATGTACCTTTGATAAATATTACTATCATCATAAACTTTCCAATATAAATTCACTTTACAACACAACTTTTGTGGGTATATTTTTATTCTCGCAGTTCGTCTGTTTGATTTTGAAATTTTAAATTTAATTTGAAACTTGACGCGCATGTAGAATTTGGTTTGGTTTTTTATTTTATTTATGGCTTGGCAACTAGGCCTTTAAGCCAGATCTTAGTTTAAAATATACATTTAGTTTCTTCATTTTCTTAAGCCTATGTGTAGCACAGCTGAACTGTAGGTAATCAGCTAGTGCCATTCAACGGAGTTCTTGTGACAACTCAAAAGGCCACATTTGACTATACAGTTCACATTTCTCACAAAACACATAATCACTACTCAAAACCTATTAATATCCTACAACTATTGTTCATTTTAGAGTAATTTTACACATTTTTAGAAAATAAAACTGCACAGCACAACATCACCTTTCAGTTCCCGCCAAAAACTCCAATTTGGTTTGGTAACTCTAAAAATTAAAATTATGACTACTTAGGCTACGTTCCACAAGAGGCTCACAACGACCACGTTCACGACCGCGACTTTTTCCGTTCCACTTGCTTGCAGACGTTACAAACAATACAATCTACTCTAGTGGAACAGAAAAATACACAATACATCTACTACATACAGAAATACACAAATATTATTGGTTGATTTGAAAATCGTGTCTTTTCAATGTCCATCGATAGAGATAATACATACTCTGTGGTCAACGCCCACTTCGACTCACCTCTTGACATGGGTCGTTGTGAGCGCTGTGTGATCGAAAATGATGACGTCATTAGTAACGTTTTCGCCACGACTACAAACTATATATGTGAAGTACGACCGATGCGTCGGTGGCAATACGATCTTATATATAAAATTCTCGTGTCAGTGATAGTTACCATACTCCTCCGAAACAGCTTGACCGATTTTTATGAAATTTTATATGCATATTCAGTAGGTCTGAGAATCGGACATCATTTATTTTTCATCCCCCTAAATGTTAAGGGTAGTCCACCCCTATTTTTTTTTCAATTTTTAGGTATTTTTGTTTATTTTTATTTTTTTATCATATAGCATTAAAAAATACATACAACCCTAATTTTTCAACCCTCAACGATCAACCCCTATTTTTTAATAGCGATATTAGTATTTTTATAATTTTCTACTGAGATGATTTAGATTTTAATTTGAACCAGGTAGATGGCGCTGCCATCGGGTAAAAGAATTTAGGTGTTCTTTTTGTTGTTGTATGTTTTGAAGTTTGTCCCGGAATGGTTTAAACGAAACGATTGGACCCAGTAGGTGGCGTCGCGATACCCCTCCTAAACGCTGGGCCTGATTTTGATGAAATTTTTTGTTTGTTCAATTGGATTTGAGAGATGACGCTCGGTAGATGACGCTGGAATCGGGTTCAAGATTTTTATTTTTCAAAGCCAGGACAACGTCTGCCGGGTACAGCTAGTAATACTATATAATTACATAACTCCAGATTGCTTTAAGACGCTCAAGGTCACGTCCGCGACTTACGACTTACAATGTACACACTTCAATGGACTTTCCACAACCAGATACGTTGTATGTAAGCCTCGCCACTCGTCTGTTAACCGTGACCTATAATATATACACACCTTTATTCTGGTTTAAAAGCCTAATTGCCAAACCAACCATATATTTATTTTAAAAAAACTCGCTTACTCGTCTTGTTAACTCTTGTTAGTTTTGTTTTCAATGTACTCTGTGGTTTTGTTGGTTTTGTGCACAGAGTACTTTATATATTGGTTTTGTGGTTTCTAAACTTTATAGATTCTTAATTAATTACTAATAAAGAAACGTATGGGTTTTTATGTACCCAAGTTGTGGATATAAAAAGTGGATTCATATGAACTCAACGTTTTCATAAAAAAGCTTTAGAATGAGTAAACGCCGCCGAGCATCGTCAGTGGCAAGCCGTGGTGCTGATGGAGACGAAAGTGACGATGGCATTGAACTTAGTAATCCTGGACCGCCCCCTTCAAGGAAGAAGAAAAAATTAGATCCTGTATGTATTTTGTGCTGTTCCCATGTAGTATTTATCCTCCAGCCCTTACGAATAAACTATAATAGTTTGTGTTTTGGTCCATTTTTTATCAACCGGCCTGTATTGCATTCAATGTATGTATACTATAGTAGCACATGCATACATTGAAAGCACTAAATTGATATTACATTACTTAACATTCAATTTGTGATGTTGCACATTTAAGTAAGAAAAGCTTTTTGGGCTATTCATTTTCTATACAATTTATTCTGTGAATCATGTTTTCTGGTGAGAGTTCAAACTCTCCTATTATATTAATGTGCTCTGTGGTCCAAACTCATGTCATTGTAATGAAACATCATGCATTAGCTACTAAATTACTGTCTGACAATATCTGGGGTGTGGTTTACATATATGTCCCCGGAATCATAAGTAATGAGCGGGGGAGGGGGGAGGGGAGAGGAAAACCCACCCCTTCTGCAACTCCTATGTGCGGGAAATGTATAGTTCCTGAGTTATTAATGTTTTTGTCAATCTAACCTCACTTCTGTTTTTCACTAATATATAAGATAAATAGTGAATGGTTACCAGTCGGTTCTGCGCTTTGGTCTACACAAAACCTAACCTAACCGACTGTTTAAAACTCCACATATTTAAATTTTCGGATACATACAGTCTCCTATTTCGATAAATCCCATCAAAAAACGTAAAAAAACGTCTCGGCGACAAAGTTACCAGATCATTGTTGTGAATTTCAAACTTCGATAATTAATTGAATATGTATTTTTTCCACTCAAAACCAATTTCAGTTGTTATAAATAAGTCTTAAATATATTCCTAAACACATTAAAATCATCCGGGGACATATATGTATACCCAACCCAATATCTGCTTAGACATGAGTGTATCAAGATGATACTGAAACTAAAATGTAAAGCTTTCTCTACAAGCATCTGCTAGTGAACTTTGGCAACTTCATTGCCATCACAATATTTGTTAGGAAATTCCAGCTGTAACAAAAATGTAATCACCCTGCTACCTTCTTAGCTATATTCTATGTATACCATAGAAATTATTCCATTTACTACCCGCAAGAGTTAACTTGAGACCTGAGCGGAATGTGAGCTACCCTCCTGATCTCCGCCTTCTTACCACTCTCGCCATTGATGTGTCAGTACCTCACACTTATGTCATCCGAGCAAGGTCTCAAGTTAACTATTCTGTGTTGTACTGGGATGAAATGTGTCCTAAGTGTTGATAGGAGATATACGCTTAGTTCGTATTTTTTGTGGAGTATCATGTAAATTCTTTCAGTAGTTTTTATCTGATGCTCTCAGAGACAGGTGAAAATTTGAATAGTTGCATTTTCAGATTCTGTTAGTTCAAATTAGCCCCCTTGTATTGGTTATCTTTACTATAGCACCTAAGAGACTTGTACTTATTTGTATATATAGTACAGTTACTTATTTATTATTAAAATTTAAGTAATCATACAATAATTATGTGTACCACCATCACCAGTTCTAATCAACAATATTCTTGCCATGGGTTGTTTGAAGGAAATTGCTTTTTAGTGATAAGACTGCCCTTTGTACACAATTAAAATAATACTAGTTTGTAAGTTTTCTGTAATGGTGTAGACACATCATAAGCAGACTGTTATTTTCCAGGGAGAAATATGCCAGCAGCTTTATGACACAATCAGGTCCTTTAAGAAAGAAGATGGTACTCTATTGTGTGATTCCTTTATAAGAGCACCAAAAAGGCGTCAAGAGCCACAATATTATGAAGTTGTGTCACAACCTATTGATCTATTACGAGTATGCTTTAATTTTTACTATACTTAATTTATGTGAAACCAGCTGACCTGTGCCCACTTCGCTGGGCATCAGAAAAAACTTATTAATCACAATTAAATATACCCAATGTCACTTAGGAATAATGTAGCTTTCCACTGGTGAAAGAGTTTTCAAAATCGGTTTAGTAGATCCAGAGATTACCCCCTACAATGTCACAAACTCACGAACTTTACCTCTTATAATATTAAGTATAGATATAGAAATATAGCAAAGATGCAAACTTCAAGAGTTTAAGTAAATTTTTTGCAATTCATTTATATGAATATGAATAGATTGTTTGCTGTAGGTTAATGGTAGTTGTCCTCGAAGGAACTGACTTATAAGTCCCATATTTGATAGTATATAAGCCTTGTCACTTTTAATAGTTTACTTAATTTTGTGGCTGAAGTTTTAATCATCATCATGATATTTAAGAGTTTAACTTATGTTGGTGGAGCCTCCTCCGATCCTCTCTATTCTCAGACAGCTGTTTCTCTTCTTTATATGACACAACATGACACCTACCCTTTCCTTTATATGGTTGATAAACATCCTCCTAAGTCTTCCCTATCCTCTTCTACCTTCCACTTTGCCTTCTATTATCTTACAGAGAATGATATCATGTCATAATAGATGTCCTCTTCTTTTTTCTATGGTTTCAGAATCGCATGCCTTTCTTTTACTATGCTCAATACTCTTTCATTCTTTTCCTTCCAGCTTATACTTTCCAGATGCCTCCAACACCACATTTTAAATGCCTCTAGCCTTTCTCAATCCTTTTTTTTTTCAAAAACTTTTAATATGTGAGGTTACCTGTCTGATGTGTGATTTGGACCTATGAGACTGATTCCATAATGTTTGTAGAGTCCAGAGGCTGCCACAAGTCATTATCTCGTTTTATACACAAGGTTCAAATCTCATCATTGTAATGAAACACTTCTGTATGCTAGGCCCACTAGTACTAATATATTGACTGTAAATTTTGAAGGTACAGCAAAAACTTAAAACAGACACTTATGAAGACATTGAAGAGCTGTCAGCTGATATAGAATTGCTTGTGAACAATGCAAAAGCTTTCTACAAACCTGACACCCCAGAATATAAAGATGCTATTGAATTATGGAAGTTGTTTGTTCAAAGTAAACAGGCTTTAGAAAGTGGTAAGTGCATAAACATATTTTTTAAGAGTAAGTTTAAATGAAAGATTTTCATTTAATAAAACTACGTTTTAACGGTTTTAAGCGCGGTAATTTATTTGATTTAGGTTTATCCGACGTTTCGGCCGCTTTTCAGTGGCCGTGTTCACGGAAGACCACGTGACCACGGCCACTGAAAAGCGGCCGAAACGTCGGATAAACCTAAATCAAATAAATTACCGCGCTTAAAACCGTTAAAACGTAGTTTTATTATGTGTACAAGTCGCGAAAACTTAAGAAAATATTAGATTTTCATTTGTTATAGTCCTGGCATACACATTTACACACATGTCACTTACTATTTCACACAAAAGTTTAAAATATACTTTTACAAGATTGTGGTTTACTAAATCATCTAAAGTTATCATCAAATATTATTGTCATTTCACTGGTCTGCCTGGTCAGTAAAAATTACACTGCACATCAATGGCATGCATGTCATTCTTCACATTATAAAGACCTATACAAATAATCTAGGTTAAATCAACAATATTTAGATGTACTTAAACATCATTATCAATCTCCCCATACAAATTTTCTGTATGTCTTATGTTGATCGCAATCCAGATGTTAGTTTCATATTTTAGCAGTATTAGGCTAAGATCCCGCTATACAATGACCTTCACCGAGTGCTAATTTGATGAAACCTATTTTATATATAATTAAAGGTATAAGTAGTAGTAGTAGTAAGTAAAGGTAAGGTATCAATAAATATATTGCATATGGGTTGCTTAAAAAAATTCAGTCCAGTATATTATTAATTAATAATAATAAAAAAAATTTTTTTTTATCATTTCACAGTTTGTTTATTAAACAAATTCTATACCAATCGAAAGTATGAAGCCCATAGAACAGGCAAATGTTAGGTTGCCTATTCTTTTTCGGTCACAACTCTCGGGTAGCCAGGTATAAACAGGTAAATCGATACAAGCATTTTGCACTGGTCTGATTATTGAATTAAAATTAAATGAAAATAAAGATTATTTCATTATGAACACGGTGGTATAGGGTTGCCTGCGAAAAATCAGTCCCGAATTCCGGTTGTCGAATTTTGAAAAGTGAAATATTGCTGCGAGAGGATATGTGTGGCTGGGAGGTCCCAACCAACCATATCCCATGCGATAGAAGAGGACACAGCATAGCAGCTGTTTGAAGTCTGTCCATATAAAGAAAGAGAGAGCGCATATTTGATCTTGAACATGAAAAGGATACCCAAGAGTTGTGCCCGGAAAAGAATAGGCAACCAAACATTTGCATACTCTATGGGCTACATACTTTCGATTGGTATAGAATTTGTTTAATAAACAAACTGGTGAAATGTTAAAAAAAAATGTTTTTTAATTATTAATTAATCATATACTGGACTGAATTTTTTTAGGCAACCCATATGCAATATATTTAATGACACATTAAATTAAATATGAAATAGGTTTCATCAAATAAGCATCTCGGTGAAGGTCGTTGTATAGCGGGATCCTATACTATATAGATTTGCGACAGTTATGTGTCAGTTTTTTGTATCAATAAATAAATAAATTAAACAATTAGGCGATGAAATCAAAACGACAAAACTGTCCCGTACTGGATCTTCTAGCAGACGTTCAGATGTTGCGGAAGATCTATCAGAGACATCCACTAACAATGAGGAAGACAATGTTTTCGAGGAGCTTTTTAATACAGTAAGTAGCCTTTGTATTTTTTTTGTCTACTTACTGTCTTAACATAAATACACATATAACATAGCAACACAGGAAGAACAATAAAAGTAATTATATGAAATAATCAAGTAAACCAATAGAGTTTATGTTACATTGCATCGGCGTGCCAACCAAACCCACATATAACCCAGAAACCAACACTATATGTGTATGACATTCTAGGTAACATGTAGGTACTGACACCTAACAAACCTGCCACCCAAGTTATGTATAATTGCATGGTTTGGCACTCATGATAAAACTTAGCATATCTAAGTTATTTAGCTTGTAGGAAGGTTATAAACATCATATCTGTTTCACCTATACTAGCGAATGGATAGCTTTATAGTGCTTCAAATTCTATATAGGGTTCAAATTGTCGCCTTAAAAATTGGTAAACGTCGATATTCGGACATTCCTATTCTTATATCCAGAGTCAGTTAGAACGCCACAATAACTGTGCGTTAAAAAAGAAAGCACTATACTTTTGTTCTATGACTAGCTTCTGTCCGCAACTTCTTCCGCGTGGAATAGTTACTTTGGGCTAACGCTAACTTTAACCCGCGACTTTGTTTACATAGAAGGTGAAAATATTTATAAATATTAATGACCTCTAAGATATTAATTGAAATCCAATAATGTAAATGTCAATTTTGTTTTAAATTAAATACTTGTGATGAATAACGTGCTTATTTGGATAAGGATTAATATCATGTTTATTAATCACCAATTAAAAACACCTTCGCAAATAATGCATTGTTTTAGAACAAATTTGGTTAGCATAAAAAAGGTTATAGTCAGGCAACCTTAACCGTTTACGCAGCGCACGCAGCGGAAACTCTCAAAAGGAAAAAAAATCCCCGATTTTGAAACATTCTTCATTGGTGCTCTGCTCCTATTAGTCTTAGCGTGATGATATATAGCCTATAGCCTTCCTCGATAAATGGGCTATCTAACATTGAAAGAATTTTTCAAATTAGACCAGTAGTTCCTGAGATTAGCGCGTTCATGCAAACAAACAAAGTCTTCAGCTTTATATATTAGTATAGAGTATAGATGAACATGGAAAACATTTTGAGCCATCTATTTTGCTATAATTAGCCACTAGATGGATTATTTGGTTTTTCTCGCAAGGTGATGACAGCAAATGTGGAAGGTCGACCGATATACCCGGCTTTCCAATTCCTCCCGTCGAAACGACGTTATCCAGAATACTTCAGCGTAATCGACTCCCCGATAGACCTGAAGACGATCGCTCAAAAGATTCAAGGTGGGGAGTATACGAATCTGAACGAGCTGGACAGGGATCTGCAGACTATGTGTAGAAACGCTTGTAATTTCAACGAACCAGGTAGTCAGATTTATAAGGATGCGAAGGCTTTGAAAAAGGTAAGTGTTTTTGAGGTATAGAAATTGGCGAAAACAAAATGTATGTTCTTGTTATTTGACATACGGTTCCAACACCTTCAGCTTTGATTTTGCCAATTGAGTCCAAAAAGACAGAATAAAATGTTTAATTCAATCCAAATTATTATATGAGTTTTTGCAAATATGTAGATAACAGACATTACTAACTACCTTACACATAGAGCCATTCTAGTATCTTGATTATAGCTTTTAGGGCCGGCTCGTTCGGTATGATGCCACACTCTTACAGAATTCTATGACCCACACCCACTTCCCTCGTATCCTATCTTTCTTCTGTCCCTCCTATTCTATCTCTATCCTATACAAAAGGCCGGCAACACGTTGGTGTCACTCCTGGTGTTGCAATCAGTTATAGACGACGTAACTACTTTTCATTACATGAGCCGTCTGCGTGCCTGTCAACTTGTCATTTTTTTTTCACAGAAATAAAACCTACTTCAAACTTAAAAGCAAGAAATAAATATTTTCTACGACATCTTGAAGTCATGAAGTGATTTTTTTAAATAGCATTTTATTTTCTACTATTTAGTTGCTTGAATAGCTTTAGAAATAATATTTTAAGCGCCTGTAGAAATTGTACTACTGGCATTACACATATACAAGTTTTGCCTTTCCAAGAGTTAGGCGCTTGTTGCTCTTCAACAAGTGTTGCTCACGATCTCCGTGGCAGTCACTCATCATATCCTCACTTGGTGACAATGAGACAACCTCAAGAATATACTCTCGAATAAAGAACAAAATTGACTATATAATAACTAGTCAGTACAATTTGTGATTCAATTAAAATATTTTCTTAATTATATTTTGAAGGTAATACAAGTTCGCAAACACGAGTTAGAACAACATGGCAGGTGTGGCCCACCTAAGACGTCAGAGAGGATCCGCAGCAAGCGGACCTCTCGATTGGGCCCCGTGCCTTCCAGCCGGACTCTTGCCATCATGGACCCCCCAGGATCAGATACTGAGCCTGACGTAAAGGTAATATCTATATCTTCATGATAATTCCAAAAAAAATCAAGTTATGTTCTATGTAATAAAACTACGTTTTAACAGTTTTGAGCGCCGTCATTTATTTAGATAGATTAGGCCCCCATAGAGTAAATAATAACTATTAACAAAATTAAAATGAACAAGTTGGTGGTAGACTAAATAAAACTGACAATATCCATTGTTACTCAAACGTCCGAATAATAAAAATCAAATAAATTACCGCGCTTAAAACCGTTAAAACGTAGTTTTATTATGTATTTTATAGTCAAACATCGCAGCTCTGGTGCTACTAGGTTTAACTAGTCAAACCTCAGGTTTGACAAAGTCTTAGTCAGTCTAAATGAATGACGTTTTACTGCCTTTGACTAATAATGAATTTCTATCTAACCTAGGAGAGACTAATTTATAACAGTCAACGCCGAAACTCAATTTCAAGAAATCGGGGTTTGACCGGTCAAACCTCAATTAAGTACTTTCTTTCTTTTCTTACTATATATGTTCGAGACTGTATCATTTAACACTAAGATATTATTTCCAGCATTCGGAGGACAGCGGGGGCGAGAGTGACGAAGACAAAGTGGAAAATGAAGATTCCCCACAGTGGAAGTTATTAGAGACCGTCAAAAGCAATTTGGGGCCCAACGGTGAGTCTTATTCATACTATAATAAATCATTATTTTTATATATATTGTTTATTATTCGTATATAACATTTTAAGGATTAGCTAACTACAACCCAGCCATAATGCCTAGAACACGAACGAATTTTTTTGTCTACTGGCAATATTCATTTTACCTGGTGTCAATATTAATTGAAAAGAAAGTGAATTTATCCATGTTATTTTAATTTTAACGTTGATCTAATTCTAAAACACACTAAAAATAACTAAATACGTATATACTCGTAACATTACCAAATTTCACATGAGTAGTTTTTAAACTTTACAAAGGATGTGTAGCAGAATTTATTGTGAAAATATTTTCATCATAATTTGACTATGTTTATCAAAGAATCACCGTCATGACAGGTTTGTAATGGTTTGATTAGCTTCTTTTAATCGAATAATTGCTCCATTGAAAGTTCAAGCACCAAATTTTGTATCGCAAACTATCCTTTCTCCTGGGATGAAAAGTATCTATGTACATTATCCGTATTAAAACTACATATCGAGGGCTTCATAACAAATGGGCGTACAGACATAAGTTCAGTTTTACACAAAGGACAAAATTGTGAATAAAACAAAACTAGTTGATTATATAAGGCTGAAATTTGGAATACCCGTCTATTATCTATACCCGTAGCAGCCTGTGTCAAGTCTCGTCTATCATTTGTATGTAATCTTATACTGAGTTTCAACCAAATCGGTCCAGTAGTTTTCCTGTGCAGTTACTTTCGCATTTATAATGTTAATAGGGATATAGCTATAATGATAAACTATGATTTTTAGGTAAATCTCTTGCTGAACCGTTCTGGAAGCTTCCATCACGTCGTGCCTATCCAGATTATTATAAGGAAATCAAGAACCCCGTTTCACTAAACCAGATCAAGAACAAGATACGTCGCGGCAACTACGGGACGCTGTCCGAAGTGGCCGGCGACATGAATATTATGTTTGAGAATGCGAAACAGTATAATGTGCCGACGTCAAGATTGTATAAGGATGCTGTCAAGTTACAAAGGCAAGTGGTTACCTTTTGTTGTAAAGTTGTAATATATATTAGGGTGGGTCAGAAAAATCTTTTTTTTTTTACAAGTGACCCGGATAAATGGGTTGCTAGACGTCTTAAAAAAATCTCACCAATGAGCCACCATGAGCTCTTAACTTATAGGAAGATGGAACTTTTGAACGCTTAATTTAATCGCCAGAACATAGGGTACCATTTTTATAGAGCAGTTAATTTCCTACAAAAAATTGTCTTGTGCATTTTATAACAGTCATTTATCGTCGAGTTATAAAATTCAAAAACAAAAATAAAATTTGTCTTAAAATAATCAAACTTTCTATATCGTTCAAATAATGAGGTTTATGGAAAAAATATAGGATACCTTTTTTGTATAGCATTAAATGTCCTACAAAATTCTTCGAGAACATTTTTCTGTACAATCAATTAATGTATGTTTTTTTTTCATTAGACTGAAAAATAAATAATAAACTGCGATGCAGAGGAACTTCCTATTAAAATTAAGAGTTTATATTTGGTGAGAATTGACATCGATTTGACATTTCCACATGGCGGCGGTAGTTCATTTTTGCCATTTCGCAGATAAGTTGGCCGGACTATACGCCGAAACCTAATTTAAACAGTCTAAGACGCCAAATAGCATTATTTATTTTAATCTCCTGATTGTCGCTCACAAATTATCAGAAAATTACATATACTGAATGCACTTGGCATTCAGTATATCTAATTTTTGATAATTTGTGAGTGTCAAAAACAAGTAATTGTAAATTAACAAAACAAACAAGTTATTGTAAATTAATATCGATATGGTTACATGTCTAGTGAAGATAATATGTCAAATAAGTTTTAAAATATTGATGAAAATTTTAGGATAATGCAACAAAGAGTTCAGGAGTTACTAGATATTGTGCAGTCTTCATCAAGTGATGATGAAAGCCTTTCATCTGTGAAAAATCAAGCTCAAGTTCAGACTCCCAGGCCCAGAGGTATTTAATTTTCAAATTTTTATTATAACTAGAGAGAGAGAGAGAGATAACTCTTTATTGCACACAAAAACAGACCATATTTGCAATATTTTCTAGGCAATACAATAGGCGGCCTTATAGCTCAAGGCGATCTCTTCCAGGCAACCTAGATCAAAAACAAATTTGAATCAGGCGATGTAGGTGGTGCAGGAAAAAGGCAATGGACACATAAATACTCAAACTAATTTAACAAATAAATATACAAATACATACATATATACATAGTCATAAATATAATATACATTAATATATTTCAAAATATATATATTATTATTATAATAATTATAACATGATTATATTGTGTTAATCAGATATAGCTATTTATGGACAAATAGTGTTTTCTGAGTAAATTTCTAAATGTTGGTAAGGATTTGGCCTCTCTGACAGTAATAGGCAGCATATTCCAAAGTTTGACAGCCTGCACCATAAAAGAATTATCATAATAGGATCAAGTGTGTGCAGGTGTCACACATTACTAGCTACATTTGTAAATCTTTTTGTATCTTGTCCTAAATACATATTTTCTATCTTTCTTGTTTTTAAACTCTTTTGTTATTATCATTTTATCAAGGTCGTCCTCGCGTGAATCCATTAACAGTACCGGCGTCATCTCCAGTATTAACGCCAACATTGTCGAACAAATCGAATCTTCCATTAAAGAAGAAACTGCACTACATTTCAAAGCAATTAGTCGAATTCACGTGTTCAGATGGCAGGCAACCGATGTTGTTATTTATGGAGAAACCGAGCAAGAAATTATATCCTGAGTACTATAATGTGATCGATAAACCCATTGATATGATCACTATTGAAGCTAATATTAAGGTAAGAGATGTTATTACGACCTCGTAAGGTAAAAGATGTATATCACGACCTCGTAAGGTAAGAGATGTATATCAAGACCTTGTGAGGTAAGAGATGTATATCAAGACCTTGTGAGGTAAGAGATGTATATCACGACCTCGTAAGGTAAGAGACGTATATCACGACATCGTAAGGTAAGAGATGTATATCCCGACCTTATAAGGTAATATCATGACCTCGTAAGGTAAGAGATTTAATTTCATGACCTCGTAAGTTTAACAGCCTCTTAAATTAAAAAGATATTTGATATCAGAACCCTTGATGTGACATTTAATGTTTAAACTGTTTAAGATGAAGAGGCAACCCAACGAACTCCCCAACAAATCATTTTTATTATGTTATAATTATTATTATTTATATATATTTATGATCATTTTAAAATATATTTTGAACTATCACAAGGTTTAACTAAATAATTTGATTGTATTATTTCTGAAAGAGCTTGGTAGCGATCTCATTTCTCAATACACCTGAGTTTTTACTCCGTTTAGGTGTATTGAAAAATGCGATCGAAAACTCGGCCCTAGGATCGATTTCTCAATCGTCAGACAAAAGTTATCAATCGATTAAATTATAACCTGAGTGAATTCAAAAGTGAAACAACCATTCAACTGTTTTATTCATGCTACTGGCATTTAAAAATTTTCCATGTTGTTGACGATAAAATTCGATGAATGAACGGCCCGCTCGGTGTTGCCTATAAAATAATTAGTAAAATAAATATTATCTCCGCAAATTGGTAATGCCCTGGAACCTTGTCAAATTAACATTCACGTGACGTCACCCGCAACTCGATATGTACGCGTACTCGCCGGCCAGTGATGCTAACGGTACTGAGTGTTCGGCTACGGTTACGTCACCAAAATGGCGGCCAGGCGCAATAGCAATTCGCGGGGATAATGTAAATGCAAATAAATTATATATATATATATATATATATATATATATATATATATATATATATATATATATATATATATACTAGAGTTTACCCCGCGGCTGTGCCGCGGGTTAACCTCTAGTGCGTGTCTCTTGTTTATAGAGCAAGTGCTACAGGTTATATTATATTACATTTTTATGTTTTTGCGCACAGAAGATTCACTTCATTTTATATCGCTAATTATATATACCATCCCCCGTCTATCTGTCAACAAAATAAATTACAAAACTTGACCAATAAGGCCAAAATGGTCTAAATGACCAAAAGACCACAGTGACCGACATGGCTAAAATGACGGAATAGGCAAAAACGACCAAAAAGGCCAAAATAATCAAAATGGCCAAAATGACCAAATAGGCCAAAATGACCAAAAAGGCCAAAATGACCAAATAGGCCAAAATGACCAAAAAGGCCAAAATGACCAAATAGGCCAAAATGACCAAATAGGCCAAAATGACCAAAAAGGAAAAATTACCAAATAGGCCAAAATGACCAAAAAGGCCATAATGACCAAAAAGGCCAAAATTACCAAAAAGGCCAAAATGAAAATTATCCCTTGTCCATCCTCAGTATTTAATTTACATACGTACCGAATTTCAGCCAAATCGGTCCAGTAGTTTTTCCGTAAAAGCATAACAAACAAACAGGCAAATATATTTTTATCCCGGAAACTATCCCATTTTTCGGGATAAAAAGTATCCTATGTTCATCCTCGGTATCGAAAATATATATATACTGAGTTTCAGCCAAATCGGTCCAGTAGTTTTTACGTGAAAACGGAACAGACAGACAGACAGACAGAGTTACTTTCACATTTATAATATTAATAGGGATATATATATGTAAAATATGTAATATTTTGTGCACTTACCTGTGTGTGAATTTTAGTAATAAATAATAGCTATCTGAGTGCATAGAGAACAGCTAGACTCACGTACTTCAGTCGGGATTGGCTCGAGTTAGTTGCCTGCGACTACTGACCATGCCATACATTCGATTCACTAAGCACTCAACTCTGAATTTCAAACCCTCAAAACCATTGAACGTTGTATCCATTATAAATGTTATACTTTATCCTATGAATAATTTTTATCTGGTTGTAGAAAAATTGGCCTTTGGTTTAAAAATGTATTCGGACGAAGTTGTGGGTAATAGATGATATATAAGAAAATATTTTCTGCTGGTAAAGTATACCAGGAATAAATAGTGTACATAGAGATCTGAAGCCGAGCTTCTGATATGAAGCGAAGCTAAATAAATAGATTATAAACATTCGATAACATGAATATTTTTATCCCAAAAATTTACAGAACGATCGATACAACTCAGTAGAGGAGATGGTGTCAGATTTTCGTCTTATGTTCTCAAACTGCCGCCAATTCAACGAAGAAGGTTCAATGATATACGAAGACGCGAACCTTCTGGAAAGAGTTTTGAATGAGAAGTTAAAAGATCTGACTAGTGGTTATGAGAGGAGAACACCATCGAGAAGTATAAAATCGGTTAAATCGAGGCAATTGTCGCCGTTTGAACAGAAATTACGAACTTTGTATGACGCCATTCGAGACTATAGAGACCCTAAAGGTGAGTGCTAAAAATCCAGCTTTACAGTTGCAAAACTCTGTAAATAGTTTTTAAGAAATTTACAAAATAGCACCCAAAATGTCTCAAAGTACAACAATATGCATTTGAAATTATTGGCACGAAGTTCCTTATCGGTGAATGGGGGCTAGAAGAAAGAAGTGTTTGCGAAAGAAAAAATGCTGACCACTGTATATTATTGTACAATTTCGAACTTTCAAACAGTGACATAAGATCTAAAATAATATCCATTAATGTAATATACACTATTTTGAAAATAGAAAGTCTTATAATTGCTGTTATTACTATACAATTTCTTCGATGGTATGGTTGATAATAAAATAAATTACGTTTTAACGGTTTTAAGCGCGGTAATTTATTTGATTTTGGTTTATCCGACGTTTCGGCCGCTTTTCAGTGGCCGTGGTCACGGAAGACAAAGATGACATTTGTCAAACGTGTATTGTCAAAGTTTTTATTCAGCCTACCGCCAACTTGTTCATTTTAATTATTTAGTTTTAAATTTTGTTTATGGATATTATTTAGTCTATGGGAGCCTAATCTAATTTACCACCGCTTCACAACATGTTGTGGCTTGAAGAGAAGAAGCGGCGCAAGAAACTCTTCAGCAAACATGCCTAGTTCTAAATTTTTTTTATATAATATTAAAATGAGTGGAAGGAAAAAATAAAAGAAATTATCAGTCAAGTTGGTTTGTTTCGTTGCACGCAGAAAGAGCTCACAGTGTCTTGAGGTATGGCAGTTACTTTTTGCTGGGTTTGAGTCTTAATAGTTTTGATGATTGGATCCCAAACAGGTGGTACCTGCCAACCATCTTCTCTATTGAAATTTGGGTGTTTTTTAATTTCAATAGCCTCACACCACACAGCCTTTATTATGTGTACAAGTCGCGAAAACTTAAGAAAATATTATAAAATAAATTTATACATTAAGTTAGTAGTCCTTAAACATGAGTTTTATTAAATACTAGCTGACCCATGCCCACTTCGCTGGCCATCAGAAAAAAATATTAATTACAATCAAATATACCCTATGTCACTCCTAATGTAGATTTCCACTGGTGAAAGAATTTTCAAATTCGATTTAGTATATGTAAAGATTACCCCCTACAATGTCACAAACTCACAAACTTTACCTTTTTATAATATTATTAAATTAAATATTATTTTACAGCTAACCGTCAATTAGCTTTGATATTCATGAAGCTACCAAGTAAAACTGAGTATCCAGATTATTACGAACTGATCAAAAACCCAATAGATATGGAGAAGATTGCTCACAAATTAAAGAATAGTGGTTATGCCTCTGTGAATGAATTGGCGTCAGATTTTATATTGATGTTCGACAACGCTTGTAAATACAATGAACCGGACTCGCAGATCTACAAAGATGCCCTCATTCTGCACAGAGTTTGCCTACAAACTAAGCAAATGTTGAGGTAAGTAATGAATTAGACATTGATGAACAATCTTACTAAGCACACAAACTGCAGAAACACACAAACACAGGCTCAGGTATACAGAAATACTTTCATACTCATCTGTATGAAAACTTGCACATTATCGTTAAATTTGGTACATTTGAAAATTTCCATAACACTTCCAGTCATCGACATCTGAGCATTAAATCTAAGTTGTGTTTGGAGTGATCGAATGCAGAGGTCCGCTCTCCTACTTTTTCCTTTTTCATTTCACGCGATCTTCGGTATCTCTTGTATTGAGGATCATCATTGTATGTATGCTTGTATGCATCATTCACAAGGTCAAGTCAGCATATATCCGTTCTCCCGGAATCTGGCGGAGGCGGCATGGCTAGATATTTGTTTCTCATATAAGTAACCGGTTTGATTACACTACCAAAATATGAATGAAGTCTTTTAATGAAAAGACTTCATTCATATTTTGGTAGTTATTTAGAAGATATTTTTTCTTATTCTTAGGGAAGACGAAGACACAGTCCCGGATGTTCCTGCAGCAGTGCAAGAGTTGCTTTTGAATCTGTTCACCAGCGTGTACAATCATCAAGATGAAGAGGGAAGGTAAATATTTTAAAACTGACTGTAAACTACGTGGTCGTGAGTACATAAAATGTTACAGCGACATTTGATTTTTAAGTTTGCCTGATATATTTGAATTTAATATCTGTAATATTAAATCATTAAGTTCATTTCATCCTCAGGTCTGTTTTCTCTCTTGATTAGTCTAAGTCTAAACCTGCTAATTTAGTTATGAAAATAAAATTTGGTTTAATATTGTGGCGACCGAGGGTAGAACTTTCTGGCAGCGTAAGCCGGTCTCAAGACTTTTAGAAAAAGGTAGAAGATTCCGGAAGTAAAAGATAGACACAAGTTCTAGAATAGAAAGATCGGGAAGGAAAAGACAGATAGATAGATGTTAGAAAGGGATAAATTGATAAACGAAAGTTCGGGAAGGAAAAGACAGATAGATAGATGTTAGAAAGGGATAGATGATAAACGAAAGTTCGGGAAGGAAAAGACAGATAGATAGATATTTAGAAAGGGACAGATAGTATATAAAAGAATAACGAAAAGAAGATTGAAATTATGGGTTCCAGAAGATTCTTCTGGGTATGTATATAAGCAGCGTAAAGCGCGCCTACCGGGCAGTTTAGAGTTGAGTTCAGTTCAAGACAGGAAGCAACAAGTTCGATGTGAAAGAGTTGGAAAAGAAGTTTAATAGAAGACAGTGACGAGTTTAGTGTTGAATTTAGTGAAAAGTTTAGTGGGCAGTTCAGTGAAGGTGATGTGTAGCGTAGTTTGAGAGAAGATCCAGAAGCGAGATACACGCGGTTAATTCGAAAGTAAACACTGCAGTAGCAGGGGGTGGTCTACGCCATATCGACGACGGTATTGTGAGTGAGACAACTTATCGTAGGGGCAACCCTGCGGAGAGGAATCACGTACGGCTCTGTAACCATCATGCGCACATGTGCAGTCCTGGGACTAAAATGAGAACCATATACTAGAATGATGATACCCCCGCTTTATTATCAAATCAGAATTAAACACTAGAATATCATCATTCACACCATTACTCGCCTCCACTCCTATTTATTAAAATAACAATATTGTGTACACGACTCCCTGCGGCACGAATAAACCCATGAGGTTTCTGTGCCACAGTTCAAATGTGATTTGTAATGTTTATGAATGTAAGCATATTGGAAAATAAATTTTTAAAAAACTTAATTAAAACGTTTAGTTAAAAACTGGTGGTTTCTTCCAATCCTAAGTGCGTACCCCGCTCGTACGTAACAATATAAAAAGTGCGCTTTAATTACAATCTATACTAATATAAAGAGGAAAGATTTCTATTTTTGTAAGGTTGTTATGAATAAACTCAAAAACTATAGCACCAATTTCAAAAATTCTTTCACCATTACACTATCACTTCTGTGTAACATAGGCTATTTTAATTGAAATAATCGGGTTCTAATTTTTTACAAGGCAGGACAACGTCTTCCGGGACCGCTAGTGTTAATTAAAAAATAAAGGTTATTTATACTTACGAATTCAGTACTTATACCAAAAAATATTCAACAACGAAAAATATTTAAATGTAATAAAAACAAGGGCAGAAAACTGGTACTACGCTCCTTAAATTAAAATATTTCTTTAATCCTAAAGTGAAATCAAATGTAATAAGTAATATTGATTAAGAGACCCGATTTTTATGTCTTTATTAGCTGTACAATTTCAAAACCAAATAAGTGCTCCGAATAACCGAATAGTTCACTATATGTCACCAAAAATGTTATAAAGTTATTATTAGACTTATTGGAAGCAATACCATATTTTGATTCAATTTTTACTGGTTTTGGTAAACATAATACATAAATGGTTATGAAGAACTCATCTTCCTAGGCAGATGCCTAGGAAGATAATGAAACATTAATTTAAAAAATACACATACATACATACATAACTTCACGCCAGGTCCCTTGCGGGGTAGGCACGAACAACAGAGCGCCATACAGGCTTATTTTTACACACCTCACTTGCTTCTTTGACATTCATAGCTCTTGTCATGCACGCTCGTCTGTTCTTAAGGCTCCTGACATCACCTTCTGCTAATACACGATCAATTTGATCATGGAAGGTGTGTCGTGGCCTTCCGCAACTTCTGCATCCATCCACTTTTGCATTGTATATCTGTTTAATCATTCTTTCATCAAACATTCTTTCCACATGCCCGAACCACCGGAGCATTCCTTTCCTTACCTTCACCCCGACACTCTCTTTCAGACCAACTCTCTTTCTTACTTCGGTATTACGAACGCGGTCCGCGAGCGTCACTCCGCAGATTTTGCGCAGTGCTCGCATCTCGACCGCGTTTACTCTACTTTCATGCTCTCTGTTCCATATCCAACTCTCGCTTCCATACGTGAGCGTAGGTACCAGCACCGCGTTGTGTATAACAAGCTGGGCTTTCTGGCTGAGGTTCTTAGCGCCTAAAAGTTTACCTAACGCTCCATTCACACTATTCCCCAAATTTACTCTTCTTTCTATGTCAGCGGTGTACCTTCCATCCCTGCTAAAAGCACATCCAAGATATACAAACTCATTCACTTGTTCCAGCATAACATCATCGACCATTATCCTTGCATTCGTTCTGGTTTCTTCTCTTTCAAACACCATAACCTTTGTTTTCTTCGCATTCAAGTGTAAGCCTCTCGCCTGACAGTCATCTTTCATCATTGTGACTAGTGTTTGCAGTTCTGATGGCGATTCGGCTAAAAGCACGGCATCATCCGCATAAAGCAAAGTGCTAACAACTAGATCACCCATCCGCACCCCAACATCCATCAATCTTAATCTCTGGAGACAGTTGTCCAGATATAGGATGAACAGCAAAGCCGACAGCACGCAGCCCTGCCGGACGCCAATATTGACGTCAAACCAGGGCGACAGGCTGCCGTCCACCCGCACGCATGCCATACAGTCCTCGTAAGTGGACTGAAAATAATGACAATTATTATTGTTAAGATTTCAAATTGTACAGCTATGTACGTCAAGCTAATAAAAACGTGTTAAAAAATAATTATAATCGCGAATCGGACTTGCACAGTGAATAATTGTTGAAAATACTAAAGTTTAAAATATGCTTTCAGGTGTTATTCGGACAGTATGGCGGAACTTCCGGAGCACGACGAAGCAGCGAACGGCGAGAAAGTGCGCGCAATATCATTGGACTTGGTCAAACGGAGGCTGGATAAAGGATTATACAAGAGATTGGACCACTTTCAGCAAGACATGTTTGCTGTATTTGAAAGGTAAGCTATTTTTTCTATGTATCCGTGCAGGAATGGGGAAAGAATAATAATTCTTGTGGCCAGGCAGCCTGTCGTAAGAGGCGACAAAACAACTCATAGCCAGGTGGTAGGGCGCTTGTCCATCTGTATCGCTATCACCCCTGGTCCAGAGTTTGCTGCTGTTATAATGTTGAGTTGTGTTCTGGCATTTGTGGCCAGGTTCCAGTCTCATCTATGAATCTGGCAGAGCATTGGTAGCACCTTTAGTGTAGCAAATGTTCATAGGCGACGGTTATCACTTTCCATTACAGTTGAACCGGAAGCCTGTCTGCTGTACACCAGCAATAAATAAAAACATTTTTTTTTACACTATACCAGTATCTAACCAGTCATGTTATATGGGTCTGAATGTTGGGCCACTAAAGTAATAGACCAAAAATTTCTCCACTCGGCTGAGAATCACTGATATGAGAGTGTTAAAATGGATATGCGGTGTTACAATAATGTATAAGGTTAGAAATGAGTATGTAAGGGGATTTCGGAAAATCGCTAAAACTTGTGACTGAAAAATTGAGAGGAAGAAGGAAGTCCTGTGACAGAAAGTTCAACGAGAAAATTGATGGATACAAATGTAAAGGTAAACCAAAGAAGAAATGGGTGGATTATGTGAAGGATGATATGATGATTTGTGGTGTGATAGAGGATGTGCGAGAATAGAGGAGTATGGAGGAATACATATTGTTCTGACCCCAAATATTTCGGAGATTAAGAAATTAGGAAATATGTTAATAAATAGACATCAGAGAGAGATTACATTTATCCAGTCGTAAGACCATTTTACATAAGAAAGGATTGTTTATAGAAGGGTTATGTAATTTAAGGAATATCGTCAAATTAGTTCACAACACTTTTTCTTAAAATGTATCCACTAATTGTAGATTAGTTGTAAGGTTTTTTAAAAATAAATCTCGCTGTTTAATGTTTTCATTTTTTATTTGTTTTTCTTGTACTTTTTATTTTTTCTTTCTTTTCTTTTTTGCCAAATTTCTTTATTTCAGCTGTAAGGTTTCAAAATTTAGCAAATATTTTTTTGTATATAACACTTGAATAGCATCTTGTTAGGAGTTAATGACAAATTAATTTGCTCTGCTGAAAAATTCTTGCTAGCCAAGTGGCTAGCAGCAAGTGAACTTTCATCAGGTCATTTGGAAATTTTCTTTTATACAGGGCCCGTCGTCTATCCCGTACAGATAGTCAAATATTCGAAGATTCAGTGGAGTTGCAGGCATATTATGTGGACCAAAGAGATACTCTATGTAGGGGGGCGTTAATTTCACCAGCGTTGACCTTCACAAGGGATACCCTCACAACTAGTGTGGAACTGATCAAGCAGTGCAAATTGCTCCAGGAGAATGATGATGAAGATGAAACGAGGTACATAGTAACTTATAATATCTATCTATAATAATATTATAAAATTCTAAACATTGAAGCTATTTATAAAAACAAAAACAATTTTAATATACTATATAAACGATGGTCAACATGATGCACTAATTTTTAGATTTCTGGTCTGTTTGTTCGGGGTTCACTTAAATATTACTGGACCTCTTCAAATTCAGATCAAATCCTAGTTTTCTACTTGTTTGTGAGGTATTGTTGGAACAGATATAGCTATATTTCTGATACGCTTCATTTATTATAGCCCTTTGGTGGCGAGATAGTCGTTTTCAAAGTCATAAAGAGTGTTATGCTGACGCTACTCTTGAATTATAGAGTGGAACAAGATGGTTTTTGGCGGGAACTGAAAGGTGATGTTGTGCTGTGCAGTTTTATTTTCTAAAAATGTGTAAAATTACTCTAAAATGAACAATAGTTGTAGGATATTGATAGTTTTTGAGTAGTGATTATGTGTTTTGTGAGAAATGTGAACTGTATAGTCAAATGTGGCCTTTTGAGTTGTCACAAGAACTCCGTTGAATGGCACTAGCTGATTACCTACAGTTCAGCTGTGCTACACATAGGCTTAAGAAAATGAAGAAACTAAATGTATTATAAACTAAGATCTGGCTTAAAGGCCTGGTTGCCAAGCCATAAATATAATATATATAGAGTGGAACAATCAGAATAATTAAGGTTCCAAAAAGTTTTTTTTAAAGAGTTTTGAAATATGGAGTATTTATTGGCTATGAAATAATTTTAGTAGTCTATTGACCTTTACCGGTGTAGAGATTGTGTTTGACTGAGCTCGAACTGATTTAAATGATATAGATCGTGTCTGCTGAGTAGACAGCTATAAATTCAAAAAAATACTTCACTACTTTGCATATTATTTACATGTATGTACAATATTTTTTGTTTATATATTATCTTTGTTTATGCAGATCGAGTACAGACGACTCGATACCTCCCGGGGAGGCGTCCCAACAGGCCCAATACAGCAGAGGCGAGTTTGTGTACGTCACTCCGGAGAAGGGCAATAAAGAGCCGGGCATCGTGCAAGTTGAGCGCGTTTTCACTAACAGTGACGGCGTGCCTATGTTTTTCGGATATGTCTATTTTAGGTATGTAATTTTTGATTTCTTTATTATGATACACTATAGATTAGGACTCATTCACACATTGTAAAATTGACATTATTTCCGTATCGTGAAAATCATGATCCGAAATTTTATTTCTTAAATGACATGCAAGCTCTTAAGATTGTATTTACAGGTTTTGAATCATGAATATTCGCGAATACGTTCATAAAATATGAATCTGTAATGAAAACTCGCCCAACACATACACATCTGTCATTGATGATTAGTTAATTCATTAATGACAGATGTTAATAACGAATCGTGAAAGAATATATGTTCGCATTTATAAACCCCATCGTTACTTAATCAAATTTGTTAAAACATTTCGTGATAAACAAAAACTCCTGGGGCCTTTACGCTCGTGTAAAGTTCGAGCAAAATATGATTGCGTCTCTGAAGTTCGCACACGTCCTGGCGCATAACGCAATAATATAGTTCACGTAGCACATACAGATCTGAGAGGGGGTGTGTTGCGCTCTCGCTCGGCAGCTATCCGGATTAGCATGCCATCTCTTTCGCACTACACCCTGTCACGAGACTGGACCTGAGCAAATTCACACAGCTAACTTCGCCCGAGGTGCATTTAAGTTTTGCGAGTACAGTACTAATTTTTCTTACGTAGCTTACCTTAGTTTACATTGTACTTCTTTCACGACAAAGAATAGAAATGTGGCGAAGGAAGTGAACATGGCATGTTCGACATTTTGTGTTTATATACTCGAGCTGCCTGTTTTGTTTCGCTACTTATCTGCTTGCTGCCGTGGAAGTGTGCATAATATGAACGAGGCATAAGATATTTGGAATGAATATCCCTAAGTACTAGACATGTATACGGTTTTTTTATGGTTGTCTATACATTATAACACCTCCGCTGTTGCAAACTTACATAGGGCACAGTGACCACTTTCCACCAGGTATGCTGTTAATCTGTCTGCTGTACTCCAGCAATAAAAAATGTCAGGCTTTGAATGTGTATAACTGAGATAACTATGAAATATGTTTGTCTTTAGACCCCCGGAGACATTCCACGTGCGCACGCGCAAGTTCCTCCAACAAGAGGTGTTCAAGACGGACACTCGCCGCACGGTGCCGCTGGACCAGATATGCGGCCGCTGCCACGTTATGAACGTCAAGGAGTACTTCAAGTTTAGACCAGAAGGTAGGAAATCAAAATTTTTACTTGTTGCTAAGAAAATACAGCGGCCTGTCGTAAGAGGCGACTAAACAACCCATAGCCGAGTGGTAGGATTTTTACCTGTCTGGGTGGCTTCCAGCCCTGGTATTGTCAAATTTAAATTCAAAAGTTTTTATTCAAAATAAGTTCCACTGGAGAACAGTTTTTGAAGGTCATACGTCTAGGATAAAATTTAATTTTACTTCCTATTCCTATGTACACCGCTTCGCAACGTGTTGTTGCTGTTAAGGAGAAGAAGCAGCAAGAAACTCCCCAGCAACACGTCTAGCTAAAAATTGTTTTTCTTTTATTCTATTTATATCTCAAGTTCTTTTTTTTGTGTCGTTTTATTATTTGTTGAAACATTTTTTATTATTTTACTTATTATGTTTATTTTAATATTATTTATACAGTAAGTTTTACTTATAATTAGCAATCGTTAATGTTTCTCTGTGTTCGTTCGTCGAAGGGGGTGAGGAGGTCGGTGATAAGTCACCTGTCATAACTGTCAAAAAATATTGACATTGACATTTTATTGGACAGATTAAATACTGTTATTACAGTATAGAGTATGCTGCTATAAAAACTTTGAGTTAGGTTCATCCATTAGTGGCCAGGTTCCAGTATCCAGTAAACAATGTGTGTATGTGCACACAGTAGAAGTGAAACTTCAGAGAATATACTCACAGATAATATATTATTTCGGTCCAAATTGGACCTATGTTTAATCATCGGTCTTATTGTCTCTCTAATCTGTGGTGCACAATGTAAAACTCGTATCTTACTTTCTCGCAGGGTTAGTCCTATAGATTCATGTGTTTATCTTTTTTAGTGTCGCTTTTTCATTTCATCGAGTTTTAGATCACAATAATTTTAAAGAAGTGTCACTTCAAGAGTTATTGGATTAATAACTAATCTTCTTGATTAAAAATTAAAATTCCAAACAGGCTCTACTTACGATCAAAAACATTTGTTATTATTGTTACATGCCGACAAAAGTAAATGCACACCTGCCTGCCATAATGCACGGTTTATTGCCTTCCCGCATTTATAATACTTTTCTGTACTTAGAAAAAAATCGTGTTATTGTGCTCGTTTGTTATTCTGTTATTCAAGAATTATAGAATAAGTTTGTGGTCGCAGTTGTGCGGATTACGTTTTCTTGGAAAATTCAGTCCATGCGGTCGAGTGTTGTATTGTATAGTTAGTATAAAACAATACCCGAACGGAGGGGTGAGGCAGTCAAGCGACGATTATGATACGGGCAAGACGTGTACACTCGATAAGCTATATAGCGACGGATTTTGCGCGTGTTATTGAAACGTGCAGTTTGTACTGGTTGTGTCGTTATATTTGTACCTGTGTTATACGTGTTTGTATAGTTCTAATAAATTCTATAGTAATTCCAACGGCATTTTAATTCGAGTTCCTCACTCGTAACATTATTATTTAAACACAAGACACAGATGGAGCTGTCAAACACATAGAGACAGAAACTGGAGTGAGATCATGAGCGGTTTTTTAACTTTAGGTATCAGAACTTTAAAAATGAATATTGTTGCAGGTTTCGCCGACAAAGATGTTTATGTATGCGAGAGTCGGTACAGCACTAAGCACCGTTGGTTCAAGAAAATCAAAATATGGGAGGGGGCCGAAAAGGAAGCGACCTTAATACCGAGAGACGTAAGGATAATATGTACTTTATTAAATATACGTAAAGATAATATCTTTACTGCTATTATGTTTGTATGTACAGACAGGAGTGTGGACATATTGGTATAAAATTGTTTAAAATATTGGTAGTGTTATTATTTACTCTATGGGAGCCTAATAACCATAAACAAATTAAATAATTAAAATTTGTAAAAGTTAAGCAATACCTTTGATGTTACTCATTGACACTTGACATCTTTGAATTCTTTCTGGCTGCTAAAAAATGGCCGAAATGTCGAAAACAATGAAACAAATTTCCGCAGTCCACCAACCAGTCACAAAAACTTAAAAAGAACTATTTGTAATGTTATCAGTATGCAAAATGTATTTCTTATAAATAGTCTTTTTGTTTCATGCTTCCAAATTTCATGTTAAAAATAATTACAATTACTATTGCTTTTAATTAATAATTAACAAAATTTAACTTGTGACAGTTTTGCCGTCATACCTTGCCACTCACATACAAAATTAAAGGGGCTATGACTTGATGTATCTCACCTGTGTTTAAATTAAAGTTTGGTAGGACATGATTTTAAAATGAGTTTGCAAGAGTAACATGACATTTTGTACTGAACCAGCACAATGTACCAATTAAAATGAGGCGAGGAGATTTGTATGGTTTGTACCGCGGCAGTACATTTGAAGCGATGATGCCGGTGAGCGGTGATCGTTCATTTGTCTCGTACAAAATTTCTAGTTCGGAAATTTTCGTTTAGAATCGGATATGATCGGATTCGGTCACCTCATTTTATGTACATGTCATGTTGTCCCTCTTTGTCATGTGAATATCCGTAGAGGCGTTATTCTACTGTTCTCGTTCCGTCCTCCCTCTTACATTTAACGCGAGTTAAAGACTTCTTAGTTGATTATGGTTTATTAGAATATATGATTACATTGATTATGATTATTGATATGTTTACATTGATATGATGATTATGATATAGGTACGTGTTATTAGCGTAATTGCCACGGTTAGAGTGAGTGTGCTACTGATGCAGCCCCCGATCCTATGCATGTGTGTAGTATATGGATATGGGATGTCCATAATACGCGTGAGTAGTAGCGGGACAAAATGTTTGAAGTAGTACAAATTTAAATTTTGAGTCGTATCAGTAGAAATCTATTTTGTACGGTACAAATGTACTGCCTCACGCGTGTATTACTTCATCACTAGTTTAAATAGGTATAGCAATAGCGTAAAGTTATATAATTACGTTATATTTATTAGTTTAAAAATGTATAATGGTAGTAGGGTACACTCTAAGGTAAAAATTGTAGTTTATTTTAGGGTCACGCATTTAACGCAGGTTACATTCTATAAACTTTTTATTTAGGCGCTATTCGCCCACGGAAAATTGGCTTGATTTTATGCCGTGTACTATCCCATTTCCCGGGATAAAATGTATCCCATGTCTA
The DNA here is from genome assembly GCA_949752895.1 of Dendrolimus pini. Taxonomy (NCBI): domain Eukaryota; kingdom Metazoa; phylum Arthropoda; class Insecta; order Lepidoptera; family Lasiocampidae; genus Dendrolimus; species Dendrolimus pini. The sequence continues at coordinate 6,025,738 of OX457147.1, read as the reverse complement.
TTCTCGGTATTGTAACTACATACATATAAAATTTCAGCAAAGAGTGATTTTTCCTGGAAAATGTAACATACAGGTGGACTTTATTGGTCAGTAATACATTTTTCTCCTTTATAATGAATGTTATATTTCAGGTGCCCCTCGAGCCTAGCAGGACCGTGTCAGTTTTCCGGGAGAGGGTAGAAAAACATAAAGACGAACTTGCCGAATTGGAAATATTGGAAAATGTACAGGAGAAAGAACGACCGGTAAGTTAGATAATTATTAAAAAATATATCCAATAAAATGTATTAATACATTTATATGTAGAATGTACATTATCATGGCAGAAGAATACTAGGGATGACGGTAGTTCAGAAAAAAAAAATAAGTCAGAAAAGTACCTAATTTCTAAATTTTAATGCTAAACACAAGGTGCCGCAGCGCAGGTCATCCTATCCTATACTATCAATTATTATTGTTATTAAATTATTATTTTTGCATCAAATCATTCAAGAAATATAGAATAAGTTTCTTTTTAACTTCATTTACAAATAAAATATTAAAGCGAAATAAGTTTTCATCCATGAATACGTAGTAGTGCCATCTAAGGAATACTTGTAAAATAGAAAGAATTAATACTTTAAAGTACCGGAAGTTATTTAAGTATTTTGTTTTCATTCTATTGATTATGAATGTGTGTATATTTGGGCCTGGTTTGTACTTTAAACATTTGGCATTTAAATAAAAATGATATGTAGATAAATTCGTTAAAATAATAATATACTATTAATGTGTTCTGACCAATCACAGTTCAATGGGCTTGTTAAATATTAGTTTTATATATTTCAAATAGATTGTCCTTTCAAGCAGTAAATCGTTTCATTCTTTACGGCAGCATAGCATTTGTGTATTGATTGATTCTTATTGGATGTTTAAAAATTTTAATCGTCATTCGTGTGTTTTCATGTCGAAATTTATCATCAGGACATCAAAATTCAAGTAAGAGTCCTTTATAAACTTAAGAAACTATAGCCCATTTGCTAATATGCAAAACAAATTCAATGAAAGTTGTACCAATTTAGAAGCTTTCATGCAGATATATTTTATATAAGGCTTTTCTTTTTTTATAATTTGAATAATAATAATAATAGTCATCGGCAGACAATCATACTTTAACGCTAACTTAAGCAAGCTACGCTTGTTGTTGTAGATAATATACAACGGATTACTCTGGTGCCGATCCCGGACACCCAGACTATAGTAGTTGCATTGAAGTAGAGTAGAGTGAAGGCCGAATATTACTACTAAATATATAATCCAAATTAACTGTTGTTTTCACACAATTCTGTTTTGGTATATTTTTTTTTCCAAATCCTTATGTCATTCTTTTCGTAACCCTACCCTGTTTTTATATTACCTCTATGAAAAAATATGTCAAATTAATTTCTAAACTAATGAGACGGATAGTTTATTGAAAGTATATATATATGGTATAATACAAGAAAATAATTTTAACATGACTAAACAAAAATTTATCTAACGGTTGGTCAAAGTCCTATTACAGTTTCCAAGAATATTTAAGTTAGAGTTTGACACAAGAACAAGAGATTGTGTTGTTTTAAATAAACTATGTATAAGAAATCAAAATAAATATTAGATGTTTTACATTAATATTGCGATGCTATTAAAGGCTACCCTGTAAGTCGGAACCACCACTAATTTGTGGTCAAATACACATCATTGAAACGAACATTGAACTCCTGCTTTTTCCCTCAAACTACATAGAATTTGTATTAGAATAAAAGAGACGATATAATTCTCTTGGTTTTGGCGCGGCAATTTGAATGACAGTCAGCAGCTTGTGGACAAAAAATAATATTAATTTGACCCCTCAAAAGGCTCAGTGCTATTCTCGGATATATTGTATAAGACGTATGTAACACTTGGTTCGCAATAAAAATGATTTTATTGAGTAATCAAAAATGGCTATATAATTGTTTCTTTCTAACAGGATGTCGTAATGTACAACCCGCTCGGTACAGACGACGAGAACACATACTATGAACAATACAACACTGTGTGCTCAGGTGTGATAAAGACCGGTGACTACGTATACGTCGTCACCGACGGTGGGAAGCAAATGATTGCCCAAGTCGACACTATATGGGAGACTGGCGAGTGAGTTATCTTTCATTTCAGTCATTCTTATCATTCTTGTAAATCAATCATTCATTCATCAAATTTATGGAGGTTAGAGGTAAGGAGAATCATCTCATATAGGAAAATAGTTGAAGAAGTGTCCAGTTGCAAGCTGTAAATAATAGTTCAAAATCCGTCCACAATGGCGCTGATGAAGTCAAAGAGTATGGGTATGAATGTAGCTGTTGTAGTCGAATCGAAGTATTTAAAAATCGAAATGTGTGCTGGGACACATATTAGAAGTGAAACTTCAACGGACAAGTGGAAAAACGAATCGCAATGGACAAGTGGAAAAACGAATAGCAACGGATAAGTGGCAAAACGAATCGCAACGGACAAGTAAAAAAACGAATGGCAACGGATAAGTGGAAAAACGAATCGCAACGGACAAGTGGAAAAACGAATCGCAACGTACAAGTGGAAAACGAATCGCAACGGACAAGTGGAAAATCTTCAACTGACAAGTGATAAAATGAATCGCAACAAAATTGTAACTTGAAGTTTTACGGGCAGATTGTTAATGTACTTGTCCAATTTGAAAACCTGCCCGTAAAACTATAAAATCATCATATTGTTACAACTTAGGTTCTGACAAAGACATATCCACGTACAGATCTGTAAAAGCACACTTTATTACTTGTCGGCATTTGAACTAATTGTAATCATTTTATGATCGTCTTCTTTTGTTCACTTATTTATTGGCATACGTTTCTAGTTATTGTGGAGAACAGCCTATTGTACTCGCTCAGGAGCATCATTAGCCATGTGTTGCGGATTATAAGTACAAGCTAAACCTAAGAAAATCATGTCCACGTTGCCGGGCGTTACGTTTGGATTTATTGCGTTCGGTTATATTTTTACCTGTGCTATAAGTGTTTGTATAGTTCTAATAAACTATAATAATTCCAACGGCATTTTAATTCGAGTCCCGCAAACTCGTAACAATATCTTTGGCGACTAAAGTAGTTGGTGACAGTACACTGTTATAAAACGACAACTATTTACGTATTACAAAGTAATTTACTAAATATAACCTCAAAGAATTGTTCTGTGAAGACGTGAATAGTGATTTCATTTCGTGAATGTTGAATAATACGCTTAGTGATTTTGTAATATTTAATTTTATAAAGCTAAAACACTATAATACTTCTAACTTTTGGCGCTTTCTTTGAAATTCACCCTGAGGCCAAAGTGGCGACACCCTAATTTAATTCATTATGGTGGACACTTCTTCATATACAGAGATGGTTCTCCTTACCTTACTAAACTCAAAGGACGCGAGTTTGTGTCCTGGCCGGAACGCATACACTACTTAGGCAACTTTTTGTCCCAATGTGCATATTGTTACAATTACCACGCCACGTGCAGAAAAGGGTGAAGGAAATTATTGTGATGAAACCTAAACATCGAGATGACCGATGTGTCAAACTTACCGAGCCGCCTTGGGCAAGCGTGGCGGGTATACCGTCCGTTCCCCAATAGTGGGAGGCCCTAGCCCAGCAGTGGGACGTTTATGGGCTCTGATTATTATTATATGTCATCAACATATGAGACCTAATTAATTTAATTTAATTTGTTTGGGAAACATACAATAATTAATATTCTTAAATATAAAACACAAAATTAATACATATATCAATCAAATTTCCACTTTAAAATAGCTTATATAATAAAATTAGAAATTGGCTCAAACAGTTAATTACAAAAAAAGAAAAAGAAATATAATTATCCAAAATTACATCATATGTGTTTCGGTGCGACGGTGGTTGGTCGAAGCACCAGGGTCAACCACCCTTTGTTGACGGACGGGGGGGGGGGGGCAGGCCGTGGTATGCCTAGCGCTGGTTGCCGTCCGTCCCGTGCACCCTGCCAATGCACGTACCGAAGCCGCGTTTTGTACCGTACTACGTCTCGCACTCGGTGAGGGGTGCGAGGGTAGCAGAGGGGGGGTAGCCGACGTGGAGAATAAAATCCTTTTCTTGTCTTGAAGGGTTTCCAGGGCTAACTGCTTGCTTGTTGTAGTCGATGTAGTATTGCTCGAACTGGATACTATTTTGCAATTTCGGCACTTGCTTAAATACCCCCGGGCAATACCGCATCGACGACCGGGGTTTATCGACCCCAATTTGCCCTTAGGCAAGCCCTATTTTCACTATGAGTTAGCCCTTTCCGCCCTTATATTTATTTATCTTATAACCTTACATACATGTGTTATACCTTATTGCATGCCTTAAAACTAGCTCTATAATTATATACAAACCCTATTTCCCTAACCTTAATATCTACGGAGCTAACTTTAATTTATTGCTAAATTTACTACAAAAAACCATTTTCGTTATCCTAAAAAACTTAATATCTAAAGAACCTTACTATATATAATTTTTTCCCTATTTTTTCCTAAACCTATATATTTATCCCTATCTATTTACATAAAATTATCTCAACAAAAATAAAATGCCTTAACTAATCTTTGGTTTTACTATTGCGCGTTGATTACATTCTCCCCCTCGTGCGCAGCACCATCATTGCATGTAGTCGTCGACGCGCCCTGGACGATCATCACCATGCGGGAACTCGGTCGGCGCAGCACTCCACCCTGCGTTGCGACGTCAGCGATCCTTGTCCTCCCATCTGGTCCGGGGTACACCTGCTGCACTCTTCCTCGTGGCCAGGTGTTGCGTGGTAGGCCGGGGTCCACGATCAGCACTATGTCGCCGATCTGAACGTCCGCGGAGCCAGCCTTCCCGTCAATCTTCCTTGGGCGCAGCGTCGGCAGATATTCCCTTAGCCACCTCCTCCAGAAGTGGTCCGCCAGACGTTGCGCCTTCCTCCATGTGTCACGACCCACGAGGTCGTGGTCCGTGTGGACACCCACTGCGCCTGCACCATTGGACCGCCCAATTAGAAAGTGGTTGGGCGTTAGCGCTTCCTCGTCGGGGTTGTCGGCCAGGTTGGTGAGAGGCCGAGAATTCACCATATGCTCTGCTTCCAGTAGCAGAGTGTGCAGCACCTCTTCCTTCGGTACCCTTTCGTGCAGAGTTGCTGCTAGTGCGGTCTTTATAGACCTCACCAAGCGTTCCCAAGCTCCGCCCATGTTTGGAGCCCCGGGTGGTAGGAACTTCCATTGTACTCCCATTACTTCTGCCCTTGATGCTAGTTGCTCACCACTCATGTCTTCCAAGGCTTTCTTCAACTCCGTATTGGCGCCAACGAAGTTCGTGCCGTTGTCGCTATACATCGTTTTGGGCATCCCTCTCCTCGCTGCGAATCTTCGAAGAGCCATCAGCATTGAGTCGGTTGATAGTGAAGGTACCAACTCAATGTGCACAGCCCGTGTTGTGAGGCATGTGAACAAGGTGCCCCACCTCTTCTCGTTTCGTCTGCCAATAGTGACGAGCATTGGTCCGAAGCAGTCCACTCCTGAGCACGTGAATGGCAGCGCACCATGTCTCAGCCGCTCTGGTGGTAAGTCTCCGGTTGGCATTTCTTGAGGTTGCCCTTTCTTCATGCGGCACCACTGGCATCGGTGCTGAACTCCTTTAATAGCTCCCCGAAGACCCACAATCATGAACCGCTGTTGCAACTCGTTCATGACAGTTGCGTAGTTGCCATGATTGAATCTTCTGTGGAAGTCTTCGATGATCAATCTGGTGATCGTGTTTCTGCCGTCTAGCACCACCGGTCTTTTGTATTCCGGTGTGATTTCCCTTGTTGCATTGATTCTCCCCCTCAGTCGGAGGAGTCCATCTTTCAGGCTAACGTCGACCTTCCTAAGTCGACTGCCCTTGCGCAGTGGATCACCCTGCTGCAGCGCCTTGAGTTCGTCGCTGAAGCTTTCTTCTTGGCTGCGTTTGAACAGGAGCTTCTCAGCCTGCTCCAGTTCTTCATCTTCCAATGGAATCATTTCCCTTTGGATTTCCACATTGCCCCTTATGTATTTGTTGCAGATTTGCTTTCTTTTCCTGTTCTGTCTCTTCCAGGCAGCGTTAACCTTTTGCCGTGTTCTGCAATGCTTCAGGAATTGAAGGACCCTGGCTGTGGCCCTCCACAGTCTCTTCCAGCTGGAGAACCTCTCTGGATTAGGCGTGACCTCAATCTTGGCCTGCCATGTTGCCGTGACTATTTCGGCTTCTTTCTCCTCACCAGTTTTCTCCTTTTTGAAGCTTCTCGGTGCTGGCCATTGGTTTTCGTCCATCTTCAGAAACTCTGGTCCGACGAACCACCTGTGGTTTCTGTCGAACCTTTCTGGCGCTGCCCTCGTTGCGTCGTCTGCAGGGTTCTGGTGCGTCGGGACCCACCGCCATTCTTGTGGTTTGGTCAATTCTTCTATTTCTGCTAAGCGGTGAGCGACGAACGTCTTGAACGTCCTGGGATCAGATTTAATCCAAGACAGGACTATGCTGGAATCTGTCCAATAGGTCTTCTTGTGCACGTTCAAGTCCATTTCTTCGCCAATGGATTGCGCTAGCCTGCTTCCTAGTAACGCGGCTTGTAGCTCCAACCTCGGGATGGAGACCGGCTTTAGTGGCGTAACTCTGGCCTTCCCAGACACGAGAGCGATGTGATATGTACCGTCCTCGCGTCTACTTCGCCAGTACACAGCCGCAGCGTAGGTTAACTCACTCGCATCGGTGAACACGTGCAGCTCCCCCTCAGTGCCATAAGGTGATATGCACCGCGGGATGTGGAGCTCTTTCAGCACCTCGACGTTTGCCAGGTAGGATTTCCAAGCTTCTTCATCTCTTGCTATGATCTTGTCATCCCAGCCGACGCCGCTCCTCCAGATCCCCTGCAGCATCTTCTTCCCCTGAACCAGCACAGGTGATGCCAGACCCAATGGATCGAAGGTCGACATCACCGCACTAGTTACTTCTCTCTTTGTAGGAGTTCTTGCTAGGCTAACGACTTCTTTCGCCGTGTTTCGGAGATTAGCCCGAAACCCAAGGCTATCCGCTTCTGTCAGCCAGCGCAGCCCCAGAGTCTTCTCCTCCGTTGCTCCAAGAGATACTTCCATTTTTTCTTTGACTTCATTCGATATCTGCTCCAGCAGTTCCGGCCTGTTCGAAGCCCATCCTCGTAGCTCGAATTTGGCCTGGCTGTGAATGAAGGCGACTTCTCTGGCTGTTTTGATCAACGTCTCCTCGGAATGGAAACTCTGGAGGTAGTCATCCATGTAATGATTCCTTTCGACTGCCTTTGCAGCCTCTGGGTATTCTTCTTTGTAACCCTCGGCGTTCCTGTTTTTGACGTAGATGGCTGTCGATGGTGACGATGTCGCTCCAAACACCAACGACGTCATCCGGTACTCCTTAGTGTCCCTTGCTTCGCCTTTCCATAGGAATCGGAGGCTATCCCTGTCCTCCTCCCTTATTTTAATTTGGAGGAACATTTCTTTGATGTCAGCAGCTACAGCGTTCGGTCCCTGCCGGAACCTTAGTAGTACTCCGAACAGGGACTGCAGCAGATCCGGTCCTGGCAGAAGAGCATCATTCAGGCTCCTACCCCGGGACTTAGCGGCAGCATCGAAGACAATTCTTATCTTCGTCTTCAGCGGATGTACCACCGCAAAGTGGGGTAGGTACCATCTTCGGCTCAATGTTGTACGTTGAGGAGCCTCTTCTGCGTAGTCGTTGTCCAGGAGATGTTGAATCTGCTGGTTGTACTCAGCTTTCAGCTGCGGGTCCTTGTCCATCTTTCTCTCAATACCTCGCAGTCGTCTTTCGGCTGCATCGTAGCTTTCGGGCATTGAATCATTTTCTTTTTTCCAAAGAAGACCCGCCTCGAACCTGCCATCTTCCAGTCTTCGGCACGTGCTGTTCAGGATGGTTAGTGCCTTCCCTTCAGAGTCGTTGGTCGGCCGGCGCGGCTCTATTCCCAAAGACTCGATGGCGAAATGCTCCTTCATGTCCTGGTGCATCTTCTCCAGCGTGCCAATGTGGAAGCAGCTGTCGATGAAGTGCACCGGCTTCGCCTCCCTTGCATCGTAGCCATGTACCACCCAGCCCAAGTTGGTTAATGATGCGGCTGGCTGACCGGGTTTACCCTTATTTATGGCTCGTGACACGATGAGCTCCCAGTTGTCTTGGCCTACGAGCAGTTGTGGTCGGGCTGACTCGTAGTACAGGATCTTGCTCATTTTCTTTAAGTGTGGATACCCTTCTAGCCTCTTCTTGTCCAGGAATTGCGGGGTCAGCCTCAAGTCGTCAATGGTTCGGACTCGTATTTCCCTCTTCCTATTGCAGTGAAGTCCCTTTATCTTCAGCTGCATTTTCATGGAGTCCCTTTTCTCCATGGTTCTGCCCCCAACAGTTTCAAGGACCAATCGTTCTTCGGTCCCACTAGCCCCAATCGCTTCTGCAACCTTTGAGTCGATTAATGAGACTGTTGACCCTTCGTCCAGAAGTGCTAATACCCTCTTTCGGCCTTTGGGACCGATGATCTCCACTGGCGTTATTTTTAGAAACGCCTTCGTTGTCGACACCATATTGACCGGAGAGGTTATATTGGTAGCCACTTCCATGGCTACCTCTTCTGGTCTCTCCTCCCTTGGAGCCGAACTGGCTGCCCTTTCCTCGGGCCGCTGGTACTCCTTGTGCAGCAACTGATGATGTCGTCGTTTGCAGTGCTTGCAAGGTGGGCTCCTGCAGTCCTCCCTTCGGTGCGTACTGATCAGACACCTGAAGCAGAGCCGGAACCTTGCCGCCGCATCCCATCTGTCCTTGACCGCCATATCAAGGAAGCTCCTGCATTCTGCCAGGTTGTGCCGCCCCTGGCATTGCGGGCACATCTGCTTGGCTGGAGGTCTTGTTTGCACCTCCCCCTCCCTGGTTGCGTGAGTCGCCTGGCGCTGAAAGGGCTTCTTCCTTTCTTCTGGCATGGCGTACCCGCTGCATCGATCCGACTCCCAACCCAGGAACTTCGCCACGACAGTCAGGTCACAACATTCCCCTTCGTCAGTACCAGGGGAATAATCGTACCAACGGTGTCTCATGGTGAATGGCATCTTCTCCACTATCTCCGACATCAACACTGGAGAGCAGAGGTGTTGCGGCCTGTTGAGTCCCTTTATGACCGCAACACAGTTGGACACGGTGTTGGCGAACGCGTGGATGTCCCGATGGTTGTCACTCATCCTTGGAAGAGCTTTGATTTTGTTGAGCTCTGACATGACAAGCGCGTTCGTTCTTCCATAGCGCCTCTTCAGCGCGTCCATGATGTCCTCCGGTTGGTTGTTTGAGTACAGCAGCATCTTGATGGCATCACGCGCACGTCCCTTTATGGCCTTGCGTAGTCGGGCCATGTTCTGCGCGGCGGAGAACAGCGGAGCAGTGTCTTCGTAGACCACACGGAAAGCGATCCATTCGCTTGAGTCTCCATCGAAGTCAGGCAGCTCGTGGATATACTTTGGTGGCGCAGTTGCTCGCTGATTCCCAAACACCTCTTTCAATGAGGCCGTCAATGTGTGTTGGTCAACCAGTGGACCATGCACTCCATCCCTGTTGTTGACCTGTGGTGGCTTCTCTGGATCCAGGCCTTGTGTCCCTTGGTTTGCTGGCTTCCTTTGCTCCAGCCTTTGGGTCTGGATCCAGTTCTGGACCTGGGCTGTCCTGTTGCCCAGGTCTCCCTCGTTCTCCGAGTCTTCGTCGGAGTCCCTCTCTCGCTGCCTCCTTAGCTTCAGTTCGGCAAGCTCGATCTTCATTCGCAGAATCTCCTCTTCCAGGTCCTTCTCCTGGTGCTTGCTCTCCCTGGAGCTGATGCTTTTCACCGACCGGCGACCCCTGTTGTCCGGTACCACCGTCCTGGCCAGACCAGCCAAGACGGGGGGTAGTACTGGTGGAGCTTGATGCTCTGTCGCGACGATATGCATCAGCGGTACCCTTGCAGCAGTTTCTTCTGTGGCTGTAGTTGATCCCCATGTTTCTGCCGACGTAGGGGTCACGGTGGTTGTGTGTGACCGTAACCCGCTGGACGGCCCCGCTTCCTCGTGGTCCAACCCTTCTTCGCGTCTGGCTCCCATTCTTGAGCGAGACTGGGACCTCTGGGGGGCGTCCTTCTGCGACCTCGTAATCGGCATCTTCGATGATCTTCTACTGCCTGTAGACCCTTAACTCCGGCGGCGACTTCAGTTCCCTCGATGATGCAGGATCCGGCTCGAAGGACCAGCTGTTTCGGTGCGACGGTGGTTGGTCGAAGCACCAGGGTCAACCACCCTTTGTTGACGGACGGGGGGGGGGGGGCAGGCCGTGGTATGCCTAGCGCTGGTTGCCGTCCGTCCCGTGCACCCTGCCAATGCACGTACCGAAGCCGCGTTTTGTACCGTACTACGTCTCGCACTCGGTGAGGGGTGCGAGGGTGGCAGAGGGGGGGTAGCCGACGTGGAGAATAAAATCCTTTTCTTGTCTTGAAGGGTTTCCAGGGCTAACTGCTTGCTTGTTGTAGTCGATGTAGTATTGCTCGAACTGGATACTATTTTGCAATTTCGGCACTTGCTTAAGTACCCCCGGGCAATACCGCATCGACGACCGGGGTTTATCGACCCCAATTTGCCCTTAGGCAAGCCCTATTTTCACTATGAGTTAGCCCTTTCCGCCCTTATATTTATTTATCTTATAACCTTACATACATGTGTTATACCTTATTGCATGCCTTAAAACTAGCTCTATAATTATATACAAACCCTATTTCCCTAACCTTAATATCTACGGAGCTAACTTTAATTTATTGCTAAATTTACTACAAAAAACCATTTTCGTTATCCTAAAAAACTTAATATCTAAAGAACCTTACTATATATAATTTTTTCCCTATTTTTTCCTAAACCTATATATTTATCCCTATCTATTTACATAAAATTATCTCAACAAAAATAAAATGCCTTAACTAATCTTTGGTTTTACTATTGCGCGTTGATTACAATATGTATTACTGAGAGAAGAGTTACATGTATATGGCTGTTAGTTCAAATTACCTTATTGTATGAGTTTAATTTCCTATTGACATAAGGACGGAGCACAAAGGTGTTATAAGAACTCACACATCCAAAATTTTATATTGTTCATTCATCAACAGTAATCCGTTATTTGTTTTATACCATATAAGTTTTACTTACTGTTCATTTGGCTTACTATTGGTTAAAATTTAATATACGAGTAATGTCAAATTTCTACCAATAGTAACGCAAGCGAATGAATAGTAAGATATATAATATACGACCCGGCCATGAGAGATCTTTATGGTGATTGGCTAGTTATTTTGTGTCGTAGGTATATCAGTAACGGTTACAAACGAATGGAAGATCGTTATTGAGTGAATGAAAGTCGAGTTAGGTATGAATTTTTGATTTTCATTAAGTATTATTCTTCACTATATTCTATACAATGGTTATAAATAAATAATATACATTTAAGTAATGTGTGAATGTTTTCTTTACATGTTATTTTTTTACAGCAATAAATGCTATTTCCGCGGTCCATTCCTGATATTCCCGTCTGAAGTAGTCAATATAATTAATAAGGTAAAATTTCTTTCATTACTTTAAAACTTGGCATTGATTTTGAAATTACAGACTAGACATTTAAATTTTGTTACTAATAGGGGAATAAAGTTTTCTTTGTTTTTCCTTTAGCCTTTCTATAAGCAAGAAGTGCTTTTGACGAATATACACGACACTAGCCCACTGGTGGGCATTGTGGGAAAGTGCGCTGTGTTGGACTACGATGATTATTTGAAATGTAAGTACTTGAGGTGTTAGTTCAAACTGTGTCACCGCACTATGGGCGAAAATTCTCGCGCAATGCTAATAACCGGCTTGAAATTCTTTTATCGTTTTTGATAAATAACTGTTTATATATTCTAATTTAGAACATAATTTATATACAAAACACTACGTTACACAAGAGACTCACAACGACCGTGATTTTTCCCGTTCCACTTGCTTGCGGGCGTTACAATCATAAACTCTAGTGGAACGGATTATAGAGCGTTGATATCATTAACAACGAAATACACAAATGTCATTGGTCGAATTGAAAATCGCGCCGTTTTCATTGTCAATCGATAGACAGAATTAATGCTCTGTGGTCAAGGCCCACTTCGACCCTGCTTTTAATATGGGTCGTTTTAAGCGCTGTGTGATTGAAAATAATGACGTCACTAGCGACGTGTTCGTCACGACCATAGCGACCGTAGTCGCCATGTGGAACAACAGACGAAGCATTTTGGGTGTTGTGATATACTAAAGAAACACGCCCAAAATTATAATTTACTTAGGAAATATTTTTTTTTAGGAAGTCTAATACATACAAGTTATAGTAACAAAAATATTTGAAAAAGAAAAGCTAATAACAAACCTGCACCTTTTGATAAATTAAAATTTACATACACGATGTCGAGGGTATAAGATTAAATATGACAAAAATTCTAGCTGTTAATCTTTTGAAAAAAATCTTGAGCAAATGTTCGCGTAATAGGATTTACACTAATGCAATACAGATCAAGATTTAAACTAACCGTATTAATTTATGTGTGTATTTAGTATTTATTGTAACGTATCTACACAACCCTTTTTACTTGTATTGACTCATGCATCGAAGTAATTTGTTTGTTGAAATAATACTATTATGAAATAATTCGTTCGAAACTCGCCTTGATGTCATGCTATCTCTCTCTATCGCAGGCCGCCCGACAGAGATAGGCGAGAGCGACGTGTACGTGTGCGAGTCCGTTTACGACGAGTCGAATAGAATCGCGCGCAAACTCAAATCCGGATTGCGAAAGTTCGAGCACACGAAGGACGTCACCGTCGACGAGGTATTTTTGCAATACTTTTTATTTATCGCAAGTTCAGCAGACAAACAGACGGCCCACCTGATAGAAAGCGTCTACCATCGCCTATGGAAATTTGTAACACCGAAGGTGTTACTGCTTTCCTTGCTTCCTTCCTTGGTCAAGCTTCCTTTCAACCCCCTACCATATCCCTCAACCTTTATCAATTCCAATCTACACCCAATCAATACCCATCCAATCCAGTCACATATCCAACGACATTTTAACTACCTTCCATTCATCCACTTACCCAACCTACCTACGCAATATTCATTTGCCTTAGTAATATAATAAGACTAGTAGCAAAATGTATGCTTTTTTGAGAAAGTACAAATAAAAAAGACAAAAATAAAAGAAAATGAGAAAAAAGAAAATTTAACAAAAAGGACAAATGTGTTAGTTCAAAATACGGCTATAGAAAGAAAGAAAAAAAAAATAGGTGACACTGACAGATGGACAATTAATGACAGGCAAGGACTAGATGTAAAAAGAGTGCTGTGTTGTTCTGTATAAATTATTACATAAAATATTGATAAGATTTCATTGTTAATGTTCACAATCTCACAAAATATATAAAATTGTACTTGTTTTTTACTTCAAAGTAAAAAAACACGACACATTTTTAGTTATCGAGTTTGTTTTTTTTCTACAGATCTACTATTTCCCGAAACGTCTGGGCCCGCCAGCTTTAGCCACTGCCCAAGAAGTACAATCCTCAAATACAGCGGCGTTTACTCAAAAGTCTTACCCACAAGTCAACATGGATTCACTGGTAAGAATTTTTAGCTTTCGTGTTGGCCGTGGTAACGGCAGATGAGTGTCTGAACCGACTGGAGATGGTGTTTTTTTAAATTACGAAGCTGGTAAAGAGGCAGATGACTCACGTGCTGGAAACTGGTCGCCGTCGCCTACACACGTTTGCAACACCACGTGCGAAGCCAACGTGTTGCCAGTCTTTAGGAAGGGCTAAAGATGATGGGGTGGGAGAGATGGGATGCGGGGATGGATAGGGAGGATCAGACAGAATGGGATATAAAATAGATAGAAATGGGATAGGGTAATCGGAAGTGGGCCAATTTAAATTTGATATTGTCTCAGTATTTTTTCGATAAAAAAAATAAAAAAAAAACTAATAATATACGTATTTTGGAATACTTTTTATAATAATACATGTATTTTGGAATATATGTAATCTATGTAAATAAAAATGTGATATAAGAGAGCTAAAAGAGTTAGTAAGAACTGCATGTCACAGAGATAATAATAATAATGCTGCGATGGATGTATGGAGCGACGCGGAAAGACCTCCGGAAGGAACTCCCGCAACCGCGGCACCTTCCACCACCTTCATGTCCGTGACATAGCAGACAAATTGCAAGTGTTGCTTATGCTGGTACGGCCACGTTTTGCGGAGACCGGCTAATTATGTGGGGAATAAATGTGCCAGCCTTGACGACATCCGCCAGATCCCGGTTGAAGCGGAAGGCCCAAGAAATGCTGGCTTGAAGTGAAGGGTGGCATGCGCACCAATGGTCTCAAAACGGGGGATGCTGAAGACCGCGCGAAGTGGAGTAGAAAAAGTAGGAAAGCGGACCCCGGGCGTCGGAGTGAAAGCTCCGAACGCAACCGGGATTTAACGCTCGGTTAATAATGATGATGATGATATATAAGTAAAAATGAATTCTAGAAATGTGAGTACGTGCATAATTTGACTTTCCCAATTTTTTTTGTGTGTGTTTGAGTGGGTACCTGGATGACATAGATTCACAGCTGGAACCGGTAGGTGGCGCTCGAATCGTGAGCTCTAGTATTTTTTATTATATGACTCTGTATGTACAGTGGTGGTCATCTAATTAGAAACACTTCTTATGAATAAAGAAAGTATAACTTCAACGTACAAATGTTCGAAAAATATACACATTCAATAATTAATAATCATGCAATAATATAACCACTCAAATAAAAAACTCATTAAATGCATAAAATATAAAACACATCTTACTTTTAATTACAAAATGAGTTTTACACATCTAAGAGTTTATTTTCTGTTACTGGCCCCTTGGACGCCTAATTAGAAACATTTTAAAAAAGCATCCATAGCTCGTTCTTTTTTTGAAATTGGAGAATAACATTTCTTTCTTGGCTTTTTATATTATTTTGGCGGCAATAAAAAATTTAATCTGAATTTTATTTTGTTCAAAATGGGCAAAAATAAAAGTTGTGACGCGTCAACTAGGCAAATAATTGTTAATTTACATATGGATCATAAGTGGGCGTACATAAGAATAGCTGAGCATTTAAATTGTTCTGTTAAGAAAGTTTTTAATGCAATTGATCATTATAAAACACATGGAACTGTTGAAAATGTTCTTAGAAAGGCTCGGCCAAGAAAAAGTTCTCCCAGAGAAGATACGCTAATCGTTCGTGTTGCTAAAAAAGACCCAAGTATAGGCTCCAACCAGATTAAAAATGAAGTTTTTTCGTCTGATGACCCGAGAAACATCTCGTCAAGACTGATACGCCGAAGATTAGTGGAAGCTAAATTGTTTGGAAGAATCTCTCGATAGGTACCGCTTCTTACCAAGAAACACCGAAGGAAGCGATTATTATTCGCTAAAAAATATGTTAATTGGACGGTACAAAAATGGAAAAAAGTGTAATTTTCAGATGAAACAAAAATAAATATGGTAAATTCTGATGGAAAGCGCTATGTTAGACGTCCTGTAAACAGTGCTTTTAATTATAAATACACAAGGAGTATAGTCAAGCACGGTGGCGGTAACATCAAAGTTTTTGGGCGTTTTTCCGGATGTGGAGTTGGACCCGTTCGGAAGATTGAAGGTACAATGGATAAATGGCAATACAAAAATATCTTAGAGCACACAATGATTCCCTGCTCGGACGATCATTTGCCTGTAACCTGGATTTTCAGCATGACAATGATCCTAAACACACGGCCAATAGCGTCAAATATTTCCTTAGCGAACAGCGTATATCCGTTTTAGACTGGCCAGCAAAAAGTCCGGATTTAAACCCGATAGAAAATCTCTGGTGTATTGTTAAAAAGAAAGTCTCAAACAAACGTAACACCAGTCATAACGAACTATATGAAGCATGGAATTCAATCGCCCTAGAAAAATGTATGAAATTGATTGAATCAATGCCACGTCGTTGTAGTGCTGTTATTCAAAATAAGGGATACGCCACTAAATATTAATTTCAACTATTGGTAGGCTGTGGATAGTAGCTATTTCGTAAATAACAATACTAATGACTAATACTTAAAAAATATTGCTTTTTATACTTTTTTGTTGTTGTTTCTAATTAGTTGACCATTATTGTTCATACCTTAAAACTGATTTAAATGTTTTTCCGTAATGTAATATTAAAACTGCACATGTGTAATGGGATTTATAATGTTTTTCTAATAAATGATAAACCGTTGAACATATTGTTGTCCTATTTATTGTTTAATTTGAAAATAAAAACGATGTATCTTACATAATGTCAAGGACCGTTGGTAGTGTTTCTAATTAGATGACCATCACTGTATGTGTTGCTTGAACTTTTAAAAAAATATTTGTGTATGTATTGCCTCTTTTTCCCGTACCACCTACCTCGCCAGATTAGCCAAGAAATTCCCTGTAACTTAGGTTGACTTGGAAGAGTTCGCTTTAAGCGATAAGTTGTAAATAATAAAAATAACTTTGTGCTCGTTTTGTTACAAGCTCACTACACTCACTAAAGGAAAAAATGTTCTTAAGTCCCTAGCATATAGAATTCACGTTCTGTAGACAATTAAACTTATATGAATGTTTACAAGTCGCTTCAATGACAATTTTGGAATCTCCAAATTTTGTTGAAATTTTTATTTGTGTTGTTGAACATTTAATTTGCTATATAAATGTAGTTATTAAGTCACTGGAGGCCACTTATACCTAAGGATACAGTCTTGACCTAGTCTAGGTGTTAGTATGTATGGTAAAAATAAACTTATTCGTATATACTAAATATGGATTTTTTTGTACTTGTCTATTTTGGTAAAAAAGTGTCATCTATCTATCTAAGGACGGAAAGCCGCAGTTCACGAATCTCATAAACACGACGATCGGGAGCCAAGACGTCGAGATGATATTGGAGAATTCGTTGGACGACTCGTCGCTCGCTTCGCCGGCCACCCCACTCTCTATAGGTGTCTCATTTTTTATACTATTTTGTTTTCTTTCTATTCAACTATGTGTTTATTTAATCAATTTGCTTATCGTGTATGTGGGCGTTTATATGAATGGATGACTGAATGTGGTTCGATTTATATGCACTGTATGAGAGAGATTTGACCTAGATCTTTGCATTATAAAAGCAGACCCACCGACCATGAGATCAGCCCTCTCCTCGGGAACAGAAAACGGCACTATGTTTCACTTTAGAGACTTTTCTACCACTGTACACAGGTTAGGTCTTTGAAAGTTATTGCCACTGCCAGTAATAATAATTATTTAAATTAAATCGCACGGCGCGATGTAGTTGAAACGTATACATAGAGAGTTTTCAAAATGGCTGCCCCTTACCCTGCCGTGCATTGGCCGTCGCCTTACACAGAAAGAGGGTAGTCAACAAAATCAGTGGAGCGATATTTTACGTACTTATTTTAGGCAAGGACGGAACAGTGTACATTTTTACAAGAATCTGCTAGCTATTTTGCAAATAGTACGAAGGATTGAGTTATTATGTCACGGAGGACATGTCTGTCCGGATACCGTTAGATACACCCATATCTACAATGACATTTTGCAACCCTCAGACACCTATAGAGTGGTACTATATTATATATTAGAGAAGTAGTTGTTTGTTTAACTGATCAGTTTTTATTTACTTTTCTCATATTCGAAATGACAAGTGTTAACCTCGGGTAAAAGTCCTATTTAGGCGCTCGAACTATTAACACCCTCGCTACGCTTGTGCGCCAAACCATCCCATGCCTAAATAGGTCACTTTCACTTCTCGTATAATCCTTTTTTATTGCAGGAGTTTAGCAGACAGGCAGACGGCCCACTTGATGGAAAGCGGTTACCATCGCCTATGGTCATTTGCAACACCAAAGGTGCTACAAATGCACTGCTGCTCTCTTAAGGGAGACTGAAAACCTGGTCACTAATGCCGGAACACAACACAAGGTTGTTATGGCGGCATACTCTAGACCAGGGGTAGACGCCTTCCAGTCGAGCAAATACCCCACCACCTGACTCATCAGGAGCTCGTGACAGATAATAAATTGCACCTGTGTTTCTTAAACATTAAATATTTTAATTTCTATACATCCTCCAGGTGGCAACAGCAACCCGTACAACCCGTCTCTAGCGGCAACACCTAGCCAAGAGCGGTCCAGCAGCCAAGCGTCGACCACACCAGTGACCGGCAAGAAGAAGAAAGAACACAAACAGAAGATCGTCACCGGATACATTATGTACTCGAGTGAAGTTAGGAAAGCAATTATCGCTAATAATCCTGAAGCTACATTCGGTGAGTGCTCTATGATATGTATATATATATATTGTATTGAGCCATTATAAAACAAAATTTTCAATAGTTTAAATACTATTAAATCACTTTGTATTACTTCAATGATGTTTAAATGTAATAGATAGATAGATCACCAAAAAAACAAACAATACATGAATTACAATATTTTAATTTAATAATAGGCAGCATTATTGCTAATAGAGATCTCTTTTAAGCAATCTATCTATGTATCAAATGTATCTATGTATCAAATGTATCTCAGCAAGAGAAATAATTCATAGATTATAGAAATTAGTTCGTATGTATTTGCTACAGTCGTGTAAATCAATAGTTTCGTATTTTAATCATCAACATTTTGTCAGGTTAAAATGTAAATTGACTTGAATAACCCTAAAAAAAAATCGAGTGCAGTAGCATTGAATCCTACAATTTCTAAGTTTTTGTTATGAATATTGAATATATATATGCATTATATTTATAATTGCTATGAAAGTTATAAAATTAAAAATGTATCGATAAGGGTGTCAAAGGGGCGTGTCAAATGCGTGACAGTGACCGGCGAGTGTCTGTGTTCACAAATGATTTTAACATTTGATTTTTTCTAAGGTTAGTTCTTTTTCATTCTGTAAAATGGCTAACAAGTAATAAATATATCTCAGACGAATAAAATGTAGACAGATCCTACTTGACAAATGCGTCAAATGAAGTAAAATCATTTTTAAAAAACTTGTGTGTGTAAAGCCATGTATTATAAACGTCGTTGGGGTTTGTGTGGATAAAATAATAGTAATCGTGTAGAAAATATTTTATCACTATTTATATTAAACTCGATCACTTAATACCAAGTTTTCATAACGAACTGCGGCGCGATCGATTTCCTTTAGTCGACTTCACTCTTTGTCGGTTCCTATATCTTACTATTCATTCACTTCCCTTACCATCGGTTGAATTTTGACATTACTTGTATTGAATTTATGTCAAATTTTATAGGAGTCGGCCATCTGACTGTTCGAGGGTTCGGTCCACCTATTTTGTTCGTCTGAGTAAATAATCAAGTACTAAAATGTATATACACCTCTTTTAATTTGGACTTTTATGTAATTAAATCACAAGAACGTGACATAATTTCTCTCGTTGCTTTTGTTAACGCACACCCAATGGCGGATTATACAACAGACAAAGATGGCGCGAGAAAGATTATGTCTCGCGCATTTAATAATAAGGTACGTGCACTTTTTTCACTTTATACATATATAAAAATACGATTGTAGTGTCGTTTATCTGTCAGGCGAGATATCGCGTATTGTTGGCAACGAGTGGAGATCACTGCCAGCCTCCACGAAACAGAGTTGGGAGGAAAGGGCCACTAAGTGCAACGAGGAGACCTCTGCAAGGTTGGCGGAGGAGATGCGGGAGTTGTCGCAACATGTTAGTGCTTTGCTTATGTTGTTCTTTTTAATGGCTGTACACCTATCTCTATATATAAAACTCTTCTGTTCGTCTGTATGTCACTGAGCTCCTCCTAAAGCCCTGGACCGATTTTGATGGATGTTTTGCATTCATAATTTTACCTGATCGCTGGCGCTGTGGATTATATGTTTTTTTAGGGCAGGACGACGTTTCTTGGGTTTGCTAGAAATAATAAAAAATGTGTGTACACGCGTAAGAAGTGAAACTTCTTTATGACCTTATTTTTCGAAAAATGATCTACTATATGCAACTTTACAGAAATTGGTTAAATAAATAAAGCCCCTACCACCGTCGAATCGACCGTGTTAGGGACAAGAAAAAGATGGCGCCCAACGGTAAAAATGTGACGCGTAACCGAAAAATGTGAACGTAATTTTTTCCAAAGGCGATAAAGAAGTTTCACTTCAAAAATTATCTTTCAATTTGCTTACATCCCAATATAAAAAAACATATTCGACTGTAGCACAGAAACCTCATGGGTTTAGTGGCGCAGTAGAAAAGAAGTATATACATAATTACTTGACCTCACTGACGGCTATGTCAACGTATATCCCAAACTACTTAGGTTAGGAACGAGAAAATTTGCATTCGGTGTCTTTCTATACCGTAGATACGTAAGAAAATGATTTCAACAATTCAATTTCAATGAAATTCAACTCCTAAGGGGGTGAAAGGGGGGATGAAAGTTTGTGTGAACATCCGTCACTTTCAAAGTAAGAAGTATGAAATTTTATATACCTGCTCCTGGTTAAATGTGAATGTGCAAGTTTATCGATGTTTTTGCAAATTCAACGCCTAAGGTGCTTAAAACGGTGTAGAATGTTTCCTCAAACTATTACTACTTATTTTCAATTTACGCAAGCGAAGCCGCGAGCAGCATTAAGATTTTTGAAAGCGACAAAAACAAAATAAGTATTTTGATAGACTGAATATCCGGCTCGAAGGATCATAAATTTTTTATCGCAGTTTTCTATGTATGTTAGCCATTGTGGCTTCCCGACTCGAAGGGCGTGGGTTGGAGTCGTGGCCGAAATATGCACCACTTAGGCAGTTTTCTGACCTTATGTGCATATTGTTACAATTGCCATGTGCTTTGCTCTTGCTTTGCCTTACGTATTCTGCTCTATATATTTTCATTAAATTAAGACGTGACACAGACATATCGCTTTAAGACGTAGGAGAGCCATGCTGATATCATTGCCTTGAATGCAGGTCTTAGAGTCGCCTAGATCGGTGTGATACCACGCACTCACAGAATATCGGCGAGAATAGTTATTTATTATTGTCGCCGTAGTAATTATTTTACGTAGAATGAGTGAGAGTTCCAGTGATCCTTTCCCCTCTTTCCCCTCTATCCCACCAACTTCTTTTTATGTCGTTAGGGCGATGTTTTACGCATCCCATTGGACCCCGAGGAATACCGAGCGGTATGTAAGCTCCCGGCGGCCAGTGATATAGTTTTTTGTTACAGCGATGACATTATATACACATAATATGATTAAGCGGATTGGTGCGGTGCAATTTATAATGTTACTTTAATTTATATTAGTTATATAATTTAATAAGTTTACAATTTGCGGGGTAGCTTTATTTAATGTATGATTGCACGACAATGAATGAATTAACGTGCGTGCGAAAAAGGGAAAACGTCGCCGTTAAAGGAAAATTTTAAACATTAATACAAGAAAAGTTTGTATAGGCCGAAAGGCGGTACTACTAGCATCCCTCCGCGTCCTGTCTCACCTCCTCTATTCAATGCCCCCCCTTCCCTATCTTACTCTCTAAGGGAAGATAGGGGCCACCCTCTTGGCTGGCAACTTAGTAGACAGTATATCTTTCGTGATGAGTCCATAGGCAACAGTAACCACTTTCTATCAGGTGGACCGTCTGTCAGGTAATAAAGAGAACTGGTATCTTTTCAGACGCCTATGGAGATGACCTACGAGTGCGCGTGGGACACCTGCGACTTCCAGTTCGACGACCTCACGGACTGCATGGAGCATTGCATAGGCGACGGGGGCAATAGTAAGTGGCCTCACATTTTGAAATATCAAATACTAGCTGTGCCCGCGACGTCGTCCGCGTGGAGTTTAGTTTTCAAACCCCCCCCCCACGCCCCCCCCCCCGAGCATTGCGCAAAATCGGCGGAGCGACGCTCGCGGACCGCGTTCGTAATACCGAAGTAAGAAAGAGAGTGTCGGGGTGAAGGTAAGGAAAGGAATGCTCCGGTGGTTCGGGCATGTGGAAAGAATGAATGATGGAAGAATGACTAAACAGATATACAATGCCAAAGTGGATGGACGTAAAAGTCGCGGAAGGCCGCAACACACCTTCCATGATCAAATTGATTATGTACTAGCAGAAGGTGATGTCAGGAGCCTTAAGAACAGACGAGCGTCCATGACAAGAGCTATGAATGTCAAAGAAGCAAGTGAGGTGTGTAAGAATAAGCCTGAATGGCGCTCTGTTGTTCGTGCCTACCCCGTAAGGGACCTGGCGTGAAGTTATGTATTTATGTAAAACCCCCCGATTTTGAAATATTCTTCATTGGTGCTCCGCTCTTATTAGTCTTAGCGTGACGATATATAGCCTATAGCCTTCCTCGATAAATGGAAAGAGTGTTTCAAATCATACCAGTAGTTCCTGAGGTTAGCGCGTTCAATCAAACAAATAAACTCTTCAGCTTTATATATTAGTATAAGATAAGATTCACAACTCAAAAAGATATTCTACCATTATTGCAATGTGCAAAAGAATCTTAACTTTAAGTAAGTTAAGATACTTATCGGGTTAAGCTTCTTTAAGTTTTAAATAGTTTGCACTAATAAAATGTATTTATTTGATTTTTTTGTGGTATCTTTATCCTACATCCGTCAACATATTATAATTCAATATAAACTTTTTAATTATCGCTTTAAATTTTTTACCGTTTAAGTCTAAAAATATTATGGTCAGTTTTATTTCGGTTCACATTGGACCTATGTTTAATCATCGGTCTTATTGAGTCTCTAATCTGTGTTGCACAGTGTAAAACTCTTGTCTCATTCTCTCGCGGGCTTAGTCCTATAGATTTGTGTTTGTCTCTTCTTAGTGTCGTTTTTTCGTTTCATCGAGTTTCAAATCACAACGATTCTAAAGAAGTTTCATTTATAAAAGTTGCGTATGTCAGCTTCGACGCCCGGCCGTAGTTTACTCCTACATTAAAAACACATGTGTACATGCGCGGCAACGGCGGCCGAATAAGGCCAAAATAAGAAGTTACCAGAAGGGAATAAATCGCGCAGACAGACAGATAACTACTTAGACAGTAGAAAATACGCATCATATAAACACAAAACACATTCACAAATATATTAATTTAAGATTAAAACAATATAAGTAATTTCAGAGCGCCGCACAGAAATAGTTATTTTGCTAAAACTCATCTTGGAAAGCAAGCTTTAATGTAGGAAAAGTGACCCATACAATGACATACAGATTAAATTGACCGATTTAAATATATTTTTTCAATACTCAATACTCAATACTCAATCATTTATTGCACAATTATAAACAATTTTACATGTTCACAATAACCCTAGCAGGGTATAGCAATAGATACTATGCGGAGCGGATCGATCTATTTCACGTACTGAAAAATGTCATTATATCTATTTTATATCATCTTTAAAAAAATCGTTTATATTGTAGTAGCATTTTATTATTAATATATTTTTAAGTTCTTTTAAAAAGATGTCGTCTTTAGTGTTTTTTAATTTAGCAGGCAATTTATTATATATTTTAATGGCCATTGCGTTCGGGCCGCAGCTGTGCATATTAAGTTTGGAGTTTGGTAGAATTAAATTATTTTTATAGGTAGGTCTAATTGCATAGTCGCGCATGTCATTTAATTTGATAAAATATTGGTGATATTTTCTAATGAATTTACACTGTTCTAGTATGTATATAGACGTTATTGTTAGTATTTTATGTTTGATAAAGTATGGCCTATGAAAATGTGGTATCGTTATGTCAGGAAGTTTTATATTTTCAAGTATGCGGATACATTTTTTTTGAGCGATAAACAGATCTCCAACATCTACGCTGTTTCCCCAAAGTATGATGCCGTAGCTGAGCCACGAGAACGCGTATGCGTAATATGCTGTTAAGGCCGTGTCTAGATTGGTTGCTCGTCGTAGTTCTCTAAGTGCATATGTGAAACTAGATAATTTAGTTTTTACTTTTTTTACGTGGCTTTTCCAATTTACATGCGTATCGATATCTATGCCTAATAAGGTTGTCACGTCAATATTATCCAATTTGCTACCATTATATGAAAAATTTATGTCCAAAGGGGCTTTTTGGTGGGGTCGAAATTGTATTATTGCAGTCTTTGATAAATTTAAGTCAAGGTTGTGGTCCGTCATCCATTCAATTATATTATTAAAAATGTCAGTCAAATTTTCATTTACATTTATGTCATTCTTACAAGATGTCAAAATAGAAATATTATATTCTTATATTCTTTTGTGGTTTGAAATAAAGAAAGAAAAAACCAGAATTTTAGAGTTGTAATCTATACATATAAATAAAATTGGAGTGTCTGTTTGTAATATTGAAATGACCGCTTTTTACTACATGCATATGAATATATATACGGTACATACACCAAAATAACATTTTTACCAATTTTTGTGTGTCTGTCTGTCTGTTTGTTCCGGCTAATCTCTGAAATGGCTGGACCGATTTTGACGGGACTTTTATTGGCATGTAGCTGATGTAATAAGGAGTAACTTGGACTATTTTTATTTTAGTTAGTTTTATTTTGGAATTATTACGAATTTCAATCACCACGCGGGAGAGACCTCGGGGCGCAACTAGTTAACAATATTATTTCACTCCTCATCAAAATGAAAAAAAAAAAACGATTCTTAAGGAGTAAACTCAAACAAACCACTGGATTTTACACTTGGACAAAACACACCTGCCAATATAAAGAATCAAAAATCCATATTATAATTTAAAAGACACCTAAAACAATTTTTGACAGTTAAATGCTACTATAAAATCGAGGATTATATAATTGATAAATTCTAATGATTACTATGTATTCTTATTCAACTATTGCTTTGCTTGAAATTCAATATAATCTAATTAATTTAATTATCATAGTAATTATTTCAATATTTTTGTAATGTTATTTAGTTTCAATTTAGATTTAGGTATAAGATGTGAAAATTGCACGCCTAATAAGGCAAAATGTATTGAGACACTTACCACAAGAAAACACCTATGTACACATACATTTATAGCACTAAATCAGGGGTCGGCAACCTGCGGCTCGCGAGCCACATGTGGATCTTTGGACGTAGAGCTGCGGCTCTTTAGTTATACGTCGAGGGCTTCATACCAAATGGACGTACAGACAAAAGTGCAGTATTACACAATGCACAAAATTGTGAATAAAACAAAACTAGTTGATCGTATAAGGCTGAAATCCGGAAGACCCTTCGTCTTAGGTACACTTGCATACTGGTAAGACCTCCTAAATTGTAACATGGATATTTTTTGTAAACAACAAAAAATGGCATTTTTGCGTATGCCCCTATATGTTATGAAGCTCTCTATATGTAAAAAAAGACATGGTTTCCATTGAGTTTCTTTGCCCAATGTTTGTTATTGAAGCACAAGTAAGTCTTGTGAGTTAATAAGATAATTGTTTTCATTTTTTTATTTAATAATAAGTAATTATCTAATAATGTCACATAAATATTATCTTTTTGTTGTGAAAAACTAAGTTGTTTTTTGATATGAATAAATAGATTTGTTTGTTATTATCAAATACTTGATTTATGCAAGTAATATTAATTATTGTTGGCAAGAAAAAAATTGTGGGTCGTTTAAAAACTTTGAAATTTCGTAAATTGTATTTTTGACTCTTCCGACTCAAAAGGTTGCCGACCCCTGCATTAAATGATTATTCTATTCTATTCTAACACCAATCTAACCGTAGTCATGTCTCTCCCCAACATATCCGGCCGCGGCGGGCCACGTTCAGCAGCACTATCGCGGCTCGTTCAGCGAGTACCCGTGCATGTGGCGCAGCTGCGCCAGGGTGCGGAAGGGGCAGGCGCCATTCCCTAACCTGTCCAGGCTGCTGAAACACGTCCGGGACTTGCACGTGAACAAGGGAAACGGGAGGATCATGGCGGTACACGAACGATCCAGGTAAGAATATTTAGTCTAGCGTATTATTTATCATACTAATCTATTATTTATCATTCTAGTCTATTACTTATCATCCTAGTCTATTATTTATTAGCCTAGTCTACTATTTATTATCCTAGTCTATTATTTATCATTCTAGTCTATTATTTATCACTCTAGTCTATTACTTATCATCCTAGTCCAGGGCTTCCCAAACATATTTTAACTGTGACGCCCTTGGGAAGTAGCCATATTTCTACGACGCCTTGGTCTTCTTGCTATATATTTACCTACTAGTTGTAGTTTTAGCCTAAGAACAATTCGTCAGAAAAACTCCAAATAGCATCTAAACTTTTTTTAATCGACACAGACAGCCAGCCAGGGCGTCGCGTCGCAGTTAGGGAATCCTTGTCTTTGTCTGTTTTTTATTCTAGTCTACTATTTATCATCCTAGTCTATTATTTATCATAGTAGTCTACTATTTATCATCCTAGTCTACTATTTACCATCCTAGTCTACTATTTATCATCCTAGTCTATTATTTATCATAGTAGTATATTATACTGAAATATCTCCTATTCCACATCACAATTCCCACAGAGTACAAACCACGTGCTATTCATTGATTCATTCATTGTTGTATATTAATTTTGAAACTTGTGTACAGGAATTTCGTTGCGACGAAGAAAGCAAAGGCAGCGGTTACAGGATCCGTCCGCAGCGGCGTCATGTCGCCTGGAGGTACAAATAGCAGTAGTAATAGCCAAGGTTTGCATGCAGAATAACCAACTAACAAACAATATAGTTATTATAAAACTCCCAAAATTTATTTTTGTATATAACTTTTTTTATTAAAGTAACATTTTATATTGCTCCTGACACACCTCCATATTAGTGACCGTCATGCGAATGTAGCCAAAAGTTTAATGCGTTATTTGAGATACGATATTGGTAAGAACTAGGGGTGTGCAAATATCGTTCGAATCGAAACGAATCTAATATTGATATTGAATTCGGATTCGTAAGTTCGAATTATTCGCACACCCCTATTAACAACGTTAAACATTGACAACTGGCTCATACATGTATATATACTAATGTAGCTAATCAATAACGGCGTTACTTTTACCGCTATAAATAGTCGCATTCGGTCACAGTCAGTAATACAAACTCAGGTGGAATAATGCGCTAATGGGAAAAGTATACTAAAAATGACAATCGGGTAATATTTTTGAAAACCTATCATACATTTCTACATTTGTCCAAAAGGCATACAAGCCATACCACGAAATATTTCATCAAATATTTTATTGTTTATATTTTTTTAGAAGGAATCCATTTATTCGTATGTTTCTCTTTAGTCTCATATTTAGTCGAAGTGGCAGAACTGTGTATAAGTTTCTATAGATGTAAAATACAAATGAAATACGTTGTTCGGTACTAAGTGACATCTAGCGGATATTTTGGAAGTATTATATCTAACTTTACAATACTGGGATTGTCAAATGTCATTTC
This sequence comes from Dendrolimus pini, assembly GCA_949752895.1. Taxonomy (NCBI): domain Eukaryota; kingdom Metazoa; phylum Arthropoda; class Insecta; order Lepidoptera; family Lasiocampidae; genus Dendrolimus; species Dendrolimus pini. Next base: position 5,998,045 of record OX457147.1, on the reverse strand, counting down.
TAGTATTCGTCTCTCATAGTATTTCTGTTGTACAGTTTTACACAACTAATAATTCCTTCCGATGAACCTGCGCAGTAGACCAATTTTAATAGACAACCACATTGTAGGAATCGTGTAAGCGGGACAGAGCTAACAATGCATAGCAGACAACACTCTACCTTTTGAACTTGCGAATAAAGTTCAATATAGATTATTTACATGTCGGAAAACGATCTGCCTTAGCCATCTACAAATTACGTCACACAAATTTCATGATTTTTTACCCCTCCCTGTCCTCGTCAGAGTTGGTCAAACCTTTGATATTCCTCCCATCCACATCAAAAACGTATTAAATTAAAACAGCAGTTCCATAATTAGTTTTGCTTAAAAAAAACATAATGCTCATACAGACCAGAGTTGGAAATATTTGAAATTTTTCATTAACCCCCTAAGACCTTCACAAATTTGTTGGCGAACTGTCACACACGGTTAATTGGGAAGCACCATAAATTTGTGGTCAAATACAGATAATTGAAACGAACGTTGAATTGATGCTTTCTCCCTCTAACTACATAGAATTTGTATTGGAGTAAAAGAGACGATATAGTTCTCTTGGTTTTGGCGCGGCAATTTTGATACCAGATTTTAGAAAAAATAATATTTTTGGTCCCCGTTTGAGGGTTAATAGTTCAAAGTTCGTGTTTTAAAGCTTTAATTATATTAGCTTTTAAAATGTAACGTCACGAAATTTAAGACCCCCTTCCGCCGCTTGTCACGTAATTTATGGATGGCCCGAAAACTGCCGATGGGAATTATGATTTGTGTAAAATTTTAACAATATCTATGGTGTATGGTATTAATTACTATGGTCACTTGTAGTATTCTGCTTACTTGGTCATATAAATGGGGGCTCCTTTTTCTAGTCCAATTCGTTCTTCATCTTCTGTGGACGCTTATCAATAACTCATATATACCTAATAGTGTACTTTAATTTTTAAGACTACGTTGTTTACAAAATGAAATAATTAATTCTTTTTTTTTATTGCGATGCTGGCAAACAAGCAGACGGCCCACGTATTGGTAAGTGTTCGCCTATAGACATTTGCAACACCGGGGGCAAAACTAAGGTGTTGCCAGCCTTTCCCTTATACACCTTCTTCCCTATCATATGATAAGAATGAGGGTATTGTTTTTTTCTTATATATAATGGATGGAATGGGTAGTGGGGATGGACGAGGATGGATAGAGGAACGATATAAGATTGATAGGATAGTTTGACTTGGGGGATAACATAGGATTGATGGGATAGAGTTCAGGAGGAATAGGATAGTGAAAAGAAGAAGTGGGCCATCGGAACTCGCACCCATCTCACGAAACACGATTAGTTCAAGTCTAACCGTTTTAAGTCGATATTCTGCGAGAGCGTGCTATTACACCGATGGAGTCGGTCCTAGGAGCTATAATCGAGATAATGATTATTCCATCATGGTTTTGACCTTGTAAAATGTCTTTTTTTATTGCACGAGTTCAGCAGACAGGCAGACGGCCCACTATATGAAAAGCGGTTACCATCGCCAATGGACATTTGCAACACCAAAGGTGCTACAAATGCGCTGCTACTCTCTTAAGGGATACTGGAACCTGGCTACTAATGCCGGAACACAACTCAAGGTTGTTATGGCTGTGGGTTGTTTCGTCGCCTCTTGCGACAGGCCGGCCTCACAGATTTGTATTCTTTCTCCGTTTTGCACGGATAAAGATTTAGGGCCTTACTTATAATAATCTCGTTACGAAAGGATTAGCCATCTCTTAAATAAGAGACTCTTATGCCTTTAATCAATGGCTGTTTCAAATAAAACTTGCTATCTTGCCTCTTAGTAGTCACTTAAACTACCTCTCGATGTTGGTTATTTTTGACAGTTATTTACGAGTTACTTTACCACCACCTCTTATCCTTATGAGGAGTTTATGGGTAAGATATTGATTTGATGTTGCAAACGTCCATAGGCGACGGTACCGGTAACGGATTTCGAAAAGGAAGTTCGACATCACTAGCATGCTTCAATCTAATAAAAGATATTACTGAATCTCTTAATAACAAGCACGTAATTGCATCAATATTCCTGGATATGAGCAAAGCATTCGACTTGTAAATCATCAAAAACTACTGAATAAACTTGAATGCTATGGAATAAGAGGAACATCCAACAGCTGGATCTCTAACTATCTACTAAATCGTAATCAGTGTACTGAAATTTCCAAATTTTGTAACGATGAAATCATTGTTTCTAGATCGGATTATAGGTTATGTAGATCTGGTGTCCCACAGGGCAGCATCCTCGGTCCCTTGCTATTCTTGTTATACGTAAATGATCTCCCAAATTCAACGTCACAGAAATGTATATTATATGCTGATGACACTACAGTTACCGTAAGATGTAAAGATAAAAATTTACTTGAAGATAAGGTTAATGATACAATTAGTGACATTACAAAGTGGTTACATAATAATGATTTAGAATTAAATATTGACAAAAAAAAATTATACAATTTAATACTTATAATGCTAAAGACATACAATGAATATAAGACTAAATAACAAAGATATACAACAAACGGAATCAATCAATTTTTTAGGTATCTTCATTGATATAAGCATATAAACTGGAAAAATCACATCAATCACATATGCGGAAAATTAAATAGATTTGTATATGTGTTAAGACGATTAAGACAAATAGTTTCTAAAGAAACGTCTTTATGCGCGTACAATGGATATGTGTCGTCTGTTCTTAGCTATGGAATTATTCTATGGGGGAATTCAGTTCAGGTAAATAGAGCATTTATTGTACAAAAGAAATGTATCAGAGCAATTACAGGTATCCATTTTTTAGATAGCTGTAAACCCTCATTTAAGTCTTTAGCTTTATTACCTCTACCATGTTTATATATTAAGGAAATATGTGTATTTGTAAAGAAACATAGTGATAATTTTGAATTAAATGACAGTAAACAAACACGAAGCATAAGGAATAAAGGAAAGCTTGTTTTACCAAATATTAGACTTTTTAAATAATACAACATCAGAAAGTAAGGAAGATTGAATGCTGGGTCATGCAATTTATATACGATATAGAAGCTTTTCAAAGTTTTTTCTCAGCGATTGCCATTCCTAGTATTCCTCCAGGACCTTACAGTATACATCGTTTCGTGTGTAAGGCGATTCCTATTCGTTTTTTTGTTGGCTAGGACTCGACACGATCTTCCGGATCGTAGGTCTGTACGACTGCTAGGTAGGTATAGTTTGCTTTTTGTTCTAGTTGTAAAAGTTTCTATAAGTTACGTTTTGTATGTTCCCGGTGCTTCCTAATAATTTTATCTGTTAATATTTGTTTAATTGTAAACTAGTTGACTTCTTTGTATGAAATTCAAAATGATTTCCTCCTTAAAATATTTTTATGTCCAATTAAGTTACCGTGTTATTTATTTATGTATGTGTTCTTTGAACGAATTTAGTTTATACATTCCTGTTTCGTTAGTGGTAGGAAAGTAGTCTTCCTAAACGTTGCCAAATTTATTCCGCCAACTGTCTGTTGCGAAACAAATTAATTTGTAATGTTTTAAAAAAAATTCTCTAGCAATAATTTAAAATAATAATGTAAATGTTTTTGTATAGATTAAAAAGTCACGATATCGATTATGTATTTAAAAGTTTAAGATCGTGAAATCTTTGTATATATCTATTTATGAGTCGTTATACAAAAATAATGTTTACTGCATGGCAATCTTAATATATAATAAGCTGCCCTCACAACTAAAGGAAATTAAAAGCATACCATTATTTAAAAGAAAGTTCTCAGTATGGTTGATTAACAGGTGCTTTTACTCCCTTGCAGAATATTTTAATTTTGATAAACAATAAAATGTAATAAATTCATTGTAGATAAATAATTAAACCATAATTTATGACCTATAATTGTATAATTATTGTTTTTTTTTTAATTTGTTTTTTTTTATTGACTAATTAACTAATGACTAATGTTAGATTAATTCTATAAGTATTTTGAATAATGTTATATATTTCTTTTTTTTTTGATAATTTTGTGACAAATAACAGAAAAATTAATAACAAGATAATAATAGATTTATATTTATAATGGCCTGGCAACATTATAAACTGCCTGTATTGCACGTTCGAAACGACAAACTGTCGTTCCAACAAAGAACACAAGATCTCCTTTAAATTATATGTATGTGACAGTTTATGCAATAAATGATATTCTATTCTGTTCTAACCGCTTTTCACCAGCTATAAAAAAAAAAGATTTTCGTTAATCAGTTGCTGAGCAGTTTCTTAAAATGTAACAAACGGTGGCCACTAATGTGTGTTTATGTGTTATTTTGTTTAAACAATATTTGCAGCGTCGATGTCGGGCATGTCGCCGATGGCGCGCAACACGCCGTCGCCGGGCGCGGGCGCGGGCGAGGGCTCGCTGCCGACGGTGGCTCCCCCGCTCGCGCGGCCCGGCCTCGACCCGCTGTTCGTGCCGGCGCCGCCGCGCGCGCAGCGCTTGACCCACTCCGAGGCGTATATCAGGTGAGACGTTTCTAAAAGTGTATCCACTCATTTATTGACGTGACAACGGTCCCGGTCGAAGGGGTCGGCCCAAGAAATGCTGGCTTGACGTTGTGAGGGATGACATGCGTACCAACGGTCTCAACACAAGGGATGCCGAAGATCGCTCCGATCGCAACCGGGATTTAACGCTCGGATGATGATGATGATGACTTATTTATTGACGTGACAACGTCGTATAATTCGATGGAGCCGGCTGCAAGCACGAAAAAACATCACTCATGCGGCGTTACCTCGCTCTGAGGCGTTCCATTTAAGGCTTGAAGTGCAAGCGAGAGCGCGGAACGAGCGACAAAGAGGCACAATCGGCCTCCGCGTTCGGCAGCGTTCGACATCTGTCTTTCTCCTACTTGAGTGTTGAATCGCGTCAGTAAACCGACTTTACAGACAACCGATTTTTTTATTTAGGTTTATGGCTTGGCAGCTAGGCCTTTAAGCCAGATCTTAGTTTATAATGTACATTTAGTTTCTTCATTTTCTTAAGCCTATGTGTAGCCACAGCTGAATGTAGGTAATCAGCTAGTGCCAGTCAACGGAGTTCTTGTGACAACTCAAAAAGCCACATTTGACTATACAGTTCACATTTCTCACGAAACACATAAATCACTACTCAAAAACTATCAATATCCTACAACTATTGTTCATTTTAGAGTAATTTTACACATTTTCAGAAAATAAAACTGCACAGCACAACGTCTCCTTTCAGTTCCCGCCAAAAACTCTCAAAAAGTGTATTTATTATTCATTGTTGTAACGAATATAAAGAAAGAAAGAAAATATTTATTGACGTGAATGAATCACGTAAAACTTAATAATAAACTAAATTAACAGAATATACGTACTCATAAAGCCATTAGAATACACTCACAGCAAAAGGCTGGTAGCTCAGCATTATGCTGTGTCAAGAGCTGACACAGCGCTGATTTCCAGTACCAGCCTCCATCAAATCCCAAGTGACCCAAACAAATAACTTGTTATCGCTCTTTTGAAGCAAATTTATTACAATTTTATTTAAATTCTAACAACAACATACATCTCCTATAGTCTAGATAATGTTCTTATCTAGACTATAGGAATATGACTTATCACTTTCGGCCTTTAATGAACTATGTATTATTAATGTTATTCCATCAATCAATATCTTTATTTGCAAGAATGTAGTTTATACAGGTGTACACGACTACTACACGATTGTAGATGCACAGTACATTCTACCACAATGGTGTACTAAATAAATGAAATCAAATTTAAAATTAAATTAACATAAATATTCTAATAAAAAAAAAACAATTTTCGATAAAATACAAGTAATTAATTATTTTTATTAAATACTATATTTTCACAACTCTATAAATATTATAAACGCGAAAGTTTGTAAGACTGGATGTATTTTTGTTACTCTTTCACGCAAAAACTGCTGAATGGATTTTGATGTAACTTTCCAATAATATAGCTTGCACATCAGAATAACACACAGGCTATTTATAGTGTGAATTATCCAAAATATAACGATTTTCTATCACCACACGGGTGAAACCGCGGGAACAGCTAATTCTATAAAAAAAAATCAAATACAGTTTAAACTGCATGTAACGTCACTCGATTTAACGACAAACTCCCTTAAGCGTCGAAATCACTTGGCTTTGGTTGGTTTAGCTTGTCTTCCGCACAATGATACATTACACCTACTCTCAATAACGACAGCAACTAAGTAATAAATGATACCTTTTAAGTTGCCAATAAATGCGTAGCTGTGTACGTTATTTTATCGCTTTATTATCCTAGCCCGTAATAAACTCGACTGTCGGCTTCATGCTTACCGAAATTTCTTAGAAATTCCCAAATACAGAAATTTCTAAGTCATAAATAATAATAAGTAAAGTAAAAAATTATAATAATAAGTAAAAAAATACAACTAAATTACTGGTGCAACAAGAGACGTCAGACAAATATAACACTTCCTTCCTTTTAACGACAACTCTCTATAAAACTATAAAATGCAGTCCCTTCGGTGTCGTTATATAGAGTTTACACTATATTAAAAGTTATATTCAAATATAAAAATTAATGAAACTTATTGTGATTAATTATTTTATAAGATAATTGTTAATTATAATTATATAACAACGCCCTCATTGGTCTAATTGTTGTTTCTTCATTGTATTTATTCACTTTTTCAGATACATTGAAGGCCTGCATTCAGAGCAAAAATACATAACCCCATGGGAGAAATCGTTGACCCCCATGCCCATTAATCCCGACCCTAGCCAATACAACATGCACAAAGTGCCAGCTCATTGGATGACCGAGGAGGCCGTCAATGGCTACCTGGCCCAGGACAAAAGCGTCTCGGAAACCGACATACAGAAGATGGATCAAAGCACGAAAATCTTGAAAGGGCTGTGCGCGTTGAGAGATTTCATGATGAGGGATGCTCTGTCTATTTATAAGAGTTACTAATTTATGACAGTGTTAGTTAGTAGGAAAAAATATTATCATGTAGGTACTAGGATATACCCGTAATTTTGTCCACGGTTAACTAAAATTCCCGTGGGATTCCCGGGACACAAAGTACGGCAGCGTTTTATAAAGAATGCAAGCTATCGTTTTAGTGAAAACTGTCGTAATAAAGTTATGTTTATGCACTCGAACAAATCAAACCGCTCCTGGGTCAAATAAATATCACACATTGTATTACAGAAAATTTGTTAAAGACCAGTGATAAACTCACATTGGAATTTGTTTTTTTTTAATCTGGCCATTTTAAATAAAAAGTAGAAAAATTCCCGCGAGATTTTGGAGATAAAAAGTAGAGCAGATATTAAGTCTAAGAATTAGCTGTCGATCAGCGAAAACACTCAAAAGATGATGGCTCAGTAGTTTTTTCGTGAACCCCAAATAATTTTTGTTGTTCAATTTTGGCTTGGCATGGTTCGAGCAACTGCAACTTCACCTTATGTCAGTGACAATTTTCATACTAATCCTCGTTGATAAGTATTAATAAAATAACTAATGTCTCGAAAGAAATCTTTTTTTATTAGAAGGAAATATATAAATATTTTGAATTACGAACGAATAATAAAGGAGTTAATGAGTATTTAGTTTTATTTACATCACATTGTTGGCAACACAACAAGTCCTTTTTTATTTTACTTGTTTTTAATTTAATACCGCTTTCATAAAGTTGCTTAAATGTATTTAAGGAACACTAAACGCATTTAGTACCCACCTTTAAATACAATTAGCGTCTTGCACAACGCAAAATGTGTCGCTAAATATGTTTAAAGAACTGTCAAAGTTAATTACCCAAAAATGGGATTTAACTGCCCTAAATGCATTAAGGTCACAAAAATTGATTAGAACTGCCAGATGCTCTTGCAGCATCGACCAAAACAACGATTCTCATATAAATAGATTAAGTTTTTGGAATATATGTACGAGCATGTTTCAGCAGTTTTGGAAAATATGGAGGAAACATTATTTAAATGTATTACAATGTAGGCCAAAGTGGCAAGATAATTATCCTAACATTAAGGTTGGTTCTTTAGTAATTTTAGTTGAAAACGATGTTCAGCCTTTGTTCTGGCCTATGGCTCGGGTAATCAACGTATTTCCAGGGGCCGACGGTATAGTTAGAACCGTAGAGGTGAGGGCACAGAATGGTAACATTCATAGAAGATCAATTACAAAGGTTTGTTTACTGCCTATTGATGTTAATTAATTAATTCATGTTTTCTTTAGTTTCTCACTTCTTCCCTGGGAATATGTAGGAAACCTACATAGACACTGGCTGCATGGAAGCCTAAATATTTCATAATAATAGAAAACAATGTGTCTAATAATTTTAAGTCAGTTGCTATTGAACTGTTGATGAAAAATATTTATTATCTGCTATTCATTTAATACAAAGTATAATTGAAGTGAGTGCAGTTTTAATTTTGTATATTTACGCGCATACACCAGCAAAATCTTAATACAGTCTGCTAAAATATAACTTTTAAACATTTGTCGATTTGCATCCATAGGTCGCTGGTTCATATCCGGCTCGAAGGACCATGTTTAAAAGTTATATTTTAGCAGACTGTATTAAGATTTTGCTGGTGTATGCGCGTAAATATACAAAATTAAAACTGCACTCACTTCAATTATACTTTGTATTAAATGAATAGCAGATAATAAATATTTTTCATCAACAGTTCAATAGCAACTGACTTAAAATTATTAGACACATTGTTTTCTATTATTATGAAATATTTAGGCTTCCATGCAGCCAGTGTCTATGTAGGTTTCCTACACTACCTCACACAGCGGAGCTCTTAACGAGTATGGGAAGGTTTTTGGCCCGTCAGATTTGTCTAGCTCATTGGAAAATATTTTAAAATATTATACTTGATAATATTTATCAATCAATCAATATCTTTATTTGCAAGAATGTAGTTTATACAGGTGTTACACAATTGTAGATGCACAGTACATTCTACCACATAGTGGTGTACAAAACGAATGAAATCAAATTTAAAATTAAATTAACATAAATATTCTAATTTAAAAAAAAGACAATTTTCCATAAAATACAAGTAATTAATGTCAAGAGAAATAATTACAAATAGATCACTAAGCTTTTCCGTATAGATAATAACGACAAGCACTTTTTTTAAGAAATTCAAATTATAAAATTCAGCTTTCCTAAAATGACGTAAGTTCCCACATTTTTTTAAAGTGTCTGTCAAAAGTTATGGACCACAGGAAGTGCCTGGCAACTATATATATTTTGTTTATAATAATATCATATATGACATTTGTAAAAACTAGCTTTGCTACTTTGATGGTTTTTTTCCCACCTTTGATACCTGCTACCTGAAAAACGGCCCCGCTTTCAGCTTAGCGAGTATCCATTCTTCTCTAAGTTTATGTTAAACTACCGATCCTAAAAATTTCATCCTTCCTAAAATCAAGTAAGTCTGGGTTGACTCGGATTTTAAACTATGACGGCTATATCGGCATAATCGTTTGATGGTTTGAATAAATCAGCTGTTATAAAATAAAACGACCTACAATGATTAAAGCTCACATGTAATAAATTTAAAAAATATAAATACATACACAGCAATTATTATGTATGATATAAATATATAATAGGTCCAAGCTAAGACAGTTTAAATGCTCTCTACTTCTTCTTTGATGAGTCTCACTAGATTATTGAATTTCTTTCCCTCGAAGATTAGGACCTGGAACAAAATTATTCATGCTTACGATATTTCGAAGTCTTGGTAAAAAAAAATATGTCGTGGTAACGTAATGGCTAGTGCACGCGTCCCAGACTCAAATGTCGCGGGTTCGATCCTGGCCGGAACGTATGCACCACTTAGGTAGTTTTCTGACTTAATGTGCATATTGTTACAATCACCTCGTGCTAATAACGGTGAAGGAAAACATCGTGATAACCGATGTGTCAAACCTGCCAAGCCGTCTTGGACAAGGGTAGCTTAGGTATACGGGTATACTGCCTGTTCCCCCTCTATAATGGGAGGCCCGAGCCGAGCAGTGGGGCATTTATGGGCCGATATTATATTGTTATATTATTACTTTTTTTTTTGTTTTATCTATACATACAAAATATAATGATTTGACCTCGCTGACTGACAAATTAATGCACAGTCCACAAACTCCTACGGCTAGGACGATGAAAATTCGCATGCCTTGCATGTAAGATGAAAGTTTGCATAAAAATTCATAATTTTCAAAGTTGTTGTTGTGAAATTTGTCGTTTTTGGAAACCCCAAGGGTGATTAAGAAGGTATAGAGAATGTTGCTGAAACTAGAACTATTTTAAATCTACGCGAGCGAAGTTGCGACCAACATCTAGCTCCTTATACACTTGCACAATTGGAATAAATAATGAAACTTACAGTTCTAGGTATGGAACTCAAGATATGTTCTAACGATAAAGATGAGTCAAAAGACAATCTTTGCATATGCATATTGTTTAATAATGCATTTCAATTGTTGCACTTTAGAAGTTAGTTTTACCTTTCTGCAAGGTGTCAATGCTCCACCCTCATAGTCCCATTGCGATAAGTCTGCTTCAGCCGTAACATCTACATCGAAACTGGCCAATGCTTCATCTGCTAAGGGTTTTTCTTCTTGATTCGCAAACAGCACTTCAGATGACTCTTCTGATAAAAAAATATTATCAAAAATATAATGCTACCGCTTGATATGGGATAATGATATCGAGGGCTTCATAACAAATGGGTGTATACACAAAAGTGCCATATTTTGTTGCTTACTAAAATCTATGCATGTTACAATTTAGGAAGTCTTACCAGTATACAAGTGTAATCCAAATTTCAGCCTTATACAATCAACTATAGTAGGGCCAACGAGAAGCGATACCAAATGTAAACAAAACCAATGCAAGGTCATTAGAAAATACAGGGGTGCGTAACTTTTTGAAAGTTGTATTATATATTTTAGTAGACAATTTATTTATTAATATGTTATTCTAAAAAGGTAACAATTAATATAAAGAAATTGAGTTGAAATGAGAATAATAATAATGTTTATGGAAATGAGGATAAAAGTGAAACATTTTTTTAAAGAAATCATTGTTTATTCAGTCTGACGCCGATTGTTCTGAGTCTGTAGAATCAGAATCTGTAACATGTATAATAAATTTATCCATCACGTCATCTACAATAAAATCAAGTTTGAAAAACTTCTCTTCTTTATGAACGTGCTCCATTTCTCACATTTCTTCCACCGATCAGGCGTGACTTTCGCCATACCCTCACTTAATAGTGCCTTTACTTTTGCAAATTGAAACGTAGTATTGTTTCTAGCTACGTGCCCCTTTATATCAGCCCAAATCAACTCAATTGGGTTTAATTCACAATGATAGGGAGGGAGTCTTAGTACTTCGACGCCATATTTCTTTGCCAATTCGTCTACGACATATAATTGATATTGGTTCTTCACCATTTTTACTCTATTTAATAATTGTATTTTTAGTTCCTTTTCATCGAAACTGATATTTTTGTTACGAAGCCACTGCTGAATGTTAGCCTTCAACCATGTTGAGCTGGGTGTTTTTTCCTGTCGCCTAGAGTGGTAAGGCGCGTTATCCATGACGACAACTGCATTCTCGCCTAACTTGGGCAATATCTTCTCAAACCAGTTTTCAAAATGTGCAGCATCCATTGATTCGTGATAATCACCGGTGCCTTTGGATTCAAAAACCCAGCTACCGTCTTCCACAAAACCATCCTCGTTTCCAATGTGCACTACGATTAGTCGCCGGCCCTTTGAGGTAGGATTCTTCGCACCTGTACTAAGACCTTCTAAAAACGCTCGCCGTTTTGATTTTATTTCGGTGTCAACCCAGGTTTTATTAACAGTGTGACCTGAAAATGACATACAGGATACAATAAAACATAGGCAATACTACAATATTTATAAAATATTTCCTGTACATACCTTTGGGCGTTTCTTTTCTGGAGAACTAAAATCTGTTGATTTATCTCTCGAAGTACTTGGTTGTGGCTCCATCATTAACCACTCTTAATAACAACAAACAATATTCAACAACAACAATCTAACAATAATTAAATAAACAACGAAAAATAACAAAACTTCTACAAATAACAAGAATCACCACGAGCGCGTTCCGAAACGGAATGAACTAAAAACAGTAACTCTTACTATAAAATGGCGCCCGAATGTTGGCGAACCCGTCTTGATCTTACGACAAAGACAGACAAATTACGACAAATACACGAGATGGAAAGAGATAGATAATAGATTCTCATCTCCACAGTAGTTTTTAGGTGAATGACCTTTTGTATCTGGTCTCTTTGGCCCTAGTATAGTTTTATTGTATTAACAACTTTGTCCCTTATGTAAAACTGCTCTTTTGTCTGTACGCCCATTTGTTATGAACCCCTCGACATAGTTATTGACTGTGATACAGAAATAGTGATAAGTTTAATACATTATTTGTGAAGTGATGTTAAATTATTATTAACTAATGGTGGCCCAGTGGTCGAAATTCGACCATAATTAATTTAAATGATAAGTTTGAACATTATTAAGGTTCTGTTGTCAAAGATTATACTACTTTCTATATTCACAGATTTTGCCAAGGCTACACTGTTTATTTGACTTTAACAATAAAAAAAAGAGTATGTACGTGTGTCAAATACATGGTAGTGTGTGTAATGTTTTTTTTATTGATTTAATATATTTTTTATGCATAATTTTTCAAAATCATTTTGCACTCCTCTATATAAACTATAAGTGTGCGAAATTTCATACTCCTCCGTCCGCACAATTTTTGTAAAAAGGGCTACAAAGTTTTTGCTTTACATATTACTAATGATGTGACAAGTTGTTACATAATGACAGATAATGTATGTCACTAATGGAGTTATTTTTAATGCTATAAATAAGACGCATTTGGCCAGATAATAATTATAACATTATCGTAATTGAAAAGGTGAAAGATATTCATATTTCAGCATTATGGTTGATTGTTATTTTATTCAGAAATAAGTCCCAGGTAACAACATATAGTATCATAATTTCTATTCAATCTAATGTTATTACAAGCCTGAAAGTATTTATATGAAAAGTTTAAATATTTTAATCAAATTATTTTGTTTTATATTCACATTAAACACCAATTAATAAACAAACAAACTTACCTCCAGTGTTGTACGTTTTACATATCCAAATTAAATACTGAAATGTGTAGGGCATGTTTTTCTTTATGGCTTTATCTAATTCTGTCTGAAGTGATGTGAACAGGGGTACACTTATGGCTGCTGGAATGTTTAAAATCCTGAAATGGATGAATTAAATTTATAACATGTGGCAGATTATTCTACTAAAGGGTACTTTGTACTGAATGGATCACCTCCCCCCCCCCCCCCTACAGGCCGAGTCGTTCTGTCACTGCTTGAATAGAAATATGTGAGAATAGAACCATGAGAAAGAACAGTCTCACTCCAATGTTGGGTGGAGTCTTACTCTGCTTTTGGATCAATGAACTTGTTATAGTAGTTAATTATTGTGTGAGAAGACTAAAAGAATTAGATTGGTATGAACTGCAAATTGGGATTATCAGATCTGAGTGTCTAATTCTTGACTGCTCGGCTTAGGCCACCTATTTTTACAGGGGAATGGATAGTATACCCACCAGTTTATCCAAGGGGGATTGGCAGGTTTGACACATCAGTTATCTTGATGTACAGTTTTTATCATGATGTGGTAATTATAACAATATTACACATTAGGTCAGATAACTGCCTAAGTGGGGCATGGTTTATGGCCAGGATTCGAACCCGCGCCCTTTGAGTTTAGCACGCGGGCAGTAACCACTAAGCTACCATGGCTTAATTACTTATATCAGCTATTATGTAAGAGAAATAATAACAAGAATAGCAATTGGCAAGTAAAATTATAAGTTAGAATTCCAGGATGCGCCAAGTCTTGTGTTTGAAAATTGCAAAACATCACTAGGCTCTGTAAACTTTATGTAATTTAAAAGATTTTTAAGTCAATAAGCGTGTTTTAAATATGTTTTCATATTATTCAATTACATTTCATTTTCCTTCAATAACAGTACCTATAGATATTAGCAACAATATGCATATTAAAAATAATTTAACTTAACAAGTTATGAATATTAGTAAAAAAATACCTCTTCTATGAAGCTTATGTCAAATTTTAACCAATACTAAGGCAACAACAGTTAGCAAGGTATAGGAATGGGCCATTAATCAATGATTATTATATTATATATATTATAACAATGATATTAGGCTTAACTCGTCAATTTTGCAAGTTAACTCATTTTTTACTTTGATATACATATGAATTAAAATTTTATTCCTCAGCAGACCCTAATTTAAAAATATATATACTCTTGAATTTCAAATTAAAATTTAGGTCATAAAATTCTTGTCTAGGATGTTTTCACGACTGGCAACACATTGGCCTTAATGTTGTAAATGTATTGTATTCTTTCCATCAAGTGGGTACTTTGCCTTTAGCCTGCTACAGGAAATTTCAAAAATAAGAATCATTATTCTCAGTATAATCTATCTACCTTTCATTGATAACCAAACCAACATGTTCGGCATCATTAGATAGGATTTTGTTTATCAAATCTTGTGTTTTTTTATCTGCATTGTCATTTGCAAGGGTCGTGAGAAGTGTCCTAATTTGTTTTATAGAATTTTCATCCTGAAAAAGAAAATTATAAATTTTATTAACACAAAATAAATTGACACAAATATATTAAACAATTTTCCATATTATAAAGCTAAATAAATAATAATGTTATTTAGTAATCATTTATGCTGTTTCAAAAATGTTTTTATTTTAATGCAGCAATCATCAAAGGATATATATTTAAAAAAAAACTGAAGTCAAAATGAAACATTGAAAAAACCAGAAAACGGAGTGCATAATTTAGACTTTTCTGACTAGTTTATTAATTAATGTTTTAAATATTATATTTCGAGAATTTCTAAGCTTTCCAGCTTTCGAACAAGGGGAAATTGAAAATATTACTAATATAGTTTCTTCTTGATAAAACTTACTTTACGTTTAGTTATATTAAGAACTGTGGTGATGCCAAATACTCCATCACTGCCATCATCTTCATCATCATCATCATCATCTTGACCATCGTCCAAACATTGTTTTACTACACTACCCACATAATTTTGTGCTGAAAATAAATTAGAGACATTAGAATTATTGAAAGCTGTAACCAACTGAGAGACATTCGAATTATTGAAAGCTGTAACCAACTGCTTAGTAAGTATCTGTCAATGGACTGAGGGGATGGTTTTAAATAAAATTACCTAGCCATTCCAGTCATTAGACACTTCAGGGTTTAAATAATGTTTATTTAAAACCTTGAATGCCAGTGACACAGCCATCTGTGTTATGAACTTTTTAGTTACTCTCATGTTGCATGGCCAGTTGGGCAGTGGTAAAATCCTGATTTTTACCACAGCACAACACAGTTACATTTCCTGTGGTATAAGGAAGAATTAAACTGAAATTTTTAATATTTTTTGTTATTTACCCCATTTCAAAAAAAAGTCTGATATACCAAGGGTAGTAATCAAGAACTGAAGTCCCAGAGGTCTCTTTTGGAGAATCACTTAGTGAAACTGACACAATTGTCTAGATGTATTGGTAGTTGAAAGACAGTTTGTGTTTTTGTAATTTATTTGAATTGCTTAGTTGTGTTTTGTTTCATTTTTCAACAAATTTCTTGCCTTTTGGACTATTTTGAATCTTTTTATGTTGACTATTGGATTTTGATTAGATTTTTCAACTTTGGAGTATTCATCCCTACCCTCCCCCTCTACCCCTCCAAATACTTGAAATCAAGGTGCCGTATCTATAGCACACCTGGAAACATTTTTAATTTGAATAGTTAAATTAAACTATGTCTCTTTTGTCAAAATGTCTTCTGCAAATACCTCATTCAGATCATGCCTTTGCTACTGAGATGTGAAGGATACATCATTACTAATATGGTTCAACAGTTAATTTAAATTTATCCTCAATATTCTTATTTACCCTGTTCCTTTTAATGGTACTAAAATGCGAGTAATTATTTGGCTCCACTTGTCCTAAAGCAAAGACTGAAATACTTACAAATAATAATCTGGGCTAAAGCACCCAAATCAACATTGGATTTAAGAAACAATTGTCTCAACAGCTGTTTGATGCCATGGAAGTCACAGTCCTCAGGATTGCGTCCTTCAAAGTCAGCTTGAAGTTCCTAAAATAATAGTTTTTCAGGTTTAGTTGAAATATTTTTATTATATACCTATATACAAGACAAATAAAAAGTTTAGGCTGTATTTAGGATATTTAAGATGGTTCAATAATTGCGATTACTCAGGCTTATTGTATGTAACGAATAATTTTATTAAGAAACTTGTTTAAAAATGATTTAATATTCTCTACTTGTCAATAAATATGGTACTTACACAAACTATTTCTCATGTTAATACAAGTAACTACACTACTATGCCTAATTAACAATTATAAGTAAAACTTGTAAATAAAATATCGAAAATAAGTAAAACAAAAAACACGGGACGCCGCTGCCATGTGTTTTTAGGTTATGTTTACAGTTTACCGTATCGCCGACGTAGTTTCCATCAGAATCAAAATCTGGATCCCTTTCACTTCCAGAATCGTCTTCCTCACTTTCACTATTGTGGTTTTGTATTTCTTTATTCTTCTTGTTGGACATTTTCCGAAATATAAAGAGAAAACTAAACAATTTTATATCAAGTACGGCCTGAGGTAATGCCACTATAAGTGTCAATGTCACTGTCAGAAATCAAAAGATGAGTAATCAATGTTATCGTTTTTTTCATTTTATGGCTAGGTCACACAGACCCACAGCCAAAGGTTATATATTAGGTTGGGGGAAAAGTTTCTTCGCATTTTATATAAAAATTCAAAAGGTTTTTTTATAAAGTTTATTTACATTTGACTAAAGTATGTAGGTGCCATTTTGTTGGATAACTTTTTGCGATCTTGTAGGTGGGGACGTGATCCCATTGCTATAAAAATTTTGAGGCTTCTGACCAAATAACTGCGACAAGTGGTTTTGGCAGTCCTCTCGTGATGTTAACCTGACACTGCCTAAGGAATTCTGCAAAGACCGAAACAGGTGAAAATCTGAAGGTGCAAGGTTAGGCGTACGGCGTACGGCGGATGCATTAACACCTCCCAGCCAAACTCTCGTAATTTTTGCTGAGTGGCTCAAGATGTGTGAGGTCTAGTGTTATCATGGAAAAACCACACCCCTTCTGTTGATTAATTCCGGCCGCTTTCTCTCAACTTTTTGCTTTAATCTTATCAGTTTTTCGCAGTACAGTTCAGAATCGATTTTCCTGCCTGGCGGTAACAGCTTATAATGAATAATGCCCTTCCAATCCCGCCATACACACGGCATCACCTTGTTGCGAGTTAACCCGGGTTTCGCCACAGTCTGTGAAGCCTGACCGGCCTTTGACCACGATTTTTTCGCACGTTCTTGTCGTACGTGATCCACTTTTCATCACCAGTTATCAGCTTCTTCAAAAATGGTTCGGTTTCATTACGTCGTAATAAAGAATCACAAATGAGTACACGGTTCAGCAGGTTTCTTTCAGTGAGCTCATGAGGCACCCAAATATCGACCTTTTTTGTGTACACAGCTTTTTTCAAATACTCCATAACCATTTTGTGGTCAATTCCCAGTTCTCCAGCTACATCGTAACTACTAATATACCGATCTTGCTCCACTTTTTCAAAAATGGCATCAATTTTGTCCGTAACAGGGCGACCAGAGCGACGTGCATCTTTGATATCAAAATTTCCGGATTGAAAACGCTTACACCAAATTTGCGCTACTCTCACAGATACTGCTTTAGGTCCATAAAGATCACAAATTTTTTTCGCGGCTTGTGTTGCATACCTTTTTTGTAGTAAAATTTTAAAATGTATCGAATTTCTTCATTAGATTCACTCATTTTAACAATAAGAAAAAGAAATTAAAATCACATATTTTCCTAACTTGAATTTGGAATTGTCTTCTTTAAAATTAAAACTTTTTAATGATATCAAAACCAGCCCGATACAAATGGTATATAGCCAAAGAGATCTTATTACAAGTTCATACATGCTATATGCGAAAAGACTTTTCCCAAACCTATTACATAAATAATTTACTTACAAATTATTCAAATTATTATATTCAAATAACTATTCGCTTCACTTTTTACGGGGTAATCCGTTTGCTGACACCTCGCCACACGAAGACTACGACGGGATAGTGTGGGACTCGTGTAAAGATGGGCTGTCGTAATACTCACTAAAACCCCTTGGTGACCATACATCCGGGCCCCGGGATTTGTGCGAGCTTTTTGCCGCGACTCTGACCAGTGAGGGCCTGCCAATACGGACAGAGTTCTCCTGTATGCTCAGCGGCTTGGATGTGGGTTACCGCCTATCCGCGAGCCGCCACCCGCTAGCGCACTCTTACGGCGGCTGAAGGTCATGAGAGATCCTGAGCTGAGTCCTATTGTTGCGGCGGGAGAGGAGCGCGGCTGCTCGTTCACGCTCCCGCTACGGCGTCTCCTTTGTGGACATGAATGACACTCTCCCAAAAGGAGTCAATGGCGTTCTAACCAGGTTGGCTCCCGACCATGGCCATGACTACGGCGGTTAGAGACAAATCTACTCCTATGGTTACGATGGGGGCACGGCACTCGTCTTGCCAAACTTGCAGAGTGTGTAGCGCCGTGCCCTCAACGCTGTCGCTACAGTAATAGCATCCTGACGATGGCTTACTCTCTATGTGACACAAGTACCTCCTGAAACGGCCGTGTTCAATGAGGACCTGTGTCAGGCGGAACGTCAGGGTGCCGTGTCCCTGGTTGGTCCAGGATTCCATGTAATTTGATTATTCTCTTCACCTGTTACAACCCAGTCCTACTTAAATTGTGGGGTTCTAACCTCAGATGGATGATTTTTTATTTTACAAAACATAGGTACGAGTATATTTAACGTTTGTATTTATCTTAAAATGATGTGTTTGAACAGGAAAACTTTTTCTTCTTTTTTTATTGTAAGAGTTCAGCAGATAGGTAGACGGCCCACTTGATGGAAGGCAGTTACCATCGCCATTTGCAATACCGAAGGTGCTATAAATGCACTGCTGCTCTCTTAAGGGAGACTGGAACCTGGTCACTAATGCCGGAACACAACTCAAGGTTTTTATGGCTGTTAAGTGTTATATAATTTTTGGAATGGTTACAAGAACTTGGATGCAAGTCATCATTCCGACAAAGCATTTTCAGTGCCCACCTTACTAACTAAGGAAACCAAATAGCTACTTTTCTTTTCTATAACTCGGCGACTACACTGCGAGTGTTAATTCGAATAGGATAAAAGTTTCTAGTTTTAAGCAAAGACGGAGTCTCGGACTCTGAAAGTGAAGCCATAACAACCTTAAGTTGTGTTCCGGCATTAGTAACCAGGTTCCAGTTTCCCTTAAGAGAGCGGCAGCCCATTTTTTGCACCTTTGGTGTTGCAAATGTCCATAGGCCATGGTAACCGCTTGTCACCAAGTGGGCCGTCTGTCTGTCTGCTGAACTCCTGCAATAAAAAATAAAAAAAAAGCTGGCTAAAGGATGTCGATTTTCGAATGGGATACAGATCGCACCACAGTGCGTTACGAGAACTGTGTTTACATCGAATAAAATTACATATTGAGTAAGTACAGATAAAAGTGGAACAGTATCCGGTGGACAGATACATTATTATTATAACCACATAGACGCAAACCACGTGTACAACATTACAATATTTTCCGCCCACAAGTTATTAAAGATGCTTCACTTCATTTACACTTTTGTTCAAGTAGGCTCCATCCGTCTACATTTTTATTTCGTCAAGTTTTGAGCAAACATAAAAACAGTGTATTTTCATCACAGTAGCAGAGACTGATGTGACTTATATAAGATACAGGTATCTGAAATACAGATGCAGATTACATTTGCACGATCTATTCATAGTTCATGTAATAAACTTAAGTTTAATAAAATTGGGATTTCTTTCCAAAAGTACCTATTTACAAGATAGATATTTTATATCTAGTATTTAAAATACCATTTTCAAAAGTGTCTTGTTTCTGATATCTTAAATACTTATTTTAAAAGTATTTGTATTCAGAAGATACTTTGTATAGGGCACTATAGGGTATCTCGTACAACTTTGGACAGTGGACACCTACCTACTTAACATAAGAAGTTACGATTTTCGGACGGTGGTGATGTGCTTTCGGTTCTCATATTATAAATGAAGTTCAGTTAAAGAAAACAAGTACCAAGTATTATTTTAGCAAACACACTTTAATTATTGACTTTATGCAAATGACAACTAATTTACATGATATGCTAATGGGACCTATTATTTTAAGAGAGTATTGGGTTTTAAAGAGACTTCTATAGCTACAATTTCTAGACACCATTATTACTCGTTAGATATTTTGAATATTGAAATCTAATTCGATGCATGATATATTTTATTTTGGTTAATTGTCTATTTTTCGTGTTTTCTATTGTTTATAAATGTTAAGTAACAGTGTAAAGTACGACCAGGATGTTTTTATAATCTGAAATACAAAATATTTTTTTGATTAGTTCCATATCTGTATGATATAGCTCATACATCTATGTCAGACAGATGTTGTAATGTATATATTAGGTATGTTTATATACATTTACTAATGCACACATACAATATATGTGTATAAAATTGTATTTATAACTAAGTAATGTTTATTTATGTATAAATTCTAGAATTGGAACAAAAACTTTGGCTCTGGTCTGGTCTTGTTTACAAAGTGCAAAGCCGCAGATATTAAAAAAAGGAAATAGACATCCCCATAAATAAAAATAAAATAAAAAAGGCTTTTAATTCTTAGTTTTTACAGTAGGTATTCTTAATATGTTAATTGGTTAGTAATTTTAAATTATTAATTTAATGTTAGTATTCTTGTTGTTAGTTGGATATATGAAGTAAGAATCCCAGATTGGGTAAAGGCCTCCTCCATAAATAATAACATTAAATAAAAATTATAATTTACCGTAGTGTAACTCGCTAACGAAATAACTGAAAATCCATACGTAGTGACGTATATTTCTTTTTGTGCCCTGAAAAATTAGCAGTATGTTAAAACATAAAAATTCATATTCAATAAAAACAGTTTTCAATTAAAATACCTGTGTAGCATGATTAGCAATGAGCTTCTTATTTTCTTTGGTGCTGCATACCATCCGCTGTTATATAACGCATCCGAAACTCCCTCACTCTATAACAGAAATCAAATTAAATCTGTCAGGCCTACAACTAACAACTACAAGTAAGTTACGATCATAGATGATACACTATATGGTTATGACGAACGTCACATTAGAGAATTTACACGTAAATGACGTAAATCTATAATATATTATATTATAGGTACATCAAGTAGTTCTATTTGAAATATTTTTTTAATGATGTATTTGAAATACTTGAGCAATTATACAGATTTTCCGAATATTTCGCACCATTCGTAGAAAAAGGACGCCAGTGAAAAACATGAACTTTACAGGAACGTAAAAAAACTGTTTTGTGGAGAAATGGTAAATCATAGATAAATGTGTTCTTAGGAGACTTCATAGACAAAATTAATCTGCAGATATCTGTCTATTTGATTTAAAATAATATTGAGTAGCTTTCGAGATAATTTAAACTTAATGCGTTACGTCTTTTATCCCCGTCATGGTATTATGGCTTTTAAGAATAAGTACAGTAACCACTTTGTTGCTACGGTATTCACACCGATCACAGCATCGTAATTTTACTCACGTATTCTTGCCGACCAGATTAATTAATTAAGTAAACACATAATTGTGTTTACTTAAAAAAATAAAGATAAAAACTTAGTAGAAGAAATACGTAACTAGACTTGCGCGTTTATCTATTTAACAAATATCCTGACAAAAGTATGTAAGTTAGTTTATGCACGTATATTTCAATTCGATGGCGTATAAGTAAGTAAATAAGTAATAATAAGCTTTTATTGACAGCGAAAATTTCATAAATGACCTAGTATAAACAAAACTTACGTAATTTATAGAGTGAATATTAAAAAAAAACTTAGCATTTCGCTAAATTTGCGATATCTCTGTCATTTATTGGGATATTTTTTACAAACTTATTGAGCGTATGTGTCATAATATCCTTTATCGAATAGCGAAATAAAAAAAAATTGAAGTAATTTCACTTGCGACTTTCTTCTACCAACGGTACGATTTGTTGGGCGACATAGATAGCAACACGATTTTGAAACACTTCTATAGTTTTAGTGTATGTATAATCTGTGTATGTCATTGATGTAACAATAACTACATCAATGGTGTATGTAATATTAAATTAATATTATAAATGTGAAAGTAGGTTGTTTATCTATCTGCATGTTAGTTCCGTTTTCACGGAAAAACTACTGGACCGATTTGGCTGAAACTCAGTATATATATGTTTTCGATGCCGAGGATAAACGTAAGTTACTTTTATCTCGAAAAATGGAATAGTTTTATACTTAGTTTTTAAACTTTAGTATAATAATATCGGAATGTCCTGGTCCGAATTATCCCCCCTGATTTTTTCACATTTTTAAACGCATTGTATTTGTACAAACTCGGATCATTTACAGATTTATTGTAGTAAAGATAGGTAGATTGTATTAAACATGAAACTGCCCGCAGCCACTTTGATTAGTTTTATATTGTTTTGGAATTACAGAGAGAGAGTAACTATGGTTGAAACAGTCTGGGTATGTCAAACTGAACTTGAAACTTGAAAGTTATACGATTCGGGTCTTACCGATTCCAGGAGCCTTTGTCCGTACCAACAAAGCAACCAAGTTTGCAACAACGCCGTCGTCAAAAAGGATTTGTACACCATTTCATTCCATTTCTCAACTACCTGTAATTTTCAGATGTTAAAATTTGAATTCTTGTTAATAGTGAAGTTTCGTACCGTATTTTTATTAATAATTAAAAATAGTTCTGAAATATTGATTTTTTGAAAGATAATCTTAACTTCCTAACGTCCAGATTTCAAGAACTAAACGCCAAAAGTACTTCAAGTAAGTTTCCAAGACTTTGAACTTTAAAAATTGTACCTTAGAGTAACTCTCACGAGTATGATTGTATTTTTCTTGTATCAGGTGATCGAGGAGAAGGAAAAAAATAGGTTACCTTTTGATAGGCCTTTTGGTCAAAAGCACTAGACTTAAAACAACAAACTTTTACAACATCAATTTTTTCAACTACCTTCAAAAAGTCAATAATGAAATTAAACTTTAAAATCAATTTAATAACATTAATAAACAAAAAATCCTTTAAAATTAATCGAAACATTTATTTTATTATTATTTATTTAAAACATTCGAAACAATCATGATAGTCTCTATTAACCCAAACTCTATTAAAAGGTCTTAAATTTAGTACTAAGATAATTTTCACTATATCTCAGATCCATACAAAGTTTTCATGTAAACAGCAAATGTAGTATATACTATTTAAAGAGATGTGATTTTTCCAAGTACGATAAGTACTTAATTGTTTGGTGTCAATCAGATTTCCAATTCGTCTAAGGATTTTTGTGGTTACAGCACCAACTTTCATCTAGTGCCGAAAAACATTAGTGTTATATATTAGAAGAACGTGGCGTACGTAGATTTGAAAAATGAAAGTAAAACTTGAAAGTTAAAAACAAAAACATTAAACTGAAATACTCTTTTAAAGTAAAATAGGATACAAATAGGTACTTACAACGCAGCAGAAACCACAGAAGCAGATAATAATGGAACTGTTAAAGAAGTTCACGAATAAGGCGAAACTAAATAAATTTTCCACATCACCAGCCAATCTACGATCAAAAACGTTTGTTATAGTTTTCAACCGACTTTGTACACAGCTTAGAATTCCGATCGGCAGTTTTCCTTTGCGCAGAAAAGTGCAGATCGGTCTCTAACATGTAAATAATGTATATTGAAGTTTACGAAAGCTCAAATGGCAGAGTATTGCTTGCTATGCATTCTTAATTCTGTTCCGCTTACACAATTCATACAATGTCGCGCGCTACTTAAATTGGTATACGTTACCGGTGATGAACTTACATCTTTCTCTTTCTGTATTTCTCTCTTTCTCTTTCTCCCAATCATTTGGAGTCGGCACAATATGTATTTTGCTTCCATACTCCTGACATACGTGCTCTATCACATCACAAATCGCCATATCATGCTTTACACAATTTATCCATCTCTTTGATGATGAGCGTGCATGTATCTTGGATAGCCCATTAGACTTGTCATTATGTATGACATTTAAGCACGGCCTATACTTGAGCGACACAAGAGCAACTGTACATAGCAGAGTTGAATGTAATAATAGTGTTATGAGTTACGCAGGATTCGAATTAAAATGCTGTTAGAATTACTATAGAATTTATTACAACTATACAAACAGGTACAAACTGCACGATCCAATAACACGCGCAAAGTCCGTCACTATATCGCTTATCGAATGTACTACACACGTCTTGCTAGTATCGTAAGCGTCGCTTGACTGCCCCACCCCTCCATTCGGGCATTTTTTATAGTAAACTCTATAATACAACAATCGACTGCGTGTACTGAGAAAACATAATCTACGCACCTGGTTAATTATTCCTGCGAACAGCCAACAAAGTCGAAAACAATAACAATAGGCTATTTTCTAATTTCAAATTTTAAACACAAGGTAAACAATGCGGGAAGGGTAATAAACCAGGTGCGCATTTCTTTGTCGGTATGTAACAATAGTTATAATGATGATGACAATAATAATTATTGTCATAGAGAATTATTCTCTAAACCCAAAAGAAAAATAAAGCATGTACTCAAGACTCAAGAGAGACAATTAAGTTTTAAAGTTAGAGAATGATCATGAAAGTTTTTAGACGAAACGCGATACCACAACTTAGTTACAGTGAAAAATCGTTTTACGACTTTAAAAAAACTTAAAAGAGTCTGGAGGAAAACTCCATCTAAAACATCCACGTAAAACTAGTTTACCTTATCAACGCGCGGTGTCTTAAAATAATTTCACGTAAATCTTTTTGATGTTTTTGCTCCCAATATCCATCTCCATTTGTTTCTATTGTTTGGTTCTCTTTTTTAACATATTCAACACTAAATACGCCTAGAACGCAAACTAAACTATAAAACACAGCCTGCCGAGCTTGAAACATCAAAAATACTATGTAACTCATGGCGTGATTTCAACTAATACAGGTTTGAAATTGTATTGACAGTGGTAAGGCCTGAATATCATTTTGGAAAAGTCCAAGACAAGGAAAAAGGTTTTTAAGGAATGAATAATTTAGAATATATATTTATATTATACATTTCAAGAGCTCATTCTAAAAACCTGCTAAAAACTGCTAATTTCTGACTCCAATTAAGATAAGTATATATATTTTTACGAGTCCGAAACTCGAATCGAAAATGCTGTTGGAATTACTATAGAATTTATTAGAGCTATACAAACACGTATAACACAGGTACACATATAACTGGACACAACCAGTACAAACTGCACTATATAGTTTATCGAATGTACACGTCTTGATCGTATCGTAATCGTCGCTTGACTGCCTCACCCCTCCGTTCGGACATTGTTTTATACTAAACTATGCAATACAACAATAGACGGCATGGACTGAATTTTCCAAAAAAACGTAATCTGCAGACCTGCGGCCATAAACGAGTATAATAACAATAGGATGTTTTTCTTAATTACAAATTTTAAACACAAAATAAACAAAAGAAGTCCAAATGCAGGAAAGATAATAAACTACATTTTGTCGGCGTGTAACAATATGAACATACAGATAAAAATTAAAAATTAGAGAGATATTTTATATAGATGATGCCCATACACACATTCACACACATGACATACGATATATTATTTTGAAACTTAAAAGTTTTTTGAAACAAAGTCACCAATGTTGCATTATATTAAAATAAATAGTATGGACGTGACATTCAGCACTAAGCTCAGTAAAACAACAAATTTAGATAAATTCCGAAGTAAAAAGTACTAAAAATTAGCATCTAAATTCTAAACTAAACTATGTGTCATATATTTCAAATGTAAATAATTCCCTTGAAATCTTTTAGCTATTTCTACTTACAATATTCAGATAAAAAATTCTCAAGCCATGCCATCTGCTGTCATATCAACTTATTTCTTAAAGAACTTTGACCAAGAATATTATAATAATTTTAACTTGATAAAGTTATGTTATGTTCACCCCAATAGGGCGGTACTTTTTGTTCTCGCTTCTCATAATAGTCCTACACTGGTCGGGGCTTGCCCTTGGGTGTATTATTATATTGTTACGAGTTGCAGGAATCGAATTAAAATGCCATTGGAATGACTATAGAATTTATTAGAAGTACTCAAACACGTATAACACGGATACAAATATAACTGAACACAACCAGTACAAACGTTATACACGATTCAATAACACGCGCAAAGTCCGTCACTATATAGATTATAGAATGTCACACGTCTTGCCACGCTTGTGGTTATCGCTTCACTGCCTCACCCCTACGTTGGGGCCTTGCTCTCTACTGTACAAATACAATATGTGTCGACACAATACTCGACCGCGTGGACTGAATTTCCAAGAATCTCACCTGGCTAATGACTATCATAAAGATTACAATATACAATGGGATGTTTTTCCAAATTACAAATTTTAAACACAAAGTAAACAAAAGAAGTCCAAAAGCGGAAAGATAATAAACTGCAGGTGTGAATTGGTTTTTGTCGGTCGTAACAATATGGTGTAGACAGGGATAATCGCCGGTCAGTGTCATGCCACATTTATATTTTTGTCAAGGGGCCTCAAGCCTTCCAAAAATCCGAGTCCATTTTTATGGCCAGTGGTCTCGAAAGACAAACAGTTATCCTATTTACACTTGGAATCACTCTACGAGTACTGTGTAAAAATCTCCTTTATCTTACCAAGCGGATAAGTATCAACCAGTTGCTTATCAATAGCTACGTAAACAAGTCGTTTGATCCTGATTGATAGTAAATCGAACTGCATCGTTATGTGGCTTAAGAATATGCAGAATAAAAGATCTCCACACAACATAAACCAGATTGTTATCAATCCTGAAACGAATAAAGACAATATTAAAGAAGATTTCATAACTTTTTCTATTTAACTTTCAGTTTCGATTAATGATCAGTGGTGGATTTACGTAGCGGCTCTTGAGGCCCGGGCCTAGGGTGGCATCTTTGTAGGGACGGCAAAAATGTATAAAAATTTAGTAACAATACCCCACACGGCTAAAT
This sequence comes from Dendrolimus pini, assembly GCA_949752895.1. Classification (NCBI taxonomy): domain Eukaryota; kingdom Metazoa; phylum Arthropoda; class Insecta; order Lepidoptera; family Lasiocampidae; genus Dendrolimus; species Dendrolimus pini. Next base: position 5,970,433 of record OX457147.1, on the reverse strand, counting down.
AGGTTGAAAATTGTTTATTTTTTAGGTTCATTATTTAAAATCTAATCATTCATATACATTACAAACACATTCATATACATTACAACCACATTCATATACATTACAAACACACTCAAGAACGGCTGTACCGATTCGGCTGAAAATTGGTGGGGAGGTAGTTTAGAACCAGGAGACGTACATAGGATACTTTTTATCCCGTTAGAACCGGTAGGTGGCGCTGAGATCGGTTTCTAGAACCTTGACCGATTTTGGTGTTTTTTTGTGTGTGTTTGAGTGGGTTTCCGGATGGTTTAAATCCACAATTGGAGCCGGTAGGTCGCGCTAGGATCAGGTCCTAGATTTTTATTTTTTCAGAGCAGGATAACGTCTGTGAGGGGCCGCTAGTATATATATAAAAGAAAGTCGTGTTAGTTACACTATTTATAACACAAGAACGGCTGTACCGATTTGGCTGAAAATTGGTGGGCTTAGAACCAGGAGACGGACATAGGATACTTTTAATCCCGTTGGAACCGGTAGCTGGCGCTGATATCGGGTTCTAGAATCCTCCTAATCACCTGGGCCGATTTTGGTGATTTTGTTTTTGTGCGTTTGAGTGGGTTACCCGACGGTTTAGATTTGCAATTAGAACCGGTAGGTGGCGCTGAGGTCCGGGTCCTAGATTTTTATTTTTTCAGAGCAGGACTACGTTTGCCGGGGCCGCTAGTTCTGAATAAAATATAGCACAGATTTGTATCCAAAACTACTTTCGCTTACGATAATCTGGCGAAGGCTAATATGAATGAAACTAGATTAATAAACCTTAATTTAGACATATCAATACTTCAAGAACATTCTAATTTGTAGCTGAGGACGGAAAGTTCTATCTTGCGTGAAATAATCCAGACGAACGCGCATCTGCGCGGTTTTATTCATGGATGACGTTGATGAATCTGAGTTTAAACTTTCTTATACATAGACTAATACTCGCTTTGAAAACTAAAGAAATCGCTGGGTTTTGGGAATAATTTTTGACCTTAAGTAAAATTACATACATCAGCGTATTGAGTGAAGTTCCTTTTTAGGGTTCTGACAGCATAAGGTAAATTTGTAGGTAGGTATATAATTTGACACATACATGCTTAGTCGTCTGCAACTCTGCATGAACTCATTTATTCGTAACAATGTTACGCGTCAGGGTTATATATGTATTATCTATAAATCTACTAGCTGTCCCGGCAGACGTCGTCCTGCCCCGAAAAGCTTCAATCGGATCCAATTGTGAACCAACTCAGAAACCTTCTTTGGCTCATGCACAACAACTTTGCTAAAGATCATCACATGATCAAATGTATAGTTTACGGTTCTATAAAGGACATACAGACAAACATTCATTTTATATATCAAAAAGAAGTAGATATTTAGTCAGGTTTACATATTTGTCACCAATCTTTACAATCCATATTAATTCCGTCAACTGTCAATAGAAGGTGTGCTGAATTAGGGGCTTCTTAAGCGAGCAAGTAAATGCATTTAAACTGCCGGAAAGAGTTGTATTTTTGCTTATAGTTGTAGTATATATATAGTTAGACCCATAACACACGTTAGCGTCTTACACATACATAGATATACAGTCACGGAAGGAAAATGTTCGTCACCTAAAAGTCGACTTTTTCTTGCACGAGTAGGTACAAGAAACAATACCTACTACCACCATTTAAACAAGTCTTACGTATAAAGTATAGAAACTGCAATGTTGACGGTGACAAACGCTGAGATTAACAATAAAAAACATAGACAATATAATCACTACGCATTACGTATAAAAAGGTTTAACCCACATGTCTGAACAATCTTCTTAGAAAAGATTGAAAATCAAACAACTTTGATCTAAGTAATTTTATACTTTATCGTCAAACGCTTAAACATAATTTTCTGTGGAACACTCTATCCTGTGACTTTTTGAAGTGATAACTTCTTATGGGAGGGTAAACCGCTTCGTTACGTAACGCGTTACGACACCAGCCTGTCTGGCTTAACTTTCTCTCACGTAAGATTAGTTTAAGTTATCACTTCTGTTGGGCGTCCCGGGTCGATAACCACATTTTTTATTTTAAAATACTTTTTTACACGTGCACGCGGAACGTTTAATGAATCAATTTAAGTTTGGCGAACATTTTCATACCATGATTGTACATACATATGATATTTTTTGAATATTACAAATTGGGTCCGAAGGTGAAAGTTGATATATAAAAGTTGAGTAGGACTCAAGGACCTATACCTACGCAGACGTTTAGGTATTTTATGCTATTCCGCCATTCACTGAAACTGTATTTCATAGATGAGCGGACTGACATGTACAAGTCCTAATCAAACAAGTACTTCGCAAAAAGTCATGTATACCTATTCTATTCTATACAAATAAATAAAATAGAAGTGTCTGTTTGTAAAGTCAAAATACAGCTTTTTATTAAATACATATGAAAGTATATACGATAGATACCTATATCCAAAAATCAATTTTGAAAATTTTTGTCTGTCTGTCTGTTTGTACCGGCTAATCTCGAAATGGCTGGGACCTATTTTGACGTGACTTTCATTGGCAGATAGCTAATGTACTAAGGAGTAACTTAGGCTACTTTTAAGATTTGAATTCCGCGAAAACAAAACCACGCGGACAAAGTCGCGGGCAACCGGTAGCTTTTAATAAAAATAATAATTATTTTTACTGTCACACAAAAATCATCTGCTTCTTCCAAGATCTTTAGGCCAATGATGATGACCAATCTATTATAATTAGGTATTGTGTACTTACCATGCCAAGTCTGGAAAGCCAGAATAACTTCGTAAACCACTTTAGAAAATGGATCGAAAGGGAACCAATAGAAGAAAGGCAGTATAAGTGGCACGTTGTAACCCATTTGTCGTTTGGCTATTTCCACGAAGGGTGGTGATAAGAAGATCACCAACAAGGCGTTGTTACACCAGTAGTATCCTGAAATAGTATTAATCAGCTACTTACACGGAATTTTTTATCTCGCTCGGGCATTGCCACGTTTTCGAAGATATAAATTAACTGCATTAACTTACGACAAATTAATAGTCTACAAATCATAACAAGAAAATTACGAATGTTTCACAAAAAACTAAATTCCGATTCAGACAATGTATGCACGGCGCGTTACCCTGAATTATTTCTGAGTTGATATCGCCGGCTATCAAATTACCTTTGAACAACATAATTCAACTGTTTCAATGATGTTTTTATAATTTTATGTCTTCTTCGGAAACTGTTCCTTTAGGCCACATGTCTCTTAGTTCACTAACCAAGTTCTCATAAATGGGACGGTAGTACACTATTTTGTATGATTTTGCCATAGCTGAAAATTAAACAATTTTATTCTTTAATTTTTTATTCGCAAGCTTACCGAATGGTAGCTTCGTCAGTCTTCTCGTCGACCGTTCCGCAATAGTCCGTTATCCCTGTCCTGACCTACGGGGCTGAGACCTGGACACTGACGGCAGGATTGGTCCAGAAGTTCCAAGTCGCTCAACGGTTATGGAGAGAGCTATTCACGAAACACCTAATGTTTCTCTTAGGGATAAAATTAGAAATGAGGATATCCGTAAGAGAACCAAGGTAACTGACATAGATCGCAAAATTAGCATTGGAAGTGCACAGTATCTCCGATGATTCGAGTGTATGTTACTAGAACGGGTGGTTTACTCAACTTTTGAGCCTTTATAGCCATATTAAACTTACCGAGTAGTAAATAACCGACACAAGGCATCATTCTGAATATTTCTACGGCATCCTGGAAAGAGCCGCCTCCAGCTGTTTTGTAACATATTGATCAGCTCAAGCCAAGTCACAACAAACAGATTGATAAATTCAAACCAGTAGAATATGTTCCAGAGCAATCTAGAAATAACGTTTATTAACAGGTGGATCATGGTTCATAATTTGATCCAGTAACTAGGTGATGCTGGAATTGCAATCGGTTTCAAAATTTTCTAGGGGCAGGGACGTCGTCTGTCAGGACCGGTAGTGATATGACAAATATGTAGAGAGGTTGAGTTTGTACATTGAATTTAAAGAGGAGAAAAATTATCGGGGCTTATTCGGAACAGCAGATTCCGAAAATATAATTTTGAGAATTTCGTCTGTGTTTTTTTATAATAGTATAGGTTCGTGTTTGACCATGATCTCCGCGATGTGGAGCGAAGATATGTTCTTAGATGGTGCACGCTTACCTAGAAGGTTCTATTCACAAGGGGACTTGAAAACACCCAGGCTGTACGAATCGGGTAAGACAGACCCCGGCAATGAGTTCCACTCCTTTGTGGCGCGCATGATGAAGGTAGACGCAAAGCGCATTGTTCTTATAGGTGGAATGTCCAACAGAAAGGGAAAAAATCCGAAACTTCAAGCTCGATGGGAGGGAACTTACAAAATGATAACAACCATTTCACCTATCGGATAAAACAAGGAGTAAAAGGAAAACCAAAGATTCTACCCGTTGATCAGCTCGCCCGGTACCACGGAAGCAACGATACTCGATATTATCTATGATGTCCGCTATACATGGGTGCCGCATGCCGATTTGTCTGGTTATCCGTTGATGGGCGGGAGATGGCGGGATCAGATGTCCGTCTGTCTATTAAAGATTCTAGTGTAAATTACTGAACAGATTTAAATGAAACTCCTCACGGAGCTAGTTTATCGTTGCCGTCGGATAGAGGAATATAGCAGAAAAGATGTCACTACGAACGCGTTTGTTTGGTGCCGTCACGCTGCCGTTCGAATTCACTAACAAATGTCTTTGTAAGGGCAATGTGAACGAAGCTACGCTGGTATAGTCTCCGACAAGATTCTTGAGCGGTCACTATTTCCAACGAATAATGAAATTTCGATCCTTTTACGAAGTATGAGGTATTGTCCCCTTTGAATAAAGAGAAATAAACATGATATTGTCGCTATGTCCATAAATCTCATTACATTTGCTACGATTAATGCGTAAAGCCACCTCTACTGTTCCGCCGACAGCGCAAGTTTCCTGCCGGGAACTGTACATATACTGCTATTTAAAATAAACCTGACGAGTGGAGAATCTTGCTTCGTAACACGTAGTCCAACTAATTTCAGTACAGCCATCGGAACTGCGAAGGTTTTATCGTAGTCTTTCATGCTGTAAACCTGGGAAGGAACAGTGTAGTTGATAGTCAAGCCAATTAAGACACTTTTAAGTAAATTATGTCTCTGCTACACCCGGAATAATGTCAGTGTTAGTGACTGTGTCACGTAGATGTGGCCACGGGTTTAATGCTTTCAAAACCAAAAGAAATCAAATTTATTTGTTCAAAACATGGTTAAACAGTTGGTATATATATATATATATATATATATATATATATATATATATGTGTTATAGTGTACACATACATGTTTTGCTCCCATAGGAGCATACAAATATTTATATATACATTAATTTAACTAATCATTAAAGGTCGTTATTTTTAACGCTATAAATAAGACGCATCTGGCCACAGCCACTAATACTAATGCAGGTGGAGCAGGGGCATTACAAAAGGCCAAAGCCTCATAGGTTATGAGAACACCAGGTCGAAACAAGTTTCGAAGACCATCAGAGACTACATAGGAGGCCGTCGGAGGCCATCGGAGGCCACCGCAGGCCATCTAAGAAATTGTACAGTAATAAGGACAATTACAAGACCTTCTACTTTCAAAAAAGTCATCATCATCATCATCATCATCCGAGCGTTAAATCCCGGTTGCGTTCGGAGCGTTCACTCCGACGCCCAGGGTCCGCTTTCCTACTTTTTCTACTCCACTTCGCACGGTTTTCAGCATCTCCCGTTTTGAGACCATTGGCACGCATGTCATCCTTCATGACGTCAAGCCAACATTTCTTGGGCCTTCCCCTTCGACCGGGACCTGGCGAAGGCGGCATGGCTAGACATTTGTTCCCCACATAATCAGCCGGTCTCCGTAAAACGTGGCCGTACCAGCGTAAGCGACACTCTTGCAGTTTGTCTGCTATGTCACGGACATGAAGACTGCCACGGATGCGTGAGTTCCTGACACGGTCTTTCCGCGTCACTCCACACATCCAACGCAGTATATTCATCTCCGTGACACGCATTTCTTGCTTGTGTCGCTCAAGTACAGGCCACGCTTCACTGACATACAAAAGGACAAGTCTAATGATAGATTTATAGACCTGTCCTTTTAATTTGACCGGCATTTTGGGGTCACAAATGACACCTATCACCTCACGCCACTTGGCCCAAGCTGCTGTGATACGGGCCTTGACGTCTAGGTCGATATCCCCGGACGCACTAAGGACAGATCCCAAGTACTTAAACTGATCCGAGCGCTCGACCGTATCTTCGCCTATGCGCACGGATGTGGGATCTGTAGTGTTGCAGGCCAAGTACTCAGTCTTCGCCACATTTAGTTTCAGCCCGCAGTTTTCTAGCGACCTCTTCCACGCATTTACGCGTCGCACCAGGCGCCCCCTGTCCGAATCTGCCAGTGCGATATCATCAGCACTTTCAAAAAAACGTATATTACACTAACTGATATTAGTTTAGATCTTATGTCATTGCATTAAAGTTCCAAATTTTATACTAATATACAGTGGTCAGTATTTTTCTTTCGCTAATACTTTTTTCGTCTTTTTTACCATTTACCATTGCCTATTGACATTTGTAACAATGTGCAACCACTCTCTAAAGGGAGACTGGAACTTGGCCACTAGTACCGGAACACAACTCAAGGTTGTTATGGCCGCACACTATGGACCAGGGATTGTAGCCATCCAGACGGGCAGATGCCCTACCCCTGGCTGTGGATTGTTTATCGCCTCTTACTACAGATATTATATTCTTTCTCTGTTCCTGCACAGATAAAATCTTCTAGCCCCCAACTAAGGAACTTCATTCCAAAAACAGTTTATGGGGGTCTTAACAGAATTAGCGTATTATTTAAATATATAAGCCGCGCGCAGAAGGTTTGCCCATGACTACTTACTATTATTGAATATACACTTATGTAAATTGTATAATAAACAACTGTAACAACTGTAACTGTAACATAATTCTGTATAAAACTTAAAAAAAAGTACCAAAATATAAATAGAACAACAAATATAAAGAAAAATATTTTTTAGCTAGACGTGTTGTTGGGGAGTTTCTTGCCGCTTCTTTTCCTTAACAGCAATGACACGTTGCGAAGCGGTGTACATAGACTAGGAAGTAAAATTAAATTTTAACCTAAATGTATGACCTTCAAAAAGTGTTCTCCAGTGGAACTTATTTTGAATAAAAACTTTTGAATTTGAATATTTGAATTTAAAGTATATACAATAATAAGTTTATTGCAACAACTACTTACGTAACCTTTTTTGTCAACCATACTGACCATCGACGCGGGACATCATGAGACTATCGGCAAACCTTCTGCGCATGTTTAGTACATTATAATGGTCCAACTTTCTAATGGTTGCTCATAGGCATCATGTACATTTGTCTGGTATTTTGTTTAAAACTTACGTGTGATTCAGAGTTAGGTTTCAAGCTTTTGTTTTTTCTACAGAAAATTTTGTTTAATACGGTGTACATTGCGATACTGTCACTACGAAATTCTAATCAGATAATAGGATAATTAAATTTAAAAAATGGCTTTTATATAAGTTTCTTGGGAAATAACAAGTGACAGGTGGTAAAAAATTAATAATGTTTGTTAGAAAAGTTAAAAGTTCTTTTATAAACTTGATTACAAAATACAAAACATAACTTTTTTAGGAGTGTTTCGTCCTTTGTCGTAGGTTTTTTTTTAATTTTCCGTACTTGATGTCAATTATTCAAAAGTAATTCAACAACACATCTTTTTAGTAGGGTATTTTTTTTTAAATTACATTAATAAAATTAACTCATTAAAACTAATTACTAGGGTATTTCACTTGCGTCATTATTTAAAGCCAATACATAATACCCTGAATCAAAAGAACATATTTATACTGCCACGGTTTTGACACGTGTTCTTTCCAAGCATCCTACAAATAAACAGACCTTGAGGTGTTTTTGTCACCCTACTCTGAGGTCATAACGCCACGTTGTATAACGCAAAATTTTGCATTGCGGCGGGCGGCGTCGCCGTTTTCGGCGGTACGGCCCGCAACCACAGATTCAGTATGTGTCTTATACAGGGAAGAAAAGGACAATGTATTGAGTTAAAATTATATTATTTCACTCCTCATATTTCCATATCGGAGGTATTGGTGGCAGTGGCTTCTTCTTTGGAAATGAAACTCAATGTTGGGTGGCGCTCTGTCCGCAACAGGAGGTTTTATATGAAAATCGATTCTTAAGTAGTAAACTTAAGTAGTAAACTCCAACAAAGATTTTACAAAACATAAATTATTCTTTGTAGGAGACTTTACAACTAGTTATGGCGGTTATAGCGGCTCTTGACTTTTTAGGGGTTAATATCTTGATAGCTTCTGTGGTTGAATGGCCTTTGCCGGCTGATCTCAATACAGTGCAGAGGCTTCGGCTTCGATTCCTGGATGGTAAATTTTCGTAAATGAACTTTCCGTCATTTACTATGGGTCTGGGTGATTGGAATCAGCCCAAGGGTGGTCCGTTGCTTAGCTTGAAGATACACAATGTGTGTGTGTGTGTTGTCTGCCGATTTATTTATTATTGTCACATCTTTATTCATGTACTAGCTTCTCGCGGGCAGAAGCTAGTACATGAATAAAGATGTGACTTCGTTCGCGTGGAAAATAGTTTAAAAAAAAGTAAGTTAAAAAACCCTGCGATTTTAAAACATTCTTCATTGGCGCTCCGCTCCTATTGCTCTTAGCGTGATGGTATATAATAGCCTATAACCTTCCTCAAAACATGGGCTATCTAATATTGAAAAAAATTCAAATCAGACCAGTAGTTCCTAAGATTAGTGCGTTCAAGCAAACAAACAAAGAAACAAACTTATTAGCTTTATATATTATATATATAGGATAAAACTCTCTCACCGACACCACACCCTGTCAAAATCTCCGCTTTTATTATATTACGTTGCAGAGAAATTACTTTCAGTCTGTTATAAGCTGTTTAAGTAATTAAAGCTTTTTAACTATCCCACGGGAACTCTTTAATTTTTCGGGATCAAAAGTCCTATATGTTGACCAGGGATATAAGCTACCACCATACAAAATTTCACGTAAATCAGTCCAGTCATTTCGGAGATTAGCCGGTACAAACAGACAGACAAACAGAGAAACAAAACAATTCTAAAAAAATCTAAATTAAGTCTATTTCACTTCTTACATCCCCCTGACTCGGTTTTTAGCAATTTTTTTTCATTGTACAGAAATGCGACCTCTACAATTTTATTTTAAATGTATAGATATTTTTTTGACATTTTATTAAATATTTTTGACAGTTGGTAGCCCTGCACGCCATTTGCTTCCGGCCAAACAAATTAAAAAATAATAATATGAGTGTATTTTGCTTTAGTTGTTGTTCTGACATTCAAACTAATTCTTGTTCCAAATTTAAATTGTGTTCTTAAACATCCGTTTAAAATCAATCGTGGTTTAGTTAATAATTTTCAAATCACTTCGGCGCTGAACTTTCTACACCGGGGTAAATTATGGTCACGTCAGAAATCACTCAGCGCAAGATGGACTTTTCTTGTCGGCGAAGACGATTTGCATTCAAGCTACAGCTTGACATAAAAGTTAGAACCTGGGCAATATGTATGGGACGAATTCTATACATCTAATAACATCCAGATATAATTATGCCGTTAAACATTTGCGGTCTTAGTCATATTGTGTTACAGTAAGTTGGTAGTCTTCTTTATGAGCCTTAAAGAAACTTGTAAACTTACTCTAAATCAATATGAATAAGATCGTAGCTCTTCACATATTATTTTCCACCCGGTTTCTGTAAAACGATATGATATGATGAATGAATGAATGAAAACACTTTATTGTTCATCAGCAATCTTTTCCATACCATTGGTATTTACCAGGTACCAGGTACCATTTGGTATTTGGCACCTGGCACCTAAAAAGTGGAAAATATTTTTTTAATAACAACCAACAACACAAAACCAACTTTTAACTAAAAACATAATCATATCAAGAAAAACATGAAAACAACAGCAAATTTGAAAAATATATTTTTTATTTTTTACTTCGCATCGATTTCAAGGTGTTGTAGAAAATATTTACTTTATGGTTTTTAGGAAGTCGGTTTAGTTTTTGATAAATACAGGGTGGCGCAATAGAACGTGCATATTTAAAATATTGATTAAAAAATAAATACAAAAGGTATAGTTAAAATAAAACTGAGGTATTATTAAGAAATAACTGAAGTTTATTTTTAAAAAATAACATCGTCTAAATGATGATCCTCTCTACGACGACACTCCTCTAATCGCAAACGGAAGTTATTGAAAACTTTCTTCAGTAATGCTGGTGTAATTGCTGCCATTTCACCACGGATATTCTCCTTGAGCTGATCGATGTTTTTCGGATTATTGCTGTAGACTTTGTTCTTGAGGTATCCCTACAAAAAAAAGTCAGGAGGCGTCACGTCTGGACTACGTGGGGGCCATGGGATATCACCTCTTTTCGAAATCAGTCTGCCAGGGAACATCTGTTTCACAACCGCCATGGAGTCATTTGATGTGTGACAGGTAGCTCCGTCTTGTTGAAACCAAGTCCTAGAATTCACTATTCTTGAATTTTCAAGCTCTGGAGCCAAAAAACCTTCCAACATCGCAACATAGCGTTCGATATTAACAGTGACATTTTGCCCCCGCGCATTTTCAAAGAAAAACGGTCCAATTATTCCTCTACCAGAGATTGCTGCCCATACTGTCACTTTAGGACTATGCAGTCGTTTCTGGTGCTTGAGTTTGGGATTCTCACTGTTCCAGTAACGACAATTTTGACGGTTTACGAACCCATTGATATGGAAGTGGGCCTCATCTGAGAAAAGGATATTGTCAAAATTGGAAAATCGATTAAGCATTTCATTAGCAAATGCGAGCCTTGCTCCGAAGTCAGACTCTTTCAATTCTTGTGTTAACTGCAGCTTGTAAGGATGCAGTTTAAGATCCAAGTTTAAAATTCGTTGCAAACTTCGTCGCGATAAGTGTAAGACAGACGATCTCTTGCGAGTAGACATTTGTGGATCTCCTCGTACAGACTGCATAACTCTCTCAATATTGTCGTCGGTCCTAGATGTTCTTGGACGACCTTTTGCTTGTGGTTTAAACGTTGAACCAGTCTCTTCAAAACGCTGTACCCATATTTTAATTAAATTAGCACTCGGAGCTTCAGTAATTTGCCGTAGTCCATATTCAGAACAATATAAACGCCTAGTAACGATGTATGAACGAGAGTTCTCGTAAAATGCGCGCACGCAAAATGCGCGATGCTTCCCGTCGAAGTGACTCATAGTGACTAAAACTCCATGAGCCCGCCTACCCAACGATGCAGGCTCCCCCCGCCCGCGCACTTTCTACCTCGCGAAAAAAGATGATGCAATATGCACGTTCTATTGCGCCACCCTGTAAATACCCATAATGATTTAAGTATTGCTGTGAATGTCGTGTACCCTTTTTTAAAGGTTTATTTTTTAAAATAAAATACTTATGTTTTTATGATTTACGTAAAAGTCCTGTTTAACGGTTTTCGTTTAATGTGTATTCATTTTCAAAAGGAAATCTTTTCTTTCGAAGTGGCTTTATTAGTAACTAGCTGCGCTCCGCGGTCTCATCCTTGTGGTGATGGAAAATCATTATATTTGTATAATTAACACTATATCATTATAAATTATAGCCTATATGTTATTCTGATGGTTAAGCTATATTATTGTAAAGTTTCATCAAAATCCATTTAGTAGTAGTTGCGTGAAAGAGTAACAAACATCCATACATTCTTACAAACTTTCGCGTTTATAATGTCACTAAAGATTGATTTAATAGGTTCCGTAGAAGCGACTGAAATTAATAAAAAAGTTACAATTATATGTTTTTTGAGTAAAACTACCCGAAGTCCAAACATTAGGTTAATCCCTAAGTCCCAAACGAAAGCAAAGACCTTCGAGATTAATAAATTAAATTGAAAAACAGTTCTTCCACGCGCCCGATAAAAATACCCTGCCATCAAGAAAAGCTTTTAGAAACCTTCATCAAGATAATATGCGTTGTTTAATTTTGAAAAATCAGCTAAATGCGTGATTCCTTGTATGATGACGGGTACCGTAGAAATAATGAACGTCAACTGTTTATGGACTTATTCATATTAAATTAAAGTAAGTTTGTAGGCTTCTTTAAGATTCTTAAAAAAGCCTAAAGTAAAGAGTTTGACTAAGTAACTAACTCGATATAAATAAGACCGCCAGTATATCATCTCTCTCTTTCTTTCACCAAATCCTAATTAATTGGGGTCGGCACAATATGTCTTTTCCTTCCACACTACTCTAATCTGACATACATCTTCTGACACACCACATATCATCATATCATCCTTCACACCATCCATCCATCTTTTTTTGGTCTACCTCTACATTTGTATCCATCTATCTTGTAGTTTAACATTCTTTTTGTCACGTGACTTTCATCCTTCCTCATTATATGCCCATACCAACTTCATCTTCCTTCTCTCAATTTTTCAGTCACGAGTGCAACTTTGAAAGATCCCCTTGTCTACTTATATAATGAACTCTAAAAAGACGTTAATAGAGATTTTGATACATTTCGATAAATTTTTAAACATTATTTACAAAATAACAGACGGTAGAGAGAGAGAGAGAGAGAGACTTCAATCTAAATCCTATGGATGTTGGTGTCATTCAAATAATTTTGTCTGAGCCCACATCAAAATTATCTCAACGGCTGGGTGGTTTAATTGGAGTCCTTCATCAGTGACGGCCTTTGTTTTTATAATGTAATGTATTTAGAGTAAGTTAGATTAGGTTACGATGGGGTTGACGTATCCGTGTGGATAAAAACCCCCAAAAAAAAAACAGAATATAAAAAAAAACAGACGGTAAAATAACATATTATCATCCTTCTTTTAAAATATTCCGTTAGAGATAATTTTAAAGAACAATAAATGCACTACTTGACTCCTTTTACATGTATGTAATACTTGTGACGTAACAACTTTATATGCTCGTACCAAATCTATGAAACTGCAACGTTTTGTTGGTAACAAAAAGCATCCCACGGAATTTGATTGTTGTTATTGAAAAGACCCCATATGGTCGAGTCCTTTTCAAACCCTGTTTTATTTAAAATTTGCATTTGCAACACCAAAGATCCTCTTTGGTGTTGCAAATGTCCATAAGCGATGGTAACCGCTTTCCATCAGGTGGGCCGTCGACCTGTCTGTTGTGCCCAGGTAATAAAAAAAATTAAAACCTTTTTGAAATAGTGTGTCTTGGCATACTACAATACGCCTCTCTGTTGAATTTTATCTGGGTATATAAATCTAGTCCTAAACATACAAAGAATATCTATGGATCGAGTAGTTTACGGGAAAAATGACTATGACATACATACGATGGATAGATACACTGACGAACATGATCCTTACATATATCCAGCCTTGAATTTCTTCAAGGGTGGGGGGGCAATAACTGAATATACTACCCCCGTTCGCCTATATGTGTACCCTAATCATCATTTCAGGAATGAGACGCCCACTGATGGACACGCGTGCGTCTGTGGTTTTTAACCTATGCCTATGTGCCCCGCGAAAAGTAATTGAACTGGATGTCTCAGTGGTCAAAGTTGCCTTAATGATGAGCTGTGTATTTGTCTGCGAAGTTTAAATTAGCCACCCTCTGAACTAGCCGCCCGGGACATGGGCTCCGGCTTGCCCCGCTCCCTCCCTCTAGATCCGGCCCTGTATATATCAAGGCCAAAATGGGGCGTTAACCACTTTCCAAGAGCTATAGACCCTTTGCCTGTTTGGCAGCTGGCTTTATGGCAGGTAGAAGGCATTTCTCAGAGACTTTGCTTTGCGATGTCTTCAAGCATTGAATAACAATAATAACTAGTGGTAGCCCGTGGTCGAAATTCGACCATAAAAATTTGTTGTCGAAGACTATACTTTTATAATCACAGATTTCGCAAAGGCAACAATGAACAAAAGAGTAACTATATATATGCGTGTGTATCAAATATATGGTAGTGTGTGTAATCTTTTTTTTATTGATTTAATGTATTATTTATGCATAATTAAAAAAAATAGCATTCGTCGTTTTTTCTCTATATAAACTATAAGTGTGCGAAATTTCATTCTCCTCCGTCCGCCCCATTTTCGTAAAAACGAGCACAACGTTTTTGCTTCACGTCTTAATATATATTATAGATAAAATGACGATCACCTCGTGAAGAAATAGAGAAAAACTAAGTAAATACCTCGATCATGCTCAAGGGGTTACCCTTATGTGGCGTCTGGAGTCAACGAGCATTGTGCCGATAGTTTTCACCGTCAACGGCCTTATAACGCAGAGCCTCGATCGTCATCTAGAGAGTCTCTCGCTTAGAAGTTCGGAGAAGGGCCACATACAGAAGGCAGCACTCTTGGAAACGGTACGAATTGTGAGAAGGTTCCTGTTTCTGGAGCTCTAACCACTGGTAGTTTGGACCCCAAGCCCCGCTGCCGGCGGACTACAAGATTTTGTATTTTTTTAAAATTTAATATGTTATTTCGATGTATTTATATTATAAAATAATGTTCTCAATTTTTTTATAAAAAAGTCTTTATATATCAAAAAAAGGTTTGTAAATAAATAATATATTTTAAAACAAACAAACAACTTACAAACCTTTTCAGTACAATAATAATAAATCACCAGTCAAACACACTCATTGTATATCCGCAAGCTAAGAAAGTTACGTTTGTGCTATGGGTAATATACAACAGACCACTCTAGAGCCGATCCTACATACCCAGATCATAGTAAATAGCGGAATTACGAAATTTATCATGCCAGGAAAAATCTTTTACGAAATTTACCATGCCAGGAATCGAATCCGGAACTTCTGGGTTGTAGTAAGATTGGCCGGAAAAGGCTCAGCCCATTTAACCACAGAGGCCGTTAAAGAGCCTTAAAAAATCTTCTTCGACAACACAATAGAATAACATTTACAAGATAAATTAGTAAAAACAAATTCTAACACAACCTCTTTTTCGCTGTGCAAATAGTATTCCTATCAAAAACATTTGATCGAGTTTATAATTAAGGGCAAGTAAACAATTCGTGGAGTGTCCGAATTGAGTTCGAATTTGCGTTATAGTAAACAACGAGAATGAAGTATTGTAAGGACAGTAACCACCCAATGATCGTAAGTATAACGACTTCCTTAATTGACTGCTGTACAAGTATTATTGAGAATGAACTGGCGGCTCAAACGCAGCGGTTTATCCACGCTGTAGTCATAACTTGAAAAAAAAAATTTGTTAAGGTAACAATAAAATTTTAGAATCAAATGTAAATTAATATTCATATTTAAAAAAATACCGATCAAATTGAGAACCTCCTCCTTTTTGAAGTCGGTTAAAAAGGTGGCCATTAAAGTAACGTGTTGTTATCATTAAATTATAGAAATCATTTTAAATATGGTTTTCAGAATAGCTACGACTGTCTTGCCAGCTACGCAATAAGAAAAAATCCAGCAAAGAAGAAAGTCACCAGCAAGACATCAGTTTAAAATGCTGACATCATCACTACTAGTATTTATTTTTCTATATATTGACATCATAATAAAAGCTCATAAACTCTCACTGCTGGGCTCGGGCCTTCCACTATAGGGGAATGGACAGTATACCCGCCAGGCTTGTCCAAGGCGGCTTGGCAGGCTTGCATCGGTTATCACGGTGTGTAGGTTTCGCACAACGTTTTCCTTCACCGTTATTAGTACTTGGTAATTGTAACAATTAGGTCAGAAAACTGCCTAAGTGGTGTATGATTTCCGGCCAGAATTCGAAAACCTGAGTCCTTTGAGTATAGGACGCGTGCGTTAGTTATTACGCCACCACGACTATATTTCAAATTGTAAATAGTTGCTTCCCTTTTATTATATTTTGATAATATATTAAATTAAACTCATTTCGATTTCTGTACGTATATATTATGATTTCACAGCTTTTTATGTATTTAGATTTATAAAGATAATTTTGTGTTACCTATTTATGATAGACGTATGTAAGGCGAGTTTCATGTGTGATATTTTTTTTATAATGTTATAATGATAAATAAAAACCCTAAGCTCATTATCCTGGCTTCTTACGTTAGCTACCTTAGTATCATCAACTTCCACCGGTGGCATCGCCGTCACCCTAAATGTTATGTTTGGGTGTTGTGGGGAACACGGAGTCTCCATGATTCTACAGGTGGTTCTTTTTATGATATAGGATATAAAAAAAAATAAGAAAAAGTGTTATAATGTAATGAGGTCTTATGAAATGAAGTTACGTTAATCGCAAACACCTTTTATGTAAAGCTTTCTTGGAAACTAAATTTGTATTTTGTGAATGCTTTCACTCTGATGAAAGCCTTTATTTGATATAACACAGAAAATCCTCATGCGTAAAATCAGATCGCACAAATTTAATATTTACTTACAAGGGACCCGGACGGGGTCTTGTAAGTATGCTAGCTATAGCTATATATAATCACGTTGTAACATTTTATTCGCTATGTGTTTCACAAATCGGTTGTCTCGATGTGCAAGTTCCATCGCTTTGTTGTTCTTCACCGTCAGCATGTGGTAATTGCAGTTACAATTATTATTAGTAAATAATTTTTGTAGTTGGTAAACAGATATAATGATTTATAACTATAAATATCATATTTTACTCTTTTCCAAGCGTTTATTATATTTTGATCTTTGCACGACTAACAAGTGACTATTTTTCTTGATAGTCAAGCCCACATGAAATAAATGTCATAATTGTCGTACTTTATTGTTGTGGGTGACGTAATAGTGGTGTTCTTATTATTTATTTAGATTTATGGCTTGGCAGCTAGGCCTTTAAGCCAGATCAAGTTTACAATATAGTTTCTTCATTTTCTTAAGCCTATGTGAAGCACAGCTGAACTGTAGGTTATCAGCTAATGCCATTCAATGGAGTTCTTGTGACAACTCGAAAGGCCACATTAGACTATACAGTTCACATTTCTCACAAAAACACATAATTACTACTCAAAAACTATCAATATCCTACAACTATTGTTCATTTTAGAGTAATTTTACACATTTTTAGAAAATAAAACTGCACAGCACAACATCTCCTTTCAGTTCCCGCCAAAAACTCTCGTACTTTATTGTTGTGGGTGACGTAATAGTGGTGTTCTTTAAGTCATGTAACGCACAGACTATTAAACCAACGACACTACACGCAAATAAATCGTAAGTAATCGATTTTATTACTTTTTTTACTTTATTACAAAAATTGCTTATTAAATAGACGTAAAACATGTTCATTGAAATGTGGGTGTTATTTATTACACGATATAGTATTTTTAACAAAAATATATACATAATTTAAATTGATTAAAACTTATTTATAAACGAATTCCGACTAAATCGAGTCGATAACACATTAGGAGATTACCAATTGATCCTTTATCAAGCTATCAAAAGTAAAATAAATGCTTGGAAAGGGATAACTGAACAATCTATACGAAAAATAGGTTTTACACTATTAAGACTGCAACAGTAGTAATAATATGCACTTTAGGTCATAAAACTGTTTTTTTCTAAACCACGCGTTATCGACACGCGAATGCTTTGAACACGAAGCTGCTAGGGTTTACTGTTAATAATCTTGCTAAAGAATTTAAAAAAGTAGTTCTTTTTCATTTTGTGCTCATTTACACTTAGAAAAAAACAAAGTGCCCGTCAGCTTAATTGATAGCCGCAGATCAGCCTAAAATTTCCAGACACTTATTATTCTTTATTCTCTTTTATAAAGCGGTATCAAGTACCTCGTTGAATGTCTTCGTTTACTTTCCGGCTTTCGATAAAGTTATAAAGTGTGGTTAACACTTGACAGGTAAGTGGGTAGTTAAAGAAAATTGATTTTGTTCAGGCAACGTCGAATTGTTAAAGATTTGTTTTAATAAATTGACTTTAAATTGTTGTTGCTACTTTTTACATTTGAAAATTTAAATGATAAAATTATACAAAATTGGGTAGTACAAGTACATGCAGGCCGCGAACTATGACAGGTTCGGTAAAGTACATTAATAATTTTTTTCTAGCGCAGTGTTTGCCGGACGCTACGTAACTTGTTATCAAGTTACCGAGTCCGAGAAACACGACGCAGCATGTTAGGGTTCAGTGATTTATTTTGGTGTAATAATATGGTTAAAGTAAAATATTTTTATGTGTATAGTTTAATATTTTTGTCATTAGATAACTCAGAGGTATTATGTAAAAAAAAATACTGTGGTTTTGTATTATTTTTAGCGTTTTGGATTTTTGATGTTTATTTTGGATTTTTTTATTTTTTTTTAAGGGAAGGGGATGGTGTGGCGGCCGGCGACAGTTGCAATTCAGCGAAATTGTAATGTTCGATTTATGAAGCACTGTCGCCAGTCGCCCCCCGTCAGCCCTCGCGTGTGTACACTTTATTTTGTATTTTGTGTGGATATTATTATATGGTAAAAGACAATTGGTATATGGACTTTCATTTTATTTCCCACTGTTCGACACGCACAATTAATTCAGGAGAGAAGTCTTGATTGTAAACATTACAAGTTACAACAGTCACGAATGTCCTCTGTTTTTATCATTTAGATTCGAAACTCTAAATTCTCGTGTCGTCATTATTATAACAATAATAATATTCTTCTTTCCTTTTACTGTGTCTTTATATTACTGAGCATGCACTGTTTGCTACAACTCCATTAATTCTTCGAAAAGTAACTCTGTAACATACTTCTATATAAAACTTATAAAAAAAGAACTTGAGATATAAATAGAATACAAAATATAAAGAAAAGCAATTTTTATGTACACGTGTTGCTGGGGAGTTTCTTGCTGCTTCTTGACCTTAACAGCAATAACATGTTGCGAGGTCGTATACATAGAATAAGAAGTAAAAAATAAATTTTAACTTATATGTATGCCCTCAAAAAGTGTTCTCCACTGAAACTTATTTTGAACAAAAACTTTTGAATTTCAATTTGAATAAAACATAAGAAAAATAAAAGCCCATATTTATTAAACTCTATTCATTTTTTTTTTAATTTCCGGTACATATTTCAACAGTATCCCTCATAATTTTTTATAATTTTGAAAGCCACAGCCGCTAAATAACTTAAAATAAAATGTAGTTAAAGAACATCATCATAGTTTTTCTGGAACCGACTAACTAAACAAAATTTATTTAGTTCTCCATTACATGTATAATCAATCATAATCAATACTCAATAATAATAAGTTTTCTTACTTTATTTGTTTCTTTGTAAATTAAAATCCAAACGGTTGCTCTGAAAAGAGTTCAAGTTCTTGTTAAGCACAATAATTATGTAACTGAAAAGAGAAACAACATTTAGCGCTGTTAATTCACAATTCAAAAATAATAATAAGGAATTTTATGATAACTCTTTGTTCTAACTGAAAAGATCTTTTAAGAAGTGACATCGAATTGACATTTGACATACATAGATAATACACAGATATTACTTTTTTAAATCGAAGTTTAAGTTTTTATTTATACATGTATGATAGCAACCTTTATAATTGCGGTTTTACTGTAACACTGTGTACTTATATCGCCATATAACTTACTCTTTTGTTTCTTTATCCTCACAGATACAGTAGTTTTTGAGAAAACTAACTATGAGGTATAAGGATGAGTATACAAATGGTCGAGCATGACCAAAACTTTACACAATATTAAGTAGCGACAATTTTTTATGATGATTCTGATATGCATAGCAATGAATAGAATTAAATTCTAAAAATAAACTATGTTATACATAAGTGATTTAGATCATATATAACGAACCGCTGCCAGAAATAATCAAATAACCAAACAACAGCTAGCTGAATTGCTTCACTATATATAGCTATATATAATATATAGCTGTACTGAACCGCTTTGAGCAGTTTTAGAAAATAAGTAACCAAAATTGACTAATTTGCACGCCAAACAAGCAAAAGTATGTGAAGTAACTGATCTGAACTGCCGATCAAAATTGTAAGGAAAGGGTAGAAGAAGTAGAAATTGGTCCACGAAGGTTCACTGACACATGACAAAGTCGAACGAGTATTATTGGTGTTGCCAACTTCCTTTAAACACTTTTGAGCAGATGAGTAAAATAAATTGATTGAAATAATCGTCAACATCTGCTTAGAAACATTTGAAAGCCTTTATTTACGGTAGTATGAGATACTACCATAACTTTTTTCACAAAAATTAATGCAGCTCTACTGTAAAACGGAGAGGCGGGAACTCGTATTATATCATACGATAAGTCTCTCTCTCGACAATGCAGAGCTTGGTACGCCATACACACTCGCCCAACTTGCAGCATTAATCCATTATCCTAGTATTTTCACATTTTCATCGCAATCCGTTTTAAACCAAGTATGATATTGTTGTGAGTGGACAGGTAAGATAAGACCGCTTATAGAATTCATTGTAATTTACTAAAGTTTGATTTTTAAATGAATATGCCCTTTGTTAACAACAAATTTATAGCTGTGCCCGTGACGTCGTTCGCGTGGAATTATCAAAACCCCCTGATTTTGAAACATTATTCATTGGTGCTTCGCTCCTATTGGTCTTAGCGTGATGATATGTAGCCTATGGCCTTCCTCGATATCAGACCAGTAGTTCCTGAGATTAGCTTGTTCAATTAAACAAACAAAAATACTCTTCATCTTTATATATGAGTATAAGATATACATTAAATTACAAACCTAAAATAATAAAAATAACTATATACACATGAAGATAAATTAACACTATTGCAGTTTAATAAAAAATCTTTAACCATCTTTACTACATATTACAATAACACATTACTTATAGGTACTACTAACATTTTCTAGCCCTTAGATTATATTTATATATAATCTAGCCCTACTTTATAATTACCTACCCAACTCTTGAACCCACGCTTTCATTTGAACATCCCTTCCCTTGTCTTTTCATACCATCATCTATAGTCTATTTTTTCTTTCATTCGTCATCTATTCTTATCACTCACACTTTAGACATAGACAACACTGTTAACCAAAACAAAAGTTACAAAAATGTAAAAAAGACAATAGTTACTTGGTAAAACAAAAGGCGGCCTTATCGCTAAAATCGATCTATTCCAGGCAACCTGACTTAAAGGAAATTCTTAAATTATATACCTAATTATTATGCAACAAAGAAAAAAACCAAAAATATAAATAAACGTTATTCACACGGACAGCAGATTACGGTCTAAAGTATTGTTCACTAGCACATACATTATTGCGTAAGACTAACATAATGATTTTTGAGTGAATTTTTAAATGTGGCAAAAAAAATTAACTTTTCTGACGTCAGTGGGCATTGAGTTCCAAAGTAAAACAGCCTGCATGGCGAAGCAGTTGAAATAAAAGTTGAAGAGTAACCAGGTGGCATTAACAGGATATAATCAGTGGAGCGCAAATTAAGGGGGTGTGACGTATAAAGGAAGTTGAAACATTCCTTAAGATAAGTAGGGGTATAAACAGTATACGATATAGTAAATTGAGCAGATGGGCATTCCGGCGAAGTGAGATTTGCGATATTCAGAAACGTTATCATATTTTTTGCTTTAATCTTTTATAAAAATGCTAATGTGTTCAGAAACATTTATAATCCAAATATGTACATTATAGTTACAGATATGAAGTAAACTCCAGATCGTTGTCGTTGGAGAACATTCCCAAAACGCTTGCCGCATTTCCATGTTATATGGAATGTTTGTTTTTTTTATTTTTTATTGCAGGAGTTCAGCAGACAGGCAGACGGCCCACTTGATAGACAGCGGTTACCATCGCCTATGGAAATTTGCAACACCAAAGGTGCTACAAATGTGCTGCTGCTCTCTTAAGGGAGACTGGAACCTAGCCACTAATGCCGGAACACAACTCAAGGTTGTTATGGCGACATACTTTAGACCAGGGGTGGTAGCCATCCAGTCGGGCAAATGCCTTACCACCTGGCTGTGGGTTGTTTTGTCGCCTCTTACGACAGGCCGCCCGGCCGCAGAAAATTGTATTCTTTCTCCGTTCCTGCACGGTGCCTGCCGGTTTGTAAGTTAAAAATGTGTTATCATCCCGTTTACATTATGCTTGCTTTAGATGACGCAAGCAGAAAAGTGGAAAATATAATGGGCAACGCGAGTATGTAAACATAATCTGACGGCCTGTGTGGTATGGGCGGGCAGCAGCGTGCTAAGGCTTTGCCGGCCGATCTCACTACAATACAGCGGCTCCGGGTTCGATTCCTAGCATTGTAGATTTCGTAAATGAACTTTTCGTTATTTAATTTGGTCTGGGTATCTGGGACCGGCCCCAGAGTGCTTCGTTGTACAATCAAACAAATTGAAACATGACCCACCATAAGGTCATTTTCTTACAGTCGTGAAATACAATTAGGTTGAAATTCGCCTGAACATACATTTCCTTGGTAACGAACTTGTTATCATGTTATTAGACATTGACAGTTACTGACTACGTTGTATTAAACAGATCGGAGAGACTCGTCTATACTCGTGTAACATCTGACAAATGCTATTACCTGCCACAGAGTACATTGAATATATGGAGATTACCTGCTATTACTATCTCTGTCATTAAATATGTTGGATTAAGTGCCGTTTCCTATATCTTACCGACCGTTTATTTGCCTTACTAACGATTAAAATTTGAAGTAATCTCTATACAAGCAATGTCAAAATTCAACCTACGGTAAAGCAGGGGAAGTGAAGTGGAGTGAATAGTGAGATATCGGAACCGGTCATAAATCGACAAGCCAAAGGTGACACAGGCCAAACCTTTTGTATATACAACATTAGATATTAGGGTTATCGTTATATGTTAGGTAGCAGAAATACACAAGAAAATAAAACATTAACAACATTAATGTGGAAAAAAATAAAAATTTTTTTTTTGTTAATTTTATTAATTGGTTGTAGTATTTCAAAGTTAGAAATAGCACTCATTTTACTTTACTTAAACCTAAAACCGGGTATAAGCACCATTGTTTTCAATGACGTCTAATAGTCGATTACGCATCGACCCGATTAGACGATTGCAGATGTCGGTTCCCCTCATGTAATTCCAAATTTCATTACAGTGCTGCTCAATTGCTTCCTTTGTCCTCTCGTTTCTGTTATCCCACATTTGAACCATCAAAACCCATAAATTTTCTATTGGGTTGAGGTCTGGTGACCTAGATGGCCATGGAATTAGAGTAATTTCATCTTCATGCTGGGTAAACCAGTTCAAGACAATTCTGGCGGTATGTACTCGACAATTGTCGTGAACGTAGGAGAATACAGGGACTTCTTCAAGTGGGTACACTATTCGCACTGTCGGTAACATTGATTCTTCCAACAAATCGACATAGTTTAATGCGTTTTGACGAGGAGAAATTTGAACAAGTTCACCTATACCCCCAGTACCCATCCAGGCCCACATGTTAGCTGAGATTCGACCAGATAATTGATTGGGTACTACGTGATCCTCTGTGTATCGCGTATTGTTATAACGCCACAAAGTTAAGCGACCATGTTGAGAAGATCTAATCATATATCATAATCAGATTTTTCATCTGAAAATATGGTATTAGTCCAGTCAAAGTCTAAATAATTACGTGCAAAATTTAATCTTGCAGTTTTGTGTGCATTCGTTAAGTGTACTTTCTTAGCATAATGCCGGTAATGCAGTCCAATACGGTGTAAATGATTTCTTATGGTCTGTAAACAAACGTCGTAACCTCCCGCGAAATATTGGGTACGAGAAAAAGGATGTTCTTCATAATGGTGCTGCATATCTGTACTTTGTTGGTTTGTTATTCAACGAACGCCATGATTATGTTTTCGTCTATCTTCAAGAATGCCCTCTTCAGCGTGCCGTCTGATCCATGTTCTCACTGTGTTCCGACTTATATTTAACACTCGTGATATTTCTCGAATGCCATAGCCTTCCTCACTGAGCACTACAATCTGAGCTCTTTGTTCTGCGAGACTACCCATTATACAATTTAATTTTTAGATATTGAGTTCTAATTTTTTTCTCATTGACTTTACTTGACTTCTGATATACTTTCAGAATGACATTTTATTTTTAAAATTATAATAATTTTTCTATAATGAAAAGAGTTAGAATTATAAGGCAGATTTCAGTTCGAGATTTAAATTATTTCAAATCATTACTGTTTTATCTAAAACATATCTAGTACAATGATAACAAAGTTTAAAATTGCGTAGTTCTGAGGCTAGTGACGCATTTTTATTAATGTTTATAACGTCCTAAGTGCAACACACACAATAAACCTTACTATTTTGACGGTTTTAAAGGAATTATTAGCAAAGTGGGTCATAAATCAGTTGTGCCGATCGTACATTAGCCATAACACAAACGTAACTTGCTTTATTTGGGGATATATAATGTGTGTACGTCTGCCGATTCATTATTACCAGTGGTAAGCCAGTGGTCGATATTCGACCATAATTAATTTTAATTATAAGTTTGAACATTATTAAGGTTGTCTTTGACAACAGAACCTTAACCTTGTTGTTCTTCTATAATCACAAATTTCGAGGCTACACTGTTAATTTGACATAAACCATAAACAAAGGAGTATATATGCGTGTGTGTGTTAAATACATGGTAGTATGTGTAAAGATTTGTTTATTGATTTTATGTATTTGTTATGCATAATTTTAAAGAAATATTAGCATTCTGCTCTCCTTCTCTATATAAACTATAAATGTGCGAAATTTCATACTCCTTCGTCAGCACAATTTTCGTGAAAAAAGTGAACAAGGTTTTTGCTTCACGTATTAATTTTGTTATTAATATGTAATGCGTTGAACATGGTGTACTCGCGCTTCCCATTTCCCTCACCACTTTCCCGCTTGCTGCCATGGAAGTTGGCATGGTACAAGCGAAGGGTTATTGACGTTAATTGTAATAAAATATCAAAAAGTAATTAAATATGGGCTTGTGTGTGCGCCTTCTGATAGTGGATAAAAATGAAAATATTGAGAGTTGAGCTATTTTACTGGGCCATTGTCATTCCCGACTTTTATTACATGGATTTAGATGCTTCAGAGGGCCTAAAGCGGTCGCCACTGGATTATTTGAGAGCTTAGTGAAATTGACACGCGTCTAGATTGAATAATAGCTGTAAGACATATTATAGCATAAAATTCTACTTTATGTTGATATTGTCGTGTTCCTGATACTATTACGAGTTGCGAGACTCGAATTAAACTGCCGTTGGAATTATTATAGAGTTTATTAGAACTATACAAACAAGCCTAACACAGGTACAAATATAACCGAACACAACCAATCCAAACGTAATGCAGAAGGTCGTAATTCAATAAAACGCGCAAAGTCCGCCACTATTAGATTCCCGATTGTACACACGTCACGCCTTGACCGTAGTTGTCGCTGAACTGCTCCCTGTCCCCATCAGGCCATCGTTTTATACCTCACAAATACAAATGCACCCGTAGCGTATTCGACGTAATCCGCAACACCTGGCCAACGATTCAGCTGTAAACGGCTATAAACGAATAGAACCATAGACTGTTCTCTAGAAACGTATGCCAATAAATAAGTAAACAAAACAAGACGATCATAAAAGAATTACAATTAGTTCAAATGCCGCCAGGTAATAAAATGTGTTTTTACAGATTAGGAGTGGAATTTGTTTTTGTCGGAACCTAAGTTGTAACAATACGAATCTGCGATAGTGACCTATTATGTTTTTCTTTTGTTAGTTGATTTGACAACTTCTATTGCTTTAATTTTAATATTTATTTTGACTGTGTGTGTCTGTTTGTCTCTGTGTGTACGTGTATGCAGGATAAATTTCGTATTCAAACTTTCCGTTGTTTGTTCTAGTTTCGGTATCCGGGATCGTACTCTTAGTTATCCGTGTAATAATACCCATAACGTAAGCGAACTTTGTTAAATTTGGGAACATATTATAACGTCACTAATTTATTTTATTTGTAAACAAAACTAAAGTGTAGTGTAATGTGCTAACTTATTAAAGAACACATGAACAAAGTGTCCTCAGAAACAATAAAAAAGTGCTAATGGACACTTTCTTAGTAAAATACTTTTACTCAATTGAGGTTATATTTAAATTACTTATTAGTCTTTTTAGATTAGATTGTAATATTAATGTGGTATTTATAAATACAACATTTATGAAAAAAAAATAATTCCATAAACGTACCTTTAAGTTTTACTAATTAAAAACAAAACTCAAGCAAGTAATTATTTAAATCATGTAAGTAAATACGATGACATCGACCCATTTGCAATCAGTATTTCAGGAGCCAAGCGGTGTCTAAGCCTTAAAATTCAACAGTGATTAGACATCTCGGTGCCTTTTTTATGTTCGCATGTTACTTTTAAGCGATACTTATCCGTGACACCTGTCATTGGCTTTCTTGTATTAATTATAGTTATCTAATTAAATGTATTTAGCTGTAGGTTTTCCATAAACAAATACATACATACATAATATCACGCCTGTTTCCCATGGGGGTAGGCAGAGACTACGGATCTCCACTTGTGACGATCCTGACAAACAATTTTCGCTTCACCTACTTTCATTAACCTCTTCATACATGCACGGTTATTTGAAATGCTTTTTACCTGACCTCTCTTTAACAATTCTGATATTTCGTCATGGTAATTATGTTCGTCTGGGTCTAAAACGAATAAATAAATAAAAAAGTTTATTAGAAGATAAAAAATATATAATCGTAGAAATTCCCGTTCGTCTGCGACAAACACAAATGAATGTAGTCTATATGGTCGCGTGCAAACCTATTGTCAATTAATACTTGAGCCAAAAATGTCGCACAATTGCCCCGTATCCTTGTAAGGTTGCTTTAATGATGCCTACGCGGTCACCTACACCATTATTGCCCTTGCCACATTTTGGACAATGTATTTAATATGTTGGACTATCGTCATCTACTAATCACTGTCGATTGCTTGAAAGACCCGTACCGTAACAATATGGTATTGTTACGAGCTACACAGGACTCTAATTAAAAATGCCGTTGGAACTACTATAGAATTTATTAGAACTGTACAAACACGTATAAAAATGACTGGGCACAGCCAGTACAAAATTGCACGATTCAATAACACGCGCAAAGTCCGTCACTATATCGCTTGTCGAAATGTACGTCTTACTCGTATCGTAATCCTCGCTCGACTGCCGCACCCTTCCATTCGGGCATTGTTTTATACTAAACTGTACAATACAACAAAAGGACCGCATTCAGTTCATCCGCACACCTGGCAAGCTTCGACGCAATGCAATAACCACAAGGATTAGTTCGACACTAATGACGACCATAAAACAAGTACGATAACAATAGGATGTTTTTCTTAATTGCACATTTTAATCACGAAGTAAACAAAAGAACTCTGAATGCAGTAAAGGTAATAAACCAGGTGTGCATTTACTTTGTCGGCATGTAACAATATTAATACTTGAAGTAAAAACTTTGTACCCCTTTCACGAAACTTGCGAAAAAAGTTTATATAGGGAAGAAGAAGAGACGGATGATAATATTTGAAAAAAATATTCGTAAAAAATACATTAAATCAATTTAAAAAAAATTACACACACCACCATGTATTTGTCATACACACGCATATATAATATACTCTTTTGTTTATTGTTCAATTCAGAATATAATTATAGAAGTATAATCTTTGACATTAATTATTATGGTCGAAATTCGAGCATTAGTTATTTTTATTAAATAATTTAAAGTTTAGTAGACGGACATCTGATAGTGGATATTATCGATACTAATATTATAAATGCGAAATTGACTTTATTTATTTAACTATGCATTATATCGTCGTGACATTTTGCGAGCACGTTGTCGGGGTAAAGAAAAGGGTATGGGTACCTTTCGTCCAGAAAACAGTATTGTTCCCGAGGGATAAACGAGTATAGTCTGAAATTTCGCGCTGCGATTGCATATTATTGGCGCCATCGATACAAATTACTAACAAATAGATCGTCATAGCAACGACAGTGATAATACAATTTAAATTTGTTGCTTTCATGGTTAGTTCCAATTTTGCTAGTTGGCGTTAAGGGTATTCTGAATAAAAAAATAATTTGATAATTCTAATGAGGGTATGTGGCACTCCCAGTGGCCGGTCCTACACTCTATCTACAAAATTTTCATTATCATGAGCGAAGCTGTGGGTAAAAGATAGTCTATTATATCTATATTAAT